>CM062927.1:32270000-34770000 GCA_031878705.1 Tapirus indicus
CCCACCGTGGCCTCAAAATAAGACAGCCAGAGGCTGTTTGGCATGGGACCCTTGCCTTTGCTGGAAAGTGAACACCTTTTCCCCGACTCAGAAACATCCACCCCACACTCCTAAGACCCGTGATTTAAGTCATGGGAAGAGACACCGAAACTACTGCATTGTTTATCTCCCAGCCCTTATGCAATATTTTTCCCACTATTTTTAAGCCTTCCCCTCCTCAGCTTTGCCCCTCCCCTTCTTCAACCCCCTAGAGCCCAGCTCCTTACTCAGGTCAGCTATTTCAGTTTGGGGTTGAATGGTCTAGACAGGAACCAAAAAATGCACAGTCTGCATACTGGTCCCCCCTCTGGGCCTCACAATTATTCCAAACAGAGCCTAGGGACACGAGACTGATTGAGACAGGAACTTCAGTTCAATGAGATAATCCATCTAAAGCACATGCCACAGAGCCTGGCACTTAGCAGGGCTCAATAAGTTGTCAAAATACAATATTATGATTATATTCTTTATGATTATATTCATTCCCTTGACTTTCATTTTCTTGGCCTTTTTCTATTCTTAAGAGAATATTCTGGAACCATGGTTAATCCCTTGGCTACCTTGGAGCAAAACAGGTAAAACAGTTCAGTCTGATTTTGGTGGGTGCCCTTGACATAGTTTTGTCACACGCTGCTCCACTGGTTAGCTGTAGAGCTGTGTAACCAACAGCCACAAAATCTCAGTGGCATAGAGCACTTATTCAGTTCACGCGCCTGTGGGCTGGCTGATCTCATTCTCCTCCTGGCACCAAAGCTAGTCTGACCATGATTTTCTCATAGTGATAGTGAACGTGCAAGTGGACGCACCCAACTGCACAAACACATTTCAAGTTTCCGCCACATCCTGTCTGGTCAAATCTCATTGGCCAAAACACGTCAAGTGGTCATGTCCAAGGTCAAGGGTGAGGAAGTATCCTCTTCTCATGAAAGCAAGGGAGAGAAAGTGACTATTTCTGAAAAGAAATGATCTAATCCACCAACACATTCCAAATTCCATCAATTCCTCCTGTTCCTCTCCATGCATCTCTGAGAAGCTCATAGGTCATGCCTTGTGGGATAAACACAGAAAGGATGAAATGGGCCTTCTTTGTCCCTCAGGTAGCTAGGAGGAAGTCCCTTTCTACCCCTTGGTGTTGCCATTTTCTTTTCAGTCTCCATGTAGCTGCTTAATAACTTCCCACCTTTGCATATATGGATATTTCCCAACTCTTGCTAAGTTCAGAATGTTACCTGACAGCAACTGAGGCTTCTCGTGCTTTTGTATCTTAGAGAGCTCCTGAGGCCTTTCAAGATGTTGCTCATTTTCTCTCTTCTCGGATGGTCCCAACAACCCACGCCCCCACTGCCAGAAGATTAGGTCCCTCTCCTATGCTCCTGCTCCATCCTTTGCATACCTCTATTTATCATGCAGGTATTATCACTTTTGGTTCATCAGTCCATGAGATTAGTCCTTCTAAAGGTATGGCTAGTATGTCTCTTTGATTAGAAGTTTCTAGGTGCTTAATAAAATGCAGGTTCCCAAGCCCCATTCCTCAAGAGTCAAATATGAAGCATCTAACAAATGGTAGGATACCAATCAGATAGAATGCTGCCTGCAGCACTAGCAAGGGACTTCAGAGAACTCAGCTCTCAAGGCATTCCTCTTTTGTTTGCTCATTATGGGGAGATTCAAGGGGTCCTGGGTCAGGGGCCAGGACATTAAAATGGGGAGGGGGAGTTCCCAAGGAGATGGGGGAATTTTGGTATTTATCAAGAAATAAAGAAGGATTTTGATACTCAGTTCAGCAGCCCTGGAGTGTTCCACTTGATCCATTCTTGAACACCCTAGTCTTATTAACCATACGTTCTGGGATGAAGGCTCAGGAACCTGCATTTTTAACAAGCTTCCCAAGTGCTTTAGATGCACATAAAATTCTAGAGCCACTGAACTTGCGCATCAGCTTCTGGGAGATGAAGGTCATCTTTCTTATGTCTGAATTCCTATGCACAATCTAGCACATGGCTGTCGTAGTCAGAGCACGAGTTCTCATAGAGCAGCCCATCGTGGCTGCTCGCCCTGATGTGACACTAACTTTTAGGTCCCGTTCAACACTTTTAACTGGCTGCTTTCTCCATTTTCTCAGTGCCAATTTCCAGTGGAGGGTCCAGCTCACCTTTTGGAACTAGGTAACACATGTCAAGACAGCTGAGCTATTGAATGAGCTCTTTTGGGGTCAGGCAAATGGGAGAAGGAGACAGAAAGAAATTCCAGATGGAGGAAGGAACAAATGGAAAGGTCATGAGGTGGGAACAAGCAGGACGCTTTCAGAGGATGGAGGGAAAGGAGGACAGTGAGGCTGGAGCTTTGAGCACAAGTTGGAGGGAGAGCAGCGTAAGATAATAGATGGAGCAGTAGGAAGGGGCTAGATCTAACAGAGCCTTATCAGTCATGTTCAGATACCAAGTCCCAGCTCTGCCCTTTAGAAGTTACATCATTTTGTTGTGTGACTTTAGGTAAGTCACTAACTTGAGTTCCAATTTTGTCGTCTGTAAAATGGGGATAATAATACCAAATTTTGGATTGGGAAATATTTTGAAGTTGCTGCTTCTTAAAACCTCACTTGAGAAAAGTATTTGAAGCATTACCCAAAGAGAATACCATGTACCTAGTCCTCCAAACCAGGAGCTACAAACACAAATACCAACAGGGACAGGGCAGGTCCACACCCGAGTGAAGTGGGCCAGAGGAGACTGTGGTGACCAGGACAGCTCATGAGTCATTCATGGAAGGCAGATCTGGTCAAAGGTTGCCAGACACTCCATTGTTTTCCCCATAAAAGTTGAAAATTCAGATTTTTATCTGACATTTCTTGACTTAAAATATTGGTAA
Organism: Tapirus indicus; assembly: GCA_031878705.1. Lineage (NCBI taxonomy): Eukaryota > Metazoa > Chordata > Mammalia > Perissodactyla > Tapiridae > Tapirus > Tapirus indicus. The sequence goes on from CM062927.1 coordinate 32,272,908, forward strand.
CTAACTAAAAACAAGTTTTCAACATGTGGAGGCCAACAAAACACTTCAGCAGGCTGGACTTGGTGGAAGACCTGCCATTTTACAACTTCCCCATTGTAGGCTCTAGAATCTATCCCTTGACTAGGCCAGCCCCACAAGGTGTCCTGGACCCCTGCAAATCTGCTTCCTTGGATTGCACTTTAGTGTTTTGCCAGCAGCCAACGTTCAAAGACAATGTTAAAGAAACCCCAGGAAGCCCATGTGTTTGCTGTAAGGATGTTGCTGAAAATATTGTTTACTTCATCCCATGGCATCTTCTTTATGAGAAAAAAGTTAAAATAATACATTTTCTTTGGCCATTAACCCCAGGAGTAGTTGTACTTATCATGAGTAATGGGATTTTGTTTTCAAATGTGATAGACACCAAAAGTCATGCAGACATCATGATGCATATAAACCTCTTTGCATTAACTGCTAGAAACCTAGGAGTAAAAATTATGACTTGCCTTTAGAAAGCAGCTCACCTAGTAGTAGTTGGGAGGGGATGTGAGCCTAGTTCTGGCCAATGAGCTGAAGCATTTAATTGCTGGTTTGAGACCCTCCGGAGCTCTCTTTCCCTCCATTAAAGCAACACTTGAGAAGGCTCCATCATTCTGAGTCTTAGAGTGTGTATATGAGAAGCAGAGCCTCCAGTCACGCCTCAGAGGACACAGGCATAGGTGAGAATGGTGATTGGGTTAATCATTGAGATCTTGAGGTTCTTTGTTATTGCAGCAAAACTTAACCTATCCTAACTGATACATAGTTAATAAGTATCAAATCAAGGGTTGGACCCCATGTTACCTTTCTCCAGAGCCCCTAGCCACCACCTAATACAACAGTCATCATTAATACCATCCACTGCACAGATAAGGGCAAATGTAAGAATATAGACAAAAATGCTTTGTAATCTGTAAACATTTTTAAATGTTTTATAAAAGCAAAGCATACTGTCAAACAATGATATTGATCTTGTCTCCTTAACAAGGCTGTAAGGTCTTCAGAGGGAGGGACTCTGTCCTTGAGTACTTTGAGATCTTAGGTATTCCTAGAGTACACCTCCCTTAATATAGGGCACCTTACAAGTCCTTAAAGCATTCTTATTGAATGGTATTTAATGGGTAATGCAGAGGATCAAGAAAATAGCTTTGTAACACAGAATCCCTTTTTTTAATGGTCCTCATAATAATAGGAATTTGTCTGTTAAAACATTGGAAGCAAAATTGCTTACCTATATAGAGGACAAAGACCAAGACATTACTAGCAGCTAATGCTTAGCTCCTGGGGACAGTGTGAGAGGAAGGATGGAGGTCAAGACGGACTGCTCCTGACCCCAGGGATGAGAGGTGGAAGTAAATCATGAATATGATCACTGCTGAAGCTGAGGAAGAGCCTGTTAATGTCATGTAATCAATTTAAAAAAGATACAGTTGCACTTAGGGTGTTTAAACCTTGGAGGTTTAAACTAAATCATACTTGTCACATGCACACAGTGTCACTAATGAGCTTATGTAAATATTTAATCTTCTCTATTTGCATTACTCAGCCCAGCCTACCTCGCCAGCCTCTTCTCCCAGCCTTCTCTAATGCCATTATCCAGCCTCATAGAATGACTTCGGTTTCTGGAACTCACCATGCTCTTTTATGTCTCTCACCTTCACATATGCATTTGCCTCTGCTGGACTGCCATCTTGCCTTCCCTTTCTACCCACCCAACATACCCATTTCCCCTACACATCCTTCAAGGCTCAACTCAAATATTTTCCCCCTTTGGGAAACCTTGCCTCAACCATCTACAACTCCCCAGCCTAGTAGAATTGTTTTTTTAAAATACATCTTTATGTTTCTTTTTTTTTTTCTTGAGGAAAATTGGCCCTGAGCTAACATCTGTTGCCAATCTTCCTCCTTTTTTCCTTTTTTTCTCCCCAAAGCCCCAGTAGATAGCTGTATGTCACGGTTGTACATCCCGCTAGTTGCTGTATGTGGGACGCTGCCTCAGCATGGCTTGATGAGTGGTGCGTAGGTGCTTGCCCAGGATCCGAACCGGCAAATGCTGGGCCACCGAAGCAGAGCGCGCGAACTTAACCGCTACGCCTCTGGCCAGGCCCCCCAGTAGAATTTTTAATTTCCTCTTCTGTCCCCCCATTACACCTTGCTAACATTCCACAATCCTGAGTATTACATCTATTTATTCAACAAAGATTCATGAAATCTTACTATGTGCCTGTCACAGGGCCAGGTGCTGAGTATACGGAGGTGAATTAAAAAATTATAATCATCTGTGAGTTCATTGACAGCAAGTGTCTTATTCATTTTTTAACTCTCAAGCATCACGAATGTGTCAGCTTGAATAAATACACAATGTGTTCTCTTTGAATCTGTGCCCACAGATACCCAGCTTCTGCCTATATCCATCAGGACTGTTCTGGGAGTGGCAGAAATGCAGTTCAAGCTGGGGTGTCACGGAAAGGAATCCATCGGCTCCTGGGTTCCAGGAAAGGACCCTCTGAGCTGGGGGAAGGTCAAGGACAGAGCCTAACTTTAGGAACAACAATAATGAGCACAAACAGTGACCTGAGTGCTATTTAGAATCTCTTTCTGTTTGCCTGTTCTTTTCATTTTCCCTCTCCACAGCTTGGCTTCTTGGGCATGGTCACCAGGATATCCCAGCTTTTATGTCTCAGAGCATTCATCCCTGGTGACGGTTCATGTTGCTTGGTTATAGACTGAAAAGTCCTAGAGAAGGATTCCAATCGTCTCATTCTTGACCACTTGCCCAATCCTGGGGCGACCCGTGGTTACCAGATTAGAGAACCATGATTGGTTACATTCTCTCAGATGTCCACCCCAGACAACTAATGAAGGCTGGAGGGGTAGAGTAGAGCAATCCGTTTCCCAGGAGAAAAGGGAGATGGTAAGTAAATAGGCACAGTTTTCCATGCCACTGATTCTATCATTCATTCAACATTCTTTGTGTACTCACTGTGTTTAAAGCATCGTGCTAGGATGAGCCGGAAAAAAGAAATAAATGATATGCAATTCCTATCTGATCATCTGGTAGGAGAGGCTAGAGAGGCAATTTGGCCTAGCAGTTAGGAATTTGGGGTCTAAACCCAAAACACCAGGGTGAAAATCCCAGAAATTCGACTTACCTGGCTGTGACATTGAGACTCTTGGATTTCAGTCTCCTCATCTGTAAAATGGAATAACACACATCTATGTCAGAGAACAGCTGTGAGGTTTAATGAACCACACGCAAAACACGTAGCATCTTGCCTCACGTGGAGCAAGTACTCAATCAATGTTAGCAACTATTTTGTGCAAGATTATAAGTCAGGGCAGAAGAAATTATGTTTCGAAATGACAGTACATAGAGCTAAAGATCCAAAAGAATCCAGACAGTTAATACTGACAGTGGGGCCCAGAGAAGGCATCACAGAGAAAGAAGCATTTGGTTTAGTCCTTAGCAGAGGGGCAGCTTTTTAAACAGAAGGGACAGGAAATAAATTGTAATTATGAAAGACAGACAATCGAGGAAGAGGAAATAGCATGGGCCAAAATAAAAGGATGTGAAATGAGCAGTGGGATCCAGAAGACCCAAAAGTCTTGATTTGTACAGAGTTTCTAGAGCCTAATATTCACAGATATATAGAGTAGGAGAGGCGGCTATAAAGCAGGTTTGGATTGAGACTGAAGGAATTGAATGCTGAGCTAAGGGATTTGGACTTAATTCAATAGACGATGGGGAGTCATTGGAGGTTTTGAAGCTGGCAACTGAGTGACAAGATCTAAATTGCATATTTGTCGTTGAATAAAGACTTTTATTAGAGCCAGTTTGTCTAGAAAAATAAATGAGAACTCCCTTTCAGTCTCTTTTATTATTTCATTTTTGTTAGACATGGGTGCAGAGAAATATTTCTCCATCACTAGAAAACAGTATCATAAGGGCTATTAAAATGGCAACCAACACTCTGTCTCAGTGTCAGGGAGCAATAAGGAATAGTGGGGACTGTGACAAATTAGAGATCATGTGTCCCTGAAAAGGAGACAACCACTTTGCAGCTTCATTAAATGTTAACATGCAGGAGAGCAGGCCCAGGGTCAGTAAATGTTCTGAGAATATTAAAAATATTAACATAAAATAGCTTAAAATCTAGATTTTTGCATGAAATCCCTGGGAATTTTTTTTTCACATTGGCTCAAAATTTTTAAAAATTCTATATGCTAAATAAAACATGTCTGTGGACTAAATTTGTCCTAAGGGCCATCAGTTTGAAACCCCTAGACTCAAGCTGATCCAGAATAAGTATTGATCTGGGTATCTGGATACCTTTACTCTATGATCATTCCACAATTTCTGCTAGAGGACTCAGAAATGAAAACAAAGAAAGAGAATGCCGTACACAAGAAGTATTCCCAGTAAACCAAAAAAGAGATTTGAAGGGCTGAAATTTTTAAATATAAATAAATTAAAATGAAAAAAAAACAAAACAGGATGCATAGAAAGCTCATAACAGCCACAGATGGATTTTCCCATTTAGACCCAGAAGCTAGGAGTCTGATGTTTAATTCTAGTGACATTTTTCACCGAGGCCACTTAAAAAAAGGCTAAGGTCCAGTACAGCAGAAAGAACTCAGGCTTTGGAGCTTGAGAACTCTGAGTTAAAATGACTAATTTGGACAAGAACATTATAAGCTTAGAAGTGTTACCTACAGCAGCTTGCGTCACTTACTGTTGCTAAATAGTGCCACATAACAAACAGCTACAGAATGTCAGCATCACACAACAAGAAGCATTTACGGCTTACGCTCCCACGGAGTTCTGCTGATCTTGGTTGGCCCTGCTCGTGCTTTTTGAGTTTCCTCTGACCCACACATCTCTCATCCTCCTCCTTGCACAAGCAGCCTCGCATGCCCATGACCTTCTCATGTGATGACAGCGGTGCAAGAGAGTAGGGAGAAATATGCACGTCCTCTTGAAGCTGTGGCTCCCACCTGGCACACCCTCACCCCTTTTATCAGCCAAAGTCAGTCACTTGGCAGAGGGCTGGATAGAGAGAGGCATAAAGAATTTGTGCAGTCCACCACACGCACTAAAACTGGAAACAGCTCAGACTTCAACCAATTTAGAACGGATGAATAAATCAGAATCGAGTCCCAAAATGGAACTGATTACAGCAATAAAGAAGATGAATACACCATGGCTTCCCCCAGCAACACGGTAGAATCTTACAAACCTGCTATTGAAGGAAAGGAGGAAAATGCGAATGAATACATACAACATGTATCTCTTCCTTTAAAGTTCAAAAGGAGGCAAAACTCAACGGTTGTGTTTATGGACAGTCATTGAGGTGGGAAAACCATAAAATAAAGGAAGATAATGATTGTCAGAAAAGTCAAACTAGTGTCTCTATCTATTCTGAGTGTCCCGATTAGAGAGGAACAAAAGGGGAGACGGAGATGTCTCTCTCTTCACCTGGGTTATAGTTACCCAGGCAGCTGCTTTCTAATTTGTTAAACTGGGCATTTAGATTTTAAACATTTTTCTGTAGGAAGGTTATATTTCACTGTAGTTGGCTTGTTAAAGTCCATTTTTAGATCAAACTGAAAAAATAAAAGTTATGGATAAGACCATCCAATTTTGCTACTTAAAAGTAATGCAATTGGAGTTCACCTCAGAACCTCCATTTTTTGATTTGGTGACAACAGGATAACAGTCCTCACTCAGTCTCGTCCTAATGAGTGGGTGAGAAAGTGCCCAGATGGGGATCTGTTTTTAATAGTAAGAAATATTTGCAAAGAAGGGAAATATAAGTCTTTGCCATCAGCAAAAAGAGAGGGAGACTGTAATGCTGAATCCTGTACCCTAACAGTGCTTTTTGTGTATCTCATTTCTTTTTTTAATTGATTTTAAATTTAATGTTTTTGTTATCCTAAAAAATCTATTAGTAAATGCACATAGGAAATTATTTATGCTGTGAATTTAATGGCACATATTTTTCATCAGCAGTCATCTATTTTAACCAAGCATATAGTATTTCCCAGTGTTCAGTCCTTCTTCGAGGGGAACCATATATATATATTTTTTAATTATTTTATTGGAGTTATATTGGCTTACAACACTGTGTAAATTTCAAGTGTACATCATTTTATTTCCGTTTCTGTAGAGACTGCATCATGTTCACCAACAGTCCAGTTTCTCATTCCTTTAAAAAGGAAAAACAAATGCAGGGAAGGGATGTGTACTCAAGTCTATATGATTCCAAAGTAACCGATTTAAGGGGAAGAGGGTTCCCAAAATCATAAAACATCCAAAGATGAGCCCCCGGGCAGTGTGGGAGCCCCCTGGGATGTTTGAGAGTTCTACCTAAATACGAAGTACCTGAAGGATTTCTCGAGCTCACTACCCCTTCTCTTCATGTGTGCGGGAAACAGGCTTTTGGTGCGTAAATCAGACCCATCACGGTGGTCACTTACACAGAGGACTGAGGGTGGCTCCGGGGTCCTGAAGCTGATACAGAAGAGGAGCTTGGTGTGGCTGGCCACTTAACACAGGGCTCCCCACCGCCTGCCAGATGGCGCTGGGTCCTCACGGGAGGTCTGCCCCCATCGCAAACAGTTATCTTTAAACCCATCCTTCATTTCCCCTCTTATCAGCGGAGGAATGTGGGGAGGTTGTAGGCACTAGCTGGGTAGGCATTTGGGATTTTGTGAGGGTGAGTGTGTAAGAATGGGGGGTTACAGGTCTTCAAGAAATTCTCGAATTATGGGAGTGTGACCTGCCACAGTGGGATTCTCTGGGCCAGCAGCAAGCATGAGCCTCTAAGACTGACAGGTACTACTAAAAAGAACTAGTTTTTGAGTCCTTGCCATTTGCAAACACTGTCTTAAGAGCTGTATGTGGACAACCTCACCGAATCGTCAGCCAACACTCTCAGCCAGCAACCCCCCTTTTTAACCTCTGAGAAAAGTGAGGCAGGGAAAGAAGGTACAGGACCCTGAGGTGACACAGGTAAAGCAGAGTAAGATGGGGCTGATGGATGTGCCCACGCTGCTGACAGCCTTGGTCTGAGCAGTGATTAGAGGGGTACAGGGAAAAGTTGGAAGTGGGTACAGGACGGCGGCCATGGCCAACTTTCCAGGCCTTTATTCAGTGGCTTTGTTATTTTGCAGACATCACACACACACACTTTCCAATTTAAGTAGAAAATCCATTCCAAAACCAACTAGACAGAAGCAATTCTTTGATTCTTCACTGTTTCAGATCATTGGCTTGAATGTTTACTGTCCTTGGCACAGAAGATAGAGAAACTGACATGCAGCATTTGCTGTCAAGGACGGTTACTGTACCATTTTCCAGCTCGCTTTGGGCCCATGAGTTATACTTCATCTGCTTTCAAAGTTGCCCTTTCTTGCTAGAAACAGAGTTGTTGGAATAATCATTTAGAACAGGTACCCCCCTTCCCCAGCTCCTTTGGGCTGGGAAACCTTTCCCATCCCTTACCCGCCCCTGCCACAGCTGCGGGGGCCTGGTCTTCTCCACTTTATAGAGAAAGGGAATTCCAAGGAGAACCTCTGGCTGGTTTATTTTTAATTGTTGACCTCCAAGGCCTTCTGTTTGCATCTGTTTATTAAATTGTGAGCTCAGCTGTGAAACGCCCTTTATGATGTTGTTTTATTGGTGGGCCATTCAGGGACCCAGCGCCACACAAACAGGATAAATATTTTTCTTTGCAGCACACACCCCACGTTGGGGGCCACGGAACAAGGGAAGCGAGGATCGTTTGTTTACGAGCTCTGATTCATTCATTACTTGGCCAGGAGCTGTGAAATGTAAATCTCACATTCCGCAGGACAGTCACTGGGCCAGCTTGAGCTCATTTGGAGGTGTGATGTTCCACTCAAAAGGAGGCGGTTAATTTTATTGACCAAATTTGGAAAGCGGGGGCTCCGAAATTAAATAGAGCCTTTGGAAAAGAAATGAACATTTAGATTTCTCAAAGACCTGGAGAGTGGTCACATGGCTTTTTTGTTTTGTTTCTTGCCCCCACCCCCCAAGGAAACTTCAAACGCCAGTGCTGTTTGCAGGGTGGGAGCCTGCAGTGAGATTGCTGTCTGCCTCGTCTTCTAGCTTCCAAAGATGTGATCTCTCTGTGATAGGTTTGTCAGTATTAATTATAGCAACCTTTATTGAGGCTTAGTTCTCTGCTTTAAATATATCATCTCCTGTAATTCACACAGTCATCCTGGGAGTTCGCGTTATGACTGCCCCCGTATTGTAGGTTGGAATCTGAAGCTCGAAGCGGAGAAGGTTTTGCCCTGGGCCCCAGAGCTGAGACTCAAAACCAGGTCTGCTGTGGCTCCAGAACCTGGGTGCCTTAACCACCCCCGCTCTCCCGCTCTCTCTTGGCCATCTTTGTGTAACTAAAAAGTTGACTGTCCGGGTGCTTTAGAGACAACTGAAGTTTCCAGCAATTACCAAGCAGCTACAGCCAGCAGATTCTCTCTGTTTTGTTCACGCTCAGACCAAAAAAGGAATCTGACTTGCTGAACCATGTCAAAAGCCACATACTGTCCTCCCAGCGTGTCTGCTGCCCCTAGCCAGGCACAGGGTCCGAAGGAAGAATCCCTTTGACTCCGACAGTCACCCTCTCTTTACGCCTGGCAGGAAAGGGTAAATTCAAACCAAATGAGGCAGAGTCATGCACTGGGTCTGAGATGTCACGGCGCATTCGGGGCTCAGCTGGGGTGTTTACCCACAGAAAGGGTGGGCCCATGTCAATATTTGGACTTGGAGAAGGCCCGGTTTATAATTGCTCAGGCTTGTGTCTGAACTGTGCTTTGAAATAGACATTTGCCATGTTCCTCCAAGACCTCCTTCTTTTTGCAGGGGGAAAGGCTATTTAGGGAGATTTTCTTTAGAAAGGTTGCTGGGGGCAGTGGAGAAAAAGGACAAGTTCAGAAAGTGATATGAAAAAATCACAATGTGATTTGAAAAAAAAATACATAAACCATGTTACAAAAGCTCAGCCATCAAGAAACGTTATTGTTGGTTGAATGGTAGGAACCATCTGGGGCTCCTTCAATGACTGGGGGCCTCTCTGCGGATGGTACAGATGCTTCTTTTGTTATTGGTGCGATCTTGTAAATAGTTAAAATATTTACCAAGGCACCTCCGAGCTGGAGCTATCCCATTTTATTATTTATACCTTTTCAGAGGGACAAAAATGGAGGTGTCCACTAAACGTGATGGATTAGGCTTATAAACAGCCATTATGGCCGTCAAACCTCGAATGTCAGCTTCTCCTTTGTGTCTGCGCATTTCTAAGCTAACCAGTGATCCATGCATAAGATAGGAGGTTAAGAATGTGCAGAGAAAAGGAGCGTTGGCTCCAAGCAAGATGTATCTTCTGCTGATTAGAAATACAGCTGTAGAAAGTGAGGGGGACGCCGGACAAGAGGCGAGAAAAAGGGATGTGCATGTGCGTGCGTGTGCGTGTGTGTGTGTGCGTGTGTGTGTGTGTGTGTGTGTGTGTGTGTGTGTGTGTGTGTGTAGGCAGAAGAGAGGGAGTTGGGAGGTGCCGAAGTCCCTGCAACCTGACACGCTGCCTTTCAGTTCTCACAGTTTGAGCCTGAAAACCTGCAAGGCCCTCTACCTGCCAGCATCTCTCAGCTGTTTCCTTAACTGGCTGCAGCTGGCTTTTGTTGTGCCGAGATAAAAATCAGGAAACGCAAAAATTAAATAGGATTTGAGAAGAAAAGGGATGGGCCCTCCTGGGTAAAGAGGGAAAGGGCGAGCCAGCAGGTACCAAGCCTTGTGGACAGGGGGAGATCCCATCTCTTTGTAATTAAGTAAAACATCTTAAAATCGGACGGAGGCAACTCGGGTTGTCCGTGATCCTGCCATGCCTACAAGCTGACTTACTCCCAAAAGTTAGACCCAAAATACTAGATAAAGTCAGATTTCAGGAAAGGAGATATTTTTAAGTCAAACTCTATAATTTATAATAGGATACATTGTCAATCCAGTTAATGGGAGGAAACAAAGTAACTTTTCTTGCAGGTAAAGGGGGTAAATGTAAATTATATTACTGTTGGCCCATGATTGCTGCGCATGCATCAGAAACAGTTTCTGTCAAAAAGTGGCTTCCAATATATTTTTACTCTTAAACCCCAGCTCCTTTAATCTCCCAGAGTTTGTTACCGATTTCCTGCCACACCACAAACTATGCCTGCAACTTAGTCCCTGCTCTCTTAAAGGGAAGCTGCAGCATTAATAGGCACAGGAGCTCAGGCTTGCTTTAGGAAGGATCGGGCTCTGAGCGGCTGAAACATCATCTAGCAACTCTAAACATAGATTAGACTTTTAATTTTGGTAAAATATTTCCTAGCCATCTCCTCTATGATCTAATTAAGAAATTATGACCTCATTTATTTATTTACTTATTTATTGTGGAGTCTTGGATGAGAAGTTATTGATGTTACAAATAGAAAATCATATTTCTCTGCAGCTTTACAAACAGAAGAGAAAAAAACGTTTGGAAGTCACTAAGAACCAAACAAACTTCATCTTCAGATTAACAACCGAGGGGCTGCTCCATCCTGAGGACCCCCCGCCTTGGGTCTCCTTTAACCACCTCCCGGAGAAATATCATACACCCTTCCCCCCAGTCATGTCTGTGTCTGCCACATTAGTATGCTGGTGCATCAACTAATTTGCCTCTATAAATGCTGGGATCTGAAGCACACCACTGTTGTGGCTAGAGACTAAATAATTTCTCTCATCACTCTCTTTGAAGAAAAGAAATACACACACATACACGTTTTCTAAACAACTTTCTTACTCAGGCTACACTACTTACTGACATTACAAGCCCAGTGGATGATGATTCGCCTCAGCAGGAAGCATCTTCTATAAAATGAACACTCTTAATAAACCTCCTTTAAGACAGTCATTTTACTCATGATTATCAGTAATACTAATAATTTGTATCAGCCGCCCCTCACTTAACGATCACAAAAGCCTAGCCAGGCTCACTAGATGGTTCCCTTCGCAAATTCCAAGACACGAACACATTACTCTGTCCCCTGTTTGATTCCTCTTCCACTTAATCTCACCCATTCGTGAATGAATTAGAACTTTCAGTAACCTGGAAAAAGTTAACAAAGCAAAAAGAACTTGGAAAGTTTTAGGCAATTGTACCAAAGAGTTTAACCATTTGGTTAAATGTTCCATATGTTTATACAAAAACAAACGACATATTTGTTGTACATCACATAGCTCAGAGGACCCATCGACAGCCCAGATGTACAGAAGCCACTAATTGTATCACTCTCACAGCCTCTGCTCTCCCAACACATACACACACACACCCCCCAAAATACTACAGTGAAGTCTGAAAAAATGCAAAACCCCCAGAAGGCATATTCTTCTGTCCTCTTAGATGGCCATGGACAGCTGCTTTGAGAACAGCTGCCACTAACTTTATAAAAAAAGGGAGACTTGTGTTCTCATTGACACGCCCTCTCTCCTTCCATCCACTCTGGAACTTTTGAATATTCCTGAGAAGACCCAGCTCCAGAAGTCCAGATGACCTCTGTCCACTTTCAAGATGCAGGGCAGCTGACCAAAACACCAGTGAGGAAAATCCCCAGGTAGGGCTGTCAGGTTTAGCAAATAAAAATACAAGATACCATTAAATTTGAACTTCAGATAATCAATAAATAATGGTTTTAGCATAAGTATGTTCCCCTGCAATATCTGAGATATACTTACAACCCTACTCCAAGAAAGCCTGAGATCAGATATGTTTCTGATGGAGATGGAAAATCTAGACCCAGGAAGAGGCCTGGAGCCTAATGACTCTGGGAGAATTACTGATCTTGGGCATCTATTTCTTACTTTGTGGTTTTAAATAAGAAAGAGGGTATTGAATGAGATCACAGATGTCCAGGCTTCTGAATGACACAAAGTAATTCTCGGAGGGAAATGTCTCAGTGTGGGACAGGAGGGTAGACGCACACCATTGGAGGCTGTCACCAGCCACTCACCAGAGCTAACATATAGTCTTACATACTCTACTCCTCACAACAAGCCAACGAGGCAGAATTTTATTATGCCCATTTTACAGACGAGGAAACTGAGGCAGTTTCCAGGGTCACACAGCTGTAGAAGAAAGATTTTGACCCAGACAGCCTGGCCCCAGATCCTATGCTTAAAATAAAATGATACCAAACTGTAACATAAACAATTTAATTTTCAAAAGGACCTAAACTGTATGCATATGCGAAAATTTTCTGCTTCCTCGTTTCCCCCACCCTACTCCCGCCTCTGCCCCTGCTTTGTCAGTGCCCAGATCATGCTTGAGTGAGGAAGCCAGCGCTGGAGACAGGGTGGGGAGGAATCTGAGAGAAGAAGGGACAATGGAGGGCCCCTGTTATTCTCCACCAGAGTCCCCCACCCCCCCACCCCATTTCTCCCAACCTACAGGGGCAGAAAGCAATGAAAAGTATTGAGACTGCAGGCCCAAATGAGGAGCTCTGGCAAAAACTTTTTCTAATTTAAAGACCACCCAGGTGTGTACTGGTCTGTCCCATTTTAGGGTCTTTGCCTCTTGCTTTCCAGCAAGAAAAGAAACAGATGTAATGCCCATTCATGCCTAATGGAGACAGAAGGGGAGGGAGGAACTGGGGAGTGGGGGCGGGGAGGGCCGAGGGCTGTCTTTGGCCTGCAAATCCTAAATCCTATCTTGGGGGAGGAGGACATTAAAGTCCACAGGGTTTAAGCCTGTGGCTGTCACCTGTCAACTCCAAGTTCAGCACATAGTAGGCGATCAATATGTGTATATTCAAGTGAATTAAAATTCAATAAGGCAATCAAAAGTTTTGGTGATGCCCAGGGAGTGGGTTTAGGACTGGCCTGGCCTTGGGATTTGGAGCTTGACCAGATGAGTTTCACTTGGTTGGAGCTGCCAGTTGATGGGGTGGGGGGTGGGGGTGCTGGCTTCCCCTCTCCCGTCCCCAGACTGGGTCAGCTCAGATTGTCCTAAACAATTATCCCCAAAGGGGGAAAAAAAAAAGTCCTGTTGAACAAATCCTCCACTTTTGTCTCCTCTGGGGCTGCAGACCGTGGTCCCTGCTTATTCAGCCCTCGCTCTCCCCCATCCTGTGCCTGGGACATTCTGTGGTTATGAGTCAATGATCAGACAGGGAAAGGGCACGCTTACCGTAGGGGAGGAGGATTCAGCAGAGCTGCCGGCTTTGATGCTGGCTCTCCAACATCCTGAATGCATGAAAGGCTATGGGAGGGAGAGGAAGAAATATAAAAGCAGAAAGGAAGAAAATGTTATTAAAAAAAAAAAGTTGAAGGGGGGAGGGCGGAGAAGTGCCTGGTTTGAAACGTTGTATCATCAACAAATATCTCTGGGAGACAAAAGCTAGTTAACAACTGAGTTGAGATAAGCCATCTCCTTCAGTGACTCATCTTCCCAGGGAATAATGGCAAAGAGGTGGTGTTTAGGAGGGAACTGATGTGCAAATAGCACTGTCTGTGAAGCTGGGGTTAATTACAGGAAGGACTTCCAGAGTAATTGCCGAGAGGCTAGGAGCAGAACCCAGCGTCACAGGCTCGGAAGTCAGCTCTCTGTGATTTGCATAGGATCCCCAAACACTGTCCCAGAGGGTGGGATGGATGGCTTCCCAAATGGGTACTTCCGAGGGGCTGCAGGCCAGGGCCCTGTCCCAGTGCCAGCTGACCACTGCCTCCATCCAGGATGGCCCCCCCTCAGATCGGCCCTCGAAAATCCATTTGTAAAATAATTAGAATAAGATGCTGTTGGCTATGCTGTTCAGAAGTTAACAACCTTGGCCCAAGGAAAGGCAAGAAGCACCCCTAAACCATCAGCGAGATCCGCTCGCTGTGGAGAACCGGGATGGATCTCTAAATGATTTTTTGAAGGAGTGGGTTTCACCAGGATGTACCAAGAGCAGCTTTGTCTTTGCAAAGCCCCCTTTCAGAGATTAAGTCATGCATTAGGACTATATCATGGAAGTACAACTTGTGACAATCAAGCCTAGAAACCCACCACATTTTGGGGAGACTTGCAGCTGGGACGGGACACACAGTTCGCAGGAAGAAGGTGGGAAGCATTTAGAAATGTTGATAAAGAAAAAGCTCCACTCGTCTGCCAGCTCCCTACGTAGTGGCTGCCTTATAGGAACTGATGCATTTTCACAGAATCCTGAAAGGGCAAAGCCTCCCCGCTCCTCCTCAGAAGTGGCCCAAGATCTTTGGGTCAAGGATTGGGGTGGGGAGCTTTCTCCAACTCTCCAAAAATCTCTCTTGGCTGCTCTGCTAAGAGTGGAGACTAACATGAAGCAGATTCTCAGTCCAAAGGGACTCCAGCTGGTAATTACAGGGAGGACACGTTGGGAAAATGACACGGGACTTTTGATGTCAGCCGCCACCCTCCGGATCCAGGCCTCAGTTTCCCACCTGTGAAAGGAAGGCATAATCAAGATGGCGTCTCTGTGTGGCTCCAGCCCCCACATCTGATTCTCTGAAACGTGATGCTCCTCAGATGGTTAATCCAACCTTAAGTGTAGCGACTCTATCTCTGCGACTCTATCTCTATTTCACGGTCGCTTTTCTCTCTCCTACCACCTTGAATAATGCCTTCACCATAGAAAGAACTCAATAAATAAATATTTTGAATGAATTTATGCATGCACGATTGGGCAACTTTTGTGGATCTTCGTTTAAAATAAAATGTTTGTGGGAGGGTATGGAGGGTACTTTATCTTTCAATCTTATAGAGTTGCTTTGAAAGACCAAACAAGAATAAATAATAGTAATAGCTAATGTTTATTATAATAACATTTATTATTATTATTCGATAGCTAACACATTGCATACTTTTCCTAATTATGTCTCAAAACATCCCCCTATGGAAGCAGCTATTCTAATCCTCGCTTCGCAGATGAGGAAATGAAGATGCAGAAAGATCAAGTGAGGAGCTATTCAGTGGGAAGATTCGGGTGTCCGGCTCAGCCGCTTTTGACTGCAGGACCCTTGTGTTTAATCATTTCCTTAAATGCATGGAGGGTCTGGCTGTGACCCTGCTCCTAGCTTGCTGAGTGCCCTTGGGCAAGTCATCGACCCTGTCTGGTCACTAGGTACCCCCTCCTGAGCTAGTGGACATCCCTGGTTCCTTCCAGGAATAGCATTTCAGGCTTCTGTTCATCCCTCAGTCCTCAGATCAAATAGCCCCTCCTTAAGAAACACTTCTATGCTCCCGGCATGGCCGCCCACTAAATCAGACCCCCACTGTAGACTGTACTTTGCACTGAGTTACATATTTATGTTGTGATTATTGGATTCATGGTTCTCTTTCCCACTATACTGCAAGCCCGTTTGGAGTAAGGATCATGTCTGTCTTATCTATCCCGTGCCTCATCCCCAGTAGTGTATCCTCAGAACAGTGCCTGGCATTCAGTAAATGCTCAAAAAAGTATTTGTCAAATTTTTGTAGGGGCCCCAAGGGCTGTGAAATGTGCAGATCGGGTAGGATCAGTTTCCACGCCATAAAGGGATTCATAACCTTGGCCCTGGAGAACAGCAAAGACCCCCTGGAGCCTTAGAAGAGGACTTAGACAGTTAAAAACAAGGCAAAACCAAAACTCCTTGGACATCTCTTGCTTAGGTAAGGGATAAGCTATATCCATCTGGTGGGGAATGAATCATCCTATAGAGACTCCTGAAGAATGGTGACAGGGAGAGTTCCTAGTCTTGTCCTCTTTCTCACACACACGTGGATGCAGGTGGGACTCAGAGGATATGGGAGCAGAATGCTGGAGGCTTTGGTAATTGAGCAACCCAAGCCTATCTGGGAGGAGGGGTTGCACACAAGCCCCCAGGAACGTAGCAACCAAGCATGCCTTGAGGAGGGGGGGGCTTTCTGGTTGTACACAAGAGCCAATAATAAAAGCACAATGAAATGGCCTCGCCCCCCAGCTGGTTGTGCACGCCCCATTCAGTTGGCAGGGATGGCCGACTCCCTTTCAAGTGGGCTCGCGTCCCCCTCTGCCGCCTCCTCCTCCTCGCTTGGTCTTTTAGTCACATACCAGACACGTCTCACAGAGCAGACCCGAAACCCCAGGTGGCAGAATCCCAGTTTCATATAAATTAGGCTGGGTAACGCTGTTCAGACACATTTTTTGTCTAAATCATGCAAAAATAGGATTTTCTCAGGGGCATAAATCTGGTCCAAATCTAAACTTGAATGTTCAATTGACTGGTATAGTTTATAGTGCAAACATAGAATTATCTGGAAGACTTCTGCTTCCAAAGAGCACAGTCCATTTTTTATCCAATCTGAAAGAAATGATTTATTTGCCGTCTAAAAAAAAACCCCGCAAAAGTCAGTGCATGGCAAAGGGGCCAGATGCAAGCCCTGATTCACCAGAAAAAATGCATCCTGCTCCAAGCAGACAGGCGTCCCCAGTGCCACACGAAGTGATTGATCCAAATGCGAGTCCCTCCACCGTGTACCAAGCGCACAGAAGTTTGGACGTTTAGACTCCTTTAAGGTAGACATCTGTTTTGTTTTTCGAAGGAGAAAGTAAGGGCAAAGAAAGGGGGAAGAAAATTGAGGGCATTTTAAAAAGGAAAAAAAAAAAAAAACTTCACAACATGGCCAGCAAAGAATCTAATGCTCTCTGAATACCACTCTAAATATGGCACGTTATGCGTTATAATAAAACATTGCTTTGCTGAAATCGATTAAAGATAGTTTCTTCAATGCTTTTGTTAATTTATCCCAACTCTCTTACCTTCAAAGTCATCAAGCCAATATGATGACCTTGAAGTTTTGACTCTAGGGTGAGGGGAATTGTCCCAGCTCCCAGGAATTTTATATGAGATTCGGGAGTGTGAGAGTGCACACAGAGGGACAGTCACCATTAACCAATTCCTGTCCCCACCATTCCATGGGATGGCTTTGGGGAATTTAAAATGACAGAGGAAAAAAAGAATATCTTCTCCCACAAGTTGTTTAAATTCTTATGGAGGTTTGCCATCAAACATCAAATTTATTCAATTCACAGCAACTTCTGAGAGTGCAGAACAGCCTGAGGGCCGCGTTTCTCAAAAAATATGTCAGCAGTAAGGAGGGGAAAAAAGAAGTTTCCTTAGGTGGATATAAAAGAAAATGACACTAGGTACCTAAACCCTAATGTTTGCCAGAAGGTTTGATTTACGAATAAGCTATTTTTTTAGTGTAGCGTGTTCCTAATTCTTATTCAATGACAGTTGAAAATTGGGCATTTAGGTGTAAAAAGAAAATACAAAGGGGGAAAAGAATTAGACAGAAAAGTAAATTAGAACCAAAAAGGGACCCGAGTAGGTGAGAGGTGTCAGAGGCGGTGAAAGCTGCCAGAAATCATCCTTTATGTCCTCAGAGAGGGTGAAGATAAAGATAGTCATCTTTAATCTAGTAAAATGCGAAGAAAATTAACTTGGCTTGGTACAGTGTTGGTGCCGCGGGGATGAGAATAAGAAATATATGCTTGAATGGCTGCAACAGCTTCTTACGAGGTCACCCAGCTCCCTCTTGCCCCTTGCAGTCAATTCCCATCACTGGACCATGTTTTAAATACGCTTATTTATTAAACACCACCATCCCTGCTGTTCTCCGCAGGGCCCATGATGCCTGGCATGGTCTAGCCTCTGCCTGCCACAGCAGCCTCCTCCCTCTTTACTCTCCCCTATCCACAGTCTACAATGTAGAGTTCATACTCCAGCCATAGGAAGCTGCCTCCCGCCTTCTTCTCCTAACAGTGCCAACTCATTCTTCTAAAAGCCACTTGCTCTTGGAAATCTTCCCTAACCTCTAGAATGAATCAGGACCTTGGTTACAGCTGAGATTGCAAATGGCAATCCCAAGACCTCATCCAGTCAATAGTCATGTTTTGTTTATATTTTAATAGTCTATATTTTTTGTGGGGATATTTCATATAAAAATCCAGATGATAGCTCCTTTTGAAAATCAGAAGATCCACTAATGCTAGACTCACATCCCCCAGAAGTTTGGCCAGAGGGATGGGGGAAGGTAATAGTCTCACCAGCCGTTTTAGGGAATATTCTCCCAAAGTAGCATCTTTCAGCTATTTTTTTAATGAAAATATGTTGGCATGGCTGTGATTTAAATGATACCAGAAGCAAGATGGAAAGAGCGTTTGAGTGTCAGTCCAATGGCAAATCAAGTGGCTGGCTGAGCAGGGGGTTTGCCCATGGAGGGAGGCATAGGCTCTTCATCTGCATAGCCCCCAATTCGTTAAGTTAATCTTCCCACCAAACTGTGCATCCAGAAGGGCCAGCTCAGACCCATCCTGGTCACTGCCGGATCCCTAGGACAACTGTCTAAGAAGAGCGGACTCTCCAGTCTAAAAGATCACTTTGAAAATCACTCGTAAATCCAGTGATGTTTCTAGGATGAAGGACTGACTTTGCCACTTACCTGCCCTGTGATCTTGGGCAAGTCACAGAGCCCCTCCTCATTTTATACACATGTCTAATGATGACAAAATGTTAATGACCTTTCTCTCAAAGCCAATTCTTATCATTAAAAGAGAACATCTAAGTGAAAATACTATGTCAACTCAAAAAGACAACACAGGTTTTAGTTATTCTGATGATTATGGTAACTAGGAGCATTTACCACATTCCAGGTACTATGCGAGCCACTTTATAGCAATATCACACTTACCCTATGAGGCAGACACTGAAAATTACCCATTTTATAGATGAGGAAACTGAAACTTAGAGGGGGTATGTAATTTGCCCAAGAATATCAGCTGTTATAAGGCAGACCCAGATCTGAACCCAGCTCTGTGTAAGGTTTCCAACAACATCACAATGCCTAAAAAAATTTAAAAATCACAAAATGATCATTGTAGTAGTAGTTGAAACCATTATTTATATTGAGCTATTTCTTGTTTTATGAGCAAAGCCATACGTTAAGCACATCACATGTATTAGCTCTTTGAACAACAATCATGAGGAGGGACGCTATTTTATTCTCTGTTGTCCTTGGCTGGATGGGTATGACAAAATATCACAGGTCTTAATGCTCAAGAGAAGTCATCACAAGTTGAAATTAACCAAAGTTCTTAAGTTGCTGAAAGTTTATGGCTACCTTATTGGTTTTGATCTCCACTGCATTCCCAATGTTTAGTCCAACTCCCAATAGACAGTAGAGGCTCAATTAATACCTGTAGGCATCAATATCTATGGGGTAAGGGAATGAATTGGTGAATGAATGAAAATTACTGACTCAGGAGGTGCTGGAAACATGATTTGACTGAAAACACACATCGACTATTGAACATTCCACACTTTTCAATTTTTGCTCTAGCCTGTTATGGAGACTCTTCTGCACCTTCCAGGTTATTCACTAGAATAAGATAAAAATGAATTAATTCCCCAGGATCAAATCCCTGTGAACCCAGGAGTCTTTCTGCAAGCAATATGGGCTTACTACGTACAAGATACACGCATTTCAGTCAGCCCCACCAAGGGTGTTGTTACCATCATCTCCATTTTTCTGACAAAGTAAAAACTGAGAAAGGTTAAGTTCTTGCTTCAGATTCCACAGCTATAGTAAGGAAGGAGCTAGGATGTGAATCCAGGTTTGCCTGACTGCAGAACCTATGTTGTTGACCAAAGTGCCACGTGTCTGTGAGTTGACACTGCTCTCAAATTGGGCTTAGAATCTTGAAAAACTAAAATTGTGCCACATGAGTGGGCATCTGCCTATTCAAGTCTGGGGGACTTTTAAAACAGGTCAGCGAATTCCCAAGCTTACCTTACAAACTTTTGAAAAAAAAGCATAAGGCATTTTTTTAACACTATTTTGTATTTGTGAATGTCCTCAGGATTACAGGCAATGACATTTGTAGGAACAGTTCTATTGTTTCCAGCTTCTATTCCGTTTGAATTGCTTCGGGGTCTGTCATGGCTTCTTACTATCAATCAGAATTTTCAAAAACGCTCATTTGTGATAGTCTGTTCCACAGGCTTTTGTGAATAATTTCCTCCAGGTGGGGAATCTTTCTAACTAATACAGTAATTTTCCAATTATTCAAAACCACTTAATTCAGAATTTGTGATATTTCATACAGAATCTGAGCAAAATTTATTTCCTTGAGAAATTTTAAAAGGTTAGTAAGCATATTACTAGTATAAATAAGTTCATAGAGGGGCATACCAGTCACTTAAGAGAGCAAACTATTTTCAAGCAATTTAGAGATACCCTGTCATTATGTTGGTGTGCTAATTACAAATCATTCTAATTGATTCAATAGTCTCCCAAAAGACTTCCATAATGTACTAGGCAAACACTTTATTAGCCAAGCTGAGTTACTGTAGGTTCTTAAACGAAAAAAAAAAAGCTTTCTTGAAAACAATATCAAGTCAGAATTTTTCACTATTAGAGAAGGGCCCTTTCTTTGATTTTATTCTCAATTGGTATTTGTTTCACTGTTTTGACTTCCTGCTTTTATTTAATGAATGCTAATGTGAGACAGAAAAGAGGAAAATGGACTTGGTTTCGTTCCCTACATCCATCTTGTCTCCCTTTCTAGAAAACAACTGTTGTTCTTTCTTGACCAAGATCAATTTCCCTTTTACTTGAACAATCCTGGTTTTTTTCTCTTGGGAGTCACCATGTCTCCACTGTCTGTCCGTGTAGATTAGATAGATGGATCCCACCTTCCTGGATCTAGGATGCAGATATGACCCAAGGTTTGCCAATCAGTATGTTCTATACCTTGTTCATTATGATGGATCCAGGATGGGCTCGTGTCTCAAGGCAGGCCAATGAGAAGACATGCTGGTTTGCACTAGAATTGCTAAGCCGGGAGGATGTCAGTCCAGATCCTGAGGGTCACCACAGGGAGGGACTTGCCTGAGGAATGAAGCCAACACAGAGATGGGACACAGAGAGGTGAGGAAACTTCTGATGATATTATTCGAAGCTCTGGGTTAGGTTGTGCTGTAGGCATTTGTACCCTTGGATTTTCCACTCATATGCACCAATACATCCCTTTTTTATTTGCTTTTTTCTTAACGTTAAGGTGTCTTTTTATTCACTTGAACAAGTATAAGAGTTTTTGTTCACTTAAGGAATCCCTTAAAACAAAAATTAATTCTTTCCATGTGTTTATCTCCTTATGCAAGACTAACTTCCTCTGAGATGGTTCCAATTGAAAAGGCCAATCGCTCATTTATAACAGAACTAAAGACTGTCCATCTGACTTTTGATTTAAAAACTTTGTTAAGCAAAATATTTCACATATTGGTATTTTCAACTATTTTAATTTTAATGCTGAGCCTCCATCTTCTCCCCTCTTACCTTCTGGGAACTACTTTTTAGTCCCTTGACTTGAGCAATCTCTTGGTCCTCCTATCATAAGCTCCTCACTGAGTGTGAGATTTTGGAAATAAAAGCTAGGAAGCTCTGCCATAACTTACCTCAAAGCCAAGGAAGCAGAGAACCTGCTTCCTGCTTGATGGGGGAGAGAATTATTCAAAACAAATGCAAAGTACAAGAAAAAATATATAATTCAGTGCAAAAAAAACATGCCATTGCTGCCGCCTCAGAACATTAATTTTAGCCCAACAATGAGCAGCTCGAATGCAGCAACTTGGCTGCAGATTCTGCAGAAAGAGGTCATGGTAATACTCTTAAGAAAAAGAAAAGACATTTGAATCTTATTCTAGTCTTGGATGCAAGGCCATAATGGTTATTTTCCCTTCCTGGGTCTCAGCTTTGCCATCCACAGAGTGAGGATAAGCAGGCCTACTTCTCCAAAAATATAGCAAAGATACAAGAGCTCCCTATCCACCTCCATGCCCACAGCGGTTATGTAAGAATTCAATCTGATATCCAAACAAATTAGTCTCCTAGACTGGCTCCTAAAGAGCAATAGTCTGTAAAGATTTCCAGGTGATTCTGAAGAACAAGCAAGTTTGAGAACCACTGCTTTAGCAGAGAGGATGCATTAACACTTTTGTTAAATTAACGGCTCTCAAAATGGTTTAGGTTCACCAGCAAAGTTGTACATAAAAACAAATGCCCCTGGGCCAGACCCTCAGGCCTTGCAGGATGAGGGGCAGGAAACTGCCTGTTCAAGAAGTAACACTGGCGACTCAGAGCCTGGGTTGGGAACCAAAGACGACCCTGTAGAACACCCTCTGGTCCTGTTTGCTGGCTTGGCCTTTGTTGTTCTCAGAAGCTGAGATCTAACAGAGTAAAGACACTCTGGGATGCCACGGGAAGTCTATCAGAGAAGCCTGGGCTGGTCATAGGGACCATCTGTGGGACCAAACGGGTCTGCTTGTTCTTCTTCCAGGACACAGAATGAGAGTCTCGGGTTTCCGCAAATGTGAAGCAGCAGAGAGATGTTTTTTGGGTTTTGTTTTTAAAATGAAGGGGCATTTTGGGATTGTCCTAGGCCTTGAGGGGAGCTATTTAGTGCCTGTGCAAAAGGCCAATGGTGCGCCCATTGAGAAATACTGGCCAGGGGCAGGGCCAGTGTTCTAGCTAGGAATAAAAAGCTCAGAGGACAGTTACACTCAGTTGAAGAGACTCTTTGTCATCTGAAGATTCTGTCTAGTATTCGGTGAGTTGCAGTATAGACCCAGTAAACGTACATCAACAAGTTGAAAGAGCTAACACAAGCGTGTGGTTTACCAGTGGATCTGAGAACTGGCACTGCTGTCTCTGCTTCCTCTGTGTCCCAGAGTCCCATCCAGTATGAATGTGGCAGGAACAGCGGTGGTACTCCACCAATGCTTTGCCTTAGTCCAGAGTTTGCAGACCATAGACCGCATCTATACATACAGTTTTCAACTCAATACATACAGTTTTTAAACTAAACACACACAGAATTCTAAAACTTCCTTACGGTAGCTGCCAACAATTAAAATTCTTGAGATTTCACATCAAACTCCATATCTTGAGCTTCTTCTGAAAAACTTCAAAGACTTGGGGGCAGTGGGCTGTATTTCCATGCAGCCGTGTTGGTGGCACTGAGTCGCTGTTGCCCCACGAGATGAGCCCCTCATTCTCTGGTGCCTAGTCGGTGGGATGCTGCTTCAAGCAGCTCTGTAACCAGCTTGACCTTTGCAGGCATTTGCATTTCTGAGCCTCGTGGAGTCATTTCCTTCTTCAGAACCCTTTTTATGTAATTCTTCCATGGATCCACCTCAACAACCCAGTGAGGTGGGCGGGACCAGGAGGATGGGTCCCATTTCACAGATGGAGAGACCAAACCCAGAGAGGATAAAGGATTTGCCTGAGATCAAAGAGCACGGTGACCTCAATAAATCAGACCACCACCCCCTTCCCCAACTCGCCCCCCCGCCACCTATTTCTAAGTGAGGTTATTTCCCCAGTCAGTTCAGGTGTCCCTGGCTTTGTGCCTCCATAAAAGAATTGGATTTAGCTCTGTTTGGCTTTCCTGTCCTCTTCCTGACAGCGCTATTTAATGGACAAACAGTTTGTTTTATTTATCTGACAGGGTTTCTTCACATTGTTTCGGGTTATCAGCCCTCCCCTGCAGATCATATTACAGCTTGTGCGGGGTTCGACCCTCAGTAGGGTTCACTCTAAATCAGATCCTTATCGTTACTGCAGTGATAAATCGAGGGGCACTGGAAGCCCACAGCCAGGTTATTTATTTAGTACCTCTGTGGATCATGTTTTATACAGCCGGGCTTCATGTCAGGCCTCTACCGATCCAGCTTAGGTTACATTCAGGAACTAAAACCCAAAGCCCCTTAAATAATGTTAACTTAATAGCTGACATTTTTATGAAATAAGTCTGTGTGGAGGGAACAGAAAGGGGATGTTGCAGACAGGGCAGGAGCTGGGTTTCAGTGTGTGTGTATATGTGTGTGGTGAAGCGGGGTGGAAAGTGGACAGGAGAGGAGAGGAGAGGAGAGGAGAGATGGGCTTTGATTTTCAGGTTTATTCCAAACCCACAGAGAATACTTAGCTTTAGGTGAAGTCTCTCTTGGAGGTCTATTATTTTTAAAAGAAGGGAAAACAGGAGGAGTTGGAGTTGAGGGATAATGCCTCTTGAGGAGGTGGGTAAATGAGGCACGGGGTCTTCCATGGAGAGGGGTGTTCATGTAGCGGGGGAGGGAGGAGGCATTCTCTCTGTGAAGCCTCTTGGACAGAACCCTCTGGGGGAAGATGGGGCATGGGAACCATCTGGCAGGAGCCTCATTTTCACCCTGTTCCTCACTAGAAACTTCTGACTTTATCCATAAATGAAGTCACACACACAATCATTGTATTGTCTGTGCATGTGTGTGTGTTAAATGTGTTATTTTGCCAAAAGTCAATATTTAACATAGAGAATTTTTTTTTGCAATCATCTATGGCATTTTTTTTTTTTTTTGAATACACTAGCAGCCCAAAACATGCAAGTAGCATAGGTGGCTTTCAACCTTCCAAGTCCAGTGGGGCATCTGGATTCACAGTGTTGCTGCCCTTTCCTTACAGGGTTCCCTGGGTCATCATCAGGGCCTCCCCCAACTACAATTTGAGGGAAAAGCTATGGCCCTGTTTAAATAGCCCCCAAACTGAACTGCACCTTCCAATAGAAGCAGAAAGAATAGCCTTTTGATGTGTTCCACTATTGGAATGCAAATTCTCTCCCATCTCCTAGATACCTGGGCCTGCCCCCATTTCTCTTTACTGTAATCTGCTGAGCTCTCCACAGAATGACAAAAAGAGGAGTCTTTCTGTAAAAGAAAAAGAACAGGCAAGAAAGTAGATGCTGTACCTTCTTCCTTAGTTGTCACCAAACCCTTTCCCTGCGGCCTCAGCAGGTGGCGGTGTTCACGGCCATGCAGGCTATCTTTCTGTTTGTTGTTCACCACTGGAATGACGGCACCACTCCTGGCGTTAGGTATTCAACCAAGGAGCTGGGGCTTACTTGGCAAGGCTTCTCAGGCTTGGGATCTGGGAACGGGCCTGGGAGATAGGGCATCCTGATTGCTCTTTCAAAGAAATGCCCCTTGTCCAACTAAAAAATGCTAGACAATCTTTAGGCAGCGATGACCGAAGCCCCTTGCTGAGCCATGAAGCCTGCATCAAAACATCCCCTGGTTGCCAGAATGGAGTAAGACATGGCTTTCTGGAAGGAAGGTAGCTCCAGAGGCCTGTGCTGGTGTATAACCTACTTAGAGGTCTGGAGGCTTTGGAGAAGCTGGGGGTGTCATTCAGTGTCAGTGCTCAAGGACACAGGACGGGCAAAAATTAAGGCTCTGATATGTGTGAGAGTTGAATGCCTGGCCCAGCACCTAGAAGATGCTTCAGATTGGCTTGCCAACCAACAGGACCAAGAGTGAAGGCGCCCGTTGTTGGGGGAAGATGGGTAGGAGACTGAGGTCACTGTGGTAGGGGAAGAATGCCACAGTTAGAACCACGGGTAGATAGTTAGAAAGAGAAAAAGACCATGGTGTTATTTGGATTTCTAAATTTCTAAAAATGATGGGGGTTATGGATACTGAAAAGAATCAAGTCATTGGCAAGAAATGCATTCCTTCACTATATATTAATTTGATTTAACAGCTCTTATATAAGTACTTACTTTGTGCCAGGCACTGTTCGGAGCACTTTGTAAGTATTAACTTAGTTAGGCCTTATTACAACCCTATAAGCTCAGCACTTATAAGTCATCACCATTATACGGATCTGGAAACTGTGGCCTTGGGAGGTTCAGTAACCTACCCGAAGTCACTTAGCATCCCCGTGAGACTCAAAGCCAGGCAGCCTGGCTCAAGTCCTTGACACCTCTTGGAGACTCCAGCAGCAGATCACAGATGCATCGTGCCCGGGGTTTCTGCCTTCCTAGGAGCCACATTCAAGATGCACGGAAGCAGTTCTTTGCTGTCCTTTTCCGGGTTTATCCCTGTCACTAATGCCTTAAATCTGTTCTCCTCACCTGACCCCCTCTTCTTTGATCTGGGATGTCTGTTGATCATTTATGGCCTGTGTTTCTAGTTCTTGTCTGTCTGCTGGATGAGATTACAGGCCTCTCCTCGTGCCCTGGCCTCTGGTATTTTGGGTCCTCCATTCCTGTCATCTTAACCAGTGCCTCTGTTTTATGTGGGTAGATGTAACTGCTCATACTCAGCTGTGGTGTTCCCTCATCTCTAGCACCTTCCTGCTCCTGATCCATTATGGTCTCCAGCCTCCATCAGCAGCCTGCAGAAAGAATTGCAGCCACTGCCTGGCAGGTAATAGATACCCAGTGAAGGCTTATTAAATGAACGCATGAGTGAATAAATGACAAATAAACAAACTAGACCTCTGCCAAGTGCCAAGACCCTACTACACCTGGTCTTCAGTGGCACAGTCCCACTTGAGACAATGATCCAAACACATTAGTCCCTGAAAGAAGCAGGAGCCAGGAGGTCACAACGTAGAGTAGAAAACTGAAGTGAAAAGTAGCTCTTTCTCTGAGTCCCCAGATGTGGTTTCGGTGCAGAGTACAAACCGATTCCAGCTGGAAGGATTCCATTCTTAACATCTTTCTAAAAAGTATTGGCCACCCCTTGTGGGGAAAAAGTGCTGGCAAAATAATGTTGGAAGAAATGAACAAAATACAGAAGTCTCATTATGATCACATAAAAATGACATCTGTCTATGGCCAAAGACCAGAAGGGAACATGAAAAATTAAAATGGCTTATTATTTAGGGTATTGGAATTTGGACTCTTAAAAAATGCCTACTAATGGTTGTTGTTATCATTTGTGTGTGCACATGTGAGTGCACGCTTGCGTGTGTGTGTGCATGTGGATATGAAAGCAAAGAGTAGACCACCATCCAAGGGAACTTTGCACTAGGCTATCAAATAATCCTGACCTGTTTGTCAAAAGTAGGTTGATCTCTGATTAAATTGTCCTGTGATTGCCCAAGTCCTAACCTTGCAATGACAGTGGTGGTCTAAACCAAGTCGATACAGTTTCTATAATTGGGTCAGCATTGCACTTTGGGCTCAAGATAAGTGTCCTTTGATGGCACATGGAAGGTATTTGCCATTTACATGGCAGCTGAGTCAACATTGCATCTGGCTCTTACAAACACATTAGAATGATTGCAATAGAAGAAAGATAAACCTATTTAAAAAAAAAAAACACCAAGCTTATTCCAGTCAGTTTAGTGACATGAATCCTATTCATATTAAAGTAGTATTTGATGAGCAGTTTCTACGTGCAGAGTTTGATATTATTTATTTTTGCTTAAAAAATAACCAACATTGCTCAATAATATTTGATGGATGTATGATCTATTGAATATGCATTTGGGAATATCTTTTTAACTTGATGTTTAATTATGTTTGTACATAATAAACTCTTATGTTGTTACCTAAACAATGAAAATATGGACTTTTACTTTATAAAAAGATGTATGTCTTAACTTGTCCAGAAGAAGATCTTGAGATAAGGATGGCAGTGTAAGCATTTGATTAAAGAGCTTATCTCAAAAAGCACCAGTGGAGAAGGGGAGAAGGACAGAGGGGAAGAAGCCAATCCAGGGGCATTGATGAGTAGGTTTCCACCATGGGCAAGTGGAGTCAATGTCCACATGGGAAAATATTTCTCAGAGTTGATCTGCCCAGGAGGTGAGAAAGCTGGTCCCATTCATCACTGGTCGAGGGCTGCACCTGTAGGCATTAACAGAGTCTGCCTTGGACTCTGGCCCAGCTGCTCCCATTGCCAGAGGAACCCCTTGGTAAAGAGTCTTAAGAGCTACCAGCAAGAAATCTTTAGCAGGAATAGTGAGTGTTGAGGTTATGTGGGCGGGGTACCAACTGTGTCTACTACAGGCAAGTATATTAAATTTACACTACTTCTACTTCTACTACTACATTTACTTCTTTTGGTATCCACATCAGAAATGCCTCCATACTTTTGCTTAATCTATAACCTCAGGGTAGAATGCCATCATTTCCCTCTGTCAATTCCTAGGCATCAAAGTTAGTGTGGCCTACCACATAATAGATAATCAATTAATACTTCTTAATCAACTAACATGTCAGTTAAGTTCAAATCTTGTGAAGAAATCATATCAGTCAAGTTCAAGGCAAGCCCAGGTCAAATCTCACTTCCTTCAAGAAACACTCTCTATTCTGCCCTATGGACCCAGGACATTTTGCACTTCAATTAAAGCTTTTATGCTCTTCATCTCTCCTTGTTAAGTGTGTACTCCATTTTGGCCTTGCAGTTAGCTTATCAGTAAAGGTCTGGACAGCATCTGGCGGTGACGTCAGCAGTTTTCCACCTTATCTGTAGCTAGGTGGCTAAGTAGGTGGGTAAGTCTAACGTTCAGGTGCAGTATTAGGAAGCCTCTTGTTCCCAAGCAACTGAGCCATGCTGTCCAATCTCAACTTTGTCCACAAGGAGGCCAATACTGATTTGTGGGAATCTCTGCTTATGCCAATTGGCTCTGAATCATGCCTTTTGCAAATTCCTACCCATATGATGCAGAGACCTCAAGCTTACACATTAACACTGGTAGGGACATTTCCACAGTCCAAGGCATTTGGGGCTCTCATGGATAATAACCCCTGCTGAAGGTGACTTCACAATGAAAACTGCAAACAGATGAGGAACCAAACCACCATGAGGGAGAGTGAGCATGGCTCACAAATGGGAGAAATCACTCCTCAATATCAGAGACAACAGAAAAAAATCTCAATATGGCATTTGTGCTCCTTCAATTTGAAGATGCATGTCTTCCTGTAATCCCAGTCCATTCTCTGCACCACGGACAAAACACAAATCAGAACCCCCACCTCTCCCCCTGCTTAATTCCCTGCAAGGGCTTCCAATTACTCTTAGCATAAACGTACATACCTTAGGTCATCCTGCAGCTGTGGCCCCTACCTACCTCACCAGGCTTATTCAAGACTACCTGACCCTCCGTCTCCCCATGACAGCCACCTCTCTTTCAGATTCTAGAATACACTGTATCCCTTCCCACAACAAGGTCTTTGACTGCAGCCTGAAAGCTGTCCTGGCCTTTCCTTAGTTATCTAGTGCCCTCACATTCATTCTCTAGAACTCACTTCAATCATTCATTGCTCGTGGAAGACTTCTCTGGCCCTCCTGCCTAGGTCAAACATTATTACAGATTGTAGCACCACATCCCTCTTCTTCCCTACATTCGTCAGAGTTACATTTTTATTTTGTGCGTTAATTTGATCGATGTCAGAATCCTCCAGCTCTGTTAGGCCAGTCTGTGCTTTGCATCCCCTGCACCTAATACAGTGCCTGGCATAATGTAGATTTTCAATAAATGTCTGTTGAGTGAATGAGTGTAGTAAACTCATTTCTCAGCTGCTATGAGTGTGGTCTGCTAACAGCTCACACTTGTCTCCCTTCCCTGGAGAATTGCCTCTGGCTGATAGGAGCCACCTCAGTTGGGAGATTAAACCACACCCCCAGGCAGCCTGCAGCAAACAATTGAGTGATTTGAGGGTGAAAAAAGGTGGGTGCCCCACAATGAGATGCCACTTCCTCTAGGATGGATATAATAAAAAAAAAAGATAGATATCAACAAGTGTTGGCAAAAATGGGGAGAAATTGGAACACTCATACATTGCTGATGGGAGCATAAAATGGTGCAGCCACTGTGGAAAACAGTTTGGCAGTTTCTCAAAAAGTAGCCATAGCAATATCATACAATTCAGCAATTCAAGTCCTATGTATGTAACCCAAGAGGAAAGAAAACAATTCAAAGAAAAACTTGCACACATACATTCATAGAAGCACTATTCACAAGAGCCAAAAGGTGAGAAAAACCCAAATGTCCATCAACTGATAAGTAGATAAACAAAATGTAGTATATCCATACATTGGAATATTATTCAGTCTTAAAAAGGAATGAAGTATTGATACATGCTACAACATGGATGAACCTCAAAACCATAGTGCTAAGCAAAAGAAGCCAGAGGCAAAAGGCCATGTATTATTATGAGCCCATTTATATGAAATATCTAGAACAGGCAGATCCACAGAGACAGAAAGAAGATTAGTGGTTGCCAGGGGCTGGGAGGAGGGAGAAACGATAGTGACTACTAATCGGTATGGGATTTCCTTTCGAGGTGAAGAAAAAGTTCCAGAATTAGGTAGCGGTAAAAGTTGCACAACATCATGAATGTATTTAACGCTACTGAATTGTACACTTTAAAATAACCAAAATGGTAAATTTTATGTACTGTATATTTTATAACCATATAAAAAAATGGCTGGCACCTTGCCTTGAGGTGCTGTGTGTGTCCTGTGATGTGTGCTTCAGAGTGTCCCACAGATCAGGGCAACTTTAGACCTTGTCTGGGACCACATCTTTGGTTGACATTCTCCTCCCTATTCTGACCCTCACTTTCCTAAAAGGTATAGCCTAAGAGCACCCTCACAATAAATCACGGGCATCTTAATCCCTGTCTTAGACTCTGCTTCTGTTGACCTTGACCTGAAATAATAAATGAACCAGTGAATAAAATTTTAAAATGCCCAAGCTCTCCCAGCTTGGAGCTGGGATTCAAACCCACCTGGGTTTGACTCCAAAGTCCACTCTCTAACCACCA
Organism: Tapirus indicus; assembly: GCA_031878705.1. NCBI lineage: Eukaryota > Metazoa > Chordata > Mammalia > Perissodactyla > Tapiridae > Tapirus > Tapirus indicus. Next base: position 32,303,592 of record CM062927.1, read on the forward strand.
TGCTGCCTTCTCGTATGAGTTCACCAAAGGAAACACCACCATGTTAAGTCAAGACTGGGGGACCAGACCATGTTCCTTTAGGGACCATGCCTCTGCTTCTTTACATGCCTCCTTTGAACATCTGCACCTCAGACTAAATGGGAAGCCTATAGTAGTGGTTCTTTCCCTGCAACCTCAAGCCCTGTATAATAATAAAAAAAAAAAAGAAACAAGAAAATAGCCCATCCACCCTCCCCTTCCATGTAACAGAGAAGTTACTGTAAATGGAAAACCAGCTGTGCGAGCTGACATCGCCAAAGAGTCTCCAAGCATATAGAAAGATTGTATTAACTCACTTGTCCTTGTGAAGACATTAATATTGTTCCATCACTGAGCAGCTGAAACTCCCAACACATCCCCATTTAAAGATAAATTTATAAATGCCTAAGTGTAGTCATAATGATAGTATTATAATTTTTATTGAACATGCTTAGAGCAGTGGATGATTTATAGCATCACGTTCAATGTTAAACATTTCAGGACACAAATTATAAACTCTTAGAGTTTGGGGGAAGTTTACAGGAGGATAGAATGATAGGAGTAAAATCTATTATGGGGGAATTATGGTGAGAACTTACTCAACCGAATTAGAAATTATTTTTACTTACTTCATGGATGGTGTCCAGACCAACAAATGAGAAGGAAGATGAATAATTTTCCAGTAAATGCAGCTAGTAGGTGGAAATGCAACTACTAGGTGGAAATATTGAGGATCTAACAATAGAAACTCAAAACTTCCTATTTACGGAGAAAGTATGCAAGAACCAATAATTGTGCTTATGTACTCCTTCTCCATTCTTCCTCATAGCTAGACTTGAGAAAGCAGGTGTCTTTGTCAGCTATTGCTGTGTAACAAGGAGACACAAAATCTGAATGGCACATAACAATAAGCTTTACCTTTCACTCATGCATCTGTGGTTTGACTTGAGTTCAGCCCATCTTGTCTAAACCTAGCTAGGCTTGGCTCCAGGTGGCAAATCAGGTATGCTCTCCATGTTGATTACTCTCCTGGGGCCAGCAGGTACCCAAGGCACATTCATCTCATGGCAGTGGCAGGAGTGCAAAAGAGGAAACCCAAACACACCGGAACATTTCAAACCTCTGCATGCAGCCCATCTGCCAGCGTCGCGTTGGCCAAATGTAAATCCCAGGGTCAAGCCCAAGATCAGGAGCAGATGCACTCTGCCTGTCATGAAGATAAAGCAAAACTGTAAATATACTAATCTATTTCAGAGGAAGAAGGAGATAGGACCAGTAATTAAATCTGTCACAGAGGGCCTCAATTACCCCAAAAGTTCTATACTTTTTTCTGTAGACTCAGAAAACAGAAAAAATATATTATTAGCAGGAGTTTTCGCCTGCCCAGTTCTGGTAATAATAGCAATTTCTCTTTGGGGAACCAATTCTCCACTCTCTCTAGTTCAGGCGGGGCTGATCTCTCCTTGCCTCTAGGAAACAACATAAAACTTAGGATTGGCCAATCAGAGTAACTCATTCTCTTGGCTACTCTCATTGGTTCAGGGGTGGTCATGTGACCAAAGACAAGCTAATAAAAGCCAAGCCCAGGACTTTCCTTATAGCTATCAGAAAAAAACTCTTTCTGCACATGCATAGCATGTTAAAGTTTGGTAAATATTTCCATCATACACTATCTCCAAAGGGGAATTTTTCGTGCCACGCTCTGCCCAGTTTCTCAAGGCCTTTTCATCTCCATAAATATCACTCTCTGAGAGAAGTTTCAGCTAGCACCACCAGTATGGATTTTGCCCTAACCTCCTAATCGTTGGGTGACTTCATTCCTAAAGTCTTGCCTCTTGAACTCAAAAAAGCAGAAAATCATTTCAGAAACATCACCATCATCATAACAATGCTAGTTAACTTAAAATGTTCCAATATTTTAAAATGTCACCAGTTTAAATGGAAGCCAGAAGTATTTTTTTTAATTCACTAAGAACAAAACAGAAAGGAGATTCCAAAAAGTAAATTAAATGCAGAAGTGCTGATATTATTAAAATGTGTTCGAAAAACAAATGTTGGATGTAGGATAATAAGAAATATGAGTAGATATAATTTATAAGGTTGATAAAAAGACTATTTTTCTGTAATCTACTTTTCTGCCTCTCCAATTAATAGTGAATTTATTATAGTTTTCTGCATGACGCTTTGGAATGCCAAGTCTTTGGTCTTAAAACCTCAGGACAGATAAACATTTTAGGTGATTAAAAAAAAACACATTTAGAAAATGATGTTCTTAAAGGCCTGCGGGAAGAAATTCATACCATTCTTTACAATTTCATTACAGGAGATGAATAAATGTCTGTCAAATTAACTTTGCTCAGTCTCATAAATGGTGGGAAATGCAACAACAAATGCAAATACCAAAGCACAATTTGTCTTCCTTCAGTCACTTGATGGGAAAGATTTTGGTTTCTGCCATATGTAAAGCAGGCTCTCATCAAAAATCTCAGTTTAATAGCATAATATTCATCCCCAAGATATCTAGAGGTTAAGATTCTGTACTCTCAAAGCCATGGCCCGGGTTCCTTTCCCAGTCAGGGAACCACACCACCCGTCTGTCAGTTATCATACTGTGGTCACTATGTGTTGCTGTGATGCTGAAAGCTATGCCACTGGGATTTCATATACCAGCTGGGTCACCCATGGTGGGCAGGTTTCAGTGGAGCTTCTAGACTAGACTAGGAAGAAGGACCTGGCCACACACTTCCAAAAAAATTGGCCATGAAAACCCTGTGAACAGCAGCAGAGCACTGTCTGATGTAGCACTGGAAGGTGACAGGATGGAACAAAAAGACCGGGCAGGGTTCCACTCTGCTGTACCCAGAGTCGCTAGGAGTCAGAATTGACTTGACAGCATTAAGAACAACGGCATCTGGATGTGTGTAGGGAAGAGGTGGGAGGAGAAAAGGGAGAAGAGGAGTAGCGATGACTCTCTACACTTACCTCTGGCGATTCCTAATTCCATGCCCTCATGACATGACTTTGAAAGCCAAGTATCCAAAAATCACAGTTCTAGAACTGTCTGTTTGATCCATTCCAGCAACCAAGCTCATTATCTGGGTATAGGTGTTCCAAGTCAACATAAGCATGATCGCCACTGTTGTTTGTCTTATTCATTGTATCAGTAGTATTGCTGTGTAATAAACTACCCCAAACCTCAGTGGCTTAAAACAATCATCACAAATTACTTCTCATGCCTGGGAGCCAGCTGATCTAGGCTAATGGGCTACAGGTAGCTCTGCTCCACAAGTCTCTCATCCTTTCCTGAGACCAATGGGCTATCCCAGGCATGTCCTTCTCACGGCGTTGGTATCGGTGAAATGGAGCAAATGGAAACCATGAGGCCTCTTAAAGCCTGGGCTTAGCCCTAGCACACCATCACTTCCGTTTCACTTTATGAACCAAAGTAAGTCATATAACCAAACCAAGAGCCAAAGGTGGGGAAATATACACCTCCCCTTTTGTGGGAGGATCTTCCAAGTCACACAGCAAAGGGCATGCAAACAAGAAAAGGCAAAGAATTGGAGCTATTAGTTCAATCTGCCACATTTATTATTTTTGCCTGTTTATTCCTAAATTGTTTATTTGTTTATTCATTCATTCAATAAATATGTACTGAGCACAAATCATATGCTGGACACGGGGAATCCAAAAGTATAAGACAAATGAGGTCCTTGTCCTCAAAGAACTTGCGTTTTCATGAAAAGGACAAACAAATAAATAAAACAATAGGATGTTGTTGTCAGTGCTGCGAAGGAAATAGAGAACTCTGATAAAGAATGATGGGGTGATGGAAGGAGGAGGGGGGTAATTTAGAAGGAGGAGTCAGGGAAGCACACCTGTCCCCATTTCTCTGATGATACACACATGTAGTCAAGTCATGAAATTCAAACTTTAAGGCCTGCTGTATGCCTCTCTATTTGATGCCGGTCCTGAAAAATATTGATTAGCCCAAGAGAATTAAAAATAATAAAAGCCTTCATAGTTATTTGGTGCCTGACATTTTACAGTGTGTTTTCCCAACAATTGTATCATTGGAGCCCCAGAGCATTTCTTGGCAACAGAATGGGTAGGAATTAGATAGTAAACCATGAGTAATACAGGACACTGGAGGCATTGAAGAAAGGGTGGTCCCAAGGGGACTGAAATTTACTCCCCAGGAGAAATGGAAAATAGTAAGAATGAGGTAAGGGACAAAAAAGTAGAGGGATTTTGCAGGTGGGCGAGAGATCTGAAAACAAATGACCCAAACACGTGGTTAACATTGAGCTGCCCTTTCCACACAAAGCATTCTGAGAGTACGAGGCAGGTGGAGAAAGGATAGGAGAAGGATTTGCTAGTCTCATATATCAGCCCTTTAGATCAAATGTTATATTTTTCTTAAAATATAATATAGTAATATAATTCTACTATTTTTTCCAGTAAGATCATCAAGTTGTGTGCCAAAGAAAGATGACTGCTTGATATGACAGATCTGAAATTCTGGGGTAGAATGTGTAATGAACAAAACAATACAGATAGAAATATATAGTTTTTTTTTTTCCAGATAAGGAAACAGAGGCTCAGTGGAGTAAAATGATGGACTCGAGGTCACCCAGAGCCTGGAACGTGGGCCCCATTCCTCTTCCTTCTGGTTGGTGACCTCACCAGACATCTTAATTGGGGAATCAAGACAGTTTATGCTGGGAGTTTAATATCCATTTGTTTTAAAACCAGAAGGGTTTTTTTGGTTTTTTCCTGGGAACTTTGTGTGTGGCTTCATTATTGCATTTTTTAACATATTCAAATTACAGTTCCCTTTTCTTCTTTGCCCCCTAAGAAGAATAGGCAGAATTCAACTGATATTGACTTTTACTAAGACAAATTCTAGATTTATTGACCTGAGAAATAAATATTAATAGAGGTTAAATTGGGGTCAATTTTTACTCCAAGAGATGATAAATCTTGCTATATTTCCTGCGGTTGGTTGGTCAATATGTTCCCTGTGCCATCCATGTGCTCCCCATGATCCGCCTCTCCTGGGGAACAGGCCAGTTCACAAGACGGAAGCCAGAGGAGCAATATCCCCCTCCTCAGTACTCTGCCTCAGAGGGAGCTTAAGACACACAAATCTCATTTTAACCCAGCTGGTTATTACAAGGCTTTGACCACTGCCCAGGTCAAATCATGTGTCTAAGAAAATAATGACCTCCTTTGGTATTTCAGCAATCATTTTTAGGGCCTTCTTTTCATTCACACACACACACATACACTCACTCACATTTGTCATCCTCTCCAGACCATTCATCACAGAGAAAGAAAGGTATAGAATGTATGCAGGTAATCCTAGGATTTTGCTTAAAGAAGGAGTTTCAGCTTGCTCGTCCACTAAAACCCTGAGGACAAGATTCTCTCCTTTCCTCTGTCCACTTATTCTTGCATCACTATTAAAAGGATGGTGATGGATAATTCATTCGACAAATATTGACTGCCTGGTATTTACTCCTAGTTCACACTCATATAGGCCAAGCACTGTACTTTAAAAGCTTTATATGTATTAACTCATTTATTATTCACAACCACCTCCATGAAGTAGGCACAATTATTATACTGCATTATATCCATCAGATGAGGAAACTGAGGCATGAAGAATTAAATAACTTGTCCAGGATCACACAGCCAAGATCTAAACCCTGGCAGTCAGGTTGCAAATGTGTCCTTGCCCCAATCGCTTTCAATGGCAGCGCTTACAGTGCCAGGGCCTGAGAGAACAGCCGTGAGGGAGACAGTCACAGCACCTGGGCACACTGCTACATGTACCATTATGCATTGAGAAAGCATGCGAAGTCGACATAAAACCCAAAGTTAATAACTCTTATCTCTAGGTGATGGGAATTTAGGTCTTTTTCTTTTTTCCTTGTCCTTGTTTCCTACACTTCCCACAATTTTGTTTTTAAGGCAATACAAGTTGTCCAGGAGATCTGCAAATAATTATAAATGAGTAAGGAGGGCAAATGCATTAGAATTTAAACTGCCATTCAGAGGGTAAGTCCGAGAGGCAGAGGTGAGCTACAGAGGTTCAAGGAACTGGAAGAAACGATGCTTCAGTTAGAAGGAATCTAAAGCCAGAGCAGAAAGTTTCCAGGACACAGTTCTGTTATCAATTAGTAACATCTCTAAAGAAGTTAGGAATGTGTTCAGTTGCAAGTAATGGAAATCCTGACCCAACAGCAGCTTAAACAGAAGATTGTTTGTCCATCTATCTATTCATATCTATCTATCGTTTCGATCTATCTATCTATCTATCTATCTACCTACCTATCTACCTGTCTGTCTGTCTATCTATCATCTATTTATCTGATTTTCATAACAAGAGGTCCAGGGGTAGGTGATAGCTTTGTCTTGGTTTACAGGCTCAACCATACTGCCCACACTGATGTTGGGAGACCAGGTATTTCTATGCATCTGAAGCTCTATCCTTCGCATACCAGCTTTTAGTTCTCGTGCTTGTCATCTCGTGCATCACAAGTTGGCTACCTTGACTCCTGACATCATGTGCCATGAACAACGTCAACACATGGTATTGACAGTTTTTTTCTTTAGTCTTAGCCATTCTGGTGGATATGTGCTGATATCTCATTATAGTCTTAATCTACATTTCTCTGATGTCCAATGTGATTATTGGTTATTTTATGTACTCATTTGTGAATGCCTGTTCAGGTCTTTTGTCTACTTTATGTTTTATTGGATTGTCTTTTTCTTACTGACATGTGGGTGTTGTTTATTCTGGATACAAATCCTCTGTTGAATATAGTTTTGCCCCACCCACCCACACTACACAAACAAAAGGTATAGAGAAATGTATATGTATTTATGTATATGTTATTGTACTTATCCAAACATATTACCTCATTTTACTCGGGATCTAGCAAAAAGTTTACATGTCGAATAAACTTCTTTTTTCAATTAGCATACGCATAAAATAATATAAGGACCACCTTTCTCTCATTTTTGCTTTTAATTATTGACACTTACAGTTTGTGATATATTTAAGAGAAATTAAACTAACCTAAAAAGTTCTTAATTTATTATGAGATGATATCGTATCTTTTACCATAAAAAGTAATGTGGGATTTGTCCCAGCCTCCTCCCTGGAATGAAGCCTGACTCCAAGGATAACTCCCTCAGTGGGAGGGAACAATATTCCACTAACTAGAGCTTCCATTATGTTAATGCTGATGCTCTGTAGATTAAAATCAGAGACAATTCAAATAAGAGGTTGAGATTTCGTCTTCCATCTCTAACAATTTGAGGCTTTGAAGTTAAGTGTAGTCGAATAGAAGATCTACTTGTGGCTCCTTTAGCATTCAACCATGTATGGCAAATATTAGTGGAGATGTGGCCACTCTAGCAAGGGTTGAATCTCTTTGTTTATTTCAAGCCCATTCGTCTTCTGAATAGGCACACTGGCATATTGCATGTACGCTCTGTGGGGCTCTCATCCTCAGTCTGTGGATTACAAATGCATAAGAAATTGGGTACCATGTCAAATAGTAACAATGCAACTTTATTTCCCTTCCTTTCTGTCAGACTCACCTACACTATTATAAACTCCTATTTGGGGGGGATCCAAACAACCACAAATCTTACCTAATCTGAGTTTAAATGGGAAGATGGGAGTGTTTTATCCAATAACATGCAGAAGATGACCTCTAAGGTCATTTTTTTATTGCCTTCTGAATCATTAAAGAAAGCTCACAGTATGATTCAAGCCTGCTTTGGTATGTGTGTTTTATGAATTTATTTTTTGTTTTGAAAATTGATTATCTACAATGTATCTGTAAACTCTCAGTTTATCAAAATATTAATTGACAGCTATTTCCTGGGAATCTACCATATGCTCAGAATTGTGCTGGACAGAGTAAGGGATACAGGAAAGTATATTTAAAGACAGAGATGGCATTAACATTCTTAGAAGAATTGGAGAAAAAAGTGGTAAGCTTTGCTTGTGACATAGACTCCAAGTGTGACAGGAGTTTAACAAAGAGAAAATCCCACTGTGATGAAGCAACTGGAGAAGATGAGATGTCATCTGGGTCTTAAATCTGAGATAGGTTTGGGATGAAAGACTAGGAGAAACAACATGAGTAAATATCCTGAATTTAGTAGCTTAAAGAAGACAGAAATTTATTCTCTCACATAAAAGTGTTCAGAATAATGAATTATCTGAAAAGGAAATTAAGAAGACAATCCCATTTACAATGTCATCAAAAAGAATAAAATACTTAGAAATAAAATGAACCAAGGAGGTGAAAAACTTGTACACTGAAACCATAACACTGATGAAAGAAATTAAGGCAGATACAAATAAACGGAAAGACATCTGTTTTCATTAATTAAATGGTTAATATTGTTATAATGTCCATACTACCCAAAGTTATCTACAGATTCACTGAAATCCCTATCAAAATCTTAAAGGCAGTTTTTTACAGAAATAGAAAAAACAATCCTAAAATTCATATGGAACAACAAAAAATCTCAAATAGCCAAAGCAATTCTGAGCAAGAACAAAGCTGGAGGCATCACACTTCTTGAGTTTGAAATATATTACAAAGCTACAATAATCAAAACAGTATGGTATTGGCATAAAAACAGACATATAGACTAATGGAACAGAATAGCAAGCCTGGAAATAAACCCACACACGTGAGGTCAACTGACCTTTGACAAGTGTGCCAAGAATACACAATGGGAAAAGGATAGTCTCTTCAGTAAATGGTGTTGGGAAAACTGGATATCCATATGCAAAAGATGAAATTTGATCCGTATCTCACACTATACACAAAAATCATCTCAAAGTGGATTCAAGACTTAAATGTAAGACCTGAAACTGTACATCATCTAGAGGAAAACATAGGGAAAAAGCTTCCTGACACTGGCCTTGGCAATGATTTCTTGGATATGACACCATAAGCACAAGTAACAAAAGCAAAAATAGGTAAGTGGGATTATATCAAATTAAAAAGCTTCTACACAGCAAAGGAAACAATCAACTAAATGAAAAGGTAACCTATGGAATAGGAAAAAATATTTGTAAACCACATATCTGATAAAGGGTTAATATCCAAAATATATAAGGAATTCCTACAACTCAATAGCAAAAAACCAAATAACTCAATCAAAAAATGGGCAAAGAACTGAATAAACATTTCTCCAAAGAAGATATACAAATGGCCAACAGATATATAAAAAGGTGCTCAACATCACTAATCACTAGGGAAATGCAAATCAAAACCACAGTGAGATATCACATCACATCTAAGATGGCTTTATCAAAAAAAAAAGATAACAAATGTTGGTGAAGATGTAGAGAAAAGAGAAGTCGTATAAACTGTTGAGAGAACATAAACTGGTGCAGCCATTATGGAAAACAAAATAAAGCTTCCTCAAAATATGAAAAAGAGAACTACCCTATGATCCGGGAATCCCACTTCTGGGTATATATCCAAAGAAATTGAAATCAGAATCTCAAAGAGAGCTCTGCACTCTCGTGTTCATTGCAGCATTATTCACAACAGTCAAGACATGGCAACAACCTAAATGTCCACCAACAGATGAATGGATAAAAAAATGTGGTATATACATAAAATCGAATATTATTCAGACTTTAAAAAGAAGGAAATCCTGCCATTTGTGACAACGTGGATGAACCTGGAGAACATTATGGTAAGTGAAATAAGCCAGATACAGAAGAACAAATACTACACGATACAACTTATATGATGAATCTAAAATAGTCAGACTCATAGAAGCAGAAAGTAGAATGGTGGTTGCTAGAGGCTGGGGGGAGGGGGAAACAGGAAGGTAATAGTCCAAGGGCACAAGGTTTCAGTTATACAAGATTAATAAGTCCTAGAAATCTACTGTACAGCATAGTACCTAAGTTAACAATACTGTATTGTATACTAAAAAATTTGCTAAGAGGGTAGATCTTATGTTAAATGTCATCACAGAAATAATAACAAAAATAATAAATAAGAGTATGCAATGAAACTTTCGGAGGTGATGGATAGGTTTATGTCATAGATTGTAGTGATGATTTCATGGATGCATACACATCTCCAAACTCATCAAGTTGTATAAATCAATTATGTGTGGCTTTTTGTATGTCAAAAAGGAAATTTTATTTTATTTTATTTATTTATTTTTTATTTTTTTATTTTTTGTGGGGAAGACCAGCCCTGAGCTAACATCCGTTGCCAATCCTCCCCTTTTTGTTGAGGAAGACTGACCCTGGGCTAACATCGTGCCCATCTTCCTCCACTTTATATGGGACGCCGCCACGGCATGGCTGACAGGCAGTGCGTCGGCGGGCGCCCGGGATCCGAACCGCGAACCCCGGGCTGCCAAGCGCAGACTAAACCGCTGCGCCACTGGGCGGCCCCCAAAAAAGGAAATTTTAAATAACAAAGTAGGGCCAGTGCAAAAAAAATTGTACATTTTATGAAATATTAATACAGATGAAGTATATCCAATGAAAATTTAGTGTCCTAATTGAGAGATGCTATAAGTAGAAAAATATACTGGATTTTGAAAGCTTAGTATGAGAAAAAAATGTAAACTATCTCATTAATAACTTTTAAATATATATTCCATGTTAAAATGTTAATATTTAGAAATATATGGTTAAGTAAAATATATTATTAAAAGTTTTCTTTTCTTCATGAGGAAGACTAGCCCTGAGCTAACATCCATTGCCAATCCTCCTCTTTTTGCTGAGGAAGACTGGCCTTGGGCTAACATTCATGCCCACCTTCCTATACTTTTTTATATGGGACACCGCCACAGCATGGCTTGACAAGTGGTTCGTCAGTCCACGCCCAGGATCTGAACCTTTAAACCCCAGGCTGCCAAAGCACAGCATGGGAACTTAACTGTTACACCACGGGGCCGGCCCCTTAAAAGTTTTTTTTTTTTAATGTCCTCAGGAGAGTTGACCATCTCTATAGCACAGGCAGTTCTATTCCACGTGGTCATTCAGAGGCCCAGGTTTCTCCCACCTCATTGCTCTGCAGCCCGCGAGGGCAAAGCTTCTTTACGTGTGGTCCCTGGGAACTTGTTAGAAATGAGTCAGAAACCCTGGATGGCGAGTCTACCAGCTCCATAGCTGAGATCCCAGAACACACCGCTCTGTGAGCTGGAGGGAAAAGAAGAAAACTGATATTTCCTCAGTGGCTGCCAGGTGCAGCAGAAAAGGCATGACTTTGAAAACTTGCATTAAAATTTCAACTCTGCCATTATACTGTCCATAAGACCCATTGCCATAATTTTCTTGTCAAATTCCTATTCTCACCTCATATTTCAATACATTTTTCATTTTAGGTGAAGTAAGTAGTAAAAGGTTAAACAAATAATAAGAGCATAACAAAAGTAGCTATTCATTGAACTCTCTGCCAGGTGTCCTACATACTTTTTCCCCGTAAATCTTAGCAATGATACTGTAGTGAGGATATTATGATAAGTATCATGTCCAATATCACAGTGTAAGAAGCGGGAATAAAACCCAGATCCGTCATGCTACAAAAATTGAATGCTTTTCCCATTATGTTGTCACTTTAGTCTTATGTTTTAGAGTCAATGCCTATAAATGAGTCATGCAAACTCCCTGGGCCTTTTTCTGCCTTTGGCCACCAACTCAACAAAGCAACTGAACTCATTCCTCAAGGACATTTTCAAGGGACTTGGGGGTCTGATCCAGCATCCCAGGTACTTCACTTCAAGCAAAAGTTCCTGCCGATGCCCTCTATCTCCAGTCTCCAGGAAGAACTGACTCTTTAAGCGACAGAATTTCTCAGGAGACTTCCCAGCTCCAAATTGCCTAAGCTTACCAAATTTTGTTGGTTTTTGACCTCTCAAAAGTTAAAAAAAAAAAAACTCATCACCAAATGTGAATTAAGTTCAGATCTGCACCTAATGTTAAGCCAAATCAAACCTATTTATAATCCTGTAGCTTTACACTAAATTGCAAATAATCTTGGAAGCAAACTAATACCTTTTTAACAAAAATCAGCTTTACACTCAATCAGACCAGAAAACTCTTACAAACTTGTCCCTATTGTTGAGCAACTCATGGAAGTCTCCATATTAACACACGCTATTTTTATTTTAATCGCAGTGCTCCTTAGTGTATTGGGTAATATTTAACAGTCTCAGCTTAATACAGAGTGTTGTTCTTCTTTTATGAGGTGTCAGCAGTGATCATATCATGAAAGAGCCCTTGATAAGACCCCTGCCCAGCGCATGCCCTTAGCCATTTATGGCAATCAGTAGTTTTCAGGAGAAAACTACTAATCACCTAAGCCTAAGTGAAGATGGCTGGGACCGGGTAAGGATTCATTGGGGAATGTCTTGATTATTTCACAACATCCCTTGTAGCTAATCTTCTCTTTCAAAAGCCCAAAGAATCACACTTATTCATGTCTAAGTGTTCCAAGAATGAGAAACTGACTCATGCTCACTAAAACACACACAGTTGAGGTACACATCAGAAAGCTAATTTGGTCCATGGGAATGTCACACATTTGTTATTTATTTTACACATATTTACCGAGTATCTGCCTACTAATAGCTAGGCACCAAGCTGGGTACTGGAGACACAAAGAAAACAAAACAGGTATTGTCATTACCCACATGGAGATGATACACGGATGGAAGGATGGATGTTAATCAAATAGTCCCACAAACAGGACTGTAACAATGACATGTGCCACTATCGAAAGGTGTCTGGTGCCAAGAGACGCTAAAAATAGAGGGATATGGCCCAACCTGGCAATTCACAGAATGCTCTCTTGAGGACATGACCCTGGAGCTGAAATCTGAAGAGGGAGTAGAATTAACTCGGTGAAGAGAGGGAAGAGAAGAACATTCTAAGCAGAAAGACTCTCATTGCAAAGCCTATTTTTTAAAAATACCCAAAAACTTGGAAACAAGGCAAAAGATGGCTGCTGCCCTTTTCAATGCCATAATGGAGTGCTGTCTAAAAGTCTCACCTGAGGATTATTTAATTCTCTAGGACAGGGCCAGCAAACTTTTTCTGTAAAGGCTCAGATACCAAGTATTTTAAGCTTTATTTTAAGACTGGGCCATATATGGTGTCCGTCACATATTCTTTGTTTTGGGGGATTGTTTTTTTAACCCTTTAAAAATGTAAAAAACATTCTTAGCTTTCTAGTTGTGCAAAAGCAGGCCACGAGCTTTATGTGGCCTACAGGCCATATTTTGCCAACCCCTATTCTAGGAGAATCTAGAATAAACAATCTTTGTTTGACATATTCCTTACTATTGATTAGGACCCAGATTCTGGGAAGTTACTGTTAACTTGGAGATATTTTTGTCTGTGAGAGTTGCAAATGATTTGTGCTGGTAGAAAAAATAACCCAAAGATTGTGGTTTCATTGTGCTACAGCCCATTAACCACTTTTGTATCTAAACTAACGATCTTATTCCAACATTCTTTTTCCATGGCCTATAAATACTCAGTTTCTTAAATGCTCTTTGAACCAGCTTTACCATCTTGTTGCTTCCTTTATTAGTGAGTTAAATAAATCTTTGCACTTGCTCACTTTGTATTTGTGTGGGAGTCTTGTTCATAACTTTTTAAATTATGCTTTGACAGGCCCCATAGCCATAAGGGGGATTGTTTTGCACAGTGAACTGAAGACCAGGGAGCAGAGAACAAGGGGTGTGACACAGAGGGGAGACTACATGAATAGGTAGTGGCCTGCCCATATAGGGCCTTGTTAGTATGTTGAGAAAGTTGGTCTTTAACCTGAGCATTAGAAGTCACTGAAGCATTAATTGTGAGCCTATGTGTGTGGGGGGGGGGGGGGAGGAGGGTGTTAGCAGTTCACATTTCACCCACAGTATAGAGAACAGACTGGAGGGGTTCAGGCTAGAGGTGAGTTCAGCTATTAGGAAGCTATTGCCGTAGCCCAGGCAAGACACTATGGCAACTTGATAAAGTTGGGAATAAGGCAAAAGATCAGATCTGAGAAAGGTTTAGGGCTCTGTTTCTGGAGGGTTCATAAGGGATGGAGGCTGTCAAGGATCCTTGGCCATTTTTTCCATGTATTTGAGCTTAACATGATCCAAATGTGTTTCGATTGATTTTCCATGCAAAGTCACCATCACAGAGATCACTTGAATTCCTTATGGACAGCTCATTCGCTCTCTGTTAATACATGTTGGGTATACGTACGGAAGTCGTGTCATATTCAGAGGACTTTTTATTGAGTAGAAGAGGAGGACTTGTAGGAATGTAACATTTATTGGCATCAGATTAAGACTGCCAGAGATTTTTAGTTGGTAGTAATGATTGTCATTGCAAAGGAACTGAAACGTCAAAATGCCCCAAGTTATCTCCCACAGTGTTTGCATGTCTCTGCAGCACTAAATTACACTCTAGGACCCTCTTTTGCCAGCTTTCGCTGCTGATCAACCTTGTAGGAGTAACATGCTCATTCGTTAGATGTGTTAACATCCCCTTCGAGTTACAATCTCATCTTGCCATCCTAGAAGCTCTTTTTGTCTCTTTCAGTTGACTTTGCCCGTCTCTGCTCTGATTTCAGAAGGTACTCTTACTTTAATCATTTTCAGATCCCTGGGGCCACCTAACTGCAGCCCCCAAGTATGGTAGCATTTATTTCTAAGACTGTTCAAACTTACATTACATTACAGATCACACTGTACACTCCATGCAAAATATCCTTAGCAAATTATGGAATGCCTGCAGTAGATAAAGCAAATTTTAATGAATCAAGAGGTTAGTATTTCATAAACCCAAGAAAAGTGTAAACTGACTTCCACTGTCAACAGTTTAAAATCAATTTGGAGGCATTTGGAAAGCATTTTAAAGAGCAACTAGACATCAATAAAATTTAATTAATTGGTTCTATGGATGCACATGTAAATTGGGTGTTAATTATGCTAGCAATGCTCTTCCATTAAAAATTAAGCTCATGATTAGTAACCGAGAAGAACAAGCCGTCATTCTATAAACAAGCCTCATTCCCTTGTATTTGAACCCAACCTTTCGGTAATTAAATCATAACTCTACATTTACTCAGACGAATCTGAGCCCTGATGGATGACTGGCGAGTTAGCCAAGTGATCTTCACTCGGTTGCTCCATAAAAGCAATTGATAACCGTAGAGATAAGTTATGTGCAGTTGAGCTGCCCTTTAATACAGAACTATTGAATTATTGAAAGTTCTTTCCTATCTAATTGACACCAAACAAAGGAATAGTTGACAATTGCAAGAGATATAGTGAAGATTAGTGATCATTTCAGAGCTGAGGACATTTGAAGATGGAAGGCCTAGAACAAGACGGTTACAAACTAGAGAATCTGAGTCCTTTCTATAACTCTTCTTCCCTCCCCCCATCCCCAAGATGAAGTTCTTCATTTATAGATTAAAAAGCCCTGCGCTTTTGTTTAGATATACTGTAGCTAGGCTAGCACCTTTGTGAGTTTCCCTATTTTATTTTCCTGGACTCCTTGGGAGTCAAATCTAATCTGGACCCAGAGCTAGGATCAACTCCAGTGGACTTTCTTCATCGACAAAGAGTTAGAACTATATTTCAGAACTGGAAACGGAATAAAATACTTGAAACACTTTATCCACACCAGTGGGTTTTCTTTTTCCCAATAGGTTTTTCCAGGGGAAATTGAGTCCATATGCTTCCGATCCGTCTTCTCAAGGACCATCAAGATACTGTTTTATTAGAGTGATTTGATGGGGCATTTTATCTATTTCAATGAGCCCTTTGATGTCCCCTTTCTTAGTCATGGAAAATTGAGTTTACAGGAAAGACAGAGATATACCCTCTCATTCCCCATGCCCAACAAGAAAAAAAAATGGAAATACTTCCAACCCACAGAAAAGTTAGGGAGAGTGTTCAGTTTTCCTAAGTGACTAAATTACAATGTCTTGATAAGAAAAGGAGACATTGGAAAAGCTTTAGCAATGGGATTCTGCTTCAGGTTGCTTTTTAAAAAGGATGTCCTCACTTTCATTTGATGCTGGCTTTTTCTGTCTATTTCTCCTTTCCAAAATGCTATGGTGGAGGGTCAGATGGTGGGGGAGAGATTCACATGCATAGGAAAATGTTTAGGGAAGGAAGAAGCAGTTACATCCGGATGATCTTGAACTTCTGCTTCTCACTATATTTATTTCTGGAAGACTTCCATGAGACCCCAGCAAACTTTTCATCTTGTTGGATTTTGAGCCATGCAGAGACCCTGGAGTCCATGCAAATTTGAATCTTGGCCATCACTTCATTATATAACTTGTGTAGATATCTATTCATGCTCTTGTGTAAACACGCATATTTGACTACATACATGTGTGTATGTTCCCATACAGGCATGCTGCTCCAAAACAGTGCCTTCTAATCCAGAGTTAATCATCACATTTGGAGAGGAAATAAAAATACCCCTACCTACCAGCCCATCACCTCAGTGCTCTGGACATGCTCTCTTCATCTGTTCATGCCAGTTCTGCTGACACACTGCCCATAAAAATGTGCAGGAGTGAGAATCCAAGCAAAAGATTTATGTAACTGTTAAGCGATCTGGAGACATAAAGACTATTAGTTCCCTCCTTCTTTTAGTCCAAGTCTATTGTGTGAGCGCCTCCTATGTGGCCGGTTTTGTGCTAACTGCTGAGACACTGGGGAACGAGAGAGACTAGTTTCATCTTCCAGCAACAACAGTGGAGGGAAAAACTAAATGAGTGCTTACTCTCATAATAGTCAGAATACCATCTGGGAATGTGTTTTGGAAAGATTGTGAAAATTTGCACAAGTGAAAAGTCATAATCACTCAATGCGGAAAAAAAATTTAAGGAGAAGACTAATAGATTAACCTGAAAATGTTATTGAAACATGGCCACTATGAGGGTAAGATGAGTGGGGTGCACAGGGCAGGACATTTAGGGAGACGCTTACTCTCAGGCGTCCACTCTGCACTTGCAGGACCCTGAGAGTGAGAACCTCCTTCAAAGTTGTACCCTGGGTGCCACACTCTCTTCACCCCATATACTTAAACTATGACTCTTCAGCCTTTTCAAACTCCTCCCTAAAAGGATAGGATCAGCCCCTCCCCCACCGAAAGATAGGAATTATATTGTTTGTATGTGTTACGGACATGGGCTAGTTATTCACCAAACTGTGTCCTTTGTCCTCCTGGGCTCCCAGGTAGATTGATTTCCCAGTCTCCTTTGCAGTTAGATGCAGCCTGATGACTGAGCTCTGGCCAGTGGAATGTAAGCAGAAGCGAATATGCCACTTGCAGTCCAGGCCCATAAAACCACTTTCTGCAAACTTTTGTTCTTGTCCCAAGGATATAGGGGAAGGGGGGAGTCATGAGAGGGAAGGAGACTGAATCCCTGAGTGACTGCATGGAGGAGACCCCTGCCTAGCCCCACCTTCAGGGGACTGTAACATAAGCAAGGGAAAAGGAAGGTCATCTGGGAAGGAGAAAGAGAAATAACGTATGTGACAGGCCAGACAGTGCCAAGAGAGAAAAATTCCCGTGCTCCGAGATTAAAGCAGGAAGAGAGTACTGCTCAGTCTTATGGTGTCTGGTGTTGTATGGGTTTCTGGGCAGCCCTTCTGCTGATCAGAGTCTCTCTCCCTTCTTCATGCCACCTGCCCAAACCAAGGAGGGTACCCACATATCTCTCATTTCCACCTGTTTCCTCTGTAGATTGATGTGTCGGCCCACCTGCTCCCATGGCCCAGTGATGCTTTGCCTTCCCCTGTGGCTCCTGGTTCACTTGGGGTAGCCTTATAGCAGAAGGATGTCAATTTTGCTTCAACTGCTCAATCACCGCTGACATTTTGTTAACCACACTATGAACTTCTCCAGCCTGAAGTGGCAGCAACTTTTGCCCTTGAAAACGGAACAGAAAACAACCGTATTGATTTTCTACTATCAACAAGAAAAAGACAATTGCTCTTTGCTGGGAATGTTCATAATGCATTTCACCCACTTATTCTCACAGTCCACCTCCTCCTGATATAGTGCTGGGCCCCTGTAACCCTCTGCTGCTTTGGACTCTGCTAGAATTAACCCTGAAAGCCAGCTCCATCTCAAGGCACCCAGTCCCTAGACAGCAATGACTGTGAGTGGTGTGCCTGAACAGATAACCAGCTCACTTTGGGAGTTGTGATCACTCAGAAATCACAAAGGAACTCACGCCTGGGTGGGTGGAGGGGTGGGGGGTGACAGGCTATAGGAATCTCTTATAGTAAAATCATCTTCTAAAAGAGTACACTGCTTTGCTTTATTAAAAGCACAGTTAATATTCTTATGGGTTTTTGGAGATACATAAGCATGTATACCCACTGATCAAATTGATTGAAGAATCAGATCACCATTTAGTAAATTTTATCACGGTGCAACCATTCTGGCTTAGTCAAGGTTCAAGGTCTCATTTGTGAGTTATGATACTGAATTACCAGAACTTTGTCTTTTTTCAACCTGTGTTCTATCTCAGGCATGTCCTCATAGCTCTGTTTTTACATCCAACACACCAAGAAGGAAGTGTGAGGAGTCAAAAGAGATACAAGAACCTTGAAAAAGCAAAAGCCTGACCCTCTGGGACAACCGTAGTGTCAAAATCAGTCAATATTTATGCCTAGCAACCTTGACAATATCCTTTTAATTAAAATCAATGGAGAAATAAAACACACATTAGAACGCACTCAGGATCACTCATCTCCTGAGACAGAAGAGAGACATGGTTACACATGGTGAGATCGTGACTGGGCACGTGTCCCTCTGAGTGATGGCATCCGGATCGCTTTCAATGGTCTCTTCAACCAGTGCTACCATTTTCGTTTTTGTGTTTTTTGTTTTTTTCATCTGGTACAACCTTCCTGAGACAGGTCTTTTGAAAAATAACTCTTAAAAAGTCAGGTCACATGTTCATCAGGTGCCAACTATCACCTAGATATGACGGGGAAATTGGAAGCAGTCAGGAAGGGACCACAGGAGTGAGGAGACCGGTGTCTCTGGAGCAGCTCTGCCTCTAAGCAGCTGGATGACTTTGCGGGGAGGGGCTCATACGCAACATTTTTGAGTCTCAGCTACACCTGTAAAATGAGACTATCATACTCAACTCTAGAAGGCTCTTTCTGGCTCTCTGTGAATATTCTATCAGACCAATGGTGTTAAAATAATAGCAACCACAGTCCGTTGAACACTTCCCATGTAATATGCTAACTCTTATTTTAATCTTTACCACACACCTGTGAGATAGGTTCCGTTATTATTTCCATTTCATGGATGAGGAAACTGAAGCTGGAGAGATGGAGTCACCCCCCAATGTCACCCAGCTGGTTAATGCACTTCGCCATTGTCCCATGCTGCCTCCTCGAGTCTATGGAAAGTGGAAGAGGCTTAGGTCTGAAAGCTGTCACCTATTTTACCTCCACAGACTTTGGAGAGTCCTCTCACTGTGCTGGCCAGCCAGCAGGTTTCTCTAGAGCTCACCCAGCTTGGGGTGGCTTCAGTAACCTCAGGCCACTTCCACTGGTTCAGAGTTCACCAAACCCAGGCCAGGACAAATTTCCTGCACATCCAGATCTGATTTCAAAGGCTCTCATGCAGGCAAGCTTAACAATGACAGGGTAAGTTGGCCCAAGAATAGAAGGCAATTTAACACTGTCCTCTCTGGCCTGGCCAGGCAGATTAAATGCCAGATATCAGCACTGTATAAAATCCACACGTTACAGAGGTATTTCTGTTTGTTTGCTTTTCTCATGTGGCTTGGCTCTTCTCAAATTGCACACAGCCGCCTCTCTGGGGCTCACAGGATGACTGTCATGTTGTTAAAAGCTTCCCTTCCTTATCTCACTTCCTAATCTCCAAAGAGGGATTTGAGAGCCCTCAGTACTGGTTTTTCCTCTTCAAGGACCTGCTAGTGCTGGACTAATTAATGGAAAGGGCCTGGAGATAAGTTCCTTCAAAAATTATGGAATGTCCTAATCAGACGGGCAAGCAAAGGCTTGACCTCTGGGTCAAGGGGTCACTCTCAAATAATACGATGAATTCAACTATCACTGTCATTTTTTGTTACTCCAAAGGGGTGAGAAGAGAGGTTAAAGTAGGCCCTGAAGGTAAGGGGATTCCCATGTCTCTGCTATGGAGGTGATCAGTTAAAGAACATTCTTCATGTATTCCCAAAGTCTTCAAAATCCAACTGCACTTCTAAATGGCTCGTACCTTGTCAGTTTCCATCACTGGGAAGTGTTTCACAGGTCTCTCTTCCATGTGTTTTCCTGTCACTGGCTCTGTCACTGGGCTTTCTTCTCCGTCTCCATCAAACTCACTTTTCCCTCACCTAATATGCACCCCTCTTTCCCAAAATTTCTATTCATTTTTTAGGTATTTATTTTAATTATAAAATATTTTAAATATATTTTTGTAAAGTTTAGAGATGTCTTCTTCAGGGAAAACGGAGTACAGAGACATATTTTTCTGTATCCCTCCTGCTAAGTACAACTCAAAAAACCTCAGGCATTAAATATAAAACCAACATAAGAAGTCTGTAAAAGATGGAGAGAAGAAGGCAGACTGGCTAGAGACTTCAGGACTCAAAGAACAACATGGTGGCAAGTCCCCTTGGCTTTCTTGTTGCCTCATATATCCCAGACTTGAAGCTGAAGAAGCTGGCACACTGAAATCATCAATGGGTACAGATCAAACAAACTTGCTTTCTCTTGCCAAGGGACCAGGAAAGGGGCAGCCTGTAAGACAGAGAAACTTTTAGACAATATCCACTGTACTCATGCAAACACCACAGAAAAAAACTGTGACCTCACCCCATGCAAACCAGCAAGGGCCAAGTGAGGAACTCAGCTGGCTGGAATGAGTTATCCCAATATTCCTGCAGGGGTGGTGTCAGAGAACACCAGCTCGGAGCCTGGACTTTCATCCTTCCCAGGTGGTAATGAGCAGCCCCTGCCTGCCCCACCACCAATGTCAGTGGAGACCACACAGAGAGCCTGCACTTGTTCCTTTACCCAGCACTAATAAGGTGCTTCTCCCCATGCCCCTCTTTTGGTATCAAAGGAGGCCTAGGGGAGAGTCAGGACTTTCACCACAGCACAGCAGTAACAAGGCCAACCTGGTCCACTGTGATGTTAGGGGAGATGATGTGGGAAGCAGTAACGAGGCACTCACCCTCCCAGCCATAGAGATATCAGTGAAGGTCTAGTGGGGAGCTGGAATTCCCACCCCCACCCAGCAGAATGAGGACACCCCCTACCCCAGATGCACGGGTCAATAGGGGCCAAGGGGGAACCTGGACTTCTACCTCCTTCTACAATAGATATTTCCTCTCCTCCTGAGTTATCTATATTTTGTTTGATAAAAATTAGAACACTGCCTGATGTGGTTCTAAAGTATGTAGAGTAAACATTTAAGATAATTATAAATAGGAAGAGTGAAAGGACAGAAAGGGAAGTAAGGTTTTTACACTTCATTTCAACTGGTAAAATGGCACTAGTAGCCTATGTATGTAGTATAATGTAATACCTAAAGCAACCACTTAAAGTGCTATGGAAAGAAAGACTCAAGAACACTGTAGATAAATCAAAATGGAATTCTAAAAAAAAATGTTCAAGTATCCTACAGGAAGGAAAAGAAATAGAGAAAATGAAAACAGACAGAATAAACAGAAAACAAAAAATAAAATGGTAGACCTAAGTCCTAATATATCAATAATTACACTAACTCAAGTGATCTAAATACAACAATTAAAAGACAAAGAGTGGCAGGGTAGATTATAAAATGTGACCAAACTTCACACTGCCACTTCAGTTATAATGATAAAAGCATATTGAAAGTAAAAGAATGGAAAAAAATTATGCATATATTAAAACAAAAGAGAGCAGGAGTAGCAATATTAATATTAGACAAAGTAGACTTCAGAGCAAAGAAAATTATCAGAGACAGAGAGGCACACTATATAATGATAAAAGAGACATTTCACCAAGTAGATGTAGTAATCCTAAACGTATATTTACCAAAGAACAGAGTTACAACATATTTGAAACACATCTGAAAGGACTTAAAGGAGAAATAGACAAAGAAATAGTTGGAGACTTTATCTCTCTTTCAACAATTGATAGATCAACTACTCAGAAAGTCAGCAAAGACATAGTAGAACTTAATAACACTATTAATAGACATTTATAGAACACTCCACCCAACAACACCAGAATACACATTTTTTTCAAGTGCCTATGGAATGTATACCAAGATGGATCTTATCCTGGGTCATAAAAGACTACTCAGCAAATTTTTAAAAGTTCAAATCTTATAGTGTCTTCTCCAACAATAATAGAATCAAACTGGAAATCAATAACAGGAAGATAAAAGGAAAATCTCCAAACACTTAAAAACTAAATGACACACTTCTAAATAGACCATGAATCAAAGAATAGTCTTAAGGGAATTTAAAAAAGATACATTGAACTGAAAGAAAATGAAAATACAACACAAAAAAATTTGTGGGAAGCAGTTAAAGCAGTTGTGAGAGGAGAATTTATAGCACTAACTGCATATATTAGTATAGAGAAAAAGTCACAAATAATCTAAGCTCCCACTTCAAGAATCTAGAAAAAGAAGAGCAAAATAAACCTAAAGCAGTGTAACGAAAGCAATAATAAAGATAAGAGCAGAAATCTATTTTCTAATGAAGTGAAAGAAAAACACTATTGAAAATCATTGAAACAAAAGTTAGTTCAGTAAAACTGACAAACCCCTAGCAAGACTAACAAAAAAAAAAAAAGAGAGAGATGATACAAATTACTAATATTTAAAATAAAATGGGATAGCACTACAGACTCTGAAAACTTCAAAAGAATAATAAGGAAATACTACAAACATCTCAACCCACATAAATTGACAACTTCAATAAAAATGGAGCATCTCCACAAAAATGTAAACTACCACATCTCATCCAACATGAAACAGATAATTTGAATAGATCTATCAGTCTTAAGGAAATTAAACTGATAATTTTAAAACTCCTCAAAAAAATCTCCAGTTCCACATAATTACACTGGAAAATTCCAGAAAATATTTAAAGAAAAATTAATAGCAATTTTACCCAATCTCTTCCAGAAAAATAGAAGAGAAAAGAACACTGCCCAATTTGTTTTAGAAAGGTAGTATTGCCCTGATATTCAAACCAGACAAAGACAGTACTAAAAAAAAAAGAAAACTACAGACCAATATTCCTCATAAATATAGATGTAAAAATCCTTAAGACATTATTAGCAAATAGAATTCAGCAATATGTTAAAAGAATTATATACCATGGCCAAGTTGGGATTATTCCAGAGATGCAAGTCTGGCTCAATTTTCAAAAATCAATCAGTGTAATCCACCACATTAATAGGCTAAAGCAGGAAACTCATATGACTATATCAGTCAGTGCATAAAAAGTATTTGATAAAATTCAACACCCATTCCTGATTTAAAAAAAAAAAAATCTCTCATACAACTCGAAATACAGGGGAACTTCCTTGACTGATAAAGAACAAGTGTTAAAAGCCTACATCTAGCATTATATTTAATTGTAAAAGACTGAAAGATTTCCCCCTGATTGAGAACAAAGCAAGGATCTCATACTCTTATTCAACATAGTGTTGGTAGGATTAGCCAATGCAATAAAACAGGAAAAAGAAATTAAAAGAATGCAAAGAAAGACATAAAATCATCCCAGTTTGCAGATGGCTATTTAGAAAATTCCAAAGAATCTATTAAAGAAAATATCCTAGAACTAGTAAGTGAATTCAGCAGGGTGGCAGAACACAACATAAACATACAAAAATCAATTACACATCTATATGCCAACAATGAACACATGGACACTGAAATTAAAAATACAATGCTATTTACAATTGCTCAAAAAAATTAAATACTGTAGGACACATCTAACAAAATATTTATAGGACCCGAATGCTAAAAACTATAAAACTGATGAAAGAAATCAAAGATCTAAATAAATGGAGAAACATACCATGCACATGAATTGGAAGACTCAACATAATAAAGATGTCAATTCTCTCCAAATTAACGAACAGGTTTAAGTTAATTTCTATCAAAATGCCAATAATAATTTTTGTAGATATGGACAAGATTATTCAAAAATTTATATGGAAATGCAAAGAAACTAGAATAGCTAAAACAATTTTGAAAAAGAAGAACAAAGTTGGAGGAGTCACCCATTTTTAATTCAACACTTAGTACAAATCTTCAGTAATCAAGGCAATGAGGTGTTGGCATTAGGACAGACATTTATATCAGTGGGACAGAATTGAGAGTCAGAATAAGCCCATACATCTATGGTCAGTTGATTTCAGCAAGAGTGCCAAAACCATTCCACGAGGAAGGAATATTCTTTTCAACAAATGGTGAGGAGACAACTAGATATCCACATGCAAAGGAATGAATTTGGACCCCTACCTCACACTATATACAAAGTTAAATTGAAAAGAATCAAAAACCTAAATATAAGAACTAAAACTATAAAGATAAAAACAAGCACGTAAATTTTTATAACCTTGGATTAGCCAACAGTTTCTTAGACACAACATCAAAAGCAAAAGCAACTGAAAAAAAAATCAGCTAGACCTCATTAAAATGTAAAAAACTTTTGTGCATCAAAGGACACCATTGGGAAAGGGAAAAGACGATCCACAAAATAGGAGAAAATATTTTCAAATCATATCTCTGATAAGGGTCTAGTATCCAGAATACATAAAGCATTCTCAAAATTCAATAGTAAAAAGACAACCTAATTTAAAAATGCGCAAAGGATTTGAATAAACATTTCTCCAAAGATGGGTTACAAATGACCAAAAAGCACATGGAAGGATGCTCAACATCATTTTTCATTAAGAAAATGCTAACCAAAACCATAATGAGATACCACTTGACATTCAGTAGGATAACCATAAAGAAACAAACAAACAGAAAATAAGTTTTGACAAGGATGTGGAAAAATCGGAACTCTCATGCATCCCTGATGGGAATGTAAAATGGTGTAGTCACTATGGAAAACAGTTTGGTGGTTCTTCAAAAAGTTAAACAGTTACCATATGATCTGGCAATTCCACCCCTATTCAATTTCAAGAGCATTGAAACATATGTTCACACAAAAACTTGTACATGAATATTCATAGGAGCATTATTCACAATAGTCAAAAAGTGGAAACAAGTCAAATGTCCATCAACTCATGAATGGATAAATAAAATGTGGTATAGCCATAGAGTAGAATACTGTTCAGTCATAAAAAGGAATGAAGTACTGATATATGCAAGAACATGGTTGAAAACGTTATGCTAAGTGAAAGAAGTCAGACACAAATGAAATGTCCAAAATAGGCAAATCCATAGAGACAGAAAGCAGATTAGTGGTCGCCAGTGGGTGGGGGAAGGAAAAGGAGAATGGGGAGTGACTGCTGATGGGTATGAGGTTTCATTTGGGGGTGATGAAAATGTTCTGGAACTAGACGGTGGTGGAGATTATACAATCTTGTGGATAAACTAAAAACCACTGAATTGTACACACTAAAATCATGAATTTTATGGTTTGTGAATTATATCTCAATAAAAAATAAATTTAAGAAAACAATGAATCACTTGAATGTAAAACATAAAACTATAAAACAATCTAAAATCCTTGGTAGCTATGGCCAAGCAAAGAGTCCTTAGACTTGACACCCAAAGCATAAGCCATACAAGGTAAAATTGGTAAATTGGACTTCATCAAAATTTAAAACTTTTGCTCCAAAAAAGACTCTATTAAGAGGGTGAAAAGACAGGCTATAGGCTGGGAGAAAATATTTGGAAACCACACATCTGACAAGTGACTGTTACCTAGACTATATAAAGAACTCTCAAAACTCAACAGTACAAATTATCCAATCAGAAAATGAGCAAAATACCTGAAGAGACATTTCACAAATAAAGATTCACAGAAGGCAAATAAGCACGTAAAAAGATGCTCCACATCATTAGGCTTTAGGAAAACCACAATGAGATATTACTACACTCTATCAAAACGCTAACTAAGAGGATTCTGAGTACCCAGTTCCACCATGGCGAGGCGGTTGGTTCCCCACACCAGCAAACAATGCTCCATGACACGACCCGGCTGTCCTACAATTTAACTCAGTTCTGACACTATCTACCTGAAGATGGTGTCAGATCCCACAGGTTAAGGGTTCAGTCCCACAAGACTGCCCCCACTTCAGATGACAATGACAAGTCCAGGTTGTCACCTGTGCTTCTGGCCAATAGGCTATAAATCAGAGGTTCCCAAGACCTCTTCCTCGAGTTTAATTAATCTGCTAGAGTGGCTCACAGAACTCAGGAAAGCAGTTTACTTATGTTTACCAGTTTATTATAAAAGGATACGAGAAAGGACACAGATGAACATCCAGATGAAGGAGATGTATAGGGCGAGACTTGTGGGAAGGGGCTCGGGGCTTCCACACCCTCTCTGGGGGCACCACTCTCCCGGCACCTTGACATGTTCACCAACCCGGAAGCTCTCCAAATCCCATCCTCCTGGGGTTTTATGGAGGCTTCATTACATATGCATGATTGATTAAATCATTGACCACTGGCAATTATTCAACCTCCAGCCCCTCCCCCCTCCCCAGGGGGTCAGAGAGTGGGACTGAAAGTTCCAGCCCTCTAATCACACGGTTGGTTCTCCTCACAACCAGCCGCCAACCTTAGGTGCTTTCCAAAAATCACATCACTAACATAACAAGAGACATCTTTGCTGCTGTCATCACTTAGGAAATTCCAAGGGTTTTGGGAGCTCTGTGCCAGAAACAGGGACGAAGACCAAATATATATTTCTTATTATAAATCACAATATCAGAGCTGGCCCAGTGGCGTAATGGTTAAGTTTGTGCACTCCGCTTCAGCCGCCCGGGGTTTGTGGGTTCAGATCCTGGGCGTGGACCTACACACATCAAGCCATGCTGTGGTGGCATTCCACATACAAAGAATAGAGGAAGATTGGCACAGATGTTAGCTCAGGGACAATCTTCCTCACCAAAAAAAAGAGAAAATCACAATATCACGTAAAATAAAAAAGAGTGACAACACCAAATGTTGGTGAGGAGGCAGAAAAACTAGATCACTCATATATTGTTGCTGGGAATATGAAATGGCACAGCCACCCTGAAAAACAGTTTGGCAGTTTCTTAAAAAACTAAACACACAAATACCATATGACCAGCAATTGCAATCCTGCACATTTTTCCAAAATTAATAAATACTTATATTCACACAAAAACCAGTACACAATATTTATAGCAGCTTTATTCATAATATCCCCCAAGTGGAAACGACCCAAATATCTTTCAGCGGGTGAATGGTTAAACAAACTATGGTACATCCATACTATGGAATACTACTCAGCCATGAAAATGAACTATTGATGACTCAACAACCTAAATCTCTAGAGCATTATGCTAAGTAAAAGACGCCAATCTCAAAAGAATCCAGGGGATATCTCTGTATTATTTCTTACAACTGAATATGAATCTACAATTATTCCAAGACAAAAAAGTTTGGAAAATAACATAACAGACTCCTATATACTAACTACCCCAATTTTATAATTCTTAATAAATTTTTTTGCTTCAGATCTCTCTCTTTTTCAAAGGAAATAAAACCATACAGCTATACTTAAAGAAGCACCCTTTCTTGCTTTAGCCCATTTCCTTCCAGAACTGAGCATAGCACTGAAATTCTGCATGCATATCTATCTTATAAATATTACCACAGCAACAAATAATACTGTTTTATGTCCTTTTTCAAAGATGACATAGATGTTTTCCTACTGTACTGTGCAATACATATCATTTTACAAATTGCTTTTTGCTCTGCACACTAAGTTTTTGATATCTAACCATGTCAATGCATGAACATCTAGGGTTTTTATTTGTACTTTGATTATTCTACAATAATATTCAGTGATATGTAATGCTGTGTGTCAAACACTGTTCTAAATGCTTTATACACTTAACCTGCTGGTCCTCATTAAGATATATATACCCTATATGTTTATTGTTCCTGTTTTACAGACACAGGCCAGCTGAATAATTGTCCGTGGTTACACTGTTAATAAATGGTAGAGTCTGGACTTGAACCAGAGCCTGTGCCTCCATGGTACAAACTCCACTGCTGTACATCTAGCACATTGTTGATGGACATTTAGGTTGTTTTCACCTTTTACTCTCATTAACAGTGAATATCCTAGTTCTTATCTCCTGTGCCTCTGTAAGAATCTCTTTAAGATACGTACCAACAATTGGAACTGCTAGGTTGTAGTATGCACTTACCTGCAACTTCAGTAGCTATTTCCCAATTGCTAAATAATGCAGAGTCATTCCCGCAGTGGTGTGTGAGAATTCCTGTTTCTCCACACACTCATCAACACTTGGTACTGCCAGGCTTTACAATTTTCACCATTTTGATGAGTATGAAATGGTAACTCAATACTTTTTTTTTTTTTTTGGTGAGGAAGATTGGCCCTGAGCTAACATCTGTTGCCAATCCTCCTCTTTTTGGTGAGGAAGACTGGCCCTGGGCTAACGTCCGTGCCCACCTTCCTCTACTCTATATGTGGGATGCCACCACAGCATGGCTTAATGAGCAGTGCGTAAGTCTGCACCTGGGATCCAAACCTGCAAACCCCTGGCTGCCGAACCAGAGCACACGAACTTAACCACTATGCCACCAGGCCGGCCCCCACAAACTCAACCCTTTTTAATGTGAGCTTCTCTTATTACTAAGGATGGTGAGCTTCTTTTCATGTGTTTATTGGCCGTTTGAATTTCCTTTTCTGTGACTTGCCAATACACATCCTTTGTGATTTGTTTTTCTCTGTTGAGTTGCTTTATTTTTCTTATGATTTTGTCTATCATTTGTTGATGATATTCATTGAAAATATATTCTCCTAGTCTATGACTTGTCTTTTAACTTTATTTTTGATGCTTTATGTCCTATTGAAGATTTTCATTTCAACGTTGGCAAATCTGTGTGTGCGCATGTGCATATGTACACATATACAATATATACAGAATATATATACTTTTAATGCTATGGTTTTTATTTTTTAAATCTTGAATTTTTATATAGTTTTTTTCCATGGATTCTTTATGGATTGCCAAATATCCCAACATCATTTTGAGTCCTTCATCTCCCCCACTAATTGGAATGTCAAGCCCGTTATAAACCAATTTCTGTATTATTACGTGTCATTGTAGGTTCTCTCCTGCTGTCATGACATTGGTCTGTCATAAACTCCAAGGTACTAACTTTTCTCCTCTCTATTTATTGAAAGGTATATTTTTTAAAACAAATGGAATTGTACTTCTCAGGCTGTATTGTGGCATGCTTTTTCACTTAACAACATGTCACGGACATCCTTCCGTGTGGTTGACATCATGTTTAATGCCTGCAGAATATCTTATTATTTTGGAAAGACCACCTTTCCCATTGATGAGCCTTTAATTTGTATCTAAAATTATAATACCTATCATATATATTATAAGTACATGTATCTTTATCCATATTTAAGATAAACTATTCATGATTTCAGACAAAATATGAAAACTGGCACTTTTGGAATCAAAGAGTATGTAATTTCAATTTTTGTTACATAATGCCAAACCATTCCCTGGGAAGATTGGACCAATTTATACTCGCTCCCTCACAGGACACCAAGACCTCCAATGGAGGGAAATGACAAGATCAGATCTATTATTTTAGAAAACTCATCTTAGTAGTGGTGCAGGAGAATAAATATCACAAGAGCAGCATAGAAATAGACGATGTTCTGGAAGATGTGTGTGTCTGATAACAGACATACAAATGTTTTGCGGATATAGTGAGTGCCAAATAGCAAGCGGAGTGCCTGGGTCAGTGGGGTCTCTCGATCCATACAGAAGGGCTACACTCGGATGTAGCAACTGCCAGAAGAATATGTAACAGCTCCAAGGAAGGCATCTCAGGCTAACTTCACTACTGAGAAGCATATGATCCCTTCAGAAGTCACCCACCAAAATAGAATGAACAGCTACTTGATTGTGCCATTGATGAAACAGACTTTAAAAAAACAGAGGTACCTGGCTTGCTGCTATCACGGTGTCGTGAGACAAGAACTCTGAATGATCTGTGTGCATTTAAAACCAATGTTTTGTCCCAGACAGTCCAGAGGGGTGGTAAACTTAAGCACAGCTGCTTGTGGAAGCCCGAGTCACTGCCGGCAGGTTTTCTGAAACATACCTTCCCTTCTTTCCACCCCTCCTCGTCCCAAATGGTGCTGAGGCTAGGAAGGGACTCCATCTCCCGACGTCACTACACCAGAGGGAACGGACAATTCACAAACAGTCTTCCCACCTCCATTTTCAGAACGCAAAACCCATGCTCTCCTTTCGATAATATTAAAAAGAGGGGAAAGCATTTTGCATGCAAACATGTTTTAACTGTATTTGTAACACTCAATAAATAAATTACAGGTTTTATATCATTCAGAGAGGGCTGCCAGTGATTTATTCAGTTATTAACTTCGCACGCTTGGGAGAATGAATTAAATGCCGGCCCTGTTGAAGGCTTGGGGATTATTCAGCCACAATAGGCTACTGAAAAGTTTGGGCAGTTCTGCAGGCATTTCAGGATAAGCAAGAACAGTTTGGTAGAAGCCACAGAGGGCAGATGATTCTGTCCTGTCCATTTACAGCAGCTTATAAATTCCATAAAAAGGAAATGAATTATGCATTATTGGGTTTACATAAGGTCACCCAGTGAACTTTGACCCCTCTCTTTTCTCATTTGGCTCAATTATTAGATGAAATGACAGATTTGATCTCTTTTCAAATTGTATTAGAAAGGTTCTCTTTATTTCACCCTCTAGCAGCAATCAGCTGACAGGACTAGGCAAGTGCATTAATTATGATTGATTTAGAGTGTCTATAGGGTGATTATTTCTAGAATTCTACTCCTGAGCCAAAACCTTTTGACCTATTTCAGGCCACACAGCGAATTAATCCATAAGAAGATTTAAGGGGAGACTGTTCAGGACAGCAGTTTCCCTCCTGTATTTGCAATCAAAACATTTAAGACACTCCGGGCAATCCAGAGGGATTGAATTACTGGAACACTCCATGGTGAAGACATTTAACAACCTGACAACTCACTTGAAAAACATCTTGTGCATAATAACCAAAAATGGCTCTGAATTAGCCCCCAAAAGAGGGAAAGTCTCCTGACTCTCTCTGCTCTGAGCTAATAGGACAGCATAGAAAAAAAATCTTTTTTATGAGTTTATGAATTTGTTGCAATTGGAGTTTCAGAATAATATGTCTGTCATTGGGACATTCAATCTCCCTCTCGTCTTTCCAGCGGATTAAAAATGACAGTACTAATTAAAGAAGTAAAGGAAAGAGACCACTGTCAGCTGCAACATATAGGCTTGAATTATAATAAGGCTCAGATGAGGAGGAGAAAGAAAAGTTGGGGAAGTATCATTATTAGGAGTTTCTAAGTATGGAAAAGCATCCTGCAGATGAATTCTATTTAAAAAGAGAGTGTTTAACCGAAATTGCCATCTCTGAGTTATTAGATCCCAGTAAGGATTAAAAGGGAGAGTCATCTAGAATTGATGCCAGCAGATCAATTAACTCAGTCCTGCTACCTGCCATCCATTGCCCCAGATGGTAAAAAGAAGGAGTTTGAGCAAGAACTGAGTAAATCCTGTCTGCAGCACTTACAAGCTGTGTGACCTAGGGCAAGTGACATGACCTCCCTGATCTCTGCTCTTTTTTCTATGGGGTGCAAATAATACCTATCTCATTGTGGCGTTGCCCTGAGGATTAGAGACCATATGTGTTTAGAGAAACAAAAATATTTTATTGCTGTTATTTATAATCCTCCATTGCCATTTTTGGAGGTAGGTCATGGGAACTGAAGAATCTTTTGTTTGCTGAGCACAAACAAAATTTCTATCCTGACACTTGAAAATAGCATTCAGTGACAGAAGGAGCTAGAAACTGGGGGAACACTGGGTAGATCAGCATAAGAAAAGAGGACAAATAAGCTCAGGGGAGGGGGTCTGGAGTCAGGGGTTTGAGAGGTTCGTGATCAATTGAGGGGGCAAGAGAGAGAGCCGGTAGCCAGTGGGCAGAGGAATGAGCCTGGGAGGAAAAGATGTGCTGGGGGGACTTCTTAAGAGAAAGCCTGGGTACACTGTGACATAAACCCTTTCCTCGGTCTACCAAGATCTTCGCTAAAATACACAATGCTCACTCGTGCTTTGGTACGAGTGGCGTTTTCCAGATGAATGAGAAGCTCTTCAGATTTGGTGAGGAACAAAGCTGAGGCCATGGCAGGTGACTGCTCACGTATGGGTTCTGTGGTTCAGGATCTGACATATTTAATCAGTGATGCTACTATGATTATTCCAGTGCTGAAGCTTTTATTCTTCTTAAAAAATTTCCAGAGGAATCATCTCATGTTGAGACTATAAGGAGCTAAGACTCTGCCACCAGCTACTTTTGGGCCAGGGGTGGTTTCATGTCTTTTCCCTTGAACTTCAGAGTCCCCACTTGGAAATGTGGGATTTCAACTAAAATGTCATTAAACTTCCCTTTAGCTTAAACTCCATGGTTCCATGTCCCTATGAGTAGTTTCCATATTTACAGAGAAAGCACTAAGTTTTCTAGTTGTCTTCAGGGACCAAACAGATTCACATAAATGAATGAAGTAGATCAGATGAAAAACAAAAGGGAATGGTAGAGATTGTGGCAAACTAGAGAATATATGAGTTGCTTAAAAACACTCAAATTTAATTTCTTACTAAAACAACATGCAGATCAAATTCTGCCCCCTGGGAACCAAGTTTTGACCTTTGGCCAGGGAGGTCCAGGATGGGGTGTTTAGAACTTGGTACTTGGTTGGTTCTTTTAACCCTACAGTTCAGCCCATTTTTGCCTCCACACCACTGACACATAAAGATAAAGCCAGCAGATGCATTTGCTTCTTGAGAAATCAGTTATGTTAAACTGAGCGATGGTGGGGCTGCCAAGCTGTCATTATCCTGAGGCCTGGTCATCAGTTACAGAGCTAATAGGTCCCAAGCAGCGTGTCAGTGGTGGTTCTCAGGCTTGCTCGTACAACTCTTGGATGACTACATAAATGGGAATGCGTGTGGCTTAAGGAAAGCTAAAAACTAAACCAAACAAGCACATGGCTGAGGACTTTGCCAGAAGCCAGCATGATGTAGAAAGACTCGGAGATTGGGGGAGGAGAGAACACACGTTTCAGAATTTGAGATGGCAGTTCCTACCTCCAGCAGGCCGATGTGGGCTTAATTCTGGTTGTTCTCTAAACTGCAAAGTGGCTGACTGGCCTTGCGAGGTGGTGGACAACCTGAACTGATGGCCCACTCATCATTGGTTGGGAGAGCAAATGAAGAACATCCAAATAAATATGAGGACTAATAGGCTCTTGGGGGCAAAAGGTTAAAAAGCCCTCATTGTCTTAGCAAAGAGCTAGAACCACTATTATTCAGCCAAAAGGAACTCTACCTTTCACCGTTACTCACAGCAGAGCCATGTGGAAGCATGTCGGGGAGGCAGAGCTGAAGGGAAGAAGAGGTCTCCACCCCGAGGAGGTCTGCAGTCCCCGGGGTAGAAGGACAGAGGAGAAGCAATGGGAAGTGACTGTAGTTCAGGGTGAAGCCAGAGTCGGAGAGGTGACTTCTCGGATTTGCTAGGACGCAGTCAGAGGAAGACTCTGCAGGAAGCCTGAGAACTGGCCTCTTGAGGAAAGGGGTGAGAGAAGTCTGCAGACACCCTTCGGGTTGAGATAACCCCTTTGGGTTGAGATTCTCTGAGTTCAGTAGCTAATTTTATTGAGCTCTTCCAATATTCTGGGTAACTTTGAAGTGTTTTACATGTATTAACACATTTAGAACAATACAGCACCCTTTTGAGGCCAGTTCTGTTATTATCGCCATTTTAGAAAAGAAAAAGAGAGGAGGTAAGTCGCCTGCCCAAGGTCACACAACTAGCAAGCGGCAGGTCCAGGATAAAGCCCGCACTTCAGTCAGGAGCCTGCACTCTTAACCACACCTCCAGGAGGTCACTCCTAGGGTGACGTTCCTGGAATTTCTAAGGAGGGGACTTTGCACGGTGGCTCTGAAGGACAGGGCCAAAGGGAAGATGCAGAGAATCCGCACAAACGCTGGCCCAGCCCAACAGCTCAGCAGCACGCGTGCTTGGGTGCAGCGGCATCCCAGGGAGAGAGAAGTGAGCTCGCACCCCAGAAAGGGAGCAATCAATTCTCCAAAGGTGCAAACACTTTCCACTGACCAGGCTTTATTTCCAGTCCCCTGGAAGGAGTTCCGCCATGAAAAATAAGTCTGTGTCCTGCACTGTGATGGACAGCTTTTAATGGAGGTGGAAACTTCTGAGAGGACTTAAAAGGCCAACAGCCCTGGGAGAGGTAACACAGACTCTAGCTGCCGACAGTGAGGCGCTAGACTGAGAGCGAGCTGCCCGCAGGGTGGGGAGAAAGAAAGAGTAAGGAAGGAGGGCTGCGGAACACCATGGTGGGGCAAGGAAGGAGGTCCAGGCCGTGGACTTTGGAGAAGAAAATCTTCTGTTTATGACTTTTCCCAAAGCTAGGTCCACATCCTGAAAACAGATGAGGATGCCGAGCGCTGAAGAACCTCCACGCTGACAGCATTCAGAGAAAAGTAAAACAAAGGCTGGGCAGATATCAGGAGCCAGACGATGCATGTGTGGCAGCTCGGGTCACATCTTCTCTCTCCTCACCCCATGAGGGGACAGGCTCTGTCTTAGGGAGTTATTTTACCCCAGATTTTGGTAAGCATCCATGGCTCCTCTCTTACTTCCAGTGCCATCTGAGGTCCTTGGGAATGGCAATGAAACCTTTCTGTGAAGCCAGTGAAAGTGAGAGAAAAGCAGCAAATAGATCTTGAGTCATGGGGCAAAGATGCTAAGGATCCAACAGGTGTAGGAGAAGATGTGCTTTAAAGACGAGTGGCTGCCAGCCATTATATATGCATGGGGAAAAGTCAGGGCAAACAGAGGGAGCTGAATGAGGGGAAGGGGAGAAGCAGGGAGGCCGGTCGAGAGTGTCCTGCTCTTACCAGTGGATATAGTGTCTCCTCTCCTTTGCCTTGGCCGTGTGATAGTCGTAAGGTCAGCTAGTGACCATTCCACTGGGTCTACCTGAGTCCCTCCAAGGTATGTCCCATCCAGTGGACACTGCCATGGACGTGCACACAATGCGCAAGAAGCCCAGATCTCAGATCTGCAGCCTTTACTCATTTAGGCCTGTACTCTGGCGCTTCACAGCGTCCTGCAGCACCCTCTTGGGAAATGAAGCCAGAAGGAGCCTGGTCCGTGCCCTTCCGGTGGCATACGGAAACAGCATGGAGGAGGGAAAGCCCAGGACACGCTCTTCCTGTCCTCCAGGTGTGGGAAGACCTTGGCCTACAGGGGACAGCAGATGATGTAAATGACCTCCTGGTGCCAGACCTTGGGGAGTGCTGGGGGCTGCTACCCCAGGTGACCGCAGTCAGACAGGAGGAGGGCAAGTCTAGTGTTGCCAGACTTTCATGTGTACTTCCCTGATATTTAATGTTGGCAACTAGTTTTTTAGAAAACATGGACAAACAAAACATTTCTGCAGGCCTGATCTTGTCCCCAGGCCACCATTCAACTACATACTCTAAGTAATTGTATCGGTCGGGCTACAATTATACTGTCGTTACAAACAACCCTCAGATATCACTGATCTAACATAGAGAAGCTTATTTCCCCTTCAAGCTACATGCCCAGCATGGGTTGGTGGGGCAGGGGTGTGGGTAGACCCACGCTGTGCACCATGGAAACCCAGGGACCTGGGGGGAAGAGTCCCCATCAAGACACAGTCGCTTCTGCAGGGGATCACAGAATGTGGTATATTATGCACTGGCTCTAAAAGCTGCCACTTGACACGCATCACTTCCAGGTATATGCCATTGGCCGAAGCAAATCATGTGGCCACACCCAATTGCAAGATGGGTGACGAGATGCCTGAAAAGAGAATTGAAATATGGAAAAACTGGAATATGAAAAAATAAACTTTTTTTAACAAAGGTCCTCACTTCATTTGTTCTTAAATAAGATGTCGCTTTGAAGTGCAGATGCTTTGTAGAGGATCAACGTGACTGAAAACTCACTTCCCCATTTTTCCTTTCACTTCAAACCCACCTCTGCTGGTTCAGTTGAGATGGAGAAGACAAGGAACATGGGCTGCTGCATTTAGGGGGAAGGGGCAACCAGAAACACACTCAGTGACCATCATCCTGTCCACAGGCCACTCTGCTGGCCTAGCTCAGTCCCCTTTTCCTAAAGCGCCATCTGCCCACAGGGAGAACCCCCTCCCTGGGCCCTGCTGGGGAGGCTTGTGTTCCTGGGTGCTTTTCAGGGAGTTATTTCTACACAGGCGTATGCGTGCCCAAGCTGCCTGTGAGCCCAAAGAATCGTCCCTTGTGACTCCCCTCCTTAAACAGGCTCCAATTAGACACCACTTAATGGCACCTCCAATTTGACTGTCTGTCCAAGATTCCACAATGCATGGGAATTCTCTCAGAGATTATTCCTGTTTTTCCCATCCTCAAAACAAGGAGGGGGGAATAATGCATGATTGAAAACTAGCCACCAAATGTTAAAAAAAATAAATTTGCAGTTGTGTTGCTTTGAAAACTTATTGCACAGCTGGGGGCATTTAAAGAACTTAATTAACAAGCTTTGGCCGCAGTGTGCCCCCTCTTTGGGAGGGGAAAAAAATCACAGTTAAGATTTGTCCAATTAAATTATAGGAGAGTTCGTGGATTCAAAGAGAGAGAGAGAGAGAGAGAGAGAGAGAGAGAGAGAGGTTGGGGGAATGCGCTTCCAATTTAAAAAGAAGATTTTTAGTCTGATGGGAGACCTAGAGTCTGATTAATTCGGTGCTAAGCTTTTCTGCAGTTTCCACAAACTCATAGGCACTTAAGAATTTTTAACCCAAATGTAATTACAGGTTTTGATAATCATACTTCGGTTAAATAAAGTTCCCTCTTTCCTATAAAAACTGAGGATGAAATATCTGGTGTAAGGAAGCTTCCTCAAGCCCCACTTTTTTTCACTTCCAGAGGGGACTCCACCTAGCCCAGAATCAGTGCCACCTCGTGACTTTTGTAGGTTCCACGCACTTCTGCCTTTGTGGGTCCCTTCCTCTACAAAAACATATTAAAAATTGTATTTTACAACGGCATTGGTGTCAGATGATTATAATTCTGGCTGGATTCCTTTTTATACACTCTTTATTATTATTTTCATTTAAAAAGAAATGAAATTAAAACATTCTCGTGGGCCCCTAAAAGGGTGGTGGATCCTAGACATGTGCTGAGTGAGTATGTCAGCCCTGCCTGGGGTTTCCCACTATGAACCCAAAGAGGGACATTAGAGTGCAGCTAAGAACAGGTTCAAAATAACAGTGACGATGGCACGATTCACGGCAACGCAACTCATATCGGCCTACGCTGAGCACTTGAGGGCAGAGCAGCCTCCCAGTCTCCCAGCCTATGCCCCCCACACCAAAAAAAATCGTTATTCTGACATCATTGGTCTGAAAGAATACCCAGTACAGTATGCACTCTTGGAATGACGAGTTTTCTGCCTTTTCCTAGGGGGATGCTCAGCCAAAGATAAAAATGCGTAAGGGCAGCAGAGAAAATTCATTTGTATAAGCTGGCCCCCCTACTGTGGAATTTTCAATTATATATATCTAATTATGGCTGTCAGTTGATGGATTCAGAAAAGACATTTTGGTCCCCCCCTCCTTTTTTTGTCTTTTCGTCATCTCTTCTGTTAGAATGATTATAGCACACTTACACAACTAATTGCCTTTCTGCTGATTAGTGATACAATTATGCAGACCCGGCTCCTTGTGTGAACAACCATCTGCAGAGAAAAAAAAAGTGACACTATTCAAAAACTATCCATAATTTAACCAATGTTATTCCAATGCACTGAGCCCAGACAATCGTCTAGCCTTCATATTTCATACCCACCCTGGCAAGAGGAGGTTGGGTTTTTGTGCCCAATTCACCTCTTTAGACACACTGTGAATCAGAAAGAAAGAGGAGAGAAGAAAGTACTTCAAATGTCAACCCATAGTGGGGAATTGAAGCGTGGTTAACGTCCATTCCTCCTTTGGGTAATTTTTCTTCAAATTTTATACCACTTGGCAATTTTTTGTTTCCTTTCAAACTGCTGAGAAAGTGCAGATGTTTCAACTCCCCAAAGTGGGCTTGGGTTTGCTGGTTTTTTTGTGGACTGCTCTCCCCAATCCTTTTCTCTCCTTTTTCCCCCATAATGTTTTTTTTAAAAAAAGAAAAAAGGAAAGAGAAAAAAGAAGGGGTTTTAGTAGAATCGAAGGACGTAGGCTGACATATGACGTTTCAATAAAGTGTGTCTTTTGTTCCCTAAGGGAAAGGGTACGGGACATCAGACTCTGGGACCTCAGGGGCCACAGGCAGAACACAGGTGGACACGGGCAGGATGCTGTTTGCCCTGAGGAGTAAACAAAGAAGTGGCTTGGTCTTTCCCAACACGCAAGAAGTGGCAAGGTCTTTCCCCCGTCTGCATGGGGAAAAGAAAGAGCCATTGAGAGGGGCTGGAAGGTTAAAAACCAAGAAGCAAGTGCCAGATTCTCCTCTTGTTTTAAAATAAGACTGCAGGTTGTCAAGGTAAAAAAAGGAAAAGCCTGAAGTTTCAGAGTGGGTAGGTTCTTCTCAGTTTAGATATTAATGTAGAATGACCTTCTAGAGCAGATAAGGGTGCTGGGCCTTAAAGAGGGACACTTAAGAAGAAGAGAAGACACTGGAGAATTAAATGTCCACATGTATCTTCCTCACCAGCAAAAGACAAGATGAGGGCCTGGTCCTGAGGGCTTCACATGGAGAAGCCTCACCTCAAGTCTCAGACAGGGGCTTCCACTAGAAGCACCGTTCCAGATACCTTGGCATCCCAGAACTTGAGCGGTCCCTCCATCAACCAGACCATGAAAATCAGCCTGGCCTCCCCAGGCACTCCAGCCTGTGGGTCAGCCGTCTCTGCTCTTGCTTTTCTTTCATTCTCCTCTACTCGGGGTTCTACAGAAAGTGGAAACTTGATATTCAGTGTTTTTTTGCTTTGTTTTGTTTGAAAACAGAAATTTTGGTCTCCTGGTCCCTCTGAACTTCTTAAAAATGGTGATAACTGAATTCTGTCAGGATGATCCTAGTGTGTACTCTGAAATAGAAATGGTAAATGTATGTTCAGCCAGTTTTGTTTTGTTGGGTACTTTGTGATAATGAGACTAAAAATAGGAGTGGATACTTTCTGAGAGCGTACAGTACTCTTTTATGGGCTTTATATTCATTGCCTCATTTTGATCTTCACAAAACCTTCCAAAGTGGGTACTTTGATTATCCCACTGTCTGGAGGAGGATTCTTCAGATTAATAGAGTTCAATAACTATGCCAGGACACGCAGCTGATCGCTGGTAGAACAATGATTTGAACCAAAGCCTAGCGTTTTCCAAAGCCAGAGCTCTTCCCCACCAAGCACTACCAATATCTCCTTGATGCCTTAAGGAGTGTTTGTTTGTACAGAGAGGACATGGTAACTGTTAACCAGAATATTTGTTGAACAACTAATGGAAGGAAAGAGGGAGGGAAGGAATGAAGGAAGGAAGGAGGGAAGGAGGGAAAGAAGGAGGGAGGAAGAAAGGGAAAGAAAGAGGGAGGGATGGAGGGAAGAAGGAAGGAGAGATGGAGGGAGCTACTACCTTGTGAAAGGTGCACTGAGAGAATGTAGCCACACTGGTGTTCTAGACACTGCTCTCCCCTAAGGGCTGAATGGTCGATTGACCTGGGGCAAGTTGGTAGACATCTCCGTTATGTCTTCATCACAAAAAGAGAGATTTGGGAAAGGATGAGATTCTTCTTCCCAAGGAGCCGCTCCCAGTCCCTCTAGCCAATCCTGGTATCTCCTTTTCCAATCTTGCATAGACCTCTCCTCTGAGTCACTTGATACAGCAACCCATTACCATCTTCAGTTCTTAGATCATTCCATGGACATCGGTCTTGCCAACTTAGTTAGAGTGTGAGATCTTAGAGAACAAGAATCTTCTTTCTTCCCCTTCCTTCTCCTCCTCTTCTTCCACTTCCTCTTCCTCCTGCTCCTTCTTCTTCTCTCCTTTCCCTATAAGGGTTAACTAAGTTTTATTTGGGGTCAGCACAAAGTCTAGCCCCACTTCTTCTAACTGTCCCAGCAAAGTGCTGAGGCTCAATCAATAAGCCCAGCTGGAACTGAATATATGCTTGGTTAATTAATCAGAAGCAAAGCTCCTACATTTGATTCTCACTATGATCATTCTAGAAAAAGGTGAAAACCTTCACTGGCAGGGAAGATGGTGTCTTTGGTGAGTGGCAACTTGCATGCAGGGGATCATCTGTAAGTGTGGGTCCTTTTCCTTGTTCTTAACTGCTGGAAAGGGGGGAAAGGATCATTGATGGCATAGTGTGCACATGAGATTGGGATGGAGGTGATTCTCAACTGAGTGAATTCTGAAGAGTTCACTCCACTGAATCTAAGTAGGAGGGATCCAGGCCCCACCAAGAGCTTACACATAGCCTGATTGGCAGAGTTTGATGACTAAGAAACCATGCAGAGCCTGCAAGGAGAAAGATCAAGAGTTAAGAACCCTACGGGTCAAGTGACCTCACACCACAGCAAGATTTACTCTTCTTTGTAAAACCACTGGATTCTCAACCTGGAGCCTCTCCACTAGGAAGAATCAGGAAGAAAGTCCCAAGCTCAGATCCTCCTTTGTTTTTCCCTTACCTAGAGACAGACCCCAGGACAGCCAGACTTGTCTGAGATTTTCCTGATGCTCAGATGACAAACCAGGTCACTCAGTGTAGGGAAATGGGTCTCAGTGACACTTGGGTCATTTTATGTATTGGAAATCAGAGAAGGTAAAGGCAAATGTTTGAAAGTAAAAGGAGTCTTGGAGGCAATTTAAGTCAACTCTTCACCCAGTGTGGATAAATATGGAACCACTAGCCTTCTCGGTTATTGGTTTTGCTTTGTGTCTTTCTCCTTTGTCATCCTTGGTTCAAACTAAAGAGTTGGAAAGCCTGCTTCTTGACCCTTCATGTTCTCCTTCTCCTGATGTGAAAATCAATGTATCTCAGTTAGCAGAGATGGTCCAGCCCCTTGATCCATCCCCCTAGCCAGGCAGCAATTATACAACCATCCATTTAACCATCCACCCATCCACTCACTCATCCATCTATCCATCCAACATCAAATTAACTACTGTATGCCAGGTATTAGGGTAAGCACAAAAATCAAAAGGTGCAACCGACACTAGTCCAGTCTTGAAGAAGTTTGTGGTCTAATGGAGATAAAGACTCCACTGTATAATAATCATAATCACAATCATACCAAGTGCTAAATGATATGCTAGATATGACCATCATGCTAAAATAAGATTTGTTGAGCACTTACTATGTCCCCAACCCCGTGCTAAGCTTTTACATACTTACTCTCATGTAAGCCTCACAACCATCCTATGAGATAGGTACCATAACTTCTCTCATTTTACACATAAAGGAACTTGTTCCACACTACATATCTGTGGAGAGATGGAGTCACTCCTTGAAGCTGGACAGTCTGTCTCCAGACATTATGCTATTAACCAGCAAGCTACTCTCCTGCTAGATGGAATCACTGACAAAGAAAGGACTCAAAGGGAATCTGCAAAGTTTCCTCAGAGGGGGTGACATTTATGCTGGGCCTCAAAGGATTGGCAGGAGATCCCCAGAGAGAGAAGAAAGAAAAGGGCACTGCAGGCAGATAGAGACTGGGAAGTGGCCCAGTGTGTTCACGGAGGAGCAAGCCATTCAGGACAAACGGAGTATGGAGTGCCTATCTATAGGTGAAATATGAGAAAACAACATGAATAATAACAATAATATTAATAATCACTACATCTCATAGGGTGCTTTCTCTGCTGCCTGCTATGACAGTACATTTACTACCCCTGCAATTCTTACAACCCCATGAGGTAAGTATCATCCCCTTCACTGGAGAAATTCAAGCTCAGAGACTTTAAATGATTTGCTCAAAGTCACATAACTAAATAAGCTTTTAAAATAAGAATGGTCTGATCCCCAAGTTCATGCACTGAGACGTTAAGAGCATGGGCTCTGAAGTTAGATACCCTGGACCAAAATCCAAGTTATGCCACTTATGACTTGTGTGACCTTGGGCCAGTTACTAAACCTCACTGTGCCTCAGTTTCCTCATCTGGGTGGGGATAATTATCATCTTATCCATCCTATCTGAATGCTACTCTGACGACTCAACGGGATAATGCATGTGAATCATAAAGCATGACATCCGGCATTGTGTTTAATAAAGCTTTGCTATTGTTGTTATTACTAAGTTGAGGTCCATTTTCCAGGGACATGTAAGTGCCATTCAAAGCAAGAGAAATAAGTGGATGTTCATGAGAAAAAGAGTTCCAGGTTTGATGGTAGAGAAGGTGACAGTCACCACCAGCTGGCCCCAGCTCAGGAATGGAAAAGGGACAGCTTTAACCAAAGGCTATGTCGGCTAAAGAAGCTACAAGCCTCTCCGATGACTGTGAAACAACTCCCAAGTCCTCCCTAAACTTCCAGCGAGCAGCTCTGGGGCATTTTGACCTTGGCCCAGGGATGATGTGATGGGCCTCTCTGTGCCAGGCCTCAGACGCAGACGGAGGAACATTGCCTTATGAGGAAGCCCGGGCTGCCTGGATTTTGGCTTCCTGGTCAACGAAGCCCCAAGGCTTCACATTCTTACGTGGAGCTGATTCAGTTTCACCCAAGGCCCTCACCCTCCATCCGTGGGCTCAGGGTTCTGAAGCGAATGTGGGCCTCCTGCATCAAGTGGGGCAGAAAGACAGTGTGGAGCTATGTGTATTTGCTCCACAGGAGAATGTCTATGAAAATGCAACACATGTTTATCCCAATCAGCACATCCTGCCGGTCAAGTCACGGGTCCCAAAGTTCTGTATCAGAGCAGCCAGATGTAATTTGATTAGTTCATCAAGAGGGTACTTGTCCCTTGCAACAAGTGAGGTGAAGCATTATCTTTGCTAAACAACACATCATTTCTGGGGTTGAGGCTGCCATGACCACCACACTGAGAAGACAAGCTGTCTTAGTTTGGGATCCCCCAAGCAACAACCCAGAGATTAGGGTTCAAGGGCAGATAA
This sequence comes from Tapirus indicus, assembly GCA_031878705.1. Taxonomy (NCBI): domain Eukaryota; kingdom Metazoa; phylum Chordata; class Mammalia; order Perissodactyla; family Tapiridae; genus Tapirus; species Tapirus indicus. The sequence continues at coordinate 32,347,102 of CM062927.1, forward strand.
TTTACCTGAGAGGTGCAGAAAATCCCAGTAGAGGAGTGGTGAAGTAAGCTAGGGAAGGGAAGATGGTGGATAGAGTGTGTCTCAAAGAGCCAGGTATCACTGTGGGCAAATGAGGCTCAACCCCATGGGAAACTCTGAGAAATGATGTAAAGCACAGGCCTCAGAGTGGTTCCACCTTAGTTGTGATGGAGCTGGGGTATTTACACACCAACTCCAGTCATTGTTTGAGAGCTGCTTCTGGGGGCTGTTAATTCCCCAGCACTTTGCCAGACAAAATGGCTTTCTGAGATGTTGGAGAAAGCCCCCAGGCCTGGAAAAGCAGAGAAGGATGCTTGGAAGCAGCCGGAATGTGCTGGAAGAGTAAGATCCTGTAGATGTGGACCAGCACTGAGAGATTGCCTCGCTAACCTTCTTCAAACAAAAATTTTCTATATCAGCTCACTGGCCCAGAGGACAGTCATTGAGCAGCCTCAAATATCCACTAAAGTCCTTCTGCCTTATTATTAACAGTGATTGTTTAGTGAGATCAGAGCTTTATCCAGAGCCTATTTACTCACAGGCACAATATGAACAAAGTTCATTGATACGGAGATTATGAGAAGAAATGAAAGCAGCAAAACATGACAACTACCCCATAACTTAGAAATTCCACTTCTTCAAAGTTATCCTACAAAAATACATATGCAGGCGTACAAAGATATATGAACAGAGATATTAAATGTTGCTTCATTTGTGACAAACAAAAAAGTGGAGACAGCCTAAATGCCCATCAACAGGGAAGGGCTGTGATATCCTGCGGATGTTGCAAAGCATGATAGAGATCTATATATACTAACATGGAAAAAATTTAAGACATAAGTGGAAAAATCTAACTTGTCCAGGGGTCAGGTATCAAGCAGAATAATATGTGTAAAATAATATGTGACTGTGATTCGCATTTATGTAAAAGTCATGCATATATAATATATTGATTTATTATTATATATAATGACATGTATAAATGTGTAGATGTATACTAAAAGATCATGAAGGAAACATAAAAATGTAATAGGGGTTATTTCTGGGCAGGGACTAGAAAATACTTGGAGAAAGACCTTCTCTTTTTAATCAATGTATCGTTTGAATCATTTAGTATGAACGTGTATCCGTGTACTATTTATGTAATTAAAAATGTGAGTGACAGCTGACATCTTTGCACTAATGCAGAAGCCTATTTTAAAAAGCAATCAAAACAGAAAGAACAACTGATGTCTGATAGTTGTCTAGGTCACTTACTGCAGAAGAAATGAATATATACCTTCCTGTCCCCCGAGGCCATCATTACAATAAAGCAAGAAGTGATGGTTGTACTCATACTCCAATCTCAAGGAAAAATTGAAATATTGTCAGAATTTCTGTTTGAAAAGCAGCAGATTATGCGATGTAACTTAGAAAAATGTCCACTAAAAATAGGCAGAAATACAACAAAAAAGGACCTGATACCGAATGGACTACGTTCAGCTGCGTATAAAATTCGAATTTCCCACTTGGGACTTCCCTGTAGGTTGAGGACTCGACTAGACAGACAGTATCGTGTCCACTGATCTGCTGGTAAAAGTTTAACAACTGGCTCTGGAGGTCTGTGTGGGGGGACCCTGACCTACAGAGTTTCTGATTTCCACGGTGAAAATATCCCCCCAAATGGCTGACTTCAAGACGAGGAGTTGGGAAGAGGTGCTCGATTGCACACCATTCTATAATATTCCCTCCACACAGAAGCGACAGATGTGAATAACCAAGATTTAACTTTGTATATAACCAATAAGAAGTAATAAAATAATTAAGAAGTGATAAGTTTTGAGTATTATTACCTTTGTTTTAATATAATTCATTTAATTGTAAATTTATGTAATTTAAATTTTAATAACGATTGTGTTTAAAAACGAGTTTTGCAAAATCCCTGCATTTTTAACAATTAGCTCTCGAGCTGGTGGGGGCCGGCTCCAACACACCACTGATGGTAGGAGCTCACAGATTTCTATCTGGAATATTCCCACAGAGGATACTTCAAGGAAGGGGCCAAGCAGATAGTAATCAGAATTATAGAAAACACCATGTTTGGCTCTAGAAATATAAACAGACAGATTGTGTTTTCGCAGCAGCCTGACACAAGTTTTGGTCTGAAGCAATGCTCTCTAATTCCCCCAAGCAAGTCTGAGCGGGAAAGCTAGCAAGCAATATAATTTCCCTTCTAGTGCGGAAAAGATTTGACTTCTGAGGTCTGATATTGGAAGGAAATTCATCCTATGTCAAATGCTAAAATGGCCTGCTTCAAAATGCTTTCAGAGCTGGGATATCATCTAACCAGCAAGCAGAGTGTATGTGCTGTTCCTGTGCATGCATCCGAATATTTCTTTCCTTTATTCAGTTTTTTCAGAACGAGGAGCCCTTGCTAAGATCATCTTCCTAGCAAATACTGTTTTGGTTGGGTTTTTTGTTTTTTCACTTAATGATTTTTATATATATTTGGGCATTTTAAAAGTGGGGTTATATTCTTGGCTATATAAAAATGGAGAGGTTTACAAAACAACCAAACCTAATAATGTTATGTTTCCTCATTTGTAAAATGGAACGGAAGGGGTGCTGAACCACCGAGTCACTCAGGACCATTTTAGCTCTAAAAGGAGATGAATTTTTGTCCCAGGTTTTTATGCAGTTAAAACATAACTGATTGCAAGTGAGGAGAGAAAGCAGGAAGAGGAAGGGGTGAGACCCCAGCACCTGGGGCATTCTCAGAGTCTGATAAATGCCAGATTTACTGCTAAAGTGAGATTGATAAATACTAACTAAATCACAGCCACGCTCGGGGCTCAACTCATTTATTTTTCCACCCCCCAAAAGGGGCACAAAACATGGAACTCAAGTCAGGCATGACCAAACCTGAGGAATTTGACTCTTCCATCCTGCTGCTAGCAGAACTCCTCGTGATTTGGGCAGACTGTGGGGGAGGCCTGGGGGGCCGGTGGGGCTGGGGTGGGGGTGGGAAGAGATGCTTAATCTGGCTGAGTTTGGGAAGGAAGGAGTCCCGCGGCCGGCCAGCTCAGTGCAGTCTTTCATGAATAAACACTCTAATTGGGGACATCACAGATAATGGGTCTGACTTCTTTCACTGTAGGGCCAGATCATGATTTGCTAATTGGATATTCCTGGGGTGGTGGAGGCGCCCTCACTGGCCCTGAGTGATTACTAGTTAATGGGGTTTTAGAAGTTCCTATTCCAGACTGATAAAGGGAGCCATGCTAAGGGAAAGGAGCCGGCATCCTTCCTGGAATGGCATCAGGAAGGAAGCCCAGTGTCTGGGAAAGTACAGGGTGGCACCAGGTTGCAGGAGTGCACTAGGCCCAGCGTTGACTTTTTGAGCTGGGTGCCCACCCCAGTACTGACCCCTTCCCTGCGGAGGCATTTGATCCAGGAGATAAAGTGCCCTTCCCCACCAGACCTCCCTCACCACTGGCCTTTGGGCTCATTCCTTTGCACAGAACAAGTCCAAGGAAAGCCAGGCTCGAGAGGGAGGGGGGCAGCAAAATTTCGGGGATGACTCTTCATATAAAGGGCAGAGAAAGCAGCTTCAGAGTCTCCAGATTTGAGCCAGAGCATGAAGGATGTCACCATTGTTGGAAGATGGTGTTTCCAATCTGCCCTCTACAGGGGGATGGTGGCTCCCAAAGGGGAGCCACAGAGGATGGAGCCCTGAGAGCAGAAGGTGGGCTGATGTACTAGAGGTGGCACTCTGGTCCTTTTTCTAGAGTTCAGGGCCACACTGGAGCCCTTGCCTGTCCTAACAAACTGCCTGGGAGACAGAGGGAAGAGAAATTGGAGAAAAGAAAGGAAAGGGAAAAAAAAGAAGGCAAGAGTCTTTCCACCCCAAAACTCAAGTAAATTCCTTGGAAAATAAAATTAACTAAACCAAAAGTTAGCTGCTCTGTCCAAAACCAAGAGCATACTGCATCCCGTGGAACATACAGTTTCTCTTCCCACAAGAATCCCAGATTCTTTCTTGATGAAATTTACAGATAATTCAAGGTCTGTAGACTCTCTCTGGGCTCCGGCGCATTCATGAGCACCAGCCCTGCTCAGTTAATCCCGGTCATCGGCCTTGTTTGTAGGGGACGGGACTCTTCCTGGACCTCAACTACCAGTCTTGTCAAACTGTCATTTCACTCATGTGTGAAAGACTTGGGGTGCCTTGAGTAAATTACTCCTGGCAATGAAGGAGAGTGACTCTAGCATGTCAAAAACGGAAGAACACATCCTGGGAGAGGCTTTAGCGGCCACCAATTCTCAACATGTGGTCCACTTGTGGACAGCTGAGAGCTGACGTTATGAAACCAATTTGCATCTGATAAGATCTACCAATTATTGGGTCTTTTTATGTGTTAGCCACTGTGCTGTATACTTTACCTAGAGTACTCATTTCATCTTGCCAAGAGCCTGAGGAGGTAAGTACTATAATTAGCTCCATTTTATAGATGGGAATATTGACTTCTTAAACTGAGTGTATACCCTGAGTAACAGGTGGAACTTGACCCCAGGTTCATTTGGCCCCAACACCCTTGTCCTTGTCCATTATGCCACAAGCCCTTCCTGGAATTTCACCCTGTTCAACATTTCTTTCCTGAAGACAATTGACCAGATGAGAGATGGCCTGGATTCAGCAGGCAGAAGAGCAAGAAAACTGATTTTTATTTTTTGAGAAATGGTGAGAATGGATTCCTAATAAAGGGTCCACTTCAAGATTCCTAATAAAGAGTACATTTCTTGTTGGTGGTCTTTAAGAACTGCACTCTCTTTTTCTAGATGCAGCGATAACTGGTCACTTCCCAGAAACCTGAAATGACCATGTTTATCAGCAAAGAAATGTTGCTGATGACTCCAGGCAAATCGAGCTCTCCAGGACTGATTTTCCCACTACATAAGATGACCTATAGACACAGATGCCTTCTAAGCTCCCTCCCAGTTCTACATTCACATATCAAGAATTCTGTCTGTGTTACAGGAAGGGAGTTTGCTCTCTCCCACGTGGTGCTTTGGCCACAGCTCAGAGAATCAGCTACAGAGTGTTGGAGGCTTTCAGACTCATATTTACCAGCACCCGTGGCATTTCTTTTCTTTCTTTCTCCTTGCTCTCCCTCTCCTGGTGCTTGTCTCTGTTTCCTTCAGCCATCTATCTCCTGGCATCCTTGGTAGGGCTCCATCTGGCTCATTTGTTATTCATGAATTAACATGTGTTTTGCATGCATTTGTCTTTTAACAACTGTTCCAAAGCACACCATAGTGTAGGAACAAGGGTCTCCATGTCTGATCATACACACTGTCAGTCAAACGTGCTTGGACATGCATGCCAATATAGGTATGTTTACTTATACATATTTACATTAAACAATATACACAAACATACATTTTATAATAAACACAAAAATAGAAAACAAAAAGTCCAAACATATTTACACCATACCTATGGATCATTTGGGGTCAGCCTGGCTCTTTTTAGAGATCCCCAGTACCTAAGTTGGTGGAGAGCCTTAGTCACTTTGGGCTTAGAAGGCAGACATTTGAAAATGAACACTTGTTAAGCAAGAGGGTCTATGACCCAGGAGTTTACAGATTAGCAGTGAAAGAGAAGACGAAGGAAGGCAGGCCTAGACTCTTCAAGGGAGGCCAGACATCCAGACATTTATGGGAATTCTACCAATTTTCAACATCAGTTTGTTCTTTGGTGTCACACTGTGGAAACAAAGACATCTAAAGGCCACATATGACCCATGTCCTGCTAGTTTGTTGCCTAGTGCTACGATCTAGAGGCAATCTTCTGCATTTTGTTAAAACCCAAATCCCTCAGGGAGATATCGCATTAAACTGGATTAGCTCTTTTCAGTGGAGTGTGAATGAATTTGACAAGTATAGATAATGGTGGAGAAAACTGTAATAAGAGCCAGAGAAACTAAGAGGAGAGACCCACAAAGAGCAAACCTCAGAGACTCAGGAACCGAAAAATCTGATCCTGCCATGCTTATCCTCCATCCCAGCACCTGCTGCCCCAGCGTTTGATGGAGGGGAAGAAGCATCAGTCCCTTAAATGAGTTTTTCTTTCATCCCTTTGGGCAATGTTGAGTTTCTTGACCTTGTTGAGAAGCTACCAAGACCTGCTTTTGTGCTCTGAACCTTGAAAGTCTCTGTTTCCTCCAGAGTGACTTGGAGAAGACTATACACCTCCCTGCAACCCCTTCAATACCTCCCAGCTCCTGCCCTAGTGACTTCCCTAGCACCACATGGTCAGCTTTCCAAGACTTGCTAAGGAAGGGGCATGCAAAGCACATGGTAATGAATGAATACAAATGAGGCAGATAGAGCTGTACCGAGGATATCTAAAGATAACTCAAGGAGACAGAGGCTCAGGAAGAGACAGACACAGACAAAGTGAGAAAAGTAAGAGATCCAGGGAGGCACAGAAGGGAAGAAAGAACTTGCCTGCCTTGTTTGGGGAAGAAAATATTAGAAAAGAGAAACAGTGGCAGAGAAAGCATCCTACTGCTAAGAAAAATGGCAAATCAAGGTTCAATATAGTATGGCTCAATTCATTGGACGTACATTAACTGGGACTCTGCCGTGAAATAGTGCCTCATTTTCCATACACCAAGCTTTGCTGACACATAGAAAATATCGTGGAATATAGTTTATCCTCACAATATTCTTAGGAGGTAGGTGCTATTATTATCATTTCAATTTTACAAGTGAGGAAACTGTGGCACAAAGATGGTAAAGTCACCAGCCCAGTGTTGCATGGCCAGTCTGGGGCTGGGAGCTGAGGTGAGTGACTTCCAGAGCCTGCCACCTCTACACAAGAAGATTCTTTGCACCAGCTGCAAAGACCCGCATGGTTGAGGGAGGCAATGTGTTGGTCTCTCAATCACTCTAGGCTTCAACTTCTAGGGACTAAATAAGGTTGTTTCCTGCTTAAGGATCTCTGGTGTGTTGAATAACCACCACAGTTTGTTAAGGACATGCTTAAAATGGGGTTAAAAAAGTCATCTCATCACAAAGTAATATTTGAGATCGTTCGTTTAGGAGACTAATATTCCCTTCAGAAGCACTGAGATTCTTCATACACGGTAAATATTTGTTTGGACAAATTTTAAATTGAGGATCATTTGATTGATAGATAATTGTTTCCAACGTCAACGAAATACTCTGAGCTGTCACTGCCATAGCACGAATTGATGTGTTATCTTTTTCTGTTTTCTTTCTTTCTCTCTCTCTCATTTCTTGAAAAAATCGTGAACATCATTTTCTTACAATCAACTCTTAAGTTGATTTCTTCACTGAGGAAAAAAACACATGACTCCCTTTTTATCTTCAAGGGACCTGAGGTGCTAGAAACCCCAGAGGGAAGAGTTTGAGGGCTGGACCCCACAGGAGCTGGAAGGTGTGAAGATCTGCAGCCAGCCTGCTGAGTCAAGATCTGCTCCCCACCCCTGTTCTGTAGGAACCTCCAGGGCCCGTTCCTCCTCCCTCCCCAACCAACCTGCTTTCCAGTTAAGACAATCAGGGCCCAGAGAGATGACTGCCCTGTAATTCCCAAGGGCCTTTTGAGCCCTAAGGATGTGTATATACATATATACATACACACACACACACACACACACACACACACACACACACACTTCCTGGCCTACGAGACCTTGGAATTAGAAGATGGAAAGATAAATAGAGGTTAACGTCAAAGTTTCCTGGAGCTGGTCTTAAAAAACTAAGTTGATTTTAATAAAGAAACAGAAGGAATAGGAGAAAGTATCAATTCTTCTCCATTAGGGATAGCAACTGGATGAGAAGAGAAATATTCTGTTTGCATTAAGCACATAGGTCGGATTTTTATTAGACTTGCTTCCTAGTTTCTTTCAATTCCCTGGCCTACAGGCCAGTGCTTATTTCCATGGCTCCTTTACAAACAATAAATATGATTTCTATGGCTAATGACCACCGCAATCTGTGTTTTCATTTACTCCTCACTTCTGGAAAAGTTAGTGGCCAAAGGAAAAAAAGCTAGATTCTCTTAAAGGTAATTTGTTCAAACACTTCTCTAGTTATTTTTTTCTAATAATAAGTTTAAAAATCTATTATTATAGAGTAATTGCTCATCAAATTTCTTTTTAAAAGTCAAAGCAATTTTCAAATTATAAAGAACTTCTCAAATGTGTCTAGAGAATTATGAGGCTGCATTTTGCGTAGCTCTGTCGTCAGTAGGCTGCAAGGCCTGGGGTACTCTGCCCTTGGAGCCCAAGGTTGCATCAACTGTGCTCACGTGTAGAGTGCCATATGCTACATGTTAAATATATAGCAATTCTGGGGTTACAAACACATACATATGAAAATCATCTATCAGCTTCAGCTGTTAGGATCAGCACATTATTTTCTCCCAGTCGAAGTTTCAAGGATGATAAAACTGCAATAGATAGATAGATGACAGATAGATAGATGAGGTAGAGATAGACAGATGATAGATAGACGATAGATAGATGGGCTATGACTTCAACTAACTCATCCCTTCTTTAAAAAGTGAAATTGTTCAAGGCCCCTGGAGAGCTGGAATCTCCAGGACTCTTGCCACCCACAGAACAGCTACCTCTAACCTTTGGGACAGGATTATTATGACTTTTAGCTCTCTCCACGATTCTCTCACCAAAGCTGAAAACCAGACGCCAAATATGGTTCTGAGGCTTCTTGCCACAATTTCAACCTACCAAACTGCATGCAAATAATTTCGATTTTTTAGAACTGTACTTTATGTGTACATAGGAACATGAATATCGGTGGGTTTTCCTTAAAAACTGAAATAAAGGCCAATTTTGGATACTCTAAGGGTTGTGAATTGATTTCTAGGAAATGTGGAGAACTAATGAAAACTTAAGGATTGCTAACATTGCTTGAACACGCGTGCATGTGTTCACACACACGGGCAGTAGCGTGCACACACACATTTACCGCACATTAGTCTCCCTTGTCTATTCAATTCTCGAGTGTGAGTTTCTGTCTCGAGTGCTCACATCCTGGGACCTCCCGCACACTTCCGGGGCCCTTGGTCATCTAACAGCTGCTTCCCTAAGACACCTGGGCAGAGAAGACACCTAGAGCTGCTTGGAAAATGGTCTGGTTCCCTTTAAACATTGCTTCTTGTCATTATCCACCCCCCCATACAGTTGCCGGCTGTGATCTGCTGCCTTTCAACTTGGAATAAAATACATTACTTATGCAGTGAATGTTTTTAATGTAACAAAGCAGAGGAATAAAAATGCCTTACAACAGTTTTATTAAAAACAAATTCCCACAGTAAATACATATACACTCCGTTTCTGGGAGCAAAATACCCAAGGACATCACTGCTAAGTGCTCTGGGAAGTGCTTATAAATTACTTGAAATAAAAAACATTGTTGCCTGGACATCAGGGATGAAATGCTGCAGTTTGTAATAAATTAACACAGAACTTTACTTCCCCTCCTCGAACAAAGCAGCCATTTGTCTGAATAACCCACATTCAGCTGTGAGTTATATTTTCACAACTCCAACTGCATTCATTTGCAAATTATTCTGCAGTTTTAATGCTCAAGTTTTAAATACCTTAAGAACTAATAAATAAAGCAAAGTAGAGCAAACAGTTGGCTTGTAGTTTAAAAACTGCCCTAATTTCTGCTTTTCTTTTGGCTTTTTTTCTTTCAAAGTTATTTTTTTTTCAAAAGTGGTATAAAGTTTCTTTTAAACTACATTAAAAAAATAAAAGGCTAAAATGTATTTGGGGGTATTCACACCGGAGAGAAGTTTCCATAATTCCATTAACTGTGAAAGTAATTGGCTAGTACTCATTTTACATTTTTAAGACTTTTCTTCTACCAATACTTTAATTTAGTGACAGAATAATTTATAACTATCTTTGAGGTTTTTCCCATTGTGTGTAACTTTTGTCTGCTAGTCTTGGAATTGGTTAGATTTTTTTTCTCTCTCTCTCCCTCTACTAGACTTTGTCCAGAAAAAAAATCTCAAAAGAAAAGTCGTGTCACTTTCCTTGAATTATTTTGATTATAAAACAAAAACTCTGCTAGAAAACTCTTTTCAAACCTGTTCTGTAAAACAAAACGAACCGCTTTCCAGGTTCTTGAAAGAAAAATTTGATAGAAGCATTTATAGATTCAATTTGAGGTTTGAAGGTTATTTTCCTGGCCCAAAAATAAAAAGCCCGAATTCCTTGTGCGGAGTTACTGGCTTTTGTTGAATTTCTTTGCATTGTTTTAAATAACGTCCTGTGTAGCCAATTGCACTGGATAAAAGTAATGTCACCATTTTCAGGAAGCGATTTGGGGAAGAAAACTCTTCAGAAGCATGTTATTTTCAGAAAAGTACCTCATAAAATATTTTTATAAAGTAGGAGTTGAAATCATTTAAAAATCACTCTCTTTTATAAATCTGTTTGGAGAAAGCTCTTTTGATCCCTCTTTCTTCTGATCCTCATCTTTTATTTTGCTTAGAGGTAAACAACATTTGCCTCATTTAAACAACCGGCATTTACCATTGTGGTTCTTAAATAGTTTTCCAGTCACCCTATGGCAATTCATCACATTGGATAAAATAAGGATACTTTGCTTCCAAGACTTTTATCACCTCCCAGAAAATGTTTGTTGTTTTTTGCTTTGGTTTTTTTTACTCCCTTCCACCCCTACCCCCACCCCGAACTGCGGGGGATTGTTTTAGGCCATTTCAAAGCCTTTTGTGAAGACAGAACCGAAGTCCTTCTGCGGAGAATAAGAAATGGTTGATTACATGCACTGCAAAATGGGAGATATTCCCAAATTCCCTTTTAATTAAGATGTCTAAATAGCCATTGCTTTGGAGAGAGCAATTTTCAAACAGTTTAAAAATAAGGATGCATTTAGAACTGCAACAGATACCCCGACCCCGGGGGGAGGCGGCTGTTACCTGGGGGAGGTAAATGGACATGAGTAACTCCAGAAGAGTCAGATGGGGAGGAGGACCCCATACAGGGGCCGGGGTGCAGAGATAATCACAAGACTGCAGAGCTTTCATAATGCCCCGGGCTTCAGTGAAGAGAAAATTGCTTCTCTAGTTAGCCAGGTCATTTCTGCAAATGCATACACCTTTGTCATTTTAAAAAATCACTCGGTGATTACTGGTTTGATGCTATTTGATTCTCTGACCATTCAAGCCTGATTAAGAGCATTTGCTCAGGCCCCAAAGACTTCATAGCTGGCCACCCATCTGGTGTTAGGCTTGAGTCGTGAAAATCCCTCAGCTTAGCACTGAATATTCTTTCTAAAGACGTTTAAGTAAAAGGGCTGACATTAGCATATGTTCCCCCCAAGTGTCCTGTTGAACTTTCTGCCGGGCATTACCCTACCACGGGCTTTCTGGATGTTGTCCAATGAGAGATTGGCTTGGAACTGTAAAATTAGCCATCTGCCTATTAAAAATGTAACCAGCTGCATCCGATGAAACACAGTGACTATTGAAATGAACTCATCCGGGAGAGAACTCGCGTCCCCTGCTTGGACCTTTTTCCAACCTACTGCTGGACTGAGACACTCTACAAGCCAAGAGGCTCCGTCCTTGTTTGGAGAAAAACGGAATGACTCAAGAATGAGGAAGAAGGCTTACGGGCTGGTTTTGTTGCTAAAGTTCTTGCATTTCTCAGGTCGACATGGACCTGAAGTGCAGAATTCTTTATTTCTTTGCTACTTGTTTACAGTACCTCCCTGTTGCAGGAAAAAATAAGATGTAAAATAAATGAGCAAATCCCTAATATCTCCCTCTGACTTCAAGATGTTATGTTCAGATATTCCATCCCGAATCCTCGGTATTTCTAATAAACCTTAATCCCCAAGCCTAAAATACTCTAAGCAGCACATAATAACTTAAATGGAGAGCTGGAGTCACAATTATTCCTGCAAGAGCTACCATTTCAGCAGATATTAGTCATTCCATGTTTACTACAAGGTCTGTTTATTAAAAATGAGAACTTTCAATAGCTTGCGCTATTTTTTCTGAAGCCTAATGGAGCATTAAAAAATAATTCATTAACTAATTAACAAAACTGTGTTTATTTACAGTATATAAAATGATTCTATCAGGAAAATAACACACCATAATACAGCGTTGTGTTGACAGCAAAACATCTGCAGCTTAATTTAATGCGTTTACTAAATGACGATGGGAAATCAAAGGATGTTTAAACAGCTACTCCTCTGCCTGGGACCTTTGCTTTTCTCTCTCGAGGTCACGGGCACCAAGATGCCCCTTGGGAAGCTGGAGCTGTCAAAGGTGCTCAGTACAATAACCTTTATACAATTACGGAAGTATCCGTGGCACGAAGAATTTGGACTCGGAACCAGTTAAAACTGATGGCTCCACACACATATCCTAAATATAGCTGCTTCGCAGCCACTGAGTGCTGGCAGGGTGAACCATGTGAAATTGTCTTTTTCGTATGTCAAAATTGGTCAGATATTGACTTCATCATGTTCAACCTAATATTTCCCGTTTGACACCCCCCCACTCCCCACCCCGCTTTCTTTCTCTCTCTGTGTCTTTCTTTCTCTCTTTTTTGTTTTGCCATGGGCAGGATTTTTGCAAACATCAGTAATTAAGCTCAAAGTGAGTATTAATTCATACATTTGCCTATTAGATTATCCTATTTTTAAATGTATTTCACTAGGTTTATTTTCCCACTAAATCTCTCCACTGCCCGTGCCTGAAATCTCTCAGAAGGCAAAGGGAATTCTGTTTGTAGTTAGATTTCCTTATCAGCACCCTGATATGAAATCCCCCCCAAAAGAGATAGCAGTAATCATAGTATTACATGCAATTCAGGTGGATGTGTAAATTATGACCTCTCAGGAGGAAAAACGATAGCCTGGGAAAAAAACAAAAACAAAAACTAACCAGCAACAAGACATGCAAATCAGATGTTTTCAGAATTTGTCCTCCATTCACCTAGACCTAAAGCACAGAGTGATCTCAGGAATTACAAAATGAACCAGGAAAAAAAATCTGTTTTCCCCATAACGCCCAAGTGTAGTCTGTGTCTACCTTTGTAACAAGTATGCAATAATGATAATAAAATGTTTACTTTCAACCCAGCTATGCAGGGGCCATCCTGGCTGCCTTTTACAGGAGAACCATGGATATATAACAGCCATAAGGAAATTTCCTGTCGCAATTTCATCTGTTTCAGACGTAAACAAAAAATTTAAGACTTTTAAGCTACACAGAACGAATAGGGTATACCACAGGTCTGTTTAAAATTAGATTTAAAAAATTAAAAAGCTAGTTCAGCAAATGGCACTTACCAGTCAGAATTGTTTTAGCCATGTCCCTCTGGATTTATACACAAGGGTTGTGTCATTTATATCTATTAACTCACAGCACTTATATCTGTTGTACAATTCTACACGTGGCCATATTGTGCTATTGTGGGTTAAGCATAGACTTTGGTTGGGTTCCTTGTAGCAGGGCTGGGTTAGGGAACCATCCACACAACCTCAATCGTTTTCCCTCTCCACCAGCCCCAGGTCTTGAGGTATACTGTTAAAAGCAAAATACCAAATATCTGTCGCCTTGCATCCGAGTTCCTCTTGATCAGCAACTTAGAAATTACTTAGCAAATGTGCTACCACACCCCTGCCTGTGACCTTGGCCGACATTGCAAGTGGATTACAGCAATTGTTCTCACCGACCCCAGGCACAGCCTCAGACGGCTTCTCAACACACATACAACCATTCAGTCAAAACTGGCTCAACAGATGAAACCTGTTAGCTGAAACTAACAGATCCACATGGAGATCAAATTAAGGACACACTCTCAGTTTGTCCAGTGTGGCCTCAATTAACCGCATCCTAACTGATCAGCTTCTTCAATTAAGCAGGTCTGTGTTTCTTTTGGCTGTCCTATATCTGTAGGAGAAAGAGACACATGAAAAACAACGAGCATATATCACGGAATTATTGGGACCTATAACCTTCCAGGCTATTTCCTGTGATCAGGTCACAATTAACCTCATCTCTTTTTCTCCCTGCCCTCACCCCTCCAGGCCTGGGCAGCACAAAATGTTGTTCAGACTGACAAGCTAAACCAGATTTGTTTTTCTCAACTATACCTCACTCCCAGGACACTCAGACATTTTGGAAAGAGTAAAGAAAAAGTATACTAAAAGAATTAAAAAATAAAACCAAAGGAATTCTCTGAAAGGATTCACATCCTCCGATTTCATTTGCATTTTGGACTGTGGAACTAACGTTCTAATCAGAGTCCAGAGAGTGAACATCCCTGCATAGGGCCTTCAGTAGCTCCCTATTACCCACAAAATAGTTAGCCCAGGCAATTTTCTGCGAAAAAGACAATATGCTTTGTCAATCTTAATCTCATGCAGTCTCATACCTCCATACCCTCCTCTACCCTGTTATTCAACTTCTGTAAATTCTTTCCCTACATTGTTTTCTCAGAGCCTAGTGCCCTTACAAAGACGGTATTCCCTGCCTGGCATATGCTGTTTTCTCTGCCTGGTTAACTCCTACTTATCCCTCAAGCCCGAGTTCAAATATCAGCCTCACCTGTGCCTGATCTGTGTAGGCTGAGTCTATTCTCTTCCCTAGGTGTGACTGTATATTGAGCTGTGAAGGAGAGTGGGTAGGAGCAAGACCCCTGAGTCTGCAAGCCTAGGTGTCTACTTGCTGGCTGTGAGTCTGTAGGCAAGTCTTTTAAACTCTCTGTATTTGGTTTTCCTGTCTGTAAAATGGAGATAAAAGCAACTCACTGAAGATTAAGAGCATAAACACACGCAATGGCAAATAGTGTCAATAAATGTCAGCTATTATTTTCTATCATAATTTTCAACTTCTGTGTCTGGGAACCCCCCACTGAGTTCAGGGACCTTACTCTATGCATCCTTGTGCTCCCTGGTCTTAGCCTGGATCCCGACATGGCAGGCACCCAGCCAAGGCTTGCTGAGTGACTTGCTAAAGAGAGAATAAGAGAATGGGAAAGGTGCAAAAAAGAGGAAAGGCTTAGAGTGGTTGACACATAGAGAACACTAATACACATATATAATAAAAAGACAGCTGAAAATGCAGCTTCTATACATGAGACTTACTTATAGCCATCCATCAAGGGAAAGCACAGAATTGTGATTTTTGTAGGAAAATCTCTCACTGGGTTTATTTATTTTCCACCTCCACAGGGAGGATAGAATGCTCGGTGAAACCTGATGCTAAATATATAGTCTTCTATCAACCTATACTTGGGTTGCAAAAATCTAAAGCAGCTCCTGTCAAGCCAGGGAAGAGTGTGGGTGTGAGCGAGCCTAGAGCAGGGCAGGGTCTGGCATGGCCTGAGGAGCAGCAGTCCTGTTTGTGGTCTATGCCCCTCATTAAAACGCAGGTTCAGAGCCAGATTACACAGATTTGTATCCCAGCCACAAAACTGACCATCCGGGTACCCTTGGGCAAGTCACTTACCCGTTTTGTCCTCAGTGACCTTGTCTATAAAAGAGGGAAAACGTGGGCATGACCTCACAGGGCTGTCGTGAAGTGAAATAAGATAATCCCTGTAAATCCCTCAGCACAGCACCTGGCTCAAAATATGCACTTCGTTATTATCAAAGGAGGCTTCTCAAAGGGAACTTAGAGGCTGGGTTGGTGGAGCCAGGTGAAAGGAACTTTCCAGATAAGAATCGATAGGCAGAGACCTGGCAGAGTGAATTTGACTTTCATTGGCAAAAAGAGAGAGTGCTTTCTTCTCTCCTCCGTGTTTGGGCTGGCTTTCAGAGCAGCACAACCTCCGCTAACCTTAGTTGCAACACTGCGCTGAAATGTTACTCCCAGGATTTGACATTTCCTTATTCTTCCTACTACTGTTTTCTCCTTTGTTGCTTTGAAAATATGAATTAATGATGAATACTAATGAGCCCCGTGACAAGGGTAGACTCTACTATCATTGGGAGCGTCAAGACTCATGACATTTCCAACAAGAGAAAGCATGAGGAGTCTTTTTCCAGATCTCCAAATCTGCATGGCCCAAATACTCGTTTTTCTCTCCCTTTCCTCCCATCCAACTCTTTTCTTTTAAAACATTCTAAAGAATCTTCATGAAAGCCTCACGAATGAGACTTTGAACTTGTTCATAAGATTTTATGTGTCTACCTGGAGTAGACATGAAATTGCTTTTTTTTTAAGTACTGTTGCATTTATGAAAATCTTTCTGGGTGCCTTTTTATTGTCCTGTGCTTTCTTTCTTTTGTCTTTTATTGTCTCTGATGCTGTTTCACGGAGCTTGGGGATTTGTGAAGTAGCCAACCAGAGGGAACATAAGTCATTGGTACTAAACATACAGTGACTTCCGAGCTGAGGCCAATTTTCCCTCCCTCTCCAATAAAAAAAATGGCAATATTTTGCTGCCATTGGCATCAAAGACAATTTTTATGGCATGGTCTGCATCGTTATCTCAACATGATGGTAAATATTTCAGCATTAAAAGCTAAAGAGAAACCAAGAAAAACTATAATATGCAGAATTTTAGAATACAGTCATACAGTGGATTTGGGTACTGAAAACACAAGCTAAGTCTCCTACTTTCTCAGGTGATGTCAGTACTTACTCTGAAGATATTTGTACATTCAACAGATACTGCAGCTAGGAACAGCTTTAAGAAACAAATGATCCCTTGCCCTCGGGGCTATCCCTCCACCCTGAATTTCTTTTCTTGGCTGCACTCTGCAGACCAGAGGCCTGGACATCTACAATTGGTAAGAAATGCCAAGAGGGGAAGGGCAGGTGAGAGGATGAGGGCCCACCAATGCCATCACAAATCAGACCCTCACTTCACTGATGCTTAGGAGGGAACACGGGCATTTCTCTCAAGATGACTCTAGTTCTGAAGACGTGGATTCAAATCCTAACTAGCGTATGACCTTGAGCCTATTGGTCCCAAAGTCAGTTCGCTTATCTGTAAAATGGGGATGCTGATAGAACCTCCTCCCTCTGGTGTCAGACGGGTTAAATTAGACAACACTTCTAAAGGGCATCGTATCAGGCTAATGGGACTAGCTCAATAAGTGTTTGTTGTTGTTGATATACACAAATAGGTCAGGTAATAAAGGAGCTAAGATACCCAGCGGTTCTACTCATTGTAGAGGAAAACATTCTAGCCAAGATTTAGCAGCAGAATATGACTTTCTTGCCCAGGAACCACTGCACTCAGGGCGTCTTAAAAACAGTTAGGATTGTTTCCATGTCATTTAAATTGTGCTTAGCAATACTTCCTTGACTTGCTTTCTCATTTCAAGCGCAGCCATTTACCGCCCCCCCAAGTTTTCTAGTAATTTCTTCATCAAGTCATATGTAATCTGTTAGCATGTACATTTGCTCAATAAATTCATCCAGAACCTCTCAGTTCTGGACAGTGGTTACAGTGATGCAGGGGGAGGGGTGATAGCTTGCAGTGACCCCCAGCAATATATGAAATGGTCCCTGCCCTCAAGAAACCCATAGGCAAATGGGTGCCAATAGACAAACAAACAGCAATAATAGTGACGTTTGGTATAAAGATTGTGAGTGTAGTCTCTGACTCAGACCGGATTCAAATCCAGGCTCTACCACTACATAGCTGTGTGACAGTGGGCAGATCTCTCAACCCCTCTGTGTCTCACTTGCCTCATCTATTAAATGGGAATGAAAACTGTACCTATTTCATAGCATTGAATGAGTTAGTATGTATAAAGCATTCAGAATAATGCCTGGCACATAGTAATATTATATATACTTTACCTTAAAAAATAATAAATGAAAATGAAAATTTGATGTGCTTACTATGGACCAAGCACTGTGCTAAGGGCTTTATGCTGATTATCTCATTTCACCTTCACAAGGAAATAGATGTATTAACCCTCGACAAGTTGCTTAGCCTTGGTTGTAAAATGGGCTTAAAGTGTCTACCTATAAAATTGTTGAAAGGATTCAATGAGTTAATATGTGTAGAGTGACTAGGGCCAAGTTTGTATGAAGTAAGGACTCAGGAAAAGGAGGCTTACAAAGTTTAAACAGGTTGCCCAGGGTCACACAGCTAATTGATTAGGGTTGAATCATGATTTAAACCCAGGCATGCTCTTACCACCTTACCATAGTGACTGACTCAACATGGCAAACACCCAAAGGTCGATGTATAGCATGATAAAAGCATCCCTCCATCAGTCCTGCCTGGGAGGATCAGAAAGTTTACATGGAGCACATGATTTTTCTTTCTTTCTGTCTGTCTGTCTGTCTTTCTCTCTCGCTCTTTTTTTCTTACTTTCATCTCTCCGTCTCTCAACAATAGCAGGAGACTTTCATTTACTTTGATTTGATGCAATACTGATGACTCAATATCCACTAAAAAAAATGTTACAAATTTTTGTGAGTCAAGAGACACAATCATTTATCACAGGCCAAGATGTAGTCGCACATCACATGATCACACAGGACTGTAACTGACTTCAGGCATAGCTGGTCTGACTCAGCCTGAAGCCAAGAGGAAAGCAAATGTGGTTAATTAAGACTCCAGGGAATGTTTAGACTGTGTGCAACCGATACCCCAGCCACCGTCTCCATGTTTTCCTGGAGTTGGAATTCCACATACAACTCGAATATTACTGTGCTTCCTAAAATTCTTCCAGATATTGTCAGGGAGAGACTTGAGGGGAAGGACTTAGCACTTTTAGAATTATCTTGGTGGCAAGCTTAAAGAACATTGACTGACAAGAAAGGACAAGTAGTGATTCTCGAATTATGCTTCTATTTACACTTCAATTATAACATTGAAATCTAAAGCCCTGCTCTTGCAGGAAGAGACCAAGCCTTGTGTCCCTCCGTGGCCTCCATAGAACTTGGCTCAGCGGCGCTCACATAGACAATGCCCATAAAGGGATGGTGAATCCAGGGATGAAACAGAGTGGGATTTTGTCATCTCTTTGCTAGAACAACAGAGATCTCTCTTGGCTCTTTGCTGAAAGATCCCAAAATAAAAACATACTTACTAAGTACAAACAGTTTTCTTTACTAATGACTTGGAAGTAGGGCAGAACCTCTATTGGGTAAACACTCCTCGAGGTTGTTTTGAGCTCTAAATAAAAGATAGTTTTCCCTCCTACTAATGGTTTTTTTAGCTTCAGAAACCAACTGGTTGGCACAAGACACTAAAACATATCTGTTCCCAGCTAGACCTCATTACTGGGATCCTCTGCAAGTACAACTCCTAAGGCAAGTGAAGCTTCACAAGCAAGTTTTGAGTGTACCTGCTCCACACACTCATCCACCAACCCTTCCAAGAAATAAGGGTTCTTGTTCCACTAAGTGGGGAAATACCAAGATAATAATCCTTCATTGGAGATTCACAAAGCACATCATTATGTTAAAGGATCTGTAAGAGAAGTCAACTGTGCTTAATGCAATGATTCCCAAACCTGTTTGGCCTTAGAACTTTAAAGCGTATATTTGTATGTCAAATATCTATATAAATATACCTTTCTATCTTATCTATGTCTATATCTACAGAGAGATGGATGTCTATCCTGAAGAAATGGCTTCTAGTGAAACACACGTAATGAAATACTGGTCTTGGTTGGATTGTGTTGGTTGTGTAGAAGTCCGGGTCACAGGTGAGTGAGACCCTGCTCTCCAGGTAGCTGCGTGCACGATGTGATGTCTGTGGGAGGCTTTGTCTGGAGAGAAGATCACGTGCTAGAATAGAAAGGAGAAACTTGGAATACAGGAATCAATGAAAGTGGGGACACAATGAAAGTGGAGAAAAATGACAAGGCATCTGATTTATAACTACCGTCAGCTTCACTGCTCCCACCACTACTACTCACATGCCCCAAAGATTGATTTTGAGCCCTGAAGCAGATGGTTAAAACGAAAAGCTGTCTTCCTGAGCAAGTTTGTGAGGTCCAGTCATTGACTGGGTTGATTCAGAGACCAGGTGCCAGAGCACACAGCTGAGGGCAGGACACTCAGGGGCAGCTATGGCCAAGGCTTGACTAGGGGGCCAGAATAGAAGCCGCTGCACAGACTCATTCCAGAATCTATAACAACACCACCTGCCCTGAGACTCCAAAAGAATCACAGAGATGCTGAGGGAAGCTGAATAAGTGAATGACAACCTGTTGTCACAGTTATACGTGCAGAGTTGGTCGATCTTGAGGACATTTTCGTTTTGCTCATAACCTCTAAGACTCATTGGATTTTTATGAGACATTTTGATTTCATATGTAAAATATCCCAGTCCATTCTTTCTTTACCCCTACGCATGACTAAAACCAGACCAGATAATTTGGAGTTACTCTGTCCGTAAACACACACTTTATATAATCCATGTAAAGTCATTTATGTATCCTCTTTTCAAAATCATCTTAACTCTATTGCAATTGCCCACAAATAGCCATCTTCTCTCACTTTTGAAATGAGTGCTATGTTGTGGATGTTGTGGTCATTGTTGCTGTCGTTTTGATAGGACAGAGACGGGTACGTGTTAAGAGATGCCTCAAAAACAAAAACAAAACAGAAAACAATACACAAAGACACAAAAGTCCTGGTGTGATGCCGTGGGAGGGGCCTCTGTTCCTGCAAGATATATTTAACCTGAATATAATTGTGAGAAAATGGTCAGAAAGTCCAGAATGTGCGTCATTCTGCAGGATCCTGTCTGGGATTCTTCAAAGGACACAGTGTGGTGAAGCAGAGGGAAGTGGTGGGACCTATTTGGATTGGAGGAGACAAACACACCTAAGAGCCAATGAAATGAAAGGAAATTGGTTGAATCCTGGATTTAAATTTTTTTTTTACTCAAAAGGACATTTTTTTGAAAATGTAGAAAACTCGAGTATGGACTGCATATTGGATAATGTTATCGAATTAATGACTTTCTTAGATATGATAATGGTATTCTGGTTAAGGAAGTGAATGTCTTTATTCTTGGGTGGTACCTGATAAAGTATTTAATGGGGGAGGAACTATATCATGATGTCTGCAAACTATTTTTGGATGGTGTGTGTGCGTTTGTGTGTGTAAAGAGAGACGAAGTGAGTGTAGCAAGATGGTAACAGTTTGTGAATCTAGATGAAGATATATGGCCATTCATTATACTGTGTTTTCAACTTTCCTGTGAGTTTAAAAACTTTTGAATTAAAAAACACTGTTTTAGAAAGAAAAGTTCACAAAAAATAACAAAGAAAAAAATAAAGAAATAATCCTTACGCAAACGGTATTGCTTTCTTTGGCTCAGGTTTTCCAGTACAATTATCTCTCCTTCTTTATGCTGTAGTTCATGCAGATATTTTATATCCTTTTTAAGAAATAAAGAAAGGGTCTAAAGGAGCATGATTTCCTCTTTTCTCAAGTAGCTCAATGAATCAGGAGACTCTGTCTCACCATGCTGAAGAGCATCATCGTCACCAGACTGAGAGTTTTTTGGAACCAAGAGGTTGACCTTGTATATTATGAAGAGTGAAGAATGTTCCTGAGCATGGTCCAGGCATGGATTTCCAATTCAACATTTCAAAACCAGATAAAGTTGGCCGAGCCCATATCTGGATATCTCAAAGAATCCAGGTGGAAAGGTTCATCACTGACTTCCATGAGAAAACCCCATCCCCATTTTAACCCTGTTAAAATGTTCCCAGAATGCCTTCTTGGAAGCTTACATCAGAAGGTATGACCTTCATGCCACAGCTGAGAAGGCCTTGGGCAGATTTTCCAGAGGATTAAGACCAGCTGGGGTTAGACTCAAGGTCACCGAAGGAAAGGTCAAAGGAAACGGAGACATTGACCTAAAGGAGATAAGCTTTGTGGAACAGGTGAGCGTTGTTTCCAAGTATCTACAACCCTAAAATAGAGAATATGAACGAGATGAATTCTCTGTGGCCTCAATACTCAGATGTCAGAGGCAGGTCAATTTTGACTCAGAAACAAGGATGAGTGTTTTTAAAAGGAGTGGCCAAAGATGGACCGGTGTGATGCCTCTGTAGGAAGTAAGTGCCCCATCAAAGGAAGTATGGAAATGGAGGCTACACCAGCAGGAGACTAAGCAGTCTCCTTAAAGTAAGACCAATGGCAACAACACTGGTCCCTAAGAAGCCTGCTCTCTGAATGGGTTGTATCCTTGGCTATTTGGAATAGCCCGGAGCAGACCCACTGAAGCCTGTCACCTGGCACAGCGGAGTGGGAACAAGAGGCTGAGGTGCCTCTTGGGGAGCCTTCTAACCCTCAACATTGATCCTTGTGTGTCACCCCCCCTGATCACCAGGTACCCTAGACAGCCTGCTGAAAAGAATTCAGAGGCTCTCAAGCTCCAGCAGGAAAACCTTGGAGCCCTGTTGTTGGAAATAGCTCCCAACCTGCATCTCAGGCAGGTATTTTTAGGTTCTGTCTTGAAGACACAGAAACTTTCATACATTTCAGCTTCTTTGTCTGGAGTCACTGCAACCCCAGACATGTCATTGAAATGGGGTATAATTGTGGTCTCCTCCACCCACCAATCTGAGCGAGTCTAAAAGAGCTTCCTGCTGTGCAGCAGAGAGCATGGAGAGCCTTTTCTGGCAAGGGAAAGTCAAAATGGATTTTTTAAAATAATAATATGTTGATCAAGAAGAGAAAAAAAATCTATTGAGGAGAGGGGGCTCTGCATTTGGGTGATATGGAGAGGAAAGTTAGCTATTGTTTTAATGAAACCTGGTCTTAGTTCTCTTTTGCAAGCTGCAGAATTCAAGCTTGGAGGAGCTAAAGTCTCACATTTGAGATTAGGAAATAAAGATGCTTGGAATCATCTGAGCTAGATCAATGGCTGTTATTAATATGAGGCTCTCTGAGGAATAATTATAATTGTCAATCACTGGGCATAGCCTAACATTAAAAGGAGAAATAGGAGAGAAACCAAAATGTCGGCAGGCAAATATGTGAAATTGGCAAGGGACATTCTGATAGTGCATAGGAGCTGGAAGAAGAGATGTTTGAGTTCCCAAGGGGCTCTGGCCACCATCTCACCATAGGGCAGGTCAACAAAGGTGACCCAGGGACTGTGTTTTCTGGGAGCTCAGAGAGAACTGTTTTGAGAGCAAATGTTCTAACTGTAGGGCAAGTGATCCCAAATGTCTGAGAGGGCATTAGGTGCCTACAGCTCACACGACCACGTAAAGCACATTCATCAAACCACCCACGATAACGCTGTAGTCATCCCTGCTGTGGTGGGTCTCGATATCAGGCAGCAAAGAGAAGTTGACTGCAGTGAACGGTATATGTGGAAGTGATTTAAATAGATGGTGGGCTTTTTTCATAGGAGTGAAATAGTAGAGCATTTGCCCACAAGGTCCAGAAAGGAGATCACCAATCGTCAATTTTCTAAGCTTAACTTGATTGAAAGCAAACACCCTTCTCCAGGAATAGGATTTAAGGAGGCTCAGAGAACAAGCAGAAGCAGAGTATCTCGTGTGGTTTCCCTCAAGAGCCCTGCAGCCATCAGAAGCCAAAGTCCGGTTTACGTGGACTAGAAACAGGACCGGCTATGCAATTGGCAGGGCCCGGTGCAAAATGCAAATGTGGGACCCCCTGTTCAAAAATGATTACGAATTTCAAGACGGCAATAGTGGGACGCTCAAGCAAGTGCGGGGCCCTCTGAGAGCAGGGCCCTGGGCAGCTACAGAGGCTGCCTGCCAATGAAGCCCACTCTGATCAGAGAGCAAATCTCTACCTGACGGTCACCAAGATCAGGGGCATTAGGAGGTGTGGGGCCTAATTCAAACACAAAGAGACTCTTCAGATGTTACTGGAATAACGATAAGGAGAAGTCAAAATGGACTTTTAAATAATAATGTATTGATCAGGAAGAGAAAAAAATCTGTTGAGGGAGGGGGCATATGAGGCCAATGGTTATGCTTCTAAAAGGTTACATTGCCTTCCGAGGCTCAATATTTAATACATGGCATTTAATCCAGAAATCGCCTGATCCTAGCCAAGCCTCATATTTCACACACACACAGAACAAACCTAATACCTGCCAACATTTTACGACATAGTAACTGTGTCGTAAGTTCTGTGCTAAAAGCTTTGATTTAATCTTCATAACTGCCCTATAAAGAAGGAAGCATTATTATCCCTATTTTAAAGATGGTGGAGCTGAAGCTTCATGGGGTTAAATATTGGGCTCAGAGATCTACAGCTACTGACTGAGCAGAGCCTGAATTCTGAGCTCTGACCTGGATTCTTGACCATTAAGCCACACTTCCTTTTTTGGGAAGCGCCGTCTCACCTTCTCTTCATGACAACTGTATGGAGTCCTCTGTCCCACTTGACAATCGCGGGGAGAGAGCCACTCTGAAAGTCACTTGGAAAATTAGTGGGCGAGGCAGAACCCGAACTCAGCCTGACTCATGCTCTGTAATTGAACACGGGGAAGATAAAAGAGCCTGGGCCCCAAACACTCTTGAGTATTCCTACAGCCACACTGAGGACCCAGAGCTGGCAGGGACCTCGGGATGTCACATGACCCACACCCTCTGGCAGGGTAGGAGTGGAGCCAGACAGAGAGACCAAGAGAAACAAATTGCAAAGCCTAAGGGAAGAGACCACCACACAAATACCTGTAAAAATCTTTTAGGTTCAAACTGGGTTTTGCAATAGCCAGAATAAAAAAAAAAAAGAAAGAAAGAAAACAAAAAACAAACGCTGGTCCAGCAGGTTGTAAAAGTTCAGAGCTGAGCAGAGAAGTGGTTTCATGCTAACTTTTCATAAAAAGCAGAAAAGCATAGAGGAAAAACTAATTAAGTCATAACTTAGTTGCTGAGAAAACTTTGCTTCTTATTGGAAGGAAATTGCATTGGGCTGGGAGCAAAACCTGAACAGAGCAGGGGAACATGGTGCTGATCAGTTTTACATCTGTTTGTTTTCCACGTTGGTTGGAAAGATCGGGGAATGAGGGACACAAGGAAAAAGAGTCTGAGATCTCCCCATGCCCAGGATTCACAAGCAGCTCTCTTTCATGATAGGAAGTGGTTTGTTTTGTTTTTTTCAGCTTTACTGAAGTATAATTGACAAATAAAATTGTGAGACATTTAAAGTGTACAATGTGATGACTTGATATACGTATACATTGTGAAAGGATTCCCCCGTTGAGTTAATTAACACATCCATCACCTCACATACTTACCTTTGGTTTTGTTGGTGAGAACATTTAAGTTCTACTCTTAGCAAATTTCAATTACACAATACAGTGTTATCAACTATAGTCGTCAGATTATATGTTAGATCCTCAGACTTTATTCATCTTGTAGCTGAAAGTTTGTACCCTCTTACCAACGTCTCCCTATTTCCTCCACCCCCCAGCCCCTGGCAATTACTTTTCTACTCTCTGTTCCTATGAGTTCAACTTTTGTTTTTTTAGATTTGAAAGGAACTGTTTTATCAATAATCAATAAGAACCAAATAGAAGCCAACTCAGTATTAACACAGGAGCTTGAAGGAGCCTTGCAGAGTCTGAAACAAGAAGCACATTGGCCTGGGAGCCCAGGGCCTCAGCACTTACCAGGTGTGTGAAGTCTTTCCCACTGTCTTCCTGGAACTTCTATCCACTTCTGTCAAAGATCTTCTCAACAGAATGAATTATTGTTTTATTCATCTTTGTATCCTTTTGTGCTTTACCTGGCACACAGAAGACTGCATAAGTTGAACTGGCAACAGTTAGGTTAGTGGGAAAAAGTGCTTCCTTGGGATCCAACTATTTCTTTTCCTTTAAATCTTGCTCTCTATGTATTTTCCTTCTACTTATAGGCTGAAAAGAGCTGTTTGAGATTTTTAGTGACTGATACTGTCATTTTAATAACACATCATACATATATAAAATAAAAAGAAAGAAACATTTGCTGCATTGTATGCTCTTCCTACATCTTCCCTGTCTGTGCCTGGAGGAAAAACCATATTGACGAACTAAGCAGCAATACTGTTTTCATGATAGAAGCTTCTGAAATATTAAACATGGCTCTTTGGAGGCAATAACCATTCTTTGACACGTGTGCTTTAAACAAAACCCCAAAAGGAAATACAGTAAATAAGAGCGAATGCAACCACCATCTTTAATTTTAGGTCCCAGGATACTTAAAAGATGTTGAGTAAAAATTATGCCCTAACATTTAGTGTCAGAGGCCCCACCATTGTTGTGTTTCTTCCCATTCACCCCAATAAAGCTACTGGCTTCATTTAAGCCACACATTTTTATCAAGCACATATTGTGTGAGATGACAGTTCCTTTGTTGCTGGGTCTCTGCTGTCAAAGATGAGTTTCTCAGCACTCATGCTCAGCAATCCAAATGGGTTATGTCCTTTTGGCTGCTGCGGACTTGCCAAACACTTCCAGTGATGAAAATAGCCAGGGACGATCAGAAGTATAGGTGCCTGGTTTCACCCCATCATGCACCACTTCCCCCAACATGGGACTATTGAGTCCTCCCAATCCTTGTATTTCCATTCGTGTTGGGGAGGATTGGGACAGAAGAGTAAGAAAATGGGGAGCATGAAGAGAGGGCAGCCCGGCAGGCATGACTAAATGTCAGGTTGTACAGGCGAGTTGTAATTAAAGTCCAAGATGACAGATAACTATAAAATCAGATTGGTTCCTTTCCACATGGAAGGAAAACATAATGTTGTCATCCAACCCAAGCTTTTTTGTAAATTGAAATTACAGTTTTATTTGGAGCTATTTTTAAAGGTCCATTAATTAAAAATTGGAAGCCATGCCAATGCAAGAAATACCATAAAAGGTGTTAGATTTAATGATCACCAAGGACTATAATTAAAAGGTGATATTATCTGAATATCCCAAATGCTCTAAATCCATGTTTGTTTTTTATTGAAAATAAACAAATTCAGGAGAAAAAAAAAAAGATACGTGCAAAATGTAATGATAATGGTTGACTTCTAAACAGCCAAGGAAATTATAGTCATCATGTGTGGGAAAAGAACAAACACCTCTTAATTGCATTTCATTATAACGTACCTTTCTCTGCTCAGTTGTATATATTAATTATAAAAATCGTGTGGCAAAGAGGAGAAGTTCTACAATAGTTTTTTTTTTCCCTTCCTCCCTTAATTCTGTCTGAAGCCGGATGGAAGAACAATATCACCTGTCATCTGCAGAAAGAGCTTTCAAAGACAAAATCATAAAAAGAATGAAAGGCTATTATATAAAAAAGAAAAAAATGCTTTGATTTCACAGATTTTCCACTTATTAATGTTTAAGGTTATCTGTTCTTTTAGAAAAGTATCTTCTCATATTGTTTTGTATCTGTATGTTCAGGTAACATCACTTTCTGATAACTGTATCACGTGGCATATGAATTACGTAGGTGATTGTTCATGGAAGGGGGAGTGGGTGGGAGCAATCATTATTATGGAAAGATGCCATGCAGGACTTGAAGAATTTTCTAAGATGAGGCAAAATAAAGCAATGGGTTGTATTTGAGGCCAATGCTTTGTAAGGATACCCAGCTGCTCTCTGTTTCCACAAAGGGCAATGAGGGTAGTAATGAGCTTGCACTACAATAAGAAAGACGCAGTGTAGGCACTACAAGGACTTTCAGACTGTTTTGAAATGGTTGGGAAGGGGTAAGCCAAAATGGCATTTGGAATTCTACTTTCTCAGAAATTTGATGAAACAGGTGAGATCCACCTGTTTGGCAGGAAAGGGTGAAGGTGTGGTTCTAGAGAGACCTAGAGACCTTAACCTGGGCTCTGTGATGTATGTGCATAATTGCAGCCTTCTGGACAGAGGTCTGTAACTTACCAGATTCTCGGCCGAGTCTGTAATCCAGAAAGGTTTCAGAACTGTTGCTCAAGGTCCTTGACACTCAATGTGTGGTCCATGGGCCAGAAGCATTGGTGTCACCTGGGAGCTTCTTTGACATGCAGAATCTCAGGTTTCACCTTAGACCTGCAGAATCAGAATCAGCATTTAAGAAAGATCCCCAGGTGATCCACGTGCATTGTAAAGTGTGAGATGTGCTGATTTAGATGACCTGATGATGACCATCCACACTCACCCGTGGTGCTGGAGGTCTTCAGCTGTTTCTCCACCCACGGCTGTGGGTCACACGGGCTCAGGTTCACTCCTGGGCTCTGCCATTGACTGACTGTGACTGTGTGGTCTCAGCCCCCAAGGAAGTGGCAACAATACTTTCCTCACATGAGTGTTGTGAAAATTAAATGAGATAATATGTGTAAAGCATTTAAGAAAGCACTTAATGCCAATTATTATTTCCTGGATTTTGTCAGATTCTGGAAATTATCCATGACATCAAAAATATTATGGTCTATAAGTCTAGAGCAGCAGTTCTCAACCAAGGGTAATTTTGCCCCCCAGGGAACACTTGGCAATGTCATGACTATGGGGTGGGGATGCTACTGGCATCTAGTGGGTAGACACCAGAGATGCTGCTAAACATCCTATAGTGGACAGGAGAGCCCCTCACACAAAGGGTTATCTGGCACAAAAATGTCAGTAGTGCTGAGGTTGAAAAACTCTGATCTAAAAATAATGGCATGAAAAACCAACTTGGTCAGGTCTTAAGCCAGCATTAGGGTTCTAGGAGTACTTGAGAGGTTACTTGTCATGTTAGCTTTTAAATTGAAAAAGCAAAAGAGAATTGGCTACTTCGAACATGTCAAAAATCTGAGTACGGTTCTGACAGATTTCATCCCCGCAAGCAAGGCGAGCAGTAACTGATCAACGTGACAAGATTAGGTGCCCTCTCACCCCATCCTGTCACCCATATCTCAGCACCCCAGGTATTTTCTTTGGAGTACTCTTCATGCTCAGTCATTAGTGTTTGCTTCATTCTGCTCTGCCTTCCTTGGAGAGCTTGACAGGAGATCTTTCATCTGCCTATACCCCAGCCCATGCCAGGCACAGATGGGAGTTTGTGAAGTATTTGTTCAGCCAGTGCGTTTATGCCAGGCCTGCCTTGTAGATGTCGCTGAGACACACCAGGCAGCTTAATGCACCTGTTCTGGTCCCTCCATCTCTTTTTAAAGACTCGAGACAAAAATAGAATAAAACTTTGAGTTTGTGGTTATTTTGGAATAACCACAGAAATGAGATGAGACAAAAAAGAAGAAAATATGCAGATGCACTGTCACCATGAGTGGCACAGCAGCATGGTAAAGACAGCAGGTTTGAGTGCTTTTTTAAGAAAGGGAGAAAAACTCCGGGATCAGGCAGAACTGGATTTAAATTAGCATCACCATTTGCTAACCATTGTGACTTTAGCAAGTTACCCGACTACTCGAAGCCTTAGTGCTCTCGTGTTTAAAATGGGACTAATCATTAGAAAAACCTCGGAAGGTATTCTGAGAATGGAGGAGACCACACAATCATTCAACAAATATTGACTGCAGGCCTACTATGTGTAGAGCACCGTGCACAGTGCTAATGCGTATAGTGGCACCAGCCACAGTTAATCCGCACCCCGTTGACCCTCCCACAGGCAAGTTGGGTCCGTGAAGTCCCCAGAAGGGATTCCCACCTTTTGCAGCTCATCGTCACCACTTGGACAAGGGCAATGATGACTTGAGGATCATGCCATCTTGGTGCCCAGTGATGTCCGGCTCAGTAAAAAGAACCGAAAAATGGTTTAAAATACTCTGTCAGCAAATTAAAGTGTCCTTTGCCAACTCTTCAAAATTAGATGGGAAGGATGCATCAAAGTAGTCTGGGGAAATAAATTACTGCTTTAGGAAATCGAAGAGAAGCGTTTGTGAAAGGTAGTTATCGCTGTGTGAGGTACAATATCTGAAAAGTAGACCCAACCTAGATATCCAAAGTAATGGAGAATTATTGGGGAAATTGGGAAATGCAATGCAATGGAATTCTTTTTTAACATTAAAAAATTAAAATTACATAAATCTATGGAAGATATACAACAAAGGTGTGTGTACATAATGCCTATGTGAAAACCTAGCTCTTTGAACCAATTATCCAAGATAAAATGCAAAAAGTGAATAGAATTATATTAGAGTATTTGCTCTGTTCATTTTTTATCCAAAATCTTCTTTAATGCTGCTGAATCTTCTTTATGGTTAAAAAATAATATCTATAATAATAATTAAATACTTTAGTGCTAGATTAATGACTAAGAATTTTCCCATTTTGGAAAAAAAAATACTCCAAGCAAGGTCCCAGAAGGGGGGAAATAAATAGAAACACATTGGGAAACTTAAATATGGCCAGTGGGTAAACTGTAATTACCTCATGCCTAACAGTTTGAAACCAAATATTGTGCAGATGGTCATTGCATGCTATAGAGAAAAGAAGCAGGTACTTTATCTGGGAGGGAAAAAAGGAAAAGATTGTATTTCGAAAGCAAGGATTCACTGGCTGTGTGTTCATCTATCCTCAAACTTGAGTTGTCTTAGTACAACCAGATCCTGGACTAAGGCTGCTTCTCAACAGAGCAAATGGAAATGTTCGTACACGCGTGTGCTGGAGTCAGAAAGACCTGGCTCCAAACCCCTGCTTCACCTGTTCTTTGCTTAACTTGTCTGAACTTCCATTTCCTCATCTGTAAAATGAAAAAATATTAACAGCAAATCCATAGAGCTGTTTTAAGGATTAAATTAAATTAAGCTAAATTAAATTCTAAGTGTGTGTATAACACCTACCACTAAGTGCTCAATAAGTATCTGTTAATTATGGTCTTAATATTACTGTTCTAATAGATCGCTCTCACCCTCTATTGCATTCCTATCTGTGAGCAGGTCACAGGCCAGGATGTTTGGGTGTTTGGATGAAGAGCTCTGTTTTGGCAGCATCCTCCATGCCAGAACTCAAACTCCCAACCTCTGAGCTTCTTCCCATTGCTCACTGCTGCCCCCTGTGCTATGACAGCTGCTCTTTCCTGTTTGGTAGTTGGTGAATCAATTGAAAGATGCTCTTGTAATGCAGCAATGTGGGGGTTGCTGAAGTGCCTGATGGAATGTGTGACACTGACAGCTTCCCCTTGGGACGAGGAATGGGATTTAATGCATTTACCATAGGATGTTCCCGGGGATGCCAAACAGGTGCCCCAACCCCAACAGACCCTGGATAACCATCGAGCAAGCTGGGTGGAAGTCTACCCTGCCTGGTAATGATTGTTGGGGGGCCGGTATCTCAACAATCTTGTTTCATATCCACAGCATTGCTCTCAATCCCCAACCTGCGCCGCATTCCCTTGTCCCTCTCTTTCTGCCAATCATTCCTGTTCAAAACACATCCCTAACCCTCCAGAGGGCCGATCTCATTCTCTGATCAGCATATTCTTGGTAAGAACTCAACATCCAGTAACAGTTTATTGAGCAACCACCTCTGTAGAAAACATTCAGATTCTAAGGTGGGATTCCCAGAAATAATCTGCAATTCAAGTTGATCACTGAGTGCCTACTGGGTGCCACGCACAGTTCTGGAGGCCAGGCAGGGTGAAGAGTCAGGAGGGAGGGAGTGTAAACATTAGCAAGCACCATCCACACTTCAAGGAGCTCAGAAGTGAATTGGGAGAAATAATCACGTGTATATCTCAGAATGATGCAAGAAAAATTAATAAGGGCTAATCAAGGTGTGATCAAAGCCTGGAGCCTTCAGCAAGAGGGAGGCATTCCGATTACAGGGGCACATGAGGAGGTAAAGGGGGAGTCAGGACAAACACCACGGAGGATCAGGTCTTGAGCTGGGCAGTTTTTCGATGGGCAAAAACTGAAGAAATGGCACCTCTGGCTAAGGAAACAGCACAACCAAGGCCACAGAGTCCCAAAGGTGCATTGGGTGCAAGGAATAGGAGGGAAATAGTCAAGGGTGTGAAGATCGTTGATTCTGTGGGGGAGACAATGGGGAATAAAGATCATGCGCTAATAATATCAGGCATTAACCTGATAATGATGCCACCCGCCTATTTGTTGCGTACCTATTTTCTTCTGGACTCTACAGTAGATACTTTATTAACAGAAACAATCTCTGTTAGGATGTACTGAGGACTTACTGCGGTAGGCACTGTCCTAAGCACTTGACATGAATTGACACCACTGGGTAATCAGCTCTGTTATCTGTTAGAGATTTTTCCTTCCCTGTTCTGCTTCTCAGCAGGTGTATAGTATACCAAAACAGGCTTCAAGCAGTGCAGTGGGTGAATGAAGGAACTTTCAACCCCAGCTGCACACTGGGCTAGCTCTGTGACCCTGGACGAGTTACCCTCCTCTCCTGAAGCTCAGTTTTCTCATCTATACAATGAAATGCAGTTAAATGAGTGCCCTCACAAGAGGGTTGGGGAGAGTAAATGAGAGACTGCCCGAAAAGCACCTAGCACGGGGCCCACTCTTGGGAAGCACTTAATAAATGCTAATTATTATTATCACGCCACACCACCAGTTTACTGAAGGCCATATCATCATCCCGAGGACATAATGGAGATTGAGAAAAACATTCCATTTCATTTGTTTGCTTTCTACCACCTGGTATGCCTGTCCTTTTTCCAAATCATCTGCTGAAGGGTGGCGCCTGATGACTTGAATGGTATTTTGGCTCTAAAATGCACATTTTTCAATGGCTCACCCAAGTATCCCTCCTCCAGGAAGCCTTGACAAACCACCTCAACCCCCAAAGCTCATCCCCTCCTCTGACTGCCCGGCTCTTGTTCCTCTCAGACCGCTCACTCTTATGTGACCTGGAGCGGGAGGACAGCTCATCTTCTTTCTCTGAGCCCTCGGATTGTCTTGGGGGTGGGGCTGAGGTGTCAGGAAGTCGTTGGCATCGCACCAGTCCATCCTGTAACCACAAACACACACCCAACCGCTTGGCAACTCTCTCCTCTTTGTCTTACCTGTCTTCCTCCCTAAGTTCCAGGTCCAGACTTAATTCCCGCTCCCAAGACCACTTTCTTCTTGAAAACCTTATTGTTCTGCTGAAAGCCTGCCACAATCCGTCTTTCCTCGTCTCTGAATTCGATCGCTCTACATTTTAAGGTATTTGGGGTTTAGGGCTTTAAAAATTTTTCATCAAGTATTTAAATCAATCTCTCTCCTCTTTACTGATAGAAACTCAAGGCTGCTGATTAACTTTTCAATCAAAGCTGCCTACAAACACACTGGCGCAGGGAACAGTGATTACAGCTTTGGTGGCAGCTGAAATAGTCATTGAGATGACTCCCTCGGTGCTCCCAGCTGCCCCTCTCGAAGCAGAGGAAATGTCAGGGTTGGCCTCACTTTCTTCACTCAGAGTGACTGGTGACGAAAGCTCTTTTACTGAACCTAAGTTTCCTGAATGCACCAGGTTCCCTGAAATTTCTGGAACACGCCTACTAATGCTACCCAGAAATGCTAAAGGGAAAGTAGGGGAAAACAACAGTAATAATAATGATAATATTAATAGCAGCTAACACGTAAGAACTGGTAAGAACTGGGCCACGCTCTGTGCCGAATTTGTCCATCTGTGATTTCTTAGCCCTCACACAATCCTCTATGTGTGTAGAGATTAAAATTCCCCCCCTTTTACAGTTGAGGAAATGGAACCTAGAAATACTACGTAGCTTGTCAAAGGTCACTCAGTCAGCAAATGGCAGTCAAGGAAGTAATCCAGGCACCCTGACCCTGGAGGCCACTCTCTTACACACGAATTCACGGGGTCCGCCTTGTCCTGTCTGGATTCCACTGAGAACTCATCAGGGGCAGCGGCTACATCTCCTGTTATAGTTGCCTACAAGTCTGGCACGTGGTAGGTGCTCAAAAATGTTCAAATCAGCGGTTCTTCCAATAAATAAGTGTCTAGTTGGGGCCAGACCAATTCTAAATCCCAGGGAGACAGCAGCGAATGAGGCAGCCAAGGTCTCAGTCTTCATGGGACTTTAACTTGCAGTGGGGGGAGGGCTCTGCTTTAATCTTTGGTTGGCTGTGGCAAACTCATTGTTTAAAGCAGATTCTCTGGGTTTCCAAGGAGGGGCGTCATGAACCTCAGACTACCTATGTCCAGACTTGGGGGCTGTAAGGGTGTCTCGCTCACAGCCCCTGAGGAGTTGCCCCACTGTGACCTGATGTGTGTTCTTCCAGAACCTAGAATACAAAGATAACCTGATCCAGTTTTGGGGATGATCGAGAGAGAGACGGGGGACATATCATCCTGGCAGTCAGACTGCAGAAAGGAGGCCAGAGATGGGATATCTCCCTGATGGAGAGTCCAGCCCTCCTAATTTATAGTCTAACTGAGGCATGTTTTCAACCTATTTTGTTTGCCATCAACATCAAAATGTCTCTCTTGACTGTAAACTTCTGGAAGGTGAGACTGGGAACATTTGTGGTTAAGCAAATAGTCCAGAGTGATATTAGTTCACTGTTCCCACAGCAGGGAGCAGACTTTCTACAGCCAGAATTCTATCATCTTTTTGGGATCTTGGGTAACTCACTGACACTTTCTGGAACTCAGCTTTTCCCTTGGTAAAATGAGAGGGTTTACTCTGGGCTCCTCCACTAATTAGCTGTGTGACCTCTTGGGTCCCCTACCACATATTATGTTCAGAATGCATCAGTGACAGTGTCTAAACTAGTTTCACCCAGTCTCACATAGTGTTGAATCTGGTTGGGACATGGGTGAGGCCAGAGCCAGTGGGAAAATAGCTGGCAGTGCGGAGGTCTCCACTGGGAATACTGGGATCCAGGAGCAAATCCTTTAGGTCTAAAGGAAGCAATGAGAAACACACCCCTGAAAGGCACCCAGGTAGATCTTGCCAAACCGCATCATGTTACCTGCCCACTTCAATGCCAGGATCCTTTTGTTGAGAAAGGTAAGGAAGAGCTTCTGATGCTGACTGCCAAGTTCTCCTTGACTCAAGTTTCAATCTTCACACTGATTTCTATTCTCATTATTTAATTTCCTTCTCATCAGACAGAATTAAACACCAAATACCATTCCTGGGTCTTCTAAAGTCCAATCGCCCCGATGCTTTGTTTCCAACTTATATAAAAGTTTAAATTTCCTCTTCCCCTACTTAAATTTCTACCAAAACAGTCATCATCGATGAAATTTTTGAAGATAATTAGCATATCAGATATCTGTAATAAGCTAATAATGTATTTCTTGGATTGTGCTTCTCTGGTTAGCTGTTATAAATCACAAATATTATTCATGTCACTTGAAATATTCCTGTTGGCGGATGTTTTTATGCTTGAAGGATTCCAGCTAAAAGTCTTCAGCTATGGATGCCCCCCCTCCATGAGAGGCAACATTGGATCATGTCTTGTTGAACAGGGTTACCCTTCAGGGGAAACAGCATTAAGGGAAGTAATTAGCCATTCACACTGGGCTGGCTACAAAGAAAGTGAGAAAATCACCTTCTGAGAACTCACATGAAAAACATAATGTAGTTAATATTAAATAAAGGGATTGGGCAACCTAGCCTCTTTTTACAGTGTGTTCTGATGTGTCCTTGATCAGGGGGTGTTTTGTTTATGATTAATGAATGACTCACCTTGGGCTGTGTTCCGTTCAATGCATACCTCATTATGAATTTGAAGAGGTCATTTGTTCCTTGGATTTAAAATAAAAACCTCTTTGTACATTCAGAAAGTTAAGAGTTTGATATTGGTACAAAATTAGTGAAAAAAGAACTCGAAGCATTTGCTTTGGGTTGTTTGTTGATGTAATTGTTGTTTTTCTTTTTTAACTTTCGGAATTTGGAGAGAAATTCTAAGCCTGGGCTCTAATTTTAAGTTAATCCTAAAATTATGTGGCTTGGGACCAACTTACCTGTGACAGCAGTACTGCCCGATGGGTGCCATGAATCGGGAGGGCTTCAGGTTAGTAGGACCAATATGGGCAAGGGCTCTCCAGGGTGCTCTAGAAGGAGCTTGTGGAGGGGAATTCAAATGACACAAAAGTAAATCAAAAGTAAGCACAATCTGAGGCGCAAGTTCTCCGATAAGATCAGTTCTTTTTCTTCTTTCCACATAGTCCACCGGACTCTCTTTTAACGGCGTCCTTTCCTCTTTAAAGTAGTTCATTATGTTCATTTTAATTTCACTCGTATTTAAATGTCAAATGAGCAGTAGTTTGAAGTGTGAATCTCTAGACCCTACAAAACCCAAATTTGATGCAGAAAGTCATCACTGCATGCCTATCTGCTTTTGCAAGATTCTTGGTAAATAAAACTCTCCGACAAGGAAATATTTATGTATCTCTTTATCATGATACGTCCACTCATACGCAACACACTCACGGGAGGAAGATGATAGATGATAGTTTGATAGATAGATGGATATTGGTCGTTCTGCAGGTATAGATTTTGTTTCGAATGCAGATGGGGGGACCACTATCTAAGAGAGGGATTGTGTATTGGGGACCCATAACCCTAAGTTGGGCAGTGAGCACATTCATACTCACCATCATTTTCAGCCGTGCACACACAAACTGGTGGTTTACTCCCTGTGGGCCCCACTAACCTCAGTTAATGATCTTTCCACCGGGTGTGTGTGCTCACTTGTGCATTCAAATGAGGACTTGTCGCGCAGAAATAAAAGCATGAGCATGAACAGACCGTAGCGGTTGACTAAGGATACCCGCTTCGTGGTAGACATACTTCACTAGTCACCTAACCAACTTTTTTTTAAGTGAAGTTATTTCTTTATGTGTGAGAGAAACTATGTCCTTTGATCACAGCCATTAAGATGGGATTAAATAACAGCAAATCTCAGGGACCCAAGCCTTACTCCCAGCTCTGTCACTAAACGGCTGTGTGACCTTGGGCAGGCCATTTCCCATTCTGGGCTTCAGAGTCATTGCTGTAAAATGAGGGCTTTGGGCTACAGCCTTTAAATTGTTATTTATCATCTATGCTCATTTTTTTCTAGCAATGATGTCCCTCCTGTCAATGTTCTAGGATTCTGTTCTAGAAACAAATATATGAATAGCTAACACGAGGTAGGAAGCATCCCCACTTCAAAATGTCCTCTTGGTGGGGTTAAGTCTTGCTGTTGCACAAACTAAACTTGGGAGATCAATGTTTTGTCTTTTTCCATACCTTCCGTTTGCCTCACAGACATGCGAGCACCTATCAGCCACTAAATACATCCAGGTTTTGTTGATTACTCTCCTTGAGTACTCGGAGTACCATCATGACCGAGCAACACACTGGCTACTTCTACAGTAAACAAACAAAAACACACAATTTTATAACTAGAAATATAGGTCTCTTTTACCTTCTGACTTCAACAGTGCACATATGATCACCAGAATAGTGTGATTGCTAAGGAAAACACCAAGCATGATCTCCTCATAGACATTTTAATACAACACGGCAATTTCCAAAACAAAGTAAACTTCCAAGAAATTTACCAAAACGTCATAGG
This sequence comes from Tapirus indicus, assembly GCA_031878705.1. Classification (NCBI taxonomy): domain Eukaryota; kingdom Metazoa; phylum Chordata; class Mammalia; order Perissodactyla; family Tapiridae; genus Tapirus; species Tapirus indicus. The sequence goes on from CM062927.1 coordinate 32,384,570, forward strand.
AGAGTTTCCTCGAATTACTGTAAAACATTTTTAAAAGACTCAGGATCCAAACAGCAGTAATGATAAGTTTTTAAATACATTACAAAACTAGAGAATTTGGATTGGGCCAAGATTTTCTTTCAGATGATCATTCCTCACTCTTAAAAAAAGGGTCACACCCATTTGAGAAAATGGAGAAGGAGCCAGAAAGTGGTTTGTGAATCCATTTTATTATATGTCACACTGGTGGCCATTATTGATGTGTTTTAGCTTGAAAGCTAATTAAGCCAACTTGGAAATACTAAAGTGAGAAACAAAGATCTTCTGATTTGAAGGTAAGAACTTTGTGTGTCTTTTCATCTTCGTGATCACAAGATCTGCTGCACCTCCAGAAACCCCACCCAGTGACTTTTTCTTACATCTCTTTGGCCAGAACTTCCTCCTGCCCAAGAACCCCAAGTACCATCCCTGGAAGGTCCCTGGGAAAAAGGACGTTGAACAGGGAGTGGGTCAGCTGTCCATCTACATCTGCCACACATGCCCAGTATCACACTGCTAATAAGTGACAGTCAACTCTCAAATGATGCTTGGTGATATTTCTTGTTTTATTAATGCCAGTGAGTTACCCAATATGCTTATTTCCTGGAAACCCCAAGCTTGAGGGTCTGGGTACTTTTCTTCTCGTAGGGTTTACTCTATCTTTTATGAGGGTTCAGACATATGAGAAGATTATGATAAGTCTGATCGTAACTGCTTTAATACATAATGGACTGAAGGACCCCACTAGCTTTCTCATAAATGCCTCCCTTGCCTCCTTCCTGACTCTGAGCTAGACCTCTCCAAGCAATGACATTCTGATGTGAAGATGGTCATGGAACATGATTTGCATTGACTGTCCATCACATGAGAGAGAAGACAGAACTTAGGCCACTCACGCAATAGGATGAGAGTGAGGAGATGGGAGCCAGAATTCCTTAACTTGAACTGGTTAATCTTCGTAGAGGATGTTTACTGCTTTTTCCAATCTGCATCTATTTTGGCTTTTGCTAGTAACATCTCACTTCTCTTTTGTAGAATCAAACCTCCCTCTTTTCAATCTATGGAGTTAAGGGTGAATAATCCCATCTCCAAGCACCAAAGGTGTCATGTGACCCAGACTTTGCCAATCAATCAATGCATAGCCCTCTCTCCAAAGAGACTGGCTCAAGGAATGTCTCCATCAGTTCCCGTGCTATAGCAAAATCCCACAGACTGGGGGCTTAGAAACGACATTTATCTCTCACAGGAGGAGGCTGGAAGTCCAAGATCAGGGTGTCAGCATGGTCGAGTCCGGTGAGAGTCCTCTTCTGGGCTGCAGACTGCTGACTTCTCCTTGTAACGTCACATGGCCAAGAGCAGAGAGAGGATGCAAGCTGTCTCATGAACTTATAAGGGCACTAATTCCATTCATGAGGGCTCCACCCTCATGACCTCATCTAATCCTAATTACCTCCCACAGGCCTTACTTCCTTATACCATCACACTGGGGGTTAGTGTTTCAACATATGAATTTTCGAGGGACACAAACATTCAGTCCACAACAGAGAGGCCATATTATCAAGAGGAACCAAAGAGAATTTTCCATGGACCTTTGCTGGAACCATAAGAAAGAAATGCCCTCTCTCCCCTGGGGGTGCTGGACTGGTATAATGTAGTACAACCTGCATCTTCTGCTGCTGACCACTGCAGTAGCAGAGCCCGGCCGATGACAGAGCACAGGCAAACAGAGACGGGAAAAGCAGAAAGGGGACAGAGAGAGAGAGAGAGAATTCTAATGATGCCATTTCAGTGTTAGAATCCTGCCTTTATTGCCCGATCTATTCAGTTACATACACCAAAAATTCCTTTTTTTTTTTTTTTAGCATAAGCCAATTTTAGTTAAATTTCTGGTCACTTGCAGTTGAAATGATCCTAAAGGATATCTAAAAGTTATAATCACGCCTTACGTATGTATGGTTGACAAAACACTTACGTATTTTTCCTCTCATTTAATCTTCACCGTGAACCTGGAAGGGAGATAGTGTCATCCCAGCATTCACAGGGGAGGCTGTGGACTAGCTGAGACCTTGACGCCTGCATTCTATTCACTCTGAGTGGTTACTGAGTGCTCAGCACGCGAAGGCTCTGTGCTAAGTGCTGGGGAGGTAGTGAAGGAGTCAAGTGCCACCCCTGTCTTCAAGGGACCTGTCAGGGAGCAGACAATAACCACCAATTAAAAAATTCACTGTCAGAGTCCACCTGGGTACATGCAACAAAGGAGCAGTACAGAAAAGTCTAGAAGATCAAAGGGTGTTCCCTGAGGACTTTACAATTAAACGGAACTTAAAAAGATGAGTTAGGGAAGAGGAAGGGGAAAGAGAATTCCGGGTAGACGGAAGAGCAGATGCAGAGATCCCAAGGCGGAACAAGCATGGCACAGTGAAGGGGTCAGAGGTGTCCAGCATGGCTGGAGCCGAGAGAAAAGGAGGAGAGGTCACGTGAACAGACTAGGAGATAGGCAGAACGACAGCTTGCTTAGCCTGTGGGCCACATTAAGAATTTTGGTTTTCATCTTCATGCAAAGACATTAAGGGTTTTTAAGAAGGGGTGTGAGATGACGTTATTTGTGTTATGAAGAGAACACTTTCTCTACAGTGTGGAGAATGGATTGCAGAGTGCCTAGCATAGCATATGGGGCTTAAAGAATATTTCTATGAACTGAGCTTAGTCACTTGCCCCAGAACATGGAGCAAATAAGCATCAGAGCCAGATGGGGTGCGTAGAGTGAGCCCAAAGCCAGGCTCTTAACCACCGCGCAACGCAGAATACCAACTAGTAGCACATTTTCCACAGTAGAATTATTAGATTATTCTTCAATTGTTAGCAACTCGACACTTGGTGCTTTCTAACTTTCCCATTTGGTTTCCTCCCTCCCCCCTTTTTATAACAGTTGCACAATTCTTTAATGTGATTCAAGCAAAAATCAACTTGCTATTTGTGTGGCAAAGTTCAAAAAATCCGTATTGTGTCATCACTTTTAAAAAATGTATGACCAAGAACGCTTAGCAAATTTCAGAAACCTTTGAACTTCAGTTTGTTGAATATTGTAGCTTATGTTTTCTCTAATTTGTCCCGAACCATTTGTACCTTGAATTATTAATCTGTAACCAAACACAACTCTGACTGGGCCACCCCGCCTCCCACAGTGAGGATGCTGGAAACATGACCAAACGTGTTTTCTTTTCTTTAAATTCTGTCAATATACTTATTTCGAATTTTTATTCTGGCTTCTTTCTCCCTTTATATTTCACGGAAAGTCTCTCCAGATAAGATCAGAACTGTTTTGTCATTCATCAGCATTAATCAAGTCTGACTCAAGAGCAGAGTTCCAAAACATATTTTTTCCACACTCAGATGCAAAAAAACAAAATTGCTGGCCACAGCTGTCTGCCTTTATATTTGTGTGTGTAAATGTATTATGATGTCTGGCTGCCCCTTTAGTGGATTCACACTGTAAATTAATAGACATTCGTGGAGACTGTAATATAGGCGAGCTACTGACACACAACTTGAGGGAATCCGGAAGATTGGTTCCTAGAAGGCAAAGGCTGACTGTCTACAGAGCGGGCAGTGGGTGAGCAGGATCTGAGAGAACACCGTGTCACCCTTAGGAGCTCTGTGTACCTGCCTCTCCGTTTCATCATCCGTCCAACTTGGATGACAACAGGACAGACCTCAGAAGGGTTCGTTCTGTAATTAGTCAATGAACATTTATTGAGCACCCATCGTGTACCAGGCACTTTCATAGGCACTGGGATCCTAAGTCCACACCTCATGGAGCTGACATTCTCGTAGGACAATGAGCAAAGGAATCAAGAGAGTAATTTCGGACAGTGATAACTCTGTGGTAAAAATGAAGCAAAATCATGGGAAGAGAAGTGGAGGGGGACTTCAGCTAGATTTTAGATGGGTCTTCAGACAGGTTTGTTATCTGAAAAGTTGACACATGAACTCAGCCATTGACGAGAAAAGGGACTAGCCAGGCAAAGATCTCGGGGAGAGAAGGCCACGTAGAAGAAACTGCCGAGTCCCATTTGTGAAATGAAAAAGGCCAGAGCGTTGAAGCAGAGAGGGTGGTAAAAGGGAAATGGTAGGAGGGGATGGTAGAAAGGTAGGCAGAGCCAAAACCATGTGGGACCTTGAAGACCACGTAAGGAATTTGGACTTTAAGTGCAGTGAGATATCACTAGCAAACTTTAACCCGGGGGTAAAGAGATCTCATTTATGACAACAGAGAGGCTGCCTCCCAATTCTCTTTGTCAGGGAGGATTTTCAACCCATAGCTCATATGGCACAGGTAACTAAAAGCAAGTGGATCATGATCCAATATGGCTTCCAAATTACTGGAGGTGCATGAATGGGTGTATGAGTGTACGTAGGGACCCTGACGGAGACCTGTATCCGAGATGATGTGTCGAAATCTCCTCAGCTGTGGTAACCAGTACATGTGCAACTTCTGCTAGTAAAGGCTCCCCAGATGCAGTGACCTAAACAAGATAGAAGCTTATTTCTCTGGATGGTCCAGAACTAATATGGCACCTCAATGGTGTCAGGAGCACAGACTCTCTTTCCCTATTGCCCTGCCAACCCCAACACGCAGCTTCCTTCTCAGTGACTGCCATAGCTGCCGTTCTAGTTTCTGCCACCACATCTACATTCCAGCCAGAGAAAGGAGGGAAGGAAAAAGGGGAGAGAACACTCTTTCCTTTTAGGGTCACCACCCTCAAGTTGCATACATCAATTCCACCCATTTCCTATTGACCAGAACCTACTCCCATGGTCACTCCCAGCTTCAAGGGAAGCTGGGAAATGTAGTTTTCAGCTGGGAAACTTGTGCCAGGATAAAACTTTTCTTATTGTAAAAGGATGTTGGAGGGATAATTCTGGTTTCTGCTGTAGCTTCCACCCAGTGCAAAAGCAGCTGGAATTGCCTTCAGCCCTTGGAGAACCTGCTTTGTTAAAAGAAGTTCCATTCCCAGAGGACTAATTAATAAAATAAATAATAACCATAAATAATTAATAAAAATAACTAAGTAATCAAGACATCGCCATATATTGATAATTCTTCCCTGCACAATCCTAGCTCTGTGCCACATGCAAACAGCAGGGTTTTTTTATTTTAATTAAAAAAAATACTGAACAAACATGTCATTGTTCCCCTTCCTCTCTCAGGGCCTGCTCTTTGAGCTGTTTTCCTAGAAATGGCGATAGATTTGTACTGTTTTGTTTCTATTTCCTCATCTGGTCCTCTTTCTTTGTGACAAGTGGCATGCAATTTCAAGTCAGCTGTTTGGGATTCAGAGTATCCTTTTGCATATTACACAAAATAATTGTAAGTCACTCATTATTAATTTGTAACTTTAAAATCATTAGCACCATTATAACTACGTTAAGGGAAATTTACCCCATGACCCCCTTTTTTGTGTGTGATCTTAGTATATATACAAATATTTTCCTAATCCTTTCAAAAGTTTGGAGCACTTCCTATTGTACTGAGTGGATCAACAGTGGGAAGTTGCTCCCTGCCTATATTTGAATGGGTAAAATAAGGCCGTGACTATAAGGTGCAAAGAGAATCAGGGTTTCAGCAATTAATCTGTAGCAATCAATGTTGATGGGTACTAGAGGACTTCAGTTGTAGAAAGCAAGAGAACTGGAGATGAAGTCAAGATCTATATCCTGGCTGTGCCAAGGACTTTCCGTATGATCTTAAATCATCCCCATTCTCTAGTACTTAGGTTCCTCATCTGTGAAATGCAGGATGGGCCCTGCTCTGCATCGGCCAAGGCCTGGCATATTGCTACTGCTTCCCCACCACTTGCCCATGCAGACATTGCTAATCAATCACAGAGTTTTTCTCTTTTCGGCTGAGACATAGCTTCAAATTTTTCTCAACACAATCCTCATTCTACCAGGGTTGGGCCAAAAGATGAAACCTTTTTGTCACCCTTGAGTTCAATGGCTTCTAAGACACCTTCCAGTTTTAACATAAAGAATCTGATAAAGTAAAAAGAATCTGATAAAGTAAAAATCAAAGCAAAACAAAACCTTAGGTTGAATTAATCCATTAATGTGATATGTGATAATTTGCAATTTGGCCTCGAATACTAAACAGTAAAGCTTGCTGGCATTTGCTAATTAAAAAAAGATGAATCATATATTTTGGAAAGGATGATGTGCTATTTCCTTACCTTAAAGCTAGTGGGGGGAGAGAATATAAATGCAAATTATATGCAAATATACTTTGGGGACCTTCCTATTTCTTACAACCGATTCAGCTTCTGGGGAAATATAGACGACTCCAAATCTCTGTTTCCCAGGAGTTAACTTTGAAAGTTTTCAAGAGCCTTATGGAAACTGCCACTTCCATAATAAAATATAACTTGGATTTTTCAAGTTATTAGAGAAGGAAGACTCTCCATGTGGGGAGGGAGGGTGAGACTTGGCACCTGTGACTCTTAGGCCTGAGAATCACCTGCCCGTTGTGGCTGTCCCTGAGTGCCACTGTAACCTCCACTCTGGCATGGAGTGAGGCGGGAGGGGGTGCTACTGCCCACTATTGCTGTCCCCCAACTGTGGGCACAAACCCTTCCCTTAATCCCTCATAGAATCAAGAGAGGTGGGAGGAAGAAACACAGAGGGAACCGTAAGTAAGGTTGCCTGGCTTGTTCGGTTTGGCGAGTTCTCTCTTTAGGCAGCTCCTCTGACCTGCTTCCAGGTGCCAGGGACAGTCCTGGCCCCATATTCCCTAGAAGCACCATTGAGTACCTTCTCAGAGCTCTCCAAACAGTCCACACCTACCGGATCAAGGCCAAAGATAGAGTTCCTGCTCCTGCCTACCCTGGTCCTACTCCTTGAACTTTCTGTCCTCGGACCTCCCTGGACGAGTGACAGTGTGAATGTCCACCTGTTCCAAGAGGACTGCACCTACCCACAGGGTCTGTATACCACACTAGAACCTGTGTGTTTAAGACAGATGGAGACTCTTCAAGTAACAGGAATTATTATGTGTTAGAAGCTGCTTTTAAAGAAGCTGTAGTTAGGACAGTGTTTCTCAAAACTTAATGCATGAGAATCACCTGAAGATCTAGTTAAAATGCAAATTCTGATTCAGTGAGTCTGGGTGGAGCCTGCAATTCTGCATTTCTAATAAAGAGGATCAGATATGCCCCCCTCAAATATGCCACTTTGGCCTAAGACTGATTTTGAGCTGAAGGCATTTGAGTTCCTGAAACCCCTTATCTGCCTACAGCAGAGCCTCCCAGAAGAACTCATTGTCATAAATCCCCTCCCTGGAGCAACTCTAATCTTCTCTGAGGGGAAAAGTCAGCACCACACCCAAACAGATATTGTGGAAAACCACCATATCTCCCATCTATTCTCCTAAGTGCCCATTTATCTTTCCAAAAAGACATTTGCTTTTCCATAAGTGTCCTCCCCATCCCCTTTCCCCTATTAAGTTAGGTATATAGACCTCAAATTCTAACCACCCCCATAAGTTACTCTTCACCGAGTTCTCCCTTGTCTACACACTGCACATGTTAATAAAATTTGTATTCTTTTCTCTTGTTGATCTGTGTTGTCAGTTTAATTTGCAGGCCCTCAAGAACTAAACCTAAGAGGTTAGAAGAAAAAAATTTCCTCTTCTATACTAATAAGCTCCCAGGTGATGCCAATGCTTCTTACCCAAGAACCACACTTCGAGTAGCCACGTGCTAGGACATGTGCCCTGACGTGGATCAGGAGGATACTACAGTGCAGGGTTATCCAAAGAACAAGGAGTCAGATGTGCTTAACCCGCATCTGAGGCTGTCCAAACTACCCTCATTCCTCCATGTTTGGGACTCAGAAAGCCTGGAGCTAGGACCAAAGAAAGACAACCAAGTACAATCTCCAAGTACAAAGAGCTAGGAGATGAGCCCAGAACTAAGGGACAAGCCCCCAGAGCCACTCTCAAAAATGAATTTGATACCCCAGTGCTTTACTGCAGAGGGTGACGGACTGCTGAAAGATTTTGGAAGCAGATCAGATGCCAACGAAGGATGTTTAGCCTGGAGAGGAAAATGTCCGTGTGTTGAGTTGCCAGATTTAGCAAATAAAAATATAGGACACTCAGTTAAACTTGAATTTCAGATAAACAACAAATTTTTTAGGATAAGTATGTCCCGTGTAATATTTGGGACATACTTATACTAAAAAGTTATTCATTTTTTTAAAATCTGAAGTTCGGATTTAACTGGGTGCCTTGTATTTTATCTGGCAGCCCTACTTATGTGGGACGTGGGCTATCTTCAACTCCTTGAAGGATTGGCAGGAGGCAGTCCTCCCCTGCTTATGGGAATCAGCTGAGAAGCTTCAGAAACAGTGCTGGTGTCTGGGTCCCACCTGGTTTTGCTCTAATTGGTCTGGAGTTCAGCTTGTGCTGGGATGTCTAGAAACTCCACAGGTGACTTGAAGATGCAGCCAAGGTTGACCACTACTGGGTTAGACTGAGCTGTCAGAGCCGGATGGTAGAACTTGAGTCACGGAGGCATCCTTAGACACAGAAATGTTCGGCTGTTTGTGTGAACTTTCAAACAAGAAAGGTCAAGTTGCCTCAAGAAGTAATGAGCCCCCTGTCATGTAAGTGTGCAAGCAGTGGCTTGATGATCTCCTGAGGGCAATTGGTTGTCAGAGGGAATTCAAGGATTGGAGGGGTTTGGAGGATTGCGGAGAGGTGGGGTGACACTGGGGAGGGTAGTGGGTGAAGGGATTGCCATGGCCTTTCCAGCTCTGAATTCTCAGGATTGGTTTATTCCTTAGATTAAAAAATAACTGAGTCAGTGTATGATGCACAAAGACATGCAAAAAAATGAATGCATGCAAAAATATGGTGAAATCTGAGTAAGATCTGTAGTCTAGTTAATCGTATTTGCCAATGAATTTCCCAGTTTTGATAATGCACTATACATTATCAAATGTCACCATGAGGGGAACCTGGGTAATGGGCACATAGGACCCCCATGTACTATTTTTGCAACTTCTTGTGAGTCTATAATTATTTCAAAATAGAAAGCTTAAAATAAGTTAATTGCATTGAACGACTGTTTTTCCCTGAGGCCTGGGCGAGGGAAGGCAGCAGGATTGGTCTAACTGGATGCGAAGGCTCTCACTGGAGGGGTGTGGAATCTTCCTGTGTCCCTTTCTCACTTACCCCTGAGTGGGGACGTCCTGCTCTCGTGGATTCTCCTGGCATCCAGGCGGCTGGGGAACCACAGCCCTTCCCAATTGTATGTTTGCAAACAGAACAAGGCCAGTTGGTCACACTGAAAATAAAGGCACCAACCGACCTTACATTTCTGAGGCAGGCCGAGTTCCTAGAAGGGGAGTAGTCATCATTTTCCAGCTTTAATTAGCAATACAATGAACTAATAATGAAAACGAAAGCCAGTAGGGAGTCAACACGAGGTAACAGCAGTGGTCTGCAGTGACTCTGTGGGTGTTGAGTATGTGTATTTTTGGATAACGGCTGATTCTGCACGTGGTAATTAGGGCCCCAAGGGGGTTGCGATTTTTTTTTTCAGGGTTGGCAAGTGGAAGGAGGAGGCAGCTAAAATTCCCACACATATGGGGCAAACAGATACTGCACTCCAATTTCCTGTCGGCGCCACTGGTTTCTTGCAGAATTACTTGCTAAGTAAATGATTGTTATAAGACTATGAAGATTCGGTCAATCAAATTAACCCCTTTTGTCCATCGCCCTCCTCCCCCCACCCCAACGGTTCCCTTCATTTGCCTAAACTCGGTGGCTTTTGAAAATGTGTTCAAGCTTGAAGGCCTCAGCCTTCCCCACATTGGCCAAGTGTAACCTGAGCGGGAACCGGCGGCCCCCGATTGTTTTGCTAATCAAGATTATTGCCCCATTGAGATGTGGAGGCACAGCCTGGCTGACAAAATTTGTCAGTTTCCCATGAAATAGTTCTGTCAGTTTAGCCCCGGTGCTGGCAACTATTAACATATAAATGAAGTTTCTCCCTCCTCGGCCCCCCCTTTCCCCTACCCTTCAGCCACCCGTCCTGATGGAGGCAGAGAAAATATAAACACCCCCCCCCCACCCCTCTGTGCGCTTAAATCAAACCAGCTTCTTTTCTCCGCTGCCTGGAAATCCTGTGGCAATAGGGGCTCAGAGAGAAAGGGGGAGGGGGCTGGGAGGAACTGATTTGCACAAAACTATTTTTAAGGCCCGAAACTGCCAGGCCTTAGTCCCCCGCTGACAGCAACAGGCGACTGGCTGGGCCTGGGACGGTACACAAGGCTGTCGGAATCCCGGGGCGGACCTCCAAGGCAGCATTCGGGGACACAGTGGCCAAGGGGCACACGGGGTTTGAAAGAGTTGTCTCTGTGCCGGGGTCAGACACCCAAGATCTCGGGCTTGCTTGGCTGCCTGACAGCAGGACAGGGGCTGGGTGGGGGCAACTGCGAGTTCCCCCTTGCTGGCTATTCTCACGCAGCATTCGGGGCAAGGGTGGGGCTGAGCCTGGCTTTTTCTTCTTCACCTTCAAGTCAGGACTGCCCTTCCCACAAGGCTTGGGTTCCTAGCTGACTGAAAAGAAGGAACGAAGTAAAGCCCATGTCTTCCTTTTCTCCTGGGATGGAGTTAGAACTACAGGAAAGAAGACCAAAGACTATATTATTTATATTATTGTTATATATATAGTAATACACATGTATATATCATCCCGAATACTGGTAAAAATGAATTCCAAAATGTTTCACAATGCCAAAATGAAGGAATTATTTATTACGTATATATGTGTATGAATGTATATGTATATGTGTGTGTGTATATAATATCTCAGCATTCTGGAAAGGGCGAATTATATATACATATATATGCAAAATTCAAAACTATGTATACATGAATCTGCAAGTCAACAATATTAGCCATCTGAACTAAATTAGTTCTCGGAGGAAAGTTCTGCCAGGAGCCTTGCGTGGTTAGAGGGGACCCAAGATGATGCCGATAATGGGTTCCATAGGATTTACAAGGTGGAGATGGATGTGGAGGAACCTTCAGTCATGATTTGGTCCTGCTATTGGGAAACAAGCAGATGATGCTCTTGTGGCCGGCCGGGACAATGCCGTGAATGAGCCTCCCTAACCCCACCTCCAAATTGCATCAGTTTCCAATCTCCTGCCTCCTGCTGCCTGATGGGAAAAGACACCTGGCGGGCGAAGGGTCCCCAAGAAGGCCCCCCAGGAAGAACCCGCGGCCTGGGGAAGCGGCTCTGCCTCTGTCAGGGCTGGTGCGTGCTCCCCGCCGGAGCACAGCTCCTGCGAGGCAGTGCCCCTGTGGGGCTTCCGGCTCAGAAAGGCCTGGGCTGAAGCGTCTGCTTGAAGCCTGGGCACCTAGCTGTTAGCCAAACTCTGAAACTTGTTTTTGAAGTCAGGAATCATTTTTAGTTTATTTACTGTGACTTTGAAATTTTCATCCTGAAAATGTAGAAAACTAATCTACGGGTGTTTTCACAATGAAATCTGTAGAAATTAGCTTTTTAGTAAACTGTTTAATCATTAAAGGCTCTAGAATCAGACTTCTAGATTCCTAGTGGTGTGACCTTTGGCAACCTATTTAACCTCTCTGGGCCTTAGTTTCTTCCTCTTCAAAATAAGAATAGTAAAGTTACCCCTCCATCCATCACTCATGAAGAATATACAAGATTATGTTCGTAAAGTACTTAGTGCCTGGTATGTACTGTTGCTATGTGTTTGTCAAATAAAGCAGTATCTAGAAAGAATTCCATAACAATTCTTTTATTCATTGATTTATGATCACTTCCTACTTATAAACAAGGCAGTTTAAATTTCTTCGTAGTGAGCTAAGATTTTCTTTTAAAGTATATTTATTTAAGTAAAATATGGAGTCAATTTAAAGAAAGAGACTAAAATTATAGTACGGGAGAAGGCGATGTAGTAAAAACATCAAGATGGTAGAGAAATGACTAAAGTTTGAAAACACTATTATAAGCAATTAGATTTGGGGCAAATTTCAAAGACAACCAAAATGGGCAATGGGATGCTTCATTCCCTCTTAGCACTGTCCCCATAACTTTGAATTTTACATGAGAGTTGGGATTAGGCTTTTTACGGACTGAACTGTGTCCCCCCCCAGATTTATATGTTGAAGCCGTAACCCCCAATGTGACTCTATTTGGAGATGGGGCCTTTAAGAAGGAAGGTTAAGGTTAAATGAGGTCATAAGGTGGGTCCCTAATCCAATATGACTGGTGTCCTTCTGAGAAGAGGTAGAGATGCCAGGGACATGCACACAGAGGACAGGCCACGTGAGGACACAGGGAGAAGGTGGCCATCTGCAAACTCAAAAGAGAGGCCTCAGGAGATACCAACCCTTCGGATCCCTCGATCTCGGACTTTCCAGCCTCCAGGTCTGTAAGAAAATAAATTTCTGTTGTTTAAGCCACCCAGTCTGTGGTCTTTTGTTATGGCAGCCTGAGCTGACCAGTACAGGCTCATATGGGTGAAGGGAAGAGATTTTGTCAGAAAACTCTTTCTTCCTATATTTAGAAAGTTCTATATTTGAACTAACAGAACAGAGAGGAGTGTGTATCACAGATAACCACAGAATTTCCAACCCTCTTTAACTACAACAGCACAATTAAGAATGGCTGAAATGTCCTGCATGCTAACTGGCTTGGACACCGTCAGGGCCACATATGCCGTGTGAATGAAATTGCTTCATCCTCACAGCAAATCGAAGGAGAAAATTCTAGAGACGCGAAAGCTGCAGCTTGGAGAGGTTGACAATCTGCCAAGGTCCCTCAGGAAGAAAGTACAGAAATGGTATTCTGACCTTAGGTCTCTTTGCGCCTAAAACCAGTGTTCTCGACTCCCATGGCATTCTGCTGGCAAAATTTTCTAAACTCAAGAGGTTTTATGAGGGATGCTTAAAAGGAGCCAGGGGAATATTGGAACCTCTTTGTGGGATGACGTTGAAACCTGCTGGAGGGCTGATGGGCTCCAGGGAGGCGCCCTTAGCCCTCCTGTGGACCACACTTTCACGACCTGAATCATTTTCTAAAATAGTTTCATTTTACAAATGAACATGGGCTCCCCTGGAAGCAGCCAAGGTTGGCAGAGATTAAATAATTAGCATTTCAAAGTGTTCATTTTCATTTTCCCCTTTGCCAGGGTGAGAACCACGGCAGGACAAAAATGAGCTCCTCTTTTTCATGTCTCAGCCTAGGAGGGGTCTTCCCAGAGAACACGCCGCCAGCCCGTCCCTGCAGCTGGCTCCCTAGAGCCAGGTCCGAAGGCTGGTCCCATCCTGGCAGGGCCAGCCCTAGTGACCGTCCGGTGAGGGATGGCTTATCAACACCATGACTCAGCCTTTCCCAACATGCCCAACGGGTCAACGCTGGGACATTCCTTACGGGAATTAATGAGAGCATGATGCTGGTAATTTTGGCATTTGCAGATTACATTTAAATGTAAAAATCCCTTTCATGGGGTTTAAGAGTAGAGCCAACACACCCATGCAGAAAAGGAAGAAGACTTTGCTGGACTGATAGAGAAGTCTCGAGCTGTGCTGTTGGGTACAGTGGCCACAAGCTACGTGTGGCAGTTGAGCACATGGGACGTGGCAGGGGCACACTGTGATACACTCTAAGAGTAAAATACACACCGGATTCCAAAGACTGAGTACCAGGACAGTAGGCCAAATGTCTCATTACTATTTTTTATATTGATTACATGTTGAAATGATAACATCTTGGATATATTAGCTTAAATAAAGCATATTATTAAAATTAATTCCACCTGTGTATTTCCTTTTGCTTTTGTGAATGTGGCTACTCTAAAGGGCTTCCCTATTTCTCTAAGTCTGTCTCTCTACTTCATCATCTTATTTTACTCCCTCCCTGGCACTTGTCACCATCTGAAATTCTCATGCTATGCTTTACCAAATGTTGCCAATATTCTTACCTCTAGTACAGGGAAGAGATTAAATTTCTGACAGGCCTATCCTCTGAATTAGTCACCTTTGTGAGTAGTCAAGAATAGATTCCAGGGGAATTGGACCAAACAAAAGGGTGTGTAATATAACTATATATAATATCTGTATAATAATATAACACACATAATACAATAATATATATATGGCACTCGGAATAGAGTAGCTACAGATCAAACCAAAGAGATTCTTGGCTTAAAATAGACAAGGAAGCATCAGAATCTCATTTCATAGCTTCTTACCCATTTATTGGGAATTTTTAAAGAACTCACTGCGGGCATGTTATTTCACTTGGGCGTAATATATAGACATACCACAGGGATGTGGTCCCTGACCTCAAAGAATTTTTTTAGTATGGTATCAAACTGCTTGTTTGTGGCTCCTCCACTCAACTCACCCAGAAGTGAACTCATTACCCCCCCCACACCCCCTCAACTTGCTTCTCTTCCGTCTCCAGAGGGTATACCATCCACTCAGTTACATGGTCCAAAACACTTGGGGCCATCCTTGATTCCTTCTGTTGATTCTGCTTTCTAAATGTCTCTCAAATCTGTCTGCTTCTCTCCATTCTGGTCTAAGCTTTCATTATTTCTTGCATACTGCACTCTTCTAAGTTATTTCTTTGTAGCCACTTTTGAGTCTTGCCCTTCCACATTCTGAGCTATTGCCAGAATCATCTTTTTCCCCCCAGCTATATTGAGGTGTAAGTGAGATACAATAAACTACATGTGTCCAAAGTACACAATTTGGTAAGTTGTGACATGAGTTTATACCCATGAAGCTATGAATCAATATAATCACCACAATTTCTTTTGACCCCTTATAATCACATCCTCTCATCCCTCTCCATTCCCCTGGAACCCAAGCAGCCACATTTCTACATTCTGTTACCATAGATAAGTTTGCATTTCCTAGAATTTATATAAATGAATATATAATATGTATTCTTTTTTATCTGGTTTATTTCACTCAGCATAAGTATGTTGAGATTCACCCATGTTCCCATGTGTATCAGTAGTTTTGTTGTTGTTTTTAGTGGCTGAGCAGTATTCCATGTATGGCTACAACAACAAATGATTTATCAATTCACTTTTTGATGAACATTTGAGTCGTTTCCAGTTTTACCTATTATAAATAAAGCTACTATGGAAATTTATGAAAAAAGAGTTTGTATGGACATACGTATCCAACTGTCCTGGATAAATAATTAGAAGACGGATAGCTGAATCATATGACCATTGTATGTTTAACTTTTTAAGAAACTGCAAACTGTTTTCCAAAGTGGTTGTACCACTCCACATAACCAGTAAGGGCATATGAAAGTTTCAGTTGCTTAACATTCTTACTCAACCATTCTTGGAGTCATTAATTTTTTTAATTTAGGCATTTTACTGGGTGTAATACCACTACCACTGCATAGTAATACCATATTGTGGTTATAATTTGCATTTCTCAAATCACTAATGATGTTAACCATCATTTTATATGCTATTTGCCATCTTATATCTTTTTTTTTTTTTGGTTAAATGCTCAAGTCTTTTGCTTATTTTTTTATTAGATTGTTTATGTTTCTATTATTGAGTTTTGAGAGTTATTTATACATTTTAGGTGTAGGTATTCTACCTCTTCAATTGTCTAGAAGAGTTTGTATAGAACTAGTATTAATTTCTTCCTTAAATGTTTGATAGAATTCACCAGTGAAACCATCTAGCTGTAGTTTTCTTTGTAGGAAGGATTTTAGCTAAAAATTCAATTTCCGTAGTAAATACAGGACTATTCAGCTTATCTATTTCTCACTGAGTAAGCTTTGATAGTCTGTATCTTTCTAGAAATTTGTCCATTTCATTTAAGTTGTCAAATTTGTTGGAATCAAGGTGTTCATAATATTTCCTTATAATCATTTTAACAGCTGTAGAATCAGTAGTGATGTCACTGCTCTTATTCTTGATATTGGTAATTTGTGTTTTCTCTCTTTTTTCCCTGGTTAGTTAGACTAAATGCTTATCATTTGTATTGGTCTTGCCAAAGAACTAGTTTTGGTTTTACTTATTTTCTCTATTGAGTTTGATTTTCTGTTTCATTTATTTATTTTCTGATCTTTATTTATTGCCTTTATTTTGCTTGCTTTAGATTTAATAATTTTTTATTCTTTTCCTGTTTTCTTATGGTAGAAACTGAGGTCATTGATTTGAGGCCTTTTTTCTCTCCTAATATAGACATTTATTGCTATACATTTCCTTCTACAAACAGTGAAAACCAAAATGAAGGATAAAGCTAATGCAAAGGAAAATAGACCCATGAGAACAAGAGAGAGACAGAGAGAGAGAGAGATTTCTGATGACAATATTTAAGCACCTGACTCCAGCTACACCTGAAGCCACACGCCCCTAGATTTTTCAACTGCGTGAACCATTATGGTCTTTAAGCTAGTTTACATTGGCTATATCTTATTTGAAACTTAATGAGTCCTGTCTCAAATAAAAAACCCAAGGTCAAGTCACAAGAAACCAAGTTTCATTTGGTAACCACATCAACCAAGCATTATGAAAGGCTCTTGATATTTGTATTTTCATATAATCTTCACAATTAGCCTGTAAAATTGATATTATTGACTTCATTTTATGGAAGAGGAAACCCAGGGCCAGAGAGTGAAGCAACTTGCCAAGACTACGCAATGAGCAGTGAGTGAGGGACAGAGTTTGAACTTAAATCTGTCCAACTATAAACTTCTTTCCACTGTGCTTCACTGCCTTGTAGAAAGTTAACAAAAAAGCCACTTATTTCCATCCCACCAGTCTTGGAAGAGTCAACAAGGTCAACACAGCTTCACGAATATAGGCATAAACTTGGGAAAAGTCAAGAATGCCTTCTGTATTCCAAGTTTTATTTGTGAGATTGTTGTCTATCAGCTCCAACCTCGGTTCTTCTCCTGCCAGCAAGGAGATCTGCAGGAGACAGTGCCTAGCTTTCTGGGTCCCTGCCTGGTGCCCCCAGCCCATCTTGTATTGTTTGGCAGCCTCTTTCCTCTCCAGGTGAGCAGGTACTCCTTGGTCCCACACCACAGCCCATTCTCAATCTGTTAAACAGTGATGGAATTCCTGACACCTCCTTGGCATTGTGTTTGGAGCTGTCAGGAAAGCAAAGGAGAGAGCCTCCACCCTCTGGGACATCTCAGCCCTGACAAAACAGGAAAGACATACATACAGCGGCCACATCCTGCTCACACGAGTAGAGGGTGAAGCTACGACAAACAGAAGGAGGCCTGGAAGACAGGCCCTTGGGTGATGGTGTGGTGTGGGTACATTTCTTGGAAAAGACGACCTTAATTAGTCTTTAAAGACATCTTGTCTTCAGAAGAAATGCCGTCTATCTTTTCTTCTACTGTTCCACGTTCTGTTTTCAAGACCTGTCTCAGGGCTTACCTCTTCTAGAATAGAATAGAATGATTAAAAGCACACTCTCTGGCATCTGAGATTTGAGTTCAAATCTCAGCTCCACTATGACTAGCTGTGTGACTTTGGGCAAGTTACTTAACCCGTCTGTGTCCTGGTTTTCTCCTTTCTAAAAAGGAAATAATAATATGTACCCCTTAGGGTTATTGAGAGAAGTCAAATAACCCATGGAACAAGTTTTGAACAGTGCCTGATGCAAAATCAGCTCTCAATGGACATTAGTTTGTAATTACTGTTACCGTTACCTCATCTACGGCTCCTTCATGCTAAAGTTGCTCAGCTCATATAGTCGGCCTTGCTTACCATTGCTTTGTGGTCGTAACAGTCTCCTTAATGAGAGCTCTTCTCAAGACCCCTCTTCTCTTTCTTTTTAAAACCCTCTTCGCATTCTGCGTGGCTCTATGTATATGGATCCCCCATAGGTATCTCTGTAATCATTCCCATTGCCAGGAATATTTTGATGGCAAGTAGCACAATATATAACTCAAATTCGCTTAATCAATAAGGGGCATTTACTGACTTTGTAACTAAAAAGTCAGTATTTGAGACTGGCTTCACATGAGATTTGACCCACCAGTTGAATCTTATCTCCAAGAACACAGTTTCTTTCTGTTTTTCTGCTCTCCCTTCTATGGGGTCAGTTTAATCCTAAGGGCTGTGTTAAAGAAAAAAAATTATTCTGACTTGTTAAAATAGTAAGGACGACTTTATTCAAGACTATTGGGATAGGGGTATACCAATAGGTAGAGAGATCAGGCTCAACTCCAGATACAAGGACAAGTGGGGATTTATAGCCAAGGAGCAGAGTAGGGGGCCAGGGGATGGAAAATCACTAAGAGAAGACATCAAGTGTAGGAGGATTCTTGATAAACTGATCTAACAGGATTCTTGCTAAGGGCAAGCCAAGGTGGGGGACGAGGAACTTGATCAGATCAAGTATAATTACATATTACAAAGGGTGGGGGGGATGATTTAGCAGAATTCTTGCTAAAATTGGGTTGGGCAGACCAAAGACAAGATGGGGGCCAAGCCCTCTAGTTGAAAAGAGGGCTCAGGGGAGCCTGTCTAAAATTTGGTCAAGGGCAGGGTCTTTGTCAGTGGCTCTTCTTGTGGTTTAACATGATTGCTGGTAGCTCCTTGGTCTATGTGCTTCTTGTCTAAATCCAGCAGAAAAATCAAAGGTGACTTTGTTCTGAATTCTCAGAAAAAGTCCAAAGAACGACTCCGATTGGACCAGCTTAGTCGTGTGCCGACTTCTGGACCTCTGGTTTGTGCTGGGGTTGGTTTAGCACGAGTCACGTGCTCCGCCTGGAGCAGGAAAGGAAGTGATATCACGCAAACCCCAGAGATCCCAAACAAAATTGGGGCTCAGGCTCACCCCTAAATTTGCAGGCCGTGAGGGCAGGAGTATAAATGGAGCCCCACAGTCCATACGTGTAAATATTTAAAGGTCATAAATCGAGCTAACAAACTGTTAAATAAAATATGTCCTGGAGTTGCCAGATTAAATAAAGGAGTCCTGAATTTTTATTTGCTGAATCTGGCAACCCCGCTTCTACCTTGACAAATGTACCTTCATAATGACAAAATTGAAGAATATGTGTGAAGCTACCTTGTGAGTCCCTCCAGTGTCGCAAATGAGAGCAAAAAAGAAGTAGGGAAATGGGTACTCTTCATTACTAAGACTATCACTCTGTTGGGCAAAAATCTACTGCATTCTCCCTACCTGAGAAGAAGGGGTTGATATGCTAATTAGCCTTTTTTTCTTACCTAAAAGTTTCCCTTGTGGAGTCCTTCTCAGCCTCCGAAGCAGCATCCATCTCTGACTCCACAGTGGGACAACACACAACCCTTCACGACCTTCAAGCCCAGCTGCCCTTGTTCCAAGGCAACGAGGCTGGAGATGGAGAAGCATTTCCTTGGGGCCTGAATGGGTTGGTCACCAAAGCAGATGTTGAATTACAAGTCATGCTGTGCCAAGGCTAGCACCCAATCCATATGACAGAGGCAACCACGTGTTCTTTAATAAGTGTATTCTTGTGCATATGTTTGTGATATGCAGGACTCTCTAAAGCTTGGGTCTCAGGGCAGAAGTCCTTTGTGCTTAGGTCTAAGGGTATCACTGGTCCTTTTCCTTCTGGACATACATATAGCTAGACCAGGTTTCCCAGCCCCTTTGGGCCATGTTATTGAATTATGGCCAGTGAATGTAAGCTGCTTCTAAGTCTGGTGCATAAAAGCCTCCTCCACAATCCATTGTACTCTCTTCCTCTTTCACTGGGTAAATGGAGAGTGTTCTAAAATTCTAGAGGAGGATGGGGTCACAGATGCAATAAGATTAGGTCCCTGAATGACTGCATGGAGCAGAGTGTCCCTCCAACTTCCACCTCTAATTAGATTTTACCTGAGCAAGAAACATATTTATATTATGTTAAGTCTCTAAGATGTTGCTTTGTCTCTGTTACAGCGAACAGTACTGCCCTAACTTGTGTAAGGGCTGATGGGAAGGGGGACAGAGAGAACACTTGCTGGTGTGGTAGCTGGTGCCTACCATAATTACCTCCAAATAGCTCTGAGGCAAATAGCTACAACAGTCATGTGGCACCGCTACTCAGATTCCTGGCTGTGTCATCACAGGTTTTTATGCATTAAAAAGTACAAAACAATTCAACTTGGAGCCTGTGTGGTTTATGTAATGTGCCCAGCACAGCACTCTGCCCACGTGACTTATAGCACTGGCATGCAAAGAATCCAGGACCTGGGATTGATTTTTCCAATGCCTGGATGTCATATTCTTATTGAAATAATTTGAAGCTATGAACTGAAAAGCCAATAGTGTAATAAGTGACTATAAAATGCCAGTACTGGCCCACAGTTAAGAGCTGATAGGTAACACGGCCTTTTGTTCAAGCCTCTGTCTGGTCAGCAGCCCTTCTTTTTAGGGCAAACACAGAGAAGCCCTCGTCCATTTCCACAGTCTCAAAGAACTGGGTTTAAAATGTTTTGGGGGGAGGAGAGTGTAGATGAGGGGGTTTCCTCAAAAGTTCCTAAAGATGGAGTCAAAAAATGCATAGATCAAGCTCCTGGTGGGTGGGGAGCTTGGGGGCAGGGGAGGTGGTCTTTGGCCAGAGGACAACATCAACAGACAATGGATGCTGAATGGCGAAAATCTTGGGAAATTAGTAATAATTTGGAGAGAAATATGTAGGGTCAGGTGTTTCAGGGAGAAATATCAAAACTATTGAATGAGGATAAATTTATAAAGCCGATATGTATGAACTGGTCCTACCTGTGGGGATTTTAATTCTCTATCTTCTTTATATTGCCTGCTGGTTTGTAATGACATGGGTGCTGGAGATGATGGTGACGGGGAAGCATCACCTTTCCAGGGACGCCTTCCCTAATTGTACCCCGTGGTGAGGTTTTGTCTCTTCTAGGATAAGTTGCATATCTTTATAGAACTAACCTGGCATTGTCCATTTTCTGTTTATGTGTGAGTCTCCCACACTGGAATACGGAAGGCTGGTACGGTGCCTTACGTAGCCCTATTTTCCCAGCACCTTCCACTCTCCCTGGCACAGAGTTTGTATTTAACCATAATTAGCTGAATTGAATGAAAGGGCAATAAATTATTAAATATGTAAAAAAAAAGAAGTTACTCTTTATCAGCTTTTAAACAATGTTCTCTTTTGAAACATTAACATCCCACACAGTATCTCTTTCACCTCTTGAGATCCTGGTGTGCCCCTCCACCAGAATTGTCCTGGTTGGCAGAGAAGATGTCTACATTTCCCCACCCACCAAGGGGATTTTTAGAGTGTTTCTTTGTGTGTTTTGTTCTAGGAAAGCAGAAGTGCTCGCCTGCCCCTGCTGGACCATGACAACAACGAATATTCTTTTAAACACCCCCTTCCCCAGATTCTGATATGCACCCATCTCCCAGAGGGTGGTATCTTCCTCCTCCTCTGATTTGAGAATTACTGCTGTGGTCAGTCCCTGAACCCTTTTACAACTCAAAATTCTGTGAGCCAGTCTGTTGCCAACATTTGGTCAGGAGATCTGTGGGAGACGAGAGGGATTTAAAAAATATATTGGGCAGCTTTGTTCTTAAGCTGGTCTTGGTGCCATTGTGTATCTGGAGGGGTTTTGTGGTCAGATTTTGATTATTTGCTAGTTTTGGCAACTGTTGAGATGTTAAATCTCATATTGTTTCTATCATTTTTTACAGTTTCTTGTTTAACTCTTTGATGACAGAACTTTTTAGACACACGTCAAGGTCAGACTTGATTTAAAACAGAAATGACAATAGCGTCTTCCTTTCGACTTCAGGCTCAGCTGACAGAACCTGATCCCAGGTTGTTAGACAACTTTCAACCTTCACCGTGTGTTAGCAGGCCGTAGTGGGCCGTGCATGGTCAGCATGACCTCATAAACGTGAAAAAAGACTTCATTGCATCTAAAGAAAACAGAGAATTTAAATCTCCACAAGTAGGGCCAATTAATACATATTGGCTTTATAAATTTACTCTCATTCACTACTTTTGATACATCTCCTTGAAGCACCTAACCCTACACATTTCCCTCCAAATTATTACAGACTTCTCAAGATTTTTACCGTTCAGCATCCTGTTGTGTATTGATATTGTCCTCTGACCAAAGACCACCCATCCCCTGCCCCCACATTCCCCACCCACCAGGAGTTTAATCTATGCATTTTGAGACCCCATCTTTAGGAACTTTGGAGGAAACCCCTACCTCCACAGTCACCTGCCCCCCAAAATATTTCAAACCCAGTTCTTCCAGACTGTGGAAACGGATGAAGGCTTTTCTGTGTTTGCCCTAAAAGGAGGGGCTGTTGACCTCATGGAGTCTTGAGCGACGGGCTGTGTTACCTATCAGCTCTTAACTGGCCCTAGTGATCACTGCCTGCCGATGTTGCACAGTCCCGTCCTCCTGAGTGAGGGCCGAGCCTAGTGTCTCGCTTCTAAAGAAAAGAATACAAATACAGCAAAAGTGATTGGATGTCGCTTCCAAGATTAGGTTACAGAAAGACTCTCCTGCCCTGAAGGAAGTAAGGTGACTTGTTGGGTCTCTGGAGAGACCCAAGTCCTAAGGCCAACCCAGGGCCTGCCAACATGGGCTCTTCCCCAAGATTTCTTTTGAGATGACAGTGGCGCTGGCTGATTTCTTGACTTCAGCCTGGATAGGAGATGGGTGTGCCTGAGTCAGAGGTGCCCAGTTAAGCTGCATTCAGATTCTTGATTCCCCCCCACAAATTGTGAGATTATGAATGTTTTTTGTATGAAGCCAGTAGGTGTTGGGGTAACTTGTTATGCAGCAATAGACAACTAATACAGAGTCCTAACAAATATTGCAAAGAAGAAACTGACAATAAGAACCAGCGTGAATCTCACAAGCTTATATCCTTTGGGATAAATTAGACAATTTGGGGTCCTAAAAAACTTCTACAAATGCCTGTCTTCAAAAGGGAAGAGTGAGGTCCCTGTGTCCTCTCTCCCCTGGCTCCCTCTCCGAGCACCCAGAGCAGCCCCTCTGCAGTGCCGGTGCCCCATGTTCTCCTCCCAGAAGGAGGTCTTGAGTGGCAGAGCACTGTGCAGGGACAGGGCTCCCTCTGGGCTTTTTCATTACATTTCTCATTTTATTGCTGGAAATATTTTCTTTTTTGCATTCAAAGATTTAGAATTTCCCCCAACCATGTGTTTAAAGCCTCCCCAACTTTCTCCCCCAGAGATCATCATCCCTTTTCTTTTAGTAGATGTTTTCCTCCCCTAAGTTGTCCACTCCAGGGGCAAAGAGATGTCAGGGCTCCCTGCAATTCTGGAGGGCTTTCCCCATCCCACACCTTTCTACAGGTGACCGTGACTATCTAGAGCAAATAATAAATGGTAAAAAGCTTCATTAAAAATAATTGGCAGTGGCTAGACCTGGGCTGGACTGAATGCTAACTTTAAATCTGGTCTGGACAAAGAAGTTGATAGGCAAAAAGCGTAAATGAGTAGATTATTATCTACAGCCTTAGCCAAATAACATGATTCTGGAATTATATCATGATTAACATAGAACTGGCTCTCACACAGGTACTTGGAACAGCACCCAGCACCCAGAACAGGCACTGAATTAGTGTTTGTTGAATAAATGAAAGAATAGACCCTGTGTGGATTGACCTGTGTTCAAGGAAATAGGACATGAAAAAAACATTTAACACTAAAATGTCACTGAAAAATATAAAAACCTCTTTGGTTCAGAAATGGCATGAAAAGTAACAGATACTTTAAATGAATATTCAGAAGTGGCATTAAATAAAAATTTCCACTTGGTAAAGTATTTACTATGTCAGCATGTATTGTAGTTGAAGGTTATTAATACTTATTTATTAGGCAAAAGACTCTATAAAGTAACTTAACCACATTGATTTTTTAAGTGCCAAACACGTTGAAAAGAATGGAAATAACTTTTACTGAGTCTTACTATGCATCGTTAGCCTGTTTATTTCCCTTCTAGCACTGATCACTGTTGGAAATTGTTTTCTTTGTTTATTTAGTTATTTATTTATGCTGCCACAAACACACACGTCTCATACTAAATGTAAACCCCATAGGGCAGCAGTGGTTAGTTCCTTTCACCACTTTTCTCTGGCCCTGAGTACAGGCCAGCCACAATGTGGACATGCACACAAACACACACACATATATATTAAACTTATAAATATTTGTTGAATAACTGAATTAATATCTTGTTGACTGCCAACTGATTAAATCATGTTTCCACTTAATGCAAAGAGTTTAAAGGCCAGGTCCTCAAAGCAAAAACTTTTAGACTACCTGCATCACTCAACCCTTTTTTGTGTGTGTGAGGAAGATTAGCCCTGAGCTAACATCTGTTGGCAATCCTCCTCCTTTTGCTGAGGAAAATTCGGGGCTGATATCCGTGCCCATCTTCCTCTACTGTATATGGGACGCCGCCACAGCATGGCTGCACCAGAGGTGCATCGGTCCACACCCGGGATCCGAACCTGTGAACCCTGGGCCGCCAAAGAGGAGCGTGCAAACTTAACCACTACGCCACCAGTTGGGCCCCCCCTTTTCTTTTTGAAGAAAAAAACACTTAATCCTCTGTGGGGTCCTAGTTTTTTTTGGAACTCCCCCTGCCCCTAACACAGAAGGATGTCTAGGAAGTATGGGCCCAGACCCAGCCTAAACTAGACGGATGGTTTAATGGGAAAGGAGGGAGGTGGGGGCAGCATGGCCCATTCAGGGCCTCCAAGCAAGGCCCACAGCTCGAGCTTTCCTAGAGACCTCGTAGTTCCCAGACGTGAGACCCTGTGCCAGTTAATAAATGAGATCTGACAAGACTTTAATCTGAAGTGGCATTTCCCTCTAAGGTTCCTCTCAATCTTAAGTGGAGCCACAGATAACAGGAGGAAAATGGAAGGAAATACTGTGAAACCAGGGAGACCGCCCTCGTTAACAGCTCAGAGGGAAAAAAATAATTTTTTGGCATTCATCTTAAATTACCTAAGACTCCAGATTTAAGCTCAATTTGCTGCAAGAATTGTATCCAAATCTGGGATAACTCCATTCCTTTTATTTGCGTTCAATTTTTCTCCTTCTGGTTTTTATTTTTAGCAGAGCTTCAATTATTTTAAGATGATAATAATCATCAGACTTTTTTGATTCCAAATTCATGTAGAACGAGGCCAACATTCTCTTTTTCAAAGTCTTCAAGAACCCAAACTTTCACAGTCCCACATTCTGCTCCCAAGACATTAACTCTAATTAAGCTAATCAAACCCATGCACAGTTGTAAGAATAAAAAGTACGAAAGAACAAGACAACTCTATGAGAAACAGATATTATACAATGAAAATAAAATGAATTCTCCAGACTTCTTTAACTACTGTTCCATTAAATACTCTTATTTTTGAATGAGCTTTGATCTTTTTTTCATTTCATAGACCAAGATGTTGTCATTAGAGGAATGAATTACTTCCTTTGGGTTGACCTCATTTATATTCCATACCAAAAGCCAATCCTATTACAACTGCAATTGAGCATATTCCAATTACAATTTTTATTTCAAAATATAACGTGATCCCCTGCACTTGAGAACCAAATGTACTCCGAAGTTGGCAAAAAATGCAGAGATTCCCATTTGCGTGAATCAAGAAAGATCATCTATAGGCTGGTTTGGAGGAACTGGGTTCTGAGAGTTAGAAAATGGAAATACCAGCCCACGTTATCCTCTCCCTAGCAACCCCAGCCTAAGCGTCAGATGTCCTCCCAGACTAAGTAGATACGTGTTGGCATTGGACCATTCCCCCAAACGTCCTTCCTTAATGTACTTGCCTTCACTTCCCATCTTTTGAAAACCCCACCTGTCTTACCTGCAGTGTTTTATGTTTTCACTTTCATGGGAGCTTTATGGCTTTTTCCCCTAGTTTTCTTTTGCTCCCCCATCTCTGGTCATGTCTTTGTAGCTTCTCTCAAGGCTAGCTTTAGACTGAACACCCTCCACCCACATGAGAGCCTTTTTCCCCATTGGGAAATAGTCTGAGAAAAGAGTAACATTCCGCTTGGCCAAGAGTTCTCACAGTTGGTTCTTCCTGAGGTTCTCACTGGTTCATAAGAAAGCAGGTCATTTTATTTTCCTTACCTACCATCCTGGACTGCTCTAGAGGCAAAATAAAATATTTGTGAACCGAAAGCGATAAAGAGCTTTATGCAAGACCGACAAACCCTGCAGCATGTCATTTTGGAGGAACCCCAAGAAGAGGCAGTCGTGAGGAATCAAGTATATAGCACCCCCTGGAGTTGTGCAGTGTACAACTGTCTGCAGTGGCCCTGCTGTTAGGTAAATGTGTTGTCCTTAGGAACACACTCAGGAGAACTAAGGACTAAAGGAAGAAGAAGGACAGAAGAAGGCAAAAGTAAGAAAGAAAGACAGGAAAATGACTGAGAAAAGAGGCTGATGATGTGGAATGATGCCCATAACATGTGTGTGTGTCCATAGGAAAAGATCTGGAAGGATATACTCACACTCCTAATATATGCTACATCTGGAGCATGCGATGGGGTATTATTTTAAATTTTTAACCAAATTTTGTATTTTTCAAAAATAAAAGAAGCAGAGATGAGACGAGAAGAGTGCACACTTCAGTGTCATACTTTGACACCCATCATACCTTGTCATCCACACTCAGGTACAAGAGAAGAGAGTTACTGACGGTGGGGAGAAAGTGAGGGGAATTCATAAAGTCAAGCTTGGAGACTGCTGCCCTCTCCTACGTCAAGTCAGGCACGTCTTGCCTCCTCTGGCTTTGAGGTTTCACGTTGAGGTGATGGCTGAAGCAGGGAAGTGAGTGGTGTCACCAAGGAGTAACTATAGATGAAGAGAAGACCACATGGGTTAGAAGCTTGTAAAATGTTCTCTTTGGGGAGCACAGAGAAAGAGAGTTGGTATGAGAGCGAGGAGTCATCCAACAGAGAGGAGAAGCATTATTAGGGCTGCACCACGGATACCAAGAAAGCTGAGAAAGAGTTGGTATTATTACTAAGGGCTATTTGGGGTGCAAATGAGAGAAATGTAACTCAAATTGGCTTAACAAAAAAGGAAATGTATTTACTCCAAAAACTGAAATGTTTAGGGGTGTCTGAGCTCCATTTTATCTGGCACATCTTGCCTCCACAGCATCTGGGCTTATACCCACATCCCCAACCCTTTTTAAAAATATGTATACATTTTATGTAATAGACTCTTTTACGGCATATTACAGTTTCATGCTTATTATCGAGACCCTTGGAACAGGAAAGCTGGAGACCAATTTGATTGCTTTACCTAATATTGTAATTTCTCACTTTTCAGAAGCAGTAGGTTTACGGCGATGACTATAGGAAGCATCTTACGGAGTGTAGCTCATTCCTGAACAGTTACTAATAACATTGCCTTGCAAATATGAAGCACTTGGTACTTTTTCAAAGGACTTTCTCACCTATCATGTCGCTTTTCACTTGGAACAACCCTGAAAGATAGGATGGGTGATATCACGCCCATTTAAGAGAGATTATAACGGAGGTCCTCCCCAAGGTTGTAGCTAGTTAGAGGCAGAACTGAAACAAGAACCCAGGATTCTGAAATTTTTATGTAGGCAGTGTTGTTTAATGGTTAGGAGCACAGGCTCTGAGCCAAACTTCTTAGGTTCAATTCCAACTTCATCATGTGCTAGTTGTATGCTCATGAGCAAGTTATTTAGCTGCTGTGTCATTCAGTTTCCTCACTTTTAAAATGAGATGTTGTAGATTAAGTTGTGTCTCCCCAAAAGATATGTTCAAGTTCCAACCCCAGGTCCCTGTGAATGTGACCTTATCAGGAAGTAAGGTCTACACAGATGATCAAGTTAAGATGAAGTCCTTCTGCATTAAGGTGGACCCAATGGCTGATGTCAGTACAGAAAGAGGGAATTTTGAACACAGGCATGCAGAAAGGAGAATGCCATATGAAGACACAAAGACAGAGAAGAAGGCCACGCGATGATGGAGAAAGGAGTTTTCCATCTGTAAGCCAAGGAATGCCAAGGATTGTGGGCAACCACCAGAAGCTAGAAAAAGGCGAAGAAGATTTTCAGAGGAAGCATGGCCCTCTGACTTCTAGATCCCAGAACTGTGAGAGAATCAATTTCTGTTGTTTCAATCTAGCTTGTGGGCATTTGTTATGGCAGCCCTAGGAAATTGATACATGGGATAATCACATTTTCTGCCTTTGGCAGATGATATTACTGTTCAGTACTTTTGTTCTTTCCCCTGGGAGGGTGATACTCCCTTCCCTCGTTGACGTCACGTTTGGCCATTTACTTGCTTGGAAGTGTTGGTGAAAGTGAGATGTACTGCTTCCAAGCAGAAGCTCTGAGAGCCTCCTGAGGCTCTGCCGTCTAGTCTTTTCCCTCTCCCGGGAGGCACACAATCCTCAGAGAGCTACTGCTCCTTCGGCTGAGGTGCCCAATGAAGATAACAGGTAACAAAGTTGAGGCCAACCTGAAATGAGCGTTAATGGGAGCGAAAACTAACTCTGTGTTGTTACAAGCCACTGACATTCAGGGTTGTTTGTTACAGAAGCATAATTTAGCCCAAGGTGACCAATACACTATCTCATAGGACGTTCGAGGACTCAAAATCCTCATGCTTGAAAGCACAATTCTGGGCACATTACTAATATTATTTAAGCACTATGAGTGTCTTCTTAACTCAAACAGTATATTACAATTAGTGAGTGGCTATTATGTGCCCGGATAAGGTGTCTGGTTCAGCGATGGACATGTGACCCAAATTGGATGAATACAAATCATTCCTTGGACTTGTGCCGGCACGTTCTCTTTGGAAGAAGCTGCTTTCTTTTACCTGGGCTCCTAGCAACAAGTGACATATGCCTGGCACTGGTGGGGGCTATCTTTTCCAATGACTCAAAAATTAAGTCAACACAGAGAAAAGAAGAGGCTAGAGCTAGAGAGAGGGAGAAAAACAACAGGAGTCCTGTTGACATCATTTAATCCTCTTGGATTCAGCTATGCTCAACCAGATGCACCTTTAGATCTCTCAGCTACATGAGCCGATACTTGGCCATTTTTCTTAAGCTGCTTTGAGTTGGGCATCTATTAATAGATAGAGTCTCGGTGACTGGGGAACTGTCCTGATCTTCCGCCGCCAGATGGTTGCTCCTCAAGGGCGAGGCTGTGCCTCACTCGTAGGCATAATTCCTGCAACTCTCAGCTGAATGGCACATATGGGTGTATGTACACTTAACATCGTGTTTGGGAATTTAAGCAGATGTACAGGCCCTTAAGAGGAAAGTTGGTCTCCACATACACACAACCCACAGAGGAAGTTGTAATTTATGCTATAGAACTGTCCTCAGAAAATCACAGATAACATGTGTTTCAAAAAATATTAATTGGAAAAATCTGAATACTTGAGAAGGAGGCAAGCTTGAAATTAAGAGCAATCATTTATCATGTACAAAGCCTTTCCAAAGAATCTGTTCAATCTCCCTAAATCTCTATTTCATCATCCATAAAATGGGATAATATTAACAACTTTCCTTTCTGCCTTGAGATCCAATGAGATAAAACACACAAAAATAGTATGCAGATTTTTGCAGAAAACTATACAGTGCCAGTGTAGAGGAATGTTGTTATCACACATTCATGGCTAAAAACACCTTACTTAGACTGAACAAGTCCTGCTGGATTCTCTGGGGACAAAGAATTGGGGTAATGGGGTGATCCCGTTTGAGCCTTGAAGGCTTTTTCTACTGGTGTAATCAAAGCAACCCAATTTATGACGACAAATAGGCACATTATGATCACATTAACCCAAGAGGACGTGGGCTAAGATCAAGATAAAATATGGATTGTAAACCAGATTCCCAGAAATTGTAAAAGGCCGCCAGCTAGACTGACGACAAGAATCACCTAGCAAAACGTGGAAGCCAAAACACAGAAGAGAACACCCTGGCTGAAGCCGACTGCTACTCTGGAGGAAAATGAGGACACAACAGGCAAGAGGACAGAACGACGGCCAACTCTCCCAGTATGGATGCTAGTTAGAGCAATCTGCAAGACTTGGAATTTTCTTTCCTATGGCAAATATTCCTTCTCTCTAACTGTTCATTCTTCTTGCTTCCCTGTGGTCGGTGTTCCATACAGCAGGCATGGAGATCTTTAAAATCACAAAAAACAAACTCCTATTTCCACATCGCTTAAAACTTCGAAGCGTGTCTTACCACCACTGGAATAGCATTCAACACCTTACCATGGTCTACAAAGCTCCCAGTGATCTGGTCCCCGCCACGCTGAGTGTCTTTCTCAACCCCACTGGCCTCTCCCTGGTGCTTTGAACACAGCAGGCTCACTTCTGCCTCAAGATCCTTGTGCTTGCAGTTCCGTCTGCCTGGGATGGTCTTAACCATGACTCTGCATTGCTCATTTCTTTCATTTATCTCTTAGATCAGTGCCGTCTTCTGAGAGACCTTATCTGACCACCGGATCTAATCTAATGTGCCCATCCCCCACATCTCTCCAATTTCTAGTATTACTTATATCAGTTATCGCTGCCTGAAATCACAGCTTTAACTTGTTATATGTACATACACAAATACGCACGTGTACACACATATCTACATATATGTATACATACATACAAGTATATATATACATGTATACATACACAAACATACATACATATATAATGTATTTTTTGGCTAAGACTAAAAATCAAGTTTTGTGAATGTTGGGCCCTTATTCTTGTCTTGTTTCCCACCATATCCCCATTGCCTGGAATAGTGCCCGGCCCATAGTAAGTTCTCAACAAATGCTTATTAAATGAGAGAGTAAATCTCTCCCAGCAGCCTCTGCTCTGACCTGATTTCTGCATTTGCTGGCCTTGTGTCCCCACCTTCCTCTAATAGTGTATCAACAAGTCCAGGACTGGAAGACCCTGAAAAGTCCATTTCCTGCCTTTAGACAGGACTGTGCCCGAGCCATTTCTGATGGAGTGTCCTCCCTTTAAATGCCCATTGTTAGATGCACTGAGTGGTACAAGACTCACCAGAGAGGAAGCTTCATTTCTATACTTAACAATTCTGTGCTTTGCAAAGTAGAAACTAGAAGAAAGTCTTCTTATATGGCAAGTATAATAAGCAGATTTCAAGTCCAGATTACTGGTGTCTGACTGAAGTGCCATGCCAGGGAATTTTAGGTTATTAGAAGCTCTTTCTTTCTTTCTTTCTTTTTTAAACAAACAATCCCGGGATTGATTAGTGAGGTCTATATGGGCAGAGGATAGAGGAATGGTGGTGTTATGGATTTTCAACTCTTAAAAGCACAAAGTTTCCTCTTGACCAACATCTACACTTTCCCGCCTGCTTTGGTGATGTCACCAAAAGAATGTGGGTGAAAGAGCTCAATCATGGCTCTTTCTATACCTCACAATGAAATACTTTAACTATGTCTTATTTCCCCTAAGAATCTATAAAAGCACTAGGTCTTGTAACCTCCCAAATTGGGAAATTTCAAGCAAAATCTATAATTGAATAATATCTCATAGGCGAGGGAAGAAAAACAGTCTAAGACAAGAGAAAAATGTGTCTCCATCTGTGAACATGATATTCTTGGTTGAAAGAATAGACCCTAGGTCTCTGAGGATGTGTCAAAGATTCAAGGCTTTATCTCTAAATTGGTATGTCTCTTCCTGGACTCAGATTTCCAACCTCTTCCTCTACATATCAAACTGGAAGTTGCTTGGGCCATTCAAACTCAACATGTCCAA
Organism: Tapirus indicus; assembly: GCA_031878705.1. Lineage (NCBI taxonomy): Eukaryota > Metazoa > Chordata > Mammalia > Perissodactyla > Tapiridae > Tapirus > Tapirus indicus. The sequence continues at coordinate 32,416,423 of CM062927.1, forward strand.
ATCAAAACTCTTATTATCTGCTCCCACAATAGTCAAAAGCTGCTTTGCTTCCTGTCTTCCCTAGTCATTCCATAAATATATCTTTAGTGCCTTTCTATGTGCCAGGTACCATTGTAGGCACTAGGCCACAGGAGTGAACAATACAGAAGAGGATGTCCCTGCTCTGGTGGACAAGATCACCAGATGATACAGCTGCAAGAGGCATCAATTACGTTGTGTTCTTTGTGAACAGTGCCATTGGAGTTGCACAACTTGGAGGTCCTTCTCATGGAATTTAACTTCTAGAGGGGAAGATAGGAAATCAATGTGTGTGCAATGAATAGAAAGAACTTTTCAGATAGTGGTGTCTCATGTAGAAAATAAAGCAATATAAATACATAAATATATGCAGAAAATAAAGTGATATAATAGAAGGTGGGTAGCATTGGGCCACATTAGATGGAGGGACCAGAGAAATGAAGATATCTTTGAGGAAATGACACGAATGGAGATCTGGAACATGACGAGGAGTTGGCCATGTGAAGATTGGGGCAGAGCATTTTGCACAGAGAGGTCAACAAGTGCAATGTCCAGAAGGTGGCAACAAGCCTGGGTATTCTAGAAACAGAATGGAGACCCCTGTGGTTGGAGATAGTGTATAAGGAGACGGTGGCAGGAGACGAGATCTGAAAGCAGGGAATACATCAGGGTGAAACTTGCAGGCCACAACAAGGAATTTGGCTTTCGTCGTAGGCCTGCGGGAAGCCATTGGCAGGGAGATGCAAGATCATCATCTTAGCTGGCCTCCCCCATGCACCCAGTTGCCCAGCCTAGCAATCTAGGTCTCTCTCTCATCATCTGGGTGGTCACCAAGGCTTGTTTATTCTCTCGCTTAAATATCCATCAAATTATCTCCTTTGATTTCATCCCCAATGTCTTGGTTCTTTCTTGTCTGGACATTCCCAGGAGGCCTCCTAGGGGGCCTCCCTGCCCCAGCCTCTCCCAGAACTCTCTGTCCTTAACATTGCCACCCACATTGCCACCCAAAGTAAAGTCCCCTGCCTAGAAATCTTGGCTTGGGCTCCACTGCCCACTGGTTAGAGTTCAAATCTGAGCATCCCTCCTACCTTCTTGATGCTCTCCCATCTCAAACACACCTCATACTTTGAAGCTCACTGAACTCCTTGCTTTATGTGAAACATTCCTTATGTGCCCGTATTCATATATGCTTTTCCAACTCCCTGGAATCCCATTCTCCATTTGGCCAATGTCTATCCATCCTTTAAGATCCATTTCAAATGTCACCCCTTCTGAGAAGCTTTCCCTGATTTCATCACACAGAGCTCTATGTCCATACAGCATTCTGAGTACACGTCTTTTGTAGGATGTCTTTTGATGCCAAGTTGGGCTCAGAGTTCTCTGGGAGCAGGGCCAATGCCCTCACTCTTGGAAGCTCCTAAGAGCAGAGATCATAGCTTATGTCTCTAAGAATGCCAGGGCCAAGCAGAAGCCCAAGAAATACTGAACTTAAGAAAGGCATTCCATGACCCACAGAGACCCTACAGCGAGGAAGGAGGACATGCACCATTTTCCATGGCATCTTGGCGTGACCATCCTTGGGTGCAGCAGCCAGAAGCCACAACTCTTCAAATGCTGGCATCCAAGCTGTTCAACTGCCTATTTGAGATCCAGGCAAGGAGGAGATGCTATCCCTCATCCCTGGCATCTCTGGAACCCATCAAGTTAAATCAGCCCGCAACAGCAACACAAAAAGGACTAGATAATTTGTAACCAGTCACCAGACCACTTGTCAAGTCAAACTAATGATGAGGTTACTTTAACAGCACACATCTGGGTGGACAGATGTAAGCATCACACAGATTCACACGGCTGACTGCTGCCATGTCAGAAAAGAAACCAAAATAAGCAGGTCTATGGCCACACATCCTATCAGACCCAGGAAGTTCCCCAAATAGATATTGCAGAAGAATCTAAACAAAGGAGGCAGTGGAACTAAGAATATTAATCTACACCCTCAAATTTGTTTCTTTTTCCTTTTTTATAGCCTACATAAAACACCATCTAGAACTGAGTGAATGTTTATTGGCAATTGATGATTATTTAGATTATAGTAATAGTCAATATTTACTCAGAAAGAGCCTGGGCAGAATGATAAAAATGAAAATGTGATACCTAGACTCAATATGCTTAAACCTAATAGGGCAGGAGAGAGATGATACAGTCTTGTTGTTGAAAAGGGTCTTAGGGAGGATCTGGCCAACCCCCTCCTCCTTGTTTAGAGATGGGGAAACTAAGGCCCAGATTGAGAAAGGGATGGGCTTGTGGTCACTCAGCTTGTTGGTAGCAAGATAAAGACTGGAATGTATGCACACAGGTAACGCCAGCACAAGGTGGACTGGGCGAAAGGTCAGAGCAGGTTTGGAGAAGCAGCGGAGAACAAGGCTCAGAAAATGGATTTATTCCACTCAGAGTCAGAAAAGGCTGCGGGGAGGAGGGAGAGCATGTGAATAGAGCCTTGATGGGTGGACAGGGTCCTGACAAATTTGGAGGAAGGAAACTCCAGGGCAGTGGGACAAGGAATCAGAGCACAGGAGAAGCAGAGAGAAGGATGGTTCTGGGGATCCCAGGAAAGTGCTCCACGTGTGACCTGGCCAGGCGAGTTATGCAGGGAGCCATGCGTCAATTTCCCACCCCGCCAAAGCAGGCCTTCATCCTAACCATCCTCATCTCCCACTTGGACTTTGTAACTCTCTCCACTTTGGGCCCCTATAGAACATTCGTTAGCTTCCAGCCCACGTGGTCTTTTAAAGAATAAATTAGATCACATCCTTCTGATTAAAATCCCCAATTGTTTCCCACTGTGCTTAGAACATAATCCCAATTCCGTTTCACTGCCTACAATACTCTCTGTAACGTAATGTCTCTGAGCCTGGACTCCTCTTGTACAAATGTCTCCTCACCCATTACCTTCCAGCCCTCCAAACCTTCTTCCTGCTCCTGAGATACAAAGCTCCTTCTCATTTCAGGGCCTTGGCACTCACTGTATTCTCTGCGTAGAAATCTTTACCTGCAGATCTTCACGTGGCTGGCTCCTTCCGAGTTCAGTTCAAATGTCACCTGTTCAATGAAGCCATTTCCTCGTTTCCATATCACCAACTTCTCCTTTCCCACATCCTAGTCACTCTCTACCACATTACCCTGTTCCTTTTTCTTCTTGGAACTTATCAGGCCATAGTGGGACTCCATTAATTATTTCAGGTGGTGGATTATTCAATAAGTGGTGCTGGAGACATTGATTATCCACATGGAACAAGAAATAAAAATTAGATTCCTAGAGGCTGGGCCAGTGGCACAACGATTAAGTTTGCCTGCTCCGCTTTGGCGGCCCGGGGTTTGCAGGTTTGGATCCCGGGTGCGGACCAATGCACTGCTTGTCAAGCCATGCTTGTCAAGCCATATAAAGTAGAGGAAGATGGGCACGCATGTTAGCCGAGGGCTAGTCTTCCTCAGCAAAAGAGGAGGATTGGCTATGGATGTTAGCTCAGGGATACTCTTCCTCACACACACACACAAAATTAGATCCCTACCTCATACCATACACCAAAATTAATTCCAAGTAGATCAACCACCTAAATGTAAAAGGCAAAACTTTAAAACTTTTTGAAGAAAATATAGGAAAATGTCTTCATGACCACCAGGAGGGGGCAATTTTCCTATGCAAGACCGAAATAATAATCACAATGACAACCACAGAGTGAAAGATTAATAAATATAATTATGTTAAAATTAATAACTTCTGTTCATCAAAAAGTAACACGGGCTGGGGGGAATGCTGCAAACTGGGAGAATATATTTTCCAGATAATTGACCAATAATCAATCGAAGTTTAATATTCAGAATATTTAAAGAACTCCTGAAAATTAAGGAGACAGAAAAACAATTCAATAGAAAATAAGCAAAAGACATGGACAGCAACTTCACAGAGGAGGAGACATGAATGGCCAAGAGTGGACCTCATGTTCATTCTCGGTGGTAAACAGGAAAGGAGAAACTATAACCACAGTGAAAACCTTTTTCCTACCCACCAGGTTGGCAAAATATTAATAAAAGCTGACAACATCGAGTTTCAGTGAGGTTATGAGGTGATGGAAACTCAAACATCACTGTGGGAGTATGAATAAAAATAATCACAACAGAAAAACAATTTGGCATCATTTAATAAAGTTAGAAAAGTACGTATGGTAAGATCTAAACATTTGACTCTTGGTCTCTCTACCTAGAGACACTCGTGCGTGTATATTCCAGAGGACACGACTGTGAATATTGGTAACAGTTTTGTCTAAAATTGCTCAAACAGGAAATGCCCATACACAGAAGAGTGGATAAATAAATGATGGAACACCCATAAAATGAAACAATACCGAGCATCATCGAGGATGAAATCCAGAACATGAAACTGAATAAAAAACCAATTGCAGAAGAGGACATCCAAAATAATCCTGCTTTTATAAAATACATAGAAAAGGAAAACTAAAAAATATACTGTTGAGAAATATATTCATGTGTGGTAAAACTATAAAGAAAAGTAAGAATTTTTTTTTTTCAAAACCAGAAGAAATCTCTTCTGGATTAGTCAATAAGTGGTGCTGGAGACATTGATTATCCGCATGGAACGTGAAATAAAAATCAGATCCCTACCTCATACCATACACCAAAATTAATTCCAAGTGGATCAACCACCTAAATGTAAAAGGCAAAACTTTAAAGCTTTTTGAAGAAAACATAGGAAAATGTAAAAAGGATGTAAGGGATTGGCGCCACAATAAAATGAAAGAGGACGGCATGGTTGGGGTGGACATGAAACAAGATTAGCCGTGAGTCACGGTTGCCGAAGCTGCGTCATAGGTCCATGCTGGCTCACTATATATTCGCTCTACTTTTGTACATGCTTGAAATTTCCCAGCATTTAAAATGATCAGTTTATTCATTTCTAAGTGTGTGTACCTGTGTATGTGCATATGTTGGTTCCTTTTGTGGGAGCAGGGAGGCGGGGGATGAGACTGGAAGCACACAAGAAACTGCGACCATATTAACGACGTTCCAGTTCTTGAGCGGTGAAGTTGCGTGTCTATTATTATTATGCTTCGCAACCTAAGTAGGTGTTACATAGATCGTGCATGTGATATCTACTTCATAATAAAGAAAATTAGAAAAAAAAAAACAAGAGGAGAGAGACAAAGCAAGAGTGTGAGGTGACTGGGCCCAGCCCTCTGATCCTAAACTTTAGACGGTTATAGGTTCTCCCCATTCTACAGATGAGAAAACTGAGTCTCAAACGGCTATGTGCATAATGCGGCATAGCTGCGGGCACCTACAAAAGGGTTAACAGGACAAGCTAGAGGGTGAGGAAAGGCAGGGAGGTACAGACCCCAGGGAACCAGGGCCCTGGCTCAGGGTATGGGTCAGTCTCACAAGAGGGTCACTGGGACACGGACTACAGCCAGACTGATCAAGGTTGTCAGGACACATGGCAACTGCAGCCTCATATGTGGGTGCCATCCCCAAACGGCCTGGCTCCATTTCTGCCTGTTCTTTGAACACAAACCAGAATCCTCCAGCCTGCAGGGAGCCTGGGAGCGCATCAGCAGAGGCCTAGCAAGCAGGTAGAGGGGCCAAGCTAACTTGCAAGTCACTGAAACAAAGTCCTGCCCGTAGTGGGTTATCAGCTTTGCTCATGGACGGTTCTACAAACGAGCGGGATTGTGTTATCAATACCCTGGTCCTCTTCCCACCGCCCCAGAAACACCCACGGAGAAACTGTTGCATGTGCATGCGCAGATAACCTCTGCCCCCTCGTCCTTTCTCTCCCGGTTTTTAATTGAGCTCACAAAGGGCCACCCCAACGACTTGAAGCATCTCATCGGCAGTCACAAAGGCAAAGGAACTCCAGGTTACGGCCACAATTCAGCCTCAGCCCTCCCCCATTGTGCCCAGCCACGGCAGCGGTCTCAGAGCCGTCGGGGGTCTTACATATCTCATACGTGCAGCAAAGTGGGGGAACAATGTGACAAATTATGAACAAGCTCAGAGCCCAGCCTGTGGAATTCTGCCCTTTGTGAGCGTCCATCACATGTCAGCTGGGCTGCTGGGCCGAGGGGGGACAAGAGGGTGGGGGACATCCCAGCAGCAGGAACACTTCACACTGGCAAACACTGCCCCTTCTCGGCTCGCACACCGGCGCTCCATCTCCCTGTCTCCCCCCTCCCCGTTTCTCTCCCTGTCTCTTTCTCCCCTCTCCCCTCCTCCATTTCTTTCTCTGTCTCTGTCTGTCTCTCTCTCGGGGTTGCAAGAGAAAGGAAAATTATTCCGACTCTACTTTTTTCTTTTAGATCTAAACATTCGATCAATACTATTCTTGCTAAAGAAAACAGAAGACGCAGGCAAGCTTTCAGAGTCCATTCTCCCAAGAGCCAAAGGTGAAAAAGCTCCAGCCATGTGGGTGATCATCCTTGTTCCCAACACTTCCTTGTCTCTAAGAGCCTGCCACCTCTTACCCTCCCGGGGCCTCCGTTTCCTCATCTGTAAAGAGAGATGACAGTACGAGTTCTGACCTCATGTGATTGTCATAGGATTAAATGTCTATAAGGGACTTAGAACAGTGTCTGGGACATAGAGAATCCTCAAAAGGTATGGTCAATAACAACAATTGTTGTTATTATTATTACCACCATTATTATTATTCACAGTAGTATGAGCAGAAATACACATCCTGTGACCATTGACCATTCTCCTTCCTCTCCCTTGTCCTCTTCACTTCTTAGCAGATTCTCTATAAGAAGGGCCACCTGTGATGCTTCTTTTCTATCTCAGAGTGCCTAGCAAGGGGCAGGGCACAAGGATGCTCAGTGAGCATTTGTTTCCTAACTGCCACAGGTGACCGGCAAGAGAAGACCCTCCATCAGTGACGCTGAAATAAACTTGACGAGGATGCTGTATAGCCACTGGAAGGCTTCTCTCAAGTGAGCTTTCCACGGTGTGTCAGGTCTCACACCATGTTTTCTTGGGATAACAAGAAGAAAGCATCCCTCACGCAAACAATTGGTGAAACACACCATTAATCATTTTAGTGTTCCAGGTGCAAACTCCTCAGAGTGGCCCCTTTTCTGAACATGAAATCCCTCAACTGCTTTCCTTTTCTTTCTTCTTTATGGCCAATAGCTGTTTTTGCAAGATTCTTATCAAATCCTTAATTATAGAGATTTCTTTTCTTCTCTCTTTTGGTTAAGAGACACTAAGTGAGGTCATACCTTTTGCTGATTTAGCCCTACGTAGTTTTTATTTGATTACAGACAATTCAGTGACCACAACAATGATCAGGATAGACTTAATCACCAATTTGCCAGTTCTTCACAAACCTTAGGGAAGTAGAAGAAAGAAAAAGAATCAAAGTTTAATAATACCTCTTGTCTTTGAGTGTTAGAAACCTGGAAAAGACTCCCTTTTTGATAGTGGTATAGAATAAATAGAAGAAAGTGACACATCACTTTCTAACTCAGCAATAGACGTAGTACTGTGGCACCACGCTGTCTTCTTCCGAAGTATCAGAATAAATGTTTGTGGGCTTGGGCAATGAATATGATTCCTTTCTTGGTGAGACCCGGAACATTTACGTGGGACACATGTCTTAGGCCAGTAAGGGTATCAGAGGGAACTGCACTTCAAAAGACAGAGTGGGCACACAGGGGAGGGACTAACAGAGGAAATACCCACAGCTCATTTATAGCAAACCGTGAAGTTACATCAGCTCTACAACTCGCTTCATGTGTGGTTACTGAGTATCGTCACTGTGTCCTGGGTCAGGCTGTTAGATGAGAGGAAGGAAGGTAGGCTCTGTCCTCAAGGGTGTCTCATCTCACTGGGAAACCAAGCCATGCACCTAGGAAAAAGGTCAGTAGTCATTCCAGGCAGACAATGATTCGATTCCCATAGAAGCTGCAACCATAAAGATGCTCGGCAATGGAAGAGGGAGGCAGTCACTGGTGGCGAAGGCTCCAGGGAAGAGGAAGGGACTCCATCTGGACCTGGGAGGATGGCAGCATTTGGAGGGAGGAAAGGAAAGGGTGGGCAGCCCACAAGGCTCAGATGTTGTGAATGCTCAAGACATTCTTCCTTCTCTTCTCCATGACAATGGTAGCCATCACTAATCAGTCATCACTAATCAATCAAGCCACTCTTCCCCGCCCCCAGTGCAGTCTAGGCTTCAGAATCCTTCTCAACACAGCATTCCGGGTAGGCCTTACCAATTGTTTAGGGTTAATTCATAAAATATAATGTGTCCTTCTGAGTGAGGGGAAGTGAGATAAGTAAATACATAGGCCTGGGAGGAAACGTGGGTGTGCAAGAGACCCAGGTCACCAGTGAAGGTTTCCCCCTGGCCGTGATAGACAGATGGGTAGGCAGGAAGGTAGAGATTAAGGAGAGCCTTAACTGCCACGTTATCTCTAAAGAATGGGGAAAGGGGCAGGATTAGAAGTTATCCCCTGTATTTTTGATAATTCACTGCACGTTTTAAGTGAAATGGGGCAAGCAGTACATCACTCAGTGAGCTATTTACACACAATGGGTACCTCTCAGGGTGCTATTGAGACAAGGACAAATGTTTTACTGGAAGAACATTATGTCACAACCCAATTGCATGTGTAGTTCCCTTGAACGAAAGCCAACAAGAGGCGTGGACAGGCAGGCAGGTAGACCTTCCTTTGGAGGATAATTTAGCAACTTTGCGGTAGCCCCTCACTTTGCCATCTACCCCACTTCCTACTCTACAAAAACGGGCAGATGCTCTTTCAGTGGGAGTGACTGCTGTCTGGTTCCACCTGTACTCCATCGCTGCTCAGTGTTTTGGCTGCTCTCCACTGCCCAACCACCGGGCACAGGCTGAGTCTGGGAACTTGATGCAGAGTCTGGCTTTGTTTGACCACATCAGGAAAGAACATGCTTCTGCTTCCCTTTCTTCCTCTCTCTTCTCCACGCACTACCTCCTCATGCTTGATAAGAGGACATTTTCATGGTCACTGAGACCCACGGGTGCTAATCAAAGGCAGAAATGTACCCGAGGGCAATAGAATGCTGCTAAGTCTAAAATGTATCCTCCATCACCTCAGAGGGCTCCTTCCCTATCCCAAACAAAGCTTCCTTCACTAAAATATGATTGCTTTGATTTCTTGCAATCTGCATATGCACAGATTCGCACAAGAAACAAAACCCCAAGGGAAAGACTCAACCCACCCAGGCGCACATATAACCAATTTTGTCAGGCAACTTCCCTCCCACCCTCCGCATTCCAAGGGAGATTATTAATTGTCCCCAGAAGAGGAGGCCAACTAAAAAGGAAGATTCCAGTTGATATGCAAATCCCACAAAAGAAGCAATCGCTTCTCCGCTGGCCAGATCAACGTGAGCAAGAAGTCTGAGCGACAACTTAGAAGTCATCGCTGATAGGAAACACAGCTGCTGCCCCAACCTCTGGGTAAAGATTTTGTTTTATTTTAGGAAGATAAGGATGGCTTTTTCGTTTTGCTTGAAATTACAAGGTGCATAACCTTGCCTTTCTCCTTCACTCCCGAATGGAGGATTTCACGCCAAATTTTGTTTCCCGAAGAGAGGAGAAATCACCGGCCTCCCCAGTGGCACTGAAGGCCCCCCCACCCCCAAGCTCCTGTGTTGGCTGGAGATCTTGGACAGTACCCCGGCAAACGGCTTTCAGCAATGTTATCCGGCTAGTCACAGCCTTCAAGGAATAAATATCTAACACCTTGTTTCTTTTTGCGGTTCAAAAGCCACTGTCACTGGGGTACACTGGTGGTTTAAAAAAGGGCTATAATTCATATGCAAACTAGAGGGGGATTTTCATGATTTCATAATAAAATGTTGAAACTCTTTGGTCGCTAGTTGTAAGGAGGTGTGAAACAGTGCCTCCGAAACAGACAGATATTTGTGTAAGCATCCTTTATGTATTGCCAGTGCGGAATAATAACATATCAAAGCCCCAACTTACCTCATCTGCCTGGTACAGCCAAGGCATAAATAAAGGGGAACAATGGAATTACTATTACTCACTCTCTGAGAGCCAGCGACATCACTGTATCCTTTATAATTGCTGGCAAGAAGATTAATGTTTTGTTAAATATCAGAACAAGGTCACAAGAGGGCTTGCAGGCCTGTCTAAACATCTCGTCTTTAAGCTCCTTCCTTCTCACTTGCTCTTTTTTTGAGGAAATGAACTTGTAGCATTTCCTCTAATTATGGTGATTTTTGCTTTTGAAAGCGGCCTACATCATCACCTCGCTCCAAACAGACACACACACACACACACACACACACACACACACACACACATCTTCCCCAGATGACATTTGGGGACAGGCTTGATTTAGCTGCAGCATAGAAGCAATGCTGTTATGAGGCGACCTTGCCCTTTTAACCAACGTGAGTAATTCATTGCCCGTCCCTGCGGCCTGAAGCACAGGGCTTGTGCTTAAGAGATCGACCTTATTGGGGTCCTCAGGGGGCTCCCTACGAAAGACTGCTCTCATCGTTCGCTGCACTTCTGTTATGCTTAGCCCATACAGCCGTCCATACAGATGTTTCCAACAGCAAACAGTTCATGACCCAGAAAGAACAAAATATTTTGGCTTTCCCCGGCTTTCGGCACCTGTTCAAACCAAGGGGCCTTCAGAGTTCTGTGCACAGATCAAGGCCCAGCCAGCAAGTGGAGAGGCCACTTTGTGACGAGAGCCAACCTTGCGACTCGGGGCAAACCCAAGCCCCTGCGCGCAGTGACCCTTAACTCCCAGAAGTGTCAGAGGGAGACAAACGGCAGATCCTACGGAAGGATGTATCGTCTTCACGCAGAGTCTTGCATATATCTGTCAGTTTGTGTCGACCACATCAGAAATTAACACAGAAATTCCACATCCATCTCTCCGTCACTTTACTCTACCTTTTTCAGGGCAACGCCACCGCTTTGGTGTAGCACTGGGATCCCGTCATTTGCAATTTCTGCAGGCCTGCAGTAGACTTTAGAAGTTCTTCTGGATTGAATGGTTGGAGGCTAGCACTCTGGGGATGGAGGAGCCTCTTTACATTCTCCCACAGGGAACCAGCGACAACACTTAGAGGGCTTGGGATCAACAGAAAGGTCTTACAAACACAGCTAAGTACACAACAGGAAGCCCTAAGAGGAGCCTCTCGGCTCTGACAGAATCTGAAAGGAGAGGAGCCATGGAGGTTGCAAAGAGGGTGCAGGGACCCCTCTCTAAGGGCCTGTCTGTGTCACCTCTCCACAGAGGTGCCAACCCCAATTTTGAGAAGATTTGCTCACTTGTTTGTTTTTCTTCCTTGCTGCTCAAGGAGGAGTTAAGAAGTAAAAGAGACAGCTTTGAATGAAGGTGGGTGTAGGAGGCAATTAGATGTGAAAGGGAGGATGTCTTGACTTTGTGGACTTGCCTCAGCTTCACTAATCTCGGTGACAGTCGGAGCCTCAGAGCCACAATTACCATGTGCCCTCTCACCTCAGCGTAAACAAAAGCAATGAGTCCCCCCTAATATAGATGCTTGTGCTTCGGGTACATTACAGACCCCCATAAGCATGTGTTGAATCAGTAAGTGGCTGGCTGGCCAGGTGGATGGATGCACAGATGCATGGATGGATGATTGTAGAGATTCAGCACAAGGTAGACTAGACAAGCAATCATTCAGCTATCCCAGGGGCTGGCAAACCATGACCTGTAGTCCAAGTCCAACTGGCCACCTGTTTTTGTAGATAAGGTTTGATGGGGCCACTGCTATGACTATGCGTTTATGTACTTTCTGCTTTCATGATATAAGGCAGTGTTGAAGAACTGATATAGAGGCAATGCGGCCTGCAAGTTTAAATTATTTACTATCTGGCCCTTTACAGAATAAATTCGCCAACTCTTGAGCTGCACTAATACTAGATTTTCTGAGTTTTCATGTAATTTGCCCTCTTTCTTTCCTTTATTGTCTTTGTCTTACTGATAAAACCAAAAACCATAGACAGTAAAACCACATCATACACCCTTCTAACTTATATAAGCTCTAGTAAACACGCTGGGCATAAATAACTAAATAAACTTTTTTTTTTGGTAGAACAAGGCCCGTAAACCATGCCAACCACTTCACCTGGGGTTCAACTGAAAAAATGATGATCTCTTCCAAAGGAGGACAAAGAAAACTCAATGGGATGGAGTTTTTTGAGAGCGTGTACACAAAACAATGTCTTCTGTAGGTTCTGTGGAATTTAAGGGAATTTTTCAGGGCCTACTTTTGACTACATGACTAATTTTCCACTTTAGAGTGTAAAAAGCTATTCTCGCAATACCTAGGAATCTCATACCCGTAACTCGTGAATACGGGGGCTGAGCTTCAGCTCACCCCAGTGAGTGCGTTTACTCTTGTCTTCCTACTGGGCGGGGAGGATTATCTCCCTCTGCTTCCCCTGATCTAGAAGGAACAATCAACAGCTGCTCAGATAAGATGGATTGAATTGTAGGCTCCTTACACACATCAGTAACGAATGCAGCACAGGTTGGTAGGTCCCCAGGATCTGTTCAGGTCCATCGACACCAGCAGTCTGCAGAAGGAGAACATATGAGGTTGTCCAAGGAAGCAATGTTACTGGAAGCTCCCACATGGAAAGTCTGGCTTGACATGTTATTGCCTTAGAGAATAATGCTACATGAACATGGCAGAAATGATCCACAAGCAGGAAGGGTAGTGGGGGCAGGGGGTGGGGAGGCAGATATGTAAATGTGTTAGGATGGCAGATATTATGGTTTGTTGTGTTGTATTTTATTTGGAATCACATCCTTTAATACATTGTCACTGCTTCCTGCCACCTCGATGCAGGAACCCTGCTGACTCCATTAACTACTCAGAAGGTCAATGTGGTGGTCAGCTTCTAAGATAGCCCCCAATGATCCCCACCTTCTGCCCTCATAGAATCCCCTTCCCACAAGTGTGGGCTGGACCTACTGACGTTTCTAATAAAACAATATGGCAAGAATGATGAAATGTCGCTTCTGAGGTCAGGTTACAAAAGGCTGTGATTTCCGTCTTGCTCACCTTCTCTTGGCCTCTCACTTGCCTGCTCCGTTGAAGCCAGTCGTCACGTTGTGAGCTGCCCTATAGAGAGGTCCCCAGGGCTAGGAACCTCAGGGGCCCCCGACCAACAGCTAGGGAAGAACTGAGGCCTCCCATCAACCGCGTGACTGAGCTGGGAAGTGGATCCTTCCCCAGCTGAGGCTTGAAATGACTACAGCCCAGCTGACACCTTGATTGCAGCCCCCGAGACCCTAAGCCAGAGGACCAGCGAAGCTGCACCCAGATTCCCGACCTCTAGAAACTGTAGGATAATAAATATTTGTTTCCTCTAAGCCAATAAATTTTGGGGTAATTTGGAATGCAGCAGTGGATAACTAACACACTTAGGACTAGCTTCCTAGCTTGGTTTTCCCTTTAACACCTTAGTCCAGCTCCATCTTTGTAACAACTGATATTTGATATTTTTTGTTGGGTTTGGTTTTTCTTTCGAGGACTAAGAAGAAACTAAGCCAGGAATTGGTGACTGATTTGTTAATTCCTTGCTGGAGAAATTCTGTTCTGGTTACTATTGCTGCGTCAGAGACTATCCAAAAGTTGGTGGCTTAAAGCAACATCACTTTATTATATCTCCTGGATTCTTTAAGTCAGAAATTTGGGCAGGGTGTGGCTGAGCAATTCATCTGGGCATCAACTGATGTCACACAAAGTATTCAATGGACGGCTGTGCTGGGCTGGAGGGACCAAGGCAACTTCCCCACGTGTCTGGTGCTTTGGCAGCAGTGACCGTCAGCTGGGAGTTCATCTGGCATTTCATTCAGACCACAGGTGCCCTCTCCAGCCTGCAGGTCTCAGGGTAATCCAACTTCTCATGTGGCAGCTGACTTTCCCAAGAACAAGAGTCCCAACAAGTTTGGTTTTATATTCATCCTTTAAAGAAGCATTTTCTGATTGGTTAGATTCATAGAAGGAACACCAGACTTAAGAAACACTGAAGAAAAAATGGCCCAAATAAGTTGGAAAACATTACCTTCTCTAGCTCCCTCTTTGACAGTCAAAATGCACACTAGCATAGTAAAGACTTAAAAACTCAAGAACACAGTTTAACTTGTTTAATCAAGAGTTTCCCAAATATATTGACTACAGAACCCTTACCCTACTTTGGTACATTAGAAAAATTATCTGACATTTGGAAATAAGGCTAAAAGGTAGACAATTGTGTCCTTTCAACATTGGTAATATTAACAAAAGCCACTCAAAGATTGTCCAGGGCAGTGCTGTCCGATAGAAGCTTCTACAATGATGGAAATGTTTTGCACTGTCCAGTGTGGTAGCTGCCGGCTACATGTGGCTACTGAGCACTTGACATGTGGCTAGTTCAGGTCTCAGGAAATGTACTTAGTTCATCCCATTGTTTACTCTTGATTAAAGGTCCCACACTGGTGAAGTCACTAAGTCCTCTCGTGCCCTCTCATCTTCTCAGCTACTGACTAGTCCTCCTTGACCCAGGATCAACCTACAGTCAAACAACTGAGTGAGTAAGTTCACTAGCTGTTACTACATTAGGAGACTCCCAGCACTCTAAGACTAAGGTTGTGGTGACTGGTTGTGATGGTTAATTCTATGTGTCAACCTGACTGGGCCGCAGGATGCCCAGATAGCCGGTTAAACATTATTTCTGGGTATATCTCTGAGGATGTTTCCAGAAGAGATTAGCATTTAAATTGGTGAACAGAGTAAAGAAGATGGCTCTCCCCAGTGTTGGCAGGCATCCTCCTATCTGTCGAGGGCCTGAATGGAACCAAAAGGCAGAAGAAAGTTGAATTCGCTCTGTCTGGCTGCTTGAGCTGGGAAATCAGTTTTCTCCTGCCTTTGACATTCCCGGTACTCAGGCCTTCAGACTCGAACTGGAATCTCACCGTTGGCTGTCCTCTTCTCAGGCCTTCAAACTGCACCACCTGGGTCTCCCGCTTGCAGATGGCAGATCATGGGGCTTATCAGCCTCCATAATTGCATGAGCCAGTATCTTATAATAAATTTCTTCGTGTACATATATCTCTCCTGGTCCCCGGAAGCCCTCAATGACTGCTGCTTCCACCTCTGGGGTAGCTGTCATGGTCTCCTTGTTAGGCTGTGATATTGCATTACTGGGTGGCAGTAATTCAGGGGAGAGATCATAGCTCTTCAAGATGTGGCATGGACAGTGGATACAGTTGGGGTCCCCAAAGCCATACTATCCACGTTAAAATCTGGGCCCCACCATCACTCACTGTGTACAGTTGGAGAAATTACTTGCCTTTTTTGGATCTCATCTTCTTTTCCTATAAAATGGAGATAATCATAAGAAAACGTATAGGGTTGCAGTGAGTGGACCCACTGCTAACACTTGCGGGCTGAAGAAGGAGCACACAAAGGCCCCTCACATGGACGATCTACCTCTCCCTGCCCCATACACCCCTCCACCCCTAGTCTGCTCCCACCCCAGTTAACAGCCACCTCTAGACCTAGGGGACACTCACCAGCAGCACCATCTCTCTTTGAGAGGACAGACCCAGGAAGTGGAATGTGCAGCCTGCAGGCAGGAGATTCTGAGGTTGTGGGCACCCGAACGTGGTCTAGAAGAGAGGACCTGAGCTCTAGGTGGACACATCCCCTCGGCCCAGAGTCTCTTTACTATGGGGAGAGGAACAGTCAGCAAAGGGCCGGAGCAGAGCTGTGGAGCATGCGCACACGTACTCACGCATGCACAACCCAGGGCAGAGGCCCCTCTTGCCTGCATCCCAGATTGGATCTGGGGGTAAGGATTAAGTGGTAGCTTGGAACAGCGGCTGGGGCACGTGGCAAAGATTCCGTAAGTTGCTATCATATTTCATTTCAGTTTCACTACAGCATCTAGCTGTGTAAGGTCTAACTGTGCTCTGAGCCTAAGACCTCCTAACAGATGACAGGGAAGAAGCTTTATTTGAGTTGGAGTGAAAATAAAGCCAATTTATCTCTTCAAAGAGAGTGCAGGGGGACCATGGGATGAGAAGGCAGGCCCAGGGGTGCAGGAGGCCTCGAGTTCCCAGCGGCCGTCATATTCTGGATTCATAAGGTCAAACTTTACAGCCTTGTTATGGCCACACGTGATAATCTCTATCAAAAATACGCTATCTATTTCATCTCTGCATTAAATGCAAAAAGAAAGGCTTCTGTGTTTTCCTTATAATGACAGCTACAAAAGAGCAATGTGAGACAGAAGAATTAAAAAGGAGAAACGTATTTCTAAACTGATATCACATATGCAGAGTGGTCTACTGAAAGGCAAGCGAACAAATGTAAGGTTCTCAGATCTCCAGGAAGGAAGCATAAAAATGAATCTGAAGTTACTTCACACTCAGAGGCATCTCAGGGCTGAGGCTGGGGAGAGGCCAAAGAGGTTACCGGGGTGCAAATTTAAGGGACACTCACTCTAAGGTCGCTTAAGTGCAAGGTCAGCACCTGAGAGGGAGCGCCTCCTTAATTTTAAGTCCTGGGCCCCTTGTCTCACTCCAGTTCTGGCCCTGAGGTATCCTGTGTGTTAAGGAGGCTTTTAAAAGTGGAGAGTAGAGGGGCCGGCCCGGTGGCGTAGCAGTTAAGTTCACACACTCCGCTTAGGCAGCTCGGGGTTCACAGGTTCGGATCCCGGGTGCGGACAGACGCACTGCTTGTCAGCCATGCTGTGGCGGCGTCCCATATAAAGTAGAGGAAGATGGCATGGATGTTAGCCCAGGGCCAGTCTTTCTCAGCAAAAAGAGGAGGATTGGCAACGGATGTTAGCTCAGGGCTGGGCTTCCTCACACACACACAAAAAAGTGGCGAGTAGGCTTTGAAATCACGACAAATTCTCTGACAAACTAGCTGACAAATTAGCACAGAGATACACTCCTCAGATTATTTGCACACACCAGAGTTTTCTGGCAGCTTGCTAGGTTGGAAAGGTAAAGGCTGAGAGTAGCTAGGGCTTTCCCCCACAAGGAGCCACCCTCCCCAGATGTGCAGAAAGCATGCACATCTGGATGTTCCTCTTGCTTTCAGCTCAACTGGGAGGCTCCCTGAGGCTGCGTGCCAGGATGAGCTGGCAGCCGATGGGCACGAGGAAGGGGCAGACCAGCTCCAGAGGGAGTCCCAGACCCGCCTGGTCCCCAGCAAGCTCCAGGGAGAAGGAGAGCCAGGCAAGCCCACACAGCAGCACATACCCGCTCCTTCCACGCGGGATATTTGTCTTGTTTCCATAGGTATTTATTTGTGTTTTTCTCTGACTGTTTTGCATGTCATTGGGAGTTAAAGAAGACATATTGTACGTCCTAAAGAGAAGCAGTAAAAATAATTTAGCTTATTTCTTTCATGTCTGAGTGTATTAATTCTTGCTTACATAAGGAAATACAAAAAAACAAACTGTAAACAAGGAATCGTTTGGAATCAGATTATGCATGAATAATGACACATTCCCATCTAAGATGTTGGGGGGAATCTAGTTTTACTGCCAGTGGCTTTAAAAAATGTTTTTCTTTTTCAAAGGAAATTACTCAGAATGTAATAAAAACATGTTTTCTGCTCTAAAAGGATTAATTTACCTTTTGTGTCATGAGAAAATAAATGCAATCAATATCTCAATTCTCCTCCTCTATGGAGAAAGACAATTTTCAAGTTTGAATCCTAGAGAACGGTCATTTAGCTCTGATTTCCTAATACCCAGATTCTGTTTCTTTTATGATTTCTCTATTATTCAGACTCTTCCCAGAGCCTCAGATAATTTCAGGGGTCTCTGCTTCCTTCTCCAACTCTGGACCCTCTTCCTGTGCATGTATTGCCCTTCTTTCCTGTGACCCCATCCTCCCTCATTAGCACCCAGAGACTGAGAAGCACGGCAGACTCTAACACGGAGAAAGAGCCGAGTGGATCATTGCGGGCTCCAGAAATGAGTCTGCCCCATCTCCAACTCCAGTGAGCCGTGTGACCTGGGCTAGTTACCTAACCTCACCATCCCTCACTTTCCTCGCTTGCAAAAGAGAGATGAAAAATACCTACCTGATAGGGCAAATCTAAGGAATGAATGCACGAAAAATACACAGTGTCTCGTGGACCTCATCGTACTGAAGCCATCACTTCTTGCCTCGTCTCCTTCATGCCTGCATATAGCCATTCTGTTTAGAAGCAACTCTTTGTTCTAATTTCTGTTCTTCCCACAGGCACCAGTTGCCCCAAAGATATTTGAAAGGATTGTTCTCATTACTTCTCTTTCCTCTGATGTTACCTTTGTTGAATACCAGACCCAAGCGCTGGAAGTATCCTTTAAGATCCACTCATCTATCCATCCAACAAATATTTACTAAGCAGCCGCTACATGCCAACCACTGTTCGAGGCTCTGGAATAGAGATGTGAACAAAATACACAGACCCTGGCTTTCGCGGTACTTAACCTAGTGAGCAGGCATTGATCAACAGAACAATACATTACAAGTAGGGCAACCAACTTGTCTCGGTTTGACCAAGACTTACCCAGTTTTAGCATCCTGAAACTGTGTCCTCAGTCCTGCCAAACCAGGATGGGTTGGTCACCCCAATTACAAACGTGACGAAAGGAAAAGCTACTACGAACGCTTCCAACTAGGGACCTGACCTCTCTCAGGTGTCAGAGGTGGCTCAGCAAGGGAAGCACCATTCAGTGGAAACCTGACAGATTAGAAGACAGACAAAGGACGTGGTGTGGAGGGGAAGGTGAGTCAAAGTGTACAGGCAGGGACACGGCTTATACCAGGGCCTGGGGCTGGAGAAACTGGAAGAAGCAGAGAAAACAAAGTGAGATGAGACTATAGAGGTGAGTAAGGAAGACCTTGCAAATTCCATAGAGGGACCTGTTCTCTATCAGAGGGGCACTGGGAAGCTTTGGAAGAGTTGAAGCAAGGACACTGCAACAAAGGATTTGTTTATGAAGACAGTACTCTGGCTCTTCTCTGAGAAGAATCGATTGGAAGCAGGATGCAGAGAGCAGGTAAGAAAATGCTCTAAGGAAAAGTTGATCCTGGGCACGGATCAAGTGTGCTCCTGGAGTAGGCTGAACAGGACAGGCCCGGACTGATGAGAAGGTTGACTCCCAGGTTCCTGGTGGAAGCACTTAGATACGTGATGGGACCAGTCACTGGGAAGGAAAAGCCTACCTCAGCAAGTCAAAGTTCTCACAAATGTCTGTGCTTCAGGCCCTGCGCTGCAGACAGGGAATGCTCAGATGACTAAGACACGGCACCTGCTCTCCAGACAATCACAGGTTATGGAGGAACATGGACTTACCAACACACCCCACAATATGGCGTGGGAAGTGCTAGACTAGATGCATTCCTCAGAATATATCCCTATTGTTAAACGACGCATGACTGTATAGACATATATAAGAGGAGATTTATTATAGAAATTGGCTCACGCAGTTATGGAGGCCAAGAAGTTCCACAGTCTTCCATCTGCAAGTTGCAGAACCAGAAAAGATGCTGGTGTCATTCAACCCAAGTCCAAAGACCTGAGAATTGGGAGGCCTATGGTATAAGTCCTAATCTGAGTCAGAAAGCTTGAGAATCAGGAGCATTGATGTCTCACAGCAGGAGAAGATAGATACGTCAGCTCAAACAGAGGGAGTGAATTCACCCTTCCCACATCTATTTGTTCTTTTCGGGCCCTCAACTGATTGGATGATGCCCAACCACAATGGGGAGGGCCATCTGCTTTACTCAGTTCACCAACTCAAATGCTAATCTCTTCCTGAACCCTCCTCACAGACACACCCAGAAATAACGTTTTACCCGCTACCTGGGCCTCCCTTAGCCCAGTCAAGTTGACACATAAAATTAATCGTCATACCTACCCTGCCACCTGAGGTGCAGCCCATTTACTTCACTGAACATGGATTATTGAGCCACTATTAAACATCAGGCACCGGGGACACGTCAACAAAGACAGACAGACAGACAAGACAAGCAAGCAGTTGCTTCTTTCATTAAAGCCTATTTTCTAGGACAAAATTTTTCAGCATGGGATTCCTATGTTTTCAGTAGTTTCCCAAAGGCCTTCATGACCCAAGAAAGCTTATAAATGCAGTGGAGTCTGGCTAATGGAGTTCAAATCCCAGCTGTCCCACTTCATAGCAATGCGACTTTGGGCAACTTCTCAGCCTTCCGGTGCTTCCATTTCTTCACGGGAGTAATGGTGACACCGACCTCACAGGGTTGTGGTGAGGACTCCAGGGACGCTGCACACAAAGCATTTAGGATTGGGCTTGGTCCCGCAGGAAGCACCACATGAGTGTTCACATAATTTTTAAATCAATTTTATCTAGATACAATTTTTTTACAGCATAGTGATTCGACATTATCAAGGTGTAATTTATGCACAAGGAGCTGGACCCATTTGAGTTGTGCAGTGGGTGAGTTTGGGCAGCTGTGTTCACACGAGGGAGCACTGCCACGTCAAGGGCCAGCTTCACCTTTAGGGTAGTTATTTTTACCTCATGGCATTGTTGTGGGAGGTCACGGCCTTTGGACGGTGCTGGGCATGTAATACATACTCACTGAATGTGGGCTGTTTTTACCATTGTCATTGGCTATGAAAAGTCACTCAGCAGGGAGAGTTACCTAGAAGCTCAGAGTGAAAAAAATGGAAGCTGCAATTTAAGGGAGAAAAGCCACTGAAGGTCCTTCTGAGAAAGTGCTAGTGTGGTGAAGCCAGACAGCAGAAGGTGAGGCACTAGCGGTCTGATCTGCCTCCTGTTTGAGCCCCAAAGGCCTCTGGATGTGACCCTTCCTAAATTCAGACGCACATAGAGGGTGACCACCAGGATTCTCCAGCTCCTTGGCCAGTCAAGGGTGTCAGGGGGGACAGAAGCCCCTGGGACAGGACCAGAGGGGTCACCATCAAGGGAGAAACCCCTTTCCTTCTGCAGCTTTGATGGAGCTGCCAGATTGCTGCCTCCCATCTGCAATCCCAAGTTTCATGTTTTAACAAAGTCTTGCCAAGAAAGCCAACAGTGGAGGCTCCCAGGAAAACAAACACGAGAAGTATCTTTGTCGACGCGGGAGCCCTGCAGTGGCTGGCAGCTCTTACAGATAAGCTATCTGTTCACCTTTCATAAATGTCAGACGCGAAATAAAAAAGACAGGATAATGAGGTCTCATTTCTACAGAAGCAAGCACGCACCTCCTAATTAACCCACAGACCACCAACAAACGTGCTGTTTAGATGCTTTTGCTGCAACTGTCAGAAGCACAAAGACCTTGGGCTCAAAGGATCTGATTTTCTTACCCTCTTCTGTGACTTTTAAAATATTTTAAACGGCCCTGATGATTCAACATCTGTTGATTCATTCAGCACACATTTGCATAATGCCCACTGTGTGCAAGGCACTCGATCAGGGCTGTGGGGAATCCTACCAGGCTATATTTTGGGAAGAGTAGAGGTTCTGGTGTCTGAAAAGTTGGGATTTGAATTTGGGCCTCATCGCCTGACAGGTAGACTTAAATGCTGTAAACCTCAAATGACTCATGTATCGTGTAAAACGGAGATAATGCCACTGTGTGTTGTAAGTTTTTGTGGAGATTAAGTGAGATAATATAAGCAAAGTGTCTAATGGGTAATAGTGGTACTTATTATGAAGAAGGAGCAGGTCAAGGAGAAGGAGAAGGAAAGGGGTGAGAAGGAAGAGGGGGAAGGGAAGGAGAAGAAGGTGGAAGCAGCGGAGGTGGTGGAAGTGACAAAGAAGGGGAAAACAAAAGAGGATGGAGACAGAGGAGAAGGGCAAGATGAGATACTGTCTCATTGACCTCTGCATATGGTGAGCAAGACAGACATACACGCAATTCACTAGGCTGGAGTTGGTCACCAGAGAGAGAAAGGTAGAAGACCCTTCAGAGAAGCCAATGCATCTTACAATGGGCTTGGGAGGCAGGGGTCAGGGGAGGAGAACAGAGGATGATTACTTTTTGAGTCCTTGATGGGTGGACAGACTGAACAGGTAGAGATAGGCAGGGAAAGGAACTCTAGAAGGAGGGGAAAACCTGAGCAAAAGCCTGGAGACTGGATCTTACAGGCTGGGTTTATGGCCCGAGGAGGAGTCACAGTTGGCTTGGCAGCTGGGGTGTGGTGGAGGCTGCGCAGCTATGGTTCACCTGGACCGTGGAGACCGTGAATGCTTCGTTCTGAAGGTGGCTGGAAGTCCTGAATGAGAAGGGGATTCCAGAGGTGGGAATCAAAGTGAGAGAAATAATTCTGAATCATCTCCCGTGGTGTAATCATTTCCCGTACAAGTAAGGAAGAACATTCTATAAAGGGGGTTCAATTTCCCTACTGTGGAAACAATGATGCTCCCTTATCTCTATAATGCATTTTGTTTCTTTCAAAAGCAATGCTTCATGAATTATTGTAGTTAATTCCAACAACCCTGTAGTGGGTTGAGTGGTGGCCCCCAAACTATGTCACATCCTAATTCCAGGAATCTGTGAATGTGACCTTACTTGGAATAAAAAGATCTTTGCAGATGAAATTAAATCTAAATCTTGAGATTAGATCATCCTGGATTATACAGGTGGGCCCTAAATCTAATGACAAGTGTCCTTTTCAGAGACGTACAGAGGAGAGACAGACAGGGGAGAAAAGGCCATGTGAAGGAGAAGGGATGCAGCCACAAGCCAAGGAAGCCTGGAGCCACCAGAAGCAGGAAGAGGCAAGGAAGGATTGTCCCCAAGAGACTTCAGAGGGAACGCAGCCCTGCAAACACCTTGATTTCAGACTTCTGGCCTCCAAATCATTAAGATAATTCATTTTTGTAGTTTTAAGCCACTGAGTTTGTGGTGATTTGTTATGGAAGCTCTAGCAAACTTTAAATTATAATGCAAACCCTTTGAGAAGGGCAGAGGAGGGATTCTAATTGCTCTGTGACCAATGAGAAAAGAAAGGTCCTTATGTAAGTTCATAGTAAAGCAGGGGCTACTTGGACCCAGGGATCTTTCCAGTACATTGGCACACTGTGAGAGGAGTCCGTGAAATCGTGAGAGATTAGGAAGGCTGGTGAGTAAGCCCGTGAGTCATCTCTACGAGCAGTTAATAGAAGAAAATGTCTTGGAGAAGTGGGACTTGAAAGAAGAGGTGAACGATGGGCTGGCCTCTGTGGGTGGAAGGATATTAGGAAGACGGACTAGCGCAAGCCAGGGTAGAAGAGTATCCAAAGCAGCCTGGCCAGCAAATGGCAGGAGGTGTGATCAGAAAAGACCTTGAATCCCAGGCTAAGAAACTTGTTCTCTGGCCTGTAAAAAACCTGTTTACCAAAGTTGGTTATGTGGTTTAGCAGTTAACAGGATTCATTTGTTCTACATTAATTGAATTGTCATTCACTGGCCTTGCAAAGGACCACTGGAAAACCTGTGGATTGAGCAAAACTAAGTTTATCAGACCTACTGGGGTAATGCAAACCACCACCCCATAGAATCTCAACATAGGGACGATCGGGGAAGGGACTTCTAGGGCTGCGGGGCCAGGGCTGGGTGATTTCAAGGTGAGTTTTACGAGGTAGGAAACTGGTTGGAACTGAGCAGTTGATAAGAAAACAGTTTTGGATTGGTGGATAGAGTGAGGCAAGGGTCTGGAAGCAAATCTTGATGAGCAAGCTGTTAGTCTGAAAAAGTGTGTTAGTTGATTCACAGGAGCAGGTTTTTCCTGGAGCTAGAAGCTAAATTGTTTTCCCTTGGTCCAAGTATTGTGTAGCACAGGCAGAGGGAAGTGTGGTTATTTACAACAAATAGTTGTAAATATATCTCACAACAAATAGTTACTGAGTGGGGACCCACTGTGTCACAGGCAGGGTTCTGGGCCCCTGTGTGTGTACATGCACATATATGTATCTATCTATCTACATGTGTGTATGTATGTATATGTATATGCATGTGTGTATGTACGTATATGTGTGTGTATATCTCTGTGTATATATATCTTTGCCTTCATAAAGCTTGAATTCTAATGGGAGTGTGGGAGAGGACAGAAAATAGAATACTCAATAAATACATACATACAGAACACTGGATTTCAGAAAGTGCTAAGTTCTAAGGGGAAAAGTAAAGGAACATGAGGATTATGATGGGGAAAGAGGAAGGAAGAATGATTTTCATGTCTTGTGGGAAAAATTTCCCTTGGCCACACAGGCTTGGGAAATGCCGGGTTACACAGAGTTAAAAAGACCCCGTCACCCCCAGAACATCTAGAAATCTTATGTTTGCGGGTGCTCATTCAGAGTCCAAGAAGAGAATGAAACACGCAGTACTTCCTAAATGGATTTGGCCTCGTAGCCTTCTCTTCATTGAACCTCTCCAAGGACCTTTTTATCCTTGGAAATATGTTTAAGACCCCTGTAGACAAAGGAGGCCCACCTGGTATGCAGAGTGATTGGCTTAAAGGTACCGAAAGCCAGTCTGGGAGGTGTGGGTGTGATAATCGAAGGCTCAGGCTGGTGTGGAATGCAGGAGTGGACAAGTGATGAAGCCACCAGAGATGGAGGGTGAAGACGAGAGAGTGTGCCAACCCCTGAGCTTCTTCCCAGCAGTTCTGCCAGAATATGGGGACCACTCTACCCAGACAATGAGGAAACTCATCTCAATTTTTCTCTATTCTTTCTGTTCCTATCACAGAATTGGGTTTAATGTTTGTTGAATGGATGAAGAGATGTAATGGATTGGAGAAGGAAACTGGGTAGATGGCATCAACACTTAACTAGTTTATGGAAAACAATGAGGTTACACATTTTTTAAATCTCCAATTACAAATATGCAGACCCTCTTCTCTTCACGGCTCCCACTCAGCAGAAATTCCAGTTTATTTTACTACTTTCTAAGTCACTAAGGCGTGTCCATGAGCCTGTGAATCCATCCCCATGCTGCTTGGAGGGGGATGACAACTCTGTTGAGCCTCTCCACACTGAACCCCACAACCACTGCACCCCTGTCGTCTACACACAGCAGCCCACCCACTGGGCTCTGTCACCTCAAACACTGAGTTGGGTTGCAGATGGAGCCAGAAACTGGGTGACTGCTCCCTACACCTCACTCCCCTGGCCAGGTCCAGCAGCCAAGACACCTCCTGGCTTCCAGAAAAAGCTCCCTTACCTTTGCAAGCCCACCAGGCCCCTGACATTACAGGACTTCACAGAGGTGTCTGGCTCACTGTGGTGTCAATATTAGACTCTTTTCTCCAACCCCCAGGCTTGGGATAAAGGCCACCTTTCTTCTCTCTTCTGTGCTCTCTCTGGGGCCTCCCTATCCCGGTTTGCAATCTGGCCTCACTTGGGACCACCCCAGGCCTTCAGACGGGTTTAAATGTCCTCAAACCTCAATGAGGGGAGAGGACAGTTCAGGATAACTTTTCTCCCCAAAGGTTTCTCTGACCTTATGTAAATTGCCCAATTCTGTTCTGCTACACCCAGGCCCCAAATGAAAACAGACGTGTTGAGAAGTTCAGGCCTGACTCCATCCATCAACTGCATCTAGGCCTCCGGGCCTGACAGTGCCCACGGGCAGTCATTCCCCACACACTCAACTCGTTTGTTTTCCTCAAACTAGATGATGAAGCCGGTCATCCTCCGGCCTCTGGGACTGTTTTCTGGCTTCCAGGCACGCCCGCCTTGTGACTGTCTCCCACCTTTGACAGACCCCAGTTTCCCTCCAGGTCTGAGTCCCCTGCCTCCCGCCAGGCAGTCCTCACTTCCACGGGCTCCTGGATCACCCTCCTCAGAAACATTCTGTTCTGAGAGTATTTCCAAGCTTACCTTAAAAACAGGAATTATTTTTTTAAATTTGAAATTCATTTTCAGTCTTCTTTTATAGATCTGTCATTTATACAATGGCTGGAAAACTTTCTAAACTCAGATATAATTTATGAACCCTTCTTTTCGGCATAATGTCATTTTGTACATGAAAAGGATAATGACTGGAGGGATCAGCTGTGTCTCTCCCTGGGGGGGTGGGGGGCGTGAGGGGGAGATGGGGGGTGGGGGGCTGTTCTGGTTTTTCTGAAATAAATCCCAGTGTGCCTGTGCTCAGCCCCCACCAGGGACTTTCATGAAAGAAAGAAAATAGAAAAAATGTATTTTTCACATCCTTGAGGTGAGAATAACAGTGGAAAGCAACTTAGGCCCCTTACAATAGAGTAAGACCTTGGCAAATAGTTTGTGACACCATTTACACGTAAAGGTTTCAAACTGTACTTGATTCTCAAAAGCATCTTCTGGGGCGGTTGAGGGCAACAGCGTGTACAGCAGGGGTTCCCAGCCCAGGCTGCACATGAGAATTGCGTGGGGGAAGCTTTTTGAAAATACAGCTTCCCAGGCCCCTTCCTCTCATTCTGGTTTGATTCCAGTGGCTTGGGGTCAGGCACAGGTATTTTTTTAAAGTGTTTCAGGTGAATCTCATGTGCATCCTGGGCTAAGAACGCGGGAATAGTGGCCCTCAGAAGTTGGGGTCTTAATCCCAGTCAATATCGCTGGGACAGTGCATGATCTTAGGTCAATAATAGAAGCTAATGCTTCCTTACTCCTTACCACGGGCCGAGTGCTTTTCCAAGCTCTTTCCACAGATTGACTCTTCTTAACAATCTATGTGGCAGGTGCTGCTATTATTATCCTGTTTCTCCAGTGAAGAATCTGGGGCTCAGAGAGACCAAGTAACTTGCCTAAAATCACACAGCCGATAATTGACTGAGGTGGGATTTGAACGCAGGCAGTCTGACCTGGGGGTCCACGCTCTACCTGCTATGCCTGCTGACTTCCTAAAGAGAATCTAAATATCTATTTCTGAGTAGTGTAAATATTAATTACTCTGCTAATCTATAAAATGAGGTAAACTGAGCTGGGAGATTTTCAAGGCTCTGTGGTTATGGGGTGTCCACTTTAAAGATGATGAAAACGGGTCCTGGAGAAATGGAGTATCTTGCTGCCCTCGCTCGGCAACTGAGTCAGGCAGAGCCAGTGCTCCAATCCTGGTCTCCTGGGTCGTGGTGCAGAATCCTATCCCGATCTCACAGTAAAACAAGTTGGAGGAGGCGTTCACCTCCAAAACATCCCACAGGAAATTAAACTACTTCATGAGAGAAACTCAAGTCCCAGGTTTAAAATCACAACACAGATCTTAAACCCGTGTGCTTCCCTGCATCTTCCAGGAGACAAACTGAAGTGATATTCAATAAAACCGAAGTTCAGTGGAGCACCTCCTCCTTACAGAACCCTGATCTACACACCGTGAGGGACAGAAGACAAGAAAAAAGTACGGTCTTGTCTTCACTGGAAAAAACCCTCCAGAATGTTAACCACAAGGGAGAAGAAAGCTCTCCCTACCCTTCTATGCCAGCCAGCATCATGGCAGCCTTCAGCCCAGTCCTCTGCCTCTCTCTTCCTAGTTCCTTTCCAAGAGAAGTTGTTGTTTAAGGCAATTGAAGGGTGCCATTTCTCAGAGGGCATGCTCGCTGTGTTTAAAAGGTATTGGATCCTGCCCAGCCTGAGCTTCCTGTCTTCTCCCTGCAGTGTCAGGGGGCAATCTTCCCCGTCTGCCCCTCTACGTGCATGCTGGAGTGTCCTGCTCATTTTGCAGGTCCCCAAGCAGTGGTCCAGGAGGCAGGCAGATGTCCTGATATGGATTCTGAGTCCAGGGCTGTGATGTCAGTAGGAGAATCCCCTATGACCTCGAGAGTCTGAAGATTTCTCACCCAAAATTTCCAGAAACTCTTTGTTAAAGAGCATCCTTCCAGCCATCTGCTCTCCCCCCACCCTCGTGTGAGTCATCAAGATGACTAATATTACACTGTGACAAGTAGCATTATCCTAAAGGTACCCTGACATGGCATCAACAGAGCAAACGTCAAAAGAGAATTATTGCTTCAGGTTTCCCCCTGGAAAAAGTCACTTAGCACTTATGCAGATCAACGGACACTAACTTCCCAGCAAGCTTGGATATTTGGTCTTAGATATTTAGACAAATAAATAGGGGAAAAATTAATTTCTTTCCCTAAGAAAGAAGACTTACAAGGTGGAGGGGGAGGAAGGAAAAGAAGAATAAAGAAAAAAGTGGTTCTTGGTGGAATCTACCACCTCTTTAGAAGCAACATTTCTATGAGCTAAATGCAAATGAATTAAAAAACATGTGGATTAAATGCCCCTAAAAACACTTGTGGGCTTAACATTTTAAGAGGAAATGGGCCCGAGGCCAAATACACTGTGGTTCTGGCCAATCCAGGGGGAGGCGCTCTGGCCTGTGTGCATCACACACCTGCTCAGTCACCCTCCTGCTCACCTCCCTTTTACCCTCTGCACTCCTGGAAAATCTGCATGCAGCTTGGGTGGTGTGGTGGGCATTGGGAGCTGTGGGACTCCAAGGTGGCTCCAGCACCTCGCTGCCAACCAGCCAAAATTCATGAGTTTTCAAGACATGACCAAAGTGCAGGAAGAGGCAGATTTGGCCAGGGTGGACTCTTGCCTCTCCACTGTAGATAAAAACCTGAAGCCAACTGCTTGATCTCTTCCCTGAGCTTACAAAAGATGGATTCTGAGCAAGGAAAGCATTAAACCCAGACTCAGTAGTAGATTTGCTACCTGGAGGTAGTGTGAGGCGGGCACCTCGGCCTGTGGCCTGCACATCTGACACATTTTGAGAGGCTTGCTCTCATCAACAGGGGCTTATGTATGACTTCACATTCAACAGCCATCCTTTATTGAGCACTAGTAGGTGCCAGGCACTCTGTGAAGGGCTTGACCTACATCGGCTACCTTATCAAAGTTGTTGTCAGTGAGGATTCTTAGCCCCAAGAGTTCAGCAACTTGTCCAAGGTCTCGCATCTGATTTCTGATAGGGAAGAAGTAAAGGGGGCATGAACCAATTTGTCAAGCCATAATGCCACAGTCCTAGTATCTTTAACTGCTTCCTTGGAGCATTATTTAGAATGTAAATTTGAAATGAGCGCAGCAGCCATCTGTAGCTCCAAATGGTTCATTTACAGAAAATAATCACAGGGGGGTGGCCCGTCCATCTCTTAGAAAGTACTTCTAGATAAACTCTTATCTGGTTTGTGTATTTGGGCAATGAGGTATCATTTCAGTACTAATCTGAGAAAACCATAATTACACATGCAAATGAAAATAAAATAATAATGTAGTTATTTCTCTATCCCTCCCTCAAAGCAGTGTAGATAATCAAAATGTATCTACATCACAAGAAACATTGCTCTTTCTCATGTGTTAGCTTTTTTCCTTAAACATATCAATAGCATTGACTCTTGTTACTTTGTTGTAATTAATCTCATAATGATCTGTTTCTTTCACTTGACTCTGAAGGCAGAGGCCCCATCTAATGCACCTTGTGCCCCTTGTTTGGGTTGAGTGCCTTTAAGGCCCCTTGCACAAGGATGACAAATGTGTGGCATGTATGCTGTTCCTCCACCTTCCCATGCTGTGGAAGACATTATTAATCAATCACTGCACTGATCCTCTTGCTGGTCATAGAATTCTTCACATAGACCTCTGGGTAGTCACTATCAACTCACCACAGATGACATGAAAAATGGAACCTTTTCCACACCTGGGTTTTAATGCTTAAATATGAAGCTTTCTTCAGATAGGAAGGGCTCTAGAAACACGAGAACACTGGCACGATGTGAGAAAATTGTAGAGGCTCCCTAATCAACATATCCCCTCTGCTGAGGGCAGGTCCAGAGAAGGGTTCATCAAAGAAGAGACACGGGCAAGTGCCCCACATTGGGTGACCCTACCTGGGATTCTTCAGCCTGGAGCTAAGTGGTCCAAATCTTCAGTGATGAAGCTTTGAGACGTGAGAGTGGGAGGAGTCAAAGACTACGGGAAAACTACTCTGATGAAAGAAAACCGTCATGCAGAGGTGGCTTGGGAGCATCCTGGCCCATGGAGTTTCTGGTGTCCACTCATCTCAGAGGCCCAGATGGGTCTCTAGCCTTTATCTGAAGCACCAACCAAGTTCTGTTTTAGTGAAACTAGTGTGAGCCCTAACTAATTCACATTGCAATTAAAGCTATAGAAAATTGAAAACATGATTTGACTCAATGTTTTTGGCGTTCGCGTTGCTTTAAAACTTTACTTGTGTGGCTAACAAAACGTGTGGCCATAAAGCTCTGAGCTCCCTCCACACCACCGTGTCAGACTGGAGGGTTGGAAGGAAACACGACTGGATGGCTTTGGAGTTCCTGTGGCATTTGCTCCTCTACCCTTTTACTCAATAATGGTTTTATTCAATTGGTTCTTTCCCTGGGCTCTTCAATCAGAGATTTGTCTTTCTCAAATTGAAAGCAAAAACTCATTTTTAGTAGGAGGCAGCTGTGGGCTCCAGCCCTGGCCCCACTGTGGGTGTGTATATGGCTTTGGAGATGCTCCTTTCCTTCCCCGGGTTTGTGTCAAGTCAGGAAGTGGAGACAGTGACTTCCAAGGACCCTTACAGCAGTGAAAGTCCTTGACTGACTCTGCTCAGAGCTGGACAAAGTTGAGGTCTCAGGTTGACCTCTTCCTTCTGGCTTGGCACTTTTCCGGGCTGAGGGAGCCGGTGTCTCTCTAGTGGCAGGAGACGTTAGAAGACCACAGAATGCTTCCCTGCTCAGCCTCCCATGAGCCTTAGCCTCCCCATAGAGGCCTGTTGCCTGTTTCCTCATAAAAAGGAAACTCATTTCTCTGTTCTGAGTTTGACGGTTCCCACACTCTTTCTTCCCTCCTCTCATTAGGCTTCAACTCCCTCCAGAGTAACCCGCTTGCAGCATCAGCCTCCAACTCTTAGGGTTGCTAAGCTCATTTTCCTTTTATACCACCTCCAGTAAGTCACAGACTGAATAAACTAAGATTCAGACCTGGGCCTAGTTAAGAAAGTTTTTCTAGGGTCAGGAAGCAAAAATCCAGGCTCCCACCAGAACCCTGGGGCTGAAAGATCAAGGGCCTATTGGATTGGACTCTTACCTCAGTAAAAAAGGAAAGACTGAAGCTCAGGCCATTGGAGTTGCTACACCCTGTAGGGTGTGTGTGTCTGTGTGTTTCTTTTAAATGAATTCCTTCCAAAGAAAAAGTTTGCTTATGTGGATGGACACTCTTTTTAAGATCCATGAATCAGCCTCTGTCTGCTCTAATGGATGCCTCATCTGAGACTTCTCAAGTGATTGGCACTTGGTACCCAAAGGGTAATCAGGTAGAAAATCTTTTTAATTTGGTAAAGTTAGGGATGTCAGAGCAGCTCACATGATGTGGTAGACCAAAATGTTCATCATTACAGAAGTGCATGGGGGAAAGGGAAAGACAAGAGAAAGTAGGGAGACCACCCTTCATTCTTTGCACGAAACTCTTCCAGAAGACCTAATGACATCTTCGTGGTCTATGAAGCCCAGAGGAGTCGATTTTAAAACCCAGGTCTCCCAACTCTCTATCAAGGGCTTTTTATTCCCAAACCCTTACTTCCTTTATTGAAGATCCCCTTCAGCTGACTCTTCTGCACCCCAATTGCAATTGCCCGGATACTCAGGCACTTTCACTGCCATCTTCTAGACCTCTCCAAGACCTCTTTAGAGTATACGTGTGTCCTTGGAGCCACATCAAAATGATTAACTCCACGAACAGATCATGTTTTGTTTCCAAAAGATTCTTCACTTTACTTCACCAAGGGCTTCTTCGAAGGACAAATTCTTCTGTGTTTCAATAGAACTTCACTTTCAGAAAGTGGGAGCGAAGATCAAATGTTGCAAGCAGAGGCTGTACCGCGAGGAGCCACGCGCAAGAGAAAGTTATGAGGAAATGGAGATGATGATCAAGCAGAAGGTATGAAGCGGGACAAGGACACGTGTATGGAACAGGAAGAAAGCAAGCCAGGGATAGAGGGGAGAGGCCAGGAAAAGCCCAGACCCAGTGGGTAGCACATTCGAGCACCCGAGGAGAGATCCCCCAAATCCTACTGAGATCCAGAGACCTACCTCGGACTCAGCTCCTGCTCCCCAAGGCCTCACCTAATTGCCATGTCCTCTAGCTACAAGAGCCCTCTGTCCCATCAGCCAAGAGAGGCACTCTTCCCTCATCCCCACGTGCCTCATTTGATTGTTTGTTTCAGGAATGAAGCTGTTGTGTAAAATTGGACCCATCCGAACCTCCAGCAGCTTATGGCAAAGGAGAAGTCCCCTAGTTTGGCTAATGATCAGAGAAAGCCACAGCGAATCAGCAGGGACACTCTCTTTGGGGCTGACCCAACGTGACTTTTCCCTGCAGCAGAAGGCAGGGTAAAGAATGAGAAGAACGGATAGAGACACTTCCCACTAGGGCGTTAGGAAAAACAGCGAACTGACGGGAAACGAGAGCCCGAGGCACTAGGATCAGCTGCTTTGACAGAAGTGAAGTCTTTCTTGGTTATTCCTGCTGTTGGGTTTGACTCTGCTGTGTTCTAGTCCAAGCTAACTATTTCCATGCAATTCCAAAGTCTGGGTTCATACGAAGTCTTCTACTGCACCAGGGAACATCTCGGGCAGACACTTTTAGAGTAGTTCATACTTCTGTAACTAGATCAAACAAGCTGAAACCATTTTCCATTCCCAAAAAGTTGAGTCTAGAGGAATACCATGCATGCTATCTAGCAAAAAAAAAGCAAGCCCGTCTGTCTTTTCTTCTTCCACTCAAACAGAACTCTAGGAGGCCTCTGACATAACAGGCTGATTAATCTCCTTTCAATAACAAATAGCAGTTAGTGGAGGCAGCTTGGGTCAGAGAATGTGGAAACTACATTTAATAGCAGGCACCATTCAACACTGGGTGTGTGGTCTTGGGCAAGCCCTCAACTTTTCAGAGTTTTGGTTTCTCCGTCTTCGAAGTGAAATTTGGGACTTAGCCAGTTGTTCTCCAAGGCACCGTTCCTGCAGCCCTGGGGAAGGGTGGTGTGGAGAAATTGGAGCAGGTGGGGTGCAGGCTCCCCACCTGCATCAAATAGGACAGTTCTGGGCTTATCTGTGTTACATATTGAGTTTCTGCCATTCTTTCCATTAAAGGGTTTCATTGCTTAAAATATTTCTAACAATAAAATAAAATTGAAAACCACTGAACTTGGTGGTTTCCAGAGGGAATTCTCTGAAAGAAAAAATCATTATGGAAAAGGGAAAAATAATGTTGTGCACAGACACTACACAAAAGAAAACCACTGTCAGTGCAGGACGTCAGTGTCAATTCTAGAGTCAGGTCATTCAGTCATTTAACAGACCCCGAGACCAGGCTGGTTAGGGGACATTTATATGTCACCTGATTAATCTCCCCCCAAATATTTGATGTATGTGTAGTTGCTTTAAATAATCAACCCTGTAATAAACAAAACTTTAATTTTGTTTAATATTCATTAGTCAATATTTTATATTGAAGAAAAAATATAAGCTCATTTGGGGACCTTGTTATAAAAGCAGATTTTCTGGCCTGTTCCCCAAGATTCTGCTTTAGAATATCTGGGGTGGGGACACGATTCTGCTATTTAAGAAGCCTCCCAGCCTACAGATCACATTTTGAGAAGCACCTTGAGTTAGGTTAGGGGCCCCAGAGCCAGGCCCTGGCGTGAAGTTTGTGTACAAGTGATGATTAAGAAACTGATCCCAGTAGAAACTGTCAAGAAAGTTGCGGCGAGCAGGACAGGAAAGGGAAAGAACACACACTCAGGTAGGACTTCAGGTGAAGTCCCAGCTTCAGTTTGATGCCACAGAGAGACACCTGAGAGTGTGTTCCTACGAGAGCCAGGGATCTGGGCTTTCACGCACTTGCCCCAGGTGGTCATTACCTACGGGCTGACCCACAAGGGATGCAAATACCCCACCAGCTCTCTGCATTCTGGGGGCAAAACAGCCCCACCACCTGAGAGTGGTCCTCATGGGAGAGAATCTGGGTGGAGAGGCAGTGCGGCAGGCTGCCAAGTGGGTCGGGCTCAGGAGGCCACAGTTTAGCAACACCTTCAGTCCAAGATGCTCCATTGCTGAAAAATCAGTGCCAACAAACATGGGAAAGAAACCATGAAAGCTCAAGGAAACATTTACGACAAGCTTGGACGAGTGAAGAAGAAGGGAGTACCCAAGATGAAAATGTTGCTGTACTCATGCCCCAGTAATTTCATGTAAAGTCAAAGGTCCATCAAACATGACACTGTGATTGCAAAAGAATATTTTCTATTCCATTGGCATTAAATTTCCTTTTGACACTCTTGGAAGGCAGCTTTATGGAATAACTTCCCATTTCACTGCCACTTTCCATTTGCATGCAACAGTATTCAGCTGTTAAACTAGCCCACTCTATCCATCTCAATCCTTTCCCTTCGAGGCGGTTTTATATTTCCGCATCTCTGATGATTACGCATCTGCTTCTTGTCTCTGGTTCTGAGCAATACACTCCTTGAGGATACTTATCAATACACTCGAGTGCCCACAGTGAACTTCTTCACAAACTCTGAGCAGGTAACAAAGGCTGGCAGGTTGACTTAAACTATGCACACAGTCCAAAGTTTTACTCTGATGGATCCATGCAAGCAAATCTTCTCCTAGCCTTCCGTTCTATAGGATTCCTTAGGTTGA
Organism: Tapirus indicus; assembly: GCA_031878705.1. Lineage (NCBI taxonomy): Eukaryota > Metazoa > Chordata > Mammalia > Perissodactyla > Tapiridae > Tapirus > Tapirus indicus. The sequence continues at coordinate 32,451,160 of CM062927.1, forward strand.
TCAGCCAAGGAATCCCTTAGGTGATTAACTCTAATCCCTTAGGTAATTAATCAACCGAGTATTTATTGAGCACCTGGTCTGTACCCATCTTGACATTGGGAAGGTCACAAAGGTTATAAAACACAATCCAAGTACCCTGGGTACTTAAACTAGTTGGGAAAAGCAATGTTTAACTCATGTGAATCAAGAAAAAGGAGAATATAATACAGTCAAGAGCTACATTATCAAATGGCACTAAAACTCAAACGGTAGAGAATGTATTGAAAGTTAATTGTGATGTATGGACCAAAAAGCAAAAGAAGTGAGAGTAGGTTTCATCACCGTGTCAGTTGGTAGTGGTGGCCTAGAGCATTGTCTCAAGAAGTCTTAGCCCAGATCTGAGCTGAGTCAGTTTCCCAGTTGATAAGTAACATCTGCCAGGGCAAGAAATGACGAGGGGTAACATAAGTACAGGAAATGTCACGCCCCTGCCAGCACTGTTCACTTCATGGTCAAGAAGACCTTAAACGGAGAGAGTCTTTGGAACCCAGCTACCAAAGGTAAATTCAATGCCAATTTTTTTTAAATTACATTTCCTAGGAACAAGCTGGCTCTTCCCAGAATACAACAATCACTTCACTCATGGAGTCCAGTCCCAGTGCCTGTTTTTTCCCCTTTCCAAACAAATTTGCCAAATCAGAACTCCTTCTGGAGGGCACATATGTCTGAAACTACCCTGGAGAGAGAACTTGCAGAAAAATGGGAAAGGAGAGGGGAAGCTGGGCTGAATTCAATGTCAGGGGAGAAATGCAGGCAGAATGATCCCATCATTCACCACTGATACCTCAATGCTATTTGCACATCACTTTGTGAAGGATGTTGTAGGAAACTAATCATGTCATCTCTGGGCTTGGCTATCCCCAGGTTGGGTGGACAGTTGCAAGGTCAGGTAAGAATCGTAAAGTGTGGAAAAAAAGAACATTGAATTTGCCAACGCGTAAGAGTTGGGTTCTAGTGCCAAATCTAGCACTTTCTTGTGTGAAACCTTGAGCATCACTTAAGTCTCAGCTTCACCATCTGGAAAACAGAACCAGTATGTCTGGCTTCTGAAGAGAATATTTATTGTTTGGGACTAACATCCTATGCCCCTTTTCCTTGGTAAGAGTGCCCTGAGTATATTTGGGGACACCATTCTCCCTCATTTTTAGGCATATAATTTGAGGGAAATTAACCCCACTTCCAGCACCTAAGAAAGGCCTATGAATGGGCTAAACTTATCCTTCCAGCGATTGATTAAAAGCTGGGTACACATAAAGGTGTGTTGGTAAATGTTTAACAACTGGCTCTGTGAATAATAAAAGCACTGACTCGTAGCAGCTGCCGATTTCTGTGGTATAAATACTCCCAGTATGGCTGATGTTGAGCCACCAACATGATGTCCCTGAACTTGGAGCGGGGAAGAGATCCACACCATGTGAGCTGGCCCCAGCACACCACGGGCACAATCCAATAGAAGTAAAACTCAAGCTGAGTAAGCAAGGGCGTGAAGTCTTTTCCACTTGTCTTGGTTCCAAGAAGGTGTAAAGCTTGGGATTAGTAGAACTATTTGTTACAAAGAAAGAAGCTTGGAGACCTAGAGCCTCCCCAGAGAAGGTATGATGAATGCAGGTCATGACACCTGAGTCTTGGGGCATTTCACATCTAAAGCCATTTCTACCTACAAATTCACATTTTTGCCTAAGCCATTTTGAGTCAAGTTTTATGTCACCACAACCAAATGAAAACCAACCATACGCTACATATGTCGTAGGAGTGTTATAAGAATAAAGTGAGGTAAGCTACACAAAGTTTTTAAATTTCAGGTCTTCAAGGGACCACATGCATTACCTCCTATGAATCCCAAAGACAAAGTTCTCTAACGGGTCAAAATTATCCTAGAGTGAGGAGAGTGAGAACAAAGGATTTTTCCTGCCATCGCATAGACAGAGACGATCAGAGAGATAGCAGCTCAGGAATGTAACAGTCTGAAAGCTTTAGAACATGAATTGAATCTGTCCAATGGGAATTTTCTTGGGTGTCACTCTTTAGAAGTTTGCCTGGGTCTTGGAGGGCCCATATATTACCACCTAGAAGTGCCAGAAGCCACTAAAGCTGAAGCCCCCCACAATACCACTGGCTATTGTAGTCCAAATAACAGCAAACCAGTCACCTGCCAAGAGAAAGAAGTTTAGGTTGCTGCCAAGAATCTGTGCCTCTCAGAAGAGCTGATGAAGACAACGTGGGGAGGAGGCATTACTTCCTGCCCATATAGTAAGGTGGCTAAGAAGCCAACATCTGGAATTCTGGAAGATACATCAGTAAAGTTCCACAGCCAGGCACAAGAGAAACGGAGCAAGGCTCTTGCCAACAGTGACAGGTTCCAAGGAGTCCTTGCTTTTCCTATAAAGTATTCAAATTGGTGCATCTCCAGCCACCTTCCACAGCAAAGATCATTAAGGTTTACCATGCTTTTGTTACATATTGGGCTCATTTTGATTGATGAAAGAACCTGAGAGGTATGCAGGATATCTATAGACTTGTCATTATAGACCAGAAAAGTGAGGGAACTGGACATGACCACAGGACTCTTGACTTGGTGGGGACTAGAACCCAGATGTCCTGCCTTCAGGTCTAGTATCCTTACCTCCTTCATAGTCCTTAATCTAATTAACCTTATACAGGGGTTCTTGTTATTTAAGTATTTATTATTTAAGTGCATGCAGTGACAAAATTCCATAGAGAACCTTGTAAACATATAAATCTCAAAATATTCCAATGTTCTAACTACTTATAAATTTAGTTTCCACTCAAGTGTCTCTTTCTGATTAACGCTAGCAACCATCCCCTCCTATCAGCTATGCATCTTTTGGAGCAAGTCTTTGGCTAAAATGCAAAATGCAAAGCAAGTCCCATGCAAAGTTAATTCTCAAGACTTAGGAAAGATTCCATGACATTGAAAATGATGTTGGAGGCCCACTGGAAATATACACAAAACCATCAACAAGTACAGATCTTTCAGAGTTTGACCATTTAACAATGAAAGAAGAGAAAATAACAATAAATGATGTTTAGGAAGAGTGTTTCAAAATAGTGATTTACAAATCAAAGAATTAGCAAAAGTCTTTGGAGAAACTGATGAAGCTCTCAAGTATTTTCACTCCAAAAAATGACTTTTTTGACATTTCAATAAAAGTCAATGGTTAGGAAATAGATGTTGTTGAAAAAAGTTACGTCAAAAATCCTATCCCTTATTCATTCTAAGAGTTAGCAAATTGTGTTTATTACTGATATTTTGCTAAATGTAAGATAAAATAAATTATTTCTTCCATTCTTTTCAAAATATAGACCCAACAAGACCTTTATATTTCCTTCATTCTTATGAAATTTTGGTCCTTGATTTAAGTAAATTTATTCTCAAAAGTCTTTATCTTCTACTATTTATCCTTAGATCAACAAGCAACTTCAACATGGTTCTTAAAGATGTTTCTAGAAAGGGATGGCTTAGCAACCTTGAGTCTTTCACTTAGAGAGAAGAAAATGGTAACAGTTTATTAAATCTCATCAGTGCATCTCTGGTTCTACCTCAATCAAGATATAAATAGATGTGAAACATTTACCATGTGCCAGGCACTGTGCAAGCATTCAGTACCATGGCCTTCCCCAAGGAACCTGTAGATTAACTAAGGGATTAAGATGTAGAATATTTGCAGTCTGATATATAATTGTATTAAAAAAAAGGCTAGTGCATACAATGCAGATGCTGAAAACCTAAAAGGAGTTAAGAAGAGACAAAAAAAGGTGAGACCAGAATGGATTAGCATGGGTGAGATAATGATGGATAGAAAAGAAGAGGGAGGGTAGAGGCAGCATTGGAAAAGGTAAAATGGAGATAAGGCAAGACATAGGAGGCTCCTGAGCTCCCCTCTTCCCATTTATGCACTGAACGAGCAGCTACACAAGGAGCAAATCCCTCTGAAAGCGATCCAGAAATTCCCACACATTAGGTGAATGAGAAAATACTCACATTGAAACAAGTAGGAAAGGCTGAGACACATTATCACCATAGACCCCACCCCTGGTGCAGCACCACACAATCAGGAGGGAAACCCCAACTCCCAAATTTTCACTGAGGACTGAAGAGTTTGAACCCCACATCTGGGACCTCAGCTTCCAAAACACCTAACTTTGAAAGCCAACCAGGCTTGTGTCCATAAGACCCATATGGTTACAGCAAACAAAGAAGTTCTCAACTGGCTGTCTCCTCCGGAGCACAGAGGGGCATGCAAAAATGCCCGTCCATCTCCCCATCTTTCCCTGAAAGAAGTTTATCTGCATACTTTAAAAGCTGCTGCCTGAGGGTTAGGCTTCTAATTTAGCTGCGATCCTCCCTGGAGGCCAGGGAAGCTGGTGGACACCTTTCCTACATTCCCCCTCCAGCCTGCTCCAAGTCACCAGTATTTCCCTGGAAGGATCTTGTACACATGACTGCTCCTCAGCTTTTACGGCTGCCACCGAAGGGATGGGTCCTCAGCTTGCCTGCCTCTGATAACCAATGGGGCTTCCTTTCATGAGTCCAAGACTAGCAAACAAAGCAGTTCTTAACAAACTATCCCCTGGACTCCAGGGCTCAGCACAGATGGAGAAGCAAAAGATACCCATCTCCCAGCCTTTCCCAAAAGGAGTTTATCTGCATACTTCAAAAACTGCTCCTTGAGGTCCTGGCTTCCAATTTAACAGGCATCTAGGCACTGGCTCTGATCCTCCTCAGAGAACTGGGAAGCAAGCAGACACCTCCCCTGCCTTCTCTATCCAACCAGCTCCAACAATAATACCAGGTCACCAGTATCTCCTGGGAAGTAGCCTGTGGACACATGTGGTACCCCAGCTTTTGTGACTGCCACATGATGGATGGGTGCCCAGATCACCTGGCTCTGATAGCTATGGGGCTTACATTCACAAGTCCACAGAACTATAGCAAACAAAGAAACAGTTCCTAATGGGCACAGGAGCACCCCCACACACAGCTGTACACCCCATAGGTGGAGTGAACAGAAATGCCCGTCTCCCAGTTTCTCCCTGTAAAAGGCTTAACTACATACTTTCCAGCTGCTGCCTAAGAGTCCAGCTTCCAATCAGCCTGCATCTAAGTGCTAACTGTGATACTTCTCTTTGGGAAACTGAGAGGTCTTGGCACACCCTCAACTACTGAGAGTCACTAAAAACAAAGAAAGAGGCTTGGACAATCACAGAACTTTGACAGACAACTAGGGGCTTGGACTGGGCTGATTGACGAGGTTTATCTCCTACAGGAGACCGCTCTGTCAGGAGTGGTCTGGGAGAGGTGACTGTTTTATCCAATGTGCAGACACCAACACAGAGAGTCAAGGAAAATGAAGAAACAGGGGAATATGTTCCAAACAAAAGAACAATATAAATCTCCAGAAACAGATCTTAATGAAATGGAGATAAATGATTTATCTGATAGAGAGTTCAAAAAATCAGTCATAAAGATGCTCAGTGAGGTCAGGAGAGCAGTGAATGAACAAAGTGAGAATTTCAACAGAGACAGAAAATATTAAAAAGTATCAAACAGAAATCAGAGAGCTGAAGAATACAATAACTGAACTGAAAAACTCAGTAGAGGGGTTCAAAAACAGACTATAGCAAGCAGAAGAAAGGATCAATGAACTTGAAGACAGGGCAGTGGAATTCATACAACCAGTGGAGCAAAAAGAAAAAAGAATGAAAAAGAGTGAAGATAGCTTAAGGGACTTATCATACACCATCAAATGGATCGATACATATATTTTAGGGGTCCCAGAGGAGAAGAAAGAGAGAAAGAGACAGGAGGCTTATTCAAAGAAATAATGACTGAAAACTCCCCTAACCTGGGGAAAGAAATAGACATGCAGATCCAGGGAGCCCATAAATTATCAAATAAGTTAAATCCAAAGAGAGCCACAATATGAGACAAATTATAATTAAATGGTCAAAAGTTAAAGACAGAGAGAGAATCTTAAAAGCAGCAAGAGAAAAGCAACTTGTTATGTTGTACCAGGGAACCTCCATAAGATTATAGCAAATTTTTCAATGGAAACATTGCAGGCCATGAGGGAGTGGGATGATATATTCAAAATGCTAGAAGAAAAATCTGCCAACCAAGAATACTTTACCTGACAAAGTTGTCCTTCAAAACTGAAGGAGAGATAAAGAGATTTCCAGACAAACAAAAGCTGAAGGAGTTCATCAACACTAGATTAGCCTTACAAGAAACATTAAAGGGAGTTCTTCAACCTGAAACAAAATGTTGCTAATTAGCAAGAGGAAAATATGAAAGTATAAAACTCACTGGTAATGATGACTATATAAATTCAGAACACTCTAATGTTGCAATAGTGGTGGGTAAATCATTTATCACTCTAGTATGAAGATTAAAAGACAAAAGTATTAAAAATACTATAACTACAATAATCTGTTAATGAATATGCAATGTAAAAAGATGCAAATTGTGACATCAAAAACATAAAATGTGACGAGAGAGAGTAAAAATGCAGAGTTTTTGTGTGCAAAGTGAAGTTATCAGCTTTAAAAAGACTGTTATAAATATAAGATGTTTTATGTAAGCCTCATAATAACCACAAAGCAAAAATCTATAGTAGGCATATAAAAGACAAGAGAAAGGAATCAAAGCATACCACTACAGAAAATCATCAAATCACAAAAGAAGAGAGAAATAGAGAAAGAAAGGAATTACAAAACAATCAGAACACAATTAACAAAATGACAATAGTAAGTCCATACCTATCAATAATTACTTTAAATGTGAATGGACTAAATTCTCTAATCAGAAGACATATAGTAGCAGAATGGATTAAAAAAAAACACAAGACCCAACTATAGGCTCCCTACAAGAGACTCACTTCAGCTTTAAGTAAACACATAGACTGAAAGTGAAGGGATGGAAAAAGAAATTCCATGAAAATGAAAGCCAAAAGAAAGCAGTGGTAGCTACACATATATCAGACAAAATAGACTTTAACCTAATGACTGTAATAAGAGACAAACAAGGTCATTATATAATAATAAAGTGGTCAATTCATAAGAGGATATAACATTTGTAAACATTTATGTACTCAACATAGGAGCAACTAAATATGTAAAGCAAATATTAACAGATCTGAAGGGGGAAATAGACAGCAACACAATAATAGCAAATATTTCAATACTCCACTTTCAACAATGGATAGTTCATCCAGACAGAAAGTCTGTAAGGAAACATTGAACTTAAACTACACATTAGACCAGCTGGACCTAATAGACTTATATAGAACATTCCATCCAACAGCAGCAGAATGCACATACTTCTCAGACACACGTGGAACGTTTTGCAGGAAAGATCATATGTTAGGCCATGAAACAAGTCTTAATAAATTTCAGAATTGAAATCATATCAAGCATCTTTTCTGATCACAATAGTATAAAACTAGAAATCAATTACAGAAGAAAACTAGAAAACTCACAAATATGTGGAGATTAAACAACATGATCCTGAACAGCCAATGGGCCAAAAAAATAAAATCAAAAGAGAAATCAAAAAATATCTTGAGACAAATGAAAATGGAAATACAACATACCAAAACTAATGGGATGCAGCAAAAGCAGTTCTAAGAGGAAAGTTTATAGTGATAAATGACTACGTTAAGAAAAACAAAAGATCTCAAATAACCTAATTTTAAGCCTCAAGGAACTAGAAAAAGGATAACAAACTAAGTTCAAAGCTAGTAGAAGGAAAGAAATAGCAAAGATCATAGTGAAAAGAAATGAAATAAAGACTAGAAAGATAATAGAAAATATTAATGAAATTAAGAACTAGGTTTTTTTTAAGATAAACAAAATAGACAAACCTCTAGCTACTCTTACCAAGAAATAGAGAGGACTTGAATAAATAAAATTATGAATAAGAAGAGGCACTACAACTGGTACCACAGAAATACAAAAGATTGTAAGAGTCTACTATGAACAAACATATACCAACAGATTGGACAACCTGGAAGAAATGAATAAATTCCTAGAAACATACAACCTACCAAGATAAATTATGGAGAAATAGAAAATTTAAATAGAGCAATTACCTGTCATAGGATTGAATTAGTAATCAAAAACCTCCCCAAAAAGAAAATTCCAGGACCAGATGGCTCCACTGGCGAACACTACCAAACATTTAAAGAAGAGCTAATACCAGTTATTCTAAACTCTTCCAAAAAATAGAAGAGGAAGGAATACTTCCAAACTCATTTTATGAGGCGAGCATTATTACCCTGATACCAAAGCCAGACAAGGATACGATATGAAATAAAAGTTATAGGCCAATACCCCCTATAAACATAGATGCAAAAATCCTCAACAAAATATTAGCACACCAAATTCAATAATACATTAAAATTATCATACATCATGATCAAGTGGGATTTATTCCATGGATGCAAGGATGGTTCAACATCTGCAAATCAATCAGTGAAGTGCATCAAATTAACAAAATGAAGTGTAAAAACCATATAAACATCTTATAGATGCAGAAAAAAGTATTTGACAAAATGCAACATCCTCTCATGATAAGAACTCTCATGAAACTGTGCATTAAGGGAACATACCTCAACATAATAAAGGCCATATTTGACAAGCCCACAGTTAACATTATAATCAATGGTGAAAAGCCGAAAGCTTTTCTTCTAAGATTGAGAACAAGACAAAGAGTGCTACTCTCACCACTTTTATTCAGCATAGTGTTGGAAGTCCTAGCCAGAGCAATTGGGCAAGAAAAAGAAATAAAAGTCATTTGAATCAGAAAGGACGAAGTAAAATAATCTCTATTTGCAGATGACATAATATTGTATATAAAAAAACAGTAAAAGCTCCACCAAAACACTGTTAGAACAAACAATTTCAGTAAAGTTGCAGAATATGAAATCAACATACAAAAATCAGTTGCATTTCTATGTAACAACAACAAACTTTCAGAAAGAGAAATTAAGAAAACATTCCCCTTTATAATAGCATCAAAAAGAATAAAATACTTAGGAATAAATTTAACCAAGGAGGTGAAAGAGCTGTACAATGAAAACTATAAGACATTGATGAAAGAAATTGAAGACACAAACAAATGGAAAGATATTCCATGTACATGGATTGGAACAATTAATATTGTTAAAATGCCCATACTACCCAAAGAGATCTATAAATTCAATGCAATATTTATCAAAATTCAAATCGCATTTTTCACAGAAATGAAAAAAATCCTAAAATTTGTATGGAACCACAAAAGACCCTGAATAGACAAAGCAATCTTGAGAAATGCAGGAGGCAACACACTTCCTGATTTCAAACTATATTAAAATCTCTAGTAATCAAAACAGTATGATATTGGCATACAGACAGACACATAGATCAATGGGACAGATAGCCCAGAAATAAACCCACACATAAATGGTAAATTAATTTACAACAAAGGTGCCAAGAATATACAGTGGGGAAAGGACAGTTTCTTCAATCATGCGAAAGGATAAAACTGGACTCCTACCTTACACCACACACAAAAATCAACCCAAAATGGATTAAAGACTTGAATGTAAGACCTGAAACCATAAAACTCCTAGAAGAAAACATAGGTGGTAAATTCCTTGACATCAGTCTCGGCAATGAGTTTTTGGATTTGGCACCAAAAGCAAAGCCAACAAAGATAAAAATAAATATGTGGGACTACGTCACACTAAAAAGCTTCTGTACAGAGAAGGAAATTATCAACCAAATGAAAAGGCAACGTATGGAATGAGAGAAATTATTTGCAAGCCACATATCTGATAAGGGGTTAATATCTAAAATATACAAGGAACTGATACAACTCAATAGCAAAAAACAAATAACCCAACTGAAAAATGGGCAAGGGGAGTGAATAGACATTTCTCCAAAGAAGACATACAGGTACATGAAAAGGTGCTCAACATCACTAATCATCAGGAAAATGCAAATCAAAACCACAATGCGATGTCACCTCACACCTGTCATGATGTCTACTACCAAAGACAAGAGATAACAAATGCTGGCAAGGTTGTGGAGAAAAGGGAATCCTTGTGTACCGTTGGTGGGGCTATAAACTGGTAGAGCCACTATGGAAAACAGTATGGAGGTTCCTCAAGATATTAAAAATGGAACTACCATATGATCCAGAAATCCCACTTCCGGGGACATATCCAAAGGAAACTAAATCATTATCTTAAAGAGATAGCTGTACTCTCATGTTTATTGTACCATTATTCACAATAGCCAAGGTATGGAAACAACCTGAGTGTCCACCAGTGGATGAATGGATCAAAAAATTGTGATATATATATAATGAAATATTATTCAGCATTAAAGTAGAAGGAAATCCTATCATTTGCAACAACATGGATAAACCTGGAGAGCATTATGCTAAATGAAGTAAGCCAGACAGAGAAAGACAAATACTGCATGGTATCACTTATCGGGGAATCTAAAAAAAATTCAAATTCATAGAAACAGGGAGTACATAAGTGGTTGCAAGGGCCTGGGGGGTTGGGAAAATAGGGAGAGCTTGGTAAAAAGGTACAAACTTTCAGTTGTAAGATGAATAATGTCTGAGGATCTAATGTATAACATGGTGATTACAGTTGATAATGCTGTAGTATGTAACTGAAATTTGCTAAGAGAGTAGAACAGAAATGTTCTCACCAATAAACAAAAGGTAAATATGGGAGGTGATAGATGTGTTAATTTGACTCAATGGGGGAAATCCTTTCACCATGTATAGGTGTATCAAATCATCGTGTTGTACATTTTAAATATGTTTACAATTTTATTTATTTATACCTCAATAAAGCTTAAAAAAAACTGAAAAAAATAGAGAAAAGATAAAAAGAACACCTGGATCTTGGAGGTTCAGGAGAGTTGTCTTGAGGAATAGTAGGGAGTTAGGTGAACATGGGACAATCCTATTCCCTTTTCAAGTCCATCCATGGGTGACATTTTAGCAGCCTCTTTCACTGAGTCCTTGAGGAGTCTGCGTGGACCTTGTGTGTGAATGTACAGGTACACACCACTAGTCCAAAACTATTAACCTTCCTCTCAGTTGATGTTGGTGTCTCCTGTGACCAACAGTATCTTCACCAATACATGAAAACTTAGACTTATGGGTTTCCAAATCCTGTTTTTCCACACCCTAAGAGGTTATCTATCAATTTGGGGTTGTATCAATTATCTCCTGCCACAATAATGCTGTGTAATTAAAAAACATAAAACCTCTGTGACACATAACAATAAAATTTATTGAACTAACAAGTCTGCAGGGTTGAATTGATCTGGATTGGGCTCGGCTGATCTTGGGTGGGCTCACTCGTGTGTCTAGGGATGACTGGCTTTTGACTCATCTAAGAAAGTTCTGAGCTGAGCTGAATGGAGTGACTGCTCTTTTTCATGTATCTCTCATCATCCATCATGAGCACATATGTCCATGTGGCCACAGAAGAGGGTAAGAGGCAATAAGTCCAATCACACAGGTGATATTCAAGCCCCAGTGTGCATCAGATTTGCTAACATTCCACTGGCCGAAACAAGTCACGTGGCAGATCCCAGACTCAGAATGAGAGAGCATTTCAAAGTTACATGGCAAATGGTGGGGACGGAAAACCGGGCCCCTTAATGCCATCAATCTACCATGAGGGTTATAACAACTTGTAATTAACAAGGCAGGGAAAGGACCAGTATGTACGGTCACGTGATCCATTAGACACCCTTCCTTAAAGCTCGTCAAGCCTTGATAGGAAGAGAGGGAGGGGTTATATTATTTTTTAAAGTGAGCTAGCTGAGCAGCCAGCATTTTCCCAAGACTGCCCTGCACTGTTCAGAATAAAGACGCAGGCAATAGGCCCAGCTTGGATACCTCAGACCATCTGCCAACAAAAGCAGAAAAAAAAAATTAATTATGAATGGTGTCTTCCCATGCTAATCATTTATTGTAAAGGATTTCTCCAGCTTGTTTATAATAGCTGTTGCCTAAGGGTGCATGCTGTATAAATTGTCTGATTACAGGATACAGAGTGCTTCTTAATAGGCCTCAGCTGATTAGGAGACGGGAAAGAAATTAAAGAGGCCATTTCCCTTTAGGTATGCAAATACCTCCCAGAACAAAAGACAGAGATATGATAGACCATGATGAAAACACCTTCTTTTCTTTTTACCTTATACTATGTACCAGGCAGGGAGCAAGCTTCATTGCATGTGTCAGCTGAGATGTGAACGGTCTAGTAATTGAAACAATACCAACACCAGAAATGCATGTTAGGTGTCGAGCGAAACTAGCTCCCTGGGCAGCCTTGCAGCAAATGGTAGTGTGGTGCTTGAATCTCCGGGTAAGGGGTCACTTCTGACTTTGAGGTAATTTGACTCTGCCTCGTTGAGCTAAATTTGTATCACATCGATCTTCTCATTTCTGAAGCCAGAATTTACATGTCAACATCTGGCAGGGAGGGCAGTCAGAAAGGCAGACTAAATGTGTTTGAAAAACAGTAAAAAACATAGAAGTACACAGACTCATTTCTTCTTCTCAGGCACACACAGATTCACACACACACGTGTATGCAGGACTTTCTGTCCAACAAATATTTTCCCTCTTAAAATGTTCCTTGGTGCTTTGAAGGAATATATTCAACATGGTTTTTCGCTGTGGTTTCACTCTCTGGGAGAGCAGGGATTGCATAGGTCTTTTTTCTCAACCAGTTTATAGAAACTAAAATGCAGAGGTGCTTGGAGATACCAAGGGTGGCTCCAAAGGGAGGATTCTAACTGTTCAGAAGAAAATACACTGGGTCCCAGATTTTAGGCACTTACAGGCACCAATTATAGTCCCTGATGGACAAAGGGAGATCAGACTCTCGCAGCCTACCAGGGTAGATCTTCCCTACTCCAAATTTCGGTTGGTCTCACGTGCATCTTGTCAATGCTTCGTTAGAGCTGAATTGGTTTTCTATTGCTGTATAACAGATTACCCCGAAACTTAGGGACTTAAGACAGCAGCATTTATTATCTCACAGTTTCCATGAATCAGGAACTTAGGCACAGTTTAGCTGAGCCCTCTGTCTCAGAGTCTCTCCCAAGGCTGCAACCAAGGTGTCAGCCAGGGCCAAGTCTCATCTGAAGGCTTGACAGGGGAAGAATCCACTTCCAAGCTCACTCACATGGTTGTTGGCAAGATTCAGTGTGCTGTTGTGGGCTGCTGACTAAAGGCTGCTCTCGTTTCCTTGCAGGTAGCCTTCTCCATCAGGGCAAAGATACAAAAAGAGCCAGAGAGAGAATGTCAGCAAGATGGAAGTGATGATATTTTACATCCTAGTCTCTGAAGTGGCATCACATCATGTTTGCTGTATTCTATTCATTAGAAGTGAGTCACTAAGTCCAGCCCTCACTCAAGGGGAGGGGATTATACAAGAGCATGACGAGGTCAATGGGGGCCATGTTAGAAGGCTGCCTAATATAAGATCCCTTTGGCATCACCTACCATAGAAAACCCACTCAGGAAACTCCTGCCATTTCCTCTCTCAGGATCAACCCCCTGTGCTGACTCAGACTGCTGGCCTTTGCAATTGTGTTTCCCTCTACACACTCTATAAATGATGAATTTATTTTCTTATCACTTGAATATTAATTCAAACATCACCCTCTCAAAAATTTTCAACCCCTATCTAGTCACTTATTTCTAATTATTAAGTTATCTCATTAACCCATTTTACTTTTTTCATAGTCTTTATTTTTAAAAAGTAGCTAATTATTCACTTGTTTATTATTGTTACTTTCTTCTCCAGACTCTAAGCACCATAAGGAAAGAAAGACCTGGTCTATCTTGTTCAGCATTATATTCCATACCTAGAACAGTGCACATAGTGCATTACAAATATTTGATGAATTAATGAATAAATGAATGAATCCCACATAATGTAGCTCAAGAAAATCCAGCTCCCCATTCAAACAGTATGTTTACCTCCCAATGCCTCAGTTTCCTAATATGTAAATTGAAAATACATTCTCCCTAGATTGCCTTTTGCAAAGGAAAAATTAAAGATAGCTGAGAAACATTTTACCTTTGGAGTATAAAAGCAGTATTTGACAATTATTTTTCATATATAGTTACTTGGGTCAACAATTTTCTCTTCAAGCCAAATTAAATGCAGCAAACCCTTAAGAAGAGTACTAGAGAATCAAATGGGAGACAATATGATCCCAGGATCACTTTGGGATCAGAATACCTCAGCTCTAGTTTTGACTTTATCACAAACTACGAGACGAAGGACCAGTTCTCCTCAGCCTCATTGTCTTCGAGCTAAACTACAGGGGTTGGACCAGCTGATTTAACCTTGCCAACTACTTGTGAAGAAAAATCAAACCATTGGATCTAAACAAGAATTTTTTAGGCCACTTCTGGATCTTAAAGGAAATCTTGGAGATTCTTTTGAACGCAACTGTTAGAATTCCTGGTACATGCCAGTGGTCTATGGGGTCCATAATATAGAATATTTGGAACTGGGATTACTCAGAAAACCAAAGATGGACAATCACCATAACTGAAAGGCAGCTTCTTAGCTCTGAATTCAAAATATAAACCCTCAATTAGTGCATAGATAAATAGATAGGTAATTAGGTAAGTATTGTAAAATGTTAATGATAGAATCTAGGTGGTGGATATACAGGTGTTTATTGTAAAATTCTTTCAACTTGATTGCGTGCTTGGAAATAGTCATAATAAAATATTTTTTAAAAAGTAAACCTCAGCTCAACTCCTTGCCAAACATATTTAGGTATTCTGGGCTGTAAAGGTCCTTTTCTTCAGGCTGCACCATGTCATCCCATTTGCTGTATTGTCACTTTGAATGGTGGTTCATCCCAAAAGCAATGTTCAGAGGCTATCTGGAAACTTCTAAGATTGGCAAGTGGGTGAGAGATATTCCAGACATATGTCAAAATGCAAAGTGCAAAGAGCAAAGGAAATGCCAGTGACCACATACTTGTCCATTTGTGATCTCATTTGAACCCATGAGAGAGGCAGAGTGGCAAAAATGTGACCATCCTATAGGCAAGAAGATGGAAACCCCATAAAACGAAATGCCCTTCCCGGGGTCACACAAGTACATTGAAGAGTCAGGATTTGAACTTGGGTCATTGGACTCAAAAACTCTTGCATCTTTAGTCTAATAATAACAGCTATCGCTTTACTGAGCTTTTACTATGAGCCAAGCTCTGTTGTAAACGCTTTTCATGTACTAACTCACATTCCTCCTCATAACAACTCCATGAAGTAGGAACCACTTTTATTATCCTCATTTTATAGGAGGACATGGAGGGTCAGAGAGGTTAATTAAGCTTGCCCAAAGTCACACAGCTAGTAGAGGTGAAGCTAGAATGTAAACCTCATCTTGACCCCAAGGCATCTCAGCACTAAAAAAAGGTATGCATTGATGGTTATCAAGAATCGTCTAAAGGTCTCTAAGATTAGATTAAATTTCCAGTCAATTCAAGTTCCTTATGCACATGTATGTAATGAATTTCTCAATAGCTGTCAACTTAACCAATTCAGTGAATGTTCTCCTCTACCGATCACTACCACTCGACGAATATTCTATGCGTTTAACTAAATTTATTCAAATCACAACAAAACTAGACCATTTGGAAACATGTTGGTTGATAGGATCTATTCACAACTGAGGGATATACGAATTTGGAAAAAATTACATGAGTTTTTAAAACTAGTTCTGAAATTACTTCAAAAGCAAATTATATTTGTATACCAAGGTTCATAGCACAATTATTTATAAGCCAAAAAAGTGGAAACAATCCAAATGACCATTAACTAATGAAGGGATAAATAAAATGTGATATATCCATAGAAAGAATGATACTTGGCAATAAACAGAAAATACTGATACGTGCTACAACATGGATGAACCTTGAAAACAATATGCTAAGTGAAAGAAGTCAGCCACAAAGGACCATATACTATATGATTCCATTTATATGAAATATCCAGAATAGGCAAATCTATAGAGACAGAAAGCAGATTAGTGGTTGCCTAGGCCTGCAGGGGATGAAGATTTCGGGTGGGAAGTGACAGCTAAGGTTTTCTTTTTGGGGTGATGAAAATGTTCTAAAATAGATTGTGTTGACGGTTGTACAACTCTAAGAATGTACTCAAAGTCATTGAATTGGACATTTTAAATCAGCAATTTGCATGTGAATTACATCTCCATAAACCTGTTAAAAACAAAACCAAACAATAACCCTGAATTGACTCGGAGAGTTTGCTAAGCTAGGAACGAACTAGAGACACAGTATTTTTTTAAGGTTATAATATTTTTAACCTTGAGTTTTAAAAAACTAATTAGTAATGTACTTTTCTTATGGGGAAAGTAAATTTTATGTTTCTTATAATTTTTGTTTTGTTTCAGAGTTAATGAAATTATAGTTGAAAATATATTTCACTGTTTTCAAAAGCCAAATAAAACTATTCTTTATTCTTGGATGGGCCCTTCCTGCCAATTTGGAAAGGAGTGATGTCAATGCTTGTTTATGACCAATACATGCGCGAGTGTAAAGCATCTTCTAGCCAACACCAACTGCCTGAACTAAGACTTGGGTCTGTTCTCTCTCTGCATATATTTAGTGTCTACAGCAGACAAAGAGAATCTCTCTAAGGGCCTATTTCTGGATCTCTTGCTGCTAAAAGTGAGCTTATTTTCTTACTTTGATGTTCCCAGAAGCACAAGTGGGAGACTTGTGCTTCTGGGAACCTGCCTGCAAGGGGATGCCTGCCTGCATTGATTGCGCCATCTTTCAAGAAGAAGGGAACCTGTGGTGGATGCTGTGGACGTCCCTCCCAACTGTCTGGTCCCATATCATTTCCTTGCACACCTGCCAAACTTTTAACAACCAGCACCTGCCTTCTTTCCCTAAGGGCTTTCTCTAGCTGCCAGAGCCACTCTGTTTGTGCAGCATGCCACAAGTGCAGGGTTGACACAATATGGGAGCAGCCCTCGGCCAATGCCTCCGTGTGGGATAACTCTGGGGTACAGTCAACACCTTCTCAGCTACCCAATGGGATGAAGTTCCAGTTGCCCTCACAGGCAACCTGCTTGTATCACACCCTTTATTGGCTTCTTTTCCTGTCTTACTTCCTGTGATGGTTAATTTTATGTGTCTCCTTGGCTGGGTCATGGATATTTGGCCAAACATTATTCTGGGTGTTTCTGTGAGGGATGAGTTAGGGATGAGGGATGTGTCTGGATGAGATTTACATTTAAGTCAGCAGACTTTGAGTAAAGCAGATTGCCCTCCATAATGTGGGCAGATATCATCCAATCAGTGGAAGGCATGAATAGAATAAAAGGCTGACCTCCCCTGATCAAGAGGGAATTCTCCAGCAGACTGACTTTGGACTTGATCTGCAACGCTGGCTCTTCAGACTTCATCTGTAACATCGACCCTTTCTGGCTCCCTGGCAGACTATCTTCAGACTTCATCTGCAACCTCAGCTCTTTCTGGTTCTCCAGCCGACTGCCTCTGAACTTGAACTGTAACTCTTTCCCGAGTCTCCAGCCCGCTGGCCCCCAGCATCAGATTTTGGACTTGCCAAGCCTCCCCAATCATGTGAGCCAATTCCTTAAAATAAATCTCTTCTTATATGTATACACATCCTATTGAGTCTGTTTCTCTAGGGAACCCTGACTAATACAATTCCCACTCTTTTAGTGGAATTTCTTAGGATAACCTCTCAAACAAATTACTTGTACTTGAATCCGGGTCTCAGGATCTATCTCCAGGGCAACCTAAACAAGACAGGTCCTGGACATCTCACTGAGAAAAGATGTGTGATTCTGGATGGGAGGAGTCTTATGTGCAATACTGAAAAGGTAATAATTGAGCACTTACTGTGTGCTTGGCACATATTGCTCTGCCTTGTGTACAGTACATTAATTAATCCTCATTATAACTCTGTGCATGTAGGAGCACTATGGCCACCCGCATTTTACAGATGAGAAAAATAAAATCCAAAGAGGTTAGTATAGGATTAAACCCCACAATGGCTGACTCCAGAGCTTGCATCCTAAATCGCACTTCTCTAGTGCCCAACATTTATTTATCTAGTCAAGAAAATAAAAAATGACCCTTCCACGCTGCAGGACCACACGTTTCTCCTGGATGCAAACATTCTGAAAGGATGACAAGGTATAATTCGATTGGAAGCTTGACTCCACACCTGTGTCAGCTTTTCCTGCAATAGGCCAACATACCTGCTGTTGGGCGCAAAAAAACCTGTTTCTAAGAAAAGTGTGCCTCTGAAGAAAAAAAGAGAGGAACGGAGAGAAAAAAGGTGGGGGGAGGCCGAATGTACAAAGAAGGACCTTAGGAGTCTTCTTGGAGGGCAAACAGCTTTTGCAAAGCAACATTTTGATGAGTTAAGTGCAAATGAATCAGGAATAATGAGAAACACATGGGCTAAATTTTCCTTAAAATATACGAGTTTAAAAATTAAGAGGAAAAAGTGCTTGGGGAAAATGTGTTTTAAGTTTTAACCAAACTGCAAACATTTGCAAAATGGATCAAGATATTTGTTGAGCCCACAAAATGCCTATGTTGGTCCATCCCGGGCAGATAGAGTGATAAAGAGACAGATAAACAGTGGAGGGAGACATGTTGGACCGGTTTGGACGGAGCTCTACGAAAGAGCTGATCCAGGCTCCCTGAGAGCTGTAAATCGGGGATTTAGAGCAATATTGCTTTTCTTTCGCTTATTTCTCCAAGTAACACAAGGCACTGCGCTCTGGATGCAATACTGATGAACAAGTGATACAGTCATTTGAAAAGCTGTTTGTTGAGAACACAAAATATATTTGGTGTTTTTTTTTAAGTCCTTCATAATTTGTATTAGCAAGAGAGCTGAGAGACAAGGAAAATATGTCAGGATTCCGGAAGCTGGTAGAACACATGAGCCGAAGGTACTCAACTCAGTTATCGTCGGCTTCCGGGTGGCAAAACGACGTGTCAACAAGGAAGGATCACAGAGGCCAAAACTCCCTGTGGTCAGCAGGGCAGCGATCCAGGCAGAGGGCTCCGCGGAAGGCAGAGCAAGACTCTGTGAAGAACTCGGCCAGAGGCAGTCATTCTCTTCACCGAGACTTCCCCTTTCCATGTGACACTTTCCATTGGTTTCCATTCACACTCTCAGAAACACTGACCAAAGTTCCAGTTTTGTTTTCAACCAATATAATTTTTAGATAAGAGAAAAAATGGAGTTTGGGGAAATATTTACTTATTTTTAAAGAAGCAACCCTGTTGTCTAGTACTGACTTCCATAAAGAGCTTTACAAGGTCCAGAGCTGTTACCGGGGATACCGGGTCTGGATGAGCAAGTAGAACAGGCACGATGGCCCGGAGAGAGCAGTAACACTCAGCCTTCAAACTGGCTTTGTTTTTCCTGAGAATGAACCTGACATACCCACACCTCTTTGGAACAAAAAGCTCTTTAATCAGTACCTGGAGCCTCGTCCTCTCCCACTACTGCTCTTCCTAAGGATGACAGGGACACCAGATGCCTCGTGGCCACTGTTGACTCTACCCTATTTCCAGAAAGGACCAGGTGGAAGCTAAGCGTCTGGATCTAGGAATAGATACCACTTTGGAGGAACATACAGAATATTGGCGTTTCCAGTTATGAAGATGGGCCAGACCTGGGCTTGGGTACAGAGAACAAAAGAAGAGCAAGTTCCTAAAAAGAGACCCCACCCCCACCCGAGCAACATGGAGACAAATTTTTGACTCTTTTGCTGGCTGCTGTCCTTTACCAAGACTAACAACTTACTGTTGTGGACGGAGGGCCCTATGGAATTCAAAGAATATGGTATTTGGGCTTATGTGCCCAACTTGTCTCAGTCCTCTTTAATATCTAGAACTTCTTTAATAAGTAAGACACCTGATTATAGCTGTAATAAAAACCCAGAGGAGAAAAAATGGCTTTGTACCACATTCTCTCTGTGTTCAAGATAATCAAAGACAATCGATGCAAACCTAAGGATTTGGAGGAGAAAATGGGAGGGAAACTCTTCTGCAGAAAGGAAAAGAAAAATGGTCTTTTTGAGGCTTCTTTGAAAAGAAGGAGCCTCAGTTTTAGAGGAAACCAGCTCATTCTATCGCTGACCAGATGAGCAGGCTAATTACATTTTCTGAGTCTCAATCTTCTCTTCTGTAAAATGGGGACTGACGTGCAAGGCGTTGTAAACATCAGAAGTGATACAGGTGATGTGTGTGGCACATAGTAGATGATCAGTACTTGAAAGCCATTTGCCATCATCCTTGTGAACTAGGAGGCAGAGAACGTGAAGTTGACACGCAGCTACATGGAAGCAACATGTTTCGGTTCCCATCTGTCTGCTGGTCAGGATAGGTGGAGGGAAACCTCTTCGTGTTCTCAGTGTTGGCGGAACAGCGTGGGCCTCCTGCACAGCGACAATTCTGTGGAGGTGGAGTGACATTTCTGAAATGCCTTGACTGACACCTTCAGCCATAAAAATAAAATAAAATAAAGTAACTTCTGTCTCGTTAGGAATACTGAGAACCCTTCTCTAGATCACCCACTTGAAACATGAAAAGGGGTGGGTTTTGCCAGGAATGACAGCTATCCTCAAGATGCATTTTGGGAGTCACTCAACAGAGCACCTGGTCCTTCTTTGGAGGAGTGACTCTGCCACCACTGACAAGGAGGGCATGAGGCATGTGGTGATTCTCCCCAAAAAGCAACATGGAAGTCAAGGCTACTCATGTCTGGAAAATTCTGTCAGCAATCAATGGTGGACTATTTCGGAGGAATTACTCAGTGTATCTTCAATAGCTGCATTTCTTAAAATATGTTCCTTGGTCTTAAGAGATGTTAATATTTTGTTAATAAGAAGTAGTTTTGTGGTCAAGTTCGTCTGAGAAACACTTCATTAAACATTGCAAAACATGTTTCTTTTGTAGAGATCATTCCAGTACATTTTATATCCTCTTTAAAGAACCTGGGAATCTTGCAGAGGGGAATGTAGCTTGGAGCTTTTTCCATATTTACTTTATCACAGATCCCTTTTATGGGGGAGCGTGTCAAGGGCCTCACAGTCCAAAGAATACGCCTTGGAAAGGGCTGGTGTAGGCAACTCTGATCCATCGGCCAGTTCTTTCTCCTTCTTGGTTCTTGAGAGGAAATTTTTTATTTCATTATCTTGTGTTGTTGATTTTATTCTAACACCTCTGGATCCCAAACTGGCTACACATCTGAGTCATCTAGGCATCTTTAAAAAAAGAAAAAAGAACGATTGAAATTCTGGAGCCACGTCCCAGATTCCCAGGGATAGCAGCCCATGTGTCTGTACTTTCAAAATCCTCCACTGGGGAGTATGGGGCAGCCAGCCTGGCACAGCTAACCAAGACCTGATGCTTGGGAACGGTAGGGAGTCACTCCTCTACCCTGTGCTGTGACAGCATCGTCCATCTTCTCGTCATCACAGACTTCACAGCTGTTGACATGAGTCTTATCTAAAAGTGAAACTGGCACGTGATGGTGCCAACCCAAAGGGAATTTTGAGACCTGAAGAGAAAGGGATATTTTCTTTCCACTCTCCAGACCAAGAAAGTAAGAGCAATCATTGACTTTCCCTAAAACCCATTAATTCTATATTTAGGAAACTAAAAGGAAAGGGGGGAAGAAAAAAAGCCCAACCACAACCTCACACACGACGGAAAAGATTGTAGATTCCCAGTGGCTGTGTTGGCAAGATGCAGAATGAGCGGCCTTCTGTGGGGTGTTACCGTTCTCATATTGGATTTTTCTTTTCTAAAGTAGGTGAGTTAATTTATCTTGGGCCCACATTCCTGCAGACAGGGTAGTGATCTGGTATCTTCATCACCACTAGAGGTAGGGCAGTCTGGACAGGCCAAGTCTCTTGTATGCCTGCAAGCAGTTTTAAAAGGTTTTGGTTAGCTCCAATTTTATTAGAATGAAAGCTTTTCACAAGTAAGAGGTTTTATGGGAGTTATTTTTAAAGTAATGTGTTTTTACTGGTTTCTGGTAAGATCAGTGAAATCACATGACATTTTTAAAGAATTTTAAACCAAAAAAAGATGTTCAAACAACTTGCCTGAAACACAAAAGCTAGGAAAGTCAGAATAAGATATTTGAACACAGGGGAGTTAATGCCATGATCAAAACAGTTCTGAGGACACGGAGGGACAGGGCAAAGGAGGACTCCAAGCCAGGACAAAGATGAACCGAGGTCAGTGTCTAATCTGTCATCCACGTACTGACATACACGCACTTGCATCTCTCTTTGACTCAGTTACCCCTACAAATATGGGATCTCCATTTGTTGTGTTTGAAAATTAAGTTCATTAGAAAAGAGAACATACTCTTCATTACCCAGACCTCAAAAGAAGATGACACACAAAAATCCAACCGAGTGTCAGCAGAATATCAGACACACAAATCATGGAAGATCCAAGGTGGAATTTTATCTTCTTCGGCTCCACTTCTTTCTTCTTTGTCTTTGTCTCCTTCATCTTTATTGTCTTTTTTTTTTTTGATCCCTAAAGTAATACATGCTCAGTGCAAACAATTCAGACATGTCTAATGCAACCTGTAAAAGATAACCTCTTCCTTCAGGTAAGAAAACAGGTCGAGAGAGAAAGGCTGACTGCCCACGGTCCACAGCAAGTTAGTTGGCCATCCAGGGCCAGAAATCAGATATTTAAATATCTCTGCATGGTGGTCTATAATCCTAATATGTACTTACTACACACACATATGCTTGTGCTTGCTATTAATTTGTTTCTTACCTCCCTAAAATGCACACACACATGCACACACTCTGCCCCACCACCACGCACACACACAATACGATAGTAAGCTTCATGAAGGAATGGCAAGGTCCACGTCTTTCTAATATGGCACTGTAGACCAAGTGTCTAGCACTTACCAGGCACTCACTAAATACATGAGTCGTTAAATGAGTGGATCTCTGTACAATGCCCTTTCAAACCATGGCTGCCTTCTAACCCTTTCATCCAATACAAGTGAGCAACCAGATAGATCTATCAACGTGATAGAAAATCTGCAAAAGGAGTCCTCAGAACTCCTCCCTCTAATAGTAGAAAACAATTAAAGAGTGAATAATCACCTGCTCCCTGAGAGGATGGCATTGAGGCAACTGAGTCTTCTAGAAAGAGAGCAGTAACAAGCTTCTGGAGATCTGTATATAAGTTCTGTCTGTGCCATTGCAATTGTGTGACTTTGGACTCCTGCCCCTCCCGGAGATGACAATGGTACTACCTGTACTCTTTCTCCTTGAGTTGGTGTAAGGGTTAGGTGGAACAATAATTTGAGGGAAAAACAAGAGTTAGAAGTGTTGTAGACATATGGAATTTCTATCAAACAGAAGAAGCTTTCTGAGAATGCTACTCTGTCCATTTAGGTGCCATGTAGTGAAATTATATAGAAGATGTAAAAATGCTTTCATAAAGTATGGGCTTATTTCACTATGGATTCTGATTGCTTTCATAGAGTAGGAACACTCTCTTTCTTGAAATGAAATCTTCAAGGGGATCCTCTCCCCTCATGAGCTCTGAAGAAGGACTCCATTCCTTTCTTCCAGAAGGGGATCATCTTCGACCTTGAAATGTTACTTGGTTCCACCCAGTCTCAGTTTAACTATGAGACACAACATTACTCAATACTAAGAGGTCACCCACCTTGGACACTAACTAAGAAAGGGAAAAGTTGAGTCTCCGGCTGCCATTGCTTGGAGATTCTTAGATGGAGAACAGATTAAGCTGTGTTCAATATATTGACTGCCTGCCTACCACTCAGAGTACACTGCCTCTACCTTTTCCATTCCCTCTTGGGTAATAGAACTTTCCACCATTTTCCTCTCTTACTGGGTTGACGTATAAGTGGTCATTAATGGTGCTCTCCAAATATGTCTGACCCTCTACCTCCTATGCACATTAAGACTGTGCTTCCCAGCCTCTTGGCACTGAATGAAGCCACATGACTAGTTCCCATCAATGAGTTGTGAGGAGAAATGATGTGTGTCACTTCCAATCTGGAAAATTTAACAGCCAATAAAAGTATCTTCACAGTTCTGTTTTCTCTACCCTACCACCCAGCAACACTTGAGGTATCAGCCTACATCCCAGAGTATGCAGAAAGGGGACAAAGCCCCCAGCTGACCCAAAATGAGGATGCACAAGACATTGATTTTAATGTTCAAAGCTGCTGAAACTTTAGAATTGTTTGTGACTGCATCATAACCTAGCCCGTCAAGATAAAGGCAAATTAGAAAGGTAGAGAATATCTGCATCAATTTACCTATTGCCTATACCTATAATAAACCACCCCCAAACCTAGTGGTTTAAAACAATCACTATTTTATTTGCTTATGATTCTGTGGGTCAGCAATTTGGGTTGGGCTCAGCTGAGTGGTTCTTCTACTTATTTTACTCGAGTCACTCCTATAGCTGCCATCCATGGGGGTACTGGATGCGAGCTGGTTTGTCCAGAGGGCCTCACCCGGGTTGGCCCATCTCTGTCTCAATCTTCAGTAGATTAGCTGAGGCTTCTCCATCTAAACCTCAGTACAGAAAGAGAGCAAGAGCAGAAGTTATAATGCCTCTTGAGGCCTATGATAAGAACTCCCACATTCTATTGATCAAAGCAAATCACTAGTTCAGACTCAAGGAGGTAGAAAAATAGAGTCCACTTCTTCATTGTAGGAGCAGCAAAGTCACATTCAAAGGAAAGGGGGAACATGTGGCCTTCTTTTGCAATCTACCACATCATCTCATGAGTAGAATATTGGCCCAGAGAGTTTAGACACTGAAACAGCATCTCATCAATTTTTTTCCTGGTATCATCAACAAGATTTTACCAAAGAAACATTAACTCAAAGAGCCACTATTTCACCACCTGCCCACAGAGAGCTGTCATCAACTAGTCTCCGTGACACTACATGGCCTCCTTATATTGCAGCCTCTTTCAACCAGTAGCTACCCCACCTCCCAAGATACCTGGGTCATCTCCTCTGTTATCATTTATTCAATGTTTAAAAAAACACATCTCTCTCAAGATGATGATTTGGAAAAATCAGATGAGAGCCAAAGGTCCCCAGCGGACTGGAAATTTTCATGACATGGGGCAATGACTAATACATGAAGACAGTGAAGACCACAGGGGTAATTTGGATATGATGCTGAATAACTTGATGAAAGCACTGATGAATAATAATAACATTACTTTCTGAGTACTTAATATTACTACTGCTAAATTAAATGCTAAATAAAACATGTGCTTTCCTAAGAATGACATCATATCTTTACCAAAATGTGCGGGGCTTGAATAAATGGTAAAGGGAACGTAGGAAATCTATGTTGACTACTTCTTTGTACAGTCTTAACAGAGTTGAAATGGAAACCCATGCCACCTACTGAAAAAGGATAATCACCAGAAAGAAAAAATATGAAGTGTTAAGGAGCCAATGGCAGGTCCCCTATCCTCCATGTGAGCCCCACCCACCATTTTACCTTCACTTGTCACTCCTCTTGGCCAAAGCTCCAGAGTCCATAGGGTCATTCCTCTTGTCCCCTGGATTCTTGCAGCGTCTCCACCTTCTGGTGTTCAGAGAAGGGCTGGATGCATGGCAGCGTGCAGGGTTCACAGGCCTGGCCTCCCAGATCTTGCCCTCTGCAGCTACCATAGACACGTCAGTGGGCAAGGGGGCACATGAGGACAGGAAATGCTCCCTCGGCCACATCAGCCTGAAGACCGCAGGGAGACTGAAAGGCTGCTGCTCTCTCAGACGGAATGTGAGTGAACTTCCCCAGGGCAATTGGATGGATCCAGCTCCAAGCGGTTCCAGAATGTGAAAGGGCAACTGGCCTCTGGGCTGGTTGTGAAGGTTGTAGGAAAATTGAGCGTGGGCCCTTGGAGTCGCTCTCTACGGGTCTGCTCCCTGCTGCTTGCCAGTTCTTTTTCCCCGCGCTGGCATCCTGCTTTCCGGTAGCCGTGTGGTGACTCTTGAGGGAAGAAAATGAGTTGACCTCTACCAGGAAGCCTTCCTGAGCTAGCCAAGGGGGCTGCAGGGCCTCTCCCACCCGCAATGCATGCTTGAGTGCTTACTGCAGAGTGAACCTGTCCTACTTTTAACCATTCCACTATCTTTTGTATAAAATTATAACAGTGTTTAAGCTGAGACTGGACTTCTGAAGTCTTGATGGCTAAGAACCAAGGATATAATGCCATTTTAAAGCTGCCGACAGATCTTTAGATCAAAATGGTACAGGGATCGCATAGTTTTCTCTACCCTTTCTCCCTAAACCCTAATGAAATAACACTAATAAACTCAAAAGTGCTGAGAGAAGGAGGAGGGAACCCTTCAGGAGAACAAAGAATCTGAGGAGTTTCTGGAATATGGAAAGTGTATGGGATCCCACTGAGCATAAGTCCTGGGAGTGGAAGCTGAAGTCCAGAACACCCGCGGAAGGCACCTGTAAGGGTGGAAGGCATTCCATCTGTCAGAGCTCTGGAGAGACTTGAAGCTATTTGCCTGTGGGTAAGCAGAGCAGAAATGGGAAGGGGGCAGAAATCCGGGTGACGATGTGGAGGTCTTTCAGGCTCCCCTCTCCCGTTCCCTATTCTTATCATACTGAGTAAATGCTGGTTTACACCCAAGGTCTGGACAAGGCTCCTGACATGGCCATCGGTGCCTCTTTCACAATGGAGGAGGGGATGACCTGCTAGTTAACCTGACCTTCCTAACCTCCCATCCCATATGTTAAGGTTCAAGTCACCCTGCCACACCATTCAGGGAAGGTTGCGTTGGGGAAGCAGAACTGTACAACCAAAATGGAAACCCATGCCAGCTACTGAATAAATCAACCAAGTCCATAATTGTCCCCATGGATGGACAGCCAAAGATTGGGAGGAAGGTTTAGAATCCACTGAGGATAACTTGCAGCACCAAACAAACATACGAGTGAAAAATGACCCTGGAGAAAACTCAAAATTCAGGAAACACAAGAGAATATCAAAATGAAGTTCAGAGAGATTTAAGACAATATGACATCCATAAAAACAGAACAGGCTACTCAGAAAATAAAGCAATCAACAGATAAGGAAAAGTGCTTTGCAAATAAACACGTGATAATGTTGTGGATGTTTGCACTTACCTACTCAGCATCCATTCCTCCCTTACTCCATCCCAAAAGAACCCCCATTTTGTTGAGGTGTCCGCTCATCCCAGGGAGCCCAGTGACTCAACAGCCTTTTTTTTGTTTTTTTGGTTATTACAAGAAGAGGGTGTGGGCTAATGGGGATGGAGGTGTAGTAGGCTGAGGAATGGCCCCCAAAGATGCCAATGTCCTAAACCTCAGAGCCTGTGCACATGTTACCTTACATGGTAAAAGGACTTTGCAGAGGTGGTTAAGGATCCAGAGATGGGGAGACTGTCCTGGATTATCTGGGTGAGCCCACTGTAATCCCACATCCTTACAGGAGGAGGAGGGTCAGGACCGTAGTAGGAGGTCTGATGGTGGAAGCAAGAGGTGGAGTGATGTGAAGAAGGGGCCACAAGCAAGGAATACAGGTGGCTTCTAGGGTCAAAAAAGGCCAGGAAATGGGTTCTCCCCTGAAGACCACAGAAGGAACACAGCCCTTGCCGACACCTTGATTTTCGACTTCTGACCTCCAGCAGTGTAAGAGAATGAATTTGTGTTGTTTTAAGCCACTAAGTTTGCAGTACTTTGTTATATCCGCAATAGAAAATGAATATAGGACGTGTTACTGACATTTAGTGGGCAGATACCATGGATGCTAAGTGTACTGAAATGCACAAGCAGTTGCTTACAATAAAGAATGATCTCGATCAAAATGGCAATAGTGCCGTAGTTGGAAAACACCGGAAGCCACTCAGAAATATCTTTTCCCCTTTGCCTGTGGTTGGGTAAGGAATAGGCAGGTAACAAAATTCAGTCCAAAGAGGTGTGAAGAGAGTTTGGCTAGATTCCTAAGTGGTCGTCAGAGATCTCCTTCTCTGGAAAGACAAACAAAGAAGCGTACACACCCAGTTCCTCCTGGAAACCATCCTACAGCCATGATGGGAACCCACGTTAGGATAAATTTAGCACTGTGGGTAACAGAACAAGGTAGAAAGAACTTCGATCCTTCATGACATGTTTGAACAGGTAAACCAACCAACCCGTAATTCTGTCTCCCCTCTGAACTTACAGTTTCACACACACAAAAAATAGACTTTATTGCTTAAGCCATTTGAATTCGACTTTCTGCTGCAGAAAATGTATTCTAAGTAATACAGTTGCAAAAAAACACAAAAGATGTGTTGAAAAATAAGGCCAAAGGCAACTTCCCAAAAGAAAAAAGACAAAATAAGTGAAAATTCATAAAGTTAAGCTAGCAACATAGAAGTTCCAACTCATGTAAAAAGGGAGGCATTGAAATAACCACAGAGTGTGGTCACACAATGGAGTATTATGAGGCAGAAAAAGGAATGAAGGAGTGGCGCCTGCTACAACACGGAGAATCTTGGAAACACAATGCTAGGTGAAATAGCCGGGCACAAAGGACCACATATTACATGATTCTGTTTACATGAAATGTCTAGAATCGGCAAATCTGTCGAGACAGAGAGTAGATTAGTGGTTGCCTAGGGCTGTGGGTGGGGGTGAGGCGGTGAGCGAGGATGGGCAGGGACTACTACCGGATTCTGTTTTGCTTGCTTGCGTTTGAGATGACGAAAGTCTTCTGAAATTGATTGTGGTGTTGGTTGCAGAACTCTGTCAACATATAAAAAAGTTTTAATTGGATAGTATGTGAATTATATCTCAATAAATCTGTTAACAATAATCAAAAATTATAAAAGAAAATGTCTAACACGTGAAAGTTCCTACTGAGCAGAAACACCAAGTACTGAGCAAGATTGAAAACTAAAACCCACATTTCTACATTTCAATATATTTTTATAAAAACTTACAAAGAGTCAGAACAGGTTATCAACAAAGTATAAGACTCAAAACTGCATCTAATTAGCTATAAATAATACAGGAGATTGGAAGAAAACAGACAAATAATCAGAAAATTATAAAAAGAAATTATTTTAAGCCTAAAATTTTATACTCAGCTAAACTATAAAAATTATGAGGGGAGGGGATAAAGATATTTTTCAGAGGATTCACAGTGTTTTTTTGCACATATCTTTTCCCAAAATTTACTTGACAATACAGGCAGCAAACAGAAAAAGGAATACGAGGAGACGTGGGCGTCAGTCACCAGGGGATTAGCCAAAGACTGAAATGAAGAGAAATCCCAGGATGAGATCTGAAAAACAGTGTATCTGGGGCTGGCCTGGGAGTGTAGTAGTTAAGTTCATGGGCTCCACTTCCGTGGCCCAGGTTCGCAGACTGGGATCCTGGGCGCGGACAGACGCACCGCTCATCAAGCCCTGCTGTGGCGGCGTCCCACGTACAGAATAGAGGAAGATGGGCACGAATGTTAGCCCAGAGCCAGTCTTCCTCAGCAAAAAGAGGGGGATTGGCAACAGATGTGAGCTCAGGGCTGGTCTTCCTCACAAAAAAAAAATAATAAAAAACAATGTATCCAAATTTGAATTAAAAGTCAGAGGGCTACAAGAAAAGCTTTCAGAAGTAGGCTTATTCTCACAAATAGTGTGAATGAGTAGCTGGATGATCTTAATTAGGGCATAAAGGCATAATTTTAGTGAACCCGAAAAAAACACCAAAAAATCAGAAACTCCAGAAAAAAAATGCAAGAGAAATCTCGGTGCAAATAAAAGTGAACCAAAAAGTGGCATAAACTGAAGCCAGGGCGGGAGGTGTACTGGTTTCCCAAGCTGCTCTAACAGGCGACCGCAGACTTAGTGGCTTAAAATAACGAAACTCACTCCCTTACAGCTTGGAGGTCAGAAGTCCAAAATCACTCTCACGGGCTAAAGTCAAGGTGTCATCAGGGCTGGTTGCTTCTGGAGGCTCCGGGGGAGAATCCCTTCCCTCGCTTTTTCCAGCCTCTCGAGGCTGCCTGCATTCCTTGGCCCGTGGTTTCTTCCAACGTCTTCAGAGCCAGCACTGCAGCCTCTCTCTCTGACTGTGCCCTCTGCTTCCAAAGGGGACCAGAGCATTGCCTACAGGCGTCCTCAGCGACCAGCCCTCCTCAGGTTCTGCCTCAGCTAGAGCACGCTGCCCTGCCTGAGGACCCGCCTCCTCTGGAGGCAGCCTTTATAAAACGGGTGGTCTGGGCGGTGAGATAAAGCCCTGGCTTCTTCAGTCCCATGCAGGACAATTCTGAAGGCCATCCCAGTTTCAGGGCCCCCATGGGGTCGCTGCACCATTGAGACAGCATTGCAGCCCCACCACCCCTCTGCCCCCGTTCCTTCCTTTCCCTCAGACTTTTCCCTGATGAACTTCCTCCCTGCCCATCTCCGTCTCAGAGTCTGCTTCCTAAAGGGCCAACCTGGGGTGGCCCCTTCACACTAGCTTTTTTTAACTATGCCTAAACTGCCTTATAAATGTCAGCAGAGAGCTATGAGCATACTTTTGTTTGCTTTCTTCTAGAAACGAAGGTCCATTTAAAATTTGAGGGAACATGGAATCTTTATTTTGACAAAAATATTTTAAGGGACTGTATGCAGAGTTCCACAACGTCCCCATCTCTAATGGAGAGATTTAAGGCAACAAGGAGCTAAATTGCTTTGCACTGTAAGGGAAAAGACTGTCTTCTTGGAGTCTTTGTGGCCTCGCATCTTCTCAGTACACCCTCCTGCAGTGTCTCAACTACAGGGCTGCTTAGTGGGTTTTAAACTCAATTTGGAAAGTCAAAGTCAACATTTTTTCTTAAAGGAGGAAGAATGCATTGCCATTCTCTGTCCAGAATACGAACATACAGAAATTATTGTCAGAAGCATCTCACGCCATGGGAAATTATGTGGTCTTGATAATAGCGTCCAATGGTTTCCCATAACACTAAAATCAAATTCAAAATCCTGATGGTTTTACCAGGCCCTGCGAGATCCCAGCTCCACCTGCATCTTGACTCACCCCGTATCCCTTCTCACCCTGCTCATTACTACTGCTTGGCCGTTCTTGGAACTTACTAAGCTGCTTTCTGTCTCAGGACCTTTGCACCAGCAGTTCCCTTTGCTTGAAATGCCTGAAATCTTCTTCCCCTGGATCTTTACTTGGCTGGCTCTATCTTGTCATTCAAGTCTCCACTCAAATGCCACCTCAGTGTAAAGACCTTCCCTGACCAACCATCCAACGTAGAGCAATGATGTCTTCCTTACCTATTACATCACTCAGCTTTATTTTCTCCAGAGCACTTACCACCAGCTGGAGATATCTTGTAAACATGTTTACTTGCTTATTATCCCCTCTCCTTGTCCCCCTAGAAGGTAACCTTCTCAGAGCAGGAGGTTTCTTTGTCTTGGCCCTGCTGTCTTTGCAGCATCTAGAATAGTTCTTGGCCCTAGTAGATGCCCAATAAATATTTATTGAATGAGTAAACACTATAATACTATCTGAATTTGGTATGTTTAGGAATGTCATCCCAAAGTAGGGGGAAAGCTCTTTACTTTTAAAGAAATTAAGAGATAGAGTCACAATTTCAAAATAGCCCTAAGTGTTGGCAACTTAAGTAAGTGGTGCTTAGCTTATGTCGAGACCCAGAATGTCTGGCAACCCTGGGCATTGAAAGCTATGGCCCTTCTCCTCAGGGGAAAAAACAGTGCTTGTATATACACAAAGTAGGGTGCATACAACCTCAAGATTCCTTCCCCCCAGGCTGAGAAGCCCTACTTTAAAGACTCTGTGAAAAGCATTTGTAAATGGCACACGGTTAGCAGATAAGTGAGTGTTTCTGGAGTAACTGAGCGCCATTTTTTCCCCTTGATGGTCCACACCATTTAAACAGGTCTGGCTGAACGGGTGCTTCCTCCTGGCGCAGGCAGAGGGGGCTGGGCTGGCAGGAGGACAGAAGGGGTCATCAACTCTTACCCCTTGCTAAGCATGACTGCTCTTCTGAACAACCTCGGTAGGCTCAAGGATCTTATCACCTGCCCTCCCGGCCTCAGTTAACCTCTCTGAAGAGATATTAGCCCCATCTCAAGTAATTATCTTTAAACGCGTCAGTCTCCGGTATTTGACTATAAATTCGTTAAGACAGGTTTACCTAAGAATCTCGAGGGCAGAGTCTGCACAACACTTCAGCGTTTATGAAGCAGATGCTAAGCAGCAGGCACTGGGCTCAGAAGTTTACACTAATAA
Source organism: Tapirus indicus (assembly GCA_031878705.1). Classification (NCBI taxonomy): domain Eukaryota; kingdom Metazoa; phylum Chordata; class Mammalia; order Perissodactyla; family Tapiridae; genus Tapirus; species Tapirus indicus. Next base: position 32,483,602 of record CM062927.1, read on the forward strand.
ACGATTGCAATTTTCTATAATTTATACTCACCACAATCCTGAGAGATGTATCCTAGCATTTATTTGCCCATTCGTTTATTGTTTTACTTTCTGGACTAGAATGTAGGTTGTATGGGACCATCAGTTGCAAGTGAATGCAGTAAATATGGTTGAATGAATGAATGAATGAATGCCCAGGTCATGCCAGGCACCATTCCAGGCACTGGCGATACAAAAGAGAACAAGATAAGAAGGCTCTGCTCTGTTAAGGTAGACAAAGAGTGAGCAAAGAAAGACCATACATAAGAAGGTAAATATATCATTTCAGATTGTGATAAGAGCTCTAAAGAAAAAACCGTAAAGCTGGTTAATGAACTTGAGAGTGACTTGTGGCAGGAGGATGCTCTGTTAAACAGGCAGCCTGGGGAGCCCTCTCTGAGGAAGCAACATTTAAGCAGAGACTGAATGGCAAGAAGGATGTAGCAATAGTGTGATTCCAAAGAAGAGTACTCCAGATGGAGAGAACAGCAAGTGCAAAGGCCCTGAGGTGGGAGTTTGGCATGGTCAAGGAGCCGAAAGAGGGCCATTGTGTCTAGAACTAATGAGTACCAGCAAGAGTTCAGATGAGAAATTTGGGGACACTGGCAGGGGCCAGATCACGTAGTTTAAGAACTCGGGGTGTCATTCCAGTTGCTACTGGAGGCCACAGAATGGCTTTACACAGGGGACTGGCCTAATATCTTTAAAAGATCACGCTGGCTTCTGTCTGGAGAATGGACTACAAGAAACAGAGAGGCACCAGCACGTAGACAAATGGACAAAGGACTGGATGAAAGGCTAGTGGAGAAGGATCACTGCCTGCGAGCCAGGGGACCTAAGGTCCCATCCCAGGCGCCCCCGACCTCTTGGCAGGGTGGGTGAGTCTTTCTCTGAGGACTCATTGAGCCATCTTTCAGGACTGCTTCAATGTGACATTCTGTAAACTTCTGCATCTTGGGCTTGTCCTTGTCATTTGGGTTCAGAGATAACTCTAAAGAGAGCAGGTCTGTCCCCCGACTGTCTGAGCTGCCCCGAGACAGCCTACCTAACATGCAGGTGACAAAGGTCAGGCCAGCTTCATGATGCCGGGCGGCTAGGGCAGGCTGCTGGAACCCTTCTCCCTGGCTGTTCTTGCCTCCATGTGGGGGGATGACGGCCACTTGATTCTGCTTCTTAATCAGAAGACCGTCAGCACCCAGCAGCTCATCAGGGAGTCTGTGATGGGGCTCTATGTCTCATTTTTCTCTTTGCTCCCCCAGAAGAACACATGGATGCCCCTCAGGGCTCACCCAGTGTTTCCTCTGGGAAGGGAACTGTGTTCCTTCTAGGCCAGCATTCCAAACGCTGCAACTTATTGGTCTGACCAAAGAGAAAAGGGGTTTGACCTGGTTGCGTGTTGAATCTGGCTCCATCCCTCCCTGCCTGCCTCCTCTCCTTTCATCTCCCAAAGTGGTCCCCTCCTGGCCTACGGGAGAGGGCTTGTGCTGTGCTGGGGGTCACACGGCCTCCCCTCCTGACTTCCTGGGCTCCCTCGCCCTTCACTTGCTTGTGCAGCTGCTCGATATAAATTCCTCACATACGTCTCCGGCCGGCCAGTTTATTTTTGTAAACAATAACTAGGACGACATTCCTCCGCTGTCCGACTCCGGCCGGCCTAGTTTACAGAGCTGGGGGACAGTGACGGAAGGTTCGTGGGGTTTATACAGATGGTGGCCCGCATGTCGTAAATCTCATAAACACGAGTGAAGGTTTTTTTTGTTTTAAGAAACACAAACAACAACAACTCACTCCCCACCCCGCTTTCTCTCTCCCCAAGATCACGAGGCCTTATTGAGGCCCACAAATCACCACCAGATGATATTAAGTTGCTTCGGTAACACTCGGGATCCCTTCCGGTGTGTTATTTTTCTTCATTAGAAACGATAGCCCAAGTGCACCGAATCCTCTTTCCCTCTCCTCAAAATTTATAGATCACAGTCTCTAAACGAATTGTTAGTTGCACACTAGGCCGCAAGCTGTTTGTCCACGGAGCGATCACCTCCCAGGCCCTGATTAAAGGCCCAGGGAGGCAGAAGTGTGAGGAAAATGAACACTCGGGCTGGGGGGCAGGGTGTCCCGCCCCCCGTCTGTGGATCCCAGTGAGTGAGGGGCCCCCAGTCCATCACCGACCCTCCTTCAAAGCCCGACATGGGACAGGCCCTGGGGTGCGGGCTGCCCACTGCTTGTCTGACATCGTTACCAACCAAAGCTGCTCCCTAGCACCACGAGCACCTCCTCAGAAGGAGGAGCATTTCCTCCGACTGCACGTCTCACCCTCCCCGGTTGAGGGGCCTCCCACTGCTCGTCAATCCTCTCCTTCTCTGCAGACAAGCAGAGGGAGAGGCGGGTTTGCTCTGCAACGACCTGGCTTCTGTGATCTTACCACCTGCAGGAGGGCCTCAGGACTGGTGGTGAAGCTGGCAGTGCCCCCCCGAATGACCTCCAGGTCTGTCCTTGGAATGGCATCATCCCACGGCGCCCATCTCCCCTCCCTTCAGCAGAGCAAAATCCAAACCCGGGTGTCCGAATTAGAGACGCTGTCTCACCGCTGCTTTTATAGAAGGAGAAACTGAGGCTCAGACTTGCCTGACACCACACAGCAAGCTGGCACCAGGGTGGAGTCTCCAACTCCATCCTCAGACCTACTAGTCCCCAGAGACATTGATGCCCTGGGAAATCTTGCCACGTGGAGGTAGAATCTCAATTCAAAATGTCATAGAAGGAATGGCTCCAACCAATGCCCCCAATGACGACCATGACACGTCACCAGCCGTAAACACTACTGAAAGAAAGTGCTCGTTTTAAGGAGCTCTCAAGGTGACAGTCCTTCCGCAAGGGCCTCAGGAGGAGAAATGCATTATTTGGGCCTACAATCCATCCTACAATCCAGTCAAGTTTCTGCTACCAGTCCACGACAGAAGGACACTGTTGGTGCTCTATCCATTGCCATTCAGCACCCTGTGTTCCTGTCCACCCAGACAGCTGTCACTGGCCAGCACCTGGGACTGTGCCCGAGGGCATTTTCAGACAGAAGGAGGATGCATGAAAATGCCAGAGAGCGAGTAAACACTCTGGGAGCAGCTCAAACTAAGGAAGGAGGGGAGCAGGTGGATCAATGCCCCAGCTTCCTCACCCCTCAAATGGAAGGACTCTGGGACATGGCCTCTGGGTGTCCCGGAGGTCCCCATCCTGGGGGTCCCCAGTACTATTGAGCCCTGATGTGCACGGGTGCACACTGCTTCTTAGCACACACGTTAGTGGTTGCCTTCCCAGGCATTTCCCTCCCCAGGGCCCTGCCAGTAACTCCCGAGATCACTGTCCAAACAGACTCCTGGCACTCAAATCCTCGTCTCAGGCTCCGCTTATGGGGAAGACCAAACCCAAGTGACATGACAACCGTCTTACCCCTGGTAAATGGCATTGATGCCAATTTAGTGGCCCATGGTTTTTTTTACATTTTTTTAAATCAGAATTTCAAATTCAGGATATTTTAACTAAAAAACAAAAATAGGAATTTCTGTTTCTTTTAAAAATCAGAAATTCTGGCAGCCACACACAGCAGCCCTGAGAGGGAGCTGAGAGCAACTGTCCCTTTTAGATGGACCTGGTCCCCCAGATTCTTCTGGCCCCACCGGGCTCTGCTTCATCTTTCATGTCAGCTTCCTGGTCCCTGTAAGCAGCTGAATTTTTGAACCCTAGATTCTGGTATCATTCTGGGCCTTTTCTAAAGGACTGCAAACCACAAATCAAGCATTATCCTTGCATTCTGTTTATTTTCTTCCTAAAATCTAACAGGAGGACTCTCCAAGATTTGGGAAAGTACTGCTCTTTTCACTCTTTTTAATTTCAGGTTTTCATAATGATGGTTCTCAACTTTTATAGCAGAAGTTCTCCCCCATCTCCAGTCACACTTTGGCTCATTTATGTAAGCTCCTCACACTTGATTCAGATTCAACAGAAGGAATCTGAATTCAGGAAGCAAAACCAATGAGTTTCCCATTGACTTCAGTTCATGGTGGTTTCCATGTAGCCAACTTTAGTGATCTCGACTTTTCCCTTGAGTAGATGAACTTACAAAAATAATTCCCATCCTCCCCCTCATACCTCACTGCTATTAATTCTCATGGATTTCTTTTCTCCCTGTATGGCTTCTCAATTTTTAATCAATTCCCTTTTCCCTCATATCAAAGTACTGCATGGTACCATCGTTAGGCTAATAATATAACCAAGTATGATATAAAAACAAATCCAAATATGTATTTAAAAAATTGTGTGTGGGGCTGGCCCGGTGGTGTAGCGGTTAAGTTCACACGCTGCACTTCAGCGGCCCAGGGTTTTGCAGGTTCAGATCCCGGGTGCGGACAGATGCACAGCTTGTCAGCCACGCTGTGGCGGCGTCCCATATAAAGTAGAGGAAGATGGGCACGGACGTTAGCCCAGGGCCAGTCTTCCTCAGCAAACAGAGGAGGATTAGCAATGGATGTTAGCTCAGGGCTGGTCTTCCTCACACACTCACACACACACACACACACACACACAATTGTGTGTGACCTAATCTTATAGTTAGGTATAATATCCAAGTTCTGTCAACTTAGAAAATTAGATGTTTCCCTCAAAAAATGGCATCACTTCTGTGCCAGGGAATTAAAACTTTGCTAATGTCCTTTTGCTATAGCAGCAAAAGAGCCAACACCTAGGATAAGAAGGGAGAAATCCATTCCATTGTCCAGGTGATGTGTCTACATATCTCTAAAAGGCCAGACGTTGGGAAACCACATTCTTTACTTCTCCTCTGTCAATTTTTCGCCTCCTGAAGAAGGGCAGGCCATTGATGTGAGTGAATCTGAGAAGTTTAGTTTGAGATGAATTCTTGAGTCACAGCCCCCACCCCACCGCACAGCTTCCTCGTTCCCCCTCTGGGTTTGGCTTCATGAGCTAAGAGGTGGCAGTGGGGTATTACAACCACAAACGAGCACAATTTTCAGAGTCACACCTTTCCCAATCAGCTTGGCAGCAGGAGCTCTGAGTTGAGAATGGCACCCCATGGAATCACAGAGAGGTCAATGGCATCCGAGCATGGAACCAAGAGCAGCCTGGCCAGCCCCAGCCAACGAGAGGAAGTGACCCAGTAGAACACAGCGTCAGCGGGCTGAGGCACGCTCTGGATATTTTCCAGGCAGAGAGTCTATAAGCGGGGTGGGGTGGGGGGTGAGTCGAAATGCCACAGAGGGGGTCCCAGCGTGGGTATGAAGCATAGGTGTGACACAAATCCAGGAGGCCACAGGCTCTGCGTAGTCTGAGCTGGGGTAAGATGGCACACGCTCCACAGCCCCACTTGAGAAGGAGTGGAGAGATCAGCAGAGCCTAAGGAGAAAACTCAAAACATCAGAATCAGAACTGAGGATGGGCTTAGGTATGGAACTTTCTCTTGGGAGCAAAGAAGGAGCCCATGTTGGCAGGCCATAGAGTCTACCTTGTGCAAGATCCTGCCTCTCCCCTGCTTAACCCCCTCAACAATTCCCTATTTCTCTCACAGTAAAGTTCAAACCCCTATACAGAGCTTTTCAAGGCCACTGGCTTTTCAAGGCCTCATGGAACTTCGACTGTTCTTCGGTGTCTGACCGTGTGTTGTCCACTGCCTGACCACTGGGCCAGGCTCTGGGGGATCAGAGATGAACCATTCATGGTGCCTGTCCTCAAGAGGGGGAGGCAGACAGGTGTCAAATAATTTGCAGAGCCACCTGGTGAGGTCTGTGAGAGTTCTCAGGTGACAAGAAGAAGGGGATGATCAGTTATTGGGCAGGAAGAAGGGAAGACTTTACACCAAAGACCCTCCACTGGCCCTTGAAGACTGAGGAGCTATTTGCTAAGTGGAGGGGGCGGGGGAGGAACCGTCCCGGCAGAGGGACCAGCTTCAGCAGAGGTGCGGAGGTTCAAAACTGCCTGGGACATGAGTTCAGTGAGACAGGTGGTCACAAGGGACATCTGGAAGACCGAAGCCAAGGAATTCCTGAGGCAGAGTCCAGTCTGAGGTGTGGGAGAACACCTGGGCTCGGAGCCGCTGCAGGTCACCTGCACTTGGGGGCTTCCTGTGTCAGGCGGCACTATTTAGGTTGCACGTGGCATTTGCTCCCCAAGAGGAACTGATTGGCTCGTGTTCCTGTGAAGTCCAGAGGGTATCACGGCTTCAACACTTCCATCCGCCTCTGGGCTTCCTCGCCTCTCGGCTCTTCTCTCCTCCTTACTGGCTTTGTTTTTCAGCCAAGTTTTCCCCCAAGTGGTGACAAAGACAGTCACTGATATCTTCAGGGATACAGCTATGACTTAAGCAATTTTCTGGGAAGAAAGTGTCTATTTCCCATTGGTTTCCATGAAATTCCAAGGAAAGACCTTGGAATTGCCACATGCCCATTTCCAGAACAAATGCTGTGGCCAGGAAGGTACAGTCTTTTCATTGGCCAGTCTTGGGTCATGGACTAATTCCTATAGTCAGTTCCCACCAGCAATGACCATGAGTAGTAGAGAGTTGGCACCCCACGAAAAATTGGGATGCTATTTCCAAAATGGGCAATGGATGCAGGACAGGGAAAAGCAAGCACTCTCCCCCGTACAAGTCCAAACCGAGCCCCGAGTCCCCCAGATGTGTGGCTTGCGCAGAGGACAACATTCCTATCGCCAAGATGATAAGTGCCTTGACTGTGATGATCCTCAGTTTCCACACTGACTTGCGCTCTTCCGCCAGAGCAGCGTGCTTGTTTGCTTTGTCTGGACAGATTTTTGTGGTGCTTCTGCCGAGGGCAACAGCTACATCAATAAGGTCCACTGTTTTGTTAGCTTTATCAAGTAGCACAACTTCTGCTCTGGTGAGCTGTTTTTGTGACTCCGGCTATCCCAGAGTAGCTATGTTTCAACATATTCTTTGTTCTGTGCTAATTTCTTCATCCAAGCCCACTTTCAAACAAACACTGATCAGCTCTGTGACAACATTCTCATGCCTGTTAGAATTTGTTCATGTCGGCCAAGGTGGCTCAATCTTCCACTTTTCTCAGCAATTAGATTTTGCTTAACAAGCAAATGTGTTCAGTGGCAACGTCAGTGGCCTGAGTTTATTAAAATGGATCTTCAAAGCTCACAAAATAACCTGTGTTGTGTTACTTCTCCCTTGTTGTGGCTACTTTGCCTGCATAATATTGACTAAGGAGATGTCAGAAAATCTACTATAGTGAGGAGAGATCTCTGTATCATTTTTCCCTCCTCCTCTCCCTCTTTCCTTCCTTCCTTCCTCCCGCAAAGACTTGTTGAGAAACCACCATATTCTGGCCACTGGAGATAAAGTAGTATTAAAAAAATTCCTCTAATAATAAATACATAAAATATATAAGGATTTATATATAAATAAATTATAAATAGATATTTGATATATATACATATATGTATCATAGCTTATTTGACAGGCACTGTTCTAAGAAGGTCCACTGGTAAGAAGATACACATAGGAACTCTTTTAATTGTATAATAATATAATATGATAAGTACCTTTTACAGATGAGGAAACTGAGGCAGTGAGTCATCAAATGACTCTTCTAATATCACACAACTGGTTATTGGAGAAGACACCTGACCTAGGCTCCAGAAGCACTCCATTTAACTATGACGACAGCCATTCAATGAATAGCCACATGAAAAACGATTACAAATTGCGGTGAATGTTCTGATGGATAAGTCGAAGGATCTTATAAGGAGCCCAACCTTTTCAGATGGGCGTGGTGAGGGGAGGCATCTCGAGGAAGGAACATGTGAGCTGAAATTTGAGGATGAGTTGGCATTACCTTAGTGTTGGGAGGGGAGAGAGAAGAGAAAAGATGGCTGGCAGGCAGAGGGACAGTGGGAGTGAACCGCCCGAGGACCCTACCTGGTGGGCTCTGTGTCTGGGAGCAAGTACTGTAGGGATAGGTAAGGGCACACTTTGGGGGCTTTCATTTGTGGTAGGCAGAATAATGACCCCCAAAGTGTCCATGCCCTGATTTCCAGAACCTGTGACTATGTTACCTTATACGGCAAAAGGGACTTTGCAGATGGGATTAATGGTACAGACCTTGATATGGGGAGAGTATCCTGGATCATCCAGGTGAGCCCAATCTAATCATATGAGTCCTTGAAAGAAGACTTGTCCCAGCTGTGGTCACAGGGACATGTGACAGTGGAAGAAGGAACAGGGAGATATGACCTCGCTGGCTTTGACGATGAAGGAAAGGGCCATGAGCCAAGGGATGTGAATGGCCTGTAGAAGCTGGGAAAGGCAAAGAAGCAGGGTTCTCCTCTAGATCCTCCAGAAAGAAACGCAGCCCTGCTGACACCTTGATTTTAGCCCAGCGAGACCACGTCGCACTTCTGGCCCCAGAACTGTAAAAGAATGAATTTGCCTTGTTTGGACTCAGTTTGTGGGAATTTGTTACAGCAGCAATAAGAAACGAATGCATGCTCGAGGAGCGCTCTGGAAGACTTGGGGCAGAGGATGGCACTATCAGATGTTTTTAAATAGCTGCATATTTTTCTCCGCGTTTCACACTATTTCACCACGGTTTCGGGTCAAATAGTCACATTTTACTGAGCTGTTAGTTTTCAATCAGGATTGGAGAAAGCTAACTATTGTTCTGTGTCATAGGACAAAGTGTTTGTCCCCATTTCTGTCACAAGCATTTGTAGCAACTCCATGTGTTGTCATCAGCCACTGGCACCAAAGTCCTGCAGCAGCAGAGATTCCCAGGGGCCTTGATGCTAGATGGGTCTGTGTTCAGATCCTGGCTTAACCTGAGTGATCTCAGGCAAGTTGCATAACCTCTCTGTTTCTCGTCTGTAGGATGGGGATTCTGCCAATGCCCACCCCACTGGGTCATTACAAGGATTAAAAGAAAACGTTAACACAGGCCTTGACAGAGAAGGGCCCCCAAAATGCTACCTTCTTCTCCTTCCGTGTAGTTGCTTCCACTGCTCCAACTTCTTCCCGGTCAGACAATGCAGTAAATGTCTAGACAAATACAGCTGTGGCCATGCAGAGACTTCAAAAACGTGAGTGCCAAGTGAGAGTCAATTACCAACACTGTGGTGGTGACCAAGGCTCTCTCCATAGAAATTCCCTCTTAATGATAGTCCCAAAGCATCATGAAGCTTGGGGTCCTCCATAGTTACTTGGAGCATAGACATGAGATGCTGCTGACAATGGGGTTGCTCATGAGCACAGAACCGCTGGCCAGACAGCTCTGTGCAAAGGGAGACAGAGGTCCAGTCCCAGCCCAAAGTCACCACAGTCTAGTAACTTAGGGAAGAAATCGGAGCAGGCAACCAGGTTATCAACACCCAGACACACACAGGCTTTCCATAAATAATGCAGCCGTTCCCTATACACCTGGTTATTTCTGTTTCTGAGAAAAAGACATACGCCTAACGAGGAAGTATCTAGCATGGGCCTTAGTGACTTTCACTATATAGACTGATTGTCACTTAAAACTGCAGCACAGTTGTCAATACGGTCCCTCCGCCTCTTTTGATCTAGGGAAGATTGAGTCAGGCTGTGGAATGTCTAGGTCCTTCTTTGAGTCCTCTGATTTGGAGGGTCACCTCTGGCCCCAGGCCCCTACGTCTGCTGATTTGGAGAATTTTGGGAATTACCTGGTGGCCCTGCCAGTTTCTAATTGGCCAAACCAACCTGGAAGCCAGAAGGCAAGGGTGCCCATTGATGTAGTTCATACAGCTCAGCCTCCCAGCGCAGAACGCAGAGCAGATCTGAAGACACTGGCACAACGTGTAAGTGTGTGCATGAGGTGTGAGCACATATGTAAGATGCTGTTGGGGCTTGGGAGGTGGAGTCCTTTGTGTGTCTGTATGGGACCAGGCGTGGCGAGTAGTGGTGCATCCCAGCCTGAAAAGAGGAGAAGCATGGGGGGCTCCTGTCCAAGTCTCTAATTCCCTCCCTCAAACGGAATGTCCAACTGGGCTAAGCCAGACAGCGGAGGAAAGCAGCCAGTTGATGGACGCTTTTTCTGACTTCCGTACTGATTCTGAGTTCCCTGGGCTCCATCTAGGTGTGTCTCCTCTGTGGAGCATCAGGCAACATACAGAGGGAATGACGAGTTTTGATGGGAATGGGGACATGAAGAGAGCCAGTGCCTGGGCCTTCCTGGAAAGGCAGACAAGAGGGGCTCTTCTGATGCCCAGCGTTCACCTGAGAGGAGGGGCCATCACCTGGTGGACAGAGTGAGGATATGGACTACCTTAAGGGGTTTCCAGGACCCCTTCGTCTACTTCCCAAAGGCATCCTAGGCCACCTCTACTCCTGCTCGAAGGGCTATCCCAGGCTGTTCTACCCCCTCTTCCATACTTACCTGCTTTCCCATCATATTTTTAGGCCTTCTTGGTTTATGACCTAACTTTTAACTATTTACCCCAATTCCAGCTTCACATGTCCTCAAAACACTTCTCTTCACCTCCATGAAGTGCCTTACAGGGACATTACTCTGGCCATATCAGTCCCTGAGAACCAGATCAAGAAGAACAGGAAACCACCTTGTGGAGAAGATATTGTTCAACTTCTTACTACACCCAACTTACACTTCTAGCCAATTTGCTCTGCTCACAGCCTTAGGAAAGACACCCCTCCCTACCTGTATGATGTCATACTCCTTGGACACAGCCAGATGCATCTGGGGTATTTACTTGACTCTGGAGGAGCTAAGCTATCGGTGGCCAATGCCACTCAAATTTTTGATTGCCCAATACTTGAACAATCGAGAAAGTTGTGAACTGAGTCAAGTTAGCGTGGCACACTAGAGAGATGTTCCAAGATCTCTTGCCAGTGAGATCCCCATAGCTGCCCTATTTTCATCCTAAGTCCCATTAAACCAGAATGCAAACCCAGACTTGAGGTTGCCTGACCAGGCACGAGGCATTCTGGGTTGAGGGTTTGGTGGAGTTAAATACTATCTGGCTGATTCCAATAAGGAATTTAAAGACCAAGGGCAAGAGAGCCAGGATTATGGGGTCAACCCTGTGGCCAGCTTCTGGCTGGGACCACCCTGCACAAGGAAGCTTTCTTTATAAAACCCAGTTGTAGAGGTTTCTTCATACTTTTAAATAATAGACATTTTCAGCTGACAGCCTGGGGGAGACCCCTGTGGTCAGTGATGACAAGGGCAACAGGCAGAAGTGAGTGTTCACCTTGGAGCAGTAGCCTGGTGTGGCCAAAGAACTTGGGCTTTGAAGTCGAACTAAACTGGGGGCAAAACTCAAACTCTTCTCAGCTGTGAAATTAGGCAAGATGCTGAAATTCACTCATTTGCTATTTATTTATTTTTTAAAATGTATTCAGCAAATGTTTGTTGAGCCCCTACTATGTACCTGACTCTGTGCCAAGCCCTGGGGCCACAGCGGAGACAAGACAGGCAAGCTCTGCTTCTACGAAGCTTCAACATGGCAGAAACCTGAGCAGATTACCCTCGCCTCGCTGTGACAAACTACTATGTGATCAGAGCAGTGCCTCTGGGCACGTGCATCACGGGCCTTCATCGACATGAGGTCTGACTGAGTAAAACAGCTTCTGGGAAGCTGGATGCTTCCTAGATCTTGGTCCCCTGGCTATGTCTGCATACTTTCCTCAGTGTCCAAGAAGTTGTTACTGAGAGTCAACTATCTATCTGGCACTGTTCCAGGCACTCGGGGTGCATTAGTGAAGAAGACAAAGATCCCTGGGCTCATGGAGTTACCAGATGGAGCCAAACAGTGAATCACTGACAAAGGAAAGAAGCAAAGTAGACAGTGTCTTAATTTGGGTGTCCGCACAAGCAGACTCTGACAAAAGGACTTGATGGAGGAGGTAGACCTGGGATGTGGTCCCAAGGAGCACAGAGGAGGAGGGGGAGGGGAGGAGGCAAGGCAGGGAAGAGAAGAAAGACCATTAAAGGCGCATCAATGAGCAGTTACCACTGTGGGCAACTGGGCTCATTTCACTGGGGACCTTCTGAGACACTGTGTGAAGCCTATCAGAAGTGTCCCCTGGAGGACAGGAAGCTGGGCATTTATCCACTGACAACCATCCCTCAGTGGTTGAGAGTTGTCCCCAAGTTTGTAACACCCTCATACTTCTGGGTTGCCCCTGCTTGCAGGGCAGAGCAAGCCGCTGACGAAAGCCCTCAGTCAGCAAAGAAAAAAGACCCAGGTGGTCCCTCACCTGAGGGGAACTCAGGTGGGCCGTGACGATAGGGGCCGGGCATCAAGAGCATCTGCTCCCTGCATGTGTTAGAAAGTGATAGTGCACACAGCTAGCCCAAAGTCCAAGCAGGACTATACCAAAGCAGATCTACACCCTATAAAGTCAGCTACAAGTTCTCCTCTCCTTAAGGGGCCCCCAGCAGAGGATGACTGTGTGGGGACAGCAGCCTGCTTTTGGGGTTCAACAATATCCACAGCCAAGGGAGTAGAGAACCTGAGAGCCCAGTCCCATGGGGCGCCCTTCGGGGTCATGCCTCCCACAAGCCACGCTCCAGAAGGTCTCAGCTTTGGGACAAATCTGGCACCTGAGTGGGCTCTGGGCACTATGAAGACACAGAGCACTTCAGAGAGGAGCAGATCATTCCCCCACAGTGGCCCAAGGTGTGCAGCCACACCTCGCTACTCCCCTCGGGGATGAGCACCCCGCTTCATCGTAGTTCCCCAGACGGGAAAGAGAAAAATGCAATGAGAGGACCCCTGGCCTCCCCCCCTGGGCTCTAGAGACTAGGATCCCACGCGGTGTGACTCCCAAAGGCAAACCCACCACCTGCTGCCCTTGGCGGGAATTTGCACACTTTCAAGTTTTTAAGCTAAACTTGTTAAAAAAAAATTCACGAGTCAATCCAGCATACACGTATGAATATAAATTTTTTAAAAAGTTTCACATCATCACATAATCTTTACCCTTACTGCCTGCCTTACAGTCTGATATTGCTGTCATGTTATGTCATATGATACTGTGTTTGTCTTTTAAAATGCTGGTCAAGACCCACTAAATTAATTTTACAACCCACTTTCTGATTACGGATTGGCGGCACCCCTCAATTTACCAACACTGGGCCAGCAGATAAGGGATTCCGCTACTGAAACAGGAGCTGGGGATGGAAATCGTGAAGCCTGCCTGAATCCCACCCGCTGCGTCTCTGGTGGGCTGGGCAGAAAGACAAGGTTCAAGCACAGCTGAAGTCAACAGCCTTTTTCAGGGAAGCTTTTTGTGAAAGTACCACATATACAGAAAAGGGCGCGAATCATATCGTGAGCGCCCCAGCGAAGCCAGCCCCCCAGAAGCCCCCTTGCACCGCCTCCCAGTCGCTACCCTCCCACGACCCCAGGGCTAAGAGCGTCCTGGTCCGAGCACCAGATGTCAGTTTCGCCTGCTTGTGGACTCTGTCAGCATCAGACCATACAGGATGCACGTTCCTATGTCTGACTTCTGCTCAAAGCCTAATGGGTGAGAGATTCTTCCGCGTCCCTGGGTGTAGCCGAGGTTCGTTCCTTCTCATCACTGTGTACTAGCCCCCGTGTGACTCGACCATAATTCACTTCCCAGCCCTGGGCCTTTGCGCTGTCTCCGGTTCGGGGCTGTAAGTGCTGGTCCGAACGTTTGTCTTTGATGAACATATGTGCTCATTTCTATTCGGTGTTTACCCAGGAGCGGAATTGTCGGGTCATAGAATATGCATATGTTCAGCTTTAGAAAATATTAAGCAGATGTTTTGCAGGCCAATTCTGGAAAAATAAAAACCGTTGGAAGTTCCACTTTTTGATACTCAACATAAAAATAGTTTGTGGAGAGTCCCAAGGGGGGTTAAAAATAAATATTCTTACAGCTGAAATGACTGACTCTATCCAGGAGAGGAATGCCAGTGAGAACATTGGCCCTCTTGTCAGCCGATATCCAGGCATTTGGGGAAGCCCCGAGGAAGCAGCTTCCTAGTTTGTCACTTTAAAATTAAGACCTGCCACACGGATACAGCCAGAGGCCTGAGAGTGTCTCATGTGCCGTCTCTGATCCCCCCCAAGGGTGTCTCCCAGCCCGCGTTTCCAGAAACCCACGCCTGACCCCCACCATTTTCAGGCTACGGTGCTGATCACACTTTGGAAGACATTTACTTTTCAGTAGCTACCTAGAAGCGTCCAGATTTGGGAAGCCAGCTGGAGTAGCTGTTAAGGATATAAATTCTTGAGGCAGGTTTTGAAGCTTGAGTCCTAATGAGTGACCTTGGGCATATGATTTCACCTCTTGGGTCCTGGTTTCTCCATCTGCAAAATGGGCATAATAATGGTATCCCATAGGGTCCTAGGGTGGTGACGAGGGTGGTATGAAATGCATGAACAGGAGTTAGCACTGTGCTGGGCGCTTAATCCTCCGTAAAGAGTAACGGCAGTCAGCGTCATCGCCGTGATTATTCTTGCTTGCTGTCAGAGTCGGGATGTTCTGAGCTGGGCAGCACTCAAGCTGTGCACTGAAGGCGCAGTGACCCCCCTCACCCCTTTTTGCACACGTCATCAGAGCCTTCGGTCTCCCCACCTCCAGCTCCCAACCGTAGCAGGAGTGTCCAGGCTACAAGTGCCAGAATCACATCACACTGAGCCTGCTAATCCTCCTTGCGCTCAGATGTGGTTAGCTGGGGATGGGGACGGCAAGGGGGGAGCACTGACCAAGTTGCAAACACAGCGCAGCAAAGCCGAGCTGCCTGAAGTTTGCAGCCAGGAGCAAACGGGAAACCAATTAGTTCAATCCCAGAATGTAAACCGGCGTTGACAGAGACGCATGGAAGAGCCACGCACAGAAAACGTGCTGCAATTTCTCATCCAGTTAGGCGAGGAATCAATGCCGTGGGGCGCAAGCCACAGAGAAGACTCTGCACGTGGCAGCATGTGCAGGCCCCGGGCCCTGGACCCTCTTTGAGACTCCCCGATGCATCAGGTGCCACAGTCAGCTTTGGGGGAGGGGGACTTGCCCTGAGATGTATCTGCCCCATGTGTTTCAGTGAGTCTGCACTGCAGCTCAATTCAGGGACGACATGGAATTTCAGGACTTGGAGATCATTTCATCCAGAACTTTTCACACTAGGCCTCTGAGAATGTGCACTGGGGGGATGCTGTAGGGATGGGGAAACACTGAAGAGGTGGGGGCTCAGCATCAAACACAGCTCTCATCTGTTTCATATTAGGTTGAACCATATGAAATTGTCATATTTTTTTTGGTCAGAAGCAGTTCATTGACAATTTCATATGGTTCAATATATTATCTCGGTGCTTCATGTAAGTTATCATTTGAACCCAATGTTCTGGGGTTAAATGTGTTTGATGTAGTCCAATCTCCTGACTTTCTGGGAGGGGTGCAGGGTAGATGAGATGCTGGTCCAGCCACAAGCTCCAGGAGGAAGGCAGGCTTTTGGACTGCAGTCTGCTTCTCCTACCTCGGCCTGAGCCCAGGGACTGGCATATACCGAGAACTAGAACAGCACATGAATGAAGCAGGTATAAATTCCATCATGAATTGTTTCTTTATTCATTCATTTATTCATGAACAAGAATTCACTGTACCTGGTATGTATCAGGTACTTGACTAAGTGCTGGGTTATAGCAATTAAGCAGACACAGACCTTCCCCAAGGCCATTTACAGTCCAGTGGGTGAAACAGATATTAAATAGATAAGGCCTGAGTATTTATTATAATTGTGATAAATGGCAGGAAGGAAAGAATGCAAGCAATCCTTGAGCACTTACTAGGTGCAAAGAGCCGGGCTGGCCGGTACAGAGGGCGTGGTAGACAGTAGCTCACAAGGATTTGATATCCCTTCCTTGGAAGGATTGTCCTTTCCTCGTCTGCCGAGCTCAGGCATGGTCACATAGCTTGTTTTAGCTAATGAAATGTCAGCATGGGTGATTGGTCACTTCCAGGTAGAAGACTCAAGAGTCAGTGTGTCATGCTCTTTCTCCACAATTGGCATTTCATTAGCTGGAGTCCTGGAATGAAGACACGTGGAGCGGAGTCCTAGATCCTCACCAGGGGTGTGAAATGTGAGCAAGAAATAGACATGTACGGTTATAACCCCCCCAAAATTTCAGGTTGTTTGCTTCAGGTTGCTTCAGCATAAGTTTGCTTGACTAATACAGTGATAGGCACACTTATGTTCTAATCTAATATGAAACCATTTACAGTTTCCTATTTCCTCCCCAGTGCCAAGTGCAGTGTCTCCCATCCCGGCAAGTACTCAGCAAGTGATTGCATACAAACGATTCAACACAGGGTTTGGTGACTGCCATCAAAGAAGGACAAGCATGGTGCCCTGGGATAGCCCACCCCCTAGTCAAGAATGAGGGCCTCTTGAGTACAGGCCAGTCTGCCCTAAATACTCAATAAATGATAACTACTATTATGATTACATTGGGACTCGAGTCCAACTCATGTTTGGGAATGGCTTGCAGGCAGGTTGGACTGCAGCACATCGTACTGCCCAGGGCCTTTCTTCATACTCCAGGCATTATGGACTCTGGCAGCCAGGGACACCCATTCTTAGGGTCTCATGATCACAGAAGGGAATATTTATCCCCTGCTCTAATTTTTAAAATCCCAGGGAAGATTTGCTATTGGCCCAGTTGGGGTCACATGTCTGCCCTTGAACCAATTGCTCTGGTCTCTGGGTAAGATCCAGCTGAATGGATCAGCCAAAACTTGGTCCTATCCTTCTGCCCCAATCTGTTATAGGAAGTACAGAGGTCAGAGTAATTGTGACAGACAGGCTTCCCATTTTTCTATGTTTATGCAATCATGTACTGAGTATGTACGGCACAGAAGATTTTGTACTTGGCGCCGAGGAGGGATATAGGAAACACAAGCAGAGTTCTAGGGCTTGAGGAAGCAGAAGCAAGAAAAAGGCATAGCCAGGTATTGTCTAGCCCCACTGCTTGGACACTCCCGCCCTGGAGCATGGCCCTCCTCCCAGAAAGCTCTGGTCCCCTTCCAGCAGCTGGCTGTCCCCTCCTCCCACGCCCAAGGAGTTAAAAGGCACTGCAGCACTCTCCCGGGCCCAGAGCCAAGTTGGATGAGAATGAATGGGGTTCTGTGAGGCACCTCGTAGCTCTCTCAACTCTGCGCGGCTCCCATGCACCACGTTCTTGCCGTCTCCTCTTCTGTTTACAGAGCTGGGCAGCTGCTGTGTCCCCCTCTTCCCTGGGTGCCCTTAGGGCGACAAAGATGAAACCACTCAGCTCTAAGATGGGTGGCCACAGTCTGAGGCTTCACACAGACTCAGCAGAAGCGTCACTCCATCTCTCCCTTCATCTTCACATGACGCTGGTTCTCCCTGAGTGCACGTCTGTCAACAAATTTCCCATTTTGGTAAGAATACCAGTCATATTGGATTGGAGTCCACCCTAATGACTTCATTTTAACTTCATTACCTCTGTAAATACCCCATCTCTAAATAAGGTCACAGTCTGAGGTACTGGGCGCTAGGACTTCAACACGTGAATTTGAGGGGGACACATTTCAACCCATAACACCCCAGTTTCCTCTATAAAAGGAGCAGAACAAGGGATCCTACCCACGCTGCGGGTGTGAGACTACCCGGGGTGATCCGCGGAAGGAGCTATGGTAGCGCCTTGTCCAGAGTGAGCACCAATACACAGGCGTGGGGGGGGGGGCAGCTTCCACGGCCCCACACCCTCATGGCCGAGGCTGAGGGCCTATCCAAAGGGGGCGGGGCCAAGGAGGAGGGGGACCCATTGACATCCAGCCCCCTCAAGTTTGCCGGCATCTCCAAGATGATAGCCACGATTTCCAGATTTCCAGCCAAGAGCCTGCGGGGCGCACAGGACTCAAGAAGTCACCGGCTAGCACTCAGGTCCCAAGACCACCCCTCCTGCCGCCAGTTCAGGACAGCTGGTCGCCTGGGTCAGTGGGACTTCTGTCTACAAGTCAGGGTGGCCCCCGCATACCTGGCAGCGCCACTGGGCACGCATTTCCAGAGAGGCAACCTTTGGCAGTTGCAAGGGAAAGGCGGAGGAGGGGCCCTCAGCCCCTGCCCGGCAATCCCCTCTCTTCTGTATGGTCATGGAGTCCGCCCTCCGCTGGGTGTCACTCCTCCCTGTAAGAGCAGGACATGCTGCACTCTTGCAGCTTCTGAGGGGCTGTTCTATCTCTGCCCCGCAGTGTTTTGAGTAAATTACAAGGCTCCTCTCGGTGGTGGGGGCTTCATTGTTCTGCCAGGACATCTCCCTTTGTCAAAAAACAATAACTTGTTGTAAGTAGTACTTTTTTAGGTTTACCATGCAGACAGACTAATTGTATCTTTTAATCTGGATCAAACTGCTCTTGCTTATTACAAACTGGCTCTGAATCCAAAAAAGAGAGGGGAAAAATGTGAGGAACATTTGCAAATAATTTAGAGGCAGAATTACCTTCAGACAAACATTATGTCATGTTGGGTTTAAATGCTTACCCAGTCCCAGCCCAGTTACGCTTGGGTTGACCCAGAGGGAGGCTGGGGGACAGAGGGGCTCTTCATCATGGATTCTGCTGCTCACAGGGATCCTGAACCAGGGCAACCCCTCCTCAGGCACTAGGGCACGCAACCAGGTGTAGCAGGCTGGATAATGGCCCCCAAAGGCATCAGGTCCTAATTCCTGGAAACTGTAAATGTGACTTTATTTGGAAAAAGGGTCTTTGTAGATATAACTAAGTTAAAGATCTTATCCTGGATTATTCAGGTGGGCCCTAAATGAAATCACAAGTACCCTTATAAGAGCGAGGCAGAGGGAGACTTGACGCAGACAGAAGAGGAGAAGGCAAAGAGTGGGATGATGAGACTGCAAGCCAAGGAATGCTGGAGCCACCAGAAGCCAGAAGAGGCACAGAATGGATTCACCCCTAGAGCCTCTGGAAGGACCATGGCCTGCTAACCCCTGGATTTTGGTCCAGTTAGACTAATTTTGGGCTCCAGCCTCCAGAACTGTGAGAGAATCAACTTCTGTTGTTTTAAGCAACCAAGTGTGTGGACATTTGACACAGTAGCCTTAGGAAACTAATACACCAGGGGGCTCCTGTCGGTGGCTCTTCTGTGCCCGGAGGATCTTCCAAGGCTGAAGAGGCCCCCAGGTGACACAGGAGCTGTCCCAGAAAGCATGGCCTTTAGAGTGCTGCTGCCCCGGGTTCTAGCTCCTGTGTGGCCACTTCCTAGTTGTGTGACCTGGGACAAATGGCCTAACCCCTCTGCTCTTCACTTTTTCGTCGGCAAAATAAAGATCACCATAGCCCGTCGCAGTGTTGTCCAAGGATTAAATAACACGGCACAGGTGAACCAGAGCCTAGCATGTCTTGGCCTGTCAATCAATGGAGGTTATCCTTTTTAAAAAAAGCGATTTTTATTTTTATTATTCTACCTCTGTTGACCTTCTAGAGCTACTGTCAAAGTGTTCTGGAAGTTCCCTGGGGCACTGTAAACTGCACCCATATCCTCTGCAGACCCAGGAGTTTGTCAAGGAGGTGCCACTCGCTAAATTCACGGGCTCAGATCGTTGAGGGCTAATTTCTCCTAAGCTCGAAACAGTTTACAGAAAGAGCTGATGACAATGAAAACAAGCTGGAGCCCAAGTCAGGCAGGTGACCCCCATAAGAAGGGGGCAAGAGGGATACATTTCACCTAATTCACTTTAGGGAAAGAAAGTTCTTTTGATAAAAGTGATAGAAAAAAGAATTAGCCATTTCCAAGCAGCTCTGATAATTCTTATGGGGTTAAGGTGTGGGGGGCATTGACCACCTGATGTGTTTTCAAGGGTCCTTCTGGATTAACCCATTCCTAAATGCCTTCACTACCACATCATAAATCCCACCATTAGACATTTATTCCTTTGGTGGGTTCAAGCATGGACCTATTGAGAGCCAAATATCACCAAGAAACCAATTCTAGCTGTTAGTACCTTAATGCGGTTTGCAATGTAAAACCCTCCAGTGGGCTTCCTGACGCTGCAGGACAAACCGCGTCCTTTCTACGGCCTCCAAAGCCTGCAGAGCCTGAACTTCCCCTTGCTCTTGCATCCTTCTTCCAACTGATCGAATGTTCAGTGATCACTTCTACCTCGGGCCTTTGAACAAGCTGTCTATCTGGTTAGAGAGTTCTTTCTCCCGCTAACACCTGAACTGCCGAGGACAGAGGCAGGGGCTCTTCTGCTCGCTTCTGTGTCCTCAGAAGGAAAGTCAGTGCCTGGTGCGTATCTTATGCTGCTAAGTACGTGTTTGCTGAATGAGTGGATGAATGGATGAATGAAACCAGTTCCAGACCAACGGCACGGAGGACACAGTAAAATTGTATTTGTTTAATGTAGAGAAGAATGGACAATCAACAGCAAGGTTAGGAAAAAAAAAAAAGAGAATGCTGATAGAGAGGCTGTTCAATAAAGATCTGGCTTGGCTGCATGTAAGAGAAAATAACAATGGCTAGAGATAAGACAGGAAGTTCTGAGGTGGGTTGTCCAGGACTGACACAGTGCTCCATGGTGATCAGAAGCTAAGCCCCCATATTTGTGTTCCACCAATTTTATGACTGGCTTCAATCCACAAGTTTGCTGCCAGGTCCAAAAAGATTGCTAAGGCTCCAGCTATCACATCCAGATTCCGGGCAAGAAAAGGGAGCAAGGGGGTAAATAATATAGTACCCAGATGAATAAGCTGCTTTTAAGGAGCTGTCCCAGAAGCCCCACCCAACAGCTTGTGTTTGCATCTCATTGGCCATGCCTACTGGGAAATAGAATGTTTTAACTAGACAAATTGCCAGTCAAATAGAATTGTGATTCTGTTGGTAAAGAGGAAGGGGAGAAGGGATACTGGAGAGGCAACCAGCAGTCTCAGCCACAGGGGCTGAGGCCTTGGAAGAGGAATCCATGTATTTACTTCATTTATTCAGTCCACTCATCCATGGAGAAGGTATTTAAGACACATTGACTTCCTGGGGCAGGATAGTGGACAGGGAAGGGAAAGAGGGAGTTTGAAGGTAACAGGATGTGGTCCTCACGCCCAAGATGCTCGCATACAAGCAGGAGGCAAAGGCTGATAAGGAGTTGAGTCCAGAGCCGGAGTCAGCAAGCAGCCAAGATGAGGGGCTGCTAAATGCTGAGGTGTTGAGGAAGACTCTCTTTCCCTAGAGGTGGCTGGGGGGATCCACGAGGAAGCAGGAGCTCTGATGGACGGGTAAAATTTTGTCAAGTCAGGAAGATTGTTGTAGAGAATATATTTCAGGTGGAAAGAACAGCTCAGGGAAACACATAGGAGTTGTGGAATGTGAGCGTCCAGAGATGAACAATAGCAGGGACAAGAACTGGGTGATGGGAAGTAACCCAGGTCCCTCATGACCTGCCCCTGCCCGTCTCCCCAGTGTCCTCCCACTTACATGGCCCTTTACTACTTAGTCAGATAAAGTGGTAAAATGTTTTACTGAAATATATTTCTTTTGGAAAAAAGTTTCATGAAGGTTTTAAATGCTGCCTCTATCACTCAAACTTTAAATATTTAAACTTTTTCAAAGTGCTCAGGACATGGGTACAAGGACATATTTTATTATGGAGACAGGTTGTTTTTTGTTTGAACATTTGAAAGAATTTAGTCTTAAACACATTCTAACTTTAAAATTTAAAAATCTTGTTTAACAAAACTTTTGTGGATCAAGATATTTCCCTTTCATTGCAGAATTTGTGTATAAAAATTTATTTTTTGAAAAATTTGGAGCCTTTTTAATATTAACGACAGCATTTGTACTATGTTGCTTTTTAAAATATCCATCCTGCTCCCTTTTCTCATCTGGAATCTGGATGTGATAGCTGGCGCCTTAGCAACTATTTTGGAAGGTTTGGGATAGAAGTCACACGGGCCATCTGTCTGTCGTTCCACACCTCAGGGCCTCGGCTCCTCCCTTTCCATTGTCTGGAGGATCGTCCCCTCCACTCTTTACCTGGCTGGACCCTACTCATCCTCTCTGTCTCAGGTCAACTGTAACTCCCCATAGAGCCTCCCCCACCATCCTCTCCAAAGTATGTCCACTCTGTTATTCTCATTCAGTGCACCTAATTTCTGTGCCTCGTGACATTTATTACAATTTGAGATATTTTTACATGTGAGTTTATCTGATCAACGTCCATCTCCCTCATTCAATCATGAGTTCTGAGAGCTGGTACTGGCTCTTCTTGTCTGCCGCTTGACGAAGCTTAGCACAGAGTGGGCATCCAATGGAAATTCATTGGATCAATTGATGTGCGTGTGTGTGTGTGTGTGTTATAGCTAAAGACTGATGCGGGTTAATGTCCAATGAAGATAAAAAGTAGCAAATTAATTCATTGTGCTCTTGTATATTTTAATTCTGAAAGTAAATTGGTTATTTGGTGAAAGCCCACTGCCTTGGTCAGAGATGTTAGCACAGGGAAAGATTTGATGAGCGGTGGTTTCCCAGTCTGAAATGAAAAGCCTGGAATTCAAGCACATTTATGAAATGCAAACATCACTTAGCAAAGGTCTGGAACCAGGCACAACTTCCTTAGTTGATTAGCTTTGGGCACAGCCCAAAATTGAGTTATGGAAATACTTCCTGTTAATTTATAGATCCTCTCCTGTGGGTTGTCTGCTGTCATTCGTACAGCCCTTGAAAGCTGGCTTCTAGGATTCCACTGTTGGGAATTAATGATTACTCAACTCACGGGACCGAAGTGTACTCTGGACCCTCTGAAAGGAAAGTTTTCTGAGAAAATGACGCAAAATCATGAAATTCCAAGGAAGTAGTTCAATTATCTAGGCAACAGAGGTGCCCTATAGCAACATAGGGGAGTCTGTTTGCATACAAACAATTAATATATTAATTACAAAGCATTATTCACTATTCATTGAAGTAAAGGACTCCTAAGGACATCCATGCTGGGTAATGCTGGCAGCCTTATTAGAGTTTCTGTCAGTGTTTAAAGGTAACACAATTACCCTTCCATTAGATTAGCGTGAAAGAAAAGGAGGGAAGGAAAGAGGGAGGAACAACGGGAAGGGAAGGAGGGAGACAGAGGGATTTGCAGCTGTCATTTGCCTGGGACTAGTGTGCCCGTTGCTGGGTTAAATGCTCTACACATGCATCTCTTAACTCTCCAGCCAGTCTGAGATAGTGTCATTCTTTCCATTTTACAGATGAGCAAAACCAAGGTTCAGAGGGGTAAAGCCACATACTCAAAGTTGCAAAGACCTATATTCAGGGTATCAAATCCAGATCACATCCGAGTAGAAAGCACATCCTTCTCCCATCACAGTCAGACACACCATCTCCAAACCCTGTGGGTCTGAACTTCATTCACTCGGAGGGGCCTTCCACTGGTGAATGCAAGTGCTGCAGGTTTAAAGGCTTGTGTGTGTGTGTGTGTGTATGTGTAACACCATGTAACCCATAATGAAGCACCTCATTTCCAAGGAGACCAGTTGGAAAACATTTAAAAGGCTGACAGATCAATGCTGGTGAGGCAGTGGAACAGGGGGAACATTCATCCCTCTCTGGTGCAAACAGAAACTGGTGAAATCATTCAGGAGTGCAATTTGCTGACGTAGAAAAGCTGGAGATGCAGATGGCCCATGAGCCAGCATTCCCTCACACACACGTATGTGCCAAAGAAATGTTTGCCCATTTGCATGAGGAGGCATGTACTAGGATATCCGTTGCAATAGTGCTTTAGTGCAAAAACACAGAAACAAACTAAGTATCCATTAACGAGACAATGGATAAACAAGGTGTGGTCACCACTCTGTGAAAGGCTGGCGGCAGTAAAACTGAACTGGACTCCGGAACTCCAGGCCGCAACCCAGAGGACAATCAAAACAATGTTGGGGGAAAAACTGCTGCCGGAGACTACCAACAGCGTGAGGACACTTATTTTTTTAAAGTTTAAAAGCATATGGACATGTACAAATGTAGTAAAATTATAAACATAAGTATGGGAAAATTTCAGAACAGTGGTTAGCATGGGGGGACAGGAGGGGGAACTTTAGGGAAGCGGCTTCGACTGTGTGCACTGTTTCCTTTCTTTTTTTGCTGAGGAAGATTGGCCCTGAGCTAACATCCGTGCCCGTCTTCCTTTATTTTATATGTGGGCCGCCGCCACAGCATGGCTTGATGAGCGGTGTGTAGGTCCATGCCCGGGATCTGAACTGGCAAACCCAGGGCTGCCAAAGTGGAGCATGTGAACTTAACCAGCACGCCACTGGGCCGTCCCCTGTTTCCTTTCTTAAGCTATGTATCGGGTACCCTAATGTTGATGAAAATTTCTCTGCAGCTTTTTTTTTGTGTCATACCTGAAATATTTCAGCATAATATAATTTTAAAGGGGGAGGTAGAGTTAGTGTTTTACTTTCTATAAGAAATGCCACTGGGATGTAGTGGAGGTGAGAAGTGGCCAGACTGTACATGAAATTGGGAAAAGCTTCTAATTTCCCATTGCTTGCTCAGAGGCACCCTGCCAGTGGCGGGTGGTCCAGCCAGCCACACAGCCGCACACAGCGGTGCCCGAGAGCAGTGAGTGTGGCAACCTCCCAGGATGTCCCCTACGGCCCGCTGCCACGCCGTGCGGATTCCCTGGGAAGTCGCGTTTCCTCCAGGTGAAGGATGGGAGCACTCCATCTCTGTCACCTGCATGGAGAAGGAAATGCTGCAGAGAGACAGATTAGATCATCTATTATCAAGTAGGCAGAAGATAGACTGAGGAGGCACCTGCAGCTCGCCAGATGTTCTATCAATCATCAGAGTTGCGGGGAAGGTGGGCTTTCTCCTCCTCCCTGTCCCCCCAGTCCAGCCTCTCCGTGGAAGAATTAGACAAGAGACTGGATCACGGACCAGTTCCCTCAAAACTGGCCTGAGGATGGGGTGGAGGTGGGAGCACTGCAGGCAGCCACAGGGGACATTGCTCCTGGACTATGAAAATACCCAAGAAGAGAAAACAATCTGGAAGGTTTGTGTACTCAGGCCAGTGATGAAGCAAGATGGATATCTCCTGCAGAATTCTTGGAAGAAGCCCCAGCCCATACTACAGTTTCGTCCTCAGCACCATCGTCATCACCATCAAAGGCCACTTTAAGCCAGGATCCCTGCGCAGAGTTTCAGCCACATTTTTTCGTTTGCCCCAGCAACATCTTTATGATAAAAGTACTATTAATGTCCCCATATCACAGCAGAGGAAACTGAGGCAGAGAGAGATAAGTAACCAATCCGAGGTCCCCCAGAGTGGACTCCGACAAGTGTGATGTCTCCCTCGCAGCGCCTCCAATGATGGCCTCACCCAGGCCTCGCCCTACAGGAGGGGAGGCAGGCACGGTCCCACTGCCTTCTTATATTTCAGAAGCACTCTGGGCAGGGATGGCATGCCCAGGATGGCTGTCTCTGACCACGCAAGGCCCAGAGGCCTAGGCCTTCAGAGCCTAATGTCTAAAATGGTAACCAAGGGGAGTTACTCAGTTTTCCCCAGAACCCAAAAGGCTCTTCACAACCTTAAGACTCCTTGGAGATGAGGAAGGGCACGGTGGTTAGTAGAGACCAGAAGCCTAGCAAGACCTGGCTTGTTCCCACAGAGAGAACCCCAGCCTTTGCGGTCTCTGGGACCCCCTCATCCCTCAGCCACTCCTACTTGCTGGCCCTCAGGGAAGGAGCAACAGCGACTGATGAGCCCTACCCCCAACACCACACATTCCAATCCCAGTACCTTCCACATCCAGGGCACTTCACCATCTGATCTGGAAACTTCTTTTTACACCTCTGGATGTTCTGTTTCAATGAGTCTGAGGGGCACCCAGAGACAGACATTTTATAGAGTATCCTGAAGCAGTCTGATGCACTTACAGATTTGGCACACGCACACACTTTAGGCTATGGAGGGCGAACTGGAGGCATCTGACTTGTAGGAGAAGGGCAGATGGGGAGAGGACCAGAGAGAACAGAACTGTGCTGTGGAAACACACCCCACTCACCTGTCCCCGCCCCCTGCCCCTGGGGACATTGGTGAGCGGCTGGGTCACACAGGGAGGAATTAACCTTCAGAATTTCACAGGCTGAGAATCCACCTCAGCTCCGCTCTACACTGGCCCAGACGCCTCCCTCCCTCTCCCGAAACCATCCCATCCAAAGCCAGGTTCACTTTCAAAGTCACGTCCAGTCGTCCTAACCACCGGACGCCCAGGCAAATTGCATGTTCCCTGTCCACGGAAGATGTATGAGTCAGCTCAGGCTGCCATAACAAATACCACAGGCTGGATGGCTCAGACAAACTCATTTCTCACAGTTCTGGAGGCCAGGAGTCCAAGATCAAGGTGTTGGCAGGGTTGGTTTCCTCTGGGCCTCTCTCCTTGGCTTGTAGATGGTCGTCTTCTCTCTCTGTGTCTTCACATCATCTTCCCTCTGTGCATGTCTGTGTCGTGATTTCCTCTTCTCATAAGGACACCGGTCAGATTGGATTAGAGCACATCCAAATGAGCTCATTTTAACTTTGTTCCCTCTTCAAAGGCCCTACCTCTAAATACAGTCACATTCTGAGGTACTGGGTGTTAGGACATCAGTGTATGAACTTTGGGGAGACACAGGTCAGTCTGTGTTGGGAGAGAGAAGAGCTTGCAGAGAAATACAGTGAGCTTTGTGTCATCCAGTGATCCTCTGGTCCACTGGGGTCACCACCTGGACTTACATTCCCTCTCTCTGTTCTCCCCCACCCCCCGCACTCTCTAAGTCTTGACGTGCCAGAGACTCTCACACTCACTCATGATATATTTTCTCTTTACAGCCAGAATTAGACGAAATTTAAAGCATTGCTCTAAGTGCACAAAATGAGCCCTGGAAAATATTGTTATCACATCCAATGTTGGCACGCGTTATCTTCCAAGTTGGGCTCGACTGCAATAATTAATTAGCTCGTGCATAGCAGCCATCAGTCACCAGTGGACGCTTCTCTGAAACTCTCCCTATTTGATTTTTTAGAATTATCACCCAAGACAGGGTCAACAGGGGATGCACAAAATATTCTGGAATTCCCAATGGATAGAGGGGCGCCATACCAGGCATTGCCCCCCCCACCATCAAACTGAATAACCTGGAATTTAGGAACCCCAGGTGAGGGCTGGAGTAGGTGTGGAGAGGTGAGGATGGAGCAGAGTTGAGGGAGCCCAGTTCCTCACAACTGGACAGACGACAACAGCCTGCCCCTCACCCCTCACTGAGTCCCACGTCCCTGACCACCTCCTGGGAGAGGCTGTTCAGAGGTGGTCTCCTCCCTTACCCAGAAAAAGAATGAGGCAAGAACACCCCCTGACTGGTGCAGTGGTGACCCCAGTGCAGCAAACACAGACCATGAGCACAACGTGGAGTTAGGTGGTGGCACCAGGAATTGTTTCATGACAGGAGTCAGTATTTTAAAAGCATTTGCCAAATTCTTGTGCACAATGCCCAAGATGTGTGTTTAGCAGTGCCCTCCTAACTTGGGTCAAAGCCTCTACAGGTGCTGTGGACAGATCCCATTAACCTGTAGTCACCTGTGGATGCACTAGAAAGGCCCCCTCTGGGAGAACATGGTCTCCATCTCACCCCCATCATCACTTGATAAGCTGAGGGCACCTCCATGCAGGTGAAATGGCGCCCTATCCATCTGCTGGGGATGCCGCCCCAAGCAAGGGTGCAGGGCTGGTCCCCAGATGAGGGCCCGGTGCACAGGAAGCACTGCACACCAGCTGTTACTGTTGTTGACTCTGAGCTCCACGAGAGGGGCTTGTGCCTCTCCTGTTCTCCATTTTCTAACACAGAGACTGGCCCAGCACCAGGGCAGTGGGAGGAAATGGTTGGTCCCAGGTAGAGGGAACTGTGATACCAACAGCAGTTAGCAACCGGAATTTTGCTTTCTAGGATGTAGAATGAGAGAGCCACACTGAACCCTCATTTTATGCTTTATGGCCTTAGAGCAAGGGAATTACACTGTGTGTAAAAAGCCAGTCTCAAAAGGTTACATACCAAATGATTCCACTTACATAGCATTCTTGAATGACAAGATTATAGAGACGGCTTCATGTACTTTCATACATGAAACTGCCACATTTTTGACAATTACCCCCCACCCCAATGCTCCTCAATGCTTTCATATGGCAGTAACTAATTCATCTCTCTATGCTGTGGCCTAATCCAGTGCCCAACCCCAGAGCAGGTGCTAAATATCAGCTTGTTGAATGAATGAGTGAGTGAGCATACCGTGACTTCAGGCAAGGAAAGCAGGCGGATGCCCAGGAATTACAGGCATCTAGACTAGAGATTTAGAGAAGCCCCAACAATCCACAAGGTGAGTCCAAAATAGAAGCCTGTCAACACCCCATACAGACTTCCTGCTGGGAATGGTGTGGTCTCAGACGGCCAGGTATCCCCGGGTGCCATGTACAACAGGCGAGTGGCTGCACCTGGCCAGAAGACAGATAATGGCTACAGGTAGACCTTGAAATTGAGATCCAGAAATGGGCACATTTGCCCAACAGACTCTGTTCTTTGGGACATGGCTACTCCAGGTGGGGGAGTTTCAAGGATGCCGGGGCTCCCTCCGGGGGCCGATGTGGAGGCATCTCTGTTCCCAGACTTCTCCCTTTCTCCCTTTGCCCACTCAGCTCCTCCAGGCCCTCCCACCCAGCTGGGCCCAGACGTGTTCCCCTTCATCCCACTGTTGGTGCCTCTCGCCTTAAGAGTATGTCTAAAATGTTAAGACTGTGTGGATCAAATAATACACATCGCAGCTTCTGGGAGCTGGATGTGTGTCAGTTCTTTGGAAGCAGTTTGGAAATGGCTGAGCTGAGACGGAACTGCTCAGCTCACACAAGAGCGAGCGGGAGGTCTCATTGGGCTGACTTCCTCCTCCCTTCTGGTAGCCTGCTGTTCAGAGACCAGCGGTCAATAGCTTAGGGGAAGGGACGTCTACATTTTTAAGAAAATGGAGCTGCAAGCATCTAACTTTGAATCATAAACAGAAGCAATAAATTAGAGCGAGGCTCCAGGAAATCGTAAGGGAAGAGGCCCATTCCCCGCAAAGAGGAGGATTTTCTTGGGTGATGACAATCAGCAGCCCTTCAAAGGAGATGCTGATGACTGGTGCTGGGCTGGCCTGGCTGCTTGAACCACTGTGAGGAGTTCAGCCCAAGAGGATGTTCTGAGGCTGTCTTTCACTGAGTTCTCTGTCCAGTTGTCCCCAGATGCCCAAACCCAGGCATGGACCTTCTGGTCAGAGAAAGGGACAAAGATCTGTGGGAAATGGACGTCCTCCTGCAACCCGACAAGGAGTACACAGTGTAGGCTCTTGTGGGGATTTTCAAAGAAAGGGTATATTTCTGGCACTTCTCCAGCCGCTAACTTGACTTGCAACTTTGGACAATTTGCCTGAACTCCCTGGCAACGCAACTGTACAGCAATTCCGAGGACTTACTCTGGGGCTGGAAAGACAGAGGTGACTGAAATATGGCTCCAGATTTCCAGCGCTGCCCAGGGTGCGAGAGAGAAACATCGGCCACCAAGCGTAATATCAAGCGAGGCAGCTGGCGATGAGGTGCCCCACTTCAGTATGATGTAAAAATAAGTCAGACCCAGGTTGCAAACCCCGCTTTACCATATTCTACTTGAAGGACCTTGGACAACTTATTTTGCCTCCTGGAGTCCAGACTTCCCAGATCGAAGAAGCAGGGGTCACATCTCTATGAAGATCCGCTAGGCAAGGAAAGTGGAAGAGTGTGAATCAGGTGGAAAGAAAGGCCCCAGACATTGTTTTGAAGCTGCCTGAGTGTGGACTGAGGTTTGGGGTGGATATCTGGAAGCCCTATTGAGGGATGTGTCAACTAAGAGCTAAAAGAAATCATCTGGAGATGAAACTATCCCTGAGTCTGGCCCAGGGTCAGCACTTAACAAACATTTGCTGAACAAATGGACAAGAAAGAAAGAATGAATGGTTGGTTGAACCCCTGGAAATAAAGGAGATTTTATTTGTTTGTTTAACAAACATATGGCGCTTAATATGCATCAGGCATTGTTCTCAGTGCCTAACCTAAATAAACTAATTTAATATTCACTACAACTTAGGGAGGTAGTGTTATTATTATCCCCATTTTACAGATGAAGAAACCTAAGCACAGAGAGTTAAGTACCTTGCCCAAGGTCACATAGCTAAAAAAGTGGCAAAGTCAGGCTTTGACCCCAGGCATCTGGGCTGCGGGAAGACACGCTGCTTCTGTAGTAAAGAGACTGTATGTTGTCTGAGGTCTTGAGGGGCGTGGTTACTGGTCAGGTGCATCTACAACAGTTAGCTCAGGTGAACAGCCCCTGAGAGGGTGTCCAGAGCCCGCATCCTGCCCTCGGCCTCTGCTTTGATTCAAGGGCCCAAGTGTAAGGGCCTCACCACCAAGAGCCCTCAACGCGACTAAGCCCTCTCCAAGCCCGGGGCCCCAGTTCTGTGAAATGTCCTCGCATCTATGGTGGCCTGCCATTCCAGGTCCTCCCAGAAAGAACCCTTGCCTGGCTCCTCCCCAGGGCATCAAGCAGGAATGGCAAATAGGTCTGTCCTTGTGCCAAGTGTGGCCAATCGGTAGTGGCTGCCCACAACAGTGGGTGGAAAAGGAGTTAGGGTCACATCTGAACTCACCAGGAAAGTCACCCTGGTCAATCACTGATGTCCCGGCAGGCACAGACACTGGTTTGCTGTCACTGGCCTAGCGTCTCACTCAACCCCACGGCTGAGGCCCACAGTGCTCTATCCTCTTGACCAGCTGGGCTGGACACCTTCCTCTGGTCACCTATAGGCTATTAAGCCATTGTGTCAGTCAGGATTCTTCAGCTTGTAACAGAAATCCAGCTCTATACGAACAAACGAAAAATAGGAAAGAACCGATCACATCACTGAACCATTCCAGGGCAGATTTCTCACCCTCTCCATCTCTGTTTTCTTCTGTGGTAACTCGTTCTCATGTAGATTCTGCCTTTCAGAATGGCAAAAAATGGCTGCCAGTAGTGTGAAACATGTTCTTTATCTACAGTTCCAACAAAAGTCCCAGAATTGAGTCTCATTGACTTGAGTTGAGTCACATGACCATCCCTAAACCACTCCATCTGGCCAGGGGATGTGCCAGCGGGCCATGCCTGGGTCACATGACTGCCCCTGAAATGGGATGGGGAGTTGGGAGTGGAGGTCACTTCCACTAACATTCTATGAACCTACAGTGGAAGAGGGCTGGTTCTCCAAAGGAAACTTTGGTGATTTTTCCAGAAGAAGCGGGAATGGATTCTAGAAGAGCAAAGATATCAGGTGTCCACCATGACTCCCAAATACTCACCATCATTCAATGGATATATTTAGTTCTTAGATATCCTCCTATTCTGGCCCACGCCCTGGTGTGGCCTGTTTCTAACAGAACCATTTTAAAGGTCAATGTAGTCCCTTACGAGAAGGAAAAAGTTGCCTTTGCTTTTGAATGATGGGATCCTGGTCATTTATGTGGCTTTCCTCCTTTCCTCTGTGGTGACATCAAGTAGCTCGCTAAAGCTGCCTTCTTCCCAGCACTTACTTGGGGTCAAAAGCCATGCCTTTGGAACTGATACCCCCACATCAGGGGAAGGAACACATAGGGAAGGGGATTCGCAGAACTGGTCTGGGTGCCACCATTCCTGTGCCCACTTGTCCTCCTCCCCCACTGCCACCTGACTCTCTGCCAGGCTCCAGGTGGGAAGAAGGTGGAAGAAGGAGACACTGGGGCTGAGAAGTAGGGTGGACCCTGTTATGGCTGATCTTGAAGACCACAAGAAGGAATTCAGGCTGCTGCAGCTGAGCCAGGAAGACTTTGTGGGCTCCTGAGGAGGGCGTGATGAAACAGTGTTTTAAGCAGTTTTCCTGGGAGAAGCGTTTGCAGGATGGATCAGAGAAGAGAGTCCCACAAACTCTGCCAACTAGTAATCCTGGTTCCTGTTCTCTGGGTGTTTTCCCGTAGAGCTCAGTCCTGGGAAGATGGGTCTTTGCTGGCCTTGTAGGTCACTCACATCAGGAAGGAGTTCTGCTCCTTGAGACTTTTTTTAATTATGGAAAATTTTCAGATACAATCAAAAGTGTAGAGAATCGTCTAATAAACCCCTCTGTGCCCACTGCTGGGCTTCAACAATTATTATTAACTCGGGGTTACTTTTGTTTCATCTGTAGCCCCACCCATCCCCGCTCCACCCTGGATCTCTTTGAAGCTAATCCAGACATCATATATCTTCAAGATGCTCAGATTGCAAGTGCCCCAGAAGATCTGGAGATTTCATTCTCCTTGAGAAGAAAGGAATCTGGTCTGTAATTACTATGTCTTTTAGCAAAGGAGAGTATTGTCCTTCCTCCTCCACAAACATGGCCCAGTTCTCCTTACTTGCTATTATATTTTGCATCTTTTGGGGAGGAAAACTGCACTCCTGTTTTTCTTGTCTGGAAATGCTCAGCTGGAGTGATTGCAATGTCACCGCCCTGGGCACCCCCACTGCCCTCATCCTGCCATCTTGCCCATCCACAGGTCTGGCCACTTTCTGAGTCTGTAGCTGTGTTTTCTGGCCTGTTCTCCACTCCCTCTTAGTGGATTTCTAAGGTCCCTCTCCCTCCTTCCCCAGGATTCCAAGACACACAGATGGTCCAGGGAACCACGATAGCCCGAGAAACCCTATTTCTCATTTCATAATCCCCCAACACAGAATCATCTCTCTCCCATGCACCGTACCAGCCCGCAAGTTGCTGCAGATGCAGGAATCAGAGAGATTGGGCTTCTAACGTAAACACGGGCTGACCTTGTGCTTTCAAACTGTATGTTATCTCCGCCCCAGCAATACTCCTTGAATAACTAATAAACGTGAAAGAAAGTTCGGGAGAAAAAAAACACACCAAAAATTATTATTATTACTTAAAGAGCCGGAGAAAGATAGCAAGGTCCTTCTAAAGTTACAACACCATGTTTAGCAGCTGCAGGGTACATTAAAGCGAGGGGCCGGGGCAGGGAAGATAGGGCATATTTCAAAGCTGACGGCTGCAGTAACAAAAAGCGAGGGGGGTGTTGTGTGGAATATGCCAAGTGTTTGAAGTGGACAAGATTTCTAGCATGTTGCCTTGATGCCTGTACATACTTAATAACAGATGTTTGGTCTCTCTGGGCAGATAATTGTCCTGCTGTAAGGTTGACTTGACCTGTCTGAGCGGTCCAGCTTCGAGCACCGCAGCAGTAACAAATGACCCCGGCTTCTCTCGTCTTTACTAGGGGAATGCCCAGCCACGCTTCCTTTTAAGCACATAATTACTCGGCGGCAACTGAAGCCCATACATCCCCCTCTCCTAATGGCCACGGAGCCATTCGGCCATAATTTATGGGGACAGGGTTCAAAGTTTTAATAATATTTGGGTAATATCATTGCCCACACGTCGGTGGCGTCGTGACGAATAGGGGGCGAGTGGGCTCATTTCGATTCCATGCATGACAGTGCGCGCGCTAACGACTGGGTGCCCGGCATGGCCTTTATGGAAACTGCCAGCAGGCCATCAGCTCGTGAATTATAGATCTGGGCATGAAGGATTATAAACAGCGGTGGGGATCACACAGGGACGCTTGTTCATGAGGAACTGTCCCGTTAGCGCCTCTTCCTTATGCAGATAAATGAATTGCAAGGAATACCAAAACAGCGTAAATAAACCCTTAGTGGATAACATATTAGCACATCAACATAAAAAACCCTGTGCTGGGGCCTTCTCGGGGATATTTATGTTTATACTCTCTGCTCAAGTGGCTCCTTGGTTTTTTTGGCTCCTTCCTGCTCACCTCATAATTCCCACATCCTAACGACACTTCTGGGCACGTTTCTCGGATGCTCTGCAGAGCCTGTTGGCATTTGCTCGCCAGTTTGCTCAGAGAATCCCTTTTGGGCAGGCAGATGGGTAAAAGATGCTTGTCAGATTTAAGACAGACTTAGGGCCGCCTCAGGAAGTCGTGGGGTGCCCTCAAAACAGGGGCTGCATACGGGCAACTGCTAGTGGGAGAAGAGGAGATGTTTATGCCCCAGGGAGCAGAAAGAAGGGACGTGGTCTCAGCCACAAGCCAGGTAGGAAAGAGCCTTAGAGATGATCAAGTTCCACCCACGCTGCTGCCAAAGAGCAGGTGGCAGAAGTGAGTCTCAGAGAGAATGAACTCCCCCGAAATTATACAACTTTGTTGCCAAGCCAAGATTCCTGACTCCCAAGTGTTGCCCCAGGCTGCCTTATCTGGCCTGAGTTTTCTTTCCCCAAAATGTAAACATTCAACACCAGCCCCAAATGATAGTGTTAAGACTAAAACAACGTTTGCCAACTTCCTCCTGTTAATCTCGACTGACTCGCCCTGAACTTTGACAAGACGCACGTGCAGTGAGCAATCGTTGAACTTACCACTCGATATCCATTTAATCTGAAGGATTTATTTGGAAGGAACAGCAATTATAGCTGCACCTCAGAATAACTAGGAAACAGTGCATTTAAATCTCTTTAAGTAGCTCACTGGAGTTCAAATAGCTCCCCTCCGCCCGGGTTCTGATTGTGAGCTGTCACTCGCCTAGGCCTTTGCACAGAGGCCGCGGGCAGTTTGGAGCAGGTTTCCAACATCCCGGCTCGCTTCTCTGCTGGGATGCACTGTGTACAATGCTTTCTACTTTCCCAAGCATCTCAAAACATGTTATCTTTTTTTTTATCTTGCCAGGAGAAAGGAGGGAGTAGAAAGGCAAGAGCATTTATCGAGCCCCAATATTTTTTTAAATTATTGTACAAAAAATTAACTTTTACTGGTTCACAGTTTTATGAATTTTAAAATGTGTATGGAGTCCTGTAGCCACCATCACAATCAGGACACAGAACAGCTCCACCACTCCAAAATCTCCCTTGCTGGTCTTTTAAAAATTCAGACCCTCTCCCAACCCCTAACCCCTAATCCCCGTCAACCTCCGATCTGTTCTCCATCGCTATAGTTCTGCCTTTCGGGAACGTCATATAAATGGAATGACATAGTAAGCAACCTTTGGAAACTGGCTTCTTTCACACAGCAAAATGCCTTTGAGATCCATCCACATATGCTCCTTGTCTTTCTTTTTTTTTTTTTTCAGATGAGTAGTATTCGACTGCAGAACCTCCGCTGAGAGTCAGGCGTGCACCAGGCACCGTAAGGGATGGTAATAATGGCTAACAGCTATGAAGCTCTATCCTACTCTTCACCTGTATTAACTCATCTAACCTCTCAACAAACAAACGGGGCAGCTGCTGGCATTACGTCCATTTTGCAGACGAGGAAATCAAGCCATGGAGAGGTTACATAGCTTGTTCAAGGTCACACAGTAGGTAAGTATAAGAATCTCCTGGAAGGCTGGAGCAGGGTCCATCCTGGTGTTTCATAATGGGAGATCATAACTGTAAATGTCTCTGGCAGGGAGATGAGAAATTGAAGGCCCCAGGGAGGTGTAAATGGCTGACAACATTTCCTTCCAGAAGCAGACTGTGCTGGAGATTGGGGACGACTGACGTGACCAGAAGAAGAACAAGGAAAAGGAGCCAGGGGCTCCCTCTAGCCCATGTCACTAAGGACCACCTACAGGGTTTGTAGCCACCCACACACAGCCCAGGAGAAAAGCACACTTTACATGAGCACAGCAGCTGATAAATAGGAGACATCCCAGCCTCGCCCACCCTGCCTGGCTCAGGGGTTGGGAAAGGGACCAGACCTGAGAATTTGGGATTAATCACCACACATCCTGGGGCTGCCGACCTCAGGCCTCCAGAAGGGCAATCATCAACCGTTTTATCCGGCCTCTGTCGGAGCCTGAGATGCTGCTGCTGTCCTCGGAACCGTACTGCCTGTAAACAGAGACGTAGATTCCGGGTGTCATCACAGCCAGTATTGTACATACGGGGAAACTGAGGCCCAGAAAGAGAATGGACTTGCCCAAGGCACACAAGTCATTAGCAGATCCAGGACTGCAACCCAGACCCTTTCCTCCACTCATCCACTCATTCAAACATTGTACTTACACATGCCACGCACTTTTCTAGATGCTGGAGACAAACGATGGATAGGCCACAGCACTTGCCTTCCTGGGTTAGAGTTTTGGCAGGAAGAAAGACATTAAACAGATGATCGCAAACAAGTAGATCACTTAAAACTACAATAAAGACCATAAAATTGTCTCAAGACTCAGGCAGTGTGTTTCCTGATAAACCCAGCAGCCTCTATTTCCTAAGGGACGAGGGTCAAGTCTCCTGTAGTAGCAGAAGCTTCTGTGGGCCCTCCGAATGAGGTCATGCAAAAATATACTTATGAGGTTCTAGAGCTTTTTATTACAGATGCCGAACGCTGGCTCCCCAAATATCACTAACAGCCTGTGGATAGGGCAAAGCTGAGTCTCCTGGTCACCGCAGCGCAGAGCACCGTGTCGACAGAGCTTGGGCAGCTTCTTAAAGAGGGAAGGGCAAGATCATTTTTGCTGAGATTCTGAACTCTGGTTGAAAGAGGGTTTTCAAAGTGGCAGGAGGGGGAGTGGGTTAGAATTGGGTAACGGCCATGTGATAACGGTTTAGGAATGATGGAAACAGCAAGGTGATGATTTTGAGGGAAGAGTTGCAAGGAGTCCTGGGCTAGAAAATGTTGTTGGCTGCTTTCTGTTGAAGAGTTTATGGGATATCCCTGTAATGAACAATAAAATTAATTGACTGGACAACAGTAGTCATACAACAGTAAAGTTACGCTAGTGAAGACAGTAAGATAGTCAGGTCACGTTACTATAGATACCCAGCGATTCTTAGTGTAGACGCTTTGGTTCTCATAGAAGTCATACCTGTTCATTCTAAGGTAGCCAATAGAAGCAATAATAATAATAATAATATCCACTACTCTCTGTCAATCAGTGAGTGTTAGGAAGGGGTGAGGAGATCTATTTCATGGATGCTGACTCAGAAACCGAGAGGGGTGAAGATGCTCACTCAGCCTGAACCCTCTAGTTTGGAGCAGGAGGACCAGAATTCAAATGCGGGTCTGTCCATCTCTGTCTATGTTCTGTCGCCACCCAGCTAAAGGAAAGGAAGATAAAAATTACTCCTCCATGGTAACCAATTCCAACCTCTTGGTGATTATCTTTTCTCTGTGCATATATGAACATACATCACTTTATTAACAGTTCAGTTATCTTTACTCAGCTGTCCCTAGCTCTTTGCTCAGGTCACATTTTTTTTTCTTGCTTACCCAAATCCATTGCTACTTTTCTGGAAAAATATTGCAAAGTTTCTTTAGAAACCACCCCTCCCTCTTCCACTCTCTGCCAAGCAATTCATATAGGGTTCACCATCCCAGCCTATCCTCTTCCTGTCTTGGAGTGACCATGTCACTCAGGTCTGGACAACTGGCCTGGACTTGAGTCAAAGTGATTGATTCTGAGAGAGTCATGCAATGCAACCCAGGCCAATGAGAGTCTTCCTGGGACTTTTTTGGAGACCACCGGGGGAAAATGTCCACTTTTCTTCATAATTTCTAGACATGAAGATTCAATAAGCTTAAGGTGGCCAGTGGCCATCTTTGCTATCAACTGAGGAAAGTCTGTCTGAAAATAAAACCCACAAAGAAGAAAGCAGGGCCTATATACAGTATCCTGATAAGTTGCCTGAGCTTCTGGATCCAGCTATGCCTGAAGCCTTTTGAACTCTTTTAAACTATGCAGGTTTAGAAGCCAATAAATTCTTTTTATAGTTTAAGCTAGTGTGAGTCAGATTTTAGCCCATAAACCTAAAATCCCCAGGCTATTTTCCAGTTCCTCTAAGTCTTTGGACCTCATACCTAAGGCTGGACAGTTGAGATACAGCCCTGGAACTCTCAGTAATTCACATTTCCATCATGACCACCCCCATGGCAAACACCTTTAGCAGCAGTTCATACTGTTCAAACTTTTTTTTTTAGTCTCTTTTTTGCTTTTTTTTTCTTCTGGGAAAGATTCTCCCTGAGCTAACATCTGTTGCCAATCTTCCTCTCTCCCTCTTTTTTTCCTCCCCAAAGCCCCAGTGCGCCGTTATATAGTCTAGCTGTAGGTCCTTCTAGTTCTGTGAGCTGTCGCCACAGCATGGCTACTGACAGACAAGCAGTGTGGTTCCACGCCCAGGAACATAACTCCGGCTTCTGAAGCAAGGGGAGCCCACAGATCTTTAACCACTAGGCCATTGGGGCTGGCTCTCAAACCTTTGTATTTAAATATTCTTCCCCCCAGGCCCAATGGAAGAATTTTGTCTCAGACTGGAAGGTTCAAATTAAGGGTCTTCTCTGTGAAGGCTGCTGTCCAACACCACAACTTCACCACCACCACCACCTGCACTGGGCTGGTTGCGTGGCCTTTGTGCCATTTCAGAAGGGCTGTCACAGCACTTGCCTGGGCCTGTGCAAGTTGTTTGTGTGAGTCATTTGTATACTCACCAGACGGGGAGCTCCTTGAGGGCAGGGGTCCTGTGATGTAACCCTGAGCCCCCAGCAGCTTGCACATGGTCAGTCCAGGGCAAGAGCTCAGGGGAAATATGCTCTCTGAGTGATGCAGCACAAGATTCTGGTGAAACCCAGATACCTGAGCAGGAGGCTGGGACAAGGTTCTTGGTTCACTCCCCACCCCATGATGATGATGATGGTGATGTTGGTGATGGTGATGATGATGATGACAATGGTGATGATGATGATAGTGATGATGGTGATGGTGATGGTGATGATCGTGATGGTGATGATGTTGGTGATGGTGATGATGGTGATGGTGATGGTGATGATGATGATGGTGATGATGATGGTGATGATGGTGATAGTGATGATGATGGTGATGGTGATGATGATGATGGTGGTGGTGATGGTGATGATGATGATGGTGGTGGTGATGGTGATGATGATGATGGTGATGATGATGATGGTGATGTGATGATGGTGATGGTGATGATGATGATGGTGATGATGATGAGGAGGATGACATCTACCACTTTCTGCCAATCGTTGTGCAGGGGCCTGAGAAATGAAGACGAGGTCTGGGCAGGGCCGCCACCCAGAGGGAGCCCCCTCTGTACTGGCAACTTTCTGGAGGCTTGCACCAGCTCTGATTCAGTCAATGCTCAGACCCCAGAGTCTTGCCAAACAGGAACAAGAAGTCAGCCAATATTTGTTAAATGAAATGAGCTTATATCCATGTATTTAATTTTTAACCTTAGAATTAAATGCCCTAGTATAGTGCTTCTCAGATTTCAGGGGTGCATCAGACATCCCTTAGAGGGCTTGTGAAAACATGGATTCCTGGACCCTCACCCAGAATTTCATATCCAGCAGGCTGCTCTGGGTCTGATGATTTGCACTTCTAACCAGTTCCCAGCTGATGCTGGCACTGTTGATCCAAGGACACCATTTTAAGAACCGCTGCCCTAGCGGAAGGTGAGTGAGATCCACCGGCATGGTGGATAGGGAAGCCCAGGACGGACTGGAAATCCCTACCCCCTCTTCTCCCATCCTGTTCCCCACCTCCCAAGCCCTTCCTGGGCCACCAGGGCAAAGGTCAGAGGCCTCATCAAAGAGTCCGGCAGAGAAACTGGGGCTGGGGCAGGGGTGGACCCTACCTGGGGGTGGAGCGGATCCCCAGGGGTGGGGGGCCTCCTGTTTAGCCAACAAACACAAGGGGCTAAATCCCCAAGCGGACCTCTTTTTTGAGTAAACACGGAGCAGGGCCGCCTGTGTAAACACGCATTGTCTACTGGCGGATTAAGAGGAGCAGAGGCTGGGGTTTTTTTTCTTTCCTTCTTTTTTTCCCTTTCTTTTTTTTTTTAGCACTGAGAAAAGCCATTAAGGGATTAACACCCCGATTTATGAAAATGGAGGATGATAAAGGAACAATGGTTGACAGCATTGTGTAAGCGACATTGATTCATTTCAGAGACGGGACTGTTAACTGGGAGAAATGGAGAAATAAATGGAACAATGAGGAGATGCTTTTACCAGCTTGTCATTAATTAGCCGAGAGTACAATTGTTTTATTGTCCTTTTTGAAAAATACAAAATTGGTAGGAAAATACAAGCACTGAGCAAAGCGATTATTCTATGTCACGGGCTGACATCTGCTTTTCCTTTTCTCCTGAAGCTCGCCTCCGGAAGTGCTTTCCTTAGGGAGGAAAAGAAACTTTCCCTCGGCAAAAGGTTCTTGTGGGGTTTGGGAATGAAATGATCCCCCCAAGTACACCCCAGACTTCCAGGCAGTGGGGGGCAGCCTCTAAGCCAGAGAGGCCCCCTTGGTTCTTTCTGGCCTTCTCCAGCGTGAGCGGGCTGTCCTGGAGGTCTCAGCAGTAGGTGAGAAGGGACAAGGAGTTCAGGGAAAGGGAGATAGATGGCTGCTGGGGACCAGCAGTTAGCGAGGCCAGCGCAGTGGTCCCCGCCCGGGCTCTGTGGCTGGACCAGTGAGGCTGTGCGGGATCGGATGAGAGCTCCTCTCTCACCCATTTCATCAACAGTTGGGAGCTGAAGTGGTTGAAACATGCCCACGTTGGGACGCACGTACTGAAAGCCCTCTCTAGACAGTGCCAGCCCTGCTCTGGGGAAGGATGCATTTCTGGCTGGATGGGAGTTTAAATAAGACTTCTCTGGCTCCAGGAGTGCTCTGTCAGTGAGGGCTGGAGGGGAAGTGCATGTCACAGCCCAGGGCCCTGGAGACTCACAGGGCGGACGCGAGGGCAGACACACAGCACGTCCATGTGAACTCTTGATGGTATAAGCTGGGCGTGTGCTGTCTGGATTGTCCTCAGCCGGCCAGGCCAGGCAGAGGTGCAGCTGGGGAGAGGAGCGAGGCTGCCGGGATCCAAGCCCTGGTCACCCCTCCATTTATTAGGACCATTTGTAAATCTGAACACCCTGTGTTTGGATTCTAACTTGTCGGATATAGAAAAGTTAGCCAACTGTGGCTATTTCTAGAAAGAGTCAAACAATCACACAAGGGTTAATAGCACTTACAAAGAAAAGTCGCTCACAGAAACAAACAGTGTGCCCAGCAAGGAAACTGTAAACAGCTGTCTCATTGTTCCTGCCTTCTGTGACTACGGGTCATTGTTCGGCCTTTAATCTGGAAACACTATAGACATAAATATAGCTATCTTTATAGCATTGTATCTTTACAGGCAAAGATAAAACAATGCATCTTTATATCTCTGATCTTTATATTTATGTAAGGATGTCTTTGTCCAGGAAGATTATGTATGTACATCTTACATGGAAACGTTGAGCGATCATAGACTTTTATCCCTTCGTACCACACACTCCGTCTCTCGAGTGCCAGGCACTGCTCTGGGGCTGGGCACGCAGCAGGAACAAACAAGGACTCTGCCCCGCCCCCCTTCCCTATAGAATTTACAGGGCTGGGTGTGAAAACAGAAAATAAATAGGTAATGATAGAAACAGGCCCCATGATAATTAGCCCCATGGGGAGGAATGAAGCCGGTCTAGGGGCAGGGAGTTGCGGGAGGTGTTACTTTGCGTGGGGTGGTCAGGGAAGGCCTCACTGATACGGTGACAGTTGAGCAGAGACCTGAGCTGGCAGCCGTGCCGGGGGAGGGGTCTTCCAGGCAGAGGGCAAACCAGTGCAAAGGCCTGGATGCGGGAGGGTGCTTGGCGGGTTCAGTGCACGGGAAGAGCCAGTGAGGCTGGAGGAGTGAGCAAAAGGGGACAGGGCATTGGTGCTTCCTCAGAGGGCGACGGGGGCCTCTGAAGGGCTGTGAGCAGGAGAGCGACATGATCCGATGTATGAGTTAACAGGACCGCTCCAGCTTCAGTGTGTAGAACAGACCAAAGACTACGTGCACATGTCACAGCCTCCACTAGACTAGACCACACCTTTCAGGGGCCGAGCAGGTGCTAAAGGGAAGGGGCAATAGAGAATGGTGGGAAGTGTGGCAAACAGGAGCCTGCCTGCTGGTCCAAAGGGGCAGCCCCTACTCAGCACCTGCTGGGGTTAAACTTGAGAGATATGAGCATAGGGTGGCCGAGCCTTGTTATCTTAAAGTGAGGCTGCATTTTTCAAGTGAACTCTCCTAATTTTAAACCTTTTACAGTTAAACAAAGCAAGCTTGAGGCCAGACTCACCCACCAGCCATCAGCAAAGAAAACTCATACAACATATCTTCTTACTCTTTGTTATCTGGCTGCCAGGGAACTCAGGGATAAGCTTAACTGTAAAGCATTGTAACTATATTGCATAAAATTCTTGGCAAAATCATCTCTTTTCTTCTTCCAGTTCTCATAGTTAAACACGATTTTTAAATGTCCACTTAAAGACCGTGTGCTTTTTATTATAAGCAACCTCAAATTATGTTAAGTAAGGAATAAATTCTAACCAAACTAGGCTGTAAGAGAATAGCTTCTATGATCACACTGTTTTATAACTGTGTATTATAGGTGTTCACGAAGAAGAACAGATTGTGACAACAGACCTTATTAAATGTTTGCCTTTTGTTTGTGAAGCTTATGTTGTCAGGTCTGTAGGTTTCCCCAGGAACAGAGCTGGCTGTCACTTCTCTGCATCTTTGCCCCTGTCGATTCTATTGCTGCTATTCCTCCTCTTCCTCACGGCCCCTGTTCTGCCCCGTGACTTGACTTGAAATGGGCCCTGTCTCCGACACTCACACTCCCAATGCCAGCTCAGCTTGTCTGCCGCTTTGATTCCCTAGAAAGTCACCTCTGGCTCATACCACTGGGAACCCAGGCAAACTCTTCAGACTGGGGAGGGGAAATCATTTGCATCTCATGTGCCTTTTCTGGCCAGTTGGAAGTGGCTGCTGGAAACATTTGTGTTAAGAAGGAATCTGAGGCCATGTTTAGGTGAAGTAGGAAGATGCAGGCTGATAGATTAGCGAGGTCTGCCGGCATTAGCAAGTAGGCCTCTTTCCATGTCGTGAGAGGGGCGGGTCAGAAGTTATTCCACTCCCTCCTAAAGGAATCGCATATGGGGCCCAGGTGAAATCAGAGCCCCCAGCTGTAGGCTGCACGTCTGTTTCATCTGGCCAACAGTGACCAGCCTTTAATGGTAAGAGCCCTGGATTCCAACTCTGTCTCCTACAGGTTGCATGACCTTTGTCAAGTTCTTTAATCTCTCTGAGCCTCAGTTTCCTGTAAAATGGGGATAATAGTTGTATCGCACTTCCCAGGAGGCATGATTAAATGTAAACACCTTAACTCAGTCGTTGTAAGTATAAAGAGTCAATCAATATTATCGATTATTGCCATTATTATCATTATTTTTTGGAGGGTCACTCTCAGGTCTGCCCATAGTTCTGTCAACTTTCCTTGCTCCATGGCTCACCACCTCCTCCCGCCACGTGCCCTGCCATATCCCCTACCCTCATGTCGCACCAGTCACTGTCTCTGGACTACGTCATCGTCCTTCACTGTCTCGGCTGTTGCCAGGGCTCAGCCCCCATCAGGATCTACTCTGCTCTACTCCTACCCTGTCCCTGGGCTTCCCACCAGCTGACTCTGTCCTGGAACAGTGACTGCATCACTGGATCTTGCCTTGTCCCGACCCAGTCACAGTCACTCTGCCAACAAAAGAGCCCATATTGCAGCCTGTGGGCAGGAGGACTCCAAGCCAAGTCAAGCGTGGCAGATGCCGGGACCGCCAGAGGCAGAGGTCCCTGGCATCTTCCACAGCACATCCCCAGGGATTCCTTGTTGGAAAGTTTCCAAGAGGCTGGCTGACAAGTGGTTGAGGTATCAGCCTGTGGCCTGGCTCTGTCCTGCACTAGACCACGAGGAGCCTGGGGGAATGAACATATCATGGGCACCAGGTGACCCCAGCCCTGGCACTGGGGGACGCCCAGAAAAGAAATGGCAGGTGAAAGGCCACATCTGGATTCCAGTCCTGATTCTTCCTGAAAAGACCAGAGATAGCAGGACTGGGCCACTTCGACTTTGCAGGCCGGTGTTTTTAAATCAACAAAAAGGGATAAAATTGCTGTTATTTCACTGAGTTCTTGAAAAAGCATATGATTTACATATGAAAAAGGAAAAGAGGGGAATGCTTATGATTAGCTGTCTTTAAAGTTGTTTCCTAAACTTTGTATTAGTCAACCCCTGACTAAAATGTATTAGTCCACCCCCTTCTTCAAGTGACAGAAGCCCAATTTACACTGCCTCTGGCCAAAATCAATATATAACAATAACCATAATGAATTTACTGGCTCATGGAACTGAGAGGTGCGAGGGTCAGAAATCCTGGCTCCATTGGCATCTTGGCCTTTTGATTTGAGGGGCGGCTCAGCATGGGCTCCAGGGCCAGACACCTGGGTTCAAAGTCTGGCTCTGCTACGTCAGAGCTACAGGATCTTGGCTGAGTAACTCAACTCTCTGGGCCTCAGTTTCCTCACCTGCTGATGTGGGGGTGGTAATAATAGTACCTACCTTACAGAACTGTTGTGAACACTAAATAAAGTGATGTGTGTGAGTTATAATAGCACCTGGCACAGAATAAGAGCTATAGTATTATTAGCTTTTATGACTTTTTAGTGGATATTTTTGGATAGTTATTCTTTTGGTTACCCAGCTCATTAACTTCCTTCTTATTTGGGAAGTTTGCCACTTTTTGAGTCTTGGAAGGAGAAGAGCCCATCTCTCTCAGCAAACGATAAAAATGGCAGATATCCACCTTCCCAGGATCCCTTGTAG
Source organism: Tapirus indicus (assembly GCA_031878705.1). NCBI lineage: Eukaryota > Metazoa > Chordata > Mammalia > Perissodactyla > Tapiridae > Tapirus > Tapirus indicus. The sequence goes on from CM062927.1 coordinate 32,528,441, forward strand.
CTGGGAGGAGGCATGTGACCTGTGTTCCACCAATCAGAAACATCCACCTAGGCTATTAATTGGGTCCTTGTTATACAAAAATGTTGGGATTGGGAAGCATTCTTGGGGCAGTCGTGGCCATTGCAGCAAGGTGGAGTCCCTAGGGCAGCTGTGGCAGGGACCAAGTAGAGCAGCCAGCAAGGCCACCCCCAGCCGGGCAGTGATGCTTCTGGTGCATAGGAGAGGTGGCATTAGTGCCCTCACCAGACTTTTCTATGAGATGATTGGGGTGTTCACCTGGCTGTGTGGCCTCTGAGCCTGGCTCTCTGGCTCTCCTAGCAATGTGATGAGCTACCCATGTCCTTAAATTAATTTCTTTCTTGCTTAAGTCAGCCAGAGTCTGCTTCTGTTACTAAGAACCCTTCCTGATACAATAATGTGGGGCAGAAACATTTCTCAAAGCTCTAGAAGGATTCTGGCTCTAATTCTTTTAAATTATTAACCTCATAAAGATGCCTCTTACCATGGCCACGCCAGAGTGGCATGCCTAGGTGTTAGGAGCCTACAGCTGACGTTGATTAATGCCCCCACCTTACCGAGATGCCAACAGGTCGTATGCAGCCAAGACTGTCACCAAGAGCCCTTGAATGTCTGCTCTGCCCACTACTCACCACCCTGGGGCGCAGCCTGGACTCCTCAGGGAATTGTGGGAATGAGAGGAAGTGGTGGAGGAGAGAGGGAGAGCAGAGAAGCTCATGGCAGCTATATGCTCAGATAAAGCTGGCAAGTATAGCCTGGCCCCCTGCCCGGAAAAAGCCCACCGTGGGGAAGCCAAGCCAATTTCAAGAGGCTTTTAAGGTATTGTTGGTAAATAAAAATCAAGCGGCCTGATATCTTTAGCCAAAAGCTCTCCCCTGCAGTAGCCAGTGGAGTCCCGCACACAGCCTCCAAGTCACAACATGCCACGGTCACCAGTCATCATCCTTCCCTTTGAGATGACAGGACCACTGTGGGGAGCTAGCCCTGCGAAGACTGGGAGAATTGGGTCCATTTATGAGCCGTGGCCGGAGGGCAGCCATCAGAATTATCTGGAGGGCCTGTAAGAATGCAGACTGCACGGCCCCAGCTCAGAGTTGCTGATTCAGGAGGTCTGGGGAGAGGCCTGAGGATTTGCATTCTAGCAAATTCCCAGGTGATGCTCACACTTTGAGAACCACTGGCTTAGGATGAGTCACTCACAGTTTCTCTATCTGTAGAACGGGAGCAGCGACCCGCCTCACAAGATGCCCCTGAGGGTCGAGCAGGTTCGCAGACGTGAAGGTGCTGCGTAGTGAACCACACCATCTACATCTGAGATGTTCATAACACGTTCATAATAACATCGTTCATTATGACGCTGACGAGTGTTCCCAGAGTGCAGCTGGCCGGCAGCGACACAATCATAAGTAACACATTTCTTGAACCCCTGTGAAGTGCTCGGCACGGCATGATGCGCTAGGAACCGCGGAATTGATCGGACACCTCCCAGCAGCATCCTGTCCCGTTATATTTCTCACTACACTCAGGAAAACCCTTCGGTTTAGTGTCTCCATTTTACAGGAGGAAACGGAAACTCCAAGATGTGAAGAAACTTCTTAGAGGCCACCTCTAGGGCACACTTTCCGGGGTGCCTGAGCATCTCCCAACCACCCCCCCCCCTTTTCCTCTCAGAACTGCCTTCCCCATCTCAGGGGTGGACTAGATGTCATCTCCATGCTTTGTGACCCTGACATTCTGGCCAGAGGTGTTGGATCAAAGGTTGACCTCCGACCTAAGCTGGTCCAATTAGTCCCTCCCTCCCGGGAACGCGGAACTGCTACTAGGAGACAGCACCTCTGTGTGTGGATGCCAGTGGGGAGCACGTGTGAGGAGGGAGAGGAATAAAGCCTGCACACAGAAAGCATCGGAGACAAGAGCCAGAGTGTGCCCGAGCTTCTGAGTTCCTGTTTCCAGTAACTTCCTGGGACCCCACTACCTTCCTGAGCTTCGATTCCACGATACAGCACTATAGAGGGTAAAGATTTTGTTTTTTGCTGTAGGCGAAAGAAAACTTCTATCAAGTGACTTTATGTACTAAAGATGTGACTGCATGTCGCTCAGGTCACGGAAAAATCCAGAGGTAGTCCTGGGTTTGGATAGGGCTGACTTGGTGGCTGAAATAGTGTGAGCAAGGACCCAGTTTCTTTCTCCCCTTCCTGCTTTTTGTGATGTAGAATTTATTCTCAGGAACCGTACAGTCCTTTGCAGCTCTAGGCTTTTCTTTCTTGGCAACAAAATGGCTGCAGTAGTTTCGGACCTCACACCATAACCCATGCTATCCAAAGGAAGAAAGAATCTCTTTCAGTTGGCCCTGTTCAAGTTCTAGAATTCACTCTTATTGGCCCAAACTAGGCCATGTGCTCATCTCTGAGCCAATGGAAAAGGAGAAAAGATATGCTGTTTAGACTGAACCAATCAGGACTCTCCCTTGGAGCAGAGGGTGGTGGGGTCTATCCTTCCCACACCATGTGATTGAAGATGGGAGAAAGAAGATCTCCCCAAAAGACAATCGGGCATTTTTGGTGGAGATGGGAGGCAAGGAATAGATGTTACGAAAACAACCAACATATGCCCATGACAACCTATAGCCTTAATAAATGTTTCATTATTGTTTAATCTTTCTTGAGTTAATTTTTTTAACTTTTAACCAAGGAGTCCTAGCTAAATAGGTAAATGTGATCGTCACCCTTTACTTTCACTATTTATTCTAAATCTTTTCTGGGAAGTGCCTGGGATATTCTTGCCCAATTTAAGAAGACAAGAAGAGAGAGAAGCCAACCCCACTCATCAGGAAGATAGAAAGAAGTGTAGTCAGACGTGGCCAAGCCCCTTGTCCCTACAAGAATTTAACAGAATATAGTTATTTTGACCAATAATAAGATATGAACAAGATCTAAAAGAATTATACTAAGTAAAATTATAAGGATTAATTGAAAATATTTAAAATGCAAATCCTACATGTTTTATAATGTTTCATTAACTTACAATAATCCATTTCAATCAAGATTTTGTTGCCTGACTCATTGAAGGAATCTTAGCTTGAGTCATTGTGATTTAAAACAAAAAGGACTATTTGTTTTGCTGGATTCTTTATATTCACATAATATTCATATAAATATTTGCAAAGAGGAAAACTTTCAAAATCTTGCTCAATGAAAACAGCAAATCAAATTTCAGAACCGTCACAAACTCTTAAGCTACAAACAATGCTGTATGATTTGCAGGATGGGTGTAATTGCCCGGGGAAGAAAATGCCAGTGACAATAGCCACGCACCCTTTTGGGAAATGCTGAATCACCAATGTGCATGACGGCAGAGGACAACATGTATGAAGAACACAGACGCTGAAATCTCGGAGTCAAAGAGCAAATTAAAAGCGCTGGACTTTTAACGTGAAGACATTTTAGGAGCACCTTATCAATGTACTTCTCCTTTACGTTTGCCCAAGAGGAATATGTAATTAAAATCACACCTAAATAGGTGTACAAAAGCTCTTTCAATCCATTTAATTTCAAAAATTCTAATGATATTTATTTGATTTTTTTTCCTTCATAGTGGTATGTGAGATGATCACCATACCCTGACAGCATCCTGGATTTGACAGAAATATGGTAGTTTGAGTCACATCAGCTAATAGTTCGCACGATGTGACCCCACTGTGTTGTCATTGCAGTTACAGTTATTTTTTTGCTACTATTGGCCACTCTCCGATACTCCATAAACTATTTTCTTCTTTTCCCTCATATGTGTGCTCGCAGCCAAGTATAGCGAGACTTCACGTTCAGCACAGTCGCTGGTGAGGATATTATTTGTGGCTTTTTCCAAAAGGGTAAGTGCATTTTACAAACAATTTTACAATAGTACAAATGTCATTATATTAAAACGTTTTCTGTAGTTGAACACCTGATTTCCTCCGTGAATCTAAGATCTGTGAAACAGAACACAGTAACCTCAGACACGTTACCCTTGACTGACAGGCACTGATGACTCCAGTGCAAATGGGAGAGCAGTTCAAATAAACAAATGCTTAGTGTTGTCCAATGAAGCGTAAACAAGATCCGAATAAATGAGCGGGCACATTTACTTCCTGCTCAGTCACCGGTTCCATATAGATTGGTCCTTTACTTTGCCTTCAATGCCTCCATCTGGATGGGATTCATCAGCCAAGTTGCCTCACATCTCTGTTTCTAGAAAATTAATGCTAGAATTAATGCTAGAACCATGTTAAAGCATGATCGTGCCTCTTGCAAATCTTTCTTCTCCTTCATGGCTGATCATTCCATTACGTCATAATTATCATACAGCTATAGCGTAAATACACAGTTATTTCCATCTCTCCGTCCAGATGGTCGGTTACGTGATAATTACAGTATGTTTGTACTTACTGAGTTTAATTACCAGATAATCAGGAAGAACATGCAAATTGCTAGGTTGTTGTAACACAGTACATTGAACCAAGTAAAACCTGTGTACTGCACATAAGTAAACAAGCTCCTACACGGGACTGTGCACTGTAACCTGTGACGGCAGGAAGGGCCGAGGTTCGTTATAGGTCCATCGTGTGGGTTGGCATTACACTTGCTCAGCTTGGGTTAATTTCCAGATTATAAGGGAATGTCATGGGAGAGACACTCGTGCTGCCACGCCTGCCACGGGGACAGTGGGGAACTGCCCACAGGAGCAGCTGAATAAGGTGCCAGCTCTTGGCTCTGGAGACCTACCCTGTTCCAGCCTAGTACATCCCAGGGTCACGTGCAAGCGTCTGCTCCCAGCCCCGCCGTGTACCTGCCCTCGTGCTGACAGAGAGAGATTGCAAACCATCAACCAAATAAACCTCTCCCGGGAACACAACGCCACTTCAGGTAGATGCCAACTTATAGTTCCCTGCTGTGTCCAGTCTGCCACCAGGGCTAATAAGTAAGCATTTTTCTCCTGTCATCACAGCAAGGGGAGCTGCCCAGATCAACGTCTTCCGATTCCCGTGATGGGACCCCTGTTGCTTATTTTGTGACGGCCTCACGTATTTTCTTACTTTCCCCTTCCTGACTTCCAGTTGGAAATCCAGGTTGTTCCAAAGAAGCCAACCTCATCCCTGCTTCCAGGAGTGAATCCTACGACGTTTGCAATCAGCACCTTCCCTCCGCCTGCCTACAGTGACTGGTTTAGGGTTGGACATACGCCTCAAGCCACTTAAACCAATCTTAGAACAAAACATATTCTGGAAATGTCAGAAGTAAGGCACTCTCTCTTCCCTCCCGGATGTGAATGATCAAGTCTGAAGCCTCAAGAGCCACTAAAAGCCATTCTGCAACCATAAGGGAGAAAGTGGGTCATTAGTGACATCATTGAGCCACAGGATCAAGCTTTACCTGAAACCTATATCTATTTTCCAATTACAAAAGTGAATAAGTTCCTTTTATTGTTTATGCCACCTAGAGTTAGGGTTTCTATTTTTTACAACTAGAAACATAATAACTTATAAAGTTGCCAGAACTTATCCGCCTGGCTTGCTACAGAAAATCTTACAGGTTTTTTTCATGGCACCTTCTGCCCCACTTCCTGGATGTGAGCAGCCTTTGTGTTATGATACATCATTTCTTATTTTTTCCCAGTGTTATTGAGATATAATTGACGTATAACATTGTATTAGTTTTAGCTGTGCAACATGATGATTTGATACATGTATATATTGCAAAATGCTTACCACAATAAGTTAACATTTACCACCTCTCATCCTTACAAATATTTTTTTCTTATGATGAGAACTTTTAAGATTACTCTCTTAGCAACTTTCAAATATACAATACAGTAGTGTTAACTATAGTCACCATGCTGTGCATTACATCCCCAGGGCTTATTTATTTTATAATTGGAAGTTTGTACCTTTTGACCCCCTTCACCCATTTCACCCACCCCCACCTTTGGCAATCACCAATCTGTTCTCTGTATCTGTGAGTTCAGATTTTTTGTTGGGTTTTGTTTTTTTTTTTCTAGATTCTACATGTAAGTGAGATCATATATATTTGTCTTTCTTTGTCTGATTTATTCCACTTAGTGTAATGCCTTCAAGGTCCATCCATATTGTCACAAATGACAGAATTTCCTTCATTTTCATGGTTGAATAGTATTCCATTGTTTGTGTGTGTGTCACATTTTCTTTATCCATTCATCTATTCCTGGGCACTTCAGTTGTTTCCATGTCTTGGCTATTGTAAATAATGCTGCAATGAACATGGGAGTGCAAATATCTCTTCAAGATAGTGATTTCTTTTCCTTCAGATATATACCCAGAAGTGAAATTGCTCGATTATATGGTAGTTCTGTTTTTAATTTTTTGAAGAACGTCCAGGCTGTTTTCCATAGTGGCTGCACCAATTTACATTCCCACCAGCAGTGCACAAGCTTCCCTTTCCTTCACATCTTCTCCAACACTTGTTATCTCTTGTTTTTATAACAGCCATTCTGAAAGGTGTGAGGTGATATCTCATTGTGGTTTTGATTTGCATTTCCATGATGATTAGTGCTGTTGAGCATCTTTTCATGTACCTGTTGGCCATTTGTATGTCTTTGGAAAAATGTCTATTCAGTTGCTCTGCCCATTTTTTAATTGGATTGCTCGTTTTTTTTGTGATTGAGTTGTATGAGTTCTTCACATATTTTGGATATCAACCCCTTAGAAGATATAGGATTTGCAAATATTTTCTCCCATTCCACAGGTCTTCTGTTACATCATTTCTGAAGCTTACACATTGATTGCTTTTCCTGTTGACATAGATGGCATCCCAGCATCTACCAATGGGAAAGGCAGCTCCATCCCTGGGAAAGGAGAGCAGAAAAGTTTTCTTCATCCTTGGGTGGGGCTGGGGGGAGGCACACTCGCCACAGTTCTGCCCCGCTTCCTGTAGAGAAGCCTGGTGGGAGACCCCTGAGACAAGCCAGATGGAAGTTGACTGGAGGTTCCTCGAGGTTACGGGCCAGGATGGAGAAGATCCGAGGACATTGCCAGGAAGACAACTGACTTATAAACCCAAAGGGCAAAGGGAAGGCACATGGCAGAAGGAATGGGAAGGGATCTTGGGACGGAGAGGCAGAGAGAGGCGTGTGGGGTGGTTCTGACCCCTGGGTGAAGAACATGCATCGGGTCACACCTGAACAAGGGCCTGTTGTCTACCTGGGAGTCAAGACTTGGACAGCCATACCAGGCTGCACACCCAGTCGCCCTGCAAATGCTCATTGCCTCTCAAGGCACAGAAGGCCAGACCCGCCCCAGACATCAAGCGAAAGACACATACACCCCACAGGGCCCTTGCCCTCATCCTTCCTGTGTCTATCAAGCGAGGCAGATAATTAAACAAGCAATTGCACTAAAACCTGGAAGTTGCCAGTCTAAAAGAGGTATGATGGGTTGAGAGAGGATCCAAGGAGAGAAACCAGGCAAACTCAGGTTAAAGGACAACTTCCTCCAGGAAGTGACATTTCCACTGAAGCCTGAGACATGAGAAGCTTTAGTCCCGGGGCAAGGAGGAGGGAAAACGCTCAAGCAGAGGTAAAGAGCCTTTGTCAGGAGACAGGAGGGCGTACACAGATTTCTAGGAACAGGAGGGGCTGGCGAAGTTGGAGAGGGAGTGGGAGGGCGAGCATGATGGGAAGTGCAGCTGCGGAAGCCGGCAGGGGCCAGAGGCCCAGGGCCTCCTCAGTCAGTGGGCGGGGAGCTTGTGTTTTATCTCAAGGGCAGTTTTGAACAGGCAGAATGACATGATCAGATTTGTCTTTTAGTGGACCGTTGCCCATATTTTGTCCCAAACACATCTCTAAACTGCTTTTCCAAGATCTTCTCTGGGGGCATAAAGAGAAGGAGACAGTATCAATAAAACCCTCGACATATTTTTCTATGAAACCCACGAGCAGCAGAAGTGAAGAACGACCTGTGGGTCTCAGACGCACTTGCACTTCAACCATCAGCCCCCTTTACACAGCTGTTTGATGTTCAAGACGCCCCTGGAATACTTTCAATAAATCTTTTTAACTCTGTTTTTCCTCGAAGTAGGAAGCCGTGTCCTCAGCATGTGATTAGGTTGCAAACCCAGCATTTCCCAGACTCTGTTCATCAGGCTTGAAGGAGCTTCCAGCCCCACCAGATGCCCTGCTCCACCCTGGCCAGGATGGCCATCATTCATGTGGATGCATCATAACCTCTTTTTCTGGTACCATAAAGCTTAAGAGGGACATTAACCTCCGGTGCTATCCCAGTCAAAAAAGACAGCTGTACCTGAGTCTGTGACCAAAGTATGCACTCAGCCAAGACAGATGACAAAGAAAGGCAGGAAATGGGTTTTTATTTCTATGAGTTGGCCTCTCTGACATTTCTCCAATTTACCTTTTTTTGGGGGGGGAGGGGGAAGGAAGACCAGCCCTGAGCTAACATCTGTTGCCAATCCTCCTCTTTTTGCTGAGGAAGACTGGCCCTGGGCTAACACCTGTGCCCATCTTCCTCTACTTTATATGGGACACCGCCACAGCATGGCTGACAAGCAGTGCGTCAGTCCGCACCCAGGATCCAAACCTGCAAATCCCGGGCCACCAGAAGCAGAGCATGCAAACTTAAACGCTACGCCACTGGGCCGGCCCCTATTTTATTTTTTTAATGTGACTAATAGTAGTAATCATCATCAGAGGAGGAGATTTTTAATAAGAGTAATGATCAGTAGCGGTATTGACAATAATGGCTGCTACTCATGGAGCTTACAGTGTGCCAGGTCCAGAGAGAAGAACCTTAAATAATATCTCATTTACTCCTCACAATGACCTTGTGAGACAGACAATATTATTATTCCAATTGTACAGATGAGAAAACTGAGGCCCAGAGAGGTGAACAGCAGCTAGTATTGTTGGGAGGGTTTGAACTCAGGCCATCGGACTCTAACGCCCACAGTACACTTAGCCCACAGGAAATTCATTCCTTATAAATTATTAGGAAGCCGATCCCAGGTCCCCCTGGTCCACTAGAGGCTGGGCTGCCCAGCGTAGGGTAGAGCTCTGCAGTAGAGTCTGCTTCCCCAAGTATTTCTCCCTGGTGAGCTCCCCAGTTAGAGCCACAGGGCTGAGCCAAGAGAGACCCAATCACCTGGGCCAAGTTTTCATTAAAATGTGTGCATGTCTGGGGGGCTTAATGATTATTTTCAGTCCCAGTTCCTGCTTATTTGGTTTGGGTTTTGCACGATTAATTAGGAGCCTAAATTAATGAGAAGGGAAACACGTGTCCAGCTGGTCCTCCCAGATGTTCTTGGAAACAAACTCTCCAATTTGCACAGCATGACAGTGTAAACATGACTTGGGGAAGTCGCTCCGAGCTGCTTCAGTCCCCGACACTCCTGGCTGTGAGGAAGGGGGCCTTGCCTGGAGTCTGCACTCTTCCGGGTCTGAAACAATGTCTCCGATGTGTTTGCTGATCAGTTCTGCGGAACTGTCTGGTTCTACAACAGTGCAGCCACCATTACACTTCCTCACCTGAATCCTGGGAAGAAGGACATGTAAACTCAGAGCAAGCGATAGGAAAAGAAGGAAACGAGGAATGAAAAGGGCCATTCCTAACACAGGTGATGAGGAAGAACAGTTCTCCAGATTCCAGTGGTCACGGAAGTTTCACAGGCACCCATCAGTGGTCCAGTTTTCTTTCTCGTCCTATCCCTGTGCTCCTTTGTCTTTATGATGAGAATGGACTGATCCATCTGTTCCAGTGACATCTGGCTTGGGGTGGCCAGTGAATGAAAACAAATCAGGATCCTTCAGGGTCATCCAGTATGTCTCTCCATGCTGGAGGAAACATGGGAAAACACACTAATATTGAAGTGGACAATTCTAGAAAGTCCACAGAAGGTCAGGGAGCTTTACATCATCTCTCTTTCAATGCATTGGGCACCTGCTCTATGCCAGTGGTGGGCACTGGGGTTGTGCAGTGAGCAAGAGCAAGTTGAGCATGATCTCCATGCTCAGGGAGTCTGTGGTCTAGCTGTTCTCGCTTCACCGATCACAATCCTGACCAAGGATACTGACACAGCCAGGAAGCTCCCTTGGGTGTACACATACAATGACTATTAGTCAGCCTTAAAAACTCACTTGGGAAATGCAAATTAAAATCACGATGAGGTGCCACTGCATACCTATTAGAATGGTTTGCCTAAAAAGCAAATTCCGTTTACCTAAAAGGAATGAAATTCTGATACATGCTATGACATGGATGAACCCTGAAGACATTATGTTAAGTGAAATAAGCTAGCCACAAAAGGACAAATACTGTATGATGCCATTTATCCGAGGTACCTAGAATAGTCAAGTTCATAGAGACAGAAAGAAGAATGGAGGTTACCAGGGACTGGAGGGAGAGGGGAATGGGAATTAGTCTTAACAGGAGCAGAGCTTCAGTATAGGATGAGTCAAAAGCTCTGCAGATGGATGGTGGTGATGATTGCACAACAGTGTGGACATACTTAATGCCACTGAACCATATGCATAAAAATGGCTAAAATGGTAAATTTTATGTGTATTTTCCCACAATACAAAAAAGGAAGAAGATCTCTTGGGTCTCACAGGACACAAGTTCCTGGATGAGTGGGCAAGTTGAGACCACCCTCTATAAACAGTCTCTCCACCCTACACCCCTGCTGCCAGCCCCTTATTCAAATTGGACCATCCTTGGTCTACACAGCATTCATTCAACAAATGTTAGTGACATGTTCCCAACACCACTCTAGGCACCAGGGATACGGAAGGAACCAAGACAGAGAAGTTTCCTGCCCTCAGAGGCTTACATTCTCTTGGAGGTCAGGCAATGAGCAAGCAAAATCCCACTCCCAGCAGGCTCTATCCTGGCCCTGTTTTAGTTTTATCCTTAGGACAATCTAACATAATACCTGTGTTACTAATTTATCCTGTGTACCTGTATCTCTCCACTAGAATGCAAGCTCTATTTTAGTGATTTTGTTGATGCAACCCTGAGCCTAAATAGAATAGTACCTGGCACATAATAGTCATCAGTATACATGTAAAATGAATAAATGCCAACAAAAGATGTAAAAGGATAATTTTTGATTGTGAAAAGTACTTTCAAGGAAAGATACAGTGTTCTGTGATGAAATGTAACTTATGGAGAAAAAAGAAGATAGAATATCCTGGGGTGTAAGATTTTAAATGAGCTGGTCAGGGAAGTGGCTCTTTTATAAGATGACATTTGAACTGGCAGCTGCGGGTCAAGAAGGAGGTCTCCATGGGCCGCCTGGAGGAAGAGGATTGCAGGCAGGGGGACCAGCTACTGCGAAGGCCGAGGGGCAGGAAACTTCCCTGTGTTGAGGGAAGAGAAAAAGTCCAAGGTGGCTGAAGTGTCCTGAGCGAAGGGGAGAGTGGCACCGGGTGAGGTCGGAAAGGTCAGCAGGCATCAGGTCCTGGAAGAACTCACAAGCTGTGGAAGGAAATTAGATTTTATTCTAAGCGTGATGGGAAGCGTGATGGGAAACCACTGAAGCACTTTTTTTTCCCTTGTAAGATAGTTGTTTTTTTTTTTTGATTGTGGTAAAATATACATAACGTAAAACTTACCATTTTAGCCATTTTTAAGTGTACAGTTCAGTGGCATTTAGTACATTCACCTTTTTGTGCAACCATCACCACCATCGACTCCAGAACTTTTTATCATCTCAAACTAAAACTGGACCAGTCGAATAATAACTCCCCATTGCCTCACTTCCCACAGCCTCTGGTAACCACCATCCTACTTTCTGTCTCTATGAACTTGACTATTCTAGGTACTTCGAATAAATGGCATCATACAGTATTTGTCCTTTTGTGGCTGACTTATTTCACGTAACATAATGTCTTCAAGGTTCATCCACGTTGTGGCATGCATCAGAATTTCTTTCCTTTGCATATACATACCACATTTTGTTTACCCATTCATTTATCAATGGATATTTGGGTTGCTTCCCCTTTTGGCTATCGTGAGTAATGTTGCTATGAACATGGGTGTACAAATATCTCTTTGAGACCCTGCTTTCCATTCTTTGGGGTGTATACCCAGAAGTGGGATTGCTGGATCATATGGTAATTCTATGTTTAATTTTTTGAGGAACTGCCCTGCTTTTTTCCACAGTGGCTAGACCATTTTACATTCCCACTAACAATGCACGAGAGGGTTCCAATTTCTCAACATCCTCACTAATGCTTAGTACTTCCTATTTTTTGAAAATAGCCATCCTAATGGGTGCGGAGTGGAATCTCATTGTGGTTTTGATTCACATTTTGCTAATGATTAGTGATGCTGAGCATCTTTTCGTGTTTTTATTGGCCATTTGTACCGTCTTCTTTGGAGAAACGTCTATTCAAGTCCCTTGCCTATTTTTTTTTTTTTTTTTTTTTTTTGTGTGTGTGTGTGAGGAAGACCAGCCCTGAGCTAACATCTGTTGCCAATCCTCCCCTTTTTGCTGAGGAAGACTGGCCCTGGGCTAACATCCGTGCCCATCTTCCTCTACTTTATATGGGACGCCGTCACGGCATGGCCGACAGGCAGTGCGTCGGTGGGCGCCCGGGATCCGAACTCGCGAACCCCGGGCTGCCAAGCGCGGACTAAACCGCTGCGCCACCGGGCGGCCCCTCTTGCCTATTTTTTAACCGGGTTGTTTTTCATTGTTGAGTTGTAGGAGGTCTTTATATGTTCTGAATAGTAATCCCTTACCAGATATACAGTTTGTAAATATTTTCTCTGATTCTGTGGGTTGCCTTTTCACTCTGTTGGTAGTGTCCTTTGATGCACAAAAGTTTTAAATTTTGATGAAGTCCAATTTATCTATCTTTTCTTTTGCTGCCTGTGCTTTTCATCTCATACCCAAGAAATCATTTCCAAAGCCAATGATTTCTTTCCTGTTGCTTTGTTCTAAGAGTTTTTTAATTTTAGCTCTTACATTGAGGTCTTTGATCCATTTTGAATTAATTTTTATACAGGGTATGAGGGAAAAGTACAACTTCATTCTTTTGCATGTGGGTATCCAGTTTTTCCATCACTATTTGTTGAAAAGATTGTCTTTGCCCCATTGAATGGTTTTGACACCCTTGTGGAAAATCATCTGACCATACATGTGAGGGTTTTTTTCTGGGCTCCCTCCTCTATTCCATTGGTCTATATGTCTGTCTTTTTGCCAGTACCACAGTTTTGATTTCTGTAGCTTTGTAGGAGATTTTGAAATCAGAAAGTGTGATACCTCCAACTTTGTTTTTCTTTTTCAAGATGTTTTGTATATTCAGAGTCCCTTGAGATTTCATACAAACTTTAGGATGGAGTTTTCTATTTCTGAAAAAACTTAGTTGGGATTTTGATAGCAATTGCATTGAATTTGTAGATTGTTTTGGGTAATATTGGCATCTTAACAATATTAAGTCTTCGAATCCTTGAACACGGATGTCTTTTCATTTATTTAAGTCTTCTTTAATTTCTTTCAGCAATGCTTTGTAGTTTTCAGAGTACAGATCTTTCACCTCCTTGGTTAAGTTTATTTAAGCATTTTATTCTTTTTGATGATATTGTAAATGCAATTTTTTTCTTAACTTCTATTTCAGATTTTTTCATTGTTAGTGTATAGAAATATAACTAATTTTTGTGTGTTGATTTTGCATTCTACAACTTTGCTGAATTTTTTTATTAGTTCTAACAGGTTTTATTGTGGAATCTTTTTGGTTTTCTACATGTAAGATCAGGGTATCTGTGAACAGAGATAATTTTACTTCTTTTCAAATTTGGATGTCTTTTATTTCTTTTTCTTGCTAATTGCTTTGGCTAGAACTTCCAATACTATGTTGAATAGAAGCTGCCAAAGAAGGCATCCCTGCCTTGTTCCTGATTTAGAGGAAAAGCTTTCAGTCTTTCATCATTGAGTATGGTGTTCATTGTAGGTTTTTCATATATGTCATTTATTAGGTTGAAGTAGTTTCCTTCTATTCCTAGTTTGTTGAGTGTTTTTATCATGAAAGGGTGTTGAATTTTGTCAAATACTTTCTCTGGATCTGTTAAGATAATCGTATGGTTTTTTTCCCTTCATTCTGTTAATGTGGTGTATTACATTGATTAATATATCAATGATGGTCATATGTTGAACCACCCTTGCATTCCAGGAATAAATCCCACTTGGTCATATAGGTATATAATCCTTTTAATATACTGCTGAATTCTGTTTGTTAGTATTTTTTGAGGATTTTTGCATCAATATTTGTAAGGGATATTTATCTGTAGTTTTCTTCTCTCGTAGTGTCTTTGTCTGGCTTTGGTATCAGATTAATGCTGGCCTCATTGAATAAATTAGGAAGTGTTTCCTCCCCTTCAAATTTTTGGAAGAGTTTGAGAAATATTGGTGTTAATTCATCTTTTAGTGTTTGATAGAATTCACCAGTGAAGTCATTCGATCTAGGGCTTTCCTTTTTTGGGAAGTTTTTTATTACTAATTCAATCTCCTCACTGGGTATAGGTCTATTCAGATTTTCTATTTCTTCATGATTCAGTCCTTGTGTGTTGTGTTTTGAAGAATTTGTCCATTTCACCTAGCTTATCCAATGTGTTGGTGAACAATTGTTCACCATATTCTCTTCTTACTATTATTATCCTTTTTATTTCTGCAAAATCAGTAGTAATATGCCCACTATCATTTATGATTTTAGTAATTTGAATCTTCTCTTTTTTTCTTTGTCAATCTAGCAAAAAGTTTGTCAATTTTGTTTATCTTTTTAAGGAGCCAAATTTTGTTTTAATCAATTTTCTCTATTTTTGTCTGATATTAGTATAGCCACCCCAGCCCACTTTTGGTTACTATTTGCATGGAATATCTTTTTCCATCCTTTCACTTTAACTTATTTGCACCTTTTGATCTAAAATGAGTCTCTTGTAGACAGCATATAATTGTATCATGGTTTTGGATCCATTCTGCCAATCTGTGTCTTTTGATTGGGGAATTTAATCCATTTACATTAAGGTAATTACTGATAAAAAAAGGACTTGGATTTGTCATTTGTTATTTCCTTTCTCTATGTCTTGTAGCTTTTTTGTTCTTCATTTCCTTCATTACTACCTTCTTTGAGCTTAGTTGATTTTTTGTAGTGACACATTTTGATTTTCTTCTCATTTCCTTTTATGTATATTCTATAGATATTTTCTTTGTAGTTAGCCATAAAAATTATGCATAACATCTTAAAGTTTTGACAACTATTTTAAATTGATGCCAATTTAATTTCAGTCACATACAAAAATTCAACTCTTTAAATTCTAAAAGTTTTCATTACAAGAAAAAAATTTTTGTAGCTATATGAGGTGATGGCTGTTAACTAAACATGTTGTGGTAATCATTTTGCAATATATGTGTATGTCAAGTCATTATGCTGTACACCTTAAACTTACACAGTGATGTATGTCAATTATATCTCAATAAAACTGGAAGAAAAATTCCATTCCTTTACCGCTTTGTCCCTGCCCTATTTTATGTTATTGATGTCACAAATTACATCTTTATGTATTACATATCCATTAACATACATTTATTATTATTTTTATACATTTGTCTTTTAAGTCTTTAAAGAAAGGGGGAATTACACACCACATTACAATAATACTGGGTTTTATATTTGCCCATGCATTTACCTTTCCCAGAGATTTTCATATATTCATCTGGCTTAGAATCTGGCATCCTTTCATTCCTATGTGAAGGACCTCCTTTAGGATTTCTTATAGGGCAGGCCTATTGGAATGAACCCCTCAGTTCTTTCTTATCTGGGAATATCTTAAGCTCTCCTTCATATTTGAAGGAGGGTTTTATCAGATATAGATGTCTCAGTTAACAGATTTTTTTTTCTTTCATCACTTTAAATATATCATCCCCCTGCCTTCTGCTGAGAAATCAACTAACAATCTTATTGAGGATCTCTTATACACGATGAGTTACTTTTCTCTTGTTGCTTCCAAGATTCTCAATTTGTCGTCTTCTTTTCACAGTTTGGTTATGTGTCTAGAATGGGTCTCTGGATTTATCCTACTTGGAGTTCACTGAGCTTTCTGAATTTGTATGTCCACTTATTTCCTCAAATTTAGGAAGTTTTCAGCCATTATTTCTTCAAATAAGCTCTCTGCCGCTTTCTGTCTGTCTTCTCCCTCTGGGACTCCCATAATACATATATTGATTCCCTTAATGGTATTCCACACATCCCTCAGGCTCTGGTCACTTCTCTTTATTCTTTTTCCTTTCTGCTCCTCACACTCAATTATTTCAAGTATCCTGTCTTCAAGTTTGCTTATTCTATTTTTTTTTTTTTTTTTTTTTTGGTGAGGAAGACCAGCCCTGAGCTAACATCTATCACCAATCCTCCTCTTTTTGCTGAGGAACACCAGCAAACATCCGTGTGGGCTAACATCCGTGCCCATCTTCCTCTACTTTATATGGGATGCCACCACAGCATGGCATGACAAGTGGCATGCAGGTCTGCACCCAGGATCCGAACCTGCGAACCCCAAGCTGCTGAAGTGGAGTGTGTGAACTTAACCACTACACCACCAGGCTGGCCCCCAAGTTTGCTTATTCTTTATTCTGCCTGCTCAAATCTGCTGTTGAACTTTTTAGTGAACTTTTCAATTCATTTATTGTATTTTTCAGCTCCAGAATTTCTGTTTGGTTCTTTTTTATAATTTCTTCTCTTTGTTGATATTCTCATTTTATTCATGTGTCATTTTCCTGATTGTCTTTAATCTTTCTCTGTGTCTTCCTTTAGCTCTTTGAGAATATTTTAAATAATTCTTCTAAAATCTTTGTCTCATAAATCAGATGCCTTCAGGGATGATTAATGCCACTTTATTTTCTTTCTTTGAATGGAACATGTTTTCCTTTTTCTTTCTATATCCTGTGATTTTTTGCTAAAAATTGGCCATTTGGGATGGCAGCCATCTCTCCCAGTCTTTGCAGACTAGCTGTGACAGAGAAGTCCTTCACTAATTAGCTGGGCATTTTCTGAGCCTTGGGATCAGCCTGAGAAAGTTTAAGCTCTTCTCAGGTCTTTATTGAACATGGGTGTTGCCTGGCCCTGTGTGCCATTTTCCTATATACAGTTGCCTTTAAATTTTTTATTTTTCCAAAGAGTTTTACCCCAGCTTCTCCTTGGAGCTTTAGATGGTCTATTGTGTGTCTCTACCCATAGTCTCTTGCTCCAGCTGTCTGGGGTCTTAGTCTCCTGCAGGTTCCTGAGCAGCATTCACTGCTTCTCCCCCCCTGAGATTCAGGTGCAGTGAAACCAGAACCAGTCCTACAGGCCGTCCCCAGAGAGGTGAGAACACTGCTGACAAGGATGGCTCTGCTTTCTGCAATTTGAGTAGGGAATTGGGAGCCAGGTTGCTGCCCCCTCCAGACCAAGACCACACTGCACTGGGGGAGGAGTGGGATAAGAGCAGGCAAAAATTTTCCTATGATCTTGCATGTTTTTTTTTTTCTTGATTAGGCATTTATTTGATTGCTGTAGATATCTGTTTTCCAGAGCTCCTATAAGATTACTTTAGCAAGTTTGTGGTTGTTTTTTGATATCTCCACAGGGAACAAGGGCTTGGAGCTTCCTAGTCTGCCTTTTGCCAATGTCATCCTCAATGGAAAGTCCTTGTGAACCAGTCTTTCCTGAAAAAAGCTCACAGACATCCCAGGAAGGCTGCCTGAGTTTATCTATTAAAATGAATGGTTAGCACCAACTGAAAATCAAACAAGAGGGGCAGGGATATGGCACAGAGGAGATTGGTTTGTCCCAAGGAACTGTTTGGCTCATGGATCACTGAAGCATTTTTACAACAGTTTTATTGGGGTATAATTGACCTACAATAAATTGCATATTTAAAATGTACAATCTAGTACATTTTGACACATGTATATACCTATGAAAACATCACCACAATCAAGATAATGAACATATCTTTTACATTCAAAAATTTCTTCCTGATGCTTGGAAATCCCTCCTACCATTTTTCCCACCCCCCCTTCCCCATTGTCCCCAGATAACCACTGATCTGCTTTCTCTCACAATAGATTCATTTGCATTTTTTAGAAGGTCATATAAATGGAATCATATGGTATATATTCTGTCTTCTTTCACTCAGCATAATTATTTTGAGATTCATCTATGTCATAGCATGTGTCAATAATCATTCCTTTTTCTTGCTGCATAGTATTCCATGGTATGAAGTTGCCACAATTTTTTATCTATTTGCCTATTGATAGACATGTGGGTTGTATCTAGTTTTGAAGTATTATAAATAGAGTTACAATGAACTTTTGGGTACAAGTGTTTGTGTGGGCATAAGATTTGATTTCTCTTGGGTAAATAAGTAGGAGTAGACTCACTAGACCATTTAATGAGTATATGTTTAACTCTCTAAGAAACCGCCCAGTTGTTTTCCAGTGTACTTATACCATTTTATATTCCCACCAATGGTGAATGAAAGTTCTAATTCCTCTACATCCTTACTGACATTCCAGAATTCTAATCATTCTAACAGGTGTGTAGTGGCATCTCATTGTGATTTTAATTTGCATTTCCAAAGTGACTAATGTTGAGCATCTTTTTATGTGTGCATTTGCCTTCTACATGATCTTTTTCTGTTCAAATCTTTGGCTTATTTTTTTTATTGAATTGTTTGTTTTTATTTTCTTATTATTGAGTTTTAAGGGGGTGTGTGTGTGTATTCTGGATACAAGTTCTTTGTCAGATATATAATTTCCAAATATTTTCTCCCACTGTGTGGCTTATCTTTTTATTCTCTTAGCAATGTCTTTTGAAGAGCAGAAGTTTTTAATTTTGATAAAATCCAATTTGCTATTTTATGGATCGTATTTTTGGTGTCATATCTAAGAAATCTTTGACTAACCTAAGGTCAAAAGACTTTTATCCTATTTTTTTCTAGATCCGTTTTGGTTTTACATTTTATATATAGGCCTAGAATTCATTTTGAGATAAATTTTTTATACATTGTGAAATATAGATCAGAGTTCATTTTTCTGCATATAGTTGTCCAATTTTTACACCACCATTTGTTAAAAAGACTATGCTTTCTCAAGTGAATTACCTTTGCATCCTTGTCAAAAATCAATTTTCCAAGTATGTTGGGTCTATTTCTGAGCTCTCTAATCTGTTCCATTCATCTGTTTGTCTATCTTTACACCAAAATGGCGCTCTCTTTATCAGTGTAGCTTTTTAAGAAGTGTTGAAATCAAGTAGTGTTAGTCCTCCACTTTGTTCTTTTGCAAAGTTGTTTTGACTCTTCAAGGTCCTTTGCATTTCTATATGAATTTTAAAATCAGCTTGTTCTAATTTATACAAAATGAAAACCTGCTGGAGTTTTGATTGGAATTGTATTAAACCTATATCTGTAGATCTAGAAGTCAACTTGAAAAGAAGACTATTGAGACTTCTGGCCCACAAACATGGCATATCTCTCCATTTATTTAGATCTTTTTAATTTCTTTCAGCAATGTTGTATAGTTTTCAATGTATAGGTCTTTTGTCAGATTTAACACTGAAGTATTTTAATCAGAGGATTGACGTGGTCTACTTTAACTTCTAATGTAAGGATAAGGGGCTGAAAGAAGACAAGAGTGGGAACAGAGAAACCAATTGGAGATGATGGCACAGTCCAGGCAAGTGATGATGGTGGCTTTAGCCAGGATGGTGGCAGTGATGACGGAAAAAGAGCTGATCTGAAATTTAATTAGGTTGAATCATATGGAATTGCCATTTTTTGTCAGCCAAAGAAATTATAGTATTGGCAACTTCATATGGGTCAACCCAATATTTTGGAGACGTCAGGTCTCAGGACTTGCTGGTTGATCAGATGCAGGGAACTAACGAAAGGAAAGAATCAAGGATGGCTCTTAGGTGCTCAGCTCAAGCCAATGAAGGATGACGATGCCGTTTCCTCAAACTGCAAAGACTGGGAGGAAGCAACCATGTAGCCCCATTCTCCCCGACTTTCTCTTTATTCCCAGTTCTTTTTCTTTCTCTCCATCATCTTTAGCTTTTCAGGGAACACAATTATCACCAGGCTACATGTTTACTTTTAAACATACATTTTTCCCACCCAGCTCCCTGCCTGACATTTTAACGACTTTTGCTGGCTAAGCTTTCCACGGGCAGGGCATGCGGAAAGGACATATTTTCTGTGCACAGTTTGAGGTTCGTGCACACTCCCTTGATTTTAACGCTATAGCAACATACCCTTAACTTTTTATTTCTCTGAGCCGGGCCCTCATCTGGAAGGGTTCTGGGCCACATTTTCAAGCAATTTGGTCCGATCATCGTGAGGGTCCTGAGTTTATGGGGGGAAGGCTGGAACGCATGCTTGAGTTTATACTCAAATTACTATCTTAAATGACTCCATGGGGGGCTTCTTTTAGGGGTCACTGAGAGCCAGAGTGGAATGTTTTTCCTTCTTCACTTTATCCCAGGCCTTGGGGCACGAGGACCATAAATGCAGGTAACGTGTTTTATAGCCAGATTCTCTAGGTTCATTTTTCCACCTCTCTCCCCACTCCCAGTGATAGCCATGAAATTTCACAGAGCTGGCTGGAGACTCACTTTGCATGGGCCTGTTTCTACAAGGACTAAGAGATTTGGGCAGCTGAGCAACATGGCAGGGTGCACTTGAGGAGCATGACACCTCCCGCCTGTGGCTCAGCCAGACACGTGTGATTGCCCTCTAGCCCAATGGAGAAGTCCAAACTGAAAAGAGCTCCTTATAAGATAGTGAGCTCCCCGTCAGTGGAGGTGTTCAAGCAGTGCCTACACAACTGCTTGACAGATGGGTTATAATTGGAGACTGATGTGTCTGACAAGGAGCTGAACTATAAATATTTAAGTGTCTTTATAGCACAAGCTTTTTCTGAGGCTAAGATAACCCTTCATTGTTTCAATGGGCATTTACTGAACATCGACTATGGGGTTGAGAATTGTACCCTGAGGATATAGCAGTGAACGAGATGGACATGGGCTGCCCTAAGGAGCCTTCAGTCCAGTGAGGGTGACAACAAATAGGTAATTTACAAGGAGGTGATGAAAATAACAGTGGCAATCAGGTGTTGGTCAAGGCCCCTTGCTGGCATTTTCCGTGAGTTATCTCAAAGGTGCCTCCTGACCCAAGGAGGCCAAATTCCACTCTACAAGTTATGAAATGCAGCCTCAAAAAGGTTGCACAAATCGGCCAAGCTTACACAGCTGTTCCCTGCTGAAGCTGGAGCAGCGGCCCAGACTGCTCAGTCTCCAGGGTCTACACACATGGCCAAACCTCTGGTTAAGATTCTGACAAGACCAAGTTTGTGCTCAGGTCCTGAAGGCCCCGGTCTCCACGTGTCCTGCCCCCACTCTCACCTCAAGAAAGGTAAACAGTACAGGTCCCCTCACTCCCTCTACCCCCACTAAGCGTACTAGTCCTCGGAGGTTTTCAAATAAAAACCATCTCTCTGCCTGACGCAATTAAGTTTGCCAGCTCAAAAAAAAAAATTATAACACATTTTACTTAAAACTTGAGGCTTGATACTTGCCAGAACTCCCACTGCCATTTTGAAAGTAAAGAGTAGGAAAGGAAAGGCGAGAGGGTTTGTGAGGGCCCTACTATGTGCGTAGAGCTTGTGAAGGCCCTATTGTGTGCTCAGCCCTTGCCCTTGCCCTTGATAAACTTAAAGTCTCACTGCAGGGACAAAAAAGAGATGAGCAAGAGGTGGGCAACAGAGGACCAAGGAAAGGACTAAGGCATGGCATCGTGATTCGTGTTTGCCCAATCCTGGGTCTCGCTTTGTGTCTTTGCACAAGGCCCTTTGCCTTTCTGAGTCTTAAAGTCTTCATCTATGACAGTGCTGTCTGAAAGAACTTTCTGTGGTGATGGAAATATTCTATATCTGCAGTGTCTGATAGGGTGGGCATTAGCCACGTGTGGCCTTGAGCTCCTGAAATGTGATTAGTGTGACTGAGGACTGAATTTTTAATATTACGTAATTTTTAATTCTTTTGGAATTAAATAGCTAGATGAGGCTAGTGGCTACCATATTGGGCAGTATAGATCTAGAAAGCTGGGAGTTAAGAGGCTTCATCTCTTCCAAATGATAGATTGAGAGAGAAGCTCAGAAATGTCCCTTTTGCCTCAGGAACTGTACTGAACAAAAAGAGAGGTGAAACACTTGGGTTCTGGAGACAGGGTCCACATCCCACCTTTAACATATCTAGTTGTGAGGCCCCGGACAAGTCCCTTAGCCTCTCCATGCCTCAGTTTCCCCGTCTGTAAAATGGGGGTATTACTAGAACCAAGTTCCCAGAGTTGTTGTGAGAACCACATGAGATGGTAGACGGGACTCTCTCAGAACAGTGCCCAGCACTTGCTAAATGCTCACAAATGTAGCTGCTTACTAAAAGTTGGTATCATTGTTATTATTAACAGGACTCAGCCTTACTCAGCCTGCCAGAATCTCACCTTCTCCCCTCAGCAGCTCACTCTTCATCAGGGAGGCATCAGAAAGCTCTAAAAGCCATCTTCTATTTTTTTTAATTTTAAAAACATTTCATTATGAAAAATTTCAATCACATACAAAAGCGAGAGAGTAGCATGATAAACCCCCCGGGTACCCATTGCTTAGTTTCAGTTATTATCAACCCACGACCAATGTCATTTCACCCATACACCTCCCCACTTGTTCACCCCACCTCAACAGTGTTTTTTAAGCAAATACAAAATATATCACTTTAACCACAAATATCTCAATACGTGTCACTAAAAAAAACCAGTCTCCTTTAGGGGAAAAAAAACAAAGCATAATCACAATATCATTATCACATGTCCAAATTTTTAAAAATTTCTTTGTTTTTGTCTTATTTTTCCAATTTTACTAAGATATAATTAACAGACAGCACTGTGTAAGTTTAAGGTTAACTAAACTTATTGTGGTAATCGTTCCACAATATATGTAAGTCAAGTCATTACGTTGTGCACCTTAAAAGCCATCTCGATTGGCCAAAGTAGAAGGATGAAGGACGAGAGTCCAAAGTCTAAGGGCACCCTCTGTTGCAAAGAACGTTCCACATTGTGACAAGCATTGAGAATCTCCTCCTTTCCAGCACCTGAGAAGACACCAAGAGAGTTCAACATGTTTATGGCATTGGTCTGGAGACCTTTGCCAAAGGGATTAAGATTGTTCTTGGGTTTCTAAATTGAATGCTAAGTGCAAATCTACAAGATAATGATCAAAATAAGACATTCAGATATTTTTATCTGGAAGATTTGTTTTTAATCTTGTTAACAAAATTCAAATGGGCCTGACAAAGAATACAGAATTTCCTTTTTTGTCTTTTTGAATTTATTTCCAATGCATTTGAGAAGAAAAAAATCCTTCCAGTATGGAAGTTTGTTCTCCCATTGCTTTGGATTCAATTCAATGTAGTGGTGCCTATGGACCATGGTATGTGTATGGTCAACTCCCTATGGATGTCATCAACTCAGTGTGTGACCGTGGGCAAGTGTCCTCTTCTCAGGTCTTCTGCCTCCCCATGAATTCAACAGAGATTTGGACTGGAGATGGGAGTGGTTCTTTAAAGGCCTTTTCAGCTCTGAGAGTCTAAAGTTAAACAATATCCTTTCTTTTCAAATTGACAAGAAGAGAGTGTCATAAAGTTTTCATCGTTAAACAACATTTCCACTCTCCAGGCCTAAAAATACACAGATCAGGAGTCAAACACTCAAATTCCTCCAGGAGCCAAGCAGGTCTTGGAAGTGAGTGAACCAGGCTAAACAGGGTCTCCGGTGAACTGGAAAGCCCATAGCACATCTAAAGGAGGGTGATGCTGCATGTCTCCAGCTGATGTTACCTCATGGGAATGTGTGCATTTCTTCAGAGATCCTCACCTTTTCCAAGAAACACCAGAGATCTGGATTTTTATGTCAAAGACCCAAATTTTAAATGTTGGCTTTAAAAAAAACCCAAAACACCATTGTGGGCCAAACAAAGAGTACGTGTAGGATGAGCTGTCCTCATCCCGGCCCCTCCCACACCAGGTGCAGATGGCTGACCCAAAATGGACTGATTCCAGGACAGACCTTGAAAGGTGATTTTTAAAAGAAATCCACATATCAGGCCAGTTCTTTTAATCTGACTCTTTCTGCTGAAAACCAACACAATGACCTTTGGCCAAAAACAGTCAAGTCCGACCTAGCCTGAAAACCAGCAGCAAACAAGATTCTGTTGATTCCAGGGAGTGGGCTCTCCTACGTCGAGGGTCGGCTTTCACAGCCCTGTATTCCACTCCATCCGCCGCCAGGTAACTGAACCCAGAATTTCCTGGATTATCTTGAATTCCTGGGCAGCAAAGCAATCAAGACGTTCCCATTGCTGAGTCACAGAATCACTTTCCCAGAATTGTAAGGAAATAAATCCAAGGTAACGTCCAATTCGCATCTAGACCATCCTGGAAATGGTGGAAGTCGGGCCCC
This sequence comes from Tapirus indicus, assembly GCA_031878705.1. NCBI lineage: Eukaryota > Metazoa > Chordata > Mammalia > Perissodactyla > Tapiridae > Tapirus > Tapirus indicus. The sequence goes on from CM062927.1 coordinate 32,553,018, forward strand.
CTTTACTGCCCGCCGTGGCAGCCTGTCTATGCCCTTTCTAGCATGTACCACAATCTATTATTTTAAAAATATTTTGGTTTCCTTGTTTCTGGTCTGCATCCTCCACCCCAGTAAAATGGAAGCTCCATGAGGGCGGGGTCCCTGCCTCTCTTGTTCACAGCTGTTTCCCTAGCTTCTATCACAGAGCCTGGGAAAGCAGGCTTCCAGAAAGATATGGCTAAATAATATATTAGTGAATGATCATCAAGGTTATATTTTAGCATCTCCAGGAACAAGAAGTTTATTACTTCCCAAAGCAGGCCATTATTTCTTTGAACACTCTTGCCAAACAGAAAGCTCTTTTAAAACAGATCTGAATCCACATGATCTCCATTAGATCCTCTTTTATCTCTTGGGGTCACACAGGCTAAGCCTACATTCTCTTCCAACTCACAAGCTCCTAAATGTTGAAGGAGAGGTGTCACGTCTCTCTGAGTCTTGTTTTTCATCCAGGCAAAATGCATGCACTCCTTCATCTGATTTCTTCAAAGGGGAGAAGAACAGTTGGGGGTAGGAGAGAGGTGGGAAGATGACAAGAGGGGGTCAGGAAGTCCTGAAGACAGTGCAAAGTTGACTGTCTCACTGGCACTCTTACTTACAACATGTATTTTAAAGCCAGATGATCCGGTTTTTCAAAATGTGCATTTCTTGGTCACGTTTGGATACACACATTGAGAAAAAGCCTGTGTCTTTGGACCCAGTCACATTTCCACATGAATGAATAGAAGGATCCTCTGGTTATTTCATGAGAGAATGTCTTCGGTCCTGCTAGCCTTGAGATTCTAGAACTCCATGAAGCACACCAAGCACTGTCGTGTGTGTGTGTGTGTGTGTGAGTTTGGCTCTACAGATGGGCTTTTCTCCTAAACACTCTGAGAATGCCTTTCAAAGAGTCCAGAACCAGTGGCCCAGAGCAAGAGAGCAAGGGGTTCAGGAATGGTGATGCTGGCCTTGAATGACCCATACCCGTTTGGTGTCCTGAAGAAAATTAATCTTTATGGAAAACAGGGCTGTGCTTCTTTTGCTTCCCACTTAACTGACCAAACCTGTTAGTTATCTGGCAGCATCTGGATGGGAAGCAGATCAGGAGACCCAGTCAAAGCCCTCCTGAGGCCTGGACATCAAGCTGCATGCCTCACTAGAACCCACATGCTACTCACCAGGACTTGCACCGATAAAGCCCAGCAACCTTCAAAGCACCAGAAAGCCAGAGGAGGAGAAGGAGTGGATGGGTCATGATGCATGATCAGCCGAGCCTCCTCATGAGATAGAATGAAAACAACGTAGTATGCAGCTGGAGACTGTATATGCCTGAATGTTAGGCAAGCTTCTTTTTCCCTAAAATCTTTTCTTGAGTCAGAGGGAGTTGGATTCTATTTAAGTCTGCTTGAAGTCTCTCATGTTGTAAAAGGCTCCCTCAAATACTTTATTCTGAACAAACAGTACTATTTCAGGAAAACAGCCTGAAATAACCCCAGCCAGCTGGTGTGGGATGCTGAGAGAGGTCACCTGACAGAATCAATAAAGAAAGAGGGCAAAAACATTTAAAACAGATTTAGTCATTCTTCCTGGGGGTATGACTTTATGAGCAAGTTTTGAATGTTTTTGTGCACAAGCCTTTTAATGATTGGTTCAAAAAGCAATATAGTAAGTTATTAGTACTGGGGGTCATGAACAGTACTTGTGCACTGGGATAAAATTTCCAATAACAACACCATTCAAAGATTCAGAAAGTGCAGTATCTAGACACAAAGAAGGATATTTTGTAACGGTATAAGGGTCAACTCAACAAGAAGATATAACAACTATAAACATATATGCACCTAACAACAGAGTCCCAAAATTTATGAAATAAAAACTGACAGAACTGAAGGGAAAATAGACAATTCAATAATAATATCTGAGGACTTAAATACTCCACTTTATGTAATGGATAGAGCAATTAGACAGATCAAAAAGGAAATAGAAGACTCAAAAAGCACTATAAACCACTAGACCTCACAGACACCCATAGAACACTCCACCCAGGAACAGCACAATACACATTTTCCTCGTGTGCACATGGAACATTCTCTAGGATAGGCCATATGTTAGGCCATAAAACAAGTATCAATAAATTTAAAAGGATTGAAATCATACAAAGTAGATTCTCTAACCATGATGAAATGAAATTAGAAATCACTAATCAAAAGAAATTTGAAAAATTCATAAATATGTGGAAATTAAACAACACTCTCCTAACTAAACAATGAGTCAACAAACAAATCACAAGGGAAATTAGAAAATACTTTGAGATGAATGAAAATGAAAACACAACATACCAAGACTTATAAGATGCAAATAAAGCAGTGCTTAGAGGGAAATTTATAGCTGTAAATGCCTATATTAAAATAGAAGAAAGATCTCAAATCAGTAACCTAAACTTCCACCTTGAGAAACTAGAAAAAGAAGAGCAAACTAAGCATACCCAAAGCAAGCAGAAGGTAGGAAATAATAAAGATTAGAGTGGAAATAAATTAGAGAATAGAAAAATAGAGAAAATCAATGAAACCAAAGATTGGTTCTTTGAAAAGATCAACAAAATTGACAAACTTTTAGCTAGAATGATCCAGAAAAAAGAGAGAAAGACTCAAGTTACTAAGACGAGGAATGAAACAGGAGATATTACTACTTACTTTACAGAAAAGTGCAGTATATATGCTTTTGAAGATACTGACAACCTGATTCTAAAACATATACGAAAAAACAAAGGAATTCAGCCAAAATAATTTTGAAAAAGAAGAACAAATTTTGGGGACTCATACTTCCTGTCCTCCAAGACTTGGCACAGGTGTTAGATTTCCTGTGCCGCCATCTTTGATTCCCTCCAATCAGATTTCAACACATCTCCTCTGCATTCCCATGGAAAATGGTGCAAACCTTCAGCAGGTGACTCTCTGTACTATATTGTGTGACCCGCTTCTTGAGGACACAGATGGCATCTTTCCTTCTTGTACCCTGCAGAATGCTCAAAACAGAAAAGATAGTTAATAAATGTTATTTTAAATGGATGGATGGATGGATGATTTTGGGATCCTTTACCTGTGTACAAATGGATGAGACAGTGTGGTTTCTCAGATAGCTACCACAGAAGGAGCACTAAACTGGAAAACGAGGGGAACTCCAGTTCTGCCACAAACCCCTATATGACTTTAGTCGAGTTACTTCCTATTTCTGGAAGTGTGTGGAAAATGTGTGAGTTTTACTAGAGGATCTCTAAATGCCAGATTTAGGTTCTATTATCCTAGAACTAAGCAAGTTCTTCCAGCCATGTCCAGCACGTTTAGCATTTGATGAAACTGGCCTTTTAAAGGCCAAATTTAGTGGACAGATTCATTAAACCTCTCAGTGTGGTCAAAGCAGTTGAATACTTAAACACAATACTCTCTCTCACTCGAAACCTTTTGCTCAACTTAAACTCAGTATTCTTTGAGCTCCTTTTGTAGAAAATGAACATGGCACTCAATCAGCATGCACAACAGGTTTTTGGCACGGATAATTTGTCAGCCACAACAATGTCACCCCATAAACTGACCCTAAATTCCATTTTCTGTTACTGATGGGAAAGTCCATGTGATGGGAATTTATAGGGTGCCTTGGGTTTGACAGGCAGTCATGTGGGTAAAAGAAAAGGGCAAAGGAGATCTCCTTTGGTATTTAAAATCATGGGTCTCCCTGTAAAACTTGGGGGCTGTTTTTGAATGTTCTTGCCTCTCAATTTCAAAGACAATCTAGTTCAAAAGTGTATTATTTCTCAGAGATTTTCTTAACACAGAAAAAATTGGCTTGGTCTAATTTCAGAATTTTAGCTCTTTTTAAATTTTGACCAAGACACCCACTCAATTTCTCATTCTGAGTCCAACCGTAGGAGATCTGACCAGGACTTAATTTTCAACATCCTTGCCTAGGCCAATGTGGTGGTTTAAATGTAATATTTAGACACAGCCTCTTGAAATTACTTAATTATCCCATCATTGTAGCAACATTGGTAGATTTTGTGTTAGAACACTTTCCAGGGATACTGAGGACCACAGAAGCGCCTCGTTTTGCCGTCCTAAAGAGTATAGTCCTGGTTAGCAAAAGAAAGAAGTCATCCTTAGAGTAAAGGGGTTGGCCATTTTCCATTGGTTTCCTAGAACTCGTTGTTTTTATTCTAGAAATGTTATAGTTAAAAACGTCTAGAGCTAAAATTTGCTTTTTTATAAAGCATGATTTTGTAGTAATTATACAAAGTCTTTTCTCTCAGTCACTATCAGAAGTTGTTAAACATCACTAAAAAAAGCCTAAAATTTTTATGCAGAAAATGTGATTTTGGTTTACCGTTTGCCTAATTTTATTTCTCACAGAGAAAGTCAAAACTGGACACTAGATTAAAAAGAAAACGTAAGATTTCTTTCTCTGCCTTTTAAGGGAAGCTCACCAACGGGCTCTTAGAAACCAATGGAAATGCATTCAGTTAAGGATACAGACTCATTAAAAAATGCCTCTGTACGTGTTTGGTTGGCGAGCTGGGGATACATTTTCAGAATTTCAACTACCGCATGCGCCCCGTGCCCGGGGCCTGAGAATTTAGCTGGTAAGAATGAGGTGAGCTCCCCAGTGCATCCACACACCAGTGCTCTCACTGACCAACCGCGTGCCTGTGTACAAATTCAAGGAGGGAATTTGAATGTCTGGCTCCCTGGGAAATAAAAGGTCAGAGGGTTTACTAGCACCACTAAACCTTGGCTGCCCAGGTCCACACGGAAAGGAGCAGTGGCCTTGAACTCCAAGTGGCACCGTCGTTGCCTTCCCAGCACCCTGGGGGACTCTCCCTGCCCCATTTTTTATCCCATTACCCTCCTTCTGTGTCAGTCTCCTCCTCGGAGAGGAAGTAGTTTGTGGCACCTAAGAACTGATTGAAGGAAGAATTCTTTTTATTTTGAGCAGTCATCAAGGAGCAAACTCTGGATGCATCTTGGTGTGTTACAGGCTTGGCCAGATGGTGAGATGAACGAACTGGAAAAAATAAAACAAAAAGTCGAGTCTGGTTTCAGCAGAGATTGAGGGGTGGGGGGGTAGGTAGAGGAGGAAGGGCCTGGCCATAGGATTAACACTTCCATCTCCCAGCAGGCATTTCAGTTCCCTGAAGAGGGCATCCCTTCCTTACCTCCCAGGTAGGAAAAGGAAATCTTGATGACATCCCTCACATTTATGCCATTGCTTCCCATACAAGGTTCAGTAATTTCCCACCATCAGGACCCCAGGAACAGAAAATGTAACCCCAGCAGGCAGGCAGATTTTGTATAAAAAAATACTTAATAATATTGATAGATAGATAGATAGATAGGCAGATAATGGAAGGAAGGAAGGAAGGGAGGGAGGGAGGGAGGGAGGGCGAGAAACAGGAATAAAATGAATTGAAGATAACAGTTTCCTGACAATGCCCATTGGGATTACAGAGCATAAACCTTCTCCTATCCTGAAATTCTGTACTTCATCCTTGGCAAATTACAAAAGAACATAGTCCTTCAACAAACATTTAGTAGACACTGCTATTTGTAGAGTGAAATACCTCGTACGCTGTAGGGCACAGCTTCCCACGAATGGCTTAATCACCTAAGAGCTCTTCAAAAATAATTCCCGGGACTCATCCCCAAGATCCTGATCCCATAGATCAAGGATGAGACCAAAGCATCTGCTCTCGCTCTCTCTCTCTCTCTTTCTTTCTCTCTCTTTATTCCCTGAGTCATTTCATGGATCTTGGTAGCTTGAGAATCTCTACTACAGGGTATGTAATAGAAAGCCAAGCCATAGGGACGCTTGTCCTAGAGAAATGTAAACACAATCAGATTCCCATTCAATCCAAGTGCTCCTGAGAAGATGCTGGAAAGGACTGTGCTGCAAGTTAGAGCTGAACCTAAACTCAGCTACCTACCCACATGTACATCCTGGCCAAGCCACTCAAACTGAGTTTTCTCAAGTCTAAAATGAGGATAACTAATAGCCTCTCTTCCAGGAGGTAGTTAAGTGGATGGAATAAAACACCACATATAAAGCACTTAGCACAGGGCCTAGGACAAATAATGAGAGTTTTTAAAAGTTGGCGTACATTGTTATTATTCTTTTCACAGCCAAGTTAGAGAGGCCAGGCCGTATTCAAGGGCTGTGAAAGACAATAGAGGGAGATAAGTTTAGAACCTGGTATTAGCAAGGAAAATACAAAAGTAATAATAACAGCTGGGGACTACTTACCCTGCACCAGGCTCTGTGCTTGGAGAGCTTTTAGAGAAACGCTTTTATCAGTTTCACACAGTGAGGCCCTCTTCCCAACTCCCCCTTGGTGGCCCTTCCTTGGTTGTCCTAACTGGGGGCCAAACCAAGCTCTGCCCATGCTGAAGACGGAGGTCAGAAGCCAAGGATGGACCTGGCAAAATATGAAGTTGGGCTTAGCTTACCCCTGCTTCCTTGTTTGGTCACCTTGGCCTGACCCCAGACACTTCTCCTTCTTCCCTTTCTTTGAGCCCTGCCCTCCCTCCCAGGAAAGGACTGGCAAATTCAGTCCCACGGTGCCGTAAATGACACATGGCCCCTAGAAAGATCTCCCCCCATGGCCACCTGGAAATTTGCACATGTTCTGAGAACTAGAAGCCTTGCACCAAGGAGATTCTCTCTGATTGAAGAACCACAGATGCCCATGGATCAGATGAGAAGGTGTTTTTAGGGAGGCAGGAGGCCTGCCTCCCATGTCGGACGTTAGCCCGCCCACAGGAAGTGAGCATCTGCCTGCCCCAGGTGTCCAGCTCTCTGCTGCTTAGGAAGCCCCCTCACCCCGTCTTCTCATCAGTACCTCTCAGCAGTTCAGTGATGGAGACAAGGAGGACAAGGGCAGCGGTTAGAGCCAAAAGAGCCCCTAAGGATCATTAAGTCCAGAATTCCCAACGCACAGGATGCATATAACACATGAACCGATGCGAGCTGTGGTACTGGTACAACACGGCCTCACAAGACTCCCTGCCGGCCCTTGTCCTAGTCCTCTGATTAGCTGCAGAGGAAAAGAAAGTCTCTGTGGGTCCTAATGTGTCTTTAATCCCTCTCTAACACTGGCCCATCTCCGTTTTTAAGAACCACAGAGACCTATGGCTCAGAATCCTTAGCGAGCAACAGCATTTAGCTAGAATTTAATAACAGCCTTTTTGTTTTATTTGCATTGTACTTGTTTCTTACATCACCTTCTATTTATAACAACTGGTTTTCTATCTGTGAGAGTGAATAAAGATGCTTTTTCAAATAAATTTTATTGAGTAGATTTAGTAAGTCAATTAAAAGGAAAATATTAATACTATAAATAAGAGTACATGGTCACAGACTTGACAAAAATTGGGAAAATGATATATACACATGATTTGATAACAGAAAACCCTCACCAAGCCAACCATTGCCCTACCGATAGAGAGCTGAGGCCAAGTCCAAGCTCACTTGTTTGCTGGTAGCAGAATTCATCCAGGGCTCTTTCCATACATGCAGCCAACTCTAAGACATGAGCAACTGAGGAAATATAGTGTCTGGCCCCTGGTGAGCGAATGAAGCCTTAGTGATGGGGCAGGGGAGGCAAAGGGAAAAGGCCCTGGAGAGTCTGAAATCTGATCAACAGTGAAGCTGTAGGAGGAGCCTGTCTGCAGGACTAATTCTGTGTCAGGAGGCAAAGTTCAGGGTAGGAGCTGCAGCCAAATCCTAGAGTTCAGGGTCTTTTCCTTCTGCAGAGAATCTATCTGCAGCTAAAATAGAAATATCTCAGATCCAGTCTTCCTGGCTCAGCTGTTGGACTTTAGGAAATAACATGTGAACACGTGAATGTGAACTAAAAGAGCCAATGTAGGGCATCACTGTTCACTGACAGAGATTCTTAACCAGAAGGAAGTTACCAGACTGCACTGGACTCATCTTCAGTGGTGACCCATGTGGCAGAGGTAAGCAATAGCGGCGTTATATGGATTAACTAATCACTTCCTTCTTTGCTTGGTGTTTGGACCAGAGCTGACCCCCTTGGGTTAAAGCTTACTTTCTCAACTTTGACACTATGGACATTCAGGCCCAGATAATTCTTCATTGTGGAAGGCTTCCTTGAGCATTGTAGGAGACGTAGACAAATCTTCAGCCTCTACCCACTAGATGGGTAGCAGGGCCCACCCACATAATAACCAAAATGTCTGCAGACATTGCCAAACGTCCCCTGGGGGGGGCAAAGTTGACCCTGGTTGAAAATCACTGGGCTAAGGTAATCCCAGGAGGTTCTTGGAACACTTAAAGAGAGTATAGAAAAATTCTCAAGAGGGAAATATTGTACATCTTGGCTCTAGGGGATGCAGGAGCTCAAGAAATTTATTAGAAAAGCAAGAGTTCATACAACAGGACTTTCTGGGTATAAATATAAAGGGTCTGGCACAGTCAGCACTCAATAGCAGTTAAATTTCTTTGCCATGCTCTTGCTCCTTCATATGTCTATTTCTTCCATGAGCTTTTAAAGATCATTGTGAATGTGTATATGTTAATTTCAAAATTAGAAAGAAAAATTGGAGGAGAGAAAAAGGGGGCATGTGTGTTCAACCGGAGTCTTCTCTTATATAAAATGGTACAAAAACAAGACTGGGGAGAGCATTGTGGCTTCTCTTCCTTTTGTCAACTCAGTGTTCCTTTCCACCTTCTGAGTAGAGTGTCCATCTTTTCTTCGGGGACGTGACAGCTTAAGACACCTCACTCAGTCTTGCCCACAGAGTGAGAACAGAATCTAACCAAGACCAATCAGAGTCTTTCCCAGGAGTCTGATTCTTGAGTAAAGGGGCACAGGGACGGGTGCTTGGAGTTTGGCCATGTGATGGTTGCCCTTGAAAAAGATGAGTCATGACTGAGATCACCAGAGATGCTCTGGGTCTGTCCAGTGGCCCTCTCACAATTCCTTCTTCTTGCCTAAGTTAATGAAGCCCAGTGTCTATTACACACAACCAAAGGACCTCAGAACAGAGTCTTTGAAACTCAAAGAGTGACACAGATTGGACCAGCTTCCTGTAACAGCAGCTTTTTGAAATTAAATTCTATTCAACAAATTAGAAATATGTTAAGGTCAATGACACATACAGTGGAAGTAAATTTAGCAAATTGCAAGAGAACTTGGGGTGGGAGGAGGCAGGTAGTTTAAATGCAAAAGAGGAAAAGATTAAATCAATATAGACAGCATTGGATAACTAGTACGCATTCTACACAAAGAACCATTGGCAAATTATTCTACCTGGGTTGGGCAGACAGGGTGCAGAGTGGTTCTCAGATTAGGGAGTAGAGTCTGTATATATATATATATATATATATATATATATATGTATACAGAAGAGTTGCACCCTACAAGAATTGACTGCGCAACACCAGCTAATCAAGCTTGGTAGAGCTAGAGAAAGAGAAAGAAAGAGAAATCTAAATAGGACAGGGTGCCCCAGGAGTAAAGTGAAGTAGGATTCATGAATCAGCTGGCCCCTCTGTCAGCCTCATTTCTTCTTGCCTCTCACAGTATGAGCATCTTGCTCCAGTGAGTGTGACTTTATATTTTTCACACACGGCCCCTAAACTACTTCATCTAATGCTCAGCTGACAGAGTGTGCTGTCTTCCAACAAAGGAGGAAATTCTAACAGGATTTGACTTACTGAGAGGGTGGTAAAGAGGAACTGAAATGATTTGGTTTGAAACCGTTTGTAATCTTTTTGTTTTTACATTTTACAATCAGAATCAAGGTCAGTTGTTATGCATTCGTCCTGGTGGACAACAGTGACAGTTGGTGTGTGCCCATATCCCATCTCCGTCAGCTCTGCAAGTTGAAGGCTGCTGGAAAGGAAGCCCTGACTCTCTGCCCAGGGGCCCTTTTTCTGGCCTTAGGCATGGGGAGTGGTGGGCCGTGAACCCCCCGGAAGCAGCCCTCAACTAACAGCAGACAGGCAGTTGCTGGATAAATATGGCTTCCTCGCCCTCCAGAAGGTTCACCTCTGACAGGAGTGCTCTGTTCTGACTTCCTGAGTTCTCAGTGGGACCGAGTCCCATCTACCCAGTGACAACTCCCCCTTATTTGGCTGCCTTGCCCTCCCTCTCTCACTTATAAACCACTTGCTCTCAAATTCTTATCTTGAGATCTACTTCTGGAGGAACCCAAACCAAGACTCCTGGCGTTTTCAACATCTATTATCCTCGTCTCACTGCTATGCTCAACAAAGGAAAGCCTAGTGGGTTTTGAGGGTCAAAAGCCAGCATTGCCTACAGGCCATTTTCCCAGTAGAAGCCACAGACACGTTTACAGCCTATGAGCTTGTCAAGGGCTTGCAAAATGTTTGCGACCCAGAGCTAAAGGTGTTGGCTCCAAAATATCCAAAGAAATCTGCAAAACCAAATGTAACACATGTTGATTAAATGTCTACAAAATGTAGTATGAGGTCAACCAGTCAACCACAGCTCAAATAGGGTCATGCATGGTTATATATGAATTATAATTAATGCAGGGTGTGGGTATTTTAAAATGCTTCATAAGACGTATGGCAGAGCAGGAAAAGCGTGTTATAAAACAGTCCTGGGGGCTGAGACTGGAATCTGTGTGTCCAAGACGACACTTGGACTCTTTTAAACAGAGAAGAAATGTCCTCCCTGCTCACCCAGCCTCCCCCAGAGTTATGGATCACTGTCTGCAGACGGAAATCTTTTCTGGGGAGAAGATGTCACCAACGTTTAGAATCCAATATTTGCCCTGGCTTTGTTCTGCCTTCACAGGAATCTATACTCTGCAGCAGTTCTGAGGAAGTCACCATCTTCCAGCCGGATTCTGACACCTCTGGGCCCCTCCCCCACATTAGCTTTATATCCAAATGAGGTGGGGAGGCCGGCAAGGCTCAAGGTGATCAATGACAGCTCCAATCAACGCCACCCAGACAGGCAGTGCCCCCTCCACTCCTTGATATAAAAGGTGTTTTATTTCTCATCCCTTCATTTTTGTCACTGAAAGAATGCTTCCCATGTGTGGATTAATTAAAGTGTAAACATTAAATATTGATTGATGCATTATCAGCGTGGAGCAGTGGCCTCCCGTCTGATTGATTCTTGCAGTGATTTATTGTCATATTTGGGGAGTCATTTCGCTTGATAACCAAGAGGGATGGTCTGCCTCCCCCCGGCCACGCCGGCTCCACTCCCCTCTTTTTTTCCCGGTACCCCCTGTTATTCTTCTAGGTGACATCTGAGTTCCAATAACTAAAACATCTTCATCTTACTGTCGAGAGAAAAGTGTGTGGCCTGACATTTGTTTTGTGTATGTGTATGTCTGTGTGTGTCTCCCAGGCAATTATCAAATCAATTAACAACTTAACACAGAAAATAACAAATCTACCCGCTTCTCTGGGATATTTCTGATTCACGGAGTGTGCCCCTACAGATCTCTGTGAAATATGATTATGGGCAAGTTGGGGGGAGACAGGAAAGAGCATAAAATGAGACAAAGAGAGAAAAAAGAACCCATGGTTCCAGGTTTGTCATTTCTCTGAGTTGTGCTCACTGTGGAGCTAGAAAGTGGAGAGGGTTAAAGTAACAATTCATATTTATAATAGGGTCTAAGTCTCCATAGATGTGAATTGACATACCACATTTCATCAGATTGACCCACATGAAATTACTGTTTGTACAGGTCAAAAAGGATCAAATATGGACAATTTCATATGGCTCAACCTTATATATTTAAACTCCTTTCCGAAGGAAAATGTGACGGTTATTGTTTATTCTGTTTTTCAAATGAGAAAATTGGCACAAAATGGGTAAGTCACACATAGCTACCATTTAGTTTGAGTTTGGGCATAAACCAGGCATTAATCTAAATGCTTTACATAATTTCCTCTTGGAAAACCCTACCACAGCCTGTCAGGTGGTGCTATGGTCTGAACGTTTGTGTCCCCCCAAAATTCATATGTTGAAATCCTAACCCCCACCACCCCCAAGGTGATGATGGTAGGAGGTGGGGGCCTTTGGGAGGTGGAGTCCCCACGAATGGGATTAGTGCCTTACCCAAGAGGCTCCAGAGGAATCTCTTCTGCCTTCACCCTTCCACCACGTGAGGATACAAGGAGAAGTCTGCAGCCCAGAAGAGAGCCCTCATCCAACCATGCTGGCACCCTGTCTAGGACTTCCGGCCTCCAGAATAATGAGAAGTAAATGTCTGTGGCTTATAAGCCACCCAGTCTGTGATATTTTATTAGAGCAGCCCCAACTGACTAAGACAAGTAGGCACGATCATTTTACCGATCAAAAATACAAATAAACAAAACAATGCTTCAAGAGGTTAAAAAAGTTGGAGGAGCCTTCACTGGACCTATAAGTCTAAAGATGCCAACATCCCCGCAGTGTGTCTAGTTCAAGGCATTCACTGGTCAAGGGGAGACTCTCAGACACCCCATTGCCCTGGCTCCAGTCAATGGCGTACATGGTCCTGCGGCCCTGTGAATGGGTTGAAAACTTTGACTTTGAAAGCTTCCTGTTTCCTGGTTCCTTCCTGTTGACTGGAGAGAGGGTGCGGGCACTGTCCAGAGTGTAGAGAAAACACTGAAGGAGAGTGTTTGCCTCCATTCTCTAAATAGCTGTTCTGAACGGAAGCCGAGAGTCGGGTCCTGCTTCAAGAAGTGGGTGTTTGAGGTCTTCTTTGCTCCCAGACAGGATTTTCCGGTGGTCTTCAGTCACCAACATCCTATCTGGATAGTCCTTAGGGAGGTGAGAGTCTGGACTCCTGTTAGCCATCAGGCTAATTATCAAATGAAACTAGAAAAGGAAGCCAGCACACTGTTCTCACTCACCTCCCTCTATCTCCCTGGAAATTCCAGCTGGTGGCTCAGGGCCTCCCTCCCCACAGGCCCCTGCACATTACACTCAGGTCTACAGGTCTTCCGTAGACCACACTGCACAAATCTCATCACCCAGCAAGATGCTTCTTCACATGGTCAAAGGTCCACACAAGCCCTCTGCTCTCTCCAGGACCTGTCCGTCATCTCCCTCACAATCACCTCCTGCATCATTGATTGGTACTTTGCCAAGGATGGTCTAGATAAAGCAAGATTGACTATTATAGAATGGCTGTACCCTTTAGAAAGCTTCATACTCTGCATAGAGCAGTATATAATTACGAATTATTGATTAGTGGAAAACATCAATTGGTGACCACTTTCAGAAAATCTCTGTACAAACACAACCCACTATCATAAGACTTTTCTATGAAAAAACTCAGTTGAAAATTTTTTTGTTCCTTTGTGTGTGTGTGTGTGTGTGTGTGTGTGTGTGTGTCTGCATGTGTGTGTGTTGGTATTGGTGGTAGTATTTGTTTTCCACCTTCTTGAGTGGAACATTTTGTTCATGTATTTTCAATCTTATGTTTTGATAAATCTATTTAAGGCTACAAATTGTTCTCTGAATAATATGTTAGCCACATCCCATAGGTTCTGGGACATGCTGCCATTAATTTCTAAATAGTTTCTTATTTCAGTTTTGACTTCTTAACCCAAGACTTAAATTTCTAAGAGAGAAAACTTGCAGCATCTTTTCTAGAAATATTCTATACTGTAAATTCTAGGATTAGCTAAATTTCCTTAAATTGTCCTTTTCAAATCAATTTCTTAGCTCTTAAAATTCAAAGATCCAGGGGCCAGCCGGGTGGCGTAGAGGCTAAGTTCATGCATTCTGCTTCGGCGGGCCAGGGTTTGCAGATTCGGATCCTGGGCGCAGACCTACTCACCGCTCATCAAGCCATGCTGAGGCAGCGTCCCACAGAGAAAAGCTACAACTCTGCAACTATGATACACAACTACGTACTGGGGCTATGGGGGGAAAAAAAGAAAGAGGAAGATTTGCAACAGATGTTAGCACAGGGCCAATCTTCCTAAAAAAAAAAAGCTTCAAAGATCCAGTAAGAGCCAATTGGCATTATTTCAACCCTTTAAGGTACAACTGGTGTCATCGACATATCAGAGGGATGAAGTCCATAGGGGTTATGTGGTTTTTCCAAAGCCACAGAGCAGAGAAAGGACACACTTTAAGGTCTCCTGACACCTAATAGAGTGCTTGTTTCTGCTACATTCAGTCCTGGCTCTTGATAAGGTTCCTTTTTCTCAACAATATTTATTGAACATCTAGTATATACTCGGTACTGTTCTAGGCACGGGGAGTACAGCAATGAACAGTACAGACTAAAATTTCTACCTTTCCATGCATTTGTTTGGGGAGCTTCTTTTGGTTAAATGGGGCCAAATGTGTGAAAACAGGACCTAGAAATAGCAGAGGATCCTGGAGTGCAGAGGAATTGCTACTGCAAAGTCAAAGAAAGAGCAAGTCCTTGTCAGAGAGCCAACATAGCCATGTCTACTGGGGTCCCAGTAATTCTTGAAAGTTACCTTCACTTACAACTTGGAGGTCCTCAAGTTGGTGGCACAGCCGCCATGCACTGCTTCTCGCAGAGTCACCCTCAGGTCCCCTTCCAAGACATAACCTTCTTCTAACCACCAGACATCTGCTGGGCACCTACCATGCCAGGTATGGGGCTAAGCACTTCTATCTAGGATCTCTTTTCATTTAACCCTGACATTTCTGTCCATTTCATAGATGAGTTCACCAAGGTTCAGACAAATGAACTCACCCAAAGTCAGCATCTCATGAGGGTGAAGTCTTCTGACTCCAAGACCAATGCTCATTCCAGGAACCCACCATTTTGGTTTTTTGGTTTTTTCTCATCAAGAGGAGCCTTTGGGGAAGAATTTGTGGAATTTCAGTTGGTCTACTGCCCTCTGTTTTCAGTATGTGCAAATCTTGTTCTCTCACTCTTATCGTCATCATCATCATCACCTCATCAACAGGGTAATCATCTTCACTGCTACCATTTAATGAGCAGCCAGGGACTGTGCTAAGCACTTTAGATCCACTGCACCCTTTCATCAGGATGGTGGCTAAAAGCAGAGACTCTGGAACGAAGCTCCTGGGTTCAAATGCTGGCTCTGTATTTCACCAGCTGGGTGAGGGAGGGTGGCGCTGGGCTCTTACCCAGCATTGCACAGGAAGTAAATGGCAGTCTGGACCAAATCCAGGTCTCTGGAGCCACAAAACTCATGTTATCCTGCCTCCCAGAGGCTGATCAGGGCCTTCAAACAGAGTCTTGGAGAAAAGAATTCTAACATCCTCAGGGCAGCACAGGGTTCTCTAACTCTACAGACCCACAGATGACACTGAATGCACCTGAAAAGTCCAAAGGAGTATTGGAAGCACATCTTGCATCTATGGGCAAAGAGGAAGAAGTCAGACATATGGACACCTGGAGATCTTGGGTAAACCTGGGGAAATCAGAGGCCAAGTTCTCTAGCCATGCAGAGCATTCCTGCCTGGAAGTCAGATGACTTAGGGGGGATTCACTAGAAGCACAGCCTGAGACAGGAATCTGAATGAGAGGGTGGGAGAGGGAAAGAAGCAGGAGAAAGAAAGGAAAGGAGCTGAGCAAGGCTATGGTCTGGAACAAGGTCTAAGCTTGGCCTATGGAAGTGTGGACTCTGAACGGGACTCTGAAGGGACTCTGTCCCTTAGGGCTGTCTCTTCCTGACAAGGCTGGCAGTTCAGTGGCCATGGGCTGCTCATGCAAGGATGGGTCTAACTCTCCAGGGAATGTGGCAGATCTGAGCCATTGGCAGCTGACACTCCCAAGTGGCTGGGAGTGGGTGCCCTGATCCAGAAATGGGGATCTGGCCCAGGTTCCAGCATTAACCCACACACAGAGCCGATCTACGTCGGTGTGCATTATTGAGGTGCTCTCTGTGGCAGCGCATCAGTACTTTATCGCTGACGTGAGAATTCCTGGCTCATGGTGATAAAAGAAAGGAGTCCACTTTGAGTTGGTATGTGTTTTTAAATTCTCTGCAGTCAATGCACCCCTGATTGCATGCACACCACCCTTGGTACACCATGGCACACCAGGGCTTCCTGAGCAGAGGGGAAGCCGGGGGACCCTTTGCAGAAATGACCAGAAGGTGTCCCATGGTGCTTCATGCTGCTCGGACTGTTTTTTCCGCTGCCCAGAAGGAGCTCCCCTGGAAACTCACCAGGTTGGTTTGAGATCTTGTCCTCAAAGAAGGTTTCCCCCATCCTCACCCCCAACCTCTCCTTCAGTAAGAGAAGAGAATTTCTACCCACAGGAAGAATAATTCAAGGCACACCCAATCTGACTGTGCTTCACCAGAACCTATGAAAGCCATAAAATCAAATGCCCCCATTTCTGACCTCTGAAGAAACGGGACTTGAGAGAGCAGCCTTCTGATCTCAGCATTCAAGGAGTCTGAAAAAAATGTCTAAATGGCTCAAGGATGCTCTCCACCAGAAGGCACAGAAACTTGAAAGCACGTTCTTACAGACATCACCCTAGGATGGATGATCCATTCATCTCAGGAAGGAAAATTCGGACATCCCAATGGTGTCGCTTCCCCCACAGACACATTTCAGACTAACTCACAGCAAGTCAAACTGTGGCTGCATTTATTAAAAAGAAGGTTCCTATGAACTGCGAGGGCTGAGGACGGCCTTCTCGCTCTGTGCCAAGGTGCCCCTATTTAACACAGACATTAATTCAGACACAAAGGGATACCAGAAAGTCGCTCCTGTGTGGCTGAGGGAGACCCGAGTTGTGACAGAGCAGGCATGAGATAAAGGAATGCAGAAACAATATGTTGGAAAGGCGGGCAGAGCTTTATGGGAACGTACTTTAGGAAAAGGCACAAGAATCTCCTTTTATACACAAGCTGCATCTGTAACAAACTACTGGTCACTTCACTGTCCGGGAGAAATTACGATCTGAAAGGAAAAGCATCTAATATTTTACTTTATTCCCTACCCCCAACGCAACACAAAAGACGTCCTCATCACCAAGCTCCACAGTTCTACTCAGACGTGGACCCTCTTGTCGTGCAAGCTTACCTCGTGCTCCAAAAATGAGAAAAGAGCATCATTTCTTCTCACGAAAATGGCTTTCTCATTTTTTAATCAACAAGCACAAGTCATCTCCTAATGTTGGTGTGTTATTTCCTGAAATTGTATATAATGGGTTTAGAAAAGTTTGAAAAAAAAGAGTTTTGAAGTTTGCTAAATGCCCACCATCTCCATAACCACTCAAATCAGCCTATTTTTTGTAATTCCTTTAAATTAAATATCTTCGATAATAAATGCAAATTAGGGAACAATAAATTATAACTTCTAGTCTGACCAGTGACTAATTATATATATTATAATTAACTCCAGTTTCCAACACAAGGTATTTATCTTAATAATCAGCCCATATACATTAGCATATCTTAAAGGCATTTGTAAAGCAGGCTTTACCATCTGAAGAGTCATCTGAGCTTCCTCCTCGGGTCTATGAAAGGGTGCAGAATCAAAAGAGATGGAATTACTTTAAAAAGAAGTTTGGGATAAATATAAGTTGAGAAACTCAGATTATAGGCATAAAACCCTAACTTAAAAATATTTATCCTAAATACACCCTCTGACCATCACTAAAGAGCCTTCAGTTTCTAAAAATCTACAATTTCCACAAATCTGTTCAAAATATCTTTAACCCTGCTAGGCTCTTGTGAATGCCTCCATCGAAAATTTGGATTAAGATTTGAACTTTACCAGAGGAGACAGATGTTTCTGGAAGCTTCTGACCATGTTCTAGGAACATTAACAAGGAGAACCCACGATGGCTGGTGGCGGGAGGAAACAACAGCCACTGATTACATTCCTGTCCTTGCTCTTCCATTCATTTCAGAAACTTAATTACTTCTCTGACCCACAGTCAGCTGAGCTCTTGAGATTATAAATGAGGCCAGGGAGGCCTGCACCGGCTTTTCGAGAGCCAGTAATCTGCTGGCTGTTCTGTAAAATTCAAAGTTTTGAGTTCCAGATTTGCTACCGAGTTATGGGGCACTCGAAGAGCCAACAGAAATGGCCCCCGGGCGCTCCCCTCCCTGCCTGCAGCCTCCATCTCTTAGAGACCCTGGGAGCCTCCTCCGAGGGCTTTTCTCTGGCGCTCAGGAGCCTCTGGGGTGAGCGGTTAAGCCTTTTGATACAGCTGGTAATCCCAGCTCTGGCCATTATCGCTGCATTTTCCAACTGTCCCTGGGTAATTGTCCAAGCGACTTAGACAAGTCGGACCAGCCAAAGGCACCACGAAGGTCAAACCGCAATAGAGCAGACCCTGATTTTATCCAGGAGATTGATGAGCAAATCACCTTGATTTCGATTTGGCACCGGGGTTATAAAACGCGCTTGCAAACACCGATAACACGTAAGATCAAGCCCAAGCGTGGGACACTGTATTTTATACCCTCTGTGGAGTTTTCCCTAATGCAACCATAAATCAGCCCGCAAAGCAAGGTCCATGCTAATAGACGACAGTGAGAAACCTGGGGTGCGTGGGGATGGAGACATTTGGGGAACTTGGGAAGGGCTTGCGATCTTTAGCTTGTATCAGGGCCACCCGGATGTAAACCTCAAGGGGGGAGGCAGGGCACAGCGGGAGCTTCTGGGGGAGCCACAGAGGAGATCAGGATCAGCCAGTGAGACATGCACACACCTGTCTCCGTGGGTGCCTATATCTATAGTTCTGAGCACTTGAGCAGAGATTCAAAATCTTGAGGTGGGAGAAAAAAGTACAAAATAGAAAGCGAAGTCTTTCTAATACACGCAGTTAAGCATGGAAAAGAGAGTAAAGTGTAGTTAGAAGGGAGGAAAAAAATAAGCAGTCCAATCAGAAAACCACACAGTCTGCAATAACTTCTGGCAGTGGTTACGATACCGTTCCTGCCTGTCGCCACGAAAGGCTTACGTCAAATTAATGTTTTTTAAAAGAAAGCAAGGCCTTTAAATGCTTTTTAAAAACTCACAGCACCAGTGACCATAGTTCATATAACCATTTCATAAAGTGTCCTGAGTGGGAAGTTTCACTGGTCTGGGATGCTGAACTCAACACCAGAAAAAGAAAGAAACCACTGGTACTTCCAGGCCTATCTCCCCTTTGGCTTGGTGGCCTCTGGCTTAAGTTCAGCCCCAAATGTGCTTCTGAAAACTGCTCTGCTCTCCCCAACCTTCCTTCCCTCCCTGACCCCTCCTCCCATTTGCATGTGGGAGTCCAAACCAGCTGGCATCTGGCCTTGGTGGGAGCACGGGGAGGGCGGGCCCAAGGTCCCACGTGCCTGGTGGGAGGTATATCGGAAGAAAAGGAAAAGTCTACGTTGGAAAAAACTAGAGAAAAGAGTAATTACCTGCATTATCCTTTCCCGAAATTTTTATTCCTTAAATGCTTCAAGAGTTCTCCCTTCATCTAAAGCAAGCAAGAAAACATCTAATGAAAATGATTCCCCAACTTAGGGTTTCACAGATAATCCTTTCTCCCCCAAGGAAAACAGAAACCAACGGGCTGAATCCACAGGAAAAATTTACTCCACTTAACACAACTAAAGTTTCCTTCAATTTAAAGAAAAACTGTTTCAAATCATACATAGGTTCTAAGCCTTTTGTAAAGTCTCGCATTTGTATTTCTGAATGCCATTGAAGAAGGAGCATGATTTGGGTTTGAAGGTGAAGTAACTAGAGCAGCCCAGCCCCGGTGCCCGGAGGGCGGCGGCCGCCCAGCAGGAAGCCTGTTTCTTAACAGAGTATCTTCGATGTTTTACTTTTTCTTTTAAAGTGGAAAACACACACCACGTCTTTTTTTAACCATCCTTTCTCTATGATATCTTATCAAGGTAGGAAAATAAGTTACTAAATGAAAAATTTGCACTGAGTTTAGAAAGGGGAAGAATCCTACAAATTCTTGAAGCTCAGTCTTAAAGATATTTTATGTTTCTGATATCTGGCTTCATTGTATCCAAATTAAACAGTTTTATACAGTTTAAACCGACATGAAACAAAACAAAAATATAAGAATAAAAGGAAGCTCCCTGCTGCACTTTGCCCGGGGTCATGATATCAACTTGAAATAACAAAAAAAGAAAGAAGAAGAAGAAGAGAAACAAAGAGGAAATCACATTCTCCTTCCAAAAGGAGGCAGAGGCTGTGCTCAGTGGTTAGAGAGAGAAACCCAAACCCCCTGGTTGTGGTTGCGCGTGGTCCCTCCTTCCTGCCCATCACTTTCCCGCCCAGGGCGAAAGGTTTAGGGGCATCTGTCCACCTGAGTGCAGAAGGAACCACCCCAGACCCAGGAACAATGTTCTCACCCAGGGTCCCTCACTGACCCAGCCAAATGGGTGCACAAAGCATTCTTCCTTCTGCTTCCAAGAAAGAGGGAACTTTCCGGATGGTCACACCCAGAGATAAAAGACAGAATTAGGAGGAGCAAGCACAGGTGGAGAAGCAAGGAGAAGCAAGCACTGGTCCTGTACCTGCCCTGTGCTCCTGCCCTCGGCCTCGCAGGAACCTGGGCAGCCACGTGATTCCCCAGCTGAGGGCCAGGAGAATGACCTGCTGGTAAAATGTGTCACCTAGAGCTGGAGATGGGGGGTGTACCTCCTTGGAGGTGGTGGGCAGTGGGCGGGAGGCCGGGGGGATGTGTGAGACAGCCCCTGGAGACCCCCAGTGCGGGACGCGGGATGGGTCTTACTGTGCATCCTTCATCTTCTCCTCAACTTCTCAGCAGGGTCGGGGGACCTGATCCAACCTAGTCTGGTCATTGCTGTGGGGAGACACGAGGCTGTGGGAGGCAACCTGCTAGGGCCTCCGTTTCCTCACTGGGAAAGGGGGTGCTTTGCAGTGCAATTCTGGTGGTCTGCCTGGGCATCCCCTAGACTCGGCCACCTGCGAGCTCTGTGACCAGGAGGCAATGCCTCTGTTGGGCACCTCTACCCACAAACGAGGGAAGAAATCACTCCTAGTGGTCCCATCGAGATTATCTCAGGCCAGCTGATGCAGAAAATGCTTGGAAAATACTTAGCCCAGTGCTGGGCACACACTAAAGCCCAAAGGAAAACAAGTTTGCATGTGTGTTTGTTTTCAAAAATATTATCCTTAAGGGGGCCGGCCCACTGACGTAGTGGTTAAGTTCTTGCGCTCTGCTTCGGTGGCCCTGGGTTCAAGTGTTCGGATCCTGGGTGTAGATCTACGCACCGCTCATCAAGCCATGCTGTGGCGGGGTCCCAGGTACAAAATAGAGGAAGATGGGCACGGATGTTAGCTCAGGGCCAATCTTCCTCACCAAAAAAAAAAATATATATATATATATATATATAAAATCCTCAAAAAAAAAGAAAAGGGACTCACCCTATCTGAGTGTCACAAAAGCATTCTCCTATGAGGGTCTCTCTAACACATTCAGGAGACACATCCTCCCCCAGATGACCTCAGTGAATGCCAGCTGTGTGCTTGCAAAGGTCACCAGATAGATTGGGGTGGGGGCGGGCCGTGGGGAGGGGGCCAGGAAAACACACACAGACTTAGTCATCCTTTCTGGGGGTGAGACTTCAAAATGGCAAGTGTCGGGGATCAGGGAAAAAGCAACTTCTAAAGAGGACTTTAAAAACGTAGAAGATATGTGGCAATGTGGTGGAGCTCACGAACAGCCAGTGGGGACTCGAGGCTGGCCTTTAAGTCCTGGTGACAGCACCACACAGAGATTCCAGAAACACTGAATCAAAAAGCCCGCTGAACAGTGGGCCCGGGAAGTAGCATTAACTTCAGGGATGATGGAGACCCTGGTGATGTCCAAGCAGTATTTCTAACCTAATATATTACAATCTGTATTGTCTTATAGCTCAGCCTAGCTAAATAAATAGGCTAGACATTGTAAGTGGACATTAGAAAATGTCATCTTTGCATCGAAGAGTTAACACAGGATTCTTTATAGATATCATACTTAGGCTCGTATATTCTAATCAGGAATTCAAAGGACTGACGTGGGTGAGGACTTGGGGAATTCAAAGAGCTGATTCCATGGATAGAACACGGATGGCAGTGCTGTGTAGGATAGTGACAGCCCGCACTCCTGCTCCTCTGTCCTGCCCACGAAGACAGGCCCTCCCACGAGGACGGGGGGGCTCGTGCAGGTCACACATGTGCAGTTCTTTCTAGCATTCGCGCCCCCTGTGCACACTTTCGCTGCGCCTGTCAGGATGTGTGTCTTGCTCTCGCTGTCCCTTCTCTCTGGCCTCTCCCCCGCCCTCCTCTGGCCCTCTCTGTCCCCAGGACTCCCCACCTCCCACAGACACCATTCTTGATAATTATAGTTTATTGATTCTCCTGGTGTTTGCTGCCCCTGGCGCCGCGTTCTTCATCTTAGTCGGGGCACCTTCTCGTCCATCACAGCCTACATTTCTCAGGAGGCCAAGTGCTCCCGGTTCCAATCCAGAGAGAGAGAGCTGCTGCCTGGACCAGGGCCAGGGAATCTCTCAGAGGTGGGCCTGACCCCCTCGTCCGCTCTCAGCCCGCCACCCCTCTGCGAGGGCCCTGGGGACTTTGTCAAGAGGGCAGTTGAAATAATCATCGTAGCAGTAAAGGTGTACTGACACTTCCCACACGCCAGGCAAGTCGTCAGTGCTGTTCACAGGACAGTCTCCACCTCGTCCCAGATCCCTCCTACTCATCACTACCAGTCAGGGTCAGAGAGGTGCAGGCTCGCCCCAAGCCACACAGCTGCTAAGTGTCGCAGTTGGGATCTGCACCCCGAGCCTGCGCACACAGATCCCCAGCTCTCCCCCAAAAGGAGAAGGACCGGTGATGTGGGTGAAGCAGATGGTGTGAGGTGAAGGAAAAATGCCCCAAGATGCTGGTAAAAAAAAAAAAAGTCCCCCGAAACTAGCGTGACTGGCAGATTCTCCGCCCATTGCCACCCAGAAAGAGAGGGTCCCCCGAGCATGAGCAGTGCCCCAGCTGCTGCCGGAGACACCCTGGCTCCCAAGCTGTTTACTTCTCAGCCATAAACAGGAAGGCCATAAAAGGGGCCCGTTTTGGTCATCCACTCAGGCTTCTCTCTCCTCCTCTTCCTTTTCCTCCTCCTCCCCAGCACATGTCCCCAGGCAGAGGGACCCTTTCCTTTAGAATGCTTCTACCTCCCAAGTGCCTTTGTCCCTTGGCCTTAAAGTGCCTGCCCTGGGCTGGAACATTCCAACTGTGACAGTCACTCCTGAGTCAGAGGACGGGGTGCCCACCTCAGAGAGACAAGGACATGCGTTACAGTGACAGATACGCAGGGATCTCCCCCAATCTCCGCTGGACCACCTGATTGTTAAAACTAACGGATAAACAGAAACGACCTATTGCCTGAAAAGAGAAAACTGCAATTCTAAAAGACAGCTGGGGAGAAAGAGGCTAGGATATTGAGAGGTGACAAGAGAAGTCACAATCGAGATAGGAGACAGTATATCTCAAAGAATGTTCTCTATCACATATCACAGTCTTTTTGTCCCAAGAGATTCTGCAAAAAAAAAAAAAAAGATTCCACGGCCAAGAAGGCAGCCCTGTGGCCCTCTTGGAGATGCACAGCGCTCGTGGCCTGTCAAAGGTTCTGAGAAGTCCTGCAGCAAAGGGCCTTGTCTCACTGTGTAACTCGATTCTCCAAACACCTCTGCCTACAGGATTCTTTCCCACAGGCGCCCATTTATTCTCATGGCATTTCACGTTCCTCCCTCTGCGGCGGGAACCTCTGGTTAACGCACGAGGTCGGATGTTCTGGACGCTCACCAGTCTCATGTGACCGTGACGTTCCTTGTCAGAGCCTTAATGTTCAGAGTCACAGGGACACACCTTCTTAGCTGCTCACTGTCCCTCTCCCCAGGAAGAAGCTGAGCCCCACGGAGAAGCAGCTGAAGAAGTCAAGCAGGTGGGAATGTCTCCGCCTCATCGGGGATCTATCAAGGACCATCCCCCTTGGGGTCCAAACAGATCTCCGGTTTCCAGGAAGCCTTGCTCTGCGACAGCCCCTTCTCCTTGGCTCAGTGGCATCAGCCACATCCTGCTCTGTCCCACACATTCACGGTGACAGCCAAGCTTCTGGCTACGCATCGTCCAAAACAAGTGGTGTTTCCTGGAGGAGCACGTGTGTGAGGGTGACGGCCCACATGAAAATCTCAATAATCCCGGCAAATATTTCCTCTGTGATTGAGTCCTTGAAAATGTGACTCTCTACTCCCAGGAACGCCCCAACACCGGTCATCTTACTGCCCACGACCTCTCCTCTCCGGGCACTGGACATCCCACTGCCATCCTTCATGCCAAGTCCCACCGCCCCCTCGAAGCCTTCTCAGACTGCAGCTTCTGCTCCTACCCGCCCTTCTCCATCCGTCCGATAACCCTGACCACGTCACTTAACACATACCTGTTGCTGGCCTGAATTTTTGGTTGTTGTTTTTTTCTTTTAAATGAGAAGTTGGATGTTGTAAGGTCTCAAACTGGTGAATCAAATCTGACTCACCAATATCTTGGCCTTGACGTGCTCAAAAAAAGAAAAAGACGTCAATCAGTTGCCTATGTATAATAATCAGGATTTCATGTGAAAACTCTGGATTTATGGCCTCTCTTTTGAAAAATCTGAAGATCTGGCAACAATTGGCCCACGTTCCTCTTTTACAACCATCAGCTGGAGCTGAGTAGCAACCTCTAGATGAGACAAATAGTTCCAGCTCCCTATAGGCTCCACCATTCTGTATTGTCACTGGGAAACTGGGGCCCAGAGCTGTTTATCCCAGGTCCACCACTAACTAGCTGTATGATCTTGAGCAAGTTTCTAAACGTCTCTGTGCCTCGATGTTTCATCTGGAAAATGGGGACAATAATAGTACCCTACTTATATCAGTTAGGTTTGCTGTTGTTAAAAAGAAAAAACTTAGTGAATTAACGTAACAAAAGCTGATTTCTCACTCATTCTCTGTTTACTGTGTGTTGACGCAGAAGGCGTGGTGGGGGAGGGATGTTCTTATCCTTGTGATGACTCGGGGTCCCAGGGCGAAGGAGGCTCCGTCTTAGCACAGGGACCAGGAACCCCAGGGTCGGGGAGGAGAGTGGGGAATCACACACTGACTCTTCCAACTTCGTGACACACACAAAGTTTATTCACATCCCATCGACCAACGCAAGTCACACGGTCTTGCCTAACTTCCCAGGGAGCAGTAACATGCAACCCTCACACATGACAAGGAGAAAGAGGGAAACTGAGGCAGATTTACCATCAGGCCGCAGAGCCCTTCTCTTCCTTGGGTGTCTTCCAAGGCCCTGGACCTAATTTTATATTTGTAACTTTGTGTTCCTCTCTTTGCATTACGAGGTCTCCCCAAATCCAATGAGCTGCAGGCCCTACAAAACCTGGATCCACCTCCGGCCAGAAATATGTGTTACGGACCCTGATGACTTCCCCACAATGGGCTTGCTGAGAGGACCTGAGTTAACTGGTGGCACTTTCCAGACCGCGTCCAGCACTGGGTCTCCATTCTATCAGTAAGGGATTCTGTTGCTACTGGGACAACAGTAAACACACAGTCCTGACTCAGTCTGGACACAAAACAAACACACCGCGCGCGCGCGCGCGCGCGCGCGCGCACACACACACACACACACACACACACACACACACACTAAATTTGCTTGGGAAGGACTCTGGTTCATCAGCCAGTGATCATTAACCTGCATGGAGAATACCCATGATGATACAGCTAAGTATAGTGAGGCTAAGGTAGGGTACTACTATTGTCCCCATTTTCTGGATGAAAAATCAAGGCACAGAGATGTTTAGAAACTTGCTCAAGTGTGTGTTGTTCGGGGGATCCTTGAGTGGAAAGTCAGGGCACCTGTGACATTGAAGAAGTTCTGTCCCCTTTCCAGACCTCAGTCTGCACTTGTGTCCATGGGGGTGGTCCTAGATGACTTGTCTGCTCCATTATGCCAAGTTAGGGGTAGGGTAGCACAGGTAGGAAGGCTAGCGGGGATTTGTGGGAAAGAAAGCGGATTAATGATGCAGGGAGTCCCACCTCTGCAAACCGCCCATCCGGGAGGTCAGCCTGCAGACGTTGTTCCTCTCAATATTATGGGCTTGTGTGCGTTTGCCCTTAGTCATCCAAATAAAGCTTCCAGCAGTCCACTTCCAGCGGCCGCCCCGCACCCTCCCCCTACACATTGTCACTGGCTCACAGCTGTGCGTCCTTTCTCTAACAAGCCTTTCTGGTCAGAGACAAGAGATGAAAGCAAGTTGATCTCTGCTGGGTGTGTCCTTCTCTGCAGTTTTTCTCATCCTCCTTTGCAAGCTCCCAGCAGCAGTGTCTCCAGACACTCATGTTTTTCCCATTTGAAAGCAAGGCAGAGTCAAGGAAATCCTCTCCCCACTAAGACACAAAGAGAGCCCCATTCAGTCGCCCCGTCTCCATTTACTGGCTAAGTGTCTCGGGCAAGTCCTTCGATCTCCCTGAGTGCATTCCCTCACCTGTAAAAGTGGAGACACCTGCTCTGCCCGTAGCCAAGCATCGCTGGTAGGACCCAACAGATGTGAGCCTTTTGTTACCTGTGAAACATCTTATGAAAGTCATGGCATAGAGAAGTGTGTACCCCAGTTAATTCTGCTTTGATTTTCCTGAATCAGCACGTATTCGTTTTTATTGCTGTATAACGAATTACCACAAATTTAGCAGCTTAAACAACACCATTTATTAACTCACCATTCTGTAGTTCAGAAATCTGGGCGGGCCCACCTGGGTTCCCCACGCAGAATCTCACGAGGCCAAAATCAAGGTGTCAGCCAAGCTGGGTTCGTATCTGGGGGCTCTGGAAAGAACCTGCTTGCAGGTTCATTCAGGTGGTTTGCTGGCACAGTCTCGTTGCTAGTGGCCGCAGGTCTGACGTCCCCCTCTCTTTGCTGGCTGTCAGCTGGGGGTCACTGTCTGCTTCTCCAGGCTGCTCACATCCCTTCACACGTGGTCCCTTCCACCTTCAAAGCCAGCGAGGAAACGCCAAATCCTTCTCACTCTTTCAATCCAAGGCTCAACTAATTGGGTCAGGCCCACCCAGAGAATCTCCGTTATCGTAGGGTCAGTTTACTTAGGACTTGAATTACATCTGCAAACTCCCTTCACAGCAGTACTTTCATTAGAGTTTGACTGAATAACCAGATGAAAAGAATCTTGGAAATGGGGGAGCATCTTTAGAATTCTGCCTTCCACACCGTGATTCATACACTGCGTTTCACCAGGATAAGATGATGACAGACATTCTGTGAAGAGAGGAATTCATAGCCAAGTAATTGTGGGAAACATTGAGTTGAAGGGATTTAAACCAGTTTTGTTTGCTAGTTTTTCCCTTCAGGACATACCAGAGCTGTTGATATGCCATTGTGACTCTTCAAGATGTACATTTCCCAAGTTATATTAAGTACCCTCATCTACCGGAATACCTGTTATTCCTTATAACCTAGTTTGGGATACATTTATCAAAATTTTAAAAGGACTTTTAACTATGTGTATAGCCAAGGACCCAGGATGATATATAGGAAATTCCCTATATCGTTATACATCAATTTTTAGAGAATTATAACCTGATGTTCCCAGCTGGCTCACTATCTCCGGATGCCCTCCAAGGCCCAGTTCTGGATGACCAGGTACCAGAAGGAGTTAACTATTTGTGGTCATCCAAGGGGCCTCCACACCCCTTCCCCCTGGGGTGACATCCATGGTATGGTGCCAATGGGGGCAACCCAAGATGGCTGCAGTTTCCATAGACTAATGGTGTCCACTCCCTCAGAGGCATTCCTCTGCCCCAGAACTCGGTCTGCCTTTGGTTAAGGAAGAAAGGCCAGAGTGAGGTCCATACCGAGGGCCAGAGGCAAGGGACGTCGAGTGGAGCAGTCTGCTGAAACTGGGCAAATATTCATTGCCCGTCCAGGCTGGGCTTCTCTGACCATACCCCGAAGCAGAGAGGAATGCCCCTTTGGGGAAGGTATATATGTCCCTAGCAAGCAGCCCAGTCCCCTGCTGCCCCTTCTCCCCTCCCTGGTACAGGCCTGGCACCCCTCTCAGCAACTGCCCCAGGGCCGTAGCTCAGGCCAGACCTGTGGCCACTCTATGACTTAACCCTGCGCATTTGAACTAGGAAATTGGTGCAAGTTTTACATTATCTCCCCTGACATCAACTCCAAAATAATTTTTGTTTTCAATCCGTTTATCTGCAACTCTAGACTTGATTTCAAATTTCAAATTGTGGTTTGTTTTCCCTCTAAGAATCCCCTGGCCATCTTTTGGGTAAATAGCAAGTATGTCCTGTGGTCTCTCTAATAAATGGCAACTTCAGATGGAAGGTTGTTCTTGCTGGAGGCAAGTGATTAAACATTTTAATAGCACAGCAAACTTATCAACAGGACTTACCAAAAAAAATAAAATTTAATTTTAAAAAAGCGATTTTATTCTCCCAGCTTGTGTTTCAGAGTACTTTACTACTGGGGTCAAATGTCTGTCAAAGATTTTTGAAGCCCAGGTTTGACTTCAAACAACCTCAGATTTCTGTCACGCACACTGTATTGTGCCCTATAAACAGCCAAGGATTTTGCCTGCATACGTCTAACTATCCAGTTCAGTATCACCGGGGTGCCTAAAAGGTTTTTAATATAGATATCAAATATATCCATATCTTCCCTTCAGTGGGAGCACGAGCTGTGCTTTCTCCTCTGGGATCTTCCAAGCTATTTGCTGCTGACATACACTATTAAAAGTAAACCTACCCTGAGGAACTAGTCATTTTACACGGTATTAGGACTAATGTTATCATTTAAGTAGCTGCGGAGATTTGCCAACTACAGAGGCCCCGGATAACGATGGAAATATGATCATGTGAGATAAGCTTCTAGGCGGAAATGACTTTCATCATCTGTAATATGTCGTTTAGATGCTTATTTAAGACTTATACTATTGAACAAATATTGATGCCTTCAGCAGAATAAAAAACATCAATGCCACGAATAGATAAAGGTGCAGATTCACTTCTGGAGCCTAGGACTGGACTGGGTGTGAAACATCCCTGGAATCTGGGTAGTGAGCAGGGGAACGAGGCTGGAGCAGAAGAAAGAAGGAGATCCACCTCAATTCCACTACCTTCCTTTTAAACATGCCAGGCACTGACATATACAAGCTTACGGAATCTGCGCAACACCCTTATGAAGGAGGAAATCTTTTATCCCCATTTTACAGATAAGGTAAACTGAAGTTCAAACAAGGTCAGGATATGGCAGAACCGAGATCTGAATGTGGTCTGACTCCAAAGTCCATTTGCACTATACAAGTACTGTCCTCGTCATCTGAAGAGGGACCAGGACTCTGACGGATTTCTCTACTCCACCCACAGGGCAGAGAAATAAGTTTATGATGTCATTCAGCACCTATTCATCTTCTGATTCCAGAAACCAATAAATATTTCTTGAACACGTACAATGCACTGGGCACTGTGTTAGCACAGAGCATACCGACATGGAAAAGGCCTAGCCCAACCCCAACAGCAAAGTCGGGTGTCCACATGCAGATCTGGTAGAAGTTGCATGCCCACACTGAATGCTTGCACAGCTCGCTAGAAGTCAGTGCCCATGTGGGATGCCTGCATAGTTCTGTGGCCCTTTTCATAGACTGATTCAACCCCTCGCAGACCCAGAGCTTCACCAGTGGGATTCCCCATCACACCAGGCTTGGAGCCCCCAGAAGATGCAGACGCGTGACTCCATATGCAGAACTAGCATCTGTTGTCTACTATGATACAACACCATGCCATGCATCCACTGTCTATTTGACCCTTCTAACAGCCCAGGAAAGTAGGTAATATTAGCCCATTTTATGGATGAGAAAAGAGGCTCAGAGAGGTAAAGTGATGTATCCAAAGGCGTGTAGATGCAGTGATGTGGAGTGAGGACCCCGGGCTCAATCCTTGACTCTCTTCACCCTCCCACAAACCCATGACATAGGATACTGCGATCTGAGAGCTTACAGCTTGCCAGCCCCTTTGAGGTAGGGCTGTCATTGTGCCCATTTTAGGGTGAGGAGCCCGAGGCACAGAGAGGTAAGTGACCTGCCCGAGCTCACACCGAGAAAGAGGCAGACACACAACTTACACCTCAGCCTTCTGACTCCTGACACCAGACTCCAGGCCCTCCTACCGGGGGTTCTCTGAAAAAGGCAACTTGGCCTTAGCCATGGTTTGCCAGGTCCTCTCTGGTCATGAGGCTGGCATTTGGGGACAGAACCCTTATTAAAGGCAAAACATTGAAGAGGCTCTCTCTTCTTGTCCCTCTTTCCCTCACTTGCCTCTCAGATGCTGGGATTCCTGCAGCCTTCTAAGATCTGGGGCCACTGAAAGCGCCTTTTCAGAAAATTATGGGGATCTATTTTTGTATTAAAAAGAAAAATAATTTGCAGGAGGGGTCCAGCGTAGGGGAGACAAGGGGATGAGGAGGGGGCACCAGAGCTGGTTCTGGGGAAGGCGTGGCAGGGATGGTGTCGGCCTCTGGTTAAGCTGCACAGCTGGTCTGATGGGATTTGGCAAACTCAAGCCCTGTCTCATTGCTAGTCATTTTTACCTGCTGCATTTGCATATACGTATGATATCTGTTATCCTAATTATATCTATTTTCCCAGGTACAGACAGACATACCCCAGAGTTGGGGTGCCCATTAGCAGATCACACGGGCCTCTGCAGCTGTGTTTTGATTAGCAGAAAAGGTTCTTTGGCATCAGAGAACTGAAATCACCTTTTAGGGTATGACAAGTGCAGCCAAGCGTCTCACAAGTGAAAATCAGAGGTTTCTCTGAGGAGGGAGTGAGAACGACCACAAAGAATTAAAAGGAGAATAACCTTTAATGGTTTCAACTGCGAAAGCTCAGTCACGCTTAAGGCCTGCCATCCATCAGACAGTGTGACACCAGAGCTCCCCTCAGGCCTGGATTCGCCCCTATACACACTTCTGGAAGGAGGGGATGGCAGTGGGAGCCCCCAGGGGGAACCCAGCCCACCATTTTTCCAGGCTGGGCTCCAGCAGGGAGGATGTGAAGGTGAAAAGGCCAAGGGTGGTTGGAGGAGGGAGCACAAGAGCATTATGGGTCCTGACACGTTCCCACCTGCCTCAAAGAACTTGCAAAGGATATGGAAATCATTATGCAAATCATGAAAGCCCTCTTTGAGACCCTGAGACTCAGGGACTCTTTTGAGAAGACAGGGAGGCATTTTCTCGTTTGCATGCTCCCAGCATGGACTTGCACGCCCACGCTCTCGCGGCCTCCTTGGGAGGGTTGTGCCCCTCTGTTACAAATGTGGCTTATGGGTCAACACCTTAGGTGTCAGATGTGTGAATCCTTTATAATACACAGCATGCTCATAAGTTCCCTCGTATTTGACCCTTAACAACTCTATAAGAGAGCTTGAGCAGGTTTTCTGACCCCAATTGCACTGAGCCTAAAAGCATTCAGCGACTTGCCTAAGGTCAAACTGCCAGGCTGTGGTTGGACCCTGTCTTGAACCCAGGTGCCCTAACTTAGAGTCTGGTGCTATTTCCTCTACATTCCTCTGATTAAAATACGACACCCACAGAATGGTGGAGGACTGGAGATGCAAGAACCTCAGGAGAGGGGATTCTCAATCTTCCCTTCCCTCCTTCCAAAGTAGTGGCAGAGCTTCTCACCAAAAAGGGTCATGCGGGAGCAGGGGGAGCACGGCTTCGTGGATTGAAAATGATCCTCAGGTGATTATGATGTGTTCCCTGTATGTCTGGTTGAGGTTTACTCATTAATTCATTCTTTCCTTCGACAAATATTTATTGAGGACCTACTGTATGTCAGGCATTGTTCTACACCGTTCAGCTGTGTAGACGCGGATACTCCACTGATGGATACTAGGCAGTTGCTGATTTCTTGGGACAACTCAAGTTTAATCCCTATGATTTAGATGGTGGTCTAGGGACCCCCCATCTCCCACCATTTACGTGCTCATCAAGAGAGTCACTCTGTAAGTCCAATGTGACTCCTGACCACAGGTGGCTGGCCCAGGGATTAGCACCTGAGCCACACTGAGCCAAACAGAGACCTTTCAGGGACCCTTGAAATTAAAACTGAAAAAGAGCATCCAATATCTTGGAGTGAGGCATGGACCATTCTAGGCAGACCCATTTCCTTCCAAGAGGGTATCTTGGGACTGGAAGAAGCCAGTCTGCAAGGGGATGGGATGGAGCGGATGCTCAGCTGGAAGCAGAACAAGAGATGAATTGTTCTGATGCCATTTGAGCTCCACATTTCACCGGTTCCTGAGGTCCTGTTGCATGTTTTCTGAGATTCTCCAGTATCTACTTAGTCCCCTTCTTCCTTACACTGGTTCAACTTGAGTTTCTGTCGCTTGCAACCCATGGCATCCTGGCGAATGGTACAAAACTGCTCTGGGAAGTATCTCCACTTGGAAAATGTCATGCCTTTGGTGGAGTTTCTTCTCTGCTCTACCCTCACCCCTACCCCAAGCCAAGAGTCACCCATGGATGGTGCCAGTAACTATATTAGAAGGAGACCAAGTCACAGGCTACTTTAAAAACAACATTCAAACAAAAAGGGAGCTTCTAATGGCAATGGGAGGTGATTAGCAAAGCTCCAGGGCAGAGTGTCTGTAACAGGTATGTTGGGCCATAGATTGGTCAGACTCTAAAGTCTGGGCTGGAAAACACAATGAACAAATAATGTGTCTTCCTTCTGCGTATACTTCAGTTGTGCAGTAAAAGCATTTATTAGCTAGAGAAAGAGCTAAGCTGGATCACAGCTATCAGTATGGTGAATACACCAACTAGCCCAGGACTTTGTTGTTGCTAGAAAGTGAGTTCAACCGCTGCACATTTATGGATATTTAAATGCATTGTTCCCTGTACTGGACCATCTCCCCTCTGTCACCTTGAGAAGGCCATGCAGTCTGGGGTTTGCCTCCAGCTCCAGTGAGAGGTCTGAGGTTAATCACGTCCAGCAAATGTTCCAGTAGCGATCATGTGACTGGATTCTGGTCAATGAGACTCAAGGTGAGGTTTGCAGAGGCTTCTGAGAAAGTTCTTCCACTTTAGAGAGAGAGGGAGCATGACAGTCTACTCTAGCTTTCCCCAGTGAGATGCGAACAAGGAAGCAAAGCACCCGGACGCCCGTGATTGCCACCGCACAGCCACGGGGGGATCCCGCCTTTGGAGGAGGCTGGCACAGGTCCCTGATGTCATGGCTGAGGCCCTGGATTCACCAACTCTGGGCATGGGAGCTAATAACTTTCCTCATTGTTGGATCAGTCTGAGTAGAGTACCGTGTTACCAGCAGCTCAGCTCGTCCTAACCAATGAGTCCCCAGCGAAAGGAAGAGCGATTTACTGGTTAGGAGCTCAGTGTCCGGAGCACAAGAATTGAGTGCAAATCCCAGCTCTGCCACTTGATGCCTGTAACAAACTAGGCAATTTACCCAACCTTTCCGAACATCAGTTTACTAATTTGCACAGTGGGGGCATTAATATTACTGTGGTGGTTATTTGCCAATTTGGGATATCTGGAATTCAGTCCCCCACACAGTCAAAACTTCTTTGGGGGATTCCCCAATGGTGTGTGCTCTTGGTGGAAGACAGAGCCTGCCTGGCATTATCGATGCTTAATAGACAAGATCTTTTATTCCTGTCCTGGCCCAGCCACATGGCAGGTCTTGATGTAAATCAGCAAATCCAGATTGACTCTAGGGCATGGAAAGGACTGGAAGTCATGTTGACTGGAGCAACAGAGGGGGCACACGGAACAGCCCTCCCCTGCTGCCTGGCCCTCAGAGGTTCCCTGGGTCCCTGCCCCTTTTCACAACCTGTGATCCAGCCCTCTGACAATTACCATGAAGCCAAACACCCTTCTGAAGCACAACAGTTATCAGTGATGTTGGAAGCCCCCAGTATCCTTCCAATAAACATCCTCCTTCTGGAATAACAAGTCGGCTTTGGCTGCTTGCAGCCAAGAAGGATGCCAGATAAAAGGGCCCGTTTGCGAGGTTGTTGTGAGGTTAACTGGAGTGGCACTTGTAAAGCAGCGCCCTGAATGCCTGCCTCAGTCCATGTCAGCTATTGAGATGGCCACGGACTCAGATGGCCCCCAGGAAGGGAGGATCTGAGTTCAACACAAGGTTTTAATTGACCAAAAAGGGAACACAGAATCCCATTGCCGAATTGGCAACTTTCCCCTCCACACCCAGACTCTGGCTGCTTGGGGTCTCCTGCTCGCCAGATTCACCATAAATTGGCAACACTTGGTGGACACAACAGAATGAAGGCACAGACCAGCCAAAAGCCACACCAAACAAACAAGAATGTTGAGTGACGATTTTGGCAACAAATTCTCCTTCCTAACCATGGTTTGCTAGTCCTAATGTGAAAATCGCTTTGCAGCCTCGGGACACACAGCCACTGGCCAGCACGAGGAAGACAGAGCGGTGAAGGGACCAGGGCTCAAGGGCAGAGGTCCAAGACCAGCTCTGGAGTTCAAATAACTACCCCAGGGACATGTTCTGCAACTGCTCTGCCTGGCCTCTGTACCACCAAGCACACCGAGAAGTGGTTGAACCTGCTTCTTACCTGGCAGCTATGAGTCATATGAGTAAAGCATGTGGCAATACTTTGTAGCTTGGTACATTCCAGACCCCAAGTGACCACTGCCATCAACAACATCATCATCCACAGCATCTTTTTCTTCTTAACATTTACTGAGCTGTTATGAAATCCCAGGGATGGGCTGCACATTTTATGCACATTAGTTCACTTAATCCTTCAAACAACTTTATGAGGCTGAGTACTATTATTGTCATTAATAAACTGACGCTTTGAGAACTTGAGTGACTTGTCCAAGGTCATATAGCTAAGAAGTGATGGAGCCACAATTCACCTCCTGGCTCGGGCAGGCCCTTAATCACTCAACTACACCTCAGCCAGATTGTCCCGGGGTGTCCCTCTCCCCACGCACACTCCACTTTCTGACTCTAATTTCAGCCTGCCTTCTTCTCAACAGAACTTTCCCTGTAGCCTTAACAGCCACAGAACAGAATTTTTGCTCAAGTGCCTTCGTATTTTTATTTGGAAAATGGGTTTTATGCCCTGGTTGGGGCTGGTGACAAATCCCGTCTCTTCTGCATTATAAACTCTTACGTACATGCCATAAAAATGTCCCCTCAGTGCTTATAGCAATATATTGATCATGGCCATTTAATCTCACGTGCAAAGTCAGAGGGTTGGGTACACACCCTTTTCTGCATGTTGGGCCTGCAGGCTTTGGGCTTGTAAATCTTCCCTCACACACCACTGCTGGGGGGCTAAGAAAAAGAATTATTTATGAATGGGATTCTCAGGCGTCCTGCCCCAGATTGATTGCTTTCAATCCTATTTAACAGAGGTCCAATGTGTCAATGATGGAAAAATGAATCACAGCCATACCACTTCGATGAGGAAAAAAAATGAGAAGACGCACACATCTGTCTGAAAGGGCATTGTGCAAGCAGGTCCGGGTTTTCTCTGCGGGAGCAGAGAATGGTGATCTGGACAGGAGCAGCCGTGAGGACTGTCACACATGGTCACCCGGGGGGCGGCCGCAGCCCCCAGTAACACACTACTGGGGCTGTGCTTCGGCCCCCGATTTTTTCACTCTTCTTTCTTTGCTCCAGGGAGGCAGGAGCATAGCCGATCAATAAGATGCGTTGACGCAGGTGCCTGCAGCACGGCCATTTCTCAGGCCGGACACTGATGGCACCTATCACTAGCAATAAAAGGCTGCTGGAGACAGAATCGAGGCCCGTCCCACTGCAGGCCTGTCTACTCCTCTCTGCTAAACTTCCCTGCACAAGCTTGGAGCAAAGAAACGATTTCCAGGAGGCAAGGTGCCACCCGCCTGCCACCTGCCCTCTCTCTTCCCGATGGACATTTCCTCATGTTCAACAGCTTTTCCCAGGCTCGCTGGCCTGGCCAGGCCTCTCCGAGGGTCCCCGCATTTTAATCTTGCATGTTGTGTGGAGAGAGCGGACTTCACAGAGAACGCTGCTGCAGGGTCTGTGTGGCTCCTGGCTCCCGGAGAGGTGTTGCAGAGACCCACGTGCTGTCGAGAGGCATTCCAAATTAAATTACTCCAGGACGGCCACACCTTGTGGGGCCTTCCCCAGTTTTTGGAGAGGAAAAGGCATTATTCTGCCAAACCAGTTGCCTGACATGCTTTATTTCTTCCCTCTTCCATCTTTGGGAACAAAAAAAAAAAAGAGTCTGGATGTTGCAGCCAAGGTGGGTCTGAACATTCTGCCTCCTCATCCTGGGCAGACTTCTCTTACTGATCTCGGTCGGGGCAAGGCAGGCATGTCCAAAGAGCTCTAAGATCTAGTTCTGAAATAGAAGACACAGGCACATGTCCACCAGGCCCTTTTCTTCCTTCCTCCCTGCACATATTAAATGGGAAAAAAAATCTCCCAACCCACAACATCCCTACTGTAAAAGGCAGAGGGCCAGGGTGTGGGGATGGTAGGGGTGTTCTCACTGGCCTTCGGTTTGAAGCCACAACACTAAGAGGCTACAGGCCTTAAAAGCTAAGAAAATAATTTCACGAGATTTTTCCACTCCAAAGTCAGCTTAGAGACCTGCAGATATTCAGAGGTGGAACTGAGGAAAGCATTCTCCAGAGGAAGAATCATCTCAATCTCAACACTATTGATGTTTCGGGCCCATAACTATCTGTTGTGGAGGCTGTGCTATGCATCGTAGGATGTTTAGCAGCATCGTGGTCTCCATCCATAAGGTGCCAGTAGCACCACACAGTCATGACAACCAGAAACATCTCCAGATGTTGCCAAATGTCCCTGGGGGTGGCAGTCACCCCCAGGAGAAGCCACTGCTTCCAGCCAACGCGCAGAGGTGGGAATGAGCCTGATATGTCCAGGATCTGGAGATGAACATTCCAGAGCCCGCACGTCATCAAGTTGCCAAGAGAACTAAGAGATGGGAAAGGATTTCATAAGGCAACCATCATCATCACCATCGGCTACCTTTCCTGGAGCGCCCACCCTGTGCCAAGCAGGGCCATGTGCTCAACACACACCACATCTAACACGCAGTGGTGGTTATTAATGCTAGTGCCACGCGCTGGTGGCTCAGAGTAAGGGGCAGCCAGAGCCATCCCTTCCCTCAAATACGGCACACGTGAGATACCACGGCCAGGCCACGCTCTCCGCTGCAGGGGGAGAAAGAGCACACGCTTTTTGTTCCTTTGCAGGTGTGGTGTCAGCCTGGGGACATTTCTGGACGTAGGACGACCTGGAGAACTGACCCATGCTCCCGTTGGAAGATCACAGGCCTAAGTAACCCCCTTACCCCACCCCACTTCCACCTTGTATGATTTGTACTTGTGCTGGCCACCTTTTTACACCCGCACTACACAGAGTGGTCCATGACGAGCAGCAACAGCATCACCAGGGAGCTTGGTAAAAATTCAGAATCTCGGACCCACCCTGAGCTTCCAATTCAGAATCTTCATTTGAACAAGATCCCCAGGTGACTCCTGAGTGCACTGAAATTTGAGACGCTGCTCTATCAAACGGTAAGAGGCTGCCAGCATCTGTCAGCATCTGAGAGGGTGCCCAGAGGCACGGAAACAGCCCTCCTCTCGTTAGATTCATTCATTCAACAGATATGTATCGAACGCCTACCATGTGTCCTGTCTTTGTGGAGCTGACAGTCCAGTGGCCCCTCACCACCCCCCAGACAGGTGACTACACAGATGAAGTCACTTGGTTTACAAAGGAGGAAAATGAAACTCCACCAGCTTCAGAGACTCAGGAGGGAAATCCTGCTACTAACAACCAGAGCAAGAGTTTTAACTCAGACCTCCTTTCCCCAAATCCTGGCTCTTTCTACGACACCCATACCACTTTTCAACTCTGATCATCAGGGCGAAAAGAAGAAATAGAAGTTTCTGCCTGTCTTAACTACTGAGTCATACTGAAGGCAGTTCCAAGTCAAAGGTATCTGAAGACAACGCATAAAAAAAGGTACAGAGCAACCACAGGTCCCGAGATGAGCCCTCCAACTCTATCTTCCTATCACTTTAAATCAAGATGGACATCCAGATTATGTCACGCTGTGGGCTCCAAAGTCCTCCCTCCAGTCCCTTCCTCACCTGGGCTTCCAAAAACTTGAAAACATTTTTGTTGTCATTTAGTTCCATTTAGTTTAGTTTAGTTTTCCTGTAAAGATTGTCATGAGACCTGGCTTAGGCATCCAGCAGCTCCAAAGCTCTGTGATTCCAGGGAAATTACTCCAGAGCCTAGGTTTTCTCATCTGTAAAATGGGAAAATTAGAAACCACTTCACAGAGTTCCCGGGGGAATTCACGGAGCCGATGTGCATCCTGTGCTCAGCTCAAAGCTGGAGTCCTGGCACGTGTGCAAAAAAGAGCAGCTACTTTCTCCCTCCCTTTGTTCTGAGAACATTCCAGGGGCTGCTGAGGGCTGTTGGTGCCTGATGAGTCTTCTTAGGGATTCTCCAACCAATGCTCTGGTTCAGCTGCTGGGAGTACAAAGGAGGCAGAGCCCCATTCGAATGCAGAGGATGGAGCTCAGCAGTAGGGCAGTAAGCTCATGACCATCTTTGACATGTGTTCTGTGGGCCTTCCATGATGCTCCAGAAAACAAGAAGACAGCTGTACAAGTCTCAGATGGGGATGGGACTATGAGAGTCTGCAGGACACCTGACATTCTTCTGGTTCACCCAGCTCAGGGAACTCCCCTGAGACAGAAGCTGAAAATGCCAGACATCCATTTTCCCAGCCTCCCTTGCAGCTATGAAGCAGCCACCAAATGCCCCTCCTGAAGACTCTGATGAGGAGCCACAGCCTGTAAAGAATTCAGTCCCCTGGGGATGCCACAGGAGGGGAAATGCCCAGATGCTGTGGCGCCCAGCTTCTGGGGGTCAGCAGTGGGGCTGTTTCCAGGGGCAATAATGATGTCTCCTCAGAGCTGTTCTGGAGCCCCAGTCTAGACAGGCTGAGCCTGATTCTCCTGACCTCCTGAAGAATCTGTGAGTTCCCCAAGTCTCTTAATAGGTTATTTCTCTGTTGAAATTAAAGTGTCTCTTGCCGAAGCTAAGAACCCAGATGGAAGCATCTCTCAGTTTAATCTCTAGTCTTAAACTTAGCTTGTAGAGAGAGTGCAGGCTGATAGAGAAATCCCCAGCACTGACCACCTCTGCTATGTCTGCATGAGTGCTTCTCAAAACGAGGTCCTTGGAGCACTCACATCAGAGTCAACTACGGTGTAACTAGGGTATTGATAAAAATGCAGATTCCTGACCCTCACTCCACAGATAATGAATTGGAATCTTTGGAGCTGTGGTTCAGAAATATGCACTTTTAGTAATGCCCCCTTCCAACCGTTATGCTCACTAAAGTGTGAGAACCATGGTCTATGGTGCTCCCTCACCTCTTCCACACAGACAACTGTGACATCTGTGTGACTCAGTGTGACAAAAGGAGGACTCTCCCTGTGACCACAGGCAACTGGCCCAAGGGGGCTCTGGCTGCCCCAGGTCCCACCCAGCTGCCCTGAGCAGTAGGGGACCAATATCTCTCACACCACCCGCCTTGTGACCACACTGGCTGCAAGAGTCTAGACTACTCCAGGACTACTCAAACTGTGGTCCGCAGACAGGTGCACCTGTGAACTGTTTCTTGTCAGTCTGCAACACCGAAACTAGAGAAATGGAGAGCAAACATTTAGAAGCTACTTTGGCAGTTTGCCAGGATAATGTTTGCTGAATCTGTAATAAATTTTGGGTTTATACTTTACATGCCTCTGTTTTCTATTCCATTTCTTTCTAGTAATACATTCTTATTGTATTCTACAAAAGTATTGGTCCATGACAGATTGGGGGGGAAAAACTGGTCCTTCACCAAAGATGGTCCTTCATGTTAACTGTTAGAAATGTCTATGGCATGTCAAAATAGTCACCCAGTCAGTCAATCATAAGTCAGTTTGGGGGTTCTGAGTAGTGTTGGTCCAGTGTCAGACCCTGAACCCCATTTGGATGCACCTGCCAGTGGAAGCTGCGACCTTCTCTCTCACCACCCACAGGGCCTCTAATTCCAAGGACTTAGCATTCAAAGGACTTTTTGCTTCTGGGTAGAAACAGAAAGAGTCACTAGTACTGAGAAACGCAAGGAGAACTTTATGCTTTTCCCAGGTTCAATGTAAGTGGCTGAGGCCAATCCCAGTCCCATCCCCACCCAAGCCAATACTTGTCCCCAGATCAAAAGTGACCTAACCCCAGAGAAATTTTAAGGTTTAAATATGGCAGTGGCAATTTCCATTTTCTCTTTAAATTCCTTATGTATAACATCCATTTCCAACATTTTTTGAAATGAGAAACAAATTTTCTACTTTATTGAGATATGGTTGAAGTATACTGAACCACATATACGTAAAGTGTGTAAGATCAGTTTTGAACTATGTACATGACTGAAATCATCACTATATTCAAGGTCACAAATATTTCTGTTACCCCCAGAAGTTTCTTTGTGCCCCTTAACAACTTTTCCTTCCCTCCCACCCCCATCCCCAGGCAACCATTAAACGACTAATTTGCTTTCTGTCACTCTAGGTTAGTTTGCATTTTCTAGAATTTTATATAAATGGAATGACACTGTATGTTCTCTTTTGGTTCTGGATTCCTTCCCTCAGCATAATACTTTTGAAATTCATCCACATCATTGCAAGTATCAGTAGTCCATTCCTTTTTTATGGCTGAGTAGTATTCCATTGCATCAATATTGCATAATTTGTTTTATCCATTCAACTAGAAAAACCAATTTAACAAAAAAAGAAAATTAAATTTTCCTAATCCTCCTGAATGTATAATAACAAGGAAGAGAAGAGTAAAAAGGAAGAAGAAAAAGAAGCAAGCTTCTCTGAGCCCATCCCCCCCTCAGGATCTTTGCACTTGCTCTTTCCTTGGCTCGGAATGCTGCGTCCCCAAATCTTGGCATAGGTGACACTTTCTCATCATTTACATAGCAATACGAAGGTCACTTCCTCAGAGGCCTTCCCTGATCCCTCTAATATTCCTCCCTGTGCCTCCACCTGCTCCATCACTTCGTGCAGTTTTATGTCTTCTAAAGTACTTATCGTTCTTTGAATTTATTGAATTTTTTTAAATGTCTATCCCCTTCATTAGAATGTGGGACCACATCTGTCTTGTTCACCATTATGTCCTTCATGTCTAAAATACTGACTGGCATACAGTAGGTGCTCAATAAATGCTGGTTAAATAAATGAATGAATGAATGAGAAGGTAAAGGGTCACTACAGATTGAATGGTATCTTTTAAAGTTATAAAACCTTGAAAAATATCAGAACTCCCTATATAGGAACGACTTTTGGGAGGCTACCCACCAACACTGGGGGCCACTCATGGAACAATTCAGAGGCCAGGAGGACGGACAGAGCAGAGCAGCTGAGACACAGAAACCTAGTTAACGCAGTGGTGAGAACACCAGCCGGGGCTGTCTCTACTGCACTGGCTAGCTCCACCATCCTACAAATCATCTGAAATGCTAAATCATGTTTAAATCCCTCTGATTGTGGCCACCGGGAACTATGAAGGACACTTACACATAATTTACATACTGCCAAGCTCCTAAGAGCCTCTAAATAAAGCCCCTGAGGGCCCTCGGGCACTATTTTTGAGGAGAAGGACATCAAGTGACAGATTAAATCGAGTCTGCTCCCTGAACAAGAGGGAAAACAGACCTCACCCTCCGCTCACTGACATCTGCGAATGTCTTAAACTACATTTGCTGTCAGATGCTTCCCAGGGAAGCCGTTATTACAGGGACGACGGTGTACCTGTGCTGTCGCCTCTCCCTTTCTAGCCACCACTGCTAACAGGTATTTTTGCTCAGACTTTCATTCTTTTTCCAGATTCTAACCATAAAAAGTGTTTTAATCTCAAAGCACCGGGGAAGGGAGTTCACAAGAGCACTCTGCATTCTGCCAGTAAACGTGAAATTACATTTGGTCACAACATGGCTAGAACACTAATAATGAGCTGGGCGCGGCGGCACTGGAGGTCTGCGTCCAGACCCAACAGACACATACCCGGGAGGGGGGACAGGCTGACAGGAGGCTTTTCCGTCCCAACCATTGAATTTGGTTACAGAATGCTCTATCGTAATGACCCTGATTAATTTTTATACTCTGACAAAAACGGAAAGCAAAAAAAGCCAGAAAAGGGAGGCCTAGGTAAACACTGTAGGTGCTTTATACCTTTCAAAGGGCCTGAAGAGAAACAGCACCTGTTTTATTGTTTTTTGTTTTCTGCACAACTCAGAGGAGACTACACAATCAAAAAAACAAATATGTGAACCAAACAAAACAACCAGACGAATACAGGCTGGCACCTAAGCAACAAGCCACTTACACGTCCACCAGTGCTCACGAGCCTCCCAGAAGCGTGAAGATGGTCTGTCCCTGGCCCAAAGGACCCGCAAGCACAGTCGAGCTTTGGCTGACGCACACCCTGCTCCAGGCTCAATTTTATTAGTTGGGACTTCTGTTGGAATGTTAGAAATTCCCTGAGATCCAGCACTGCTTTTATCCTTGCTCCTAGACTGTTCCCTTTACCCCAACACTGAGCCAGGCCATAATACGCTCCCAGGAAATAATCTGTTTGATTAACTGCCTGCAAACAAGGAGAGAAACAACAGTGTTTGTTTCACAGTTGTATCCCCCATGCCTAGCATGGGACTCTACAGAGTGAGTGAATACATGAACGGACAGATGGATGAATAGAGAATGATATTTTCACCATATTATAACATTTGATCCTCACAACAACCCTGCGAGGTAATAACAATAATAGTTAACACTTATGTTGTGCTACTTATATGCCGGCCACTATTCTAAATTCTTCACACATAGCAACTCTTTTAACCCTCGAGAGCTCTATGAAATAAGGACTACTGTCATCTCCATTTAACAGAGGAAGAAACTGTTGGAGGCATATGGAGGTCACACCGCTAGAAGGAGGCAGAGCGGATTCCTGGCTGGTTGCTCTAAGCACTGTGCTTCCTCTCCATTAGCTACATTTTATGGAGCAGGAAACAGAGGGGAGTGATGTTAATTTGACCAAGGCTACCCATTACCTGGGTGCAAACCTAGGACTGTGTTCCTAGGACACCGTTAAATGACAGAGCCAGGATGTGAACCCAAACAGCCTGCCTCCAATGCCCAAGAAGGACATGTGGAATAAACCGGGTCCATGGCAAACATCTGAGATCAGTGAAGGAGAGATTGTCCAAGAGGTTGAAACAAGAGGCCAGTTTTCTCAGCAGTATTCTCCCAAACTGGAGACACTGTGAGGTTCAGGAGAGAAAAGGAAAATAGAAACAAACCTGGAAAATGTGGGCTCTACCCCAACTCTCCTGAAATAATTTTGTTTGGTTGGAGAAGGAGAGATTCGCTGGCAAATTCCCATTTTCAGTTCCTGGGCAAAGGCCACCGCAAGTCCCGAGCCAAGGTCTAAGCAAAAGTCACCTCCATTACAGCCCAAGCAAGGTTCTGAGTAAGGCTTCCCAGGATTGGATTTTACTACAAAATATGTCCGAGGCTGGTGGGAGGGGCAGAGGAGGCAGGAGGCACCCCGAATGAATGAGTGGAGGCCAGGACAGAAAGAGAATTATAAACCGAAGAGGAAGAAAAAGTTGGAGCTGGTTCCTGACACTAGGTCTTGATGGTTTCAGGATTATGACTTAAGATATAGTTGCTTCTGTTTTGAGAAGGTACAAGAAAGCAGGGGGAGACAGAGGATTGGAATTGGAAATGTTAATCTCTTAAATTTAAAACTCCCTGTTAAATTGGATATTAAGTTGGACAGAACAGAGTTGTTACTGTGGCTGGAGAGATGAGAAAGAAATTATAGTGCAATAATTAACAAAACATTGTTGAGCTAGAAAAGGGGATGAGTGGGCGCTCCACCTTCTTTTTCACTCATCACACGTATGGAGCTGAAAAGGATGCAGGTTTGAACTACATGGGATGGATGAATTGAAGTTGGTTGTGGGGACGGGGTAAAGCAACAACTC
Source organism: Tapirus indicus (assembly GCA_031878705.1). Classification (NCBI taxonomy): domain Eukaryota; kingdom Metazoa; phylum Chordata; class Mammalia; order Perissodactyla; family Tapiridae; genus Tapirus; species Tapirus indicus. Next base: position 32,597,227 of record CM062927.1, read on the forward strand.
TGACTCAAAACGCAGCCCCCAAAAGAAACACCCCTCTCCTTCAGAGAGAGCACTTTCTCAGTAGAGAGAGATCCAGAGAAATATTCCCTATGAAAGTCATAGCTCAGATGAGACTTGTGGGATTTGTGAATTACCTATAATGTGAGTGACAGACAGGCCTTACTCACAGGCTGCCAGGCAGGCAAGAGCTGGGACCCCAGGATGGTTCTGAAAACAGAGCTGGCCCTGTTCTACCAAACAGAAACTAAAAGATGCTTTCCTCCATGAAAACTGACCAGAGAGGAGCCATCCCCAGGCAGGTTCTCACTGCACACAAGCTTTTTATAAAACCAAGATGCACATCTCTTTGAGAATTTTAGCTCTGTTCTTTAAAAAGCGACGTTTTGCTGGAGAAAGTGGCAGAGTATTTTTTTTAAGTTTGTTATAAGAGATTTGCTAAATTAGTTTATCTATGAGTCCCCTTGGGAGGTCATTTGAGAGGATCTTCAATATGAATGAAAATGAGTTTCCTGGCAGACCCCTGGTCACACCCCCAAACGCACAGAGTCCAGGGCCCCGCAGATCTCACACCTATTCCCAACAGATTACATAACAGAACTAATCACTATTCACTGGATCCAAAGTCCTTCTTGGGTTGGAAAATGGGAATCTGTGAGCCCTGCTGGGCTTTCTGGACATCCTGAGACTAGGTTCCAGGAATTCGCCACACTCTGTTGCATGGAGATGATTTTTTTTCCTCCACACTCAGAAAACCGCAAAGGGATTTTTAACCAAAAGGAAGCAAAGGTTTTCTTTTTCTAAATTCAATTAGTCTTTTCCACTTTCTCTACCTCGAGACATTTCCTTTGGGAGGAATTTTATACCCAGAGACCCCTTAGTGAGGCACTGTTGTATATAGGGCGCAGTGAATTTAAGTACAAAACGCTCAGGGTGGACGGTGGACGGAAAGTAAAAATCGCAGACACTCGCATTCGCCAGTGAAGTCATTTCTAAATGCCAGCGTGGGGATGGCCCTGCAAGAGAAGAAAGACGAAGTTTGCCGCGGGCGGGCAGCATGGGACCCTTGGCTGGGATGAGTGCGTCTGGGTACCAAACCCGCCCTCCGCTCGCCACGGCTGAATTTCCCGCCGGAGCCGGCGCCTCGGCGCCTGGTCCCCGTGCTGCACCCGGCGCCGGTCTGGAGATAGCCCTTGGCTGTGGGCGGCGGGAGTCCCCCAGAAAGTGCGCCTTTTCGCCGCCTCGACTTGGCTGCTGGGGAGCGAGCGCGCCGAGAGCGCACAGCGTGGACTCGGCGGGGGCCGGGGCGGGGGTACCCACCTGAGCCTGCTCCCCCAGGCCTCGGGTTCGAAGCCTCTCCAGTGGCCGAGGAGAGATTAGGATTTGAGCGACAGCAGTTCCGTTAAGGAAGGAGTTTCTGAAACTCCCGGGGAAGCAAAGTCCTGGGGCTTGGAACATAACAGAGCCTACGGTGGGCTTTCCCAACTTGTTCTTTGCCATCTGTCCTTTTTCCTGCCCCTCTCCTCCCACCACTCTAGCCCCAATCCTAGGAAACAGTTGAAGGGCTAGGGTACTAGCCACGTCAATCCATCCTCCCTCTTGCCCCCCACAAACTTTCAGACAAGAAAAATACAAATAAACACCAGGAGTGGTTAACGCGGGTGCATTCAGGCGCCCCCATCCCCACACACACACCACAACCACCACCCCCTCCAACCCTCCCTCCTCCTGGTAGGGGAGGGACTGGGAACCTGATCTCCGGGCTCCTGCCCCGAATGTTTGCCCATCAATAATGTTGATACCATCGATGTGCCTCCACCCCCGCCCCCGGGGCGCCGCGGCCGCCTTTTCGCTGCTTTTTTGCTTGGCATAAGAAAACGAAACCTCTTCTACTGCCCTCCGAGCCTCGGCCGGGGGCCAGCGGGGCCTGAGGCCGGGGGCTGAGGAAACAGGGGCGCGGGCAGAGCGCGTGGGGGCATCTTTCAGTTCGAGGGTAAAGTGCCCACCAGCGCCGGTGGAAAGAGAAGGAGGGTCCCCGGCCCAGGCCAGGCCTCATTCCAGGTTCCATCCCAAACCTGGGGTCAGACAGGGCCAGAAGAGGATATTTTTGCGGGTAGAAGAACCAGGCCTCGGAAAGGGGAGGCTCAGCACCCTCTCCCCTTCCCAGGATCGGGGATGGAGCGGAGAGGCTCGGAAACCCCTTCGCTGGGAAGTCAGTTGGGGCCCGCAGCCTAGGGGCACAGCCCTTTCGGCCCGCCAACACACCAGGACGCCCTAGGTCTTGGGAAAACTGAGGGGACGTCTTAGTAGAAACACAGGCATCAAGCCCCCAAAATGTGAGTTTGCACAACTCGCCAAGCTCCTCCCCCGGGTGCGGTTCTTGTTGGCCCACGAGGTCACGACCTTGGCGCAGCCTCCGCCTCACTTCGGGCCACCCCCATTCCCTAGCGTGGATCAGCCCCTAGGTGCCAGGCACTCTTGTGGAAACTGCAGATCCGCGCGCTATCACCCCGGTTCCTCCAGCCGCTGCCCCACCCAAGGCTGGGACGCTGCGCCCCCCTGTAGAGCGCGCAGGTCTCGGGTGAGCAAGGCGTGGGGATGGGCTCCAGCTGTGGCACCGCACTCGCACCCGCCGCCTTCTTCCGACCCGCTCAAAAGTAAAAATCAACCCCCACTCTGTCTCCGTTTTTGTTAATTTAATTATTTCTTTGCCTCGCGGCACACGAAGCCTCACCCGCGCCCTGACATTGCCGCGGCCGCGTCAGCGAACCACAGAACTTGGGCCCGAGACAATGGCCCGTAATTGATGTGTTGCCATCAACAAGAAAGACCAATTCTCCTCTCCCCGCCATTCTTACCATCCCCCTCCTCCCATCCCCCCTCCTCCACCTCCCCTCTCCTCTCTTCCCGGCCTCAGAGCGAAAGAAAACAAACAAGAAATTAGCGGAGGACGCTGCGCACAGAGCGAGATGCCCGCCTCCACGCCGTCGAGGACGCAAAAGAACGAAAAAAGTTATTAAAGTTTGGATCCCCCCAATTAATTCCTCTCTGCTCGCCTATTTTAAATTAAACATTGCAAAGTTGCTTTAGCGTGTTGCATTTCGTTTGGTTGGTTGTTTTGGTGTTTTGGGGGGAGGGAAAGCTATTTTTCCCCCTTAATGTTAATCACACATAATGCAAGGAACGAACTCGTGTGAGGCTCTTCCCGCGAGCTTCCCGCAGCGCAGGCGGCGCGCACCGGGAGGAACGATTTGCGGGATGGCCAGCTCCGCTCGGTTCCTGGCAGCACGCGGTGCGCCAGAGGCCCGGACTTTCAAGAAGCCAAGATTGTTAGGGAAAGATGCGGGCGGCTCCAAACACGGGTGTATTGCGAGAAACGAGTGTGCAAGTGCACACGGAAGCGTTCGTGTACCTAGGAGAGTGCGAGTTGGTGTGTTTGCGAGAAACACAGTTTGCGGGGTGGGAGGTGGGTGCGGGACTTACACGTGCTCCCGTACACTCTCCCGGGGGTCTGGGGAAAGCGAGCGGTTCGCACCCCAGGAGCACGCAGATCCATCTTTGCCGAGGGATCTCTTTAAATATTCAGTGAGAAATAATGGCATTTGAAGCACCACCTATGGAAACATTATTATCTTCATTCTTCAACATCAGCCCCACTGATAGCTTCGTTTGTCTTTTTATCAAAATCTACTGTAACCAACAGGACCTGGGGAGAAAGGGAAAGCGAGGCGGAGTGTGTGTGTGTCTCTCTCTGTGTGTGTGTGTGTGTGTGTGAGGGACCGAGCGAGGGCAGAAGAGAGGAAAAATAAGAGGGAGAGGAGAAAAGGGGAAGAAAGGGCGAACAAGGAGAAAGAAGGGAGAACTTTCACCAAGGAAAAAAAAGGCAGAAGAAAAACAGAAATATTCACCCGCACACCAAATATTTAAATTAAAAAAAAGAAGAAGATCAAAGAAGCTAAGAGAGGGTCATTTGGGGGAGCGCAGTGACGGTCCAGAGCACCCGAAGCTCTGCGCGGAAGATCGCTGCCCACTTCGCGCGAACTGACTGTGGTGCTATCCAGACTCAAGGGCACTCCCGAACTGGGGCGTCCTTATGAGTCTTCTCCTTTCCCGATAGCGAGATAGGGCAGGGATTGTGTATCTGCACCCCCCTCCTCCCCCATTACTCAACCGAAGTTTAGTTTGTCCTTCGGGCGCAGGACTTCGGGAACCTCGGAACGAGGAGACCCCGAGGCGCGAGGGGAAGAGCGAGGCTGAGCCCAGAACTGAGCCTCAGGTTCGCGGGCGCCCGAGCCCAGCGGCGGGAGTGGGGGCCCGGGCTCCCGACTGCGGGCTCCGGGGCGCGGGGAGGGAGGCTGCATCCCAGCCTGGGGAGATGGAGCGAGTGCGAAAAGTTTGGGTGCGGCGCTCGGCAAGTGCCGGAAAGGTGGAGGCGAGCTTCCGCGCGGCCAGACAGCTGAGGACAGGGACCCCCGTCACTCACTCCCGGCTCAGCGCGACCACTTCGTCGCCAGGAGACTGAAGCACGGCCCCTGCCCCCAGGGCGAGGAGCCTAGGGGTCCCGGGCACTGGCTTTGCCCAGAGCCGGTCCCGGCCGGGCCGCGTCTCCCGAGGCCAGGGGAGGGCTGCAGCTCGCAGGGTAAGCGGCGGCCCCTCCCCTCCCCCCGGCTGGAGCTGAACTCGGATCCCAGGCCGGTCCCCGCTCTTCGCCCGCCCCGGGCTCGGCGGCGCCACCGCCGCCACCGCCTCCCCGCGGAGTGACACGCCCTGCAGCCAACCGGGGCAGCCGGGGGGGAGGTCCGGGAGGGGTCCTGGGCGGAGCCGGGCCGTCCCTTATCCCACGGGCTCGGGGCTGCTTCTCCCGAAAACTTGAGCCCTAATTGTCCTGGGAATGTCCGAGGTAGAGAAAGGGAGCGAGGGAGCAAGCGAGAGGCTGGAGGATCGGGGCCCTTTGAGGAGGATCCGGGTGGCGGGAGAGCTGCCCCTCCCCCCCAAAAGCCCCAAACCCATCACGTTCCCAAACCTTTCCTCGGTCCTCTTCTCCGCGCCCCCGCGAGCCCGGGATCCAGGGGATGGAGAACTCGGGGCGAAGGAGCGCCGAGCCAGCGGCGAGCGGGCGGGAGGCCGGGCCGCGGGCGGGAGGCGGACCGGCGTGGGGCTGGCTCTTCCCCACTCGCTTTTTTTTTTTTTTTTTTATGGGGATGGGGGTGGGCAGCTTTCTGGTGGCTCTTAAAGAAACGGAGAAACACTCACGAAACGGGACTTCCTCCCCCCAAATCCCGCCACGGGACTCCCTCCCCCCGCGGGCCGGCGCGCCTAGCGCCCGAGTTGGGAAGTTCGCCGCGCGCTCGCAGCCCGGGTCTCCAGCCCCCGCCGCCCGGCCCCACCCCCCCACCCGGGGAGGCTTAATTCCGGGGAGGGCATGCTAATTCGGGTCGGCCCAGCCCGGGATGGGGGGGGGAGGGGGGCGCTGGCCGGGGCGCCGAGTGCGCGGAGGCGAGGAGGCCGGCCCCCGGCGGCCGGGCCGCGGAGTCCCGGGCGGTCGCGAAGAGGGTTAACCCAGTGCCGGGCGGCGCGGCGCGCAGAGCCAGCCCCGCGGCCGGCTTATTGGGCCAGCGCTCGGAGAGACAGGGGTCTGCAGCAAATCACGAACTAATTGATTAAGGCGAGCGGGTTTGAATAGCGTTGGCCCGGTGCCAATCGCCTTTCAAAGAGCCCCTCTATGATTAATCGCAATGCATTATTGATAATCATAATTATAGCAGGACACATGCGCGCTGCGCCCGGGGCCGGGGAGCCGGGGAGGGGGCGGGCGGGCCGGCGGGTGGGGGGAGCCGCCGCCGCCGCCGCCGCTCGATTTCCGTAATTTTGAGAAGATTTTTTTTTAGTAATTTTTTATTCTGCCCCAGCTGATGTTTGAGCCAGCATGTCGCGGAGGAAGCAAGCGAAGCCTCAACATTTCCAATCCGACCCCGAAGTGGCCTCGCTCCCCCGGCGAGATGGTGAGTGCTCCGGCCCGCGCCGCGGACACACACGCACACACACGCACTCGCACTCACACTCACGCACACCCCGACCCACGCACACGCGGCTGGCCCCCGCGCCCACTGCCCCGCCGCCGCGTCCCCGCTCGCCTTTTCGACTCGGCGTATTTTTATTATTTTTTTCTTTTTAATTTTCAGTTTGCCTTTGCTGGGCTTCCCCTGCCGCGGGGAAAGCAAACACTTCTCCCGGCAGGATCTTTCCGGAGTTGTTGGGTCCTTCTGGGGGGAGGAGAAGGGCAGGCCGGCCTTGCTCCTCCGTCCCGGCTCTTCCGGGGAGCGGAGCCCGGGACCCGCCGAGCCGCCGCCGGGGCCCGGGTGGCGGTGGGGCGCGGGTGCGGGCAGAGGCAGTCGGCGCGGGGTCCCCACGCGCTCCCCGTACCGCGTCCGGGGCCCCCGGCCCGGCCTCGGCCGCCCGGCCCTGCTGCCCGCGGGGAGAAAGTTTGCTTCGCGCTCCGTGCCGAACTCCGAGCTGGGGGAGCCCCCCGCGCCGCGCCCCCCACCCCAACGCTCGCCCTCCGCCTGGGCCCGCACCGCCGAGGGGAGTGCCTCTGGGGGTTCAGGGCTGCAAAAAGATGGGGACTCGTGTCGGGGCGGCAGCGCCTGACCCAGTGGGTCGCGGCCCGGGTGGAGAGTGCTCTTTGCTGCGGGTTGTTCCCGAGACGAGTGCGGGCGGACGGGAGAAAGTGTCGGGGTCCGGCTACCCAAGTGTATCCCCGCATCTCTTCTTCCAACACATGCACCCCCCGCCCCCAAGAAATCTTTAGATTCGGTATGCGCCCACTGAGGATCGGGGTACCCCGTACTTGCAGGAGTCGTAAGGGTCGTTTTCCAGGGCTGGGGAGCTATCTGGCCGGAGGAGAATCCCCCAGAAACCGAGGCACTCGCTTCCTCCGATGGAGGCGACGACCGCGGGGGCCCGGAGGGAATGAACAAGTCCAGAACAAAGTTTGTGTGAGGCCGCTAAGGCCGAGAATGGGAGAGATCCGGGCAGGGAATTCGGGGTACCGAGGGAGGATCCCTCGGATCCCTCCTTGTCCCTGAAGGGCTTTCACTTCAGGGGCCTCCGAGCTCCCAGGCCCAGCGCCGGAGGCGACGGAGCGGCGCTGGGGTTCGGTTCCCCGGCAGGATGCTCGCCTCTCGGCTGCGGGAGGAGGAGGGACAACCCTGGCGGGGTCCGCATGCCTTTCGGGATGCTGGAGTCCCGGGAGGCATTTGGGGGGTATGGACGAGGGGGCTGGACCCCGACAGCACTCAGAAATGTGCCCTTCGATGGGCACCTCTGCCCACTAGACTCCGCGGCCCCGGGGTCCTTCCCCAGAGGCCTGCTTCTCAGCAGAGCCGGGCGCAGGGACCCGCGCGGAGCTCGGCAGAGAAGCGAAGGGACTCCCACTACCCGCACCCCGGCTGTCGGGAAGGCGCGTTCCTGGCCTGGGGTCCCTGTAAGAAATTGGGGAGAACTGAGACCGATTAAGAAAATTGTTTACAATGTCTGTCCCCCCACCCCAGTACTTTCTCAAGCTTCAAGCCTTGCTAGAGTCTCTGGGATTGCTCAGTCCACTGGGAAGAGCCCCTGAACCCCGCTTTCCACCCTGGCGAAACCCGGGACGCGAGGTCGATGGAGGGGAAACCACCCAAGGCCGCGGCCGCCGCTCGGAGTATTCTCCCGGGTTTCCTCAGCTGGTTCCTCTGCTGCTCGCCCCACACCCGTCTCTCCTAAAGTTTCTGGGGGGACCATCCGCACCGTGATACTGTTCACGATAACAATTTGTGTAGGAAAAACCAAACGGGAGAACAAGAAAGAGTTTTTTAGTCTTTTTTGTAAATGTGTACTGATTTTATACATTTTGAAAGAAAAAAAAGGACTCGGGCTTAGCGGAGAAATGATGCTTGCTAGGTCTTTGCCTTTCTCCTGTCGCCTTCTGAATCCGGAATGTTTAATAGTTAAGGCTTCTCATAAAGCGATAGCATAAAAGGAATTCACTACCTCTTACCATTATTATTTATTAGGACTTTTTTTTAAGTTTATTTGAGCTTTGAGGTAAGTTAATTAAGTAACTGAATCAAGTTTCCTTTCTTTCTTTTCTCTTTCTTTTGTTTTCTCCTTTCCTTTCTTTCTTTTCTCTTTCTTTTTTATCCCCCCCGAAGCCGGTTCATTGTCCTAAGAAGCAGTAAACTGTTTAGGGGCACCCTAGGAAACGCTCCCCTCCCACCCCCTTCCTCACCTCTCCCCACCCCCTCTTTTTCTTCAGTAGTAATGGTTTTAGGTTATGACTGTTTTTACATGGTTGAACAATAAGTTTGGGAGAAGCTGCCTAGAGGGTAGATTTTGTAATAGGGTTACAGGATTTAGTGTGTTGTAATAATATTAGTACACAACTAATCCTCCTCAGCGTCTGACTTACAGGAGGGCCTTGCACACTCCACTTCTTTTTATTTGGGAACAGTTGTGAGATAAATGGAACTGAGAGTTCATGACATACCTCCAAGTTACCTTTAAATACTCACAACCTTTTCTGCAGTGAATTCGGCCATCTCCATTCTTCTCCCCACACAGAACACACAAACTTAAAGGAGTTGTGAGGTTTTTGTCGTTTGTTTGGGGCTTTTTTTTTTTTTAACATATATAAAGGTTGTTAAATTTTTAGAAGACAAACCCTTACTCAAGCAATGTGGTTACTTTTTCTTCTGTCTTGAACAGATCTTAAAATATGGCAAATGAAACATTGAACATACCAAATTAAATCTAGTTGGTGCTCTTCTACGCTAGCCCTCCCGATTTTATGATTTCTGCCCAGAGTGGGACCCAGAAAAGTCTGTAGACCCCAGTTGCAGAGCCCTGAAGGGGGGACTCACAAGGCTGAGAGCGGCCAGGACTGCGGGTCACATGTGTGTGTTTGAGTGTGTATGCATGTACAAAGAAAGCCTGCACCATGCTAAACAGCCACACCGATAACTTCATCTGAATAAGTTCAAGAACAGAAGATGATTTGGTCAATCTTACGATGCTCGTATTTTAATTCTACGTTAGTGAAGCTGTAATACCAGAAACACCCTAAAATAAACTCAGGAATTTTTCTGTTTCTTATGAAACCAAGATTATGGCAAATATGACTTGTCTCTTAAATGATATTCAACAAGTCTTGAATTACTTGTGGAAAGATGACTGCCATTGGAAAAATTATTTACTGAGATAAATAATTCTGAGGAAAGGGAATATTAGAATCTAATGATTTTGTATGTGGGTTCTTTACTAGAACTGTGGATTTCAGTTGTGTATATGTGTATGTGTTGGATTTTTCTTCCTTGGGTGGCATTTTTAAGTTTCCTGTAACTGCATGGATGGGCCATTCATTTATTAAGAAAGTATTTTGGTGCTTAGCTTTTTCAAGGAAAGGATAATATTGGAAGAAAGATAAAAACATCATGAAATGCAGATGAAACATTGACTTTCATGTAAAGTATCATAAAAATTCCTCTTATTTATATTAATAATGAAATCCTATTATTTACCAAAGTAATTTACTCGTGGTGAGCAGCTTAATGGCAATGCATTGATTTCTGGGCCCAAAAGGTTAGCGAGAACTATAATTAATTGCTTTTTTCTGAAAAACCGACACCTGCAAGATAAGGCAGTTGGAAAGAATTCATGTTTGATCAGGCCTATTTTAACTTTGTGGCATAATGGAAGATTCTGGATGAGAAAATGCAAACTGTTTGGGGGGATTTGCTTCGGTCTGCACATACTTCCTAAAATGTTAAACACAAATACAAACAAACTAGCAAAGTGTAGTTAGGCATGGGAGAGTGTGTGTGAAAGTGAATTTGTGATACTGAATGTTTTGTGGTTTATTTTACATCAAGTTTCACCTATGGTTTATAGACATAAGTGCCAATTTATAGGTTATTCTTTGGGGACTTTGTTTCATTTCTTTCTACTTTTGCAGGTAGCAAAGTTGTCTTTATCAACAGTCCTTTAGAAGGCAGAAACCCACATTTTTAATGTGGAGATCTTACTGAGAACCTGGGGAAGAAATAGGTAGGCTAATAGTTTCCTAAGTCTTTTTTGAAATTGTGAAAAGCCGAGCTTTATGTAGTAACCAGAACAAATTCCTTCTGCAGTCTTAATTTGGTTTTTCTAAGACATATCCTGGTGCAGCTAGCCATATCTTCCAAAATATTCTTAGATTACCAAAACTAAAAGCAATTTAGCAGTTTAGCAAAGGAGATGCTGAATTACCCTAAGAACCAACACCCCTCCCCCCAAAAGAAAAAAGTTTTGTGTGCCAGGCTTTAGAAAACCTAGAAGTGTCGAGCTGTTTTAACCTTTGCGAGCCTCCTCCCATGCTAAGGTGACAAGGTCCAGATCATAATATGTCCTTCAGTTCTTCCCAGTGACCCCCAAATTGAGGCTTGCTAGTCACTTAGCAGGAAGTTAGTAGTTTATTTTAGTTTCACCTTATCAGCCCAGCTTCTTTTCCTAACCTTATTCCCCTGTCACCCTCAGATGCCAGACCCCCAAAGGGGAAGATTGACAGGTAGTTCCCATAGCTCAGTTTTACCCTCAAACAACAGGGATTTAGTTTCTTGTGCCTTTGCCAATGTTTATGTAGTCAAAGTTTAGATCTCGCCTTAAGGAGTCTCTCTTTTACGCGTCACTGGAATAGGAAAGCCACAAAGAAGTTTTTGAACAAACCCTTGCAACTGGAACCCCATCTAGTGTTCAGTTTGATTCATCCAAGGGGAAGACATTTTTCCCCTTTCATTGATTGTGCACGTTAGATGAGCTTGTATCACTATTTTAACAGGAGGGTCTTGTCCGTGTTATTTTTTTCAGAGATTTCCCTTGTATTCTTCCACCGGAGAATACGCTAATCCTGGTCAGAACACTGAGGGAGCTTGAAGGGTGCCAGTGAATTTGTTATTTGGTTGCCTATCACATAAAGAAAACTTAAGACGTTACAAAAAATAAGCACAGCATATGTTGCACTCTTTGAAATTTCTTTGGACTCTTAAGCTGAACATTCAGATTCAGGCTTTTCCCAGGTCTGTGCAAAAAAAAATAAAAGACCGGTCAATCAAAAATGTTTGTGTTAGCCTTTAAAAATTGGCCTACTAAAAGGAGCAGCCGGTTAAAATAATAGACTCCAAAATCACAATCATGAGATGTTCTGTTAAAAATGTTAATGTGATTTTAAGGTAAGGCGAAGCAAAGTGAAGGATCTTTCTGAGGCCTTCCAAAAAAGAAAACGAAATGTGATAGGGTAGGGTTGTTGTTGTTTTGTTTTGTTTTTTCCTGGCTGGCTAAACCTTTCTGTGTGGGGCCGAGTTTTATTTTTGTTTTCTTAGTAGACAGATATACTGGAACCCTTCAATATTCTGCCTCCTATCCTGCAATGTTTGGTTCAGATGATGAAAAACTAACAAATTTGAATTGGGCATCAAGTACCTAAATAGTACAACAAGAACTATAAAACATCTGAGATTTTAGTATAAATTGGATGGAGCTGTAAGTTCACCTCCTCCTCCAAAAAAAAAAAACCCAGAAAATTCCAAATATCATTTTGTGTGTATATACTTAGAAACCCACTACTTCTTAAATTTTCCTATCTGACCAGGATTACAAAATTACTTTAATTTATATGCAAAATACATAGAAAAGGAACTGGAATGTTCTTTTCATCATAGTACAGGGAACAAGGCAACTGTATTTACTATAATGGGGTCACCAGTTGCAATCTTGTGTAACAGATTATTGAGAGAGAGACAAGATAGCAGACTGTCAAAAAAAATGAATAAGAACATGTGAGTTGATGTTTGTGTATATGTATCTTATTACAACTTGAAATATTCCCTTTGGTAGTTAAAGATTCAAACTAGTCCTCATGTTTTATCTTTTTTATTAAACTGCTCCATTGGAATTCTGTTCAGAATACAGATACATTTAAAGTTAAGAACTATTACAGTGTAGCGACACCTGCTTTTGAAATAAATCAAAATAGATACCAGGATTTGTGTGTGTGTGTGTGTGTGTGTGTGTGTTCATAAACATCAGGAAATTAAATTAGTTGACTCTACGGTGAGATCAAATGTCAGCTTATTAAAATGTGAAAATCTAAGCTAAAATGTGGGCAGCTTTTTAACACAGTCTCTTTCTTAGAAGCAAACAGGCATTTATTTTTAAGTATCTATATTTTCCGTCCAGTTAGCACAAGCCTAAATATAAAAATGTTCAGGTTGAAAAACTTGAAAATTCTCAAGTGAGTCTTGAAGCAGCACAAATGCAGAATTTGAGCACAGGAAAGTAATAATCAGTTCAATCCTATAAAGTAACCTTCTTTTTATTTTCTCTGCATATTATGAGAATATCAGATGTTTGCAAGTTATAAAGAATTAAAATGCCCTTTAATCGCCAGCACAGATGTGCTAAATATTTGAAGCAACTACATTGTAATGTGTACAATTGATGAAGTCAGTTTTCTGATTTCCCTTGCTAGTTATTTAGTTCTGAATCTGTCATTATTTGTCTAAGCCCAGCTGACCAAGCAAAACTGTGTTTTAAAGTGGCTTTATGTTTTGATAAATGTGAGCTGGTTGAAAAGTATTTTCCACTGAATGCAGAGCTTAATAGAACATGCTGACATAATAGTTTTAATGCATTTTGTTGAAAATGTGTGAACAAACAGAATAGCTTTTGTTCCTTCATAATTGGCTGTAAAAGTAGATGGAAACATAACCATTACATATGGAAATGTGCAAAGAGAAAGAAATAACATTTCTGTTGAATATATTAGGAATTGCATTTCGTAGTTTAAAATAAGCATCTGAAATGGATGCATCATTTAAAATTGGTTGTCAAAATAAGAAGCTTTAAACAGAATTTTTGTCACATTATTTTTGTCCCAAGTTAAGCAACATAACTTTAGCGAATTTCGTTTAATATTTTGTTTATATTATTTTAAGGCAGGGAGAGAGACACTGCTGAAAACAGCACCTTGAATGTGCATAGGAATCCGGTGGTAATTGGGATGATTAAACATTAAATTAAAACTGAATCATTATTGGTATTTTCTGCTACAACTAAGATTTGTTTGGTATTGTTAATGCATTTTGCACTATACCCTTGTGGAGATTAAAAGATGAGTGTTAGGAAAGCTAGCTTGTTAAGTATAACTTAGCTCCTCAAATAACACTCCCAGTGAATAAAGTGTGCACACATTTGCCATCCTTTACCAGAGCTCCTTCGCCTTCACTCGGTGCAAATAGAGTTAAGGAATTTTCAGAAGTTAGTATATAGGTACTAATTATATCTTCTGGACTGCAGAAATACTCGGGCTTTTTTTGACGTTCACTACAAAAAGGCAAATGGCTGGTCCTTCCGAGTTGACTCTAAGTTTACCGAAAAAGCAGCATTTTGATTTTGCATTTTTTTCATATTTGCCATTAGGTTTTTTTTTCCTGCAAGTTTTCTGGGAGATTCAATTTGGAAGTCATGGAAACTAACTATTATCTGATTCAGTTCTGCAGAAAAGCATGCAGGGAGGTAATCCTTGAATTAAACAGTTTTTTTTTTTACAGCCTTCGGAGATGACCACACACCATTTGTACAACAGAAGTTGGTGCTCCCCATGCTGGGCAAACAATGGGACGCCATCCTGTCTTTGAATAGGATGTGAGCTTGCAGTTGGAGATTTTTATGTTTAATTTACAAATGGATCTTAGAAGAAATCTGAGCAACCAGTGGAAACAAACATGAAATAAAGGGATTTTTATAATGAAAGGTTCAGGACAATCTGTTAAACAATTGATAACAGTTAAGAGCAAACTGTTTTTAAAGGCATTCAGACAAGGAGAATTGCAAAGCATTTCCAAACTCTAAACCAAGAATTATTTCTTCACTTCCCCTTAACTGCACATCCTTCTTTAAGTTGATATTTAATCAGAAATGTAAATCTTGTGCCAGTTTTTATAGATATAAAGAGCACTTTTGATGAAATATTTAGAGGCGTAATGTTGCCATTTGGAGCACAGTGGCATATATTCCTTGATTAGTGGAATGGTAGCCAGGGTTGCATTCTTTAATTTTAAAAATAAACACGCCATGGAGTGATATATAGGTGCCAGGCAGGCCTTGTAACGGATTGTGATTACTGTGTTTCTCTTCATTGTGTGTGCGTGTTGCTTTCTCTTTTGTATTCAACTGAATCTGGAGGGGTAGTCTGGAGGATTTGCTCCTGGAGGGACTAAAGGGTGTTTGCCATGGATCAGACTTAGCTCAGGTTCTGGGTAGGGGCTGGAGGTGAGTTTCAAGTTGTCCGTCTTCAGCTCGGTGATGTGCATTTTTTTCCCCTTGTGAACAACTGATTGGAACCCGAATGACTACAAATTAGTTTAGTGACAGAACAAACTGTCACAGATATCTTTGAATTGGTTGAAAATGAGTAAGGTTGACAGAAACTCAAGAGCCTAATAAGTCCTCAGAACGGTTCCTGGACCCTCTCTGGATGGGTAGACAATGAGGTGGATAAGATATTGGAAATCAATATTTTGCTATGGAATTTCATTACGCACCCATGTCTTCAGTTCATAGTATTTTATATTTTGATGGATTATCTGAAGGCCGTGGCTCTCTGAGATCCCAGATTGATAGGAATTCCTCCAACATCCTTAAAATTTCATTGTGAGCATTCTTGAGCAACATTGACTGGTGTTCAGGGGCAACAGTTTTGAGTTTGCAGGTAGGCAGCAAGTGATCAATCTCTTTCTGTTTTTTGAAGCCATCGGTGACTCTGTGTCCTGGCTCCCTCTCTAACCCTGCGCCTTTTGATGTTTGTAGGAGACACGGAGAAGGGTCAACCGAATCGCACCACTAAGAGCAAGGACGCCCACGTCTGTGGCCGGTGCTGTGCTGAGTTCTTTGAATTATCGGATCTTCTGCTTCACAAGAAGAACTGTACTAAAAATCAATTAGTTTTAATCGTAAATGAAAGTCCAGCCTCCCCGCCTGAAACCTTCTCCCCCAGCCCCCCTCCCAGTAACCCCAATGAACAAATGAATGACACAGCTAACAAAACAGATCAAGTAGACTGCAGCAACCTGTCGGAACACCAAGGACTGGACAGGGAAGAGTCCATGGAGGTGGAGGCCCCGGTGGCTCACAGTGGTGGCAGTGGTACCCTGAGCAGCGGCCACGGTAGTGCCACCCCGAGCTGCAGCAGCAGCAACTCCACAGGTACCTCAGCGATCACAACCTCTCTACCTCAACTCGGGGACCTGACAACACTGGGCAACTTCTCCGTGATCAACAGCAACGTCATCATCGAGAACCTCCAGAGCACCAAGGTGGCGGTGGCCCAGTTCTCCCAGGAAGCGAGGTGCAGTGGGGCCTCCGGGGGCAAGCTGGCCGTCCCAGCCCTCATGGAGCAGCTCTTAGCTCTGCAGCAGCAGCAGATCCACCAGCTGCAACTGATCGAACAGATTCGTCACCAAATATTGCTGTTGGCTTCTCAGAATGCAGACTTGCCAACATCTTCGAGTCCTTCTCAAGGTACTTTACGAACGTCTGCCAACCCTTTGTCCACACTAAGTTCCCATTTATCTCAGCAGCTGGCAGCAGCAGCTGGATTAGCACAGAGCCTCGCTAGCCAATCTGCCAGCATCAGCGGAGTGAAACAGCTACCCCCCATCCAGCTACCTCAGAGCAGTTCTGGCAACACCATCATTCCACCCAACAGCGGCTCTTCTCCCAACGTTAACATATTGGCGACAGCAGTTACCACCCCATCCTCGGAAAAAGTGGCTTCGAGCGCTGGTGCCTCCCAGGCCAGCAACCCAGCAGTCTCAGCATCATCCTCACCAGCTTTTGCAATAAGCAGTTTATTAACTCCTGCATCTAATCCACTTCTACCTCAGCCGGCCCCTGCTAACTCGGTTTTCCCCAGCCCTTTGCCCAACATCGGAACGACTGCGGAGGATTTAAACTCCTTGTCTGCCTTGGCCCAGCAAAGAAAAAGCAAGCCACCAAATGTCACTGCCTTCGAAGCAAAGAGTACTTCCGATGAGGCGTTCTTCAAACACAAGTGCAGGTTCTGCGCGAAGGTCTTTGGGAGTGACAGTGCCTTGCAGATCCACCTGCGCTCCCACACTGGAGAGAGGCCCTTCAAGTGCAACATCTGCGGGAACAGGTTCTCCACCAAGGGGAACCTCAAAGTCCACTTTCAGCGCCACAAAGAGAAATACCCTCATATCCAGATGAACCCCTATCCCGTGCCTGAGCATCTGGACAATATCCCCACAAGTACCGGCATCCCATATGGCATGTCCATCCCTCCGGAAAAGCCAGTCACCAGCTGGCTAGACACCAAACCGGTCCTGCCCACTCTGACCACTTCAGTCGGCCTGCCATTGCCCCCGACCCTCCCGAGCCTCACACCCTTCATCAAGACCGAGGAGCCAGCCCCCATCCCCATCAGCCATTCTGCCGCCAGCCCCCCAGGCTCTGTGACAAGTGACTCCGGGGCCCCCGAGCCAGCCACAAGAAACCTGGGTGGGCTCCCAGAGGAAGCTGAAGGGCCCACTGTGCCACCCTCCGGTGGCAAAAGCGAAGGGAGCAGCATGGTCACCAGCTCAGCCCCAGCAGTGAGCAACAGCACTGTGAGCTCCCCGGCGGCGGAGGGTGGCCCGGGCGGTGCCACCGCCTTCGCCAACCCTTTGTTACCGCTCATGTCCGAGCAGTTCAAGGCGAAGTTTCCTTTCGGGGGCCTCTTGGACTCAGCCCAGGCATCAGAGACATCCAAGCTTCAGCAACTGGTAGAAAACATTGACAAGAAGGCCACTGACCCCAATGAGTGCATCATCTGCCACCGGGTCCTCAGTTGTCAGAGTGCCTTGAAGATGCACTACCGGACACACACTGGGGAGAGGCCCTTTAAGTGTAAGATCTGTGGCAGGGCTTTTACCACGAAAGGGAATCTTAAAACCCATTACAGTGTTCATCGTGCTATGCCCCCGCTCAGAGTCCAGCATTCCTGCCCCATCTGCCAGAAGAAGTTCACTAATGCAGTTGTCCTGCAGCAGCACATTCGAATGCACATGGGAGGCCAGATCCCCAACACCCCAGTCCCTGACAGCTACCCCGAGTCCATGGAGTCGGACACGGGCTCCTTTGATGAGAAAAATTTTGATGACTTAGACAACCTCTCCGATGAAAACATGGAAGACTGTCCGGAGGGCAGCATCCCCGATACGCCCAAGTCCGCGGATGCGTCCCAAGACAGCTTATCTTCTTCGCCTTTGCCCCTAGAGATGTCAAGCATTGCTGCTTTGGAAAATCAGATGAAGATGATCAATGCCGGCCTGGCAGAGCAGCTGCAGGCCAGCCTGAAGTCAGTGGAGAATGGGTCAGTCGAGGGGGACGTCCTGACCAATGATTCGTCCTCACTGGGTGGCGATATGGAGAGCCACAGTGCTGGCAGCCCGGCCATCTCAGAGTCTACCTCTTCCATGCAGGCTCTGTCCCCATCCAACAGCACCCAGGAATTCCACAAGTCACCCAGCGTCGAGGAGAAGCCACAGAGAGCAGTCCCAAGTGACTTTGCCAACGGTTTGTCTCCCACCCCAGTGAATGGTGGGGCTTTGGATTTGACATCTAGTCACGCAGAGAAAATCATCAAAGAAGATTCTTTGGGGATCCTCTTCCCTTTCAGAGACCGGGGTAAATTTAAAAATACCGCTTGCGACATTTGTGGCAAAACATTTGCTTGTCAGAGTGCCTTGGACATTCACTATAGAAGTCATACCAAAGAGAGACCATTTATTTGCACAGTTTGCAATCGTGGCTTTTCCACAAAGGGTAATTTGAAGCAGCACATGTTGACACATCAGATGCGAGATCTGCCATCACAACTCTTTGAGCCCAGTTCCAACCTTGGCCCCAATCAGAACTCGGCGGTGATTCCCGCCACCTCGTTGTCATCTCTCATCAAAACAGAGGTCAACGGCTTTGTGCACGTTACTCCTCAGGACAGTAAGGACACCCCCACTAGTCACGTCCCTTCTGGGCCTCTGTCGTCCTCTGCCACGTCCCCAGTTCTGCTCCCAGCTTTGCCCAGGAGAACTCCCAAACAGCACTACTGCAACACGTGTGGCAAAACCTTCTCCTCATCGAGTGCCCTGCAGATTCACGAAAGGACTCACACTGGAGAGAAACCCTTTGCTTGCACTATTTGTGGAAGAGCTTTCACAACAAAAGGCAATCTTAAGGTACCTCGTTCCATCTGTACCTCACCCACCCACCCCCTCAGCCCTCCTCCTCCTTGCCATTGATTATCCGTGATGCATGCTCCCAGAGTCATCAGCCCAGATGTTCAGGGAGAGAGTTCTCGCAGGGGAGCCCGCTGCATAGAGCTGACCGTGGAGAAATGTGGGTGCCCGTGCGGGTCAGATTGTGGCAGGGACCGGGGCAGGCTGCAGCTCGCTGAATCTCGGAGTGCATTGAATAATTTGGTACCTAAGCGAAGCAGTGGCCTATCCCTGTTGTCTCGCTAAGTGCATCAAATGAATTGCTTTACCTACCAAGTAAGACAGCCTGGCGTTGCCATGGGGTATTGATTAAAGACCTCCATGTGGCCTGTGGCTGCCCATATCACTTAATAATTACAGTTCTCTTCGGCGTATGCATCTATTTTTCATAACTATGCAGTCCAGCAGGGTTTGTTTTCCTAAAAACAATAACGTCACTGCTCTGCTAATGGGTATTATGATAATTGATTATACAGCATTTCCTACTGATATGTGTTGAAAATAAAGCAAATACGCTTAACTCCTGGAGCAACAGTTGAGCACTCTTACTGTGTACATTTTTCTGTTGACAGAGTATTTCTCTAGAGATTGCTGCCAGTAATGTGAGATGAATAATTACTTTCTGGCTTTTCTCTCCATGCACGGGCCCTCCAATGGGCAATCAGTGAGGGGTACTTTCTTTCCGTCTGGAAAGGACATTTACAGGGTAAAGGGTGTCAGATACAATACTTACCATTGCAATGAGAGTGAACATAACAATTCTAACCCTGAAAGGAGCTATCTGCGACTGGCTGGCTTGCTTGAGGCCATTATAAGCTAAATACAGGTAATAACAAGGAGTAAGTAAGGCATCTTCGCCCAGGAAGAGGAGAGGCGGCCCGGGGCTGCAGAGAGCGAGTGCGTTATTGCTAGCTGACCCGAGTGGATGGTTCCCGTTACCTTTTCCACTGTCTGCCACATAATAACAATAGACGTTTCGGCCACTTGCTTTGTCAAGTGTTGGGATATGAGTTGAGACAGATTCAACTATTAAGCTTCTCTCTCTCTTCCCTTTTTTTTTCCTCTCCCTCTCTCCCCCATCTCAGGTACACATGGGCACTCACATGTGGAATAGCACCCCCGCGCGACGGGGTCGGCGGCTCTCTGTGGACGGCCCCATGACATTTCTAGGAGGCAACCCCGTCAAGTTCCCAGAAATGTTCCAGAAGGATTTGGCAGCAAGGTCAGGAAGTGGAGATCCTTCCAGTTTCTGGAATCAGTATGCGGCAGCGCTTTCCAACGGGCTGGCGATGAAGGCCAACGAGATCTCCGTCATCCAGAACGGTGGCATCCCTCCAGTTCCTGGAAGCCTCGGCAGCGGGAGCAGCTCACCTATTAGTGGGCTGACGGGAAATCTGGACAGGCTCCAGAACTCAGAGCCCAGCGCTCCTCTGGCCGGCCTGGAGAAAATGGCAAGCAGCGAGAACGGAACCAACTTCCGCTTCACCCGCTTCGTGGAGGACGGCAAAGAGATCGTCACCAGTTAAAGCAGCTCTGGCTGCAGAAATAGCTTTCCTGTCCAGAACGAGACCCACGGCTGCCCTCTACTCCTTGCCCCGTCCCCCCAGCCTCTGCTTCCTCCAGATCTATGAACTCCAACATTATGAAGACATTCTTTTGTACCTTGTTCAACTTCTAGAGTTCTAAGAAAGCTTATTTATTAGTGATATAACCCTGCTTTGCAAACAGAATGCAAGCGTTAACTTTGGTCTTCTGTATTTTGGACTAAATACTAATTGACTGGAGTGCTGTAAGCTTGCTGTAACATTTATGGCAATTGCAAGTTGCCCTGCTAGGCGGTCTTAATCTGGCATTAACTTATTTTCTATATCCAGTTTAATATGAATCTGGTGTTGATGCAATGCCTCAGTGATGCATTAGATCTCTAATAAAGTCTGTATATAAATGTACACTTTGATCCTGCTGGAAAATTTTATCAGCAAACACATTGTCTAATCCTTTGAAACAAATTTAGGGAAAGGACTGAAAATACAGATTGAACAGTGTGGTTCTCTGAAAGGTTTGGTTTTTTTATTTTTCTTCTAAAATTCAACCTGCTTTTCTTTTTCTTTTTCTTTTTTTTTTTGTAGATTTAACCATTGGAACTGCTATTTGTATTGTGCTTTTTACTTGAGTCGTCCTCAATGTCAATAGGTTTCTGTACAGTAATAAGCACGCAGAATTCTTTAGAGAAAATACAAGTGTTGTTTTGGTAGTTGAAACTGAGATGTAACATTTTGCCTTGTAGGTATCTTCACGGTAGGAAATGTCTGCTGGAATTCCACAGTGCTGCTGAGCATAACATCTTGAACAACCTTCGGTGGAGAAAATGTAGATGCTCTTGTATATACAATAAGAAATATCACTTTCATTAAAATGTACATATGTTCCTTACAAGAGCAAATGCTTCTTCTTGATCAAGAGAGCAGGTATAGTGTTTGTTTATTTTGTATTAGGTATGGAAGAAAAAAAATTGGACTGTTACATGCACTTTCTTGGAAAGTTGAAAGGAAAGGGGGGGGTCCAATTTCTTTAACATTTAATACTTACTAACAACAGAGATACTGTAATTTTACTCAAGTAATCAAATACATTTTTTTTTTTGCAACAGATAAAACAAAATACCGTGTCTGTGTTTTTAGAGCGCATTGCTGTTCAGCCAGGCCCCGAAATGTATTTTAACATTTCCCCAGAAACCAGTAAATCCTGCGAGTGTGTCTCTCTAAATAAGGAATTGTAGGAGCCATACAGAAACAGGTGTGCAGAGGCCCATGTTTTCTTTTCTTTTTCCTTTTTTTTAAATTGAGAGGATCTAGATATTTTCCCAGTATCTATTACTTGTTTGGCTACTCTTTTCACCCCCCCCCCACACACGCGCACAAAAAGGAAGGGAAATAAAAAGTTGCTATTGGAGGTGTCATCAGGACAGGTAAGTTTCCTGAAGCGGGTCATCTGTGCCCATTTAGACTTGGACTTCATTTCAGCTGTGCTGGTTTCACTCCTCCAGTCAGTTGCTGTTTTTCACGCAGCTGAGAGCAGCAGCATTGCTGGAGAATTCCCGATGCAGTGGGGGGTTATATAATCTGAGTCTGAAACTGGGCCTCAACCCAGAGAGGTCAACATGTTCTTTATTTAATTAGTCTTCTAGGCATTAAACACATGCTTATTTGAAAGAAAAAGTCCATTACAAAGGATATGTAGAGTCGACTTGAATATTTCATCATCTAATTCAATCTGGTTCTTCCTCTCTCCCTTTGTTCTAGGGGAGACACGTTTTCCTCCTGAGCACTATTTTGGGTTGAGCAAACGCACGGGGTGGAAGTTGGTGTCTAGCAGGGTCGGCGAATTTTTTCTTGCAGGGAGGTGGTGAATCACCGGCCGCTGGTGGCCCTGCGCCCAGGTAACGGAGAAGCTTTGGGGCCGCCTTCCAGTAGAAGTTTCCACTGGGGCGCAGGCCACTCTGGGCCGCACCTCCCCAGGCTGGGTGGTCTCGGCGCCTGGGGGCCCAGGCCGGGGGTTCCGGAGGTGGGCACTCCCGAACCTGGAGAGGGCGCGGATGGGGGTGTGCGCGGCGTGATGATGCAGAGAATCTTCCCGACGTTTCAGCACGCGAACATTTGGAGGGCGATAATTTCTTGATTGCACCTCTCCAGTCCTGGCCGCGCCGGCCTAAGAGAGACCCCTTTGCTCAAGTGTGGGGACAGGGAAAGACGGCCAGAATTCTGGCAGAAGCTCTGGTCCTACGCGGGCCCAAGGGGGACGTTTTCGTTGCGATGGAGGCGTCCATCCCCTTCCCGTGGCTGGGCGCGGAGAGGAAGGGGTGCCCTCGGCCTGCGTGGTCTTGGGGTCTAGGAGCTTCTCCCGGAAGCGGCCCCTGCGCCCCGGCACGGAGCCTGGGGACGTGCTGGGGGACTGGAGGGCTGCCGGGCGCCGACAGGGGCGGGCTCACACAGTGCCCCCTCTGCGCACACCAGATCCCGCGCCCCGGCGCCTCGCCGGCCTCTCCAAGGGGGCCCAGTCGGCTGAACCCCGACGCCGTTTCCCGAGCACACGCCCAGCAGCTGGACTCGGCTCTCCCGTCCTGCTTCCCCTCCCGCCGCCGGTCCCCACCCACCCCATCCCCGGGGCTCCCACACGCCGGCCGGGCGCGGGGGTCACGGCCCTGCGCCACCCCGGGCTGCGCGTCCATTTCCGCGAGGCGGGCGGCCCGGGGCGGGGAGCCGGGCGATTTTTTCTTTTCCCTCTCTCCACCAACCTCCTCCCTTCCAGCGTTTTCTGAAATTAAGTTAAGGGGAGCAAAAGCAGCTTTTGGTTTAGACGGATTTTCCGAGGCAACAGAAGCCCTTGGGGAAAGGTCAGAGCCTCGGGGTCTCGGTCTCCGTCTCGTCCCCCCCCCCCACTTTTGTCCCTACCTATCCATCTATCGATCGACTGTCTTTCTAATCTATTGATTATTACCTGCCCATTCCTCTTTCCATTCATTTCCAAAACAAGAAATCGCCCTCAGCCCTGCTTCCCCTCACAGTGTGATAAATACACTCAGCTTTCCGGCTCAGCCTCGCAGAAGAGAAATGGATTTATATTTATAAAGCAACAGGGTTTAAGGCAGATGATGGTACGCACCACCCCCACCCACCTCCTCTCCCCGTCCCGCCCACCTTCCTCGCTTTTTCGCCTTTCTTTTCCCTTTCTGAAACTTGAGGTGCATCCAGATGGCTTTGGAATCACCGAAAACCGAATTTCCTGGGTTGCTGCTGCCTGGAATGATGACAGCTAAGTTCACAAAATTTTTGAACTTAAAATATTCATTTGGGGGACATTTCCCCCGGTTCCTTTTTTTAAAATGTGAATTGTGAAAATACAGAAAAATACAGCGAATAATGTAACAAATCCCCTTGTGCCCATCACTCGCAATTTACAAACATTAGCAACTTGTCAGGGGTTTTTTCCGGTTCTCTAGTAACTGTGCTTTTCTTGTTCTCTCTTTCTGTCTCACTGTGTCACTGTCATTCTCTCACCCTCTTCTCTTGGCTATATTCCTTTGTGTTTTTTCTTTTCTCCCCCTTCATCTCCACTGCTCCTCACCCCTCCATACACACACATAGGGGCTTCCTTCTTTCTGGAAAATATACGAAAGAGCAGTTTGGTAATTGACAGGGACCTAGGGAGGAAAAAAGGAGAGAGACCAATGACAGACTCCAGCTGCCCAAGACCCCTCAGCCAGTGGCTGTGTGGGAGGGGCGGTAGAGTCCAGAGAGGACATGTTCCTTCAGATGAGTTGGAGACACCTAAAGCTAACGTCCAGCTATGAGTTTGCACATCTCAATCCACAAGGACCACATTTATTCCACTGA
The DNA here is from genome assembly GCA_031878705.1 of Tapirus indicus. NCBI lineage: Eukaryota > Metazoa > Chordata > Mammalia > Perissodactyla > Tapiridae > Tapirus > Tapirus indicus. Next base: position 32,620,958 of record CM062927.1, read on the forward strand.
CTTTTATGGGGGTAATGGGGCAATTTTTTAAATTAGAAAAAAAAAAGTGTTCATACAGAAAATCCTAACTGATTTGCAGTTGACATAAATTTTGATTATTTGCTTATTGTTTTGGGTGTGTTGTGAATCTCAAAAATGAGAGAACTTAAGAAAAAAATCTCCCACTCTGTTAAAACTTCACAGTCCTGTTAGAAAAATAAAGCATTGGAGTCTTTACTAGGAGTTACACACTTCACCCCAAATGAAACAAATGTCAGAGGGGGTAACAAAGTGGGAAAAAATGTAAAGTGAATTTCAAAGGGCTCCACAGTGAAGCACAATCTGAGATTCACAGAGAGTGGAGACGGATAAGACAGGAATTAGGTCATCTGGTCCAGACCCCAGGAAATATGTTTAGATCAAAGCTTGCTCGGTCAGAATAAACAAAGGAGGGCCCATTGGGTCCTACCAATATTTTCATCTCTGTGCTAAGAGCTGCTAATCTAACCGGCTCTATTTGATGAAAGGGGGTAAAAATTACAACTGTAAAAATGACTAAGTAAAAAAATGTCCTCTCAACTGTAATAGGAAGATAAAGATTTAGATTTGAGCTAAAAAGTAACAAGATCCAGGCCCAGATCAACACAAACTTCCTGGACTTTTAGCACTAAGTCAATTACCTAATCCCAGCCCTTTATTCCCTCCTTACTGCCCCCCAACCCATGCAATTGAGTGTACCAGATGATTTACATAAAAAAAATTGTTAAATTTTAACTGCAGTCTAAGAACATTGCAAGAGACAGACTTTGGGGTTTACATTCCTTAAGGACCCACCGCCCACCAGCCCCACTGTCCCCGCCCCCCAGGCAGCTGTCGGGGTCCCACTAGCCTTTATTTTTGTGGACGGTTCTTTAAGCTTAGTACAAGGCCGGGCTCTCTCTCCACTAAGGGCAGAGGGACAGAAGCTGGGGCTTGTGTCATGTAAGCCTGGCTTTGTGTCCACACCATCCGGGAACCGGTGATGTTTTAGCTGCTAAGCTGAAGTACTATGTGAGGCTTTCTTTCACCACAGAGTTGATGACCTTAAACCAACTGCCAGGGAACTTTTGATAGATAGAAACATCCAAAAAAGGGACAGAAAATCCCAGAGAAGGAAAATTCACCCAGGCTAAATCCAGGGTTGTCGTTCCTTGCTGAGCCTGGTTTCCTCTTAACTGTTTAAACATGTGATTTGGCTCTCCTTGTGTTTCTACGTTCTTCTGAGCTCAAGTTTAACAAAGACTCAGGGACCGCCTGTCAACTTGGCTCTGGCCCTCTCAGAAGCCAGGAGGACGCGACGGGGGCGGGGAAAGCGACAGGCCTTTATAAACAGCACCAGGAACAGGCCATCTTCTGTGTGGGGCCCTTGGCTCTCACCTCGCAGAGGGCAGCTCCAGGATCAGCGTTTTCCTTACGTTCCGTGCCGTGGAGGGCTTTCAAGACAAGTGGTGCTGTGTTGGAGGCCGCACGCGGCGATCCTTCCTCGTCAGCCGCGGGATGGGACCCGTCCAGCTCACCCAGCGTAGCCGAATCCTGACACAGCGCGCTCTGTTAGGACACGGATTCGGAGAGGCCAGGGGTCATATCATTCGGTTGTAATCACAGCCACATCCAGTAGGAAGCCCAGACAGCCACCTGTAAACATGAGTGAAGATGTAAACACGGCAGGCCTGCTCCTGATGTGAGGGACAGAAAGGGAGGACCAATCGGCCTGCAGAGCTGCTGTGTCTTCAGATCTGGGGTGCTTCCACATGTCTCACCTCATCACAGCCCTGGGAGACAGGCAGGGCCACTGTCGTTTACCAGAGGACAAAACTGAGACCCAGAGAGCCGAGAAGGAACAGCTGGGCCGCAGAAGACCTGGAGTTGGCCCTTTGTCCACAGCCAATTCTGGGGCGCAATGCTAACTTGCCTGACCTGTGGACCGGTTTCCCCATCTGCACCACGAGAAGTTCAGTTGCCATCAGTATTTCCCAGTGCTTGCATCAGAGTCTCACCATGCTCACAATTCCATATTAGTGGCGCACCACCTATGCTGTTACTCATTTGATAATTTTGTTTAAGTTACTCCCTCTTTAAAGCTTGAGTATATTTATTTTAGAAGGAATAGGAAACACTGGATTCGATTCCCTCCAATAGTCTTTCTAGTCCCGTGCAGGAGAAATCTTTGCGATTCATGTGCCCCAAGTCAAAATAATATGAACGCATCCTGCTTTGTTTAACTACATCCTTTCTGAGTTTTCTTCCAACCCACTGCCTCTTGCTTTAGACGAGTGTGAGTTCTGAGGGTCTTGAAGAGTTTTATTTCCTCGTCCCCATCCCCACCCTTCTACTTGTCAACATACACCTTGGAACTGGCCCAGAGTTTTCCAAACTGTGGGTTGGGACCCATTGGTGCATTATGAAATCAGTCTAGTAGGTCATCACCAGCATTATTTTTTAAATGTGATAGAATAGAAAAATATCAGAGTATGTCACACTCTGTAGTTAGGGATAGTAGTGTCTTATGAAGCTCCTGTTCCAGTTGTGATTGTGTGTACACACGCATGTGTGCACTAGGCCACAGTGATAAATGTACTTCTTAGCACGAGTTGCCATCAAAAAGTTTGAAAGCCACTGACGCCCTGAAAAATATGGTTCTCCCCTCTATTTCTTAGCTGAAATCACAGAACCAGGGGCTGTAGAGAGGGGGCTGGCAGTCAGCTTGGGAGCCGGAGGAGTGACATGAAGGCACAGGTAGACAACACAGCCTCCCAGTTCTCTTTCCTATCATTCATCCATTATGCAGGGTTTTCTAACTGCTGCTTCTGCCAGTGAAGAGAGGTTGGTGGCTGGCTCACGGTGCGTTCTCTCCTGGGCTGCTTCCACATGGAGGATTTTAATAGCCTTTCGCCTCAAAGGGGATTTCTCCTAAACACACATGAACGCAAAAAAGAAAACAAAAACTGAGTAGGAAAGCTTAATTACTGCCACAAGCTGCACTGTTCCTTTAAGATCCCTCCCCCATTGGTAATTGGGCCCCAGCTCTTGGGTAACTAAGATAATATCCCTCCCAAAGCCTGCCCTTTCTAAGCATCCTTAGTCACTGTGCTGACTGTGGGGCCTACCATAGCCTAATAGTGTGCAGTCCTGAGTAATCATTCCTAGAAAGGTCCTTTTAGAAACACTACTCAGATGGAGAGATTGTCTGCAAACTCTAACAAAGATCAGATCCTAACTAACACATGCACGTGTGAGCACGTGCACACACATATCCACACACCCGTTTATCTTCACCGCTAGGAGTGGCCAGGAAGGGGCTCCTTTGGATGTATAGAAATTAGTGTGAGAGCTGGGGCCTCAGTTATTTAGATGTATCCCTCTCAATCTGGGTGCAGAAGTGACTTGCCCAAGGTCATCTTGTGGTTTGAAGATCAAGATATGGTATCTAGACGTGTATTCTCAGTCCAGTACTTCTTATGTAAATTATAATAAAAGAGTGACTACGGTAGTTCACTCTGTTGGCCTCAGTTCTCCAGCCCTCTCTTCTCCGTAGCCTTTGCCATGTAACTTGCAGTGCCGTCCCCGGGGACAGGGGCACTTCCCTGCCCCTTTGGCTTTGGCCATGTGAGAGGCAGTAAAATGAGGCAGATTCGATGGTGTGCCAGTTCCAAGCCCAGGCCTCGAGATGCCTGCGTGTTCCTACTTGTGCCCTCCTGTCCTTGTACCTCTACCATCCCCAGGAGAAGAACTTACCCACTGGTCTCAGGAAAAGAATAAGAGCCACATGGAGCAGAACCACCCCCAGCCAAGCCCCAGCCGGCCACAGGGGCTTGAGGGAGCCCAACTGAGCAGGGCTGACTCACAGAACTAGGGAATAGATGGGGGTTGTTTTAAGCCGTTGAGCCAGCAGGTGGTTCCCTACTTAGCATCATTGAGGCCACAGTTAACCGTTTCAGTAAGATGTATTTAGCAATTACACAGTGTCAGACATTGTTCCAGATGCTTTACTTGAATTTACTCCCTGTAATTGACCACATGGGGTGGGTACTATCACTGTGCCCATTTTATGGATCAGGAAACTAAGGTACAGAGAGGTTAAGTGAAATGTCTAACGGCACAATTCGGTAAGCAGCAAGAACTTAACCCCAGACAACCCGGCTCCAAAGCACACGTGCTCAGCTCTTAACCACTGCGCCATCCTTTTGCCCTGTCATAAATCTTCCTAAGAAGATTGGGTACTGCCAATGTCTCCCTAACGAAACCCCAAGCCCAGAATTCTAAAATAAATAAATTGAATCTCTGCACCTTCCCCTTTTCCTACTCTATTTATGGGTCTCCAGAGAAAGAGAATCCTCTGGGATTCACAGGCAAGTGATCTGCTCTCTAGACACCTCCTTCTGAGAGGAGAACCACTCCAATCAGGATCCTTCGTGCTCAGCATGCAGTGTAGACAGAAATAGCAGGGATCCACATTCATTGTGAATCCACACACTAGTTCCAGTACCTTCCTTCAGCGAGCGCTGGATGCTTTATGCATGTGATAACCATTATCTGCCCTATAAAGATCTTTTTAATGCTGAGGGATCAAATTATTTCTGCATCTTTTCCATAGAGGAAATGATCCGTCCACCCCAGCAGTGTGTGGGGCTTTATTTCCCTCCCTCTTTCTCTCTCACGGGAAAACAAACCAACTGTTTTTCCCCTTCCTTTTCACAGACTGCAAGTCATGCCATCTTCCACGGAGCAGGAAATGTTGCATCTGAATTGAAGAAGTTGCCTGCAGGCATGAGCAGCGGGCATGTTTTTGTTTCCCTGTAAAGAGGATCAGTGAGATTCCCATTTCCTTAAGTGCACAAAGCTAGATTTGAAAATTCCTGGAAAATCAAGGAAATATTTCAGAAAGTAGCTAAAGTTTTAGGAGATTTAGGAAATCTGAGAGGAGGGTCAGGTTTTCATGGTCTGGAGGTGTTATGAGGGAGAGTGGGAGGAGAAGACTGGGGTTGCTGATCATCCTTCCTCTCTAGGTGTCCACCCCCTGACTGGCCAGTGTGTTAGTTTCCTAGGGCTGTGGTAACAAACAAAATGACGGCAACTTAGTCTCTCACAGTTTTGGAGGCTAGAAGTCAGTCAAGGTGTTGGCAGAGCTGTGCTCCCTCGGAAGGCTCTGGGGGAGAGTCTGTTTCCTGCCTTCCCCCGAGTTTCTGATGTTGCCGGCATCCCTTGACTTGTGGACACGTCACTCCAGTCTCTGTCTCTGTCATCACATATTGTTTTCCTTGTGTGTCTTCACATCGTCTTCCCTCTGTGCGGGTCTGTCTCTGTGTTCTTCTCCTCTTCTTATAAGGACACTGGTCATATTGAGTCAGAGTCCACCCTAATAACCTCACCTTCACCAGATTACATCTGCAAATACCCCGTTTCCAAGTAAGGTCACATGCACGGAACAGAGGGCCGGAGGGAGGCTGTCACAGAATCTCAGGTGAGACGCAAAGGACCTTCGAGGAAAAGGGAGGGTGGAAGAAGCTCTGGGTATTTTTTTTAATTGATGTCATAATAGTTTATAACATTGTCAAATTTCAGTTGTACATATTATTTGTCAGTCACCATACACCACACCCCTTTACCCCTTATGCCCACCCCTCAACCCCCTTCCCCTCTGGTAACCACTAATCTGTTCTCTTTGTCCATGTGTTTGTTTATCTTCCACATATGAGTGAAATCATACAGTGTTTGTCTTTCTCTGGCTTATTTCACTTAACGTAATACCCTCCAGGTTCATCCATGTTGTTGCAAATGGGACGATTTTGTCTTTTTTTATGCCTGAGTAGTATTCCACTGTGTATATATATACCATATCTTCTTTATCCAATCATCTGTCGATGGGCACTTGGGTTACTTCCATGTCTTGGCTATTGTGAATAATGCTGCAGTGAATATAGGGGTGCATAAGCCTCTTTGAATTGTTGATTTCAAGTTCTTTGGAGAAATATGCTCTGGGTATTTTTGAGCAGACTTCACAGCCTGGAAAAGCCACGGCTCTCAGAGCTGAAAGGATGCCCAGAGGCCTTGGGTCACCAATTGGAGACTCCCAGGCTGAGTTTGGCCTGTGTATGTGTTTTACTCAGCCCACAAGGAATATTTAACAAATTTGAAAACACTGCCAACATTTGAAAGTCAGGAGATCTCATATAAAAGTTCAAATTTCCAGATTTTTTTGGAATGTCAGATGATCTAGTGTTCTCACCTTCCCGTATTTCAACAATGGGCTGGCACAAAGGCATGACTGTCCCCTTTGGATGGAGCAAACCGTCCTCTACTTTTCTTCAGTTGCCACCCAAACCACGTCACTCATCTACCGGCCTGCTGGCCTCTGTGAGCAGTTGGCTCTTCTCCCTAGATGTGGTCCAGTCAGCTCATTTTGCAAGTGAGGAAAGGGGGACCAAGAGGTAGAAGCACCTTCCCTTAGTGATGGATGCAACTGCAGGTTGATTCAGCAGAAGAAGGCTACGTGGGATGACAGAATGCAGACACCATCAAGGCAAAGAGATGAAGACATCAGAGAAGGTGGTCCATAGCATGGGGACATATCAGGAGAAGGGCTCCACCAGGACAAAGATCTTTGGGTTCAGACAGGACCCTGGGTTTCCTGCAGACGTCCTTGGTGGAGACAGGGAGAGAAGGAACAGGGTGGCTTTAAGCTGAGCCTAGGCCAGGGAAAGGAAGGTTCCCTGATCACCTTGCATGCTGGAGGCTTTACGAATTACAAAGCACTTCCACCTTCTCTGTTTCCTTTAACCCTACTGGGCAGAGCAGATGGTTACACCATTCCCTGTAAACAGACAGGAAACCACCGAGGTCTAGGGGAATTTAATGAGACCTTTCCAGGGTTGTATGTAAGTAGCAGAGAACTATTTAAATCCACCACTTCTCTCTGCTAGCCCAGTGCTCTAACACAACACTCACTATTTTAGGAGCTGTAATTGCCCTCTGGCAAAAAAGGCTCTCCCGCCTTTGAGTTTGGAAGGTTCAATTCAGACCCAGCCACAACAAAGACTAAAAACGGTTAGCTTCCCCCAGATCTAGATCGAGTAATCTAGAGAGAGCAACCTCTAATTAACCACTTACCCAGAGCCTCCCTTCTTTCCTCCCTCTCACCTTCTTTCTGCACTCACTTCTTTCCTTCCTTCATCAAATGGTTATGAAAAGCTTATTAAAACAGGAAGCACCTCCAAGTGCTAGGGAGAAGTGCAGTCAGGCATTCTAGAAGTCCACACACAGGACAGCAAAGTGTAGCCACAAAAGGGGCTGGAGCTCAGGGAAGCCTTCTCAGGCCCTAGGAATGTGGTGGCTTGCTGGGTAGACTTTGTTCATTCATTCATTACGCAAATGTCTAGTGAGCACCTGCTCTGTGCCAGGCCCAGTTCTTGGTTCTGGGACACATCTGTGACCAAAGCAGAAGAAATCCCTGCCCTCAGGTTGCTTTCACTCTTGGGAAATGGCTGAAAGAACGGCTCCCGGGGCTTTAGGCAGCTACTTTTCTAAAAGTGTCGCCCTCCCCAGGCAGAATATTAATACGTTCTGACCACATCACTGACTGCTGTGGAGATACCTACATTGTGCATTATTAGGGCACGGAGAAACACAGCAGCCCGTGAGACGAGGAGTAGACCAAACCGCCTTTGGCCATACACTAAGTGAGCGACTGCTTCCGGAAGTCTGGAGGACAGGAAAGTCCCGCTTTAAAAGTCCTCGACGCAGGAACAATCCTTTTCACAAGAGCGTAATCAGGAGAGTCAAAGACTGTACCCAGAAACCTGAGTAAAACAGCCCCCATTGCTGTTCCAGGTGGAGGCACTCTCTCCAGGCGAGGTGTCCTTGTCTCCTTCCAGTTCAGATCACCTCTAACCAGGGTAGGGGCAAAGATCAGATCTTTTCCAGAAGAAACATCTCTATGACTGATGCAGGTAGAAAAAGAAAGCGGCCGCTGCCCCCAAACAACTAAAGAAAAAGTAAAAGAGGTAGCCGTTCCTTACCTGTGAATCCTCATTCATAGTTTCGGGTAAATCTGCGATCACCTGTGGGTGGGTGGGCTCGACCATAGTCACTGTGGGAGAAGGGGCCAGTGGCTGAACATGCGGATGACACCCTTTGCTCCTGTCCTCAAGCCTTGTTGCATCCTACTTCAATATCCTTTTATAAATAGAGTGCTGAGAGAAATTGGGCCTTTCCTAATTCTAGTTCTCTTTAACAGAATGTAGCACTTTTGGAGAAAACAGAGTGTTTATTCTTGAATTAGTGATGATTGCTAGAAATAATAGCTTTCAGCTTCAAAGGACAAACAGATAAAATCAGGGGCCATGGTCAATTGAAAGAAACACTTTTTGATTAAGAGAGCCAGAATAAACACGGGGCTCATGTAAACGTGGTCTTTTCCTGGCCACTGAAGGAGAAGAAGCAAGACCTATCTTAGAATTAGTGAAAGCCGTTGCATTAAAAAACACCAAAAAAAACCCCCAAAATCCTTCCATGTTAATTAGAAAAGAAAGAGACAGCGAGATTTTACAGAGTAAAGGAAGAATGCATGGATGCTGACACTAAATGCAATGAGATGTGTAAAGTATTACAGAGCATCCTGGATCAGAGGCAGAGGGAGCATGAAGATTCAGGATTGTCAGGAGTTAATGACAGAAGTCTCTATTGAAATGTTAGTGTTCGTATTTCGTCTTACATATTTTCTAAATATAAAATACTAGTATAACATGGTAAATATTTACGCTTAGTTGCTTTAATAAAGAACTTTCCTTCCCTTAAAAAAATCTAAATGGCAAAATAATTTTCAGTGTCTATTGCCCAGTTAAGTGAACCTTTATAAAACTAACAAGTTCAGATTTCAGAGTTTCCATTCAGACACCACAGTTCACTCCAAGGAAGCTTAGAATCTGTATAACCTAGAACAGAATTTTACTCAGCTTTTTTACTGTGGCTCCCTAATACCGGAGAAAAATGATAGCATATTCAGGTATTTTGTGATCTAATCTTTTATCGTAAAAAATCATACAGCTTCCATTTTCCTCTCTATGGAGGCTGTATTATGAATTACAATGCACTGGTTGAAATCAGTGCTCCTCAAACTTTCCCGGGTATTCAGATCACTTGGAATGTTGCTGAGATGCAGAGTCTGATTCAGTAGATCTGGGGGGAGCCTGGTAATCTGCATTTCTAATAAGCTCTCGGGTGATGTGGTGATGCTGGTTCACGGACCGCACTCTGAGTAGCAAGTCTCTGAATTGGTTCCCTCACCACCGCTGTTCGAACCACTCCCACAGATTTTGAGGAAAGTGAATCCTCTAGAACCATGGTTCTCAAAACTTCCAGTGCATCAAAATCACCTCGAAAACTTGTTTTAAATTGCAGTTTCCTGGGCTCTGGGCCCAAAGATTCAGAGTAACTGCTGCCACCTCCCAGAGCACCGAGACCTAAGCCTGGCTGTACTGAGGCTGTGTCATCATGTCTCCGCCAACTTACCTACCTGGCCTCCAGCTACTCTTCCCCTTGCTTGCAAAGCTCCAACTTCAGTGGCCTTTCTCCTCTTCGGGGAATGTTCCATACTTATTCTGTATATTTGGACATAAAAATCCACACCTGGAAAATTGTCCCTAGAGCTTCCCAATTTCCTCATGACTCTTTCTTCTTGTCCTTTAGTTCTCAGCTCAAATGTTACCTCCTCCAAGAGGCCTTCCTTGACCAGCCAGTCTAAAGCAGTACTTTCTGCAATATTCTCTCTATAACACATCACCAGGTTTATGGCCATCACAGCTCCCCTGACTATCTGGAATGATCTTGTCCATGTATATGTTTATTGGTTTACTGTCTGTTTTCTGTGGGAGCAGGGATTCTACCTGCCTTGTTCTCCACTGAGTCCCCAGCACCTAGCACAGCGCCAGGGTACTAAATGAACACATGAATGGACAAACAAGCATACCCAGGTTGAAAGGCAAGAAGTAAAACAAAACAAACAATGTCATGAATTCTGGTCTTAGAAATAAGCATGCAGAGTTAAGAAGATGTGAGAGTTACTGAGCACTAGGATCGGATGAGTAGGAAAGGAATCGCTATGCTTCCTTCAGGGTGTGGAAGAAAATTAAATTAGGAGTGGAGGAAGGCAGTGTGTTTGCAGCTTTTGTTCGTGTGCTGTATAATACAAGATTCTTTGTCCTGTTTCCTGTGTCTGCTTTAAAATTATAAAAATACATGTTCAACACAATGTGGGAAAACAGAAAAATTCAAATAAGAAAATATGTACTGCATTATCATACCACCCATAGATAACAATGGGGTTCATTTTGTGGTTTTCCTTTTAGAACATTTTCAAATACATGAGTCTACCAGGATGCATATGTGGCAATATGCTTCCATGTTCTGCCCTTTTATCATTTAACATTATAGGATGGGCATGTTCTCATGCCAATAGAGGATCTTTAAAAGCATATTTTTAATGGCTGTTTAATATTCCATTAAATGGATGGAAATACATAATTTATTTTCTTTATTTCTTTTACTCTGTTGTCCAGAAAAGCCCTCTAACTTTGAGCTCTCTCTCTTTTAAGTGGAATAGGAATGTCTAATAAATGCATTTTCCCCTTGATCAGAGTAGTGGTTCTCAGCTGGGGGCGATTTTGGAGACATTGGGAGACGTTTTTTGTTTGTCACAAGTGAGGGAGGGGGTTGCTATTGACATCCGGCAGGGAGAGGCCAGAATTGCTGCTAAGCACCGTCCGGCCACAGGACAGCCCCCACAACAAAGAGTTACCCGGCCGGAGTGTCAACAGTGCAGAGATTGAGAAACTCGCTACCCAGGACGGTGTCAGGGTTAATATTCAACATCCGCTTAAAATTCAAATTACCGTTCCACCAGTAAAGGACAGGACTTTGCCCTGGAATTCTACTTTAGAATAATTAGAACTCCAGTTACTAGAATCTGGAATAACCAATATTTTACTTTCAAAATCTACATTTTATTAGAACTTTAAGAATAACAATAAAAGAACATGAAACTAGACATTATATTTTTAAAATTAAGTTCCAGGGATGAATGCGATGTTCCTGGAGGCTGTCCTCCTTTGGGTCCTTACTCTCATGTAGACACTGGGCCCAGAGACGGTGTGAGTGGCCCAGGCTGTAGTCAGGCTCAGCAGAGAACACTTTCTAAGGCAGAGAAGGGATTCGGCTGAGTAGAAGTAGAGTGTCTAAATTCCAAAGGAAGTTTTGATGAGCACTAGTTAAATTTGGATGTGTGGAATCCTCTTCTCTGCACCTTTCCTTGAATGGGGGTTTTACTTCTTTACAGCTTTGCAATATGTGAACTTGTTGGGGAATCCCACTTTTAGTAAGCAAAGTCATCAAAACCCTCCCCCTTCACTTCTGTTGAGAAATGTGCGCATCCCTTTTATCCCAGATTTCGATCTTTGGAACTTTACCCGAGCCTCTGCAGAGACAATTGGTGTGGAGACAATTTGTTATGATACATCCCCGCGGATGATCCGAATACCATTGGTTCAGTGCAGAACAAAGAAATGTTTGCTGTTCCTTTTCTTCTACCCACATTCTTTCTGGGGTTTATTGTGAATGGAAGAGGAGTTTAACTTGGAAACGTTTGGAATTGTGTTTCGGATATTTAAAAGATTAAACAAAAGGCCTTCCCCGTTAGGTGCTGGGTAAGAGATATAAAACAACAGAATCAGGAATCACTTTCTGAGCTGTAACGATGGAAATGCGATCTTTAGTTAACACAGACTCAGAATTTAGAGCGAGTGAGCGTGGGCTAAGGTCAGTGATTCACGCCCTGAGATCGATCTGTGCCTCTGACCTGGATCATTTCTGTGTGCTGCACGGGTTGGCAACTTTGCCTTCTGCAGTGTTTTATGCAGCTCCTCTGCAGAACCTCAGACCTGCAGTGAGGGGTCAGTGGAGCTTCGCCTGCCGTCAGATCATCTTCCAGGAGGAAGACATCTTCCCTTCTCGTCACCTCCCCTTCCCAGGCTTGGCTGAAGACAAGAAGCGTCTCTGGGCTCTAATGGGCTACATCAGCTAATGGCACAGACTGTATCATTTGGGAGGCCTGGGAGAAGGGGTGGGGAGAGCAGGGAGGACAGAGCCGCGGGACTGCAAGATAATTTAAATTAAGCAATCATGGGCTGAAAGAGAATATGTTGGCTATAAAATAAGTATGGGAATAAAATAGATGGATGGGAAGTCGATTCTCAGGTCTCTCTCTTCTGGGTGATGTGTAGATTTTATTTTTCTGCTCTTGGTTGGCAACCTTTGGTTTCCAAATACTCATTTCCTTTGTAATTTTCCATTAAAATATTGATTCAACTGCTAAAAATGATACAGCTAATGCTTTCAAGATGTGCAAGGCTATAGAAAGGCAGGCCCACTCCCCACTGGCAAGAGATACACGTCTGCAGACACAAATGCACCCAAACATGCAGGTGGCAGCACAGAACACACACACACAGGAGATGGCTGTAAACTTAGGCAGTGTGGCAAATGGGATTTGTTCCCATTTATCTGAATCCAAGATTCAGATCATTCGGACCGGCACGGGTGGGTGTGGCACAGGTGGTGAGAATGAAAGGAGGTTGAAGGGAATAAACTTCAAAACATGGAGAAACATACTTCCTGCTGCAGAATTCCTTACAGTAGTGAATCCAGTTCAAGTAAAAGCCCCAACGTCAGATCTTGATTTATTGTTTCAGTCAATTTCATCTTTAATTGAACAAATACTTAGGCAGCCTCTATCTGCTTGCCAGACACCACAGTGATGCCACGTGAACATGACATCAGCGTTGCCCTCAAGAATTAGTCTAATCAGACTATAAGATAATTTGACAGATAGCTGTAGCATAAGTCATCACACCCTGCTTCAAACTGACTTTTCAGTTCCAATGAAGAGTATTGGAAGTGGCCCCTCCTTTCTTTCAAATAATTCCAGTCAATGCAACTGGCCTCCCAGTGGGTGAGACAGCCCAGGCTGTGGGTGACAGTTCTCTACTCACCTGTGGACGATGGGATCTGTGAGTTGGATTCTTTGTTAAAACAAAGGGAGCTTTCTTACTAATGGAGTTGATAGTACTACAATTCTAGCATTTTTAGCCCTAGAATATTTTTGCCTGACACTAAAGGAAATTGAGTCCTAAAAGTAGGTGAGTGATGAAACCAAAGTCATGCAGCTCATTATTTGGGAGTTGGGAGTAGAACGCAGGGGTGCCCATTTTTTCCATTTTCTATGTTCTTCCTGCCGCAGCATGCTTCACTCATGCCTAGGAATCAAGTAAAACAAGGATCTTCGCTGTATTTGGTTTGTGTGCCTAAAGATGTGTCCTGATCCAAGCAGGAGAGGGAAGAGGATTCCCCTGAGAGAAACCATGTAGAGTACACAACAGCACAGGGACACAAATGACCATCCTCATCTCCATCGTCCTGCTTGCTACCATCATCATTCTGTGTCCTGGTTTTTAAGGAAATCCAATGTAAACAAACCTCCGCTTCAAAAACTGGTAAATTCACTTCTCAAAAAGAGTCTTCACTTTAAAAGTCATCTTCAATAGTTTTCATTCAAATTTTGATCTGCCCTCCAAAAATTTACACAAATGGGATACATTATTATGTAGAGGAAGATTCATTTACTCTCAACCTGAGAGTATTTGCATCACATAAGAACTGTTAAACAGATTTTCGTTTCTACTGTCTACATGACAGTGATAATAAAAGATGCCCATAAAGTCTGGAAATATAGATATTATTAGTTGTTGTTAAGATTGAAGATGTTTTTGACCACATTATTTACATTTGCCTATGTTTCCAGACTTTACGGACATCCTGTAGATCATAAATGCAGTAAACAAGAATAAATTACTTGCCATTTTGGAGGAATTCCTAACGTTTTGCGTGCTTGGTTTAAAAAAAATAAAAACATATATTTTATGATGGAATCTCTGTGTTTATAAACAAAACTCCAAAATTTACAGAGAAAGAAATCATTTTGACTTTCTTACTCAATATTGGTTCCATAAACCATGACCAAATTATGGCAAATCCTAACTCGAAGGATGATTGAGTTATTTTGTTTTAGTTAGTTTAATATGTTCAGGACTAGGCAATTTTTTTATGTTTTCCCTAAATTTCATCCTCTGAAGTTTGAAAATTCAATCATCAGAGCTAATTTTTCTTAGGCATTTCTGAGCTCTACAGTATGGAAAATTTTATTCTGCAGGATTTTTCTTTTCGTCTCATTCCCCAAGTCCATACTGGAAGTGAAGACAATTTAGTTTAAAAAAACCAACTTTTTTTAAACCTAAAAACTACAGACCAGACTACTTTTTCATTTGGTTCTTAAAATGATCAGGGGATTATCTGTAGGTATTAGGCCAAACGGAAATAAGAGACCATTTCTTAGTTTTCTTTGCCCAAATTAAATTGGTTTCCAGGTTCTGCAACGACAAAAGCATGGCCCGGGTGACCATCTGCCTGGTCAATAAGTGGCCAGCGTTGGCCTGAGTCAGCTAATTGTGCGTAATTGGGATTATGTAGCAGAGATGACACTCCCTGTTCCAAACAAAGAAAATCACGTGCGTGCTGTTTCATGTGACCACTCATCTTTCCTGGCTGCAAAAGCAGAAAGTTGGGTTGTCACAAAGTCGGTGTCCACCAATGGCCAAGATGGAAGGGATGATCAGTCCAGGGATAAGCATGAGACAATAGGTAGTGGGGGAGGGGAAAGGGGAAAGAGGAATAAGAACGAGATGTGGGGGGGAAGTCTAGTGCTGGAAAAATTATTGTCACCCAGCTTTTGGATTCTGAAATACAGGCACGTTCAGGATCTAATACCTGTGTTCGTACTACAGAGTCTGAAACGTCACCCAAGTAGCTTCAGAGGGCGGGTGTGTTGTGGGTAGCTGGTGGGGGCAGGGGCAGGGGTTTTGTGTGTGCAGTAGGGGTAGGGGTGTTGGGGGGGTGTATGAGGAGGGTGTTGGGTGTGCATGGGGGGATTGTGGACAGCCGAGGTGATGCTAATGATTTCAAGATCAGTGATTTATTTGTTCAAGTTCTTCTGATGAGTCAGGTATCTCAAAGGCCAGGCAGGAGCTGAGACAGCCAACCCTCAGCAAGCAGGTGACTAGCTGGTGTGTTGGAAGGGGTCAGAAGGAGGGCTTGTCCTCAAGTGGCCCTAGAGCAAAGGCCCAGAGCTGTAGCAGTGGCAGCACAGTGGGGACAATGGCTGTCCGGGGTTATCAAGTAGAGAGCTGGGATGAGGCCCTGTTCCCCAGCCATGATAGCAGGAGAGGAGCCTGGGGTCTCACAGTGCCCATCCCTCTTCTCCCAGAGAAAAGTAAATGCCCTGTGGTTGAAGCAGTGCCAGCTGCACTGTTAATGCTGGCAAGAAAAAAAGCCTTGGTGCAGCCACAGCCCAGGATTTCTCAGTCTGGGCTCCATCATCATTTGGGGTTAGACAATTCTTCACTGTGGGGGCTGTCCTGGGTATTGCAGGATATTTAGCAGCAGCATCCCTGGCCTCTATCCACTAAATGCCAATAGCATCACTTCTTCCCCCCTCAACCCTGCCTCCCCCCAGGTTGTGACAACCAAAAATGTCTCCAGACATTGTCAGATGTCCCCTGGGGGGCAAAATCACCCCAGGTGGAAAACCTATTTGGGGCCCTCCTACCCTGCTTTGCTGCTCTTTACTGAGGCAGAAAGAGTCTTTCCCAAGACTTAGATTTGGGGGAGTCAGGCCTTCACTGACGTGGCTTTGGATGAGCATTTGTTCGGGTGTGAGGGTTTGCCTGTGTGTGTGCATACACATTTACACGTGGCTGTCCATGTTTTACTGACCCCTGAATATGTTCCAGGAGTCGCCCAGCTCTTCTGATGTTAACAGTCAGTCCAAATTCCAAATGCACAGTGAAAAGGCCACAGGCTGAGGTAGAGGGCAGACACAGAGGCTGGCCAACTCAAGCCTCAGAGAAACCTCTGTGGCTGAGACATGAGCCTGGGGCTCCCTGGCAGTCCCTACAGAGAATACCACTCCTAGATCCCTCCATTCACCGTACACCTACTATGTAACAGGCTCCGTGCTCTGGGGACACAGAAGGAAGAAAGCCAGACAAGGCAGCGGCCCTCAGGGGGCTTACATTCCAGAAAGTGGAGGCAACATGGAAATGCGTGGATTAGGTGATTTCAGGGGACCTGGCCTTTCTCTGGGTCAGACTGTCCCAGAAACTGTGAGGGTCTAGCTTTGGGGCCCCCACCTGTCATGCCGCCTCTGAGGCCAGGAGGGACCTTACCAATGTGTTCATATGTTTTTATGCAATTTGCAAAAGTACGATAGTTTTGTTTTTTGTTTTTTGTTTTGGAGGGCTTCCCAAATTGCATAAACTTGAGGCCCTACAAAACCTGGATCTATCCCTGGCTTTTAGCTTCCTGTACATTACAGAGTCAGGCCCTCTTTCAAAATATATCAGGAAGGAGAAGGAGAAAAATGTATCCAGTTTCAATTCACTGACAGCACTTGGGAGGAAAAAAAACAACATCCATTCCCCAAACAGAAAGGAATGAGAAAACAAACTTCGGATCACCCATCGGGGGGTTCCTTGGGTGCTGGACTCACAGGCGGGGTCCTCAGATCCACATACACCGGGGCGGAGGAAGCGGTAGAGAAGGCTGGGGAGGGAAGCTGCAGCTCCGGCGAGGAGGGGCTGAGCAGCTGGCCAGAGCCCGTCTTGGGGAAGCTGGCAGAACCGCTCCGGGCGGGAGCTGAGGCGCGGAGCTCCGGGCCGGCCTCCTGCCCCCGGCGCTCTCCCGGCCATTGTGCGCCGGTATTGATCAGGCCGGGAAGCAATAGGGCTGCGGCAGCTGAAGCTCAGGGGTGGGCGGCATCGATCGGGCCCCCTCCCCGGGTTATTTATAGGATGCGCCGGCCTGGCGAGTAACCGGGGAGAGCTTGTTTAACGAGGTTCCGGGCGCTCTTCGCTAGCTGGTTAACTTTAAGTATTGGAAATGGAATTGATGCGCACATAATAATATTATGATTCATACAAACCACTTCTCAGGCAACTCAATATATTTCATTACCTCCTTTCTAGCAAATGTATTGATTTCTATTTTGCGGTTTTATAACACAATCTCAAGGCTGTTGTGGGCTTAATGAGCCGTGTTCTTATGATGTTTAAAAAGATTTGAAGCTATTGTTGAAATAAATATTATGGATCACCCCCTCCCGAGGCCCCCTCCCTCTCCCCGGCTCCCGCCTCCCCCCTCCCCGCCCCCTCCCCAGCGCGCCCCCTCCCCGGCCGGGCGGAGCCGCCAGCAGAAAGCAGGGGGCTGCAGCTCTGCGGCCCTTTGTGGCCCAGATCAAAGGACCGGAGCGCCACAAAGGCGGCCCCACTCGGGCCGCGCGGCCACACACAGCCGCACCTGCAGCGCGGCCAAATGTCATTGTCGCTTCTGCGGGGCGAGCGCGGGGGACGCACCTCCGAGGCGGCGGCGAACTAATAACGCTTGATGGGAATTGATGGGGAAGGAGGCGCGCGCTGCCCAGGGCTTTTTATTAGCTGCCCCGACTTCTCGAGACTGAGCCCGAGCGCCTGCACCTGTGGACCCCCTTCCTCTCAGCCTTTATGGAAGTTGACAGATTTTATTAACTTTAAGGAAGAACTTTCCAGCGTGCGGAGGGCCGCGGTTTATTTTGTATTCATGCGAAACGGAAACCGAAAAAGCCATGTTTACATATTTACCGGCCCCAGTGACCTCCCTCTGGGGCTCCATAAGTCACGCTCCAGATTAATTTTGTCATAAAATTGACTAGTGTGCTAAGGGATCTTGGGGGTTTGGGGGCCGTCGTTGGATGTGTGGATTTTTTTTTTCAGTGGGAGAAAGCTATATTCAATTATCTAATGTCTCAGAGGAACCCCCAAAGACTTTCCAAATCGTGCAGAAATTGGAATTCTTCTTAAAAGTGTTTGCTCCTGGGGAGAGAGCATTTGCAAGCAACCCATGTAGGCTTCGTTCACAGCAAGGTATCCCAAATCTTTTTGATAAGCTGGAAAGGATGGCAAGCACAGAAGCATCTTCAAACTTAGTGAGAGTGTCTGTCCTTGAAGGTTTTGGCGTGGAGGGGCTCATGCGTGTCCTTGTGCTCAGACATTGGAGGCTAAGCCCCGACACATTTGAAAGAACAAATTTTGGTTTTAGTGAAATGACATGCTTGGTGGGGAAAATATTGTTACATCCAACACGGTTTTACATAACTCCTACCTAACTGGGGACAAAGTATTAGGATTTCGCTTAGATTCCTAGCTGTACATTGCTCTCAGGATATTTTTTGGTTTTATGTCTCATGACAAATGAAAATCCACGACTATGAAAATTCATGTTATATTAATGGCCAAGTGTTGAAAATTCAGCCACAGAGTCAGCTGGGTATATTGCTTATTAGCTTAAAAGCACAAAGCTTTCTGGAGCTTCCTTTGGTATGCCAAATAACTTCAATGAACTGAGGATCGTTTTGCAGGAAACTCTTAAGTTGAGCGATAATAGAAAGTAGTTAGTAGAATATTACACTTTTCATTCGGGCAAACAGATGGGATGCCTGCTTTTAGATTTAATCAGGGGCTGACAGGTAGGACAGGACGCCGGTATATTTTAGTCCGAGTCTCTTTCTTTTCAGGAAAGAATGAAACTATTTAATATTCAGTATGCCGCCCCACCCCCAGCCCATCTCTTCCACTGAGCCTCGTGATCGCTAATGTCTAACTTTTTCTCATTTCTGATGACATTACAAAGTACAAAGGTCATCTAACCGCAAGTGAATCCCTTCATTAACACATCTTTTACTCTCCTTTTCCCTTGTGAAAAAAAAATTATGAATGTGCATGGGGGCATGTGTGCATATATATTGTTAAAAAATAAAACACAGTCTGCTTAAGTCACCGAGAGCACACCCAAATCTCCATTTACACAGGCACAGACGTAAATAAATGATTCAGCAATTTGGGAGTCATAAGTGTCTGACTTCATGCTTTCTCAACTAACCTTTTTAAAAGATTTTGATATCAATTGTTTCTCTTTTTTTCCCCAGAAGCATAATACTTGGTAACCTTAGCATGCACAATCTGTTTCAACAGTAGCATACAGACAAGTGCAGCCAGTGGTGGATTTTAATATCGTGGCAGAGCTTATGTTACCTTACTGGAAACAAAATCTATCCCCCCTTCAAATGCAAGTCCCCTGACATCCCCATCGGAGATCATTTGTTATGCAGAGTTTTGTGAAGCAATCAAAATTAATTCACAGTGATCTTTTCACCCAGAAGCTTCTAATAATGGTCTTTCTCAACAGGTGTTCATTGTGGCAGTCTGACTTCAAATTGCCGGACTAAAGGTTTTATTCTTTCGTCATTTCTTTTTTAATCTCAAACTTGTAATTTCCTAATCTACGGCAGCTGCCAAGAAGGGCCCAGCTGCTTACCAAGAGGGGAGGTGCACCCCCAAAGAGGCCAGGCAGGAGGACTTCACCCCAGACAACCAGGAGGAAGAAATGGAAATTCATGGCCTGGAGAGAGGGGAAGGCCGGGGCAGGGCTGTGACATTGTCTTGGCTGTAACTTCCTCCAAGACTGGCCTAAAATTGGTGTTATCTGATTGGTGATATCAGACCCCTTTGGGAAGGCTTCAGAAATATCCTGGGTTTTGCACAAGTGCGTGGAGAAGGGATTTTAACAACAGCAACAATCACCACCAGAAAAATACCATGCAGAAGGAGAGGATTTTAACAACTTACATTTTTCAGTTGGCCAGTTTAACTAGCCCATGCTAAGGTGCTGTCTTTGTTAACTTTCAAATCTGCCTCCTTTTCCGGTAGCTCTGGAGTGAGATGGGAGGAATTAAGTTTTACTGCAGATTCTTGGACTAAGTGGCTCATCAGAATTAAGTTGGGTGAGCATGTGTGAGAAAGCAGGAGACCAGCCTTGCGATTTCCAGATTGCTAGATCTGTGGGCGCCAGGCCCTAGCAGGTTGGCATGGGGCCTGGGAATATGTATTTTAACAAGCATCACAAGGTTCCAATGCTGGGGGCCTTGAATGCCTTTCATCCCAGTTGGCTGTTCCACTTGCCTCAGTAATCCCATCTCTACGATGGGTTCCTCCTCTTCAGTCTCCTCAATTACATGGTTCCCAGCATCAAATCACATGGTTCCAACTCTGACAGCGTCCCCCGGGGGAGGCCACCATTCCAGCTAAGGGGTGGTTTTCTTCCTAAGGAGATGACGTCTACGTGGTAGAGGGTAGACAAGGTCATTGAGAAGTTACCACCTGTGCCGTGCGGTAATTCTTGGCCTCTTGGTTTCTTTTGTAAATGATGCCTGCAGCTTGTTTATTCCCCTGGGCTGATATCCCAGAGGACACGGCCTAGGCAGAGGTGGGTGCTTTGGGCAAAGACTGGAATTAAAGGCAAATCCTGCCGGACCGGGGAGGGGGTGGAGGCCCACCGAGGGTGAGGACAACATTTGGAAGCATTGGTTGCAGCCCTCAGCCTTGTCACAGCCTAGGAGTCCACTTGCTGGGTGGTGTCCAAAAGGAGGGAGGGTGGTGCTCAGTCTCCTGTCTGCCCCCAGACTTGCAGAAAGAAGGTATGGCTTTTTTTTGGTATTTGCTGAAAGGAGTAGACACAGACCCAGACAGCTTTGGAGAGGCAAACCGGAAGTCTCGTGAGAGTCCAAAATGAAGACGGACAGTCTGGAAACCCTGGAATGTCAGGGTGTTATTGGAGAGCTCGCTGTCGTGTCGGCCACCCCTCCGAGGCCAGGCCTCCATGGAATCGTCGCCCCTGGGGAGGTGGGATGTGCCCTCGCACGACTGTTGGGAGACAGTCGCTCCTCAGCCTCTTAGCTTGGCTGTTCCCTTGGGAAGGTCCCCCTGGATCCGTTCAAAACTTAATTATGGCCGTAAAAACTGCACAAGGAGCAGAGCCGTGTTGATGTATGTGTCACATGGTGTCTCCCCTGCGTTTGTCCACATGGGGGGCAGCATAGCTGCTCTGGGCGCTGACGGGCATTGATTTTGTAACACATGAGCGACTACGTTTGTACATGTATTTCAAGTGAAAGAAGATGCTCACCAACTTCTCCAAGAACAAGTGCTTTTCTTCTTGGCCTGAGGGGGCCTTCCTATGGTGGACATTGCTGAAGGGCACCCCCAAGAGGTTTCTAAGTGGAAGCTGCCATATCAGGTGGATTAGGCAGCTTGCAGGGTTTGTTGACTGACACATCTGGAGAGGTTGGCTGCTGTCAGCCTGGAGAAGTGTCACTGGGGATGGTATTATTCTCTAATTGCCTACTTGGCATAATTTACTTGTGTATTTTATAAATACATGAATGCATACTTTATTGTATCCCAGCTCCACATATGGAAGGTTCCAGAGAAGATTATCTGCATTTGACAGATGAGGAAGCTGAGGCCCTGAGAGGGGAAGACTCTTGCTCAAAGTTGTACAGCAAGTTCAAGACAGGGCATATTGCTCAGAGGTTAGGAGCCATCTTTTGACCTGCCATTCAGAGATTTTAGTCTGCTGAACTATAAAATTCTTGTTAGGGAGATGATCATATATATATATATTTTTTTTGTATAATGTTTCCTAAGTACTTTTATTCACATTACCATTCATTCATCTGAATCATTCATTCTTCCATTCAATCATGTGACAAATATTACTGAGCATGTAACATGAGCCAGGCCTGTAGGAGCTAGGGTTATGATAGTGAGCAAAGCAGATGTGGTCTATGTCCCCATGGAACTTTTGGTCTAGTCGGGGAAACAGACATTAAACAAATAATTACACAAAGCCAAGTCATTAGAGTCATAATAAGTGACCTGAAGGGAGAGTTCATGGTGTTATACAGAGACCTGACCAAATGTGGGAGTGAGGCTGGGTGTATCAGCTAGGTTAGCTTACGTAGCTGTGTAACAAACAGTCCCCAAACCTCAGGAGTTAACAGGACATATTTGTTTCTCTCTAATGCTAGTCTAGTCCTTGTGTTCACTCAGCAACCAACTGGGAGAGGCTTCATCTCAACCCAGCTTCTGCAATCACAGGAGAAAGAAATGCATTTTGTTGTTTCCTCCTAGAAGCAACACATGTCACTTCTGCTCACATTTCATCAGCCAGTTCAAGTCACACACTATCTCTAACTTGAAGGAGGGTCAGAGAGGCATTCTCCATGTGCCCAGAGGAGGAGATCCAGAATGCCTACCAGGTAGGGTTGGGGACAACTTCTCCGGTTTTGGCAGGGATCTGAATTGTACTAACAGTTAACGAGGGAAAGGTTAACACAATGGAAGGATGGGGGAGCAGCTAGGAAGCGGCAGCAGCTGTTTGCAGAGGTAGGAAAAGTCACAGCCTGTCTGAGCAGCAGAAAGAAGGCCAGAGTAGCTGGAACCAGGCGGGCAAGGGGAAAGTGGCTCCCACGTCAACAGGACACATGGGGACTTAGACATCAGTGAAGGGAAGACTGTTGGTCTGTTCCCTAGAGGGAGGAGAGTGGCCAGATGGTGTTCACTTTGGCCTCAAGATGAGGAACAAGTGGGTGGGGAGAGGGGCTTCAGGGAGTGGATGCTTATGGTCCCAACACACCTGCGAGGTGGGCAGAATGCCCATTACTGGAAGGAAACTGTGGGCCAGAGATATGAGTCACTTGGCCTGAGGGTTGCAGCTGGGAAGCTCTAGAACTAGGACTGAAAGCCTGTCCTGTAGACTCGGGCCATGCCTGCCCACTGCCCCCTGCCACAGGGGCCTCCCCCTGATGTGGGAAGAGTCTTCAACTTCTCGCATCCTTCCTCGGCCCCTCGCCGGCCAGTGCGCACGTGTGTGAGGCTCACTTACATTTCACCGAATGGAATTTCTGGTCAAAGCGAGCTCTTATGTTCGTATTCCCAATTCCTAAGGAGCTCCTCTGTGTCATGCTGCTTAGGAAACTTCCAAAAGATGATATTTGTGTATCAACAAGGGTGAAATGTCGGGGACATCAAAGAGAAGTTTCAGAAATGGCTGCTGGAAAAAGCAGGGAATCTTTTTCCATGCTGAGCCCCCATCTCCCAATTAGCATACAAAAACATTTCTAGAGGAATAACCTTTACTAATAAAATGCTATAATCTCAATAAGACATTTCAGCAGGGGAATTATTAGATATTAATTCATGCCTAGTTGCACTGACAGCTCTCGGCCGTCACCGCTAGCCTAATAGCACACTAGGTGAGAATTAATACGCCATAATTCACGCTCTGTCATGCATTATTGCTTAAATAAGATACAGGAAGAATAACCTATTCTGGCGAAATAACTGGGATTCTCGGAGTTCTTCTGGCCAAGTTATAAATAGTTATGTTAGGATCCAGAATTTTTTTGTATTACTAAATTTGAAATAAATTGCATATATGTATCCTCATCTGTAATTACTGTGAACATTTTTAAGTACTAACATTAAGCTCAGTCATATTCCATGTTTGAAAATTGAACTTAAGCAAAATCACATAATTTTCTTGAGACCAAAATAGAAATTTCTTTCCTCCATGTATAATTGTATCTGGTGCTATGGCATGATAGAGAGCACTTGGATGATGGCTTAGGGGAGGCGAAATGGGCCTGACTTAGAGGGGTACGAAATAGAACAGTGGAGTGTAGGGGCCTAGAGGGTATTCTATTTATGTTTATGAGGAGTTTGTGTCTCTCTGGACAATTATAGCTGCTCACGAATGCCCGCTTTCCTAGCAAGGGAGCAAAGTAGGAGGCAGTGCTTTCCTCCAGGAGCTTAGTCTCCTGAGACAGTATTGATGCAGGTGATAAGTTAACTTGTCCTCACAAGGTAATACCTAAGGAAATGCCAAGGTGTGAAGAGGAAGACCATAGAATCAACTGGAAGAGCTCCGTAGGCAGTGGTGGACTTGAGGAGTTATGAGATAAATCATTAATAAATCATTCATGTGTTTATCATATATTTGTTGAGTGTCTTACTCTAGGCCAGTCCCCGTGACGGACACTGAGTGTACAGAGAAGCTGGCAGTCTGGTGAGGGAGATGTGCGCTTATATAGATAACCATGACACCACGTGGCAAAAGCTGAAACCAAGGTAACGCAGAGCTCAAAAGGGAGCGATGCCTATCTCAGGGGGCAGTGGTAAGCTGGCCAAGGAAGGCTTCACGGAAGAGGAGACACCTGAGGTAAGTCTCAAAACACAGGAAGAATTAGCCAGATAAGATGTTGAGAGTGAGGGGCAAAGGTGAGGGAAAAGGAAGTGGCAGTAGACGTAAATGGAGGAGGCACAAATCAAGGCCAGAGGGTGGAAGACCTTGCAGACCATGTAAGGGGCTTGTGTGTTGCCCTGACATGACTAGATTTTTCTTTGAGATCCAGCCACCAGAGTGATCTCTGAGGTCCGTCTCTGGGAGGACAAATGGGGAAGCAGGGAGCCCAGGTGGCAAGCTGTCATTTCAGTCCGGGAGAGGGGAGGAAGGCCAGGGCTAGAGCAGAGGGAGTGACGCTGGACAGCGGGCAGAGCAGGAACATGTAGAGACTAAGGGAAGAGGATGGGTTTGGTTTGGGACATGAGGGTTTGAGACCTTGAGCTTACGGGAGAGAAGTCTGGGCTAAAGGTCAGGACGTGGGGTCATCCACATCTGTAAACCTAGAACGTCAGAGCTGAAAGGGTTATAGCGATTGTCTTACCCATCCATCTGCCCACCCACTGTAAAGATGGGGAAACTGAGTTCCACACAAAGGGGAAGGACGTTGTCCAGACACAACAGATCTCCAGAATCCTTTTCCAGATTGACTCCTTCCCTTCAAGGGAAAGTTCTCCATATTAATCACCAAATAAGAACACTGACCCTGAAAGCAGGGGAGATGTCATAAGTGGAGCGATGGCTCCCAACAGGGTCTCCCAAATTCAGTCATTCTTGAACGGCATTCATAGATTCACCGTGGTCAGTTACTTGATATTTTAATTAACTCCATTTTTTTTGGCCTTAATAAATTTATTTAAAAGAGAAAGCTTGTATCACTTCCAGACGTGGAAGGTGATCTTCCTTTTCCTATAACAAGAAGCAAACCTGAAAATAAAGCCATCATAAAGTTCGAGCCAGAGACTCTTGCCTGCCTGAGGCCTTCTCTCTCTTTGTTAAAGAGGGAGATTGTCAAATTTTGGAGAAGTGTTAAAGGCTTGTTAGCACCAAACTGAGCCTTTCTGCTTCTCTTTATAGGATTGGAAGGGAACTGAAAATTGTTCTCACTTTGTGATTCAAAGTTATTAAGTAATATGGCCCTCTTTCTCCTAAAACATGCCACGCTTTGGGAAAGACTAGACTAGAAAAAAAAGAAATAAAATGTATCACTTTCCCATGCCCCAAAGTTGGGTCATTTTATTGATTTTTCAAAGTAAAAGAATGAGAGAATGCCAAGCTGGCATCCATTTGTTGAACGACTTTATTAAAGATGCCCTCAAACCTCATTCAAAGAACTCTTTGCGAGAATGCTTTCCGTTTGCCATTCGGTCAAGGGAAGATGATTCCCTGTCCTTCCTCCGCCTCCTGGGATGGTCATAGGCTCAAATGAGAATGTCAGACACCCAAGAGCTGTGCTTGTGCCAATAAGCTGCCCCCAGAGACGTCCAGATCATCCCTCCAGCCACCCCCACCGCAGGAGGGAAACAAGGATGCAGCCTCGGAATAACACCTTCTGGGGAGCTGAGTCTGCTCCGGCAGTGGGCAGCATGGCGAAGGCACAGCATACATCCTGGCTTGGTTTGGGGCAAACCAGATGTCTGTTGGCTCTCAGATGTACTTCTCTGGAAGGGCTCCTGATTTTCTGTTTCCCATGCGTCTTAAGTCTGGGTTCCCCCAAAAGTAGAGCCCAAGAAAAGGACTTGAGTGCAAGTAGTCTACTTGAAATATGGCCCCAGGAGACAGGGTTGAAGGAGCAGGGAGAGCAAGAGAGAGAAGAGAGGGAGCCAAAAGGTCACTGAGCTGGTCACTGCTATGGACAAAGGGCCATCGCACCAGGGACCGTCTGGGAACTGTGCAGGCTCATCCCAGTATTGTCCCTCCTGCGGGACGAGGCTGGGGGTACATGCAGTCTCCCATCCCACTGGTGGAGGGTCGTCCCTGGGCGTGTGAGGACGACTCCCTGGACTCCGGGGCTGTGCCTGCACCAGGTTGAGCAGCTGCTCGTGCTTCCCAGAACACCCGAGGTAGAAAAGTGGAGACGTGGCACAGGCATGCGGGCATTGGATGGAGAACTTTCTACCACTCCTGTGCTGAAATCAGCCGGGCCACAGGGATGTGGCTCACGCCACAAAAGCCTATGCCTCACCATGTCCCCTCCAACTCCGAGAAACGTGGGGAGTGTGGACGCGGTAGATTGCACCCCAAGGAGTGAAGTGCTGTACCTCTCCCCCAGGTGGTGTGATGCAAGTTGGTTATGAAGAGGGAGGAGCCTTGCCTTAAATTCCTCTCTCCTCTCTCCACCTGCCCCCCAAACCATTCTCAAGGAAACTGCATCCCCTCCTCTTCTGAGAAATGTTCCTGGTGGAGAAACTCCACTTTGGCCTCCCAGAGCTCCACTGTCTGTTTCAAGTGAACCTTGATTTCTTGTTTCCTTTGCTGCAGAGCTGGCTGGGACGGGGAGCGGGTGCTCTCAGGGCCACTGGCTCAGTAGCCTCTTCACAGGTGTGATTTGAGCAGGTTAGTTGTGGTGGGAGGAGGAAGAGGAGGAAGAGGGGGAGGGGGAATTGCTTTGGGACCATTCTCGGGACTCGAGGAGGAGCTGCTTGTGCATCAGCCTCACAGCCTGGGCCTCTGACTCTTCCCCAGACTGTGGCCAGTGAGCTCCCCACTTTGCGGAAATTGAGAGGCAAAGGTGGAAACTGCAGGGGGTGAAGGGTGGAGGGTGGGTTCCCTCTGCCAGTTTCCCTGCCCCTGCCCTCCCCAGCTTGTCTGAAAGGCATGCAGAAATGTCACTTGTCCCCTAGCTCCATTACTTTGTAACCCCATCAATCCGTGTGAAAAGAACAGATGAAATGGACTGGTCCTCATACATTTCACGATTGCTGCTATTTGACCAGGATGCGTTTCTCATGAAGCACCTGTCACAAGCTATCGATAGTCTCTTAGGCCCTCGTTACTGAATGTTGGGCTGTCTTGCTCCCCACGATGGCTGGTCTCGGGTGACTCCTGGGCTTGCACAGCAAGAAAGTGAGATATCAAATGGCTCCTCCTCACTAGTGGATGATTGGGTTTAACTCCTGGTTTATGGACTTTTCAGCAGATGCAGCTTCTTGTACAAATGATCCCGTGACTTCTCACCCTACCTCTGTCATTTCTAGGGAGATCTCTCCTGATCAGGAGGGGTGCCACAAAATTCTGAGACAAAAAAAATTTCGGTAGTTAAATTTGTCACTATTTGACACTGTGAGTATAGTGATAATATTAGCCACCATTTTTGGAGTCTTGTTTTACATTTTTTAATTTGATTTTATAGTCACGGAAACCAAAAAGTGTTGATATTTTTATTTCTCTATTTTGTGATGAGGACACAAAGGTACAGAGAGGTTCAGGAACTTGTTTGAGGTCCCACAGCAAGGCCATGGCAGAGCCAGGCTGCCAACCATGCCGTCAGACTGCACACACCGAGTGGTTCACCATTGCACGATGATAATAAAACTCATGTGTGCTATGAACACTGGGTGTGATGGGTACATGCCCTGTAATGATACTTAAGATGCCAGGCTTAAAAATATGGCAGTTATGGTCTCCTTTATCCTTAAGGTTTCACTGTCTCTGCAGACTTGAAGACGTAGAGTCTTCAAGACAGCCTGGTTCCAGGCGAATGCCTCAACTAGCAATCCTGTAGGAACACTTATTCTGCCGTGCGTATTTCCCCCTTCTCTCTCTCTCTGACTCTCCCTGTCTCTCTCTCTCTCTTTGTTTCTCTGTCTCTGTCTCTGTCTCCTCTGCAGCTGAGAGTCTGAAACTTTCAGTTTAACACACATTCTATCTGTCAGTGTTTTAAAGATCTGTTTCATATATTCCCCCACCAATTATTGACCAAGCACCTGCCGTGTGCCGATCACTGTGCCAGGAGGGAGAAAAGAAAGACAGGGTTCCTGTTCTCAGGAAACTCCATCTGGTCTTGCAGATGCATAAAGATGATGGCAATGTAGTGTGAGTCCTGTGACAGATACATAGGCTGCTGTGGTGGCAGAGGCAGCACCCTTAACCCGGGCCACGTGGGGAAGGCTTCACGGAGGAAGTGGTGTTTGCATGAAGCCTTGAAGAGTATGTGGATTCAACAGTCAGTTGGAGGAGGGCTTGTATTCTAGACTGGACTGTTTGAAAGCGTGGTCGGTTACTTTTGGTAGTTGACGTTGGTTGGCATATGTCAGCAAGACATGGTGGGAGGTGAGATGAAGATGGAGGGGGTGGTAATTCTAGGAAATAAGACTGGAAGGTTAAGCAAGTTTGACTTCCATCCAGAAGGCACTGGGGATCCATGGAAGAATTTTAAGCATGCCAGCATTAGGAAGCTTATAGTTTGTAGCTGTGAGGATGACCTCGAGCACTAGGGATCTGGTTCAAGACTCAACTTTCTCACTGAAGTGCTGCGTGGCCTTGGGCTAATGTGTGTCTTACTTCCTAAGCCTCCAAGTCCTTGTCAAGTCCTACCCATCTCAGAGGGTAGCTGCAATGGGGAATGGAGAGAGGGGAGATGAAGTGCTTACTGCCGGAGCCAGGGACTTAGTAAGTGCTCAATAAACACTAGCTGTTTTTATGATCAGCTCTGCCTTTTAGAAAGTTCCTTCAGGGAGGGATACAGATGAAGAAATCCAGGCTGGAAGTGGAGCCTGAGCTAACACTGCAGGGAGGTGGAGATATTCAGGAGGTCGAATTGGCAGTCAGCAATTAGAAGTGGATGAGGGACATGGAGGAGTCAAGGATGACTTCCTGATTCCTGGTTTGGTGACTAGGTGGCAGTGGGGTCATTCCCTGGGACAGTTATTATGGGAAAAGCCACAGGCTTTTGAGGAAATGGAGAGTTAGACTGGAAGATGTTGGGTTTGAGGTGTTTATGGGCCCACCATGCTACCTGGAAGGTACTTGGATAGAAGGGTCAGGACTCCTGACAACTTCCTTCTCTCAAAAGGATTGAAAGCTCCTCATAGCCTGGAGCATAATTTATTCTTCTTTTTATCTTCCAGAGAACTACCCTCAGGGAAGTGTCCAGAGAATCCTGCCCATCTCTTAAGAAGACCCCAGAAGAGATGACAACCTCCTCCAGGAAACTTCTCTGAGCACTCTCCAGCCAAGAGCTCTCTCTCCTCCTGGACTTTTACAGCATGACCTCATCTTTGGGGGCCATGTTGTAATTACTGCCATATAATTGATATACGTGTACCTTGCCTTAGCTAGATTACAAACTCAGGGATGATGGGGCAACTCCTTTTCTGTCACATCCTTCCCCAGTGCCTGGCACAGGGCTGGGATCTGTCGCCAACTCACTGACGGATGAGACGATTCTACCCATGGGGAAAACCTCTTTCTGCTTTGTCTCCTGTGTCTACAAAAATAAGGACCATTGTGCAACCCACATGGAAGGGGACATTTGATCAGGAAGGTGAGCCACCAAAGGGACCCTGAGATCTCTGCTCTGAGCTCACAGGGCCGGCCTTGTCAACAGGGAGGCTGGCTGGAGGCCCCGTACCCCACCCCAGGGGGCTCTCGGAGGCAGATGCATTTTTAGCTCAGCTCTGACTCCTGGTGTGTAAACACACAGCATCAGAGTCCCAGGCTCTGAGAAGGTGGAACCCACAGAGGAGCTGACTCTTTTTATGGCTTTATTTTCCCCACCACCACCACCCAGACCTCCCATACATCATTCTTGACTCTCTCCCGCCCCACCACATTCCTGCCTTGAGCATTTGATCTATGGTCTATAAGTAGATGGAATGAAATGCCAAGTTTCTTTAAAAAGAAAACCACATACTCCCGAAGATTTAACCTGGGGAGCGTCCAATAACAGTCAACAATGCTTTGCCACTTGCGTTGGGTGGGGGCACGTTGCCGCCTGAAATCTCCAAGTCCCAGGGTCCCTGCCTGCCGCTTGGTCTCACCAGCTATTTCTCTCTTAACCTGTATTTATTTTCATTTTGCTTATAGGAAGCCACAAATAACTGTTTAAGAGTAACGTGAAAAGCAGGAGCTAATGGGCCCTCTTCTCTTCCCCAGCTCCTTCTGCTTCAGCAACCAGGCAGGTCTGGAGTAAGAGATGTTCAAGTCGGTCCTTTCTGACTGCTGAGGGTGACTCACTCGGGTAGCGTGGGGGAACTCCGTTCCTTTACTTTGGGGAACGTGAGAGGGGAGATGCCCCATTCTCCCCATCAGCCTAGACACTCTGTCCCTTTCTAACCAGGGCCTTCAACATCCTTCATTATCCAAAGGGTTACTAGGTAATCTTATACCCATTCCCTTATCGGAGCCTCAACCTTTCCTTCTGTAAAATGATGGATTAGATGAGGGGATTCCTATCAGAAGAGTTTGCATGTCTAAACTGACAAGTCAGAGAGGGTTAGTGGGCTTCCAGAGTCCTCATTCTGACTGGATGTAGAGGTGACTCCAGGGATTAAGGGCGGGCCGGGCTATGCTCCTGCCCATCTGTCTGCAAGGCCCGCCCAGACCATTAGTTGAGGACCCCCCTCACCCACCTTTGTCTCCATGATGAATTCCGTAGACGATTCTTTGTCTATAACAGCATTTCTCAACCTTGGCACTATTGACATTTTGAACCAGATAGTTCTTAATTCTTCATCTGAACTCCTTGTGCATTGTAGGATGCTTAGCATCCCTGGCCTCCACCCACTAGATGGCACTTCCCCCTAGTCGTGACAACCGAAAAGATCTCCAGACATGGCTAATGTCCCTTGGCGGGGGGGGGGGGGATGCAAAGTCACCTTTGGTTGAGAACCATGGTCTACAACATGATCGCACTGGGCTGTATTTATTATTTGTCTTTTGCGCTAGCTCTGAGCCCCCTCTGGGCCGAGGGTGTCTTTATTCATTTCCGTGGTACACAGGAGGTGTGTGGAATTGACTTTGGCAGGAGACACGGTAGGCTTCTGGGTCAGATGGACTTTTGTACTTCTTATACCATAATTGCCATCTTATTCATAAATACTCATTCATCACTGGAAGGCGCCTCTGTTCTGGGGAGACACTGGAGGACGTGGTGGCCAAGAGGAAGGCTGAAGGGAACTTACGTTCTGGTGGGAGCAGGCTGGTAAGGGGAGATGTGCAATGAATAAACGGATAAGTGAGCAAGAGAATTTCCAACAGCCATCAGTCCTGTGAAGAAAATATTTAAAGGGAGGAGGCTGGAGAGTGATAAGAGGAGGGATATCCTAGACTGGGTGGTAAGGAATGACTCTCTTACTTAGAAGGTGACATTTGAGCTGTCACTAAAACTTGTTAGGAAGGGAGAGATACTTACATAAAGTATTCATCTTTGCTTTTTCGGGCATCTCCTAGTGCCTGGCACTTAGTAGGTCCTCAGTAAATATTTGTGGGTAGAGCGAATGCTCTCTCTTCTCTCTGCAAGGAAAGTCAGTGCAGCAAATACTCATGGTCCTTTGAATTCTAGTGTAAGTTCTAGAATTATCAGCCAAAGGGGTGTGAGGGTGCAATGTTTGTGGGCAAAGTCTGAATCAACCCCTGAATCATCCTGTCTCCACTCAGTTCTGTTTTTACAAAGAGTTTCTTTAAAATAGACGGGACAATAATCTGCTCTCCAGATCAATCATTTAATCACACATCAATCATCGTCGTCATTTAAAACCTGAAACCGCATCTATATACTCTGCCAATTTCCAGGCCCAGGTGTGAACCCCAGGACCGGCCGGGGAAATATGTGAGCTTCCCACCCAGCGATCTACCTTGTCATCAAATGCGCTCCGAGGCGGGGTAACATTACCTTTGTGCCTGGATGAGAAGGTCCCCATTCCGGCCCCCGCCCCGCAGTAGGGGAAGGAAAAAGAGCTTAATCATTAATAACACTAACTTGCATTTCTAGAGCCTTGAAAATGAGAATTTTGCCCTTTTTTCCCTGGGAGTAAATTGGGTCAGAGTGTTCCCAGAATTTACATTTCAATTAAAAATACAATAATAACACATTGTGCTGATAGTGAATGATTCCGACTCCAGGGGAAGATGACACCGCCCGCTACTTTGTTAATGAAAAGCCCCCTTCATTCGGACGGGCCACACATCAGCGGTCACAAAACTCCTGTCTTGTTCTGGGTCTGGCGGGAGGAATGGGCAGGGAGGGGTGGGGCTGGGGGAGGTGAGGGAGGCACCACCGCCCTGCTGGGCCTTCCAGGGAAGGCAGGGGAGGGGGGCTTCCTTCTGTCCTGCCCCCGGTCCACCTTCCAAAACCCGGCCTGACTTTGTTTTTAAATTGAGACTTTAAAGCCTAGATGAGGTGGGTTTTTTTGTTTCCTTTTTGTTTGTTGTTGTTTGTTTGTTTTATGTTTTGCCTTTCTAGGCTATAGCCGAAGGCATCAGAGAGCTTACCGCAGACACCATCCCCCCCGAGGCCTTTGTGAGTGCATTTAACTTTAAAAACATCCCCCTTTAGTTCCACAAACTGGAATCTGATAGAAACTTCGGCCCCTGGCTGCACCACAGCCTGAGCGCCCGGTATTGCTGCTGCTTTGAGAAAAGCAATTTGCAGGTCAAGGGATGCGGCTGTGAAAGCACCTCTGTGGCTCTCTTTGAGAAGGCCCCCTGCCTCACTGGGTTTTAGAGTTGGTCTACAAATCCCCCAGACATATCCTTTTATCTAGATGCATCAAGTGTGAGGAAGGAAAAGGAGAAGTTGCCCCAGCAAGTGGGGGTACCCCCAGGACACTGCAAGGAGGGGGTTCGCCTCAGAGACGCAGATTGAAGACGTTTGCTCACAGATTGTTTCTGAAAATAAATAACCCAGTTCCATCCTCTTCTCATCAAAAAAACAAACTTTATATGTGGGGAAAGAATATCGCTCAGCACCCCCTCTCCAGGAGGAGGGAAACTTCAGAAACAGGTATGTGAGCAGTAGGCGGGCCACACTTGAGAAACCGTGGATATCTGGGGGGACACAGACCCCCCAGTCAGGTGTTTCGATGGACTCCCAGTGGGTCTGGGGGTCCCTGCTACTCCCGTCTGGGCCTGGCCAGGTACAGTGAGATAGAAACATCCTAGGACATATTAAGTGTGGCCGAAAGCGTGGGTCATGGCCTTCCATTGTGTGTTATTCAAAATCTTCTAGTTAAAAAAAAATATATATATATTTTATAAATATATATATTATATATGTATAATGAAATGCCTCAAATGCTCAAATACCTAGGACACTGGACCCTTGAAATGGCACAGAAACAAGTGGCCTGGACGTCTTGTTCTGCAGCCAGGCCGAGGTGGGATTGGAACTGGGCTCAAGCTGGCTCCCCCACGTCTCTGAGGTAGTCACCATGCCCTCGGTGGCCCTGGGGCTGGGCCTCTCTCTCTCGCACTGTTTCTGAATCATTGAAGGAAGACAAAAATCACCAAGGTGCAGGCCCTCAAGTCTTGAGGTCTAATAGTTATCGAGTGTAATTAGCATTCCTTGATAATAGCACTTGTTTCCCATGATACTCGTTTTATCCCAAAATGTGGGCCGAGGTACCTTGGGTACAGAGAATACACAAAGGTGGCATTCAGTAATATTGGTCAGTTATTACTTTTTCGTTGTCTGCAGGAACCCAAACCCTCTCCCCCCTACGCTCAGCCACACCTCACCATCCACATTAACCCGACTTTGCCATTCCACTGTCTTCGTTAGCCTGACTTCACTTTCCCAGACCGTCCTGCTAAAGTGAATGGTTTGACTGTCCATTACAGGAACTTCTCGAAAGACCCATCAACCCTTCAGTGAAAGCATCAACAGACAGTTTGTGCCCTAAGATTCCCTTATATCCGTCCTCTCAAAATCCTTGCCTTGGGGTTTCCACCAATCCTGAGCCTTTGTCTCCTAGTTCTTACTCAACCCTAACCAAGTCTCTTACTGGAGAGACATCTTGAAACCCAACTTCCAGTTCTCAGTCAGTTGTGACCGTGCTTTCCCAGCTCTGAGACACTGCCAGAACTCTGTCCAGGTGATCGTTTCCCTTACCCCGGGAACAATAAACTCAGCTTTGACTAAGCAACAGGTTGTGTTGGTAATATTTGGGGAGCCAGTGTCTGACATCTTTTGATCTCTCTGATTACCTGCCTGGGAGAAGTCTCTGTTGGGTCTAGCTTGTCTTTGGACTTCTCTAAGTTTTCCTAATCTCCATTTTAGAATAGAGAGCAGGCCTGGGGCACAGAGCTGTGAACTGGCAATAATATCTAGCAAAAATTTAATCCTATTGTTTTGTTTCAATTGTATTGGTTTTTGATTCATTTAAAAAGTAGTGTCAAAAGAGTATATAAACATTGCTTCATACATAACTGAGTAGTACCAGTCTTATAATGACCAGCAGGTCCCTTGGTCCACCCTCCCAACCCCAACATGCCAATTCCACGAAGCAACCACTGTCAATCCTTATAGCCGTTTCTTCTGGGTTTTTCCCTCTGTGTTTTAAATGACATGCATATGCTACTATCTCCTGATTTTTCTCACACATCAGGTTGATATTATTAATTTCCAAATATGAACAATAAGTGGTCTCTTAGACCACTTCTTATTTATATTTCCCCCGTTTTCCAACTTCCCACCATAGGTTTGTTACATTTTTTATTAAATCCAGATAGAGTGTTTTCTTTATGACGAACGGGTAAATATTATTCACAGTTTAGTTGGGTAGTGTCTTAGGATGTCATTCTCTCCTGGCCTTTGCCTCCTCTAGCTTGGCTTTCTTTGAATGTCTGGATGACTCTTCCCACACCCTCCAGCAGCTCAGTACAAAGGCCCTCAATCCAATTTTACACCCGGCCACACCTGTCAGTTCATCTGTCAGCTCCATTTTCTCCTGGAGACATCCCTCCTGGAGCCATCCCTCCTCCTGCCCCAGCTGATCCCATTGCTCCCCAGGCCTACAACACAGCTGTCACCAGGGACTTCCTGGCTGTTGTCCTATGCGTGAGCCCCTGTGCCCTGGATCTCATGTCTTCATCTTTCTTGATTTACTCCCTTGTTTTGGTGGAGCACACGCTCTGATATGCTCCTGAGAAGGGGTACAAATTTTTGACACCTTGCATACCTTTACAAAAGTGTTTGCTATTCCCTTCCATCAGATTGATAGTTTGGCTGTGTATAGAATTCAAGCATTGATGTAATTTTCTTTCAGAATGATAAAGGTGCTATTCCCTTGGCTTCCAGTGTTGCTAAGGGCAAGTCCACTGCCTCACTCATTCCCAATTCCTTATGTGTGACCTGGTTTTGTTTTGTTTCTTGTTTTCTTTCTGGAAGATTTTGGGATCTTCTCTCTACTCCTGGTGCTCTGAAATTGTATGATGTTATCTGTGGGTGTGGTTGTTTGCTTGTTCATTCTTTGAGGCACTCAGTGGGCCCTTTCAATCAGCAAACCAAAGTCTTTACCTTCTGGGAAATTTTCTTGTATTATTTCTTTGATCATCTCCTCCCCTCTGTATCCTCTATTTTTTCTTTTTTGTTTTGGTCTCTGGAATGTCCATTATTCAAACGGCAGACCTGCAACAATTCATTCATTTCCTTATCCTTTATCTGCTCTCCTCCATCTTTTTGACTTTTTTCTTGTTCTCTGAGTGTCCTTTCTATAGTTTTGTATTTCCGTTTCACAGATGGACCATCATTTCTTATCTGAGCGCAGCAGAAGCTGCAGTGCCCACCATGTCCCTGGGGCCTTACCATTTTAGTACATGAGGCCCGTTGCCTAAGGACAGTGTGACATCCAGATAGTAAAACACGAAGGATTTTGTTTTGTTCTTAATTGCATTTTCAACTTTAGAATATGTGTCATAAAGTTCTTTTAATGATAGAAGGACTGATTTCACTATCAACCTCCCTAAATAATAAACTTCCCATCTTCTGCTGGGATGGGAGAGGAGTGGTCCCTGGCAGGTGTTGGTGGGAGAGGGAGTCTAGGGGTCCAGATTCTCCATCAGGCTTTCCATTAATTCTACTGGCTTTAGCCCTGCCTGAACTCCCACCTTTCCAGGAGCCTTCCAGGGCACCACTGCTCAGAACAGCTTATCTCTTGGCCTCCTATCTCTCAGACCTAGATGTCAATTAATCTTAATCCATTTTCTCATAGTCTCCAAAATTTGTCATTTTCTGTCTGCTCCTCTTCTGTTCTTTTTTGGTCCTGTGGGTTTATGCCTTTTTGTTTTTCATCCCTTAAACTCTTATTTTATTAGAGTTTCAGCAATGAGCAGAGTAAACCTTTATGTTTAATCCACCATGAACTACCATTGTGCTTATTTTTATAGTCATTGTCTATTTACGGTGTGCTATACTGGTTTTCCAGTTTCAGCAGTGAAGAAAGGTTTTCCTTAAAAATACATATGTTCTTTTTTTCTGTGAAAGTGAGTCAGTTCAAAGAAAAATATTAAATAAATAAAATGTGGGATATGGGCACATCATGAAAATGATAGGAATTTGAGATTTACTGAATCAGAACATCATATTCTCTCGCTGTGGCAGATGAGACAGTGATCTGTGGGACTTTCTTCTTGGACATCACTGGGATGGACACTGACACTGGTGCCGAGGTGCTTGCTCAGTTGCTAATCACAGACAGCACTGCTGTCCCATAATCAAGGTTGAAGTCGATCTGGGAATGTGTGACCCCTAAAATTTTCCTTAAGACAAACTTCAGGATGAGCCCATGGGGAAGGAAGTTGGTTGGAAGCACAGGCAAGATGAGAGAAGGTGGTTTCTGGCCACTCGTAATGGGTCACTCCCTGGTCATCTGGCCCAAGGGTCAGCATGATTCCTGTCCCACTGGAATCCATTCACTGAGAAAAGGAGAGCTGTGTCCAGGGCCTGTTAGCAATAGTCCTGGCCACATGCAGGGATCACATAGTAGACTCTAGAGGTTGGTGTAGGGGCTGTTTCTGGGTGGACCTGGTCCTTCTTCATGTACCACCCTGCTGGCTCCAGGCAACTGACCGGGGGTGATGGAAGATGCTCACTGTGTATTCTCATGGACTATCCAACTCCTAAGGGCCTTTCACACTTCGTTTTCCCCTCCATCTCAGGCGCATGGACTGTATCTATCACCTTTACTAGCAGAGAACCCCGGCCGTGTGGGATGGGGCTGGTCTCCTCTCTTGGTTATCGCCCTTCAGTACTTGAGGAGGGTGGCAGTGGAGGATTTTGCCTCCACGCTGCATGGAGTAGACGCCCAGAAGTGGAGAGCTGGCTGGGCTGCGCGCGTGCTGTTGGGGCACGTGGTGTGAGATTAAGGAGCATTGATTAGTCTTTGCGTCTAGTGAAAGGAAATCATTCCGGCAGCTGTTGAGGTTCTGGCTGCTGATTGCCTGGGGGTCACTTGTTTGTTTAAGTGAACAAAGTAATGGTCAGTGGAGATGTCTGAAAACTGCCTGGGTTTGTCCCCTTCTTGCGTACCTGTCCCCCCTGGGTACCATTACTCTCGAGCACCTATTGCAAGGGTGATTTCGCCCATCTATCTCTATTGGGTTAAATCAATCAGCTTGCAGGCTGGGAAATGGGAGTGGAGGCAGAGGAGACTTTCTCGGTCTTCAGGGACAAGCTGGGGAGCCAGGGAGGAAGCCCCATCCTTCCTGGCCCCTGGGTTCTACCTTGAGGATATGCAATTATCAAAGCAGAGAAGGTTCCAGCTGGAAGCGAGCTTAGAGCCTTAGTGTGGAAAGAGGAGGCTAAATGGATGGGACTTTGTGTCATCTTTATTTCAAGGTAACAGCTTCATTGTTACTGGGTCCATATTTTGAGTTGCAGAATAAGATTTGTTAGAATAAATTTACCATAAGTAAATTTAAGAACCACTGGCCTGGCCCCACCTGCCCATTGTATAGACAGGGCAACCGAGGCTCTGAGAGGTGGGTGTGGTCACGTCTTCAGCCTGGTTTTTGGTTCAGGAAGATAAAAGCTTTGGCCGATTGTATTTTTCCAAAAATGGCCGTAGTAATATTTCAGGTTCCACATGTGCTTTCCAAATTGTGCTGGTCACCATCAAGATGTGGGGGCTGTTTCCCCTCCCGTTGAACCTGGGCAGGCCTTTGACCACCTCAGTGAACACAGTGCAGTGGACGTGATCAGAGAAGATTTCACCTTCCTCCTGTCTTGCCTGCTCTTTTTCGCTATCTCTTTGGACATGTGCCTGTAGAGCCCTGAGCTGCCGTCTGAGAAGTCTGTCCACTCTTAGTCCACCACACTGGAGGGACCTCAGGAAGGGTCACCTCGAGGGATGTCCAGGAGCCCCGGCACTTCCAGCCCCAGCTGGTCGAGCCCACACACCAGACAAGTGAGTGGAGAGGGCTTCAAGACGATCCGAGCTGCAGCCACAAACTGATTGCAACATGTGCCCACCCGCCGCCCACACAAAGACTGACCCACTGAGCCCAGTCCACCTCTAGAACTGTGAGAGAGACTAAGAAATCATTGCCACTGCTTTGAGCCCGATTTTGTGGCGGTCTGTTAACCAGGAGTACATAACCAGAACACAAGAAGGTGCACCATCGTGGAATGGGATGATCGGACATCTTCACCCCTCGGAGGAAAGATCTAGTATCTTCCCCAATCCCCATTTTCTCCTCACGTCTAGGAGATCTGTCCTGCAGAGACCAGCTCGGTCTGAAGACTTGGATTTGCTGAATGATTTCCTTCTACGCCTCCACTCTCTCCAAATGGAAAGATTTCACTGGAGCTTGACGTAGGAGCTTTCTTTACTTGTCAGCATATTTCAACAGAGCGTACGAATTTTCAGGCTCTAATTTATTTTAAAGATCTATTTAATCTGTTTGCTGGGCACGTATTGATTACTTGCTATCTGTCTCACTGTGCTGCTCCCCTAGCATGGAAAGGTGGACAGAGTTCAAACCCTACCTTCAAGGGGCTTTAATCTTAGAGGGGGAGATGGAGATCACAAGGACTAACTTCAGGAGATGAGGGGATGCGATGGGTGCTAAATAGAAATGCAAACAAGGTGCTGTGCAAATTTGGAGTAAAAGACAAGAATCTGGCTTAAGGGCTGGGTAGGAATTTGCCTGGCAGAGGGCACGAGAAAGGGCATGCCAGACCCAGAGAAAGCCTGAATAACATGCAGGTGTGGAATTGTGTTTTGGAGGATTAGGAAAAAAATATGGAGAGGGCTTGAAAGGGACAGGTGAGATTAGTGGGAAAGAGAAAAGGACTACAAAAACCAGAAAGGAATGTATTCACTACGTCAAAAGCATTCCGGTGTGCTGAAGGTCACTAAGGGCAGTCCACAGGGGTGAGAGATTGGAAGAAAAAATGACAAGGCAATCCACAATGGCTAACATGCCTACGGAGAGGTGCCCAACCTCCTAATAATCAGCGAAATAAAAAGTAAAACAAGGAGGTAGCATTTTATACCCATCAGATCTGTAAAAAAAAAAAAGGTTGAATAATACCAAGTATTGGTGACTATGTGGCCATATGGGACTCCCTGAACCACTGGTGGCATACAAACCACCATAGCCACTTGGAGAGGAAGCTTATGAAATTGAGGGTGTGTGGACCTCCCGATCCTGCATCTCAGCCCTGGTCTCACCCCCAGAGAAATTATTCCTCTGGGGTAGGTGGGCAAGAATGTTCTTCCCAACACAGTGTCTGAGGCAGGGAGTTGTAGGTGACCTGCTGGCCCATCTCTAGAGTGATCCAAGGCTAAAATATGGATCCATATGGACTACAAGGCAGCATTTGTCCGTCTTAAAGATGTGGAGTTTAGTGGGGAAAGCGGGTGACGGCACGGAAGGAGTTCTGTAGCGCTGTACCATTTATACTAACACAGAACGTAGACACAAAACAGCAGTGTGCATGTTACTGAGACACATATATGAAAGAATACACATCAAACATGTGAGGAGGCGCGCCTAAGGGGAGGTGAGGGATGGGTAAGCGGATCAGAGATTTAAAAAATCAAATAAAACGAAACAGACTGATGAAACAGGGGACCATTTACCTAGGAGGACGCCATCTCAGCCCTTTGTGCCTGAAGTTAGAAAAAGCAAGAGGGAGAGAACAGTAGGAAAGCACCTGGCAGAAATGGGGGGTCAATCAATGTGTCTTGCATGAGTGAAGGCAGCCATAGGGGAACCTCAGGGCCATTGTCATTTTAGGGACCTGCACGGTAATGGGCTGCAGTGAGAACTGGGGTTCATCAAAGAGGGGTGAAGTCCTGTGCTCATTTGGGGGCTTCGGGAGGCTTGCAACACGTTTCGGAAAGATTGCCGTTGGGTCTGGTTAAAATGGCTTGGTGCCTCTAGAGGGAAGGAAGCATTATCTGAAAAATTCACTTCTATGAAACTGCTCCTCCTCTGACAGGGGTGGATAAATGAAGCATTCCTGTAATTGTATGTAAATCATGCTTCTAAAGTGCTTGAAAAGTTTGGTGTCTTGAGCAGGCTAAATGTCACCCCCTGCGAGTTTCTTCACCCTCTTAATTTGCTTAGTAAATCCCTTTTTTTCAGAGTGTGAATTACAGTAAAAGCGGTTTATCTCTTTGGCATTCTGTCAACCAGCCCTGGGGTGCAGGACCAGCGAAATGATAATGGATGCCACTGCTGGTGACCCCTCCCCAGGCTGCAGGCTTCTGAGTCATCGAAGAAAGTTGAAATGTATTTCTGCAGTTTTAGCATTAAACAGATGTGATATAAACCAAGCCTTTGAACATTGGCCATTTGTGTGTGGTGGTGGACTTTGAAACTCTATTCAATCGAAGATTTGATTTGCCAGAATGCCCATCCCTACTTCTGAGAAAGCACAAGGGGTTCTGATGTGTAGAGCCTGAAATCATGACATTCTGGTTAACGGAGCTTTCCTAAGTTATATTTTCTTATTGATGCCTAGGAATGAAGATTGAGGGAGAGTGCTCTTGCTTCCTGTCACTGCTCAGTCACCTTGTGGTGGATTAAAGATGCCCACAGATTCTCGTCACTCTCCCCTTTGAGAAGTGGAGTCCATTTTCCTGCCCCTTGAAAGAGGGCTACCTCTGACTGTGACGGAAGTGACTATGACGGAAGTGACAAGGTGCAGTCCAGGCCTAGATTCAAGACTGCTGGTGGCTTCCACTGTGGGTCTCTTTTAACTCTCACTCTTGGGATCCAACCACCGTGTAATGGAGCCCAAGCTGGCCCCGTGGAGACACCACATGGAGAGAGAGGGAAGTCCCAGCCTGCCGCCATCTTTGCCCAGGTGCCAGGCATGGGAGAGAAGCTCTCTTAAATGTTGCAACTTCAGCCACAATCTGACTGCATCTCTGTGAGAGATCCCAAGCCAGAACAGCAGAATAATAATAATAATAATAGATTGTTGTTGTTTTAAGCCACTAAGTTTTGATGTGATTTGTTAGGCAACAATAGATAACTAAAACAACCCTTGTTTATGTGTTTAAATGAGAAATTTTAAAATATTTACTAATTCATTTAAAAACAACTCCATTACGCAAGCAATATTTTTTATTAAATTTTTTAAAAAAAATTTTATTGTGGTAAAATATATATAACATGAAATTTATCATTTTAACTATTCTTAAGCATACAGTTCAGTGGCATTAAGTACATTCACATTGTTGTACAACCATCACCGCCATCCCTCTCCAGAACTTTCTCATCATTCTAAGCTGAAACTCTGTTGTTCCCATTAAACAAGAGCTCCCATCCCCCCTCCTCCCAGCCGCTGGCAGCCACCATTCTACTTTCTGTCTATGAATTTCACTACTCTGAGTACCTCATGTAAGTGGAATAATCCTTGTGGTTTTAATCTTTATGTTTCATAAAACCTCTTATCCACTGTGATGGTTAATTTTATGTGCCAACTTGACTCGCCCAGATATTTGGTCAAACATTATTCTAGGTGTTTCTATGAGGGTGTTCTTGGATGAGAATCACATTGAAATTGGTAGACTGAGGAAAGCAGTTTGCCCTCCCTAATGTGGGTGAGCCTCCTCCAGTCCGTGGAAGGTCTGAACAGAACAAAAGGCTGACCCGCTTCCCAGTGAGAGAGACTTCTGCCTGACGACCTTCGAACTGGGATATCGGCTTTTCCTGCGCCATGGTTTTTGAACTGGGACACCAGCTCTTCCTGGTTCTACAGCAGCTTCCAGCCTTTGGACTCAAACTGAGACAGCGGCTCTGTTGATTTTGGATTTGCTAGCCTTCATAATTGTGTGAACCAATTTCTTATAATAAATCTCTTTGTGTGTGTGTGTGTGTATCCTATTATTTCTGTATCTCTGGAGAACCCTAAACTAGTAGACCCTTTCTGGCTTGGAGTGAGAATTTTGTTGCAATATGGACAATTTGGGAACCAAGTTGGGTCTAATGTCCCCAGTTACTACTTGCTGCTGTAACTCACTTATGCCATATTCAGACACTGATGTCTTCCAGAAGCTTCCTTGGTGAGAAAAGAAGAAGCTGCGTTTTCTAGGAGGTACCTAGGGAGAGACTATTGTCCTATGTCTTTGCAGTAGTTCCAGCTAACGTGTGCACCACCCAGTACTGCTTTGCAAATCCTCCTTGTTCAGGCCTGCTGTCAACTAACAGGATCAGACGCATAGAGAAACGTAGAGCAAAGGGGGGGGGCGGCCAAAAATCGGGTGTGGACTCATGAGATTCAGGTTTAGAGTCTCCACACTTGTCTGACAGCAGTCAACAGATTTGTGTGAAGTCTTGCTACCCTTTGTAGGCAAGTAACAAAGCTATGAGTAGTGAGCAGATTTCATGGGGGCTCTGTCCACTGCTCTTACCCTTCAAGGAACTGGAAAATGCCGCTTGCTGAAATACATGGAAATATTGTACTTTCATGTCTGCCTACACAGGTAGTGTTTTCTCCCCTCCTGTATCCCTTCTTAGTAAAGTCCTGCTTTGCAGTGTGAGAAATGTGGTCAACAAGCATAATCAGCTCTATACCATTTAATTGTGGCTGCTCTTGTGTTTTTCTCAAATGGTCTCTTATATGTTCATCTAAATATTAGTCAGATTCAGGCCAGAGATGCAGAGTCCAGTCTAAGTGTTAGGAAAGGAAGGAATTTAATACAGGGGATTGGTTACATAGGTGAGA
The DNA here is from genome assembly GCA_031878705.1 of Tapirus indicus. Classification (NCBI taxonomy): domain Eukaryota; kingdom Metazoa; phylum Chordata; class Mammalia; order Perissodactyla; family Tapiridae; genus Tapirus; species Tapirus indicus. Next base: position 32,664,312 of record CM062927.1, read on the forward strand.
GAAGAGCTGAGAAGCGAAAAGGGACAGTGGGCCAATCAGAGATAAGAAATTGCAGGAATCCACTGCCACCTCCAGGTGGAAGGGCCCAAGGGAGGAGGTGGACTGCTGGAGTCCGAGGTAGAAGCTGTCAGGTGGCATCTAGAACAGTGGAAGAGAATCAGCCCCTGCTCAGGGTACCTCCATTGGCTGGACCCAGCTGGAAGCCAAGAGATGTGGGAGGTTGGGCTGCATCGCGCAGGGGCCAGGCCTCCCGAGTAGAACAGAGCAGAGGACGGGAAAGGGTGGGATCTGAGGGCAAACAGTCTCCTATACTGACATGGAGCCCAAAACACGTACCCCAGTCACACATGACCAAAAACAAAACAAGAGCAACACAAACTTTCTTAAAAATCAACAACTTATGGAAAATTCAAAAAAGGATCAGACTTGGGTGTAAACACTGGCTTCTCCACGTGCCAGCTATGTGACATTGAATGAATTTTTTAATCTCTCTGAATTCTAGTTGTAAACAAGGATAATTACAGTACATTTCTCAAAAAAAAAATGTCATGAGATATTGTGGGAAAAAGACCAGACTCGAAGTATGGCTTTTCACATTTTCTCAAAATCTGCAGGCAGGAAGAAATAAGGGCCACCACATTGAGCTAGGGGACTTTCCCACCTCAATTCTTAACGTATCAATTTTACTGGTTCTCTTTTATATATAGATGCCAAGAGTTTATACATAATACCTAGTACATAATACTTAATCCATAATACAGGTATTTATACATAAATAAAAGTAATTTTAGACATAAATACAGTACAAAAATACGATATCCTCCACCTTCACCCCACCCACTGCTTCCAGAAAATGCTTTGGAATCCAGAGGAAAAGAAGGTCCTTGTGCTCACAAGTAAACAGATTTCAAAAGGCTATTACATTTGAAAAGACATTCAAATATACATTTTGAAAATATGGGGAGTCACAGTAAATGAGGAATTCAAATGTCCCTTTAGAAAGAAGGAGTCGCTGGCTCAGTTCAGAAGAACAAAGAGAAGCAAGATCTTGAAGGTCTGTAAGGAGTCCTGAAGATTGTTGTAAAAGGTAAAACTCTAAGCATATTGTTCGTTGGTTAGGTATTTCAATTTTTATAACGTGTGACATGAAGCTCTGTTGATTGTGGAGCTGATTTTAATATGAGAGGATTAAATAAGATAATGTAAAAACACACTTAGCACAGGATCTGGAATGGAAAAAAGTGCTTAAAAATTCTAAGCATCATCATCATCATTTTGTGTGTGTGTGGGTGTGTGTGGGTGTACATGCCCATGCATGCTTGAATGTGTAATTTTAGGGAGTGTAAATTGGTGGCTTTTCTCCTCTGGGACCTTTCTTTCCTGGATCTATATAAAGTGATAGGAGAATCGGGGCAGCAGGGGGAGGAGGGAGGAAATGGGTGGATAGAAACATTTGGCAGCCCAATACCATGACATATTTTATGTGGCAATCGGTTGGAGGTGTGAGACGAGTGAGTTTTGTTTGTTTTTAAACTTTCATAGTTAAAATGCCAACGTTTGCTAATAATTCTCACACATTAGAGCTATTCAAGTCTATGCACACACAGATGCTACTCATTTCCACGCTGGGCGCTGCATGGAGTGGGTGCGGAGAGGAGAGGCCGCCACACCTCACAGGGAATGTCACGTATACCTGGTTCACCCAGGGCATGTGTTGCTCATGGAAAATCACCCACGTGTCCATGAGTCTTGTTTGCCATGTATGTTTCGGGCATCAGGCTGGGAACCGCAAGTGTCAATGTTGCAAAAAGCTTTGGAGCATATGTCCCTGCCGCCTTTTTCTCATCACACTCCCTTTTCGAAGATAACTCTCAGCTCAGAGTAGCCTAGACTTGTTTCCTTGCCAAAGGTCTGGCAAGATGTTCCAAGGAGCTAGCTTACTCCCTTTGATGAAGGAGGACGAGGCGGGAAGGGACTAGAGATATTTAAGTAAATCCTTCTTTGTGAGTTTTCTCCCCTTTGGGTGGCCCAGGAACCCAAGCCCATCCCCAAACTCCAATCAGGCCAGCCAGCGTCTAAAGGCTCAGGTCAAGGCGTGTCTCTTGGTCACGGGTGAGGACTGGAACACACAGGATTGGGGCTCACAGATGTCTTTGATGCCCATCAGTTCTTGGCAGGCTCAGCTGTGGGAACCCAAAACAGACAGCTGCCATGGGAGCGAGCCTATTTTCATTTATTCGTGTACGGCTTTTTTAAGCGGAAAATCTTGTCTCTGAGAAGATTACTCTTTGGTGCACACCATCCAGCTTGGCTTGAGAGCCCAGGAGGCTTCGTGCTCAGGGTAGGAAGGTGAAAAGGCTGGTTGAGAGAAGAAAAGGGAAGTGGGAAGTCCCAAGATTTTGGCCAAAGAAAGGTGATCTCAGGTGACATGGTGAAGAATCTTGGAATTAGAGGAACTGGCTTCAAGTCCCAGTTTGGTTCACACCCTTCATGCCCCTGGGTGGCTTCTGCCATCTCAGAAGTCATTGGATCTTCTCTGCCTCAGTTTCCCCTTCTGTTGCTTGCCCACCTCGCAGGGGTACGGTGCAGATTTGGTGAGGATTTTAACGTGCTTTGTAAACTTGAAAGTATGGCTACATAAAAGAGATTATTATCTTGTAATTAGTATTATTAGGCATTGTTCCTGCCCAAGTTGTTTTCATTGTAGTTGGGAAGATAAGACAAGCCACGAACAATTAGAGAACTGCAGAAGATGGTATCTGATTAATTGCAGGGTTGTTTGGTGCCCACCGTGTGGAGGAATAAGACCTAGAGGAATATTCGAGGAAAGCTCCAAGAAAGTGGTGGTCCTTGAGGTTCCCCGGGACATGGGAACTGGTTGGGATGAAAAGTTTGCAATGATGGAAAATTATTGTTGCTGAATGACTTTCTCCAAGGGTAACGGTCAGGGGGATTCTTGGGCCACTTCCATGATGGTCAGCCTTACAAACATACCCACCTCTACCTGACCTTGCATGTCCCAGGGGATTCTGGGAGATTTCCCAAGAGGACTGATTTCCTCTAATTTATACTCTGGTTTCATGAGGGGTGGCCAAGCCTGGTGAAATTATCTTGTGGCCTTCGGAGACCTGAATTCAAGTTTGAGTTTTGTCTCTTTCTAGATATGTGACATTTAGCAAGTCATTCTCTTATCAGAAGTCTGTTTAATTCCTCTGTAGAAGTGTTTTGACTTTGGAAGTTTTCTGTGGGATATTGAAAGAGGTAATGTATGTAAATGAACTTGAACACCTGAAAAGTGTTCATCGGTCTGTGAAAGATTCATTTCCTCAAAGCGAGTGTAATTCTCTCCAGAGTTGTGATAGTGATTAAAGTTTTGCAATTCCCAGTCACCCAGCCCGGGGCTTTGCACCCAGCTGCCACCCAAATAGTCTGCGGATGGATATTTAGTGCACGTAACTTATGTAAAAGGAAGGTTTTCCAGTTGGCCCGCAGGTGGGGAAGCTGGAGGTGGTGAAGGAAGTTACGAGGGATGGGGAGTGTGGATTCCCTCTCGTGTTCAGTTGTGGGGTTCAGCCAGGAGAGAGGCGAGGCCTTAGGACCCCTTCTGCCAGATTCAGTCTCAACCGCATTCCAACATTCCTGCTCATCCTTCAGGTTCACCCGGCCACTGAAAAATGAGGTAAGTCTGACGACGGAAATATGTTGGTCATCTTTGATACAGAAGGCATGATTCTGGGAAGTAACAGATGAAGAAGCCCCCCCAGTGCTACGATCCAATATGAAAATAAGACAACATCTTTTCTCCTCCACATTTTTTTGCTGGGTAATTCCTAAAGTCTCAGCTTCAAGTGCCCCCAAGTCACTTATTCATTCTTTTTTTCTGTTATTCAACAAATATTATTGAATGCTCACTATCTGCCAAGATCTGGGCTGGGTGCAGTAGATTCCATGATAATAAAAACTGACCACGCCCTTGCCTTTGTAATTTATATTCTAGGGAGGGAGAGAGATAACATCGAACTGAACAAATACTTAATATTTCAGGTAACTGAAGGGTTTTGAAAGAAATAAACTGGGAATATTTCGGACTTGAAGGTCACTTTAGAAAGTGTAGTTAAGGGGACTTCCATGAGGCAGTGGCATTTGAGCTGAGAGCTAAGAGATGAGAAGGAGAGAGTTAGTTCAAGAGCTTGGGAGAGAGAGGCAAAGAGAACAGCACGTGCAAAGGCACCGAGGCAGCAAAGCGTTTAGAATGTTTAAAGAACTCAGAGAAGCCAGTGTGGCTAAAGAGGGGGAAGAGTGTGAAGATATGAAGCATTGAGGAGGCAGGGCCAGATTATCATGGAAGCTTGGAGGCCTTTTTAGAGGTGTAGATTCTGTTCCATATCTAGTGGGAAGCCGTCTGAGGGTTTTAGGTAAAGAAGTGATATGAAGTTCAGGTTGGGAGTTTCTCCCTTTGGCTTCCACCATGCCCTGTCAGTTCCTGAAAATAACACTCCTGGGCACTTGGTGTCAGGCCTGGTTACTTGCCTCCCCCTGCGCCCCCACCCGCTAGAATGTGAGTTTCTTGAGGCGAGGTCTGTGACCCTTTCATCACTGAGTCTCTGGCACCTAGTGCAGTGCCCGACACTTGCTAGATACTCAAGAAATATTTATTGAATTGAGTCAACTTTGAAAAGATAACTAAAATGCTGAGGGAGCAGATAGCAGGTACCCAAGGAATCAGATGCTCAGAGTTGAAGGGGTTCAAAACAGAAGCCAATCACTTCCAGCTGGGGTAGTCAGGGAAGGCTGCCTGGGAGAGGGGTCCTTGAGTCAGAGACCTGAAGAATGAGTAGGATGTAGACAGGAGCAGGGGAAGGGCATCTAGGCAGATGAAGCCATGTGTCCAAAATTGCCAGCTTCCTAAAGAATTAAAACCGGTGAGTATTTATTTCACTGAGCTTCCAAAACTAAGTGGACTGGAAATACACACAACAGATAATTCTGGGAGAACTGGACAAGCATGACTCTCTGCAGCATGTAGATCCACCCTTTGGGTTTATGCAGGCAACTGCGTGTGCCCTGGGGGGTTTAGAAAAGAGTCTCCCATCCCATCAGCTGGTAAAGCTCATCCTCAGCCCGTGACAGCAAATCCACCCACCAGGCCCATCCCTCCAAACGTCCCAATATCTCTTGATAGACACTTCTGTTGTCTTACGTGCAATAGAATTGTAATCACCTGTATTTAAAACTAATGGATTTGAAATAACCTGCAGGCTTCCACTTTAATGAGAGTTAGATTAATGAAAAAGGACCTTTTGCCTCAGATTGCATGACAACATTTTCAAATTACATTCCTGGAACAGAGAATTCACTTATTCAGAGTAATTGGATGCTGACTTGGGTTAATACGTACAATGTCCTTAAATGAAAATGTTCTATTGTAAGTGGAACTGTATGATACCTGAGGCTTTCTCAATAGATTTGGTTGGACTCTGAGTTAATTATACTGCATGCTATTTTTTGAATGAATTCAAGCATGAATTCTACACGGTAGAGATTGGGATAATTATATTCAATTCTGCTTGGTGCCCCGCTGAAAGAATTGACCTTTTAGATAAAACGAGTCTCCGGAGCAAGAAACCTGAAGAAAGTCTACACAAAGCCGGTAGATGCAAGAGCAGAGAAAGTCTTAAGTAAGAGGGGAAGTCGGGGCGGTGTGGGGGAGGCCAGCGCAAGGAACAGTAGCATCAGCACGATTGATTTTTTGTCACAGGAAAGTATTTCTGTTTTGTGGCTTGTTTTGTATCCTTGGTACATAAAGGTATAATTTAAAACCATTGATTTTACTAAGCTGTTTTCTCATCAGTAACACGGCTAAAAAGTAGCAGCATGAAGAGTGAGAATCCGACAGAAAGCAATCTCTGGACAGTCTCTGGGTGTGAGGCCCCCAGGAAGGAGCAGAGGGGGGTGAGGAGGGGCCAGCACAGTCCTGATCACTAGGCTGTCCTGCCTCGCTCCGGGGCCTGGTGCTAAGAGTGTGGGCTTAGAGGTGAGACCACCCGGGTTTGAAGCCTGGCTCTACTACATACTAGCTGTGTGGCTTTCAACTCGGTGCTTACCCTCTCTGTGCCTCAGTTTCCTCATCTGCCAAATGGGGTTAACCTCGTAGGGCTGTTGGGAGGATTACACAGCCGTAAAGCCCTGAGCGTGGGGTGAGCGTCCAGTAACGACCAACTGCCTTTATTAACACTATTCTTCTCGGTCGTGAATCTCTCTCCCCAGGATGACGACAGAAAGATCACCCATGTAGAGGATTCAACTCATCAGGAGGATTAAAAATGCTTCTCCCTTCGGGAAGAGGAGGAAGCTGCAGGGACCTTCTGGACACTGTGTGTCAAAGGGGTGTCCTTTGAAGGCTGCGGGAGGACGGGGTGAGATAACCGAGCCCCTGTGTCCCGCCCAGCCTGGGGCCAGCCAGGCATGCCAGCCTCCAGCGGCCCTCCTGAAAGCAGAGGACTGCGTGCTGTCGCCTTGGCCCCAGCTCCCTTTCGCGGTTAACTAGCAGCCTCTTTATTCCAGGCGTACGAACCGGCACGTGACACACAGCGTCCGTGTCGAAGCAGGGCCTGGGCCCTGACCGCCACCGCGGGCAAAGAGCCCACTGAATCCTGCGATGCCACCCTTTACGTGTGGCTGACACTCTCCCCACCGACGGCGCACCCACGCCCCCGGGCCTGGCCGTGCTCTCCCTCTCCCAGGGAGGTTCTGGTTCTCTCTTCTCTCTTACCCGAACCTTCCTGCCGTGGCGGGCGCGGCTGCCACACCGTCCGTGTGTTTGCTGCGGCCGCCGTAACCGATCACCACGAACTCGTGGCTTCAAACTGAAGAAATTTACTCCCACGGGTCCCGAGGCCTGAAGTCTGCCCTCAGTGTCACCAGTCATAAGCGAGGTGCTGGCCACACTCGCTCCGGAGACTACGAGAGGACCTGTCTCCGGCCCCTCCCGGCTACTGGTGGCCGCCAGCGCTCCCGGCTTGTGGCCGCCCCTCTCTGCCTCTGCCCCCACACTCACGTGGCTTCCTCTCCCTCTGTGGCACATCTGCTCTGCTTCCCTCCCATGGGGACACCTGTGAGGTCATTTAGGGCCGTCGGGATCACCGAGGAGCATCTCCTCATCTCAAAGTCCTTAACTTAGTCGCATCTGCAAAAACATGCCGGCGTGAGATAACGTTTACAGGGTCCTGGGCTTCGGACCTGACACCGTTGAGGGCCACCGTTCAGCCCACTCCAGCAGCTCACATGTTTACTGCCACCCCTCCCCTCCATTTGTCAGGAGACTTGAACCCGGTCGTTGCGGGGCTCTGTCCTCACTCGGGGTGAGCCTTCACTGCCCACTGGCTTGGCACGGGCTTCACGGGCCTCTGTTCCCGCATCCCGTTTTCCCAGGGATCGATCTTCCCCGAGCGCATCTCCGAGGTGCTGCCCAAGCAGGTCCCGGGCTCCCCCTCACCTCCGCTGGCAGCACCTGTGGTCTGGAGTAGCAGAAGCGGGGATTGCCTCTGGGCAGCCACCGCCCCGGGGAGAGGAGGGTAGCTCTGTCCACGCAGTGTGAATGGGGCTGCGCTTTCCCCCTCCCAAAGCTGTCCTTGAACAACACACCTTACCTGAAACTTGCTGGTGACTGAGCAAGTCCTGGTAAGCACAGCCGGTGACTGCTGTGGGATTCAGCACGGCCAGTCAGAGCGCTTCATCCCCCCGTCCAGAGCAAGTGCTCTGGGATGGGCATGTGACCCAAGTCACAGCGAGTCTCAGGCCTGGACTTCTGCTGGAACCATCAGAGAGGGGTTCCTCTTTCTCTATGAGGGTCTTGAAGCTGGGAGGGTATAAGCCCACAGCTGCTCGTTGCGACCACATGGGGGATCTGTCTGAAAACAGAGCCAACAGGAGGAAACAGAACCAAAACATGGAGGAGGAATCTCAGATCTAATGACCAACTTTTGAACACCCGGATCCAACCATACCTGAAATTATATGTGTCTGTGACATGTTAGTTTCATGAAGTATACGTCACGCTTTTTTGCTGAAGTTAGTCTAGTTGGGTTTCTGTCACAATTAGGAAGTCCTCGCTGACACATCTGCGATGAGCCACCTGCTGGGAGTCGTTTGCTTGAGTCTAAGCAGAAGCCCCGACACCACACAGTGTGCCACCCCCACCCGCTCTGCGCTCAGTACTGTTTGGACCTGACACACGAGAGTAAGGTCCCGTTTCCCCTCTCACAGTTTCTTGCCTTGAATCGGGGAGCCAAGGACTCAAGAAATAAATGAAGTCGTGCTTTTAGTCTATCTAATTTGTGATGGTTTTCCTTATAGCTTTGTCACCTGGTTTACTCTGACCTTCAGATCTTTTTCTAGTGTACGTGAGGTAGCCAGTCCTGCCTCAGCTCTCCTAACACAGTTGGATTTTTTCCTCTCTGTGTCTGGGTGTTCCACATTGAAACAACCTCTCTGATGCTTGAAGTCAGTGGACATTCCCTTATGGCCTAAAGAGGGCTGGCTTTGGCCTGGGGAAGCTTGGGGTCCATGAGGATGGGCTCCTCTGCCGGTGTCACACTAATATGAACTTTGTTGTTCCGTTTGTCCTTAGAGTGATCAGAATTGCATTGGGACGCACCGGGGAACTCTGAGGGCGCGTTGTGGGAAAAACTCAGGTTCTCGTATTCTGTTCCCAGTTGTGACCACTAACCACCTTCTGACGTTAGGCAACCACCTCACCCTTTAGAGGTTTGCTTCCTTGTTTCTTGAATGAAGGATTTGAGCTTGGTCAGGTCTGGCGTCTGTGTCCTGTTGTTCCCATGCCCATGTCACACACTTCCAGTTGATCACTCTACTCTTTCTTCTTGAGCCTGAACACAGACTCAGAATCCTTCTCAACACTCAGCTAGATGATCTTTAAGTTTCTCTTGAACCGTAACAATGTATGATCCTAAGGCTTCTGGGTCAGGAAATTGACACGTTCACCTGATGTAGTTTTTGAATCTTAATTTGGAAACTTTTCCTCATTTTCATCAGTAGCGGTGCTTCCCTTGTCCAGAGATGTGCGGTGGGGCTACAGACCCTGCGTCCTCTCTGCAGACCCTGGAGTGTCAGCAGCACACCTCGTTATGTGAGATGGAGGCAGAGAGAACCTGTCCACATAACTCTCTGGAGGTCTGGAGGCAAAAGACTCCAGCAATTAATTCCATCATGCAGTTAATGTAATCAGTCGGATTTATGTATAAGGACCAACATTCATGACTCAAATTTTTTCATTGTGTTTCTCTCCTTCCGAAGGTTCCAGTCCCTTAAATTTGTACATTATCTGTGACTGATATATCATTTATCTAGAGAATACAGTTGTCATTCAGTTCATTTAATTAGCTTATGGATTCTAAATTATCTGCTACCATAAAATGTGATTTTATACTGCAGATTACAAAAGTTTTCAGAAATTTAATATGCCACTTTTAATTGGTGAAAAGTACCCTAAAGGATTCATAATATTTTTTACTGCACTTGCATATAGGCTCAAGAGAGAGAGATTGAAGATGTTTAGTAAGAAATGGGATTTGGGTCAGTGAGATTGGTGATGATTTATTTGGAATAAGGCAAATCTGGAGGGATGGAGTCGTAAATACAGCCACCAGAGGACTGCGTCTGGGCGGTGAGACCAGTGATTTGAAAACTGAATATCTGCTCGTTTTCATACCCCAGTTCGTCATTTTGATGGGCTAACAATGTATTTATGGTATATGGTTCCAAATTTGCAGCGACGACTAAGAATAGTCTATTTTCTGCTGTTTTCCCAACCATTAAATCCGTAATCTTCTGGGTATATGGTTTCCCCACACCTTCCCTAAATACATTCTCGGCCTTATCGATGCCCTGGCTTGGTTGTACAGCTCGGCGGCCGTTTGTTTGGCAAAAGCAAATGGCTGTTTTTGATCCTTAGACTATGGAAATGCCTTACACAGTGAGGTTACAGTCATAACAAAGAGGCTGGGTCATCGGGAGTGACTTTGAGGATTTCCACGCTCTTCTGTCTTAATGTGCCACAAGGAAAAATTCAGAAAACACGACCATGGGCATAACAAGTCGAGAGCCTTAAAGAGAGTTTGGGAAGTGTCAAGGGTCGGGAAATGTGGGTGAAGCTGTGAGGTCTCCAATCCCCCCGGGACACTCCTTCTCTCAGGAACCAGGTCCTGATCATCCTGTAAAAAGAGCCAGGGACAGAGCCTACACTCACCCTTCTGCCCATTCTTTTGAGTTAAGGCACTGAAGGTCTCTGGTAGAAGCAAATGTGGAGCTAGGATGAACTCTCAGTGCTTTGCCAGTAATTAATTTTATGGGAGGAGTTTGGCTATAAGAAACTGACTCTAGTCTGGAAGGTTTTCCTGGGGGAAAAGACAGAGGAGAGGACCTTGGTGTTGGGGTGGGGAAAGGACCGGGACCTGAGAAGGCCAAGCCAGAGTGGGGGCCTGAGAGAGGGGAGGTGCAGAAAATAATAGCCGTAATATTATTATTATGAATAGATCGTAATGTTGCAATCACAATGCTAATCAATCATAATACAAAACACCTGCATTTTATTGAGTACCTACTATGCGCCAGGCACAGTGCTGGGCTTGTAGTCGTACCGGCCCCCAAGTCCTATGAGATAGACCGCCATACAGTGCACATTTGGCAGAAAGGCAAGCGAGGGCTTGGAGACATGAAGTGACTACAATCTCCCTATTGACAGAGTTAGGATTCGCACATAAGTCTGTCCACCTCCATGGCCATTTGGACTCCTGAGAATGCCAGCGAGCTGAGCGGACGCTGTGGGAGGTTCCCTGGGGGAGGCTTCTGCTCTGGCCAGCCACTTGCAGAGGGCGGCCCGGGCCCTCGCGGGTCAGTTCCACCGGGACGGAGCCCCTCCTCCTGGGAGCAGGCCCCTGCCCTGCGAGACGGAGGCAGAAGGGAATGAGAAAGACACACTCTGCCTCGGGGAACTGGCAGGGAATCTCCCTCAGGACTTACTATTCCAGCTCCTCTGGTCCTTCTCCACTGGAATATACCCACACTTTGTTTTCAACAGGGGCACGTAGAGTAGGGATTCTCTGTGGCAGATTTTCTTTTCCAATCTCAAAATACTTTTGCTTTTTCTAGTAAAAGTTGATATATGGCCTCATTTTAGAAAAATGAGGAATATAGATAAAAGAAAGAAGCTAAAGATGATTCTTTTTTTTTTTGGTGAGGAAGATTGGTCCTGAGCTAACATCGTGCCCATCCTCCTCTACTTTGTATGTGGGATGCCACCACAGCATGGCTTAATGAGCGGTGTGTAGGTTCACGCCCGGGGTCTGAACTTGTGGACCCCAGGCTACTGAAGCAGAGCGCACGAACTTAACCGCTATGCTACTGGGCCAGTCCCAAGATGATTCTTAATCCCACCACACAAAGGTAGAAAACAACCATGTGTGTATTTGTGTGTATGTGCATGTGTTCATACACACATGTATACATACAAAGGAGTTACATTTGCCTTTGCGTTTCACAACAGGCAAAATATGGCATGCAGAGGTTTCAATGTCAACCTCCCTGAACCTCAGATTTCTCATCTACAGAAGGGGACAAATAATAGAGCCTTCCTTTTATAGTTTTTGGGACGATTGAATGAAGGCAGCTGGTAAAGAATTTAGCAGAGTGGCTACATGTAATAGTGCTCAATAAATATTACCTGCCATTGTTAATAGCATTATTAAAACTATAATGTAAACACCCTCCAGTGCTATTATGCCTTCTTGCATAGCATCATTTTAAAACAATTTTGTTTTTCATTATGCAAGTAAATATGCTTATTTATAAAACTAGAGATAAACAAAATAATAATAAAACCATTCATAATCCCATTGATGAAGAGATAACTACTGTTAAATTTTAGTATACATATTTCCAACCTCATTTTATAGATATAGATAGATAGATAGATATCTAAGTCCATACAGCACCTATTATTATATAACCTGCTTTTTTCCCCTTAAAAAAATATGTCATGAGGCTGGCCCAGTTGGCTTAGTGGTTAAGTTGGTGCACGCTGCTTCAGCAGCCCGGGGTTCACAAGTTCGGATCCTGGGTGTGGACCTACACACTGCTTATCAAGCCATGCTGTGGCGGCGTCCCACATATAAAGTGGAGGAAGATGGGCACAGATGTAAACCCAGGCCCAATCTTCCTCAGCAAAAAGAGAAGGATCAGCAACAGATGTTAGCTCAGGGCTAATCTTCCTCACCAAAAAAAAAAAAAATGTTGTGAACATTATCTCAAGTAATTACAGGATTTGCTACACGCAAAAAATTCCAATGGTCAAATAATTATAGTCCATAGACTAGATTTAACATAATCTACTGAGCCAATTCTTATCGCAGATATTGAGTTTGTTCCCCAATTTTTGCTTTTGTAAACGGTGTTGCAATGAACAGCTTTATAACCAAAACCTTTGGGTTGTATTAGAGTAAATTCCTGGGACTGGGATTTCTAGGTCAAAGAGTCTGCATGTTTCTAAGGCTCTCGATGAACGATGCCCATGCACTCTCTGGAGCTGCTGTAAGGCTGTCCTGTCGGAGCATGGGAGCAGGATTTCTTCTACTGCTCTGCAACAAATTTTGAATCCCAGCCTGGTGACTGTATTATGCATTGTGCCTGTGGGCCACCAATCCTTATGGTCAGTTGAAGAATAATCAGCAAATGCTTACTCCCTTTTGTGTGTGCATTAGTCTAAGGATAGCAGAGGGCAGACTTAAAAGAAATGAATGATTAGGATCGACAATGGAAAGTAAACAGAATCATAAATCATGAGATTTCTCATTGTTCTTTCCTGACTTTAACTCTATAATCACAAAACAGCCATAATCATCTACTCAACACAACAGACCTTTATTGAACACGTACTTTGTACAAGGCTGGGAGATAGGTGCGAAAAATAACACTGAATATTTGTTCAGTGTCCGCTTGACGAGTGCTTTCATATGCTCTAGAAAGACCCTGAGACAGGACTCAGGAGACCTGATTTCTAGAGTCACCTCTGTCATTTAATTAAAGTGTGACCTCAGGCTGAATCTCTCTGGTCCTTGCGTAAATATGAGGCTAAGAATCCACACCTTTTCTGTCTCACAGGGTTTGTGTGATGCTCATGTGAAGTACTATAAATGTTCCATAGATTTATAGATTTCTGCAAATTACAAAAAAGAATACATTTTTAAATTAGAACTCAACTCGGAAAGACCTTGAGATCGTTTAGGGCAGTGACTTTTCCAGCCGTGTTCTGGGGGGTCCAAAGGTGCTGAGGGGCCACTGTGGGGATGAAGGGGCGGGTGAGCAGGGCTTGGTTGCCCACCCCCACTTCAGGCTCTGGGACCAGATTGCTCCCGTGGGACTCAGGGCAAGTTACTTAAACCCATTTGGAACCTCATCAGTTTTCTCATCTGTAACATGGACATATGGGTCGCCGTGAAGCTTAAATAAGTTAAGTAACACGGTGTTCAGAACTGAGGTAGGCACATGGCTAAGACTGCTGTTATTTTGTGGTCCACCTAGGGGTTCCTTCAAGGGTTAGATTTCACTAAAAATAATGTTTGAAAAATCGTTGGCTTCTCTAAATTCCTTACTTTGCAGATGGAAAATTTACAGTCTGGAGAAGCCAGTGTTCATAAGCACACTGAGACTCTAGCACACACAAACACACACACACATCGTCAACATCGCCACTGCCACAGTCCTCTATAAGCTGAAGCACCGTCCCCAGCCTCTGGTGACTGCTCGCCTACTGGTGAAAGAGAGAGGGTGTTGTAAAGACGGGCCTGTGTGCTATTTCTGGGGCTTGGGCGCTTTCTTAGAAGATTGTGCCATCCACATGTCGAACAGCGAAGCTCTACTAATTGAGAAACCAATATCCTCTGTGACGGCACTAGTGTTTCCAAATTCCCGACAGATATGAATCTTTGGGGTCTGGGAATGAGAAATTGGAATTCCCAAAATCATAAGCTATTTTTAAAATACTTTTAGCATTCTTCATTCATTTCTAAAAATTGTTTGATAAATAAGAAATGGTAGGTTTAATAGTATTTACAAAGAGTGTTGCAAAGAATTTATAAAGAATATTTGCCTATAGCAAATATTCACATACTGGAAAGTGACAGTGAGTATTATTGGGTAATATTTGAATAATGTAACATTCAGATCTGCTAGCAAGAGCCAAAGCACCACACAGAACCAAGAAATTGCCAAATGACTTATGTTGCTTTCAAAATTGTTATTTCTTGGAACTCTACTCATAGGATTGGAATAAAGTATACTATGCATATAAACATTAATATTTATTTTATTTGCAAGAATGACGCATCATTAGCAGCATACAGGGCCGCACACAATTGCCAGGAAGACTAACCAAGTAGATTAAGAGAGATTCTCCTGCATGCTCTGTCCTTCACCTTCAGTTCCACGTGGCGGGGTTTCCTGCTGTTGATTTCCGCTTGACGTCAGCGGATTCCTGCAAATGAGTAATGTCTGCATATTGATCGCTAACTTTTAATTCTCATAGGAAATTTGTAATACTTTGTCCCCTTTTCCCAATTTTTTGACTGATTTTTTTTCCTGGGCATTGGGAAAACATAAATTTCCTGAGAAATACTAGAAGAGAATTCCACAGGGAAGCACTATGTGACACCACCGCCTCCACCCCACAAGCAAGACTGGAGACGGGCAGAGCTGCACCACCTAGATGGGAGCATTTCCACGTGTGGCCATAGCATGCAGCACCCAGGCCTCCGGGCAAAGGATGAACGGAGGAACGTGGGCCAGGCCAGGGACCTGGCTCGAGTGTAGAGTCTGCCTACGCTACTGCTCACCTGGGGCTCCTGGGACCAGTCACAAACCCAGAGTGGCCCAGAAGGGGGTGTGCAAACCTTTCAAGGCTGGGAGGCCACTCTTCAAAAGAGAGCTTTGGTTGAATGCCAATTTGGAAGACGGTCCAGAGGGGACCCACTCCTGTTGATTTGAGGATAGAAATGTGCCCACGTCCTCTGGGCCCCCCATCCTAACAGACGGTGTTCTATGGTGTTCTCTAAACCTCTAGACAGCCAACTGCTGCATACACATATTCTAGGCTAATAGGAACCTCTTTCAGAGGGCATTAGTTCAGTTCTTCTATTTGCTATCTGCTTATAGGGTAGAATCATTTCTTTATATACATAAAAATATTTCCCACAGATTATATATATATGTGTGTGTGTGTATCTTTTTCTTTCTTCTCTCACTCTTTTCTTTTTCTCTCCCAGGTCAAGGGATCCAAAAGATCCACGGCTGGGTCTTCAACAGGAATTAAGTCACTCTTTCATGTGACTTATGTGTCAGTCTCATAACCTCTCCTGCACGTCATAGCTCCTGCTTCAAAGATGTTTTCTGCCTAATTGGAAAAACAAAACACAACCAATGGAGGCATGAAAGAAAGTAAAGAAAATTAAGATTCCAGGTCATGTGCTTGGTACTGACCACAGATGCCATCACTGTTTGGAGACGAAGGAGATTGTTGGGAGGCAGTGTGGCTTCTAGGAGGAGGTGGTAATTGAACTTGGGTTTGCAGGATGTGTAGGACTTGAAAAGGCAGTAGGGTAGAGAAGAGGCATACCCAGGAGAGGACCCGCCTGGCAAAGGAGGGGAAGAGGGTAAACCTCAGCAAAGGGTGCACTTCGAGGAAGAAGAGAAGCAGGTCAGGGAGGACCCAAGAAGCCAGGTGTTAGTATCCCAAGGATAGTAATGGATTGGTTTGTTTGTTGGTTTATTGATTCTTTACTAGGATTTTTAATTATAAAAGCAACATACGGGAGAAAATTCATATAATTCAGAAGGATATAGGAAAAGAAATGAGACCCTCTCTTGTCTCTCAGACCCTCAATCCTAATCAGTATTCTCTTTGAATCTTATACATGCACAAGTAATAAATGAATATCTTTTTTCTTTTTAAACAAATGGCGTTACACCAAACATTTGTTGCTACATGCTTTTTTAAAAAATGCAACAATTTAAATTTTTTTAAAGGTAGAACTTTTTCTGTTTCAATACAGACAGTTCCTTGCCCTTATATTTCACTGCTCCGTGGTATTTCATTGTATGAAAGTATCATAAAGGTTTTACTGCCCCTTTATTAACATCCAGTAACATTATTTCCAGATTTGGGGGGGGGGTTGTATTATTAAAAACATTGGAATTGCTTTCTTATTCCTCTACAGCTTCTCCCTTTTGCAAGTATGTCTGTGGGATGAATTCCCAGAAGTGGAGTGGTCAAGTCACATGATATGTGCATTTAAAATTTTGACAGTTACTGCCAAATAACCCTCCAAAAAGACTGTATGAGATTTACATTTCCATGCATGGTGTGTGAGAACATTTCTTTCCATCTACGGGAAGCACACCGGGTGAGGGACGGGGCTCCAGAGCTGGGCAGCCTGAAATGAATCATTGCTCCATCATCTCATCGCTGTGGGACCTTGGGACAGAGATGGAAGCAGGCCCTTTGTGTCTGTTTGCTCATTTGGAAGCAGAATTAAAGTAGC
The DNA here is from genome assembly GCA_031878705.1 of Tapirus indicus. Classification (NCBI taxonomy): domain Eukaryota; kingdom Metazoa; phylum Chordata; class Mammalia; order Perissodactyla; family Tapiridae; genus Tapirus; species Tapirus indicus. Next base: position 32,680,922 of record CM062927.1, read on the forward strand.
ATCTCTACCACAGGTAGTTCAAGTATTAGGCGATGACACACATACACGCTTAAGCAGGGCCTTGAGCACTGTAAGACCGTCCGTAGCAGACCTGCCGATGCCCTGACCTTCCACCCCGTCCCCCTATCATTTTGGGGCCTGCTGCCCAACTTCTCCCTGTCAGCTCCTGCATGCCTTGGCCTCCAGATTTGCTGGCTGCCAGGGGCAGCTGCACTCGTCCGAGCTCATTGCAGCCCAGAAGGGCTGGGGAATTAATGATCACCCCCAACCCCCGCAACCTTTGACCAGTGTCCGGTGGGAGCCTGTGTGTGCGAACCCCAGGTCCCTCACCTCTCAGATGAGGAAACCCTGAGTGCTTCCCTCTTCTCCACGCTCCGCCCCACTTCCTCAGGGGCTTTCAGCTCCAGCACCAGGGTAACTCGCTTCATTTCCTCCCTTCTCTTTCTCTCTCCCAGGACCCCACTCCTCTGCTCCCGTGAATCCCTCCCAAATCCTGGGGACCCTCCCAGATTAACTACTTGTACTCAAACACTTGTCTGTGGGTCTGCTTCTGGGCGTTCCAAATTAGGACTAATGTTAAACCTTGTCAATCTGTTTTTTAAAAGATAACAACATTGAGGGCAGCCCAGTGGTGTAGTGGTTAAGTTTGTGTGCTCCACTTTGGCGACCCGGGGTTCATGGGTTCAGATCCCAAGCGTGGACCTATGCACCGCTTATCGAGCCATGCTGTGGCGGCCTCCCACGTATAAAGTAGAGGAAGATGGGCACAGATGTTAGCCCAGGGCCAATCTTCCTCATCAAAAAGAGGAGGATTGGCAAAGGATGTTAGCTCAGGGCTAATCTTCCTCACTACAAAAAAAAGATAACAATGTTTTAATTTTCATTTTTCTGATTATGAGTGAGATTGGCCTTCTTTTCATATGTTACTGGCCAAATATGTTGCTTTTCTCTGCTATCTGCCTGATCTTGTACTTTGCTTGTGTATCTATCGGGCTATTTGTCTTTTCCTTATTGATTTGTAAGAGCTCTTTGTAAATAATAAAAATTAGCCCTTTGTCTATTATGTGATGCTATTTCCACATGGCTGCTTAGCTTCTGACTTTGTTTAGGATTCTTTTCAGTTTCTTTTTTTTGGCCGTACAGTTTAAAATTTTAATGTAATCAACGAGGAGATCAGATTTAAAATCGCTATTTCTTTCCATTCATTTACTGCTTCGGTTTTAATTCTTACCATAAAAGAGGCAGCCGTGACGGACATCACACACAGGAGAGAAGGAGCCTTGTCAAAGTGCTCTTCTATATACAGACAACTTTATATCAATTATAAATTATAATAAAATTATATGTATATATATATGTATTACACACACACAGTAAAGTTCCAGCATTAATTTCTAACCTCTCCTCTCTGGAGATTACCCAGGTGTGACTGCAGAAATTCTCTGTTCTGTGTGGATTTCTTCCTTGTGCCATAAACCAAGTTTTGGAGCATCAACACGCTTCTCTGTGATCCAGGCTGGCCCGGGTGGAAGTCACTTCCTGTATTGACACCCGTTGCAGAGAATTCTCGAGTCCTCTCTGTGCGGCTGCTCTGAGTTAAGTATTGAGAATTATCAGCTGTGTGTCTGAAGTTCCGTCAGTCTGTCTTCCTTGCGTCTTAAGGTTTAAAGTTTGTTTGTTTTCCCTCTGCCTCTGCTGGAGCTGGATTTGGGCTGTTTGCTTGGTGCTGTGGGGTCCAGGCCTGTCTTGCTCCGATTTAGCTGTGTCTAGGGGTTTGGTTAGACTCCAGGAGTGGGGAGAGGGCTTGCCACACTCAGGTGGTGTGCAACCTGAGTGGTATGCACATGGATGCAACACACAGCTTCAGGTGGATTCTCTGACTCCCCGTTCCTTTATGAAGTGCCCCCCTTGCCTGCAGACACTTGGTGGGGGGAGAGGAGAGAGTTGCTCTTTAACCATTTCATGCCCACCGTCGTGTTGGTAATAGGAGCACATTGGGGGTGCAAGTGGAGACTCCAAACTTTTTTTTTTCCACTATCTCGGCCACCAAATGATACCAAGGAATATGAAAGAATTTCTTTCTGTTCCTTAACAATGTCCAGCTCCTTCCCACCTCAGGGCGTGTCTGCTTGCTCTTCCCCTTTCATGTTATTTAAGTCTTTGCCCAAATGTGCCTCCTGGGTGGCTGCCCTGCCCCCCGCCCCGCTGCCCCATCTGAAGAAACCACCACTCCCTCCGCCCAGGCGCTGTCACCTTTCTACATTATTATTCTTGCAAAGCGCTGATCTCTACCTGGAGTTGTGTTATTTATTGGTTTGCTTGCTGGTTGTAGTCTCCCCACCAGAATGTCCCCTCCATGAAGGCAGGGACTTTGTCCTGGGTCCCTAGCACCTGACAGACACACAGTAGGTGCTCCAAGTGATTGCCAACATGATTCTTTCTGTGAAAGGAGGAATCCGGGATGCGCAGGGTGGGAATTGGTACTGGCCCTCAGCTGGGGGCAGCCTGAGATCTCATCGGCTGCGTGGTCACCGCGCCCACGGGACAGACGCGTCCCAGGCTTCAGTGAGATTGAGGACTCAGCCTCGACTCTGTCCAGGGCATCACTTGTGTCCAATATTCCCAAAGGGACATAACTAACCCTGTGACGTCAAGCAGAAGTTGGTGCCTGCTCTAGGAAGTGGAGCTAGGAGAACAACATAGAGTGAACAGAATAGAAAGAAGCAGAGCCGTTTGGAGAGGAGACCAAAGCTTAAGAAGGCGCTGCTGGGAGGAGGGAAAGGAGGTCTCAGCCAGGACCAGGAGGCAACTTAAAGAAAACCAGTTCATGGTTATAATGTATTCTTTTAAAAGGCCGCGTGGAGAAGTACATTGTAACATCCCCAGTCTCTCCCTGGTGCCTGTCTCCCTGCATTTCTCTGTCTTTCTCTCTCTCTGTCTCCGTCCCTGTCTGTCTGTCTTTCTCTTGCTCTTGAGCTCTCTTTTATGCTCTCTGTGTGTTTTAAAATGTCTGTATCTCTGCTTCTGAGATACTTTTATGGTGGACGTGTAAACGGATGGTCTTGCACGCGAGCTCATCAGCAGGCATTTGAGCGGATTCCATAAAAACTTTCCGAAACCAAAACAAATGAGAACCAACCCATAAACTGGGTAGAACAAAAGGGCTCTTTGGACTTGAAAAGGTTAGAGGAGACTGCAGGGGCTGCACATAGCGTTCGATCGTGTTTGAAGCTGGGGTTTTAATTTAGTTTTCCTACTTACCCCATAGAAGTTCTTTGCTGCTCAGCTGCTAATGCATTTCCGAGTGAAATTTTGTAAATTATATTGGGAAACATTCTCAGCTAGAATAGATTGTGCAAGCTCTCATAATGGCTTCCCGCTGCTGCTTCTGGCAATATCGGGCTCCTCGGGAGCTGTGTGTGTGGACGCGCATCTTTAAGAACTCTCTCCACTTTATCCTCATGGCCGGTGCCTCTGAGCTCTCGGTGCCCGGCTGTGAGCAGACCCAGACTTTCCATCAGCCCTAAAAGCTGGGCTTCGGCACTTCCCCTTTGCCATCTTGCCAGGGCGTCCCCTAAACCCTCTGTCCATCCTTAGTAAAAACACTTCCCCCACAAGTCTATTAGAGGACATGACTCTTCTGACATGTGACTCTGACCATGCTGTTCCTTTGCTCTAAAATCGCCTACAAAATAAAATCCTTTTTTTTTCAACAAGACATGTAAGGTGATCCAAAATTATGACCCCAATCTATTTTCCTAACATTATATGCTGTTTCTCCTCTTCGTGGATGAAATAAATCTCCCCTGCTCACCCATCTCTGCTTGTACCCTAGACTAAGGACCATCTCTCACTGACAGATGTGCGGCCTCCCATCTGGCTCCTGCTTCCACCCTTGTCCCTCTCGCCCCCAACACACACACGCTTCACCCTCAGCATAAAACCCATCCCCTTCCCATCCCCCAGCCCTTTTGTAATCATTCTCCAGCTGCTTCTCGCAAACACATCAGGTTCATTCCCACATCCCACCCCCACGCCAGTTCACCCAGGGCCTCTTTTCTGCTGCCCCCTCTGCCTGGAACCCTCTTTTCTTAGACAGTGCGTGGCTGGCTACCTGAATTCTTTCAGCCTCTGCTCAAATGTCATCTGAAGAGGCTGTCCCTGTCCACCTGACTTATGTATAACAGTATTTATTTATTGTTGTCTCTTCCCAGGTAGAAGAGAATGCCCCCAAAGCCATGCTTTTTCCTCTTCCTTTTAGTAGTGAAACCCCCAAGTTTTATCTGGGCAGAGGACCATCCAGCTGGAGACTACATTTCCCAGCTTCCCTTGCAGCTAGGTGTGATCACGTGACTAAGATCAGCCCAATGGGATGTGAATGGAGGTGATGTGTGCAGGTCAGGCCCTTCAGGGACACTGCCCACCCTACCCTTCCCTATTTTCAGCTCTGACCACGTGAAAGACAACACTATGCTGGGGGCTGCAAAGCAGATGGAAGGAACTGGGTCCCTGGATGACCTGTGGAGCCAAGCCACCTACCCCTGGCCCATTCCGGAGACTGCCTACCCATGTGGGTGTTCAGTGAGAGAGAATTAAACCTGCCTGTTACAGCCATTGTTACTTAGTTTCTGTTAATACATCTGAGTCAATGTGTGAACTAAAATACACCAGTAAACTGTCAGCTCCAAGGCGACAGGGACGAGGTCTCTGTCTCCAGTACGTGGACCAGCAACTGGTGCATTGAAGCCGCCAAATAGGTATGTGGTGGCCGATGGTGTGAAATGAGGGTGGGAACAGGGACATTCCTGTGGGCTCAGGAGTGGAGGCCAGCATTCCTCTGCTCACCCGGCAATCTCCCCTCGGGCATGTGTGGTCGGGACAGGGGAGCCCAGGAGCTGGGGCCAGGACACTGGGGAACCGCCGCCTCCTGGCTGGACAGCCTCTGTCAGGCCTCGTCACCTCCTAGGTCGAGTGTCTCCTACTGTGAAATGGAAGCCATGCCAGTCGTTCAGTTCCCCTCCGGAAGATGCGGAGGCGGTGCGGCGGGGCACCACTCGGGAAGCCCACCAGTGCCCCCGGGGAAGGGCTATCACTGCGGCCAGGACTCGGACCCTCACCCGGAGCTCTTCGTGCCCCCAAGTGGCTTACTACAACTCCCGGAGGGAGCTTCCTTCCAGCGACTGCCCACCCCGCAGGCTTGGCCTCTTACTCACAGAGGGACGGTGGCCTGGCAGGGAGGGAACAGCCAGGCTTAATTCACCAGGAGAGGAGGGGCATCTGGTGAATGCAGGGCAGTCCCCTCTTTGCTTTGCTCCAGAGGCAGGTGAAGGAAGCAGGCGGCTGCTGACACGGGGCCGGGCGGTTTCCCCACGCCTCACTGCAAAAGCCACAGAGCCAGTAAGCTTGTGGGGGGACGCACCATCCGGGCAAACCCTGGGCTTCCAATGGGCATGAGCTCCAGAGAACAGGGAGCCACCTTCCGACCTCTGAGCAGGCAGATCATCCGCAGCGGGGTGAGAAGCAGGGGATTTCATTTATTTCCCCATTTATTGATTTAGGAGGCACATCCACTCAGAGCAGCCACATGACTTTCAAGAGGGTTTACTCAGTCATTCAGCAAGCAATCACTATGTCTCCACTCCATACCCTGTGCTGTGCCCGGTACTCCGAAAGACATGGAAAAGAGGAAGGGGACGAGCTCTTATTGAGTACCCATCAGGTACAGATATTGTGCTAGCCTTTGTGTGCTTTTTCTTGTTTTGTCCTCAGAGCATCCTTATGAGGTAGACGGTATTTTTACAGAGGGTAAGACTGAGGCTCAGAGAAGTTAAGCAGTATGCCCAAAGCCACACAGCCAGAAAGAGGCAGAGCAGGAGCAGGGCCCTGGACTAGCTGTCTAAAAGCACCATCCCCTTTTCCACAGCAAGTTCCCATCCTCCCAGAACTCACCATTAGTCTTTTGTTAATAATAATAACTGTTATTGGGTTGTCTACTTTAAAACCTCTTATCAGAGTATAACATACATACAAACAAGTGCACATATTCATTAGGATGCAGCTCGATGAATTTTCACAAATGACACACCCGTGTAACCAGCTTCAGACCAAGAAACAGAACGCTGAAACACTCATGTAACCACCCCACCCCCTTTCAGTTACTACCCCACCCCTCAGGGGAACCACTGTCCTGACTTCTAACAGCACAGATTTGTTCTGAACTTGATATCAATGGACTCACACAGGATGGACTCTTCTGTGTCTGGCTCCTTTCACTCAACATAAATGGGCTTATGAGCTTCATCCATGTTGCTGCACATCTTTCATTTTCGTGACTGTATAGTATTCCATTGTGTGAATATGCCACCAGCTGTTTACCTGTCTAGTGCTGACAGGCATTTGGGCACTTTCCAGTTCTGTGCTATTACAAATAGTGGGCCTATGAATGTGAACATTCTGGTACATGTCTTTTGGTGGACACATGGATGCATTCCTGTGGGGTGCACACATAGGAGTGATGTGCAAAGCATCTCTCACTGCATTCCACAGGGACCCTGTGAGCTGGTACAATCAGAGGCCCAATTTTACAGGCGAGTGAGCCTAGGCTTAGAGATGTTCCCAAGGTCCCGCAGGTAGAAGGCAGCAGGTCTCCGACTTCAGAGCCTGAACCCTCAACCACTACAGTGTACTACAACACCCTGTGCCCTAGCTTCTTCACCTATGACCTTCAAAAACCCCAAACAGACAAACAGGACCCAGTTTAAGAGAGGTGGCACAGCGGAGGGTGGCTGAGAGCCCAGACGCTGGAGTCGAACTGCCTGGGTTTAGATCCCAGCTTCACCACTTACCAGCGGTGTGACTTGGGACAAGTGGCTTCACCCTGTGCGCCTCAGTTTTCTCCTCTGTAAATTAGAGACAGTGGTGAGGATTAAATGGGTTAATACCTTTAAAATACCCCAAGCATGCCCAGCATCAGCCAACACATGACAAATGTCAGCGTTATAAATATCATGGGGTGAGTCACGCTACGTGGCTATTGAACAAAGGGAAATAGTCCTGAAAGGAGGTTTGACACCGTGTGGTCTGCATGGGGTTGCTATAGCTGGAGGGGAGCTCGGCGGACCTCGAGACCAAAGTGCCCACTTCACAGAGGGGACAGCTGAGGCTGGAGGAGGGAAAGTTACTCCAGGCCACACAGCCAGTTAATGGTAGGGTGGGGACTTGCTGAGCACCAACTGGGCTCTTTCATGACAGCCTGTGGAGATGTAAGATGTGAGAAAGCTCCAAATTTGTTCTTTTTGCCCCATTTAAAAGCTTTTACATTAACAGCAGAACTCTTCAATCCTCATTTCTCTGTCCAGCTGCTGATCTTGGTCCTTCCTTAAAGTCCCATTGTCAAGAGAAACCTTCCAGCGAGCGTGAGCATTTGTTCTGGCTGCCCTTGGACTCTCTGAGTTTTCACACTGGAAATCTCACTTCTCTCCTGGGCCACCTGGGCCCGCTGGTCCCAGCCCCCAGCCCGCTGCCTGGCTGGTGTACTCAGTTTCCCCCGAGGTAACCACCCCACGGCCTGTGTGGCTCACTGAGGTGCCTCGTTGCAGCTGGAGAACAGGGATCTGAGGAGGCGACACTTGAACAGAAGTAGCTGTCTCCCTTTCCAGAGAAGAGTGGACAGAACTTGCAAACACATGGACACATGTCCGAGGTGTGGATTTTGTGTGGCGTCCTTCAGCGACAGCTAGTTCACCTGTGTTAGCTCAGTTGATGCTCACGCCAAATGGATGAGAAGGATGGTACATGTTGACTCAGACCACAGACACACTCATGCACACACACTCAGATTCCTATTTTGCTCACCACCACCCCCCAAGCTACGTAAAACAGATGCTAGTAAATATTTGTCAAATGACTGAAAACATGCATTTTCTGTGCTCGGGACTGCGTCGTGGTCCGCTGGGAGAGCAGCAGGGTTGGAATCAGATGAATCCGGCTTTTAGTCTCAATCCTACTGATTTTGAAGGCGCTCCAATGCAGATGTCAACAGGAGCCCATAGGTGATATAAATCCGTGAAAGAGGGAGATTAGCCCTGGAACTGGAGCTCCCCCACTCCATCTGAAGGGGACAACTTCTACTTACTTCCAGCGTTTGCTGCGAAATAGCAAATTTGGATTTTTTTAGGGGGATGAGGGGGTCAAGTTTTCTGATTTTTAAATGTTGAAAGCTAATAAAAAACACAAACCAAACCAGAAAAAATATAGTGCCTGTGCCAAATAAAACAGAACCCAGGGCTGCGCTGGGTTCTCAGGCCCCTGAGTTTGCAACCTCTGACTTTCAAGTTCTGGAAGCTTGCACACGTGGCCGAGTCTCCCCACGCCTCAGTTTCCTCAGCTGGGAAGTGAGGAGGCCGCTCCCTGGCCTGCTTTCTCGCCAAGAGCTGTGAGGACCTCGTGCGAAGGCACACGCAGGGCATTATTAGTCTGGGGCCCCCTGCAGCAATTTACTTCTAGCATAATGTAGGAAGCCAGCCACTTAGGGACACACCTACATTGTCTAAATACGTCCGAACGTTGTAGCCCTCCTCCCACAAAGTCAGCTTGTACCAGGAATATTTTTTTTCCTCCTTTTCTGCCTTTCAATAGAAATGTGGAGCTGATAACTTTAGGTAGTAAATACATCAATGGCTTTGAAAGGAGTTGTTTTGCTGAAGTTAAAATTCCTCTGAATTTAAAGCAAATCCACCCAGTCAATGGAGTGAAGGAAACTTTATAGTTTTAGTGGGTCCGGCCTCCTGGGCCAGTAGTGGGAGCAGACAGGTTCTGGCAGACATGTCAGTCAGGACTCCATCAGAGAAGCAGAGCCCACTAGGAGACACGTCTCATCCTAGGATTTGACCTTACGCGTGGGGGAGCCGGTTAAACTGTCTCTGGGAGGCTTTTCTCCCACATCCCATCTGGGACTTGTCCTCAGGGCACCAGTTGCGGGGGAAGGTGGATGGAAAGTGGGGAGAGCACGAACAAGCTGGGACGGATGCACAAGCTAGAGCCGACGAGGACAGACAGAAATCTGTGTCGTTCTCGTCTCTTATCTCGGGGGGTGTGGGGTCCTGCAGAAACCGAGCCCTTCATTGGCATCTGAGATGCTGAAGGAAGATCTAGGGGAAGGTGGAGGCTTGGGGGCCCAGCCGCTGCCTCACCCCAACAAGCTGAGCCAGCAGACGTGTGACGAAGACAAGCGTGAGCAGCAATGTGGCTGCTGCCTCCCTTGCCCCCCGGATCTCCCCCAAGGACCTCCCTATGGCCCACGCTAACCGGAGCTCTCCAGGGAAGGGAATCCTGGGAGGGTAGTTCAGTCCAGCTAAACTGATGCCTTACTAAGCCACCACAGCAGATAAGGTGGGAGTAAATTGTGCTGAACGGGAAATTTTTATCCCAGTGATGGGACTGGAAGCTTGGGGACACCAGTGGAGGCCTGGTTGTTCTAACAACTAGAGAGTTGGGTTTGGGCCAACTGGCCACATACAACGGGTCTCCAGATAGAGGGAGACAGGACCAGAGCAGAGGGAAGTGGGCTGAAGGCTTCTTTAGTGCTGTGGTCTGAATGTTTGTGTCCCCCCAAATTCATATGTTGACATCCTAGTTCCCAATGTGATGGTATGAGAGGTGGGGCCTTTGGGAGCTGCTCAGGTCACAAGGGCAGAGCCTTCATGAATAGGTTTCGTGCCCTTATAAAAGAGACCCCACAGTGCTCCCTAGCCCCTTCCACTGTGTGAGGATATAACAAGAAGTCTGCAGCCCAGAAGAGGGCCGTCACCAGAACCCAACCATGCTGGCAGAACCAAATTTCTGTAGCATTTTGTGACAGCAGCCTGAACGGACTAAGACATACAACAACCGGTCAATCCAGAGCCTTCGAGGAACTAAAGAGAAGGGAAAGGCCTGGTTCCTGCTGAAAGGATGTGTGACATGGGGAAAAGAGCGATGTTGAGAGGGAAGTGGCAGGGAGCTGGGGTGTCACGCTTGAGCACTCCTCATGGGCTGGAAGTAGAAACACAAAGAGGTCTTGACAAAGGAGGGATGCCTGGGGGACGGAACTCTTCAGAAAGACTTTGAAGAGGAGTGCTGTTGGGGTGATCTATTCCACATGCAACCAACATTCACTGCCCGACAGACGGCGTGCTAGGCCCAAGGGGAGTGGTGACTGTATCTAGAACTTTGTCTTCACCTCAAGAAGTTTGTGGTGTGTGTGTGAGAGAAACACCAAATCGTGGTCAATAGACAATAGCCTATTTCAGCGATAAGGATCAGTAAGCTTAAAAAAGTAAAATAAACAGAACAAAACAAAGTAGCCTTTGTATAGCATTTTATAATAATTCCCTCCTTTCCAGAAATCGCCCCTGGTCACCTCACCCCGTGTCCAGCCTCCCCCGGCCCCTCAGCTCCCATGGGGTTGAGCACTGGACTGAAGGGCAGCTCACCCATCGGCCCTGTGCTGAGCCCACCAGATCCCCTCTCTCTCTGAGCAGTTGGAACCAAGAGACACCCAGAGCCCCGAGGGAGTGGGACATTGGCTGCGGGGGGCTTGAAGCAGAAAGGTTGGCAAATAGAGGCAGCAGGTTGTTAGAGAAAGTGGCCATCTTGGGCCATGTGTAGGCTGGTGTGGGATGAGGAAACCACTCGTGGGAGAGCCAGAATGGGAAAGGAAAGTCCCTTTCCCAGGCCTCTCCACCCCAAAAGATATCCCAGCCTCGGGATGCTCTGAACCCTATGAGGTAGCTCTTTGCAGATGCCTCCAGATCCCTGTATCCTCACAGCAGTCATTCCCCTTCCACTCCCCTCCCTCTCCTTCAGCTACACAAGGAGAACTTCTGTCACGTGAGCAAGAGCTCCTTGACTAGAACAAGGCTACACATCAAGCCCACCCCATTCTCACAACAACCCTACCACGTGCAAGCCACCAGGATCCTCCTCTTTCCGATCAGCAAACTGAGACAGAAAAGTCGAGCAATAGGGCCAAGGTCAGCCGGTGTGAGAGAGCCTGGCTCCAACCCGTGCCTTAGGACCTTCATCCGTGTGCTTTTTCCTCACCAACTGCTCCCTCCAGGGTTCGGCAAGTCGAAAGACCCCAGTGGGCAGTCAGCACGTGTGTCTGTCCTCTTAGGGCTGAAGAGGAGGCACTGAGCGAGGCTGGGAGTGTGTGAGAGCAGAGGCCTGTGGGCTTCTCTGAGGCCCAGGACGCTGGAGCCTCTCTCGGCTTCTGCTTCTGGGGGCGCGATGCGGGGGGGTGCGGGGGGACTGCACATTCCGCAGCCACGCGAGTGAGCTGTGCCCAGAGGACTCTGACAATGAGGTGACAGTTCTGACAGAAGCCAGGAGCCTTTGGTCTGAGCTCCCGGTTCGTGCCCCACTTTCATACACCTTTGCACGGACGGGGGGCAAACTGGGTCCTCACATCCGCTGAGGGGCTGTTTAGAAAGAGTGACATTTAAATAAGTGAGCGACAAGGTCAGATTGGTTCAGAAAGGTGCATACAACGAATGACCTAAAGAAAGTGTTCATGCCCTTTTTATCTCCCTCCTGGGACTTATTTTAAGGAATGAGTCCTTAAGAAGAGAAAAAAGTTCTGTGTGCACAAAGATGTTCCGGGGCGGGGGCATGCTACCCCATCTCTGGGCCCTGCTTTCTGGTCTGCAAAACAAGGTGTGTGAGCCCATGTAGCACAGGCACCCCCAAGGAAGGGCAGAGCCGGAGAAGCACCCGGAGATCCCGCCTCGCATCCGTGTGCCTGTCCTCCTGGCCCAGCCCTGCGCGGGAAGACGGCCTTGGCCTCCTAGGACTCCTGCCCGCCTGAGTCGTGTCCAGGCACAACAACTGTCACAAGGCCACCGCCTCCCACCACCTTGGGTCCTCCCTCTCCCCTGGGTTATGGGGTCCAGGCCCCCGGCAGCATTTCTGGTCTTCAACACACCAAATACGTCCCTGCCTCAGGGCCTTCCCACCGACGGTTCCCTTTGCCTGGGACTTGGGTGGCTCCTTCCAAGATACCAAGCACTGAGTGGCTTAAACAACAGAGGTTTATTTTCTCACAGTTCTAGAGGCCTTTCTCCTGGGCTTGCAGGTGCCGCCCTCTCTCTGTGTCCCCACATGGTCCCTCCTCCTGTGTGCACATCCCTGTCATCTCTCTGGGTGTCTAAATCTCCTTTTCTTATCAGGACACCAGTCAGATTGGATCAGGGCCCACCCTAAGGCCTCATTTTAGCTTAATCACCTCTTTAAAGGCCCTTTCTCCAAATCCAGCCCATTCCGGGGTACTGGGGGTCAGGGCTTCGACAAAGGAACGTGGAGGGAACACATTCAGTCCACAACGCCACCCTTCCTGCGTCTCCTCGCATGTCGTTTTCCAAGAGATTCTCTGAGGCGTAGAGCTGTGTGGGTTGCTCCCTGTGGGGTGATGCTTGGCGGAGCAGGGCTGACAACAGTTCCGCTGGGCCGGCCAAGCCATGTCGGCTGCGTGGAGCGGCATCCGTCCAGTGGGGCGAGAGCCTCTTCTTCTGCCAAGGGAGCCGTCTGCTCGTGGAGTCACACACCCACGGGCCGTGTCTGCCCAGAGGGGCACCTGTCTCTAATTCTCATCCAGACCCCACACAGGCAAGCGGGAGCACTGACCCCGTGCCCCCACCCTGCCGCCCGTGTCCCCTGGAATGCCTCACCCCATCACCCCGTTCATTTCCTTTAGTGCACTCACCACAACCTGTCGTGTGGCTCCGTGTTTTGTTTTGTTTCTGAAAGGACCTCGTGTTACTCAGTGTCACAACCTTAGCCCCCAGCGCAGAGCCTGGCACGCGAGGAAATCCTCATCGGAAGAACGTGCCTTCCTGACCCTTCCAAACACTTCCTGGCAGATGCCGGGGTGCTCTCTGCTCCCTTTGGCTCACCCCGGGAGCCAAGGGCAGCGGGCGGGAGAACCAAGAGGCTTTCCAAGGAATGGGTAGAGAGACGCGTTCAGCAGGGGTCAGGTGGCCGCTGGCTGGCCTGTCCCCGGCTGCTGGAAATGCTGAGTGAGACGGAAAAATGTCTGGAGCAGAGGAAGGAGCTGAGTGAACCTTGGAGACATATAAGGTGTGCTTATGGGGGAGAGTGAAAGAAAGCACAACAGCCACGTGAAAGAGCCCACAGTCTGCGTAAAAACCCCGTGAAAGGCAGACGCAGCCTCGGATTGGTGGGAAGCATGCAAGGTCCAGACAAATAGGGCCGTGTCTGCGAGGGCAGCCCATAATACCTGCAAAGGCCAGCATGTAAATCACTCACGCGGCTGGCAGGTCGCAGAAGACATTACCCTCTAAGGAAAATCGTTTCCTGCCCCATTGGTTCATCTATTTCAGGGTGTTGTTTTTGGAATAATTGCAGGCATGTAACTTGCAAGAGCATCATTTGGATATTTTTCTTGAGGCGTGGGGAAACCAGAGTCTCCCAGTGGCCTTTTCCCGCTAAGCACTGCCCAGCCGGCTCACGGCAAGCCCACAGGAGCATTTTCGAGATTTCCTTTCCTTGGCTCAGTGGGCCGTTGTAAATCCAGGGGAATATTTTTCCTTGCAGGTGAACATATTCACTTTTTGGGTTGTTGTTAGGGCACACAAAGTCCTGGGAAGTGGCCTATTGTTCAGACCTGGGAGGCGAAGTCACGTAAGTAATGGCGTTCTTATTAGCGGTTTGATGAATGAAATGCAATAATGAAGTTCCTTTTGTTCTTGCCTGTGGGGCCCACAATTGTTAATCTATAACTTGCTATATGGATTCAAACTTATTAATCATTTTAAAGCAAAATTCTATTTAATGGCTGAAATGGAAAATGAGCCCTTGATGAAATGAAATGTCAATCTGGCCCCATTTTCCTCTGTAGTGGATGCAGAGTGGCAGATTCTCGAGTTTCCCCCTCGGAGAGGGTTTGGGGGAGCTGAGGCGGGCAAGATTGAAGTGTTCACGGGTGAAGTGTGTCATCTCTGCCCCGTGCACAGGTGTGGACAGGCCTATGGCTCCAGGGGGGATCTTTGGTTCAGCCACGTTGGTGTTGGCGGCTGCCTCCTGGGACGGCAGGCCTCGCTCCATTACCTGCTGTGGTTTGCTGCCAGGACTAGGAAGCTGAACCGGAAAGGGTTCAGCCTTTCTGACCAGAACTTATCTTGAGAATTCTGATTTCTTATACCTGTAGAGCCCTTTAGGATTCGTGAACTATTTTTACAACCTCATTTAACCTCACAGCCTTCTTGGGGCGCGAGCAGGACTGGATTTATTATCCCCATTAGGTAGGTGAGCAAACTGAGAGGAGAGAGGCAAAGCGACTCAGCTGGGTCACCAGGTGAGGACTCCAACCCAGGTCCCCTGCCCTGCAGTCCTGTGCCCCCTCCCGCCCCACTCCGTGCCAGGCTGGGCCCATCCAGGGATTTCAGGTCTTGGGGCAGAAGGTCCAGTGGGTCGGGCCCTGGGAAAGGAAAATGGGTCTGTCTGTCTTTCTAACAGGACTGTGCAATGGAGAAAGTCCCAGCTGTGATGGTTTGTGGGAGGGGGTGTGACTTTTTTGATTGATTTCCTGTCCCCACTAGAATGTGAGGTCTGTGAATTCAGGGAGGTTTGGTCTGTTTTGTTCACTGTTGTTTCCCTGGCACCTACATGAGGGCCTGGCACACAGTGGGAGCTCAACACATATTTGATGAGTGAATTAGTGGGTGAACAAATGAATGAGGTAACCTATCTCAGGACCCAGAGTCCCCCTCTCCAGGCGCCACCTAGTACTCCTTCTTGGGACCCTCAGACTCTTCCTGGCTCTTTCCTGTCTGAGAGAGTCCATATCCAGGGACCAAGGAGTCCCAGATAGCAGACTCGGCGTCTGTCCACCACAGGCCGTCCTGGGAGGAGGAGACTCTGGGCCACATCCCGTGCCACACCCCCTCGACATCCTTTTCTCCAAGTCTTTAAAAAAACAATCGGCAAGGTATTGGTTTCTTTCTATGGAGTGAAATCAATCAATTAATTCACGATTATTCTGAAACCATATTTGAGCAGTGCCTCTCTGACCGGCCCCGTACTCAGCTCTGCAGGTGCCACAGGGAACACACCTGCCACCCTGCCGCATGCAGGGCCTCTGGGGGTGCAGAGAAGAGAGCCGCGGCCTCTGGCGAGCCCAGCCCTTTCCCCAGAGTTCCACTTGTCTACTGCTGCATAGAAGTCTTAGGTTTAGCAGGGACACCAACAACAACCCTTTATTATTTTTATCTTTCAGGGTTCTGGGGTTCAGTGAGCTCAGCTGGGTGGTTCTTGCCCGGGGCCCCTTATGCAGTGGCCTCAGATGGTGGCTGGAGTCACCTGGAAGGCCTCTTCACTCTCGTGTCTGGTGGTAATGGTGGCTGTTGGTGGAATCTGGGAGGTGTCTCCATGTGGCCTGGGAAGGAGATTCCAAAAGCAAGCATCCCGAGAAAGCCAGGTGGAAGTTGGGTTACCTTCAGTGACCTAGGAAGTCACACAGGGTCACCACCACCATAATCTATTGGTTGAGGCCATCACAAAGGCCCAGTCAGGGTCAAAGGGAAAGGCCAGAGGTTCTGCCTTGCTGGGGACTGCCAGGGCCTCACTGTAAGAGGAGCACGTAGGAGGGAGAAGTGGCTGTGGGGGGTCAGGATGATGCAATCTCCCCGCTCAGAGATCCTGGGGTCGGGGGGACCTTGGTCCCTTTCTTTCCTTCTTTCTCCCTCCCTCCCTCTTGTCCATCCTGTCCTGTTCAGTACAGCTGCCACATCAGCCCACCAGCTGGGAGCTGTGGAGGTCTGGGCTCCTCAGCTGTCAAATCAGAATTAGAAGAATGGTGTAGATGCTGCCCGCTGGTGTGACTGCTGTAACGAGCACAGGGTGTCAGGAAGGACAGAGCACGTAGAGTCTGACGAGCTGTGTGTGAATCCCAGTTCCTCCCCTTCCTAGCTCTGTGCCCTCAGGGAAACAACAAGAACAATATTTTAATATTTTTTATTACTGCGTTTTGAGCAATCGCCAGGAACAGGCCCCAGCTGAAGCTTTTCATGTTTATTTTCCTACTTAAACCTCACAACAACCCAATATCCTATAGGTGGATATCATTATGTCCTTTTCGTAGATTAAGAAACTGAGGCTCAGAGAGGTTAAGTCGTTTGTCTAAGGTCACACAGGTAAGTGGAAGAGCTGAGCCGCCTGGAGAGGAGCCTGTCTTACTTGAAGTTTGAGCTAGGTCACTCCACCTCCCCACTTACTTAACCACAGAATGCCCAGGTCCCTCATCCAGGACTAATAGGACTCCTAACGCCACCTGCACAGGTCATTCTGAGAGTGATGCTGGAGAAGTGGCATGGTCAGGTGTCACAGCAGACAGCGGTAGGGACAGCCCGGCACTGTGCCTGAGATGAGGGGCAAGTTGAGACCGTCTGGCAACAGCTTCAGCTGAGAACCAAGAGCCCACAGCCTTCGGAGCAAGCGATTTCCAGATGTTTTGCCTGCTCTCTGCTGCCTGCCCCCGCCCGTTTCCCTCCGTGTCCTCCCGCAGCCTCTCTCCCTCTGTCGTCTGGGCTTCCCCAACCCGCAGGGCTCACAGGCTGCTCCCGCTCCCACAGCTGGAGAAGCAGCCGAGGAGAGGGAAGCGCCATGTCGAGAGTCATCTTTGGGTGGTCCCTGACGCCAAGTCAGAATAACAAGCCTAGTCTGGTATTTCTTTTGGTTTTCTTGACTTTTCTTTCCTTTTGAGAGCTGATGAAAGAAGAGAAAACAAGCAGGCACCTGTAGGTGTGAGTGTGTGTGTGCTGGGGGCAAGGGGCATCCTTTGTGGCCGGGTGAGCTGGGCTTTGCTTGAGTCCTTGAGTGGGGTGAGCTGGTGAGTTCACAGTAACTGGTGGCTCCCATGGCTCCAGCATTGCCCCCCATGCCCCCATCAAAGTCCAAATCCTTGCTCAGAACCCCCCAGTGGCTTCCACCTCCATCATCATAGCACCCAAAGTCCTCGCCACAGCTAGCCGTGGGGTCAATGTTCTCCATCTCCCTCTCCACCCTGGCTGCCTTCTTCCCACCTCCTCCAGGCCACTCCGGACACATGACCTTCCTCTTTGCCCGTCTTCAAGCCCTCCAAGCTCATTCCTGCCTTGGGGATTTTACACTAGCATTTCCTCTGCACCCCCCTCCCCCCCACCAAGCCAACTTTCACATGGTCTTCTCTGCTTTTATGTCACATCCTTTGAGCAGCCTTCCTTGACCACCTTGTCTTAAGTAGCCACCTCTACTCCACCAGTCTCTGTCCCCTTACCTTGCTTTATTTTCCTTCCCACCTCTTATTTTTGTCACCACCTAAAATTATGTTATTATTATGTTATGTCTGTCTCCCCTACAACTAGAATTCTTGGGGCAGGAACAGTGTCTGTCTTGTTCACTTTGTATGTCCAGCTTTGGGAACATTGCCAAACATGGTAGAATCTCAATAAATATTTGGTGAATGAATGAATGAATGAAAAGCTCCCTTTGGAAACTGACTAAGGTTGTATAAAGGAATCAAGAGCCACTGTAGGCAATTCTCTGAAAGGAGGGGCCCCCAGGGAGTCCCAGGGTAGGTAGGGTGGGGGAGCAGGTAAGGAATGGGGGGGTGCAGCTCAGCTCATCATCTGTTTGTGATGCCACACTCAGTCCTCGGCTGTGGGAGGATTGCAGGGGTTAAGGGATTAGGAGTCAGACCCTGGCGTTGCATCCCAGCCCTGCGACTTTCTAGCTTTGTGCCGGTGGAAGAGTTAATTAACCACTCTGAGCCTCAGACTCTCCTTCTGGAAAGGGGTGCCGGTAACAAGACGGCTCTCTGCGGAGTAAGCGGCAAGCGCACGCAGAACGCAGGCACTCAGTATGTTATCCGTCCCTAGAGCTGGTCACTGTAGGTGTGGCCTCTGTGCCTGGGCAAGTACAGTCCAAACCCAAAGCCCCATCTCCACCTGAGGGTGTGGATTAGCCCATCAGAAGATGTTTTCCTTTCCTCTCGTATTTTCCAGGTCTGCTTGCTTCAGGGTCACAGCCCAGACCCGGGTCAGAACACCCAGGCTGGGTCCGGGCTCTGCCGTGTGGCTTTGGGTCCCTCACTTTGCATCTCCGAGACTTGCCTTCCTCACCCGCAAGGAGATTCACGACAGTCCCTGATCCCTCCACCCACATGTGCCTTCTAGTTTGCTCTGAGAATTAGATATTTCGTCTTTTATATCTAAAATCTGCATCTTTCATTGGATCTTAAATATACTTATTTCCATGAAATATAAATTCCTATATATTTTTTCCATAAATAATTACATCCCCTTATGGAATTCCAGGTATTTATATACAGGCAGACTCTGGGTTTAGACAATGTAAGTTCAAGTCCTGGCTCTGCCGTCTCTCGGGTGTGACCTCGGGCAGGCGTGTTACCTTCTTTCCACCTCAGGTTGCATCATCTCAGAATGAGGAAGTAATAAGACCCACCTCGCAGATTTGCTTTGGAGAGTAGGTGACAAAAAGCATATAAAGTTGTGCACCAGGGTTCCTGGTGCACATTATTCACAATAGCCAAAATGTGGAAACAACCCAAATGTCCATTGATGGAAGAATGGATAAAAATGTAGTATATGCATGCAATAGGATATTATTCAGTCTTAAAAAGCAAGAAAAATCTGACACGTGCTACGACATGGATGAACCTTGAAAACATTATTCTAAGTGAACAAAACCAGACTCAAAAGGACAAATATTGTGTGATTCCAAGTTGACGAGGTGTTAGAGAAGGCAAATTCATAGAGACAAAAAGTAGAATGGTGGTTTCCAGCAGCTGGAGGGGGCGGGGGGAAGGTGGAGTTGGTGTTTAACAGGTACAGAGGTTCTGTTTTATAAACAGAGGAAAGTTCTGGAGTGGCATGGTGGTGATGGTTGTATAACAATGTGAACAGACTTAATGCCACTGAACTGTACACTTGAAAACAGTTAAAATGATAAATTTTATGCTATGTGTATTTTACCACAATAAAAAAATAAAAACTAATTTTTAAAATATATATAAAGTACTTACCATGCTACCTGCCATAATGAATGTTAGGTTAAAAAAAATCCTAAAATAGGATGCCCTTTCCGGAACAGGTGATGTTGAAGTGCTTTATAACCTGTAATGTGCCATTAAAATACATGGCATTCCTACTGCACTTTACCTGCAAGGCGTGCTCCCAGAATTTTTGGTTGGATTGACCCAATGTGACAGTCATTTCTGGAAATGTTTCCTTTTCCATCGACTCCCTGCATATCAGCCTCACAGTCTCTCTGCTGATGGGCTGCGGACGCCTCTGTAAACCCACGCAGGCGGGCATTTGGGTAGCTCCCTATCTACAGGAAACCAGAAACGAATCACACTCTAATTTGCTGGTCTGGCGAATCTGGATCTTTGTGATTCGTGACGTGCTGGATGGTCTGTTTCAAAGCAAGGCTCAGCAGCACATGTGCGGGAGAAAGGGTTTGCCGAGTGGGTGATTTGGGGCACACGGCCCCCTGCCTCGGTCCTCGGCAGCCTCTCCAGTGTCACCGTGTACCCCCAGTGCCCAAGTTGTGACCTCAAGTCTCTTGTCCATCCAAGAGGAAGAGTGGTCTGGGCTCTTCAGCCAGCTGAGAGACCAGAGTTCTCTTCGTTTTAAATGACTTCATGCTCGCTTGCTTCGGAAGGATGCTGCCATGTCCATGAGGACACGGGTGCTCAGGCTCGGGGAGTGTCCCCAGGGTTTAAGAATCTTCCTTCTTTTCTTCTCAGTTGCCTGAGAAGTTGCAGCTCAGGGCTGGGAGGTGGGAGGCCTGGGTCCTAGCTCTGCCACCAAGATCCCGGGAGACCTGTAGAGACTCACCCAACTGTCCCGCACCTCGCTCTCTCTCCCTTGAAAAGTGGGACTCCCGGTTCAGGGGCTCCTCCGGGCGAGGTAACCAGGAGGCTGAGCTGTGGAGGTGAGAATCTGCCGGCGATGGTGCTGCCTTTGGAATCAGAGTTGAGGTGGTCCCGGAGCTGGGTGGTCTGGGTCTGAGATCTCCGCTCTGCCACTTCCTGACCTGCCTCAGTTTCCTCATCTGTAAGAGGGTGATAAAAAGTCCTGCCTACTTCATGGGCATGGAGATTTTCTACAAGGTTCTCATTCTTTTCATTAACTTTTTTACGATGAGAGTGCAGAAATCAGGTTACTTGTGTTAGGAGGGAATGTGGCAGTGTGGGAGAAGAAAAGGGATTTTGATGTCAAATCATCTTGAGTTCGGATCAACTCTCTAGCTGTGTGGCTTTGGGATATTTGTTTAACCTCTCTGAGCCTCAGCAATCCTTCCCTTTCAATGTTCTCTTGAGAATTAAATGAGATTATATATGTAAATAACACAGCCCCCTTGTCTTAAATTAAATATGGCCACAACATTTTGCTGCTCTTTCTACCAAGAGGTGGAATCTCTTTCTCCACCTTTGAACATGAGCTGGCCTCATCACTGGTTTTGACCAATGAAACACAGTGAAAGTGACGTCATGCTACTTTGGAAGCGAAGCCTTAAGAGGAATGCAGCTTCGTCTTGGGTTGTGGGGACGGCCCTGAGACCGCCAGGGAGGAAACTGGTCTGGCTTCTGAAGGATGAGAGGCCACACGGAGGGGCCCCAGGGTGCCACATGCCCCAGCACAGATTCTAGATGTGGAAGTGAGCCTGTCTTGGGATATTCCAGCCTCACTGACCTTCCAGCCGAAACAAGTAGAACTGCCCAGCCGACTTACAGAATTATGAGACATAATAAGCTGTTGTTGTTTTAAGTCATCAAGTTTTGGGGAGGTTTGTTACACAGCAAAGGCTGCCTGAAACAGTCCTCAATATAGATTGGTCGACTCAAATCATAGTAGAGGGGAAAGTTCTTTGCGAAACACAACATGCACTTTTAAGCACAAGCTGCTGTTATCATCATCATTATTATTATTCATACTGATTGGCTATCAGACTAATATCATATAAGGTAACACAAAATAGTAATCCTCATGGGTTGATGACTTCTTTCCTGTCCCTGGGAGAAGACCACGGTCAGTTGGAACAGGCTTTGACAGGCCCAAACAAGCAGCAACCTTCTTTGCACACAAACATTTTAAATCTTTCTGTCTTCTCTTGTCTGGAATAGCTCTGCACGGCCTCACTTGGCCACCTGGGAGGGTGCCACAGCCCCTATTAATGTTGCCATACATGGCAGCATTGAGCTGAAGTGCCACGCTCTCGGCTGCCTGTGTGGGGCACAGAGCCTATTTTTAGTGTTTTACATCTATAATTATGTATGTTTCACTGCCTCTCAAATGCATATTTGTTCTGGAGAGAGGTTATAGTTATGTAATCTCGGTTATTTTCGATAGGGCAAGATGTGTTATATCAACCTGCTAAGTCTCATTCGGCCAGCGAAAACGGTCCAACGGTTTCTTCCTCACTCAGGCTCCCATGGATGCAGGGGCGAAATTAAAAATAATTAAGTACCTGTAAAGCATGGTCGTGGACAAATCAGAATGGAACCAGCCATTACATCAACTGGTGTTTATGGGGTCTATTAGTTCTGCTCTTAAGGGCCAATTTAGTCTATGAATCAATTTGTGATTTTTACAAATTAAATTTCCCTTCAAGGAAACCAATCAACTGGGAAGCGAGGCTCCATGTAATGCTGATCTTAATAGGATGGCGTCAACCTTGTGGACTGCCTGGATCAATTTCCCAAGGTGTCATGCCTCTGGCCAACAAGTTTCTCCAGTGGCGGTTTCCCCAGAAGGAAGAAGAACCGGCAAAGTCAAGGCTGAGAGGGTGGGCCCCAGTGAGGGAGATCGTGGGCCCAGGACTGGCAGATGGAGCAGGTGACCCGGGGAGGCCCCAGCTGGAGAAGGAGGAGACCTGGGCAGCACCCACAGCTTGGAGCTGCAGAGGTCCAGCCAGGGAGATGGATGGAGTCAAGTCACCTGAGCAGCTGGAAGCAGGAAGCAAGCAGATATGGGCCAAAGTCCCAGGTTTGGAAAAACCAGGCAATCAGAAGATATCCCAAGAAAGGGAATTAATTCTACCTGGGGAAAAACACACAATCTTTTATTCATTCACTCACTCACTCATTCATTCAACAAACATTGGCAAAGTATCCACTGTGAACCAGATACCGTCCTAGTTGCTAGAGAAACATAAACATTTCCTCAAGTATTCAGCTTACTTACAAGGCACCTTTTTTCCCCTATATATTAAAATGGTCAAGTGAAGAATAGAGAAAAGCATAAAGAAGAAAATAAATCTGGATTCTCATCTCTTAGAGGTAATCCTTGTTAATATCTGATACATATTCTTATTATTTGTACACAATATATATATTTTTAGTCTCAGAATTGGGGTCATATCATACAAACTATTTTTTCACTTGATATTATAATTGTGAGAAGTTTCTTATAGTTTCAATATTCTTTATGACATGACTTTTAATGAATGTAGAGAATTCCATTTTAGGAACATGCAGTAAATTATTTAACCAGCCCCCAATTGTTGGTCATACATATTGCCTCCAAATAAAGAATTTTACATCCTGCCAAAATTGTCATTTATATGCCATGAAAATGGGCCACCTAGTACTTTCATGAAAAATGAAAAACATCTAAATAAAGAGAGGAGGTCCTATCTGAGAAATGCATCCGTGAAAGTTATAGAATTATAACAAATAACTTTCAATTTGCTCTAATTTGTACAAAAATTTTCAAACTTCTGTATTTTTAATACACTATTTTATCTATTATATTTGTGGAATGATAATAACCCGTCTTGGCAAGGGTACAGAAAAATGAACACTTACATATTTCTGGTTAGAGTTCAAACTTCCATTGTGTTGAAAGATTTTAAAATGCTGACACCCAGCATTTTACCTTCTAAGAATTTATGTTAAGGAATTAGTATTAGAGATGTGTACAAAGATTTATGAAAAACAATATTTATATCAGCATTATTTTTGTGCTTAATACACAGTAACTTCTAAAAATGGAAACTATAATTACCAGTATTATCATCATCAATTCCTTTTCCAGCCCCATCTGGCTTTTAGAATAAGAATATTATAATTAATATATTTTTACATTGTATGTCATCTCTTTCCAGAATTATTTTTTGACACTTACATTGTTTTATAATCATGTTAACTGCAATTATTCAGAAATTAAGTTTTTTGGTTCTCTGCTCGGCAATCTTTCTTTTATACTGTACTTCCTCATAGCTGAATTACTTATTTTGCTTCATTTTTCAGCCACCTGGAGTATTTCTTTGATCATTTTTTTTCCAAGAAAGTAATAGGCATGCATATGTCTGAGTCCTCCCACATAAGGTTACCCACTTACAAGAGTGGCAGCTTGGCTGCACTTAACAATTCTCTGTTCCCAGTCTCATTCCCTCCGAAGTCTTTAGATTTTGAAATACTGTATCCTAGAATTTGCTAAGAAGTGTAGTCAAATAAAATTTCTTCCTTTTTTTTTAAAGGGAATTTGGGGTTTTTTCCTCCAGAAGACTAAATGGTTGTAGGATTAAAAAATTTATCCTTGAAATTCAGACATTTTACCCGAGAATGTCTCAAAGAACTCTTACAGATGCAGCAAACTTTTTCTTAAAGAGCCACTTGGGAGGCCGCCCGGTGGCGTAGCTGTTTCGTCCGCGCTTGGCAGCCCGGGGTTCGCCGGTTCGGATCCTGGGCGCCCGCCGACGCACTGCATGTCGGCCATGCTGTGGCGGCGTCCCATATAAAGTAGAGGAAGATGGGCACGATGTTAGCCCAGGGCCAGTCTTCCTCAGCAAAAAAAGAGGAGGATTAGCAACGGATGTTAGCTCAGGGCTGGTCTTCCTCAGCAAAAAAAAAAAAAAGAGCCACTTGGCTTTGTGGGTCGAAGGGTTTTGGTCGCAACTATGTTACTCTGCCACCTAGCCTGAAAGAAGCCAGAGAGAACACATAATGAACAGGTGTGGCTCATTGAAATAAAACTTCATTTATAAAAACAGGTGCCTGGCCCGCAGGATGTAGTTTGTCTTTAGAGTCTTTCTTCAGCTCAGGGGAATTTTCCATCAGGTCTCTAACTACTTTTTCTTCTTCATTTGTTCTGTTGTCATTGTTTCAAATTTCTCTTACATAGATATTGATCCCTAGCATGTAGCTTCCTTCTCTCTCTCTCTCTCCTTTCTCTTTCCCTTTCTTATTAGCCCCATTTACTTTCTCCTTTTCATTGATTTCTGGGAGAGTTCCTTGAACTCATTTCTTAATTCACAGATTCGGTTTTCTGCTCTATTAAATCGGCTCTTTACTGCCCTAAGGGCATTAGCAAATTCCCACGATTATGTTTTTCATTGGGGAGCTATCTTTCTGGATTTCAGGTTTTTCCATTAAAAGAAGCAAAATCTGATCTTATGGGAAATACTCAAGTTAGAGTTGTTTTTTTCTTGTTTCTTGATATAGTTTTACATGATGAGGGAACATTTGTTTCAAGTCCTCAGAATAAGCCCCATTTTTTAAATCACAGAAACGTTTTACATGCCTGTTAAATATTCTTTTATCATATATCCTGGCAGAGGGAAAACTGTTTACCCACTATTAGAAATTGAGACAGAGTGCATTGGAATCCTTATTTAAATATTTTACTCACAGAGAAAAACAGAATTTCTTTGTCTATTCCACAGGTTTTTTTTGTTTGTCTGTTTGTTTGTTTGTTGCTGAGGAAGATTTGCCCCGAGCTAACATCCGTGCCAATCTTCCCATACTTTATATGTGGGTTGTCTCCACAGCATGGCTGACAAGTGGTGTAGGTCCGTGCCCAGGATCTGAACCCACAAACCCAGGCTGTTGAAGCAGAAGGCACCGAACTTAACCACTACGTCCTGGGGCCAGCCCCCACAGTTTTGTGTCTTAGTTTGGGAGTTCAGTTGACTGTGGGAGCAGGAAGTGAGGTCCTGGTGAAGGTAAATGTGAGCCCAGAATTCACAATTTCTCTGGAAGTTTCTCTTCATCCTGTGCAGGTACCCAGGGCTGCAGCATCTGAAGTCTTCGTGGGGCTGAGATGCACTTGCTCCACTGTTTCATCCTCTCCCACAGTCACCCTCACCTCTTTCTTTCAGGTGAGAGCCCCACTTGCCCTCACAGGGCGGGGAAGTTTACCGCTGCCTCAATCGTTTATTTTTCTGCTGTGACTCCAATAACAGCCCTAAATTAGGGCTGCAAATCCCTTCTCTCACTGGCACAACTGCGTTTTTTGCCAATCCCCTCAGCAATACCCGTTCTTTGCTTTGCACACCATTCATGCCATGTGAGGGCCAGGTGTGGATGGTAATGTTGGTTATTTCCTGTGGGTGGCAGTGGAACAATTCTCAAAGTCCTTGAATTTGCCCCACACCAATGGCTCTGTGGTTCACCTTAAGGAATAACATCACTCCAAATGTGAGGGGTTTTTGAGGCTCTTAGGGAATCCCTTCCACTTCTGACAGGGTGCCTGCAGGCTTCCTAATTCTTTACTTCAACCACCTTCCTCCTCCATCATATCTTTTAAAGAAATCTTCCAAGTGTCTAGTTTAACCATGGCCTATTTCTTGAGCTGGTAGAGGTTCTTCCTTTCTGTCTCTCTTTTTTTAATTTGGTCACCATGAGGTTTTGAGAGGAAAGGGAATTAAACAGATAAACTCAAACTGCTATCTGGAAATGGAAGCCACAGTTTGTTCTTGATTTCTTCTGACAACTTGAATCAACAACCTTGGAAAATTTTCCTTTGCTTTTTGCAGTCACTCAATTTTATTGGAAGGCACCTGCGGTCCCCCTTCTGTTGAATAGTTCTGTTTTTTCATATGTTCTGTGATTTTTCTTCGTTTGCTTCTCTGTGCTTATCCATCACGAGGAGTTCTGTTGGCAATTGTGTGGGTCCCTGTCTGAATCATTAGGCCAGGATGATGGGGGAAAGAAATGAATTAAATGTAATGGAATTTTACTTTGCTGATTCAAAGATCCAGAAGCTATAGGAAAAGGGAGCAAGAGGTGGACAGGGTAAGGGAGTCGGGCTGGAAGTCACTGGAGCAGGAAGTTTTGACTCCTTAAGTGTTCCTGGCCCGTGTTTGGTGTTTCTGTCGAGCTCTCTATTGTAAATGACGCAAAGCCCACCTTAGACTGGGTCCAGCGAGGAAGGGAAACCAAGTGGTAGTTCTGGTTTCAAGTAAAGCTGGATCCAGAGCACAAACAACTTCCTTGAGAATCCAGTTTCTTTCCGTCAGGTTCTTAGAAGGTTCTGCCTTCTAAGTCACCTTCGTTCTCAAGAACGTTCACGTGGTACCCTGGGGCCTCTGGGTGGTAAAGTGGTTACAGCAGCCCTGGCCTCACATCCCTGCAGTTCAATCCCAGCAGCACAGAGTGTGGGTCTTCCTCCCTTCGTTCCCACTAAACTTTTTTTTATAACAGCTTTATTGAGATGTAATTCACATACCAGACAATTCACCCCTTTCAAGAGTAACTCTCAGTGGTTTTAGTATATTCACAGAATCGCGCAACCATCAGTACAATCAATTTTAGAACATTTTCATCATCTCAAAAAGAAACCCCATCCCCATTAGCAGTCACGAGGGTACTGGGTACCCTCAGTACCCCCATCTCCCAGATCTCAGCAACCGTTAATCTATCTTCTGTCTCCATAGATTTGCCCGTTCTGGATATTTCATATAAATGGAATCATATAATACATGGTCCTTTCAGCTGGTTTATTGCACTTAGCAGAATGTTTTCAAGGTTCATCCGGGTTGTAGCATGTATCAGAACTTCATTCCTTTTTATAACTAAATAACATTCCACTGTATGGATATACCACATTTTGTTTATCCATTCATCAGCTGAGGGACATTTGGGTTGTTTCTATCTTTTGGCTGTTATAACGCTACTATGAACATTTGTGTACATTGTGGGGACATTGGGTTTCATTCTCTTAGGTATATATTTAGGAGCAGAATTGCTAGGTTTTACAGTAACCCTATATTTAACCCTCTAAGGAACTGCTAGACTGTTTTCCAAAGCACCTGCACCATTTTACAACCCCATCAGCAGTGTTGGAGTGTCCCAATTTCCCCACATCCTTGCCAACCTTTGTTATTATCTATCTTTTTGGTTACAGCCATCCTAGTGGTGTCAAGTGGAATATTATTGTGAACTCTCATTAACCTTTTGAGAGCCATTCTGACTGGACCACCCTGGGTGATGTGACCATTCCTGAACCAATCACTGTGGCAGGTCCATTTGGTGCTGGATTGACCAGACCTAGGTCGTGAACTCCACCCTGGAAATCCACTCAGACCATGTGGACTCAGAATGAAGGAAGGGTAGATTCCAAGTTTAAAGTCAGAGTCATTACTAGGATAAGAGGATCTAGATGCTGGGAAGGTGAAGAATGAATGTCTGCTAAAGCTCGGCAGCCAAGAGTTGGTTGGGGCAATGACCCCGTCCAGGCCTGGAATGGCAGTCAGCGTCAGGGCTAAATTGCAAGGCATCTCTGCTGTGGGCGTCCATCTCTGTACTCACGAGACCGACCAGCTCCAGATGCTCTAACCCGCTCCCTTCTCTAGTTCTCCTCCCAATAGGGCTGTTGGGGAGCTTCTGCAAAGACCTTTTTGAAATTCTTGTCAAGAATATTCCTCCTTCACACTTGGGAGATCACGAGTCTGATTGGCTCATTGTTCAATCTGGTCCGTTCACTGGTGCATCTAACAGAAATTCTTCAGACCTTTTGGCCTGTAAATATCACTCTTCTCTAGTACCCAGTGCTGATATAAGTATTTTCCTATTTTTATATGCGGTTGGTCATTTCCTTGGGAACCTGGGAGGTAGGAGAAAGATGCGTGTACTTAAGTCGTCATCTTCCTGCCCTAGACAAGTAGCTCCAGCTTGCTTCTTGGAAACAGCTTATGCCCCAAGCAAACTTTTTCAAGACTGTGTTAGGAACAATGCTACTTCAAAACACAGCATGTCTCATTGGACATCCCCCTCAGGGTCAATAATATAATGGAATTCAGCTACCACTCATTGAAGGTTTGCTATGTGGTGGGCACTGTGTGATGCACTTTTTATGCGTTACTTCATTTCATTGTCATCAAAGCCCCATGGGGTAGACAATGTTATCTTCATATTATAGGTGAGGAAACTGAGGTTCAGAGAGGTTAAATGACTTGCCAAGAGCCACACAGTAAGTCACAATAAGGCACACGTGGTGCCAGGATTGTTAAATGTCACTGCCTCCCATCACTACTCCTACCCACAGTCTCTCACCAAACCATGCACAGCCTCCCTTGCAGATACCTGAAACCCATCCCCTGTGCTGCCCCTTCCTGGTCTGGCCATTGTCATTGCCAGCCTTGCCTGCTGGAATAACCTATGCTCTGGCTCCCTGACCCTAGCCTTGCCGCCTCCAATCCATCCTCCACCCTCTAGCCAACACGAGCCTTCTACAGTGCGACACTGATCGTCTCAAAACCCTCCGAAGCAGAGAGTTATAACTCCTAGTGTGGGGCACCCACGGGCCTCTGGGATGCTGTCTCTCTTGCTGCCCTTCATGCACCCCACCCTGATGCTAATGTGAACCACTTTCAATTCCCTTAGTGCACCATCTTCTTCTTGCTTCCATGTCTTTGCGTAAGTTGTCTCTCTGTCTTCCTACCTCTACCCCCAACTCCTCACCCTTTACTAGGTTCACATCTCCACTCTCCTCATCCTTCAAGGCCAAGTCTACAGAAGAAGCTGCTCTTCAATCCCATCACCGCCTCCACAGTCATTGGGCCCTTAGGCAGGGAGAATGGCCTGGTAGCCCCAAGTCACACCAGCATACCTGGTTGACCTCCGGGTCACAGTGGAGAGACCACCGTGGTCATCTGGTCGACCTTAACCCTTTCCCTAACAGAGACCAAGGCTTAACCATTTTCTGTGTGATCCAGTCATTTCCTCTGGGCTGCTTCAGCAACTCAGTACATATGTAACCTTGGGTCGGTTACCACAGTTTTTTCATCTGCAAATTGGAAGAGAACATTTTCCCAGATAGTCTCCAAGGCCCTTTTTCCACTCTAAATTTCAAGATTCCACGTATTATCTTGTCTTAGGGTCTACACCAAGCTGAACATGGCCTCATATTGTCCCATCTCCATTTCTCTGTCTCTGTTCCTCTCTCCACACTGCCCCACTCCCCTGTGTCACTCTGTTGCCTGGTAGGTGTGGCCTGCTCCTGGAAAGTGGTCTGGGCTGTGAGAAATAGGTCCTGTTTCTATTATACCTGAGTCTCGGGGCCTGCAACCTTGCAGGTGGAGGTTCTGAGCAGCGGGTCCCCAGCATGCTGTGTGTCCTACTTGAGGAGGAATAAAAGGCCAGGCTGGACGCCTGCCGGATGGATAAACAAACCCATACATTTCCTACCAAAAAAAAAAGGAAAGAACAAATGAAAAGATATTGATTACATGGCACTGAAGTGCCTGGGGCTTTAACAGACATTCAAAATTGGACGCAGTGCTCAAGATCAATAGTAGGTTTTATGCCTCTGACCTAAAAAATACCAGCGCCACGTAACTTAAACACAGACAGCTATGAGTAGATGTCCTAACATCTGGCACGCTTTGCTCAGGTACCTCTGACACATGTTCTCACTTCTCCACAGCCATTTTCTCTCTTTTTTTTTTTTTTTGCCAGAAAATGACAGTAAATAAATACAAGGATATTTGGGAATGTAGAATCAACTGTTTCTGATATCATTCCCTTAAAGGATAACCTCCCAGAGCAGCCCTGAATGGCTGGGGTTGAACCCCGAGCGAGGGCAGCAGATAAAGGGACACAGATAAGGTGGGATTCAGAGGTTGGAAATGAAGGAGAGAAGGATTGAGTGGCCCCTCTAGACCCAGGACCGTGCGGGCTGCTCACAGGTTCTCCCCCGTCTTTGTAACAGCCCTGTGGGATGTGAAGCACCCAGTTTACAGAGGAAGAAACACAGTCAGTCGCTTCCTTGATTGAGTGGGAGTTCGGCTGCAACCAGGGAGATGGCCAGATCATTTCCAGGGCGACATTTGCACCCAAGAATTTCCATGTATGCATGCATGTGCGCACGCTCGCACACACTTCTCGCTGAGGGGAACAAACAGCCGGAAGAGTGTCCCCATTGTGCTATGGGCTCTGACTTCCTGAGGTTCAATCTTGGCTCCACCCATTACCAGCTGTGACTTTGGACCAGTTAGTTGCCTAGCTTACCTCTGCCTCCATTTCTGCGTATGCAAAATAGGGATAATAATAATAATATCTACATGTTAAGGTTCTTGGAAGATTAAAAGGGTTAATACAGGTAAAGTTTAGCACACACCAAGCATTCAATAACCGTTAGCTAACTCCAGCAACTAGTAGACAAGTGAGTGTAGCTAAGACTGTGGCTGGGTCTCAGGGGGCCGGCATGCAGGTTCGTGTGTTGATTTCAACAGAGATCCTAGTTCCATTTGGTAGAGGTGGGGCAAAACCCACCCTAACGCCCCAGCCACGTGCGTATGAGGTGAAGCTTCGTGCCAGCCTGCCTGGCAGTGCATTCCTACCTGTTGCTCCAGCCTCCCACCCAGCTCCACCATATCTGAGGCAACGCCCTCGGGTCCCCCCTGGAGCACCCTAACTGGGTGAGTCTGCAGATTCTCTCGGTGCCCTGGCTCCCATAACCCGCACAGGGACAATCTGTGCCCCTTCTGCACCTTCTTTGTTTCCAGGCACATGTGCATTTGTCAGACAGAGTGGTACAAAGTTCTTTCCCCTAATTTTGTGGCAGGATAAGACAGCTAATCTGTTTTGACATGCTATCTAAATGGCCCTCAGATCAGTATACGGAAGAAGTCATCCATAAGTCATGTCTTTTATACGCATGTACTGGTGTGTACAAGAGAAAGAGTTATATTGGCTGTGAGAGGCTGAATAATAATGGCCGTTATTATGGCAGATTCAGGGTCTCCGCATTCACTCCACATATCAAATCCTCTTTCAATGAGGCCAGTTCCATCAGCTGTCAGATTCTATTAAATATATCCCTCAGACCTACTGACCAGCTGACAGGAGAGAAACTCAAAACCATACACCCACCATTAGCATCATAAAATGTGAAATCAGCTGGAAGGAATGATAACAGAACTGAAAACAGAAGAGATGAAAATCTGTAATGCCCTTGTGTGCTCCTAAATAGAAACCCCAAGAGTTACAAACACACCCATAAAATACCGAGGTAAAAAAACCACAAAAACAAAACAAAGGTCATCCTGTTGTATGCTTCATAACATATAATGGTTCTTTTACCTTTTGTTAACGTGAGATTTGCATAAATGTTTCATGAGGTTAATACAATGCGTAAACCAAAACGTTTATTAGACAACATCTGTGCTGCTTTCTCAGATAATGCAGGGTTTCTTCCAAGTCAGTGAAATACAACCTATCATAAGGTTGGGGTTGTTAAAATACTCGTGCAAGGGCTGTGGTCATATGTTCTACTTCTGCAGATGCTCTGGTCTTGCCAGAGAATTTCTCAGTCAGGCAAGAGCAGGAGATGGCTGGCACCCTAGGAGAAGAGGGAGAGGTTCCCTTGGAGACAGAGCATTGGGCCAGTCAAGGAATTGGGCCCTGTCAAGAGAAGAGAAAAATTTCTGCGTGTTGACTAGATCTGCTTCACCATTTCTTTAGTCTAACTTTCTAAGTTTAGATTTGTTTGCTGGGACATTCTTGAAGGGAAAAAAAATTAGATCTGTGCTTAAAATCGCCTAAGAAGCAGAGAGTGGGTCAAAATGCCCAATGGCTTTGTGAAGCTACAACCCAATTATGATATTGATTCCATATGGAACTCTTTAAAGCAAAAAACAAAAAAGTTATGAGACCAATAATTTTTAATGAAACTTGGCTTAACTCACAAGCAGGTCTAACAGATGAAACAGCAGTCCAGGCTGGAAACATGACTTTTCTTCTTTCTGGCAGGGATGAAAGGAAGCATCGTTTCAATTAAAGAAGACCCTAATGGAGATATGTTTTGTATTATCAATTTTATGCAAGGAGGGGTTTAGGCATTGTCTCCTTCACCACACGTCTCTAAGCAAGTCCCCTCTTTCTCTAGTGGGTATGTTAGGCCATTGGGAAGGTGGGCCTTCCTAATTCTGCCTTTTGAGTTGAACTTTTGGTGGAAATTTTTAGTAGAATGTTTCTATTAGTCAGCTTGGGCTGCCATAGAAAAATATCATAGACTTGGTGGCTTAAACAGCAGGAATTTATTTCTTGTGATTCTAGATGCTGGGAAGTCTGAGGTCAAGGTGCCAGCCAATTCAGTTCCCTGGTGAGGGGCTGCTTCCTGACTCTCAGATGGCCACCTTTTCACGGTATTGCCACATGGCGGAGAGAGAGAGAGGAAGCAAGTTCTCTGGTGACTAATCTTATACAGGCATTAACTCCATCATGGGGCCCCACCATCGTGGCCTCGTCTAAACCTGATCACCTCCCAAAGGCCCCATCCAAATACCATCCATTAGGAGTTAGGGCTTCAATGTATGAATTTTGGAGGAGACACAACTCAGTCCGTGACAGTGTTGTTACGAGCTCTTGTTTCCCTAAAACTTTGGAAGGATTTTGGATCAGACAGTCTTCGGAAAATGAGGGTGCCCCTCTCTTATGCTCTTTCTCTCTCTCCATACACATATATACCGCTTTACTAGGAGATTTCCTAACCTCGGCACTATCGACATTTTGGACCAGCTCATTTTTGCTGTTGGGGCCGCCCTGCACATGGTAGGATGTTTAGCAGTATCCCTGGCTTCTACCCATTAGATGCCGTTAGCACCCCTCTCCCTGTTGTGGCAACCAAAAATGTCTCCAAATATCGCCATATGTCCCTTGGGGGACAAAATCGCCCCAGTTGAGAAGCACAGATGTTAGTGTTTTCCAATCTTTGGACATCGGTTTACTGCCGTATCTGGGTAGGATAATAATCCTCTGTAGGATTATTTGCTTAAGGATAATTTTTATTTAGGTATCATCTAACTCAGCTCGTATCTAATGATTTAGCTCTATCTGAGCTGGGGATCCCACGTGTTAGAACACAGGGGAGGGACGCTGGTTGTAAGCAGCGGCGAGTGCTGCCCACACAATCAAAGGAGCCACAGAAGGATCCTCTCGTCCAGCCTCCTGCCTTCAGATGGACCAACTAGGCCCAAAGTGAGCCCGCCCTGCCTTCACAAGTGCCAAGGTGGGGAGGGAGGATCTTCCTGGCAACTTCCCTTGTCACTGCCTCTCCCGTCACTCTGCTCTGTATTCGCCATGCTCTTGTTACTATTTGAAATTATCTTGCTTAATTATATGTTTACATTTGTCTTTATTTTCAGTAGACTCTCTCCCCACTAGAATGCAAACTCCATGGGAGCAATGACTTGGCTTGCCTTCAGTGGCGGTGTGGTGCTTTAGCCAGACTTGGGGGTTCGGGTGTCAGATTGCTGGGGTTGAAATCCAAGGTCTGCTGCTTATTAGCTTTGTTGACTTGGGGCAATCATTTTGCTTCACTCAGCCTCAGTTTCCTCCTCTGTATTTATTTACACACAAATAAAATAGATAAGATTAGTTCCTATCTGATGGGTCTAAATGAAGTAATTCTTATTATATAATATGTGCTCAACAAATATAAATTATTACTGTTCACCGCTGTAATCATATATAGTGCCCAAAGTAGTGCCTGGCACAGGAAGGAGCACAATAAATATTAATGAAGTGAATGAATGAATGAGCAAATTCTCTTGTGTCTGTCTCTGATTTAAAATTCTTCCTGATGCAATTAATAATTTGCTGTCTATCCAATCCCCTTTTCTGTTTTCACGATAGCTGGAAAGCAAAGATCTAATCAAATGTTTGTTTCCAAGTAAGGAATTATAACAATCATACATAGATAAAAGGTCCAGGCTTGGGAATAACACACCACCACTAGTTTTTCATGGTAACCTCCTAAATTCTCTGCAAGGACTCCATTGGTCTCTGAAATTCAACTTTGACCTGACTCAGACACTCTTTCCTTCCTCGCGGACTTGTGGGGACCTGTCAACGCCCCAAACCAGACACGTGTCGGAGAGAGACAGTGGCAAGTGAAGCGCTTGGCATGGGAGGAAGTGCAGTTCTGGAAGGAAGAGGCAAAGCTGCCAGTGCACGGGGCATCCGCTCAGCCTCCTCCCGCATGCAAGTGGTAAATCACCATTTGCAAGAAATGTGCTCAATCAGAGAAGAAAAAGAGATGTAATTATGTCGTTTATAATGAATTCCAAAGGAAACAAAGAATTTAAGGAGAAAAACTCTGGAGACGACCAGGGAGCTGGGGCCTCTCGGATCATCTGAGCTGCCCTGGAGAAGACGCATAACTGATCAAACATTTCTGTTGATCACAGGGGGCCCTCCCAGCCCCTGAGAATGCTCGCAAGGAAGCAGGAAAACTCAGGAGCCCCAGCAAACACAGTCCGACTTTTATTAAATAAATTACACACTCCTCTCAGCTTTCACCAGCATCGATAATATCAACTTTTGGACAAACGGTTCTCTCCGGGGAATGGGTTCGGAGACTTGCTCCTAATCTTCTTTCTTTGAAGTGTCCAAGGGCTTAAAGGCATGTGTCGATATCTGGGGCCTCTGGCCTTTGTGGGAGGGGCTGTGAAAGGGTCCTGCTGTGGAGGGAGTGAGACCACCAGCATCCATGTTCCCACTCTCAGCCAGTTTCCATGCAGCCAGTTTTCCGGGTACTCCAGATCGCCACCTGCCCACACTGGGGAAGGACTTCCTCGAGGATCCTAACGTCTCAGAAGGAAATGATCTCCATGCGTCTCCTGCTCTAACGTGGGCCAAGCTCATGGGTCTTTGCCTTCAAGAATAAAAAACAGAGGAAGCCCAGGATAGTGAGCATGTACCTTGGACAGACATTTCTAAAAGATCAATTATGGCATTTGTTATACCATTAACTAACTCCTTTAAAAATTAATATGAGGGGCTGGCCTGGTGGCATAGCGGCTAAGTTTGCATGCTCCACTTCAGTGGCTAGGGGTTCACAGGTTCGGATCCTGGGCACGGACCTATGCACCACATATCAAGCCATGCTGTGGCGGCGTCCCACATATAAAGTAGAGGAAGATGGGCACAGATGTTAGCTCAGGGCCAATCTTCCTCAGCAAAAAAAAAAAAAGAGGAGGATTGGCAATAAATGTTACCTCAAGGCTAATCTTTCTCACCAAAAAAAAAAAAAAGAAAATTAATATGAGAAACAACTTTATTAATGCCTTTCTAGATTCTCTTTCCCAGCATTTCCCAAGTGTGTTGATAGAACTAATGGCCAGCATTCAGTACTGGTGTGTTATATCTCAGGCCCTGTGCTAAGTGTTTGACGGGCTTCGTCATGTGCTTTCTTCACACCAGCCCCATGAGATAGGCATTATTATTCTCATTTTATTGGATCCAGACCCTGTGTTTTTAACCTATGAGCTATTAAGTTTTTGTGGTCAAGTGAGTTTGTAAAACTCGGAGTTAACCAAGATTAATAGGTTTTGTTACAACAGGAAATCTTAGCTGTTCAATATAGTTATATCTATTAGAAATCTCCAAGAGGGAGAATACAGAGAGAATATATATACTTTCCCAAACATACTTTACTATTAAATGATTTTTCCCCCAATGCATTTCCAAGAATTGTTGTTCTACAGGAACAGGAAGCTTATATTCCTAAAGAGACAAAGAACCATTGCTGTATGGATTAGACACAATGTCACAAAGCTGATTATTGACTGATTTTTTTGTAAATGAATCATTATATTCTTACAAACCACTTTCAAAATTGCAACATCAGAATTGAAAACTTGATGTAGAGCCAGGCTCACGGCAAGCTGGACACCAAAATTCATAGGGATACTTTGGCAAAACTGTTCACTGGTTTCACCCTAATTTTACCCTCTAAGCAATTTTCTAATCTATAGGATCTTCTCCCACGCTCGGAAGAGATTCTGCCAGCAGAACCTCTACACGCCTCCCTAGATCAGGGGTCAGCAAATTACAGCCTGTAGGCTAAATCTGGCCCCATAATTTTTTTTTGTAAATAAAGTTTTATTGGCATACAACTGTGCTCATTCATTTACATATCATCTTTGGCTGCTGTCATACTACAACAGCAGAGTTGAGTAGTTGTGACAAAGACTGTATGGCCTTCAAAGGCTGAAATATTTACTATATGACTCTTTACAGAAAAAGTTTGCCCATCGCTGCCCTAGAGCTATGTATTTACAATGGTTTATAGAGCCGGGCTGCAGTGCAAAACTTCTCCAGTAGGGGCCACTGCCTAAGATACTGGGTGTTCAATTTAAGGCAAGCTACCACTGTGACTTACTCACTGTTTAAGTTCAGAAATCCTATGTGATATGTATTTTCTCCAGTGGGGAGAAGGGAAAAGACACCATGGTTATGTGTCTGGAAAAGTGTGTACATTGTCTCATTTGCAACGATCTGGAGAAGCAAGTATGACCCCACTGTTTGGAGAAGGAAACAGTTTCAAAGAGGTGAAGTCACTTGACCAAGGTTACACAGCTAGGAACTTGCGTCTAAAACTTTCTGACTCAAGGGCGGGTGCAGATTCTGTAGGACTGGTTGAGAATGGAGGCTCTAGAGTTACCTAGCCCAGATTCAAATCCTTGCTCGGTCATGGACTAGCTTTGTGACTTGGGCAAGTGACTAAACTTTGTGGCTCAGTTTCCTCAGCTGTGAAGAGGGAAGGAAAATAGTACTTTGCTCTTAGGGTTGTTATGGGACTAAGTGAGTCAATTCATGTAAAATTCTTAGACGGATGCCGGGCACAGTAAAGGCACTGAGCAAATGTTGTTACTGTTTGATGAGGGATAGGAAAGGATCAAGATAACACCCAAGTTTCTGGCTAGAACAAGCTGGGCTGGTACTTTTGTCTTTTCACATATATAGTGAACCCCTTGAGGACAGGGGGTATTTTCCTGTGTCTCCTGTAACCCCCAGTGTTTCAGATGACATATTTCATTGAAGCTTACTGGCTAGTTGAAAATAGAATCAGTGGAAGAAGCCTGTCAGGAAAGTGAACTGTTGAGCTCCTAAAGTTGGCAACAGAATGAGCCAATGTGTGGGTCAGCCCAGGTGACCGACTCCTACTTCAGCTTCAGAGGATGAGGGCTTTGTCTGATATTTCAGTTATTCACCATCCCCAGCTTAGTGCCTTAAAATAATCATTTATCATCTCTCAAGATTCTGTGTGTTGATGGGGCTTGGTGTTGTCGACTGGAGCTGGGGACTCAGTTCTTCTGGAACAACCAAGATATCTCTCTCACATGGCTGGCAGCTGGTGCCGGCCGTGGCTGACAGTCCATTCAGGGCGTGGACCAGAGCACCTCGGTTCACCTCCACGTGGCCTCTGCATTTGGCTCAGGATTCTTACAGTGTGGTCACTGGCCTCCCAGAGGAAGAGAGCATAAGTGTCCTTTCGAGGTCTGCACTTGGAAGTTCCAGAAGGACACTTCCTCTGGGTCCCCTGGTCAAAACAAATCACAGGGGCAGCCCAAATTCAAGGGGAGAGGAAATAGACTGCCTTTTGAGGGGAGAAGTGGCAAAGAATTTGTGGCCACCTTTAATCCGCCACACCTGAACTTTCTGGACCCCTGCCTACCTCCCCTGGACTATTTGGCTGCAGCCAGCATCTTCCTTCCCTGATGAGACACTTCCATTTTTCCCTCTGCAAGTTTCCCCAGGTCTTAATTCTGTGTGGTCATCTCATTGTTTGACCAATGCAGTCTGTTCAGTGAGGCTGGGAGGCAGGGATTCCCACTCCCCGCCCTTGACCTTTCAGTGAGCTTCCTAAAGCAATGTCAAGCTTGCTCTCAAGTCTGTACCTTCAGGTCTTCCTCCTGTACACCTAAATAATTTCCACTTGCCTTTCACATTTCAGTTTAGGAGACACCTCCTCCAGGAAATGTTCCCTGCTTAACACCCACCCCACTAGCTCAGTGCTCCCATTACATTATGATTTAACCTGTCCCTCCACCACCCTGCCCATCCAGTCACTGCATTTCTCCCCCAGAGTTGTCAGGAACTGCTCACTTATTGCTCATCCCCATTAGACAGAAGGTTTCACGGGGTGGGTAGAGACTGCACCTTATTCTCCATCGTATCGCCAGAGCCTGACTTGGTTCCTGGCAACTAGCTGGTGCTCAATAAATGAAATCTTCCCACTGACTGTTTCCCACCTTCCTGCTCTCAGGACCTGGACCACCAAGAATGCTAAATGTTGGGGATCGGAAGGAGGAAGGCCAAGAAGATGCGGGGATGGCCCGAGAGTCGGGGGGGGGGAACAGAGGGAGAAGTGAAGACCAAGATGGCGAGCAAAGTGGATGGCCTTTGTGAGCCAACAATCCTGCTGTCACCCACTCGAATTCAGGCACGCGCAGCTGTCCCCACGGCTTCCCAACCTCTTGTGAAGGCTTAAATCCCAAAAAGTGTTTTATTCACGTCCAAGCACACCTTACTCCCTGGCATGGCTCAGAGACTCTGACCGGGAAGGAGAGGAGGGCCCGTCTTTGGGTTCCCCTGAAAATTGTTCTTCCAAAGCAAACACATGTGAGTTTGTAAAGGCAGGTTCATAAAAAAGAAATCAGAGGGAAAGTGCTGAACCTAATAACGCCCCAGTCCCTTCCGCCTTTCCAGAGGCATGTGGGGCCCGACGCCCCGGTCAGGTCTGGCCACCCACCCTGACAATGACTGGCCTCTAAGCTCAGAGCCCTGGGGAGGCTGCCGTGGCCCCTCTGCTGGAAATGTTGCCTCAGCCGGCCTGTAACTCCAGGGTGGTGGAGGTGAGTGTTTATTCATATCAAGTAGCACCTGGCTGAGCAGGGGCCTTCCTCCCCACCGTGTCCTCCTGCAGGACAGGTTTCAAAGCAGCTCCTGAAATCCCTCTCTCTAGGTGTAAACAAAACTGCTGATTCTCTCTGTATCTCACTTTCCCTCACTTCTTCCTCCCTAAAAGCGACTCCCACATCCCCAGCTCAGAACATCCACCCCTTACTTCCTCTGTGCAAAATACCGTTGTGTGTTTCCTGATCCTTGCTGCTGAGACCCCAGAGCAGAGGAGAAGAGGGTCTGAGCTCGACTTGGGGTGCAGAAAGAGCAAAGCTGATGTCTCCCTGAGCTTCCCAGGCATAGCCCTCACATGCCAACATTTGTCACACGCAAATGAACGTGCTATCCCCAACATGATCAATTTCACATCAGTCCTGCTGACTTGGGCTTACTGGTTGCCAGAGAGCATTTTTCTTTGTTAAGCTTCACTGTGATCATCACACTTTTTGTTGAACTGACAGTAGAAATAGTCCACAGCTGACGACCCAAATGCAGCCCGATGCGCAACTGCCCTAAGCTTCCATGGTAGGGGTGCGTGCAGGCCCCCAGCATCCTAGTTCTTGAAACTGATCTCTGCAGAGGCCTCTCCAGGGCTGCCATGATGCACAACTCCAGGGAGACGCCAGTCACGCTGTGCTCTTGTGCCCAATGCCCCCTGGAACTGAGCAAGGCAGAGTGTGCAATGTACACAGTGGCCCTGGGGCAACCCCTTTCTGAATCTGGGGGTTCTGGTGGGCAAGATGCAGGGGACCCAGAGATCCCGTTTATTAAAAGCTGTGGCAACAGGAGTGGGGCCCAAGAGGAGAGTGCCCATGTTTACAACCCCCTTCTAGGCTGTGCTTTCTAGGTGCTCTGCTGCCTGACTCTCTGCCCAAGCCCCTTGATGGAGGCATCTTTAGTTTTAGCTGGCCAAGTCCAGCTGTCAAATGATACTCAGGGAAAGAGGGACAGCTTGGATACCACCAGCTGGCTGGAATGCAACGTGGGTTTGATGGGGGTAACAGGAGACCTTGTAGAAGATGAGGGTGCCTTCCATGGAGGGGCAGGGACAGAACAAACCACAGGGAGGTCTCCTCACCCCAATTTGCCTGCTGCCTCTTAGCAAGAGACAGAGCACTCTTATCAACTGATGAATTCAGCCAGCTGGTCAGGGTCGCATACCACACGGTGGCTGGGCCTGGCTTGGCTGTCTAGCCAAGAACAGGCTAGCCTTTGTTCCTGTGTGACTGGGAGTGCTGCTTGGGGATGGAGGACCCAGGGTGGGTGCAATTATGGGATTTTTTTAAAGGTATAGAAATTGTATCTCCCACCTTGGGCCTTGGGAAAATAAACTGAAGAAGGGAATGTGATGTTAAAGGGGCAAGTGGAGTCATTTTCATTGCCAGCAACTCCTCTTCCCGAAAGTGACCCTATGAGCTTATGTACCTTCTTGTTTTTGCTGGAGCCACCAATGGTGACAAAACACTGTGTTTAACTTTTCAAACTCTGTTCACTTTACCCTAAGGTCTTATTCTCTAAGGACTTGGAACCCTAAAGTCTCAGAGTTTAAAGAATCCTTATAGGTCATCCATCCATCCATCCATCCACTCATCTAACCATCAACTCATCCATCCACCCACCCACCAACCACCCGCTCATCCGTCTGCCCACCCACCTACCCACTCACCCACCTACCCACTCACCCACCTACCCATCCATCCATCCATCCATCCATCCACCCATCCAGGAAGAATTCACTGAGCACTTACCATGTGCCACCCAGTGGCGAACAAGGGAGACAAAGTGCCTGCTCTTGCGGAACTGACATGCTGTGGGGGAAGATGGACAATAAACAAGTAAGCAAATAAATAACCAAAATCATTACAAGACCGTGGTAAGTGCCCAGAAAGAGGAAACCAAGGAGATGTGAGGATGAATGCAGAGGCCTAGGGTGAGCAGGAAAGGCCTCCCCAAGAAGGCAACACTTACGCTGAAGACTGACTGACAAGGAGCCAGCCACACTGAAAACGGGAGGGGAGCGTTCCAGCAGAGAACAGCCGGCGTTAAGTGGAGCCTCCGCCGTGGGCGCAAGCTCGGCGAGTCTGAGGGGCAGAAAGAGCCCAGCGTGGCTGGAACAGTGTGAATTTTGCAAAAACCGCTTGTTCGAATGAAATATTGCACGAAGTCTAATATAAAATAAACCGAAGCAGGAGGATTCAGATAAAGCCGGTTTAAAACCACCGATAGGATTCGACCGCCGGCAGAAGCTCAGCTCTCTCCTCTAATATTCAGCATTTGTGGGAATCCCTTGGTGAGGCTGAATCACTGCCTCCCAAACCGGCAGAGGTCACGGGCATCTCAGAAGCGTACATGTCTCAGGGGGTGAGTGTTGAGGCAGACAGGGCTTTCCTGGGGGGACACACCTTCCCGAACAAAAACCTGCGTACCCGCTGAAGGGTTGACATTCTGCTGGCCAGATCACGCTGTGGGTCCCCCTCCCAGCCGCTGCAGGCCTATCCCAGCTGGTTCTCGCTGAGCAGCATACAGGACATATTTCAGACCAGGAGACTTTGAAGTATGTGTTCTCTTAAGTCTTAACAATGTCAAGCTTCATAACCCAAGAACTGGCTTGCTAGCTTCCTACTTTAAATTGCTCATAATTTGAAACATGCAAACATTTCCACTTTATCAAGCTGGGCTACTAAACATATTATTGCTGGAACCTGCATGTTTTATGGTCTCCATACAGCCAGGGAGCTGAGTTTTATTAAAATAGACTGTTAAGAGGCTCAACTCATTACGGAATCTTCCAGGCCCCAGAATGAAAGAGTTTTGTTTATTCTAAGGGTAGAAAAAAAGGGCTGGGCAGAGGGTGGGGAAGAGAGTGTGTGTGTGTGTGTGTGTGTGTGTGTGTGTGAGAAAGTGGTGGGGGGAGAGGTAGAGAAAAAAGCAGAGACCACCAACAGTCTCAGCCCTGCCCCTCCCTGCTCCTCCGCCCCGCTTCTGTGTGAGCTGCCTGTCCGAGGCCTAGCGTTTGTTTCCGGGGCTATGAATCTGTTACTTGTGGCAGAACTGGGTCTGGCTTCAAGACAACTGGAATTTAGCAAAGAAAGGTGATTCTTCACTTAGGAAAAAGGGCTCGGGCCTCCGTGAGGGCGAGCACGCCAAGAGTGTTAAAAATGAGATCTGGCAAAAAAAATATGCACTGTGCACAAAGGTTTTTGAATGATATTGATGGTGCAAACACGGGCCTGGCCGCCTCTGTCGTTTTGGTGTGCTCCTGGGCTGGGGGCAGTATTTAATGATGTTAAGGATAAGACCATGTCATACAACCATTCCTATATATTCGATTAGCCTTCTTTGTTTGCAGGAGCAGATACAGTGAGCTGCTGGTAGCATGCTGCTCCCAACCTGCCACATGTCATTGCTATGCTGGTCCCCAGGCTGGCCTTGTGGAGAGGAGAGGCCCTGAGACTACATGGGGTGCTGGAGAGGGACCCAGCTGTCCTCGCATCCCAGATGAGTCTGCAGATAGACTCCAGCCCCAGATGCCATCTCAAAACAATGGCATGACAGACCTCAAGTGAGACCAGCAGAAGAACCACCCAGCTGAGCCCAGTCAACCCACAGAAGCAGGAGACACAAGAAATGGCTGTCACCATCTCAAGTCACCGAGGTTTGTGTTGGTTGGTTGTGTAGCAATAAATAACCAAAATGCTTCACTTTGCGCCCTTCCTCCTCTCGGGGGTTTCAGGAAGAGAAGCAGCTCTCCAAGGGCAGACAAAGATGCCTTCCAGCCATCCCGATGATGATAATGCTGTCACTGACTGAAGATCTGGAATGTCCCAGGCACCACTTCGCCGTGTTTTATCTGTTGCCTGAGGTGCGTTCAGTTATTGTCCCCACTTTGCAGAAGAGGAAACTGAGACTCCAAGTCTGATTCTGGAGTCCTGTGTTTGATTCCTACACTGCACAGACACCACAGTCCAGCTCTCACAGCCAGGCCCACCGCCCTGCACCACCGCGGTCACACAGGCCTTGCACCAGGTAAGTGCTCAGTAATGACACAAATGACACGGGCGCCTCCTCTGCAGTCACCATTCCTTCCACTTTTACTAAGTTATCACCTGGTTGCCAGGAACTGTGCTGGATTCTAGGAATGTCCCCAGAGCCTGGCAGGAGACTCACTGCCCTCCCTCCCATGGAGGCTGTAGCAGTTCTTGTCCGGGCATCCCAGAGTGGCCAACGAGCTTCTTTAATCTCTGTAATTGCAGCGCCTGATGCAATGGCTGATCCTGCACAAGCAACCGGTGTTTATGAAATGGGTTTATGACCAAATTACATGTGAATAAACAAGAG
Source organism: Tapirus indicus (assembly GCA_031878705.1). Lineage (NCBI taxonomy): Eukaryota > Metazoa > Chordata > Mammalia > Perissodactyla > Tapiridae > Tapirus > Tapirus indicus. Next base: position 32,724,228 of record CM062927.1, read on the forward strand.
ATGGCTGGATGGACGATGGCTGGATGGACAGACGGATGGATGTATACACAAACCAATCACATTCTGATGCACATACATTTTAAGAAGGCTGTGTAATATCTCTTATAGTGCTTTTAATTTTACAGGGAGTGTCATTCTCACCTCTCTGTGATTTTTTATTTGACCTGGGTACAGGGCAGAGAGGGCTGGGGAGTGAGAGCTGGCCGTGGAGGAGGTCGGAAAGGTGTTAACAAGCTATAAATGACCTTCCTGGCCTATTCAGGCATAAGTAATGTCCCCAAATTGCCTACAGTCAAAACTGCCAATTCCAAGCTGATTGCGATGAATCAGGCTCCCCCTATACGCAATAATGTGATCAATTTCTCATTTCGCTGAATAAATAAGCTGGAAGATGGGGAACTGTCTCTGACCCACCGTTGACCTTCCGCCTCATTATTCATATCAGACTTATGACATGCATGTAAGAAATCCCTGGTTCAATTTTAGCTAATTATGTGTTAGGACTGCAGGCTCTGCGAAGTGTTACTGATGGTACAAGTGCCCAGGGACCTCCGGGTGGGGAAAATCACACTGAGAAAGCCTTTGTCTAGAAGGAGGGAGGCGGGGGAGCAGTCTCCTTTTCTTTCCCCGGTCTTAAGCTTACAGCTAGCATGTTCATGCGCTTGTACATGTGTATTTACCTCAGTAGTGACACCCCACTAATTTATTACATCTCCGACTACTGTTGACTTGCATCTTTTTATCGTACTTAGTGGAGATCAGCCTCACAGATCAATTCTTTCATTGGGAATAAATCCTGCCATAGTCTTTCCCCTCTCCCTGCCCCACACCGTGTCCCCCTGCTGCAGACACTGAGGGACCAGAGCTTTGGGAAACATTACAATTTTTTGTTTAATGGGCTGGCTGCCTCTGGAGAGAATTCTGGGGAAGCTACAGGAGTAGTTTGTGTGTGTCGTGAGGGATGAAGCCCAAGTGGGGGATTTGGCAGGTGCCACCCGCAGAGATGCTGGGGGCTGTTGACCTGGTCCAGGGGCCATGTGGCTTCCCTGGAAGAGGACACCAGTGGGGACTCCTTTGGGAGGAGCTCATTGGCTAGGTCTGCAAGACCGGGTGCCTGCCCCAGAGGGGGCCTGGATGGAAGGTCTGTGATTGGTCGCCCTTGCCGGGGGTCCATCTGAGATTTCACCGTAGGTGACTCCCAAGAAATCTCCCAAGACTAGAAGGGTGCAGCTATTTTCAGGTGCAAATATGTTTCCGTGAGAGAACAAAGGCCTTCAGTGTGCACTAGCTGTCATGTGGCCTCTATGAAGATCTAGTCCTTCCTCGTTTTCAGAGTTCCTGAGAATTCCCCCCAAGCACTCTCACCTCAGGAGATGTGTTGACCCAGCATGTCCACTCATGTTGCTCAACATACAATTTCTGAACACGGGTCACGCTCTGGCCTAGACTTTGAAGGTGAGTAAAAGAGGAATAGTGTTATCGGGTACATCTGCTCCTCCTGGAGCTTTCTGTCCAGTGTGGAGACAGAATATTTAAGATGTCATGGTGAAGAGAGGTGAGTTAGGGAAAATTCACGAGTGCGTGTGGCATAGGGGAGGTGATGGATTTGGGGGTGAGAGAGGCTTCCTGGAGGTACCCCTGGAGGATGAAAAGCTGTGGTACAGGGATGAGGTAGACAGGGGGTAGAATGGTGGGGAGGGGACTGTCCCGCTAGAAGAATGTAGGGTAACCCAGAGGTAAGAGGGAGCACGGCAGGCTGGAGGTGAAAGAAAAGGCCAAAGAGGCAAGTAGGACCAAGTCCTGAAGGACCCCATGTGTCCACCTCTCATGTGAATGTTCCAGTTTGGGGAGTGGGCTCCATTCATAATTACTTTAGCTCTTAAAGTCTAGGATAACAATCTTCAATCAGGACCGCCCTGATTACCCTGAATAGGGTCACCTTATTTAAAAATCACGTCCAGGAGCTTGGATTTCTTGGATTTTATCCCAAGGTCCCTTGAAAGCAAATGGCAAGATCAACTTTGCATCTTAGGAGGATCACTGGCTGCCTATGGTTAATGGTTTGGAAGAGGACATGACCGATGGAGAGAAGCAGGAAGAACCAGTGCCTTGCATGCGGTGGGCTGGGACACTGACTAGGTGGGATTATATCCATATTACAGGTGCAAAGACTGAGATCCAGAGAGACAAAGGGACTTGCCCATCATTAGCCACCATTGGGTGACTGGCATCACCTAATCAATCAAAGAGAGTTCCATCATAGACCCAGTTTTGCTGCCTTCTACCATGGAAAACCTATTTTTTGTTTGGGAGATGGGAGCAGCCCCAAACATAAAGTCCACTATATAAAGCCCAAGGAGACAGGAAAGAATTTGTCACTTTTAAAACAGCATGGCTTCCAGGGGGCCAAACCCTGTGCATCTCAACAAAAGAGCTAAGGAATCTGTATTTCTGAGAAGCAGTAACCCAGTGTCTTAGATGATCAAGAACAAAGATTTCCTTCTTCCTCTGGAATGTGAATGACTGGGCCAGGGCTCCCCAAAGTCATTGGGAACCACTGGTCCGGCCACACGTCCCCAAAGGGCCTGCCAACGTCACCTCCCTCAGGGCTGTGCATGTGCTTTTCCATCCACCTGGAACATTCTTCCACTGAGAGTCACATAGTTCTCTCCTTCATTTCACTCAGGTCCCTGCTCAAATTGTGGCTCCTCTAAGAGGCCTTTCCTGACCGTCTTCTCCAAAACAGTCTCGCCCCTTTAGGCATGATTGTTTTTTCTAACTGACATCAGACGTCCCGCGGTTGTGGGTTGTTATCGGTTCCCCCACTAGAATGTGAGCTGCCTGAGGGCAGGGACTCTGTCTCGTTCACCCCTGTGTCTCCAGGGCCTTGCATACAGTCAGTGTTTAATAAGCGTATGAAATGAGTAAGTCAATACTGAAGGCACTGTTTTCATGGAGGATTCTCGGAGCGGGGGGGGGGGGGGGGGGGGGGGGGGGTGGTCTCTGCGATGTTGAGAAGGGTCTGTCGCAGAAGGACAGAACAGGGCATGGGTTCTTCCCTCGGCACACTGACCCCTGGACCAGTGGCTCCCTCCCTCCCCAGTCCCTCTGCATCCCTGAGGCTGAGAAAGGTCCAGGCACAGGGCACAGCCCAGCAGAGGTTTGTTTGAATGATGAATGACTTGACTGAGCAGCCTGTTAAATCTCCCCTGGGGTCAGGACCAGAAGTGGATCCCGGCCAGAGGAAGTTGTGAAACCACGGGGAATAATAGCATTCTCACTATCGGAGCTACCATTTATTGATTGCTTATTACGTGCCAGACACAGTGTAATCATCTCACATTCATTATCTCATTTAATCCCTGCAAATCCCCCATTAATCGGTACTATTATTAGCCCCATTTTACCTATGAGGAAACCAAGACCCAGAGAGGTTAAATAAGCAACCCAAGAGGCTGCAGCAAGGGAGCAGAACAGTCAGGATTTGCATCCACACCACTCGTCTCTAGAGCCCGCTCTGGGCTGCCCTGCAAGCTTGGAGCAGAGGAGCCCAAACCCCGGCGGATGGTGGGTTACATTTGGTGAGTATGCACCGTGGAGGAGAGCCTTCTAGATATCTATCTGCAAAGAAGAGGGAGAAGAGGAAATTCTCACCCTGGGCATACATGTGTCTGACGGGGGAGGCATAGCCCATCTCCCCAAATACTTCGGGAGATTCCAGCTGGGGAAGAGAAGCCATCCCTCCCTCCGTATTGATGACCATAGAACAGTGGACTCTCTCTAGATAAAACACAAAAGTCCAGATGAGTTTAGACTTCACTCCTCTGTTCGTCCGTTCATTCCGCCATTGTATTGGGTTCCTACCTTATGCCGGGCACTGTTTTGGGGGCTGGGGTTCCAGCGGGGCACAGGGCAGATAGATCCCTGCTCCCCCCGTCTCCTGGAAGAGATAAGAACCGTACAGGGGGACGATCCTGGAGCTGAGAGAGCAGAGCAGGGGGCTGAGGCTCCTCGAGAGGTTCCTGTGGAGGACTGAAGGGAGGGCAGGAGCAGGCCAAGTAAACGTGCTTGGAGGTTGAAGGGTGCGGCGGGAGCACCAGCCTGGCTTTAAGGAACCGAATTCATATGCCCAAGTCGGGAGGTCGTGCAGGTGGAAGAAGTGGGTCTCTATTTTGAGGAGGGAGGCAGACCCTATACGCAGACTTAAGAAAGAAATCAGTTGCCCAGAGGAACCCAGCCAAGGCAGGGGGTGGGGCTGAAAACCTGCTCACCAGCCCTCTGCAAGCCGCATGCGCAGGAGCCGCATCCACCAGAGCCAATGCCTTTTCAAGTTCACATCAGCTCCCCTCCGGGCCAGCAGTGGCCCCCCTCAGATTGCTCCATAAACATGCCCCAGTGTGTTTCTACTGGTTGGAAGTAGCCTGGACTCTGGAGGGCCAAAGCAAATATTTTTCCTCTCTGAGCCTGACGTGGCTCCACAGTGGGGACAATTCCTGGTCAGGTAGCTGACTTTGGGAGCTGGAGGCTCAAGAGGCACACTACAGCCGTCCGTCCTCAAACCAGAGACAGACTCCTTACCTGGTTACGGGAAGAACTGGCCTGGGGCCACTTCCCTCCCCCATCTTTAAGGTCGCTTTCATAAAGTCACCTTCATATGTGTTTCAAATTTGCCACAAACTCCACTTAAAAATTTTTCTTGCTTTTTCCATTTCTTAGGATTCCTCCAAAAGTCCCTGACAAATATTTGCTAATGGGCTCACAGTGTTGCAGATCAAGGTCGTGCCTCTGAGTGGTCCAGGTCGAGGCCGGGTCCTCCCAGGGCAGAGCCCCGGCCTGGGCAGGAAGCGAGCCACGATGAAGTTCATGTAAAGAAAAATGAAGGCCTCTCTCTCCGCGACTCAGCGCCCCTCCGCCTGCTCTGACCCGGAGCCAGGGATCGGTGACCAGTATCTCAGTGGCTGTTTTCCGTGACAACTTGCATGCCTGAGCTCATTCATCAATTTCTATGCAACAAAATCAGTTAGTGGAAAAGTCGCATGAGTTCCTGAATCCAGGGACGAAGCGGGGGCACCGTGAGACACAAGACAGACTGTTCCCGTGATGGTAGGAAAATTCCCAGCACCCCCCAGACCTCCCTTCCGGTCCCCAGCTGCCCTCTCACTTTTTCCATGGCCTTATCAATGTCTGATAGGCAGGGACTAGCCCAGCATTCAAAGGAAAAGGAAGCCCTGGGAAACCAGAGCCCACCAGGTCCCCCCGCCACACACACCACAGCCCCACACAGGCTCAGACCCAGCGCTCAAAGCATGACATCACCCCGCACGGTCACATCTCCTCTCTCCCCTGCACATGAGGACTCTGGAATAGGGAGGAGGCTGAGCTGGACAGGAAGTCATCAGTGACAGAAGGCCACAGCACTCTGACAAAATGGATGAGGAAGACGGGACCTCCTGAGGGGTCTGTTGGTAGCCTCTGGGTGTAGATGTCAGTCATTAGTGCTGCTCACCAGATATTTCTGGTTCTCTCCCCTCCTGGGCTCCAGGTAGGATTGTACTTCCTGCCCTCTGCCTCCCAACCCCCTTGGGTGAGCGGGACCGTGACCAGTGCTGGCCAGTGAGTTGCTAGTCGGACTGACACGCATTCCTGCCTGGCTAAGCATTTAATTGCCAGGGAGAGATCTTCTGGGGCATCTCTTCTCTCTCTGGTACTGTGTCACGATGGGCAGTGTTGGAGAGGGTGGACGCTCCGCTCACTGGGATGCCTGGGTGACTACAGGATGAATGGGACCCTTCCACCAAGCGCGAGGGACAAGTAGCACGAACAAGAAATGAACCTGTGTTGATTCATGTTTCCTACACGTGGTGCTGTTTCTTACCGCCATGTAACCTAGCCCCCATTGACGGAAACAATGGTGTGGAACCACGGAGGGCAGGCGGAGGAGAGGAAGCTCTGGTTTCAAGCCTCAGGACTCCCAGTTTAGTGCTCTTTCCTCTGCAGCTCCTCTTAAGAACACAAGCAACAACTTTATGCTTTGAATCACTTGATGAAATTTCTCTGAGTCTTATTATTCTCAGCTATAAGATGAGGATGGTGATGCTCAACTCTCAGCATTCCATGAGGATTTAATGAGATAATGCAGGTAGTGTGTCTAGCCTGCCGTCTACACTAACTAACTGTGTTGCATTGATTCTAAAATGCCTGTTTTTTCACCTTCAACATTTCTGACATTTACAATCAATGCCATCTTCCAATTAATTGGCAGGTTTTTTTCTTTCTCAGTGGCATATAAACAACGCTGTGTCTTACTTTCAAATGGTGTCAGTTACTTAAATATGGTAGCTGGCACTCCGTAAATGGTTCTTATCTTTCACGTTATCCCACTGAACTCTTCTGGGTTTGCATCTGGAAATGGGAATCATAATCATAATCTCAAAGGAGCTGATGACGTGGAAATGCTTTCAGAGTATTAAGTGCTCGGCAGTGGACTGGGGAGTAACCCTCCACGGGGCATTGCCTCCAGGCAGCCTTTCTGACCACACCCTCTCAGAGCACACGCATGTGCATCTAGAACATTTAGTTCCTGCAGAGCTCTCGAGGACTCCGGTACTTAAGGTGTGGTGGGAGATGGCACAGCTAGATGGATGCAGCTGCCCAGTCAATGCTCGGCTGAAAAAGTGGAACTATAGAGCAGAATGATTCAGCCAGACCCGGGCTGAAATGCCAGTGTCATCTCTCAGAAGCCATGGACTCTTAGACAATCTATTTGTCCTTTCAGACTCAGATTTATATCTGTAACATGGGGACATTAAAGATTCTTATAGAGTTGTTGTAAGGCTAAATAAAAAAAAAAAATATATATATATATAAAGTGTACAGAGCTTTGCTCTACAACATTGTAGCCACTGGCCACACTGGGTTATTCAACATTTGAAACTTGGCCAGTCCAAACTGAGGTACCGTATAAGTGTATGAGACTCACTGGATTTCAAAGACTTAGTACGAAAAAAAGAATGTAAAATGTCTCACTAAAAATGTTTTATACTGATATTGAAATAATATTGTGGAAATGATAATATTTTGAATATACTGAGTTAAGTGAAATATACTATTAAAATTAATTTCACCTGTTTCTTTTTACTATTTCTTATGTGGCTACCAGCAAATTTAAAATTATGTTCATGGCTCACATGTATGATGGTGTTAGGTTGCTCTAGAATGACGCCTGGCCCCTAGTAGGTACTCAGTAAATGTTGAACAGAGACAGGCAGGGTGCCAGGGGCTCCTGGGAGAGAATTCCGGGGTGATCCCAGGGAACCACACTAGGAGAAAAAGATAACCTCTTAATGGGGGCAAAATCACCCTAATGGTTTCACAATGAAAGAGGACGTGCTTCCCATTTTGGTGGTGGGTAGAGATGAGGGACAATTCATCTGCTTTTTTGTCTCCTGTCCCCACACTCCCTCCCCTCACCGTGCTGGTGCTTATGCTTCTCAGGCCCAGAGATGACCTTATCTGTGATCTTGTTTGTCCCCCTCACTAAGACGCCAGCTCCCCAAGAGCTAGCCCCATATCTGTCGTGGTCACTCTTTTATCCCCGGCATCTGTCATGGCATCTGGCTCAAACTAGGTAGTCAATATAAACATTTGTTTAATTTCTCCAGAGGGTCTTAAGACATGAGGACATTTACTGCTCTTCGCCTACCCCCAAGTTCTAATATGTGAGCAGTGTTTTGTAGGAGCAAGAGCTTGGGATTCGAGCTACACACATATGCTCAGGCAGGAATACCTCTTAAGCCTCAGTGTCTCCATCTGTCAAATGGGACTATTCCTACTTCTCTTAATATTTACTTCACAGAGCAATTGTGGAGTCAGATGACAAAGGTGGACAGTGAGTGAAGAAGGTGGGAGATGGGAATGGGTTACTCAGCTCGTCACAGAAATGAGCCTCTTGGAAGCAACATTGTGAAAGTGATTTTGCCCATTTCAGATATTTTGCTGGGTTCTCAGCTGTATCGCGCTAAGAGAGAAGCATCAAACGCCTTTCTCTGGGGAGAGTACCTTCCTTATGTGGGTCTGAGCTGAAGGCCACTTTCCCCAATGGTAAGGGACATACAGGTGGGCACATTCTTCTGTATGACACCATTAAATGCACACTCGTATGCCACCTGCACACCTGGATCCACAGCTTGGGGAGAGAGGGTGGACATTTCTATTTACCCTTTCATGACCATTAGTGTGGGGGTTTAAAAAGTATTTCGTAGATGATAAGTTCCTAGACATAGGAATGTGATGAGACTTGTCGTGATGATGATGGGGGTGATGATGGTGAATTTTTGCTATAAAAGAACAGAGAGTAGAAGGAAACCAGTGGACAAAAGTTACAGAAAGATGGACTTGTGGTGGTGGGAGATCGCCCAACTAGTAGCAGAAGACCTGAATTCAAGTCTGGGTTCTATTCTTTTGAGCCTCAGTTTCCCCAGCGGTAAAATGGAGGGGGGCTGGTCTCTGTCTGGCCCATCTTGAAGAGTCACTGAAAGATGAGACATGACGATGGATGTAAAATCACTTTAGGAACTGTGATACCCTTTACAAATGCAAATGATTATTGATTATCATTAGAGCATCTATCAGCAAAATAGGCTGCCTTGTGAAGCCGTGTCAAGTGGCCAAAGATGACGTGGAGTGAGACTGGGTCTCGGAAACCAGGTCACGTGGAGAGAGCGGAGGCTCAGGTCAGAAAGATTTCCGACCGGTGTGAATACACGTGAGCCTGGGCTGCGGCTGGAGCAGAAGCCTCTAATAAATGGCTGGCTCGGGTCTCTGGACATCAAACCTTCCTCAGAAATAATATTTTGAGGAGTTAAGTGTCAACGAATAGGAAACACATGGATTAAATTTCCATGAAATACATATGGATGTAAAAAATGAGACAAAGGCTGTGGACACTGCATGCTGGCATTCATTTTACCCAAACAAAATAAAATGAAAACCTCTGAAGCAGTGGACTTCTCCCAGAAGGATTCCTCTCCTGGAGCCCCAGCAGCACGCTCCAGTTCCCATAAGACGAGGTGTGAGAAACGAATGGAGTGGAGGAGGGAAAGGAGGTACCCCACCGGACGGGCCACAAAGCTGTCCTGGATGTGGCTGTTGACTCCTCGCCTCTTCCCGCATGCCGCCTTGGAACGGAGGGAACCGACGTGAAAGCCTCTGGGAGCTCCGGCTGTAGAGCGGCAGGTAACAGGGCTATTTACAACGGCGACAGCCAGTTCCTGGCCCTGCTCTGCGAGCGAGCTCTAGAGCTGACTGGGATGCACCAGAAGAAACGCGAGCTAAATAATGTTTAATTGACAGAGCAGATTGTTTACTTTTGAATAATTGCACTAAATTGCAGTGCTTAAAAAGTACTTAGACTTTGCAACTTGGCTCTGCGGGCCTGCTCCAGTGGGGACGGCGCGGGCCTGGGGGGTGTGGAGGACCCTTGGAATGGGCAGAGGGAGGGATCACGCAGGGGAGATCCGCGCCGGTGCCTCTCCTGGCTTTGCCGAGGCGCTTTCATCAGCATTCAGCTCACCTGGGCACAGGTTCTCCTTGAGCTCTGCAGCCTCCCCCACCCCAGGACGGAGCACATTGTCCTCGGTGAATGGACCCTCCGCAGCCCTGGAGGGTACTCCATACCCACACCTGTTGCCCACATTGTGGTGTTAACAGTTCTCAGAATCTGCTACTTTGAGCAGAAGCATAATTCCCATCAAGACGGGCGACCCAAGGAGCCTGGGTCCTGGTCTGGGGCCCCCAGTCGACGTGAACTTGCACACAACCAGAGCTGATTTTCAGCGGGTCAATAAAACATCAAAATATTTCTGCCCTGGTTGGGACACAGCTCCTGCCCAAGCTTCTGAGTGTCCACTGCCTTCCTGGCTGCCCCAATCCCTTCTCTGGGACCCCCAAGACAATTCCACAACCCAGAAACTGAAGAGTCCATCCTTGGCACTGAAGGGATCCTTTAGGACCCTCCTCCAACACGTGGGCAGTGTCCATCCCGGCTGGCCGATGCCCACACCATAGCAGTTGTTCACGCTACAAATGCCTATGACTAGGTAGGTGGCTGTGAGTCATGTGGAAGCCAACCAGGTGGGGGCATTTGATGGAAGTAAATGTACCCAGATTATAAGATTGTTCCTTGTCAGACCCCTGCTCACGGCATCCACCCCCAATCCCTGCCACCTCAATCCCAGGCTGGGCTGTTTAAAACATTTGGTGCTACAGGCAAAATATCTAAGTTTTCTAATATGCTTCTCAAGGGCCCGTGAAAGTATCTGAGAACTGAAAAAATATTTTTGGCTCTAAAATAAGAAAAGAAAACCACAAAATTAAAATTAATATATGTTTAAATGTCTATAAACCATAACATTCCATCAATGACTCAACTGTAAGCCAACTTAATTTGTGTATCGTTCTATAAAAAATACGGTTAATATCTACCATGGGTAAGTTTTAATTGGTTTGATACAATGAGGGCGAGGCTTTCTAAAGAAAGAGTCCCTGTGGTCCAGAGGGTCATAAATGGGCTCGAGCCTGGTACCAAGAAGGCAGCTCTAGTCTCCGTCCTCCATGCCACTACCCTGCTGAGCCACTGACCACCCCCTTCTTGAATTGCCTCCTTCCCTGGCCCATCTGACAAGACGAGACCCCCTCTGACCGTTTGTTTCTAGTTCTTTTGCTGCGATGTTTTTGATGTTTGATACTGAACTGCGAGTGTTTGCCTGCCTGCTCTTCTGCTCTCCCACTCTTACTCCGAAAGATCATCCGCCCTGAGAGTGTCAGCTGTCACCTCAATGTGGCCGGCTTCCAAATCCGTGTCCCCAGCTTCAGCCTCCAACCGAGCTCCAGCCCCATGTCTCCCGGTGCGGATTGAATGCTTCCTCTCGGACATCCCTCACAAGCCTCCCACCCAGCACGTCCCAAAGCCACCTCGCCTTAACCCAAATTGCTGCCCTCCGCACCCCCGCTGTACCACATCTACCCTGTTTTCAACAATAGCAAACACATTTTGTCAGTTCCCCCAGAGCTCTGACATCTCCCTCTTCTTCACCCTTTCCGTTCGTCAGCCTGCTTGGGACTGCCCGTCTTTCTTTTCTTTTATAGTGGTCACGTTGGTCCTTCCCCCTCACCCCAGTCCCACCATCTTAGTCCAGACCAGGGGGCACGCAGATTTCCTCTCAAGTCCCAACTCTGGCCCCTAAGTGGTAGCCCCCTGGAGGACAGGGTGGAGAAAGATTTCAAGGCTACATTTGGCCTCAATGGGGAAGACGGGGATGATTGATTAGTGATGTCTGCCATGGACACAGGAACAGCAGGAGGTGGCACAAATCTTGCCACCCCTCGTTGAGCCCTTTTCAAGTTGCCACCTGAACGAGGCGTTGCTACCTGCTGGTCTCCTGGCCTTCCACTGCCCCCTTTCTTCACATTGTCCTAGACACCACCACCAGACGATCAGGGACGACACTGGAATTTGACAAGCCCCCACCCAGAAGCCATGGTTGACTATTCACCTGACATGAGATCAGGCCCAGTCTTCTGGGCTGGCTCCAGCTTCCTTCTCCTCCTTAGTTTCCCACTAAACCCCGCTGCCAACACCCTGCTCCAACTAAGCAGACCCAGTCACTGGTCCCCTACTATGTCTTCTCCTCCCACCTCCACGTTAGTGCTCACGATCCTCCTCTTTCCACTCCCCCTACCCACGTCTTCTACCCCAGTGTCAGGCTTAGCTTAATAATAGCTGACTTACTGAATGTTCTCTCTGTGACAAGTGTGATTCTAAGTGACTCACTCAGATTAACTCATTTCATCCCCATAACAATGCTATGAGGGAAGTATCTGTTATGATCATCCCCATTTCATAGATGAAGAAACTGAGGCACAGAGAGGTTAAATAACTAGCCTAAGGTCACACAGCTTGTAAGGAGCAGAGGTGGAGTAAGATCCCAGGAAGTCTGCTCCAGAGCCTGCGCCTTGGTTATGTGTGACCTTTCCCCTTCAATCTCACCTCCTCCGGGCAGACCTCCCACCGCCCAGCCCTCCTCTGCAGTGCTTACTATCTGAGCCACTTAGCTTCTCCCATTTGCTGCCTTTGCTCAACTCTTTTAGCCTCCTCTGCTGTATCGTCAGATTCAGGGAGGACAAGAACACATCCAGCTCACAGATCAATAGTAAAATTATTAATGATATAACGTCTTTCATCCATCAAGTCCCTCCCAAGTACTGAGACTTCCCTGCCAGGGTGCTTTTGACACGTTATTTCATTTAATTTTTACTCTGGGGGGTAGGAGGGTATTATTACCCATTCTTTAAACATAAGGAAACTGAGACCAGAAAAGTTAAGCAATCTGCCCAAGGTCACACAGCAGTCAGCCACCCTTTTCCCCCTTTTTCTGGGTTTACATGGAAGAGCAGAATATCGGGAGGGCATCAATGGTGGGCTTCTCTTTTCTGTCCCACTGTGTGTCAAGAGGATGTCCCCCTGAGTGGTACTCATGAGGACACTGACGTCCAGAGGAGGAAGGACGCATCTACAGCCTCAGAGCAAATCGGTAGCCACTGCCATACAAGTGGACACGACCTGGGCCGTGTCTTGGCCCAGAATCTCCTTTTTTTTCTTCCCCTTTCTCTGCTGTTCCTTCCTCATCTATCTCTTTCCTTCCAATCTCACCACCTCCTATAACATATGATTTCAGGTACCTCCGGGGGATTCACCTGTGAGACCTTCTCCACTGGGACAAGCAGGCCCAGCCGGCCACTCCGAACCCTGAGATGCAAGGCCAATGTCCATGGTGCAGACATCCGTGGGGGTGCCTGGCCAAGGAGCGGCAGGTAGTCCCAGGAGAAGGGGGTCTCAGAACGGAGTCTGTAGACTTCATTTCCAGGATGGAAATCGCATTTATGTTTTTGAGAAAAAGGTGAAGTGAAAAACGACCCCTCCCAGTACCACCAACGGAACAAGTCGGCTCCATCAACAGAGGGAGTTCATAAACCTTTCTGATCCGAGATAGTTTGTATTACCTGAGTTTCCCCTAAAATCCTAAATGAGGGCAATTGCCAGCTTCTAAATTTAGGCGTTTGTGGGCGCCTGTTGGCAGAGAGAAGAAAGGCTCGCTTCAGTGCTGTGGTTTGCCTTGAAACCCAGTCAAGCCCCAAATTCTAAACACAAAGCAGCTGTTTGCCCAGAATCTGAGCCGGGATGTTTCATATCGATGGCTCTCCCCGCTGCCCATCTCCCCACCCCCCACGCCTTCTCTTTTTTCATTATCAACGTGCCAAAAAAGCTCAATGTGAATGAAAATTGGGATGGGTGCAAACTCAAGCCTGCATTATCTGCCACAGACGATCACGGATTCTGGGGCAGGCCTGTGGGCGAGCCATCCGGGCAGACCTGCCCCAGCGCCACTGTTTACAGAAGAAGGGAAAAAATAGAAATTGATCTATGGGGTTGGTACAGGGGCCGGGTCAGGCGGGGCAAAGTATTCAGTTGCCGCTCTTTCAGCCACACGAAATGCCAGCTGATCTCTATCGGGCTCCAGCCGGGGTATCTTGAAGGTAAATCTCCTGTTCCACACTTGGGGCCAAGTCTCTACTTTCCGATGCCTGGGCAGAGCGGCCCACCACTGGATCCACCCCGATCGGGTGACGTCTCGGGTACCGCAGCAAGGAGGGCATGCTGACGTCCCCCCGCCCCTTGCTGGTCTTTTGGCCCTCTCTGGAGGAGGCTTCTGTCCCCATGCCTGCTGGGCTCCAACTTTCTCCATAAAGTCACGTCACATTTGGATGACAAAGTCCCACAGAGTTTGGCCTTCTCCTGTGAAATGCCCAGTTCTTGAATTTATTAAAATCAATAACAGGGGACAATGGGCAGATATCAGTCTGATACCCAGGGAGAGAAGGCGTGCTTGCTGAGTGCCTCCTCCACGCCGGTTACCATGGACAGTGGTTTCAGCTCATTATCTTCACCCCGTGACGGGCATACTATTTCCCACTTTACAGATAAGAAGACTGAGGTGCAGGGAGGGTGAGTAGCTTTCCCAAGGTCGTGCTGCTAAAGTGACAAAGTGAGGATGTGAACAAAAGTACACCTGAGTCTAAAGCCTATTTCTTCTCCCCGTAGCTGACCCCCTCCCACCAATATCAATATTTCTTTATCTCAACCTACAGTGTATATCTAGATGTCTCAATTTCTCTCTGGGCACCTTGGGAGGCCTCAATTTCTCCCTCTGTAACTAAGGCAGCTCTGGCATGTTCTCGCCCAGCTCTGACATTTCTGAAATCCTGTGTCTATGGATCCAGTCAGAGACTTTCAAGCAATAAATCAAGGTGTCTGAAAATTACAAATAAGCGAGGGAAGCCAGGCCTGGCAGTGGCCGGGCCTCTACGCCGTGGTCTGTAAAAATAAAGGCTGACTTGATGACTCGAGAGGTTTACTGTCGGCAGGCGAGGTGCCCAGCTTAACTAGGCTCTTGCACTGGCGTCCTTGGAGCAAGATTCCCTAATGTGGCCGGACGCATGGAGCCTGCTCTGTTGGGCCCCTGGTTCGAGGTGTGCCCTCATCGGGCCACGGGCCAGCCTGAAATGTGACTTCCTTCAGAGTGGCAGGAGGGGGTTTGGGAGCCACGCGGGGTGGTGTCAGTCCGTGTGGCAGGCGGATTTGGCAGGCCCCGTGGTGTTTCCTTTGCACAGAGAGCTCTCAGGAACCAGTTTCCCAATCCTCCCTGCTCCTGTCTGTGACCCTTACCTTCCCTCTCCTGCCCCCCTCTTCCCGCTCTCAACGAGTGTGGCGGGAGCCTGGCCAACGCCTGAGAGAAAATGAAGACATTTCTCAAATGGCATGTTCCAGTGGCTGAGCGCTGGCAGGCAGGGCCTGGGGGGCGTGGGGCTGTTCCCTGTCCGTCCCCTAAATATCCTAAGTATGTTCCCTCCTTGGCCGCAAAACCACAGCAATGTCTCCCTTCCTCCCCTCCGCCCTCGGACCCAGGATCTGCAAGGAGACCAGCCTGCCACAAGGTCCCAGAGGCGCCACCACTGCCAAGGGCGGGGCCTCGGCCAGCTTGGCGCTCGGCGGGCCCGCAGGCTGGCGCTGGCCGTCAATGGCATATCCTGCCCCGGCTTCTGACTGCGCTGGCCTGGCCGCCATTCCCGGAGCTGCTTTCCGGGGGCAGTGTGTCCACCTGGTGGGGAAGGCCTGCTGGCCCCTCTGTCACACTCCTCCTGGGGAACAGGCTTCTCTCTTCCCACCTTCCTTACTCAGAACTCTGGGTGCTGTTGGGCATGGAGCTGACCAACTGGGCATCCACTCCCAGGCCCATTTCTGACACTGACCATTAGTATGACCCCTTGGAAAGTCACTTCCTGCTCTAGGCCTCTGTTGTACCATGAAAACTTTGGGAGAGACATGAGTGGTTTTGAAACTTTCTTTTGGGACTTTGGTGGAGGGAGCTCAGGCAAGAGGGAGACAGCCGACCAGAGGTGCCAGGCCCTCAACTCTCAGAGCAGCCCCATTTCACCCATTTCATACATTCACTCAACAAACACTCTTTGCATACACTTAGCTATACATGTCAAGACCACCACTGATGGCACAGGTGCCTGGGACATGGTGCCTGTCTTCATGGGGGCTTCCAATGTGACCAGGGATAGAATTTACACCAGCAGAAGTGATTGGCAGTTGGATCTGATGAAGAAAGGACTGTTGGGGTCCTGCAATAGTCTCAGGCTGTGTGACTGTCCATCTCTGCCCTTCTACTGGGGTTTTCCTAGAGTCTTGGGGTCAGGATGTCTTCTGAGGCCTTCCCTTTGGAGTGGCCACTCCTGCTGTCTTTCTCGGCACCACCCTCCAAATACCAGAGCTCCCAGGGTGCTGGTGTTCTTCTCTTGATGCTCTGCTCTCTCAGACTTCATGGACTCAACCATTCTTCTGGCTTCCAATCCCTCCTTGAGCCCTGAAATCTGCATTTTCAGTCCCAGTCCACTGCCTCAGGTCTAGACCTACGATTCTACCCACCTCTGGGCAATTTTCCAACCTGCCCGCCTCATACCTTTCAATCAACATGGACCCAAAGTAAACTGTTGTCTTGCTCCCAAACCAGCTCTTCCTCTAATGTCCCTTGGCACCATCACACCCGGGGTTATCCAGGCCCAGATCTTAGACTTTGCTTCTGAGGTACCCTGTCTCTCTCCCACTCTCCTGCCTGGCTCCCATCTGAATCTCTTTGCTGTGTTGCTCCCCTCCCTTCTTTCCTCTTTACGGACACCTCTGCTATCTGGTTCAGGACTTGTGGCCACTGTCTGGCCCCTTGAAGTCACCACCACTGAGCTTTTCCTCGCTTCCTCAGGGGAAGCTTTTTGTTGCTGCCCAGCTGGACACTGGCTCCACTTCCCAGATCAGACACCATCTTTGCTTCCCGCCTCTAGTCCTTGGCTTTTGGGGATAATGGAACCCAGACATGGCAGACAAAAAGCAGTCACAACAATATTTCCTGTCCCACATACTCCTAGAACCTTGCCACTGCCCCACCAAGCCATGAAGACTAGAGTCTCCTTCCCTTGACCCTGGGGAGGGGGGATTACTTCGTGACTGCCTCAGCTGAATTGGCACAGTAGAAGTGACACCAGATGACTTCCAAGGCTAGATCATGAAAGGCAATACCATTTCTACTTGACATTCTCCCTTGGGACATGCACCTTTGGGCCCTGAGCCACCATGCTGAAGCTGCCGTGCTGGAGGGGTCACGTGGAGAGAGATGCCTGAGGAGTCCTCGCTGCTCCCACCCCCAGCTGTTCGAGCTTCCCCAGCCCAGGAGCCAGCCAGAGTCTTGTGTGAGTGAGGGCCCTTCAGATGGCTCCAGCCCCACCACTGTCTAGCGGCAACTGCTTGAGAAATGCCAGCAAGAACCATCTAGCTGAATCCAGCTGACTGTCCCCATGGGATAATAATAAGTGATTATTATTGTTTACGCCACTGACTTTAGAGTGGTTCATTACACAGCCAGAGGTTACTGAAACGTCAGGCCTTGGAGCCAGAAAGCCCTGCTGGTGAAGCCTCTGGCTCCAAGACGAGCTGCCTTGGCCAAGTCATTTACCTTCTGCACAGGAGTTTCTTCACCTATAAAACTGAAGCACGTGTATTGACTCAGCAGGCTTGCTGCGAGGCTCACAGATGATGGAGGAGAATATCTAGCGCAGATTCCCTCACTCAGCTGGTTCTTGATAAATGACAGGTGGTCTTGTTATCCCCTCTAACCAGAACGTGCCCTGTGACCCCAACCTCCCTCTCAGTTTAGCCTAATTTCGACCCTGCTCATACCCCTTCTCTTCAAAGATGCCTTTCCTGCCTCTCCAGCTGGAAGAAAACCATCTCAACTCAGAACTGGGTGCCAGCTGCCCGACACGTCTCACACATTTCCTCCTCTTGTGGGCATTTGGCATAGTGGTGTGAGACGTCAACATACCTTACTAGCCAGGGAATGGCTTGTGGGTAAGGGCCATGGGTCATGTCTCAATCATCCTGCATCCCCCTGGATGCCTCTTACTCAGACAGAATGGGCCGTAACAAGTATCACTGATCAGAATAAATGGGTAATAGAGCATTTCCTTTTGGAAGTCCGTATTCATTTCTGACCTGAAATCCTTGTGCTGCAGAGTCTTAGCTGCTTCGGCCTGGTCTCCCTCCCTCCCTGCATCTGGGTCTCGGTGCCTCTCCTACCTGTACTGCATGATTTACCCAACGTGAAGCCCACAACCCACCCATGATCAAGCCCAGCCAGCCAGTCAGCACCTGCCCCCGGGAACACACGGAATGTGAGCAGTGAGAGAGAAGCGGTGTTCCCCGAGGAGTAACTAACACATGGGGCTGGACCAGGCAGGCGCCGGGAAAGCTGTCTTTTCAGTGAAGTGAGCAGGTCTGCCCAGAGAGTGGGAGGACCTTGGCCAAGAAGAAGATGCAGCACAGAGAACGAGAGAGGCGTGCATCATCCTTCTACCAGAGGGATGAGAATGGGGCCCGTCCACCAACACCAACACCGGTTCACACCGGGCCAAGGACAGAGGCTGTCCCCACTCTCCCCTGTCTGTCCCTCCTTCCTTCCTTCTTTCCTTTCTTTCTCCCTTCCTTCCTTCAGTAAACATTTACTCCAGGCCTACTATGTCCTAGGTTGGTGCTTGGGGACAAAATGGTCATCAAGACACAGGCTCTGCCTTGTTTAAGTGCATGCACGAGTGTGTGTGCAAATGACTACAGTAAGCATCACACAGTGTGATAAGCACTGGGCATCATGTAGAGGTTGCTGACCCACCTCCCCTTGGAATTCAGGGAAGCCTTGCAGAAGAGGTGGCAGCTAAGCTGTGCCAGGAGCAGGGTGCAAAAGGGTGACTGGCGTGAGTGTGGGGAGTTGGGGAAGGGCACTCAGGGCCATAGGGACAGCAGGCACAAAGGCCCAGAGGTGTGAGGGCCCAGAGGGACTGCACGTAGTCAAGCACTGCTGACTGAGAGAGGACGAAGGAGGCACAGTGGAGAGAGAGCAGATGGAGAGGTGCTCAAGGGGCCTGGTTTCTTCCTTGCGTCACTGATGGACCTTTAACCCACAGGCCAGTTCTGCATTTTAGAAAGACCCCATCAACAGGATGAAGAATGAATTGGAGGTCCGCGACTGGTGTAAGGGACCAGTTAGGAGTTAATTGTGTTCACCCAGGCAAGCCCTTGTAGTCGTCCAGACCAGGGGGATGGCGAAGGGCTAGAGACAGACAAGAGGAAGGTACTCAGAGAGTTGGAAGAAACAGAAAACACGGGGAAAGTTGAAGTACAGTGGGGTCTCAGTGTGTCTGTGGGTCTTGGCTGGGCTGGATGGTACTTGTTCCCAGAACCACTGCCTTCCCTCTGCCAATTTGATTCCAGGAAGGGATCGGGGGGGACTTGGCCCATGGCCACTCACTTGTTCATAGAGTGTGGCTACAGTCCTGACCTGGGCGGTATTTGTCCAAATGAGCAAGCATCGGTGTTTTATACCCATTTACGTATATGTGCATGGTTCATCATGTATTGTAGGTGTACTTGTGTGTGCCCATGTGTGTGGTTACCAAAGTGTGTGTGAGTTTACTTTCTGTGCTTTTGTGTACAAATAAGTATAGGCAATGCACGGGTGTGTGCGTGGTATATGCTCCTGTGAGTGATTGCTTGTATCGGTTAGCTTGTGCCACGTAACAAGTCACCCTGAAATTTAGCAGTTTGAAGTAACAAACATTTATAATTTCTCATAATTTTGTGGGTTGGCTGGGAAATTCTTCTCAGCATGGCTGGGCACTGCTGAGCCTGTTCATGGGTCTGTGGCAGCTGGTGGCTCAACAGCAGCATTACTTATGTGTCTGGCAGTGGCAGTTGACTCAGCATCAGGGATGACTTGGCCACATGGTCTCTCACCCTCCGGCAAGCTAGCCAGGGCTGGCTCACATGGTGGCCTCAGGTTCCAAGTATAACCAGAGCAAGTCTCAATGCACAAACATTTTTCAATCTCTGCTTGTGTTGTATTTGCTACTTTCCCACAAGTAGCCAAATCAATTCACCTGATAATGCCTAGAGTCAGTGGGGGGAAGGGAAATAACCAAGGGCATGGATGCAGGGAGGGGACTCATTGCTCCTATTTTTGCAAAAAATTTACCAAGAGTGGATATGTGCACACATCCAGGGGTATACCCATGTGTACCCATGTATGTACATGCATACCTATTTGTGTACATGCGAGTGGTTGCCCCAAAGAGCAATTGCAGGGGGCCATGTGTGAGTGCACATGAATGTGCCTCTGTGTGTGCATGCACATGTGTGCATGTGGATGTACCTGGGTCTGCGTGCATGTGCATAGATGAGCACATGGTGTGCATGCATGATTGCTCAAGAGAGGAGCAGCAGAAGCACGTGTGTGAGCACACCAGGGTGCCTCTCCGTGTACATGCACACAATTCGTGCGAGCATAGGGACATATGCTGTGTGATTGCCCCATTGAGCAGGTGCAGCAGCCTGTGGGAGCACCCGTCCCCGTCGGCCTCTGTGTGTATATGTACATGTGCAGCTTGGAAAGGAGCCAGAACCTAGGCTAGGTCATGGCCTGGATCTGGACCTGGTTCTAGAGCTTTTCCAGGTGGTTAGGTTGATGAAGACCAGCTTGTGGTCCCCAGTTCACACCCATTGTTACTCAGCTCAACCTGCTGCCACAGCCCAGCGTCTCCTTCGCTCAGCACCCCCCTCCAAGCCTCCCTGTTTGGAAGCTCAGCTCACATTCCCTCTCCTCCAGGAAGCCTTCCCAGCTGGAACCACACTGGTGTCCCCAGGGATCCCCAAACCCTTGCTGGTTGCTGGTCATCTTAGCACTAACGGCTGTCCGCTGGGCACCATTGTTGTTCACTCGAGTGTCTGCCTCCCCCTCTTGTCCGAGGGCCCCAGGAGGACAGCAATCACATCACATTCAGTCCTGTAGGCTCCCTGCCCTATTCTCCCACATGGTGCCTTGTATACAGCAGGTGCTTAATCCACACTGCTTGGATTGGAAGGGGTGCAGTCTGATGTTCCTCTGGAGACTGAGGAAGGCTGAGGAGGCTACTGGCCTCTCCCCTGGTTGACAATGACTTCTCTCCAAGCACCCCAAGTCCCACCACCACCCAGCCCTTCCACAGGTCCTCTTTCCTGCCCCACAGGCGCATTACGCACACGCGCCCAGACATGTGCCATAAAAATAGCAATAATCTCCAAACGAGATGAGCAGCTACTCCATAATGAGCACTTACCACCCTACTTCATCAATTCTAAGGTGGCTTTTATTTTTCCATTTTCACATTCTGAAATCGGGCTCCATCTCACAAACGATGACGTCTCCAACCACCCGCCAAGTGGCTGTCGCGATGCAGTTGTCACTGCCTGGCGAGCGCGGTCACCGCTGTTCCCGTTGTTGTCACTTCAGTGGAGGCTCCGCATTGTGGTCCTTCCCGCGCCGAGTGTAACTGACATTTTATGCGTCTTCAAAAAGATCAGACTATGATTCAGCAGTGAAATGAAAAGTTCCCGTGTGGGCAGAAAGGCGCGGATGAGAACGGCAGCCTGCAGCTGGGATTAGGGAGGCAAATGCTTGTTGTTGGAGCGACCGCCAGGCATTACTTTCTTGCAAAGCCACAACAAAGTGTATTCCTCAGACAGGAAGATATCCCAGGGAGATGAAGTTGTGTCGCTTTGTATAGCGGAGATACATTTGAAAGGATGGTCCAGCCCTGCCAAGAAAGAACTGAAGGCAAGCAAGCTTGCCAAATACCTGGGAATACACTGACAAATATGAAGGCAACAAGAGGCTCGTCTGACTAACTGTTGGCTCACACTACTAAGATATTGCACCAGGATTTAATAGATACTTTTCTTTCTTAGTGGTATATAACACCATGGTGTGTCCTGCAATTGATAGCATCTTCGATTGGGTGTAATATGACAGGTGCCCAGCACTTTTCATGTTATATCTCATTTAGTCCTCTCAGGACTCTAGGATGTGGGTATTACAGCAACATCAGGAGTCCTGATGGGCAAGTCCACTCCAGCCAGCCTCATCAGGGCCCCACGAGCCCAGAGTATGTGTCCCAGAGGCTGAGAATGTTGACTGAGGCTTCTCCTCTGTATCTCACCTCTGGCTGGTCATCGACAAAGCAAGTTGTCCCTCCACGTTTTAAATAAACTCCCTCCAGGTAAATAGTCCAACCTATTAGCACAAGGCATTGTTTGCTCCAGAAATGTCAGTTATTTGCGGACTCCTGTTGTAGTTTTTGCCACATCTACGTGTCCTCCACTCTTACTTACTTTTGCTTTTGTTTTAAAATCAGCCTTCTTTTCATATATCTGTGTCAGTCAGGATAAATCAGATTATGCTGCAGTAACAAACAACCCCACTAAGATGAATCTTAGTGGTTTATCTTAACCTACAATTCCAGCCCAAGGTGAATGGCTTGTCAACAAAGGAAAGGGTTACATGGAGGAGGAGTCCTCTGACCAAAGGAGACACACTGAAGCCAGAGGGAAAAGAAGAAAACACTCCAGCAGGGGAAAGTCAGTCTCCTCTTGAAGCCACAATGGCCTCATCTGTCAAATGGGGATGATCAATTATTTCTCCCTTGCCTCCTTCAAACAGACCCTTCAAGAACCCGACGAGAGTGTGGAGTCACTGGAGAATGTTGCTCTTTAGCTGTTGCAGGCCATCCTGTTGGCGTCCTACCCATGGCCTGTGGGCCTTACCATTTCTTCTTGCCCTGACCAATTCTTAACTGCCAATATCTGGATTGCTTTGCTTGAGAGCTTTTCTCCAAAACCTGGGAAGCCCACTCCAGCTGTGCACATGGCAGGCTGGACGCTCCAGGGCATTAACTCCCTGTGGGAGCCACCCTCCTTCAGTGACTCATGAGATTTAACCTGAGGTTCTCCAGCTCCCTCACTCCTGGGTAGGAAAACTCTAAGGCAGAATTTTGCCTCATTTTCTGGAGTTCCCGGGGGAATGACACTCCAGGGGTCCACTGAGGCAACCAGCTCATTAATGCATCCTGCATTTGCTGCCTTCCCTGCCTGCCAGCCAGCTCCTCACCGCCTAAATAAACCACTTGCACTCAAATTCCTGTCTTGGGCTTTGCTTCTGGGGAAACCCAAACTAAAAGAGCTATAAACCCCCATACGTTAAGATGCGTGGAAGAGGCATTACTCAGCTGGTGGCAGAGGTGTGACGCCCGGGCAGTGATGGCTGCTGTGCACTCTGCAGGGGAAGATTTGCTAGATGTTAGCACCAAAGTCTGCTGCCAAGACAATCAGGAGTTGCTGGATGTGGTGCCTGTGTGGGCTGGGACTGGGCTCACCGAATCTTCCTGGAAGGGCTTACAGCCCTGCCCCAACTCCAGGCTCACAGATAAGGATGTGGAGGCCCAGAGAGGGGGTGTCCCGTTTGAGTGGAGACTAGGGGATGGGATTCCTTTAAAACACATCTCAGGACACAAATTCACAGACGGAATTGATTGGGGGCGTCTCCTGATGTCCTTTTCCCCTCCTCCAAGATTAGGATGCTGTTGACAGTGGACAGTCAGTCCCTTTGTGGTGTAAGACAAAAATATATTTGGTCTTTGTCCCTGGTGTCTGGTTTCTGGCACAGAGCTCCTAAACCCTTGGAATTTCCTGGGTGATCGGAGTGTCCTTTGTTATTCATAAGGACCCCCTTTTGCACACTTGAGTTTATGCTAGTGAGGTGGCTTATGGTGGGGTCCCTTGACAGTCTCAGGATGGGGCTCGTCACCAGACAGTCCATGTGATTGGAAGGTTGGAACTTTCAGCCCCACCCACGGATCTCTGGGAAGGGGGGATGGTGCTGGAGACAAAGCTCTATAAAAGCTCTTGAACAGCAGGATTTGGAGAGCTTCTGGGCTGGTGGGCACGTTGAGGTGCTGGGAGGGTTGTGTGCCCAGGGAGGCCCCACCACCTCCATACGTGACTCTGCCTCTCGTCCATTCGGCTGTTCCTGAGTTGTACCCTTTATAATAAACCAGTAACTGTAAGTAAACTATTTCCCCAAGTTCTGTGAGCCATTCTAGCAAATTATCAAACCTGAGGAAGGGGTTCGACCCCTAGACTTTATAGCCAAGTCAGACAAGTGTGGGGACCCTGGGGACCCAATACTTGCAACTGGCATCTGAAGTGGGGACAGTCTTGTGGGAGGGACTGAGCCCTTTAGCCTGTGGAGTCTGATGCCAACTCCAGGGAGAGGGTGTCAGAATTGACCTGAATTGTAGCACACCAGCCGGTGTCCGGAGAATCAGGGAATTGGTTGTGTGGTGTCACAGTGTTGGTGTGAGTAGAAACAGCACTTCAGACGCTGCACAGCCTTGGGGCCTGCTCTGGCCCTGTTTAGGAGCGTCCCCTTCGGTCATCTGGCCTCTACAGCCTAGCCCCTGCTCACCAGTCCCACCTCTTGTCTCGCTGCTTTCTGCCCCCGACAGTCTCTCCGTCACCACTGGACTCCGCTCACTTCCCAGAAGGATGTACCCGCTCTTCGCACCTAGGCCTTTGCACTGCTGATCCCTCACCATGCTCCTCCATTTCCTCCCTTGCCCCGCTTCACCCAGCCAACTCCTGCTCATCCTTCATTCCTCAGCCTATGTGCCACCTCCTCCGAGAGGCCTCCCAGCTTTGCCCTCTCACAAACCCCTGCCATTGCTCTTTCACAACTGTCATCGCCCAAGTGGTGTGAGTCTGCCAGATCACTGGCTCCGTGCTGGCAGGCTGTGCCCAGTCCACGGCAGGCACTTGTCCAGCACTTGTAGAGCAAAGGGGTGTTGGCCAGGCCCACGCAGGGCCACGGGGAGAGGGGCCAAGGGGTTGAGTGTGCAGAGACTGGGGCTGGGGAGAGAAAACAAGATCCTCTTTTGATTGAGCCAATGAAGTCACTGGTGAGAGAGTGAACCCAAGGAGTTATAAATAGCTTTGGAAATCATGCATATTACATTAGGGGTGTTGGTGACAGCTTAAGTATATTTCCATAAGGTTCCATTATATTTACGTATTAGTTAATGGATACTTAAAATATTATGTTACCGTAATGCTCATGTTTTATTAGCAAACTATCACATCATATGGAGTTGCTAAGTGTGATGGAAAATTGGCTTTGCAGCTAGATTTCTGTATTTTCACACCGAATTTTTGATTTCTAATTCCCCATCCACCCACCTCCGGCGAGGAGGTGATTTTCTTCAGAACACTTGTGATCTCTGCCCTCCACCTGACTAAGAGGCCTGGAGGTACAGGGCCGGGACCCCAGCCCCTCACTACAGGGCAAGAGTTTTAGCCTTGGGCCTTTTTGAACGATCCAAGCTCAGTTATTAATCTGCTATGACATGGGGTAAGTTACTCACCCTCTCTGTGCTTTCTCTGTTAAATAAAGAATTAGACTTGAGTGTTAGTATTATTCAGTATTCTCCAGAGAAACAGAACCAATAGAATGGATATAGATATAGATATAGATATAGATGATATAGATAGATTAATTGTGGGGGCTGTCAAGTCTGCGATCTGCAGGCCAGGCTGGCAGGCTGGAGACCCAGGGAAGAATTGGCGTTTGACCAAACACTGGATTTCATGCCAAACTGACACATAAAGTTGATCATCACAGTCTCTAAGCTTCTTAGGGTTCTATGGGTAAAATTCTGGGTTATCTTCAAGGGAACGTCAAACTCTGTTGTCTTCAGGTTGAGAAGGCAGCTGGAGGTGGCCATACATCCTTGGGTATCCCAGGGCTTCCCAAGGGGTGTGGCAGGACAGGACTGATCTTGCACCACGTGGTCTTCATCTCTTCTTTTCTCTCTTCCCAGAGTCACATGGCCCCAGAGGAGGAGGGTTTTAAGCTTTGCTTCTTACCGCCAAAGGGAAGCTCCCAATAACACCTGCTAAAAGGTCGTATTTTTTTCAGGCTTTGTTCAAGGATGCAAAGAATCAGAACAGGAAGAGCCGGGGAAAAGGTGCTCCAGATGGAGGGAAGAGTATGGGCAGAGGCTGGTTGGTGCAAACCTACTGGCGATGGGGGGCACAGTGAAAGAGCAGGTCTTGGGAGCATGGGACTGGGAAGAGAAAGAGTGGGGCGGCCCTTCTGTAGCATCCTCTTGCGCAGCCCACAGCCTGGGGATTCCCAGGTGTGATCATGAAGACGGCGAGTTCACCCAGCTCACAGGTGAGCCGAAAGCCAGCAGGGGGCAAGCTCAGGGCTGTCCACCCACAGCAACGTCTTCCCAGGCCCCAGGCTCTCAGCTGTGCCCCACGGTATAGGACAAGGATGCCCACATGGCAAGAGAATGGACGTTGATGAGTAGGGCTCAGATCCGGACTTCCCCACTTGCTAGTCCCAACCTTGAGGACAGGTTCCTTCCCTGAGCCAGTGTCTTCACCTGCACAGAGGGTCCAACAGCAGGACCTCCCACCCACAGGGTTGTGAAAGGGCTGGATAAATCGATACACTGAAAACAATAAATAAATAAAAACTCAGAGAGGACTCAAGTGTGATCTCAAGAACACTTTGAACTTGGACAATTCCTGCAGGTTTCTGTTCCTCAGTTTCCTTGTCTGAGAAATGGGGATATGAATAGCACTTACCTCGTAGAGCCATCTGTGCCTATACGTGCCAGGCACTGTGCGAGACCTAGAAATGCAAGTGATGAGCCCAGCAGGTCCAGTCCCTGTCCTCATGGAGCCGACGTTCTAGGGGCAGGTGCGGGGCCGTGGCGGTGGTATAATTACTAGCAACACAATGAAGCAAAAATATATGGTAAGAGTTATGGAAACAAATAAAGCAAGAAAGCGAGTTGGGGACTCCCCAGAGCTTAGTTTAATTTTGAAGTCAGGGAAGACCTCACTGAGAAGGTGGCGTTTGAGCAAAGACTGGAAGAGGATCAAATGACACAATAACACGAAGCAGAGAAAGCAAACTAAGGCCCGAGGGCAGAGTCCGGCCACGCCCATCCTTCCCTTCGTGCCTGTGGCGGCCTTCTCATTGTGACAGAGCTGAGTAGTTCCAGCAGAGACCCTACAGCCCACAAAGCCTAAAATATTTACCATCTGGTCTTTCCAGAAAATGTTTGCCAACCACCGGCATAAAGCACTGCATAGATTATCAGAACCCTACTAGGACTCAATCATTATGATTGTTATTACTATTATTAGGTGACAGCTAAATGATGCTGCCACTGGAGGTGGTAGGAAAGGGGATCAGATGTGGCCCCTCTCCCTGCACCCTCAGGCCATGGATCTAAGTCTCCGATCCTGTTTCTAGAATGTATCGCATCTTGACAGACAGAGCCGGGGGAGAAGGGACTTCAGGCTGAGAAAACAGTGGGACCGAAAGCTTGGGGGTGGAAATGACAAATTGTGTTTGGAGATTGGTAAGTGGCACAAGGAAACAGGCCTCCCATTTCCACCTCCAAAAATATCTCTCGCCTGCACGTGGCCGGCAGCAGGGCCCGGCCGGGGCCGCCGGCTGTCAGCGGGCTCCCGGCCGTGGCTGTGGGCTGAGTGTGCAAGCGCGTCACTCCCCTGATTGAGTTATGACAGCTTCTCACGCCCAACGGGAAGCCGGGCAGGGCGGTCCTAGCGGGGGCCTGCAGACAAATGATGATAAAGTACTCACTTTAAGGAACCATCTCCGTAATATTTCATGCTCGCGGCGCGGGGAGGGGGCGGGCGGGCTGCTAACTACTCCATCAATTGATTTGATTCACGGAGGCAGCTACTCCCAGTCATAATATTTCAAATAAATGGGGCCGTGGATAGAAATAATATCTGCATCAATATTAACCCTGAAAGAACTAATGGACATAAGCTATAATTTCCTGGACACCCTAATAACGCATTTTGACCGTTGTCGGCATGGGACAATTTTTCTTTCTCTCTTTTCTCTCCTCTGCTCGTCTGTCTGTCTCTCTCCTCCTTCACCTCTGTCAGATCCGCTTTGTTCACCCCCAGCCTATGGTTTGGGGGTCTCGGGGGACCCCGTCCCCTTCTCCCACCAACTGTAACACCTACCTGAGAGGGAAGCCTGGGGCGACATGGCCCATTTATTCTGCTTATGGAAGGGTGCGTAAGATTGCTTGGCAGAGGAATTGCCTGGCAGACCTGTTAGAAGGAGCCCACCTGGCTTTTTTCTAGCATTCATTCGTCCAACAGATGCTCACTGTGCACCTACTGTGTGCGGGGGACTTTCCTAGGTGCTTGAAATACATCAGTGAACGAGAGAAAAGAAGTCTGCACCATGGGGCTTACGTTATACTGGGCGGGGGACGGGACGATGGAGAAACCCACACGCACAATAAATTCCACCGTTTGCAGCAGGCTGAGGCCCCCTGCAGCCCCAGGGGACTGAAGTGTGGCAGTTGAATTAGAGAGTTCGCGGACCTGGTCTCTCCTGCAGCAGTCGAGAACCGGCTGTCAGAGAGTTAAACACGGCCCTTTGTTTGGCCTGCATATCTTTAAAAAATTCATCGATAACATTTAAGAAGCAGATTTTGCTTACAGATCTGATTTCCACCTTCTCTTTGGAAATGGGAAGATCCAGCGGGGCCCACGTGCGCACACGGCCACAGCTGGCTGGAGCTGGTTAGCGTCTGCCCCTTTAGGCAAGGCTCCCGCTCCCCACTGCTCCCTACTGCTCTGAGCCCACCTGCCAGTCCTCACCCATGGGGTCCCTGTGGGCACCTGCCCTTGTGGCCCCTGGTTGTCATCTTGGTGCTGGTTTCCAAGCTTCCCTGTGCCTGCCCCAGCCCCTTGCCCTGTTGACCCCTACACTTAGTCCCACCCCCTGCACTTCAGCCTTTTCTTTGTTCCTCTTTTCGATCCCACCGCCTTCTTTTCTACCATCTTGTGGCTCTATATCCACGAGGCTTGGGGCACCGCATCTCTTCATGGAAACAGACACGTTTCGCAGTGGGGTTGGAAACTGGGTCTCTTCACGTTATAGGACTGTGGCACTCAGTCCCTCCCTCCCTCTGCTCTTCAGCTGAATTCTGCCCTTGAAGTCTTGTTCCCTGGTTTAAAAAATAAATGAATGCAAATATGAATACAATTATATATGTGTGTGTATATAAATATATACATATATTTAATGTGTATAAATTTAACACATATGTAACATTTAATTAATACTTACATTTAACTATATACATATATATAATGTGTATAGCAATTTCTAGAATTGGAGGAGCAGAGTCTGTGAGAGTGTGAGAGTGGTCACTGAACCAGAAAGATCTGGGTTAAACCCAGCCACTCAGCTCCAGCAAGAGCTGTGGGACCGTGGACTTTTGCCTCCTTATCTTTAAAATGGGCATAACAACAGCCCACACCATAGGGTTGTTTTTTTGTGGGGATAAATTAAGATGAAGTATTGAACATATTCTGTGTCCAATAAGAATGGTAATTATTATTATTTTTTCCATTATACTTACTCTTACCAATGTATTACTGCTCACTCTCCCCAGGGAGACAGGTGGGATGATGTGGGTGGGGGATCTGGGGGCAATCTCTGGAGGTGACCTGGAGGTCATGGTCTTATCAGAGCTAAGGCCTGGGTGGAGTTTCAAAGTGGTTTCCTAGCTGAGCTGACCACACTTCTGAGTGTCCAGCCATGCTTCTGCGAGACAGGGGCTTCCACTCCAGCCCAGAGGAAGTGCACAGGCTCCCGCCAGGGCTGCTGGGTTCACACACACTGAGCGAGTAACCACAGGCCACCGTTCATGTAGACCAGTGGTCTTCAGACTTCAGCATGCATCCGACTCACCTGGAGGGCTTGCCACAGCTGAGGTTGCTTGGGGCCCCCCAGAGTCGGAGAATTTGCATTTCTAACACATTCTTCCCAGGTAATGCTCACGCATCCAGGACCAGTGCAGGACCGCACTTTGAGAACCAGTGATCTCGACTAGGATGTAGCGAGGAGATCATGCTGAGTAAGGGTGGTTAGGAGGATGGACCCACAGGAGTGTAGGGACCAGAGAGGGTCTTGCCCTCCACTGTATGTGCCAACTGGCTGCGCAGAGAGGTGATGAGCAAATGACCTGACTCTGTACGCAGAGCCCTGAGCTCCTCTATTTCTCGGGCCCCCCGAGGGGCTGGCTCAGGCAGTAGGGACCGCAGTTGCATGCCGAGGATGCAGTGGCTGACAGCAGCCAGAAGTGGGGAGGGGGGATGCAAGAGTCTCCATGGGGCAGGATGTGTTCCTGAGAAGTGAGGGTGAGGTGAGGGGGTTCTGGCAGGGGCGGTGGCCCCACATGCACCCGTCCTGCATACGGAAGAGCTCCCTGTCCCCCCGAGCCTGGCCCTGCAGGAAGCTGTTGGCAGATCACTCCCACCTTCCATTCTGGCTCTGAGGGTGCTCCCCTTCCATGCCTCTGTTAGAAAGGGAAGATCCGTGTATCAGACACGTCTTGTGCACCGCTTCAAGACCTCTCAGCCTCCCCTCCACTCTAGCCACTGCTGCAGCAGCCAGTTCCATGAAGGTAGCAGTAGCTCACGTGGGTGCAACCTAGCAGACCTCACCCGATGGTCTCACTTCCTGCAGAAGCTCCTCTAACACCGACTTGCGGGGTGCTCGCTGCTCACACACACACAACCTGGAAGTGAACGCCCTGACCACAGGAGACGGGAACCGGTGGATCATCGTTCCCCCTTTCATCCTCTGGGTGGAAGGTCTGACTTGCATGTCCTAAGATTCCCCAAAAAGTCCCTGAGGATCAAGCTCAGTCATCCGTAGCGGTGACCAACACGACAACGCGTCCTTGCATTGGCCTTCCGACCTTCCCTGTTTCTCACCTCCTGTCCTGCGTGCCTGCTCCCTGGCAGCTTTCCTTAATGAACTTCGTGAACATAAGCCTTTGTCTCCTAAATAGAGATCTGAGATTCCAAGCTTGACAGACATCACTCACCATCAAACCATTCAACAAACCCTCTGACCCTGGGACGGGCACGTGCTGGGGTCTGGAGATGTGACAGTGGACGAGGCAACAAACAGGTCACAGGTCCTGGCCTTGAGGGCTCCCAGTGCTCTGGGGAAGGAGTTAAGAGCTAGTGGAAGCTTTGAAGGGGGTCAAATGCCATAATCAGGAGAAACAGAGTGGCACCCCACCCACTCTGCCCAGAAGAGGTGCTGTCTGAGCTGAGATCTGTCACCAGGCTGACTTTGTCAGCCCAGGACAAAGTCCAAATCGGCTCTTCAGTTTTCAGAGTCCATCCCAGGAGACAGGAAGTGGATACAAAAGAGGAATATAAGTTATGCTGTCATCCCTTCTAGAATACACTGGAATGTGTTGATCTGCCCTCAGCTCTCCCTTGAGTCTGGCCAGAGCCTGGCTTCTCCAGTTTGTCTGTTCTCTCCTGCTCTGGTCTTGGAGAAGATGGAGAAGAGCAGTCTCCACACCCAACAGCAAAACGCAATCAGTCCTAAGATGATCCTTCACAGCCAGGAGATTCTGTGCTGACCTGAGCCTCTGACTTCTCCCTCTCCCTGCTGCCTTTTCTTCATCTCTTGCTTCCACCTGGGTCCATTCCCCTCACTGGCCCACTATTGGCAGCGTATTGGAGGGGGATTTGATCCTGGGGGCGTCAGGCTTGTAGGGGATGTGTCTCTGAAAGAGAGAAGCCTCAGTCTCCCAGCGTAGATCACAGGCCCACCCATCTCCACCTCCGGCCACCCTCTTCTCAAGACGAAATCGCATGAAGCTGGTTGGATGACATTCAAGGGGGGGCTCCAGGCATGTTCTGGCATCCCTAGGAATTCTCCTTCAAATTCTCAAAGCATTTTGGTTTTAATTTCTGAAAAGAGCCATGACCATAAAAATGAGCCAAATAGACTTTTTCAGAGGAAGGGGCAGAGGCAGCCAAATTAAGTGTTATCTTTCCTACTCGCACAAAGATTTGAGAGGGTCCAGCTTAGACTCACCTGACCTGGGGAGGAGGTGAAATGGATGCTGTTCTAAATGGCTCACCTTAGCCCCAGATGTTGCTAGGTCTTTCTGTGCCAAGGCTTCTCCTACATTCCATGGGGCCACTATGCCTTGGTCCCCAGAACCTGCTGGGAGGAGGGTTCTTCACTCTACTTTGCTTTGCTAAACTCTTGTTCTTACTCATTCCAGGAAATGTGGGTGCCAGCTCCTTCAGGGAATGTGAGTTTTGGCTGTTGGTTTCTGCTGAGAGCCAGCATTTCCTGGGGCTGAAATTGGGCCAAGTTCTCTGTGTGGCACAGTGAATCCTCCTTCCAGTCCAGCTCTCAGACCCCCTAGGTCGTGGGGTCAGCAAGGTCAGCTTCCTCCCTCTCTGGCACCAGGAGAACTTGGCTGAGGCCAAACCAAGGTCCCGTGTCAGCCAGCCCAGCCAGAGTCTACTGCTCCTTGGTGCAAATACCCTGAGGAAGGAAGTCAACTTACCAGGATGGTGCAGCTTGGGTGCTGGTTTGGCAGCCCAGAGACCTGTGTTCTGGTCCCAGCTCTGCAACTGTGTGATCTTGGACAAGTCACTTTCCTTCTCTGGGTCTCAATATCTCCATCAGTAAAAGGAGCGAGCTGGGGCATCTCTCACATTCCGAGATACTAACTATGATTCCAGGAGCTCGAGAGAGAATGTCTAGGTAAGTGCAAGCTTTGGGGAGGGCACTTTGCAACCCAGCAGGCTGCAGCATCCTTCTGAAGGAAGTAATGGATTTGGAATTCAAAGATTGCGAAGGTTCTTTATTGCTGAAGGGGGAAAGGTCCGAATATTGCTTAGCAAATTACCATCTGCTAGGGGCACCATTATGCCTTGACACAACCATTGGTCAGCAAATTGGTCACATTATTGGTTAGTAAATTTGAGGCTGCAGAATTATTTATTGGCAAATTAGAGATGGCAGAATTATTGGTTGGCGAGGCCAGAATTGCAGCGATTGGTTAGCAAATTAGAGATGTCTGTTTTGGTCTGTGAATAAATCACAGCTGGTCAGGGTATTGGAGGCCAAATTAGAGGTGGCCGGGTTATTTATGGCCCAGCTAGAAAAGCAGAAAGCACATTTGCCAGGCAGAGAGGGGGTCAGCCCTCAATGTGGGGGGCTACTCCTTGAGAGTGCCTCCAGGTTGGCGCTTTTCAAAGGAACAATTATTTTGTGAGCACTAATGGTGAAGTGGTCCAAGTCGGATTCTTGTCCTGTACCTTCTAGCCCCCATCTCCCACTCCTTGTTTCCAAACAAAGCGTAAAAGATGTTCGCAGTCCTGGGGTTGGTCAGTGGAGCAGAGGCTGGAATTCCAGCCCGAGGAAAGATGTGAGCAGCCTCTTGGCTAGAGAGGGAGCCAAAGCTGATCCAGGGACACGCTCTCCACAGACAAGACTTCTCTGACTGTCCCCAGGCCCTGCCTAGGACAAGGAACCACAGGGCATGCAAAGTCCCTGACCTCAAGAGCTCAGGATCAGGTTGAAACTTCTGTTCTCCAAGGCTCTGGCCAGATCCCAGTTCCCCGGGAAGCCCACCTCTTCCCTGGCGGTCTCCAGCATCTCACTCTCGTCCAAACCTCTCCTGCTGGAACCACTTACAACTCAGCTACTTTCATCCTGCTTTCTAGGTGCTTTTGACTCTTGTTGAGCTTTTCACAGCTCCTCTGCCAGATGAGAAGATTTTTGAGGGCCGGAGTCCTTGCTCTACTCATGGAGACTAGCACGGGACTGGGCATGTGTGAGTACAAGTTGACCCTTACATGGAGACACATATGTGTGCGTGGACATATGGATGGAGGGATGGATGGAAGGATGATGGATGATGAACAAATGAATGAGAAGTAGATGGATGAGTGGGTGGATGAATAGATGGATGGATGGATGGATGAATGAACGGATGGATGGACAGATGGCTAATGCATGGATGGATAGAGGGATAGAGGAATGGATGATGGATGAATCATGAACAGATGAATGAGAAATGGATAGATGAGTGGATGGATGGTATTTGGATAGTTGGATAGAAGGATGGATAATGGTGCTGATGTTTATAGAAACTAGAGATCCCAAAGTGGAGAAACTTGGAGTTTCAGAGTTCCAGAGTTAGAAGAGATTTGAAGCCATGGGATTCACCCCCACCTTTGCCTAGCCCAAGTTTTCAAATTAAAAAAAAAGCAACTGAGGCTATTGTCATTGTTCACACATCTGGGACATAAGGGGAAGTCAGCCAAGGTCCTCTAGTTACCCCAAGGACAGTGAGCCCCACTGATCCTCAGTTTGCAGGAGAGAACAAGCTCTAGAGAGAGCCCAGGAAGAATCTAGAAGGAGGATGCGGTGTTGCGGGGAGCTGTGGCCTTCGTGGTCATCGTAAAGTCCTGGGCAAAAATAACAGGGAGTCTTATCACCCTGGTAACAACAGCTGAGTTTTAACTTTGCAAAGTGCCTGTGTGCTCACCTGGACACTTACCCACCTCATCCTAGAGGGTGGCCTGGCTGGGAATCTTCTCTTCACTTTACGGATGAGAAAGCTGAAGTGCGGAGGGAAGGGGAGATTTTCCCAGGGGCCCACAGTGCGTTAGGACTAGAACCCAGCCTCCCAAGGACCACCTCTGCCCCCCTCCCACTGCTAGCTGATGGAGCTGCCCCTCTTCCGTTCCTGCCGTTCTGGGTGCTCACGACCACACGAGCACAGCCCACTATTGGTGTGTGTCTCATCACACATGTTCAATTTATTTATTTTATTTATTGTCATCTCTCTCTCCCCAACTAGACCATGAACTTCTGAGAACAGGGACCACAGTAAACGTCTGTCCCCAGTCAGTAGTCCCAGGACATCACAGGCTCTGCGTTGGTTGAGTGGGGAGAAATAAATGACGACATAATTCCATTCTATAAGCTCAAAGTTAATCCCTCACATTTGTGTTTTTAACCTTTCAGAGTCATCTGGTTATCTCATTTATTCCCCAGAAAGGCGTCTCTGGTGTTATCCAATGCTGGTGATCCTGCATCCTCTCCTCCCAGATCCCTTCTCCGCTCTGCCCTCTGCCCTGGGAGGCCAACCCTTGCGGAGGGCGTTATCAGAACTGCCCTCTGGCTTCTGGCCAGGTGGGGCTGATAGGAGGCACCAGCAGGACGTCAGAAGGTGGGAAGAAAGAGAAGCTGAGTACTTATTCCCCGTCCCTCCATGCTTCATTGCTGTGTCTCTGCCAGGAGCCAGATCCCTTCATGACGACAACTCCCTCCACGTGGCCCCTCCTCCAATTCTAGATCTCACTGGGCTCGGACACACTACTTCCTCTCCTCTTCCCTTCAGCCCTAGGGGATGAGGACAGGGCACATCTCCAGGGAGACGAGGGCTCCGCACAGCCGTTGCTGACGCCTTTCACCCTTCCGACATCTCCGCCTTTAGTCTCCCGGTTGAGGCCAGTTCATCTGAACCACTGGTTGGTGGAAGGACAAGCACACCAGACAGATGCCCACATTTGGCTTCCTCCTCCCAAGCTCTGACTGCTGAAGTTTTGGTCGTGTCCTGCATCCTGCTTCCCATCGGTCTCAACAGCCATCGAAAGGCACCTCTTAGGGAGAGCGTGCTGGCGTGGATAACTACTGCCCAGCTTTCTCCACCCTCCGAAACTACCACCAGCTACTCGTCTGTGCCTTGTGACCAGGTCATGACAAACCCCACCCCGTGGCCTCCAGCTGGGGACTCGCTCCCTCTGTCCTCAGTTTCCTCGTCTTTTAAATGGGATAGTAACACAGTTTTGAGGATGAACTGAGATCTTGTGTGTTTAGTGTCTGTAGTGTAGAAGGCACTCGATAAATAGGAGATTATCACTCAGTGATAACCATCCCCCACTGTTGGACATTTCCATTATTTCAGCTTTTCACTACCATAAGGGATGCTGGGAGGAGCATCTTTGTAGATCAAGCATTTTCACTGGTTAGTATTGTTTTCTTCAGACAGATTCTTGGCCCCAGTGGAGTCATCAGCGGAGTCCAAGCTGAGTTGGTGACTTTGTAAATGCAGCCAAATTGGTCTTCAGAGCCGCCTCACCAAATGGGTTTTGATGGTACAGTGCTTACTGTGCATCTGGCACTGCGCTAAGTACTTTCTCTGGTTGCCTCATACCATCCCTGATGAGGTAGGTCCTTCATGATCCCCTGTTTAGAGGACAGAACACTGGAAGGCAGAGCAGGCCGATCACTTACTCGGTGTCATGGAATCTAGTTACGGAACCACTGGAGATTCAAGTCCAGGTCTGCCTGACTCCAAAGCCCTGCTCTCAGCTGCCTGCTGCCCTGTTTCCATCTGTGACTTTGTTGTAAGGGGCCGGCCTGGCCCTCTCTCGCCAGCACCAGGCCTGGGCCAAGTGCCCTCCCCGTGCTCGCTGGAGTTGTTAGGGGAGAGGCTGTGCTTGCTCAGGCACTGCTGGGGTGTGGAGGCAGGAGCTCTCACCCCACCCTGCCCCACCCTGGGGCACTCCAGCCTCTTACAGCTCAAGGGACATCTGCTAACTGACTCCTGGGGAGTTAGGAGCAGGAGGAAGCTTGCAGAGCCCCAAGGACAAGCCTTTTCACTCACACACGGGAAACTGCCTGGCATCTCCCCTCCTGGGGCTTCTTTCAGGCATGTGCCGGCCCCCCTGAGGTTGGACAGCCAGGGCCAATGAGGCCCCGCGATGCCAAGCAACCCCTTCTCTGGATGGCTGAGGGAATGGAGCAAGCAGAGCTGTTCCTCCAGCCTGCTTTGACTTTCTCCCCACCATCGGTCTTGCAAATGCTCTGTTGAAAGGCTCACTGCGCACATATGGCCACTAAATCCTTGCAAACACAAACGGCCTGCAGGAGCCCGAGTCTATGGCCTCCAGTGCCCAGAGCTCTAAGAGGGGAAACCAGTGCAGGGGAGGTTGGAGGATTTAGAGCAAATGCCGGGTCGTCTGTTGGGTCACAGTTCAGGCCAGGCCAGAGATGGGAACCCCTCCTGGGGTTCCCAGCACCCAGGAGGTCTGTGGAGGGGGAGAATGTGAAGGAGAGCTGTGCTGGGAAGCCATTGGCCAGGCCCTAATCCACTCTGCGGAAGCCAGCCTTTCCTCCCTGGCCATCTCTAATATCGGGTGACCATGGGAAGTGCCAACAGGGCAGGGTAAGAGGTGAAGGCACAGCACTGCAAAGGGACTGTGGGGTAAGCTAGCCAGCCAGAGGGATCAGACGGGCCTCGTGGAGGAGATGGCGTCTAAGCCGGGCATTCAGTGATGGTTACAAGGTCACTGGCTGAAGAAGGGGAACAGGCCCCCTTGGAGAAGCAGCCCCAGAAGTCAGGGACAGGGGTGCCAGAATGGCAAGGCCTTTCAGGATAATAAGCCCAGGGGGATGGAGGTGGGATGTGAAGGGGCAGAGGACAGGCCCGGGGTCAGCGGTGGGAGGCCATGAGCCTCGAAGGGTCCTGGAACTCATTACGTCCCAACCCTTCAGAGGACATCCCACTTGGAGTGAGAAACACCCGGATTCTAACCCAGCCCCAGCTCAGAACCTGGTCCACAGGAGTCATCCAATAAACATTTGTCAAGGAAGGAAAGGAGGGAGAGACAAAGGGGAGGGAGGGAAGCAGGGAGGAATAAAGCGAAACATGGGGGTGGGGGAAGTAATCTGTTTTGCAAGAGGGAAATGTGGCACCTCAGTCTGTCTTAGTTTGGGTTCCCCCAGAAGCAGATCCTGAGACAAAGTTTCAAATGCAAGTCATTTGTTCGGGAGAGGGTTCCAGGCAGACTGTAGGGCACAGGGGAGTGAGACAAGGGAGGGACAAAAGTCAGCAAAGCATGCATGAGTGAGCAAGTCACTGCTGTGGGAAACCAGAGCTGGATCCTGCTGGGGAACTCTGGGGCCAGTGTAGATCATGCACCTCAGAGCTGTTCCACCTGAGGGTGAGAGAGCTGCGGTGTCTAAACACCAGGCCCACCCGTCGCTGCTCGAAGGTTGCTTCCTGTCCTGGTGTCGGCCGGCACTGACAGTGTCCCCTCAAAAGTCACATGTTGAAGTCCTAACCCCCAGTGCCTCAGAAGTGCCTGTCTTTGGAGATAGGACTTTTAAAGAGGTGACTAAGGTAAAACGAGGTCGTATGTGTGGGCCCTAATCCAATATGACTGGTGTCCTTGCAAGAGAGGTGAGTAGGACACAAACACTGAGGAAAGGCCACGTGAAGGCACAGGAAGAAGACAGCCATCTCCAAGCCAAGGACCGTCGACAAGCCCTCACAGGTAACCAACCGTGCCTACAGCTTGAGCGTGGACTGCTAGCCCCCAGAACGGTGAGGAGAAAATGTCTGTAGTTTAAGCACCCAGTCTGCAGTACTCTGTTACGGCAGCCCTGGAAAACCAATGCTGTCTGGTGTCCTCCAGGGCAGGGAAGGAGACACCCAGACCTCACATGGGCTGGGCTTGCTCTCCGAGGAGCCGTGAAGAGGACCATCAGGAGATGTGGCCTCTCACACCCATAGGATGTGCCACGTGGATGTGTCCCCTCTCTGGCGTCAGTTTCCTCATCTATAAAATGGGAGTTGTCAAGATTGGATGAGGGCTCTACTGAGGCCTCTGCAGGTCTGTCCAGCTCTGGTTGCGCCCTGAGGTACATGCCTCTAGGACATGCCCCTCCACCTTCCCCCTTCAGCCGTGCCTGGCTCCCGCGCTGTCCCCCGCAGAGCTTCACTTCACCGCTCACCCAACATCTACCAAAAAGACCTCCACATTGGCGCTGTGGGGTTATAAATGTTGTGGAGCACAATTAAATGACCCTTTAAAACAAACCAAACGAAATCAGATCTGACAGCAGCCACCTCTGCATCCTAACGGCAGTTGCCACTGCAACCAGGTTGAATCCTGGGCCTCCGAGGTGGCCGACGGCACGGGGAATCGTCGGCTCCGAGCGCCAGTGCAGCCTGAGGGTGCTCACATGGGAGGCCAGCGTTCACGGTCCTGTGTCCAGGACAGCGCTCCAGCTGGTGAGGTTTCACGTGTGCCAGGGTGGAGCTGGGGTTCCGTTTGGGCACGGGCTGCAGGGACTGGGCCACTACCGAATACAACAACAGGTGTTTCGGTTTGCAGACAACAAGCACAGGGCACAGAGGTGGGGCCCAGCTCCATGGTAGAAAACAAGCAGGAAGGGTTTACCAGCCTTGGGAATAGCCAGGGCACACTGAGAAACAGGATCCACGACGTCCAACTTCAGGTTGCTTGCTCTGCCGTCTGTAACGTAACTGCTCCCAACTCCCCCAGCCTCAGTCACACATGTGGGCGTGCAATCTCAAGTTGATGCTGCTTTGAGGAATGAAAGGACTACTTGCACGCTCGAGCTGATGTCATGTCGAGATGGGCTAGCATAGGGTTGCCAGATAAAATACAGGGTGCCAAGTTAAACCAAATTTCAGATAAACGATGAATAATTTTTTAGTATAAGAATGTTCCCAATATTGCATGGAACATACTTTTTCCTTAAAAAATTATCCATTGTTTGTCAGAAATTCACATTTAACCAGGTGTCCTGTATTTTTGCTAAATCAGGTATTTTGCTAACCCTAGGCTAGTGAGTGAAGGTATAAAACTGAGAACAGAAAGCAAGAATTCAGAAGAAGCAGGAATTTGGATGCAAGAAAGGAGTGGATGAAACATAAGAATCCGTAAAGATATTGGTGGGGGGGTTAGGTTTCTCATCGATAGTGGAATGGGGGATCCAACTAATTGTAATTAAATCTTAAAGGACACATAACCATCAGCTGACAGAGAGGTTTTTCCAAAGTTGCATAAAACCTTGTCCAAGCTCAAAGGTAACTCACACCCTCCAGGAAAAACCAGTGAGGGGGTGGGGGGCAGGCAGCAGGAGAGTCATCAGACAATGGCAGTGCAGCTGAGAGGGGGCCACCTAGGCTCTCTGGGGTCAGACAGGGGGCGCTGGGCCCCAGAGAGGCACCCAAACCAGCCTGGGAAACCCACAGGCTGAGTCCTGTAGGATGAGTAGGAGACGTGTCGGGCAGGCAGGCTCACCCAGTCGGCAAAGGAGACGTCTTGTTCCCATTTCACAGAAGACATCGAGGCCCGCACAGGTTAACTGATGGGTCCAAGTTTCCACCACTAGCAAATCGGCTGGAAGTAGACCCAGGTTGTCTGAATCCTGGTTTTAAGTATAAAGCTCAGTACCTCTTTTAAAAGTTTGTGGCCTATAGAAATTTCCTGAAACACACAGTTGGGTAATAAAGGCCAGCTAAGGGAGTGAGTTAGTGAGCTTCTTGGGGATCCTTGCTGGGTACAGCTGAGCTAGGACAAAACATACTCCTGGAAGTAGGAGATGCTGCGCCAGCGCACAAGAGGGCTGTGCCCACTAGCATTCTACCTACAGTGTCAACACACCTGAACACGCTCCCACTTCTGCCCCTGCCACGCCCAGCACCGGAGGAGAACTGTTTTGTCCAGGAAGAGGAAATGGGAAGATGCAGTGTTTGTGTCTCAAACCACAGGTGAGCCAGGCGGATGGTGCTGGGATGAGAGTAGAGACTGTGAATCCTACTCTGTGGCTTAGTCTCTCCAGACCTCTGCTTTCCCATCCGCAAAGCATCGTGATAGCTTCCAGCTCTCAGTTGTTGTGAGGGTTAAATGAGATAATACATGTTAAGAGCTTAGAACACTGCAGGCACGTTTTAGGCACTATTTAAGTGCCAGCCATTTAATTAATTTACTTCATTCATTCATTCTTTTATACTAGAAAGAAACAGAAAGGAAATTGAAATGAGGGTTTCCTCATCTATCAGAACGAAGCGTGCAAGGAGAGCAGCCTCCAATCACAGAAGTATCTACACCTAACCCAGAAAATCAGAGGCCAAAATGTTCAGAATTTCAGGCTCCAGAACTAGGTAGTGGGAGAGAATTTTGCTGGTGGGTAGATTCCAAGCAATCCAAATGTTGTACCAAGTAGGCATTAACCTGGACAGTGAGCTGGTACTGTTGCCCAACACCTCCTAGTCATCTGAATATTTGGAAATGGTGACAGTCCTTCAGATGGGGTCCAGGGCAGTGACTGGGCTGGGAAGGTGTTTGTCTGTTACAGTTTTCCTTCCGCACAAACCTTCTGGGCTACAGCTGCCTGGTCACCAGAAGTTCAGAGGCCTTGATCCCAATGGGTTCATTCCAAAGCCTTCCAGGTCTAAGTGTGTGTGTGTGTGTGTGTGTGTGTGTGTGTGTGTGTGTTTGCTGGGGGTGAGTTGGAGTAATATTGAAGTTCTCTGAACTCTCCTTGGGGGGCACCCCAAACCCACCGTTCACTGCTTATTTCACAGTTATTATGTGCTCATCCCTCAGCTGCCCATTTTTACCACCCAAGCCGCCAGCTCCCAACTCTGAACATTGAGCTGGTCCAAGGGTCCTCCCAGAATCTGGCTGAACTTCCCCTCCCCAGGCGGTGTGAAGGAAACCAAGTGTTTCAGAATTGTGGGGTTTTTTCCTTCTTTTTTTTTTTTTGAGTAAGTTTGCTCTCTGGGTGGGTTTCTCTGCTTGCTTTCTCACGGCCTAATTATTATTACATGAAAAAATAGCTACTCGCACCAAAGGGAGAGGCTTTTACTCCAGTAACTAGGAATTTTCAATGGCGGTCACTGAGCAATTATATGCTGTGATTTACACTATAACCCCCAGTCTATTCTTTGACGAAACGAGTCCCTATTATTAGTCAGGCAATAATCAAGTGCCTAAAATAGGCTTATAAAAGGTCTCTGAACTGCAGGAATGGGTTGTTACTGGGAGTTATGACTACAGTTCAGGAGCAGGTTTCCAGAAAAATATGCAAGAACACACGTGTTCTCTTTTTGCCAGGGAGAAGCTGCATAGTACAGAGAAGGGGAGAGAAGGCCGGGTTGCGGGGCGGGGGGACCACGGATCTGTCAGGTTACAGTTCTCAACTCACGGCAAAGCTTCTGGGATCCAACAGGTTCTTGTTGGACGCTGGTTGAACCTCATTGCCCAGGAAACCACTTGAAGGAGTCAGAGATTCTGTTACGTCAGACCCTGTTTTAGAAATGCCAACAGACTCCTTCTTTCTTCTTGCTGGGCTCTTCCAGAGGCATCCCAATGTACAACAGTGTATCCCAAACTTCAGCCATTTTTTTGTGTATCATCCTCACAATTTTCTTCGTATCCACGTGCCTCATGTACTATAGCATTGAATTGTCATTTTTCTTTAAAGAAAGTTGTTCCAAACAATAAATACAACTTTAAATTCATTTACTGGAGTAGGCAACTTAATAACACTACTGTAGATGGAAAACCATCTCCTTTCTTCCCAACTGAAACATGGATTCCTCCTGTCCCGGCCTCCTCCTGTTTGCCACAGATAAGCCTCTCCCCCCACCTCTGCGGCCAAGGGGTCCTCGGGTCACCCACCATTCACTCCCAGCTCTCTCTAGGGTTAGGTGGTACACCTCTTCAAATGGGCAGCGGTAAGAGTTGACACCACCCTTGGACAGATGGGAGTATAGGTGTGTGCCTTGGAGTTTGGTTATTTTAATATATTTTGTCATGAAACCTAAAGTCTATATCCTCTGAAGACTACCCAACTTTCTTCTGGGCTTCTCTTTCCTAGTATTTTATTTACAACAAACTTTGCTATCTCTTCCATCATCTTGTAAACCAGTATAGTATGTGCAGAGGGTCCATCTCTCCAATTCTCTGTTCCAGTATTTTGTTTTTCACTAACCTTTGGCCTAGAAGAATACTCCAGGGAGGAATCCACACCCAACTCAAGTCTTCTAACTGCTCTTTGGAAGAGTTTGAACTCATTGAGATGATCCCCAAAAAAGAACCTCTTTGGTTTCTGCTGGGTGTGAAATTTGCGGCACGGTCCCTATGGGCACAGGGCTGACACATGAGGAGCTGCCATCTTCTCTCAGCCTTTGCAACAAAGCTGCACGCTGCAGGGTCCAAACGCTTAGAGAACAGCTAAGACACAATGCCTTGTTTTCTGTGTAGGAATGCAGCATCTCAGCACACTCCACCCTCCCAGCTCCTGCAGGGTTCTCCAGCTCTACCTCTAGGGAAAGTACTTGACCTCCCTGAATCTCACTGTCCTCACTATAAAATGGAAAGATGAGAATGGCTGTACTCCATGTCCCCAGCCAGGGGACCGTGAGGACAGGTGAGGGTTGCACGCTAAGCTCCCAGTCTGGCCCTGGCACATGCATGAGCTCCCTCTTCCCCAATAGCACATTGTCACATGCTGCTGACCACCACTCCCCACTAGGTTAGGGGGACCAGCCATGGGAGGAGCTTATCAGTTTCCGACTTTGTTTGACACAGAGCAGAATGCACTAGCATGACCCCGTCCCCAGTGGCTCTGTGTTGTGAGCAGTCTTTCCCCTTCCCAAGATGCTTCCTGGCCTGCCCTTGGCAGCATCCTCAGGCCCCAAGCCTCCGGGGTGGACTGGTCACAGGCTATTTCCCCTGTCCATGGTGAGCAAACAAGGCTCTTCTGCAGCCCTCAGCCCCTCCTGTCAGAAGACCCTCCCAGTACAACCCTCGCCAGAGCAGAGGAGGAGCCGGGGTCTCGGTCTGGAGCAGCCCACAGGAGCCTGTCGGCATCCTGGGATTTCCTAGACACACATGCACAGTAGCTGCGGGATGCTCCTAAGATGCAGCACTAGATAAGGGGCTGAAAGCTCTGGCCCTGGTGACTTCTCTGCCTTGTAAGTTTGCCTTTTTTTTAGGTCTTTTAATCTCTAAAATAAAATTCTGTTTCTCTCTTTTATTTGAGAGAGGAGATGTCTTTTTAAAATTTTTCTTTTTAAAACAAATTACAATATACATACAGAAACAGGCAAGTACCACAAATGTATAGCCCAGGAGTCAGCTTACTTTGTAAAGAGCCAGATAGAAAATGTTTTAGACTTTGCAGGCCTTACAATTTCTGTCACAGCTACTCAACTCTGCCGTAGACCATCTGTAAATGAACGGGTGTGGCTGTGTGCCGATAAACCTTATTTACCAGGACAGGCAGCTGGCCACATTTGACCTTTGGTTTGTAGTTTGCCAACTGCCATGGACTGAATATTTGTGTCCCCACAAAAATTCATCTGTTAAAACCCTAATTCACCATGTCATGGTGTTAGGAGGTGGGGCCTTTGAGAGGTAATTAGGATTAGATGAGGTCATGAGGGTGGGGTCTTCTTGAGATTAATGCCCTTATAAAAAGAGGAGAGACAGGATATCTCTTTCTCTCCCTCCTCCATATGAGGACACAGTAAGAAGGGGGTGGTCTGTAAACGGAAGGGGGCTCCCTGCAGACACCAAACCTGCCGGGGCCTTGATCTCGTACTTCCAGCCTCCGGAACTGTGAGAAATAAAAGTTTATCTTTTAAGACGCCCAGTCTGTGGTCTTCTGTTATAGCAGCCTGAACTGACCGGGACACCAGCCCCTGGGATAACCCAACAAATTATCATAAAATGAGCACACCTCTGTGACTCAATCAAAAAGTGACAGCTTATCAGCATCAGCACCCCAAGAGCCTGTTTGTGCCCCTTCTCATCCACTAGACCTGGTTTACCTCTGAAGGCCCTCCAAGTTTATGTTTTATGGTATTTATCATTCCTCATATCCCATCATTTTTGTTTTAATTCCAATGTCTAGCTTATGTGATAGACTACGGAGACATTGTCATTTAGGACAATGGCCTTCAAACTTTCTTGAAGCAGCAGAACCCTGCCTTCAAGTGACGCCCTGGTGGGACTCCAGCGTGTACTGTGGATAAAGCCCAGAGCTTTGGTTGCTTTGGAGGTGGGGACCCAGAGCCCATCCCTCCTGGCCCTCTCCACACTCTGGGCCCAAATGGTAACCACTGAGGCACCTCCAGGAACTCTGACGGTTTCCTTGAATCCAATTTGGAAATTGCTTCTTTGAACACTCATTAATGCCCAAGTAAGACAAATAGTCAACTCTGACTCACCTTAGGTGACCCTCATTCTTCTCCATGGCCCTGGAATAATGATCAAGGACGCGGCAAGGGATCTGCCATGGTAAACGCAGACAGGTTAGTGGTGCCAGGAGGCCCTTGTGCCAAAGGGGAAGGCTGGCAGTGTAGACATCTGTGAGAAGATGGGGCACTGAGAGCGGGCAAGCTGAAGATGAGTTGGGGAGACAGTG
Organism: Tapirus indicus; assembly: GCA_031878705.1. NCBI lineage: Eukaryota > Metazoa > Chordata > Mammalia > Perissodactyla > Tapiridae > Tapirus > Tapirus indicus. Next base: position 32,768,927 of record CM062927.1, read on the forward strand.
GGAGAGACCCATTACTTAAAGGGAAGTTAGAATCATAGCAAATAGGTCTAGGCCTGTGGCTTGGCTTCTCCACTCAGTTCCTGTTTGTCCTAGAGGCACTCACTCAGCCTCTCTGAACCTCAGTGAACAGTGGGTAAAAAGGGAAACCATTTATTATTTAAGCTCCCTGCCAGAATTTTCACACAGTTCAGATGCAATAGTGGGAGTGAAGATGCTTTGTCACTCTAGAGCCATGGTTCTCAACGGGGGGGTGATTTTGCCCACCCCCAAGGGATGTTTGGTAATGTCTGGAAACATTTTTGGTTGTCATGACTGGGGGAGGGGAGAAGATGCTATTGGCGTCTAGTGAGTAGAGGCCACGGATGCTGCTTAAATGCCTCACGGCACACAGAACATCCCCCCACAACAAAGAATCTTCCATCCCAAATGTCAACAGTGCTGAGCTTGAGAAGCCTGCTCTAGAACTATGAGATGTGTGATTTAGACAGAGCCAGCTGTTAATGGACACCGGGGGCAGGTAATGAACCATGGCACTCTGCTCTTGCTTGGGCAGTGAGGTGACAAGGAAAGGTCTCAGACCCCCCTTGCTGGACCTTCTCTGGAGATGGAACCCAGAGAACTTGCTGGCTGTGGACAAAAGGAAGATGGTGCTGGTTACTAAAAGAAATGTCTTCTGTAGCCCAGCAGCAGGCCATGTAAACTTTAACAGGCTTCTGAAGAAGTTCATTAATCACTGGAGATCTCGTTACCCACACCTCCCCACTCAAATTCTCCCTCGTCCCTGGATCCCCACACCCCCCACCGCTAAGTGCCACGGCTTCCCCCTCAGGTTCTGATTAGACCTTATCGGCCATGTGGGGACCAATCAATGGCAGATCACTGGAAGATGGAGCCCCCTGATACCTCATACGTCCTGTCCCCAGCCGCCCCAGTTGCTGGCCGCAAACAGAGCAGATCTGGCTTTGGGTGATATCATCCCATGTCCTCAACCAGACACTGAGATAATAACTTTCCAAATATTGTCTTACGAGATGCTTATCACTGTAAAACAATATTTTGTCACCAGGCAGTGAGCAAGGGGCAGTATCACCTTGCAGGAGCATGCAGGTTGGTGAGGGGAGGGGAGAGGGGGTCATTGCATGGCGGGGAGGGTTGGAGGAAGCAGCCAATGAGGGGGGACAGTGGGCTTCCAAGAGACTCAAAAGTCTTTGGGGCAGGTGAGGGGGGCTTGGCCGGAGGACTGGTTTTCAGGCAATGATGAATGCCAAGTCAGACAGGAAATACAATTTACTCTTAACCTGGGGTGCAGTGGGGGTGTAGATATGAAAGACCCCTCCCCTGCTCGCGGGAGTTTACAGTCTAAAAGGCAAGATGCAGAGCAAGGTAGACTAGATTATGGCCAAATTGAGCTTGCCACACAGCCTTGTTTCATCTTCAAATGATTGTCAAGTTAACAGTTTTTCAGCAAAAAGGAGATAAGTAACAATAAGCAACCACATACCCATCGGTTCTAAGGTGCACGGTCCCCTGGCCTCGACTTCCTCTTGGTAACAGAGGGGCCTGGATGGAGGCGAGCCTCAGGTCCCTCATCCAGGCTTCTGAGTCTGCGGATGCGGAGAGAAGGCAGAGGAGGGAAATGACGATGTGGGGTCGAAAGGAAGAGGTCAAGCCTTCCGTCACAGCGTGGCCATAAAGCACACCCAGGGCCGAGGCTGTCAGACTCCGTTCCCCCACGCCCACCCCTGCCGTCAGAATTCCCTTGGAAAATGCCTGTCCTCTGTGGGCCCCTTTCTAGGAGGTCCCTGGCAGGCAAGTGCAGATGGAAGTGAAAGGGGGAGGGAAGGTGCTGTGTATGTGCGTTTTGTTTCGTTGTGTTGTGTTTGGGGGGTTGAGAGAGGGGGATCGTGGGGGTCTATTGCTGCTATGACATCGTGAGCCAAGCCTCTCAGGCTCCTGGAGCAAATGTCAGGTCATGGCGAGAGGCAGGCTTCTGTAGCCCAGCTGGCTTGGCCAAAACTCTAACTCTATCATTTACTACTAGCTGTGTGATCTTGAGCAAGTTCTTCAACCTCTCTGTGCTTTGGCTTTCTCATCTATAAAATGGGAACATCAGTAGGGCTGTTGTGAGGACTAAGAGAGCTAATCACATGTAAAGTACTAGGAACCCTGCCTGACACAGACTGAAGCCACCAGAACTGTTAGTTGTCATTATTGTCCCGGAGCCCTTGCGAGGGTTCAGTGGAAACTACATGGCGTCCATGCTCTCCATTGGATTGCCACCACTCCGTGCCAGGTCTGGGCAAAGACCACTGTCTGCAGCGGCTTCCACTCTAGTGGGGACGACAGATACTGAACAATATCTTACAAATATAATTTCAGGCAGTGATAGTAGCTATGAAAATGATCGTCGCTATGGAAAAAGAAAACAGTAAAGCAAGAGGCTGATGGAGCTGTGGGCTGTTCTAGCCAGGATAGCTGGCGGAGGCCTCTGGCTGCGGCTGACAGCTGAGCAGAGATTTGGAGGAGGCAAGGCAACAGAGGGTGAGCCCTGCAGAGGACCAGGTGCAGCGAGCACCAACGCCCAGGCGGGACACGCTCGTGCATCTGGGAGCAGTGTGTCCGGAAAGGAGGAAGGAGGTGGCAGCAGTGATGCTCAGATGGGTGAGCAGGGGCCCATTCACGTGAGGGCTGTGAGCCACGGTGAGGACTTTAGATCTTATTCGGGGTCTCTTATGTTCCCGGGGCTGCTCCAACGAGGTACCACAAACTGGACGGCTTCAAACAATTGAAATTTATTCTCTCACAGTTCCGCAGACTAGAAGTTCCACGTCAGGTGTCAGCTGGACACGCTCTCTGACTGTGGGTGGAATCCTTCCCAGCCTCTTCCTCGTGGTGGCCATCAGTTCTCGGCTTACAGCCGTGTCACTCCAACCTCTGCCTCTGGTGGCACGTGGCCTTCTCCTTGTGTGTCTGTCTTCTAACAAGGACATCAGTCATAATGGATGGAGGGCCTACCCTACTCCAGTGTGACCCCATCTTAACTAATTACATCTGCAAGTCCCTATTTCCAAATAAGGTCACATTCTGAAGTACCAGGAGTTAGGACTTCAACATGTATTTTGGGGGGATGTAATTTAACCCATAGAACTGGGTGCCACAGGAAACCAATGACAAATTTTGAACAGTGTCGTGACATAATCTGATTTATGTTGTAAAAAGGTGATGCCACTTGCTATATGCAGAGAAGACTCTAGAAGGTTGAGATGGAAGCCAGCATACCACTTAGGAGGCTGTTGCAGTAGCCAGGGGAGCCCAGACCAGGAGGGAGTAGTGGGGGAGGTGGGAGCGGCTGCATTCTGGATGCGCTGTGAAGGAAGAGCAGAGGGAATCTGCTGATGGACAGATGTCATGTGGAGGCAAGAAACAATTGTTAAAATGACTCTGGTTTTTGACCTGAGTATCTGGGTGGAACTCTGTGGCCATTTACTGAGTTAGTGACCAAAGAGGCAGGGGCAGGTTCATGGTGGGATGGGGAACAGTGATTCCAGAATCCTGTTTGGCACACGTGAAGCTTAAGCTGCCTTTCAGACATTCAAGTGGAGATGCTGTATAAAGAATTGGACCCTGAAATTCAGTGCATCCAAAATCCAACTCATCACCTTCCGGTCTCGAGCCTGCTGCTGCTCCACTTCCACGTCTCAGTTAGTGGTCCCCTTACACACCCAGATGCCCAGGTGGGGACCATTTGGGGGACCATCCCAACCTCCAATAAGTCACCAAGTCCTGGGGATTCTGCCTAAGTGTGCCTCAAGTCTATCCACAGTTCTCCATCTCCACCATCCTCATCCCTGCCCCTTGGTCTCATGCCGGGAAGACTGCAGTGGCCTCCTTGACAGTCTCCCTGTCCCAGATCTTGATCCTTTCTGATCCACTGCCCATCCTGCAGCTGCGGGACTGGTGACTAAAGATAAAGGAGGACATTTGGGGGTATCTTACTTCAGCCGATGGTCAGCTAGAGAGGCTCGCTCAGGGAAGATTAGGCGGTACTTCCGCATCCTACCTCTGCTCAGAGGGAGTTCTTCGGTGACCGCATCTGTGGTACGAAAGCTCTAGACCTTGAAAGCCAAGATCCCAGGTTCAAGTCCTGACTCCCAGTCTTCTTGGCTGATGACTGTGGTTGGGTGATTATAGAATGTATCGTCCCAACTGGTGGGAGGGATGTCCTATGATGATAGGACAACAGGCATTGCACTGTGGTGGCGTGACCACGACACATGGTTACCCTCTCTGTTGGGTACGTTACTAAATCTCTCTGAGCCTCAGTTTCCTCAAGGGTAAAGGAGGACAACCATGCCTAAGTAGTGGGGTTGCCTGACAATGAAACAGGGCATCTGACACACAAGGAGGTGCTCACAACTAACCTCACACAAAGAACCGCTTGAAAGTCGATGTCACACACAGTCCTGCCGACTGTTCCCTTTACATTTTTCCATTGGAAGAGAGCAATTCTGAGAAACTACAGTCAGTTGAAGGCCTCCTTCATTATTAATTTTATAGTTATTTTGTGGATCTGCCTTTTTTTTTTTTTTGGTAATTAGATGCTGTAAAAAATTTTTAGTGATTTTCTCTTCTTTGTAATTAGAAATAGCGATTAGAGTATCTTTTATATTACATGGCATTTTTCCTTTAAACAATTGTATACATTTTGTATTCTTTGCTCTTCTCCATACAGACTTTAATGAGAACGGATTCACTGTGTACCATAATTTGCTATTATTATAGTGTGTCATGAAAATGAGTTATTTCCGTCACAGAAATATAATGCCCAGTGTAATGTATTTTTGCTGGTGGGTTTTTATTTTTTCCCTCTAGGGACAGGGGAAATGTGTTTGCCAAGGTTAGAACCCACTTGAACCTGAAAGGCTGGGGAATTGCAACGTGACCCCAGCTTTCTGGAGTCTGAAATTGCCCTCTTTCTCTTGGCTGTGCAGAGTAAGGCACAAGGCGATGGAGAGGTGGTTCTCCATGTTTCACTGAAAAGCACACGGGGGCCCACCCAGTGGCGTAGCGGTTAAGTGCCCGCCTCCACTGCAGCAGCCCTGGGTTCGCGGGTCCGGATCCCGGGCGCGGGCCTGCTCACCGCTCACCAAGCCATGCTGTGCCATGTGGGGCATACTTTGTGTCCCACATAAAGTAGAGGAAGATGGCACAGATGTTAGCTCAGGGACAATCTCGCTCAGCAAAAAAGAGGGGGATCAGCAGCGGATGTTAGCTCAGGGCTAATCTTCCTCAAAAAAAAAAGAAAAGCACACAGGATTCTAGACAGCTGGTTTTCAGCAAATGGCATCCGTTCAAGCCGGGCATGGGGAAACCAAAAGCAGGTTGCTTCTTAAGACTTGAGCAGGCTGTGTAATCGCTGAGGTTTGTCAGGGAACCAAAAGTACCCCTGGAAGAAATCTGCCCGTGTTTCTCTCTACTGCCGAAGGCAAGCTGCCCTCACAGGAGACGCCCCACACTCGACTGTAAGTGGCACCGCCTGGCCGACCCACAGAACGTGCCAGCAAGCTTCAGGCTGGGGATCATGCCTGCCTGCTCCAGCCTTGCAGCCAAGGCAGGGAAGGGGGAGGACATGATCCCTGCAACTTGGAGTGAGATGGGTGCCCAGGGGCTGGGCTCTCCCCAAATCAGGCCACCTCCACACTCCTGCCTGCCAATTAGAGCATGCTCGAGTAGAGGTTGCTCCCAGGGGCAATGGTGTAATTTGGACATCATGTCCAGGTTCTAGGAAGGTGGAGATAGACAGAAATAGACAGGTCATATTTGGCTTTCTGCGCTGTGACATCTCACAGCCCTGGTAGGGGGGTACCATGGAATTCGAGCACGAGGGACATGCCACATGTGCCAGTGGGGGGTGGGTCCTGGCTGGAAACAGAGGGCACTCTCCCAAAGGGAACTGGAGAGTTTATGAGGGCCCTTCGCACACAGGTGTGGGCACCTGCAGTTCTGGGAGCACCCCTATCTCCAATGCGCTGGGCCCACGGGGCCTATTGTGGGTGTGGGGGAGGCAGCCCCACAGACCCTCATAAGGAGCTGGCCCTCTCCCCACTTGGGCGAGGGAACTCGCCCTTCCTTGGAGAGCAGAAGCAGGGTCCCAGGATGATGCTAACTGATAATGACCCTCCGTCTGTCCGGCAGTTCCTGGCTTACAAAGCCCCGCTTTCATCTCACCTCCTTCAACGCTCCCAACCGCCCTGGGAGGCAGCCTTCAGGGAAAAGTCTTCCCGTTTTACAGAGAGGAAAATGGGAGGTTCCATAACTGGCCTGAAGCCGTAGCTAAATGCCTGGGGAGGGTCTCAGCACCCGCCTGTGGGGGAGCAGGCTGAGGGAGGTAGGAAGGCGGAGAGCACACAGGCGGGGGCTGCGGCTGGTCCGTGTGAGCTCTCCAAGTTGCCTCATTAATCCATTAGCCCACGGCCAGCCGCGACCCAGCACGTCCTGGTTACGAGACCAGGATCTGGTAGCAAATGGCCAGAGTTCAAATCCTGGCTCTGCTGCTGAGTAGCCACGGCCTCGGGCAAATTACCTAACTTCGTGGTGCCTCAGTTTCCCCATCTGGAAATCAGGGATAATCATAGCATCCACCTCTTGGGACTATTATGAGGACTCAATGCGCTCGTTCAGGGAAAGGCCCGGGGCTCAGTGTGGACAGGCTCCCGTGTGCAGCCGCCCCATTGGGGTAGTGCACACGGTTCCAGGGTGAGGGGGCAGATGACCTCCCAAATCTCAGTCGGCTGAGCCTTGCACTGGGGGGTTGTGCCCGCCCAGAGAAGGGACCTTTCCTAATTCTTCCTCTCAGAGAGGCACCTTTTTCTAATTCCTAAGAAGACTTGCACTTGCCAGCAGTGGCCTGGCTCCAGGATGCCAGCACCCTCAAGGAGTTCAAATTAGTGTTCATTATCATAGCTTTAAGCCCTCAGTGGCTCCTCGTCCTCCTGCTCAAACTGTCCTCGGGAAGGAGCAAAGCCAAGCCCGGCTACCGAATCCAGAGGGAACGGGTGTGATGTGGCATCCACAGTGTGTCTCCCCAGTAGATCCCTGTAGACAGCCCAGAGGTTGGACCTGGGTTCCCTGACTCTCGGCCGCCCCCGGTCGGGCCGTGCACCGTCCTGATACCCCACGCCCCCCACCCTTCCCCGCAGGATGTGAGAGCAGATGAGCAGAGCGCAGCCCCTGCCCCCAGAGAACAATTCCCTCTTGCCTCCCCCATGCCGGTTTGCGACTCTCTTCCCAGCTGAGGACTCACATTTAGGCAGGGCCAAAGTGACATCCCATCATTAATACCCGATACACTTGTGCTGAGTCGTGTAAACATGCTTCTAGCTCAGGGCCGTCCCCCCACCTTGAGCCCTCTCCCCATTAGAATTGTTTTCACTCCCCTAAATTCAGATGTAATTCAAGTCGGAGAAATTACGGCTGGATAACATCTGCAGCCAGGGAATTATTAGTATGACTTTTTGGTGGTGTGACGGTGATGTTTCGACAATCTATACATATTGATTTAGGTCGATAATAAACAATTTGATTAGCCTCCCCATCCATGGGCTGTCATTTCAATCACTGACAGGGGCCCAGCAGAGTGGAAGGGACGCAGCACACACAAGTGGCAAGAATTCTCAAAATAAGAAACTCTGTCCTGATTAGAGGCCCGGCTTCAGTGAATTGGACAAGACAGCTCAGCTGCCACGTTATTAACTCCCTGGGAAAATACTCGGCTGGTCCCCGGGGCCAGCCCGCATATTCTGATGTGGATCGATAAGCAATCTCCGGTGTATATGGAATTCAGACTCAAATCATTTGTCTCCGGCTCCTTTCTCCAAAGGGAGCCCCGTGGTCGGACCTGGCCTGCCGCCCTAGCACCCCACCCCCACCCCACACACATTCCCCTTTTAACTAATGACCCGCCATGGAGGAGGCCAGAGAGCGGAAACCTCTTCCATCACCCAGAGAGGCTCTCTCAGGTGGGTCTAATGATGGTAATGGGCTCCTTTCAATTTTTTAAAAAATGATGCCTGCCCCAACATCTTGGGGGTGAATTTGTGTAAGTGATGGGCACGCCTCTCGATGACAAATAGATGTCCCTGTAGTGGACACCCCTACACACAGTGTCCACACCTGATGGTGACACTTAGAACAGGAAAGTGACATTTCTGCCAGGCCTCTGGGACACAGAAGGGCGGGTGCCACCCAGGGGTGCTGGTGACAGGGACTGGGCTGGTTCAGGAGAGAAGAAGTGACCTCAGGTCAGGCTCCAGGCTTCCCTGTGAGCCGGGTTCTTTGGTCACTGCTCACCGACGGATGGAGTTCCCTGGGCCGCAGGAATCCTTAGTGAGCACCAGATGCCACGCCCTTTGCCTACAGGTGGAGACTCTGAAGGGCACTGAAGGCAAGGGACCTGCAGGGGACCACACGGAAAGCCAGCTATTGGCGGGGACCCAGGCTCTCCCCACTGCTCACAGTTGGGAAGGCAGTGTGCTTGAATGGTTAAGACAGGCTTTGGATCAGGCAACTCTGGGGGTCGCCTCTGGTGAGTTACTTCACCTCATTGAACTTCAGTGTCTCCACGTGTAAAGTGAGGCTGCTAACACCTACCTTGCAAACTTGTGGTGAGAACTGAATGGACTGGTGCGGGGACAGGGCCTAGCAGGGTACTGGTGGCAATAATAGACGCTCAGTAAATCAGCCCGAGATTAGTGTGGTGAGTTTACACATTTTTATTTACATGTTGCTATTATTTTTATCATCAGACTTGTCTTTTAAAAATGTGAAATCTTAGAAATCCAGTATGTGACGGACAAGAGCAGCTGCTCTGCCTTGTGTGGAAGCTGGAGAATCAGGCTTTGCCCGCCGGGCCACGCCCCCTTCCGTCGCCCCTCCCCTTCTGTCGCCTCTCCCCCTTCCATCACCCTTCCCCCTTCCATCTCCCCTCCCCCTTCCATCTTCCCTCCCCCTTCCATCACCCTTCCCCCTTCCATCTCCCCTCCCCTTCCATCTCCCCTCCCTCATCTCCGCACAGCCCTGGGGGCTCTCTGACACCAGTCCAGAGACTATTGGCGCAGTGGGAAGGTGGCATCATGAGGCATGAGAATGGGCCTACTCCCCTCTAGAGGCCTCAGTTTCCCAAACTGTAAGATGAGGGTGGGCGGGGCAATCCCTGAGGGCACCTCAGCTCGCAGATTCTGTGCGTCAGTGGAGGGGAAAGGCTCCGTCCTCTGTAGAGTCCCAGAACGCTGAAGAGTTAGAACACCAACCCCATGGAGTAGTCCTCTCCACCGTGCTTCCCGCAGAAGGGCCTCAAGGACTTCTCCAGTCGGGAGAGGACGGGGCAGGCCCTGAGCCCCCATCCGCACCGAGCAGCCTGGCTCTCCACCCGGGGAACTGGTGTCCCGGACACAACAGGCAAAGGGCAGCATCAGTTAGAACTGGATTTGCCTTTGAGAAACAAAGGCCTGAAATAACGAGACAAACAAGCTCAGACTTTCTCTCTCTTTTGCCTAAAAGCCAGGAAGTCGGCTGTGCAGGCCTGGTGTGGCTGCTCTCTCGGCTGCATGCGGCCCTCAGGGACCCAGTTCCCCCCAGCTCGCTGCTCCACCATCCTTAGTGTCCTGGGGCTGATTTGTCTTCACATTCCAAGATGGCAGCCCATCGATCCATATTCCAGGAAGGAAAATGGAGGAAGGGACGAAACAGATTGGGGCAGGGGGTGCATACCAACTCTTTTTTAAATTAAATTTTTTATTTTAAATTAGTTTTAGATTTACAGAAAAATTGCAAAAATAGTACAGAGTTCTTATGGCATCCCCATCCAGTTTCCCTGTTATTAACATCTTGTGTAAATATGGTATATTTGTCAAAACGAATGAACCAATATTGATACATTATTATCAACTAAAGTCCATACTTCATAAGATTTCTCTAGTTTTTATCTAATGTGCTTTTCTGTTCCAGGATCTCATCCAAGATACTCCTTTACATTTAGTCGTCATGTCTCCTTAGACTCCTCTTAGCTGTGACAGTTTCTCAGACTTTCCTTGTTTTTAATGACCTTGACAGTTTTGAGGAATACCAGTCAGGGTCTTGCAGATTGTCCCTCAGTTGGAATCTGCCTGATGTTTTTCTCATGATTAAACTTGAGTTATAGGTTTGGGGAGGAAGACCACAGACATAGAGTGTCGTTCCCCTCACACCGTAAGGACATCTTGGTTGCTTCCAGTCTTTAACAATTATGAATAAAGCTGCTATAAACACTCACATGCAGCTTTTCGTGCAACAAACCAACTCTGTTTTAAAGACAGTTCTCAGAAACAGCTCTGCAAAATTTCACCTATTGCCCATAGGTTACATTTTGTCACCTGGGCATACCTACCTGGAGGGGAGGCTGGTAAAGGTGGGCTTTCTTCTGTGCCCGGCTGAAATGTGTGAGTTTTCTCACTAGGGAAGAAGAGGGAGAAGGGACATGGCAGACAACCAGCAGTCTCAGCCAAGGGACGTAATGGAGAAGGAAGGAGGCAGCCCGGGGAAGTACGAAGGAGGGAGTGAACTTCAGGTACTCAACCCCCTGTCACTGGGGGAATCAAGAAAAGGCTGGCCAGCTGCCACTGAGCTATAAAAAAAAGAGCCTTGTGGTGGGGAAATGCTTAATAATTCATTCATTCAAAAAGACGTATTGGTGGTACATCCAGACAATGAATATTCTTCAGCACTAAAAAGAAATGATCTACCAAGCCATGAAAAGACTTGGAGGAATCTTAAATGCATTTTACTAACTGAAAGATGCCAATCTGAAAAGGCTACATGCTGTATGATTCCAACTGTATGACATTCTGGAAAAGGCAAAACTGTGGAGACAGTAAAGAGATCAGTGGTTGCCAGGGACTGGGAGGAGGGAGGGGTGAAGAGGTGGATCACAGAGGATTTTTAGGGCAGTGAGAACACTCTGCATGATACTCTAATGTGGATAAGTTTGTCATTATAAATTTGCCCAAACCCATAGAATGTATACTACCACGAGTGAGCCTGAATGGAAACTATGGAATTCCGTGATAATGGGGCGTCAGTGTAGGGTCATCAGTTGTAACAAATGCACCATTCTGCTGGGGGATGTTGATAATGGGGGAGTTTATGCATATGTGGGGACAGGCGTATATGGGGTTTTGTTCATATTCCTCTCCATTTTGCTGTGAAAAACTGCTCTAAAAATTAAAGTCCTTAAAACAAAATGTATTAAGCATCTCAGGAACAAAGTAGGAATGACCCGTGGCCCTCCTGAGGTCTACAGCCAGTAATAAGAGTCTAACAACGTTCTGAGTGAGAGAAAGCATTGCGATGCTCTGAAATATCTAACAGTCCCATGGGACAGGGTGGAAGCCTGCTGAGGGTCCTAGAAATTTCAAGATCCACGAATCATTCTCTAAGTTTGGTCGGATTTCTAGTTGCTAAGTAGCTGATTCTCTCTGAACTACACACAGAACAGCCCTCGGTTTGTGGGGCTGTCCATCAGTATCGAATTTTCCTGCATATGAAGCCACTTCCTTGGGCCTGCAAACCTGCTGTTCAGCTTTGTGGGTTTGGGGAGTGGCTGTCTTGGAGGCAGCAGATCTCCTCCAGTTGAGATTCTGCCTATCGCTTCCCTGGTTCTTGAGGACTTCCGAGAATTTTCCCGGGAAATTATTTTGATGCCAATTCTGAGGCAGATGGGGCTCATTTGGAACCGCCTCCAGGTACGGGTGAAGTTTTACTTAGGGTGAAATTAAGCAAATTTGGAATAGTTATCTGTTTGTGTTAATTTATAAAGTCTTCCAGTGTTGCCACATGGTGTTTTCAATTAAGGAATGAGCAAGTTAGGGTCTTCCCAAACTCTTGCCTTCTGAACTCCTCTGACATTTGTTGTGATATTGGAGGAGTTTCCTCCAGAAGGCCAGGGCCCGGGGCTAAAGGTGCTCACCGACATAGAGAACAGGTTGAGTACAGGACTTCCAGACATTGCTCAGGGCTGATGCGGGAGGCAGAGGAGGCCTAGTGTCCGAAAGGAGTGGGGGCTCCACCGTGTTGTGTATCAATACAAATAAACGCGGGGAGCGATTTGAATTACTCTGCACTTGCTGGGGAGCCTGAAAAGAATTTTTTTTCACTGGGGCCCAACCATCTCTAGACAGTCCAAAAGTAACTCAATACTATGATATTTCCAACTCTTGAGTCCCTAAGTTAAAATTTATTCTCTCTGCCTCCTTTGTGCCCCCTTACAACTGCTGGCTCACAGGACAGTGATAGCGCTTACTTGATCCTGCTTTGTCTTGTGAATTGTGTGCGGGTTTGGCTCCCAACTCGATGTCTGCTCCTCCAGGGTCTTGGATTTGGTCCGTTGCCTTCTCCAGGATGCCCTGCGTTTAGCACCTGGCTGTGGGGTGCAGCCCAGAGACCCAGCCTTCCTACCTGTCTCGCCACATGATCTGGGACCAGATGCTGAGTCCCCTGAGCCTTAGCTCCTCACGGTACCACGGAGCTAACACCATCCCAGGGTACATGTCGGTACTAAGTGACATAATGGATCAAAATGCTCTGCACCATGACTGGCCCATAGCAAATGACCAGAAAGCATTGGACAGAAGTGAAAACAGATGCTCCTGAGTGTGGAAGGGATGAATTCACGAGTGCGTCAATGTTTCTCTCTGGGATACTGCGGGCAGTTAACAAGAAAAGGCTGGCAGTATGTTAATTCCCATTAATATCCTCAGAGGGCATGGGGGAAGAGGATGGACTGGCGAGGCTTGAAACACAATCAGATCCCGTTTTTATCTCCTTTGCTACAGCTTTATTGTAGTGAAATATGTTCGCTTTAGCAGAGGGCAATCACCCTAAATAGACAATGAGGGAGGCGGGAGATGCCAGCGGGAATTTTCAGAGCGTCTGCCCTGGACACCCAGCTCCAGGCCGTTATGGTTTATGTATTAATACTGCCCACCGATGTGACTGGGTGCAGAATGCTGATGGATATTTGCCGCGGTTAGGCTGCATTAGACTCAATTTATCCCCCAGCACTCATTGTTACTATTGATTGATTTTTAAATTAGATGAAGGCAATCAGTAAATACCACCCAATCAAGTTCTAAAAACATACAGGAGATTAGACAATTTAGGGTAATCAATGGAAATATTCCTTGATTTGCTACCACTCAATTTTGACCATAAATTACAACTATAACTCGCAAGTTAGTAAGCTATAAAGCAAGTGGATGTGACTAGAAAAACTATAAGGAATGAATTAGGGCTGAAGAAGAACCACTGATGTTGTCCTACAGTGAGGCGGAATGACTCTTCCTCCACATCTTGTGTTTCTGGCTGGTTCTTGTCACCAATGTTAGGTCAGGACACGCAGGAGAGCTCAAGATTTGCCTGGCTTTCTAAAAAGAAAAAATTTAGCGGGGTGAATGGAAAATTTGTGTGTGCTGGGGATAAAACATAATAGTCCTTCTTCTCCCCAAACAGATGAGTTTGAACAATAACTGATCAACCTAATTTTCTGGTTGCAAATAAATGTCATGTAATTTTAGGCTCAAAACCGCACAGTTTGTTAAAACCCTCACCTACCTCACAGACACTTTCAAATGCTAATTTGAAAGTCACACTTCTATACTGTTATTTCCTACAAAGTCTAAAATGTAACAATAATGTAATTTTAGACCAGAACTTCATACTCTTAAAAAGCTATATTTGTCTGGTTGTACCATCTGCCCATCTTCCAGATTTTTAAGAGAAGCACATTCAGACTGTGGATATAATTTTCTTTCTCCGTCCAGCGGGCACATGGTTTAGAGGAAACGACTTTGCTTTCAGGAGCTCGTGGTTTCACAGCGAAGGCAAAGATCCCAAGCAGCCTGCATTCATTCATTGGTGCACATGAACATAGAAAGAGAGACAGGTTGATTCTGGGTTTTTCATCTTTTTTTTGGTGCTCCCAGGAGTTTTGTAAAAGTGGGAAATGAACAATTGAACTGTAGTACTTTCTATGCCGGCAGTAAGTCTGAGGACTTTCTGAGATATGAAGATAAGCAGATGGATCCTTCTACCTCTGTCCTGGGCGGTGAGCAGGAGGGACCTGGGATGGGTCTCCTCTCTCTTCTGGCGTGCAGAAGGGAGGTGACTTGTGACAAACACCTGCCCTGGTGGGACCCACTGGCAGGCAAGGGCGATTGGGTCTGGGGACTGGATCAGAAAGTCCTGAGACCCTGCTGCTCAGGGATCCCAGAGGGACCGGTGCCCCGGGGTCTGCCCTTGGCACAGCCTTGAGAATTCAAGACAGGTGGGGCCTGCTGAGGGCAGGGGTTTCTGTGGAAGGCAGTTGGCTGGGTGGGGAGGGAAAATGGAAAGCTAAATTTTTTTCTGGAAGACTGAGAATTTAATTTTTTAAAATAAATTATTCTGCTCTGATTTTTAAATTAATACACGCCGACTATGGAAAATTCAGAAAATTATAAGGTAGAAAATTAAAATCACCTATAATCCTAGAACTCAAAATTACTACTGTTTTGTTGCATCTCCTTCCCTGTTTCTTTGCAGGCTTTGCCCCATGTACACAAAAATAAAGTTAGCCTGTCTGGTGCCTGCTTTTTCATTTAATGTTGCGCAATAGACATTGTCTCATACCATTAAATTTTCCAAATAACAGTCTCCGCAGATGCAGAATCCCCCTGAGAGTGGCAGTACTGAGTGCCGACTGCAAGCCCAGAACTCTGGGCATCCCTGCAGTCCGTCCTTCCAACAGCCCTATGACATAAGTACAACTGTGACAGTCGGTGCCGTTCGGCGGACGCGGTCACCGTGGCTAGTGGAATTTGAGAAATATGCTCCTGGTGGAGCAGCAGAGGCAGGATTTGAACCCGGCTCGTCAAGCCCTGGAGCCCTTGACTCCAACCAGTCCCTCTGGTGTTTATGTTCTGGGCCTTCCAGAGGCAGAGAGAGCGACCCTTTTCGGTACCAAAGGGATCTGAGTTCTGGTCCCCACTGTTCCCTCACTGTTCACGCCATGTTTGAATTGCTTGATTCCTCCGATGTTTCATCTGCCAAACACTCCCTTGCCTGGGAGAATGGCTGGCACATAGCCCATCTCAGATCACGTTCATCGAGAGAACACTTGGTGACAGCCTTCCTCCCAGTTTTGAGCACCAAATGAGATGTTCTCTGGGAAAGTGTTGTACATACTGTAGAGTGCTGTACACAAGCAAAAGGGCCAATCGACCAACTAACAATGGTGCACAATGATGCTCTAGAGATTACTGACTGCAGGCTGTGGTCCAGATCTAACTAGCGGATGGGTTTCATTTGACCTGCATGGTGTTGAAACTTTGAATTCATGTCTAATATTTAAACATTGGGAAATTTCAAGGAAAAAAAATCCAGATTTCCTCATTCTCTAGGAAAATCAGAAGACGTGACCACTGGGCCCACATGCCCACATGGCAGCCATTGGCTGGAGGGGAGAAGCAGCCGGCTCCTAAAAACAGGAATGTTCTCTCCAGGGCACCACAGTCCTCACCCCTCCCTTTTGCCTCACACCAGAACTGCTTCACTCATTGACACCCCTTGCCCCTCTCTGGGGCATCCTCACACTAAATATTTCTGGGAGATGGAAGTCGGCTCCCATCTTCTCTCAGTCAGCCCTGAAAAGGATGGCCAGTCTGTTTACCACCACTCAAATATAAACTCCACGAGGACCAGCGTGTGTTCTGTTGCTGCATCCCAGCCGGCCCGGCAGGAAGAGGCAGCCTGTGGGCGTGTGTTGGATGGATGAATAAATAAGGAGGTAAAGAGGTCTGTAAGATGCAGGCAGTTTCCACACAGGTGAGAAGTCTGACGAGCCGCCTGGTCCCGGTGTCCAGCAGGTGACGGCGCCTGCGTGAAGCCACCTGTGGATGCCAGTCAGGCAGACCAGGAAGGCCAAAATGGAACGGAGAATTGGCCGGAAGCCTGCTGCTCCTCGTGGCCTCCGCCACTCAGGAATGAACTTCTCCTAGTCCTGCAGCAGAAGGGAGGGTGGCTAGACTGAGGCAAGGCTCTCCCGCAGCCCGTGGGGCAGGACAGTGAATCCCACCTCGAGTCTGCTCTTCACTTTGCAGGTTCCCAAGCATCCTCTTGCCTTGTCTTTTTAATGCCTCACGGCCACCCTGGGGGATGAGGAAACCCAGGCAGGCGGCTCGCGGTGTCTCAGAGTGAATAAGTGGCAGGGCCGGGCCTTCCTCCCGGGAAGCCTGGCTCTGGTCCGGTCCTCTTCGCCACAGCGTCGCAGCTGCCTCCAAGATGGGACTCCGCTGTGGTGGGGAGCTGGCCTTCTAGGGACAAAAGCAGCCTCCAGCCAGGGCATGTCTGAGAGCAGGCCCAGCGGCTCTTCCTGCCCCAGCTTCTACAGCTGTCACCTCCGAACAGAACCAGAGCAGCTATTTCCTCCCAAGGAGATTGGGTGGGGGTGGGGGAATAGGTGTAAGGTTTGGGGAGCCCACTGGTTAAAGGTTCAGAGGTCAGCCTGTGTTACCTAATCCTCGTCCTGCCCTTTCATAGGAACTCCAGCAATTTCCTTAACTCTCTGTGCCTCAACTTTTCCTACCTGTGAAATGGGGAGATTAATGGTACCTGCACCTCTGGGCTGCTGAGTGCTATCAATACAGCCAGCACTCCCCAGCTAATATGCACTGAGCACTTGCTATGTGACGGGTGCTGTTCTAAGCCCTGGACCTGCATTCACAGTGCCCAGCACACAGTAAATACCACATGAGCACTTATGAAATTAACCCCCTCCTGTATCCCCAGAACCTCATGAGATAGGTTTCTTATTATCCCCATTTTGTAGATGAGGAAACTGAGGCATAAAGAGCTTATACAACTTGCCCAAGATTGCACAGCTGTTAGGTAGAGGAGCGAGATCCACACTAGACGGCGTGGTTGCAGAGTGCCCGCTCCTCAGCTCTGTCTGCCTCTCGTTCGCCACGCGTTGCTCGTGTGGCATCAGGCTGAACTGCATGAAGCTGCCAGCTCTGTCGAGTCTCAAACTGTCGAATATCCACAGTTCCCTATGGATCAGCGCACCAGGGGCTCGTAAACTCTCCTGATGAAGGTGAGGAAGATGAGGACGAGGAAGACGATGGAGGGCGTGTCCCAGGCTGCAGGCCTGGGCTCTCGCCCCAGGCTGGCCTCCCCCGGGGGTCCTCGGAGGGCCGGGGAGCTTTAGAGGAATTGCCTGGGAGGTGACCAGGAGAAGTGAGCTTTACTTTATCATGGTACGGAACTAAAAGGGCAGACCAATTAATCATGGAAGTTTCTAAAAGTGCTTTTATTTTGCCATTTAGTATGCCAGCAAGATCATTTCCCTTAATGTATACTCCTGGTATTAACACGCCTTAATCCATCACACGCTGTATTATGAAATTACTGTGTTTTACTCCCGGGTCCTGATGAAGATCATTAACCCAACTCTTCTCTGGGCCATACATCATTGGAGGGATTACCTCATGGGTCCACAGACCCCTCTCCCCGGACTACGCAATGGGGCTGCCCCAGTCATTTTTTCTCGCCTTGCCTGACAGACAGGCTGTTTGCATTAGTGAGCAGATGGCTCCTGGGTGAGAAGCAGATGTCACCTCCAGCTCACCACCTCTCCTTCCAGTGACCCAGGTTTCCAAGGGACACAGCCCAGAGCGAAGCAGTATTCACCCAAAGCTGTCCTCTCCTACTTCTGCCGATGCTCTCGGGCTAGCCAGGGACTGTGTTCTTATGTCCTTAAGCCCGGCAGGACTTCTGCTGTCAGATCTCACCATCCTGTGACTCATTTCCTGGGGGCCCTGCTGTGGGGTCTGGGGGAGGCAGAGGGTGGCCATAGGCATCCTGCACTAACCAGTTCAAGGGATCGCCCTGCATTATCCGTCCAGATTGCCCCACCCCAGCCCCAACACCTCCCTTCTCCTGGCTGCCCCACCATCCACCTGTTCTTGAAGCCAAAAAATTGGAGTTGTCTTCTCAATTCTTCTCTTGCTCTGACTCATCCTAGTCTCTCCATTAATAGCTCTTATTGGCTTTTCCAACAAAAAGCATCCCAAACCTACCATTTCTCTCTGTTTCCAGTGCTTCTAACCTAATCCAAGCTGGGATAAACACAGTCACCTCAGAATGGTCTCCCTGTTTCCATTTTCATCGCCTGAACCGTGTTCTCCACAGAGAAGCCAGAGGGACCACCACTTAGAAACACACATCCCTGGGTTGCTGGAACCCTCCTATATTTTGACCTGGGTCAACACAAACGTACACATGTGGAAATTCACTGAGACTTTCACTAGGATGTGTGCCCCAACACACTCCCTGAAGGTACTTTATGCCTCAGTTGTTTAAAAGATAAAAGAAAATAATGCAAATCAGATCACATCATTCCCCCACTGAAAGTCTCCAGTGACATCCTTGTCCTTACAGGTGGCTTTGGAGTCCCCAATCTCGGCCCCAGGTGACCTGCCCTGCTGTCCTTCCTGACACCATGTCTGGCCAGGACCCCTTGTTCCCACCCTCCAGACCCTCTGCCCCACCCTCCCTCCGGATCTGGAACACACCGGGCCCGGTCCAGCCTCACCTGGCCTGCTCGCTTAGAGCATTCTCCCCTCACCCCCACTTTCCCTCACATCCCCGGTTTATTTCCTTCTCGGCCCCCACACCGCCTGAAATTGTCTCGCCTGTTTGTTTGTTACCATCTCCTCTCGTTAGTGCAAGCTCCAGGAGAGCAGGAAGCCAATCTGTCTTGTTCATCCGTCCCCCCAGGGCTCTGCCCTGCTGGTCCTTTGCATGGAGTGATCAACACGTTACATTCAGACTCGGGGTGGCGGGGGGGGAGAGGGGAGAGCAGTGGACAGTGCTGGCCATAAGGGTGGAGCTAGAGAAGGGCAGCAGAGCCACAGGTGCGGGCTGTCTCTACGAGAGCTGAAATGCAACAACCCTTCCAGCTCTAGGTTCCTCAGTTTCGTGGGCTACCCCTCCTCAGTAACGTGACCCTGAACCCGGGGAGATGCAGACCTGAGGAAGAGGCAGTTGGGCCAAGGGCAGCTCTGTGGGGTTCAGAACGCCTCCTGTAGGCCGTGACAGTCCTTTAGGAACCCGGGGGTGCAGGCTTCTGAAGACGCTCATCTACACGTGGAAAGGAGGAAGAGGGTGGGCCAGGGGCTGCTGCCCTCAGCTTTTGCTCTTCACCAGGAGAGGGCAGAAGACACACCCTCCACAGGGGGGTCTGCAGACATGTGCCACCCCGGGGCGCTCAGCCGGTCACAGAGTGGCCTTGCTCTGGTGGGTGGGACCTGGTCCGCGGTGTGCAGGGGTGGGGAGTGGAGGTGAGGTGCTAGGGCCTCCTCGAGGAAAGCCACCCGGACGGTGAGCCTCGACATGGCACGCAGCTCACAGCGAGGCCGCTGAGAGCCCTTAGCCGAGGCTTCAGGACACACCAGGTCCCAGAACCTTGGCGCAGGCATTTCGAGTCTGTCTCAGTTTAGGTTCTTCTACAAGCAGATCTAGCCGGATGCAGAGAGTTTATGAGGGGGCTGATCCCAGGACGCACAAGGAGGCAGTGGGGAAACTGAGGCGGGGAGGGAGGAAAGCCAGTATAGGGCTTATCAGTGCTGGGGATGGCCATGGGCAATGGGCTCAATCCTGTTGTGGCCGTCTGAGGAACCGTGCGGAAGACGCCTCAGAGTAATCCCCTGGAGGATGGGAGCCATTTATCCACTGACTCTCTTCCCCATCGGCTGACGGTGGCCCCAGTGCATATGCACACACAGACACACACACTCCCTCCGTCACACACACACACACACACACTCTCTCTCTCTCTCTCTCTCTCTCTCTCTCTCTCTCTCTCTCTGGGTCGCGCTGGCATTTACCCAAGCAAGCCCCCTTGGCGCCTGAGAAAAAGAGAAAGAGGAGGCAGATGACTGCGGAGGGCTGCTGCCTGCCTCTCAGGAGCTGTGTGCACCTGCGGGCCAACGCAGCCGGGCCCAGGTGGTGCCGGATGGGCCATCAGCAGAACCTGCTAGGACGTCCCTGTGGTCACGAGCTCAGGGCAGTTTTGTGGCACCTCACTCTGTGGGCCAACAGCCACAGCTATGGACTCGGCCCCGTGTGTCCTCCAGGTGGCTCCATGTCACCAGGGCCATGGGCTGCTGGACAGCAGCACAGCCAAGTGGCCCTCCCCACCTGCCCCTCTAGGCCTTATTGCTCCCTTCAAGGCCAATGCTAATGGCCCAGGTGTTGGGGGACTCCATCCTTAAGTAATAATCTTCATTACTTCCTACACCTGCCAAATGGCCTTCTCTCATTTCATCCTCACAGAAACACTGAGCAGCAAATGCCACGAGTTTCCCACTTTACAGATGAGGCAACTGAGGCACCAGGGGACGCAGGGACTTGCCCAGCATCACACGGTAGAGAGCACACCCGCTTTGTCTGAGTCTGCAGTGGAACAGCGTGGAGAACGTTCCCCTGCAGTGGGGCCTCAGAAACCATGGCAAGTGGGCCAGGCCTGGACCCCAAGGCAGGGCTGAGTCCAATCACGTGAGCACTTCAACTGCTCTCAGGCTACACTCACCACTCACCCATCGGGCCCTGCGGAAGGGGAATGCCAGAGTAACACATCCCCTGTGCCCTCTAGAATGCAGGCCCGTGGTGAGAAAGGAGGGAGGGAGGGCCTCAGGCCTGTGGTGATGGGCCCTGGGCAGCCACTCTGCCGGGGGAGCAACAGCCAGACCATGGATGCCAAGCCTGTGGATGTGACACCAGGCCACCAGGACATCACTGCTCTCTTGCCCTGGAATACGGCTGGGCGTGTTGGAAGCATATGAAGCTTGGCATTTGCCCTGCTCCCAGGGCTGAATTTGACTGAGACAGATGGGGTCATCATCGCGGTTCCCTTTGCTACATCTTTGCCCCTGCAGACTCCCTTCTTGGGGAGGAACGGGGTCTCAGGAAGAGCTAGGAGAGGCCACTGTGAAGGCTGACACCCACATGTAGGCCAGGAAAGTGACACAGTGATGTGTGGCTTTACCATTAGCCTCTTACACAGACACTAGGTTTGGTTACTTTCCCAAAATCAGCAGGGAAGCGCTTGGTCACAGATTAGTGGTCAAAGCCCAACCGCTCTGTGCAGATTTGCTGGAAAGTCAGAACCACATGATGGTCAATAGGCCACCAGGCTTATCAGTGATCCCAGACTGCATCGTCCTTGGAAGAAAGGACGTGAATGTGGCTCCTGGACTTTGTACCCTGACACCAAAGGGGCCTATTGGTGGGGATGGAGAAACCAACAGAGGAGCAGGTGGTAAGAGCTGCATTGGCTGGGGACGGGAGACAACTGGGCTGGGCTTCTGGGAGTCCCACGAACGGGGCAGGTGAGTTGTGGCTCGAGCAGTGGAGGAAGCAACCCTGAGAGAGCAGCCAAGAGGCCGAGGGTCTGGTTGGACCCCACCCTCAGCTCTCCAAGTGATCGGACCAAGTTCCTTTGCCTCCCTTGGCCTTGGCTTCCTCCGAATGTACAAGAGGCTAGTTGTAAAGCAGCACACCACTTACAGGGCAGGACGAGGGAGGGAGGTGTTTATTCCCCTCAGGTGACATTCCAGACAAGGAATCTTTTATCCCCAACAGGTGCCCAAACTCATCTTTTTCTGGCCAAAGTTATGGAAATCTCTCACTGTGTTGTGCAAGGCATCTTGGAGCCATGGAGGCCACTCTTGATCTGGCGGTGCCCCGCCTGGGCAGCGGGGACCAGAGCTCAGATACTCGGTGGGCCACTTCCTGGCCTGGGACCTTGAGCTCACATTTAACCCCTTGGGTTCCTCAGATACAAAAGGAAAGCAAGACCTCACAGGGTCACTACGCCTCCACGGAGTCCAAACGAGTGGATGATGAACGCGTGCAATCATCGGAGCTGTCCCAACCGCAGGGCCTTTGGGTGTGTCCCGTGGCCTGAAACGCCCTTCTCCAGCGTCCTCCTAGGCTGCCCTTTCTTGTTTTCAGCTTAAATATTATCCTCTCATGGAAGATATCTCTCTCTAACTAGGGCCTCCCCATGGTTCTCTCTCAGTATCCTGTTTACTTCTGTCACAAAATTTGCATTTTACCATAGCTATTTGATTGCCTCCTCACCTGTCTGTGGTCTCTCCCTCCCACCAGTCTCTATGCTCTTAAGGGTGGGGACTTTTTGCATGTTTTGCTCACTACTGTATAACTAGCTGGTGCCAATCACAGGATGGAGGGATGGATGGATGGGTGGATGAGTGGATGGGTGGATGATGGGTGGATGAGGGATGGATGAAGGATAGATGATGGATGGATGGTGGATGGACAGATGAAAGGTTACTGTGAGGAACAAATAAGAGACCATGTGTGGAAATGCTTTGGAAATTGTAAAGTATTTTATTAATGTAACTCATCACTGTAGAATGCTAACCCCAGGCACTGTGACAGATGCTTTACAAACATCATTATCTCCAATCATCCAACTCTGCTTCGTGGATGTTATTATCCCATTGTACAGAGAGAAAAGCAGAGGCTCTGTGAGGTTGATTAACCTAAGGCCACAAGGCTAATGAGGGGTGGGATTACAGCCCAGGTAAGTCTACCTTAAAGTTTACACTCTTCCCACTATATTCCAAAGTACTCATCACTAGAGAACATGAATGTGCTGTAAAATCCCATGGTTATAGATCCCTTAATCAAAATAGCCCCAAAGTAATTCTTGAGTTACTTTGTCTTCTTTCTGAAGCTTAATCTGCCTCCTTGCTCACTGTCAGTTGTCCTTTCTTGCTGCTGTCCTCGAGGAACCTACACCCAACACCAATTCGTCTCTAACAAACTACTTGTGATTACTTCTAATATGAAACCAGGTCTCGTTAAAATTGGGTGTAAAGTGGGAGTCAAGAGAGTCTAAGCAGGGAAGGATGTTTTGAATTAGTTTCAATCTCTTTTGATTCTTCTAGATATTTCTTTAATTCTTCTTGGTTTTAGGAGTTAATCCAGAAAGTTAAATTTGGGGGAAGAAGTAGTATCTAGGTGAGCAAGTACCCTCTCACCTGTTTGTAGGGTTCCTAAGGGAACCAAGTGAGAGAATAAATGTGACAGTATTAGGGGAAAATACGGCAATTTGAAGATATAGACATTTAAGAAGATTCCACTGATGCCACTGCTTAACAGTTATTGCAAGCTTATCATGTTGCCCAGGTGACTTACTGCATTTTCTTATTCAGCCCTCACACAACCCTCAGAGTCAATATGCCCATTTTACAGAAATAATTGCCAGTTCAGAAAGAATAAAGGTCTCCAGGCTTGAGCAGTCATCAGGTTGACCAGGAGTTTATGAAAATGAAGATTCCTGGGCCCCACTCTAGACCTTGAATTACAGTCTCTGGAGTGGGGCCTTAAAATCTGCATTCTTAACAAGGTCCTCGAGGAGATTGGGATGATCAGCCAATTTGGAAAGTTACTGGTGTGAGAGAGAGAGCACTTAGGTTTGGGGTCAGTACTGAGTTGAATGGTGTATCCCAAAATTCATGACTACCCGGAACCTCAGAATGTGACCTTACCCAGAAACAGGGTCTGTAAATGTAATTTCAGTCAATTCTCATTATTCGTGGTAGTTATGTTCTATAAAGTCACCACAAACACTGAATTAGCAGATACTGAACCAGTGCTCCTAGAGGAAATTCAGGATTCGGTTCCTAGGAGCCTCTGGTCACAATATTTTCGTCAACCAATGATGTATAAATTAGCATGTTTTGTGTGTATTTCTGTTTGAAGACATCTTATTTAGTATGTACTGTTGACTCAGTCACGTTGAGCTCACGGCCAACAGCGCTCTAACTCAGGCCTGAATGGAGCTGATCTTACACACGGATTTTCTCCGCAAGGCGCATCCCAGCCGTCCTGCTCATAGGAACACCAGACAGCACTTCATCACTATGCCTGTGGCCCACTTTAAACAGCAAAATCACCAATAAAAAGCACAAAACTAAGAAAAATGTAGCACTAAATAAGCCAGAAAAAAGGACACGTGTTTGAGTCTGAAGCGAGAAGGCAGAGCCATTCCACCTCGGCAGGGAATGTGCATGTCGGGCAACTCAAATGTTCCACTGCTCTGTGTGTATCTGTAAATGATCATGTGTGTTGATTTGGGGGTTACAAATAAATTTTAGTAAGCAGGTGAATTGGCAGATACAGAATCCACGAATAATGAGATCCATTGTAGTTAAGATGAGGTCATAAGTGGATTTGGGTGGGCCCTAAATCTAGTGTGACTAGTGTCCTTATAAGAAGAGAAGAAGGTCATGTGACCATGGGGGCAGAGACTGGGGAGATATGCGGCTGTAACCCAAGGAACAGCCACGAAGCTGGACGAGAGGGGAAGGTTCTTTCCTGGAGCCTTCAGAGGGAGCACGGCTCCAACGACACCTTGATTTCGGACTTTTAGGCTCCCAAACTGGGAGAGAATAAATTTCTGTTGTTTTAAGCTATCCAGTTTGTGGCATTTGCTCCAGCGCCCCCAGCACGCTAACACCAGGTCTGAACATGCGGTGCCAGCCTGGTTCCAAGAATGAGGGCCACGTGGTTCCAGGGAATCCCTTCCCACTGGGGAACTTGCCCGGCCCCCAGCCCACAGCCTTGCCTTGAAGATCAAATGTCTGGGGAGAGTTTAGGGAACTGGCGTGTGTTATGTCAGTGCCACAGATTATTATTCAAGTCCTCGGAGCCCCACATCACCTTCTAGTGGGCTGGCAGCAACTTTTCCAAATGCCCTGGGCTCCAGCAGGACTGAAGTCTTCACCCTTCCCAACAAACATTTGGCCCAGGGCTGCCTCTGCACATTTGTTCAGGCTGTTCCCTACACCGGGAACCCCATCCCTCAAATGCCGCATCCTTGGTCTGCCAAGAAGTTGGAGTTTTTCTCTTCTCTGAAACCTCAGGGGCATATAGAATATCTCTCCCTGGTATCATATAGATTTTGCCTTTGGGAATAATTTGCGACCATGGTGCAATTAAAATCCTTCAAGGTGAGAAATTCATGGTCCAAGTGTCTTGCCTGTGCCTGGCACGTAGAAGGTACTTAATAAATAAGCTGGGGTTATCCAGGCACTCGATGGGGATGCCGTGGAAGGTCCTTAAGGACAAGAGTCTTTGAGCCAAAGGGCCTTCAAGGCCTCTCCTACCCTGACATGGGGACTCTGGGATTGTTGGATGAATGAATGAGTGGTCAGTCGTAAGCCCCTTCTCTAACACATGGGACGACAAGGGCTCTGAGGCTTGCACACGATCAAACGGCCCCTGGGCACTGGAGCTGCGATGGAAGTGCCATGTCCTGAGGCTGCTTCTGGAGGCTTGTCCCATCCCCGCTGCACGTCCGCCTCAGGCCTCTGGTGGCCCTGCACCTGCCTGCCCCACTGATGCCTGTCGGGGCCCCATGTGAAGGGGAGGGTGACTGCTCACCATTCATTCTGAACCCGGGTTTTTTCCACACACGCCCCACTGCGCATTCCTTCAGAGCAGGCTGGAGGCAGCAAGGTGGAGGGAGCTGCTGAGCGCCTCTGGGTTTTGGTGGGTCAGAGAGCACAGACAGGAGGGCCCGACAGCTGGAGAGGTGCTCAGAGGTTTGGTGGCTGTATCAATCAGGGTTCTCCAGAACCAATAGGATATATATAAATAAAACCAATAGGATATATGCAAATATAATGAGGGACAGAGAGAGAGAAAAAGGAGGAGGGAGGGAAGGAAAGAGGAAGGAAGGAAGGAAGGCTGGCCAGTGGTGTAAGTCCCATTTGAGGGCAGGAGAAGACAGATGTCCCAGCTCAGAGCAGCCAGGCAGAGGGTGAATTCCTCCCTCCTCCACCTTTTCATCCTACTCAGGCTCTCAACAGATCGGATGTTGCCCACCCACCCTGGGGAGGGCAATATGCTTTATTCAGTCCACTGATTCAAATGCTGATCTCATCTGGAAACTTCCTCACAGACACACCCAGAAATAATGTTTAATCTGGGCACCCCATGTCTTGTCAAGCTGATACACAAAATTACCCATCACAGGGACCCGTCCCAGGAATCCAGACCCTCACTGTAGCGGGGAGGTCACTGCCATGTCCGCACCCCTCCCTACATCTTCCTAGAACCACAAAATGTCAGAGCAGGGAGGACTGGCCGGAACATCACAGCTCAGGACTGCACAGGTGACCACACAGGTGACCGGACCAGATGCGTGCCTCTAGGGAGTGGTTGGCATGTGGACCCACCTGGAGAGCAGAAGCTCTTCCCAAAAGCATTCAGTTGTCATCACCTTTAATGCTGCAGCAAATACAGAGCACCTGGCGGGCCTGACTCCATCTCCAGCCCATGGAATCCAATTCTCTGATTGTCCCAGTGGACACTCTGACCCCTAGAGAGAGGCAGGTCCCACTCAGGGCCGCGTGGGGAGACATGGGCATCATCGGGATGAGAACCCGGCTCTGCCCACGCTTGGACCACCATCTTCTGTCTGTTCATTCGCCTGATCAGAAAACTCGCCAGCAGCCAGGCAGGGATGAGACACAGCCTCTGTCTCTCAGGGCTCTGGAAATCTGGACATCACACACCTGGAGGGACCTCAGAGAAAGCCCCATTATACGGGCAGAAAAACTGAGGCCCAGAGAGGGGAAGAAACTTGTCACGCTCACTCAGAAAAATGGAGAGTGTAGGCAAACCAAGGACTCAAGCCAAAATGTGGCTTGTTTGTGTGTACATGTTGGGGGTGATGGTGCTCACTTCTTTCAAGCCTTCTGTGAGGACAGCAGATGCTCAACAAATACATGGCTTGGGGCGGACTGCAAACTGAGAGATGCCGCTCTGGGACCTTGCAGCTTGGCGTCCATTTTCCCCTGGAAGGCGTCTGAGCTATCAACATTTTTTGCCCAAATTCCGGAGCCTTCCCTTTGGGTGCCAAGTTGGACATGCCCTCTTCAAATTCATAATGAGTATGGAATAAACAGAAAGTAGCTCAAGGTGAGTCATTCATTAATCATAAACAAAACAGGCCCCAATCAAGGACACCTCAGCACAAGCCGTGAAAGAGAAAAGGGGGGAAGGATTGCCCAATCTCTGTATTTAATATTAACCACATTCTATTTTTTCATTGGCGTTCTGAGAAATATTGCTCCCCACGCCCCAGTTTTGTATGAACTCAAACCCAAAGTCAATTTTCCTTAAATACATGGGTGCCTGCCACATGGGTGCCGAGAGTGAGATGAGGGACTTTGGAACCATGGTCACTCACAATGGACGGATGTCCAGCCAGCAGGACCACCCTGTGAGCATGGAGGGCCCTGTCCTCAGTCACTTCATCAGCACCGTCTGATGCACATGGAGGGAATGCAGGCGACCAACGCGAGGACTCGTCCTTGGAGGTGCACACTCCACTGGAGTGGAGATAACAAGTGCTCCTCTCACTGTGTAAACAGCCGTCTGCGGACTCCGCTAGGCTGTGGCACTCATTCCGGGGGGTGAGGTGAGGGAGCAGAACTGTCGTGTAGCTGTAGACCGCTGGATTACAGCTACACTGTTTTCTCCCTTGCTCCGCACAAGTGTCCCATGACGTAGACAAGGGGTGCGATCCCAGTTTATAAATGGGCAAACTGAGGCTCGACATGTAGAATGATGCCCAGTGCAGGCTCTTTCCACTCCCCCACCACCTTCAAAGCAGCATGGCAGGGGGCCCCATGCTTTTAAAGGGCAGCTGCTATTTCACGACTGAGCTTCTGTCCCTCCCAGGCCTGCAGGTCTGTCCGAAGTGGGAGACTCTGGGCTTGGCAAGCACTGCCCTTTGTGCTGGCGGTGATGCCCGAGCACCTTCTCCCTTCTCTGGCAGTCACGGCCAGCCAGTCATGGGCTCCGCTGTCTCTCTCCAGCTGGGGAAATGGCTGAGCTCTGCCCTGCACCCTGATTAGAGTGTGCAGCTCCCGGCGAAGGTGGCAGGGCCCGACTGGTGTGGGCACGCCCCCCATGTAATTTGCACAGCATGGGAGCACTGTGATCCAAAGGTGAAATTCAGGAGTTTGCCCAAAAAAGCCCAGAAATGGAGGGGAAGGATAGGGAGATGAGAATAAAATTTGACACAAATTACCCGGTGCTTACTGGAGCGGAATGAGGTGGTGGGAGCTGCCAGGGCAAGTCTGGTTGGTGCCATCCCCGTAGAACAGAGAGGCCGGCCTGGTGGGCAGGTGGGGGTGGGGAGGAGGTGGGGGAAGGGAGCTGACATGGGCTTGGTGTGGGCATCATTTGAAAACCCCGGATGTCAGAACTGGACAGGTCCTGAGAGCTTTCCTTGCCTAGGAGTTCCAAATGTCGGCTGCCTAGCGGGCTGCAGTAGAATCATCTGGAAGCTTGCTAAAAATGCAGACAACCAGGTGCCACCCTCAGAGATTGGAATCAGAAAATCTGGGGTGTGGCCAAGGCAGCCATATTGTTGTTCCGTGCCAGGTATGAGCCCAATGCAAAGCCTGCTGGGAAATGACTGTTCATTGACAGCTCCCTCATTTGACAGAGGAAATTGAGCCCAGAGAGGAAAAGCGTCTTGTCCAAGGTCCCACAGAGAGAAGCAGATCTTTCAATGACATGTTGAAACTTCCTCCCTCCTTCCCTCTATCCCTCCCTTCCTTCTTTCCTCTTCCCCTCCTTTCCTCCTTCCCTCCCTTTCTTTCTTCCTTCCATTATTCATGCATTCATTCAACAAACGTTTGTTGAGTGCCTGCTGTGTGCCAGGCGCTGTGTTAGGTCTAAAAACAGCCCTGATCCATCCCCGCTGGAGCAAACACCCCAGCGGGAAAGACCAGCATTAATCAAATAATCACATAACTTCCATAGTTGTAAAATTACAACTGTGATCAGGAGAGGCATGGGAGAAGCTGTGTCAGGGTGATTCCACATTGCACAGTGTCCTCACCTGTATAAGAGGGTCTCCCCACCTGCCCTTCCTCCTTCTCCACCTGTACAGCTCACATAGGATGCTGGCAGGGAACAGATTTCACAAACATGAAAGTAATGCTCCAAATACTGGGCTTATCCTGACTCTGATAAGCACTCAATAAATATTTGTAGAATTGAATTGCTGAATTGAATTCTGCTACAAAAATAAAGCAAGGATTAGCAAGAATCCCCAGCACCAACCCAGTGTTCATTCAATTTTCCTGTTAGTGCTGAAGACACAGGCTGGGTTTGCCAGATCTGAACAAAGACCAGCCAGCAGACTGCCTTCTACAGATTTCTGAAATGTCAGAATGGGAGGGACTCAGCTACCATCTGGTCCGTGCCTGCCCTCAACTTCAAGAATAAGAAACAGAGGCCCAGAGAGGGAAAAGATTATTCAAGTTCACAGACAGGAATAGTGGAGGATCCAAGGCCAGAACCCAGGCTTCCCGAGTCCCAGAATAATTGAATAGATGATAAATTAACAGAAAAATGGACATGTCTTGGGTGCCCAGATGCTAGGGACTGTTATACTTTGTGTGGAAAATCCCAAAGGTAGAATCGACCTCCGAATATTAATTAATGCTCTACTGCAGAACTGGTCCCCAAGTTCCCAGGATCATTTCTTCACAGGCCACAGCCAAGAGTAAATGTCTACATGGGTTTGGTAGACATTGATTGCTTTCACCGTTTTCTCTTCTTATAAAAGCACCCATATTTCTCTTTGGGGAACCACCTTCTCCCTTCCCACTCTCAGTCTAGAAGGCTTAGATAGGGTTAAATCCACCTGCTCCATGAGAGGTAGGCACATGTCTCAGGTCTGGCCAATTAGCTTATTCCATCTCCCTGACCATGGTGATTGGTTCAGGGAAGAACGTGTAATGCAGGGTGGTCCAACAGGAGTCAGCCCTGGGATTTTGGCTGAAACTATTGGGCAAGAGGCACAGTCTTTCCATTGGTTTTGCTAAGCTGGTAAGAGGTTATTCTGGAACTTCTGGCCACCATGCCACCCTTCATCAAAGCTGGAGAGCATTTCTTTCAATGAATCAACACAATGGGGGGAAAAGCCAAGAGGTGGGAAGTAACTGAGTTTTGATTATATATATATATATACATATATACATATATATATAGGACTTCTGTATGCAGCCATTCCTGAGGCTAAATACTCTGTACTTTGCAGTTATGGGAGGCAGTAAATTCCCTGTAACTGGTTCACCCAGTATGGCAGAGACAGCCACTAAAGATTTTTGAGTTTTTGCTGGGAAGCAATTACCCAGGACTTTATTTCTCAGCCTTCCTCACAAGTGCCATGCAGCTGAGTTCTGGCAGATGAAATCGGAGGCAGAAGTGAAGAACACCACTGCCACAAAAACCTCCCATGCCGTCTTTCATGCTCTCTTTTTCCATCCACTGGCTAAATGTCAAAACACCCAGGATAACTTTGGGAGCCGTATATTGAAAGTGGCAACAGGCAGGGTCCCTGAATGACTGTACGGAGGAGGGTGCTGCCTCCCCCACTGCCAACTGGACTGAGGTGAATGAGAAGTAACTTTCCATTGTGTTAAGCCACCAGAATTCTTGGCCTTCCCTGTAATAACAGCTGCCATTATTTTAATTCATTCAGCAAGTGTTTCAATCAAGATTCTTAGCCATAAACCATAGAAATCAGCTCTGGCTAACTTAAGCTGAGAAGAAATGTATTAAAAGGCTGGTGGTTGCTCACAGACAGTCCACAAGAGCAAGAGAAGCAGGCCTTGGGGCTATGCTGCTCAGGACAAGGCCCAGATTCATGCCACAGAGCTGGAGCCAGGGGGACACCACTGGGTGCCAATATCTCACCTTGCCCATGGACACTCCCAATGTCCAGCATTGCTGGACTGCTGCCCCTAGATCTGCTGCCCCTGCTGCCTCTGGGAACTGGGTACAGCTGCCACCATAGCCATCATCTTTTTCAGAACAGATTCTGAAAAGTCCCTGCTTCCATGATGGAAAGTCTAGGACTGGTATGTCTTATTGGTGGAGCCCAGGTCATATGACCCTACTCTAGCCACAAAGGAAGCTGGGAAAGTGAATAGATGGCGTTTCTTCACTGCTATAGCAGAAGGTGGTCTCTGCTTCAAAACATGGGGAATTCTCCAAACACAGGAAGGGGGTTCAGATACAAGACAGTCTAAAGGATTGATAAGGATATGCTACAGCCAGCTTGAAATGGGTTTCTGCCACTGAAGGAGCATGACTAATAGCATGTATTCTTTATATGTTCCAAATTTTGTACAAAATAGAACATAGGCACATTCTAGAGGCTGTGCCAAGCACTTGACACATATCGTCTTACAGAATCCTCATAATGACGCAATGGGGCAGAAACTATTATCCTCATTTTGCAGATGAGGAAACTGAGTCCTGGAGAAGGAAGTTACTTGCCCAAGGTCACCCAGCAAGGATGGGATGGACTCTTCTAATTCAAACACCTGTGCCCTGTGACATTTCCCAATGTAGCAAGTCTCCCGTCTTGAAACCACAATGGGATTCAGATGAATTTGGAAAACAGGCAGAGTGTCCACGGGCAGCTGTGAGAGTCTTTGTGGTGTAAGACTAGAGAGCCTCCTGAGGAAGAAGGCCAGGCGTGGCCAGCGGGACCAAGCAAGAAAACCTTGGTTATGGGGCGTTTGGGGAAGGAATCGGGATTCTGAGTGATGGGGGACCAGTTTGTTCCTGACATGGGTCAGCCTTGGGGACTGTCGTCAGTCCCGAGAGCAAGAGAACTGAAGGCAAAAACTGAAGAGGATATTCTACTCAGAACTTCACACAAGATGTTGGGGTCCACATGGTAGCTGTGGGACCCCTCTAGCGGGGGAGCCTGGGATGGGGAGGCCTCCCCCCTTCTCTGCAGACCACCATGAAGACCTGCACCACGAGGCCCCAGTGCATTGGCGGCGGTGCCCAGAGCAGCGCTCACACCTAGCACTCTGGGGAAGACCTGGTCGTGACACACGTGTGACTTCCCCGAGGACTCCCCGAAATACTCGGATAGGGAGAGATTTACTGGAGCAGGGAAGTCCTGTGGTAGCAAGTGGGACAAGAGACAGTGGAGCTTGACCTCTCCATGTCAGGGTGAACGTCAGTGCTACCCACGGGCTGAGTCAAGGGCGGACGTGCAGGCTGTCCTCTGCTTGCTGCTTCAGATCCTCTCTCCACCCTTTCCCGCCCCTCTCCGGGCCCTGCGGACTGAGATGCATGAACTACAGAACTGGGACCCTTTGTCTTTTGCTTCTGGTGGGGTCCACCCAGTGGGAGGCACCAGCAGCTCTGGCCCCCAGAGTCGCCATGACTGACCGCCTCCTCCACCTCCCCCACCCTCCAAGGTCATGGTTCCTGCCGTACCTCTGTAAAGAGTCCCCGTTTCAAACTTTCCTCTGGTTCCTCCACTTGAGCCTGCCATCTGCTTCCAGCCAGGACTCCAACTGATACAAAGCAAGTTTGATTCCACTAGGAGATAAGCTGCTTCATGATTCAACATCATATTGAATTTTGCATCGTCTTTTATTTTTATTTTTTTTAGATAAACATGCCTGCATCAGAACGTTGCTGGGGTTTCTGTAGACCCCCTGGCATCTGGTAATCTTGTCACAGTGCTCTTGTTACTTTTGGGCCCTGTCCAGTTGGCCTCAGATCTGTCATTGTTGGGGAAAATGCCATAAACCAGGGAGTTCCTACAAATGACTAAGGGGAGACGTCATGGAAACAGCTACTCCAGGGGCTCAGAAATAGCCAGAATGCCAAATCCTTAAAGGCACCAACATGATGAGCAGGGCTGGGCTGCCCTGTGATTGGATTCAGGTTTGGAAAGGGCTTTGTGACATACCTGGGGCTGCAGATACCCAAACACCCACGGAGAGGAGGGTCACCCATGCCTCATTTGACCCATTTGACCCCGTTGCAGATGGCCCAGGCTGAGACGAGCAAGAGGCAGCCTCTGATCCCACGCTGGTCCCCACCTGCAGTTCAGCAGCGTGGGGCCCTCTCTGCAGAGTCCGTGTTTTCCAGGGACCCCCAGCTGAGCAGGGCATGCGTTGGAGGGGACAGCCCGAGACCACTCGCTGCCTCCCACCCCAGTGAGGGAGCAGGGACTGCAAACGTGCTCCCAAACCAAGAGCTCACATCTATGGGCCTATTTTAGGATGACAAATCTGCCCACTCTGGGCTGGCAGAGGAGTGTCTCCCTGCAGCCCAGCACCTCCCCCCAGCCAAGGCCAGCTCTCCTTCCTGTCACAGATCCAACCCTGCCCATATTTCTCCCCGGAAACATCCTGAGCCTCCACATTACTGTCCGGGGTGCCTGAGTGGGGACTACTAACTTCCAGAGAACGCATTCCGGACGGGAGCCACTGTGGCCAGGCCCTGCCTCCAAGTGGGCGCTCATGTAAAACTCGAAGGCCTTTATGATTTGAGTCACAGCCTTAGAAAAGAGGCCATTTACTCCAGGATAAAGCCTGAGCTTCCACCTGCTTGGGGATTTTTACCCTCCAGTTTTGTAACTAAGCAAGGATAGGGGTTAGACCCAAAAGAGAAATAACCTGAAAGAAGGAAAGAGCTTCATTTTGATTAGTGGACATCCCTTAAGGGCCTCAGTGTATGGTTGTGCAAGTTGCATCGCACAACTCCAGGGGGCACCCTTCACTGCGTGGTCATCCTGCTTGGAATAGCCATTACGACTGTTTTCCGGCAGGTGGTGGGAAGCGAACTGAGGAAGGGGCGCCCGTCTCTAATTCACCCATTTCAGCAGGACCTAAGCCAACTCCTGAGACATTGGACCAGAGCGGGTGTTGGAAGTCCAGTGGTGGAAAATGTCTCCTTCTTCATTCTTTGAACAGATGCCACTCATTCCCTGGGGCACCTGTGCCACCCTGGGTCCTCCGATGCAGCCTTCTCCTCCTCTGTCTACCTCCACAGAGCAGTGGAGACCCCAGTAAGGCCTCAGGATACCACCCCATAAATTCTCTTTTCACTGGAGGCCTAGCAGATAATAATTTAAAGAACTAGTCACTGCTTGCAATTAAGCACAGAGAAAATAGATCAGGCCCATAATTTATGTCTGTGCAAGGTTGGGCTGGATTCGTAATTAATGTTTGCTCCCTTTAATGAAATACTCCAAAGGTCTGCACTTCTGTCATTCATGAAGGTAATTTTTCAATTGATTAGTAAAATAATACTTGAAAAGTAAATGCACCTGCTTCTTCCCCTAAATGTCTCAGTCAACCGGACACTGGTGGAGACGCTAAAAAAATACCACTCCAACCCAGTGGAGACCCGGTCCGC
Organism: Tapirus indicus; assembly: GCA_031878705.1. Classification (NCBI taxonomy): domain Eukaryota; kingdom Metazoa; phylum Chordata; class Mammalia; order Perissodactyla; family Tapiridae; genus Tapirus; species Tapirus indicus. The sequence continues at coordinate 32,803,295 of CM062927.1, forward strand.
ACCATCAGCATGCAGAGTGCCCGAGAAGGGGGCAGGATGGAAAAGTAATTAGAGCTGCCACGGTGGCCAGAATCCCTGGGTGGCCCTAGGCTGCCGAGCAGCTGCGTCCATCCTGCCCGGCTCCTTCCTGCCTTGGAGGGGTCGGGCCGGGAATGTGAAGGAGCGGAGGGGCGGAGGCAGACTGGGCGGGAGACCCAAGCATTCCGGATTTTACACCTAGGACCACGTGGGGCACCGAGCCGGGCTGGGATGGCCTCAGGGAAGACTCATCAGAGGCCAAACGGGACGCAGCTGGAGGGCACTGTGGGCAGCGGGGATGCTGCCCAGCGCACCTGACAGAGGGCTAGGCATGGAACAGATGCTGTCCTGGATATGTTTATTGGCCGAGGATAACCCGTTCCTGTTCAAGGCTACTTAAAATGGGAACCACATTTCTTAGTAGTCAGCGGATAAAAGGTTTGATTGGGGCCTTATCTTGAAAACTGAAACTAAAAGTTATGAATATGACTTCATTTTGTGTTCTATGAAATAAAATATAGGCAATCAATGTAATACAGTGTTAATTCTTAGAATAAAGACTCAAGTATTGATTTGGGGGGGGCTAGTTTAATCAAAATTGTCTAATAGCAGCACATAACATCCTTCCCCTCATGGAAGATTTTCCCAACACAGGTATAAAAGGGGGTAACTTGGGTGAAACTATTCAATGGCTGCATCAATTTTCCGAAGTCCGTGCTTCATCTTTGACACTTAAAGGACTTGACCATCAATTATTGAACATCAAACATCGAAGCACTCAGCCTATGGTCGTCCCTGATGATCGTTTTCTCCTTCTAGCAGGTCATCACTGGCCAATGGCTTGGCGTGGGAGTCCAGCGGTTCTCCAATATCACTTCTGCAGACTTTATGAAATCCTGCAACTTTAGGAAGGTCAGCTATTTCTGTTGGCAACCAATTAACATTTTAATGTTGAATGTTTGCACACCCAGTGGACGTGTTACTAGCAATGAGAGGAGGGGGCTGTTCCGGGGGCGCTAATTTTACAAGGGGTCAGTTCATTAAGGAATGTCTTCATGTGTTCTGGCCGTGCTGGCTTATCTATGCAACCTTGTAACATTGGGGTCCGGGGTAACAAACAGTCAAATGTCCTTGTTAAGGACTCCCATGGACCTATTTCCTAAACTTTCTGGACAGAGTTGCTTGGATTGCACCTTGAAGGAAAGTATTACTTAGAATCTTAATTGCAATCAACAGAATTGGACAGGCTGATTTAAGCAGAAAGTGGAAACAGAAAAGTCACTCCCTGGGAGAGCCCTGAGGGTTCACCCAGGAACCAGGGCTACCATTTCTCTGTTGTCTCTCAAAAGTGGGAAAACCAAGGCCAGCCCTGATGGTCTAGTGGTCAAAGTTTGACGCTCTCGCTGCTTTGGTGGCCCAGGTTCGTTTCCCGGTCATGGAACCACACCACTCATCTGTCAGTAGTCTTGCTGTGATGGCAGCTCACACAGAAGAACTAGAAGGACTTACAACTAGGATATACAACCATGCACTGGAGGGCTTTGGGGAGAAAAAAAAGGAAAATTGGCAACTTTGTTAGCTCAGGGCGAATCCCTCCCTGCAAAAAACAAATTAGGAAAACCAACGATGAGCCAGGGGCAGCATGTAGCAAGAAAAATGTGAGATGGGATTTTTGCTCATTTACTGATTTTGATGTCATCTGTCCAGACCCGGCAGGGGCTTATCTTCCAAATCCCACCATCTGGGACACGCTCTGCCTCTCTCCTGTCCAATTTGGGGCAACTAGCCACATGTGGCTGTTTGAATTTAAATTTAAATTAATCAAAAGTAAATACAACTAAAATTTCAGTTCCTCAGTCACACTAGCCACATTTCAAGTGCTCAAAAGCCACTCATGGCTAGCGGCTCCTGTACTGGGTGGCCCGGTGTTATAGATCATGCCCATCACTGTGTAGAGTTTTGTGGACTGCGCTGCTCTAAATCCCCCCTCAGACCCCTCTGGTGCTGCCATGGTGCCTGACGGCCCCCTTCAATCAGGCAGTCGGCCTGTTGCAGGCTTCTGAGCTGCCAGGGCACAGTGACCCAGGGCTGGGCCCTCCTCCTCTGCTCCATCAAGGCCTTCCGCCTCCTTTTCCAGACGAGACTAATCTATATTTGCGGTTCCTTTTCTTCACGTGAACAATGAAGAGCAGCCCTGGGAAATGACTGGATCACTTTCTCCAGCACCTCCTTTACGACTCCCTTAATAGGTGGAAATGCTTGATTATTTCAAATGAATATAATTACAAAATCCTCTACTTAGAGTAATCTTCCTCCTTTGTGGGAGCAGACATCTCTTTTCTCTCGTTTTCTCCTCTTTGAGAGGCACTTTGCTGCTTTGAAAAGTGAAATTCAATGGTCCCCGCAGGACGTTCTCTCCTCATCCTACAAGGGGCAGGGCAACTTTGGGACAGCGCAGGCGGCCCGGAGCAGCTTCGCCAGGCTCTTTCTGTGGGTGGGTGTGAAGCTGCAGAAGCCACTGGCCCCCGGGCTCCTCAGAGCGTCCTCACCCTCCTTCTGACCCCAGCCTTGCAACCTGCTCCTCCCCATCTGGGCAAAGACGTGCCAGGCCTCTGCGCCTGCTCACCAAACTCAACATCCATCTCTCCGTCCTCTGCACCTCCCACTCGGGGAGCCGTCCCTGATGATTCCATGAGGGTCCCCGCCTATCCAATTCCAAAGCCCGTGCCCCCTGTGGACTTGCAGTATCCAATATCCTTCAATATGTTATTATGGAGACAGCACAGGCTGTGCAGAAGGACTGACTTGAGTTCGAATCCTGACTCTCCCACTCCCCGGCTGTGTGGTCTTTGGCAAAATCATCACCTTCTCTGAGCCTTAATTTCTCCACCTCTAAAAGGGAACTACCATCCACTGTGCATGGTGCAGCCCCCATGTTCATACAATGGGACGCCAGCCCCCGGTCCTGAATGATTAGTCCAGACATAGGCACATGATTCCTTTCTCATGGATGTTTGGACTTGGGACAAGAGGGCCTCATGCAGATGTGAGATGTCCCAGGGGTCTGCACCCATGTTTCCCCAGGTGGAGAAAGCCGGCCAGGAAGGAATGAGCAAGAAAGAAGGCAGTACATGCAGAGAAGCCCGTTACCAGACCCCGAGGGCAAGATGCTGGCGGGGCACCCAGCACATAGTAGGCCCCCAACAGGTGCAGACTGCATTGTTGAAATAATGGGAGACAAGAGAGTTTGAGCCCCTGGTTCCACTGTCCGGGGGCCCAGACATGTTTCTGTCCTTCCACGTACGTGACTGCCCAGCCCTTCTTGGATGCAGTACCTCTGGGCTGCAGCTGGTTTGACTTCAGTTTCTGCCACTCAAAACCCACAGAGCTCTGCACTCAGAGCTGCGGGGGCACCCACCCCTCCCCACCTCATGCCACCGGATGTGCACCAGGACTAGGGGGACCTTATGAGCATCTGGTCCACCCTCCACTTTCCCATCTTAAAGAAAACAAAAGTGACCGCAGGACTTGCCAGAGCCTCGTGGCAAACTGGCAGCAGCCCAAGGAAAGGGTCCAGCGCCCCTTGCACCAGCCTCCTGAGGCAAACCCCTTTCCACCTTCGCCGTCCCTCCTCTCTCTGCTCACTCCAAAGGCAGGCACTCTCTGGACAGTGGCGTCTGCCCCCAGCAGAGCAACCCTCCTCTGGAGAACACGCGGAGTCCAGGAAGACACAGCTCTGCTTCCACGTCCAGTGCACCACTGAGCAGGAGGAGGGTTTACCCCCCACTTCCACCTGGCCTTGTTCCTGCAGCTATGGGGACTGTTCCTTCCCGATTCTACATGCAGAGGTATGCCTACGAATCCAGGAACGGAGAACCCGGATGAGGCATGTTCACAGAGCTGTGAGCAGACAGAAGGCCCGGCTGTCTGGAGGCCAGGAACCAGCCATGCAGACACCCACTAACCTCGTGTCTCCCTTGCAGGCATCTGTGGGGACAGCGCTTTGCCGTCGGCACCTCCCTGCATCGCAGAACCTTGCACACGTCTCGAGCACGACGCAGGGCCTGAAGACCATCTGCTGGTGCCCCGTGTGTGGTGTAGGCCTCAGGACTAATGCTGCTGGGAGAACTAAGGCAGCGTGATTTGGGGACAGATTTGAGTTCAGGTCCCAGTTCTGGAGGTTGGTGCGTCACCATCAGCTGTCCAGCCACTGGTGCTACCTGGGCCCCTGCATGCAAAGCTCTGGAGGGAGACGAATGGAGGGGACCCTGCCCCCTAGGTGAGCCCAGGCCTCTTGTAGGCCGGCCTGGAAGGCACAGACACACGGAGGGAGGGCCTCGGGTAGGCCCAGCATCAGCATGACCTGAGGATCAAGGAGGGCTTCCTGGAAGAGAGGGCATGCAGCCAGACAGGGGATGGGAGGTTCGGGTATCCACGGATGAGGTGGGGGATGAGGGGAACGTGCACCCAGGCAAAAGGAGCACCCCGAGCAAAGTGAAGAACTCATCCTTCTCGGGAGAAGTTCCTTCCTGGTTCCCAGTCCAGGAAGAGAGCAAGACCACTGCGCTTCTTGTCGGCAGACGGGGCCAGCTCCCGGAGAGCCCATGGAGTGTCAATCACTATTCATTCATGCATTCACTCCTCAGTCAGCACGTATTTATTGGGCCTGGTGAAACCGAACTTGAGACAATTGTGAAAACCGTGTTCAGAACCATTTTGTTCTTGGTCTGAGGACACAGAGGCAAACAGATCGGACGAGATCCCTGCCCTTGAAAGTGGAAGGAGGTAGACAAGAAACAACTAAACAAAAAAATCCAAACAATTCATGCTGGATTGTGCTGGAAAGGGCCCAGAGAAGGCCTCTCTGAGGAGGGGGCATTTGAACCGAGATCCGAAATTTGAGAAGCAGCCAGCCCAGAGTGGGTGGGGGGAGAGAATATTCCAGGCAGAAGGAAGATCAAGTACAAGTGCTGAGAAGGGAAGGGAGCAGCAGACAGAGGCCCCTATGGCTGGAGCATGGTGCTGAGGAGAGTGGGGGTGTGGGGTGAAGGAGGGAGGCCGGCAGGCAGGTCGCAGGTCACAGGTCGCAGGTCACAGGTCACAGGTCATGGGCCTCCTAGGCCGCACCAAGGGGCGGTGGATTTTTATCCCGTGCCTCCACCCTGACGATGAAACACACTGTGATGAAAGTCATGTAAGCACACGCTTCCGCCTAGAAAAGAGATTGACAAGCAGGAGTTGCCACCTGGTTTTGCACAGCCGGCAAGCTGAGAATGGCTTTTCCATTTTTAATAGTTCTTCTATAAGTGCCTATAAAGCATCCTTGATTTTGCCTCTTGACCTGCAAAGCCTAAAATATTTACCATCTGGCTCTTTACAAGAAAAAGTTGGCTGATCCCTGGCCTAGAATGACGCCAGATAAGCAATTCCTCTCTAGGAACGGGTAAATATGTTGATCATCACCAAGCATGGCGGGGAAGGAAAACAATAAAATAACCAAAAAGTATTTGGTTAGAAAAAGACACCCTTGTCAACTTTCAATACATGTTATGGGTGCCGAGAAGAATCGAGGGCCCCTTCCCCCTTCATCTGTGTCTCCCCACAACTTTTCATGCTCCCATCTCCCAGCTCCTGGAAATCCAATTCCCTGGTTATTGCTGTGCTTATTAAAAGCATGACTGTGGTGGCTGTTTACCCCAAGATCTATTTTTGTCATAACTGTTTGTAATGCTTAACCCTCAACAACTTAAACACTCCATACAAAATAATGTATCTTCAATAAACTGAAATATTAACCAATCATATGTAATGGTTCATTTCTAACAAATGGCGAACTCAGGGTCCTCGGGGCATCGTAGAAATTGAAAACCGTATTGATGGACTGGCCAGCCTTCAAATTACACTGCGTGGGGATGAAAAAGCATAGGAAAAGTTCTCATTATGGCTCCCTGACATTAATTTGAGCATTTTTATATGTGTGTCCTATTAAGCACTTTAAGTGCTTTTTGATAATTGTGCTTTGTAGTTTTTACAGCACTTCAGCCTATTCCCAGTTCAATTTCCTCTTTTATCCGATGTTTGAAATATTGATTTCTGACAGATAAAAGCAAACCTTATAATCTCAGCAGCGAGTAATAAGTGAGTAGGACGAGGCTTCAGAATGCATTGGGGAATGGTCATATTTGAAACAGTCTTTGTTTTATTACATTTCGTCAACAGAATTTACTTCCTGCTTGCTGATATTTATGTAAAAAGCCCGGCCGCTGAGAGGGCCGCGATATTGCCAATTTCAGCTCTACTTTTTGCATTTAGTAAGATAAAAGAAGCTTCTCCCTGGGAGCCCAATGATTGCAGCGGCTTAAACTGCTGTCAGCCGGCTGCAAGTAACTGTGATTTATCTTCTTCAGATTGTGCCGTGTCGTGGCTGCAAACTTTTCTTTCAGTTTTGCATTAAAAAACTGACAGCCCGTCAGGATGCTTAGAGCCGCCCCTCTCAGGCTCCGCCGGCCCGACGGGGACCCCTGCTCTGGGAGATGCTCAGAGTTCTTCCTGAAGCTGGACGCGACCTTAGAGCTCGCAGGGTCTGCATTTCCCAAAACGCAGCTCTTGGATCTCTAAGGGCATTGAGTTGCGGTACTGCACAAAAATTTCCCCGTATTTTAACGATTCTCTCACCAATTCATTCAGCTCAGCCAATACCTATTGGACCATGTTCTGGTTACTGGGGGTACAGTGATGAACAAGGAAGGTCATTGCCTTGCTCTTACGACACGGACATTCTCAAATGGTGGTTCTCAACAGTGGGGGGCATCTTGCCTACTCTCTTGCCTGGGACATTGTCAGTTGTCACAGCTGGGGATGGGGTGCTACAGGCCAGGGATGCTGGTAAACATCCTGCAGAGCACAGGACAGCCCCCCACAACAAAGAACGAGCCGGCCCCAAAATGTCAATAGAGCTGGTGTTGAGAAATCCTGTTCTAGTGGAAAGAGATAAGTGGCCTATAAATGGACAAGAAAATAGGAGGCATAATAAAGGCAATAGGAAAATAAAACGGGACCATGAGATAGAGACCAGGTGACACTTAAACTGAAGCCGAAATAACAAAGATCCAGCCACGAACCGGTGTCACAGGCGGAGAGAGTGGCTTGCCCGGAGGCCATACAACAGGAGAGAGCTTGGCGAGCTGGAGATGCAGAAAGGAGGCCAGTGTGGCCGGAGTCGGGACCTGCAGCTGCCTGGGCCAAGGAGCAGGATGAAGAGCAGCGGCAGGCAGGTGGCAGGACAGGCTTTGGAGGCAGTGTGGACAGAACTGAGACTGAGTGCTGTGTAAGAGGGAGACAGAGGATTCCAGAATGACGCTAAAGCTTTGTCCAGCTATCGATTTATTTTAATATGGATTAGAAATATTGCTTAGGATGAAGATAAAGTAGGTAAGTAAAGAAAGAAAAAAACACTAAGTAAGTCATCCTCCAGGGGACACATTTGTGTAACGACAGCTGTGAAGGCAGCACGTGAATGTGTCAAGGTTGGGACGAGGAAGCAGAGACGAGAAGGGTCTTGCCCATGGCCTCCTGGCCATGCAGAGCAGAGCTTCACTGGAGTCACATTCAGGGACCTTTCTGGATTTCCTAAGCCCAGGGTTAAGAGCATGGAATCCAGAGTCAGGGCCTGTTTTTCCCTAGAGCTTTGAGAGTCATTTATAACCAAGGAAAGGCTGTGCAGGGACTCAGCCAAGCTCCACCAAACACCACGGTTGATTGCAGCCTCCCTTGGGCATCATGAGCGCCCACGCCGGTGCCCGAAACCCGCCTGTGTGCCAATTCATCCATTTAACAAGCATTCATTGAGCACCAACTATGTGCTCGGTGCTCCATAGTAGAGACACAGCAGAGAACAAACCAAACCAAATAAAGGGCTCCCCTTGCTGTCGGCTTCCACTGTTGAGCAGTCTCTCTGGGCTCTGGAGGGCTGGCTGGTAAACCCGATCACTGTGGGTAAAAGGGTGCTGATGACAGTCAGGATCAGCTAAGTTATGCTGCAGTGACAAACACACATGACCTCTCATTGACTCTACATGTCCATCTCAGGGCAGCAGGGGGCTCTGCTCTGCTTTGGCATCCTCTGGGAGCCAGATGGGTGGGGCAGCCAGCATCTGGAGTAACATCATCCACTGTGGCAGAGGAAAGCAGAGCCTGGCGAAGCTGGTGCTGCCTCTCCTTCCTTCTGCCCACATGTAATGTCTGCTCCCATTTTATTAGCCAAAGGAAATCACATGACCACCCCTGAGTTCAAGAGGATGCGGAGGAGAAACCAAGAATGTGAGATCAACCCTAAGGACTGGCACAGCACTCCAGGGCAGGAGGAATGGAGGTGAGGGGAGCTGGGGTTGGTGAGCAAAGTGAGCCCTTGGCTCTTGGAATAAATCTTGAGGCCCCTAATGGGCAGAGCTGCAGGGCCAGGGTCTCAAACTGGATGCCCACAGGCAGCATTCAGCCCACAGCCAGGCATTGTTTAAATTTTAAAAAACCAGTTGCCAGTATTTTTAAAGGGGAGATTTTGCATAAAAATCACAATTTCTCTTTAAAAAACTCAGAAGAGCCAGCCCCATTGGGGTGGCATTCCCACATGGCTCTTCCAGTGGCCCCAGCCCAGTCTCTGCTCTCATCACTTTACATCACCTGCCCGGCCCTGAGGCTTTTGTGTTTGCAACCCCTGGTCTAATTTGTCGTACAGAGAGAGAAACTGAGAGAGAAAATGACTTGCCAAATTCAGGTCAATTAATGGCAGTCTCAAAACCAGAGGCTCCATCCCAGCCTCTGGCTTCCCAAACTGCTGGGAGAGAAAAGGGTTCTGACAAAATTGCAGCGAATGCATGGTGGGGAGGGAGGGACACGCAGACATGCATGTACACACGTCCCCTGCCAGGCACCGAGCAGAGCTCTCAGAGCCGGGACTGGGCTGGCATCGCCGGGCAGCGGTCGCCCCTCGCCCCTGGTAAGACAGCGACAGCCTCAACTCCCAACCTCTTCAGAGAATTGCCTGCAAACTGGAACCAGACATGCTTAGAATTTCAAAGGGGATCGTTAGCATTTTCCATACTGGCCTGTTATTTACAATTCATTAAGAGAATTAACTTTGAGAATCGGTTCCTCTGATAATCCACAAAAAGGGAACCGCAGGCAAAGGGTCAGAGTGCGGGGAGGGGAGCGAGGCGGGGCGGCCCCTGTAGAAGTCCGGGGGTACTCCTGCATCCGCACACCTGCCTCGTGAGGGATGCCTCCCCGGCGTCTGTGCGACAGAGGTGGAGATGGGCCAACAGAGGCCTTGGGATGTCACGCTCAGAGGAGTGGGGCCGCACGGCTAGCTGGTCCCCGGGCAGAGCAGCCGGTCCAGCACAGCCAACCAGCACTCATCCTGGGTGACATCTTACTCCCCTTAAAGTTCTTGTAAACAGAAACGGCTGGAACTGCCAAGGCCCTACCTAACACCCTCTATACCAGAGACAGGACAAGTCCACTGTGGAACAGGGGATGGCCGGATGGACTAGGATGAGGAAATCAGACCGTCGGCCCTAGGACAGCACCACCTGTCGGTACTCAGAGAAAGAAAGTTCCAGTCCAGCAAGAGCAGGACCCTCGTGCGCTCCTGGGGTCCTCTCAAACATCTGCCATCAGTGCCCCTTCCAACTAGGCTTTTGGTAAGTTTGCTGATGTCTGATTTCAGGAACTTCAGGAGACCTCCGCCCCCCGGCTGACCTCAAGGGCGTTAGGTTTCCCTGTTGTAAAAGGAGGTTTACAGAGCTGGCTGTTGGAAACTGGTGAGTGCTGGCCTCCTTCCTCCCAGTGGTGCAGTTCTCATGCACAATAATCATATTTTAAAATTCTGAACCTGTGGTGTAATATTTTTTTTAATTTTACGGTTATGGAGTCTTTTCTACAGTTACTTAAATTTAATGCAAGGGACAAAGATTTCTTTTTTAAGGTCGTTGTAGGGAATTTCCTTTTTAAAATAAATTGTTTACATGAAAAAGGGAACTTGAAAAATAAAAGGCCAATTTAAAGAATGATATTAAGTGAATATCAGTACGGGGGTGTGCCGATGTGGCCTAAAACGTGGCAGTGGCACCCAGTGAGTGCTCTCTGGAGAGTGAATCCCTAACACGGGGCTTCCCAAGAGCCCTGGCAGATCCCTGGAGTTGCTTGAGAACTGAGATTATGCTTTATCCCTTGTTGTATCCTTAGTATGTGGTGCAGAGACATCTACATGACTAAAGGAATGGACGGTGAAGAATCTAGAGACACTAGACCGGAGATCTGAGCAATGACTAGGGATAAGGGAAGAGAGTGTGAACCATACCAAGATTGCCAGGTTCTATCACTTCAGGATCTCAAGACCATGTAGACACTACTAATCGATCATGCCTTCCATTTCCCTTGAACCAGAATGCAGCCTCAGAATCCTTCTTAACACTGCACTCCAGGCACCTAATCAGAATTAACACACAAGATGAACTCTGCCATTCCTGGACTGGATGACCTTCTGAGGTTCATTCCAGCCCCTAAAATTGCAAGGTAGTGTGAGAGACTCGACCAGCAAAGCTTGGAATGTTATTCCTCAAATCACCAGGCTGTCAAACAGCTGCCTCTGAGTTTAGGCCAAAAGTGTCCAAACTTTCTGGTGGTGAGTGTTCTGTTTTCCCAAGGAGCAAGACATTCGCAAGCCTCAGAGTGGGTGGAGCAGGTGATCTGGAGGCTTCTCAGCTCTGATGTTCTCGGGAGGCAGTGATTCTCCAAAGAGGTTCACTGGGCCTCCAGGCCCAGCATGCACCTGGCACCTGCCAGGCCTCGGGGGCCAGACTCAGGAGAGGGGGCAGGGACCGGAGCTGGAGCTGCCCAACTTGGCCAGAGCCCTTCCCCACACCCTGATGGTGACCAGAGAAAGGGAGCCACAGGGGTCCCCAAATCCTTGAACCTCTCGGCTCCAACCTCCACCCATGACGGGATTCTCCTCCACAGCACACCTGACAGGTGCCTGCGCAGGCCCTGCTGGGATCCCTCCAGGGCCGGGGAGATCACTACCTTCTCATCCGCCACAGTTCCGACTGCCGGGAGGTCTTCGTTTTTGTGCAGTCATTAAGAAAGACGGTCCATGAGGAATCTTTAGCAGCCTGGAAAAAAGACTTGCAATTTGGAAAAAATGGAAAAAGCAAGATGTCAAATGTGTGTCACTGTGGGGGTTTTTCCAGCTTTATTGAGGTAGAAGACAAATAAAATTGTATGTATTTAAGATGTACAATGTGATGACGTGACATATGTATACACTGTGAAATGATCACCACGATCAAGTTAATTACGTACGTCACTGTGTTTGTACATAAGTTTAAAATGCGTTAAAAAGGGAGGGCTTGGGCAGAATTGAATCTAAAGCATTATCCATAGTTGAATTCCAGTGATAAGGTTAGAGGTGAATATTTTTGTTTTTCTTTTTCCAAGTTTTCTGTAATGTCACGTCACTTTCACGAAGCAGGTAGTGGATCCCTGTGGTTTCTGCCAGTCCATCGGCCACGCACCCTTCTCCTGGTAAAGACATCCCGTTTTCCTCCCAAAACCATCCCTCCCCATTCTCAGTGCATGCAGTTTGGTGGAGCCAAGGCCTCTCCCACTCCTTCCAGGGGTTGGCACAGGCCCCAACCAGTCCTTTCCCCCCAGCTCCAGGGACTGGTTTATGAGTGAATCCACTTCTGGGACTTCTGGAGCCATTAGGGAAAAGATGAGAGTTGTGAGGATGTGTCCAGGGCTACCAGCAGCCATTTTATCACCTCAAGAGAAGAACCGGCCTGAAACTGAAGCTGGACCAGAGGAGAACAGAGCAAAGATGAAGGGACTAAGGGAGAGAGAGAAAATGCTAATACCACTGAGCACCTACATCCAGCCATTCCTGAAGTCCACATTCCCCTGTAGTTATAGAAACCAATAAGCTCCCTTTACCGCTTAAGTCAACTTGAGTTGCAACTCTGTTATTTGCAACTCTGAGAGTCCTGACTAGCTCAGAGGAAAAAGATTTAAAACAAAGCAGCGAGATCTGCATCCTCCCTTCTTCTTTTATTCTTAGTTTTGAGTTCTGGGAAGAAAGGTACCCTCTTCTCTTTTTAGACATTTGAAGGTAACTCTCAGCTGCCTACCTGCCTTCCCCTGGCAGACTTGAACCACACACACGTGCACGCACATGCACACACAGGCACACACAGTCTTCTCCAGGTGAAACTCCATAACTCCCTCAACCATGGACCCAGCCTCTCCTGCATTCTCTCCACCTTCAGCATCGTTGTTTTTGGGAAGTGTGTACAGGCCTCCCGGACACAGTGCCCTCGACATGGACAACAGTGAGTTCCTGCTGCAGCCGGGGCACGGGCAGGTAACCGAGGAAAAGAGGCCTCCAGCCCTCTGCGTGCAACGTGGCCACAGCATGTGAGGCAGCAGAGGAAGGGAGCTGAGGAGGAAGCTCAGTAGCAGGAGGAAGTGACGTCACGGTCAGCAACACCACCCAGTCGGGGCAGCCGGTCCCTTAGAGGCAACTCTGAATTACAACCTGCTCCTGGCGATGGGGTCGCCAACCAGCAGACTGCTCCCGGACCGAGCCCACACGTGGGGTTCACTTGGCCCATTATCCGAACTGGAGAATGCCACACAAGAAGCCAAATTTTCTGCGTCTTGACAGAGAGCTGGTACCACTGGGCCCACATCCCACAAGGTAATAGTTGGCTGGAACGAGACGTGGCCTTTACACAGGGTGTCCACACTCCTGTCACCACCCTCTCAGCCCCTACACCCTGCCATCGCTGCCATTTGTCCTCATGCTACACTGTCGTGTCCTTTATAGAAGAGAAAGATTCTTCTCCACCCCTGCTCATTAAGAAAGAAAAATAAAGATCCACGTGGCTGTATGACTTTTCTTACATTTGGCCTGTTTCACTCTATTGGGATAAATTTTGTAAGTTTCAAATATTTCCAGAGCTGATACACAGTTAGTAATCACTGGTGGAGCTCAGTCAGACGAAATATTGAAATATTTCTGCACTGCTTGGCTCACTATCACTGCCCTGAGCCCTGAGTGCCTCCCCTGATGGCCAACTGTGGTATCCGGCACTTCCTGGCCCCTCGATGATGCAGGTCGGGGGAACTCACACACACACACACCACACAGCAGGGCAGCAAGTCAGGGGCAAGGCCTGGCACTGTGGTTGGCATCCCGTCTGATTGTGCAGTGTCCCAGCTAAACCACTGGTCAACACTTTGCTGGTACCACATCCCTGAAAGCACTCGAGGTTATCTCACGGTGGGTTCCCCTGGAAGCAGACCAAGACAGAGGATGTGGGAGTGGGTCATTTTTTCTGGACATGATCTTAGGAAGTAACCACAAGAGAGTAAGGAGGGCAATTCACGGTGCATGAATGAGCAGGCAGCCGCTGTGGACAATGGGAACCCGTGCTCCTGGGGACTTCTGGGACACTGCATAGGGCACACCTCAGAGACACTCCACCTGAGAGGGGAGGAACCGGAGAATTTATCCACCGACTCCCATTGGTCATCAGAAGAGGGCTGCCCCAAGGGGCGGTAACCCTCGGGCACTTCCCGTCTGCCCTGTGGCGGGCCTGTCAGCTGCTGGGGGGCGGAGGGCTGCACCAGCAGGAAGCACGCACTGGAGGCACTGCAGGGGGGGCGGGTGCTGACAGAGTAGCTGCAGCAGTGAAGACAGAGCTTGGCGTGGCGAAATTATTTCCCAGGAGGTCGGGGTCCCCAGTCATAGAGGTTTACCAGAAGGAGACTCTGGCTGTTTTCTCTGCGTGGTTGGTTTGGGTGAGATTCTATGACTCTCTGGCTCCTGGATTGCCTACTTGTAGAAGAATTTCAGCATTTTCCTGGCCAAAAAAAAGAATGTGGAGGAACTTCCACATTCTAAGAAAATTTGACTCAACAAAGATACCATCGACTCATTGCCTGCTTCTTGCTAATCTAACCATTTTCAAATTCCCCTTCACAATTACTGCAATCAAGTTATTATCAATCATACTATCAATTGCTTGCCCCACTCTAGGATGTAGGTTAAATATTCTTGTGTCGGTGGGATGCTGCATCCTAGATTTTCATTGAAATCTAATGACTTTCATCTTCAAAGAAACCGTTTGGAGCTAGCGCTTCGTCCCCACCCCTGCTGGTTTAATTACAGCACTTCATACATTTCACGTTCTGAAGATAAACACCCCGTTCCGTATTTATCCCAGTGAGATGCTTTTCAAGGGGTAATGTTACTAAAGTGCCCACTCCAGGGAGATGGGGCTCATCACTCCGACCTTAGACCTTGTATCTGGCCTCTGGGGGGCTGCAGCCAGGATGCTCCAGTGTCTGCTTGCCTGCGCCGGGACGGGGCGTGTGCTCCAGACAGAGACAGAAAGAGTCCCCAGTGACCAGCACTGGAAATCACACTTCTGAAAAGTGGAATATTTGGGGTTTTTCAAAGCATTTCATATGTTTAATGCTTCCCCAATTTTCCCACCACTTATTGAACATTCATTCAACGAGTATCTATAGAAGGTCTGTCATGTGCCAGGCCCTGGGGACACAGCAGTGAACTCTATGGGGATCCTGCATAGCCCCCCATCTGCACGAATTTCCCAGTCCAGAGGAAGAGGCAGCCCATACACAAGCAAATCCAAATATAAAACAATCACAAATTCAGATCGGAGCCATGAAAGGGAAAAAAGGAGCCTGGGGTGCAGAAGTATAGAAGGGAATGTGTTTAAGGTGGGATGGGCAGAGAAAGTATAGTTCTAGTTCTAGCCAGTCTAGTTCTTCTGAGAAGCAGACGTCTGGAGAGGAGTGGGTGTGTGAGAGATTTACTGGGCAAAATGCCTGTGAAGGATAGAAGAGGAGGGAGCAGGAGGAGGAGGGGAGAACCTTCAGACTGTGATGTGGGTCTGACACCTGTGAAAGGAGAGTGAGAAGGAGGGATTGTGTGAGAAGAGTTGCAGCCTGCAGTGGGGTTCTGAGAAAGTCTCATGAGGTTGATGGGTGGGACCTGAACAAAGCAACATGCACAGTAGGAGGGAATGGTCCGGCTCTAGGACCCCCAGGGTGCCCAGTCCCAGGCTCTGAGCAACCTGGGGAAGTGTAGGCTCGACATGAATGCTCCGGTGGATCCCACAGTGGGGCAGCTAGAGGTTCCCTTGAGGAGGGAGCTGAAGGAGGCACCTCCATGGCCACCACAGCTCACCCATTGGTCATCCATTTCTCCATGCATGTTTGGAGAGCAGCGACTCCAGAGGTCATGGGCCTCTCTTCCTGAGGGGACACCTACAAGGGGGAAGGTAGTGGGATGAACTACAGCCCTCATTGCTGCAGTTGGTCTCAGGGCTGCAATGGTAGCCATCCCCTCCCTCTTCTACTTTCCTTTCAAAATTTCTTCCATCCTTGGCAGGTCTTAAAGACTGACTCGGTGGAGTAATGATGAGGAGTCTGGGCCCCTGGTAATCATGCATGTCTCACGCTGGGGTTGCTACACTTGTCCACTCATGGTTACAATGGGTCAAGGGAGTACTAAGAGGCATTTAAGTGGGTCACCTGGGTCCACACATATTCCTCTCTGTCCCAGTTGTGTAACAGCAGCCCTAGCCCTTCCTGGTGATAGCGTCAGTTATCCCTGCTGGTCCCTAGACACAAGGTGTCCAAAATCCTAGTGGCAGCTGTAGCTTGTAATTCAATGGAACTTTTGCTGTGTCCCTCGGCAAGAGTGTATCCCTTTGGAAACCAGAATCTTTAATCCCAGCAGAGTCCAGCATTGGGAAGGATGGGAAGCACAAAGTCCCCTGGTGGGTCACTGGGAGTGATGGTAAGTGGAGTCACACCTATTTCCATCCCATGGTTCCTGGGTCCACGTAGTTTTTCTATCAGGGACCCAGTGCCATACAGACGTCTCTGATATAACACATACACTGCATTCTGAAGGATGGCACCTGAGCCTTGCCACCACACAGGCACTTCAGCTGTGCATTTAGAAGGCCATTCTAACATTCTATAAGGCAGCTGTTTCTGGATGGCATGGTATATGATATAACCAGCAGACCCATGTCACAGGCGCAATCTCACACCTTATCACTATGACGTGGGTCCTCCAGACAGACACTATGTTGTGTGGGATTCCACACCTGTGGATCAGGCATTCCTTAAGTCCCTGGAAAGTTGCGCTGGCTGAGGCTCTGCTGGCAGGAAAATAGACTCACACCTGGAACAGAAGGGTCAGGAGAGAGGAGCCCAGTGTAACCAGTCTGCAACCAAGCAGCCCCTTGGTCTCTTTGAGGAACAGCACCACATCACGGGGCTCGGTGTTCATCGATGGTGCTGGCCAGTTAGACATTCAGTGGCAGCAACAACTAAATTGACCTTCCTAAGTGGGAGTCTATGATACTGGGCCCCTGCTAACCTTCGTCTCTACCGTTCTGGCCATCCTATTCATTTGTCCAGCATGCCAGTTCTGGGGTGGTCAATGACGAAGGGTGATGAAAGTCAACTGGCTGAGTCATTTTGTCTACTTAGTCATTCACTGCCTCCTCTGTGTTGGACGGCTTCTTCTGGAAGTTACTTTGAAATACCAAAATCTTCAGAGTTCATGCTCACTCGCACATGTCCATCCACATGCCTCTGCCCCAGACCTCCTTGTTTCTAATCCTTCAGCTCTTTTCCTTCCAGGACCCTGACCAGTCAGCCAGGCCATTGGCCTCTGTCCAGGCACCTTTATATATTTCCAACTCAAGCCACTCCTCCTTCCTGTAAAAGATAATTTTTCTGGGTATAGAATTCTACGTTAACAGGTTTTTTCTTTTGGTTCCTTAAAAATGTCGTTTCTCCACTGTCTTCCCACTTGCATTGTTTCCAACAAGAAATCTGCTGTCACCCTTATCTTCACCTGTATACGACATGTCATTTTCTCTGGCTGCTTTTGAAATTTTCTCTTTATAGCTGACTTTGAGTAGTTTGATTTGGATGTGCCTTGGTGTGATTTTCTTCATGTTTCTTGTGCTTCAGTCTTATTGAGTTTCTTGGTTCTGTAGATTAATGGGTTTTAAACTGTAATTTGGAAAATGTAGCCATCATTTCTTCAAGAAAAAATTTTATCCCTTCCTCTTTCTTCTCTCCTTTGAGGACTTTGCCTATATAAGGCCACATGAACTTGTCCCACAGCTCACTGATGCTCTGTCCCTGCTTGTTGTCATTGTCTTCTCTCTGTGTGTTTCAGTTTAGATAGTTTCTATTGCTATGTCTCCAAGTTCACTAATCTTTTCTTCTGCAATATCTAATCTGCCATTAATCCTACCAATGTATCTATCATCTCATACATTTTTGTGTGAGTGCTAGGAGTTTAATTTGGGTCCTTTTTAATATTTCCCATATCACTACTTAACTTTTAAAATGTATGGAATATAGTTATAATAATTATTTTAATGTACTTTGCCTAATTTTAACTTCTGTGTCCGTTTGTTCTTATTTTTGTTTTTGTTTTGCATGCCTGTAATTTTGGATTGGATGTCAAACACTGTGAATTTTACTTTATTGTATGCTGGATGTTTTTGTATTCCTGAAAATATTTTTGAGCTTTGCTCAGGATACAGTTAAATAACTTGGAAATAGTTTGATTCTTTTGGGTCTTGCTTTTAAGCTTTATTATGCAGGACCAGAGCAATGCTCAGTGTGGGCTAATTATTCCACACTGAGTCAAGACCCTCCTGTGTATTCCACTCAATGCTCATGAATATTGAGGTTTTCCAACATGGCTAGTGGGAACAGGAGCTATTCTCAGCCCTGTGTGAGTATGGAGTACTATTCTCTACAAACCTTTCAAGTGGTTCTATCCCCAGCCTTGGGCAGTTTCATCACACATGGGCTAATCAGTTCTCTGCTGAATACTTGAGAGGTCTTTCTGTAATCTCTGGACTTTTCCCTCTGTGTAGCTCTCTCCTCTCCAGTACTCTGTCCTGCAAACTCTAGCTGCCTTTGTCTTCCCAGACTCTCAACTCTGTCTTCCCAACTCAGAGGTCAACCTGACTTTTGCTTTCCTGTGCCATGGCCTGGAAACTCTCTCAAGGTAGTAAGCTGAGGCAACCATAGGGTTCATCACTTGATTTCCATTCCGCAGGGTTACTCTTCCTCATTGCCTGAAGTCAAGTGCTTGTAAATCATTGTTTCTTATATTCTGTCCATTTTCAGTTGTTTTAGGCTCAAAAGTAAATCTGAAACTTGATATTCCCTCTTGGCTGGAAGCAAAAGTTCTCTAGACCTGTTCCTCCTTATTTGCCTTTTTCTATTTCTAGATGTGGAGCAGCAGCCCTCTTAACTGCCTGACTGTTTTGCCTCTAGGGACATCATGCTCTGTAATTCATCTTCTCTCTTCCCTGCAGGTCAAGACACCATGGCTGCCCTTCTGACCTTGCCAGTCATTATAATAATTGCAGCCCCCTGGCTTCTGATACTTCAGGAACTCACCATCCCCATGCCTCCTAGCGAGCCCAGTTCTGCAGCCAATTCTCCTACAAGCAGCCTTGGTCTGCAGAGGAGAATCTTCACTGAGTTTCCTAGAGGTGGTGTTGTCCCTCTCTCACCAGTGACTTCCTGATGTCATTGGTGAATGGTGTGTTCTCTGGACCCCCCAGTGGAACATAATCCCAGGTGGGCCTCATATAATACTGCATGTCCATCTTCCTCAGTCTTTTCCTTCCTCTGCCATCTGTCAGAGCAACTCAGGTATTTCTACTGTACCTCAGTATGGGCCACTTCTTTCTCCAGGCTTCTAAAAGTCTCCTTAGCAGTGAGTTAGCCCCTTCTCCTGGGACCTTTGCCTGAGTATTAAATCCCATGCTCCAAAAAATTGTCCCCAATTCAATGAATTCTACCTTATTTGGTCTTATGTCCTATCCTATCCCAGGGGTACTCCCCTGACTCCTGCCAGTAAATGCTTGCTAATTCATACAGTTTCTTCAGAATGTAAACTCTTTCCTCTCTTATCAACCCCAGCATGTCCCCAGCAGGTTTATACTGGGGAAGTGTTAATATAGTTATACAGAAATTGAAGCACATCATAGCTAATAGAGGTGCACAAATCCTGAGTGCACAGTTGGATTAATTTTCGTGAAGTTCTCCCAGCCATCCACCACCCAGATCAAGAAATATCACACGGCCAGCTCTCCAGAAGCCCCCCTCATGGCACTTTCCAGTCACTGTCACCCCTCCCGAAGACAAGCACGAGCCTGACTTCTACATCATAGATCAGTTCGGTCTGGTTTGGAACATTGCGCAGGTGGAATCGTGCAGTTCTGTCTTCCTTTGTGTCTGGCTTCTTTAGCTCAACACCATGTATGTGAGTTTCATCCACGTTAAGTGAGGTTGTAGTTCACTCATTCTCTTTGCTGTGTAGAATTCTGCCACATGGTTCTATCACAAGTTAATTATCTCTTTTACTGTTTACAGACATTGATTTCTTTCTGGTTGTGTGCTGTTAGGAATAGTGCCGCTATGGACTTTCCCGTATGTGTCCTGTGGTGGATACAGGAGCACGCTTCCGTTGGGTGCATACCCAGGAGTGGAAGTGGCAGGTCACAGGGAAGGTGTGTGCATTGACTTCACTTTTGAAACAAGCTGGGGAACAGGACTTTTCTCCCCGACTCAAGCCCCTGAGCTGAGCTATCACACAATAGGTGATAAGCACCCCCACATTCTATAGAAGAGAGGTAGGACACACCCCCTCAGACTCTATAAGGGGTGGCTTAACAGGTCCTATGAGCATCACCCATCACCCACTCCAGTCCACATGCGGAAAAGAGTAAACGTTTGAGACGAACTTGGGGAAGTAGGAAAATCATCAGCTTTGAGAGCTGTCAGCCTAGGCAGAGAGTGCTCTGACTCATGAGGAGGGAAGGAAAGGGATGGCACATGGAAGGCCCCCTGGCCACCAAGCCGTGAAGTTTGCACAAGAGGTCGGGTGTAGGGACAGGCCTGATCCCCTGGCTGGCTGCTTGCTGAGCCGCGCAGTGTGTGAGCCCACCCCATCCTCCTACTGGGTGGGAAGAGATGAGACAACAGCCATCCTGGGAGCATGTGCCTGAAAGTTTGGGGACACGCCTCTTAGGCTGCATTTCCCCAAGAAGCAGCCCTTGTGCTAAGGATTTGAGTGCAAGCAGTTTGAGAACTGATCCCAGGAAGCACTGGGAGGGGAGTGGGGAAATGCAAGTGGGACGGGAAGGAAGCCAGTACAGATGCACGAATGAGCAGGTCACTGCTGTGGGCCCTGGGCTCAACGCCACTGAGGACCATGTCATACTCACACCTTGTCCCACTGGGGTGTTCATCCACCACCTTCCATCCGTCTTTGGCTGAGGGCTGCTGCTAGGGTGTCAGCTCCCCTAACACATGGGGCACACGATCAGCACAGAGAAAACCCTCAGGGTGAGAGTCACAGGTGCCGGCCGCAGGACGCCGCAGAGCAGTTTCAGTTGTGCGTACACCTGCGGCAGCACATGTGCACACAGAGGCTCAGCCTGCTTCTCAGCCCGAGAAGCTCCGGAGGCAGGCGGTGGGCCGGGGCAGCCCTCAGCAGCAAGGGGAGGAGAGAGGGCGGCAGCGAGCAACCTTCACCACCCCAGCCTGGTGTAGCAGGACTGCACACGCCTTCCGTGAGCCAAATACACACCGTGGCGGGTAGCCAGGCTCAAGGTGTCTTGATGGTACCATGTCTGCCACTTGTGGGGTATCCTGAGGGAGAGGAGCAAAAGGAAGGTCCCATGAGGGCAGTCAGAGAGCAGGCAACCCACATCTAGAAGCTTCGTCATGCAGAGATCCCCGTGAAAGTCAGAACGAGGTGCCACTCACTGTTGACATTGGACATGTTGACAACATCCGTCCTCCCACCCCGGGGCCCCACAGGACAGGACAGGGGCAGGGCACCTGCTGCTGCAGGGCAAAGCAGCAGACGAGGGGGAGGGAGGGAGGAAGAGTGCCCGACAGACCCGGCTCCCCATCCCTCCCTCCTGCGGGGTGTCTAGCTCGGCTCAGGCTGAGACCAGGAGAGGGAAGCGACTGGAACTGGCTGCGGGGCTGAATTTTATAGAAACAGAGCTGGACATTTTCATACCTGAAAATGAGTCCTATTTACAAAAGTTGCCCGGAAAGCAAAACCGTCTACCGGGGATACTGACAAGGGGAGGAAGATGCAACAGAGTTTGAAGGTGGGAGCCGACGAAGACTGCTTTGTAAATCGGTAACACTTTGGTCTCACTCTTCCATCTTTGTGTCTGGAACGTCCCACCCGAGACAGAACCCTTTCTGTGCACCGGATGTGGGTTTTCCAGCCGAGCATCATCCCTCTGGGAGACGTCCCTCCCTCCATCACAGTGGCTCGTTCCTGTGTTCCGGACGGGGTTCACCTGGCCTCCCAGGGGTGGGCACGTCTCCTGAGCCTGACCAGGCAGAGGACTCCTCCCCACTGACCTATCAAGAAAGAGCTGCCCCCAGGGTGTCCCAACTGTGTTGTTTTCTTAGGTGCTGTATTTGTCTATTTGGCACCCATTCATCACAGGTCCAGCTGTACTCACTACATTTGCTTATTTTCTGTGCTCTTGATGCTCTGGCACTTGTGGCCTCGCTGACTGGGAGAGACTGCCCCTCCCAGGGCAGTTAATTCCTAGAGATGATGAATAACTCCCCTGCGGACACGCCTTGCGCATGCACCCAACCAATCCCAAGCCTATACCCCATCCACCTCCTTTGTCTAACTCTCACCCACCAAGCCAAGATTTCCCCGAATCAACCCAGGGCCAGACGCCAAAACACTAGGGACAACCCGACACCCCAGAGCCGCCAGGATTATTCACACTAGCCCATCCCAGGCTGTCGCCCTGCCCTGCCCTGCCTTACCCACGGAAACCCAAAAAGGCTCCAGCTAGACTTACCTCTCACTTTACTCCTTCTGCCTCCTGATTAAAACTGGTGCTCGCCTACGTGGCCCTGCGTGGAGGATACCCCTCCTCTCAGAGACGGTAAGCAATAAACATCTTTCAACAGCATTGACATCTCTGTGTTGGCACTCAGTCACCTCCAAAAATTGAAATCCCATGGGTACATTTGGAGGCACAAGGACCTTGCAGCCTGAAGCTGCCAGAGGCATCTTTCCAGCCCCATGTAGAGAGCTGCTAAGCAATGACACCAACGCAGAGGGCTGCAGAGCCAAGAAATGCACAGACAGAAACAGAGCTTAGACCACACTGCTGGAGCACCTGGGTCCATATGCTCTATCCTGAGCTTTTTGATTATATAAACCCCTCTCCCAATTTTTTTTTTTTTTTTTTTTTTTTTTACTTTGCTATAACCAGGTCAAGATGAGCTTTCTGATCTTTGCAGTTAAGAGTTTGCTAATCCATTCTCTCCTCATCGCGTCTCACCTCCTCCAGGGAGCCCTCCCAGGTTGCTCCAACTTTCCAGTCTCTCCCTCCTCACAATGCCAGCTGCACCTAGGATTTTATAACGTGTTATATTATGCCCTCATGTGCCATCTCATAATATTTTCTAACTATTCCGTGGTTCCCCCCTGCTCCTAGTTTCTGGAAGGAGGGATGCTCTCTGACGACAGTCCCTGGGGGTACTCTTATGCCCCTAATTATTCTGAGACCCTTCCGGAGGTAGCCATTTGTGGCCAAATCACCAAGGGGCTAACAACGGGAGATCTCCTCACCCCCAGATGTCCACGCAGAGCCCCACTAGAGAGCCTGCAAACCCAGCTGCAGTTTTCTCCCCAGCCTTGTTCTAAAGTTTAGACACATCACAAGTCCCCTCCAGACTTGCCCAGGGACATCAAGAACCACGTCACTTCTCAGGCATCACCCGGCCTGGCTCACCGGTGGATCTTAGTGGGAAACCCAGAACGGACTTAGGTGAAAGCAAAGCCTTGCTGGTGTCTGGCTCAGCTTTGCTGTCTACCGCACCTTCCCACTGGTTGATGACGGGAGAGGAGAGTCATAACACCCCTTCCCGAGTGGACTGATCCATTCGTGGCCACAGCACTTTGGAGTCACGAAGCTCTGGGTTCGAGTCCTGGCTCTACCACCGCCTGGCTCTGTGTGTTCAGCCAGTCTTGTCCTCTCTCCAATCCTCAGGACTTTCATTCCAGGACGGGAGCACTAAGAACCCTGCAAGGGGAGCAGTATTTTGAAGCCCAACGCAGATGCTGTACGGGATGGGGCTCTGTCGACTGATGTCCCGTGCACGTGCTGCTGCCATCGGTGGGCTCTCTTTAACCCTCTTTCAGGAGCAACAAGCCTCCACAGAGATTCAGAGAAATTCAGCTTCCTTCGTCATTCTGTGCCCTTACGGCCACGTGCCAAGTGCCTCCGAAAGGGAAGCACCACAGCTCTGCCCCAGTCGCAACCCGCTTCAGGAGCTGGAGGCAGGGCACCGCAGATCTCCCCCGGCGCCCAGGTGAAGGAAGGAGCTGTCTCCCATCTCTTCCCGGGAGACCCTCAAAGACTCAGCCACCAGAGAAAATGATTTTGGGGATAACAAGTCAGTATCTCCAAAATAAATGAGGAAAATAGAAATTCTTGTGCATGCTCCACCCCTTCCTGCCCCGTTTGCATGTTAGGATCTTATCTCCATCTGCCCAGCTCTTCCAAGGAGCCCAGGGGTTTGTCAGAGGCACCCCTAGATCGCCATGGGCTGAAGAGAAAGCTCTGGGCTTCCCGCTGCTTCCCTGAGCGGTCGGAGAAACTCTGCTGTTCTCTCTTGAGTTTTACATTCATCTGTTGAGCATCCTAGACTTCACGTAAGCTGTCGTTTCCTCCCCCATAATGGGCCCAGAGCAGGGGTGCTGCCAGGTTGGGGGAAGTCTTTTGGTGCAGGAGAGGGAACGTAGCAGTCCAGGAACAGCACAGGGCACCACCTTGACCCATTTTATAGATAGACACACTGAGGCCAAGAAGTCATAAGTCCTCACCGACAGAACCTGCTGATTCTTGCTTTGGTCCTCTTTCTGCACAGCCAGTGTGTTCCAAAGTGTTTACAGACCTGGGCTGCTCAAAGCGTGGCCAGCAGACAGTGATGATCCATGAACTGTTTTTTTATTGATTGGTGTCTAGTACAGAAGTTGAGGATAAATATTTAGAAAATGTTATTGGAATCACCACAATACCCAAGTGCATGGTCTGTGGACTCATTTCCATGAACAGGATAAAGACCCGTTCAGGTGGCAAGGAGCAGGTGGTGGGCTGAAAGGAAGCTCATGAAGTAGAGCGGGCATTGACCCAAGGTGGATCGGGGAGGAGAGGGACCACTCATCCTTCGGCACAGAGAGTTTGACAAGCACTGTTGTGTGGGTTTGAGCGGCACTTGAGGAAATTCAATGAAGAGTAATTTTTAATGATATAGATACTTATTTTCCTCTGTTTTAGAAAATATATAACTAGCATATTAAGCCTATGAGATCGTGGATATTTTGGCATGAAGCTTAGTAGGGTTATTTAAGCAAAAAATTTTAAAGTAAGACAATCTAAAGAAGAATGTCAACAAAATAATTGTACAATTGATACCTGAGCAGATATAGCAAAGCACAATAAAGGTGATATATGACAGGGGTGAGGAGTAATACTCGGGGCCGGCCCGGTGGCGTAGAGGTTAGGTTCTTGTGCTCCACTTCGGCGGCCCGGGGTTCACAGGTTTGGATCCCTGGCATGGACAGACGCATCGCTTGTCAGCCATGCCGTGGCGGCGTCCCATATAAAGTGGAGGAAGATGGGCACGGATGTGAGCCCAGGGCCAGTCTTCCTCAGCAAAAAGAGGAGGATTGGCAGCCGATGTTAGTTCAGGGCTGGTCTTCCTCACAAAAAAAAAAAAAAAAAGGAATAATACTCCATGCCAAATATATTTGCTAAAAATTAAAGGAAGTTTCATCACAAAAGCTTGCAAAACGTAATAGCAGGCAATACCATATTTCATTTTAATGTGCAGAGTCCTTTCCCATCTGTGATAGACTGGGTTGTCAATGACCTTACAAGGTGTGTGTTCTCGCTCCCCATTTTACAAGGAAAGAAAAAACTGAGGCAAAGTCAGCAATATGAGTCTGACTGGTCTGGGCACTGTTTGGAAAAAAGGAAAATCCCCCTGATTCTGGGAGAAGACAACAGTGTGCCCGGAGCCTTGTCTCAGCACCTCGTGCTCTCAAGACAAACCCTAAAGGTAGGCAGGCGCAGGGCACGTTTTCCCGGGGCCTGAATTAACATACCTGCCTTGTGAGTCCAGACGACTGGCCACTTCCAGCCTGGGCTTCCCTTCTCCATCGCTCCCCTTCCTCCCCCACCCTGCGTCCCCCACACCCCGTTGGAATGGCAACTCTTTCAAGGATGCTAAAATTGCTTTATTTTTCACCACTAATTTGCCAACAAGCTCAGCCGTCGGTCTAGTTGGCCCGAAATGAAATTCTATAATTATACAAAAGCCCGGGTCAGCGACCTTCTGATTGCAATATCTTGTGTCTTTTGTCCCTCCCTCCCACCGCCTCGCCCACGGGACAGAATTGCTCTGGCTCCTCCACAGCCTTCCGAATGAGGCGGTATTGGAAACTAGTGAGGCGTGGACCTGCAGAGGTGTTCATAGCTTTGCAATAATTTACCCATTTTCATTTTGTTTGATTCATTAACACCTGGGTCTCGGGGGAGAACCCAGTTGGGAAAGGGAAAAAAACAAGTGATTTCAGTTGAAATCGAGTGGTTATCACTGCCTGGTCTTGCAACACCGAGGAGTGTGAAATGGCAAGGATGCGGTTCAGTCCAACCCTGGTGATGAAGGAGGCCTCTCCTTTGAGGCAGCCTACACTGAGAAGTGTTTCCCCTCCCGCTCCTCAGCCCTCCAGGGGCCCCTCTCTCATTGGCACCAAGCATGTGCCCCAGGCTGGTCGTCCTCTCTCAAGGAGCTGGTCTTACCTGCCCGATGGACCGAGTCCCTGGGGCAGCTGCATCCAGGCAGCCTTGCTCAGTGGTTACGGGCGTGGACTCCCAGAACTAAGTCCTAATCCTGGCTCTACCTCCTGCCTGATAACCTTGAAAATGGAGCTTCGATTCTATAAGCCTCAGTTCCCTTGTGAATCCAGTGGAGACGGCAGCACCTACCTCGGACAGTTGCTGCAGGAGCAGCCGGGATAATGCTGTGGGGCGTTGCGTGCTGCATCTGAGACTTGTGTGTGCTCAGGAAAGAGCGAGTAACCGTGGTGACGGCTGTCACCTTCATCATTTTCTCCTTCCCCTTCCTCTCCTTTGTCTTCATCTCCATCATTATCAGGCCCTGTCCTACTATCTCAGCCTCTACAGGTCCTCACCAAACAGAAGTGCTTGCTAGCAGTGTTCAGGGGTGAGGAGCATACAGTCCCCAGGCCTAGATCCCTGCATAGAGAGACTTTGACCGAGTACAGGCCACACAACTGACCTGCAAGGCACACTTTTTCTCAAAGGCCTAAGAATTCTAGGTGACCCAGTGATGTCCAGGTGACAGGAAAAAACACTCCACTGACCCATGGCAACTGGCTAGTAAGAGAGCCCGCCATGGCCGGGCTGGGTCTAAACACGACTCTCCCTGTTTATTCCCCGGTTCCTTGGGAGACATCCCGGAGAGGCCAGGGCTGGGAGGCAAAAGCCACTGCTACTTTGACCCATGACAAGAGCAGACAAATGGAAACCTTACTCAGGGTGGAAGGGTCTTTCAGATGCCCCTCAAATCAACAAGGAGCAGGACAGTCCACTTCCATCAACATGGGAGGTTGATTGGCCTCTAAAGGCAAGTCCTTCCATTCTTAGCACCAAGGACATAACGACACCCACAGTCGGCATTTATTGAGCGCTCACTGTGTGCACATATTAACTTGTTTCATCTCCGCGAGTGATGCTGTTACCGTCCCCACTTTATGGATGAGAACACTCGGGCAGCAGGAGGGTCAGTCTCTGGTTGGAGGTCCGACAAGCAAGAAGCGGCAGAGCTGGGCCTCCAGCCTGGTCTGCCTGCCCCTGGAGGCCACGTCTCTGACCTTTGGGCAGCTCCAGCCGGGACAAAGTTCTTTGTCGTCCTGAACTAGAATCTCCCGGAACGTGTGCCCCTCCGTCCCGGTTCTGCATTTAGGGGTATCTCTGCCAAAGTCGGGTCCCCTCCAGTGAGACGGCCCTGCAGGTGGGCGCCTTCAGCTCACAGCGCCCCACCCCGGCCCCTTGGCTCCAGACTGAGAATGCCATTAGCTGTGGTCATGGGCCATGGGGAGCCCGTGCACCCTGGTCATCGCCCTCTGGGCTCTGCCTGGCGTGTGAAAGGCCCACTCGACAGGGGTGCCTGACAGCAGGAGCCCCCAAAGAAGCTCTGACTGCAGCAGAGGGACACCGTCTCCACCCTTCCTGGACATGTGGGCTCTAATCAGGAATTCTCGTGACACAGTCCTAAATTCCACGTGCTCCAGAGTCCCCAGGTCAAACCTGCAGACCCCAGGACTCCACGTCTGCACACCCAGTGTCAGGAGGATGTGGTGAACCCGAGAACCTGCCTTTGTAAAGAGAGCCACAAGGATTTCTAAGTGGAAAAGTGGGTGGGGAAGGGGTCCCTCAACTCGACTTTGAGAAACCCAGCCTGCAGTCCCAGCACCAAGTTGGCTGCCACCCACGTGTGAGGGTCAACTCCAATACCGGTGTTCTCTCTGCACCCCTCCAGCATCCGCCCACCCCCTGCCCTGGCAGCCGAGGCCCCCAGCCCAGGATCATCACGGGGCCACAGGAAAGCCCAGGGTCAGAGGGCATCAGGCTTCCTCGGCAAAACCACACTCCCACTGCCCCAGTCCCCTTCTTTCTGTTTCTCCAGTCACACCTAGCTTGTCCCCACCACAGGGCCTTGGCACTTGCTGGTCTCTTCCCACGATCTTTCTGGAGTTGGCCTTCTCACCACCGCCTCCTCACTGAGGACTTCTCTGACCATCCGATCCACAGCTGACCCCTCCCAGGCCCTCTCCATCATGTGACTCTGCTCCATTCTTTTCCCAGCACGGAAATTTCCTATAAAGGAAAATTATAAAGGGAGCCTGTGCCTCTTGTTCCTCTCTGTGCCTCAGTTTCCACACCTGTAAAATGGGGGTAATTTTACCTCACAGGACTGTCGGGAGGATCAAAGTTAACCTATGTAGAATGCTCAGAACAGCACGTGGCACCACAGTAAACACCACAC
Source organism: Tapirus indicus (assembly GCA_031878705.1). Lineage (NCBI taxonomy): Eukaryota > Metazoa > Chordata > Mammalia > Perissodactyla > Tapiridae > Tapirus > Tapirus indicus. The sequence goes on from CM062927.1 coordinate 32,831,591, forward strand.
AAGTGATGGCTCTTATTATTTATGTTAATATTATCGTTCACGCCTCCGTCCTCAGCATCTGGAACTGTACCTCATACGTAACAGGCCCCAATACATACTTCTGAATGAAGATACAAATGGACGGATGGGCCAAGACGCAGAGGGTCTGACAAATCCCACCCTGTCTGCCTCCCAAGACCCAGGCCACCTCTCCTCATGGGCTCTAATTACCCGATAATGAGAAAGCCAGCCCCCGGGGGCTTCACATGCAGCACATTTCCCAAAGATGAAAAGCTCACTTGTTAATAACTACATAGCAATATCTAAAATTTTGGTTGCATTGTGAGGCCGGGTGCCTTCCCCATTCACCAATAATGACAGACCACTTAAAAAATAAATAACACATATAATTTAAGCGACTAAAACAAATAGCAGTGTTGGCTTTCCCTGGGAAAATATTTTCGCTATTTCCTCGAGGCGTCCCCACGGGTGCCCCTGCCTTGGCCTCCCCTGCTGAGACGCTTTCTCGGCAGGCGGCCTGGGGGTGCAGCACGCAGAGCAGTGGGGGGAGCAGACCTCACACAGTCTCCCAGAGGCCCTTCTTGGAGAAGACTGGGGTCGTTTTCCCCAGAGCTGGGAAGGGGCAAAACTACTTTCTCCTCTACGCCCACCCCACTCTCTTTCCTGGCACCCTCTCCCCTGAAGGGTTACAAACTCAGATGCCTCCAGGGGCAGACAGGTGGTGTAAATGAGCAAAGCAGGTGGGTGTATGAGGCAGTAGGGACCGGTGGGGCTTGTGGTAACTTAAAGAGCAAATGTACCACTCAAAGGGGACAAACCTGGCCAATGGTTGCTCTGCAGGAATGGAGGAATGCAGGCCCAGTTTTGCCAAATCCCCCGACGTTTCAAAAGAAGCCATCAATTTGGATTTAAAATGTTCGTCCTTTTAATAACTTCAAAGGTCCTACATTCTGGCCCCCATTGCCTCTGACTTCATCACTTACTTCTCTACCCTTCCCTCATCCTGGTCCAGCTATGCTGGGCCCTCTACTGTTTGGGGGCCATGCCAGAGGCACTCCTACACCAGGACATTTGCACTGGCTATTCCCTCTGCCTGGAGCATTCTTTACCCACATAAACTCAGTTTGGGAGGTCCGTGTGGATGGAGTACAGTGGGTGGAGAGGGAGGGACGGCAGGGAAGGGAGTCAGAGAGGAACCCAGGGCAGCCCTACAGGTGGGGCGGGGAGGTTAAACTTGCACAGGGGTGTTTTGCTCACCACAGAGGTTGGGGGGTGGGGACAGTATTTAGTGGGTAAGAGCCCAGCATGACAGACTCCTGCAGTACAGGGACGGCTCCTCCCGCAGAGCATTATCCACCAAACATCAAGGCAGGTGAAAACCTAGTTACAAGGGCCGACCCAGTGGCGAAGCAGTTAAGTTCGTGCACTCTGCTTCAGCAGCCCGGAGTTCGCGGGTTTGGATCCCGGGTGCAGACCTACACATGGCTCGTCAGGCCATGCTGTGGTGGTGTCCCATATACACAATAGAGGAGGATGGGCACAGATGTTGCTCAGGACCAATCTTCCTCAGCGAAAAACCAAAAACCTAGGTGTAACACTTGGAGCCTAGAGTCTAACTTTATTTCACATTTAATACAAAGGATTTTTATTTTTGCACAATTTTATTAAGCACTGAACTTTCTAGGACTGCTGCTGTCTGTCAGTCAAGGGGAGGCTATGCTGTACTCTGTTGGAGCTTCGTCAGGAGCTGGTGGCCTTTACAGGGACCCCACCATTGAAAGCCTTGCCGCTTGTGGAGTCTGAATGGCTGACAGAGTCTCCCGCTCATGGAGAGTCTGCCTACATAGGTGCCAGCTCTGACGCCTTCGCTGGGTCTTGCAGGAGAGTTAGACTGAAAAGTTTACATACAGAGAAACTGTTATCTTGTTATAAAATAGTTGCCTTTGAATTCTCCTCTAGAGTACAGTTAGGACATTATGTGGCTTATATGGATTTATTTAAATTATGTGTGCAGAAAGGCTATATTATCTATGAATTTCATTTCAGCACAGTGTAAGGAGCCTTTCAATGCCTGTGTTATTGAAAAAAGAAAGAAGAAAAGGGGACCAGCCTTGACGTGCCTGAGTCCCCCGGATGTGGAACCTCGCAGGACAGAGTAAGGGACGTGGGCTTTTCCTTGGCCAAGCTGGGAGCACGGGGAGGCCCTAGGGTGGCAAGGGCAGAAGCATGGACACCACCTAGGGACCGTTCAGCCCCGCAGAGCAGTAACAGAGCAGCAGCGAGGAAGTGATGAGATGTGCAGCTGAGAGATTTGCCAATGGATCAGATGTGGGATGTGAGAGAGAACCCCAAGGTTTGTTCTGAGTTACCGGGGGAAAGGAAAGTAGACATCCTCTGAGACAGGAAAATCTGAGTCTTGACTTGGGTGTCAGTCTGGGCCCAGGAAATAGAAAAGCCCACTGGCCAACACTGGGAGCCAACCCCCACCCAGCCCCGACCCTGCCGTCACTGGCAGGGTCACATCATGGAGCCAGCAGGAGATTTGGAGTCAGAACACCTGAGTTCAAGTTCTGGCCAGCTGTGTGATCCCAAGAAAGTCACTTAACTTCTCTGAGACTTGGTTTCTTCACTCTGAAAAATAAGGTTGATCACAGCACCCGCCTTAGAGTATTGTTGGGAAGACAAAACTCGATGTGAGAAAAGTGGGGCATTTCACAGGGAAATGATCTCTGGTACCACCAACGGTCCCGTTGCTCTCCACCATCTCTGCTTCCTCATGTCCCCTTCGGCTGTCCTCAAGAATTTAAGGGACACTGAGGCCAACTTTCTCCTCAATATTCAATTTGTTATCGACACCCTGCTTCTTTCTCAAAGATGTCTTTTAAAAATACACATATGTGTGCAGACACATACACGTACACCCACAAAGGAATTGAAAAAGGAAGGAAAGAGAATTAAAAAGAAAACAAGATGAACTGGATCCATGAATTAATAGAGCTGCCACGACTGGGCATCAAACTGGGCATGAATTCCCCAATGGATGAGACGAAACAGGAAAGTCAGTTACTGCTACGTAACAAACTGCCCCAAAGCCAAGGAGCTTAAAACACCTGGTTATTCCTCACAAACTGTCGGGTCAGCTGGACAGCTCTGCTCTCTGCCAGGCTGGGCTGATCTTGGCTGGGCCCACTCACACACCCGGGGCTGGACGGCACGCTGCTGGTTGCTCTGAGACGACCTTGACTGGGACACCTCGGCCCTGCTCCGTGTGGTCTCTCATCCCCCAGGAGACTGGCCTGGTCTGTTCCACAGGGCAGTGGTGTGATTTCAGTTCTTTTAAATATATGGAGTCCTGGAAGGCCGAGCGTACAGTCTGACCTGAGCAAGGGAAGCTCAAGGCCTCTTGGAAGACCTCTCCGTCTCAGCTTAGGACCGGCACCCGTCACTCCCGCCACCCTCTATTGGCCGAAGCAAGTCACAAGGCCAGTCCAGACTCAAGGGGCAGGAAACAGACCCCACCACTAGTCGGGAGGAGTAAAGGATCGTCGCCGTTTTTGCGATTTGCTGCAATGACAGATCGCTCAGCCCTAATTCTCAGGGGAGAAGAAATACGACAGTTTCTTGGAGCAAAATTGTTCCCTTTGACCCACTCAGAGGAATGTCCCCAAGGGGCAGACACCACACTGGTTTCATGTCCTTCATGGCGGCCATCATTTGTTGAGTGCTTACTACATGCCGGATCTGCTAAGTACTTTGCACCCCTGTGCTTCAGAAAATGCAGGAGGGGCAGCACAGCTCCTCATCACGAGGATTTTAGTTGGATGAATGGTTACTGTGTGGTCTCCTTTGTTTTATCTTATTGCTGTCCCTTTGCGGTGAGTGATATCAATGTTCCCCTTACGCCAATACCATAAAAAATTCCTTTTCAAATAGATCAATCTATGTCTTTTAAAAGTCTGTCAATTTAAAGGAAACCCAACTAAATAAATAATTTTACTAAAACAAAATAATTTTTATAAAAACTGATTTTTATAAATAATAATGAATGAACATGGTACAGGTAGTATGTGGCCACAGTAAAATTCACGAGGATGCGGGCAATGGACTGAAATGTGGGAGACACAATAAATTATCTCTTCATCCCTGAGATGTAACTATTCTGATTGCCATTTTGCAGATGGAGAAACTGAGGACAGATGGGACCCACAGAGGCTCAGATCCAAGACGCGGCCAGATGTCCGGCTCCGCCCGGTAGCCCCTGGGGGAAAGCTCGCGGGGGGGGGGCTGGTATTAGGAAGCCTGGCACACAGCAGAGGCCTGCAGCAGCATCTGTCACCAAATGAGACCCCTGGGGTTCCCTGGGTGTCCCCCCTCCCCATTCCTGGCTTTTGAGCATAAGGAGGACTGCAGGCCAAGGCCCTGGCAAGACACACTCTCAGAATTTGAATCAAATAGAATTTGAATGAGACAGTTCCCCAGAGACCCACACGGGCGCGGGCTGCGATCTGCAGGAGAAAGCAGGGCCCCTGTAAACAGAGTCGCTCTGCAGCGGAGAGGCCGGCACACACGGTGGCCCTGAATCAGTTAGGAGCAAACAGACACGCCCGTGGGGAACGGGGATGGGAGAACCTCGCAGCCCTGCACTGCTGTAAGGGCACCTCCAGCTCTGAGGACAGGGAGTCCCGGGGCCAGTCCTAGGGCGAAGGACAGGAGTGGTTAGGAGGGATGTGGCAAAGCTCTCCCTGGCTCCACGTCCCAGGCTCTGGGCCTCACAGTCCTCCAGCCGCTCATTCCGGGCCCCCCAGTGTTTAATATCACTTGGAAGTTCTTCCTGCTGTCTAGCTGTTTCTCTCTCCCTTCTTCAAACATGTCTTGGCCAGGCGGGAAGGAGACCAGCATTTTACGGGCACTCATGCTGGAGCACCCCACAGGCAGGGGCCCACACAGAGGTCCACATGATGCCCCAAAGCTAGAAGGTGTCCAGGGAGTGGCCTGGGGCTGGCGAGTAGAGTGGAGTCAGGTGGAAAGGTGGTTTCTGCCTGCATGGACCAGACCCTTACGCTGTTCGTTCATCCATTTGTTCATGTGTTCATTCACCCACTTGGCAGATTAGCCCTGGTCTCGCCTTCAGGGAGTCAGGGGAGCCTTTTGCGTTCACCCCTTCGATCCCGCCCAGCGTGGCAGTGGTTTGGGGCGGAGAAGAGCGGGGCTGAGTGAGGCCAGATGGTCGACAGCCTGGGCTTGATTGGAACCTGCCTTCATGGACTGCGGCCTTGGCGCACCCCACAACATCTGGAGCCTTGTTTCCTCACCTGTGAGACGAGAATAGTAATCAAATCCACCTCACAGGGATTTTTTGAGGATTAAACGAGATGATGCAGGTAAAATGCTCTGAAAACACCTGGCACATGGTCAGTACTCAAAAAGAAGGTAGCTGTTTGTTGCTGTTGTTATTATTCCCATTCCCTCCCCTGACAGGCCCTCAGCCCGTGCCCAGGCTGGCCTTCGCACTGTCCCACACTCCTTTCATGCCCCCAGGGCCTTTGCCCCAGCTTTCTCCAGCACCCGGTATGTCCCCCCTTCTCCCTCCCCACTGCAGCCTGTTCCTGGGGCCAGCCCACCTCCTCCAGGAAGCCCGGGGCACAGCTCCAGCCCGCACCCTCCCATGCAGCCACGCTCCGTCATTCACAGTGGCTGCCCCATCACTTCGCAGGGGCTCATCTCCTCTGCCCAGTGGTGGACACTCTTTGGCTGGGCCTAAGTGCCTACCCTCGCCCAGCCTTGCCCAAGTATGATTCCTGGCTGTCTGATGGGATTTGTTCCAGAAAACAGCTCCAAGCGTCATCCTCTAAGGCAGTGGTTCTCAACTGGGGTGACTTTGCTCCCCGAGGCATTTGGCAACGTCTGCAGACATTACTGGTTGTCACAACTGGAGGGTGGGGTTGCTACTGTCATCTAGTAGGTAGAGGCCAGGGAGGATGCTAAATACCCGACAGTGCACGGGACAGCGCCCACTGTGAAGACTTACCGCCCTCAAAACGTCCACAGTGCCGAGCAAAAGAAACTCCGCTTTCTCCCTTGGAGAGGTGAGCTCTGGGTTCCCAGGGCTGCACAAATCACAGCTGGGCTGGTGTCTCCGCTTTGCAGCCTCCGGCACCCGGAGCCGTGTCTGCGCCCGGAGTGAAGCCCTCCCGCACCCGCCCCTTATCCGAGCATCCGCGCGTCCCTGCGGATTTGTACGAAGCAATTGACCTGTGACTGAGGCCAGCTGAGCTCGCCTTGTTCCCGCCGGGCACCGACAATACTCCATTAACTGGGAGGCCAGGTCCCGGCTCGCAGCACCGACCACGGACTGGAGAGGGAGAGAGAGGGCAACGGGGCAGGGCCAGAGCAGTCCTGGGACGAGACTGGGGAGGAGAGGGGTCTCTGGTCCTAACTGTTATAATTAGGACAACGCGAATATCAGTACCTCCTTCTGGATGCCAGTACGTGAGGGCTCACGCTTTATTCCATCCCTGATGAATGCCTCCTCCTGCCAGTCCCGGGGGTATCGCTGGCCGTTCTCACAACCAACCGGACGAGGAAACCGAGGCTGAGAGAAACCAGCCAATTTGTCCAAGTCACCCAGCTGGCAGATGGAAAAATAGAGGCGGGACCAAAGATTATCTGCATCACGGTTTTCATTAAGCACTCATTCTGTGCCAAGTGCAGTGAAAGTACCCGATGGGAAGCTGGTAACCTCATGGGGTCCCAGAACCCCGAAGAACCTAGTGAAACCCCGGCCCTCCACACCGCCACACCCCACTCCAGGTCTGGCGCCTCCCCACCATGAGGCTCCGCCCCCGCCACCACTGAGTGGACCAGGAGAGGGTCTGACCCAAGAGGAGCCGATCAGAACCTCCCTCCAAGAATTGGCAATTAGGGCAGGACGCGTGCGGGTCGGAGAGCTGTGTCCCGGGAAGACAGACGTCCCGCCAGAGCAGCATCCTCACCTGATCCAGATGTCCAAGCCAAGCGCAGGCGGAAGTGCGGGAAGGACAAACTCCAGGCTTCCACGTGTGTCAGAGGCGCTCTGGCCGTGGAGGGGCGGGGAGCTCGCCCACGTGGTCCCTGCAAACGCCGGTCCTCCGAGCGCCTTACTTCCTGCGTCCGGATTCCAGTGAATCTCTGAATCTCAGGGTTACACGGTGTTTTGCTTTTTGCATCTAAATCTGAAGTCGGCACGCTTTCCCTGTAAAGGGCCAGATAGTGAATGTTTTCGTCTTTGAGGGCCACACCGTCTGTCCCAACCGCTGGGCTCGCGCTGCGGCAGAAAGCGGCTGGAGACAAGAAGGAATAGAGGAGCGCGCTGGGATCCGATCAAGCTTGAAATACCCAGATGCCCCGAGGGCAGCATTTGGCCCTCAGGCTGTAGTTTGCTGACCCCGATCCGAATAAAGCCAGGGGCCCAGTGCACAGCGTCTGTCTCCAGCACAAGTTCTTGTGTCTCCGGAGATGGCACGGCCATTGACCCGACTGTCTGGCCAATAACCTGGCGTAGCTGACCAGTCAGGTCCCCACCCAACCCCTGGGGGTGAGATCTCCCTCTCCCCTTATCCCCAAACTAAACCGAAATAAAGCCAAGTCCCACCTCTGCTCAAAACCCTCCTAGGACTTCCCATCACATTTGGAATAACATACCAAGTCCTCAACCTGGTCCATAAGGCCTTACAGGATCTGGCTCCTGATCTGCTTCTTGGATCTTTCTTTACAACTCCCTCCCTCGCACTCACTTTGCTCCATCACTCTGGCCTCTTCACTATTCTTTGAACATTCCACACATGTTTCTGCCACAGGGCCTTTGCACTGGCTGTTGCACTTGCTTAGACCACTGTTCCCTGAAATATCTACATGGCTCCTCTTTTCACTACATTCAAGTCTCCACTCAAATTTGACATGATTAGTAGGTCTTCCCTGTCTATCCTCCTCAAAATAGATCCCAACCCTTACACCTCTTCCTGTCCATCCCCTTATCCTGCTATCCTGCTACATATACTGCTACTGATAGTATACTGATATTTATTTGCTTATTTGATTTTCTTTGCTCTCTCAGCTAGAAAGTAATCTGCTCTGGCCTGTGCCTGGCATATTCTAATTATTCAGTAAATATTGATTAGGGAAGGGAAAAGGTGTTAGGCTGCCTGGGTTCAAATCTTGGCTCTGCCATGTATCAGCTGTTTGACCGTGGACAAGTCATTTTCTCTCCCTGTGTCTCAGTTCCTCATCTATAGAATAGGAGCGAATAAGAAAACAATAATAGTAATGCCTGAGGGGATGGCTGTGGGCATCCGGCGAGATAATCCATGTACAGCGTCTGGCAGATATTAAAGTGCTTAATAAACGGCAGCTCTGATGATCATTGGGGTGACCATGGGGCCTCAATTTCCCCATCTGTGAAATGGGGTTGTTGTGAGAATTAAATAATGAATGTAAATGGCTTGGCACATAGCCCTCTATAAAAATCAGCGATCATTTTTTATGAATACACACACACACGCCCAGGCCATGAAGTGCTGCCATCTCTGCCTTCCCCAGAAGATTCCCCACAGGGCCTGGGATTAGCATGAACATAAGACCTTGAAGTCTGTGATGAAGAAGGACGGCTCTGGTTTAGCCACTTCCACACTCATTGCCTCTGAGCTGATGCCAGCACATTCTTTCCGGGAGTTTTCTCTTCCTGCACTCTCTGCTGCCCTGGTCTCCAGCAGACAGGCAGCCTGGCGTCCCTGTAAAAGCCCCACGCGGGCATCAGAGCCCCAGCGCTCCCCTCCGGAGCCCAGACCACCAGGCTGTGCAGCCCCCGCACCGCCGTGTGATGTTGCTCCCTATTAGGCATCATTAGGTACGCGGTGATTATAATAATTACCGCACTGCTTCGGCGGCCATCCTCATAACAACCACTGCCGTTCAGAAGTCATAATTGCTGCAACGGGACTTAAAATGAAGGCTAATTCGATGTCAGTTGCTCCCCCCAGCTCACAGCCCCCACACAATCTCTACACCCACAGCGCCGCACGACAGGGCCAGCCTTGACTAACCTGCAGGACCCAGAGCAAAGGACTTGGTCCACAGGAGAGCGTGGCTGCGCCTGCGAGATTCAGAGGACACAAGGACACTCGGAGGACGACTCGCAAAGTGCTGGGTCATTCGAAAAGAGAAGAATGTGAGGGCGAGGGGTGGCCGAAGAAGCATCAGGAGCCGGGGTTCAAATCCTGGCTGTGTCAAGGCCTTGCTGTGGCATCGAGCAGGTCACCTCCTTCCCCAGCGGCGAAGTTGGAGGGTTTCACTTACACAAGTGCCGTGGGGGCTTCCCTCAAGTGATATTTTAGAGGGAGGGGTAAATAAGACACAGGCAGAGGCGCTTCGCTAAAGATGAAAGAAGAGGGTCTGAGACCCCTGCCCCTCCTCCTCCGCGGCACCCTCCCCGACAGCTCTGCGAACCCGGTGGTGTCCATGCTCCCCGAAGCCCTGGTTCTCAAGCTTGGCCCCAGGAGTCACCGAGGAGATTTAACAACTGCGATGCCCGGGGCCCCCTCCCGGGTTCTGAGTTCATTGGTCTGGGACGCTGCCTGGACACCAGGATTCTTTCATTCCCAGGTGATGTAAGATGCAGCCACGTTTGATCCTGAACATTCAAGGGCATCTGATTCTGCCCAGCCCCGTGCCAGAGTTTCCCCTTATGGGCCTCGGTTTCCCCATGTTCCAAAGTGAAAGAGCTGAATGTGACGGCCTCCAAGGGCCTCCCGGCTCTCCATTCCCTTCAGACTGGGATCACTCCAGAGCTCGGTGTGCTGGGAGGGCCGGAAGTGTGAGGTAAAGCAGGCTGTTTGTGTCCTTTTCTCCTCTGCCACGGGGTATCCATACTCACTCCGTGTGCAGGCCTGGCCCCCGGGCTACAGAGTAAAGACATAAGAAGACAACTAAATGCTCCTTGTCGTCGAAGCACTTTAGGAACCAATTATCAGAAATGAAAGGGTTAAACAGCAACACACGCACATGCATGCACACGCACGCACGCACGCGCGCACACACACACACACACGCACACGGAGAAGCCACCAGCATTCCACTTCCTCCGAGGTAAACGGCAGCTCTTGGTGCCGCTCTGCTCAAATCCAGCATGTTCCCGGGTGAGCGGGGAGAACGCTGATCCCACGAGAAGATGCTCGGAGGAAACAGTGCACTGCTTCCTGCATGCTAGAGCCACGATGCAAGTGAGCAGAGTGATAACAACCCTTCAGGAAATAATCCCGCTTCACGCTGTATTTCCCAAACTTCTTTGACCACGGAACTCCACTAAGAGTCTTCGGAACTAGGGTCCACTAGCAGAGACTGGGACAGACAGAGGTACGGACATAGACACCCAGTTAGTGAGGTCTAGGAACAGAGACCTAATTCTGAGCAGCTTTCAGCAGAACGTTGGTGAAATTGCCACAAACTTGTCTGACCTGGGCCTCAGGAAAGACGGCGTCCTCCCACGTCGCGGCAGGAATGAAGACAAGCCTTGGGAATGGGGAGTGGGGGCGGCACACACAGCCAAGGCCTGGCCACACGGATGCCAAATGTGCAGTCAACAGGAAGAGCAGACAATGCACACAGGATTCAGACAGAAGCTACTATTCTATCCTCATAAGAAGGGATGGGTAGTTGACAGCCCTATCTTCGATAGGTCAATATTTGTAATGCCTCCTTTTATTGTCATTATAAAATTCCGGGTTTTAAAAGACTCTTCAGGCAATTGAGGAATGGGCTGGACATCGGTAGCACCTCATGAAGAGCGATGCCTGGAGGCAGCAGTGGCAGCCAAGTATCCCAAAGCACGTAGACGCCTCACCTCTTCACCCCTCATAGCCACCGCCCCTCCCAAGTCTCTGTCGGGTTGATGAAATCAGAGAGGGCTTCACAGAGGCAGTGGCGATGCATGAGGCCTTTGCAAATGGTGGTATTTCTCTCCAAAAGGCAGTCACCTAGCTGGTTCCTTGGAGGAATCCATCCTTGCAGTGGGATTCTTCTAGATTGTGATTACCTTCCTGATCTACAGATACCCCGGAAAGCTTCTCATGCAGCTCAGGGAAAGGGCCCAGAATAAGCCTCCCTCACCATGAAGCCCCGTCTTCCAGGTGCGTCCACTGTGTGCATGAGCCACAGACCAGCTCTGCGGGGCCAGGAGGAAAAATAGCAGATAATTTTTTCATAGCACTCACTACGTGCTAGACACTGTTCCAAGAACTTTACATGTATCATCTCACTTAATTTTCAATATATCCCTCTCAGTTGGGTACTGCCATTATCCCCATTTTGCAAGTGATGAAGCTGAGGCAAGTGGTAAAGAACACATCATAGGAGTCTCTCCTTTCTCAAGCTCTTCCCTTGGGCACTTCACCAGCCTGAACTCCAGGTTTTCAAGGCAGGGTAGTGGAGTAGGAGGGGCAGCTTAAAAGCTGGGATCCAGAAATTTCTGTTGGGATCACATGAACAGACATGCTATGCATGTGCAAAGTAAGATTCTGCAAGGCTAGTTGAGAGCTGCTGCTGAAGGACGATTGCTGAAGATCAGAGATTAAGCCAGGTAGGGAGTTCTGGCCCAGCCAGAGTGAAGAGACCCTCACTGAGCATCTCAAGCATTCAGCTGAGAAATCAGAAGGTCTATACACTAGAAGAAAGAACCACGTCCTAGAACAAGATCGTGTCCTAAGACTAAGGACAAAACCTAAATAGACCTATCCTAAAAAAAAAAAAAGAAAATGCAGCCTAACAGAATCAAGAGAATCCACCAGTAATTTAACTGCCTGCCAGAACAAAATTCAACACCACTTAAAAGAAGACAGCAAAATCCAGACTATCCAAAATACAATAAAAATTGCTACACATGCAAAAAAAACAAAACAGGAAAAAGTGACCCAAAATCAAGGGGAAAAGCAGATAATAGAAGCAAATCTTGAGATGTTCAGAAGTTGGAATTAACAACCAAGGACTTTAAAACAGCTAAGTATGTTAAAGAACTTAGAGGAAAATATGAACATGATGAATAGAAAATGGGGACTCAAATACAAATCACAAAAGAGAACCAAATGGAAATTCTGGAACTGAGAAGTATCACAACTGAAATGAAATATTCTCTAGATGGTCTTAAAATCATACTGGAAGTAGCAGAAGAAAGCCAGTGAACTTAAAGATAGATCAGTAGAAATGACCCATTCTGAAGAATAGAGGGGGAAAAAGACTTGAAAAATTTAACAGAGCCTTGGCAACTGTGGAACAATATTAAATGGTCTAAAATACCTGCTACTGGAGTTCCAGAGGGCTAAAAGAGAGAGAATGAAGAAGAAAAAATATTTGAAGAAATATTTCCCAAATTTGATGAAAAGCATCAGCTGAGAAATCCAAGAAGTTCATCAGACCCCAAGATAAATATGATAAATATGAAGAAAACCACACCGAGGCGTTTCATAGTTAAAATGCTAAAAAAGAAAAAATAGATCTAAAAAGCAATCTGAGGAAAAGATAAAATACATGCAAAGGAGTAGTATGATTTATAGATAATCTCATCTGAAAATATAGAGGTGAGAAAAAAAAGGCAAGAAGAAATGGTGTCTTTAAGACACTGACAGAAAAAAACATATGCCAATTGTATATTTGGCAAAAAATATCCTTCAAAAATGAGGGTGAAATAAAAACATTTTCAAATAAATAAAAGCTTAGAGAATTTATTGTGAGCAGACTTGCACCACACACAAAAAAAGTGCTATTAAAAGTTCTTTAGGCTGAGGGGTAATTAAATCCAATGGAAACTCAAATCTTGAAGAAGGAATGAAGAGCACTGAAAATGGTAAACATGTGATTAAGTATAAAAGATTGCTTTTTTTCTCTTCAGCTTTGTAATAGACGACTATTTAAAGCAAAAAAAAATATGAGAATTGTTTTGTGGAGTTTATCATATTTGTAGAATATAATATATACACCTATATATGCATATACATCTTAGATATAGATATTTTAGATATTTGTAGACATAGACATATGAAAATCATAGCACAAAGAACAGAGAAAATTAAGTGGAATTGTACTGTTATAAGGTTCTTACATTTTAGGTGAAGTAGAATATTAACTCTAAGTTGACTATGATGAGCACAATAGCTAAAAATAGAAAGATGTGTAACAAAAAAGAGAATAGAGGAAATAAAATGGAATACAAAAGTATTCTAAATGCCCAAATTAAAACAGAAAGAGAAAATAGAAGGAAAAAAAAGATGAGTCAAATAGAAAACAAACAGTAAGATAAGTTTAAAACCAATGATATCAATAATTACATTAAATGTGACTGTTCTATCTGCTCCAATTAAAGGCAGATATAGTCATTCTGAATTGTACAAGCAAGGCCAACTTTATTCCCCAAAAAAGAAACACTTTAAATATTAAGACATCAATTAAAAATAAAAGGGAAAAAAAATGTATACCTTGCAAACAGTAAACATAAAAAAGCTGATGTAGCTACACTAACATCAGAAAGGTAGATCAAGACAAAGAGTATTTCCAGATAGAAGTAAGTACATTTCATAATTATAAAAGGGAAATTCATCAGGAAGACACATCATAAATGCCTATAAACCTAATAACAGAGTTTCAAAATACATGAATCAAAAACTGATATAACTAAGAGGAAAATAGACATATCCACAATCATGGTCATTTATTTTAAAGCCCATTTCATAGTAATTAATAAAAAGACCAGACAAAAATCAGTAAGGATATGTGAACATACATCAACTAACTTGATTTAATAGAAATTTATGGAAACATTACATTCGACAACTGCAGAATATACATCCTTTTCAAGTGCACATGAAACAGTCACTAAAATAGACCATATATTTGGCCAGAAAATAAGCCCAATAAATTCCAAAAGATTGAAATTTTACAGAGTAAAATCTCTGATAACAATGAAATTAATTTAGAAATCAATAATAATAAGATATCCAGAAAATCCAAGAATATTTGGAAATTGTACAACTTACTTCTGAATAATCCATGAATTAAAGAAGAAATCACAAAGGAAATTAAAAAATATTTCAAATCAAATGATAATAAAACACAAAATATCCAAATTTGGAGAATGTAGCTGAGGCAGTGTTTTGAGGGTCATTTACAACTCTAAATATTGATATTATTTGAAAAATGAAAGATTTAAAAGTCAATGTTCTAAGTTTCTACCTTAAGGAGCTAGAAAAGGAAGAGAAAATTAAGGCCCAATAATTAGAAGGTAGGAAATAATAGAGATGAGAACAGAAGTCAGTGAAATAGGAAACAAATAGACAATAGAGCAAAACCAAAAGTTGGTATTTTGAAAAGATTAATAACACAATTGATTAAACCCCAGCGAAAATGATTAAGAAAAGAAGAGACAAAACAGAAATTAGCAACATCAGTAATGAAAAGGGAAAATCACTACAAATACTACAGATGTTTTAAAAATAATAAGGACATAAAAACTTTGTGCCAATAAATTCAAGAAATTAGATGAAATGAAAAATTTCTTTTTAAAAAACCCATCCAAATAGACAGACAACAAAATAAAAAATGTGTACAGCCTTTTACCTATTAAATAAATTCAATTTATTACCAAATCTTTCCACAAAGAAAACTATAGGCCCAAATGATATCAATGGTAAAATCTATTAAATATTTTGGGGGGAAAAAATCTCAATCTTACACAAAATCTTCCAGGATATATAGGTAGAGAAAATATTTCCCAATGTGTTTTTGCAGGGGGCGGGGGGTGAGGAAAATTGACCCTGGGCCAACATCCATGCCCATCTTCCTGTACCTTATATGTGGGATGCCTGCCACAGCATGGCTTGACAAGCAGTGCGTAGGTCCACACCCGGGATCTGAACCCAGGAGCCCTGGGCTGCTGAAGCAAAATGCACAAACTTAACCACTATGCCACCAGGCCGGCCCCCCAATGTGTTTTATGAGGCTAATATTACCCTAATATCAAAACCAGACAGAGGAGGAGTGACATCACCAAAACTGGTGCGGTAGGAAATTCCAAAATTCCATCCCTCCACTAAAGCAACAATTAAGCTAGCAAAAACTGCCAGAATCAACTTTCTCAGAACTCTGGAATCTAATCAAAAACTTAAAACAAGCAGGAGAATGCTTAATAAAGAAGTAAGCTGCTAGATTTTGGTATGAGAGCATGGTGGCAGTTTGACTTAGCCATCTACCATTCCCCAGTCACCAGCTCAGCAGTTGCCATGGGGACATCAGCCACATTCCTGATGTGGCCTTTGGGTGCCAGAAAGGGGAATACAGACCTTGTTTTCAAAGAATTGTGGTTGTGTGTGTTGCCCTATCCTGTGGCCCCCTGAGGCATCATCCCAGAGGCTTGCCTTTGTTTTACCAAACTCAAAACTTTCTCAGAGTGGCATCTATCAAAACATTTAAAAGTAAATATACCACCTGCAGCCACCAAATAAGGCCACCATCTAGAAGTCTACACACATGCCCAGGTCTAGATGCATGTCAGAAAAGACCTGATAAGACTCTAAGCTTTTACTTCTGGCTGACATTCAGTCTCCATAAAGGCCTGAAGTGAAGGCTATCGGGCCATAAACAAGCAGAAGGAAAAAGAAGATGTTACTAAGCGCTGAAAAATGTCCCCAACACAGAGCCAATCTGCAAAGACAGGGAGAGGTTTGGTTTGGTTTTGTGTGTGCCTGTATGTGTGTTTGCTTATTTGTTTCAGGCATTTAAGGAAATCTCTGTGAAATCACAGCCTGACTACTAATCTAACAGAACAAAGATTTCAGTGACCACACAGGACAAAGAATATACTCTTTACAAAAATGGTTTAGAAAAGTCACTAAACAACTACAATCCACACTCAGCAACAATAAACTCAAGAGTGCAGGAGAATCATTTGCAGAGGCATGCATTTTAATATTCAAAATATTCCAGTTTTAACAATAAATTCATGCAAAGAAATGAGTATCTGACTGATTCACAGAAAAAAAAAGAAATTAATAGAAATTTCCTGAGGAAGCACAGATATGGACTTACTAGGCAAAGACTTTAAATTGACTGTCTTAAAATATGTTCAAATAGCTAAAGGAAATCATGGGCAAAGAACTAAAGGAAAAGAGGAGAATAATGTCTTACTACATATTAATAAAGAGTTTAAAATTATTTAAAAAGGAACCAGACAGAAATTCTGAAGCTGAAAAGAATAATAACGGGAAGGAAAAATTCGCTAGAGGGACCCAACATCAGGTTTGAGTAGACAGAAGAGAGACTTCACTGAACTTGAAGACAGGTCAATTGAGATTATCCAGTCTGAGGAACAGAAAGAAAAAGAATGAAGAAAAATTGAACAGAGACTGAGAACTATGGGACAACACCAGGTATACCAACATACATGTAATGGGAGTTTCAGAAGGAGAAGAGAGAAAAAAAGGGATATGAAGAACATTTGAAGAAATAATGAGCCAAAACATCCCAAATTTGATGAAATACATGAATCTACACATCCAAGAATCTCAACAAACCCCAAGTAGAATAAACTCCAAAAGATCCACCAAGACACATTACAATCAACTGTCAAAAGAAAAGAAGAGAATCTCAAAAGCAGCAAGAGAGAAATGACTTGTCACATACAAGAGATCCTCAGTAAGATTAGAAGCAGATTTTTCTCAGAAACCATGGAGACCAGAAGGCAGTGGGATAACATATTTAAAATGCTGAAAGAAAAATCTATCAACCAAGAATTCTATATCTTGCAAAACTTCCGTTCAAAAATGAAGGAGAAATTAAGACAGTCTCAGATAAACAAAAGCTAATGGGGTTTGTCACTAGTAGACGTGCTCTACGAGAAATCCTAACAGGAGTCCTTCAGGTCGAAATGAAAGGACACTAGATAGTAACTTGAAGAAATAAGGAGAAATAAAGAACACCAATAAAGGTAACAACATAGGGAAATTAAAAAGTCAGTACTATTATATTTTTGGTTTGTAACTCCTCTCTTTCTTTTTCTCTCCTATATGATTTAAAATATAAATGTATAAAATAATAATTATAAATCTATGTTAATGAGCACACACATATAAAGATATAATTTCTGACAGCAAGAACATACAGGAGGGAAGTGATGGAGCAGTATAGGAACAGAGGTTTTTATACTCCAAAAGCTAGGTTGCTATTTACTAAAGATAGACTATTATAAGTTTAAGATGTTAATTGTAATCCCCAGGGTAAACACTAAGAAAATAACTTAAAAAATATACAGAAAATTAAATGAGAAGGAAATCAAAACAGCACATTAGAAAAAACAATTAAACACAAAGAAGACAGTAAGGAGGAATCGAGGAACAAAAAAGGAATATAACACCTAGAAATCAAATAACAAGTGGGTAGAAGTAAGTCCCTCCTTACCAGTAATCACTGTAAATGTAAGTGGATTAAATCCTCCAAGTGAAAGGAAGAGATTGGCATAATCAATTAAGAAAACATGATCCAACTATACGCTATGTACAAGAGACCCACTTTAGATCCAAAGGCACAATCAGGTTAAAAGTGAAAGGATGTAAAAAAGATTATCCATGCAAATAATAACCAAAAGAGAGCTGAGCTGGCTAAACTAATATCAGACAAAATAGACTTTAAGTCAAAAATTTTACAAGACACAAAGAGGGGCATTGGTGTATTGGCATTGGTCTTTACCCTTCTATTGGTAAAAGGGTCAGTCCATCAAGAAGACATAACAATTATACACACTTAACAGTAGAGCCCTAAAATATGTGAAGCAAAAAATTGACAGAATTGAAGAGACAAATAGACAGTTTCACAATAATAATTGGAAACTTCAATACTCAACTTTCAATAATGGATAGAAGAAATAGACAGAAGATCAATGAGAAAGTAAAGGATTTGAAAAACAGTGTAAACTAACTACATCTAACAGACATATATAGGACATTCCACCCAACAAAAGCAGAATATATATTCTTCTAAAGTGTACATTCTCCAGGATAGATCATATGGTCAGTCACAAAACAAGTCTCAATAAATTTTAAAAGATTGAAATCATACAAAGTATCTTTTTTGACTACATGGAATGAAATTACTAATCAATAACAAAGGAAAAGTGGAAAATTTGCAAACATCTCAAAATTAAACACACTCTTAAATAACTAAAGGATCAAAGAAGACATCACAAGGGAGATTAGAAAATATTTTGAGACAAATGAAAATGAAAACACAGCATACAAAAATTTTTGGGAATCAACAAAAACAGTCTCAAGGGAAATTTATAGCTTTAAATTGCCATATAAAAAAAAAAGATCCCAAATCAAAAACTTAACCTGGCACATTAAGGAAGTAGAAAAAGAAGAGTAAACTAAACCCAAGGCTAGCAGAAGGAAGGAAATAATAAAGATTAACATCAGATAAATAAAATAGGAAATAGAAAAACAATAGAATCAGTAAAACCAAAAGTTGGTTCTTTGAAAAGGTCAACAAAACTGATACACTTTTAGCTAGACTGACAAAGATAAAAAGAGAGGATGTAAATAACTAAAATTAAAAATAGAAGTAGGGATATTACTACTGAAATTATTACTTACAGGTAATAAAAAGAATTAAAAGAGGACACTATGAACAATTGCACATCAACAAATTAGATAATCTAGATGAAATGGACAAATCCCTAGAAACACACAAATTATCTAAATTGACTCAAGAAGAAACAGAAATCTCAACAGACCTATAACAAGTAAAGAGATTGAATCAATAATCAAAACCTCCCAACAAAGAAAGGTCCAGGACCAGATGGATCCACTAGTGAACTCTACCAAACATTTAAAGAAGAATTAACATCAGTCTTCTCAAACTCTTTCAAAAGTTTGAAGAGGAAGGAGCACTTTCTAACACATTTTATGAAATCAACATTACCCTGATATCAAAGCCAGACAAAAACAAATAAGAAAATTATAGACTAATATACTTTATAAATATAAATGCAAGAATCCTCAACAAAATACTGCAAACCAAATCCAGCAGCATATTTAAAGGATTATATACCATGACCATGTGGGATTTATCCTAGGAATGCAAGGATGGTTCAACCTTCCAAAATCAACAGATATAATACACTACATTAATAGAATGAAAGAAAAGAGACACATAATCATCCCAATTGATGCAGAAAAAGTATTTGATATAATGCAACACCCTTCCATAAGACAAACTAGGAGGAGAAGGGAACTTCCTCAACATGATCAAGAGCATTTGTGAAAAACCCACAGCTAACATCATAATCAATGGTGAAAGAATGAAAGCTTCCCCCTAAGGAACAAGACAAAGATTCCACTTTTACCATTTCTGTTCAACATTGAAATCATGCTAGCCAGAGCAAGTAGGCAAGAAAAAGAAATTAATCCTTCAAAATTGGAAAGTAAAAGTATCTCTATTTGCAGATGAGATGTTCTTATATATAGAAAACTCTAAAGAATCCACAAAAAAAATTAAAAACTTTTATGCATCAAAGAACACTATCAAGAGACTGAAAAGAATATCTACAAAATGGAAGAAAATATTTACAAATCATATATCTGATAAGGATCTGGTATCCAATGTCTATTATCTCACAACTCAACAACCAAAATATAAATAACCCAATTAAAATGTGGGCAAAAGACTTGAATAGATATTTCTCCAAAGAAGATATACAAATTACCAATAAGCATATGAAATGAGACTCAATGTCATTAGTTATAAGGGAAATGCAAGTCAAAACCGCAAGAAGATAGCACTTCACACCCACTCGCTTGGCTATAATTTTTTTAAAAAACTGGAAAATAACGAGTGATGGTGATGATGTAGAGAATTTGGAGCCCTCACACTTTGCTGGTGGGAATGCAAAATGATGTAACCAATTTGGAAAGCAGTTTGGCAGTTCCTTAATAATTTAAATATAGAATTACCATCTGATGCAGAAATTCCATTCCTAAGTATATACCCAAGAGAACTGAAAACAGGTGTTCAAACAAAAGCTTGTACACGAATGTTCATAGCAGCACGATTTGTGATAGCCAAAAGGTGGAAATTGCCAAATGTCCATCAACTAATGAATGGATAAACAGAACATAGTACATAGATACAATGAGGTATTATTCAGCCATAAAAAGGAATTAAGTACTTATACACACTATGACATAGATGAACTTTGAAAACATTATGCTAACTAAGAGAAGCCAGGCACAAAAGGTCACATATTGTATAATTTATTTATATGAAATAACTAGACTAGGCAAATCCACAAAGACAGAAAATAGATTACTTGTCAGGGGCTAGAGGGCAGAAGGAGATGGAGAGTGATGCTTTGTATCTTTAGGTTGTCTTTAAGGTGATGAGAATGTTCTGGAACTAGATAGTGGCAATAGTCGTACCACATTGTATATGTACTAAATGCCATTGAATTGTACACTTTAACATGGTTAAAATGATGGATTTTATGCTACGAGTATTTTATGACAATAAAAGAGATAAGATACCACCAAAATGAACCCACAGACACATATTACAATAAAATAAAATTGAACAATATGTACACTCTCCCTCTTATACATAAACACTGAAATAATTAACAAAATATTAGCAAACAGAATCCAGCAATATGCAAAAAGGATAACACATCGTGACAACAAAGCAGAATTGATCTGCATGCAAGATTGATTTAATATTTGAAAGGCATACAATGTAATTCACCACATTAACAAAACGAAGGAGAAAAATCATAGGATCATCTTAACAGATTCATAAAAAGCATCTGACAAAATTGGACACCCATTCAAAAGCTTGCAGCAAACTACAAGTAGATGTCAATGTCCTCTATCTAATAAAGGGAAACTTAAAAAAAAAAAAAACCAACTCTACAACAAGCATCACACTTAATGGTGAAGCAATGAATACTCCTCCCTCAGATCAAGAACAAGGCAGGTATGTCTGCTCTCAGCTTTTCTATCCAACATTGTATTGGAGCGTCTAGTGAGTGTAATAAGGTAAGAAAAAGAATTGGGAGGCATACATGTTGGAAAGGAAAAATTGCATTTATTTACAGATTACATAATTATTTATGTAGGAAAATTCTAAGGAATCTACCAAAACTACCATTAGAACTAATAAGAGAATTTAGTAAGGCTGCAGGACATAAGATTAATGTACAAAAATCAGTTATATTTTTATACAGTAGTAAATAAAATACTCAATTATAAAATAAAATTTTAAAATTATACTATTTGCAATAACATAAAAACATAATGTAATTAGAAATAAATGTAACAAAATATGGACAAAACCTCTACACTGAAAACTACAAAACTTTGCTGAAAGAAATGAAAGCTGCCCTAAATAAATGCAGAGATACACCATGTTCATGGGCTGGAAAATCAATGCTGTTAAGCTGTCCATTCTCCCCAAATTAATTAAAAAATTCAACACAATATCAATCAAAATCATAGGTAGTTTATTTTTGTATAAATGTCAAGTTAATTCTGAAATTTATATGGAAATTCAAAGGACCTTGAATAGCCAAAACAACCTTGAAGGAAAAAGACCAAAATTGAAGGAATCGTACTATTTGATTTCCAGATTTATTATAAACCTATAATGATCAAGACAGTATGATAATGAAAAGTATAGACAAATAGATCAATACAAGAGACTACAGAGCCCAGAAACTGACTCACACATATTCAATCATTTGATTCTCAATAAAGTCATCAAGGAAATTCAATGGAGAAAGGAAAGTGCTTCCAACAAATAGTGCTGATACAACTGGATAAGCATATGAGATAAAAGAAACCTCACCCCTATCTCACACCACACACAGAAATTGAGATAGATCGTAGACCTAAACGTAAAAGCTAAAGCTGTAAGAATGTAGAATAAAACATAGGAGAATATCTTCACTACCTGGGGCTAGGCAAAGGTCTATTAGACAAGACCCAGAAAACAATCAAGAAAAGAAAAGAATAATAACTTAGACTCCATCAAATAAGAAAAAACTGGTCATCAAAAGGCATGATTAAGATTAATAAGCAAACCATGGACCAGGAGACAATATTTGGAACCATACCTGATGAAGGACTGGTAACCCCAATATATAAAGAACTCCTAGAACTCAATAATAAAAACACAAACAATCCAATAAACAATAGGCACAAGATTTGAATAGACCTTTCACAAAGGAACATGCGTGAATAGCCAAAAGGCATACAAAGAAGTTCTCAACACCATTGATTTTCAGGGAAATACAAATTAAAACCACAATGAGATACTTCTACACACCCACCATAATGGCTAAAATTAAAGACTAACAATATCAAATATTGGTAAAAATCTGGAGCAACCAGAAGTCTCATACATTGTGGTGGGAGCATAAATCGGTACAACCATTCTAGATAAATGTCTGAAGTAAACGTATACCTACCCAAGGATCAAGAAATTCTACTCCAAGGGAGTATTTACCCAAGGTAGATGCAAAGATAAGTGCCCCAAAATATGTGTACGAGAATGGTCATAGAGGTTTTAGTCATCATCGCCCCAAACCAGAAACCATCTAAATGTCCATTAACAGGTGCATTATAAACATATTATGGGACACTCAGCAAGTAAAACTAACAAACTACCATTGCTAAACGGGGATGGATCTCAAAGCACAACGCTGGGCAAAGGAAGCCAGATACAAAAGACCACATACATATGATTGCATTTATATCAAGTTCAAAAAGAGGCAAAACGAATCTATGTTGATAGAAATGAGAATTCTGGGTGCCTATGGTAGAGAAGGGATTGAACAGGTGGTAGAGAAGGGATTGAACAGGGAGGGGGCATCAGGAAATTCTCTGAGGTGAAGAAAATGGTCTATGTCTTGACTGGAGTATTAGTCACACATTTGTTAGAACTCATCAGATTGCAGAGGTAAGATCTATGCATTCTCATGTTTGAAATTTTATCTCAATGTTTTAAAGTATTTGTTAAAACACACACACAAAGAAATCAGGGGTGTAAGCTGTCTATGTTGGCTGCCCTCTCTGTGGTCCCGCCTGGCCCTACCCACTTTCTAGAACCCATAGCATCCACAAAGTGGTCTCCCACATCTCACTCGGACTTCTAGGAAACAGACAGAAGAGAGGTCATGAACTCTGTGTCACCGATGAAGAACTCGTGTCTAAACCAACGTGCTACTGAGCAGGCGTCTGAAGTGACGATTGTGGTGGTAACACTAACCCTAACAGCTACTTTATACTGAGTGGTCAAAGCGTAGCCCGCTGTGCATTGTTCTATTTCCTTCAGCACCTGTGTCGGAGCTGGCTCATACTAGCTTGCAAGAGTCAGTTGTTACATTTTCCAAAAAGTTGTGAGCAGATTGTTAAACACAGCCATTATTAACAATTAAATTATGTAATTTACAATTAAATAAATTATATTAAAAACAAAGATAATAATGCTCCAACACTCATCATCTCCTAATTATTTTACTATTATCTGTGCACTTGGGGTTATTTACATCTACTATATCTTTATGGAAAAAATACTATATCCTTGCGTGCGCCTGTGCATCTCTTCCCAACTCCAGGCTCAGTGACATCACGTTAGTGGCTTGAAATTGGCCGTGGTGGGAGTATTTACACCATGGGAATTGGCAAACACTACAAAGCAGGGGTCGATTTATTGTTTTGCTGATTGTCTAGACTTAACTGATGAAGAAGATATTAACAATGCATATTAAACTTAAAAGTGTGTCATATCTGTAGCCACTATATTGCTAATAACACAAAACATGGAGGAAATATTCTCCCAGTATTTAAAAACTGTTAATTCAGCAAGAAGTCACATCACTGACAAAGGAGTGAAGTCTTCATATACATTTTAGTTCCACTTTTCAGAACCACACTCGTTCATCAGCTGCAGCCACAGGTTGTTTATGAACAGGGGAGTTTGGCAAAAATCAACAAAAAGCACTCCAGGAGAATCAATTGACTATACGGAATTTATAATCAAAAGTACCATATACTTTATTACTATTTGTAAATTGTGTGCTGTGTTCCTTCATATAAGTAAATTTTATTTTATATATACTCATACACACAATTTTTTTCATCAAGTTGGTTTTTAAACATTTACCAGCACATTGCTAATCTCATTTTAGCCCAGACTTTTCTGTCCATCATACGGTAAGAGCGGCTCCACCACGTGATTCTCAGAGCCATGGCACTGCTGGAAAGGACCTCAGAAATCACGTCAGCCCGTGTCTCTCCCACTCCCATTTCATAGCCAGGAAACTGAGACTCAGAGAAGGCAGAGGCTCGTCAAAGTGGGTGACTGATTGGTGGCACAGCTGGAGCACGCTCTGTCCTGGAAGACAGGCGAGGAGGGGGTCAGTGGCCTCCTTCCCTCCCAGCCCACTAGCCTCCAAGCACTCACCAGGGGGCCTGCACAGAGAGACACCCAACAAATATTTCCCAGTGAAGCCAGAGTGAGTTTTACTGCACATACTCAAGTTAGCCAGGAACATCCAATTTTTTCTCTAAATCAAATCAAACTCCTCCTCTAAGCCCCCATCCAGAAGGCCTGGCCAGAAATTGTCTCAACTATTCTGGGTTCACGCGAGAACCCGGGAGGATTCCTTGGGGCCCAGAAAACAGGGAGGAGGGTCCTGCTGTCTCCCCCTCATCATGGCTTCCCTGTTGTTTCCTTGTGAGCCACTCTGGGTGTGGCATCCTTCAGCGATCCACCATTCCCACGCCACTGGGTAACCCTGGAAAGCTGGATGCTCCCAGACACGTGGCCGGACACATATGCACATACATGCACGTGTTCACACACCTAGACAGCCCCAGAGATTCACACGCTGACACAGACACAGAGACACACACTGGCAGCCCCATTCACACTGACACAGGCACCCCACAGCCCTGCACGCTAGACATACACCACAGCAGACACACACCCACAGACGTACTGACACACCCGGACCCAGGCACAGAGGTACTGTGTCTGCACCACACACTCTCGCAATGACACGGGCACAGATGTTTGCCGAGGTTCCCACTCGAACAGATATGCACACTCACAAAGACACGCACACACAGACCAGCATCTCTCCTCAGCCAGACATCAGAGACACACGCTGTCACCCTCGGCCACCAGACCAACTCAGGCAGCACGGTCACACACTCCCACACAAGCAGACAGACCTGCAGAGACAGACAGAGGCTGACATCTAGACAGCACAAACACACGCCCACGGGTTCACACCCAGCCGCCCACACAAGTGCAGATGTGTTTGCACACCCAGCCCCCGGCACACGCTGCACAGATGCTGAGAATCAGCGTGCTCTCCCAAGCGCGTGCGCACAGAGACGCACCGCGCGCCCCCAGGACACAGGCCCCGAGCCGGGCGGTTCCCGGGCCCCTGCTGCCACACAGTGGAGACGCAGCATCCTCCCGGGCGCCCCCTCCCACCCGACCCCACCCCGACCCCGGGAAGTCAAGAGGATGAAAAGACAAAAATATGGATGGGGCGGGGGAGGGGGTGGCGAGGAAGGGAAGGGGCACAAGATGAAATAATCATACTGCTGGGTTTGTTCATTTCAGTGATAATTAGCGGTGCATTCGCGCCGCCGCACCGGCCGCTCCCGGCTGATCCCGTGTGATGGGTGCCTGGTGGTGCTGAATGCAAATTAGCATAATTTCATTACCGAGGGACCCGTGAAAAGGTTCAATTATAGAGCAATCTCATTAATACCAGGGCTTGTTAAACTAATAGAAAGAGACAGGCCCCGCAGCTCCGAGAGGTAGACATGTGCTCGGAATGCAATTAATGCCGAAACCCCTGGTACCTGGGCCACGCCTCGCTCCGCAGGACCTGCCCCCAGTGCCCTGCAGACTTCGGCTCCCAGAAGGACAGGGTCCCCGACCTCGGTGGCCCAGAGCCGGATAAACAGACGCCTGTCAGGGAGGCAGAGCATCCGGGCTGCATCAGCCTTTTCTAATCACCTAGTCTGAGGTTACAGATGGGGAGACTGAGGCCCACAGAGGGGAAGTGACCCACCCAAAGTCGGTGGCATAGAAGAGACAGCATGGCAGCAGGGGGACATGCAGGTGGGGGAAGGTGATGCTCATCCCTGTTTTGGGGGCTGACCCTATGACAACCTCTCACACTGTGACTCAGTTTCTCCATCATGGTGGAGGCCCTTGGGGTCCACTCAGCATCCCTTCATGTCCCCAGAAATCTTACCAAAGCACACGCACCAGCTTTAGCCCTTTCCCCAGCTGGAGCCGGCCACATCATCCCTCAAGACAGGGGCTCTGTCGGAGCGCTGTGCAAGCTGAAGGCTTGGCCCACTGGGGGAAGCAGAACCCCAGTACCGTGCCCCCACCCCCTTTTCCATCCCACCCCCGCCCACCCCGACATACCCCTTCTAGAGACTAGAGAATCACCGAGGCTCAGCTCCTACTGAGGGAGGAACCTTCCCTTCCTCCCTGGACCCCGGGAACTGGATCAAGAGGCCGGCACCTTCCGCCTTGGGCATAAGAAGATTTCTTAGGGCTGTCGTATTCACCCCCTTATCTGACTTCAGCAAAAAGGGGTCAGGCCTGGCATTCAACCTGAACCACCCCTCCCCAGAACCCTTTGCAATGACTTCACGCCCCAGCTCCCCTCCCAGCCCTGGTATTGTACACACACTGAGTTGGGTCATATGAATATGCTGTATTTTTTATCACCTCTGTAATATTTGATGTGTTCTGCAATTGTAAGTAAAACAGCACAAGTCCCAAAATACCCCCAAGCTGGAGAATGACTCACACTGTATATTACTGAACACATAAAAATATGCAGTGACTCAGAAGGGCCCAGCAGAAGCGACAACCCCCGCAAAAGGCCCCATTGTTCGTGTCTTAAAGGTAAAGGAGGGGAGGGAAGCGTCTGCAGACACACAGGGCGGGCTCCGGCCTCGGCTGCCGACACCTGTCAGATGCCCGTGGCCCTTGGCGTGCTTTGGCTCTCTTTTTCTAATGACATAATGAAGCCAGATAATTTCCTAATAGGAGAAAGGCCCCTGGAGACCTTCATTTCTGTTTCAAAGTGCTGATGGGGAGGATGGGGAGGCGACATCAGAGACAGTCCGGACCCCAAGAAGCTGCGTGCCCACAGTGAGGCTGCAGGACTTCTGGCCAGGCTGACCGTGCAGGGGGCCGTGCAGAGCCTGGGGTGGGGACAGAACCCAGAGGAGGGACGGAGTGATGGGAAAAGGAACCCAGGACCCAGGATCCTGTGACGGTGGTGACTGGCCAGTCCCCACGGGCATGTGCGTGGACGTCAGGAGAGGGCCGTGGAGCCGCAGGGAAGGCAGGGCCTGGAGAGCCTCCTCTGACCAGGGGCTTTGGCGGCTGCAGGAGGGGCGGCCAGCACTGCGGGACCAAGAGACAGAGGGGGAGGCAGAGTCCTCAAAGTTAGAAAGGCAACCCCTGGAAAGGCTGAGATTAATCACGGGAGGCAGTGGTGAGCGGGGGGCGCGTGGGTGAGAGGGACGTCCTCATCCATCGGAGCGGGAAGTCGATAGATAACGTCCCAAACTGACGAATCAGGACACGGTGGCAGCCGCGCATCATTCAGAGACGTGGACGACGGTCGGGAGACCAGGCTGGGAGTGAACGTGGGGGCTCTGGGGACCAGGCCTGGCCCGGCAGGGAGAGAAGGAGGCCGGACTTTGCATGGAAAGCCGTGCGGCATCATTTTACTGTTTTCAATATTTTCTTAAAGAGCTGTTGTTTATGCTCCTGACCTGCCTCTGCCTCCCCCATCCCCACCACCCTGAAGGGTTTTAGTCACTCCCTGAGCACACAAATGAGAGGGGGTGTTGCATCTGTGTGTGTGTACACATTCGCACGTGTGCCATGCATCTCGTAAATCACCACTCTACTGGGGAGATGATGATTCGGCCTCTTTCCCATCTGGGCCTCAGGTTTTCTTATCTGCATACTCAGAAGCTTGAGCGAGGGCCTTTCCCATCTGACAGTCTGAGGTTTTGTGAGGATGAAGTTTAAAGCCAAAAGACCCAGATTCTAATCCCAGTTCTGCCACTTCCCAGCTGTGTGACCTTGAAGAAGTCACTCACCCTCTCTGTGTCAGTTTTTCGCCTCTCTAAAATAAACAATCTAACTGCAGTAACCCCGGGGATCCATGGCTATGGGGAGGATAATGGGTACAAGAGAGGCTCATCAGCAACGGAGGCAGTGGCTGGATCCTCAGCTCTCAGGCTCCCTCAACCCAAAAGGTGCATCTCTGCCTCCGCGTTCCATTGCCTCCTTCCACTGTGTCTTCCTTTCCCTCATCTCCTCCTACTTTTGGTGACCACTGGAAAGAAGTGGATTAAAAGCTTGAACTACGGTGAAGGAGCAGGAGATGGGGAGGAGGGAGGTTAGGCTGGCAGATGCCCAGCAGATAATGGTCAGATGGATGGTGGAGGAAGGAGCACCAAGTGTGGCTCTGGGTTAGTCAGGGCTCTGGGCCGAGTCACAGAACCCAATTCAAACTGGCTCAGGGGGAAAAGAGCGTTGATTGGCTCATTTAACCAGGAGCCCAACACCATCTTCAGGCACAGCTGGATCCAGAGGTTCCATGTCCTCTAGAACCTGTCTCTCTCTCTCCCAGGTCTCAGTTCTGCTCTGCTCTGTGTCAGCTAAGATATGAAGCAGGCTTGTTCCAAACGGTGGGGAGGATGGTTTTCACGGAGATCCTCTCTCTCCCAGCACGGCCAGCAATCTCCCTTAAAGGAACTCTGATTGGCCCTCCTTGAATCACATGGCCAGCTCTGGGCCAATCACTGTTTCTAGGCAGGCGAGGTCTCCTGATTAGCTGGCTGGAATCACATGATCTGCCCTGGGGCAGAGAGGCAGGACCCTTGATTGGCAGTCCCACCAGAATCACGTGGTGGGGGGAGAAGCAGTCCCCAAAAGACAGAGAAGGGGAAGGAGTGGTGAGCGGCAAATACCTGAAGGCCACTTCCGGTGCCAAGGCTCTTAGCCTGGGAGAGAGGCTTGGGGAAGGGGGCAAGGCCCACCCTTGATGCTCCAGCACGACTCTTCCCACCACCACCCCATCCTCCACTGACCAAGGGGCTGCAGCTCTCCCTGCCCTTGACCTGGGGTGGAAGAGGGTCCCAATGGGCCTGTTTATTGAGCACTCACCATCTGCTAGACACTTTAACTGCAGGATCTCATTTGATGCCAGTTCCAGCTCTGACTTATCCCTATTTTGCAGATAAGGAAATTGAGGCTCAGAAAGGTTAAATAACCCCCTGGGGTCACACAGTTGGGAAGCCGTGAGTTGGCAGCAAACTCTAAATCCTGTGCGCCAACCACCAGGGTCTGCTGTGCATGAAAAACTCATATTTACTTACAAACACTTATGCAGTTCTTAGGAGGGGCCGGGAACTCTCCAGAACACTCACGCTGCGTGCATCATCCCATGTAATCTCACATAATCCGTCAGGAAGGTACTTTGGTTACTCCCATCTTACAGGTAAGGGAACAGAGGCCCAGAGAAATGAAGCAACTCGCCCAAGGTCATACCCTAGTAATGGCCTTGGCACCCAGACACATGGCTGCAGAGCCTGAACCTATGCCAGTGTCTGCCAAGCTCCTGGGGGAGGTGTCTGATCCCCCTCCCGGCCCGGGCTAGCCCAGGCAGGGACGCCGAGCTTTGCTGAGCGGCCTTCAGTGTGGCAGCAGGAAGCCTACGGGGAATTCAGCACACCGACTGCCCCAAAGCCCTGAAGTCCACTTTCCTGACGAGGCCTCCCTCAGTGACTCAGTTCTTCATCTGTAAAAGGGGCTCAGGGGAAAAGGGGATGAGAGCCACAAAGGAAAATAGAGGCACAGCACCAGAGACTCACAGACAGGAGAGAGAACCCCGCGGGACCTGGGTGGGTGCACAGCCCTGCTGTCATCCCCAGAGCACAGCAAGGGGGTGTCTCCCAGCTGAGCAGGGGAGGGAGGAAATCCCAGGCCGGGCTTCAGCAGCCCAGCTCACCCTGCCTCCTTGCTGACCCACTGCCCAGCCGGCCCTCAGCAGGTCACTGTGGGAGCATCCACAGCACTTTCCTCCCTCCAGGACAGAAGAGAAGGGCGGCGCGGTTCCTGTAGATAAAGAGGAGACTTCAGGCCAGCCAGGGGTCCGACCTCAGCTGCTGTCCCTTCCCCTAACACTGCCCCTCCAGAACAGAAAAGCCCTTCTTGCCGTCCTCCCTGCCCTCACACCTGCCATAGCTCCCCAGTCCCCAGCAGAAATCTGCATGTCCCAGTCGACCTCGTGCCCTCCATCACTTCTTCCTAACAGCCCACCACTCCCTCTACCCCCCGTCGAAGTGCCCACACCTCCCCTGTCACCTCAGATGTCTGGCCTCTGGGCTGACTCAGCCTATGCCCTAAACATAGCACACCCTCCCCCACCACTACTGCCCCACACCGGGCCCACCCTCTCATCCCAGACCTCAGCCTGTTTTCTTCCTTCTCCTTTCCCAAGCCCAGCTTCCATCACCAAGTCTCCTGCTCCAGAGATCCGTTCCCCCAAGCCTGGCTATCACCTGACTCTCTCCAGCTCCCCATCTGTGCCCGAATTTCCACTGGTTTCATTTCAGTTTCCTCTGCAAATGTGAACAAGGAAAGTGTCTATATCGTAGGGTAGTTTTGCGGATTCAAATGAGATAATGCGGGTCAAGTGCTCGGAACAGAGCCCAGCACTTTGGAAGCACTCAGTGAATGCTACGACTATTACTGCTACCATTGCTACTACTACCTTCTGAAAGAGAACAGCAGATGTCATTTTCCAAAATATTTCCAGTCCCATGTGCTCTTGAAGAGCCTGTCACTTCCCAGTAGGGGTTGGAGGAGAGAGAATGATGCTACGTGACTGCGAAGGCTAGGACACAAGAATGATACAGCTTTGCCCTCTCCCTCCCTCCCTCTCTCTCTCCCACCGTGTTGTGAGGATGCCCAGGCCGCGTGGAGAGACCATGTGGGGTGTCCCAGCCAACTGCCCCAGTGAGGTCTCAGCCGAGAGATGTCAACCCACAGACACGTGTGTGAATGAGCCCTCAAATGAGTCCAGTCCCCAGCAGAATAACGGCCCCGGAAGATCTCCACGTGCCAATCCCTGGGGTCTGTGACTCTTCCATTACAGGGCAGAAGGACCGCAGGTGGAATTAGGGGCGTGGACCTTGAGACGGGAGAGCAGCCTGGATTACACAGGTGGACCCAATCGGATCACGTGCGCCTGTACAAGGGAAGAACCTTTCCCCAGTGGCTGGAGAGAGCATCAGGGAGAGACGGTCAGAGAGACGCCCCAGGGGGAGAGGCAGGAGAAGTTTAAAGTGCGAGAGGGCGCAACCTGCTGTGGCTAGCTTGGGAGTGGAGGAACAGAGCCCCAGGCCGGGAATGCAGGCTGCCTCTGGAGAGTGATGACCCCGGCAAGGAAATGGGGACCTCAGTCCTACAGTCGCAAGGATCTGAATTCTGCCGACAACCTGAAGGAGAAGAAAACGGATTCTCCCTGGAACCTCCAGAAGGAGCACAGACGGCCCTGCCACCCCCTGATTTCAGCCTGTGACACGCTGAGCCGAGACCCAGCTGACCCCGCCGGAACTCTGAGCTGTAAGAATGTAAGACAGTAAGTCTGTGTGACTTCAAACCTCTAAATTTGTGGTGATTTGCTACGACAGCCTTTAAGTTTTGCTTCTGAGGCCCCAGGCGTCATGGAGCAGAGACCGTGTCCCCGTTCCTGACCCACAGAAGCTGTGAGCAAATGGCTGTTTTATGCCACTATGCTTGGGGCCGTTTGCTATAATGCAGCCCTAGTGACTGGACCAGGGGGCCTCCCAGAGGGAGCCGCTGTCTTCTCTGGACGCATTGAGTCGTGGTTTCCTCACCTGTAACACGAGAAAGTGTAATAAAGAGCAACTGGGATGAGCTGCCGTAAAAAGGTACCATGGTATGTTGTTAAGTGAATTTGATGACCGATTCGCATTGTGTGACACCATTCTTGTGAGATCAAAACCTACGTGTGCCACAACGAGATACCTCTTCACGCCCATTAGGGTGGCTATTATCAAAAAAAAAAAAAAAAAAAACCCAGAAAGTGTTAGCAATGACGTGGAGAAATTGGAAGCCTTGTGCTTTGCTGGTGGGAATGTAAAATGGTGCAGCCGCTGTGGAAAATGGTAGGGTGGTTCCTCAAAAAATTAAACATAAAACTACCATACAATTCATCAGTTCCACTTCCAGGTATACACCCGAAAGAATTGAAAGGGATTTGAAGGAATACTTGTAGACTCATGTTCGTGGCGGCATTATTCACAACAGCTAAAACGTGGAAGCAAGCCGTGTCCATCGGTGGATGAGTGGATAAACAAAATGTGGTCTGTACTACAATAGAATGTCATTCGGCCTTACAAGGGAAGGAATTCTGACACCTGCTCCAACATGGATGAACCTCACAGACATGATGCTGAGTGAAATCAGCAGTCACAAAAGGACAAATACTGTGTGATTCCACTTATATGAGGCACCTATAGTAGTCAGACTCATGGGGACAGAGAGTAGAACGGTGGTGGACAGGGGCTGGGGGAGGGGGAATGGGGGTTATTGTTTAATGGAATGGGTACAGAGTTTCAGTTTGCGATGATGAAAAAGTTCTGGAAATGGTTGGTGGTGATGGTTGCACAACAATGTGAATGGACTTAATGCCACTGAACTGGACACTTAAAAATGGTTAAAATGGTAAACTTTATGTTAGGTATATTCTACCAAAATTTTTTGAAAAACCCTACGTGTGGCTGCTTGTACCTGTATTGTGGAAAGCTTGAAAGGATGCATTCTACGTTGTCGAGGATGGGGACAAAGGGTGGGGGTGCAGGATGGGAGACAGGAATCTCACCTTTTACTTTATATACCTGTGTGTTGTAGAACCATCTAATAAGGAATAAGCATGGAGTTTGCAATAATAATACAAACAAATGTGTACTTTTAAATGGTAACAGTGACACCCACCTCAAAGAGATGATGTGAGGATTAACCTCGCTGTAAGAAAAGCACCTACCCCGGGCCTGGAACAGAATTCTTATTTGAGGAACATAAAATTTCTTCCCTTCCTTTTCCCTGTCCTGCAGGGAAATCTCTCAGCTATCCAGAACAGCCCACCAGAGGGTTGTTGTTAATGATGGAAGACTTGAGCCCAGTGGAACTCTGTGTCCATCCCACTGTCCATAGCAGCCAAAGACTAAGGAAGGGTCCACCCCAGAAGGCCACCCCAAGCCTGGTGATCCCATTTGATCATGACCCTGGGAACCCCTCACCATCTCTGGAATTTAGCAGGCGTGTTCAGTCTTGAGTCTTGGAAGGAAAACAGCCCTTTCTAGGTGCAACATTATTAGAGGCAACAATTGCTGTCTTCTGGATCATTCTCAAAGACTCAGAAAAGCTCTGGAAAGATCATTTCATCTGCCTTCTTGCCCCCATGTCCACGTCCTCAAGCAAATAAAACCCCTTTACGCTTCCCCTTGAATGTGTCATAGCACTTTTTACCTCCTGGAAGTCCTTCACAATGGCTAGTCCAAATCTCTCATGCTGCAGCCAGAGAAAAGTCTTCACCTCTATAAATAGTAGCCCCTGCTCAGCAGAGAAGAAAGTTTACAGATGCTCTTCCCCTCAGAACTAGAGCCTATCCCCCTGCACACCGTCTAAGGAGCAGAGCAAATACCTTCAGTCCAGCAGTGTGTTAGTCAGCGCTCTCCAGAGAAACAGAACCAACAGGACTGGTACATATATAGAAAGAGATTTATTATAAGGAATTGATCGTGCAGTTATGGAGACTGCAAGTCCAGATCTGCAGCGTGGGCCAGCAGGCTCAAGACCAACGAGAGTGGATGGTGCAGATGAGGTCCTTCAGCAGTCTTCTGGAGGATTCCCCTGACTCAGGGCAGGGTTGGTCTCTGTGTTCTATTCAGGCCTTCCACTGATTGGGTGTGGCCCACCCACATTATGGAGGGCAATCTGTTTTACTCCACCAATTAATGTTAATTTCATATAAAAATACCCTTGCAGAAACACCCAGAATAATGTTCCACCAAATATCTGGGCACTCTGTGTCCCAGTCAAGTTGACACATAAAATTAACCATCACAAGAGGGTAGGGTGTGGGTGGCCAGCTACCCCCGGCCAGCAGTGATATTGATCTATCTGGAAATATGACTGGGCCTCAGCCCCAAACGGAGTGCCTGTGACCACCACCTCTGCCTCTGGACCCAAAAAGCCAAGAGCTGTCCCATGTCGTGGTTACGGTAAGTGCCAAGCTGGGGTTAGCCGAGCCCCCCAGACCCAGCCCCCGGCATCCTAGGTACAGCTTGCATCCCCAGTAAGGGCAGCCTTTTCTGACAAGCCCACACTGGCCACCCTCTGGGTACCTGTTCCCTCCAACAGGCCTGTTTTCTGCCAAAGTCTGTTTCTGGGCCTGTGCAGACCCCAACCTCCCTCTATGGCAACATGCCCGGTGGTTGTGAGCGTGGGCTCCAAGAGCAGGGGCAAGGCTTCAGAAGCCAGCTCTTCCAGTTACCTGATTTGTAATCTTGGGAAAGTTACTTAACCTCTCTGTACCTCAGTTTCCCTTTCTATAAGTTGGAAACGACAATGGCATCCATCTCACAGAGTGTTTTGAAGAGTCAGTGAAATAATACACGCATGGTTCTATAGAAGCTGATAAGTAGTAGGACCAGAATAAATACTTACTAAATTATTATTATTATTATTATTATTGAATTGGTCCTAACACACCAAAATGAATTAGTGGCCGCTGACAGTGTTACATAACAAACTCGGCGGTACACGACTCCACTGGTTTTTTTAACCACTCCAAAAATAAATAGGTGATTTTCTTAAGTCTAAAACCCCAAAGCATCAAAAAAACTTTTGATGATATAAAAAATTAAAACATTTTTGGCGCCAGATTAACAAAATCAATTTAGACAAATAATAGATTTGGGAAAATATTTGCAATACAGAAAACAGAAGGTTAATACTTATCATATACTAATGAGCTATTAAAAATAGAAGGAATTCTTTTTTAATTTTAAATTGGGATAAGCTCAGGAATAAGCAAATCGCAGGAGAGCAAATCCAAAAAGTCAATAAGTTTATGAAAAGATGTTCAAACTCACAGTTTGAAATTGAAATAACAATGAGATATGATTTTCCATCTCCAGACTGGCACATATTTTAAGTGAAGTGACGTCTACTGCCAGGAAGATGGGGGGAAACAGGGACTCTTGTTCAAATCTAGGAAATGGGAATTACTTCAGGCTTTGGGGAGTACACTCCAGCAACAGTCATTATAATGTAAAAATAATATTTTCCTTGACCTGGCACTCTCTCTCCTGGAAATGTATCTTATAAAAATAAAAACACTGCTACCTAAGAACGTGTATGTGCCCGTCACACAACTGTTCACTGTGACAAGACACGAGATGCCCATCAAAAGGCAAATGGATGGATAATATCCATGCTACGTAGCCATTAAAAAGAATGAATTAGAACTAAGCCAGAATTAGAGGGATTTCCTCAAGATGTTAACGCAAAGCAAAAAAGCAGGAAAGTATGTATAAAATGACCCCATTTTTTGTAAAATAAATAATAACCTAAAACATCCAAATTCATGCAGCTATGTAAATATTTGTGTCTATGAAATAAAAATTATTAAAAACATAAATGCAAAAAACCCATAAGTGCAAAAAAGTGTATGCTACTTTTAGATACATATTTACAAATAGAAAAGTACAAAAATGGCCTGTCTAGAACATTAAACACCAGAATCATGAGAATGTGGTCTCTGGGGAGTCGGGGAGAAGGACTGGTTAAATGGCCCTTAGTTTTATTCGTAATGCCTTATTTCTTTGAGGAAAAACAAACTGGAAGCAAATATAAGAAATGGTAACAGCTGAGAAATAGGAGCAGGGATGTTTGTTACATTATTCTTTGAAATAAAAAGAAGAAATTGAAACTAATCTGACTATACATCCTGTCTTGGTCCCTTCCGGCTGCTATAACAGAATACCACAGACTTGGTGGCTCATAAACAACAGAAACATTTCTCACAGTTCTGAAAGCTACAAGTCCAAGATGGATGTGCAGGCAGATGCAGTGACTGGGGAGCGCCCACCTCCTGGGTCACAGATGGCTGTCCTCTCACTGTAACCTCACATGGTGGGAGGGGCAAGGGCGTTCTCTGGAGCCTCTGTTATAAGGGCACAAACCTATTCCTAAAGGCCCCACCCTCCTGACCTAATCATCTCCCAAAGGCCCCACCTCCTAATACCATCACCTTGAGAGTTAGGATCTCAACATATGGATTTGGGGGGGACACAAACATTCAACCCATTGCACATGCATTACATAATGAGGTGTCATCAAAAGCATCTGTTCCAGGGGCAGTCCATCGCTCTACCATGTACCGTTTCCCCATCTGCACAATGGGCATAAATGATAACACTCACAACGGTCTGTCGAGAGGGTCAAATGAGAAGATACATGTAGAAGGGCCCAGCACTCAGCCAATGTCAGCGGGTCCTGTCTCTGCGGGCCCTTGTGTAAATGTTTGCAAAGATGCTTTGGTACTCCTCTTAGGGGGGCAGCTAATAATTTGGCCCAAGCATGGGGACCTGGATGGCCGATCCAAACTCTGGGGGATTCTCAGAAGGCTAAAGGCAGAGGGAAAATCACAAGAAAGGAAAACAATAAACCAATATCTCCTATGAATATGGATGTAAAAAATCCTCAACAAAAATATTAGCAAACTGAATACAGCAACAGAAAAAAAGAATTATACACCACGACCAAGTGGAATTTGTCCCAGGAATGTAAGGTTGGTTCAGCATCGGAAAGTCAAGTAATGCATCATGTCGACAGAACAAAAAACAAAAATCACAGGATCATCTCCATTGACACAGAATAAGCCTTTGACAAAATTCAACACCCTTTCACGATAAAAATACTCAACAAACTAGGAGCAGAAGGGAACTTCCTCAATCTGTTCAAGGCCGTCTACAAAAAGCCCACCACTAACATCATCCTTAATAGTGAAAGACTGGATGTGTCCCCCTAAAATCAAGAACAGGACAAGGACTTCTGTTCTCACCACTTCTACTCAACATTGTACTGGAGCTTCTAGCCAGGGCAATCAGTCAATTAAAAGAAAAAAAGGCATCCAGATGGAAAGGGAGAAGTAAAACTATCTCTATTCACAGATGACATGACTTTCATACAGACAATCCTAAGGAATCCACTAAAAAGCTTCTAAAACTAATAAAGAAGTTCAGCAACGTTGCAGGACACAAGATCAATATATAAATATCAATTGTATTACTATATACTTGCAATGAACAATCCAAAAATAAAATTTCAAAAACAACTATATTAACACAGACGGCTGTCCTCTCACTGTAACCTCACATGGCATTAAAAAGAACAAAATAGGGATAAATTTAACAAAAGAAGTACAAAACTTGCACACTGAAAACTACAAAACGTTGAAAAAAATTAAAGAAAATCTAAATAATTGGAAAAACATCCCATGTTCATGGATTGGAAGACTTAATATTGTTAAGATGGTGATACATCCCAAACTGTTCTACAGATTCAATGAAATCCCCGTCAGAAACCCAGATAACTTCTTTACAAAAATTGACAAGCTGATTCTAAAATTCATATAGAATTGCAAGGGACCATGGCGGACAGCCAAAACCATCTTGAAAAAGAAGAACAAAGGAGGAGGACTCCCACTTCCTGATTTCAAAACTTACTACAAAGCAGCAGTAATCATGACAGTGCGGTACCGGTCTGAAGACAGACACGTGAATCAATGGAACAGAATTGAGAGTCCAGAAATGAACCCACACATCTATGGTCAACTGATTTTTAACAAGGGGGCCAAGACCATCCAATGGGAAACGAATAGTCTTTTCAACAAACGGTGCTGGAACAACTGGACAGCCACGTGCAAAAGAACGAAGTTGGGTGGCCAGCCCTGGGGCCCAGTGGTTAAAGTTCCGTGCGCTCCGCTTCAGTGACCCAGGTTCATGGGTTCAGATCCCAGGCACGGACCTACTCCACTCAGCAGCCATACTGTGGAGGCATCCCACATACAAAATAGAGGAAGATTGGCACAGATGTTAGCGCAGGGCCAATCCTCCTCAGCAAAAAGAAAGAAAGAATGAAGTTGGACCCTTACCTTACACAATATACAAAAATTTATTCAAAATGGATCAAAGACCTCAATGTAAGAGCTAAAACTATAAAACTCAGAAGAAAATAAGGAGTAAATATTCATGACCTTGGATTTGGTGATTCCTGACCTTTCTCACCATCTCACTATCTCTGATGGCTGTGCTCCAGCACAGTGCATGACATGGGGTAAGTACCAAGAGGGTTAATGTTGAATGAATAGGATTTTCCCTCCAGAAGGAAGATTAATGATTAGCCCTCACAGTGTGCAGACCCTGCTCTAACATGTGATCCACATGTATGACTCAGTCTTCACAACAGCCCCTAAGATAGGTGCTACTGTTAGACCCATCTTACGGATGAGGACACTGAGGTTCAGAGGAGGTCAGCAACTTGCCCCAAGTCACACAGCTCTAAATGACAGCTGGAATTCGACTCCAGGCCACCTGACTCTGGAGCCCAAGCCCTCAATCATTACACTCTACCATCTCACAAAAATATTCATCTAGATGCTTGAACTAAGAGGAAGCAGGGATCCTCCAAGCAGAGAGGAGGTCTGGGCTCTGGTTCCAGGCTGCACTAAATGTGCTGTGCATCGAGAGGAAGTCCTGTCTCCCCACTGGAACCCGGTTTCCCCATCCCAACAGTGAGCAGGCTGGACTGGATGGTCTCAGAAGGCCTTTCTGACTCGGACCTTCTGTGAGGTATCCATGCGCCCCCGTGAGCCTTCGGGACACAGTGGTCCCTGTTAGCAGCGCTGTCCCACCCCGATGCCGACCTAAGAGAAACAAATCTCAGTTGTTGGGAGCCCCCAGAGAGGAAGGAAGAGGCGCGGGCTGGTGAGAGTTTGGGCAAACAGGCCGTCTGACTCGGGGTGGAAACTAGGGCAGTCTGTTTGGAGAACAATTTTGCAGCGTGTATCCAAACGTAAGATTCACTGACACTTGAACCCAGCGAGTCCCCTTCTGGGTCTCTGTCCTCCCGAAGTGCTCTCACGCGCCCACCGAGACGCCCAGGGGCGTTCACTGCAGCGATCCTCACCTGTGATCTCAGCAGGCTGGAGACAAAGGTCCCTCAGCGGGGAAGTGGTTCACCGAAATCCTCCGCACAGCTTCACAAGGGGCGGGTTTGTATCTGCTGAATGGAAAGGAGGTCCTCAAAATATTGCTGAGTGAAAAAAAACCCAGAGCAATACATTAGCATGATCACATTAGTGTTGGAAAAAAAACTTGAATATGAACGTGTGTGTATTGACGTAAGTGCACGGAGAGAGGTCCGGAAGAAAGACACGTAACCTCGGGGTTGGGGGTGGATAGAGCAGGGAGGGTGAAGGGGCCTCTCCTTTGACGGCCTCTGCACTACTTCTGATTGTATGGATTTCTCATGGTGCAAAGATATTCTTGTTTTTCCCTGTATAATTCTTTTAAACAAACTAAAATTCAAAAAAGAAATAAAACAAGGAGTGGGAGCACGGCTGGCGCCTGCCTCATCTTCTCTGTGGCACTTGTCATCACTTCACATGCTCCCTGCTGAATTTTGTATTGCCTGAGCCATTGTCTGCCCCCCATGTCCACAGAGGCTGGAATTTTTGCCGAGGATAAAGCCAGGTACACATCAGCCACTTCAGTGATATTTGTTGAATGAATGAATGAATGAGTGAGTGAGTGATCAGCCTCTCTATCCAACCCCAGGTGGGACTGAAGCCAAGAAACACACACACACACACACACACACACACACCTATCTCTGGTGTGGGCTGAACAAGGCCCCTGCTGACACTCTTTCCTCCCTTCCTCCTCCCCCTCCTCCATTCCACAGACTCCGCCTGACAGGACTCAGTGCAGATACCTCCTCTTTCCAGAAGCCTTCTCTTATCATTCAGTGATTCACTCAACCATCAGTCACTGAGCATCTGCTCCAGGCCAGGCCCCGAGCTGGGTGCTGGGGACACAGCAGAAGGCAGGGCATACACGAGCCCTGTGCTCAGAGCGCTCACAGCTGTGCGGACCCCCTTTCCCCCAAGATGCATGCTCTGCCCTGCACTTTTGGGGTGCCACCACACACCACCTTCTACTTGGGTGAGCGGCAAGGGGCTGGGAAGTGGCTGATTTGTCCTTTGGCTGGGGCACAAGGAGGCCTTCCATGTCATCCAGCAGATGGAGCGGGAGGGAGTGGAGTGAGGGGCCCAGCACCCCCAGGACACGTGTCTTGGTTGCTCACTACTCATCTACTGATACGGGATAATTCTCATGAAATGACAAAAGCTTGTTTCTCCATGACAGAGTCCCAAGGAGAAAGCAGACCGCTAATGCTGGTGGTAGGAATGAAGAGAAGGAGAAGCAGTTTAAGAAAGCAAAGAATGGGGTCAGTTAAGAGGCACAACATTACGTAAATCTGGGCATGAAGCTGTGTTGAGTCCACAATTGCTCTACATGGAAACAAGGAAAAGCAAATCACAAGACTGCTTCGGAGAAGAGCTCAAAAGATGGGGAGACGGCTCGTCAAACGAGAAAGAAAACTTTAGGCAGAGTTTCAAAATGGCAGAACTTATTTTAAGACCGGCCTTGACTGAGACAACTGGTGAACTTTGAGTATGGACTGTCTATTAGATAACAGTATCGGGGCAGCACTAACTTCCCCAGATTGGATTATTACACTTGGATATGCAAGGGAAAGTGCCTGTTTTCAGATATTCTCTGAAATATTCAGGCATGTGAAGGGTCATGATACCTGTGCTTTCTCTCCAAGGAGTCAGCAATAATCACAATTCTACATACACATAGAAAGAGAGAGAAAGCAAAATGCTAGCAATTGGTGAATACAGGTGACAGTGAACAGGTATTCGTTGCACTATTCTTGCAGCTTTATATAGGCTGGAAACTTTTCCCCCAAAAAAGTATTCTTAAATAAAAAGTGCCATCTTCCTCTGTCTTGTTCATGCTGTGTGTGTGTATGTGTGTGTGTGTGTGTGTGTGTGTGTGTGTGTGTTGGTGATATGGGCAGTCCTCACCTACTGGCCACCCCTTTGAAGACTGGCTCCTCCTGTCCAAATCAGCCTGAGCGGGTGCTCTGGGTTGTGGCCACCTGGCTCTGACTTGTGACTTACTTGTCACAGCCTCTTTCCCTCCATGAAACTGCTCTGGTTACAGTCCCGCTCTACCCTGCCTCTTCTGTCCCCTTCCCACCAGTTTTCTCAAACTTGTCTTCCCCTCCTTGAATGGGGAAGCAGAAATTTGGAGCCCCTGCCTCATCCCCTGCAGAGTGACATGGGCTCCCAGGGGTGAACTAATTCCAGCCCCTCAGGCAGGAAGCAGCCCCTCCCAGCCCCTCCCCACCACCAGCAAGCGTAGGGGTGAGATGCAATTCTGGCCACTGCTCTGGTCCATTTCTCTGCCCACACAACCACTGGGGGTCTGAGATCTTTGGTATGGATGTGCAAATCTGTGGCCACCTGCTCCTGTACAAGCAATGACCTTGTCAAGTATGGGTCGTGTATCCATTATCTATTGCTGCAATAATAACTTATAACGAACTACCCTAAAATTCAGTGGCTTACCTAACTACCATTTACTATCCTTCACACGTCTACAGGTCAAACGGGCAGTTCTGATCTAGGCCGGGCACAGCAGGACTCACCGATGCGCCTGTGGTCAGCTGCAGGACGACTGACTGATGGCTTTGCGCATCCCACCGGGGCTCCCTCCCAAGACCTCGCCTAGAGCAGCTTGACTGACTCTTCTCCGCTCCACGTGCTCCCTCATCCTCCAGGCGACTCGCCCAGGCTTGTTCTCTTGCAGAGACAAAAGCCAAGAAGGACAGAGCTCCGATCTAGCACAGGTCACTTCCACCGGATTCTATTGGCCACAGCAACTCACACGTTCAAGGGGTGGGGCAATAAACAGACTCCACTCAGGCTGAAGGAGACGCTGCAGAGTCACA
This sequence comes from Tapirus indicus, assembly GCA_031878705.1. Lineage (NCBI taxonomy): Eukaryota > Metazoa > Chordata > Mammalia > Perissodactyla > Tapiridae > Tapirus > Tapirus indicus. The sequence continues at coordinate 32,873,900 of CM062927.1, forward strand.
CTGTCCTGGATGCGTGGAGGGGGAGAACCGGGGCCAACTTTGCAAGTGGCCTGCCAAAACCTGTGTGTGCCCCTGGGTCTGTCCGTATGTGCATGCCCGAAGGCGCGGGCTTGTGGGAGTGCACGTGCACTAGAAATACAGAAACTGTTTCCACCACAGAGCGGCTCCTCTCACACTCAGGATTGTTAATGCTGGGCTCCTCCATCCTCCCAAACACCTCTTGGCCGCAGCCCACCATCACTGGTGGCAGTACTACCTGGAAACTCCTGGCAGAGTCCCTGCCCAGACCCGGTGCTTCGCACAGTTGTAGAATAAATTAACCTCTGGTAACCCTGCCAGGGGGGCTGGCTCCATAATTTGTGGGACCCCGTGCAAAATGAAAATGCGGAGTCCTTTATTCCAAGATCATTAAAAATGTCAAGACAGTGACAGCAGAGCATTAAACCAAGCACAGAGCCCTGCTTAGCGTGGGGCCCTCCACAGGTCACACTCATGAAGCCAGCCCTGCCTGCCAGGCCTCCTCAGCTGGCCTGACCCTGGCCATCCCACCTGGGCTGTGGGAGTTACCACAAGCAGGTGCTGGGCCCACCTTCATTCATTCATTCATTCATTCAATACAGATTTATCTTATTACTGAGTGTCTCCTACCCCCAGGGACTGTTGTGAGTGCTGGGGATGCAGCAGTGGGCAGACAAGTCCCTGCCCTCATGGAACTTACATTCCCGAGCGGGAGACAAACGACAAGCAAGATGAATACATATGCCATATGTCAGACGGTGAGCAGGGCTATGAAGCAGAAACAAAGCAGGAAGAGACACAGGAAGTATGGGGCAGGCCCCAGGGGGCTGGTAAGGAGGCGGAATAATAATTAGAGGGGGCAGGGAAAGCTTCACTGAAAAGATGTCTTCTCAGTAAGGATGTGAAGGAAGTGAGGGACTGGTCCATGCCCAGGGAATTGGGGGTGGAAGGGCATTCCAGGGGACAGTGAGTGCAAAGGCCCTGAGGCAGGAGCCCAGCTGGAGTAGTCACAGAACAGGAGTCCTTGTGCTGAGAGGGAGGAGAAAGGGGGAGAGAGTAGGAGGGGAGGTCAGAAGGGGAGGGGTTCAGAGGGGGAGGGGACAGAGGGGGAGGGGTCAGGGGGAGGGGTCAGAGGGTCAGATGTGCAGGGCCTTGTTGGTCATGCCAAGGAGTTTGGTTTTCACTCTAAAGAGAAAAGGGGAGCCATGGGAGGGTTTTGAGCGGAGGAATGACCTGGCCTAGACTCATTTACGAAGGATCGGCCTGGCTGCTGAGTGGAGGGTAGGTGGGGTTGGGAAGGCCAGGGCAGAAGCTGGGAGCCGATCAGGAGCCGCCCGCCGCCGCCACCTTGCACCATTCTAGTCCAGGCCATCCGGCCCAGCGGCAACACCTGGGACTCGCCCGTGTGGGCTTCTGCAGCCAGCACTGAGACCGCAGCAGGGAATTAATATCCAGGGTTGAAGATGAGATACGCCAGCTTCCTCACCTCCACGCAGGACAATCCCAAAGTGTGCCCCACAGCGCCATCCCGGGGTCCCCAGCAGGACTGCGCCCAGTTGCCCATAAGAGGTCACTCGCTTTCATGATCTTCCTTCCTTTCTCTCCCATTGCTTCCTGCGGCTGCTTCCCAAAGAAACCACTTGCCCTCAAACCCTTGTCTCAGATGTGCTTCTGGGAGGACCCTCACTAAGACAGAAGGATGGCAGGACCCTGGGGAGTGTGGGAGGGGCAGGGGGAGGGGCATCACCTAGGGAGAGGGGGCGCGGGCTGGAGTGGGCGTCAGAGACGGTAAGAGGGGTCAGATTCTGGCTACATTGGAGAGGGATTTAAGACAAACAGGATGTAGGGTCTATAGGCTTAAGGCACCTGTTTTCACCCCTGCCCGTGTGTCTTTGCCCCCCTAAAAACAGGTGCCCAGGCCTGAGGGGGGTTCAGCCTCCTGGGGACCAGGCGGGGGGACTGTGGCCTGGACACAGGCCCTCGGTGCCCAGCCGCCAGCCCGCGTCCTGCGGGGCGGAGGGGCTGAGGCGTGAGGAGTTAATGAGGTCCCAGGCTGAAGCACACCCCGCTGAAGATGACAAACGAACAGCATTACAGCCCGTTCCCACAATTACTATCAGTCGGCTGTAATATAAATATGCAAATTCCCTGGGCTTGAACTTTAACACCCTCTGTAGAGACCATTCATCTCTTTAAAGTATTAATTTAAGTTGTAAAAGGGCCCATACATCACCGCGTGTCATTTTGAAAACAAATATTAATCAATTTTACCCTCGGAATTGCTTCGGCGGAGGCGGCCCGCGTTCCTGCGGAGCAAGGGGCAGCGGCGAGGATTTACATATTCATCCGAGCTTAAGGAAGGCCGAGATAATGCGAGAACAACCCCGAACCCGGGCCTCCAGACCTTATCTGCCGCCCGGCTGGCCGTGCTGCTTGCGTTGGCCACACCGCCATGCAGATGAGGCCCGCGCGCTATCTGGGTGACCTTGAACGCCCGGACAGGAGGCGGAGGCCCCCAACTTCTCTCCGCCCAGAAACGACAAAGTATCGCCACAGGATGGGCTCGCCCTCCCCAGACAGTGGAGGAACAGCTCTGGGTCCTGAGCGGGGCAGGCTGGTGGCTGAGCTCACTATCCTAAGAACCTGGAACCGGGAGGAGTGGAAGGGTGGCTCCAGCCTTCAGGGGTGGGGACCTTTGCAGGTGGCGTTCTTCTGGGGACAGGAAAGGGCTTTGCAGTCATTTAGGCCTGGGTTGAAAAACTGTCTGCGTGCACACGCTGTGTCAGTTTGCGTAGGTTGTTAGCTCTCTGAGCCTCAGTGAGCTCATCTGAGAAATGGACCTAAATATTAAAGATATCAACTCATAGGCCCGTCGTCAGGATTGAGAATTATCTGTGGAAAGCTCCCAGCACAGAATGGGAATACAGTAAGAGCTCAAACTGCATTATTGACAGTAATTATTATCCTCAGTGATTCCCGGTACTGACCATTCTCCTCTCCTCGTCAGCCCCTCCTGCCACTTCTCCATCCTTGCATTTGAAGTGGGTTTAGAGGGACAGCAGCCTCCCGCACCCCCCACCCCAAATTCCACAGTCTGAGCCACACAGAATCTCCTGCCACCTGCCTGAATATCCGCCACTTCTTTACGAAGGGACAGGGCCTCCACAAAGTTTCTGGGATGAAATGCGAGTCCAGGTGAAAGGTTCATGGCCCCCAGACCACAGGCTCTGACCGGCCCCCGCTTGCCCCAGGGAGACGACGCCATTCCTTGAATCAGCCCCCTGCGGCCCGGTTTCCAGGAGCCACCTGGACCCAGCTCAGCGCAAGGCTGCTGCTGTTCCCTGGTCCAGCCAGCAGAGGGCACACTGCACCTGGACAGGTGCATGAGGGGGAATCTTCATTCCACGGTGGCCTGCACACGTTTGTGGGCACCCACTGCACTGTATGTGTGTACATGCACGCTCATGCCAAAAAGGACACTCGCCGTGTGGTCGATCTCCACATCACACCCCAGAAAACCCCGCCCCCCTTCCTCTGCCCACCTGCAAGTTTGGGCAGGTCTTTCCTGATGGACTCCCCGTGTGCACCTGTGCACAGCTGCAGGGTCCTCCTGGGGATGTTACGCTGACCAGTGAATACTGTCCACCACCTCCTGGGAATGCTGGGTGTCAGCCAATGTCAAGCATTCACCGGGACAGCTGCCGATCCTGGCTCAAGTGAGAAATAGGAACCGCTCCCCACCCTTCTCCCCGATGCAAGACGCAACTCATTTCAACTCATTAGGGCCAGAGAAACTTATTTCATCACTTCCAAGCCTGGGGCGGGATTCAGGACCCTCAGGGATACAGTGAAACCCCAGCCCCACAGATGAATCTGAACCAAGCGTGTCCACACGTGTAGGTGGAACCACGTGTAAGTATGCACCTGTGTATATTGAATTACACGTGATTGTGCATTCACATGTGTGTGCTGGGCCACATGTGAGTGTGCGCACATTTGTGTCCGATTACATGTAAGTGTACGCACGTGTATGTGCTGGGCCACACGTAAGCATTGCATGCTCTCAAGCATGTGTTGAACTACAGGTAAGTGTATGCACACGTGTGTGTTGGTCTGTGAGATTATGTGCAAAGAATGACAACCAGAGATAATGACAGGAAAAAATTAAGCACAATCCATGGTCAAAAAAGAAATCCTTGTTCACAACACCCGACATTCAAATTTTAATTCACCAAACATTCATCCACACGTGTTTATTAAGGGTCTAACAAGTTTCAGGTGGATATCCTGTCAGGAGGCCCAAGGGCTGAGCTGTGGGGGTGCAGCAGGCTGCTCAAGTTGTCACGTTGTTCTTCAAACCTGAGGCAGAGCTCCAGGCTCTGAATGAAGGTGTGTTGTGGCAAAGTCAGGAAACCCAATCCAAGTCCTTCACTTCTGCCCTGCAGCTCAGAAATTAACATGGTCATTCCCTGATGCTTAAGGAGAGCCCAGGATTTTGAAGGACAGTGATAACATAGAGATGGAAAATTCCAGAAAACAGGTACTTTTTTTTAAAGGGCAGAAAAGATTTTTTTCCAAAAGGAATGTTGAAATATGTTGGCCTTTGCCAGGAAATCTATCTTCAGACACAAGCCATATTTCCCATACAGGCCCGGGGTCCCTTGTCGGTAGGTCTCCAAGTTCCTGGAAGTAAATTACCCATCAGCTGAGCAGCAAGGACAGTGACAGTGGGCAGGTCACATCCTGTGCTTCCCCTTCCTCACCTGTGAAACGGATACCATCAGCACCTCTCTGAGAGAATTGCTGTGAGTCCTGGTACGTGACAACACTCAGTAATGTCAACTGTCATTGATCATCATCATCGTTAATCAAAGCCAGCAGACATTTGATTTTATCACAGCGTGGGGGTTTTACATTTTTTTAATTCAATGCCAACACTAAAAATTAAAACAGTTAACATAAAAATTCTGAATTCCAGCTTCCCTTAAAAAATCCAAACCTCTGGGTCTGCAGGGCCTGCATTCACCTATGGCAACGGTCAGCCGCAGGTGAGTGGTGGTCATGCCTCCAGCTTGCCACAGTCCTCACCTGGCCCACTTGCTCATCTCTGCTGCTTCCTGGCCCGAGTGTGAATCTGAGTGTGAGGACCTTGACATCCTACTCATTCCCCTCAGTAAACAGATGGGAAGCCTGAGGCCACAGCTGGGCCCCAGCAGTGCCCCCAACCCCTGGCCCAGAACCCTTTCCACCCTCCCCTACTAAATTCTTTCGGGTCACAAGACCAGAGGGAGGCTGAAGTCTCAGCTTCAATCTTTCCAGGCTCTAGGAGACCCATTCCCTCTCTTACTCGGCATGATGAGATTTCCAGAGATGGATGGGACATTGGTTAGGGTGGGGCTGGGGGTGTTGCAGGACTGTGTGGCTTGTCTGCCGTTTAATATTTTAGCCTCTCTTCCGCGTGCTTTTGCATTTAACGTATTACCAATATTAAGGCAAAGTAGACCTATTAGACAATTACACGAGGGAGCTCAGCTGCTACCATAAAGCCAATGAAGTTATGACAGCAGGGCCCGGGAGGAATCAAAGCTGAGTAAACCCTGTCGAGGCTGCTGACAAATGATGATAAAGTGATCGCGGGTGCCAGTGCGTGATGGAAATTGACAAGGTGAGCCTCCCCACCTAATGAACAGTTGCAACCCTTGCTCCCAATGAAATGCACGGCAAGTTTAATCTCAATAAGCATCAAAATAAATTTGCTTCCACGTTTAGAAAGGACACGGACACGTGGGCTGGAGGAGCGGCCAACATAAAAGGGCCCCCGGTGTGTGGTGTGAGGGTGGCAGTGCAGGTTCTGGGGGCTTCCCCATAGACAGTATCCCCAGTTCACCTCCAGTGCCCACCCGTCCTGCTCCCAGAACAGAAACCGAGGCTTGGGTGGCACCTATGTCCCAACGACCTGAACCGCTCCGGGAGCAACTGTCTCCATGACTCCTATTAAGTGTGCACAGTTCTGGATTCTTATAAAGTAATGTCAGTTATAGAACAATACCAGCCAGCCAGACAAGACACATTTTACAGGAACAAGGCGGGTGGCGTGGGGTGGGGGAGACACCCCCCCACCAACCCTCGGAATACAATGCACCAGCTGCACATTAATAAATATGTAATGTTTGATTAGAAATATGTATAGTATTTTTCCCTCCCCAAATGCCGGCTCGCCCTCAGGCAGGAGACAGGATCTGGCCCACACTGACGGGTTTCTTTCTTGCTTGCTTTGAAAATACAAACTTGAATGTTTTCCTGTCCCAGCTGTTTCCCATTGTTGCTGTTTATCAGCTTGAAGGATGAACAGTGGAATAAAAAAACACGCTTGCATTTCAAATGTGCCAGTCAGTCACTCCATTGTTCAAAGAAGAAAGCTTAATTGTCTGTGCTGGCAAACTTCTTTTTGGTGAATGTCCAGGTTTTAAGAAAAGCTATTCAGCTGTGCAATTTGTTTAATACATGCAGAGAAAAGCATATAAAATCACACGTTTTCTGAAAAAAAAATGAAATAAGGGGACAAGAGGAATTTTGGAAAAGAATGAGTTACACATTGAAGTTCCCCAACTTGCCCACCGGGGCATCGGTTTCTCCTCCTCCGTGAAGTCTCTTCTGGGACTCGGCGAAGAGTCCTGCCCGTGGCTGGGCTCGGTGCTGGCACACGGCGCCCCTCAGAGCCGGCAGCAGAAGCCGTGGAGCGTGCCCTTCAAACCTGCCCTCTCTGCCGATTCCACCAACTTCTGTGCGACCGGCTCCTGCTTTCTAGGAGTGAGGTACAGACACAGCCAGTGATGCTCCAGACTTGTCTGGAAAGTTTCTTCTGGAGCCCTCTCCAGATTTAAAACTATGGTGAGAAGAAGTTTCTGTGGATAAGGCTAGGTATGCCCACAGCAGACGAGGCCCTGTGACCACAGCTCAGCCAGAGCCTGTCTGGTGGGTGCACAGGGGCATGCCGGGGCGCCCCCTACAGGCACCCACCCGGATGGGGGCAAGTGGAATCTGTGGTGGCCTGGTCAGCTGTGGGGAGAACCGCCCTACGTCAAACAGACCCGCCGTTCACAAGGCAGCTGGTCTGCTCGGGTTGAATGCTCTCAGCTTACCATCCAAAGGAAGCCGGCCCAAGAGGCTTCCACGTCGAAGCAGGATGCTAGGGGCAGGAGACTGATTAGAGCATCCAGTAGCCGTAGGGAGACCCTCTGTGTCCCTTCCAGACCCAAGTGTCTGAGAAACTGCCCCTAAGATGTAGATGACTGATGTCAGATCTCATCTGTGAGCAGAGGAGGAGGAGAAACTGGACACGATGCAGTTGAGGGGACACCACAGAACTGAGGGAAAGGGCCTCAAAGTGGGGTGGAAATAAAGGCCAGTGTCAAAATTTAACCAGAGGGTGACATTATTACCCGTCTCAATCTCTCTCTGTCTTCCCAGATTTGACCTCTGCAATGTTTTTCTATACTAGAAAGGAATGGTCAGCCACAAGCATCATTACAGCCCAAGTCATTACAATGTCCTCTGAATTTTTGAACATGCCATGTCATGCCCTGTGTCGTTCACAGACACCCTGTGAGGTCAATGTCACCATTACCTCCGAACAGGAGAGAACAAGAGGCTCAGAGAGGGGAACAATTTTCCCAGGGTCCCACAGCTTCCAAGTGGTGGCGTGAGAACGTGGGTCCTGGTCCACCTGTGTCTGTAAAGAGAATCGCAGGTGGGAAAGGTTAACCAGAGCCTGCCCACGTTCTCCGCTTCCAAATCAGCACCCTCCTCAGAGTGGCTGAGGACCGGCTGGGGGCAGCCCCCGGGGGCTGGACATCAGATCCAAGGCGCGACCCAGGAAGCCTGTTTCCCGGATCGGCTCCCTCTCACGCTCTCCACAATGACGATTTCAGATATCTCCCCTTTCTGGAACCCGTTGGTTCCTCTTTTCAACCTTCTCATGTCCTATCTCACGGCGAACATAGTAGGAACAAATGAGACCGCAGCTCGTGTTCTACCACCAAACCTGTGAAGTTCTGCCTGCCTTGACCCGTGCTGCCTGTCTAAAGCCAGCCCCACCACCGACCTTTGAGCCCAGCCCCTCATCGTCCCCAAGGGACCACACCGCATCAGTTATCGCCTCTTCCCTGGCGTGTCTGCAACGCTGGCTCCTGCCCCACCATGGAAACTTGTTTAAGATTCTCTGGCTTGAGAAAAATGAATACACAAAACAATAGGATCAGGAGGACATCCTAGGCATTTCCATCTCCCTGTCCTCCCGCCCCGACCCCCGGAAAAGAAAAGCCATATTTAAAAAGAGAAAGAGTGAGTCCATAACTGCACTGGAGAAACAAGAACTCGTCCACAATTCCTAGAAGATGGGAAGCAGATGGGATGGGGTTGGCAGGAGCAGAGGAAACCACAATGAAAACTACCAGAGCTGGGGCCGCCCGGTGGCGCAGCGGTTTAGTCCGCGCTTGGCAGCCCGGGGTTCGCAGGTTCAGATCCCGGGCGCCCGCCGATGCACTGCCTGTCAGCCACGCCGTGGTGGCGTCCCATATAAAGTAGAGGAAGTTGGGCACAATGTTAGCCCAGGGCCAGTCTTCCTCAGCAAAAAGAAAGAGAGAGGAGGATTGGACGGATGTTAGCTCAGGGCTGGTCTTCCTCACAAAAAAAAAAAAAAAAAACCACCAGAGCCAGAGCCGCTGAGAAAGGAAGAGAAGACCCAAAGTAACCTGTGTTCCAATGAAACAAATCCCGCAAGCAGTGGGTGGGGCAATCAGAGAAATTAGTAAAATAACGATGCCCAGAATCAGTCTTCACTGGAGCCGAAGGAGCCCACCTGCCCCCGTGCACCAGACAGGAGGCTGCAGCAACACTTAAGCCCGGGTCAAAATACAAGGATTGCACGCTAGAGAAATCGAACCCACTTCTGCGGTCACTTTTACCTTCTGATTTGCCAAGTGGAGGTACAGCCACCTTCACTGAGGACCCAGAAACATTTCTTTTCATCCAAGCCTAAAGAGTCGGGTCATGATGTAAGTACAATCCCAGAAACCCTACAGGCTCATTCACGATGAAAACAAGTATAAAATACCTGGGGAAAAAAACTACCAAGAAATGTTCAGGACCTATGAGAAAAAAATCTATAAAAATTTACTGTGGGACATAAAAGAAGACCTGAATAAATGGAAAGGCACAACCATAGACCTGGATGGAAACACTCAATATTGTGAAGATGTCAGATCTCTTCAAATCAAACTATAAATTCACTATCAGCCCAATCACTATCCCTACAGGATTTTTTATGGAACCAGACAAGCCAATGGTAATTATCATTTGAAAGAGAAAAACAATTGTTTGGTCATTTGTTCAACCAAATATTACAATAGACCATAAAGTATTTAAAAGAGCATGAAACAGATGAAATTAGGCAAAGAAACCAAAAAACAGAATAGAAAGTCCAGAAATAGACATGTGTATTAGAAAAAATCAGGGAAATGATGGAATTTTAAATATATGAAATTGTGACATCTGGCTCTCCGTTTGAAAAAAATGTCTGATCCCTACCTCACATCATGTATTAAAATAAATTCCTACCAGATTAAGAAGCTAACTATAAAAGAAAAATCTAGAAAAGTATTAGAAGATACCATGTGTTGTATTTGATGTGAATTTGAATGATGTGATTTTGAAATCATGTAATGTAAAAATAATAATGTCTCCATATTACATGCAAAATTTGAAATCCCTCTAGAGTAAAACAACTCATCAAGAACTGTGTCATTTCAAAACCAGTAGGCAAAGGGAGCTGAACCACGTTTATATTGCTCTGACGTGGCGATGCCTCTTTAGCTGGTGGAAAGAAGGACCTGCCATCTTCTGTCATTACTGTATCACCCATGCAGTTGTTCCCCCATCACAACTTCTGACAGTAAGTTTGGGGACTAATGTGCATTGTCATTGACATTAACTGATTTTATGATTCAAAATATATTTTAGTCTTTTAACAAAATCATCCAAACATTTGTTAAAGGGTGGAGTTTGTGCTAACACACACACCCCCCCTAAACATCAGTAACTCTGGGCTGGAGAATGGAGGGGATAAAGTTATTCTGAAGACCAAACAACCACCATGATGTGCTGTGAATTTAAGAGTGCACGCTCTGTGAAACGTCAGAAACATTGCTGAGAAAATTCACTACCATTATAGAGTCGTGCATTCCAAGAACACAACACACGCCACCCCATGGAACAACCAGTCTTTAATTATGCTGGCTTTGAATTATATGGGGTCTTCAGGATGCTGTGTCCCCTCCCAGAGCCCCTTTCTGGCCCCCAGCTGCCCCTTCTCTGGAGAATTGCCCTCAGCAGATGGGACCTACTTTGCCTTGGAAGTTAAACCCCAGCAGGCAGCAAGGACAGCCCTCAGCCCATGGCTGGCTGACTAGGGGGTACAAAAGACTCTGGCCTCAAGTGGGGACATTTGCAGTGTGACCATCGCTGTGGCCCAGACAAAACTGGACTTTCCTGAAGTTACTGCCTTACCCGGCTCTTTCTCCTCTTATCCTGCCGGGTTCCCTCCCTTCGGGCTTTTCTGGAAGAGAACACGCTCAGTTAATCATTTGCTCCTGAATCCTTGTCTCAAGCTCTGCTTCTAGGGAACCTGAGCTAATATAGTAGGTACCAGGAGTGGTCCTAGGAAACAGACTCCAGGGATGGGATTCGGAAGTCACCAGCTGGCCAGGAATGACGACCCCATTGCTGGTGGTGGTGGAGAATCGTCTGTGGCATGCGGTGGCAGCGCAGTTGCTGAGACGTCCACCTGTGGCCCACCTGTGGCATGGGATTCAGGCAGGGGGTGCACTGCCTTGTGCAGGAGCTCTGCTGTTTGAGACGTGTGGGAGAAAAAGGACATAGAACTGGGTGACTGTTGACGAACGCCAGTGATGCCTCACAAAGAGGAAAAGACAGGCTCAGGGCGATTAATCACAAGGTGAAGCAAGCTGGGAGAGACCCAGGGCCCTGTGGCAGCGTTCCAGAACTCCTTGTCCTCTGCAGCCACAGGCAGACAGAGCTGACCACCAGGAAGAGAACTGCAGAGAGATCTCAATTCTCAGCCTAGGCAAGTTTGCTACAGCAAAGTCGGGCCCCTGGTAGGGAAGGGGTAGGACTCTGAAACTGGGGATCAGGTCATCTGAGTATGTGCACTTGAGAACTTGGAGTCCTCTGGGTCTGCAGAGGTGGCCCACTCCGCCTTGTGAGAAGAATGTCCAAGAAGCCTCAAACGAGGCTGACAAGACGGCGTCGGCCCTCCTTGGGATCTGCTGCCACCTCCCCTCCTGGCCACCAGACGAATTTCTAGGGTCAAACCTCAGCATGAGGGGCCGGCCCGGTGGCATAGCAGTTAAGTTTGCACACTCTGCTTTGGTGGCCCAGGTTTTGCGGGTTGGGATCCCGGGCGCGGACAGACGCACTACGTGTCAGCCATGCCGTGGCGGCGTCCCATATAAAGTGGAGGAAGACGGGCACGGATGTTAGCCCAGGGCCAGTCCTCCTCAGCAAAAAGAGGAGGATTAGCAACAGATGTTAGCTCAGGGCTGGTCTTCCTCACACACAAAAAAATAATAATCTCAGCAAGAGTCAACTGTGCTAGGCCTGCTAAGGGACTGGAGGGTTTATAAGCCAAAGGAGCCACAGGCCCTGGTGAAGATGTAGGGACAGGCCTGGGAGAGCAGGCCCAGGAGTGGATCCTGGGGGTGCTGGGTCAAGGTGGACAGAATATAATGCTGGATGAGGGAATGCTTTGACACAGGGTTTAACACCCAGGAAATGGGTCTTATACACAGCTGGATTGGCTCTTAAAAGCTTAGAGAAAGTGATTGCTGATTAAATGAAGTAGAGATGCCAGAACCATGGTTACAGACGGTGGAGGAAAGGATCAACCAAGTAGTAGCCGAATTGTAGTTCTTGTGCCCACATGTGTTGTGTTGACTAGAGCAGATTAGCAGCCTCGGGTATTTGGTTTGCAGTTTCTGATCTGGCAAACGTGTCCTTTTCCATACTGTGTTAGTTTCCTCGGGCTGCTGTAACAAGTTACCACACAGTTGGTGGCTTAAAGAAATAGAAATTTATTCTCCCATGGTTCTGGAGGCCAGAACTCTGAAATCAAGGTGTCAGCAGGCCCGTGCTCCCTCTGAAGGCTCTAGGGGAGAATCCTTCCTTGCTCTTCCAGCTTCTGGTGGCTCCAGCATTCCTTGGCTTGTAGACACATCACTCCAGTCTCTGCCCCCATCTTCACATCGTCTTCTCCCCTGCTTCTCATCTTCCCTTCTCTTGTCTTCTAAGGACACTTATGGGATTTAGGGCTCACACTAATCCAAGATGATCTCATCTTGAAATCCTTAATTACATCTGAAAAGACACTTATTCCAAATAAGGTCACATTTATAGGTTCCAGATGGACATATCTTTGGGGATGGGGGTGCCCACCATTCAACCCACTACACATACCCTTCACAAATGAGGATCAGAAGCTGTTTCCATTGGAAATGGAAAATAGCATACATTTACAACTGGCCCTGGAATGCGGTAATTCTGATTTCTGTCATAATATAATCTGGAGTGACCTGGACCATCTGGGTACTTTACAGAACCTGACGTTAGTTCCCTGTCTCAATGACAACGTGTTAATTGGACCAGATGATGAGGAAGAGGCAAGTTTCTGATGCCTCAGTTAGATACATGGTCTCCAAAGGATGGGAAGTAAAGGATTCAGAGGTATGCATCAGCAACGTTTTTAAGGGTCCAGTTATCTGGTGCAGTGGAACATTCCCTCCAAAATCAAGCACAAGGATTGTGCTGTGCACCTCCTACCACTAGGAAAGAAGCCCAGGGGCTGACCCAGTGGTGTAGCAGTTAAGTTCGCACATTCCACTTTGGTGGTCCTGGGTTCGCTGGTTCGGATCCTGGGCGTGGACCTACTCACCGCTCATCAAGCCATGCTGAGGCGGCGTCCCATATAGAAGAGCTACAACTGTACAACTATGATATACAACTACATATTGGGGCTTTGGGGAGAAAAAAGGAAAAAGAGGAAGAATGGCTACAGATGTTAGCACAGGGCCAATCTTCCTCAAAACAAATGAAAGAAAGAAAGAAGCCCAGTGCTTGGTAGACCTGTTTGAATTTTGGAGGCAGCATACTCCTACACTTGGGAAGACTGCTCCTGCCCATTCTTTGAGTCCTGTGGAAGGATGTTAGTCTTAAGTGAGGCCCAAAGCAAGGAAGGTTCTACAGCAGGTCCAGCTGTGCTACAGATCCTTCAGCGTGGGCCATATGACTTGGTAGACGCCATGGTGCCATTAGAAAAGAAGAAAAGTTACAAATTAATGGCCTCAGCTTCTACCTTAAAAACTAGAAAAAGGAGAGAAAATTAAACCAAAGTAAAAGAAAGGAAATAATAAAGATTAAGGCAGAAATCAATACAATAGAAAACAGAAAAACAATAGATAGAAAAAAAATCAAGGAAACACAAGTCTATTTCTTTGAACAGATACTTAAAACCAATAAGCCTGTAGGCAGAGTGATCAAGACAGAAGAGAGACTACAAATTGCCAATGTTAGGAATGAAAGCAGAGACATAACTCATATCCTATGGAAATTAAAATGATAAACTAATATTAAGAGTAGCTTTATGCTAATAAAGTTGATAATTTAGATGAAATGGACAAATGCCTTCAAAGACACAAACTCCCAAAGCTTATCTGAAAAGAAATACATAACTTTCCATAAAGAAGTTTTATTTTTAGTTCAAAATCTTCCCATAAACAAAACTCCAAGCCGAGATGGCTTCACTGGTGAATTCTACTGAACATTTAAGGAAGAAATAATCCTCCTCCCGAAAATAGAAGAGATAATACTTGCCAACTCATTTTACGAGGCCAGCATTGCCCTGATCCCAAAACCAGACAAAGACATTGCAAGAAAAGAAACTATAGATTAATGTCCATCATGAATATAGACTCAAAAATACTTTTTAAAATATGAGCAAATAGGGGCCAGCCCAGTGGCGTAGCGGTTAAGTTCCTGAGCTCCGCTTCAGCGGCCTGGGATTTGCAGATTTGAATCCCGGGCACAGACTGATGCACCGCTCATCAGACCATGCTGTGGCGGCATTGCACATACAAAAATAGAGAAAGATGGGCACAGATGTTAGCTCAGAGCCAATTTCCCTCACCCACCCCCGGCAAAAAAATATATATATGAGCAAATAAAATTTAGCAATGTATAAAAAGAATACAACATCATGATTAAGTGGGGTTTATACCAGATATGCAAAATTGGCTTAGCATTCAAAAATGTGTCAATACACCACATTGACAGACTGAAAAAAGAAAAATGAAATGGTCATCTCAATAGATCTAATAACAGAGATTCAAAGAATGCCCACTCACACCACTTCTAGTCAACATTGTACTGGAGGTCCTAGCCCATGCAATGAGGAAAGCAAAAGAAATGAAGAGCATATATATTGGAAAGGAAGAAATAAAACTGTCTTTGTTCACCTTCAATATAATCATCTACATTAAAAAAATGGTAGCTTTTTTTCTACCATATGGTAGATTTTTTTCTATCATAAAATCTACCAAAAATCTGTTAGAACTGGTATATGAGTTTAGCATGGTCACAGGATACAAGATCAAAATACAAAAAGTCAATTATATTTCTATGTGCTAGAAATTAACAGTTGGGATTGAAATTTTTAAATGCCATGAACAATAGCTTCAATGAACATGAAATAGTTATGGATAGATCTAATAATATATGTGCAGGATTTGTGTGCTGAAAACTGTAAAACATTGCTGAAAGAAAAAATTTTTAAACCAAAATAAACACAGAGATGAATGATGTTTATGGATCAGAAGATTCAATGTTGCTAAATTGTCAGTTCTTCCCCAAATATTTCTATAGATTCAATTCAATGCCAGTCAAAATTCCAGCAGGCTTTTTGTGGAAATTGTCAGGCTGATTCTATATTTACAAGGAAAATGGAGGACCTAGAATAGCCAAAATAATTTTTAAAAAAGAAGAGAAAACTGGAGGAATCATACTAACTTCGGACTCACTACAACGCTGTCCACTATAACCATGATGGTGTGGTATTTGCATAGTGGTTCATATAGACTAATGGAACAGAGCTAAGAGTCCAGAAATAGACCCACACATACATGATCAATTTATTTTTGACAAGGTGCCAAAGGTAATGGAATGGGGAAATTATAGTTTTCAACAAATAGTGCTAAAAAATTGGGCATTTATTTCAAAAAAAGAGAGCCTCAACCCTTATGTTGTACCATATACAAAAAGTAACTTGAAATGAATCATAAACATGACGCTTCTAGATGTTAACATAGGAGAAATGTTTGTGATCTGGGTTTAGACAAATAATTTTTAGATAGAAAACAAAAAGCTCAAACCATAAAAGAAATAATTAGATTTCATCAAAATTTAAAACTCTGTTCTTAAAAAGATATTGGTAAGAAAATGAAAAGAGAAGCCACAGATTGAGAGCAAATATTTGCAAAACATGTATCTGATTAAGGTATGGATTCTCAATGGAGGTAATATCACTCTTGAGGGGGCAAAAATTGGTTCTTGGGGGACTAGAAAAAAACATTACAATGGTGTGTGGCCCTCCAAAAAGCCATAGATTTACAGTATATCTGTGGTATTAAATTTCATGGGGAGGGGCATTAGGAAAAAATGTCTACAAAGCCTCCTTAGGGGAGAGGGTAATATTTTAAAAGTATATTGAGAAACATTGGATAAAAGTCTTGTGTCTAGGGTACATAAAGAACTCTCCTACAACTCAATCACAACACAAAGAATCCAATTTTAAAATGGGCAAAAATCTGAACAGATCCTACCCCAGGAAAGATATATGGATGGTAAATAAGCACATGAAAAGATGTTCAACACTGTTAGTCATTAAAGAAATGCAAATTAAAACCACAATGAGAGACGACTGCACACCTACTAGAATGGCTAAAATTAAACATACTGACAATCCAAGCGGTGGAGCAACCAGAACTCTCCGGAAAACATTTTGCCCGTCTTTGATAAAGTCATACTTACCTCATGATCCAGCAATCCACGCCTAGGTATTTACCCAAGAGAAAGGAAAACATGTCCACACAAAGTCTTAACATTCAAATGTTTGTGGCAGCATTGTTTATGTGAGCCTAAACTAGAAACAACCCAAAAATCTATTGACCAACGAATGGAGGGACTGGAATACTGCTTGGCAATAAAAAGACTGAGAACCACAGACGTGTGCAACAATATGAGTGAATCTCAAAGCATTATGGTAAGTGAAAGAAGCCAGATCCAGTTTATAATTTAATGTATATGATATTCAAGAAAATGCAAAACTATAAGAACAGAAATGAAATCAGTGGTTGCCAGGGACTAGGGGTGGGGAGAGGGAATCGGCTGCAAAAGACACGAGGGAGTATTTTTTGTTGTGGAAAGTGTTCTATATCCTAATTGTGTCTGTTACATGACTGTAGATATTGTCAAAACTGGTTGAGCTGTACACTTTTCAAAGTGATTTTTACTGTATGTAAATTATACCTCAATAAACTTGACAAAAATAAAAAATTTAAGGAGCTCCCACTACATTCCATGCACCAAGCTGACACTGTTCTCATGAAGTTTACGGTCACTTAGTGACTTATTCTTCATGGTTCCAAGACCAGAACTGGAATCAGTGGAGAAAGGATGGGAACAGAGCAGAAATCAGCTCGATGCAGCGTCCTCCTAACCACCTCTGCTAACCGCTGTCTGGTTAGCTGAGGCTCTCCGTCCCCACCGGAGAACACGGTGACTGTTGCCCCGGCTGAGATGCGCTCTCTCCGCCTCCTTCCTCAAAGTGCTCATCTACGAGCCGAGGAGAGAGGCCTGGAGGTCGATACGGACTCATGCGTACTTATTTTATTCTTTGGGTTATAATCCAGGACCGTGGCTATTTATTTTGTTGGCCAAATTAGTCCATCTTTGGCTATATTTGTTCTTTAAAATGGTTTTTAATGATAAAAACCTACAGTTATTTAAGGAGCCTGTGGTCAGGGATACAGTTGCTTGAGATCTTCTGAAATTCTCCCCGGGCCTCAATCTTCCATGCCAGGGGAGAAAGTACTGGAGAGTGATGATGGGCTCAGGCGGCACAGTGAGACCACGCTTCAAATCCCAGCTCTGCCACCTACGTGCTGTGCAACTCTGGGCGAGGTGTGACCTCTCAGTGCCTCAGCTGAAGCATCCAAAAAATGGGATGATTATGATAAATAATAGTACTTCCAACCCCCACGTTGTCGTAGGTTTCAATTACGACAGTATCCGGAAAGCATCTAGAAAGCTCAGCACAAGGAGAGCTCCTGGTAACCCTCAGCTGTGGTTGTCACTGGCTTGCTGGGGCTGGGCGGGCTTGGGGTCCCTGCACACTTGCCTCCCCCGTCGGTTCTGATCATCAGCAACAGCGGGCAGAGGGTCGACCACACCCTGGAGGAGGGGAAAGGCCTGGCAGAGCGAGAAAGATTGGAGGCGGGAGGCCCGACTTCAGGTGCAGCCCACCTCTGGCTGTGCCGCCTGGGGCGAGCTGTCTCCCCCTCTGAGCCTGAGTTTTCTCATCCGTGAGGCGGGGCTCAGGGTTGGATATGTAAGAGCTCTGGGGCCTGCTGAGTTTGGGGGACCTGACGAAGGTGCATCCAGTTGATTCTCAAAGCTGTCTCCCGAGGCAGGGAGTCCGGATGTCTTCCCTATCCTGGGCACCCTGGTCTGTTAAGGGGTCCTCTTTCAGGCTTCAGCAGGCTCAGAAGACCCCAGCCTGCCTGCCTCCTCCACTCTGCCCGGGGTCCCAAGCAGAAGCTGAATGAAGTGAGAGATCCCCATCTGCACGAGTAATCCACTTCGCCTGCGGTTGGCATCGGCCTGGCCAGGGTGATGGACACGGGCTGTGCTCCACGCCCTTCCTTTGAGCAGTGTCTGGGAGCCCATTTCACAGCCCTGGAGACTGAGCCCAGAGCGAGCTGCCCAAGTCAGCCTGGTGAATGTGTCTGATCAAGGACTCCCCCAGGTCTAGACCTCCCCAGGAATCCCACCCTGCCACCGGCCCCCGCCGTTCTCATCCTCTGGGCTGGGAAAACAGCAGGAGGCCACTGGGATGGACATCTCCTTCCTCCCCTCCACGTCTGCTCTTCCTGCCCCGATCTGTTCCCTCGGGAGTTAGCTTAGAGCATCCGCCCGGCCCCCTCAGGGAGTCCAAACCTTTCTCTGCGGCTCCCCACACCGCCCGCTGCCGGAAGCCCTCCTGACTGGACACAGGCCCCAGAAAGGGCTCTGGATTCTCTTGGACCTGAGCTTGAATTCTGACCCTGTCATTGCTCAGCTGAGACATCCTGGGTGAATTACCTGCCTTGTAAAATGGAGGTACCAGTGCCCACCTCGTGGAAATGTCACAAAAACTAGTCAAATGTTTGTAAAACACTTGACCTCAGCAAACGTTCAGAAAGTGGCAGATGGGCTTCTTCTCCTTCCAGCCAGAACTTGCAGAGCAGCATAATCTCATCCTGTATCATTCATTCCTTCATTCATTCAGCAAGTCTTCATGAGATCCTGTTGTCTGTCGGAACCCGGGAACCCAGTGCTAAGTAAAGCACCAGGGCAGCTCCACCAGAGCTTGTAACCTGGTATGGGAGCCAGACGACCATCGGAGAGTCACGTGGATGTAGAAGGCAGCTGGGACGGGTTCCCGTGTTGCCTGAGAGCCCACACTTGGGGGACTTGATGGAGCCGTGGGGTCAAGTGAGGTTTCCCTGTTCCAGTGGTGCTCAAGGAAACCTGAGGGGTGACGAGGGGTGTGGACCAGGCCAGGGGCAGTGTCTCAGCCCCTGCGGGAAACCAGGGTGCCTGAAAGAGTGGGGGGTGGAGGGGGTGCAGGTGAGCTCTGGGGAATGGGCGAATGAGGGACCTAGAAGCTCTGAGCTGAGGCTGGGGAAAGGGAAGCCATCGGGAGGTTAGCAGCCACTTGTGTCCAGAACATTCTACCCCCGTCCACCCCAGCTGCCAGAGGGGAGTCCCCATGCTCCCTATTCATTACCTGACATAACTAATTGCCTGGTGACATTTCCCATATTATAGACAAATGTGAATTATGGGCCCAGCTGTTCCCCTTCTCGTCACCAGGAATCGGTTGATAAATATGTTTATTCGAGGTCAGCCTGGCCTCATCCATTAGAAATATTGTTTTTCTAAACATTACATTGATTTAATTTAACTCTAATCAATTTAAAATGGTTCTGACAATTAACAAAAGCTTCAAATATGACCTTGAAGTAATAGGATTCATTAGCTATGTTTAGGATTAAACTTACCCTAATAGGGCAATTTTTCTTCCGAGGGTATTTGGTAAGCGACTAGTGGTCAGTCAAAATGAAATCAATTATTATAAATTATACAGTTAAAGTTGATTATGTATCCCCTGCTAATTTGTATAAATAAGGGTCTCTGACAATAGGAGTAATTTATTAATAACTATCTCTACCCCAGCCCGGTATCACACTTCATGTAACAGCTGCCAGGGCATCTGTAACCCATGAAGTATTGTTTTCCAGGGCTGCCCTCGATGTATGCTAATTAAAGCCATAATTAATTGGAACAGTTATACTTAAAGACACAATGCTGGCGCCCTTTGCCCTGTTATTCATGACAGTCAACTCATTCAAAAGGCAGTCTGATCAAAAATTCATATGCCAGCTCGGGCGCCCCAAAGGGAAGGCGATCCTGCTTCAGAGGGTGCCCGTGATGGGACAGCTGGGGAGCTGGGGAGGGGGTGGCATGCAGGCAGCATTCAAGCCCCGAGGGTTTCTGGGTTTCCCACCCTGCTGCCACCAGCCAATACCGCGTACTGAAGGGATGTCAACTCAGAGAGACAGAACAGAGGGACAGGGACAGAATGTCTAGGCCAGAGCTCATGAATTGGTGGCCCATACAGTGTTTAAAAATGAACAAAAACCTCAATGTTTGCCAGAATTTTACAAACTGGGAGATTTCACTTCTCTTGGAAAATCGTGACTTTGAAAAGTCAGAATACACAGGCTGCTTCTCCCCTCCCTTCACCACGCCAACGCGCCTCCTTCCCTCCATTACCTGCCTGGCCCCGTAGGCACAGGAGCTTGAGGGCACCCCAGTTTACAGGCTGGGAGACTGAGCCCACAGAGAGACAGTCTTGCCAAGGAGCATGAGGTGACCAGGCTCCAAGCAGTCTGGGTGCGGCTGGATTCACAGAGCATCTGGGCCGAGCTGGGGGCCGGGGGGAGGTGGCCCTGTTCATGAGTGGACACTCTCCCTGCTGTAGACCCGGTGGGGCCTGGCGAGGGGACACTGTATGCTGTGACCCGACGCTCGAGGCTGGAGTGTTGGGGTGAGGACGGACCATCGCCACGGTGCCGGATGTTTGCAGCTGGAAACAAGAGGCTGAGTTGCTCACCCCAGACTCTGAGGCTGGGCTGGAGAAGGGGGAATCCTTCCTTACCCCACAGGGGCTCTCCGAGGGAGGCGGATGACGGAGGGGACCGGGAGACAAAAGTCCTGACAACTGACATAGTGTGGGCACAAAAGAACATTCAGCTTGGAAATGCCCTTGAAAAATGACGAAAAACGATTGACAAACGATTGTGTGAATTCGTCAATCTCCCAGTGAGCATGGAATGCCCCCGGTTGGGGCGTCTCGTGATGGATGCTGAGGAGACAGGGCAACATGGCTTTTGCCTCCTGGTCACCCCACTACTGGAACCGACAGGTAAGTGTGAGGCATCGCGGAAGTCCACGGAGTCTTGGGGGCGTCTGGGGGGGTCGCCTGGGGATAAGGACAGGCCGTCCGAAGGATCTAGAGTGAGCCCAGGCCTTCCTCTGCACTCAGGAAAGTGAGTCTGGACAGGGAAAGTCTGGGGTCCCTCCCGCTGGCCTGAGGCGGGCAGTGCAGGTTGGTGGGGCGGAGAGGCAGGGACGGAGCAGGCCCCAGGCCTGGACGGCCGGGTTAGTGAGGGCACTGGGAAGCCAAGGATGACTGGTCAAACTGGGGGCTGGAGACAGACCCTCTCGCCGCAGAGTGAGCCTCTGAGGCCACCTCTGTCAGGACTGGAATCCCCACAGCCCAAGAAGCCCAAGGAAGGTCAGCGTTTGGGCCACCCACCCCCTGCCCCTCAGGGAAGGCCCAGCACGCATCGCAGGAGCAGGCCCACCTCCACCTGGGAAAGCCTGCAGGACCACGCACCGGCCCACTCAGCTCTTCCCCCGCAACTCACCACGACGACAGGTGGCTGCTCTGCAGACAACGCCCCCACGAGTGAATAGCCGCAGCCCACGAGGCCCTTCCTCCGACAGCCTAGGCTACAGGGTCTCCAGCTTTACAATGAAGGGTTGGACCCGGTCTCCACGGCTCCAATGACCCAAGCCTCTGAGGCTAATGGCACTGCAGACAAGCCCTGCCTGCTGACGACCTTCCGGAGAGTTTTCTCATCCTGCACTGGGCCTGGGTTTTAAAAAGAAACAGAGGACACACACATACACACACACACACACACACACACACACACACACACCTTGAGCTGGAAGTAACTAATAAAAGTCATTGAACTTGAATGCAAAAAGAAAGTTTGTCAAAACTGAAATCAAAGTGTTTACTTCAAATATTGTATGTAAATTATATCTCAGTGAAGTCGGTGTTAAGAGATAAACTGAGGCACATTACAATTTCCAAGAGTTTACTTGAACATACACCGATTGGAATCAGGCAGCTGGAACCCAAAGGTGGCCAGAAGCTCTGGGAGAGGTTTTACAGCGAAGTCGGGAGCACAGCAGGGGAGTGACGTGACTGGTCGGAGCGTCAGCAGCCGCCTCACTTGGGAGGCCTGTTGGCTGTTTGTGACGGTCGGTCATCAGTTTCATTTTCTCTGATTTGAGGGCCTGACTCCCGCTTAGATTTGGTCTGCTGACTTAGGCCACCAAGGCGTTAGTCCAATGGCCTCCTTGTTTAATTAATTTGACATTGGTTTCAAAAAAACAAAGGAGGGAGTGTAAATTGGAAACCGCTCTGGAATACGGCGCAGCAGTGTCCCCGGAAGTTGAACCCACACTCCTCCCGGGACCGGGCACATCTGCCTCTGGGTGTTCCCGGGAGAAGGGCTCCCGAGAACACACCAACATACCCCTCCAGAGGCTCACAGCAGCCCTAGTGATGATGGCCACACTGGAAACAACCCACACGTCCATCAGCAGGGGAACCAATAACAAATTGTGGTGTGTTCACAGCCTAGAGTGCTACACAGCAGTGAAATAGGACAACTGACCGACACCAGTGGGTGAAAATCACAGACACCACATTAGTGTGCAGGACCTGTGTCTCCCTTGACGTGAGGTGCAAAACCAGGCAAAATGAATCCTTGGTGACCAAAGGCAAAGTAGTGGTTATCGCCGGGGGAGGGGGAGGAACGGACTGGGAGGAGCACAGGGGGCCTGCCGGCTGCTGGAAAAGTCCCCGAAGTTGTCTAGAGTGCACCAACATGTAAAATTCCTGGAGCCCTACACAGAGGACAAGTGTCCTTACATAGGGTACCTCTCAATGAGGAAGAAAGGCGGCAGGCCCATGCAGACCCGCCCAGGGCCTACAGGGCTGGCAGCGGTGCATCCCCCAGGCTCTGGCAGAGGTTAGGGGGCCTGGGCCCCTGCCTGTGGCTCCATGGTGGGCCGGGGATCCCTAAATACGATCCCAGCTCAGCGCACCCCTCCTTGGAGGAGGTGATGTCATGGTCACTGCACGTGGGCCAGAGGATTCACACTGACCGCATCAGACTGGGCCCTTACCTGGCCGGCAGGGGTGACCCTGCCAATGGCTCCCTGTCAGAGGGGGACCTGGACAGAGCAGGGTCCTGCAATCATGTCCAGAAAGACAGCAGAAGCAAGTGGGACCGAGGGAACCATCTTGGGCTGAACTCCCCCCATCCTACCCCCATTTTAGAGTCAATACCAGGCCTCTGGAGCCAGGTGGCCCTGAATTCTAGTCCCACTGGCTCTGCCTGGGCCTCGGTTTCCTCATCTGGGAATTGTGGATGAGGTTCTTATAAGACTGAGAGAGCACGTACAGAAGCACCTAACCCAGGGCCTGATAGTCACCAAATAGGGACACTGAGACCCAAGGAGCAGACGGACATGCCTCGCTCAGGGGACAGCTGCACCTCGAGCCTGTCGACCCTGTGGCTGCAGAGCACTTGCTCCTCCAGCCGCCCCCCCCGCCCCCGCCCGGCCATCCTGCCACCAGCAGGAGCACACTCAATGCCACGTTCCTTCCTGTCCCCTGCTCTGGGTGTCTAGGACACACAGTCCTACCCACCGGTGTTGGCCCAAACCACCTCGCCTCTCATGGCTCCCTCCCTCCTCCTCAGCACTCCTTGGTGGGAAGGCCCCCTGTCCAGCAGCCCCAGCCCCCGAGGCTGGGAAAGGGCAGTGACATTTGGGAGGAGGGTCCCCACGTTCTCTCCCCTCCGTTCTCCCGATGAAGCGGGCAGTGCCAGTGTGCTCATGGCCTCCGGGGAGGGACCGGGCGCCTGCTGCTCTGGTCCTGCCGCCCGGGGGGAGGCAGGCTGGCGTCTTCAGAGAGCACTATGGTAGGAGTCTGCTTAACCTGTCACTCCGGCCCCGGTTTCTCCACGTGTAAGGTGAGCGGCTCCACTCTGTGCGTTCAGAGGGGAAGGCAGAAGGGTGTGCAGTGTCTTCTGGCGGCTCCCCGAAGGACTGCACACTGGGCAGAGAGTGGAGCAGGTGCAGCCCAGTGCAACCCTGCCCGAGTCCGTCTGACACCCGACAGCACAGGACATAGTCCTCCTCCTTTGCCGCCTCACGCCTGATGAGTGCTCGGCGGCCCCAGTCTCCGCCGTGTGATCCTGATGGTTTATGCTCCTCAAGACCCCCTCACACAGAACAGTCCTCCTGGTCTGGACACAGCTTCTGTTTTGATCGCCATTGGCAGCCCCCAGGGCCCTGGCCGGCCGCCCCTACCTTTGATGTGGTGAGCATGTGGTGGCCTCGCCCTCCCTGGGGTCCTAAAAGCCCTCTGATCTCCAGGGCCCTCCAGCCTTCCTTCCCTTTTCCCAGAAGCAGTCTTTTCTCCCCGGGACTGCCAGGAGTTGGGTGTCATCTGCCTCCAAAGCAGTGGAAATGCGCCTGGGTATTGACCTCCAGAATTACCACTCCAGACCTCCAGCATCCCAACAGTGTGTGATTTACAGCTCACAAACCTCGCATCCCTCATCTCCTTTCCATAGATGGGCCCTGCCCTCCACCCTCCCTGCATATCCTGTCATTCAGTGAACCACCCGGTTCCATGTGGATGATACTGACGAGGGGAAAACAAACCAGAAAAATAACTTGCAGTCTCTGTAACCTGTGCAGTCCGTGTAGTCGCGGCTAACAAACTTTTCAGTGCCCTCATACGAATCTTCTTACAAACAAAATTAGATCTATTCTGATACATAAGTTTTTATAACCCATTTTTTTCACCTAATATATTGTGGACCCTTGCTCATGTCATTAAAAAATGATGTTCTAGAGGTCTTTAATGGTTGCCAAGGACTCCATAGTCTCACTATACCATTAATTGATCAAAGTGCTGCTCATTTATGTTTGCCAAGTTTCACTGCATTATAGATAATGCTGCCCACAGTCTGATGGCTAACCTTGGGCCCCCGCGATCATCACGTTCTAGCAACAGAATGGCCAGGTATAGGTTTACAAACATCAAGCCTTTTGAAAAATAAGCACTCATGCATCGAATGCCCACGTGACTCACAACTTGTGTGTAATTGTTTAGGGTCAGGGGGCTGAGGAAGAACCAAAGCAAGAGAAGTCAGCAGTCTGAGGAGGGGTCTGTGCACACTCCAGACCCAAACACCACTGAAGTGCAACATGGGGAGGGGGCTTAGAAACCAGCGGAGCTCCTGGATGTCAGAGGGCAGTGGAGACTAGAGTCCGATCCCCCTGTACTAGGGATGAAGATACTGAGGCTCAGAGAGGCCTCCGGAAGGTGGTGAGCTCCAGGTCTGGAATCTTGCCCACACAGCCCCACGGCCTCTACAGAGTGAGCCGTGCTCGGGAGGGACAGGCCATGCAGGCAGGCCGAGGCTCGGTGTGGGAGAGTGAACCGCTGCAAGCAGAGCAGGAGCGGGGAGGGCGGGGAGGGCTCACAGGAGCAGCAGTAATCAGCACCTGAGATGTGCCGGGCGCCGGTCCAAGGGCTCTGTCATCACTTAAGAGCAAAATGAGCGAAGGTGGGCGCTAGGACTCCTGCTCACGCACACAGAAAGCGGTTCACACAAGCCTTAACCCAAACACAAACTCTTTCTGGATTTCGCTGAAAGAAAAAGGTCTTTCCACAGCGGCAGGGTCTAAAGCAACAGTTCTCGAACGTCAGTGTGTAAGAAACGTGACTGGGGGGAAGGGGAGGTGTTCAAAATGCAGATTCCAGGGGCCCGCTCTCAGAGTTTGATTCTGAGCGTTTTGTGTGGGGCCTCTGAGCCTGCATTCTAAAGCCCCCGACGACTCGGATACGGGTGGTCCCAGACCACTCTTGAGGAAACACTGATGAGAGTGTGGTTGTTTTCATACTGGGACCCTAACAACTTTTACTGTACATTTTAGACTCACACTGCAGTCTTTTCCGCACCCCATTCCCCCACAGAAGACTGTTTCTGGTGAAGGGGCTTGACATCAGGATCCTCTCCTTTGCTTACTTGCTTCCCATCTTTGGGAAGATTTGTAATTCGTTCCTCCCCCGGTCCCCGAGACCTCACGTCCGACCTTACAGCGTTCGCCCGGTAGGTGGCACTCACTCATCTTTGACACCGTTTGTAGACGGAGGCTGAAAGCTCAAGATAGATGGAGGGACAGAGACAGGGCAGGACAGAGCCAGTGAGACGACAGGCACAGGCAGAAACGTCCACCACTAACCAGCTGAAGTGATCCAGAGGGAGCTTAAACCCTCCTGGGTGTGATGTGTAACCTAGTGTGCAGTCTGACTAATTGCCGCACTGGTTTCATTATCACCCACCGCTTCCCAGCCCCGGAACTGGCTGCTGGTGGCTAGAGCTAGGACATGGCCATTACCTACATGACCACACGATGGCGCTGCTGCTCCAGAGCGACCAAATGCTTAAGAAAATCTAAATCTTACACAGCGATCTAAAGACAGGAGAGTATGACCTGAAAAGGAGATTGTGCAGGGGCAAGAGAGGTGGGAAGAGACACGTTGTCAGACTTGCAACCTGTCCTTCTCGTTCGTGAGTATAGCACTACCACTACTGCTGCTGCCCGTGGCTGCCATTTATCAAGAGGTTTCTGAGTGCCAGGTGGTGACAAGCAGTTTACAAACAGTCCAGTTCCCAGTTCATAAAGCCTCATGAAGGAAGTTCTACGACGTCTCCACTTCTGAGAGGAAGCTTTATGTGAGGAACCAGAGGCTGGGCCTCTTGTGCTTTCTCAAAAGAAATGGGGACAATGACCTAATTCTGGCCACGTCAACAATAGTGAATGGAGTGGCTTCTGTGCATAAAAGGCTGAAAGTTTCTTCTTTCCTTCAGCAAACATTTGAGCATCTCCTTTGTGCCGGGCACTGTTCAAGGCACTAAGGAGAGAGAAGTCAAGGAACCGGAGGAATTCCCTGCTTCTAGTGCCTGCAGGTGCATTTCAGATGACGTCAGCGGTCTGCTGGCGCCAGCTCCCCCGGCTCACAAGAGCCAACTGTTAACTTTTCAGGAATTTTGTGAGCCAGTTCTGAAATACACCCATTATTAAAGTTAAATTATATAAATTTACAATTAAATGTTATATTTCAAAGTTATAATTAAATATAACTCAATGTTATATTTAAAACAAAGGTAATAAATACTCAAACGCATCACTTTCTGATTATTTTATGTTTTACAATTATCTATGCTGGGGTAAGCAAACTTTTTCTGCCAAGGACCAGAGTAAATAATTTAGGCTGGGCAGGTCATATGGTTTCTGCTGCAAGGACTCAACTCTGCCCTTGTAGCACAAGCAGCTGTAGACGTGTAGTATGAACAGACATGACTGTTCCAATAAAGGTCATTTACAAAAAGAGGCAGCGGGCTGGGTCCGGCCCAGGGGCCGTAGTTTGCGGACCCTGGGTCTGTGCTCAGGTATTTCTCTCTACCGTCTCTGTGCGGGGGAAATGCTGCACACCTGTGTGCTATTCCCACCTGCATCTCTTCCCAACTCCACCTTCAGTGACGTCACATGGGTAGCTTGCAATTGGCCACGGTGAGAGTATTTACGCCAGAAAATTGGCAAACATTACAGATCAGAGCTCTTTTTCCCCTGGAGAGCAGGCGGTTAAACATTTGCTGGCACATCACTGGCCAACGTCGTCTGCGAAGGCCTCTTTGAGGAGGTGACCTCTGAACAGAAACCTCAAACTACACTCAGTGTCTCCATCCTGCAGCAGCTCATCCCACCCACACGGGGCGACCTACAGGGCACAGCTTGGAACTATCTGAACAAAACAGTGTGATGTTTGCAGAGACGGCCAGAAAGAATAAAACGCATGTTTAAAATATATAGGTTCCAATATCCTACCTCCACTGAGCCACACTCCGCACAGCAGCCTTACCTCTTGCTAGCCATTTGGAATGCACAGCTGAGAAGCCACATGTCAGGGTCCAAGGCCTGACCTCATTTATTCCACAGGCTGGTGAGACCCTGCCTGCCACCAAACGGAACCTGCGACGTTAGACTTGGAGGTCCCATTCAACCTCTCACAAAGTGGGAGGGATGGAGAGGGGCTCAGGAATGCGTCACTGGCAGTCAACTTCCTCACCAACTCCTTAAACCCAAGCACAACCTCAAACTACTTTGGAAAAGGCAATGTGTAAAACAGACTTGGGTGTCATTCATAAGGTGATGATGTGAAGCGTGAAATTTAAAAGCTTTCGTAAACTCTTAGAAAATTGGCAAGGTCCAAGTAGTGGACACAACTTGCAATTTTCAGTTGTGCTTTTGTGAGGAAGGTCACTGCTGGATGAATTACTCTATTTTTGTGATGTCCAGTTCAATCTTTGCTCACCTAATTACTTTGATTAGACCTCAGAAACTACTCCCCCTCCAATAAAACTGAGCACTGCAAACGGTCCTCCAATGTTGGCAGCTCACACAGACCTGATCGTCCATAGTTCAGGGTGAAGGCTGCCCAAACGCAAAAACACTGAGTCCTTTCCCAGGAGCTCTCCACCTTCTTACCTCATCAGCCTGGTGGTTTTCCTCTTCTGTTTATGACGTCTAAGTTTATACACTCTTTGCAATATTTCCTGAACGAAAAGAATAGCATCTTCATCACACTCCTTTAAGGATATCCGCTGCAGAAGTAGTGAAATTCGTCCTGCTTCCAAACCCCTTTTCCTGCCTCCAGATCACGTCCGATGTATATTTCCAAGGCTCTTTCTCAAGATCCTGGGCCAGGAGCTTTACGGCAGATTTTCTACTTGGAGCTTGTCCAAGTCCACAATCCTCTGTCTTGTTCCAGAGCAGAAAGTCCCACCAGGAATGACAAGTATATTGTGTCTCCCTCAAAAACCCACTCCTCCTGACAAGTGGCTCCCAATCCTGGCTGCACGTTGGACTAACAATAACGAGCTTTGTAAATACCAAGTGTCTGGCCCTGCCTGCAGAGATGCCAACAGGTTTAGGTGGGCACAGGCTTTAGGATCTTTAAAGTCTCCATACGTGAATTCAACACGCAGCCAGGATTGAGAACGGCTTTTCTGGGCAGTACATGCATTCTTCAGGTTTTAATGAGGGACAACGTGCCTCGGCGAGTTAGGGAAAGAGTAGCGAGCCAGGCCCCAGGAAAGTGCTCCGAGTTGGGCCAATGGTTCCTGTGCCAGCTGGTCAGCTGTCCTTTGACAAGGACTTTCACTTGTCTACTATGTCACACTAATATGCTCATAAAGAGTCAGAAAGAATGGGATCCATGAAAAAGGATGCAAACCCTTGAGTCTGACCAAAGGATAGTCAAGAGTGGTGTTAAAATGACGCAGTTTCTTTTACACCAATGTGTTCATTCCACTATGGATTTCTGAAACAGGAAAGTTCTTGAATGTGCTTTTAATACCAATATTACCGATGCAGACCATTCTAGCTTTCCTACTTTGGCATAAGAAGTGACTTCAGTGCCTGCCCGGTGGCATAGAGGTTAAGTTTGTGTGCTCTGCTTCAGCAGCCAGGGGTTTGCAGGTTCAATCCCAGCTGTGGACCTACACACCGTTTGTCAAGCCATGCTGTGGCGGTGTCCCACATGCAAAATGGAGGAAGATGGACACGGATGTTAACTCAGGGACAATCTTCCTCAAGCAAAAGAGGAAGATTGGCAACAGATGTTAGCTCCGGGCCAATCTTCCTCACACACTCACACACACACACACAAAGAAGTGACTTAAATTCCAAGTAATTCCTGAGCAAGACTTGTTACATCAGTTACCTAAAAGAAGATAAAAGTAAAGCTTTCACACAAAAGCCCATACAGCTTCATTCCTCCAGATTATATGGAAAAGTAAAGCGTTTAATTGCCTCCTTGGCAGCTATGGGGGACCAGGACCCACTGTTCCATAGTAAATAGCTTTGGGCCCATGGTCAGAGAAGATGAAAGGAAGCACAGGAAGAAGAATTTCTGGTTGGAGTGGCTTAGAGATGGGAGGAACTGAGCTTTAATTAGGATGAGAGCTTGGAAATGCCAAATTACATCAAGAAACTACAGTCATGATGCCAGGAGGCAATCCCAAGACCACTGGCACATCCCCCAGAACAAGATAAGTCTGAGGTTTTCTAAAACAATCGTAATGACGGCAGAGACTTGACAAAGAGACAGGTGTGTCCAGGTACAGCATTTTCCTAAAGGAACCTTCTTTCCTGGCACCACTGCAAAAATTTAAGCAGTTGTTCTCACCTCTGGTTTTCCCATAACCCAAAACCCTTCCCCAAAGAAATCAAGGAAAAGGAACCATAAAAATTTAATTTTACTGATACAGAAATAGTATATAGTACATTTCTTTCCACAGCAGCACTTCGTTCATCTCTAAAAAATTTAACAAAATTAAGGCTAAATCAGAGCAATCTGATAGTAAAGGGATATTTTATATGGTGTTATTTTTAAAGAATGTCTTCATAAATATAGGATGTTCATCAGGCAAAAAATTAAAAAGAAATGTTGAACAAGATACCAGACATGGGAAATGCAGTACAAAATATGCTCCTTTATACCAATTTACTAATAACCACTACTTCTCTGGAAAGTTTCAAATGGGATTTTTAAAAAAATGAATGTTTATGACAGGATGCTGAGACTTTCTGGAGTTAAAATTCCACAGTACTGTAGGCCATTTATTTTAGAAAATAAAACCAAGGACAGTTGAGTCTCCAACACAATCTCTCCAGAAAAAAATAAAAAGCAAAAGTGGACAGTGTTTAAAAGTGCAAGCAAATGATATCTGAAGCTGTGGTGCTGGAAAGGCCAATCCCTCCTTCACCGGCCTTTCCCCCAACCTATGTGGCAGAAAGACTGAAATATGGTGGAGCAAAATGGCACTCCTGCCAAGACCGAGGGTCAGGAAATCCCACGGGTTCTCGAGTGGCCGGCTACCAACGCTGACGTTTTCCATGACCAGGAAGAAGGACTGTCTTTCTTTCCCCTTCTTCATTACCCTTGGCCATATTTGCTGGTTAGCTTTTCACCACTGCTTTCTGACTCTAGAGACCCTTCAGCTGCTCCACGACTTAGAATAAGATAGTCTTTTTTTCTCTCTTCCCCCTCCAATAAAGCATCTGAAAGGAAAACAGACAAGTCCCATGCTAACTCCCCGCAGGCAGCCCCACGCTCTAAGATCCTAGTCTCTGCCAAGTGACGCGACCCCAAGGCACACAGAAACGCTGCCTTCAGAGCCCTGAGCACCACGTCTGCTTTAAGGGGTTCCCCCGCTCTCCTCCTCCACCCTCTCCTGCACACTGGTTTCCATTTTAATGTGCTCTTCTCCACCCCCATTTGCCTTGGGGAATTCAAGTATTATTTCCATTGAGCGAGAATTGTGGGTGCGTTAACATCACCAAGCCCTAGAGAAGGTGGTCTTATTTTTAACTATAAGCCTTATAGTCCTTCTACTTTAACAAGGACATTTTACTTTGTGATAAGAGAATATACAACCCCAGCAGAGAGTCTTCTCATAGAATGTTAAAATTTTCATCATAAAGTAGCAGATAGTAAAAAATAATTGAAGTTTTTTCTTTAACTTTGCATGACAATTTTGGTTTTCCATTTCTTTGGTTTTCAGGGCCTCGATTTCCCCTAAAGAAATAAAATGGAAGGCAAATGTCCAGGTGAATAACATCCAATGTCCTCTTAAGACTTATTATGTGTTCCAAAGAATGCTAACACCTCTAAGAAACAGCAGGCTGAGGTATATACACTAAAATGCTTTTCGTACATAAATTCATATGTAAACACAGATAAGCAATATGATAAACATCTGATTACCCACGTTTATGTAATTAATACAATAACATTACATGATTACACAATTACATAAAGAAAAGATAGCTCTGAGATCTTTTAGTTCCCTCAGGGGTTTTCACACCTGGCTGGTCATCAGGCTCAGCTGGTGGAGCTTTTTGCTAACAAGCTTCCTAGGCCCCATTCGTGAAGAGTCAGACCCAGCAGGCATGGCGTGGGACCCAGAAATTTGCGGGCCTTTTTCCCCTTAAAATTTGATATTCCAACCCGCTTGTCATACAGAGGGGGACAACTAAGGTCCAAAGGAGTCAAGATGTCTCATATTCCTTCCGACACAATTCCTGGTAATAAATGTCTAATAAATACCTGCTGGTTGGCAGTCACTCGTCACAGCCCTGACACTATATTCACTGCTCACGTCTGTCTATGGCCATCCAGGCAGACGCAAGACTATCCTGCTGGGTATGGAGGACCCACCCAAGGTGGGGTAATGCCTGCATTTATAACGATGCCGTGTTCGGACAACAGGAATTTGAATGACCATACAAGCTCCATAAGATTAACTACTAAGTCTTCCCCTTGTTCCTAAACTATGTGAACTAGGTGGAAAAATAAATGAATCCAAGGGATAGAAAGAAGCCATTTACCTATAACATTTGGCAAATAGGAATTATAAAAATCCTAAACCACTCTAAGGAGGTAATCCTTGGCAATTGTAATAGCTGTATTTTTTCAAGTTTCGTTACATTTGTCTTGGTTTTCAGTGTTTTCCCAGTCTTGCAAAACATTCTTCTGTGGGTGGAGTCACCTCCTCTATAAAGCTGATAGTGAGGGACGAGCACATGCAGCTTCTATGCTACGACAGGGCTGCTCCCCTCTCTCTCTCTCCCATATCTATAAATTCACATACACACAAACACACATACACACACAGTGTGTTTTTATTTGGAGGTGGGGGGACATGACTTGTTATACTTTCTACTTGTAGCTCTGAATCATGAACCATGTTATAAATAAGATAATTCTACTATATTGCCAAACTTGACTGTAGATATGACATGGAAAAAAGGATAACCAAAACATTTAAAAAGCCAACAGGAAAATAGTAAAGAAAATTTAAGGCTAAAAATTAAATAAATCAACAGGCAAACGGGCCACTGGTGCCACACAACCCAGCCTTGTCTGTGCCCACTTGACACACAGGGCTGTGCTGGAGCAGGGACAAGGAGGGACTGCCCAGAGGGACGCCCTAGGGCCAAGGGAAGGACGCAGGCCCCCACAGGAACCACCACAGCTGGCCCTCGCACCCCTCAGTGAGTGCTCCCTCCCCAGGCAACACTACCAGCTCTACTGAAGAAAGTGTCCTTAGAAACAATCTATGGATGAGGCGCCTCCACACCCCCGGGGACACCGCGCACATGTCCACACACGTCCTCTTCAAGGTCTGCCACAGGAGGCCACAGGACGGACCTTCCTCAACTTGTGTTTTGTTCTAATTTTTACAGAAAAGGAACTGTCTTCTCTTCTTCTTTCTTTTAACTGTTAGATCCAGTCTTACCTAGATATAGATTCCTAATCATTCCTCCAGATCATCTCTTAAAATCACACTGATAAGCTCATTCATCCATTTATTCATTCAGTACATATTTATGAAGGGGTGACTGGACTTGTAGATGGTCAGAGCTACAAGAGACCTTAGACATCTTGCATCCCACGCCCCTCATCTTCCTGAGGGTGATGGAGGCAGGGCCAGTTCTACAGCCCAGGGATCCTCACCCCCACCCCCCGACCTAGTATCCATCTCACCACCCCACCCAAGCACTGAGTGAAACCCCATGCAAAATGTATGTACCTTTTAACTTCAAAAATGAGAAGACTACAAGATAAAAGAATTTTTGTACCTTATTATGATTTATAAAGCTAATAAATATTGCAAAATGGAATGACAGAACCAAAGGGTAAACGTGCCTTAAAAAATAATTGCAGGGTTTGTAAAGATTCTTTCCATGTTTTTTAAATTAAATTTTTTATGAAGTCATATGCTATATACATATGACAACTTTTCTGTCTTTCTGCACAGTTAAGAAGTCATTCCAAAAAGACAACAATGCCACAAAACAACATTCGGAGAATACACAGTCCACAGCACTGACATTTATAATCTACGGTTCTAGTCTACAACATCCACTTGTGGTCTAGACACTCACTATGGATATTAGCTAAGAAAACATCCATTTTCTACTTATTTAACCAGAAGAAGGATGAAGCTGCTGCTAACATTTCAATAAAATATCAGATTCATAACTGTTATTATCTCAAGTGAAATGAGACTGAATTTAGTGAGGGGACTGACTGACCAAACTTACGTTCTGGACAGTTTTATTTACAACAGTAGAGGTTCAGATACCCAACACATCTCTTCAGGGACATTTTAATGAGTAATTCTATATGCCGAATTTATCTTCTCATGGACCATAGATTTGGGTAGGAACATATCATATTTATCACCCTACTCCTTTCATAAAATTTACTGTGCCCCTTTCCACAAAATAACTTAAAAAGAAAAAAAAACTGTTAGCTGACTGTTACTACTATGAATGAAGAGCTTCAATTGCTGTTTACTCTCCCAGGAAAATTAGATCAAAAGTGGACGTTTTATGACAAAAATCACTCATTTATCTCAAAACCAGAACAAACAGAAAACAACACCATTGAGGGAATTGAAGTACTTTTCTGACCACTACTGCAGAAACCCAGCGGATTGCAGACATGCAGGAATCAGCATTAGATAGGAAAGAATTAACAAATCACACTCAGTACAACTTTAATAACTGGATTGAAAGTAGACTCTTAATAAAACCAAAATATTCCTTCCTCAAGGCAACCGTTAGCTACAAAGGAAAAATGATGTCATATCCTTGGTCCATAAAGAAGACACATTTATTTACATTCTCAATGGACTAAAAGAGGTTTTAAACTGTCACAATTAAAATTTTATGCTTCCAAAAATATTATATGATCAATGCACTTAACTTAAAGCTTCAGGTATTAATAACTTCATTTAGACTTCTTAAAAAACCAACACAAACATACTTTCTAGAGTGCAAAATGCTTCTTATTAAATACTTCATAACACAAAAGCAATTTGTTTTTAAACACAAGAATCCTTTTCGGAAGGATCATCACCACAGAGACATCCATTGCCGGCAATGGACGTGGAACAAACTGCCAGCTCGGGGAAACGCAACGCCAGAAGTTTGCGCTGGTTTCTGCGCGTGTCCAGACGACCCGTCACTTGTACAGACTCATCGTCGGACTCTGGTACATACACATGTACGCGTCGCAGAGAAGTCTTCGGGCACAGCCTTGGATTCTTCTGGCGTCCAAGGAATGCAGGTCTTCTAGAGACATTTTCAAGTACTCCCCCACCTCTGGGCATGGGGTGACCTGAGGAATGTTGAAACCGTTCTGACCACCTGCGGGAAAGAGGAAGCGCCGTTCAGGGCGGTCAAGTCCGAAACCCTCTGCGGCCCTGCCCACCAAAGCAATTTACAATTCTATAATCTAGCTGGGGCTACTTTTAAGGATCTGAAAGACCTTATTTTACTTCTGATTTCTAGAACCTAAAGCCTCTTTTTAACTTTTAACAGTTTTCTCACTTCTTGGTTTCTGAAGGGATTCTGGGGCCAATAGTGAATAAAACTGGTAAAAGGACACATACCCTGAGCAAAGTGCAAAACCTACTTTCCAGGCTTCTCTCTGTGTTCACTCGGGAAGAATGTTACATAAACATATGCACCCAACAGTCAACCCTTCACATTCCCGTATCCCTTCCCAGACACAAGCACCCCTGTACACTTCACAACAAGACTGTCCAGTTTAGAGCAGATCTAGTAAAATGAATACCATTTTACTTCCCTAAATTTTAAAAATGTATTTGTGCAACTCTCGCAGGTTTTGTTTTACGCATCATTAGACTGAATGAAGATGCTATGGGCGTGGTTTTAGGGATTCCAGGAAAGGCTCTTCTCGGTTGGCCTCCCAAGAGCTTTTCCAAACATCTGAAACTCCTACGCTTTTAAGTCACACTGTTCAATGCAAACGCTAACTGAGGTAGGGACACATCTACAGATGGGGCTGTGCCGTGTCCCTCTAGCGTCTGAGAGCTGAGAAAATGTTGAGAACCCTTGTCAAGAACTTGGCCTCTGGTCAAGAGGCTGCCACAAGGGCGTGTCCTTAGGGGACTGGAGCTTGAAAGAGTGGCCAAAGGAAAACCAGGGGCACAGGAGAAAAGTGGAGGAGTGTGACGTCATAGCTCAGAAGCTTGCCCAGGCTGGTCCTGACTTGTGAACTGCACACAGGCAGGGTGGGGCTGTCTGATCATCGATTCACTCCCGAAACCTACAAGAGCCGCTCACTTCACAGGCACTCCTTAAGTATTTGTTAAATAATGACTAAGCATCCTAGAAAATGGCTCAGAAGCTGTAGTATATTCCCCATTTCAGGAAGAAACACATTACATGCAGAATACGCTTATTTTACCAAAGAAGATATTTACTTCTGTTCTTAGCTCTGTCGTTTGGAAGACAACATGGTTTAGTACAAAAAACATAAGCACTGAAGTCAGAAAGACTGAGTTAAATACAAGCTACATGACCTTAGCACCGTAAACCTCAGCTTTAATAACAGAAAAACAGGAATAATTCCCCTCCTGCAAAGATTTAGGTAAATGACTTAATGTACTTCCGAGAGAGCCTGGAGCATAGGCACTTAATAAATGGCGATTACAGCTTGTACAGAAAACGAGAGGAGCCTGAAAGTAAAAGACAAAGCCGAAAACAAAACCTCTCAGCCCTAAAATACGAATTTTAGGATTTTTTAAACAAGGGCCATATGCACGTCAACATATCACAACAGCATCATTCCGTAGTTTGGCAGCAGCGCTGTTAATGAGTTTCAAGATTTAAGACTGTGCCACCAAGATATTCCTGCAAGGCTTTCCACACCACGTTCTTTATTCCTCAGACAGGCTACCCCACTCTGCCGCCCACTCCAGACTAACAGGGCGCCGCGCGGAGCAGAGGTCATACCGTCCCGATCAGCCATGCTGTCAAAGAAGAGCCAGGCAGAGTCGTCTTTCCCGTACTTCACAAAAGCAACATAGTGGCTCGTTTCTATGCAGAGAACAGCAAACAACTCCATCTTCTGGCAGGGGATGCAGCCATGTCTCCAGTCCCAGTCCGGCAGATCTTTGGGAAGTGACACTGGGTTATATTTGTGATTCAGTCTCTTGGGATGAAGGTGGACCTAAAATGGAACAGGAGAGGAGGTCACTAATGAGGCAAACGGCGTTTCCAGTGAGGGAACTGCCCTTCCTCTAACTGAACATCCTGTAAACAGCAACCGAGTTCGTCACAGAAGTCTGTCACGTGAACAGAAGGGGCGTAAACAATACCACTTAATTAGGAATTTTTTTAACTTAATTACGATTTTGAAAACTTTTCAAAATCTTAAATGTGTTTTCAACCAAAACTAATTTACCACGTGGCGATAGGCCGGCCGTCAGCAGCGTCAGACCCACCTGAGTGTTGCAGGTTTTACAGAACTGCTTGATCTTTCCGGCCGCGATGTCGGGGTCCTCGTAGCACTCTCTGCACTCATGTGTGGCGAGGCCCCCACAGACCCGGCACTGCCTGGGGGCTAAAGGGGTGAGCGGGGGTTAGGGCCTGGACAAACGCAGCCTTTCATCACAAAGATTGAAATGAAGAGTGGAGAAAAGATAATGTTCACGGACTCCGTCTGTCCCTTCCCATCCCCATAAACTTGGTGCTGGATCTCCTTGGATTCAGGATATCATTCAAGACATTTGCTCTGACCAAACGACAGTTTTTTTAAATAATATATTCAAGGGTGTTTCCTCCCAATTATATAACGTCTATTGATGAAACCTCAAAGACACAAGAAAGTATAAAGAAGAAAACTGAAACATCTGCAGTTCCAGTTAGCAAGAGAGAACCACTGTCAATACTGTTGTGAACTTTCTCCAATGATTTTATATCTGCATATTTATATAACCGTGTGCACGCGCGCGCGCACGTGTGTGCAGCTCCTCTTGTAGAAAGCATCAGCATACTTACCCCTGCATGTAACATTACATCACGACCACTTTCGGACACGCTGGTCTTCAAAAACATGAATTCCAGCAGTAGTCGTTTCATTATACAGCTACATCACAATTCATTTAACTGCTCTCCTCTTGTTAATACATAGATTGTTTCTAATTTCTTAATCATTAACAATAAACATATTTGCATACAAAATATTTATTTGCATGTCTGGTTATTTTCTCAGAATAAATTCCTGGAACTGAGAGTACTAGCTTGATGTTTCCAGGCTCCTCAGACACTGAACTGCCTTCTAGAACTTGGATCCTGTCAGACCCTCACTCACAATTAATGAGAATGACCTGACAGACTATTTGGGAAAAACAAACACAACAAACTGAAAAATCTTATACTTACTGTCTTCAAGTAAATCTGTTATATTTAATTCCAAAGAAGGAAAAATTTTTTTAAATAGTTTAAAGTCTTTTCCAAATCGAGGCATCTGAATAATCAGACACGATGGTGCCTAAAAAAAAGATAGATATTTTTAGAAACAATGTGCTGAAAAAAATTTTCCCAATGAAACTGAAACAGGCACGGCTGTCCCCAAACAGTTGTTTCGCCAAAACATCGATGGCCTGTAAGACAGGCTCCACGCCTGAATGCGCAGTGTGGAGGCACACATCTTCAAACAGTCAAAACCCCATGGACGCAGCGACACCCAGGGGTCGGCAGTTCCACAACCCTGGGTCTCTAATAAGATGATGACCACCCTCAGTGACAGTCTACTTTGGGTTTATGTTTAATAAAGGTTTTGGGAAAATTGTTTTTGCAAATATAATAAAGAAACTGTTATCACCAAATGACACTACTCCTGAAATTTCAACAAGTAAATAACTGTGGCTGTTAAGGTTTTACTAGAACATTCCTTCAGAAATGAATACAATAAAAATAAACCACAAGCATGTACTACTAAGATCAGGAAGATACTCAGTAAAAGTTAAAAGAAAAATCCTTTCCTTTTGCTTTAAATACTACTTAAAAATTTTCAAGTTACCAGTCAGCTTGCTATTTTCTTGGCATCAAAAATCCAAAAAGTTCAATCTTAATTCTGAGGCATTTTCTACAAGGACACAATTAAAACGCCATATTTTTTAAAATTTGTGTTTTGTTAACAGTTTGTGTTTCTAACTGTTCTCAGTGGGATAAAATTAATAGTTATTGAGTAGTCTTAACAGTTATTAAAAGTAATCTTAAGAGTAGTCTTAAGAATACTAAGGACTTTCATGTAAAATACAATAAGTAATTATCACTAACCTCTGCAAATTTCAGGTTACTGTTGATAAAAGACCATTCTAACAACTGCTGAATTGTAGGAACCCCAACTTTCTCATTTTTTTCCATAAAAATCTGATAGAAGTAACAATCTTGTACTTTTTGACCTGCTGATCTAAAAACATGCAGAAAAAACACACATAATTTATTTACGAAATGCTTAAATCAAAATGTGAAGTTGTTCCAGCAGTATTTGAGAACAGAAAAGCTAAGAAATTGACGGTGCAACTTTGGATAGTCAGAACAACAGGGGAAAGACAATAATTTAGATTAAATAATTAAATGTACTTGTGCATAAGACCTTAAAAATGATTTTAGTTTTCATATTGAAAAATTCCCTTAGTGATCAGCAGAAAAATAATGGAATAACATCCACAATCAAGAAGCACTGTGTGAACAATGATAACCAGAAGCTAAAATCACTTGGTTCAACTTAACTTCCAAATCTAGAGAGCAGGAAACTGCATTTAATGCTTGAAACAGGAAAATAAATTCCTATATGCCTGGATGGGACAGGCCCTTAGGGACCTTCAGACGGAACTTTTCATTTTTAAAATGACAGTCCTGAGATCTGGAGAAGGATAACCACTTCCCAGCAACTCAGCAGCGGAGTGGGGTGTGAACCCAGTGTCCTAACAACCACTTCCTACCCTTTCCAAGACCGCTGTCTCTTTAGACAGGCAGGTCACCCATCCATTCCACAAAGACCGAGTAAGCGCCGACTGACACCAATCACGGTGTTAACCCCATATTGAACATCTTCCCTTCTAAATATTTAACTACAGAATGCCATTATCTTTGAGACGAACTCTACCGAAAGGATTGGTGATCTTTAAGTTTACTATTTACCTTTTTAGCAGAATTTCTGGGTATAGCTAGATTTCAAGATGTTTTAGTTTTCATACTAAAACCTCAGCTACTCAGAGTCCAACCTTCAGAAACCCTCAGCCTCCCAAAGCAACATATACCCTGAAATAAACAAAACTTATCTGGTGATAAAGCAGGAGATTCTCGAGAACCCAACACAAATAAAAACAAATTTAATGAAGAAACCTGAAGGTTATGCCGTATCAGTATTTTAATTGGCTGCTGATTACTATAAAAGGCCAGCATTTTTCTATGAAAGCCAAAAGCATAAAAAAATTAGGTAATAAAAAAAACAAGACAGGAAACTAAGAAAGCAGAAGGTAGTAGAGGTCAGTAGCTGTAACAATTAGAAATAATAATGGTGATGGAGGAGGGGATGGTGGTTAAAAGGAGCAGCAAGTGGCACACACTGAAAGAACCAGAAGTGAGGATGTGACCAACCAACCACAGACCAACAGCTCTGTGATACTGGGGCAGAACTGGGAGGGTCAGAGGACAACCACCACTCAAACCCCATTACTGAAGCTTCAGAAGCTAAAACCCTAGAGTAATTAGCTGCTCACTAAGATGCACATACATGAGAATCTCAACAAAGTTGGTGCTATTGTACAAAACTGTACAATTTAGACTGCCATTTTCCACTAAGAAAATCTACCAGCAGAAGGGTATAAATGTTGCATTAACTTTGGGAAAAAACAGACATCTACAGAAAAGATAAAAACATTCATGGATTTGTATAATATTGGTCTACCTACCTTCAAAACACAGACCATAATGGGAAGCCACTAAAACTCTCTACAGATTCTGGGTTATCTAGCACTATGGAATATAAGATATCTGTGTAATAAGAATACCCAGCCCATGTTCTATAAGGAGAGGCACTCAGTAATACAATCTGAAAACTGCCCTATGTCTTTGCGTCTTGATTGCTGATTTTATTCCATCATTTTTCTTGGAATGCTTTGCCTCCATTCACTACCCTCTCTTGTTAGTGGCTATGACTTTAGTTTCACCTTATCTTTAACATCTTACACATGATTAGTCACTATTATTACTGCTACCATCATTGTTATTGTTTTTTAACTATGAAAGCTTAATTTACCCACATTTACCAATATCTTGATTTTTCCTCGTTTCTTGCATATAACTCCTTTATTCTAAATTCAGTTTTGTCTTACTAAAGTACATCCTGTAATGAGTCTCTGAGTGGTAATTTAGTCCTGGCTCCTCCTGCTCAGGAATTCTGTGCATCTTTATTCTTAGAATTTAAGTCTGTCAAAATTCTGAAACATCTTCAGCTATTATCTCACAAAATATCGCTTTTTCCTACTCTTTCTAGAACTATAATTAGAATCTATCTTCCATGTCTCTGATCCTCTCTTATTTTCCAGCTCTATTCCTTTGGGCTACATTCTGGTTATTTTCTTTAGATCTAGCTTCCAAAAGAGCAATTCTCTCTTCAGCTGTGCACAGTGCATCCAGTGAGGTATCCATACGCTCCCAGCCACATGTTACACATACGGA
Organism: Tapirus indicus; assembly: GCA_031878705.1. Lineage (NCBI taxonomy): Eukaryota > Metazoa > Chordata > Mammalia > Perissodactyla > Tapiridae > Tapirus > Tapirus indicus. The sequence continues at coordinate 32,915,390 of CM062927.1, forward strand.
GATATATTTTTCATTCTATTTCTGGGAATTCTATTTTTGTTTATTTGATGTTGTTTGTTATCAAACCTGCATTCATCCTTCACAGGTATCTAAGTCCTCTTGTCTCTTCAATCATTTAAGAATATTTTAGTCTCTTTTAGACTGTTTTCCTATTTCAGATTTTTAAGGTCCTCATCTTCCTGCTTGTTGCATCTGACTCTCTCTCAGTCAAAAAGAAAGGCTCATGGAGGGGAAGAATGACAGTTGGCAAAAAAAGCACTAACTTTCATTGTATCTTTTTATAACCTTTAAACCAGTGATTCTCAACATGAAGAGGTTGCTGAAGGGGGAGGGGAGGCAGTGCACACTCAAGGGGTGTCAGAACTTCCCAGGGCCTTCTTCAAACTCCACAAGACTTTCAGACACTGAGACGTATTCCTAGATGTGCCAGACGCCCCCCTTCCCCTGTGGGAATCACTGCAGTATTTGTCCTGTGTTATTACTGGGAGTGTATTACATCCCTGTGGCGTGCTGGGCTAGGAAAAACAAGAATGACAACTGTTTTAATCATCTGGAATTTCTCTCTTCAAAATGAAAAATGAAATGCCTTTTTTCTCTAACTGACTGCTAGATTTCCTACATCAAGTATTAAACATTATCTTTCTTTCCCCATTTGTGTTTGAAGGCTAACTTACACTTAAATACTACATCAAGTTAATTCTATTTCTGAGCTTTTGATTCAATTCTATTGATCCATACTTCTAATTTTATACCAGTATCACACTGTTTTAATGTCTACTACTTTGCCTTCATAGCTTATAATAGAACTCTTTTAAAACTTCAATATTTTCACCTATTTCATCTTGTAGAGAACTCTAAAAGCACTTTACTGTGTTCTGAAAAAAAAATGTTGGGGCCGCCCGGTGGTGCAGTGGTTTAGTCCACGCTTGGCAGCCTGGAGTTCGCGGGTTCAGATCCCGGGCGCCCGCCAATGCACTGCTCATCAGCCATGCTGTGGTGGCATCCCACATAAAGTAGAGGAAGATGGGCACGGATGTTAGCCCAGGGCCAGTCTCCCTCAGCAAAAAGAGGAGGATTAGGCAACAGATGTTGTTAGCTCAGGGCTGGTCTTCCTCACACACACACACAAAAAAGTTAAGATCTTGCTTACATGAAAATTATTATGTAAAAAATTAATATCTTTAAGTTATTTACCTACCTGGAACACAATCTTTCTCACTAATTAATCAAGTCACTTTTTAGCTATGTACAAGTCTTTTAAAAAACCTATCTCAATAAAATTGACTTCTTGGCATTTTATACTTTCATGAAGTATAAAATTATCCCTTTTCCATAGTTGCTAGAAGGTATACAGAAAAGCTATTGATTTCTCCATGGTTATTTTCTACATGGCCAAAATAAATATTCCTTTATTGGGGCCAGTCTGGTGGCATAGTGGTTAAGTTTGAGCACTCCGCTTCAGCGGCCCAGGGTTCGCAGGCTTGGATCCCGGGCACGGACCTACACACAGTTCATCAAGCCATGCTGTGGCAGTGTCCCAGATACAAAAAATAGAGGAAGACTGGCACAGATGTTAGCTCAGGGACAATCCTCCTCAAACAAAAACAGGAAGTTTGGCAACAGATGTTAGCTCAGGGCCAATCTTCCTCACTAAAAAAAAAAATTTCTTTTGTTAATGCTAGTAGTTTCAAAACAATTCTCTAGAATTTTCTAGGTGTACATATAGCTATTACCATCTTTGAATAGATAATAAATATGTATTCTTGATGTTTACATATCATGTCATTTCATTAGTTAGAACTTCAAAACAGTATCAAACTAAAATGGTGGTGTTATCTACTCTTCCTTCCTTCTTCTTACCCATCAGTTCAACACTGGCATCAAACAACATCACTTAAGACAGAGATGAGTAAGAGTACTTGTTTGTAATTAGCTTTTAGGAAAATAAATAGTACATTAGCAAGATTTTCAACAGAGAAACCCAGGCTCAAATTTAAAAGGTCCAGCATTCAGATTGTGAAAATTAAACTATCTGGAAAATTCATCCATTTAAACATCTCACTAAGAACTTGACTACATTAGATTCAAGGCTTTCATTCAAGATGGGAGAAAAAAACCAAGTTACAAAACTGGGAACAAGGGAGCTAATTAAGGCTAAATTAATTCTTTGAGTGCTGCATAGTCAAAATTAGTGTTGTCACAGTATTTGATTAGGTTAGAATAAGATCTTCTTAAACAGTACATTAATTTAAATTACAAGATTACTTATATACAGTTTTATAATAAAATGACTTGCAATAATAGTTATTGCTATGGCTAAAATTAAAAGCACAAATTTACATTGGATCCATTCTTCAAGTTAAGTATGATACTATAGAGAAGACAATGATTAAAATTAATCTGCAGTGTAGGAACCTAACATATTAAGATCCCTAAACAAATATAATATTAAGTAATCACTAAGGAAATCATTTCTACTGAATGAAGGATGTGGAAATAATGATTATCTATTTTTCCAATATTTTTGTAACAATTTAAAAGTTACCTTATTTTTAACAATGGTTCTACCCTTAAAATATGATGAAACAGGATATTCAAGAATTCTTCAGGATCTAGGAAAAAATAGAAAATCAAATAAGTCACAGACAACATTTTTAAGTCATTCTATTTTTTATTTATAACAGTCATATTCCTACACTGCATTCAACTTCATAATCAATATTATTTCAATTAAAATCATAGTCCTCAAGTTTTCCTAATAAAAAAAGATATTTAAAAGTTATGATAAAGTGTTATCTTCCAATTGTGTAATAACTTATTGCATTTGAAAGGGTATAATAATTCACATATAGTGAAATAATGGGGTTTCAGATAGGTGGAATAAACCGGAAGTCTGACCTTGTTTCTTCATTACGCTCCTTACATTACGCTGCTGACACATTCAAAGTCAGCAGCTGAATCTGAGTAAATCCACTAGCAACGAATAGATTAAAACGCTGTCTCTGACCGTAAACTTAATCCTCCTCGGCCATTGTGTAACTCCCTTCGCAGCAGGGAGAGCTAAGTGGGAAATGACGACTCAAGGTCACCTTCACCACGGAAAGGGAAACAACTCGGACCGTCCCTGCTGGATGCACAGGAAAGGACTCCTCAGGCACTCATTTAACACACTAGAACCGACCGGCTGTATAAAGGGACTCATTATTCCCAATCATCCCTCACTTTTAGAAGAGAGAAAGCATTTGCAAAAATGGGAGAAAATTTTATGTCACATAGAAAGAAATTTCTAATTTAAAATAAAACCCCCAAAACTACACAGACACACATTTCAGCCAAGAACTTAGCATACGCTTTTGAGTTATTTTTAATGTATATCCTATAAATTAAGACAGTCACCTTTTTCTTCAGAGGTAAATCCTGATGCAGCCTCAACTTTTTCAAGTATTTTCCTCAATTTCATAATCTTTGTTGCACACACATATCCATATCTACGTTAGTAAAAAACTATTAATACTGGCATACATATTGAATTAATATAACACATTTTGATAATCATACATTTCTTATATAACTCCAGCATGTCATAAATCAATTGACTAGACAATTATTTTGAAAAATACAATTATAGGCTTCTTCTTGAGGTTTGAAAAATCTAAAATCAGAATTATCCTAGACACATTATTATACCCTAAAAATAACTGTCATATACTGATATAAGACAAAATATTTTTAATGTATGATGACTGGCTTTTTAATACTATTTGCTTAAGAAATTAAAGCATTCAACTTTATAAACAGAATACACAATTCTGAGAGAAAGAGAGAGTCCTTTTAATAATACTAAAGGATGAAATAGCCACCAAGGAGAATGGAGAAAGCGTTGATAAGAAATTGAAAACTAAAATCTGCAATTAAACCAATCATCATAATTACGACATTTTCTCTCACTTTTGTCTGAATACAGGACACAGCACTGTCCAACACGAAGTTGGACAAGAGTATCTAAATAATGTTTATTAACGGACTTAAACGGTATTTTGGAGGGAAAGAGGGAAATGGTAACATGCTTTAGAGTTTTGGATTTGATTCGTCTTGTTCTAATATCAGTTACTTGGGGGGAAGACAGACGATAAGTTTAAAATTTTGCATAAGGCAAAACAGTTGATGTAAAAATCAAGACTCATAATTATCTTAAAGGGCAAAAACTGTAGTCATTTTCAGAATTTAAGTAAAACAAAAGATATAAAAAATTTATTCTCTTAAAATTTACTTTCCTAGTCATGTTATATAGTAGGTCATTCTGAATGCTTATTATATTTCAGTATTCTGGATTTTTCAGTCAAAATCTTATATCAAACTATATTTTAATTTTAACTGTTAAATAAGAAAAGTATGTCACAAAATTTAAATTTATCTGAATATGGACTTTAAATTACATAGTTTTTTCTCTATATTCCTGAATGAATCGATTTGTTTTATGATCTATGGCCCTAACTCTTTAGAGTTTAAATTTTATAATGTGACATTATCACACATAACTACGACCACCTATCAAAAGTCTTTACTAGCTGTCTTGTCGCTTGTGCTTGTACCATTACAAATTGCTTCTTGTGGCCAAAGAAAAATAGATTTGTAGTTTTTAAACTAGCAAATGACAAAACAAATCACCTTTTAAGGAAGGTGGAGGGAGGCCTAAATATATTCCTTCAACCAAAAAATGTGTTAATAAAATACATGTCATTTGTTTCTAATACAAAAGTATTCAATACTAGCTACTCTATAAATAAAAAATTTCCCTTACTCCTTCTCTTCCTGATAAAATTATGTTTAAGAAGCCAGACTGCACCAACTGGACTAAGAAGCATGGTTACTGATAGGCGGACTGTTGGAATAAACTATTTCAGAAGAATCCCAAGTACTTCACATCAGCTTTTCTAAACTTACTGCAACTGTTAAATTGTAGTACACTCTACCAAAATGTTGTAATCATTTCATAGCATACACTATGTGCCACGCCTTGGCCAGATTTAAGAAATTAAATAAGCAAAGACAGTACAGAGACCAAAGGTTAAAAAAACTGTTAATACTTCATCAAGAGAACAAATTTTCACCCATTTCTTATTAAATGAAAGCAAGGTATAAATTAATTACCGTACCAAAAAACAGCAAATAGGACAACATCTAAAGGCAGAATAACTATATATCTTCTACTTACATTCTCAGAGGATTGACAATTTCGGTCCTCAGCAGCTCTTGAGTTTCACTATAATATTCTACATCATTCTTTTCTTTGGGTCTAAGTAACACAGTGTCCAGAACGGAACTAAAAGCAAACAAGCTGCAAAATAAAAAGGATATTTTTCCTCATGTTATAAACATATTTTTATTTTGAGAAACAAATACTAAAAATAATGTGAAAAGAAAAAATGCAAAGTCTGGAGAAATATAACATACAAATTAGTGTTTTTCATTAACACAGGTACCCAAGACTCCTGTTAAGGTCCCCAGGGTTCAATCATCAGGGCCTAAAGGTCCTTCCAGGTTAAGAAGAATATAAGGCAAACCATAGATTGACAGTGTTAAAGGATAAAAATATGTGTACAGTATATTAAGAAAACTTCTTTGCAAAAGTTGAAAGAGGGCCTACAAATCTGAGTCAAACTACCAACAGACAACAGGAGAGGATGTCTGGAAACTACCTCCCAAGAAAAACACATACCCAATATACAACCCCCTCTAGATATTGTGCTTCTCTCTCCCCACGCTTCTTTGCAGAGATCCAAATGTCTGTAAATGCCAAACTCACTTGTGAGTGACTAACAGCAGTAACTTGCTGGTATCAAAGAAAAAGAAAATTTGGCTAACATAGATTTTTATCAGGAAATCTAAAGATTATGATATCAGTTCTGTAAGGCTTGTTTTCATCAACATATCTGAGAGATTGAAAGTATTTTGCCAAAAAAAAAGGCCCGATTTTATTCTTCTCCCTACTTTCAAAATTTTAACATCCCATTAACTTCCTAATTCTTATGATATGACTGTACAGAGCTGGTAGAATACACTGAATTTAACTGGCAATGTACTTGGTTCAATCCTCAGAGTGTAACAATTCTTGCCATGTTAACTTGTTCCTCTCTGGAATAAATTACATATATGAGAGCAACCGTGCTTCTATTGAAATAATTCTTTAAAATAAAGTAATTTTATGATTGTTTCTAGCCAGTAAAACAAGCACACACCAGCTCATGGCTTACTGCAAGTCATCTTATTTGACATGTGCATGAAGACACTGTATTTATTCTCTTCAGTCACGTGATTTCCCAGATACCCTCAAAACATCTGTTCCACTTGTAACACCACCGTTCACCTCTTCCTCATCATTCACTGCATTACTTTTTATATTAACTTTCTGGATACAGGCACACGAGACAACATTCAATAGCTTCCAAGGGTATATAATGAAATGCAAATCTCCTTTCTTTTCTGACGACCCCCAGCCACCCAGCTTCTCTACTCAGAGGCAGCTAGCAGTTTATTTCACCTACACACACGCACACGCACACAGGTGTCCCTGCCCCATGGCACAAGCTATACCTACTGCATTAATCTTAAACTCACCAGAATAAGGTTGAGTCTAAGTAACAAGAATTGTAATGACCCTGGATACCTTTCTTCTTTCCAATCATTATCTCTAAACCTTCTTTTTCCATTTTTGGTGGAGTATTTTCTTCTACTACTTCACTTAAGTAGCCTCCAAATGCTGAAAAGATAAAAATGAAAATGAAAATCTTTTCAACTATTACAATACACATTTCCATACATATTTCGTCATTTTATTTTATTTTTTTTTGTGGGGAAGACCAGCCCTGAGCTAACATCTGTTGCCAATCCTCCCCTTTTTGCTGAGGAAGACTGGCCCTGGGCTAACATCTGTGCCCATCTTCCTCCACTTTTATATGGGACGCCACCACGGCATGGCTGACAGGCAGTGCGTCGGCGGGCGCCCGGGATCCGAACTCGCAAACCCCGGGCTGCCAAGCGCAGACTAAACCGCTGCGCCACCGGGCGGCCCCCTATATTTCTTCATTTTAAAATGTATTTTTGTATTTTGATGCAAAATTTTTTTCTCAACTTAGAAGTAAGTTAAAGGTAGGTTTTGGTTAATTGTTATTTAGCTTGGCTTATAAAAAATGCTACTGTTCATTTTCAACCTCACCTCCTCCACAATTTAAAAAATATTTTAGAGCAATAAGTAATGTGTAAAAAGCATCTGCCAAGTAAAATATTTTTTCTCCTAATATTCTATTATTTATCTGAAGATGTTTCACTTTCAAGTTGGAATAGGAAACAAAAAAATTCCAAAGTACTATTTCAACTGTAATGAAAAATGTTTTCATAAAGATGGTTTTCCTATGTAAACCTGCTTAACCCTCAAATGCTTCACCACTATTAACCAAAGCTAGAAAGGGACAGCATCAGGAAACTGCCACCTACGACAAGGGATGAGGTCATCGGTCCTTCATCAATCAATCCAAAACTACTACTTATAATAATCCTGACTTCTAGGTAAGACATGCTTACTGATGTACTTAAACAACACAGTGAGAAGGAAGCCAGTGCCAAAAAGGCCACGTTTCAACTTCTACTTCCTGTGCTGTTGAAAATTAAATGTCTGTAAATCAACAGGAAGAGAAAAATAAATCCCACTATTTATTCACTTTTTAAGTCTCGAACACGTTCTCCTGACTAATACTTTTTTTAAATGTCCCCTCTTAGGATAACTGTAACTTTCTCATACACCACATAACAATTTTTACTGATTTAAAAGCTTGATGAACACTGGCAAGAAGCATATTTAAACAGTGCCACCTACTGCAAAATGGCATGAGAACTCGAGTCACTGCAGGTTGGTAAAGAAATGAAAGCATCCAAATACCTAAGGAGTTACAGCGTTCGATCTGGTTGGATACCGGCTGCAGGGAGGCAAACCTCGAGTCGGGCCTGCAGCTCTTCAGTTTAACGAACAGCGCCTTCTTCAGGGCACAGGTGAAATAGCGGGTGCCCCTGAAGGTCCCGTCCGTACAGCCCGCACACTCGTCTTCCTGAAGGAAGGAGGAGGTGAGGTTGAAAGCATTATTCTGCCTCTAGCAAAGACAGTACACAAAGAGATAAGGTCTCGAAGACTTGTTTCTAGTTTACCCTGTCGCAGAATCCGCCTGTACGGAGAATTCCACCTGGGAAAAGGGGCTGACTAATCGGTGCTTCGGCCCACAGCTAATGACTGGAGAAATTAATTCCTTTCTCCAGCAGGAAGTCCTCAGTGTGCTTCCTTCCAGAATGCATGCTCACACCTTCCCTGGTTAACTGACTTTCCTGCAGCACGCCCACAAGTATGAAAACTGGGGGAGGGGAAGGGCGACGCTACTTACTTTAACAACCCAAAAAGAAAACCAGCATTCCCTAGCACGCAAACAAAAAAATAATATATATAAATAAAAGCTAAATGTACTCAAATTCTCCTTTCCTGATTATGAAATGCCAGACAATATGCTTTCCTAATGTCCAAAGGGAAAAATCTTTCCCCATACCAAAGATCTCAAAAGATCTCTAAAAATGGCGATTCATCTTAAAGCCCATGATATGAATGTTAGAACTGGTTGGGGGAGATAGGCTGAGAAAGAAAAAGAAAAGCAGGTAACAGATTTGTTTTCTTACTGTATTCTGTTTAATATAATGAGCCTAAACATATTAGCCTAAAAATCGATTTTCAACCCTGGAACAAAGATCAATTAACATTAGGAAAAGTGGGTCAGATGTTCAATGGGTGGCAAAGCAAGTCAGGCAACATGGTAATAAAGTTTTTTTCCAGTGATGGCTTTTTTGACAAATATAACATTTTACCAAAAACCATATAACAGGGAAAAGTCTGCACAAACCCCAGAGAGAGAAGAATTGCAATTTTTAGGTCAAATTAAATTACCAGTTCCAGTCCAGCTAGTACTTCATTGAGTCCTGGTGGCTGGCCAATCCAACGGATGACCCCATAGAAAGGAGGATTCTCTTTGACTTCAGCTAGTGAGCCCACTTCCAGACCATGTGAGTTACCAGAAGATATGGCCAAGGGTGGACTCTCCTGTACAGGTGCATTGTTGAGCTCTCCCATCACAGACTGAACTGACAGAGAAAGCGGACTGTGACCAATACTTCCATTGGTATTGGGCATCTTTGTCAGACTGAACGGTAAAGAATGAAATCTGTTCTCGCTGGACAATGAGTTCATGGAAGGAGGCTGCAGTGGTGGTGAAGCATGTCCAAAGTCTGAAGACATCTCTGTAAGCGATTTTGCAGGGTCTTCAGCAACTATAAAAAATTATTCTGAATTAGAGAAATTTATTTAAGAATATTAAACATGCCCTACATCCCTAAAAATTAATATACACATCTAGTCTAACTGCCTTCTTGACCTCTCTAGTAGGTTCTCAAAAGCACCACAAACTTAATATCTCCAAAACAGTGTTCTTGATTCTCCTCCCCACCTCCAAATTCTTCTGCCTCAGTAAATGGCACCCAATTGTTCAAACCAAAAAAATCTATTATTGATTGGTACCATATAGGTTATATTCTTTGTCCATAACAATTAAATTAGAAACCAGTACAAAAAGATACCCCAAAATGTATGAAAGATGCTTCTAAATAACTAATAAATCAAAGAGGAAATGATAATGTAAATTTTAAAACTAAAGAAAAAAAGAAAGAAAGAACACTTGGGGAACACAGCTAAAATAATATTGATAATGGAAATTTATATAATAGTTTATTTTAGAAAAAAAAGGTAATATTAATGAACTCAGCATACAACTTAGGAAGTCAGAAGAACAGAAGAACTTCCCAAAAAGTAGTCAAGAGGAAAGAATAAACACAAAAACAGAATTTAATGAAAGAGAAAACAAACATACAATAAAGAAGATCAAAGCCAGAATAATACAAAAAATAATAATTTAAGTGAAAACACACATACAACAAAGAGAAGCAAAGCCAGAACTGTTCCTGCAAAACGACTAATATATTTGCCAGATTATCACTGCAGATCAGTGGAGAAAGAATGAACTTCTTAATAAACAGTGTTGAGATAATCACTATCCATATTTCTTAAAAAAATTTAAATTAAATTGGATTCCTACCTCATACTCTACACAAAAATAATTTCCAGGTGGCTTAAAGACAAATGTGAAAGGCAAAACTATAAAGTTTTGGAAGACAATATAGAGGAATGTTCTTTACAACTTTAGGGTAGAGGGAAATTTCTTAAACATAAGTATACAAACCATAAAGGAAAAGACTGACAAATATGACCATATTCAAATTAAGAGTTAGTTGTTCATTAAAACGCATCATAGTGAGAGTGAAAACATGAGCTACAATCAATGAGAAAATACTTGCAAAGTATATCTATCTGACAAAGGATTAGAATTTGAAAAAGGTCTATAAGTCAATAAGACCAAAAAAAAAAACTAGAAAAAAATGGACAAAGTACTTGAAAAGACAACTCACAGAAGAATAAACCCATACCACCAGCAAATCAATGAAAAGATTCTTGCCCTCACTAGTAGTAAATAGATAAAAGAAAGTCAAAACCAACAGGAGATATCATTTCAAAAGTGAAAGGTCTTAGAACATCAACTGTTGGTAAGGATGAAGAGCAAATGACACTCTTTCACAATGCTGAAGGCAGCGTGAATTGGTTTAACTACTTCGGGAAACAATTTGGCGTTACTTAGTAAAGGAAACGTGCACATTCCACACCCCAGTAATTCCACTCCTAGTTATGTACCCTGCACATGTGTAAGAATGTTAAGAGCAAGGCTGTTAATAATAGCAGGAAAATAAAAACAATTCAAATATCCATCAATGGGCAAATGGATAATTACACTGTGGTATATTCATATATTTCACGGCAATGAAATGGAATGGCATAGAACACTCTACAGTAATGAAAATGAATAAATTGTAATCACATACTCTGCCTTGGATAGTATACTATACCTATACACTGTTCTGAGGAACAGTGTTGGGGGGATTACACAGCATGCATACAGTCTGATTCCTTGTATATAAGAATCAAAAACATGCAGAACTAACAGTATGCTATTTAGATACACAAACTTATAAAGCTATAATGAAGAACAAGTGAAAATAAACACTAAATTAAAGATGATGGCAGCTCAGAGGAGAGAGTGAAGAGCACAGCACTAGGAAGAGGCACCGAGGGGATTTCAAAGGTAACGATAATGTTCTTTTTCTTAAAGTGAGTAGTGACTACATGGGTGTTTACTATACTTTATATCTTATTGCTCTTTATACTTTATCCATTTAAGACTCTTCAGTAGCGATATTTAATCTAAGATTTTTAAAAGCTATTCTTTTCTGTCCCAAACCCTCAACCCCTAAGCCCAACACCCAAATCCATAAAGCAAGTTCTCTTGGTTCTGTCTCCAAAATATTTCTCAAATTCGTCCACTTCTCTTTACCTCTACCATCACCTCCCTGTCCAAGCCACCATCATCTTCCCCCCAGTAACCAGTCTCTTACCTGGTTTCTCTGTCCCCCTCCCTGCCCCCCTCCAATCTAGTCACCATACAACAACTGAGATCTTTTTAAAATTGAAAGATCTTACATGATCTTATATCATTCCCCTATTTAAAACCTTTTGACAGCTTTCCAGTATTCTTCTAATAAACACTAAATTTCTTACCAAGGCCTGTAAGGTCCCAGATGATCTAGCCCTGCCTACCTATCCAAACTCGTTTCACACACCTCGTGTCCTTGCCTACTACGCTGCAGCCACTCTGCACTACTTCCTGTTCCTCAGTACACTTTCTCACCTCAGGGCCTTTGCCTTTACTATTTCCTCTGCCTGGAATGCTCCTCCCAAGCTCTTTCTCTGGCAGGTTCATTCTCATGATCCAGATCTCAACCCAAAGATCTTTCCTCAAAGAATATTTTCCAAACCACTCTACGGTAGCCACTTCCCACCAGCTGCTAATCACCGTGCACGTCACAATCGATTATTACCTTGTCTGTCTACACATTTACTATCTGTCATACCAACTAGAATATAAGGTCCATAAGAAGAGGATTTTTGTGAATCTTTTCCATGGTTGAATCCACAGCACTAGCACAAGAAAATACTCAATATTTGTAAAAAAAAAAAAAAAGTGAATAAACGAATCAAATGTTATAAAGAAAAGCCTTCTAAATGTACAAGTGAAATTAATCACAGAAACAATGTTCTTTTACACCTAAACTACTTCCACCTTCTAATTTAAGGATGAAGGCCTACTCCATACAAATTTCATTACTTTATATGTCCCATCTAGGTCTTTAGGACCAATGTTCTTACATGAATTTATTACACGTTAGACTAGATTCTAGCAGAATCAGTAAGTTAGGAATATTCTACCTCAATAAAGAAAATGTATAAGAATGACAAAATTATATAAATTTGAAGAATTAATGTTACCTAGATTATGAAAAACCTATGGTTTTACTAGTTTCCTTTCCTTAGAAAGAAATCAGCACATAGGAAAAGCATTAGCAAATCTGCCAGTTACAACATGGGAAGAGAGTGGGGCTGCACCATAACCACCCTGGACAGTCCCTGAGCACATCTAGAAGCCAACAGGGCTGTGACTCACCAAAGGACCGTGCCAGTCCTTGGTGCTTCAGCACTCTCCAGAAAATTTTTAGAGAGCTGATAACTGCTAACATCCGGGCCAAATCTTAACAATAGTAGTCTATCAGGAGACAGGGCCTCCTGGAGAAGCATCGCTTAAATAAGCTTCCTGCTCTGTGCCTAGGATGACTTCTTGGGGATCAAAGGCCCTGACTGCCTATCTCCTCAACACCGATCCAAGTAGAAATGAAGGCGTGGAGAAGAGAAAATCAAAGAGAGTTCACTCAAGTAACTTCCCATGTGAGTATCTGACCTCACATATGTAATAGTAGACTTTTATTTTACATCTGTGGATGGATAATATAACTAGATCCATATCACAGCTAAAAAGTCATTCTTAAGAGTTCTACAGTACTCTTAAATTCTTATTTTCATTTAATTTGCACACAATTACTAAATCTGCTGTATGCCAAGCCCTGTGCCAGGCACTAGGAACTCAGTCTGGCAGAGGAGACAGGCAAGTAAATAAAACAGTTATGAGGACACTTCCCCTAATCTAAGAGAAGTGGGAGAGGAAAGGAAAGACTTTCAGGAGAAACTAATACCCAAGCTGAGATTTAACAGATGGATAGAAGTACGCCAGATCATGAAGTAGGAGGAACAGGAAGAAGGGTTTGCAGGCAGCAGCAACAACACACGCCAAGAAAAGAGAAAGCATGGCGCCTTCCAAGAAAGGCCCTGGTCCAGCACGGCTGGAGCAGGAGTACAAGGGAAATGACAGAGATGAGTAAGAGGTCAGCCATAAAGAGCCCAACAGGCCAAAGGAAGGAATCTGGACTTTTATCTTCAAGGGCTAGGGAAACATCAACAGAGATTAAGCAAAGGAGAGACATGATCAGATATATCTTTAGAAAAATCACTCAGAGAGTAATGGAAAGAGAAACACAGTATGGCAACCAAAAGCGTGAGCTCTGTCTGGTGTCATACAGATCTGGGTTGGAATCCTGGCGCCACTATTACAAGCTGGGTGACCCTAGGCAAGTTGTTTAACCACTGAAAAACAGAGAAAGTAAAAATACCTACCTCATAAAGTTGTTATGAGGATAAAATAACCCATACAAAGTGCCTAGCACAATGCCTGGCATGTAGTAAATACTCAAGAAATGGCAGCTGCAGTGATGATGATGGTGATGATGGAGATGACGACGATGATGATGGCTAGTATTAGTCAGAATAAATTTAAAAGAAACAAGACTGAGACAGACAAACCAGTTATTTGTCCAGATGGCAACAAAGGATCTGAACTAAGGCAGAAATAAGGAAGAGGGGAAAGAGTCTCATGATACTGAAGAGGAGGAAATCCAGAGGACTTGGTGACAACACAATGTGACTAATGAGAGAGACAGAGGAAGTCCAGGATGAAGCCCAAACTTCTGGTTTAGGCAACTGAACTCATAGCTCCATTTCCTTGCTCCATAAAACATAACTCACTAAGGTCATCAGTAACTTCCACTGACTAAATCCAATAGGTACCAGTGTGGTCTCCATCTTACTTGCCCTCTCGGGAACATTCACCGGTGCTGTCCATCCACTACTGCACCCGACAGTCCAACAACCTCCTGGTTTTCCCCACATCCCTCTGGTCATTTTTTCTCTGTCTCCTTTGAAGACTTCTCTTCCCAGCCAATACATTCCTCAAGGCTCAGCCTTAACCCACACCCTCCATCCCCACTGTCTCCTTAGGCAGTATTATTCACAGGACTTTAATCACCAAATACGTGAGGGCAATCTACAGATTTATTTCTCTAGCTCTTACCTCTCTTCTAAGCTCCAGGCCTGTATATCCAACTGTCTACTTGACAAATCAGCTCTAGAGAGTCAGAAGGCCCCTCAAACTCAATGTATTCAAAAAGTCAAATTCATCACCTTCCTCCACAATCATTTAAGTATGCAAGCCAGAGAACAAGGAGTCATCACTGACATCTCTTTCCTGCCCAGCTATCACTTCCGATCTGTGAGTCCTACCCATTTACTTTCTAAAAATCTCTTATAGCCAACTGCTTCTCCCCATCTCTTCTCCAACAAGTCTAGTCCCAGCCACTATAATCTATGACTGAGGCCTCCAACAGCCTTCAGTGGTGTCCTTGCATTCACACAGTCCCTGCTTCAATCCATTGTCTACCCTGCAGCCAGAATGCTCTTTTCAAAAGGCAGACTTGGTCATGTCACCCCTTGCTGAAAAATCCTTCAGTGGTTTCCCATTTCCTTTTAATAGGGCACACCAGGCTCCACATGGTCTGGCTCTGTGTGCCTTTCTATTCTCATCTCATAAAACGTTACACCTCTCTCTGTTCTAGCGTCTCAGGCTCTTTTTAGTCCTTGAAACCCCAGGCTCCATTTTTCCAGGCTTTTGTGTTATTCCCTCTGCCTAAAAGGTTCTTCTGTCCCTTTCACTTTGTTACCTAACACTCCTTGGTAAATCTAAACTCACGTCACTTCCTCAGAGAAACATCCCGGAGCCCCCTAAGTAAAATCACCCTTTAAGATACTCTCAAAGCATCACGTGCCTTCACTGCACTCACCACAACCGCAGTTCTACATCTGTTTCTGTGATTGTTTGATTAATGTCTATCTTAACAACTTGATCATAAACTCAGAAAGGACAGGACCATGTCTATTTTTTCTCACCATTGTAACCTCAGTGCCTAGAAGAATGCCTGGCACGTAGTAAGAACTCAATAAATATTTGTTGAATGGATGACCAAAGAAAAGAACAAACCAGAAGAAAATGATGTCCCAGAACCAAGGGAAGGTAGAATTTTTAAATGGGAGTGCTTTAAAGATCAACAAAGACCCAGACAGAAAAGTCTCTAAGGGGCCGGCCCAGTGGCGCAGTGGTTTAGTTCACGCTTGGCAGCCTAGGGTTCGCGGGTTCAGATCCCGGGCGCCCGTGGATGCACTGCTTGTCAGCCATGCTGACGTCCCATATAAAGTGGAGGAAGATGGGCACGGATGTCAGCCCAGGGGAAAAAGAGGAGGATTGGCAACGGATGTTAGCTCAGGGCTGGTCTTCCACACACACACACACACAAAATAAAAGTCTTTAAATGATTCAGTTGATTCTAGAGATCTACCCTAAACAGATCAGTGAAGGGAATAGAACAAGCTGCTAATACATCTCCTAAATGCTTTATTAATCTTAACAGCAGTGCAGTTCAAATTGTATACAATATTTTAGCTCAGCAGTATTAATAAAGAACGGTCTACTCATTCTGTTTCCAAAGCTACATATATTGGTGAAAAAGCCATTTTTCTCTGATGAGTTAAAAGGAGAGAATCATTACAAAGAACACTAAAATTACAGATTACCTTCATCAATGTACCATGTATTTTTTGATTTGGATTGTGGTTGTGAATCAACAGAAGACCCATTTAAGGTATAAAATAATTCAGATCTGTTTCTATTTCCAGGGTCTGAGGTAGATCCTATGGAACAAGAAAAGTTCCTTTTAAAAATAAAGTCAATATGGTGTGAAGTTTTTCCGTAAGAGAAATTAATATGCATATTGTGTTAAAAACTGTTTACACAACCAACAGATGTATACAAACACAATATAATTTTAGCATCTTCAGCTTTAAAAAATTTTGTAACCATTTTGGCAGTGTCAAAAACAGTCTTCCACCCAAGAGTCAATATAGGAGGGGAACAGGGGTAAGTTAAAAGAAAAGCTCATTCTTTTTTTTTTTTTTAACAAACTGCTTGAAAAAATCATTTCATGTACTATGGCTTATTTCCAAATGTCAGAATCATCATTCCCCAATTTCATCTGATCAACCTGTTGGTTCACAAATTTAATCTATTATTTTAAAACAGTTGCTCTCAGAAGAAAGTAATCTTCAAATGTTGTATACAATCAATGCACAAATTAAGTTCAAAAGATTCAAGGCTTAAACATTTCGGAAGTGTTGGTCATCAAATTCGTTGCTTAATTTCTTTGAAAAACTGAAGCAGTATTATTTCTTATATATCAGACTTATTAAATCAAAGAAGAGTTAGTGTAGCTATGTCACAGACATTTCAAGGCACTACCCTGCCTCGGTACTATAGTTGAGAGCAGTGGGGTCTCGAGAACCCATACAAAATCTGATTCTTTTTTTTCAGTCTAAAGCAGATAGTTCTATACTTTACACTGATAACGAAGATCTGCTACAACACAAGTAACACACAGGTCTTAGGAAAATCTTTAGGCTATTCATATTTAAGTGACAGTAGCAAGTTTGAGCTATCCTATCTAGATCTATAGGCTAACATAAAAAAATAGTATTACCTATACATCCTCTTTAATTCTAAGTGTCCCAGAGTCCAAAGTCACCTAAAATATCTCTTAAAGAACAATTTCCTTTAAAACAAGCTGAAATCAGCTTTGTTCACTAGATAATTGAGGAAAAAATATTCTTGTCCGACCCCATATTTGAGTTAACAAAAATTCTTTTTAAATGAGCTGTTTAGCTTGTATAATTACCACCCTATAAATCTATGAAATATGTGGACGCTAAAAAAAAGAGCTAAGAACTCCACATGTGTTGTGAAGGAGTTTTCTGGAAGAGAGACAAAAACTTTTGCTTAACGATTTGGAATTTAATTTGTGCCACATCTAGTTAGCGAAATCCACATAATATTCTCTAGTATACTTCATCCTATATAACATTATCCATATACAACTATTTTGTACAGTTACAAGTCTATATATACAAATGTTACAAGTAGGGGGTTCCAAAAAGCAGCTGATATGGATGAGCAAAAGACACAGGTCCTCACGGGAAACTTCATCACTTAAAAAGGTTGGGAACTTTCAGCTTAAGCAACAACATCTATAAAAAACTTTTAGTAAACTATTAAAAATGTTTGAAAGAAGACAGTTGACAAATACATTAAGGAGTAATATCTTTTAACATTTTTTCAATGCTGTGGCAAATCAGATATTATGTAAATAACTAAGAATTGTATTCTATTAATCCATACCTGTAGCCTTTGGTTTATTATGACTGGATGAACCCTTGTCTCCAACACCTCTTGACATAAAGGCAAGCTTGGGAGGCCTCCTTTCCTGTGTCACGCTATCTGAAACAGTAAACATGTTTTTTAAAGATAAAAGCAAATTCTTATAAACGAGAAAGAATCGAGCAAATAATGACAATAACAAATAAAAAGCCGCATTTTTGCAGTAGTTTTACAAATTCTTAAAGGCCATCAAAGTATTGAAAGAGATAATACTGGGGAAAAAAATCAATGCTGTACTTCAAAATGTAATTTCTATAAGAAAATAACTCCCCAAATACAATTCAGCTAAATGCTTTAACTTCTTGAAAATTTAATCACTTTTAGTCAATTTTATTTGATGTATTAAAACACTACAAAGAAAACCTTACTCAGTTTTTTGTAGGATTTCCCAAATCTGTATCCCCAGAACACCTCTGTGTGTTAAACAGTGTTCCACACTCAAATATTTCTAGAAGAGCTTAAGATAAACAGGCTTCTTTACTGTATAACACCAGAACCTTTAATATGATAATGTGCATCGTGAATCTCTCAAAAGGGATAAAATAAACTTATTTGATAATGTTTTTTGTGCCACTTTACTTAGCATCTCAGATTAATGTATTTCACGTAACACAGTTTGGAAAAAGTCTGGTTAGGAATATGTATCAGTTTTAAAAAACATATATATGTGAAGAATAACACTAATGGGTATACAAACACATATACACATAAATAGGAAAAACACAGAGAACTACACACAGATTAACGATGAAGAAAGCCAGAGACAAATATCAATAATATTTTTAAGGAAAACACTCAAAACTTCTTTTTGAAATATAGGTGTAATAAACTTGGCAAACTTGTTTTTGATACAAAACCACTCTAAACCTTAAAGGCCAGTAATTTTCATAAGATAAAATCATAAGATAAGATACAAATACTGATCAAATAAATGTCGACAAGTCAGTCTGGAAAGATTTTCCCCTGGAAAGTTCAACAACACATCTGTGGAGTCCAACATGACACTGAGGAGTCACACCTGATAAATCTGTGTATCAGCAAGAACGGTATCACCCACAGCAGATTTTTGAGAACAGAAAGAAAAATAGGAAAAATTTTTACATTTTAAACACAAGGAAAAGGCCCTTTTTTTAAAAAAAGGAAATAATACTGAATTAAATATATATAAATGACGCTCAGTAACTCTTTTCCATGGTTGGAAGGAGAGGGGACTGCATTGTTAAACTAGATCTTAAACATCTCAGAATATGATCAAATGGAATATTATTTTAATTCAAAAATTATACTGAATAACCATGATTTTAGTCAAGTGATATCGTAAAAGAAAAGCTATTTACTAATACTTTAATGATGTTACCATTCAAATATCTCCAAATGTCACATATGAGGGCTACTGTGAAGGGTAAAAGTTCCCAAATTAGAGCATATAAACTGACTAAAGAAAACTAATTTCCACTATTAACTGTAATTCATTGCCTGTACGTCCATTTTAAAAAGACATTCACATGTATACACTAATCTATACACATTATAGAGTTAGTGGTGATTATGGTAAAGGCAGGAAACTGTCTTCACCAGGGCAGCCTGGCAGTAGCAGAGGGCCACACAGATAAGCCAGTTGTGACGGTTCGGCTGGTGAGGCCAGGAGGGGGCTCCAAAGATTGGGAACATGGAGGGCACTGGAGTTGAAAACAGTGGTTATCCTCTGCCAAAGACTTTGTCTGAGAGGGGGTCAAATACCAATTTTGAGGAGCAGGACATTCCTCCAGAATTTTATGCAGATAAAGGGTCACATGCCACACATCTCTTGCCTCCCAGCAATTATATATCAAATACTTCTTGTTTCTTTGTCACAACTATGTTCACAATCCAAAACCAAAGCCTTCTACCTTGAATGAATTTTAAGAGATTACCATCTCAGGGCAAGGTAAGTATGAGAAAGTAAACAGGACAAGGAATAAATTCAGCAGGTAATTTGTGAGATTAAAATAATCCTGATTAAGAGATATTAACAGAGATAGTATGATATGTCCACCAAATGTCATGTACAAAAACTTACTCATGATAACCAAAAGCTGGAACAATCCATTCTACGAGAGAATGGATAAACAAATTGTGATCTGTTCATACAATGGAATACTACACAGCCATAAAAAAGAATAAACTACTGATATACACAACATGGACACTGTGTTGAGTAAAAGGAACCATATCAAAAGCACCCATTATATACACCCAGCAGGACTGCACTCAACATGATGAAAGTAGCAGCTCATCCATTGTTCTTGTTGGTTTAATCAAAAAAGAAAAACCCCTTGGAGAATCTTGGGTTGGAAATCATAACAATAAACTAGTAAACAATAATCAAACCACAAGAAATTTCTGTGAATTTGAATTGAGAAAAATTTAAATTTAGAAAAACTGCTTAATTAATGTACTGCTTAACATTATTAGCCACAAGAGCATAATTCAGACGCAAATGAGAATTTAATATCCACAGAGAAATCTACTGAAGAAAATATAAGTTTACTTGGGTAGAACAAGGTCTTATAAAACCTGATACCAACATACTTTACGCAGCAACTATCCAAAAATCTCAATAAGGCAAGATTACTGATCAAAATAAATACCCTCCTCATATTTTAGACAATTTTATATGAAAACTTGTTCAAGAAATGCTGGAAGGTTCCATCAGATAGCAGAGTTGCATACTGAGATCCAGGGCTTCAGAATAACCTTTTGGGCCGTAAGTGTCTCATGTGAGCAGAAGTCCTGCATACAGACAACATCAGAGTGACTCAGACTGCCGATGAATCTCTACGGAAGACCATTTAGCATTATCTATCAAAATGTAAATACACACACAACCTCTGACCCAGCAACTCTACTTCCAGGAAGTTACCTTTTTTTAAAGACCATATGAATATGAGCAAAACATACTCCATTTAAATACTCAGATGAGTATATTAACGGCACACAGGAAAAATCTACAGGTGACATGTTGAGAGGGACAGACAATACATCAGAGGACAGAATTAGTATCCTAAATGACCTGAAATGTTGGAAGACTAGATAGCTCTAGTGACATAAAGTTTAACAGGGACAAATGTAAAGTCCTGTCTTATGTCCCCCAAATCAACCACACAAGTATACGAGCATAAGTACATGTGAACAAAACTGGGGATTTAAGTCAAGAGTAAGCTCAGTATTCATTAATTCATTGCTTTATAAGTGCATTCATTCAGTAAAGAAATACTAGCCACTCCATGCTGGGAAGGCACTACAACAGTCTCTAGGAATGTAATTCAGACTGCGACAGGGCTGTCCCCCAATTTTTTCTGTCAATGTCCTGTTCTACAGCAACCATTAGCCCACATATGGACTACAGTATTCTGCTCCCCTCTAGGCAACCAAGTGCAAAGGCGTCTTCGACAAACCAGGCCTTATTCAGAATATCCAGAAACCATGCCACAGGAAAAATGGCTGAAATGACTCCAACTGTTTAGGCTGGAGAACAGAAGATGTAGGTGTCAAAGACACTCATCTTTAAATATCTGAAGTTGTTGTAAGGAAGAGGGGCTGGATTTGTCCTATCTCCATCCTCATTCAGAACTAGAATCCATGAGGAAAGTTGTAGGAAGGTAGATATAAGCACGCATCATATAAGTAGAGACTTTTTCATAATGAGACCTGTCTAAAATGAAATCTTCTAATTTCCTTTAGGAAATAATGACTCTTCTACCAAATGAAAACATAGCTCCCTAAGAAGATATGGATAATAAGATAGGAACGTATCTTCTAGCCATACTGGCACACACGCAAACTGATATAAATATATATGAAGTGTTACTCACTGAAGTATTGTTTATAATAGCAAAAGACTGAAAACAACCGAAATGTCCATCAGTAAGGGACTAGTTAAAAAATTTATGGTACATTCATAAAATGAAACACAATGCATAATTTAAACAAAAGATTAGGTATGTAATTTATGTACTAATATGAAATGACCCCTAAGACCTATTGTTAACTTAAAAAAAAAAGGTGCAACTTCCGGGAGCTGGCCCGGTGGCGTAGTGGTTAAGTTTGTGCACTTCTCTTTGGCAGCGCAGGGTTCACAGGTTCGAATCCCAGGCACAGACTGATGTACCACTCATCAAGCCATGCTGTGGTGGCATCCTACATACAAAATAGAGGAAGACGGGCACATGTGTTAGCTCAGAGCCAATCTTCCTCAACAAAAAAAAAAGGCAGGGGGCAACTGGCACTTCTGGGAAGATGAGTAGACATACTTTTTCCTATTCCTCCTGAGAAGTACAACTAAATCTCTGAATGTAACATATAAAACAAAAATCAGAAGACTCTGAAAGGTGGAGAGGAGACGACAGATCAGCTAGCGACCTCAGGACCTAAGGACAGACATGGTGGAGATCTCCCTGGGTCTTCTTCTTGCTTCATATATCCCAGACTTAGAGCTGAAGAAGCCAGTAACCCGAAAATGCCAAGAGGCACAGAAAAAGAAAGCCCCAATAAAAGTCAGCTCTCTCTAGTCAAAGAATGAGAAAAGGGGAAATCTAGTAAGACAAAAAACCTTCAGACAATAATCACTCTACTCCAGCCAAACACCACAGAAAAAACAGGGGCCCCACCCACTCCAACAAAGGCCAAGTGGGGAGTCTAGACTTCTACTCACGTGAGGGTGTCACGAAGTGCTCCAACACCCCAGTTGGGTGATGTCAGAGAAAGCCAAGTAGGGAGGCTAGATTTCATCCCCACCACCTATAACAAAGTTCCCCCTCCCTCAAGGTCATGGTGTCAGTGGAGACCACGTGGAGAGCCTAGACCTCCAACTCTGCCTCCCTGCTGGGGTGGTAGCAGAGGAGGTCTAGTGGAGAGTCAGGACTTTCACCAGAACCCAGCAGTAAGGAGGCCACACCCATCACAGTGTCAGTGGAGACCATGCGGAGAGCCATAGCACACACCCCCACCCAGCAGTAAGGAGGAGCAACCCTCTCTGGTTGCTCAAGACAGGCCAAGTGAGGAACCTAGATTTCTACCTTCATCTGGCAATAACGAGGTGGTGTGCACCCGCCTTCCCTGGCGAAAGCAGTGTCAAAGCAAGCTGGCTAAAACTAACCTTTACACAAGATCTAGAGTCTCAGAACATAATGCCCAACTGTCCAGGTTTCAACCAAAATCACTCATTACACCAAGAACTAGGAAGATCCCCAAAAGAACTTTAAAAGACAGTCAATAAATGCCAAAACTGAGAAGACAGAGACGTTAGAATTCTCTAACAAAGATTTTAAAGAAACCATAACAAAAATGCTTCAAAAAGCAATTACAAACACACTTGGAAAAAAATGAAAGACCAAGAAACCTCATCAAAGAAATACAGTCTCAGCAAAGAAAACAAGATATAAAGAAGAATGAAATGGAAATTTTAGAACTGAAAAATAAAATAACCAAAATAAAAAGCTCAGGAGATGGGCTCAACAGTAAAACGGAAGAGACAGAGGAGAGACTAGGGACCCGCGGGGCTTCACAAAAGATCTAACACGTATGTCATCAGAATCCCAGAAGGAGGGGAGAACAGGAACAGGGCTGAAAAGGTGCTGAGAGAAGGAATGGCTGGAACTGACCAAATGTGCAAAGAGACATAAACTTATAAATTCAAAAAGCTGAGTGAACACCAAACAGGATTAACCAAAAGAAATGCTATGCCACGACACATCATAATTAAACTTTGAAAACCAAAGGCGAAGAAAAACTCCTGAAAGCAGCCAGAGAAAAACAAAACCTATAGGAGAAAAAACAATTTGAATAACAGATTTCTCATCAGAAGCCAGGGAGGATCAAAGGAAGTGGCACAATATTTTTCATGAGCTGAGAGAAAAGAACTGTCAACGCAGAATCCTCTAGTCAGTGAAAACATCCTTCAGGAATGAAGGGGAAATCAAGAATTCTCAGATGAAGGAAAACTAAGATAATCTGTCAACAATAGACCTATCTTAAAAGAAGGACTAAAGAAAGTTATCTAAAGAAAAAGGAAATGATCAAAAAAGGAAACCTGGAACATTAGAAAGGAAGAAAGAACAACACAAATAGAAAAATGTGATTAAATACAATATGCTTTCCTTCTCTCAGGTTTTCTAAATTATGCTTAACGGTTGAAGCAAAAATTATAACACTGTCTGGTGTGGTTCTAAATGTATGTCAAGGAAATATTTAAGACAATTATATTATAAATGGAAAAGAGTAAAGGAATATAAAGGAGGGAGATAAGGTTTCTATACTTTACTCAAACTAGCAAAATTGTGACACCAGTTAACTGTGATTAGATTGATATACATAATGTAATATCTAAAACAATAACTAAAAAAGCTATAAAAAAGATACACTCAAAAATACCACGGATAAATCAAAATGGAATTCTAAATAATGTTCAAGTGACGCAGAGAAAGGCAGAAAAAAACCAGAGAAATGGAAGAGAAAGAGAACGAACAGAAAACAAAATGTCAGACTTAAGTCCTAACATACCAATAGTTACATTAAATGTAAATAGTCTAAATAGACCAATTAAAAGGCAGAAATTGGCAGAGTAGATTAAAAAACATGACCCAACTATATGCTATCTATAAGAAACTCACTTCAAATATAATAATATAACAGGTTAAAAGTAAAAGGTTGGAAAATGATATATCATGTAAATATTAATACAGAAAAAACAGGAGTGGCTATATTAATCTATTATAAAGTAGACTTTAGGGCAAAGAAAATTACTAGATACAGATAGGACATTATATAATGATAAAAGGGTCAATCCATCAAGAAGACGTAACAATCCTAAATGTCTATGCACCAAACAAAAGAGCTGCAAAATATGTGAAGCAAAAACTGATATATCTGAAAGAAGAAAAAGACTAACACTACAGTTATAGTTGGAGACTTCAACATCGCTCTCTTAACAACTGATAGAATAAGTAGACAAAAAATTAACAAGAATATAGAAGAACTCAACAACACCATTAACCAACAGGATCTAATCAACATTTATAGAACACCCCACCAAATAACAGCAGAACACACATTTTTTTTTTTTTCCTCCCCAAAGCCCCAGTAGATAGTTGCATGTCATAGTTTGCATCGTTCTAGTTGCTCTATGTGGGATGCCACCTCAGCATGGCTTGATGAGCGGTGAGTAGGTCCGTGCCCAGGATTCAAACCAGCAAACCCTGGGCTGCCAAAGCGGAGTGTGTGAACTTAACTGCAACACCACTGGGCTGGTCCCACACATGTTCTTTTTAAGTGCCCATGGGACACATACCAAGTTCGATCATATACTCGGCTGGGCCATAAAACAAATTTAAAATATCTGAAATCCTACAGAGTATATTCTCTAACCACAAAGAAAACAAACTAGAAATCAATAACAGTAAGATAATGGGAAAATTTTCAAACACTTAGAAACTAAACAACACACTTCTAAATAATTCATGGGTTAAAAAGGAAGCCTCAAGGTTAATCAAAAAATATACTGAACTAGTTGAAAATGAAAATACAACCTATCAAAATGTTTGGGACACAGCTAAAGCAGTGCTGAGACGGAAATTTACAATACTAAATGCTTAAGTTAAAAAAGAAGAAAAGTCTCAAATCAACAATCTAAGCTCCCACCTGAAGAACCTGGACAAAGAAGAGCAAAATAAACCTGAAGCAAGCAGAAAGAAGGAAATAATAAAGAGCAGAAATCAATAAAATTAAAAATAGAAAGACAATAGAGAAAAATCAGTGAAACCAAACTCTGGCTCTTTGAAAAGATCAATGAAACAGACAAACCTCTAGCAAGACTGATGTAGAAGAGAGAAGACATAGATTACCAATATCAGGAATGAAACAGGGGATTATCACTAGAGACCTTGCAGATATCAAAAGAATAATTAGGGAATACAATGAAAAACTAACACACATAAATTTGACAACTTAGATGACATAGACCAATTTCTTGAAAACACAAGCTACCACAACTAACCCAACATGAAATATATAATTTGAATAATTATATAATTATTAAGAAAACTGATTTATAATTTTAAAACTTACACACACAGAAAGAAATCTTCAGACCCAGACAGTTTAATTGTATAATTCTACCAAAGTTTAAAGAATTAACACCAATTCTACACAATCCCCTCCAGAAAAGAGGAGAGAACACTTCCCAACTCATTTCAAATTAGCAAAGCTTCCCAATTCATTTATACAAAGATACTATTACTTTGATACCAAAACCAAAGACAGTACAAGAAGAGGAAACTACAGTCCAATACCTCCCAAGAAAGTAAACACAAAAATTCTTAACAAAATATCAGCAAATAAAGAGTTATATACCATGACCAAGAGATTATTCCAAAAATGCAAAGCCGGTTCAATGTTTGAAATCAACCAATGTAATACACCATAGTAACAGGTTAAAGAAGAAAAATCACATGATCATATCAATGAATGCAAAAAAAACCATTTGAAGAATTCAATTCCCATTCATGACAAAAACTCTCAGAAAAATTAGGAATAGAGGGGAACTTCTTGAACTTGATAAAGGCATCTACGAAAAACCTCTAGCTAACCATATACTTAATAGCAAAGACCAAATGCTTTCTCCCTTAAGACCAGAAACAAGACAAGGACATCTGCCCTCACCAATCTTATTTAACGTAGCGCTGAAGTTCCACCCAGTGCAATAAAGCCAAGAAAAGGAAATTAAAGGCACACCGATAAGAAAGGTGAAATAAAACTGTCTCTATCTACAGATAACAGGATTATCGATGTAGAAAATCCCAAAGAATTTACAAAAAAAAAAAACTCCTTGAACTAACATCAGCAAGGTTTCAGGATACGAGATAAAAATCAATTGTATTTCTATATACCAGCAATGAACATGCAGACTCAAAAATTATAAATACATTTACAATCACTCAAAACAATGAAATATTTAGGTGTAACTATAACAAGACACGTAAAGGATTTCTATGCTAAATTTACACAACACTGATGAAAGAAATTTTTAAAATCTAATAAATAAAGAGACACACCATCTTTATGGATTAGAAGACTCAACATAGTAAAGACATCAATTCTCCCCACATTTATATATATGTTTAACGCAATTCCTATCAAAATCCTAGCAAGATTTTGTGCAGATGTACATAAAATTCTAAAATTTATATGGAAAGGCAAAAGTTCTAGAATAGCTAAAATAATTTTGAAAAAGAAGACTAAAGTGGGAGGAATCCAGTTTACCTGATTGCAAAACTTACTATTTAGCTACAGTAATTGAGACTGTGTTGTATTGGAAGTGGGATAGACATACAGGTCAATGTAACAGAGTCAAGAACCAAGAAACAGACCACTACAAACATGCCCAACTGATTTTTGACAAAAGGAAAAAAGCAATTCAATGGAAGAGAGAAATTTTTTCAACAAATGGTAGCAGAGCAATTAGACATCCATAGGTTAAAAAGGGAAAAAAAAGAACCTCTACTTAAGTCTCACACCTTATAAAAAATTAACTCAAAATGAATCACGGACTTAAATGTAAAATGAAAAACTACAAAACTTTTAAAAAGTAATAGAAGAACGAGGATATGAAGAAATTAGAACTCTCATACATTGCTGGTAGAAACGTAAAATGTGCAGCCACTTGGAAGACAGTCTGGCAGGTCTACAAATGATTAAATACAGTTACCATGCAACCCAGCAATTCCATTCATAGGCACATATCCAAGAAAACTGAAAACATATGTCCATGAAAGTTCATAGCAGCATTTTTCATAAATAGTCAAAAACTGGAAACAATCCAAATGTCCATCAACTGATGAATGGATAAATAAAATATAGCATATCCATACAATGGAATATTATTCAGCCATAAAAAGGACTGAAGTACTGATTCATGTGATAGCATGGATAAACCTTGAAAAGATAATGCTTAAATGAAAGAAGCCCGACACAAAAGACTGCTTAATGGGTCCAGTTTCCATTTGAGGTGATGAAAAAGTTCTGGAACTAGACAGTGATGATGATTGCACAACATTGTGAATGTTCTTAATGTCAGTGATTTGTACATGTTAAAGGGGTGAATATTATGGTATGTGAATGATTTCTCAATTTTTATAAACTCAGGAAAAAATCTTTTATATCTAGAGCTAGGCAAAAGTTGTTAGACCTAACACCAAAAGCATGCTCCATAAAAGAAAAATTTGTACCTTGGACTTCATAAAAATCAAAATCTTTTGCTTTGTGAAAGACCCTGTTAAGAGGATGAAAAGATAAACTATAGACTGGGAGAAAATATTTGCAAACCACATATCTAACAAGGCACTAGTATCTAGACTATATGAGAATTCTCAAAACTCAACAGTAAAAAAGCAAACAATCCAATTAAAACATGGGCAAAAGAGGTGAAGAGAAATTTCACTGAAGAAGATAATACAGACGGCAACAGGCACTAACAAGATGGTCAACGTCGTGAGCCATCCAGGGAAACTCAAACTAAAACCACAATGAGATATCACTACACACACCTCAGAACGGCTAAAATAAAGAATAGTGACAACACCGAATGCTGGTGAGGATGTGGAAAAACTGGTAACTTATAAATTGCTGGTGGTAATGTAAAATGGTACAGCCACTCTGGAAAAGTTTAGCAATTTCTTAAAAGACTAAACATGCAAATACCATATGACCAACAACTGCACACCTGGACATCTATGCCAGAGAAACGAAGATTTATGTCCACTTGTGTTCACTGTACACAAATGTTTATAAAAGCATTATTTATAACAGCCAAAAACTGGAAATAAACCAGTTTAAATAAACAGTAATGTGAGTATTGCAATAAAATGAGTCACATGAATTTTCTGATTTCCTAGCATGTATAAAAGTTACGTTTACACTCTACTGTAGTCTATTAAGGGTGCAATAGTATTATGTCTACAAAAACAAGGTACGTAACTTAATTAAAAATACTTTAATGCTAAAAAAGACTAACCATCACCTGAGCCTTCAGTAAATCACAATCTTTCTGCTGGTGGAGGGTCTTGTAAAAACACAATATGTGCAAAGTGTAAACAGTGGTACATCCATACACGGAATATTACTCAGCAATAAAAAGGAACAAACCAGTGATAACACAACATGGATGAATTTCCAGAGAATTATGCTGAGCGAAAAAGCCAATCTCTAAAGGTTACACACTGTAAATTCCATTTATATAACATTCTTGAAGTGACAGAACTACAGAAACGGAGAACACATTAGCGGTTGCCAGAGGTTAAGGAGCGGGTGGGGATAGGAGGGACGGATGTGGTGATAAAGGGCAACATGAAGGACCCCTGTGGTGATGCGAATGTTCTGCATCTTGACTGTATCAGTGTGATATCCTGGTTGTGACACTGGACTCTAGTGTCACAAGACTTCACCATTGGAGAAAACCGTAACAGGTACACAGGGTCTCTGTGTATTATTTCTTACAACTGCATGCAAATCTATAATAATCTCAAATATTTTTAAATCACATATCTAACAAAGGACTTATAGTCAGAATTTATAAAGAATTCTCAAAACTCAATAATAAAAAAAATTAATTTAAAAAATTGGCAGAAGATTTGCACAGAAACTCCACCAAGGAAGATACACAAGATGACAAATAAGCACATAGAAAGATGTTCAACATGAGTGGTCATCAGGGAAATACAAATTAAAACCACAATTAGATGCCACTATACACCTATTAGAACAGCTAAAATTTACAACTAACCATACCACGTGCTGACAAGGATGTGGAAGAGCTGGAATTCTCATACACTGCTGCTGGGAATGTAAAATAGTACACCCACTTTGGAGGGACAGTTTGGCAGGTTTGATTTTTTTTTTTTAAGTTGAACAGTCACCTATAATAGTACTAGTCATTCTACATCTAGGTATTTACCCAAGAGAAATGAAAGCCTACGTCCATACAAAGATTTGTAGGAGAATTGTCACAGCAGCATTATTCATAATAGCCAAAAACTAGAAACAACTCAGACATTCACCAACAAATGAACGGATAAACAAACCAGTATACCCACATGTTTATAGGGAAAACACACTGTGTTTTCCCTTACTCTCACACTCACAACACTTTTGACACTTCTGGTCACCAATGTGTTGAGAGTTTTCCCACACCAAACTGTGACACCGGCTGGGTGTCCTACAATTCAATTCAGTTTTGACACTATCTACCTGGAGTTAGCAACAAATCCCACAAATTAAGGGCTCAATCCCACAAGACTGTCCCCACTTCAGACCCTAATCGCAATTCCAGGTTGTCCCCAGTACTTCTGACTGACCAGCTATAAATCAGGGTTCCCACAACCCCCTCCTTGAGTTAGATAATTTGCTAGAACAAACTCAGGGAAACACTGACGTTGATCAGTTTATTATAAAGGATATAATAAATGATACAGACAAATAGCCATATGCAGAGATACATAGGGCGAGGTATGGGGAAGCGGCACAGAGCTTCCACGTCCTCTCCAGATGCACCACCCTCCCAGCATCTCCATGTGTTCAGCAACCTGGAAGCTCTCCAAACCCTGCAATTTGGGGATTTTTATGGGGACTCCATCAGATAGACATGATCGATGATTAACTCCATTTCCAGCCCCTCTCTCCTCCCCAGAGGATGGGGACTGGGGCTAATGTTCAAGCTTCTCATCATGGTTGGGTCTTTCTAGTGATCAGTCCCCCATCTAGGAGCCCACCAAGAGTCACCTCATTAGAACAAAAGACACTCCTATCACCCAGGAAATTCCAAGAGATCTAGGAGCTCTGTGTCAGACACTCTCTTATCACTCAGGAAATTATGGGGTTTTAGGAGCTCCATGTCAGGAAATCAGGTCAAAGACCAAATACTAGCAAAAATCGGGGACAGAGACATATATATATTTATACATACATGAAATATGTATATCATTTCACACCACAGAATGGAGTACTTCTCAGCAATAAAAACGACACATGGATGAGTCAAAAAATAATTATGTTCAGTGAAATAAGTCAGACAAAAAGAGAGTACATCCCAAGTTACTTCATTTATAGAAAATTCTAGAAAATGTGAACAAATGGATACTGACACAAAGATGATCAGTGGTTGCCTGGATTTGGGGGGACAAGTAGAAGTGGGAGAGAGCAATCACAAAGGGCGTATGCTCACTATCTTGATTGTCGTGCTGGTCTCATGTGCATATACATATGTTAAAACATATCAAATTATATATTTTAAATATGTGCAGTGTATTGTATGTCAGTTATATCTCATTATAACTGTTAATTTTTGTTGTTGTTGTTGTTGTTGAGGAAGATGGGCCCTGAGCTAACATCTATGCCCATCTCCCTCTATTTCATATGTGGGACACCGCCACAGCATGCCTTGATGAGTGGTGTGTGGGTCTGCACACAGATCCACAGGGATCCGAACCTGCAAACCCCAGGCCGCCGAAGCAGAACATGCAAACCCAACCACTACGACACTGGGCTGACCCAAAACTGCTAAAATTTTTAAAAGGAGGTGTAAAAAGTATACAAAATATGCAAACATTGAATAACACAAAGAAAAAGACTAATCAAGAGGGACACAAAAGGAAATTAGGTAGTTGGGGGTCAATGTTAGGAGGGAAAGTTCTCATACACCCTTTTAAAATTCTGTGCAAATGCGGATGCACTGTAGAGTCTAAAAAATAAAATTAGCATTACATTCCCAACCCCCAAAACTAAAAAAGAAGACACAGACTGGACTAGAAAAAGCAGAGATGTATAATTTAGGGGTGGCACTAAATGATATGCTTCATCGTGACAGCTTTAAGAATCTGAACATAATGTCAAATAAGATATGTTAGAGCTTTTAAACGTTTGAAACAAAAATGAAGAGGAAAAATTTTATAACAGGTTGAAGACTCCTGCATCTTTGAGTCTTTGGAAGCCCACTGTAACAAGCAATCAGCTGGAACAAATTCCTTCCTAATCTCACCAGCTGTTCAACTGCTTCAGAAAAATGTTTTAAATCATGGAAATATTAATTTTGTCCCACAAATGAAGAAAATTGGGCAAGAAAAAGAAATGAAGGAACTAAAGGAGACACTATGACTCTTTTTTTCTCTCAAGAAAAGGATGTTAATGATGACATGAAATATAGATGAAGACCTATTCAAATAAACTAAATTAATTTTCATTTAGACAACTTTACTTGTTAAAGTCTATTTGCAAGCTTTATTTTGTTGGCAAAAAAATATAATTTGTACATTATGTTATAAAAGCTGGTATCATTCTTAATTATCTTCTATTCAGGGTTTGTGAAAATCAAGCTTTAAAAGAAAGAAAAGCATTCTTTTTCTTTCTTGTCACTGCTCTGAGAGCCAGTAATGATGACAATGATAGCCACTGATCTATAAGATCAAAGTGTACCTGACAAGTGATTCCCAAGAGATTCATGTAACTAATTTTTATTATTCTAATTCTACATCACTATTAAATAAAATGTAATTGTAAATGTTTTTGAAGATAAATACTACTAAAGAAGAATTCCTTGTCCCTCATACAATTCCATCATAGGAAAAATACAAATGGTAGCTTTTTCTCTCCTTTTCTTTTTAAGTGCCACTGTAGAACACAAGATCATTTACATTTCAAATCAAATTGAGATGTGGAAAAAATATACAGAAAGAAACACAGCTCTAGAGTTTGAAAAAAAAAAGCATTTCAAATCTTTGTTCTACTGCAGACTAAGAAAAACACAGTCAATTATACATAAGCCAACTTCACATTTCAGGTATCTTTTTCTTTCTTAAATTACAATCTAAACTAATGATTTCTCTAGTCTCCCAACTGACTCAATATAATGAATTATATTTAATTGTAAAATGCAAAATTCAAAGAAATTCAATTAAGGTGGGTAAAAAGGATGGTTAAACTAATAAGGTTTTGAGCTTTCAAAAGTACCCTTTGGAAATTTCAAAAAAAGAAAACAAAAGTAAAAGGAAACCCACAAACATATTTTATTTGGTACAACAAGTTAAATTACATTTATCCATGCAACTTTGGAGAAACAATATTAGCACAGAATTGGTTACCCCTGTAAGAATACATAAATAATTAAAGAAATTTTATTTTACATGGGATTCCCCTTAGCCATACAGTAAGTTAACATTATAAAATTAGCATAACTCACAGAATTCGCTTAAGACAGGGTTTCTTAATCTCAGCAATACTGACATTTTGGACCAGATCATTTTTTGTTGTGGGGGGCTGCTCTCTGCATTGCAGGATGTTTAGCGGCATCTTTGTCTCTACCCACTAGATTCAAGTAGTACTCCCACCCCAGATGTGATGATCAAAAACACCTCAAGACATCGCCAAATGTTCCCTGGGGATAAAATCACCCCAGTGAGAACTACTCGCTTAGAACTGAAATGACCTTCTTATAAAGGTTTTGTACTAATGCCCCAAAAAAACCTTAAAAATTCAATAGCTACAGTGTGAAATAATACCATATTTTAATCAAAAACTATAAAAATAAAATCAAATCATAAAAGTCATCATACCTACCCAGAGAAATCCCTCTTTTTTCTTGAATAAATGCCCTCATATTCCAAAATATATATTTAAAAAATATAACTGTTATGATGGAGTAAGCTCATACCAGACCATTTCTCCTGAAATAATAGATAAAAACTGACAAAATACTAAAACCAATTACCTACAGGCACTGGAGAGTGAAAAAAAGCAGGTAGATTATGGAGAAGACTCAAAATTTGGAAGAAGAAAACAATACAAGGTTATAATCCAAAATTCCAAAAAAAGAAAGCTGTGACCCATTCTCAAAAGAAAAAAAACCACAATGGATACCAACCTATAGATGATGCTGGACTTGGCAGAGAAGAATTTTAAAGAGGCTATTATAACTATGCTTAATGAGGGAAAAGACAATATGCTCGCAGTGAAGGAGAAGGTAGCAGTATCTCATTAGAGAAATAAAAACTATTTAAAGAAACAAAAAAAGAACCAGATAGAAAATCTTAAAAATACTTTTAAAAACTTAAAAAGACAATATCTGAAAAAATAATTCATTGGATGGGCTAAACACAACACAATGGGGATAAAAGAGAATGAGATCAGTTAAAATTGAAGATAGAACAATAAAAATTACCTAAAGAAAAGGAAGATAAAAATTTGAAAAAAATTAACAGAGCCTCAAGGACTTAACGGACAGTATCAAAAATTCTGACAAATACCTAATTGAAGTCACAGAAAGAGAGAAGACTGAAAGGGACAGAAAAAATATTTGAAGGAATAATGGTGAGGATGTTTCCTACTTTGCTGAAAGATATAAATTTACAAATCCAAGAAGCTGAGCAAACTCCAAGCAGGATAAATGAAGAAAATCATGCTAGGCACATCACATTAAACTGCTGTAAACCAAATATAAAAAGAAAGTGTTCAAATCACCCAGAGAAAATCAACATGTTATGCTACACACAGGGGAACAATGATTCAAAGGACTGCTGACTTTTCATCAGAAACTGCAGAGGCCAGAAAGTAGTAGAAAACCAACTTTAAAGCAGAAAGAAAAGCAAAACACTAACCCAGAATTCTATATACACCCAAAATGTCTTCCAAATATGAAGGCAAAATAAAGACATTTTCAGATAAAAGAAAATTTAAAAGAAATTCATCTCTAGAAGACCTGCACTCAGTAAACAAAAGGGATTCTTCAGGAGGAAGGAGAATGATAACAGGTGGATACACGGATCTTTTCATTTCTTTAAAATATATATGACTATTTCAGCAAAAAATATAACATTGTCTTGTAGGTTTTTAATGTACACAAGTGTAATGTACACAACAATAGCATAAAGCATGGGGAAGAAGTGACCAGACTTACATGGTTGTAAGGTTTCTACACTTTACATAGAGTGGTACAATATTAACTCTAGACTGAAACATTAAGGATATATATTGTAAACCACTAAAAGCCCTATTACCATGAAATATAGCTAAAAAAAACAATAGATTAACATATAATTCTTAAAATTTTTTAATAGTCTACAAAAAAGGCATAAAAGGAATGAAAAACAGAGGGACAAATAGGAAACAGATAATAAAATGATAGTTCTAAACCCAATAATACCAACAAATTACATTAAATGTTAATAAGTTAAACACAACATTGAAAAGACAGGGATCATCAGGATGGATAAAAAAATTATACGTTGTCTAAAAGAAATGAAGTGGGATAGACCAGGGAAATGGAATGAGGATGGGGAAAAAACATCTCAATTCAAAAAACTCATTGGGGGTAGGGTGGAAAAAGTAGGACAAATAGAAGACACATAAGACAGTAGAAATAAATCCAGTTATCAGTAATGATAGATATTAATAGACTAAAATCTTCAGTTAAAATACAAAAATTGATAAACTAGATTAAGAAAGAATACCAACTACAAGCTGTTTTAAGAGACACACCTAAAACATAAATTATGAAAAAGAGAAATATCTGGCAAATACTAACCAAAAGAAAACCTATCTATATCATACAAAACAGAATTTAAGGCAAAAGAATTACTAGAGATGCAGATGGTCATTACACAAAGACAAACAATTCAAATCACCTGGAAAATATAACAATTCCAAATTCTAGGTACCTAAAAATTCTACACTTGTATGCAGCAAACAACAATTTCAAAATTAAAGCAAACCCTGATAGAATTAAGAAAAAATGAACAAATCCAACATTGTATTGAGAAGTTTTACCATACCTTGTTCAGTAACTGACAGATGTAGCAATTAAAAACTCAGTAATGATACATAAAATTTGAATAGCATAATAAATTAGCTTGACCTAAGGGACACATAAAATATGCATTCAATGCATGCAACTACAACTGGAGAAAACACATTCTCTTCAAGTATACAATAGACATTTCTGAAAACTGATCACGTACTAGGTCACACAGCTAGCTTCAACAATGTCAAAGGATCGGTGTAATATCCTCTGACCACAATGCAACTGAATTGAAAATTAATAGTGACAAAAACAAAAAACAGACACCTGAAAATTTAAGAGCACATTTTAAAATAACTCATGGGTTACACAAAAAAATTATGACAGAAATTATAAAATACCTCAAATTTAATGATAACAAGACAAATACATATCACATATTGTGTAAGTGGGTACATAAAGAGAATCTACAGCTTTAGATGCTTCACACTAGAAAAAAAGACTAAAAATAAGCTAAGCTCTCAAACTTAAGGAGTTAGAAAAAGAACAGAATAAATCCACAAAAAGTCAAAGGAAAAAATAATTTTAAAAACAAATTATTAAAATAGAAAACAAATATATCTAGAAAGGATTAAGAAAGCCAAAAGATGGTTTTACCAATAAATGAAAGTAAGAAACCTGTTTCTCACTTTGAAGATTGTTGAAGAAAATAGAAGGGCACAATTTTTTGGATGAAAACAGGGACATAACTGCAGATGCTACAGAAATTTAACAGAAAATAAGAGGTTTTCATGAACAATGTTATAGGCATACCTCGTTTTATTGTGCTTCACCAATACTGTGATTTTTACAAATTGAACGTTTGTGGCAAAGTAAATTGAAAACCTTCTGGAAAGGATTCACCATTCTACATGCATTAAGAACATTTGTGATTCATGGGAAGAGGTCAAAATATCAATATTAACAGGAGTTTGGAAGAAGCTGATTCCAACCCTCATGGATGACTTTGAGGGGTTCAAGACTTCAGTGGAGGAAGTAACTGCAGATGTGGTGGAAAAAGCAAGAGAACTAGAATTAGAAGTAGAGCCTGAAGATGTGATTGAATTGCTACAATCTCACGATAAAACTTTAATGGATGAGGAGTTGCTTCCTATGGATGAGCAACAAAAGTGGTTTCTTGAGATGGAATTTACTCCTGGTGAAGATGCTGTGAAGATTGTTGCAATGACAACTAAGGATTTAGAATATTACATAATTCAGTTGATAAAGTAGAGGCAGGGTTTGAGAGGACTGAGTCCAATTTTTAAAGAAGTCCTACTGTGGGTAAAATGCTATCAAACAGCAGCACTTGCTACAGAGAAATAGTTCATGAAAGGATGAGTCAATTGATGCATCAAACTTCACGGTTGTCTTAAGAATTGCCACAGCCACTCCAACCTTCAGCTTCAGTAGCCATCAACATCGAGGCAAGACCCTCCACCAGCAAAAAAGATTACAACTCGCTGAAGGCTCAGATCATGGTTAGCCTTTTTTAGTAATAAAGTATTTTTTATTTAAGCTATGTACATTATTATTTTAGACATAGCTATTGCACACTTAACAGACTACAGTAGAGTGTAAACATAACTTTTATATGCCCTTGGAAACCAAAAAATTCATGTGACTCACTTTATTATGATATTTGCTTTACTGCAGTGATCTGGAACTGAACCTGTGGTAACTCTAAAGTATGACTGTATACCAAAAACTTTGAAAATAAAGATTAAATGGAAAAATTCATTAAAAAATAAAACTTCCATAAAAGACTCCAAATAGCCAAAGCAATCCTGATTTCCAACTATACTACAAAGCTATAGTAATCAAAATAGTATGGTACTGGCATGAAAATAAACTAATGAAACAGAATTGACAGCCCAGAAATAAACCCCTGGATATACACTCAACTAATATTTGACAAGGGAGCCAAGACTACTCAATGGGGAAACGACAGTCTCTTCCACAAATGGTGCTGGAAAAACTGGATAACCACATGCAGAAGAATGAAATTGGACCCCTATCTTACACCACTCACAAAAATGAACTTGAAATGGATTAAAGACTTAAATTTAAGACGTGAAACTGTAAAACTCCTAGAAGAAAACGTAGGGGAAAAGTTCCCCTAACATTGGTCTCAGCAGCAATTTCCTGAATATGACAGCAAAAGCACAAGCAACAAAAGCAAAAATAAACAAGTGGGACTACATCAAACTAAAAAGCTTTCGCACAGCAAAGGAACCATCAATAAAATGAAAAGGCAACCTACAGAATGGGAGAAAATATTTGCAAATTATATAACTGATAAGGGGTAATTATCCAAAATTTATAAAGAACTCATACAACTCAATAGCAAAAAAAACCCTAACAATTCGATTAAAAACTGGGCAGAGGAACTGTTTTCCAAAGAAAACATACAAAGGGCCAACAGGCACACGAAAAGGTGCTCAACATCGTTAATCATCAGGGAAATGCAAATCAAAACCACAATGAGATGTCACCTCACACCAGTTAGAATGGCTGCATCAAAAAGACAAGAGATGATAAGTGTTGGTGAGAGTGTGGATAAAAGGGAACCTTGTGTACTGCTGGCAGGAGGGTAAATTGGTGCAGCCACTATGGCAAACACTATGGAGGTTCCTAAAAAAATTAAAAATAGAACTACCATATGATCCAGCAATCCCACTTCTGGGTATATAGCCAAAGAAAATGAAAACAAAATACTGTGCTCCCATGTTTCTTTCAGCATTACTCACAATAGCCAAGATATGGAAACAATCTAATTGTCCATTAATGGATGAATGAATAAAGAAGATGTGGTATATACATACAATGGAATATTATTTAGCCATGAGAAAGAAGGAAATCCTGCCATTTGCAACAACTTAGATGGACCTTGATGGCGTTAGGCTAAGTGAAATAAGTCAAACAGAGCAAGACAAATACTGTATGAGATCACTTATATATGGAATCTAAAAAGGAAAAACTCAAAGAAACAGACAGTAGAGTGGTGGTTGCCAGGAGTTGGGGGGTGGAGGAAAAGGGGAAATATTGCTCAAAGGTACAAACTTTCAGTTATAAGATTAATAAGTTTGGGGATCTAATGTACAACATGGTGATTATAGCTAATAATACAGTATAATATACTTGAATGTTGCTAAGAGAACAGATCTTAAATGTTCTCACTACAAAAAAGAAATGGTAACTCTGTGACGGGATGGAGGCGGTAGCTAATACCATGGTGGCAATCATTTTTCAATTTATAAATGTATCAAATCAACACCTTGGTCACCTTAAACTTATACAATGTTATGTGTCAACTGTATCTCAATAAAGCTGGAAAAAAATTTTTTTAACTTAAAAAATAAAACTTACAAAAGGCACTCAATAAAACAGATAGGATAGGATTCTGGGGAGATGGCAAGTAGGAAGCACCAGGAATCTGTGCCCACCTAGACAACAGTTGCACTGGCAGTATCTGTCTGATATAACTGTCTTGGAACTCTGGAATCTTTGAAGGCTTGCAACTTCCAGAGGAAGGTTTACATGGTAAATTGCGGTAATTCTGGTCCATTTCAGCTCTTAGCACAGTAGCAGCTACCCATCCCCCACCCCCAGCCCTGTGGCAGGCAGCTGTGCAGGTGTTCCTGAAGCACCTTACACACAGCTGGTGGGAGCCAGAGTGGACAAAGAGAACCCTGTCCAATAACTATCAGGGTGTTCTGATCACTGTTTGCTGCTTCTGATCACAGGGGTGCAAACGAAGAGGCAGTGGCTCTTGTTGCACCTCCCACCATTGCTGCAAGCCCCTCTGGCTAACGTGACTTCCAGGGGATTTAAGGGATTGGAACCCTATTTATACCCTCTTTCATTTTTCTCTGTGTCCCTTTTTGGAAGCTAGACATTAAAGGAACGGTATATACAGGGAAAATTCGAAAGTAATTGTGCATGCCCAGGGAAAGGCACAGACTCAAAAGAGACCTAAGAAGACTTAAATTTACAACTCAGGCTGATCCTTGGTACAGAGATAGTCTACAATAATAAAAAAAAAAAAAACGATAACAAAAAACAGCAAACCCTGGGAAAGAAAGAGAATCTGATTTCTAGAGTTACTACATTATTAAATTTAAATTCCAATTTTCAACAAAAAAACACAATACATACAAAGAAATAGGAAAGTACAGTCCATTCAAAAGAAAAAACAAATCAACAGAAACTTTCCCTGAAAAAGAACTGATAGCAGATCTACTAGACAAAGACTTTAAACAACTGTCTTAAAGATGCTCAAAGAACTAAGGGATGATGTGGAGAAAATGATGTATGAACAAAATGAAAATATCAATAAAGGGATAGAGAACCTAAAAAGAAACCAGAAAGAAATTCTGCAGCTGAACATTACAATAAACGTAAATGAAAAAGTTCACTAGAGATTCAATGGCAGATTTAAGTAGGCAGAAGAAAGAATCAGCGAACTTAAAGACAGGACAACAGAAATTATCAAGTCTGAGGAACAGACAGAAAAAAGACTGAAGAAAAGTGAAAAGAGCCTTGGGGACCTGTGGGACACCATGAAGCAGACCCACATACACATTGTGGGAGTTCCAGAAGGAGGAGGGAAGAGAGCAGCAAGAGAGAGAGAAAGGGGCAGACAGAATATTTGAAGAAATAATGGCGGAAAACTTCCCACATTTGAGGAAAGACATGAATACAAACATCCAAGTAAAATGAATTCAAAGAGACCCACCACCAAACACATCATCAAACTTTCAAAAGCACTAGCAGATTTCTCATCAGGAACTTTGGAGGCCAAAAGGCAGTGGGCCAATATGTTCAAAGTGCTAAAAGAAAAAAAAAACTGAACCAAGAATCCTACATCTGGCAAAACTGTCCTTCAAAAGTGAGAAATTAAGATATTCCCAGATAAATGAAAACTAAGGGAGTTCATTTCTACTAGACCTGCCCTGCAAGAAATGCTCAGTGAGTCCTATAGGGTGACATGAAAGGACACTAGCTTGAAGCTGTATGATGAAATAAAGATCTCAATAAAGGTAAACACATTGGCAATTATAAAAGCTAGTATTGTAACAATGGTTTGCAACTCTTTTTGTTTTTGACATGATTTAAGAGACTAATACATTTTAATAAAACAATTCATCTAAAAGCCAGTGTTATTATAACTTTGGTTTGCACCTCCACAGTTTGTTTTCTACATAATTTAAGAGACTAATGCATTTGTAATACTTACTAGTTTATGTTTTCGTACATACAATGTATAAAGATGTAATTTTGTGATATCGACAACTGAAAGGGGGAGGGACGGAGCTGTAAAGGAGCAGTTTTTGTACATCATTTAAGTTAAGCTGGTATAAATTCAAACTAGAGTATTAAAACTTTAGTGTGTTAAATGTAATCCTCATGGTAAACACAAAGAACAGGGCTATAGAATATACAGAAAAGGAAATGAGAAAGGAATTTAAATGTTTCACAATAAAAAATCAACTGAAAAGATAGTAATGCAGAAAATGAGACACAAAAAAGCCATAAGGCACATAGAAAACAAACAGCAAGATAACAGAAGTAAGTCCCTCCTGATCAGTAACTACTTCAAATGTAAATGGATTGAACTCTCCAATTAAAAGACAGAGATTCACAGATGGATAAAAACACTTGATCCAACTATACGTTGTCTACAAGAGACTCACTTTAGATCCAAAAACATAATGAGATTGAAAGTGAAAGGATGGAAATAGATCTTCTGTGCAAACAGTAAACAAAGAGAGGAGGGGTGGCTATACTAATATCAAACAAAATAGACTTTAAATCAAAAAAGGTTACAAGAGACAAAGAAGGACGTTACATGTTAATAAAAGTTTTAATGCAGCAAGAAAATATAACAACTATAAACATTTATATACCTAATAACAGACCAGCAAAATATATGAAGCAAAAACTGACAGAATTGAAGGGAGAAATAGTTCTATAATAATAACTGGTGACTTCAATGCCCCACTCTCAATACTAGATAGAACAAGCAGACAGGAGATAAGTAAAGAAATAGAGGACTTAAATGACACAATAAACCAAGTAGATCTAACAGACATATATAGAACGCTCTACCCAATAACAGTATACACATTCTTCTCAAGTGCAGAAGGGAAATTTTCTAGGATAGACCATATGATAGGCCACAAATTAAGTCTCAATAGATTTAAAAGATAGATATCATACCAAGTATCTTCTCCGACCACAATGGGATGAAATTATAAATCAACAACAGAAGTAAAACTGGAAAATTCACAAATTTGTGGAAATTAAACAACACACTCTTAAACAACCAATAGATTAAAGAAGAAATCACAGGGAAATGAGAAAATACTTAGACATGAATGATAACAAAAACAGAACATACCAAAACTTAGGGGATACAGCAAAATTAGTATTAAGAGGGAAATTTCTAGCTATAAACATTTACATTAAAAAACAAGAAAGATCCCAAATCAACAACCTAACTTTACAACTTAAAGCACTAGAAAAAGAACAAACTAAACCCAAAGCTAGCAGAAGGAAGGAAATAACAAATCTAGAGTAGAGATGAATGAAATGCAGAATAGATAAACAATAGAGAAAATCAATGAAACTAAAGCTGGATCTTTGAAAGGATCAACAAAATTGACAAAACTTTAGCTAGATGGACCAAAGAAAAAGAAAGAAGACTCAAATTACTAAAATCAGAAATGGAAGTGGGGACACAGAAATAAATAGGATTATAAGAGAGTACTACAAACAAAAGGTAACCCACAGAATGGGAGAAAATATTTGCAAATTATATATCTGATAAGGATTAATATTAATTAGAGTATATAGAGAACTCCTAAAACTAAACAACAGAAAAACCTTCTAAAAAATGGTCAAAGGACTTGAATAGACATATTTCCAAAGAAGATATACAAATGGTCAGTAAATACATGCAAAGATGCTCCACATCACTAATCATGAGGGAAATGCAAATCAAAAATACAATGAGATACCATCTTCATACCCATCAGAACGGCTACTATCAAAACAGAAAATAACAAATGTTGACAAGAATGTGGAGAAACTGGAACCCTGTACACTGTTGGTGGGAATGTAAAATGGTACAGCCGCTGTGAAAAACATTATGGTGGTTCCTCAAGAAATTAAAAATGGAATTATCATATGATCCAACAATTCCACTTCTGGGTATATAACCAAAAGAATTGAAAGCAGGGTCTCAAAGAGATATTTGTACTCACATCCATCTGCACAGTAGCATTATTCACAACAGCTAAAACATGGGAGCAACTCAAGAGTCCATCAACAGATGAACGGATAAACAAGATGTGGTATATACATACAATGGAATATTATTCAGTCTTAAAAAGCAAGGAAATTCCGACATACAGTACAACATGGATGAACCCTGAGAACATGATGCTAAGTGAAATAAGCCAGTCATAAAAGGACAAATACTGTATGATTCCACTTATACGAGGCCCTTAGTGTAGTCAAAATCATAGAGACA
Organism: Tapirus indicus; assembly: GCA_031878705.1. Lineage (NCBI taxonomy): Eukaryota > Metazoa > Chordata > Mammalia > Perissodactyla > Tapiridae > Tapirus > Tapirus indicus. Next base: position 32,958,516 of record CM062927.1, read on the forward strand.
GAAATTAGAATCTCTGGTTGCCAGAGGCTGGAGGTGGGGGGGCACATATTGTTTAAGGGGTATAGTTTCAGTTTTACAATATGAAAAGTTATAGAGATGAATGTTTGTGATGGTTGCATAATATTATGAATGTATTTAATACCAACGAACTGTACACTTACAAATATCTGAGATGGTAAATTTTATGTATATTTTATCAAAAGAAAAAAAAATTTTAATTTAAATATATGCAATTTTTTTAATTAAAAAAAATTTAACATGCAAAAATTAGCAAACCAGAAGAAGCAACATATGAATCATGATGAAATTGGATTTATATAAGGAATGTAAAGTTGATTTAATATTAGAAAATTAGAAGATTAAAAGAAAATCAACATAGGATTATCTCAATAGATAAAGAAAAATGTCTGGTAAATTCAATATCCATTCATGATAAAGCTCTTGGAAATGGGAAACAGTAGGTAACTCTCCAACCTGATCAATGACAGCCACAACCATAAAATCTTACGACAAGAATCTCACTTACTAGTGAAATGCTGAAAGCGTTCCCTTTAAGATCAGGGGCAAGACCAACATGCCCGCAACCACCACTTCTATTAATATTATATTTAGAAGTTCTGGCTAGGACATTAAGATAAGAAAGCATATTTTTAAAATAAAAGATATAAAAATTAGAAGGAAGAGGCAAAACTGTTAGTATTTGCAGATGATAACGATTGGTTACTTAAAAACGTTATCTACAGATGAACTGTGAAGAAAAGACTTTAATAAAATTGTTCATAACAAAACAGCACACAAAAAAAGTCAACTGAGATATCACTTCACATCCACCAGACGGCTACAATCAAGAAGTCAGATAATGACAAGCGTCGGCAAGGATGTGAAAAAATCAGAACCCTCCTACACTGCTGGTGGGAATGCAAAGCAGTTTTGGAAAACAGTCTGGTAGTTCCACAAATGATTAACCATAGAATTTACCATTTGACCCAACAATTCCACTCCTAGATACAGACCCAGAAGAAATGAAAGCATACATCCACACAAAAGTTTGTACATGAATGTTTGTAACAGCATCATACATTACAGCCAAAAGATGGAAAGAACCCAAGTGTCCATCAACAGACGAATGGATAAACAGACTGTGATATATTCATACAAGGGAATATTATTCAGCCATAAAAAGGAATGAAGTACTGACACATGCTACAACATAGATGAACCTTGAAAGTTTATGCTAACTGAAAGAAGCCAGTCACAAAAGATCACACATTATATGATTCTATCTATGTGAAATGTCCAGAATAGGGAAACATACAGAGACAGAAAGCAGTGTGGACAGTGATAACAAAATGGAGTAGCACATGTCAAGGCTTCTAAAATGGAGCCGGGAGGCCATTAAGGAAGTGGGGCTTATGCACGTCTCCATCCAGACGAAACACAACTTTTACACTGTGCTTTACAGCTGCCACCTTGACCTTCTTTCAACAAATATGCTTACTCTCCTAGATAAGAACCTTTGCCTTAGAGACGGCCTTACAACCTGTCACTATAGCCAAGAAGTCAGAGTTGTTGCTGGCACCAATCACAAACCCAGCAAAACACACTGTGTAACGTATCTCTCCTTGCCGCCTTTGTCCTCCTCAGAGCACTGGGTTTCCACCTGAATCTGTGTCTCCCGCATTGCAATTCTAACTGCCCAGATATATACCTGCTGCTTGAACTGCAGTGATACTCCCTCAGTCGACAGCAGGTAAGTAGTTGCCTAGGACTGAGGAGGCTGCAGGGACAGTGTAGTGACAGCTAAGAGGTACAGTTTCTTTCTAAGGAGAGGAAAACGTTCTACAACGGACTCTGATGATGACTGCACGTATCTGTAGATACACTCAAATACGCTGCATCGCACAGTTTAAGTGAGTGAACCACATGGTATGCGAATTAGATCTCAATACAACTGTTTCTTAAAAAAGGTCAATTCCTATTTATCATCCAAAAATTGTTAGAAAATATGTTTTACTTTATGATGTATCAGGACACATGCAAGAAATGAAGAAAATTTAAAAATTTTACTAAAAAGAGATTAAATAAATGAAAGCCTATATAATTTTCGTGTATTAGAAGTTACAATATAACAGAAATGGCAGTTCTCCTCAAATCATTCTACAGATTAACTGCAGTTCCAATCAAAATCCGAAAGGAACTCTTATAATATTTGAGAAGATGATTGTTAAATTTACAATGAAGAGTCAAGGGCCAACAACAGCCAAGACACGCATTAAGGAAAAGAACAAGGAAGGAAATGTACTCTTAGGACTATCAAGACTTCGAGAGCTATGATGATGAAGGCCTGGAGCTCAGTGCAGGGAGAGAACACATCCTGGAAAGAGAGCCATATCCACATACGTTGAAACTTGATTCACGCAGAGCAAGCATGGCAGATCAAACTGGGTATTTGTACCTCATATCACACACAAAATAAAATCTAGATGGATTATAGATTAAATGTGAAAGGCAAAACTATTAAACTTTTAGAAGACAATGCAGAATAGCAGGAAAATTCAGAAGAGCAATGAGATGGGACTAGTGCTCATGTTAAAACGTACTGTAAAGTCTCATTAAAAACAAGGTGGTACCAAAGCACGAGCAGACAAAAAAGAAAGTCCAGAAATACACCGAAGTACACATGGGAATTTACTACGATGAAAGTGGCATCTCAAAGGAGTAGGAAAAAGATGAACTATTTTTTTCAGGGCCAACATCTGTTGCCAGTCTTCCTCTTTTTGCTTGAGGAAGATCTGCCCTGAGCTAACATCTGTGCCAGTCTTCCTCTATTTCGTATGTGGGTCACCACCACAGCATGGCTACCAATGAGTGGGAGGTCCGTGCCTGGGAACCAAACCCGGGCCACCGAAGCAAACTTAAGTGCGCCAAACTTAACCACCAGGCCACAGGACCAGCCCCAAGATGGACTTTTTTTTTTTTTTTTTTTTTTTTTTTTGTGGCGAAGACCAGCCCTGAGCTAACATCTGTCGCCAATCCTCCCCTTTTTGCTGAGGAAGACTGGCCCTGGGCTAACATCCGTGCCCATCTTCCTCCACTTTATATGGGACGCCGCCACGGCATGGCTGACAGGCAGTGCGTCGGCGGGCACCCGGGATCCGAACCCGCGAACCCCGGGCTGCCAAGCGCGGACTAAACTGCTGCGCCACCGGGCCGGCCCCAAGATGGACTTTTTAATAAACGATGTTGGGACAACTGGGTAACTATCTGGGCAGGGGGCATGGAAACTAAATTAGATCCAAATTTCACATCATACACCACATAAAATAAAAATGGATCAAAGATATATTTATATTTGTAAAAAAATAAAACCACAAGAGCACTAGAAGAAAACATGAAGAAATTCCTTTAAAACCTTGGACTGACTCAAAATCCAGATGCCATTAACAAATTTGATAAATTCAACTACATAAAAACAAAAGAGTCCTGCATGACAAAAAACACCTAAAGCAAAGTCAAAAGACAACGTGAAATAAGCCATACACAAAGGACAAATATTGTATGGATTCCACCTACAGGAGGTATACAGAATAGGCAAATTTTTAAGACAGAAAGTAGAGAACAGAAGTTACCAGGGACTGTGGGACGGGAGGAATGGGAAGTTATTTCTTAATGGGTATAGAGTTTCTGTATGAGATGGTGAAGGAAGTCTGGAAACAGCGGTGATGGTTGCACATCATTGTAAATGTACTTAATGCCACTGAATTGTACACTTAAAAATGGTTAAAATGGTAAATCTTGTTACGTATATTTTAACACAATTTTAAAACATGAAGACAACCAGATAAACAACAACAACAAAAAAAGACAACTAATGACAAATGAGGGCTGGGGAGCGGGGAATATTTGCACCTCACACCACAAGAGTTTACCTCCCCAACACATAAAGAAGAAATTGGTAAGAAAAAAGAACAATAATCTAATTCAAAAAATAGACAACAGATAATATATGAGTAAACAGTTCACAGAAAGAAAAATATAAATTGCCCTTAATCGTATGAAAAGATGTTCAACCTCATTCATCAGAGAAATGCAAATTAAAACTATACTGAAATATATTTTTCACCTCTCAGACGGGGGAAAAAAATTTAACAACATACTCTCATGGCAAGATTATAAAAAAAGTCACCCTCATATTCTGCTCGTAGGAACATAAATTGTTATATCCACTATTGAAGGCAATTTAGCAATATCTAGAACAATACAAATGCATGCACCTTTTCACCAAACAACCCACTTCTGGGATTGACCCTATACATATGCTAGCACATGTAGGAAATATATATGTACAGGTTACCACAGCATTGTTTGTAATAGTAAAAAGTTAGAAACAATCCAAATATCCATCAACAGGAATCTGGTTAAATAAATCATGGAACCACAACACAACGGAAAATGATAATGTGAAAAACATGAAGAACCTCTCTACTCAGATGCGCAAAGAGCTCCCAGACATAAACTTAAGACAATAAAGCAAGGTGCAGAATAGTGTAAATACTTTGTTTTATGCATAAAAAGGAAGGGAGAATATGTATTTATATTGTATTAAGAAACTCTGGAATGATATACAAGAAACTAATAAAAAGTTACTAGTGGGAGGCAAGGGATGGAATGAGGGGGCAAGGAGGGGATAAGAATGGAAATAAGATATTCTACTGTACTTTTTTTATTATTTTGCTTTGAGACATGTGATTGTATTTCTTATTAAAACTTATTTTAGTAACTTAATACTAAATTCAAGGGTATATGCATTAGTCAAAACTCAAATGATACAATGTGCATTTCACTTTATGAAATATGTCTTTTATCTCAAAAAGAAAAAAAAACTCAAATACTTATCTCAAGTTAATGATATGCCTGCTTAAGTATTCAGGAGGAAGTGTACTGATGTCTGTAACTTACTTTGAAATGCATAAAAAATACGACGGATTAGTGCATGGATAGATATATGATAAAGTACAATTAAATGTTAATTGTAGAATCTAGGTATGTAGAAACAGGAATGCTCAGTATAAAATTCTTTCAACTTTTCTGTATGTTTGAAATTTCGTAATAAAATGTTGAAAAAATATTTTATTGAAATTTTAAAATAGAAAACTCATGAATCAATAAACAACTCAACAGAAAAGCAAGCAAAGACACAAACAGGTATTCAATAGAAAACATAAATGTTCCATAAACATGAAAAGTTATTCAACCCTACTTTTAACCAGGGAAATACAAATTAAAACCACCTAGAGATACCATTTCTCAGGCATCAGATTGGCAATAATTTTAATCAGTACCAAGTGTTGAAGAGGATTATGGAAATAACCCAAAACCCAAAAATCAATTAACATTAGAATGGCTTACTAAATCGTGAGATATTCACACAATGAAATATAGTATGAAGCAGCGCAGGTGAATAAACTATTAATACCCTCACCCATAGGAAAGAATCTCAAAATACATTTTAAGTAAATGATGCAAGTAATTAGAGAATACAGTCGGTATGATTCTATTTACATTAGGTTTAAAAACAGGTTAAACTAAACAACATACTATACACCCCAATCCAAGCCACCATCACCTCTCAGTGGGTAACTGCAACAGTCTCCTTCCTGATCTCCCTGCTTCTGCCCTCTAACAGCCAGAGTGATCATTTTAAAATTAAAATTAGGGTAAGTTCTCCTTTGCTCAAAACCCACCTCCAGCTCCCCATCTCCCTCAGAGTAAAAGCCAAGAATCCACACACCAGCCCCCCTGGCCCTGCCTGTTCCAGCTCCCACTACCTGTCCTATCAATCCCTTGCTTGACCTGCTCCCGCCACAGTGAACTCCTGGGTACTCCTCCAACCGGCCAAGTCATCTGCAGCCTCAGGCCTCCCTCGGAATCCACGGGGCTCACTCCCAAATCTTCCTGTCAAGAGCTCAAATGTCACCATATGAGAGAGGCTCACTGGACTACATGACATAAAATAGAAAGTCCCATCCCCCAACCCAGCACCCCCTTTCCCCCTTACCTTGTTCATCATTCTCCACCAATTATCATCTAATTGACCGTGTATTTTACTTATTTATTGTCTGTCTCCCCTCACTAGAATGAAAGCTCCGTGTGGGAAGACTTTTTATCTATTTTGCGTCCTACTATAGACATCCTCAACACCTAAAAGAAGCCTAAGTAAGGGCTTAATAATATTTTAAGGAAGGAACAACCTTTTAGAAAATTGCTTTTAAACAATGAGCATTTATTATAACATTAAAAAGTATTCTGATACATAAAATCACAAATTGTGTTATTTCCATAAACAAGCATGAAAAGGTAAATTAAATATTACTAGATAAAATATCAAGCACACATAGGCTTTCCCCTAAATGTGAACCATTTGTTCCCAAAAGGAAGCAAAGAAATAGTTAGGAATCCAAATTGCAAGAAATTAAAAACTCATTTTAAAGAAATCAAGAAAAGCAAAGTATGTTAGACTTTTACAGAGCAAAACTGAAACAACGCTAACGTGATCCCATACCTCCAATTAAATAAACGTACTCTTGCTGAAAAGCTAAAAGCTAAAGTAGAAAGCATTTTCTAACTCAGCAAAACAAGCATTTCTTACTTGCCAAACCAACAGGAAAATAGGAAGGGCAAGCAGTGCACGGTAGAAGGAACCTTAAGGATCATCTAGCATTACCTCTTCATTTTTACAAAAAAAAAACAACTGAGGACCTGAAACGATCTATGGGGAACTAAAAAGTGTTCTGTGTCAAAATTAGCAATAATGGAAAAACACTGGAAGCAAAAACACCATTTTGTTCAGTTGTGATCCATGCTATAGTAAAATTCAGCTTTTAAAGAATTAGAGACAAAATGCATCTCCATGGAAACAATATTCACAAGTATACATGCGAGGCTGAGAAGTATGTTTGTCTACGCAGGTCTTCACATCCTAAGTATACACACAGGCTGTGGGGTGAGGAAGTACTGAAAAGAGCAGAGCTTTCTGATCAGACAGCTCTGGATCCGAATTCTGGCTCCACCGCCTACTTGATCCTAGGCAATCTCAGCTCTATCTGAGCTCCAGCTTCTTATCAGCAAGATGGGGATAATTAAGACCTACCTTATAAGTCTGTCAAGAACGTAAAAAAGTAGATGTCATCTAATTCAAGGATTTGTACATTTGTGGTTACTGAATGCAGGCTTTCTGACATTTGATCCTTTTACTCACACTTGCATAATGCTCAGTGAGGATCATCTGGTTGCCTCTCTTAGTTTTATGATTAACATACTATTAATTGACTAGCCTATAATTGGAATTCTACTAAGAGCAGGGGAAGGTGCTGTTGATGTCATTACCAACAGGAACTTATCAATTAGCTGACAGCAGCCAATAAGTGCTCTTGTTTGAGGTAAAATAAAAGGTTGCTCATGATTTTAAGATGTAAAGTTTAGTGATCTGTTTCTGACTACAAAGTCATGAAGCCTGATCAACTACAGCATCTCAGAGCTGGAAGGGGTCTCACAGGGCATCCAGCAAGACTCCTCCCCACGGTGTACTAGATTCTATTAAATAACCAGCTGCTGCTTAAAGGTTTCTAGTTTAAACCAAGCTTTCAGCAAACCGGCGGCAGTTTACCATGTTCTCTGACCCTTCTAATCATCAGAAAGGGCTTTTCTTCCCCCACTTAGAATGGACAGGTGATGAAAAAGTGAAGGATAACATATAAATACCACCCCACACTCACTTTTGGAAACAAAAATCTTTAAGTATTGTTTTCATTTGAGGGTAAGAAAGAATTTAACAACAATTCCATAATATAAAAGTCAAGCTCCAAAAACGCCTCTTGAAGCTCCTATTTTCACCCTCATAACAAAACACATTTAGAAACTCTGCCTTATTAATATATGAAACACAAGGAAAACATACCTGAGATGATGTCAGTGATGTGCAGGAGAATCGTACTTTCAACACTTGCAAAACTACAAAGCTGTACACCATCAAATCTCCCATCCCAGTTGCCAATAGGGTTATCCTAGAAGTTAAGGAACAGAGTAAACTTTACAACCCTCCTCAGTAAAACGTAAATATGACAGTCTACACTTTCCATAAAAGGATCCTCCAAAACATTTTACATTGGTAAATTTTAACTATTTTTCCTAAAAGAAAAAAAGGATATATCAGGAATAATTGCTACAGTAAGGTTTTTGTTTATTTTTGTTTGTTCATTTGTTTTTCGTTTGTATTTCTGGAAAAATGAGATCCAAGAATAATCAACTACAGTAAACCCACAGATGAGCAAGGATCCGAAAGTACCTACTCTACTGGACAACAAACACCAGTCTACACAGCAGCGTCCACCTGCACGGGAGGATTTAATAACACGTTGTCTCACCCAGAAACCTGCCCCTAATTACCCAGCTTGTTCCCATTGCTCCTTTACACTCCCTGGGCTCTTAAACATTCAGTTTGAACTCCTGTACACCTTTCTGTACAAAGAAAGTCTAGTTTTTAATTGTTCTTTTGTCATTTTATGGGTATGCAAGAATACCCTCCAAAATGGAGATTTTTATACTTAATTTTCTTATATTCCAGTGTAGCACCAACTAGTACAGGGCTGTTCACAAAGCTAGATTAAGAGATGGGCAGTCAGAAAACTGCCCTGAGCACCAATGTGTCCAACATGCTAAATGTCACTGGAAATAGAAGATGAATATTGCGTTTGCCAGAACTTTCCTTTCCAGGAGTGCACTAGAGAGGTCTGGAATGAATGCTTGCACAAGCCAGCTGGAGGACAGACAGAGGTAGGGGGAGAGGCTGGTGGGGCAAACCTCTAGGCAGCCCGCCCCAGTAAACATGATCCCTAGACTGCCATATTAGGAGGGGAAGGCCTAACTGGCTTTAGCCAAGGTTATGGTCCAAATGACCTGAAGCAAGAGGAAACCAACCCCAATGACCAGTGGCCCTCTTTCTCCAACCTTCCCTCTACCCATCCCCCAGTCTCTCCTCTAAACAAATACTGAATATTTAAAGAATCATGGTTTAAAGGTGTGCTTTATTGTTAGCTATCCTGAAGGACTCACATGTTTTACTCTGGCTCTAACTTTTCACATGGTTCAGTAAATGTTTGTCTGAACAACACAGTGATGTTTTCCTAACTAATGAGTGTCAAATAGAATTTCCAATCACAGGATAAGAGAAACTTATGGTAGAATATTCATACCCTGTCAAAAAGTATACCTGAATAGATAAAACTAAATGTACTCACTAAAATGATGTGAGTCCTCACCAAAGACATCATGAGTACAAGAGTCTATTACTCACATCCTCTCCTAACGCATTCTAGTGTTTAATAATTCCGTATGAATTTCCTTCTTTATGTCTAACAAATTCTTGTCCATATTTTCAATCTATGACAAAAATGTTCTCAGCCTTTTTCTTCTCCTTCTCTTAATTCCACAGGTATCATTCAACATGCCATATTGGAATGGACCCATTACTGACTGTAAGATAACATTAAAAATGAGTGACACAAACAAAAGGACAAATATTGGATAATTCCACTTATATGAGGCACCTGGAATAGGAAAATGCACAGAGACAGAAAGTAGAATACTGGTTATCAGCCCCCTACTGGCTGAGGAGAGTGAGTAATGGGGAGTTATTGTTTGAAGGATACAGAGTTTCAGTTTGGGATGATAAAAAAGTTCTGGAGATGAAGAGGGGTAATGGTTGCACTGTAATGTGACTGTACTTAAGGTCACTGAACTGTAAACTTAGAAATGGTTCAAATGGCAAATTTTATGTTACATATAATTTACCACAATAAAAAAATATATTTTTGAGTGAGTTACATCCTAAGAAAATACTCTAATTATCTTCTCCTCTAAAGCAATGTGCTTTTTCCCCTATTCAGGTATTTCTGTATATTATTTTTACACTACTCATTAAAATCAGATCAGCCAAGAAAATTTTGCAAAATATTACAAAAGAGAAACACAGATTACAAAGTTTCCAAAATAAAGAAAAATAAGACATCATGTAATAAATTTGGTGGGTTTTTTTCTGTCTATTGGTCAGCTATCATACAGCAAATTTAAAGATTGAAAATATTACTCCAGTTTATTGAAACTGGAAAAAAGAGTAAATATAATTCCACATCTAGACTTTTGTCCCATATCAGTGTTCCTTTACCAAAGATAAATTAGAACATATGCTTTAAATACTCCAAATTAGTTCATTTTAAATATTCAGTGTTCAATTTGTACCTAAACTGATCATAAAACTAACAGATATATTCACAAAGATAATATAATCCAAAAGTTTCTTACCATGTCCACACCAACAAAATATCCTAAGCTTTCTTTTCCCGGCAAAACATCACAAAATATAACTGTTCCAGATTCTATAGTTTCTCCAAGCTTCAAAGAAACTCTGGAGTTTATTTCCAGAGGGGGAAGTTCAACCTGCATTGTGTCCACTGGACCCGCATAATCACTTTCCAATCCATTGTCATCATCTTCTATGATTTCTAGCTTGTCCAACGCAACAAATACTCCACAATCTTCATCACACTGAAAAAGCTGTTTCCCTTGATATATCCCATCAGTGAAACCTTGGCCACGACCTTCTTCCTAATTTTCAAACGAGAGGAAAAAAATGATCGACTGATAGACAGACAGATAGATAGATAGATGATAGATAGATAGATAGATAGATAGATGATAGATAGATAAAGATGATCCATAAGAAAAGAGATCCACTATGGGAATTTCAGGGAAATCACTGGAAAAATTCTAAATGATACATAAGAAATAAAATTATGAGCAGTTGCTGTTGGATTTAGGGTGTTTAAAAAAATAAGGAAGAAGCTGTATCTGATGCTGAAGTAAAATTACTTGGTAATTCCAAATCATAATTCCACTGTGAGCTGGGCTGGATCCTACATGGTGTTTTAACCATAATTCTGTCATAAAAAGAAAATTTTACTTTAAAAAACAAGACGTTAGCTCCATTTATTAAGTACTTTCTATGAGCCAGCCACCGTGCCAAACGCTGAAGCAATGCATCACAAAAACACTGCAAGCTGTGTGCTAGCATCACTGTCTCACAGGTGAGGAAGCAGATTTAGAGAAGCAGCTTAGTTAAGGAACCTGGTACCCAGCAAGTAAATGGACGAGCTGGGATTCAAATCTCCAACTGTTTTACAATTACTGCTTTAAAAACTAAATCAAGAAGCAAACAAGGCATGAAATTCTATTTGCAAGAATGTCAAAATGTGACTGACATTTAAGTTCTTGAGAATTAATATTAACTTTGAAACATATCACAGAGTTCTTGGTTCTTTTTTTTAGTAGGAACAAATTCCAAGATGAGTTTTACGTATATTATCACAGACAACTATAAGCAAGTTTAAATTGATGCAACTTATTTAAAAAATATTACATCCAAACTTTATTACTTAATAGCTCACACTAAGAAAAACTCAGAGGAGCCAGCCTGGTGGCATACTGGTTAAGTTTGCACGCTCCACTTTGGCAGCCCGGGGTTCTAAGGCTGGGATCCCGGGCGCAGACCTACACACCGCTCATCAAGCCATGCTGTGGCAGTGTCCCACATACAAAATAGAGGAAGATGGGCACAGACGTTAGCTCAGGGCCAATCTTCCTCATCAAAACAAAACAAAACTGAGAAACATACAGATGATTACATCACAAGATAACAATTTTGTGAAGTGACTAACTAGTTTACAATAGGCAGAGCTCATTTTTAACACAATGTTAAAATTCCTAAGATATGAAAGTCTTCAATAATTACATGATCTATTTGTATTTCCTACTGTGGTAGGCAGTTTTTAAAAAGATTTCAATGCATCATCTTTGCATCACCTCAATTTATCATTAGAAAGTAAATTCTAAGGATTATGAATATTATAAAAATTACAGAAGATTTCTAGGAAAACTTACTTTGTATTTAAAAGGGAAAAAAATACGTGCATACAAATACATACAGACACAAACACACACAGCTCACTAAAATGGTTTATCAAACTTACCAGTAATTCTACTCCAAAGAATATTCCCGATATTGTCCTCTCTGCTAATAAGGGTCCTCTGAAGCGCACAACTCCAGGAAATTTTTCTTCCCCAGATCTCAGCTGTACTTTCACAGGGCAGCCCACATCTATTTGGAGGCCTTTACTTAGTCTGTTTCTGTTTTTAAACAGGCTGAACCTCTCTTCACAATTGGTAATTGCCAAAAGTAACTCTGTAAATTTTTCATTTATTTCTACAACATCCTTTTCATCAACAAAGAGAACTGCATGTGGTTGCTCTAGAATTTTTAATCCAATCTGATTTTTCTTGCTTTTTGCAGAAGGAATCCTTGAATGCCCCACAGAACGATCTTGGATATACTGTCCTATACTTCCCTTTGGTACTTTAAGGAGCTTTTGTGTTTGTTTGTCTGTAACACTGCATTCTTGAAGAAGCAAATAAAAAATCCGCTCTTCCCAGTAGGGTGAAGTAACTTTTTCTTGGCTCCATAAGCCCGAACTCATTGTGATATTAACTCCAAAATATTAACTCAAAAAAAGGGAACTACTAAGTTTGTAGTAAAAACGCAAAAGATAAATTCACTGGCAGTCCCAAAGCAAGTTTTTAGCAATTTGGTGTCCATGCTGTAAAAAAACAGCAAATCAAAATGCCTGGAGGACAAGCAAAAAGAAACTTTACACTTCATTCTACATGAGCTAAAATTAAGGTTAAAGACTTTTTAAAATCTCATTCGACTAGTGAAAACACACACACAAATGAACTACTTCCAAAAATATCTAAAAAAGTTAAAAGATATATACTACTTGTATCTACTGTTATTTTGCATATTTAATTAAGGAGATCCAATTGTAAAGTATCTTCAAAGACAATACAGTAATGTTTGTTTCCAAGGCACTTAAATCTATAAAATCAAATTCTAGTAAAATACAACCTTATATACATATTCTGACATTTCTAAACTTTTTAAGGTAGCATTTTTAATAGATCCTGTCTAAATCAGATAAGCTGCTGTATTTGGGCAAAACACACATACATCAAAAAGGCTATTATTTCTGTCCACGTAGTTTAAGTAAAAAGTTACCCATCATAATTATTATGTTAAACATCTTTCATCAATAAAAATATCATAAATTCACATTCTGAAACTTCAACTACAATTCATTTATCTGTGTGCCATATTTTGAAAATGGAACATTCTATCTCTGACTCAGTTTCATTTCCTTAGTCTTGTACATTTTGTCCTTAAGATAGGCAAATGTACATATTAATCATAGCAATCATTTAATTTCTCACAATCATAAATATCAGATATCATAAATCTGATTATATTAAAGATATCTTTAAATATCAATTTTGTAGCCATCAAAACTCAGACTATGTAACAAGGAAATATAATTCCAGTATAGTATTAAATATAAAATGTTTTCACACCACAATTGTAACTATGTATACTAGAAAGGAATACACAAAAGATGATTCCATTTTTCAGTCTCAAATCTTCATTTAAAATTTTGACAATAATACTAATCTTCCACAATTAAAATAGCCTTCTCAACACTACTTTAATTGATGGTTAAAAACTATACAATTTCATTCATTTGAATTAAGACTTTAAAATTCATTAATTAATTATCTTACTGAAAACAATAGTTCCTATGTATTCTCTGCCACATGACTGGCTATTTGGTTTCAAAATACAGTACTTATTCCATCCTTCTTGGAGGCAGAGGTATCCATTTCCATTATTCTGGGTAACAGCAGCAGTTGATAGCTCTTATCATATTTATCTATCTTATTCTTAGAATTAAAAAATAATTACTCCTAAAACTAAAGGACTAAATTTTCAGTTTAACCATTTAACTTAATGATTAAATAATCTGGCAAATCTATACAGACAATAGCATTTCTTTTAGAATGCATTGCTAGATAATGAGGTATTCTATCACAGTAAAGTTTTTAAAAGTCGGTCACTCTACAAGCCAGAATGAGACATGTAGATTACCCAAAACGGGGTCAAGAGTTTGGCATCCCTTCAAACCAACCTTATTGAATTATTTGCGCAACATTTAGCAAGGGCAGGGGCAGAGCTAGCATAAAGTGTTTTTTTCTTTTTTCTTATAATGTGTTTGTCTTAATTCCACTTGAGGGCACTGTCTACTTCAGCAGGAACAGGATCAATTTATATTTGCCACTTATATAAGCCACCCGTGGAAACCCCTGTCTTGGCACCATATAAACCCTTATGAGGGCTACCCAAACAGCGACCCAAACCCTTAATTTGGCTCTATTTCTTTAAAGTATGAAAATGAAGTGTTTGTTACTTCTGAATAAAATTCTTCCTAAATGTCAACCTTTTTCAACAAGGAAATAGCATCCATTTTTTCTTGATCACTGAATTATCCATACGAATGTAAATGATTATGTATGACTCTCAGTATGCACAGGTGTTTGTTGCTTTGTTGAAAGCCTCCCCGAGGTCCTGTGTCTGCCCTCTGTAGATTCTCCGCCCGAGTTTTCCCTTCACCCAGCCGTTTCCTGTGGTTTCCCACAGTGTGCGTTCGACTCCTTTTATGGCCTTGCTGCTTTCCAGCCTACTGCTTCTTATCAGTTCTGAGGAGCTAGATGATGACATTACGTTTGTGTGTTTAAAAAAACAAACAACAACAACAAAAAACGGAATACGTGAACTCTGACCGGGTCTTTTAGGAGTGAAGTGCAGAGGCTGTATTGCATAGACATTACTTTGGTTGCTCCCGGAAGGTTGAGACGGTCAAAAAGCAACTTCCAAAAAAGGGAGTAGTTGTTTTGGTCTCTTTAAAATGTATCCAAAAATTGTTTCTAAAGTATGGCAATTCTATTTTGAAAAGAAATAATTTTTTTTTAATTCCTAAAACTTATACCTTCAAGTATTAAAATTATGAACTTCCTTAAATTGTATGCCAACAAATCCCACTCTCTTGGTTCTCTAGCTTAACAATTCATGTCACAATTTAAAATAAAAATCACCAGTGCTAATGAAATATTACCAAGACAAAACTAAATGACTGTATGTAATGCATCAGGACACTATATTTTAAATGAATTTGATTATGAAAGTGTTTTTTGCAAATCATTTAAGAGACAGTCCACAATAAAATTTGATATAACTACTTCGGTTTATAAAAAGATTGGGGGCAATTTAACAATAGTTAGCAAAAACCATATTTTAAAATGAACTACACAAGGAGCAGTTAACTTTTTTCTAACCTGCACTAGCACAAGAGGGAGCTTAAATTCAATAACAGGATGGGTCATGTGAGACAACTAGAACAGCCAGAGCAAAAGTTATAAAATATTTAAAAAGCATTATCCAAAAATATAAAGGACGTGGTTGTGCTTCTCTTAGAAAGAACACATTAAGAATAGGTTTGGAACTACCATACTAAAAACCGATGCTCTTCATTGCAGCTGATAGTGAAAGTTGAATGGGGAACTTTATGGCTATACTAGAGGTATACAGGACAGTAAATTCAATGATCGTTAATATCTCAATATACTGACATTACAGCAGAACAAAGAGACTTTCCTCCCACTGTAGAAATGAATGCCAACATTCTTCTTTCACGGGGATAGGCACAAGAGTTAAATGAAGTCTTAAGAACCCCAAGCAGTAAAAACTGACTTAAGACTATATGGGAAAGATTTATATCATCTGTCAATGAGTTCTTTATCAATCAAGGTTTATTATTTTGTTTAGCATTGTTATGCACTCAGCACAATGTCAGACACTGAAAAATACAGAAGATTTAAGATACGATGGCTACCCTCATTTGTGTTTTCTTACTACTTTTCAGGTCATTGTTTAAAAATTGCCTCTAATAATATACTTCACTTTATGATTCAACTAAATACCATCATACTTATTTCAGGCTGGAAAATTAAGTGATTATGAATATCCTGATAATTACTATAAGTACCGAATGATTACCAAAGAGTTGGAATACAATAATATATTTAACCCTAAAATCACATTGAACAGAAGGCCTTTCTTTTGACAACATCAGAGATGAGGGAACAGTTCAGGGTCACATAGATTTGAAAACATATCTGGTTATCTGAGCTTGTTGATGGTCTGGACTATGAGTGAAGGAGAATTTAATTGTATCAAAATAAAGTCATTAAACCAAGATGAAGGTCAGAAAGCACAAATACCAGTTTCCTGTCAATGCAATGAAAAGAAGATGATCAAGAAATAAGTTTTATAGAAAAATATTAAAAGTCAGAATTACCATGTTCTAAAAGATAATATATAGTACAAATTAACAGGATTCGCTACATAAAATTGACAATGGTTAACTTATCTAGAAGATGCAATGTCATTTTGATTTTCAAGTTATCAGGTTATACTATTCACAGTATAGTTCAGTAAAGAAAATAAAGACAGGTCTAATTAAAAAACGTTTTTCATCTCCTAAGATAATCTTTGTTCCAAAAACCACAGAAGGCTAACTCAGAATAAAAATTACAATACCAAAATACTGCCCCTAATTACAAAAAGCAAAGAGATAAGAAGGTCAGCATGAATACCAAAGAAAGAAGACACACAGGGACTTTTTTGAAACGCTTCTAGATACCTAGAATAATTACCATTTTAAGAAAAAATCTCTCTCACTAAAAGAACAAGTTGTCATATTCCTAAACAGCTAAAGAATAGAAATACAGAGATTCCATGACCAGAAAAGAGACAGTTTTAATTTTCCTCATAGGTTAATTTGTGACCCAAGTACACAAGTATTCAGTTCCTAAAACAAGTGGGATTTATAAGGTTAAAAAAACGTCTGGCTCCCATATTTGCATATTCTTGTCATAAGAACTAGGAACAATGCTGTCTCACTAGAGTTAAACCTGGCCACTACACTTTCAAACTGTGAACTCCCCAAGGCCTTCATCTTGGTATTTCCAAGGCCCACATGGGTGCCTGACAATGTGGTAGGCTATCAGTACGTGAGAAACTAATGAATGACTTGGTTAACTCTGGTGACAACAGTGAAAGCCAAAATTTCATTTCTTATCCTAATTGTTTCAGTGACTAAAAGCTTCGTCCAGGTTAAAAGAAGAAAAAGAGAAAAGAAAAAGACTCAGAAGTTGGGAGTATTTCATAATTTTTTACCTAATTCTCTGGATAAACACTAATTCTAATTCTCTGGATAAAAGAAATCATGGTCAATTTCTACACCTCTTCATTGTTACACATATAAGAAGAAACACACATAAGGAAACTTTCACAATCACAAAAACAATTTGTTTTGAGATTCATTTGAAACTGGCTCCCTAGATCCTCACACCACATCTGATGCCTATAAATTCTGTACAACCAATGAAAACACCTCAACAAATTTAAGATGATAGAGTGAAAATCAGGAACAAAATACTAATAGTTTGATGAACCAGGATAATTACTCCGATTTCTCTCCTTGTGTTAAAGACTTCCTTAAATCAAACAAAATCACAGTTCAGGCATGCCAACAAGAAATCATCACTGTTGAAATGTCTGTTGTTTTATATAACAAGTGCCCTGGTCTTATCAGCTCTTTACAAAAGTAACCACCCAAAGGAAGGCTTCTTCGCATGAATACTGTATAATCTTGCAGCAGAACATTAGAGAATGTTCTGGGTGCTATCAACACTCACAGTACACGAACTTCAACAATAATTTTCAGCAGATCATTTCCTCCTAATACTGTTCTAGTTCAAATCCGCCCACTGCCCAGTGGGAACTGGCAGGCTCAATTCTTAGGGCCATTCAACGTACTTGGGGCGTGAGGGGGTGTGCAGAAAACCAGCATCTGAATGAACACCCTCTCTCGAGGCCTGGATTTTTCTCTGGGAGCCAATGACTGCAAAGGGAACAACCTTATTCAGATCCCCATTAGCCCGAAAAAAGCAAGGAAGGGAACGCTCCTTGGCTGAGCCGAGGATACAACTTTCCAGGGAGACTGGGGAGAGGAAGGGGCAGGAAGGCCGGGGGCTGAGAGACCGCGAGGCTCGCCGGCTGGAAGGCGACAACCACCCTGAAATAAGCCAGTGCCACGGGGTGGAACAGACAAGATGCCAAGTCCATGAATAACCGGGCAGCCGGCTGAGGACCAAACTCAGCCACCGTCTTCCGTGCAGACTCCCGGCTTCCCCACGACCGTTCACACGGGAATGAAGGAAACCAGGAGGGAAAGGAAGGAATCCTCCTCCCAGCAGAGCGCACCTGTCAACCGCAGAACTCCAGGGGGCTGTGGAAAGTCGTCCTCACCAGGGAGGGGAAACTGAAAGAAAAAGCAGACACGCCACTGACGAGGCCCGAACCCCGATGCTCTTCCTGGACCGGAGCCACCAGCACCCCGACACCGACGACCCGTGCGCCCCACGGCGGGGGGGTACCGCAGCCCCGGGCTCTCGACGCCACCCCGGGCCGCGCCTCAGTTTCCCCATCTGCGAGCGGGGCTCCCCGCGCGGCTCGCACCCAAGTCCGCTCCTCCGCGGAGGGCCCGGCGGCGGCGAACCCGCTCCCACGACCCGAGGCGCCTCGGAGGCCCGGGCGGGGAAGACCCGGCGGACGCCCGCGGGCTCGGGGCCGCTAACGGGCCGGGGCCGAGGGCCCAACGGCCGCGCCGCCGCTCAGGCGCCCGCAGGCCGGGGCCGCCCGCTCACTCACCTCGGGCGGCGCGGCGGCGCCCTCCCCGGCCTCGCGAGCCCACGTCCCCGCCGGCCCCGCGCCCCGCACCGGCCGCCCGGGTATTTACCTCCGACGCGCGGCCCGCGCAGCCGAACCTGCTACCT
This sequence comes from Tapirus indicus, assembly GCA_031878705.1. Classification (NCBI taxonomy): domain Eukaryota; kingdom Metazoa; phylum Chordata; class Mammalia; order Perissodactyla; family Tapiridae; genus Tapirus; species Tapirus indicus. Next base: position 32,977,410 of record CM062927.1, read on the forward strand.
GGGCCCGCCCCCACCTGCCCCGCCTCCGGGCCGCCCAGGGGGAGGGAGGGGGCGTGGGCGGAGGGGCCGCCGCCGCGCTAGCCAATCGCAGCCCGAGCTGCGTCCCTGCTCTCGTTCTGATTGGGCCGCCCTATGACAGACCTTCCTCCAATGGCGGCCGGCCCGGAGCGGACTGAAGGGACTTTCCGCTCCGTCAAGCTCGGTCGAGCCAAAGGGAGAGCCGTGGGGAGGGGCGGAGGCGCGGCGGTGGGGGCGGGGAGCTCTGGCTGATTGGACGAAAGACTGCGGGGGCCGCGCCCCATTGGCTGACACCCGAGCCGGGGCGGGGCGCTGGGGCTTCTCCCCGCTCCGCCTCCGATGCCGGGGTCTCTGCTCTTGGCTTAGCTGTCAAACCCCGTAGACTGAGAGTTTGGGGCTGCGGTGGGGAACGATCCAGACGCGAGTTGGGAATAGGGTTTCAGGATTCCATGAAAAAGCAAAGCTTTAGAATCAGACCCCAGTTTGAATTCTTTGCGCTTTCAATTAGCTACCGCGTGACATGGGGAACTCACAACCACGCTGAACCTCGATTTCCTCATCTGTAAAATGGAGATAATCGAATCACCTGTCTTACAGGATTGTTGTGAAATACCGAATGTAAAATTCCTGACACGCAGCAGGAGCTCAGTAATGTCAAATCTCTTCCTCTTTCTCAGACCCGGCCTGGGACCCTTGCTGTTTCTGACCCCTTGTTGCCTCCTGTCCCAGTTTGGAGGGAGGTCTCCCTAGGGTGGTGAAGAAGGGATTTCCACGCACCGCCTCGCTCAGCTCTGCACCCCTGGCCACCAGCCAGGACCTGGGGTGTAGTTAAGGATCTTTCAATTAGAAGGGAAGTTACTGATTCCCAAAAGTGCTCAAAATATTTAAGGAAGTGCTTTTTATAATCAGTCCCAGAGCCTACAGCATGCCTTGCTGCACTGGATACTCCTGTTAATTAATTCCTTCTCCTTTGACATTTTAAGTACCAATTATAGGAGAAGGTGATTAATACTGAGGGAGGAAGAGGGGTGTGTGTGTGTGTGTGTGTGTGTAATCATGAGAGGGAAAATTTCCCCAGTGGAAAGTGACGCTGTGGTGTCAGTGATTCTGAAGATCTGGGGAATTTAAACCAGTGAGTAAATGAAAGAAGTCACATGAGCGATTACTAACAATAGTAGTAAACAGGCCACCCATCTCCCTCGCCACAAGCACCCAGAATAAAATGGACGTCTTTTGAAAACCTAAGCCTCAATCCACTCTTGTCCCTCCTTAGTCCGTCCTTATCCTGTTTCCCAAGCTTCATGACCACACTGTGGTAAAAAGCAATAAAATGGGAATCAGCAGGCGTGGCTCCCAGTGTGGCCTTAGGCAACACTGTTCCCTTCTAGATCTGGATTCTCCAATAAAGTCGGTAGGACTCAGAGGTCATAGTCTGGCTGTCAGGGAGTAAAATTCAGCCTGAAGCCTTTTTCTTTCCTTGACCCATACGTGAGGAGGAGGAAAGAGAAGACATCAAGTGGGAGAGGAAGGTTTTGAATCCTTTTAGACAGGGTAAGTATTCTCCCTTTCTCCAGTTTACCACACTCCTCCCTATTCCCTATCTTATCCTCTTGGCCCACTTCTCTCATTTACGTTATCTATTGGCCCCTGAAGGCATCTGAGTTTGCCACCCCTGGACTAGAACACTTTTCTGTCCTTTCTGGTGGTGGCGTTTGGTGCTGCTGAGCCCTCTACTTCAGTAGAGCTTTCTTCCCTACCAGCGGTGGTCAGATCCCTTGCTTGGTCCTCCTGTCACACATTCCCTGAATCAGACAGTGTCAGGGCCTGACTTCATCTGAGAGATATTCTTCCAAGCCAGGCCTGATAAGCAGGGGTTAGCTCAATTACCATCCCTATCAATTGGTAATGGCTGCCTAGAACATTGTGTTGAAACAATTCTGAAGCTGTTTTCAGGCTCACAGGGAAGAGATGTCTGCCAGGGGATGAGATCGGTGAATAGTGTCATGGTGCTATTATTTGCAGTCCTTGATAAGCCAGCTTCTCATTTTACAGATCGGAGACTAAGGTCCAGGCAGGGAAAATAACTTGTCCCTGTCACCTGGGAGATGAGCTGAGACCCTGATTCTCCTGATTTCAAGCCAGGGCTCTTTCCAACTCTGTTTAAATGGATTCTCCAACTGAAATGCCCATCCTCTCTGCCTTCCAAACCCTCCCTTTTAAGGCCCAGCCAAAGTCCATCCTCTTCCAAGGGTCTTTGCAGATGGTTCCAGGCCCCGCTGATCACCTCTCTGTATCCACCTCTCCACGGCCTGTTCCACTCAGCCTGGCCCTGGGTTCGCTCAACCGGTGGCTGAGTTACTGAGCAGGTCCCAGGAAACAGCAGCTACAAGAGAGGTGCCACCCTTGCTCTCTGGCAAGGAAGGTGGACCTTAAACAACTAATTACATGATCACCTACTTAATTACTGAGTTTCGAGTTGCCCTCTGAAGGAGAACTGCTCTGAACACACAGAGAAGGTGGTTTGTGGGCCTTCGGGGAAGGCCTGTTTGAGGAAGTCACCTTTGAGATGAGGTAGGAGAGAAGACTGGCAGTTGGGCGTGAGGGAGACCACTCTAGGCAGAGGGAACAGGAATGTGTGTGACATGTTGAAGGAACCGAAAGAGGCAGTGCACAGAAAATGGGGGTGCAAAAAGGCTGGTCAGGCAGGGCTTGTGAGCCAGGGCCAAGGGTTGGTCTTTATCCCAAAAGCACTGGGAACCCTTTGAAGGTTGTAAGCAGGGTAGTTAACTGTGATTCTAAACGGTCTTGTGTAGTTCTCTTATTGCACACTGCAGGAGCCCAAACAAAAGCCATTGAATGGAACGGAGCTGTTTCCCCCAGGAACTGGTAGGGACCTATGACTTAGAGTAACACCTAGTCAGGACTCAACAAAACCTTCTCAGTAGCACTAGTCATGGTTATTCATTAGACCCCGCCCCATGTTTCTCAAATGGCTACCACAGGCTACCTCCTGCTTCCAGCCTCACCAAATTCAGTGTTTATTTTAAATCCCACTGCCTACTTGACATCTCCACTCCACACAGCCAAAAGTGAACCCCTGATATTCCCCACTCCCACTGCTATCCTTCTGCCTTCCCCATCTCAGTAAATGGCAACTTCCAGTTGCTCACCCAGCCTCCCATGCTTCCAGCCATTTCCCACCACTCCTGTGAAGAGGCACATTCAGAATGATCTCTGAACCACAGGGCTAAGTGGACCAGGCATCCCCCCAGGCAAGGATGCTGTACCAGGGCCTTCTCCAAAGCAGCCCAGAGTGGTGTGTCAATCAGTGGACGAGTCACGAGTCCCCCATCTCTGGGATGTGCTTAGCTCTTAGCGAGGGGAAACTCCAGGTGCAACTGAACTTTCTGTCTGAGGGCTTTTCCTCCGGTCACCTAAAAGCTCTTTTTGATAAGATAAAAGGGATTACTTTAATCATCTTTTAAACTAATCCCGCTGAACTATAAATCCATGCTCTCCTGTTTGAGTTATTTGCTGTTATCAATGACAAATGATTTCTGTGTGATTTGAAAAACAAACACACAGAGAAAAGGGGTCTAATGCTCTTCATTGGGACCATTGTACTACATCTGGAATCCCATTTTGAGCTGTAGATGCATTAGGAATGGTCCCATATCCTTAGGAAGGAGACGGTAGTGGGGTCAGGAAAGAGGTGATCCATTATTGCAATCTGCCCCCTGTAAGTAGGGTCGATTCTCCATTCATTCAACAGATATTTGGGCACCTACCATGCACTAGGCACTGCCTAGACTCTGAGGACACTACAGGGAGCATGGCCCCTGTTCTCCTGGAGCTGACGTTCTAGAAGGAAGAAACAAACGTACATCAGGTAGTGCATGCTGAGAAGACAACATGAAGCAGGGCTGGGGAGAAGAGAGTGGTTAGGGACTGTTATTTTAGGTAGATTATTCAGGGAAGGACTCCGTCAATGAGGTGACATTTGAAAAAAGACCTAAAGGAAATGAGGCGGCCAGCCGTGCCACTGTCTAGCAACGAGTGTTCCCGTAAGAGGAAACAGGCAGGTGCAAAGGTCTGGAAGCAGCAGTGTGCTTGGCCTTGTCAAGAAACAGCCAAGAAATGGTGCAGCTGGAGCACAGAGATTGGGGGCGTGAGTGGCAAAGGGGAGGCTGGAGAAAACACAGGGATGGTCCAGGCCAGATGAGACCTGGACCTTCACCCTGCGCCAGATGGGAGGTCCTGGAGAGTTTAGATCAGAACAGTGGCTGATCTGATTTATGTTTTAACAGGCTCACTCCAAGGGTCAAGGGCAGAAGCGGGGAGACCAGTCAGGAGACTGATGCAGTAATCCAGGCCAGGGTAGGCCCCAAAGGAGCCCCTTGTTTCCTGGGGGTGGGGGAGAGCAGGTGAGGAGGAGGGGAATGTGGAACTGAAGATGTCAAGAAAGAAGTTGCAAATAAAAACGAGATGCAGCGCTCCTGAGAGGAAAACTTTTCAGAGTGATTGACAGGGGGAGAGGTGATGTTTAGGGGACTGGATTTGTGGATTGTTCTGGAAGTGATGATAGGTTGGGGTTAAATTTAGAGGAAAAAAAAACGGGGTATCTTGGGGCATCCAAAGATCTGGATTGCCAGTCTGCACAGCTGCAGTCTCTCCCCGTGTAATTCTCCAAGGGAAAGTGCTCAGGCTGGTCCCCGACCTTTCATGACCTTGCTGTAACCTTTCACCTGTAACCTGCCACCCAGGGCCTGAGGCCATGCACTCTCTCATGTGCGGACCCTGCCAGAGTCAGGCCCTACCTGACTGCTGTGTGCTTCACCCACTGGGCGGCACCAATCCCCTGAGTGGGGAGGGAGGCGTGAAGGTGTGTTGGTGCAATAATGAAATGACGCTGTAGTCTCAACTCAGCCCCCTTGGAATCTGATCCACCTCCCACATTGCTGTGGGGTGTATTCTTTTCAGCATCTGGTTTCGGCACTATGGGGGAAAAACACTCAGATTGACATTTTTTTTTTTTTCCTTCTAGGATGATGGTGAATATAATTAAAGTCTGAGGCTTTTTAAAAAAATTCTGCTGCTCTGATACCTTTTTTCCTGCACGTAAGAATTATGTATTCTTAGCCACAAATCTGGAATCTGTCTGCTCCTGGATAAGCCACTGGCTGCGAGGGCACACCTTTTAGGTAACCTCCCTATCAGAGAACTTTAAGATTAAGAGTTGTAATTCATGAGTTATCTGCAAAGGCCTAGAACGCTCGATGGATCTGCTGGACTTTCCAAAGTTAGGAAACCTGTCCTATTCTGAGCCCCAACAGTAATCACATATAAAGATCTCTGTACCACCCTTACCTGGGCCCTCTGGAACTCTCCTTTCTCCATAATCTCTTCCTGGGTTGTCCTCCAGGTCCAAGGACCCCACTCCCCTTTTGATGCTGAGGACACCCATGCTATCGTATCTGACAGTGACCTCTCCCACGGGCTCCAGACTCACACCATAACTTGGTGTCTCCACTTGACTTCTCCACTTAGGTATCTCAAACTTGACAATCCTAAACAGAAGTCCCTCCCACTTCCAAATTTGTTTCCTACCTGTCTTCTCCAGTTTCCCAGTTACTCAAGTCAGAAATTTAGGAGTCGTCCTTGATTCTTCCCTTTCCCTCATCCCTCTCATCCAAACCATTCGAAAACCCTTGAGAATCTACCTCTAGAATGTCTCCGGAATCCATCAACTGTTCTCCACCTCCACTGATGCCACCTTAGGCCACCAACTGCTTCTCACCTGCAGTAGCTCCTAGGTGGTCCTAGGTGGTCTCCCCACTTCCTCTTGCCCTTACCCCTATGTATTCCAGTCCCTTCTCCACCTAAAAACAAAAGAGATCTTCTTTAAATGTATTTGGATTGCATCCCCCCTGCTTAGAACTCTCCAATGGCTTGCCTTTATTCTAAGATCAAGACCAAACTCTTGACCATGGCCAATGAGGCCCTTCATGACTGGCCCTACCTACCTCTCCAAACCTACCTGGCAACACTGTCCCCTTAGCTCACCTCAAACATACCATGTTAGTTTCCTATGCTACTGTAAAAAATTGCCACAAACGTGGTGGCTTAAAATGACACAGATTTATTCTCTTATAGTCCTGGAGGCTAGAAGTCCAAAATGGACTGGGAGCAAGGTGACAGCAGGGCTGTCCTCCCTCCAGAGATTCTAGGGGAAGATCCTTGCCTTTTCCAGCTTCTAGAGCTGCATTCCTTGGCCATGGGCCCCTCCCTCCACCTTCAAAGCAAGGAATGCAGCTTCTCACTCCAGTGGCCACACGACCTTCTTCTTCTGTGTCACATTGCCCTCTGCCTCTCTTGTATAAGGACCCACGTGGTTGCATTTAGGATCTATGGAGATAATCTAGGATAATCTCATCTCAAGATCCTTAATTTCATTACATCTTTAAAGTCCTTTTTGCCATATAAGGCAACATTCACAAGTTCCAGGGATTAGAACCAGGATACCTTTGGGGGCCATTATTCAGCCTACACATGTGCTGAGTTCTTTCCCATGACAGGGTCTTTGTACAGCTTGTTGCCCGTGACCAGAAGGCTCCCCTTCCCCTCATTCTTTGCACAGCCAGCCCCTTCTCATTTGGGGTCACAGCTCACCTGTCACCTCCTCACAGAACCTGTCTCTGACCAACCCCCAATCTGAAGAAGGTTTCCTTCCCTCTCAAACCTTTCTTGATTTCCTTCCTGGCATTTACCACAGTGGACTTTATTTCATATATTTTCCAGTTTACTTGTTTTCTGCCTGCCTCTCCCTCTCCCCTCACCATAAGCGCCTTGAGCATAGGGACTGTGTCTGTTTTGTTCCTCCACCGATTATCCTAACATAACTCGCTAGTACATAATTGCTGACTGAATTTATGGAAGATGAATTTACAATCCAAGATGGCGCCACCCAAATAGGCTTCTGTGTTTACTCCTCAGAGAAAGCATCTCCCTCTTCCTCCTGACCTTCTCTCTCAGGAACAATGGTCTGCACAGAACCCAACACCGCCGACAAAGAGAACGCACAGACACGCTCACACACAGGAGCCTGGGGAGATACTGCAGCATTTAGGGCGCCAGGGACACACAAAGCCTTTCAAGGCAAGCAGCCACCTGAGTCCTTGCTCATTAAATGCAGCTAAGAATTATTTCAACAAGGCCCACACAGGAGGCTGCTTGCTGTGGAGAGCTGTCCCCAAATCTTCTCCATCCTTCTCCTGTTACAAGACTCCTGGAGCCATTTGCAGAGACTTGAGGGAGGCCCAGGGGCCTTTTCACATTTGCTGCAGCCTTTCAGCCGGTGCCCCGTGAGGCTCCGGCTCAGCTTAAAACATCACGCTGGGTCAGACTTTTCTAAGCCGAAGCCAAATGTGTTTTGATTGCAAGTCTATTTCTAAGAATTTCTTTTGCCTTAAGCAATAAATTATCTGGTCGCAAACATCATTTTTCCCCCATTTAAGTAGAAAATTGTGCTTTAATATTCGACACGTTTCAAGAATACTTAAAAATATTTGGTCACAATGAAGATAGCTTTGGTGACTCAATAGTTTTCTCCTCTGTGATTATTTACAGCATAAAATTCATAGTCGTGTTTTTTATAAAAATATAATCTTGGGAGAATAAAACAAAGTGGTTTATAAATATTCACCAGTTTTCACAAATAATAACACTTGCACAGCGTTTGACAGTTTACAAAGGCTTCAACATGCATCATTTTGAAAAATCCAGAAAAACGGTTGCTTTATAAGGAAGGGCCTTTGATTTTGCCCCTGTAAACTTTTGATCCATAACTTTATATCCTAGAGCATTCTGGCACAAATAAAACTGAACCATCTCTTATGAATGTATTTTGGAAGTCTGCTGTCAGAGTTCAGTTCACGGGCATCAACCAGAAACCTGGTGGGGCCGTTCAAAATTCTGGCCCAGATTAATTTTAAAAGGCTGCATTTGGATGGGGAGTTGTTTCCAAAGGCTTACTGTTGTTAGTGCTGTCAGGTGATTCTGACCCCTAACGATCCTGTGGACAGCAGGGCGGAACCCTGCCGGATCTTTTTGCGCCATCCTCTCACCTTCCGGCGCTGTATCAGACAATGCTCCCCTGCTATTCATAGGGTTTTCATGGTCAATTTTTTCAGAAGTGAGTGGCCAGGTCCTTCCTAGTCTGTCTCAGTCTGGAAGCTCCAGTGAAACCTGTCCACCTGGGTGACCACACTGGTATTTGAAACACTGGTGGCATAGGTTTCAGCATCACAGCAACACGCAGCCACCACAGTAGGACAACCAACAGATGCATGATGTGGTTCTCTGACGGGGAAATGAACACAGGCCATGGCAGCAAGAGCACCGAATCTTAACCACTAGACTACCAGGGCTGGCTTCCAAAGGCTTAACCAAAGAATAATTGATTTCACTGGAAATAAAAGTCCACATGTGATACCAGCTGTAGGTGGTCATATTTTTCTTGCAAATCTAGAATATCTTGGGGAATAAATGGCTGCTATATGTTCCCTTCCAATAATGTCTCAAATACCAGAAAGGAAAGCAGAGTAAATTGCAGCCCCTCCCACCCTAGGTAACAGGGGCGGGGAGGAGGGGGTGGCTGTAAGACAAATATCAAAGCTGAGAACACCAGTATTTTGAATCCTCAACCACAGAGGAAGTGCCATGTGCAGGGTCCCGGATGAGCAGAGGAACATGTGGGGAACAGGCTGGAGGGAGGACCCATAAGCAGAGACATGGCAGAAAGCTTCCTCCTGAATCCCCCTCCTTATTGTGAGAAAAGCGGAAGGAGTGTTTCATGTGGACCCAGGTCTTTACACCAATAGACACTCAGTAACATCCGTGGGCCCCACAGACCCACAGCAGACCAGCTGGAGGCCAGCCCCAGAATGTAGACGGGGGCTGCCCCGCTTCTGCTTCCCATGGATTGAATCTTGGGAAGAACTTGATGGCAAAAGTAGGCTTTGGAAAAGTCTATGCTGAAGGGCACTGCTGCTCCTTCCTCTGCAGGAAAAGTGTGACCTATTGTGTTCGCCCTGGCCAGGACACGGCTCCGTCAGTACGGGCTGCTGCTGGACGCAGTCCAGCCACTGGGATCCAAACCCACGGCCTGCTCACAAACAAACTGATATGAACGTTGGCCAGGAGACATCAAAGCAGGAGTCTGGTGTCCCTGTGGCTGAGCTTCTCCATTTCCTCTGCAGAGAAAGTGTTTCCTCGGAGCCTAAAGGGAATAAAGCAAAGAGAGGTTGGAGGGAGGGCAGAAGCAGAGCCATGCTTTCAAACGGAAGCTGTCGCTTTCTAAACCCACGCCTGGGTGGCTTGACCCTCCGGCCCAGCTGCAGCTCTCCTGAGAGGGAAGTCTGTGCTCATTTTACCGTCTGTTGGCCAGGGTGGCTCATGAATCATCGTGCATGATGAAACAAGGCTCCGTGACTCTGCACAAAGAGTCCACACTGGACCCCGTTGGCCTCGACTCCCCAAGGCTAGTGATTCTTTTTAAGGCAACAGCAGAATCTGTCAAGAATGCAATGAGCAAGTCCTGATGCCCTCCCAAGCTCCACCAACAGGCAGCAAATAACATCAGAACCCTTAAAATATCAACCTGCTGCTGGCTTGCTCTGCTCGGACACAGAATGTGACATTTATTAGGACTGTGCAATCGTTTTAAAAAAATCCCCACACTCTGCCCAGGACCTGAGGACCTCACAGGGTACAGGGATTACATAATTGTACAGAAAAACATCTCTCCATCATGGCACAGATTTTTAGAAGTCTTTATTTTTAACTTCATCATTTGATATCTATCTATTTGATATCTGCAGCCTTGATATGCTTTTTGAGGGAGGGACAAGTCTGCATATTTATAGCAGGGGACACAAGCTTCCAGGGACAAGGCAGGTAATGTACAGCAGCCAAAGGGGCCTAAACCAAAACAATCAGCTGGGTGAGTCTGTGGTCAGCCTGAGTCGGTTTGCCCAGCTGAGTGGGGTCAGCCCTTCCTCTACTCTGCTTAATTACTGGCATTTTGAACGGGGGTCCAGAGTTGCCAGCTTTTTTGAGAAAACCCTAAAATATAGATTTTTATAGGGAATCTTCTAGTTTATTAAAATATTGCTTTCTAGCCTAGTGCCTGAAACATATCTAGTGACATTCACTCATAACATGTTAAACCAGGGGAAGACTTTCTACTCATCATCTGATTGATGAATAGATCCCTGGAAAGAAGGAGTATAAATCTTTGACATTGTGACTCAATGCTCTTTTCAAATACATGAAGGATTATGGTTTTAATGACAAAGATTTGGAAACACTGTGCAACAGCTCCCACCCTGTGTTGCCTCCATCCAGAACTGCAGAGGGTCTGATCCAACAGCCTTGACCTGTGAAGGTGCACGTAATGCCCAGGAGGGCACGCGCTGTTTTCCCTGTTTCACTCCTCCCTCACACCCCCATTCCCACACTACTGCCTAGAACAGAGACATTTCTGAATTCATGATTTAAAAACAGAAGAACTGGTCCCTGCTGAGAGACGTGAAAACAGCTTTCCCAGACAGAGAACAAGATCCATCACGTGCAGAAAACCACAACGTCAGAGCCGGAAGGGGTCTTAGAAAATGCTCAACTTGCTCTCTCCCCTCACCCCATTTTACAGATTGGAAACCTGAGGCTCAGAGACGTAGAGAGGCCTGCCCAGGGGCCTTACCAGACTTCCAGGATGGTGTCATTCCTTTCAAGGGCCTGCAGGAGGGTTTCTGCCCCACGGTAGGTGACACAGTTGTTGGACAGCCTGGAGAGGAAGATGGAATGGTGAGCCAAAATGATGCTCGCTTCTCCGGTTAAAGGAGGCTTTGGGAGTTGGCTGGCCTACTGCAGGCCACCTGCCCCCGTGACATGTCCCTCTCCCGTCTGATATTCCCAACGAGCCCATCCACAAGGCTCAATGCCTAAAACAAAATGCACGCCTCTCTCCTCCATTCACCAGATCCGTTCATCTAATTCAGTAGCTACTCCCTCAGGAAGATGCTGCAGCATAGTGGTTAAGGACGTGCATTTTACTTCCCGGGTGCCAGACTTCCTGGGTTCAAATCCAGCTTACACCACTTCCTTTTTGATCTCAAGCAAATTAGTCCCAGTTTCCTCACCTGTAAAATGGACCTGAAAGAGTACCCACCTCATGGAGTATAGGAATTCAATAAAGGCATATTCGAAAGCACTTGACACCGTACTAACTGATAGAAAACAATCGAAGAACAGTAACATTGTCATCTGGGAGGCCTTGGGGGCACAGGGACACAGATTAGGGAAGATACAAAGTTGGGAATGGGGAGGGGAGATGGCACGCTGTCAGGGTAAGCAGGGCAAGAACTACGGTTACCCATGCTGTTCTTTTGCTCATAGTGTGGCCTTCTAGCTAATCTCTGCTACCTGCCTTCCACCTCCGCAATGTCAGGACCTCCTCCGAAGCTGACCCTAAGGCAGTGCTAATAATAATAACGGCCAATATTTGTTGAGTTCTTCCTGCGTGCCAGCTCCCCACCTGCATCGTCTCAGTGCAAGCTCGCGACCCCGTGAGGAGGTACCATTACTATCCCTGTCTACACTCGAGGCAGCCGAAGCACAAGTCCAAGGAGAAGCAGCGGGTAACGGGGGCTGGGGTGCACACCCAGGCCTCTAGGTTCCAGAGCCTGCTTCTTAATCAACGCGTGGTAGTGACTACGCCTGGAAAAAGCAGCATGTAAGCATCTTTTTTAAGCTATATGAGAAGCTCGATTTTTATGGGAAAACAGTGGGGGATGATATAGTTCAGTGATGCTGAAATGTAAGACTCTCAACAAGGCAGCGCAGGACAACTCCTGCTGCCACTGCCTGGCGTGCGGGGGTCGAGTGGGGTCAGCCTGTGACAATGAGGGAGGATGAATTTGCCACATCCACACCCGGGCAATAATAAACCAGGTGTTGCCAAAGGCCCCCCTGTATGCAACGCCTGGCATCCCAGCTCAGACAACTCCCGGCTTCCCTGGGCCTCCCGGCCCACTTTCACCCATGTGACAAGTGGAAGTGTTTTCCCCAAACATTTGGCAACTTCCTAGCCCCTACAAACAGCACAAACAAGTGTTGCCAGAGTGGATGACAGGCTGGTAGCGAAGCAGACGCTCTCCCAAAGGCAGCCGTCTGCCTGACTGAAGGAGAGTTTTCCTCGGGCCACATTTGCCAGGGCAGATGCCACCCTCCTCCAGCAAAAGGAGCCATCTGATGATGCTTTGATGTCCCTGTGAAATGGGACCTCTGGCACCACGGCTGGTGTGGCACCAGCCTCCTAGGGCCTCAACACAAGCCCGTGGTGGTCACTAGCCAGGCTCCGGCTCACATCTGCCGTCCCCTCCTTGTGCCATGGGTCCCTGCCCACTGAGTCCACCACACGGGTCCCTAATCACTTCCCCACCAACTCTGCCGCTGTCTAGCCCTCCGGCACCTGGACCCACAGGCCCTCCAGGAGCTCCCGCCCCCTTCCACCAGCTTTCTCCCCTGCCGTCAGCCTGATGCAAGTCTCTGTCACCTCTCGCCTGGAAGACCGCGGGAACCTCCTGACTGTCTCCCTGCTTCCATCTTTCCCTCTTCCATGTGTCCCCCACAAAGCAGCAAAAATGACCTTTCTATGTTGTGAATCAGATCATGTCACTGCCCCACTAAAACCCTCCAAAGGTTTCTCAATGCCCTCAGAATAAACCCCAAATCCTTCCCCTGGCACTGACGCCCACGTGGCCTGCTCCCCCGCCTCTGCCACACTCCACTCTCCACTCCGCTCCAACCACACAGGCCCCCCTCTGCCCTCAAAACCTCCAAGCTCGTTTCTGCCTCAGGGCCTCTGCACTGGCTGTTCCGTCCACCAGGAATGCGCTGCCCTGAGACCTCCGCACAGCAGAAACCTCCACCAGTCTTCAACTCAAATGCCACCTTCTCGGAGACGGCTTGCCCGAGCAGCAGCAACCGACCCTCTCCAGTCACCCCCTGTCACGTCTCCCCCTCAAATCCTCCGTAGAGTCCCTATTACAGTCACGCGTCCCTTAACGATGGGCGTACGTTCTGAGAAATGTGTCGTCAGGCGATGCTGTCATTGTGTGAACATCAGAATGTGTACTTACACGTACTAGACGGTACAGCCCACTACACACCCCGGCCACATGGTACTAATCTCATGGGACCATCACCACTGCGACCAAAACATCGTTCTGCGCCTCACGACTGTGTGACAGAAGTGACCTCGTGTGTTTACTTGTTCACTAGCTGTCTCTCCCAGTAGAATTTAAGAGCTGTGTGAGTGAGGGCTGCTCTGTCCTTTTGCCACTCTATCCTCAGTGCCTCCGACAGTGCCTGGCACAGGGTGGGTGCTCCAGAAACATTTCCTGAGTCAGTACATGGAGGGATGGATGCACAAATGAGTGCATGACAAACGAACGAATGGATGCACACGAATGGATAAACACGAGCATGCCCGCCTGCACAGCACAACAGGAATCCCCAGAGAGGGCCAGCAGAAGAGTCCTCTTGCCGAGCCAGAGGGGGCCCCTGGAGATGGGGAGGGGCACTTCCTGGAAGCCCCGTAGCAGAGGCTGTCCATAACCCATCCATACTCCCTCAGCTTTCACGTCCAACTCCGAGGGCTGCTTGCTGGGAAGACTTCCACTCTCCGCCTGGGCCTTTCTACAGACCCTGGGAGCACGCTCAGCCATGAGCAGGGCCAACAGGAAGTGCCGGATTAATACTAACATCCTCACAAGCACACTTCAACGTATGAAGGACAGGCAGTTGGGGGATAAACGCCGCCGCTGCCTCGACCCTCCACTGGGCAGGGGCTCCTGCACGTCCCCAGCAGGACTGAGCCCATTGCCCTCAGTGATAACTGGCTTGATGACACAGCCTTTCTGGGTCACCTTCCCCTCCCCGCCTCACTTCACGACTCTCTCACCAGTGTCGGCTGGGGCCACCTCCCAAGTGAACAGCTTGCCCTGGAGTCCCTGCCTGCGTTTGGGGGAACCCAGACAACAGCAGCTGTTTGCCACCAGGCCACCTCACGTGGGTTAGCCAGGCTGGGGAACCGCCCCGGTCTGATTCAGGACCGCCCCCTCCCGAGGCCTGTTGTTAGTGCCCCGGCTCCTGCTTACGGCTTCCTTACTTCAGGACTTTCAGACTTGAATTTCTCTTAAGTCCTTCGGCGAGAGAACACACACCTTCATCCCGGAGATGGTTCTCCTCCAGGCTGGCAAGAACAAGAGAGAAAACGCAGTTGATGCGGTAACGTTTGTCGTGGAAGATGATGTCAATAAAGATGAACCCACGAGCCACCCATCTGAAAACCAACATCTGAAACTCCACATTTACTGATAGAGTGAGAAGAGTTGGCACGGGGTGTGAGGGTTCTCAATTCCAGGCGCGTGTTTGGGAGAGAATTCACCCCAGGGCTGCACCTACAGGAGAACTTCCCTCGTGTCCCGGTGACTCGGTCTCCATCTTCCCTTTCTTCCTTATTAACGGAAGCCTAATGTCGTTTGGGGCAGCCACACACTTGGTGAGAAACTACATTTCCCACTCTCCACTGCCGTCAGGGTTGGCCAGGTGACATCCACATCCATTAACACATAAGGGGAAGCTGACGGATGGGGCTCTCGCAAATGCCCTTGAAATGGGGGAGCCCCAGCTGGCCTGCACCTTCTGCCCTCCCTGGCTATACAGACTGAATCCTGGGATACCAAGTCCGATGCAGCTGCAGCAGCCTGTCTTCCGGTCAGGAGGCTGCCCACCACGAGAATGAAGCCAAGCTGAGGATGCGACGGAGCAGAGACACAGAGGCCAGACCCAGCTGGCCTTGTAGCCACCATACCGGCCCTGTGCTGCCTACCGCCAGATTGCTAGTCCACGGAGAACAAATCCTTTACTGGTTGACGCCACCGTAGATGGAGGTTTTCCCTCACTTACAGCCTAACGTGGTCATAACCGATACACCCACAGCGGGACAGTCCTCTAACAAGAAATCCCGAATGGCAAAACCCAATCAGGATACCGTCAACGGTACATCGGCAGAGCTGGTGAGCCCCGCCAACACCAAGGCCTGTCGACAATAACCATCTGTGACAATGATCTTGGGTCTCAGTGCCCTTCTGCTTTCTGGAAAAACCAGCATCTTATCTCCCTGATATAATGTGGAACTACCCAGAATGTGTCACAAGAAGACTAGAATAGTGGCTTTGAAAGCGTGGAAAACTTGGAATTAGTTTTGGATCAACAGTGTAAATACGATTCGTGGTTCATCTTTTAGCTTCCCCAAACTCCACTCCACCTTGCAAGGTGACCCTGACTCTAACACCCAGTGTTCTTGGGCCCTCCCATTCACTCTGAAATAACAAAACATTACTAGCAGTAGTAGCAGTATGGTAGTAGTAGCAGCTGTAGTAGAAACAGCAACAGCAATAGTAGTAGTAATACTGTATGCAGTACTATTAATACTTTAGAAATACTACTGTAGAAATACTACTGTAGAAATACTACTAATGCTGTAGTAATACCATTACAATTTAACATTTATGGAGTGCTTACACATATGCCAAGCACTATATTAAGCCCTTTACACTCATTACCTCATTTAATTTCTACAAAAGTGTTTTATAGTTGGAAGCATTCGTACCCTCATTTTGCAGGTAAGAAACCTGAGATTCAGATTATTTAAACTGCCTGAGATCACAGCAGGCCTTGAAGCTCAGCCTGCTTGATTCCAGACTCTGTGCTCCTAACCATTAAGCCACATGGAGGCAGTAAACCAACCAACAAGCCAATAAATAGAATTAAATAAAAAGAGTTTGCACCTACATGCCAGGCTCTAGCAGCTTCACGCCACCCAGGACAAAGAAAGACGAGCAACTGCTCCATCATCCTCTTTTGTCTTATCCACACAACTGCTTCCACGGATGAGGCCAGGGAATGGAGAACCTCCCAGAGCAGGGAGTCCCCCAGACTCACCAGAGTTCTTCCAGCACCACGTTCTTTTCCAGCATCAGCGCTAAGGCTTGAGCACCCACGCTGCCAATGTTGTTCCCCACCAGGCTGGACGGAATCGAGGAACAAAAAGGTGTCAGAGCAGGGAGGGACTTGAGAGAGAAGCTAACCCATGGAGGGCAAATGCATGGTACACATGGCCCCTCCTCACCTGCTGCATTTCACACATCACTAATTGATTACAGTGCTCTTTTTCATTCAGCCCAGAAGCAGCCTAAGAATCCTTCCCAACATGGCTTACTGGGCAGCCGCCTCTAATGGATTGGAGTTGGTCCTCGAGATAAAATGTATCTGATCCAGCCCAGGATCTTCAGTTTACAGATAGGGAGTCAAGAAGATCCTTGAGAGGAGAAGGACATCATCTCCAAGGTCACCCACAAAGACTCCAGCGTCCTGACTCCAAATCTGATGGTCTTTCTTTCTCACCCCACTGCCTAAGGGGGGTAAAGTTGAAGTTCAAAGACCTTCAAAACTGGCCCAAGCTCCTCCCTCCCCATGCTGGCTCCCCCATGACAACTGCAGACAGACACTGAAGCTTACCTGAGCCACTTCAAGCTGGGGTGATTACCCAAGGCTTCAGCCAAGGCCTGGGCCCCCTCGTCACCCACCTTGTTGCCCCAGAACCTGAAAAGGCCAACAGAGGCAACAGAGAGTGTCAGTGAGTACCTGCCATGCGTTCTAGACATGCGCTAAGAGTGCCCTTCTCTCTATGGCCCCAGCCAGAGGGGCAGGACCCCCCAATTCCAGATGGGTCTCAATGGGGCTCCTAGGTCCCAGCAAAGCAGACCTGCCTCCATCTTTTTGGAGGGATGGCCAAACTTCACTCTGATTTTTTAGCTGCTTCAAATCAGAGTTATAGAACAGTAGAGGCCCACCCAGCACATACTCTCAGGCAGGGGACTCCTTCTCAGTGGCAATTCACATGGCTGTGACACTTTTCCTCACATTAAGGTCTGATCTGCTTCCTGGTAAGTGCCAACCACAAGTCCTTAACTACCCCCGGGACCACCCAGAGCAATCTAACTTCTTCCACAAGCCAGCTCTTTATCACTTGCTCCTTCTAACACCCCCCCGTTCCTGCATGGTGTCTAACTCCTTCACCTTCTGGGTCATCCTCCTCAGACCCACTGTAATTTGGAAACATCCCTTTTGAGCCCAGCTCATACCTCGGGACTGGCTATTCTACACAGGGGAAGTTGGGCTGGACAGGTGCGTGCACAAGTGAGCAAGAGAGCCGAGCCAGGATATCCCCGCACTTCCATTCATCAGGCAAATATTTAGTGAGCGCTGTGCTCTGGGGACACCACGCTGTAACAGCAGAAAACCTGGAAACGACCTAAGTATGCATCCACAGGAGATCAGTTAAAGAGATTACGGCCTCCAACCAGTGGAATACTAAGCAGCTATTCTTTAAAAAATGAGGTCATATGATGTGAAAAGATGCCCACATATTGTTAAGAAAAAAAATGCAAGTTACAGCACAGTTTGTATCACGTAATAGTGTTTGGGGTTTTAGCACAGTGCTCGGCCCAGATAGGGGCCTTAATAAATATGAAGGATAAAGACCCAGATGTGACCCCAGGCAGAAAAGAGCTCAGTGGGGCTGTGGCCCCCCTTGTTCTAGACTCTGTGCTGCTACTAATGCAGCCTGGAAAAGGTGCTCATCTCTCCAGGACACAGTCCCTCTCCTGGCTCAGACTGAGCTTGTGGGCAACTTGCCTGGCTGGGAAATGGGCTGACACACCTGGGCCCTAAGGTTATTTTGTCTTCCTACAGTCTTGGGTTCTGAAACTCCCAGTTCTTGTCAAAGGGACCCCAGTTCACACCAGGGCAAGACAGGACAGGAAAGGGGCTGCAGGGGACTGCATGGGTGCAACCCTGGGGGTAGTTGCTCTGCCCAGCAAACAGAGGAAGCCCCTCTGGGGCCTGTGGTCTGTGGGACTCCCCTCCCCTCCCTGCAGGCCTGGCAAGGCCCTGCAGCAAGCACGAACCCTGAAGGGCCTGGGAAGCCCCCTCCCATCCTGGCTCCAGTCTCCAGCCTTCCCCTCTTCCTTCTCTTCCCTCGGTTCTCACCCCTGGCTGCACAGCCTGTGGGAGCTTTTCAAAATTACTGACCCCTAGGCCCTGCATCTAGATACTTCATTTCATCCGTCTGGGGTGGGGCCCAGGCAATGGCGTCCTTCAGAAGCTCCCAGTGGCTCCAACGCACAGACAAAGGTGAGAAGCACAGCCCTAGCACCGCGAGGACTAGATGGCTTCCTGCCAGCGGCGGGGGCACTGTCCCCCCCGCAGACATCCTGAACTTCCTGTTTATCGAGTGACAAGCAAGCACGGAGGCAGCCAAGGGCCACCCGTCTCTCCCCGCCTCGCCCTCCCACTCTGGGGCCTTCTGGCTGGCGGGTGTCACCGCCCCAGATCCTCACAGGCGCCGGGCCCCCACGCCACCCCGGAATCCCACCTACCCCAGGAACTGCAGGGAAGTGTTGGCTCGGAGCCCGTCGGCCAGCACCACGGCTCCCGTGGCTGTGATGTGGTTGTTGCCCAGCCTGGAAGGGAGAAGAAAGGGCACAGGCCTTTCCCACCAGCGCCCTGGAGGCCCGGGGCTGGTGGGAAAGTGCGGCACGGGCAGAGAAACATGGAAAAGAGCTTTGAGGCCCTCTCTGCGGGACACAGGAGCCACCCTCTCGCTCCTGCCCTGCCGAGCAGACACAGTGTGTGCTGCTCCTGCTGGGGGGTCGGAGGGGGGCGCTTACTCACTGGCTCCTGCGACTTCATTTTCCACCAGCAAAGGGAAAGGAGTGGGGGAGCCTGTTTTGCAAGGCAGTGTGACTGGTAGGGCAGGGGCCACAATAGGCTGCTGTCCCCGGAGGTAGTTTCCCCAGGAGAGCAAGGGTGACTCACTGTCACACCTTTTTCTGTCTCAGCCATCTGCTGGCACAGACTCCAGCGGTGCCCCCTGCAGCGTTCCCGGATCTATTGTGGCTGCCAGTAGCATTAACCTGTTGTGAAAGAGCCTGGGACAGGCCCAGGGGCTGGGAGAGAGGAAGGGATTCTGCTAGGCAGGGGTTGGCTGGGGGGGGGGGTTTCAGCAAAATCCAGACACTTCAGAGAGCTTCAGAGAGGTCCCCAGAACTCTCACCCACAAACTCAGGCTTCCTGGAATAACATGCTTTCATCTTTTCAAAGGACTTTCATTCACTTTAAGCCACTCTGACTCACAATGATCCTATAGGGCAGGTATTATCATCCCCTTCGAGAAGGGGTGTGGTGGCATCTCCGGCCTCCGACCACAGGTTGCATAACTGCTGTGCGGGAATCAAGGCCTCCTTCCCCCAGCCTGCTCCCAGCCAGTGCCTGGGAGATAGGAGGCTCCTCTGTGGGCAGCCTCCCACACTCTCTCAGAACTGCACTGACATCTACGATGCTTCCTTCCCTCTCTCCCTCACTCAGGGTCTGACCAGCAATCTGATGACTCTCCCAGCCTGCCCAGCTCCCTTCCCCATTTCCCCTCACAGGCATTTTCCCAGTAAATGAGTTGCACACTTAATCTCTCCTTGGAAGGCTGGACTAACACAGGATAAACACGCTGACAACTTATGTGATTGACCCACGATCTCTCAGCCACTGAGTTCACTCTACAAAGCACTTACTATATTGTGTATATGTACACTAACTTGCTTAACCATCACAACAACCCATGAGGTAGCTATTATGACTATCTCCACTTTACAGAAGGGGAGACAGAGACACTGGGCTGACCCAAGGTCACACAGCTAGTGAGGATTCAACCCTCACCTGCTCTGGCTCCGGAGCCCACACTCTCAACTACGACGCTGTTTAGCCCAACACTCGGGCCTCGGACTCCGAGTGCAGCACCTTTCCGCTGCCCCACAGCCCTCCCTGGGGGTTGAGCCGGCCCAGGACTGGCCATGGCCACTCTCAGGTCTGTGAGTCTGGGGGAGCACGTGGTGGCAACAGAAGAGAGTCCTCTGCACAGAATGGCGCCCCTGGCACTGGCCTCAGCAGCCCTTCCTGCGACTGAGCTATGTGGTCAACAATCTAAAAATCGCAGCTCCCATCCCCAAAACCAGCCCAGTGGGCAAAGAAATGGGTGGAGGCAATTCTTCACTCTGTCTTCTTTTACTGCCTCGTAAACCCAGGGGCAAGAATATCCCAGAGAAAACGAGAAGCCAGGCCAACCCGAGACCAGCTGGAGGGGCGATTTAATGGTTTCAGAGAGGAGAGAGACTCCAGCTGAGGCCAGGGCGTCGGGAGGAGCGGGAACGCAGACTTCCCAGAGAGAGTGGGAACCCTGCACCCGCCAAGCAGTGAAGGGAACTGCTGGGAGATTTTCAGCAACTGGCTGTCATTGCTGAAGTGGCGAGTGTCTGGTGTGCGCCTCCCCTGCAGCACGGGCTCCATGGACACCAGGGAAGCCCTGAGAGCTTGTGATGCTCCTAGACACAGGGAAGGAAAAGGGCCTGGAGACCCTCTTCAGCCCTGGGGGCTAAAGGTCAAGGGGCAGGAAGCCCTCAGCAGAGGTGGTCCAGGGTTTGCCGTGGAGGTCAAAGCATTAGCAAAACCCTGCTCAAAAGGAGACCCTGTCCCCGTATGCAGCCGGGAGATCGGGAGCCCAGTATGGGCAAGCCAGGGCAGAGACGAGACCAAATTGACTCAGCTGTGGGGAAAGAAAACAGTTTCTTGGGAACAGGGAAGCCCTAGGCTCACCTCAATGCCAAGAAGTTCTGCTTGCATGCAAGGAGCCTGGCCATGGAGTGTGCACAGCCATCCGTCAATTTGTTGTTGAATAGACTGGAAAGTTCCGAGAGAAAGGAGACATGGAGACAATGCACAGACAAGGAGAGGGACCACCCAAACCTGGGGTAGCCCGTTCCCTCAAGACAGGAGTCACCCCACGCCCTCAGCCCATCACTTGCTCACGGCTGCAGCCCAGGGGGCATGGCCTGGAGTGGGGCTGGGGACACGGGGCCCGATGTCCACGGCCTGGCCCGACTTACGCTAACTTCTGCAACTGCTCACAGCAAAGGGCATGTGCGATGAGTTTGCAGATGCCTCGGTCTGAGATATTATTATCTCGCAAGCTAAAAAAGACAAAGTAAGTACATTTGAAAACAGAGCTGATGAGAGCAGAAAAAAACCTGAACCAAACCCCCAAAGAGACTTCCACTCATCCCCAAAGTGCCAGCTTCTGTGCTTCTGGGAAAGGCCACAAAGATGGAGCACCCCAGAAAAGTGGAGACTCCCTCCATCCCTGGCCAGGGTGCGGATGTCACACATGACATGGGGGACAGCTCAGGAAGTGGGGACCCAGAGCCCCTGCTGACAAACACGGAATCCTCGCGAAGTCACTGTCCTAATTTCCAGCTCCGTAAAATGGAAACGAGAATCAGAGCAGCCTCACAGAAGATTCTGAGGCAGGAAGGACCTGATGCACGGGAAGGTGCAGGGGAACCACCCTGGGGGCGATGGTGGTTACCTCCGTCCAGGCGAGCACAGGGCAGACCAGTTCCACGAGACTGGCCAAAACTTTGGAAAACCAGCATGCAAGCTGTGGTCAGTGAGGCCCTGCTGACCAGCCCTTCACCTCGGTGACATCACACCTACAGGTCACAGCCTGCAGAGCAGGTCCCCTCTGACACTCCTCTTAGGGCAGCGTTCCCAAAACTCACCTGATGACAAGATCGTCTGAAAGCGCCCCTAAAATACAGACTCCTAGGGCACAGTGCCCGTCACCTTCAGGCAGTCTTGGCAGGCCCTGACTTAAAGGGTAATAGCTTAGGCTCGGGACTCCCTCAGCGGAAGTTCTGACCCTGAGCAGCCCCTTACTAGCTATTTGCTGTCCCTTCATCTGTGAAAAGGGAAGGATGGTATTACTGACCTCGCTGGCCCTGGCGAGGATTTAAAGAGACAGCGCACCTGACACAGTGCACGCAGACCGTGAGCACCTGGCACAAGGGAGAAGCTCCTGTGGTCACGATGGCTCAGAGTACAGAGCTGCTGATGTGCCGGCACTGTCCTAAGCACTTCCCGAGGGTAACACTATTGAATCCTCATGGCCCATGAAGTAGGTATAATGCTGACATCCATTAGAAGGAAGGAAACTGAGGCACAGCAAGTGAAGTGACACTGCCACGGTTGCACAGCACCGAAAGGACTTGGGCTTAGGTGGTCTGGCTCCAAAACCTACTCTTAACCATGACATGGTGTAGCCTCTCCCCTCCAGCCTTCCCTGGGCTCTGAGGTCAGATGTCATGACCCACTGGTGACCTGAAGTTCCTGAGCAGCATTTATTTATTTGTTTATTTTCAGTGAGGAGGATTCGCCCTGAGCTGACGTCTGTGCCCATCTTCCTCTATTTTGTCTGTGGGTCGCCACCGCCGCATGGCGAACGAGTGGTGTAGGTCTGTGTCTGGGATCTGAACCTGGGCCGCTGAAGCAGAGCGCATGGAACTTAACCACTACACCGCGGGGCTGGGCCCCTGGGCAGCACTTGTTTAAACGGAAACAGAACAGAACAGAAGAAGAAAGCAGAGTGCATCAGAGTAAATAAGGGAAAGTCAATCTGTGAAGCTCTTGTTTCAGTTTTACATGCCTGTGCCCACTCACACCCTCTCTCACTGTGGGTCACGGTCAAAAAACTTTGAAAGCCATCACCCTAGAGTCACAGCTGGGGTCTAAAGACACCTATAGAGGGGCACTTTGTGTACGGAGCTTCCTGGAGGCTGAGGGTGTCAGTTGGCATGGAAACACATCAAGTGGGAGAGATGC
This sequence comes from Tapirus indicus, assembly GCA_031878705.1. Lineage (NCBI taxonomy): Eukaryota > Metazoa > Chordata > Mammalia > Perissodactyla > Tapiridae > Tapirus > Tapirus indicus. The sequence goes on from CM062927.1 coordinate 33,000,321, forward strand.
AGCTTGGTGCTGTGGGAGAGGAGCCTCTCTCTTCCCCTCCCTCCCCCTCTCTCTCTCTCTGTCTCTCCCTCACACACAGGAAATGCCTACTCAGCAACCTCAAGGATGTTTCAATCAAGCTGGCTCCCACAGCCCAGCAGTCTTCACAGCGTGGCCTCTGCACCATGTGTAACAGAATCACTATGTTAAAAACAGGTTCCTGGGCTCCCACCCCAGACCTACGGGATAGGAATCGCTGGGGACAGGCCTAAGAACCTGCATTTCCACAAGGCCCTTTGCACACTACAATCTGAGCACTAGAGCCAGACCATCCTTACCTTTCTCTGAAAATAGAGACAGGCCCCCAGCCTCCCCTCAGCTTCCACACACCGTGGGACTCACCTGGGTTTTCCTAACTGAGGAGAAAAGATCCATTCATCCTAGGGATGGATCTATGAGGATCATCCAGGCCAGTGGTTCCTGACCAGTGGTTCCTGACTATCCAGAAAAATGCACATTCAGGAAAATACCCCCCATAGACAGACTCGAAATTCCTCAGTGAAAATATCGTGATTCCTCCTTCCTAGGGAAATCGAGTACTGCATTGGCCATCCTCCATTTACCTGGCCAGATACACTCTCCCCCTCCTCTACCTGGCTCTCAGTCCTGGGGGGCTAATTCCCATCGACCACAGCAGCAGGCACCCCACTCTGGCTCCCTGTTGGGTTTAGCCAGCAGAAGGCCCTGGCAGAAGGCAAGAGCAGGGAGGAGAGTCAGGGCCGGGGCTTATTCCCCCAGACCCCACCCTTGCGGGTTGCTGCAGTTGCTATGGGCTGCCCTCTTCATACCGGCCTCTCAGCTGAAAACAACTCCTTCCCTGCCCCTTCGGGCCTAAGGAGGATAACAACCCCACCCCCACTCCCACTGTTACTACCCCAGGACCCTGCACCATCCCTTTCTGCTCTTCCTAACTCCTGCCTAAACAGTCCTTTATTAGGCTCTCCTCAATCATCCGATTTGTGTGTCATCTGTTTCCTCCTGATATACTCCTACTTATCACATATATTAATTATATATAATATACATATTAACTCCACGATAGGTTATACATTATATTATTATTACATCATATTTATAAACTTATGGCCACAGTCCCTATGTAAGAGCTGACAAAGGTCACCACACAGTTTCTAGTAGATATCTGTGTGTTTGCTCCACAGAGAAAAAAATCTTGCTGCTTTGGCCTAGAGAAGGCATGTCATCCTAATACATTCAAGGAGAAGTAAGTCCCTCGCTTATGGTCAAATAAGGTCACCTGGGGTAGACCAAAAGACCTGGGAGGCTCTGAGTAGATTTCAGCTGTAAGCTATAACTTCTGCTTCCTCAGAGGTTATAAACAGGGAGCAGGACATCCCCTTTCAAGGCTGGAAGGGGAGTTGGGGAGCCGGCAGCATGCTGGCCACCACACCTGGGCACACTGTCGGCCCTCACCTGGCCCAAGACGCGGAGAGAGGCCCCCGGCTGTTGGGACACAGACGTTTCAGAGCAGGGGACGTCACAGCTTCTGGCAGGGGCTGAGAGCAACACCGGCAATGCCAAAATCTCGTTTGGACGCAGCGCTACACGAGGAATAAAGGCGCAGGCGCAACTCCACAGCCATTCTCTCTTTCTCGGGTCCTGAAATTCCCATCTCATTGGGATTTTAAAGTTTCTGATGGGGCACAAGTCACCTCTAATTTGGGGTAGTTCCTAATACAGACAAATATTAGACAAAACTCTGCATGTGACTTCAAGGTTGTCACAGAGCCTCTGAAGCCCATCCACAGACAGGTTGCTTGTGGGGAGCAAGGCTTCTAGCCAGAAAGATGTGATTTGTGAATCCCAGCTCTGCCATTTCCTACGTGACCCTGGATAAGTTACTTCGCTTCTCTGAGCCTCAAATCTAGGATGATGGGGATAAGAATGTCCCTGCTGCAGCCCAGGGTGGTTCTGGGGAGCAAAGGAGGTAGTTCCGGAAAGCAATTAGCACAGCGTCCATCACGTGGGACGTTCAATGAATTACGGCTATCATTAGCGTATATTCAAACTAAGGCCCAGACTGGAGAAGGGACCCAGGCGGGGTCCTTACACAGAAGGGGTGGCAGGGCTGGGCCTGAACTCCTGGATCCCAGCACAATGCTCCCGCACCTGCACCTCGACGGAGTCACTCCCGCCATGCCCAGCCAGCACCGTCCAGCAACACTCACTAAAGAGCCGTGCAGACGCTGAGGCAAGGCAGCAGCTGCTCCACGCCGATGTCGCCCACAGAGTTATGGTCCAGCTGCAAGGCCACAGGCCGTCGGAGGTGCCGCAGCACGAAGGCCAGGGCAGCACACTCGGCCGGGCCCACGCTGCAAAACGTCAGCTTGAGGTGCCCAACGTCCAGCCCACGCACGGCCTCCTTCGCCAGCCGCTCCTCCTGCATCTCATACAGGCTCCGGATGAGCCAGAGGAACTCGGGCATGGCGTGCATGCTCTTGGTCTCACCTGGCACGGCTGGTGGGATGGAGTGGAAATGCCTGTGGAGGCTGCGGGCCAGACACCACCGGGCACAGGCCTGGCGCTGGAGCAGGGTCTTCTCAGACCCCTGGCACTCGGCCAGCAGTCCCCGGTGTTCCCGGGACAACAGCCCTGCCAGGAAGGCCGCCGTGATCTGGAGGTTGTGAGGCTCGGTGCCCTGCAGCAAAGCGTGCACGCTGCCCTCCTTGCACCGCGAGCCCCGCACGCACACGGCGGGCAGGAGCCTGGCCAGCCGCGAGCTGCGCGTCCTGCAACAATTGAAGAGGTATCTGAGCGAGGATGGCGACGTGTCAGCACTGAGTACGAGGTAGAACGCAGCGAAAAAGCACTGGAAGGTGATGTGCAGGAATTCCAGGGGGGCCGCACTCCCCGGGACAACCCTTTTGGCACGGACCAGGAAGCCAAGAGAAATGTCCTCACTGTCGACGTGTGCTTCCTGGAGCTGCTTGGCTGAGAACACGTAGCAGCACATGCCCAGGCCCCAGAGAGCCAGCTGGCCAAGGTGCAGGAGGGTGGGGAGCCTGCCTCGCAGTGGGCCAGGACCCAGACCGTGGGGGGCTGAGTCTGGTGGGGAGGCATGCAGCAGGAAATGCTGCAGGATCAGCAGGTACATATCCGTGGTGGTCTTCGGGGACCCCCTGCCCTGCAGCAACAGTTCCTGGTGGCATTTGGACACCATCCATGAGATGACGGGAAGGTGGCACAAACCGCGCAGGGCTGAGGTTGCTCTGAGCAGGCAGATGAGGCGGTCAGCCACCCCGGGCTCGCGGTGGCGCTTCCTGAGGTACAGCTCGACGCCCTCCTCCGAGAAGCCCTTGAGGATGAGTTCTGTGCGCACGTACTTCCTAAGAAATGCCGACACTGCGTCCGGACGGCTGGTCAGCACCTTGCGGGCATTCTTCAGCAGGTTGCCCTGCAGAAGGTTGAAGAGCAGATTCTGGACAGACGTGGGGTCAGTCGGAGAGCAGTGACGCTCACGATCCGTGAACCTGGACCTGAACTCGTCAAAGCCATCGAAGGTTAAGAGGACGCGGTCGGGGTGGTCAAGGAGGAACTGGAAGACGTCCTGCTGGCCAAGGTCAGGCCAGCAGCAGTGTTCGAAGAGCAGCGCCCGCACGGAGAGCGGTTTTGCCAGGCACTGCAGCTGCCGGCAGCTGAACGGGAAGACGAAGAGAAACTCCTGGAAGTCACGCCCTGCGGCCCACAGCAGGTGCAGCCGCTGCAGGAGCGTGCTCTTGCCACTGCCGGCCTCGCCCACCACCAGCACGGTGTCCGCCTCCTCATTGAGGTGGCCATGGCTGCTGAAGAGCTCCTCCAGGCCCAGGGTGGCAGGGCTCTTCTGCGGCGATCCAGCCATGCCCACCTCTGTCCGGATCTCCAGAACATTCTCCGTGTATATTTCCTCCAGGCAAAGATTTTCTGTCCCATCGTAGGTGTTCAGAAAGCAAGACTGAGCAGACACCGTGCTCCTCAGCTTGGACATGTACTTCTTACACGCAGCATCTGGAAGACAGAAGAGGCAAATGAGGCGGGACCGTGGGGACAACGGGATGTGACCAGAGAGTGGGCTGCATGGGGTAGTGTGACGACACAGATGGGAGGGAATAGCCAGCAGGCGCCCGTCCTGGCCCTCCACTCACGATGGACTTTGAGGACAGTCGTGTAACCTTTCCACACCTCAGTTTCCTTCCCTGCGAAGTGAAAGAAATGGTGGTCCCTACCTTACAGGGTTTTTACACAGATCAATTAAGCATGTCACGTGGTTCATTCAGTGTCCAACACAAATCATGCACTCAAAAGACATGAGCTGGCACTATTATTATTGCTGACATCAGGAAGAGCTGTAGCCTAGAAGGAGCACTGGGCTGGGGTCAGAAGACCCATAATCTGATGCCTGTCCCCCATATTGACTAGAGGGCCTTAGATAAGTCCCTTCACCACTCAGCTTCAGGTTCATCTTTGTAAAGGGAAACAGGAGGTTTAAGGGCTCAGGAGCCCAGTTTCTGCAAACACACCTGAGCTTGAAACCTGGGTCCACCATGAGCTCAGGTGAGCCACTGAGCCTTGCTGGCCTCCGTATTCTTATCTGTAAAAACGGGGACAATCCAGACCTTGAAGGATGGTTTCAGGAGGAAATGAGACAGAGTTTAGAAGAATGTCTGACATATGGTAAACTCGCAAACAATGGTGTTTATTTTCATCATTATTAGTGGGTGTGGGAGGCACAACAGTGGCCCCTCAAAGATACCCACATCCTAACCCTCAGGGTCTGTGAACATGTTACCTCACTTGCACAGGGGACTAGACAGAGGTGACGCAACTAAAGACCTTGAGACGGGGGGATTATCCTGGATTATCCGGGAGGACCTAGCACTGGGTGGCCTCAGGGTCACTGCAATGACCAGGTCAAGCACTTGGACAAGATTCCCTGACCAAGACCCACGTCCCCATCCTCTTCACACCACCCCCTGCAATGAGTTCTCACGAGTAGGGTGTGTCCACGGGGCTACTGCTCTTCCCTTATCATCCTAAAGCCAATGTGAGCAAACCACTTCCCACGTCAGGGGTTGGTTCCCCTTTTAGGAAATGCAGAAGTGGTGGTCCAGAGCCCCAGGGTGGTGGGACCTCGGAGCATGGTTCACCCCATCACAGCCTCACTGCCCCCAACCAAGTTCTGCCCGTTGGTTCTCAGTCCAAGGATCCCACGTAATCCTCGCAGAGTGCTCTGAGCACCTCGAAGCTGTATCCACAGTTGCACAAAGGAGATGCCCTATGTCTGCATTTCCTCTTCTGTGCCCAGAGCTAATGATTACCATTGCTCTTAATGCCCTCTAGATATTCCAGAAGCACTGAACGGAGACCACAAAATATATTTTTTCCTCTCCAATAACCTGATTTCCAATACAGGTTTTCCAGCCATCACCAATGACATCAAAATCCTCCAGAAAAAAAGTCCTCTCTCATTTTAAAAACAAACAATCACAAATCAGTTGTCACCTTTCGGATCGTCACCCTGGGGAGTCTTGCACCATGGCACAGTATTACGACGCACGAACAGCCAGCTGTGCTTGATGTTACCAAGAGCAGACATTAACCAAGGGCCCAGCCGGGCACTGTGCTCTGTGCGGTGCGCCCCTGTCCTGCACCGATGTCTGGGTGCTGTTCTCGGGTGAGAGGGTGCACACCCAGGCAGAAAGCACTGGCTTCCAGCCATCCCTCCCACAGGCATGCCTGCTGCCCAGAGGGCAGGGCCCAGGGTGAGAAATCCATCTGCCAGCACCATGCACCAGTTAGGGTCCCCCTGCCCATGAGTTGTCCCTACAGTGATGTGGGAACAAGACTCAAAGAGTGCCGGGCTTGCGTCCTCTCTTGACAACTGATGATCTCTTCTCCCAAGAAAAGAGAAAGTAGAGGTGGAGACAGTCTAAAACCAGACCCACCCTCCCCTACCTCGTCACTCCACCTCCCTGCCTCAGTTTTCACTTCTGTAAAGTGGAGAAGACAACACCTACTTCTCAGGGTTGTGGCAAAGGACAGATAAATAAGTGCCTGGGATGTTCAAGCTGTGCTACCCACGCCTCTCCGGTTCCTGACTCGGTTGGTGACCGTGTGCAATGAGCCTTCCCACATTATCTAAATCCATTTGGTTCTTGAGTCTCTGACAGTGAGTAGCTGAATTGCAGAGATCAAGAGATACCAGCCCTGTCTCAAAAAGTGTACTCACGTATTTTCAGTACAGATAATATGTGGCTAGGAAGGACCACCTGTATTAGCCCTCAGTACACGGTCACTCCAATTATCATTCTGCAGGTGGGGGGGAACAAAAGCTAACCCTCATATTACATGTTCATCCTTTTAACCCTCCCAGCAGTCCGACGAGACAGCAGTGGTGTTATCCTTAAAATGAGGAAACTGAGTCTTCAGGAGGCTCACACAGCCAGCAAGTGGGATTCTAACAGATGTGTCTCACTCTGGAGTTTTTGCTCTTAACCATGAATCTATACCGCTTTCCTCTCCCTTTCTGATGAACTGAGAAGAACACACACATACCTTTGAAAGGCAGGGCTAACAGGACTGGTAACTCCTGAACATGTTGCAGAAGGAAGGCAGCCAGTCCATTCGCCTTCACCGTGGCAAGATCGAGGAGCCTTCTTGCCTATGGGGAAAGTAAAAGCCATTATTTTTGCAGAAAGGGTGATAGAGAGGTGTGGGAAGGTTCCTACTGATTACCACAATTTCATAGGCATCTCTCTTCCACCACAATAAAAGGCCAGAAAAACATCCAAACAAGATGAGTTTAAAGAAGTCAATACACAGCATCGGGTGGTGAAATGAACACTTAAACACACATCCAATTTGGCTGCCTCTCAAAACCCACTAAAAGAGCAAATAACTTTAAAAAAAAAAAGATATAAACCTACGAGGGTAGGAAAAACAATTCTAGGAGCTGGAAATCATTTGGAAGAGAGGTGATTTCATTGAGTCTCATGGCTTGAAATGCCGTCTCTGCACGTGACTCCCGTGCTTTCATCTCCAACCTGAACTACTCCCCAGAACACTGGACGACATGTCCAACCGCGTACTTGCCATCTCCACTTCGAAGTCTCATTAACACCTCCAGCTGAGCATATCCGAAACCAAACTCCTAATCTACATGCACACGCCAAACCTAGAGCCTGCCTCATCTCAGCTAACGTCAACTCCGTCCTTCCAGTTGCTCAGCCCCGAAGTTCTGGGTCATCCTCAAAGCCTCTCCTCTGCAATCCACCAGCCAATCCTGTTGGCTCCACCTTCAAAGTGTATCCAGAACAGCACTGTCCAACAGACGTACAATGCAAGACACATGTCATTTCGAGCCTTCTAATAGCCACATTTTTAAAGGTAAAAAAAAGATGAAATTAATTTTAATCATATATTTTATTTAATCCAATATAGCAGAAATATTACCACTTCAACATGTAATCAATATAAATAATTAGTGAGATATTTTACATTCTTTCTTTCCCATCAAGTCTTTGAGACAGAATCTCATTGTGGACCAACTACGTTTCAAGTGCTCAAGAGCCACCTGTGGCCCGTGTCTACCATGCTGGATGCACAGCAATGGAGCCCTGCCTCTTGTCATCATCTCCTCTACTGCCAACCTGGTCCAAACCACCAATATTGCTCACCTGGAAAACTGCAAAGTCTGCATAACTGGTCTCCCTGCTTCTGTTCCTGTCCCCACCATCTGTTCTCAACACCACACTCAGAGTGTAAGCCTTTAAAAATAAAAGCCTGGCCGCCCGGTGGCGCAGCGGTTTAGTCCGCGCTTGGCAGCCCGGGGTTCGCGAGTTTGGATCCCAGGCGCCCGCGGACGCGCACTGCCTGTCAGCCATGCCGTGGCGGCGTCCCATATAAAGTGGAGGAAGATGGGCACGGATGTTAGCTCAGGGCCAGTCTTCCTCAGCAAAAAGGGGAAGATTGGCAACAGATGTTAGCTCAGGGCTGGTCTTCCCCACAAAAAAAAAATAAATAAAAATAAAAAATAAAATAAAAGCCAGACCATACCACCTCTGTTGCATGTGCCCCAGCAATTCCCCAATTCTCAGAGTAGAAACCCAAGTCCCATAGTAACCGACAGGGGCCCAACCGGACAAAAGTCCTGCCTGTGATCATCTGGATCCTGGTTACTTCTCTGGTCTCACCTCTTACTCCTCTTCCCCTTGCTCATTCCACTCAGCACACCAGCCTCCTGTTTCCTGAAAATATCCAGCACGCACCCACCTCTGGGCCTTTACCCTGGCTGTCCCCTCTGCCAGGAATGCCCCTCCCCCAGCTATCCACATAACTAATTCCCTCTCCTCCTTCAAGCCTTTGCTCAGATTTCACCTTCTCAGTGCAAACTCCCTGACCACTCTGTCTAAAATTGCAATCGTGTACCCCCCGCTCCCTGCAACTAGCAACCCCCAAACCTGCTCTACTTACTTTACAGCACCTATCACCTTCTAACAAACTCTGTCATTTGTTCCCTTTTGCCTCTTGTCTATCTCCCCAACGGAATGTGAGCATCTCTAGGACAAGAGGTTTTGTCTGTTTTGTTCATTGCCGTGTCCCCCACACCTAGAACAGTGCCTGGCACACAGTAGGCGACCAAGGACTTGCCAAATGAATGAATAGTAATAGACTTAGAAGAGCCCAGAATGCCAAATCCTAAGCCAACAATGGGGAAATTGAAAACCACACCACGTATATCTCAGAATCTGTAAAGGCTGCTGGAACTAAGAGCATCAGGTACTTCTGGAGAACTGAAGGAAATGATTAAATCAAGGAAGGCTGAGTCAGAGTGCTTTATGAAACAGACCTCTAGTTTCCCTTACCCCCTCCAAGCCACTAGCAATTGTCCCTGCCCTGCTATGGCAAAGTGTGGAAAGTTATATTCTGGAAAGGCTAAAATAGAGTTTCTGCACTATAAGGCACTGGGTACAATGAAGGAGGTGGGGATTATCCCCCAAACAGAGGGTTCAAAGGACCACATGCAAAATGAGTGCAGAATGCTGAGACTGCCCACCACCATCACTGCCCGATCCTCTCACTCACTGGCTTCCACAGCTCTGGCAGTCAGACCTCTACCTCCAGGAAGGAGGTCTGTGACGTCTGCACTGGGAACCGGACCAAGCCAGGAGGAAAGGTCTAAGGATACAAACACTGGCATTTCCCAAAATGTCTACAGTGAAACTCAAAGTCCACAAGTTTCGCCTGCCTGCTCTGAGTTTCCAGTGAGTTTTAAAGTACTTTATTTCAGTCATGAGCAGACAACCATGGATTATCATATGCCCAAAGAAAGCATCCTATATGGGAGATAGAAGCCAAATAAGTGGGGGAGGGGAAAGCAGCTTATGGATAAAAAGGTTATGCAGGGTGAAAAGAAATTACCAAAAAATAAAAATAAAAAAACCCTATCATTATGATCCTTAGGTAGGGGATATGGTGCATCCATAAAACAAGAACAAGATGCTATAATAAGGAACATTCAAAAATAGCTTTTGGAATTAAAAGTTATAGCAAAATGAAAAAGTCAAGGGTTTGAAGATAAAATTGAGGGTGTCATACAGAAAGTAGAGCAAAAAGACACAGAGATAGATCTTTCTTAGACAAGAAATAGGAGAAAATTAGAGGATCAGTCCAGGAGTTCTAAAAGTCAAATAGTTCCATTAAGAGAGAAGAGAGAAAATAGGAAGAAATCATCAATAAACTAATCAAGAAAGTTTTCTAGAACATGAAGACATGAGTTTCCAGATTCAAAGTGCCTCTTGGGTGCCTAGCACAATGGAAGAACACCATGGCATATAACTGTGAAATTTCAGAACATTAGGGACCAAAAGAAAATGCTGTAACTTTCCAGAAAGAGTTACAAAATGGTTTTGTAATTCTTCTAGCAATTCTCTGGAAGAGAGAAGATAAGGGAGTAATGATCTCAAAATTATGAAGGAAAATGATGAGCAACCCAGAATTTTATACCCAAATTATCAATCAAGTATTAGGAAACTTTTAGACACATAAGAGCTCAGATAATTTAACCCCCATACGCTCATTTTAAAGAACTGACTGGAGGATATGATCTACCAAAATGGAGCAAACCAAGAAGGAAGACGTAGTATCCAGGATACAGGAGAACCAACACAGCAGGGCCATGACTGGAAATCACAGGACGACAACTCTGCACTACAAGTAGAGGGCACCAGTCCAGACAGACTGCAGCAGTGTGAACCAAGACACAGACATGTTGAGGGTGGTTATCTACTAGATGTCCAGACAGGCCTGGCTCTGCACCAGGGGCTGATATCATCCTTTCTCTCCACCCCTGCTGCCTGGGTCAGCTGAGGACACTCATTTTACCCCACACAGTGTTGGCCTTGCCCTATTCCCGGGGCTGGAAGAGCCTCAGGCAAGCTTACAACTGAATGGACAGAGCAGCCCACTTCCTCTGACCATACTCCTGCTGGACATCAGCCCCTAACTCGCACCTGCCTTATCAGATCCTCCAGCTGTAGGGAGCCCTCTATTTCCCCGGGCTCATGACCTTGCCCACTGACTTCCCAGCAGGGGCCCTTATAAACCCCCCGAGAAGGTAGAGCCAGACCTTGCCCCTGAGCCCCTGTTCAGCTACCCTGCTCCCGGGACCATCATCTAAGAAGGAAAGGCAACACTGCCCTTTCCTGACACAGCTGTGTTTGCACTTGCTATGCAGCTTTTCAAAACAAAACAATACAACGTTTGGGGATTTATTGTATAAGGTGTTGAAACTAGAAAGAAAAGCAAAGAAATGATTAACATAAAAGTCAAGCTAGTGGTTACAACTAGCAGTTGCAACTGAGCACGGTAGCAGTGACATTCTACTTCTTCACCTGGGTGGTGGGAATACGTTTATATCACATGTGGAATCATACACTTTTCCGTAGGCGTGGAACCTTTCCCAAGTTAAACATGTTAAGTTAATGTTGCAAAGGAGCCAAGCAAAGCAGCCTAACACCCCAGCCCTATCAACTCTAGCGGACGCGTGAGTCAGATGGACAGCTGGCGTTCCAGCTGGCATTTGAGCCTCAGGTTTGCTAACAACTGTTATGCCCAACCGAGCAGGTCCCCCCCCGAAGCCCTCCCATTTCATGACAGAGAGAGAAGAGCACAAGCTATGGAGACAAACAGGCCTGGATTCAAATTCTAGTGGGGCCACTTCCCAGATGGGTGACTGGGCAGCTTCTTCACCGTTAAGAAACAGTGTGGCCACACTATACCTTGGAAAGTAGGAGTGTGACTTAAATGAGATAATAAATGTAAAGGGCTGAGCACAGGGCCTGGCACACAGTAGGTGCTCACTCAGGAAATAGCAGCAATGAGTATTTTAGGGATTTAGTTCTTTAACTTGCATTTTGTTCCATTCCACAGCATTTTTTTAGTTCCCAACCTACAGTCCATGACAACTACCTCTTTATAGGAAATTATTATGACAGTATACAAGGCAGTCCTGGACTGGGGGGACATGTTAGTTGGACATACCACAAGTGTCACCCACACTGAATCAGAAATTCAGCTACTAAGTTAGAGAATCATAAGTGCCAGAGCTCAAGGAAGGCTCGGAGAGAGCTGGATTCTACAAACTTAGACCTCAGACAGCCTAGTCCCTTTGTAAACTCCTACAGTCCTCAGATCTCTTGTCTGACATCCTTTCCATGTGCTCGGCTCCATTCCAGCCCTCAACGTTTTTGCTGTCCACCTATCCCTTTCTTAAGATGGATCCTTAGCTCATTAAAACACAGCATTTATTCTTTCCTACTATAAGCATTTAAGGTTATAAATTTACCTCTATGTTCTGCTTTAGCTGTATCACATAAATTTTTATAAATCATATTCTCATTATTGTTTGGTTCTGAATATTTTCTGATTTCCATTATTATTTCTTCTCTGACTCATTAGTTATCCTATTTTCTTTTCTTCATCAATCCAAATAGTCCCTCTATTCATGCCCTGTCTCCTCCAGGCTGTAGGGTGCTAAGCTATCTTCTCCAAACCCCTCAGAGCATCCGGATCAGACCACACTGTTGACACTTGAACAAAGAGGACAAGACACAATCCTATAACTTTCCACGTGGGCTGATTCGACCTCCCCAAAAGAACACAAAGGAGACCAAGGTAGGTACAATAACTAACACGTCTCCTGTCATCGCCACAGGGCCGGGCTCACGGAGATGGTGCTCTGGGTACGACTGTAGGTTTCACGTGCACTAATGAGAGGGGACCACACCGTGTCTGCCCTGGAGATACTTGGCCACCTCGAGCCAGCTTTAAAACGGCCTTGAAGACAGACTGGCTTATTCCATCAGTCTCAGCCTAGGCTCACCTAAACTCACTTGGACACCAAATACATTTTTTTTTAAATAGATAGAAATGAAAATTAGAAAGCCCCCCAACCCAGCCCATCCTAACACTGCAATGTAACTCCAATTCGTTCATTCATTCAATAACTCGTGTATTTCATCAACCAGTACTGACTGAGGGCCTGCTACGTGCAAAGCACTCAGAGCACAATAAGCTTTAAGACAGAGCCCGGCACATAGTAGGCATCTAAAAAGATTCTGGCTAAATAAATGAATGAAGAAACTAATGATAAATGAATGAACCAAGGCACTAGGTCCAGCACCGGCCTTCTCATTAACTACTGTGAGCTTACTCAAACCACCTTTCTGGGCCTCAACTTCCCAGTCTGTAAAGTGGGATGTTAACGACTGTTCCAGCTGCATCACAGGACGCCTGAGGGTCACTGTCTGGGGGAAAATAAAACAAAGAGTTTCAAAAATACCCAAAAGACACTTTTCAGTTCTTGTGGGATGGCATTCTCAGAGGCAGTTATATCCCAACTCTGAATATCTATGATCGGATGCAATTTCACATCCGAAATCCCATGTGGGTGTTTAAACCACATTAGTACATAGTGTGCTATAATAATTATTAAATACAGGTTTAATTTAATGAATTGTTACGACCTGTTGAGCTGTTGATTTAAAACAGACAGCAGTACAAGTGTGCGAGCACAGCTCTCACTGACAGCAGAATCGGGAGCGGCCAATGGTCACGTTAAAGAGGGCCTACTGTGCGCCACACCGCTCTAAGTGTCACACAAATTGACTCATCAAATTCCCCCAAGAACCTCAGTAACATTTTACAGATGAGGAAGCTGGGACAGGAGAGATGAAGGATGGAGAGTGTCCTAGAGAAGCCAGCAGTCACACACAGCAGGCCTCGCGCCTGTGTCATTCTGACTCCAGAATCCACCCCTTGGGCCACCACACAACACTTTCTCTCATCAGAAGTGATATGACACCAAAAATCCTGGGCAACTTTTACCTGCCTGGCTACTTATTTAGAGGGACACCTCTGACCCACATCTCCCCATAGGGCTGACTCCACAAAAACACATTCGCCTGGTGACTAAGCACCCTTTTCTGGTGAATTCCGATTATGCAAGAGGGAAGTGCCTCACCCGCTGGGATGATGTGAAGATGGGCAATCTGATTTCATCACATTCGTACCGGCTGATGAAGCCCCGCTCGCGCACCAGGTCCAGCACGCCCTCCACGTGGCTGTAGAGTCTCCTGACAATGGCCGGCCGGTGACTCTGCAGGTCACGGGCTGGGTGGGGTGAGTGAGGGTCCCAGTGGCTGGGAAGCTCGGGGGACTGGCTGTCGGCCTGGGCCTGCTGGACAGCCTCGACGAGCTGTTCACAGCCCCAGGCACCCTTCTTCCAGACAGTGTCCAGGAGGCGCCTGGCCAAGTGGGAGAGGGGCTGGCCCAGGAGGCTCAGGCTCTCGTAGTCTTCCCAGGAGAGGACTTCCCAGGAAAGCAGCCAGTCCAGGACACTCTCGAAGCCCTCCAGGGACCCCGAGACCAGTAACCCCACCAGCTGGCTCCTCTGCTCCTGGAAGGCCTCCTGCGTGCACATTTCACAACCTGGGGAGGACAGCGAAGTCAGCACGGGATCCTCCGGAAGTGGGTGGCGGGCACTGGAGGCGGCAAGTCAGCCCCACCCCGAGTCTGGGCTGGCCATGGTTCTACCCTCCAGACATCACCCAACCCAAGCTTCCCATTGTACAGCTGTGCAAACTGGGGCCCAGAGAGGGCAAGAAACTGGCTCGAGGGCCACCAGCGAATTTGAAGCAGCCAAGAGTTAAATCAGGACCTGGCTCTCACATCCATGCTACGTCCCTGGCTTAAGAAGTTTAAAAAGTTAAGAAGCTCAAAGTTAAGAAGCACACACAATGTGCCAGGCCCCACCCCAAGTGCTTTCATGTGTGGATTCCTTCAGCTCTCCCCACCACTCTGAAGGAGGTGCTACAATCAGCCCCACTTTCCAGATGATAAAACTGAGGCACAGAGAGGCTAAGTGACTTGTACGAGGGCTCACAGCTACTTGAGGTGGAGCTAGGATTTGAACCCCAGCAGGGCAACTCCAGAATGCATGCCTTCAATTCCCTTCTATTTGGGTTGGCTCAGGGGCCCCGAGCCCATGCCTGTGTAGGGAACCTACGCTACCACAGGGGCAGACCCAGAACATTGCTACAAAGATCCCAACCCAGGTAAAAGGAAAATCATGGTGCAAACTAAGACGTTTCAAAGCTTACAGGTGTGTTGACCCCAGTCATCACTGCCCCCTTCCCGACTGCCCCCAAGCCCTCACCCCCCTTCCCACTCCCTTACCACCACACATTACATGCTCTCGCCTCTGCCGATGGCTTGCTCTGGCCTCAGCCCTCAGACTCAGGGTTCTGGGAATTCAAGGGGACGCAATCTCTCGGAGCTTCAAGCCCCGGGAGGGTTCCCAAGCAGAGAGAGAATCTCTCAGCAGGTTCCGTTCTGCAACTGTCACATGGTCCAGGGACGTGGGCTAGTGCAGTGCCCAGAGAAAATGAAAGCAAAAGAGCGTAGGTATGGAAAAAGAAGAGGAACGTCTGCTTCTTTTTATAAAACAGGGACATTCCAAGATCTTCAGGGGAGCAGACGCCAAGAGGCTGGCATCTTTCCCATTGGTTGTTTACGTGTCTCCCTTCCTGGCCTGAGTTGAAGCCTGGGTCTTACTCATCCTGGCATCCATAAGCTTGACACAGGGCTGGGCCCAGGGGAGGCACGGTGGGAATGTTCATGAATCAAAAATCCACGGAGTGAGGGAAGGGGCTGAAATATTCTGTGCCACCCTCATATGCCAGCCAAGGGAAGGGAAAGGAGAAATCTCCAACCCAGAATGTTGCCAACACTTAGGCTGGAAGCCTGTGCTGGCCAGAGAAAGAAAAGGAGGCAGCGAGGTCACCTGCGTGTCTGCAGCCTGGGAGGGAGAGCACCCCCGATGCAGAAGCCGCTGTAAACAAGGAACTAAAATAGTTCTCTCCAGCCAAGCAGGCCGCCTCTCTGTGCCCACGGCCAAGCCAAGGGGCCGAGAGGATAGAGGTGGGGAGGGAGAGGAAAGAACGGGAAGGGTAGGAAGAGCTCGGGTTTGGCCCTGGAGTGGTTCTCAGTTGTGGAAACACCAGCCCTACCAACACCCCTGCCCAGGTCCCGGGGAAGGGAACCACTCACCGGGAAATGGGAACAGCCCAGAAACAGGGTGAGCACTGTCTTTCTGACCCGACACTCGGAGGGCATGTGTGCAGCCAGGAATTAACGAAGTTGAAAAGTTAAGATGAGACAGGACAACACCTGCTCCTGTCACCCGGGGGAGGCCTGAGCACCGACAGCTGCTCTCTCCTCCGCAGCGGGAGAGCCTGGACCATCCTTCCCCCATCAAAGCTCATTAGGCAAGGTGGAGCAAGATGGCCAAGTCATGCATGGGCAGGCCTTAAGCAAGAAGGCAAAGGCGGAGTGGTACAGGACTGGCAGGCCTAGATCTGCCCACAGACCCCAGCTCCCGGGGAAACCCTGGAAGGATGAGCCAGAAGCCAGAGATGGCCAACCAGCTGTGCAGAAATAGGTAATTCTCAGCAGTTCTGGCGCAAAGCCTTGTGCAGCCACCACAACCCACACTGAGAGACCCCACGGGGACCTGAGACACGCCCACAGCCGTGCTCACCCACAAGGGGACAAGCTGTGAGTAAGCAGGCCCTTTCGGAACACACCAAGTCTGGGGCAGGCTGATGGATGCTCGAGCCACACGTACCCAAGCTAGTGAAATCAGGGCTCTGCGACACCAGGAGGGAGAGGCGGGCCCGAGCTATAGGGTTTGGCACTCTGTCCTCCCACCAGCAGCTGGAAAGTTCCATCTCTGCCCTGGCTTTCTTCTGGAAACCTCAGAGCAGGGAGAATCCCCAAAGACCAATTTGGCCAGCCCCTGTCTCTGAACAGGCATTGTCCTTTCTCATCTTAAACATCAAGGGGGGAGGATCTGGCCTTGTTGCTGTCCTCACTAACCAGCTCAGGAAGTTCCTCATTATATTAGCTTAAGTTTCTCCTGCTTCAGTTTAAATTGGGAGAAAGAGAAAATAGACGTCCACTCATCATCTATTTCATAAAAACTGTCCCTAAAATCCTGCCTCTTTTCTCTTTATCACTCAGACTTCCCCTCTTCAGACTAAATACATCTGTCTATCCATTGCCTTTTCTTCTCCACTTCAGTTACTGCACCTCTGGGGTCATTAGTGTCTCCTCCAGGAAGGTGAAGCCCATCCATGCAAAGAAAGGGGTACTTCCTCGCTGAAAGAGGGGGTCAAGTGGAAGGGGCAACCCACGTGGTCCTCCCTCATCCCCAAGCCCGGACACCTCCCTCCTTCCTGAGACCACAGCCAGCCTGGTTTCTCTGGGCCCTGAGCCAGTTATTGTGCTGAAATCTCAGTCCGCTGAGTCCCTGCAGACAGGAAAGGGAGGGAGGCCCGGGGAAGGCCAGCTTTTGAACCGTCCTGGCTCTCAGCTGAGCACTGGATCCATCCCCCTGGCCTGTAGCCATCCTCCATTCTCGTCGCCTTCACCGAACTTCTCTCTAGGAAAGCACTTCCCGCCAGCACACAGACTGCCATTTCTCCATTCTAACAGGAAAGCCCTCTCTCTGCCTGCACTTCCCCTTACAGCTCCAACCTCACTTCTCTGTCCCCTGCACAGCAGGACTCCTGTCTGTTATCTGTACTGCCGTCCTCAAGTCCTCCCCCATCCCCTCCAATCGGGCCCCCCCGGCCCCCGAGCCTGCCTTCGTCGCGGTCACCAGTGATCTCCACGTTGCTCCATTCTCAGCCCTCATCTCGCTTGCTCTGTCGCAGGCGGCTGTCAGAGTCGCTCCCTCCCTTCTCCTTGGAGCACCTTCTGTACTG
The DNA here is from genome assembly GCA_031878705.1 of Tapirus indicus. NCBI lineage: Eukaryota > Metazoa > Chordata > Mammalia > Perissodactyla > Tapiridae > Tapirus > Tapirus indicus. The sequence continues at coordinate 33,017,681 of CM062927.1, forward strand.
CCATCCAGGACAACCCAGCCCTCTGACATTACCTCCTCTCTCACTGGCTGCCCTTCCCATCTCCTTGGCTGGTTCCTAATGCTGGGAGCCCCAGAACCCCCGGTCGGACCTCTTTTCTCCACATCACTCTCTCCCTAAGTGAGCCCACCTGCGCTCACAGCTTCAACTATCCAGCTGACGCCCAAAATTTATTTCCAGCTCCACCCTCTCCACTAAACTTTTCCTGACTGCCTAGTGGACAGCTTCACATGGATGTCTAACAGGCATCTCAAACTTAGGCACGAAACCAAACTCCGGATCTACCCCCAAACAGCCCCCCTCAGTTCACGGCAGCTCCAAACTTCCGGAAGCTCAGGCCAAAAATCTCTGAGTCATCCTTGACTCCACCTTTCTCTCGCATCCCAAATCCTATCGACCCTTCCTTCAAAATATATCCCAGATCTGAAAATCTGAGACTTTTTCAGCACCTCTACGCCATGGGTACAAGCCCCCATGGTCTCTCCCAGAATGACAGCAGTGGGCCCCTCACTGGTCGCTGTTTTCTGCCTGCACGCCCTACGGTCTATTCTCCCACTACAGCCAGATGCTATCCCCTAAGCCAGAGCAGGTGACTCCTCTGCCCACAGCGCTCCCGTGGCTGCCATTGCACCCAGCATGCAAACCGGAGCCCTCACAGTGACCTTCAAGGCCCCATGCACTGGACCAGCTCCCCCATTGACCTCTCTGCACTCATTTCTACTAACGCCCCACTGGCTCCTCACCGCCCTGCTCCAGCCACACTGGCCTCCTCCTTGTTCCTAGAACAAGCCAGACCTGCTCCTGCCTGTCATGCTTCTGCCTGGGTGTCTCTGCATGTGCTCTTCCCTCTGCAGGTGCACTGTCCCTTCCCCCCAGAGCTCACTCCTCACGTCCTTCAAGGCTTTGCTCGGCTGTCACCCCCTCAGGGAAGCCACAGGGGCACAGGAGCACTCACCTGACTATGCGACATAAAATTGCAATACCCACCCCAAGACCTCATCCCCCGCCTGCTTTCTCTTTCTTCAGAGCACTTCCCACCACCTGACTTGGCTTGCATTGCCCTATTGACCGCTGTCCCACTCCCTTCTAGAATAAGAACTCCATGAGGGCAGGGAGTTGGGTCTGACTTTTTCACTGCGATATCCCCAGTGTCTCACCGGTGCATCCATAAGGATTGTTTGAAGGAATAAAAGGGTGAATTTACTCTGCAGGTTCCAGGAGGCAGAAGTGGAGCCAAGCGGTGGAAGCTGCAAGGCACAGACCTTAGCTAAACGAAACGAGAGCTGCGGGACGCTCAACAGCCGCCTCATCAGGAAGGAGCTCCCTGGCCCCGAGCAAAGGCAGCGGAGGGATCCTGCGCCGGCTGGGCGGAAGTGGGCTGGGTGGGGACCCTCCCAGCCTCAGATCCCAGTGTGCAGATTGGCAAAGAGGGTCTGAGCAACCAACAAACTTAGGGGGCGGGGCGACTGGGACAGGAGAGCAGAGGTAAGGGGACGTCTCTCTGGTCTTCCTCCCCAGGGGGTCAGGGGACGGGTGACATGGCAGGCTTTTCCCCTCTACGGAACAAGGACCTTATGGCCAGGAACAGCCCATGGGGAGACCAAGGCCATTGCCAGGGAGAAGCTAAGGACTCAGAAAGAGGGCAAGGAGCCAGAGCAGACGCAGAGCCAGGGGTCAGCTGTGGGAGGCCCTCCCCAGGGGATTCGGGGGCTTTTTAGTTTGCTGGAAAGCAAGCAGGACCAGATGGCTGCTCCCCAACATGAGTGGCAAAGGAGAGGGCAGAAGACAGGGAGGACGCGATGCTGGGCAGCCTGGCGAGGGCCTGTCTGGGCAGGCATGGGGGCTGAGCGGGGTCTCCACACCCACCACTGACCAGGAGGAGGCAGGAGGCTCCCGTGGAGTTACGAGGCGGCAGATAGGGTTAGAGATCGTCCAGGCACTCGCTCACTTACACCCACCCATTCACAGGCATGAGAAAGATGGGGAAACTGAGGCCGGGCGAGAGGAAGGGACTGGACAGAGAGCAGCCTCCGCTGGGACCTGAAGCCTGGCCTGCTCACTCCCAGGACTTCTCATCCCGCAGGTTCTCCCTCCACAGCCCCTCACCCCAAATCACAGCTCTCTCCAGACCTCCGGGGCTCCTGGGGTCTGGCAGTTCCGCCCACATCCCCAAGCCCCCTGAGCTTTGTAGCCACTGCCCGCCAGGGGGCTTCCCACCCTCAAGACGCCCCCTTTCCTTCTACCATCCATCTAGACCCCGGGACTCCCCGAGGGGACAGCGGGGCAGCCCCTCCCCAAGCCCGGCGGCCGGGACGGCTCCGCGGCCAGGTGTCCGAGTCAGAGGGGCGGGGCCCTGGGCGCTCGCCGTCCCCGCCGGCACAGGGGCACTCACCGCGCGGCCGGCACCCGAGTCCCCGGCGGTCGCGGCCCGACTCCCGGCCCCGCTCTGTGCCCGGCCGCGGGCGGGCCTGGCCCGGTCCCCGCCCCGCCCGGCCGGCCACTCCCTCCGGCCCGCGGCCCGCCCCCTGAGCTCCGGCCGGCCGGGTCCCCCCCAGCCCGAGGGGACCGGCGGGGACGAGTCCTGGTCCGCGGTCATCTGCAGCCTGGATGCTGCGGATCCCAGGACTCTCTCGGAGCGGGCGGGGCCCGTGTCAGGTGCGAGGGCGTCTGCAGCCCCGCGTTCCTCGTTTTCCTTTCCACCCTCCTGTCTGCGTCCCCGAGAGGCGCCTCGGCTGAGCCCTCACGGGGCCCGAATGCCCTCTCACTCCGCCTGGTCCTCGGGCCCTGCAACCACGTCTCACCAGATTCAACAGCACCGTTTCGTTTCCATAAAATTCAGTCTACTTTGTTGTATGATTTCCTATTCTTCTGAGCAAGCGACGCTGGTTTTCTGTGGAAGGTATTAATATAAACGTTCCTTTTAAAACACTTGTATTTGGAAAATTTTAAATGGAAGTCAATTTAAAGCACAGTAACTGACATTTACAAAGTGCTTACTATGTGCCAGCGTCTACACACACTAACTCAGTTAATGCTGTCTACAGGGCAGTGACTGTCATTATCCTCAATTTATAGATGAAGAAACTGAGGCACAGAAACGTTAATTCACCGGCCCAAGTAGTGACAGCAGAGCCAAGATTTGCCCCCAGGCGCCTGGTGTCAAAGACGGTGCTCTAACCACTACCCCGCACTGCCTCCAGATGAAGACCTGCCCGTGTGGTGCGCAGTCGGCTGAGGTAGAAGGTTGAATGTTGAGTTACACGGACTGAGAGTACCCCGGGGAAATCCTTCTGGGTGGGGTACACACCTGTCTACAGCGATGTTCACCACCATCTTCTCTATAACACTGAAAAGCTGCAAGCCTCCTAATTGCCCAATAATAGGAGATTACTCAAGCAAACCGACAGAGCAACTGAACCCGGACAATTTAACCGACTCTTCTCTCATACCCCACATCCAACCCGGGAGCAAATGTTCCAGCTTGACCTTCAAAATATGTCCAGAAGGCAGCCATCTCTTACTATAGCCACCACTGCCACCTGGGTCCAAATCGTCGTGCCTCTCACCCGGGTTATGGCGAGAGCTCCCAGCCGCTCCCTCTGACCCCAGCCGCAGTCTTTCCTCAGCACAGCAGCCACAATGAGCCCGTAAAAACAACAAAAAAAGTCAAATTATGTCACTCCTCTGCTAGAACCCTCCAGTGAGGCCCATCTCAGAGTAAAAGTCAGTGAAGGTCCTTACAATTGCTCTTTGTGCCCCATCCCCTCTCTGAACCCCCTCCTCACTCTCTCCCCTCATTCATTCTACTCCAGCCACTGGTCTCCTGGCTGTTCCTGGAAAATGCCAGGCCTGCTGCCACCTCTGGGCCTTTGCATTTGCTCTTCCCTCTGCCTGGAATGCTCTTCCTCTAGAAATCTGCATGGCTCCCTCCTTCTCTTTCAGGTCTTTGCTTCAATGTGACTTTCTCAGTGAGGCCTTCCCTGACCATCCTACGTACAATTGCACCCGCCTCCCCCCGCATCCCTTCCCCGGCTTTATTTCATATTTTTCTCTACAGCACTTCTCTGCACACAACATGCTACACATTTACTTCTTTACTGTCTTTGGTGTCGGTCTCTCACCCAAAAGAGCATGAGCTCCAAGGAACAGGAACCTTTCTGTCTTGTTCTCTACCTCATCCCGGGGCCTAGAATGGGGCCTGGCCTGCAATAAATATCTGTGTGAATGCACCACCAATGATGCTGTAATTCCAATAACCAATGAAGATGAATGAACTACTGTAGCCGCACAAACATCATGTTGAGTGAAAGAATCCAGATGCAAAAGAATAATACTGTCTGATGTCACTTATATAAAGTTCAAAAGCAAGAAAAACCAAGTTGTAGAGATGGGAGCCAGGTCAGAGGTTACCACTGGGGACAAGGTTGGAGGTAGTGCCCAGGAAGGGGGACAAAGGGGACTTCTGAGGTGCTGGTAATTTTCTATTTGTTTTTTATCTGAGTGGTGGTCACATGGGTGTGAATACTTTGTGAAAACTGGTCAAGCTAAACACTTACGATATTTGTATTTTCCTTTATGCTTGTTATATTTTAATAGAAATTTATTTTTAAAAGATGCTGTAGAGGTATGTTTGTTAGTATAGAGAGACACCTATAATGTAAGGCTAATTGAAAAGGTAAGTTGCTTTTCAAGAAGAATGCCAAGACAACTCAAGGGGAAAGAGTAGTCTTTTCAACAAATGGCGCTGGGAAAATTGGATAGCCACGTGCAAGAGAATGAATTTGGACCCCCACCTCATACTATATGCAAAAACTAATTCAAAATGCATCAAAGACCGAAAGGTAAGAGCTAAAATATAAAACTCTTAGAAGCAAATATAGGTGTGAATCTTCATGATCTTGGATGAGGTAATGATTTCCCAGATGACACCTAAAGCAACCAAAGAAAAATAAATCAGACTTTATCAAAATCACAAACTTTTGTGCTTCAAAGAACACTATCAAGAAAATGAAAAGGCAACCAAGAGACTAGGAGAAAATATTTGCAAATCATGTTCAGAATAAACAAAGGACTGCTAAAACTCGACAATAAAAAGACGAATGCAATTTTTTAAATGAGTAAAGGATTGGAATAGACATTACTCCAAGGGAGATACATATACACGTGGCCAATGAACACGTGAAAAGACGCTCAACACCACTAGTCATCAGGGAAACACAAATCACAACCACAGGGAGACCCCACTTCACACCCACAAAGGTGGCTATCATCAAAAAGATAGAAAGCAACGAGTGTTGGCAGGAATGTGGGGAAGTTGGAGCCCTCATACACACTGGTAGGAATGTAAAATGGTGCTGCCGACGTGGACACCAGTTTGGCGGTTCTTCAAAAGTTAAAGAGAGAATTACCATATGACTCAGCAACTCCACGCTGAGGTGTATACTCAAGAGAATGGAAAACAGATGTGCACAAAAACTTGTACACAAATGTTCATAGCAGTGTTATTCACAATAGCCAAAATGTAGGAACAACCCAAATGCCCATCAACCAAGGACTGGAAAAATCAAATGTGGTACACCCATATGATGGAATATTATTCAGCCATAAAAAGGAATGAAGTATTGAAACATGCTATGATGTAGATAGACCTTCAGAACGTGATGCTGAGTGAAAGAAGCCAGACACAAAATGCCACGTCTTCTATGAGTCCATTTATATGAAACGTCCGGGAGAGGCAAACCCATGGAGACAGAAAGGAGAGCCGTGGTTGCCAGGGCCTGGGAGGAGGAAGGAGTGGGGACTGATTGCTAGTGAGAACCAGGCTTCTCTGTGGCACGATGAAAATGTTCTGGAACCAGATGATGATGATGGCTACACAACATTGTGAATGTACTAAAAACCACTGAATTGTACACCTTAAAAGGGTGAATTTTATGGCATATGAAGTATATCTCAATAAAAAATAAGTGGGTTTCAGAAACGTCTTGTGTGGTATGCTCGTAGTCGGTAATAAAAATCTATCAATGTGTGCACTGGAAAACCGAAGAGACTATCCTTCAAACTTTACAGTTCCATTGTAAGAGGAGTTTTAGAACTCTTTTTTGCTAACCTGTATCTCCTAGTAAGTATATACTACTTGTATAATAATAATTCTATAAAACTTTTCTTTCCAATGAGTTAAGAGGCATCTATTAAAAACTGCCTGTATTCAGGACCCTGTGCCAGGGACAGGCATTTGGGATGCACTGGTGACATATCTGTCCCCGCGTGTTCTGACCCAGGCACCAGCCAGGCAGTGCTCAGAAGGGGCAGGGGGACAAAGCTTCTAGGAGTCCCCAGGCCTGGGACTTTTCCTGTTCAGGAGAAACCCTCCAGACTGTCATTTACAATTCTCCCGGGTTAGGAGGCCGGTGGAGGAACAGGTTTGCCAGCTGCCTGGGCCGGAGGGCTGCCCCAGGAGCTAGGACCGTCTCTGGCAGGTCTGGGATGGAAGAGGCCCTGCCCAGCACAGATGCTGCTGCTGACACAGGTGGTCACCCCTGCCTCACACACAGCAGTGTCTGTGTTCGTCCCTTGCTCCAAGCAGCCCACCACCCACGAGAGACCAAACCCTCCCACCACCAGGCCCAGATGGACGAACACATGAGTAGCTTCCCCACCGGCCTCCGGACGCACCAGCAACCTTATGCTCTTGGTCCTCCCACCTCTACATTTTGCTCACTCTGTGCCCCAGTGGGAGGCAACAGGGGGAAATAGCATGGACTTTGGGTGCAAGCAATTTGATTTGAATCCCACTCTGCTATGTATTAGCTGTACGCTCTTGGGCCAGTTATGTAACCTTGGCCCCAGTTTCCCTAACAGTTAAGTGGTGCTGACAATTCACTTATATCCTCTTATGAGGAATACATATACTAGGACTCGACACATTTCCTGCACAAAGTAAGCACCAAGTGTCTTATAATATGAATGTTATCATTTATTGAGCACTTACTGTATGCCAGGCGCTGTACTCTCATCCTCACAACATCTTTATAGAATAGATACTATTCTTTGTCCCCACTCTTGAGACGAAGAGACAGAGGTTCTAAGAGGTGACCCAGCTACAGAATGGTGGAGCTGTGAGTCAAGCTTACTTTTCCCTCCTTTCACTGGGGCCTTACCTGTCCTTCGATGCCCACCTCCATCGAGGAAGCTGCGCAGACACCCACCGTCCCCACGGGACCTTCCCGTCCTCTGAGCTGCCAAGGAGCAGCTGCCTGCACTCTCGTTCGCTCTCAGCCTAGATGGGGCTCTGTTTCAGCTCACACTCCGTGTGTCCGTCCTGTTTTCCCATCAGACTGTGAGTCCTGCAGGGCTCTGGACAGCCCCTCATGATTGCTGGACCTCAGCATCTGGCCTAGGGCTTGGCCCGAGTTTCTTGAGTGATTTATGAAAAGAGGGATAATACACGAGGGAAGGACACGTAAGTCCCCGCCTCAAACCTGAGGAACTCGATGTGTCTGGGTCTCTTGGGCAGCGCCTGGTCTCACCCCATCACCACCTCAAGACCAGACCCAGCATTTCGTCACTCCCGCCACCTTCTGCCCTGACCCAACTCCGGGCTCACCGGTGGATCGGCAGGTTTGGCTGAAGATCAGACACCCAACAACCGTAACGCAGCTGCCCTGAAGGACAGGCACCCTCCTCCGCGGACCCCCACTGTGCCTCCTGTCTGTTCTCCTCTCCCATATGGTTTCTAGAATCACCTTCGTTTTCTCAAACCCTTCCATTCTGACCCCAAACTAACAAATTCCACTTCAGAAAATAGAATGTTCCACCAGCTGAACCCCCTCTCTTTGAAAAACACATCCTCAATCCTCCATCTAATTAACTCACAGCAGCCCACACCATGCTTCTCGAATTTGAAAAACGCACGTCCTTCATCTGCAGGGACACAGACGCCCTCCTGGAAAAGCAGAGTGCTGCCCTCTCAGGCGCTCTGTGTAGGCCACGAACCCTAAAACTATGTAGGATGGCCCTAACCCCCCACGCAGACCACTCACCAGTCTTCCCCCAAACAAGCAGGTCTCCAGGAGCACGAGGTGTGTGTGTTCTGCTGACAATTACAGTTAGATTCTCCCCCCATCTTAGCCGGAACTCTCATGCAGATCAGAGGCACTGACAGTGCTGAGGTGGAGTGAGGCCAGGAGGGGCTGAGGGTCCCCCAGCCTGCGGTGTAGAAACGAGGCCCGCACCCCAGTCCCCCCCGTTATGTCTCAGTGCAACCACAGTGGTGCCCTGCATTGCTCTGTCTGGGGCCCCAATTTTAAAATCCTACCATATTAAGGACGTTTGAGGGTTTTTTTGGAAAAGTATTTTTGTATAACAATGTTAGTTTCGGGGGTACATCATAATGATTCGATATTCGTATATATTGTGAAACGACCACCACAATAAGTCTAGTTAATGTCTGTCACCATGCATAGTCACAGAATTCTTTTTTCTTGTGATGAGAACTTTTAAGGCCCACTTTCTAAGCAACTTTCAAATATGCAATACAGTATCATTAACAGTATTATTAACTATAGTCACTATGCCCTACATTACATCCCCATGACTTACTTATTTTATAAGTGGACATTTGTACTTTTTGACCCATTCTGCCCACCTCCCACCCCCTGCCTCTGGCAACCACCAGTCTGTTCTCTGTATCTGTGAGCTTGTTTTTTTTCCCTAGATTCCACATATAATTGAGATCATATGCTATTTGTCTTTCTCTGTCTGACTTATTTCACTTAGCATAATGACCTCAAATCCCATCCATGTTGAGATCTCATTCTCTTTTATTTTTTTGGCTGAATAATATTCCATTATGCCTATATATTGCAATTCTTTATCCAATCCATCGATGGACATTTAGATTGTTTCCGTATTTTGGCTATTGTAAAGAATGCTGCCATGAACACGGGGATGCATACATCTTTTCGAGTTACTGTTTTTGTTTTCTTCGGATAAAATACTCAGACATGGAATTGCTGCATCGTATGGTAGAAAACCTTTGAGATTTTTAACAGTTTCTGTATGTGCACCCAGCTGTGGCAAAACAAGATTGACGTGACTGGGTTTTGTGTTACCTAGAAACGAGCACCTCACTGGCTTGGGTTTTCTTTGCCAGGCCTGTGGGGGCACAGCTGTGAGTGATCACGTCTTGCTGAATCTGTCAAAGGAGGTGTGTCAGTGTTGGAGTCCCAAGCTTGTCTGGTACCCAGAGTGGCGGTGAGCGGTCGTTTATAGGATTCAGGTATTTGGCCCGTGGCGCTTAACTTCATCTCGTGTGGCAATTAGGGAGACCGAGATGCAGAGAGGAGCAGTGGGCTGCCGGGTCACTCAGTGAGTCGGGGCTGAGCTGGAGCCTCAGGCCCAGACACCACTCCTCTACATTCACACCCTCTTTCATTCATTCGTTCACTCAGGGACTGAGCACCCACCACGGGGCAGGCACTGCGGTAGCACTGGCGACAGAATGCTGACACAAAGTCCCCGCCATCGTGGCATTTGACACCAGCAATAAACAAGTAAACAAATAAACAAAACCACGATTGGTCTCCACAGAGGGGTCAGGGAAGGCCACACACGGGAGAGGCAGCCACACTGCAAGGTGAGGATGAGAAAGAGCCAGTCGTGGAAGGACCACTGCCGGCCGAGGGAATCGCAAGGACAAAGGCCGGGAGGCATGTCTGAGGAACCGAAAGCAGTCCGGAACGGCTGGTGTGTGGTGAGCGATGCTGGGAGTGGTGCGAAATGAGGTCGGGCAGGGAGCAAGCAGCAGACCACAGAGGCCCTGGGCGAGTCTGGACTTACTCTGAATGCGGTGGGAAGCCACAGAAGGGTCCAAGCAGTTCGAGTTCTAGAAGAGTTTCAATTCTGTAAGAGACTCCTAGACCCTGAGATGCCAGCATCTCCCCTTCCCTTCTCACCATCTGGCTTCAGCACTGAGGGGGGAGCCGCCCACACCTGTCTCCCACCAGGACAGCGGGGCCTTGCCTGTCCTTATAGACACGTCGAGCCCTGTGCTGCAGAGAAAAGCCAACAGCTGGCAGGAGGGCAAGCACGGTGTCTCCCAGTCACTCTGGTTCAGCTAGGTCCTCTCTCTGCAGGCCAGACACTCCTGCGTGTCCGGGGGTTTCCAAAGAGCATCTCCCACCCCCAGAAGAGGAAGCAGTGGTTTCCACACTCTTCCCTGTGGTTGCTGGCTGCTGGGTGAGAGGCTCACAGGGCTGCAGGAAGGGCTTAGCATCTACCCTGGCATCTCGCAGATTCCGGGCTCAGGTAGCGAGTAGGGGAGGAAACTGGAAAGCTGCAGGACAGGGCAGGGAGAGGAGGGGCGGAGGGAGCTCCAGCCTCGCTCTACGTAGAACCCAAATCTCCCCGCCACACCAGGCCATCTGTGGGGCAGCGCAAGGCCCCTGCGCTCAAGGGGCTCATGGCTAGCAGGCCAGAGGCACACTCTTCACGGCACTCCCCTTGAGCAAAACACACCTGACGTACGTGGGTCCTCTTCTTATAACAGCGACCGCACTGCAGGGCGGTGGGGTAGGATGGCCACTTCAACAGACAGGGCCAGTGGGTAAACACGGGGGAAAACACCGGACCTGCTGCCTCACACCACACACGCAAATCGACTCTAAGTGTGTTCTAGAGCCCCAGATGAGAAAGGCAGACCAGAAAGTTATCAGAATAACAAGAATTGCCCACTGGTACAATGCTTACTCTGCACCAGCATTGTCTTAGGTGCTTTGCACATCTTCACTCATCTTCAGCCTCGTGACGGCCTGTGAAGTTGTTGCAGAAGCAACAACAAAGAACAATAAGGGAGAAATCTCCAGAACATCAAGGTGTGACACTGGCTATGGAAGAAAAGATTTATATGATTAAATACTTTAAAGCCGGCAACTTCTATTCATCGAAGTACCGTGTTAAGCGAGCACAGATGCACCACAGGATGGGAAACGATATCGAGAAGCCGGTGTACCCGAGTGAATACAGAAAAGACACCGACAAACCATTGAGAAAATAATGCAATCCAAAAATGAGCAGTGGACTTGAACAGACACTGCACCAAAGGGGAAAGAAGGATGGTAAATAAGCCCATGAAGAGATGCTCAACATCACTAGTCATTAGGGAAACGCAACTACAGACCATGATGAGATACCAGTACACACCCATTCGAACGGCTCAGACAAAGACTGCTGACGGCGTCAAGTGTAGGTGAGGGTGTGGAGCACCTAGAACTCTCACATCCTGCTGGTGGGAGTGCAAAATGACACAGCCGTCAGGAAAGGGTTTGGCAGAATCTAGCACAGCTGAGGCGACTCGTGCGCTAGGACCCAGTCCTGTCACCTCAGATAGACAAGTGCACTTGGCTAAATGTGCAAGAATATTCCCAGCAGCATTGATCATGATGGCCCAAACTAGAAACAACCCATATATGCATCAACAGACCAAAAAAAAAAGATAAATAATGACGTATTCAAATAACGGAGCAACACAACAATAAACGTGAAAACACTCCAGCCACACAAAAAACACTGAGGAATCTTGTTTATATAAATGTTGAATGAAAGAAGCGAGACACTAAAGCATGCAAACAGTATGTATGGCTCAATCTACATAAAAGTCAAAAATGAGTGAAATGAAACTTTTTTGTTATTGTTTTGGGATCTGTTCATAGGCAGTAAATTTACAAAAAAAAGCAAGGAAGTGACCCCCATCAGAACCAGGACTGTGCCCACCTCTGCTGGGGAGGGAGGGAGGAGACACACAGCGGACTTCTGGGGGCTGGCGAGGCCCCACTGTTTGTCTCGTTCCAGCCTCCTGCCCTCAAGGCTACGATACCGGTGGCCGTGAATCACACCACTGCCCAGAAGTTTGGCTTCCCTGGTCCTTTCTCTCGGGGGTTGGGTGCAGCTTTGCCCAGAGAAAGGCACCAAATGGAACCGTGAGTCTCCCCCACCTCCCTTCCACCCCAGGCTCTGGCTCTGTGTCCCACCAGCTCTGTGCTCCAAGCCTCAGTATCCCCATCTGTCAATGGGGCATGATGGCCCGCCACACCCAGCTCACAGGGTAGGATCATGAACATTAGAGAGCTCTGAGAGCTACTGTCCGAATGCCAGAGACTGTCGAGGACTCGGAGGGAGAGCCAGGCTGCTGCAGGGCCGTGGGGACGAGAGCCCCAGTCAGATCCCTCAGAGCTGGAGCCACACCTGCCCTCCTGCAGGCCCTGCGGCAGCCCCAGGCTGTCAGTTGGGCTCAGTACGCTCTCTCACCAGCCAATGGGCTGGGGCGACCAGGAGCAGGTCACACAGCCTATTTCCTGTTTTCAAACCGGGAACTGAGCAAAGCGGCAGCCGCTCGACTGCTTGCCCCGAGCCCGGAACGGAGAGCCGAAGGGGGCCATGTGACGCCCTCCGGACCCCTGGACACGCACAGGGCCAGAGGCCTCAGGTCAGTGTTCCATCCCAAGCTCAGTGGGCCTCTGCGCCCCCTCCTCCTGGGACCCTCCCTCAGTACCTGTTGGGGGCAGGGTGGGACAGAGAAGGGCTGGTGACAGCCTCTATATGCAGGGCTCTCCTTAGCACAGGGGCAGAGCAGGGACAGCTCCTTGACCCTCCATCGCCTCAACTCCTTTTGATGTGCCAGGCGCTTCTACCTCCCCTCGTGAGCCTGGGACTAACTCGCCACACCCGTGTTTCTCAAAAAGTGTTGCCAGGGAACCCCTGTATAAGCAGAGCCCTGGGGGATGTGTGCAAAATGCAGACCCCAGGGCCCACCCCAGACCTGCTAGATTGGACTCTCCGGTGTTGGGAGCCAGGAAATCTGCTTTGCACAAGCCCCCAGCACCCCCCACCCTGACGCACATCTGGGAGCATGCCCATCCAACGTCCAGGATCTCTGTCTCCCAGGTCGGGCCAGGGAGCTTTACTCTGCTTCACTGGAGTCTCACCCCCAATGGAAAGTCCTCTGCTGCCCCCTCGGGAAGGTGGCATGGGTTCTGAAGGTGGCCCTGTGTGCCCATCAGAAGAAGGACTGGACAGGGCAGGTGGCCCTTGGAGGGAGGGGTGATGCTCAGGGCACCTGGAAGGGAAGGAGCAGAATGACTGCACATGGAGATGGACGGTGGGGGGCTGGGAAGCTGCTCTGTCCCCTGGACCAAGGACAGGCCCCCGAGCCAACAGCACCAACACTTGCAGTATTTTGTTGTCAAGTCTAGAAACCTTTGCTACACAGGGTGTGGAGAGGGGAGGGGAGGGGAGAGCCCACAGAACCCCTGTGGAGCTGTCCCCAAAGAGCATTCGGAGTGACAGGATCACTTTCCCCATTTCAAAGATGAGGAAACTGAGGCCTAGAGAGGAACAGGAAGCTACCTAAGCCTGCATGGGTGCACCAGTGCACGACTCTCTCCTCCCCACTCCTCTGTAGTGGGTGACTCCCAGCCGATCCCACAAGAGAGAACGCAAGGGAGCTGGCTTTGGCTGCTGGATTTGATTTTTATTCTCTGCCCTGGGTTCATGCTCAGCTTTCCCAGGTCTTTACTGGAATGTCCAGCCAAGGCCCTCGCCGCACAGGGTCTCTGGGCAAACAGAGCCCCGCCTCTGACCTGGCACCAGCTGCCTGATCAGAACATAAGAGCCGGAAGGCTGGGCCCATTGGGGCCAATGGCACCTGCCATCACCCATTTTACAGATGAGCTAACTGAGGCAGGTGCATAGGCGTGCCCACAGGAAACACTGGGCCCCCAAGAATCTCAGCCACCAAGAGTCCAACAGGTGAGAGAGCGTGTGGACGGGCTATCTTGCCTCGGCACCTACCAGGCACCTACCAGCCTGTCCCTAGCCATCCATCATCTTGTCAGCGGGACAGGGCTTGTGGCCACACTTCTCAGGTGGAGAAATATTAAACACCTTGCCTGTGGACACACAGGTAAACAGGATGGAAGGCCTGACTCCTTAAGGAAGACGAGAGAGAAATGAGGTATGCCAGCTATAGCATGCTCAAACACGTACAGCCCTGGGCCCGCCATGCCCCTGCTCTCTGCCTCAGTTTCCCAACTGCATAAGGTGAGGTTGGACGGTCAGTCCCCGAGCCACCACTGGACAACTACACCAAGCCACCTGGAGAATGCCCCAGGGTTCCCTTCACCTGACACAGCAAGGGCCGCCCCCGGAAGCACAGGCTCCTGGCCCCAGCCGATGTCACCTCTCCCCAGGCAGGCCGACTCCAGGAGGCCCTCACCCCTGGAGTGGGGACGGGTTCTGACCACAGCCAGGGACAGGGCTAGCACTGTTCGAGCGGCAGGGGCCCCACCTCCCCCTGGGCCATAGTCAGCAGAGGGTTCAGCCTGGGCCTGGAATCCCACAGACCAGAGTCGGAGTTCCAGCTCCGCTCCTCCTCCCACTTGCAGCCCTCTCAGATTCTGTTAAGAAGGACGTAAGGTCTCTTGCACCCTCTTATTTTGAATTTCTGTGCCTAAGTGGCACCCCAGCTACTCACGACGTCAGCTCCATCCGAGCTAATGTTTCAATTGTCCCTTTTTCTAATTTGTCTCAGACATTTTAAATTCTATTCCAACTTACACCTTACTTTAGAGTCATTTATTTCTCAACGCCTCTGTCACATGTCAGATACTAACAGAGGGACTGTGAGGCAGTGCCTGGTGTGTGTGGGGCCCTGAGCTGATGCTTTACGTGGCCTCCTGATTTAACCCCACCAGCTCATGAACGTGGTTCTGTTTTTATGCCCCTTTTTAGGAAACTGAGGCACAGGGAAGTTAACTAACTTGCCAGGCCCCAGGTCATCTCGTTCACTTATCTGGGTCACAGACAGTTACTGCACAAACTGATGCCAGGACTCCGGCTGCCCCCCGCCAGAGGTGGAGAGGACGCTGAGGTCAGACCCGCCTGTGTCTGTGTCTAGACCACCACTTACTGGCTCTTGACCGTGGGCAACTCCAAGTCTCAGTTCCTTTACCATAATGAAGATTACAAATTCCAACCGCACACGGATTCAGATTAAGTGAGCGAATGGGTGTTGAGAGCAGCGCGCACAGCCTGGCACGAAGGGAACATCTGGCTTTGCTCGTTGGCACACCCACCTGCCAGGGGACCTCAGGCTAAACCTCAGTTTCCTCATCTGTGACCCGGAGTCGTGGCAGATTTTTGTGGGTGTTAAATAAGATAGTGGATGTGAGGAACCCAAGTGCGTATGAAGTGGGTGTAACTAGTGGTCAGTAAATGTCGCTTAGAGATAGAGAGGGAGGTGGGGAAGAGGCATGCCAGTATCCCTGCTTTGGACACAGATTCATTTACACACGTAATATAAAGTGGAGTATTAGGACGTTTTTCTGGACAAGGCAGCATCTTTCTCCCAAGTAATCACCAAAGCCATTACCTGTGCTTGAAATCACCTCATTTAAAGTTCAGAGCAACTCGATAGCACAAGGATCCTAACAAGAGGAGGATATGCTCAGCCTTGGAGTGATCAGTCCAGCAAAGGGCCAGACCCAGGCTTGGCATCTGGCAGTTGGGTGCACAGCTAGGTGGGCAGTGGAGGGTCGGCAGTGGGGACCGTGACATGGATCCTGGGCACCCCAGGACCCACCAGGAACCCCAGTGTGAGTGGGCACTCACTGTTCTCTCTTGTCCCCTAGGCAGCCTTGGAGTATGGCAAGCCCTGAGCACCCTGGGAGCCCTGGATGGATGGGACCCAGAGCCCAGTGCACAGCAGGGACCAAGCCAGAACCATCAGCCACCGGCCCAGACCTCCCATGTCCAGGACCTGAAGGGCACTTAGGTGGGCTGGAGGCTTGGGGCGTGGTCAGGGGAGAGAGGTCTGAAGACATGTGAAATACAAATGTGGTACTTCAAGGATGCCACAGGAGAGCGGGGCAGCTATCCTAACCTGGGTTATCCCTACATAGACGCTGAGACAAGGATTTGGGGCAAGCGGTTTACCTGGGAGATGATCGCAGGAGGAATGGCAGGGGAGTGGAAGTGAAGAAAGGAAGGGCAGGAAGCCAGAATAGGGTGTCCATAAACAGATTACTGCTGTGGGCAACTGGGGCTCCGTCCCAACAGGGGTCCTCTGGGAGACTGTTGGAACAGACTGCAGGATTGTCCCATCCGAGAGGCAAGGAGGCCAGGCTGTCACCCACCAGTCCCATCCCTCATTGGCTGAGGAATGCTCTGGAACGTGCTGCTATGGCCTGAGAAAGCCCACTGGGTGACAGTGGACAGTCATAGGTGCTTCCCGTAGGAAGCCAGTGAGATGTTCCAGCATAGGGAGTGCCAGGGCGCCAAGGCCCGGCTCTGACGGCATCCACTATAGCGCCATCTCCTGGAGCAAAGCTCTACTCAGTCACGTATTTTTTTATTCGTGCCATCGTGCAAGACGTGCCCACTGAACGCCTGCTCTTCCTGGCCCTGTGCAAGGCCCTGGGGAAACAGGAGCAAATCAAACACTGTGCTGGCCCTTGAGTTTGCTAGGGAGACAGATGTACACATCCGTGGTGAAAAATCCTCTGTGAAAAATAATTGGAGATGCCACAGAAACGGCTATAGGGACAAGTGGGAGGCTCTTACCCTAACGCCGAGGGGCAGCTGAAGTGACATGTGGGCTGGGTCTTGAAGGACACGTTGGAGAAGGGCTGCTGGGACCCATATCCCTTGAAATAAAATGCACAATGATTTGTGCGTTTTTGGTGGGGAAGGATTCTAATCTTTCCCAAGATTCTCAGAATGGTCCAGGGCTCAAGTGAGGTTCAAGAAACACTGTTCGTTTTCCAGGTGGGGAAAGAGGAGGATTGCATTTATGGCAGGAGTGGCAAGTGCAAGAAAAAGCACAGAATGTGGGAAATGAGATGAGAGAGTTAGGAGGGGCCAGCCCGGCTGAACCTGGAGCCCAGCCCCCTCACAGCCTCTCCACCAGTAGGTGATGTGTGCTCAGGGGGCCCAGTGACAACGGGGACAGGAATGAACAAGCCACAGTCCCTGCTTGTAGGGAGCATGGGGTTTCACAGGGGCCAATCTGCAGGCCGGAAGTGGACGATGCAACACAAACACACTGCTTTTCACCACCAAGAAGCCACTCGGGGATCATGAACTCTCTGAGGTTGTCCGTGGTGGGATGGGTTCAGCCAGGTTGGGCAAAGGGGTTGGCTGATGCCTGACCGAGCCTGTAAAGGGCGGATGGGAGAGGGGGATATTCACAGCTCTTGCAGACTCTGACGTCCCCTCTCAGAGACCCAGCCATCTCCCCAAGCCCTTGGCCCCAGAGTGCACTGACCTGACGCTCTCCTTCCAGATGCCTGTAGCAGCCCCAGCTCCAACTCCAGCATGACCACGCGGGAGCTGCAGGAATACTGGCGGAGCGAGAAGGGCTGCTGGAGGCGCGTCAGACTGCTCTTTGAGATCAACTCTGCCCGCATCGAGGAGAGGAAGGTCTCCAAGTTCGTGGTAAGCGGAAACTAGGAAACGACGGAGTGCCTTCCATCGCCTCCTTCCTGGCCCTGGGTCTCAGCTTCCCCAGCCGTGGAATGGGTTGGGGCACTGTAACTCACAGAGCTCTTATGAAGAAAAGGGTCAAAAAGCGAGAGAGTTCACGCTCTGCACTGTGCTGGGTACCGCGAGGAGTGGGGGGGGGGGTGGTCACGTCCCTGACCCTAAGAGGGAGCCATCAACCCCATGTCGTCCAGTGCTAGTCTTCTGGCTCCCTCCTTCACTGTCTGTGCCACATCCCTCTATCATTTATGTTACTATTTACCTAATCTTTTTCTTTAAATTGGATCACTTTTTAAAAACGCTAAATATATTTATTTCAAAGGGTTTTCCTTACGTGGAAAACCAGCACCACGTGGCGTAAAGAAAAGGTGAGCACGAAAAGAAACGGAGAGCGAAGCGCTGGTGTTCGATTCCGGCTGCTGCCCTGGCTGCTGGGAAGCTCTGTGTTGGGGGCTGCTCTCTGTGGCCTGTGGTGGGGAGATCTCAACACTACAGAAGAGCCATGCTCAGCCCCCGCCCCATAACTGGGACTGGAATAATCACAATAGCTGACGCTGAGTGCGGACTGCGCGCTGGGCTGTCCCACCTGGTTTCAGTGCATTCACTTGTTTAATCTTCACCCGTGACGTACTGTTACTGTCCTCATTTTATAGATGAGAAAACTTAGGCTCAGAGAGGTTAAATTACCTGCCTAAGACCACACAGCTAGACGGAGGTGGAGCTGAATTCCAATCCAGGCAATCTGTGCCCTTAACCAGTATTCTCTTGAAAGAGAATTGAAATGGAGTAATTTTCTTACTATATAAGATCACTGCCAGTATACCACCTACAACCCTCTCCCAAGTGTCCCCTACGTGGGACACACGGATCTAATCCACGTTCAGGTCTAACACCAGCTCAGGAAACTGAGGCCCAGTTTTGACTATGGAAAGGAGCGCCCCAGGTCCCCCGTCCCTCTCCCCGGAGACGCCTCCTGTCTCTGTGCGGTTATTCTCGGGCTGACTCTTGTCGCGATTCACTTCATAGCTCAGCTGATGGCGATGGCGCTTGAACACAGAATTGCACACGACCGGAACCCATTGTCAGGCTATGCCTTGAATTACGGTCACCATTGTTTTTATTCGCCAGAGCTCTCTCTGTCCATTAAAACCCTCCGTTCGGACGTCCTCAAACGCGCCCCCTCTTTGCTCCACAGATGTACCAGATCGTCGTCATCCAGACAGGGAGCTTTGACAGCAACAAAGCCGTCCTGGAACGGCGCTATTCAGACTTCGAGACGCTCCAAAAGAACCTCCTCAAGACTTTCAGGGAAGAGATCGAAGACGTCGTCTTCCCCAAAAAGCACCTGGTGGGGAACTTCACGGAGGGCATGATCTCCGAGCGCAAGCTGGCCCTCAAGGAGTACCTGAGCGGGCTCTACGCCATCCGCGGCGTCCGCAGGTCCCGGGAGTTCATCGACTTCCTCACGCGGCCCGAGCTGAAGGAGGCCTTCGGCTGCCTGCGGGCCGGCCAGTACGCCCGGGCCCTGGACGTCCTGGCGCGCGTGCTGCCGCTGCAGGAGAAGCTCACGGCCCACTGCCCCGCCGCGCTCGTCCCGTCGCTCTGCGCCGTGCTGCTGTGCCACCGGGACCTCGAGCGCCCCGCGGAGGCCTTCGCGGCCGGCGAGAGGGCGCTCCGGTGCCTGCAGGCCCGGGAGGGCCACCGCTACTACGCGCCCCTGCTGGACGCCATGATCCGCCTGGCCTATGCGCTGGGCAAGGACTTCGTGTCGCTGCAGGAGAGACTGGAGGAGAGCCAGCTTCGGAAGCCCACCACGCGGGGCTTCACCCTGAAGGAACTCACCGTCCGAGAGTACCTGTACTGAGCGCTCTGGCGGGGTGGCCGGGCTGCGGGATCACCGTTGCCAGGTGGCTGCTCGGGGTTCATTTTCAACGGGGAGAGCCACTTTGGGCTCTAACTTGCTGGGTGACTTTGGACAAGCCCCTCCTCTAGTCCCCCACATGTGTTGAGCATCCTTGGAAGCCTCTGCTTGTGTCCTGTGTCCCCTAGATGTCAGGTCCACTTCGTCTCAAAACCACAAACCTGCCAAAACACCGGAGAGTAATATCCATCTTACTGGTGTTTGGTAGGTAGCTGGAGGAGGGGTTGACACTGCACACCGTGGACAAAGTGTGATCCCTTTCCTCTCAGACAGCTCTCCCCAGCTGTCCTGAGTCTTTTCTCTCTGCTCTCCCCACCCCCATGTTGCTTACAAATATTCCACCATTATCCTAAGTATTCTAGCTCCTCCCCCTTAGCGCGTAGACCCAGCTCAGCAAAACAGAAGCTCACCTACTGCTCCTCTGCCCCAGGCTGGTGTGTACGCCATCCTTTGAGGGGCGGGAGGATCCTGGGCTGGAACACAACCATGCTGGAAGATTCTGTGACAGAAGGCATTTTCAGCAAGGGAAGTTGCCCACGATTAGAGAAATTGTTAGGATCTAATCGTTAGGTTCAGATGATATAACTCACAGGCTAGGGGTGGGTTTTCATTTATAAGGCAACTGTCCCTCGAATGGGCTCCCTGGGTTGTGCAGACATGGCCCTGAAGGGAGGCAGGGGAAGATACTCAATGGGGCCCCTGGGTAGAAAGAGATTGAAAGCGCCACACCTCCCCATTTGAGGGACAGCGTTCTTGGGACCTGTCCGATGGATTGGGATACTCTTGATGGAAGTCTGCAGTCAGGAAAGGATACCAAGGGCCCCCAAGTGAAGAGGAGTCTGGACCAATGACCTGGGTTCAACACGGGGCCTGGAGCTGATGGCACAGGCTGAATTGGGCCCAATATGTGTTTCAGGCCAGGCTGAGCTATGCAGGGGGAACTGGAGAGGCTGTAACATGGGAGCCTGAATGTGGGCACCGCTTTGGCCGTTGAGTGGATCTGGCTCAGCAAAGGGATCACCCAGGAGTGGATAAGCATTCACTAAACTGCACCAGAATGTGTCCCACGGCGACACCACGTGGCGACAAGGGGAGTGGCCCAGGCAGGCCCTGTCCTGGGGGTCAGTGACAGGCTGACACCTTTGGACGAAGAAAGCCTTCAAGTCGCTCAGTCTACTCCAGCAGGAGGACACTTCAAGTGGGAGATATCGGACCTCTTGAAAACTGGGCGTGTGGGAAATTAAAGTGTGAAATGGAAAGCGAAAGAGCTGTGGCTCTATTTGTAATGGTGAAGAAGATCATACTGGTGTTACAAGTTATTCCATCAAATATAACACGCTATCGACTGTTAGATGCACCAAATATTCGCTAAGAAAGAAAAAATGCCCAACACTCAGAGTTTACTAGGAGATTCCAGCAAAAAGCTGGGAGACCAAAGAGTTAGCACCCCACCCCACCCCCCACACCGTAAGGGTGAATGTGGAATAAACTGGCTACATAGAAAGTGACAATGAGGAAACTTGCATGAATCAGACTTGGCCCTGGGTGGAGGGTAGGGAATCTCCTCCTAGAATGTGAAATGCAAAGTTTGGGGTCTGGATACACACAGTGTGGGCCAAAATACCTCAAGCGGAGAGGTGACATGAAAATGGTTTCAGGTGGAGGTCCAGGTACCCGTCACTGCAAAAGCGAATTCTCTCTGAAGGAGGTCAGCACTGATCCAGGCCAGTGGAGAGGGTAAGGTGCTGCTGAGTTCAGAGGTGCTAAGACGTGGGGGGAAAATGTGCATCTCAAAATCACATATATATATGGGGGGCGGGATGGAGAGAGAATTTTTGAAAACCTATTTGGGGTAGAAAGGACCAAGAAAATCACATTGGTGAGTTCCCCATCAGGACCCCTAAAGAAGGGTTGGCTCCCCACACAGCGCACAGGGAATGGACTTATTCTGCTTCCTGAAAAGGGACTGCCCACACAGGGCAGCTCCACGGCTCCCTCCTTGACCCTTCTTGGTGACACTGGAGGCTGCCCTCCCAGTTCGTCAGAAGGCCTTGGCCTGTGGGTCCGCTGGTGTTTCTTCCGGTCACACACACTGTGTCTTCATCCACTACAGGTGTCTGACGGCCGGGGATGACCCGCGCTGGCCATCTCCTCCTGGCATGTCTCATTTGCTGCAGAAGTCAGAGACCCACCCATTTCTTGGGCTCCTGGAACACGTCCTTGAATTCCTCAAGCCCCCTCCTCCAGGAAGCTTTCCTTGTGGCCCACCATGACCCCACCAGGGTAGCCCACTTCCCTGTTTGCCTGGGTCCCCTCCATCCCCACCTGTATTGCTTAGTCTGTGTTTCCAGAGGACTTTGGCAGCTGGGTGGTGGCAGCTGGGACTGGACCCTCTTCTCCTATTTCTCAAAAGCTGAGCCCACAGGAGAGGTGAGAGTACATGACCTCAACACTCAGGGTGGGGCCTGCGAGCAGAAGCAGCAGCATCACCTGGAACCTGTTAGAAATGCAGACCTTCAGGCCCCACCCCAGACCTGGTGCATCAGCATCTACACGTCAACAAGACGCCCCCCGCCCCTGCCCCTTCACAAGTGATTCCTATGTAGGTTCAAGTTGGAGAAGCCCGGCTTTGACTTGAAGGTGCCCTGATGACAATCATCGCAGAGCCTGGGCAGCCTGCTGTGCGGGTCCCTCCCTGCCCCGTCTTCCCCCATGCATGCGCCCTGGCCCGGCCTGGGGGCTCTAGGTGGAGCACGATGCCAGCCTCACCCACACCCAAGAACCCGCTCTGGGCCCTCGGCCCCGGCGCCTGGTGGGGGCTTGTGCAGACGAAGGCCTGTTCTAGCAGCCGCTCCCTACTGCCGGCCGGGACGCAGAGCCCCGAGGTCTCCCCTGTGGACGGGATTAGGCATCCATGTGACACCCCCGTGCCTCAGATGCTAGCAGGTCTCTAACCCCCAAGCCAGGATGGGAAAGCGGCACTGCCAGAGGCTGCCCGTGTGCTAAACACCAGAGCTCGCCAGCACTTTCAGAGCCCCACAGTGTGTCAGGGCTTTCCTCATCACTGCCCGTCCAGCCTGGCTCGGGAGATGTTCTTATCCCATGCAAGAGACCAGGACACAGACACCCTGAGAGGTTAAGCGACTTGCCCAAGGTCACACAGCTAACAACGGGGAGAGCAGGAAATTAAGCGCAGGCCTGTGTGACCCCTTGCCTCTGCTTTCCTGAGCCCCGTGTTGGGGGAACAGGAGGAGAGGGCTGGGGATGTCCCTACTCCTCTCACCTTTAAGGGCCCTTAAAGTTCATTTCATTCCTCTCTGCTTACAGGTAGGGAAACTGAGACCTGGAAAGGGACTCACTGAAGGTCACACGGTGAGACAGGGACAGCTCCAGGGCCAGACCTGGGGTGTCTGCATCAGAGTGATAGGCTCTGGCAGGCAGGGCAGACAGGATAACCCCAGGTTGGAATTCCAAGAGGTCGTTGGGGGTCGCCCAGCCGGACCTGGGGTCACAGGCTCAGAACTGAGCCTAGGCAGAGGCCGGCTGCCTGCCTGCCAGGAGGCTTAGTTCAGGGTGGGCTCCAGCCCCCAACGCCTCCCTGCCCTCCCCTCTGCGCCGTTCCCTGAGGGCTGTAACCCTGAGCAGCTAAACCAGCTCCAATCCCACCTGCTGGCAGGGGAGGAGGGCTCCCCCCACAGCCCCAGCCGGCCCCCCCCAGGCTCCTCCAAACACTTCCTGTGCCCCCTGGAGCAACCACCAGAGCTGCCTTCCTGGAATCCTCTGCTCAGTCACACGCCCCCTCCCTTCGGGGCCCAACAACGCCACTACCTGTTCTATCATCCACTTGTCATTTCCCTCTTGGTAGCCTCCTTTTCCTTGTGTAAACTTATTTGAAAAGAAAACTTCCTATTACCATCCTAAATGGAGAATCAGAATTGCTATAATTAGAAGGCAGCCATAAAAATAAACACCGTGAAACCTGTCACTGTTATGACCCCTCGAGGGCCTGTGTTTGAGGTTTCCCAGGTCCTCTGTGCAGAGAGCCGGACACGAGGGTTAGGGTCCTATTCTCACCACGCTGAGCCTCCTCTTGGATTCTCAGGACTGGAAAACATGCAAAAGGAAACAAGATTCCGACAGGGTCATCCGATGCTGTCTGTGCCTGGTCCCCGACATCTGCTCCTCGGCCCCCTGGCCCTGGTCCCCCCATCCCCAAGCCCTGTACTAGCCCTGCTTGCTCCCCAGCCCCTTGGTCACGGGCCTGGTTTGGGCTTTGATTGACATCGCTGCTTTCAACTCCCCAGTTAAGAGGTAGTGCCGGACTCCAGCTCCTGTCACACACCCTGACACCAGGTAAGACCCCCAAACGGAGGGGGGGTTCTGGGTCTGCCAAAGCCTGAATGTGCAGCATGTCCTCTGACTGGTGTCACTGTGTCCCCCCCATAAGAGCAAGAGAATGCCCCTCCCCCGAAGAGGCCCCGCCTGAGCCCCACCCTCAGTCAGCACCCAGAATAGGCTTCTCACCAGCCACATCCACCTGTCTACTCATGGTCTCATTTTCTCAGTAAACAACAATTGATGATGCTCCTTCTATGTGCCAGATCCTGGAAAAAAATAGGGACACAGCGGCGAACAGGACAGACTCAGTCCTTGTCCTCATCAAGGTGACATGTTAGAAGGGAGCCACTCGAAGGGCAAAGGGAAGCTGGGACAGAATGGTCTCCCTCAGCCAGATGGTCAGGGCAGGCTTCCTGGAGGAGGGGGTGTCTAAGGGAGCCACAGGGGAGCCTAAGGAGGCAGCACAGGGCTGTGCGGAGGGGAGGATTTTAGGCAGAGGGAAAGCAGAAGCACAACCCCGAGGCAGGAACCTTCTCCATCCCTGGGGACCCAGGACTGGGCCAGCGCCTCCCTGATGTGCCACCTGCTGTGCCCACCGAGAGGAAGGTTCCAGGTGCTGACAGAAAGACTTCAGTAACCGGCTCGGCTCGTTGCAAAGTGAACGAGCTGGGGAGCTTGCATTTAGGGCACGCAGACCCTTTGGTCACAAGCGACAGAAAGCCAGGGTAATCTGACAAGGGAGGACTTGATTATCTGAAAAGCCCAGGAAGGGACCAGCTTCGTGACAAGTCGGACACAAACACTCCATCCAGTGTCCCTCCCTCACTTTCACTTTCTCTCTCAGCTCTGCTTCCCTCCGCTTTGCCTTCTCTCTCCACAAGCTCTCCTCCTGGTGACCAGACGGCTGTGGCAGCACCAGGCGCACATGCTCCCTCCTCGGCAACCCCGGAGGACCCCCGCCAGGGTCCTTGTGAAGCTCTGTCTGTAGGATATGTGGGGAACACCCGCCTGTCCCCTCCTGAGGAGCCCAGGCGGGGCAGCCCCCCGCCCCGCAGGACAGCAACCACGATGAGGGGCCCAGCCTACAACACAAATAGCTCTTCATGTATTGTTTCGTAATTCGCTTTTCAAATGCTTCAGTAGACTCTTTTAGAGCAGTTTTAGTTCACAGCGAAATTGAGGGGAGGGTACAGAGATTTCCCATTAACCCCCTGCCCCTGCAGGTGCCCAGCCTTCCCCATTACCAACACCCCCACCCGAGTGGTACATTTGTTAGTCGATGAACCTACAGTGACACCTCGGTATCACCCAGAACATATGGTTTACACCAAGGTGCACCCTGGGTGCTGTACATCCTAGGGTTTGGACAAATGTATCCATCATTGACATGTGTCCACCTTTAAAATACTACACCAAGTATAATAGAATTGAAGTATGATTAGAGCATGATTAAATTGTATCTAGATATCATGAGCATTTCCTTGTAACATAAAATATTCTTCCACCTTATTTTTAATAGTTTCATTGTACTCTAATGCGTGTGCCATATTTCAACATCTTGTAATGTGCCATTTTTTCCCTTCTGCAGCAACACAGCAGCCAACTCCGTGATCCAATGTCTTTCTGGTATTTGTGCACTCTTCAGACAATTTCTAACAACGGTATTTCTGAATCATGAACACTTTTAATGATTTTGATACTATCAATTTCTCTCTCTCCAGAGAGGTGGTGCTAACTCACCCCTCCACCAGCGGAGTGTGAGAGGGGCCATTCCCTGAATCTTCCGTGATATCGAATGCTAGCACTTTTAAACTATCTCCAGTGCCATAGATGAGAAGTGGTATCCATGGTTTAATGTGCATTTCCTTGTTCCTAGTGAATGCGAACATTTTTCATAGGCTTACTTTCCTTTTTATCGTACTCAAGGTTATAAAAATGTTCCTGTTTCCCTTTCCATGGGTCATTCCTGGAGGGAGGGACCTGAGGATCTCGCCCCGCAGTTTAAAAAGCGGCCGGCAGATGGCGCTCCCGACCCGGCGGCTCCAGGAGCTCCGGCGGCTGCGCGGGAGGAAAGAAAAGGGAGGGAAATGGAGCATTTCTCCAAAAAGAAAAAGGGAAGACTGAAAAACCATTCGAAGGGGCTGGAAATAATGCCAGAGAGAAAGAGCTTTGCTGGGAGAGCGCTGGTGCTTCACGGCCTCCTTAACCGCCACCCCCCACCGCCAGTGTTGGCTGGGGTCACCGGGGGGGTCCCCACTTGGGGTTCAAGACCTCACTTCGTTTTTGCTCCCCCATCCTCTTCCCGCAGCCCAGAGACACAAAGGGGCGAGAGAGGGCCCCTCGCCGCCGCCCCTCCACCTCCTCGGCCGATCAGAAGGAAGCAAGCTAACCCCGCAACTCCTAACCCACTAGGGCACATAAAACAAGCGGCAGCGCAGAAGCTCCGGGACGCACGGGGGCCGACCCCCGGGCTGAGGTCTGACCGGCTGGCTCCTGAGGGAGGGCTTGATTAAGCCTCCCTCAGAATGGGGGAGAGGCCACTTCTCCAATATCGGGGGGATGGGGCGTGGCACCCCCAGAGGCCCTGCCACATGGCTTTCCAGGGAGGAGGGTTTGGGCGCCATGCACCCCACCAGACCCCACCTCCACCCTTTTGAGGACCCAGGTGGTGCTGGGGCTTCCCATCCATCTGCCTCCTGATTGGGGGGCGAAGGGGGCAACACCTTGACTTCTTTTCACCTTTAGACACCCTGTCTGGTCCCAGACTGTTGGTAAAGGTGGGGTGAATGAACAAGCAAATGGAAGGAAAGAAGAGGGAGAGAGGGTGGGAGGAAAAAAAAAAAAGAAATCCGCTGTGCTTGTTAGAGTGTAAATGGGTGAAACCACTAAGGAAAACCATTTGGCACCCTGTACCGAAGCTGAGCGGAGAGGACTCTATGCAGACCCCACAGGTCACTCTCAGAAACATCCCTTGTAGATAGGTGGGCAAGCACTTCACCCAAAGACAGGAACTAGAATTTCAGAGCAGGGCTACTCCCACAACATCTCCCAACTGGAAACAACCCAAATGTCCATCAGCAGTAAAACAGGTAAATTATGGTAGATTCATATGTTGGAATATTATACAGCCATGAAAACAAATGACACTTATACACCACGAGTGGATGAGTCTAACAAGCAGGACTGAGTGAAGGAAGCCAGAGAGTACAGGCTGTATGATTCCACTGAATGAAGTTCAACCAGGGGAGAAAGTCAATGATAGTGGCTGAGGATGCTTACTTAGATGGCAAAACTCCTAAAAGAAAAAAAAGCAGAAGGGGTTACTGTGCAAGTGGAGATAGTGGGAGAGTGAGGGGACATTGATGGGAGGGGGCGGTAAGGCTCCCAGCCCCCGGGGGGGGGGGCGTTCTATTCTCAGTTCTGGGTGATAGTTACAAGGGTATTTACTTTGTAGTAATTTGTTAAGCTGTACACCTATACATGTGCACTTTCTGTTTGTTACATTTTGTATTAAAAATACTTTAATAAAAGAGCGAAGCAAATATGAGCTCAATATTTATTACGCACCAAGTACCGAGGCACTCAGAATTTGAACCCGCGGCTTCTGCCCCAGCCTGTCGCCCGTGGTGCTGACCCACTGGGATGGGGTGGGTTGGGGGCGTGTGTTTACACAAACTTCAGGCTCAGACTAGTGAACAGTGCAGATGGAGATATGTCACAGCCACCCAGCTGGTGGGGTGCTCTGACTCCAGATCCACACTTTCCCTAAACCCAGGAATGGGTCATGAGAGGCGGACACTCGGGAACTATGGTCAGCTCCAGAGACAGGGAGAGCCCTGCAGGTGCCTCGTTAAATACCAGCGTGCGGTGAGTTTCGGGGGTGGCCCGAAACCTTCTTCATCGCTCTCTGACTCTGCGCCATTTGCCGTGTGACACTGCAGCTCCTCTCACTGCAGAGGCAGGGTCAGTTTCCCCCCACCTCTTGAGTCCAGGCTGTCCTGGACACTTGCTTTGGCCACTGTGTTATGGCAGAAGGGACCCTGTGCCAGTTCCCAGGCTTGGCCTCAGGAGACTGCGTGTTTCACGTGCACACTCGAGCGTCTGCCATGGTGGTGAGAAGGACGTGCCCAGGGCGTCCTCCTGGAGGAGGAGACACTCCTGGAGCAGAGCCAAGGGCAGCTCAGACCTCATGGCCGCAGCCGACTC
The DNA here is from genome assembly GCA_031878705.1 of Tapirus indicus. NCBI lineage: Eukaryota > Metazoa > Chordata > Mammalia > Perissodactyla > Tapiridae > Tapirus > Tapirus indicus. Next base: position 33,045,699 of record CM062927.1, read on the forward strand.
CCAGCCACGCGGGGAGCTCAGCCAGGATCAGCCAGCTCCCAACCAGGTGATTCGTGAACTTGAATAATAAATTGTCTCCAGCCACTGACTTTCGGGGTTTGTTATGTAGAAATGGCTAGCCGATACATCGTCTGTAGACGGCTGTGGGGTCTGGGACCTGTTGGAAGAGGTTCCTGAAAGGGGCTGCCCAGGCGGGGAGGTGGTCAGTGCCAGTCTGCCCAACACCCCTGCCTTCTCTGGATTTCCTCTGAAGCTGCAAGCAGTCTCCAGGTCAGCATTACCACTGAGGCCACTGATGCCCAGTGTGCACAGAGCACTCGTGCCGGGCCCGGTGTTCAGCCCCTCACCTGCCTCTCCCACTTCCCCCTTACGACAGCCCTGTGGGGTAGGCACCATTGCCACCCCCATTTTACAGATGAGGAGACTGAGGACAAGAGGTTAGATGACCAGCCCAAGGTCGCGTGGCTTATAAGAGAGCCGGGATCCGACTGCAGAGCCTGTGCTTTGCCCACAGGTGCCATCCCGCCTGCCCGTCCCAGCCAGCTCCCCTAGGAGCGTCTTCTCCAATCTCAGGATGCCACACCTTTGGGATCTCAAAAAAAGGCCACTGCCTCCCTCACTCACCTTCTCCTCTCCCTGGGGGCCACCCAGCTCCCCAGCACGAGGATTGTGCCCAGCAGTGACCGTGCCCCAGAAGACATGCCCCTGGAGATAAACAAGAGGCCAGTTTATGGGAAACAGTCAGCGGAAAGGACGCTTTGCAGCAACTTCTAAACAGGATGAAGTGTGTTGGAGCAGTTTGTCATTCTGATGGAGAATCTTGGAATATTTGGGTCGTAGGGGACTACAGAGCTAATCCAGTCCAAGTTTCAGACTTGTTTAAGTCACAGAATCTTCTTCAAATGAAACTTGACGTAAAAACCTAACACATGAGAGAGACCAAAGCCAGGCTTTTCAGGCTGGGGGGCCAGGGAGCTCTGCCTTGGGCCCATTTGCCGCACCCCTGGGGCTCCATGGAGCACCATTTGAGAACCACTGTGGTGGCCCAGTCTGGTCATTTTGTTGGTGGGAAGGAGTCTTAAAGTCACAGAGCACCAGAGTAGAGGAGCCAAGACTTGAACTCAGATCTCCTGCCTCCCACCCCTCAGCTTGCTCTTCTGCTCCAAGTTTTCAGGAACAAAAACCCCCGTTCCCAAAGGAGGGCATATACCTGATTGCTTTTTTCTTTCTGCTGAGGAACACTGGCCCTGGGCTAACATCCGTGCCCATCTTCCTCTACTTTATATGGGACGCTGCCACAGCATGGCTTGATAAGCGGTGTGTATGCCTGTGCCCGGGATCCGAACCTGCGAACCCTGAGCCGCTGAAGCGGAGCGCACGAACTTAACCACTACACCACCGGGCCAGCCCCCTACCTGACTTTTTTTAACATCGCTTTTTCAAAATGGTACTCTGGCTTCTCACCTAGTCACTAGGAAAGAACTATTCAGTCATCCAATGTCAGGGCCATGTTTATACTTTGTCATGTTTAGCTTGGGGTCCACTGGGATCCTGGACTCTTTTTCCTGAGATCATCTCACTTAAGTCCTCTCGCCTCCCCTCATTGCACAGCCCTTGTGCAGCCAGCTCCCTGCAGAGCAGCTACCCCCTACAGCACATCTGTCCAGAGTTTTCACAACCTCCTCCACCTCCTGGAGTGATGGACGGGCTGCAGGTGTCTGCACATGTGAGAAGATGCTCCAGAGCATTCCCCAGGTCCATGAGGAGCCAGAGAGGCCCGGGAAGGAGCTGGGGGTCAGGCATTGGTTGTCTCTGAGTTTTGCCTGCCCAGACCCTCTGGAAACAGCGTCTGGTTATTCTCCTCTGGGGAGACACCCCTCCCTGGTTCTCCATCCGTGTAGTCGGGTGGGCTGGAGCACTGACTGCCCTTGGGGCTGCTCCTCCACTTATCGGCCTCAGTTTCTCTGCTTGTAAATTGTACTAGTGTCCCAGGGATGCTGTAACAGATGAGCACAAACTGAGCGACTTAAAACAACAGAAATGTATTCCCTCACAGTTCCGGAGGCTGGAAGTCTGAAATCAAGGTGTCAGCAGGGCTGTGCTCTCTCGGAAGTTCTGGGGAGGAACCTGCACCAGGCCTCTCTCCGGGCTTCCGGTGGCTTCTGACAGCCCTTGGCGTTCCTTGATTTGCGGCTGCATCTCTCCAAACTCTGCCTCCCCCTTCATGTGACCCGTTCCCCTCCACGTGTGTCCGTGTCCACATGTCCCTCCTACGAGAACACCAGTCACTGGATCAGGGCCCACCCCATCCAGTATGAGCGCATCTTGACTCGATCACATCGGCAAAGGCCCTATTTCCAAACAAGGTCCTTCACAGGTTCCTGGGTTAGGACTTGAACATCTTTTCGGGGGACGCAGTTCAACCCACAGCAGAAGTAAAGGGTTGTACTAGGTGCCTGCCCACCTGACCTCCTGGGATTTTTTGTAATAAATGATGTTTCAAGGACTGAACCAAACGGTAGTTTATCCAGCGTCACCCCCTCTGGCCCTAGGGGTCAAGGTCTAGCCCGACCCCACGGGACCCCGCAGCACCCTGTGTGGGCCACCTTTAAAGCTTGGTTTCTACCCCCTCTCCACTGTTCGACGGTGGGGATGGGTCTGTTTCCTCCATATCGCCCCCTGGGCACCTGGGTCCACGTCTGGGCCTGAGCAGACGCCAGGCCTTGAACCCATCTGTGAATCCTTTTGGTTCGACCTCCACATATGCCCTGGCCCCACCCCCTGTGACTCCCCAGTTCCACCCTGGCCCCAGCACCATGAGCTCCGCCCTTGACAACTCGCACATCTTCCTCACTGGTCCGCCAGCTCCCCGACTTGCCTCTAAGATGCATTCTCCGCACAGTCAGAGGGACCTTTCGGAACGGGAAATGGGTCATCTCACAATCCAAACTCCTCCCCTGCCCTGCACACGCGCCTGTCCAGCCCCAGACCACTTCTCCCGCCTCATTTCTGCCCTCTCCCCTCCGCCACATGGGCGCCCTTCATCCTCAGAACCACAGACATCTTTCCAGAATCAGGCAGGGCCTTTGCTCCTAATGGTCCATCTGCTTGGAGCGCCCTTCTCACAGGAGGCTCCCCCAGGAGGCCCTCCCTGACGCCTCTCCATCTAGTGACCCCACTGATCTCTCGCCTCCTTCCATGTCTTTCTTTAGTAGCCCATCTCCCCGTGAGAAATCGTCTTGCGGTCTACTCGCCATCTCTCTCCCCTGCCGAGTGTGAGTCCCTTTGGGACTCGGCTCACAGGTACTCGCCCTTGGTACCTAGAGGAGTGTCTAGCAGGGCCGGTGTCAGGGTGGCTGACCTCTGCAGTCACAAGGGCCCCATGCCTAGGAGGGCCCCATGCTTGGTTTAATGTTCTACTGTCACTGTCTTGAAATTCTCAACACTTTGTGAACAAGGGTCCCACGCTTTCATTTAGCACCAGGCACCCGGCAGGTAGAAGACACTGGGCGACAACTATTGAATGGTGCCACAGCATCCCTTTCGCGAGGCAGACTCTACGCCTTGCCCTCCCCCCCAAATCTCCTTCTGAGAGCTGAGACAGGACCCCCTCCCCCAAGCTTAAGCAGAGCAGCAGAAAGGGGAGGGTTGTCTGAGAGGAGGGTGGGGAGTGGGAAAGAGATGAGCCCACACCTCAGTCCCCACCTCTGTCCCTGGGCCCCTGAAGACGCCTCAGAAGCAGCAGCAGAGCCCCGGGGCCAGGAGAGGCTGTGAGGCTGGGCAAAGGGGGAGACAGGCTGAAGGGACCTCCCTGCCCTTCCCCCCACTCAGGAACTGACCCTCACTCAGCGGGGCCCCAGGAGGGGCCTCCCGTTCCTCGGCTCCAGCCCATCCCAGTGCGGGGTGCAGCCCGCCCAGTCCTTTCCACTGCCTGAACCCCAGAGTGAGATGCCAGTCCCCTCTCTCTCACGATTACAGCCAGGAGAAAGCCCCCCCAGACACCTCCCTCGCTCTTGCCCTTCTCCCTTTTGACCAAAGAGGGAGCTGGCCTCCTCCGCTGCCCCCGGAGGCGGGGGCAACAGTATGTGGCCAGAACTTAATGACATGTTGCTTTTCACTGTATTAATTTTTATGGTTATTTTTCTTATTACAGACATGATGCTATTTTGTTTTCTCATTTATTGTGGTGACATTGATGTTCTTTATTAAATTAAATGCATTTAAGTCAAGAAGAGGGGTCTTTGTAAACAACGGCCCGGTGATGGTGGATGTGGCAGAAGTTGCCGGGGGGTCCTGAGAGAAAGAAGAGGGGGATTCTGAATTCTGGTCCAGGCCCTGGTACAGAATGGACACTGACTTAAGGCAAGGTGCCCCTGGGAGAGGAGCTGGTCTTCCAAGAGCCGGGGCCACAGACGCTTCAGATCAGTGGTTCTCAAAGTGTGGTCTCCGGGCCAGCAGCAGCATCACCTGGGAACTTGCTAGAAATGCAGATTCTCAGACCCTGCCTCAGAGGTACTGAATCAGAAACCGGGGGTGGGGCACGCAATCCAAGTTTTAACAAGCCCTCCAGGGGATTCTGCTGCTGAATGAAGCGTGGGTACCACCGGTTTACACATTTCAATAAATTAAATGTGCTCAGTGAACAGAGCAAATTCTTCACCATTGAGAAGAGATGTGGGGAGCCCAGAGATTTCCCGTTCACAAGTGTCTCGGGGACCCTCAGCAGCTATGGAGGCTGCTACAGGGACGCCCGTGCCTCTCCCACAGGCCCACACCAAGCTAGGTGGCAAGGCAAGGGACAGCCATCCCCTCGAGTCTCTCTAAGCCCATCTGCCTTGGCCCCTGCCGGGCCCAGCACGCAGAGGGGGAGACGGCCCCCAGGCGTGAGTGTCAGGCGGGGGTTGACCAGATGAACTTTAGCCTGCTGAGCTGGGACCAGGTGCCAGCTGGACCCCTGACTGCCACCCTGTCCCTAACTCCAGTTCAGGAACAAGGAGTAGGAGTCAGGACAAGACTGGGTGAGCAAACTCGCCCGGCGTCTCCGCAGGTTAACACAGCGCAGCTTCCTTTCCTGTTCGCACACCGTCCGGAGCGAGGCGGGCAACTTCCCAGGATGTTTTTCTTCTGTGCAGTGTCCCAGCAAACCAGGCTGCTTCACTCCTGCAGCTCTGCCATCTCAGTACAAAGTTTTAGGGGCAGAGAGAACTGGGAGGACACAGGCCAGAACCGGCCTCGTGGCCTCGTGTAGCTGGAGGGGGCTGGGACAGGTGGAGACGCCCCGGGGAGCTGGTGGTCAGTAGAAACCTCTGCTCTCTACTTGTTGGACACCCCCAGCTGTGGTTCATCCTGCCACCTCCCAGGGGATCAGTCATTCCCTCACAGGACACCTACTAAGGACTGACCTAGAGCCGGGCACCCTGTGCAGTGTTGGGTCCACCACCGCGAACAGGACAGACATGGTCCCAGTCCTTCAGGAGCTCACAGCAGGGGATGCAGGGGTGGTGGAAGATGAAGCAGACCCTCACCAAAGTCCCCCAAGTGTCATTTCTGTGTCCCCCCTTTGCTGCAGCATCACCATCCTTCCTGACTCACCAAGTTTAGTCTGCTCTCAACCCTTGAAGGAGCCTCAGTTTCCTCATCTGCATAACGGGGACAATAAGAGACTAACGGACGTCACCAATAATCACGAGAAAAGCGAGTCTCAGATTAGTGGAGCCTCGCAGCCAGGGCCAGTGGAGCCAGGATTCAAATGCCATCCAGCCGATTCCTGGCCCTCCCCCCTGCCCCGGTGAGTGGCCCCTTCAGAGTGTCCCTCAGCCTTTTAAGCTTTCTATAAAGAGGGGATCCGAGGGCCCAGGCTTCCAGCCCAAGGTTAGCCGGGCCTGGCCTCCAGCCACCTCGGCCCCCTGAAGACAACTTGAGCAAGCCCAGCCTGACCTCTGAGGCATCTCTGGAACAGCCCCTGGTTCAGGGTGTTCTGGGAGGGCCACAGCAGCTCTCCTGCCCCCCGGGACGCAGACAGGGCCAGCTCCAAGCCCCTCGCCCCCCACCGCCCTTTTTCCAGACTTAGATGTGGTTGCAAAGCTTGCCACGGGGCCGGGAAGGCCGCCACCACCACCATTAGAAACCTGATCCCCGGCCGCTGATTAAGACCAGGAGGGGTTTTCATCAGCCGGGGCCATATGCTGTTTAACTGGAGATGAAAGCACAAGCGATAAGCATCAGCTTAGAAAGGATGTCGTTAAAGGAAGAGCAGAACAGCAAGTGGCATCTTGTATCACTACAGCAGCCCCTCACAGAGCTTCGAGGACCATCTGGGCCCTGTCTGTATTGTGCGGCACTCGTGGTGTCATCGTGTTTGACAACAGCTCCTGAGCCCACGCCACACTAAACTTCTCAATACACAATTAATGCCTATTAATTATAGTTTTCAAGCCGGCAAAATGACCCTTTATTAACTTAATCGCCTCTTCTATTTTATCGGGAAATTGTATTCTCTCTTTTCGTAACCCTGCACCTGAATCCACCCGTGGGCGTGGGCGAGTGGCATGTGATGCTCAGCTGACTGTTTACGGAAGGCCCGCCTGCCCTCTGGCCATCTCGACACCCCTCCACCCCACCCTCACCTGCCACCCCACCCTCGGCCACGACCCGGGAAGACAGTGAGGCCTCCAGAGCATTCGCCGGGTTGTCCGAGCAGGTGTGGAGTCTGGGGATGGCGGTGGGAGTGAGTCCAGGGCAGCTGCCACCCATGGAAGCTGGTCAAGCTGGACCCCGGGTTGCATCTGAATCGGGGGGGGGTGACACGGAGTCATCGCCTTCCGCATCACTTTCGACTGTGTGCGGCCTTCTCTTCCCCAGGGCAGCCCTGGAGCCCGCCCTCCCAGCTCACACCAGCCAGTGACTTACGGTGTCATTAACCCCACTGCACAGATGGGAAAACTAACACCCACAAAGGGGAAATGACTCCCTCAAGACGGCGGAGCAAACGCGCAGCCAAGCTGGCACTCAGGCTCAGTCCATCTAACTCCCCAGGAGCGGCCTCCCGTTGAGTTCGGACGTGTGACAGATGGTGATATGGTCCAGCGGACTTTCATCCCCCTCCCCCTCAGCGTGGAGCATGCTCTCCTGCCCCACTGCCTTTGGGCGCGGCCGTGTGACCTGTTTCAGCCAACGGGATGGGAGACGTGATGCTCCCGTGGGGCACGGGTGGTCGGGAGATCTCAGGGAAGGAAGGGGGGCGGGAGGGCAGGGGAGAGAGAGAGAGAGAATGCCACAGGCCACGAGCTCTGCCATCTGACTGGCTCAGATGCCTTAGAGAAATCACACAAGCTCCCGGCCTTACCTTCCTCCTCTGTAAAATGGACGCGGCAGAAAACCCAGAAAGTCGCTGTGAGGGCTCAACAGGCAGTGCTTTGCCTAAAGGGCCGCTTTGCCTCCAGCGGGATTTTGGCCCCGTGGCTTCTCGGAGGGCCCAGAGCAAGGGGGGGGCCGCTCCCTCAACCCGCTCTGGGAGTCCGCAGCCGGCTAGACTCTGCTGAAGCCCCGTTACAGCCTTCTGCGAAGGCAAAGCTTCTCCGCGCTCCCGCCCTCCGTTCCAGCTGGGCTTCCATAGCCTCGTTAGAAGCCCTAGCACCTCGCCTTGTCTGTGCCTTAAAGTGGGTCACAGCCGGCAGGGAGAACAGAGAAGCGGTTGTGATGTGGGGGACGTGCGGGAGGCCCATGAGGGGCCTCTACCCCAGCCCTGGGGGTCAGGGAGGGCTTCCTGGAGGAACCGGTCTCGAAGGAGGAGTGGGGCAGGTGCACCCCAGACCCAGGGCCACCTGCAGCTTCTGCTGTGGCTCCCAGGGACAGTCCAGCAAGCACAGACTCACCTTACAGGGCAGAATCATATCTCGTGCTGTCCCTCGTCCCCCTGCAAGTTCCCAGGGCCTCCTCCAGCGCTGCAGGAGCCCGCTGGCAGGCACACGGGCCGGACGTGGAAAAGGGTGGGACCGGCGGACACACACTCCAGCCTTGCGCCCTGCAGATGGACACCCCCGGAGCTCTCTGTACACATCCCCGAGGCCTCCAGCAGCAACCTTGACAACACACCTCATGTCAGCTTGTCCCCTTCCCTCCCACTGTCCTCTCCCTCCCTCCTCTTCCCGGTGTCGCTCTAGCAGAGCACCAGCTGCCCCATGTCCTTGTCTCAGGCTCTGCCCAAGGGAACCCGGGCTAAGACGAGGGGCAAGAACAGGCTTTGCAGGGAGAAGGAGCAGCATCTTCTGGGATGGAAGGGGAAGCAGAGGCCTCCTGTTCAAGGACCATCAGCTGTGGCAGGGCAGAGAGGGAAGGTAGAAAGTGACGGGAGGTGAGGCGAGAAGTGGGCAGGGCCAGCCCCCCGAGGGCCTGGACCGCTGGGTTGGGAGTTGGGCCCTTGTCCCGAGGGCAACGGGATGGGTTTGCAGCAGGGAAGTGGCCTGGTCAGATTGGTGTTTGAAAAAGCGCATTCTATGTGCAACGTGGGGACCGCGGGTGGGAGCAGTGCTGGAAGAAGAGGTGGCCGGGCCAGGGGACAGCTGCCGGGCGCTCCACCAGGGTCAGTGTGGCTGGGAGCGAGGGGTTGGGTAGAGGTGAGTCCTCCTGAGGATGTGAAACCAAATGGTTTATTTATCACCCCTAACCCAATGGTTAGGGGTGAGGGAGAGGAGGCACTGAGGAGGACAGCGGGCTCTGGCTGGGCTACTGGGTGGACTGTCTTGCCATTTACTGAGCTCAGACAAGTTCCGGGGGAGGATGACAAGCTCGCTTTGGGGCATGTAGTTGGAACGCCTTGTCAGCAGCCTAGAGATGGTCATCGAGGCCGTGGCAGTGGATGAGATCCCAGGAAGTGAACCCGTGGAGAAGCAGGGGCACCAGGACTGAGAGCGGGGCAACACCACCACTTTAATAAAAGTTTTTTATTTTGAAATACTTACATATTCTGCAAAGATAGTACAGAGAGGTCCCATGTATCCAGGTTCAATGCAGTTTTTAAAGGAGGATTAGGCAAAGCCGACAGCTTAAAGTGGCCCAGGGAGGCCGGAGAAAATCCAACAGGGCTGGATGTCAGGAAAGCAATTTCACTTAGAATTTACTTTGGCTGCAAGTGAGAGTGGTTTAAACAAGTGAGAAGCTGATTTCTACCTCATTTAATAGTCTAACTGTAGGGAGGTGTCCAGGTCTGGAATAGAAGCCCTGTCCTCTAAGCCCTCAGGGACACAGGCTTCTTCCAGCCACTCCAACACCTCTAGGGTATTGTCCTTGTCCTCATGATCCAAAATGGTGGCTAGAATTCCAGCCATCACATCTGCTTTCCAGGCAGCAGAATGGAAGAAGGGATGGAGAAGAAAAGGAACGATGGAAATAAACAAGCTCTCTCTTGAGGAAGAGTCCCAGGAGCTGCAACATGACTCTTCGTAGTGACTAAAATTTAGTCACAAAATTTAGTTGCAAAAGAGTCTGAGAAGTATAGTCTTTATTCTTGAACTCAAAACCAGAGGTCTATTACCAAAAAGAAAGGAAGAATGGATACAGAGGAGAAACTACGAGCCTGTTTCCTGAATCCAAGGGCAGAGGGTGTTCTGAAAGGGAGAATAAATGGCCATCACAAAGTACAGCCAAGACATCAAGAAAGGTAGCTACTGGAATACCCACTGGATTTAGGGGCAAAGACCAATGGCAGCTTGGCAGGGATAATGCCATCGTCCATCTGACCACAAAGCCCTTGACCCTGAGTGTTCTACTTCCTCCAGAGTCGGCTTTTGTGGGGTGGGTGGGACAGAAAGACGAGGTGATGGAGTTGAGGGTACTGGTCAGAGAGTGGGGGAAACCTAGCCCGCGGCCACTGTAGAGCAAGCAGGAAGTGGAGACGAGGAAGTGAGAGGCGGCTGGGTGGTGGCAAGAACCAAGAGGGACTGTGAGAAGACCAGGAGTGAGGACAGAGGGAGGTGACAGTTTCTGTGGCATCTGAGGTGGGGCACTTCTGGGTCCACAGTGGGGCCCAGGAGGGGTGGCTACAGAAGAGAGAAAAAGGAAGTCTTTGGAGGGTGGGAAGTGACAAAACCGAGAGATCGGGGTCCAGGCAGGTGCTCAAGTCCCCAGGACGCCGGCGGGACGTCGGCAGAGGCAGAAGCTGAGCTTCCTGAGAGCAAACCCAGGCGCCCCCAACATCACCTCCCACTCTACCATTCTCAGGGTCCTTGTGACACGGCCCCAAACCTTGCACAGCGGCCCCTGGGTTCCCTCTTCCCATGAGGCCCTCCACGACCGCCGGGCATGGATTAGGATGCTTTGAGCAGCAGAAACCCCAAGAACAGAGGATGGCAGTGTCCGGCCGAGGCCCTCAGGAATCATTTCCGTGTCTGCCAGTCCATTTTCCAGCTGCCGGCGCCTGGGGCTCTTCGGGGAAGGACGGCTCTGTCTGGCCGCCAGACCCACTCCTGCGGGTGGGAGCAGCCCTCACCCACGGCTCACAGGGGTGGGGGATAGATACCCCGGCTCCCTTGCTCGCAGGTGGGTAACTCAAGGGGCGCCCCACGTGGGTTCTGGGGTTCCCAGCAGCATCGAGCCCCAGTTGTCCGTAGCTGCTTCTCTTCTGTCTGACTGCCTCACTCCCCTACCAGCCTTTCCCAGTTGACCTCAAAATAAATGACATGCTCTCAAATCCTCATCTCAGACTCTTCTGAGAAAAGCCAGACAACTGGAGTGCAGACACTGACTGGCTGCCAGCTAGCGTGCAAGTGGCAGCTCAGGGACATCCTCTAGGACTTGGACTCTCTGCACATCTGTGCTCCACGGTCCTCGGGGGGTGGCAAGATGGCGGCCACCATGACTCTTCCAAGCCCCTTAACAGACCTCCCTTCAGGTCTCACTGGCCAGAATAGGGTCACATGACCTCTCCTGAACCAATCACTGCAAAGGGGATGGCTTTGCCCAGACTGGCTTAGGCAAACAATAAAACTAAGAGAGAAGGCATCCTACTTCTGTGCATTTGTTAAAGAAGAAGGAGGAGAAAGAGGAGAAGGAGGAGGAAGAGGAAGGGGGGAGCCACCCGGTGGCGCAGTGGTTTAGTCTGTGCTTGGCAGCCCAGGGTTTACAGGTTCAGATCCTGGGTGCGGACCTACACACGGCTCGTCAGCCATGCTGTGGGGACGTCCCATATAAAGTAGAGGAAAGACGGGCACAGATGTTAGCCCAGGGCCGGTCTTCCTCAGCAGAAAGAGGAGGATTGGCTAGGGATGTTAGCTCAGGGTTGGTCTTCCTCACAAAAAAAAAAAGAGGAAGGGGGGGAGAGGGAGAAGAAGAAGAAAAAGAACCCAAAGTTGTAATGTGAAAAGAACAGCATTAGAAGTTCAAAAATTCATATTTGGTTAATTTGTAAATATTTAAACCAAACTGTAGTAAGTCAAAAAAAAAAAAAACTGGCTTAGACTAATCACCTAGGGACAGAAAGGAAGTAGGGGTCAACCATAGGACCAAAACATACCCCCCTCTTTCCTTCCAGTATGAATCTTCCACTGCAGACAGGCGAAGTAGTGAAAAGAAGAGCTGGTTGACCTCCATGCCATTCATTCATTCATTCATTCAACAAGCATATATCCAGTGTGCACTCTGTCCCTGCCCTCACGGAGCTCACAGGCTACTACTTGGGGGTGAGGGTGGGGAGACAAGAGAAGCACAGAGGGCTGAGTGGGGTGGGGCCTGGGTGGCAGAGGTATAACCCCAGGGATCCCCCGATTCAGCCGTTTCGCCATCTAGAATGCCCTGACCCCAGGATCACGCCTGCCCCATAGAGCCACTCCCCTCCAGGAGATTTCCTGATTTACCCAGGCCTCCGGGTTCCACCCTGCCCTGAGCTGGCTTGGACCTTGGATGGACCAGGCCCTGGGCTGACACTGCAGTGTCCTTGCGTCCGTTTATCTTGTCTTCCCCACTAAGAGTGAGGGCTCCTACAGGGAGGGGGCTGTGTCCCCAGCCTGGGCTGACCTGCTGGGCCCCAGTCCCAGCCCCCCTGACTTGTGACTTCCTCCTCCTCTCCCTGCCTCTCCCATCAATTTCTTGTTTCATAAAAATCAATTTCTGTCCCGTTTTGGCCATGTACATAAAAGACTGTGGCATCAATTAGCCTTCGTTCTCTCTCTCCTCTTCTCCCTTTTTCTTCCTCGTCTTTTTTGAAAACCTCTTTGTAGGGAAAATCTCATATTTCAGCAATTTGCATTATCCACACGCTCAGCTTTGAAGTTTTAAGTTATGGTAAGAAAAGGACCCACTTATCTGCCCATAAAAAATGTTCAAAGCTTATAAATTCCCTGAAACAGATGTACATTATCATTGGATTTGCCTTTCTTTTTGCTAGAGCATGCCTGATAGAGTTTCGGGCGCCCCCTGGCCCCCGTGCCCCGCCCCCCGTTAGCATCTTGTCTCCGCAGAAGCCCGCTCCCCACTGGGCCAGGCGGACTTCAAAGGTCCCAGGCTGTCTGTGAGAAGCCAAGCACAAAGTGGGAACATAGGGGCCTTTTAAATCCCCCACGTTTAAGTCAATATCATGCCTCCCTTCTCTCCCCTCTCCTGGCAGAGGGACAGTCGTCAGCTGTCCCTTTCTGCCTTCACAAGCGCCAATTCAGCAATTACCAGAGAGAGGAAATTGAGGCCTCTTTCTCTCTCAGTCTCTGCCCTCTTGTTCTTTCCGACTTTATTTTTTGTTTCTTCCTCCACTTAAGGTGTTCAAAAGCAGGGGAGATATTGCGGATCCCAGGTGTAGACAGAAAAGTGGATCCTTAGCACTTTTATGGGTAAGAATGTCATAAGAATGTTCTATCCATCAGGCCGCCATTGTGTCCTACGATGACAGCCCCCTCTCCAAACTACTGTTTCTAATCCCTTGCCCTCTCCCCAACCATCTAATTTCTTGATGTGTCCTCAGGGTAAGGAGCAAACTCTCTACCACAGCCCCCAGGCCCTGCCCACCCTGGGCCTCCCCCTTGCTGTCTGCGCTCAGCCTCACTGGTCTCCATCGCTTCATCCAATGGCCCGTCCCTCTCCCACCTCAGGGCCTTTGCACGAGCTGTTTCCTCTAGCTTTTCACCTGGCTCATTCTTCCTCATCCTTGAGGTTTCCACCTAAATGTGGCTTCCCGGAGAGGCCCCCTCCAACCTGCAATCTCAGTCATAGCCTCTGTTATTCCCTCACGTCTCCCCAGAAGTTATCACAGCTGATTACAATATTTTTCTGTGACAGCTGTCCCCCTACTAGACTCTGTGAAAGGAGGGAGGGAGGGAGGGAGGATGTCTGCTTCCCTTAGTGCTGAGCACGGCTCTTGACACGGAGTGGTTGATGAGTAACTGAGGGTATGGATGGACAGAGGAATCTGGAGATGAACTTAGGACAGGTGTGGTCCAGGGAATGTCTAGCTGGGCCTGAGAAGGACCTCCTGAGCAGTGAGTACCAAGTTTGGGTCACCCTTTGCTCTGCACAAGCGTTGACCAGACTCAATTTTAGCAGCTCCCTGTCACCAGGAGTGGTCAGACCCCAGGGACTGGGTTGCAATAACTAAACTGCCCAGCATGACAGAGTGAGACACTCAAAGGCTAAATGCTCTCCCCACGATGAAGGAAGGAAGGAAGGAGGGAGGGAGGGATGAAAAAAGGTCACATGGACCATACTGGAATATTCTAGCTAGAAATTTCTGAACAAATCACAATCAGATGCTGCTGTTTGAGGATAGAGTCAGAGGAGATGGAATCAGGTGAACTTGGTTAAGATGGCCAGGTGCCTCTCTCCATCTGGAGAGGATCTGGGCAGAGCCACTCAGAGTCACCCAGGGCCCGTGTACCTGGACTCTGTTGGGAGCCCACAGGCCGAACCCCTTTCCTGCAGGCCACCCAGGGCAACCCCAGTACATTCCTGTCCCCGATACAGTACATTCTGCGCAAATGCTGCTACCCCTCCCTGGAGGTATGAGCCTGACCTGTGAGGGGGATGCCCCCCTTTGTGAAACCAATCAGCAGAGATGTGCTAAGTGCCCAGGGCAGGCTTGGGGCCAGTCGGGAGGCCAGGAATGTGCTGTGGTTCAGTCGCTCAGCAGATATTTACAAAGCACCTGTCTTTGCTGGGCCTTTGGGATTACAAAACAATCTTTGGTGAAGAAGATAGCACTTTGGTGGGAACAGATATTAACCAAACAATCAGAGGCATAAGCAAGTACATACAGTTGGTTCTGATTATTCACAGATTCTTTATGTAGGAATTGGCTTACTCACTAAAATTTATTTGCAACCCCAAAATCAATACTCATGGCGCCTTCACGGTCACGTGCAGAGCAGCAAAAAATTTGAGCCACTCACTGTGCATGGTCCCAGCTGAGGTCAACCTCGGGTTCAGCTCTCATATTCTAAGCAAGTGTCCTTTTTGTGGTCTATTTAGTGCCAAGCTTTTTGCATTTTTGTGCTTTTTTTGGTGGTTTTGCTGCTTAAAGTGGCCCCCAGGCACAGTGCTGAAGTGCTGTTTCGTGTTCCCATGCACAGCAAGGCCGTGATGTGCCCCACAGAGAAAGTACGTGTTGGATGAGCTCTGTTCAGGCCTGAGTTGGAGGGCTGTTGGCTGCGAGTTCAATGTTAACAGATCAATGATCTGGAGTAAATCAGGTGACTCAACAGAAACTCACACAGAACAAGGTTGTGTCTTGATTGGTTGATGAAAATGTGACCAGAGGCTCGTGGGAACCTGACCCCGTGTTTCCCTAGGAGCAACGGTCCCGCGTGGCTAATGCAGTGTCAGCCGTGACTTTATGGAACACGACTACCACGAATACAGGACTCGGCTGTCCTTACAGATGTGTTCAGCGCCATGAAGGAAGGGGACCGCAGGGCGCCACAAGAGTGTGGGCACCGTCTTTCTGCTGCGGGGCTTCGGGCCAGGCCGGCGGTCCCTCCTCCCAGAGCTTCTGTCACTCACATCCCCTGGACTTGGCTGGGGTGATGGGACAGGAGGGGTAGGACTGTCCTTGCTAATATTTGTCAGTGCCTGTGGCCTCCTGGGAAGGGAGGGCCAGGTGGCTAACAGCTTGTCCCCACTGATGGGTGTCAAGCTGTGTTTAACCCCACCACACAGTAACCGTGACCTTGGCAAGTAGTTTAGCTGAACTGTAACTCAGTTTCCCCACAAAGCTGTTCTAAGGAGGTCAGCGAATGCAGCTGAGTATACAGTAGGTGCTCCATAAGTGGTAGATACGGCGACTGAGACACCTCAGCAATCCTAGGGCTGGATTCCTGGAGGACAGGGAGAGTGCCAGATGCAGGGCAGCCAAGAACTGTTCCAGGGGCTCCCCTCTTCCCCCACTGGAGGGGGAAAGAGCTGCTGGGCATGGCTGTGGGCTGCCAGTCCCGCCACCGCCCCATCCTTTTAGGGCGTAGGGCGGCCACCCTCTGGCCCAGCTTGTCAGCACCACAAGCAGCAGTCACACACAAATGTGAAAGGAAAGCCCAGAGAGGGTGAAGGCTTGCCTGAATCCACACAGGAAGTCAGGTCTGGAAGGATGGAGTGACCCCATTGAACGTGGAAGGGAAACGCAACAAGGCAGGTGGCGTGGCCCTGGGGCGTGCAGCAGGGGTGGCACACTGTAACAGCTGTCCCACAGGGGCTCTGCAGCTGGAGTGGGGCAGGGCACCCTTCATCGGTCAGGACTGCACCTCCTTCCCCATAACCCTATGGGGTCAGAGTCTCATGACAGCAGCTGCCATCTGTTGAGGGCCTCCTCTGTGCCAGGCTCTGAGCCGAAAACTTCACGCCCCTTTGGGTCATTTAATCTGATCCTCACAACAGCCCAGTGAAGAGGGTACTCTGATTAGCCTCATGTTACAAACTGAAGCACAAAGAGGTCAGGTCACTTGTCCAAGGTCACACAGCCGGGAAGTAGCAGAACCAGGACTCCAATGTCCATACTCTGAATCACGGGCCATTCTGCCCTCGGAGCCGAGCCCCTAAGCCTGCATTCTGTGGTCCAGCTGCCGGATCCCGTCACCTTCTCAAACTCCATCCACCAAGCCAGATGTGCAGGATCTGGGAATTTGGAGCCACGTCCTCCCAGATCTGCAGATGGAAAATGACCAAACTCGAACCTGAATGGTGAGGTGCAGCCCAGAGGGGTGGGATCCCAGCTGCGCCAGGCCTGGACCGGGCAGTGCTGGGCTTCCCCATGTGCCCACCCTGACAGCCCCTCACATCGGCAGCCTTTCTGCCCCCCAAGAGAGCCGGGGGGCATTTGTCCAGGGGATTCTCACCTTGCTTACACCTCCAAAGCCCCTCATCAGGCCCACTTTACAGAAAAGCAAACTGAGCCTCCGAGAGGTGAAGTGACTGGCCCGTGGTCAGCAGCTCAAAGTAGCACAGCCAGATGGAATCCAGCCTTGGTTTTTCGAGTTGCGGCTCTTTCCACCCACCTTGTCTCTTTAAGGAGGGTCAGAGAGGGTCTCACACAGGCTGCGACCCTTTGCCAGGGGCCCCCAGCCAACCCCGCCCCACCTAGAGGAGGAATGGGGCCATGTGGTGAGGGAGGGTCCAGGCCTCGGTCACCAGCCGTGACTGGCCCAAAGACCTCCCCACAAAAGTCCTACACCCCCATCAGCACCCTCCTCTGTGGAACTCTGCCTTGACAGGCCCAGGTTCTAACTGGCATGGCTGCCCCTAAAGGGGAGGTGCTCGCGCATCTTCAGGGTCAGGAGCTGAGATGCCGCAGGGGCTGCCAGGGCAGGCGCGCGCACCAGGCCGAGAGGGGTGCACCGAAGGGGCGCGTGCTATCAGCTTCTGCAGATTGTTGCCACGTGGGAACGTGGGCCTGGTGGGATCCCATTTTTTGGTCTTTATGAGAAAAGTCAAAAATCCAGATTTTTTAGGTGAAATATTCAGGTTTGGGAGATTAATTCACAATTTTTGAAACCCCAGATGGGTCAAACATGACATGTTGGTGGCCCATGCTGGGTCTGGTTCCAGGGATCAGAGGATGGACTGCCGGAGGCTCAGAGTGGACGGGAGCAGGAAGGGGGGGCAGAGTCCTTGGGGAGTGTCGCTCTGAGCAAGTGGGCTCAGCCCCGCCCCGACCCGTCCACCACGCACGGGGGCCCAGCACGTGGCTGGACTGGCTGCAGCTGGGCCCCATCCACACGAGCAGGATCACCACAATGACCCCTGCAGAGTCACTGGCCGGTGCCAGAGGCCATGGAAGCCCCCCTCTCCAGAAATCACAGATGCTGGCCTATCCCTATGTCCCCCAGCAGGCAGCAGACACCACAGACCGGAAAGGGAGCCTGAGCGCTGGTCTGGGCTCAGTTTGGGGAAGCGTCCGTCTGGACTACACGCCCCGCCCTGAGTCTCAGTTCTCCCGTCTCTGCAATGGGGAGAGTAACTGCTGCCCGTCCACGATGGGCTGTTCACGGACACGTGAACATTGGGCCGCAGTCACTGGTGTCCAGGGGTAGAACAGGCAGTGAGAGATTTTTCCGTTTAAATGAAGCTAAATTATGTCCTTTCTCTTTTTGGTTTTTCTTTAAACAGCAAGGGACGGCAGTTTTCTTTTTCATTCTCATTTAGCAAAATTAAAAGTCGGTGATGCTGTGTTGCTTTCCCAACTCCTATCTGAAACGTGACTGTTCTGTAAAAGTCCACAGCACAGACTTCCAGGAGGAGGACACCCTGGGTCCTCCAGCCGTGGAGCAAAGGATGTGAAATCCTCAGTCTGCTCCCTCTTGCCCTCCTGTATCTCTCATCCCTCTCTTTCATCTATTGACCACCTACTGTGTGCATGCCCTAAGGAAACAGCAACACAGAAGTCCCTGCCTGCGGGAATTTTAGGAGGAAGGCAACAAACACAACCAGGATGCCAGTAACCACAGCTCACTGCCCCTTTGTCTGGGCACCAGTGAAGCTGGCTCCAGGAAGTGAGGCCTTGCTGGAAAAGAAAAAATAGAAAAGGTCAGCTTTGATGAACTTATCTAGAATTTTGCAATCAGAAATATCTAGGAAAGAGTTACTTTAGTGGAGCAGGAAGAAGTCAAAGCTTGGGGTGAGGGTGGGGGGTGGGGGTGGTAATCCTTTTAGTGTTCAGGGTCCCTTATGGCCTCCATCCCGCTCTGCTTGTCACCCTGAGATCTGAGCAGTGGTCCAGGGGCCTGGGACCGCTCTCCTCCTCCAGTGCTCGTCCTGGGACCCTGGCAGATACTCTGAGGCTGCTGAATCTTCTTCCAAGTCCTTCTTCTAATGCCCCTCCCTGCATACCTCTTCCCTCCAGATGTGGGGGCTTGGGAAGGGCCCTCTGACATGACAGGACAAGGAAGACCCTAATAGGGGTGGGGCAGGGTGCCCATAAGCTTGAGAACCAAGCCTGGGTCTACAGTGCAGGAAAGCAGGGCAGCTGGTGGTTGCACCAAGCCCCTATTCCCCAAGACTGGCCTTGACCTTGGCAAGGGCCTCCTCAGGGAGCAAGGGCCCCAAAGCAAAGCAGGAAGATTGGGAGGAGGCCACTCGCACCTCCCTTAAGAGCCAAGGGAGGAGAGAATGTATGGTCCACATTGACAGCAGGGGTCACTGTGGACCCGCCCTTGTTGGAAGCACGCTTGGGAGTCTTCTACATCTGGCTCTTTGGGCGCCTGTAGTTTTATGAGGCACAGGGCTGGAGGTTACCGAGGGCCCGGGTGGCAGGGTACCAGGAAAAGAACTTGGCCCGCACACGGAAGGCTGTCAGTGAATTCTCCAGTCCTGTTCTCTGGTGTGGTCATGGCCACTTGCTCCAACATCATGAAGCTTTTTGGAGGCTTCCACTGGGGTGGGGGCATGGGGTGCTCCTTCTGCCTCCTTACACCTGAATGCACATTCTCCTTAAGGCAGAGCCACTAGGACTCACCCCTGCTTTTGCCACGGCACAGGCCACTGGGCTTCTCACACTGTGGTCTATGGGCCCAACCGCAGCACCATTTCCTGGGTGGCGGGGGGGGGGGTGTCAAAAGCACGGATCCCTGTTTCCACCCCCAAACCCAAGTCATCTCACCCTCTGGGGGTGGGCCTGGGTATGTGCATCTAACATGTTCCCCGGGAGATTCTTAGGGCCCTGAAGTTAGGAATTTCCCTCAGTGGGGCCCCTCTGAGGTCACCTGGGGGAAACACAGGCTCTGGGTTCAGCCTGGCTGCACAGGAAGTCACCTGGGAGCTTGGGACATCTTGATGCCTG
This sequence comes from Tapirus indicus, assembly GCA_031878705.1. Classification (NCBI taxonomy): domain Eukaryota; kingdom Metazoa; phylum Chordata; class Mammalia; order Perissodactyla; family Tapiridae; genus Tapirus; species Tapirus indicus. Next base: position 33,064,939 of record CM062927.1, read on the forward strand.
GGCATCATCAGAGGCGAGGCCTGGGCACTGGTGACTTAACAATCTCCCAGTGGTTCTGAAGCACTAGTGGGACAACCCAGGATGACGGGCTGTGAGCATCCTGCTGTGCTTGCCCCCACTCCCCGCCAACAGGCTGGTCTCTGCCAAAGTCATGTCTGGAGGGTCTCATGTGGAGGTAGAGACCCTCTTGTCTCCACCAGGCCCAGTGAGTGAATGCACCAGGATTCTGCCACTTTGCGGCAGAAAGTGGAGGGGAGAGGAAACCCAGGGTGGGTCAGCAGATGGGGCGTCAAGGCCAGGCTCTGCCATTTCCTCCCCAGGGTCACCTTCTGCTACAGAAAATGGGTCTCACATCCGTCCCCACTTCTCATGCCAAAGGAAGCAGCTGGGTGTGGATAGCCCCTGGAGGGGACGTGCATTCATCAGTAAAATCGCTGCAGGGCGGGAGCGCCTGAGAAGAGGGGTGGGGTTCAGAGGTCTGCTGGTTTGGGAGAAGGTGACAACATCAAACACCAAATCTGAGCCCCAAACAAGGGGCATGACTTAGGAAGTGATCAGTTTTAACGATCGGGAAGGGTGCCCTCGGCACAGCTTTTAGGAGTCGATAAGGCGTTTGGCCGAACCATCTGTGTCAGGTCTGCAAAACACAGGCACGCACACGTCGGGAGAAGAGGGGATGCTGGGGCTGTGCCCGCGGGCCTCGGGGACGGAAGGCAGAGGCTGGGAGGGCGGTACTGGGACAAGGGCAGGCTGCCTGCGATCTTTTGGGGCACGCAGTCCCAGGCACCTGCTGGGGGGCAGGCGGCCCCACCCTCAGTGGGGTCTGGGCAGTGGGGGGCCACAGCCCGCTGACACCGAGCGCATCTCAGGGGTCCCCTTTCACTCCCGCGAGTGCTGACAGGCCCCCCACAAGCCGGGTCATTAGTGCGGGCGTCTGACAGAAACAGTCCTCCCCTCCTCCTGCCACCTCCGAGGCTGCCTCCCCTCTGGCCCAGTAACGACTTGAGATCTAGACGCTGAGGAAAGGCGGGGGGTGGGGGGGGAGAATCTGCCCCCAGCTGTTTTCTTTGCCAAAAAGTGTAACTGGCACGGCTGAGCGTGACATACATGAGCTTCCAGGCGCCCCGACCCCCGGCCCCGGGAGATGAGAGCGGCCCGCGGCAGCTGCGGCCTCACTGGTGGGCCTTAACACACCAGGCGTCCCCGGTGCCCAGGGACAGATCAGCAGAAGTGGGGCATCCTAGCGACCAGCTAGTCCCTGTGTGCACGCGTGGGTGAGGCCGCAAAGCCGGGAGTCCAGTCTCCCCTACGACTTCTCCAGGCCCCAGAGAGCCCGGCGCTCAGAGCTCAGGGTCCTGGGGAAGCAGTGACAGGTCCTCTGGAATGGGTGGCAGCAGATGCACAAACAAGACAAATTCACCCACACCAGCCTGCAGGGCTGTGTGCTCAGCCTCACCAAGGAGCATGGTTGATTCCTTCCAGTGTGTTCTTTCCTTCCTTCCTTTCTTCCTTCCTCCCTCCCTTCCTTCCTTGACTCCTTCCAGTGTCTTCCTTCCTTCCTTCCTTCCTTCCTCCCTCTCTCCCTTCCTTCCTCCCTCTCTCCCTTCCTTCCTTCACCAAGGAGCATGGTTGACTCTTTCCAGTGTGTTCTTTCCTTCCTCTCTCCCTTTTCTCCATCCCTCACCCCTTCCTTTTCCTCTCTCTTCTTCCTTCAACTTCTAATGACTTGGTACAACTTCTCTGAGAGCCATTTACAAGAGCGCCAGCACTGAAATCACACACGATCCTGAACTCAGCAGTGCCACCCTGGCACCCTCTGTCACCAGTGCTCCTGCTGGTGGGCACCGGGACAAGCCGGGCACAAGGACCCGCCGTGGCCTAGGACGAGAGACCCGCCCTCCAGGAAGAAGAGGCTGAGCAGCTGTTGGAGAGAAGGGGGCAGAGCTCTGTGACAAGGGGGATGATCTCCAAACGCATTAGGTCACAGAGAAAAAGGGCCCAAGTATGAACACTATGCTACTCCTTGGGTAAAAATAAAGGGGTGGGGTGGGAAGGGGATTAAGCAGCAACCGCAGTATTTTCTTTCTTAAAAATAGATCTGAGATAAATATTGCAAAATGTCAGCATTTCTGGGTGGTGAGTTTGCAGTGACTGTTACACAGCTTTCTGTTTCAAACTTTGAAATATTTTTAAAAATAACAAAATTGGGGGCTGGGGAGAGATGACTAGGTGGAGCACAGGGGATGTTTAGGGCAGTGGAAATACTCTGTATGATGTTATAATGATGGATTTTGTCATTACACATTTGCCCAAACCTGTAGAATGTACAACATCAAGAGTGGACCCTAAGGTAAACTACGCATTTCGGGTGATAATGATGTGTCAGTGTAGGTTTATCTTTCGTAAAAAATGTGCCATTCTGGTGAGTGATGTTGATAGTGGGGGAGGCCGTGCATAAGTGGGGGCAGGGTGTGTGTGGGAAATCTCTAACTTCCTCTCAGTTTGGCTGTGAACTTAAAACTGCTCTGAAAAAAAACTAAAGTCTTTAAAAAAATTAACAAACTTGAAATGGAGAGATATTTATATGGATGCATTTTTTTCTTGTAAATAATGGCAGCTGACGTTCCTAGTGCTCAGAGGGGCCGGCACACTTTTAACTCACGGGATTCTCACGACAACCCTGTGGGTTAGGTCTCTGACCCTCCTCTAAAGGGGAAAGTGAGGCTGGAGAGGCACAGGTTTTCACCTGGAGCTCAGAGCTGCTGAGGGAGGGAGTCAGGATTGAACCTGGGCGGCCTGCCACCGAGTCGGTGCTCACAACCTGTCACCCAGCGCTGCATGGCCCTGGGAGGCACCCGGGCAGCTGGGTCGGGGAGGCGGAGAGCAGACTTTTCACCGTCCACCTTGTACTATTGGAGACGTTTCCGTGTGCATGTTGCTATTTTGTAAGTTAGGTAAATCCCAGTTACCACGAAATGACAGAACCCTGGGGGGCGTGGGGCTGGGGGAGACAGCTTGGGACCCCCTCTCAGAGGCTGAGGAACAGGGGCAAGGCCCGAGGCAGCGAGTCCAGCCTCTCGGGCCCCTCCCCACCTTTCTTCCTCACAGACCCCTCCCCCTCCTTACAGGTGGGGCAGGTGACCCCAGGTGGGCCACGGTGATCTAAGCCCAGCCAATCAGAACCCTTCCTTGGGCTTCCCTTAGTGGAAGCTCCTTTTCCATGTGGTGGTGCAGCCCGGGGTCCGGCAGCTCCCACAGCGGGACAAAGTACATGGGGTCGAAGTGGAAACCCTGGGAGGGAGGGACGAGAACCAGAAGTCAGCTTCATTCGCATCCTAGATCCTGGCATCTCCAAGGCAGCTCCCTCTCTGCCTTCCCTGGTTCGGTTACACGCCATCAGTTTGCATTGGATCCTGACTGACAGAAGCCCACAACCCAAAACAAGGGAAGCCCAAATCCAGTGGTGAAGGGATCATGGGCAAGACTAGAATCCCACCTCTGCCACCTGCTGTGTGGTCTCAAGAGAATTACTTAACCTCTCTGAGCCTGATGCGCTCCCTGAGCTTCCACTGGCCACTCATAGGGTTGTAAGGATTAACTGTACTAATCTAATCCCAGGCACACTGGAACCAATAAAATTAATAATACGGTGACAAAAATGAAGCCCACTGTCTTCAAAAATGACTCCTTACCAACAGCATTAAATCAAAACCAGAGGCTGTGGAAAAGGGGATGCCAGCTGGGAGGCCAAGGCAGAAAGGCAGGCAGCTGGCATCACTCTTTCTTCACCCCCACTCTCCCCTCTGCCCCAGAAGAATGCCTGTGTGACCTTCAGGAGCAGCTCCCTTGCCGCCTGGCTCCCAGGGGCTTCAGCCAATGGGGCCTCCGCAGAACACAGGCTGGGCAGGACAGTGAGGTCAGGATGCTAATTTCCCTGTAGGGTCCCCACAGGCTGGCTGCATCCCTGAGTGAGGATCACCACTCCTTCAGGGGCCTCCCCGGCCCACCCCTCTGTCTGCTGATGGCTGTCCTCCACCCGGTCCACCCCAGGGGAGGGAGTGGCGCCCCACAGTGCTGGCCCAGAATTCTGCACTCTTTCAGGGGACTTTGCCCACACTTTGTAAATACTCTGTTTTTAAGCTCGCCTCAAACTACCCAATTGGAGTGTGCGTGTCATCTGTTTTTCATGGAGTCCCCAAATGGCTGATGGTCCTTTTCCTGGTCTCCCCAGGTCCTCATCAGATGAAACCCTGCTCTGCAGAGGACACTGCTCCAGAGTCCCAACTCTGGCCACTGACCCCATGTCCCTCCAGGCTCTGTACTCCAGCCAGCCTCTCCAAAAACTGTCAGATCCCAAATCCCGAGAAAGGGCCCCTGATGAGAAGCAAGTGGCTGTTGGCATCTGATGGACAGCGGCCCCCATGGGAGGCATGCAGGGTCACGCTCGGGCTCAGGAAGTGTCTGGGGGAGCAAACCACTGAGTGCTGTACACCAGAGAAGGTACCTGAGAGTGTATATTTATGGAAAGACACATAGAAATGGACAGAGGGCATCTATCTACAGATACAGAGAGCTCCGCTGGAGAACACGTAGGTACGTATATATTTGCCAAAGGTAGAACACGAGGTTTCCACGTCTTCAGTCACAACCAACAACACACAACTGCCCAATCTTGGAAAACCACGCTTGTTCATGTAGTTGGTTCCCTCTCCGGAGGTTTCCAAAATGAGAAGGCTGGTTTCAGAGGCAGTCCTTAAACATATGTGTGTGCATCTTTCTAAAGAAGAGAGGAGAACGAGGGAGAGGAGGAGGAGAAGTATATTTTCGTGTTGTACATGGCAGAGCAAGGTGGGACTGGTTTTGGGCAAGGGCGTGATCCCACTGGAAAGGCATGAACGACAACTCCAGAAAGGACAGCCAAGGTTTCTAGGTTGGAACATAAAAATACAACAGCCGGGACGGTGGCGCGTCTGGAGTCCGCTGAAATCCCTTGTAGCACGTTACAATCAGTTAAGGGCAAAATAAAATCAGAATAATACTAAGAGGTAGCAGCTGTTTATCTTCTCGGAGATTTCGAGGGTCTCTGGAAGCTGGGCCAGGTGAGGGTATTCTGGAAGAGACAGGGGTGGGGCAGAGTTCTGGCCGAGGGCTCCACGGGGCTGGGAAGGGTGTGGGTTGACCTGCATGGAAACGGCAGCTCCAGAGCCCCAGGGAACCTCGGCCACTTTGAGGCCACTTCCGAACCCAGAGTCATTTCTTGGGTAAGTTATGCAGCCCCCACAACATATAAATAAAAGTTTACTTCTGTGTTTCCATATATCTTCTACATGGAGGCTAGCTGAATATTAGTGGAGTAACAATAATTATTAATAACAATAATCGTCATAATAACAATAATTAATAGAATAATAATGCCTTGGGGCGTGGGGGAGGGGTCCTTCATATGGCTGGCGGGGAGGGGCCCTGGGAGGGGCTCTATGTCTGGTAGAAGTGGTGGTAATGGTGGTGGTGTTCGTGATGGTGGTGGTGCTCGTGTCTCTGGACCGCCTGGCCGGCCTGGCTCTCGTACACCACCACGGCGGGCAGCTCCCTCACGTGGTCCCGCCCCACGACGGTGCCGCCTGGGGCCAGCGGCGCCTGTAGGCCCCGGCCTCCCTGCTGGCTCTCCTTGACTCGGTGCTTGGGCTTCCTGTGCCCAAGGGGCGCCAGAGTGGGGAGGAGGGCCGGGCTGGCCACCAGGTGGGCGGATGGGGACACTGCAGGGACGGCGGGTCCCAGAGGGGGTTTGCTTCTCGCCCCTCTGGCCACGTGGCCCATACCCATGCTCTTGCCCTGGGCCTTGGGGGACCTCACAAAGTGCTTGCTCCCGTCCTGGGTGCCCCGGAGCTGCTGCTGGACCTCCGAGACCTTGCTGAATGGGGCGTCAAGGAAGTGGAAGGAGCCCGGGTCCGCGCCTTGGGGCTTGCGGTGTGGGAGGTGGATGGCTTCTGGCTCATGGGAGCGAGATCGAGTGGGGTTGGAGGTGCGGGGGGGCAGTTCTGGCTTCTGGGCCACTGACGGGGAGCCTAGGAACCAACGCAACAGATGTTTAATGAGGACCTACCGTGTGCTGGTGCTGCCCGTGCCCCGGGATCCCCCCACCCCAGTTCCCCAAGGCTGACAAAGGCCAGTTGTTCTTCATCCTGCTCCCCCGACTGCTCCTCACCGCCTCGGAGGAAACCTCTCAGGCAGGGAACTTTGCCATCTGCTAAGTGGGAAGAACTGTTTCTTTGTTAGGTCTTTTAAAAAAATTAATTCTCTTCCAAGAGAGAAATGAAGGGGACAGAGACACTGATATCTGCCTGAGGTCACTGGAGCATGGAGGAAATCGAGGAGCAGATTCCTGCACTTATGCAGAGAACCCACAGGGGAATTCAACAAGCAGGAGGAGGGGAGAAGGGAGTTGGGAGTGAAATTAAGTGGGTTACGTCTTCACTGACCTTAGCAAGAGCTAAGATGTCAAGAGCTGATAAAGCCAAAGCAGCATTTTGCTTAGCAAAGTGGGGTTCCTCATCGGAAGAAAGGGCCAGAGAGGAGAACAGGTGGGGTGGGGTGGGTGCAGCACGGACCTACTGATTTTCATTGTATTGTAAGCCCTCAGGTGCTGTTTGATTTGGTTCAACTTTGTGCACGTATAACTTTAATTTTTTAAATGATTCTAATGTCATCTCCTCCAATAACATCTTTAACCCGTCTAATAAAAGTTCTGCCTTCCCCCGGCCCCCGGGGGAACAGTGACCACCGCCTGCCTGCCCAGCCGCACCCTCCCCTCCCCCATGGCCAGGGCAGGAGGCGCCTTACCGGGCCCAAACTGGGATGTGTAGTTTTCTATGCCAGCGAGATCTAAGTAGTGGTTTCTCCTCTCGATGTTCTCATCCACGCAGTGGTGGGAGCAGCCAGGCTGCTCCAGACGGCTGTCGCCCTGGAACCTATGGTGGGAAGGCAAGTGAGCAGATGGGCACAGGCTCGTGGGAAGCCACCAGGACAGATCCTTCTGGACCCTTCAGTAACTTCCTTCTGGGTCTTGGGAAGGGGGTGGGGAGGCAGTGGTCATCTCGGCATTCTGTGCCTCCACTTCCTCCCCTGCCAATGGAGACACGGAGCCCTGTCGCCCGCCCTGCGCCTCCCGCAGGACTGGATAAGGACTGGGCTTTGAACAGGCCATAGCCAAGGAGAGGGGTTACTGGTCAGAACTTAAGGATGCCCCAAAGCCAGCCTTGAAACCCTGGTTCCCCAGGGCGTGCAGGCAGCAAAAGCCCAGAAGCCACTGGAGTTGAGGAATGGGCCTTCCCAGTGTGCGTGCGGAGGGGGCGGGGAGAGAGGCTCTGCCAGAGGCCACTGTTCTCCCCCTGCAGGATTCTGGGCTCCCTGCCCCTCCCCTTCAAGGGCCTCCGGGAGCTGCCCACCCCACCTCCCTGCCTCCCCATTCACCCAGCGCACCCCCACATCTGCAGCCAGCCTGGGTGCCTCTGGTTCTCTCCCCACGTCATGCTGTGTCCCCTGCTTGGACGGCCTTCTCTCTTCCCCTAGAGCTAGTGCTTCTCCAACTCCAGTCATTTCCTTTCCATTTTCAGGAGAGGCTACCGTATCCTCAGGCCTCCTATGTCGCTGTTACTGCATACTGCTGTCTGCTCAATGCTTTTCTTTCAACAGTCTCCCTCTTTTCTTCCCTCCCTCTCTTCCTTCTTTCCTTGCATTTAAAGAAATAACAGGGAAAGGGAACTGCAACCTTACAATCCCCCTTATCTACAATTTGGAAATCAAAAAAGCCTGAAGACAAAGATTTTTCCTAACCCATTTGGCAGCCAGGCCTGCCCTAAACGGACGTGAAGGTAGCTTAGTCTTCATCTCAAGTGTGTGAATATGCACACGTGTCCCTGCAGAAATACCAAGGTGCTAAATCCTGAGGGGCTGCCCAGACCCCAGATATAATACATGAGAAATACAGCCGAGCACCTTCCCAAACTCCACAAATGCTGAATTCCAAGACAATCTGGCCCAAAGCGTTTTGGATGAAGCAATGTGGACCTACCTACCTTTAACTATTTTTAAAAACTGAGTTTGATTTGTGAGCCTGTCCTCTGAAATCACTGCCCCCCAAAGAGAGCACAGACCAGAGCCTCCTGCTCAGAATCCCTCAGATGCAGGTACACAGCTGGTGCTCAAGATGTGCTCAGGTGCACTGGGCTGCTGCCTCCGCCCGTGCCCACCGTACCTGAGGGGGGCTCGCTGCTTCTTCTCCCAGCTTCGCAGCTCCTCGGCGGGCCTGGTCTCCGCTCTGGGCCTGGTGCTCTGCAGGTCTGAATCCCCCCCGAGAAACAGCCCCGTGAGCAGCTTCTCCTGTGCCCACCAGGCTCCTGGTTTCCCAGGTTTGCCCTGCCCAGGTTTCCCAAGCTGCCTGGCATGCAGCCCTTGAAGGCTGGCCCACAGCAGCTTCACGATGGCTGTGTGAGGGTTCGCAGAGCCCGGACTAGAGAGAGGGGTCTCGCAGCTACCTGTCCCGTTTACCTCCTCCTTCAGACTCTCCTCCTCCTCCAGACTCTCCTCCTCCCCCAGACTCTCCTCCTCTCCCAGACTCGCCTCCTCCCCCAGACTCTCCTCCTCACCCAGACTCTCCACCTCCCCCAGACTCTCCACCTCCCCCAGACTCTCCTCCTCCCCCAGACTCTCCACCTCCCCCAGACTCTCCTCCTCCCCCAGACTCTCCACCTCCCCCAGACTCTCCTCCTCCCCCAGACTCTCCACCTCCCCCAGACTCTCCTCCTCCCCCAGACTCTCCACCTCCCCCAGACTTTCCTCCTCCCCCAGACTCCTTAGCTGGCCTTCAAGGCCCTGTGCGCCCCACCCCCATCACAACACAGGCCTCTACTGTAGCCGCTTGCCACGCCCATGCCCACCTCCGGCGCTCTTCTTACACAGGGCCTTCTATCTGGAACCCCTTCCCTACCCAACCCTACTCCTTCAAGGACCTGCTCCAATCCCACCTGTCCACAGAGTAGCTCCTGGAGAAAGCCCCCAGGACTCCCTCCCAATCCTCCCAGGTGGGGATTTGATCCCTCCTGAGAGCTGGGAGAGGACTGGCCCCTGCGGCCAGGATGGCCCTCCCGCCCCTCACCAGGGTGATTGAGAAGGATGCTCTTCTTGCTCTGGCTCCCATCGGGGGCCACGGTGAGCTTCACCCGCAGCGTCTTGCTTGACGTCGGGGAGTGGTTGACGGAGGAATCGACCACCTCATAGATGGTGTGCAGCAGGCTGGTGATGTCCTGGATGGGGAGGGAAGCAGAAACCACATGAGGCTTCAGCCCCAGTGCATTTAAAACACGGGAATCAGAGGGCCCGCTGAAACCCCTCTGGTTCCCCCAGCGCTGAGCCTAAGGCAAAAACTAGGCCATAAAAGGTTCATTTGGGAGGAGATCCTAGGAAGCAGGAGTGAGGAAGCAGGGAAAGTGAATGACCTGAAAGAGCTAGTATGGCTGTGGGAAACGGGGCTTAGGCACCCTGGGGCCCTCAGAGGGACTGTGTGGAACCGGCCCCAGAAAACTCTCATCCCTCACCCGTTGAGAGCTGCCCCCAGGGACGCTACATGCCCCAGACTTCTGGGCTGTCCTGCAAGGGCTGAGCCAGCTCCCAGCACCAGAGAGAGCTCTATGGTGGGCACCGTCCACCACAAAAACAGGTGAACTCAGGTGGGCAGGGAGTATTGGGGGTGGGGCAGCCACAGCATCTGCTTCAGGTCTGATGAGCACCTGAAAGAAAAGTGCAAAAGTAGATGCATCCCTAAAGATAAACCATTCTGTGAGAACTTGACCAAATCTCATCTTCTCTCCGGCTTCAGTTCCGCTCAACCAGAACAGTGGTGTCCAGTCCGTGCTCCCTGAGGCATCTCAAAGACTTCTAATTGGGGGATGGAGGGGTGGACTGGGTCCCCCAGCATCTGCTAAGGTTATTCGTCTCAGAGGAGACTTCCTGCTTTAAATGATGTTGGAAACCTCTGGAAAAAGTATCTGTTCTCTATAGGTCAGGCCCACGATGGTCAATTATCTGCCCAGTGACTCTTCATGAACACAGATGGACTCAGCCCTTCCTTGATCCCCCACCCATAAGCCCTTAGGCAGAGGTGACACCAAGCACGGCCATGGCCAGGCAGGTATGTGGACGGGTGACTGGGAATGGTGGGGCCAACTGGGGCACTGGCCCCACCCACAGGAGGTGGTGGCCGCTCAGCTCAGCTGACTTGCCCTGCGGCAATGTGGGCTGAGAAACATCCCAGAGAAGCCAGAAATCCAGCATCTCTTTAAATCTTCAGAATCTTTGATACTGGCAACTAATTTAATTTTTTTCAATACTATTCCTCTCCCCCACCAGCCCCTGGCAAGCACTATTCTACTTTCTGTCTCTATAATTTTGATTTCTCTTGGTACCTCATCCAAGTGGAATCATACAATATTTGTCTTTTTGGGAGGGGCTTATTTCACTCAGCATAACGTCTTCAAGTTTCATCCATGTTGTAGCATGTGTCAGAATTTCCTTCCTTTTTAAGGCTGAATAATATTCCATTGTGTGGATATACCACATTTTGTTTATCCATTCATTGATGGATACTGGGTTGCTTCCACCTTTGGGCTATTGTGAATAATGCTGCTAAGAACATGGGTATACAAGTATCTCTTGAAGACCCTGCTTTCAGTTCTTTTGGGTATATAACCAGAAGTAAAACTGCTGGATCATGTGAATTCTATGTTTAATTTTTGAGGAACCGCCATAATGTTTTCCTCGGCCGCTGCATCATTTTACATTCCCACCAACAGAATACAAGGGTTCTAGTTTTGCCACATCCTCATCAACACTTGTTTTTTTTTTTTATAGTACTCATCTTAATGGGTGTGAGGTGGATCTCACTGTGGTTTGGGTTTGTATTTCCCTAACGATTAGTGATGCTGAGCATCTTTTCACTTTCACCTTATTGGCCATTTGTATGTCTTCTTTGGAGAAATGTCTAAGTCCTTTGACCATTTTTAAATTGATTTGTTGGGTTTTTGTTGTTGAGTTGTAGGAGTGCTTTGCATATTCTGGATATTAATCCCTCATCAGATAGATGATTTGCAGATATTTTCTCCTATTCTGCAGGCTGCCTTTCACTCTGTTGACTGTGTCCTTTGATGCACAGAAATTTTTAATTCTGACGTGCTCCCATTTATCTACTTTTACTTTTGTTGCCTGTGCTAATTTAGTTTTTAACAAAACCCTCTGGGGGGCTGGGCCAGAACACCTGGGGTCTAGATTGGGCTTGTGGGGGCCACCAGTTTGAGACCCAGACTCCAGCCACTCACTCGCTGGCTCACTCGGCAATCCCCACTCGTCTGGCGACGCCCACAGGTGTCTCCTCTTCTCCCTTCCTCTCCTTCCCTTGAGCGGCTCTGCACAGCCACGTTTGCCCACTCTCTCTCACCATCTTAGGAAGCCCATTAAGGGGGGCGTCGTTATCTCCATTTTATAGATGAGGAAGGTGAGGTCCACCTACATCGTCCCCCAAGCATCATATACCAGCCTGGGACCCTGGTGTGTGATCCCCGCGGGTCCCAGCTGATTCAGAGCTAAGAACAAGTTGCTTTGGGAATGCCAGCTGGGAAAGCAGCCCTGTCCAAGGTTGCACACTGGTACACAGGAGGACATGCTCGTGAATGTGTGCCGCAGGAATGAATGCTGAAGGAGGAACAGGTACTTTCTTCTGGGTTGGGAGGTCAGTCCAGGCCCCAGCTCCAGGCTGTGGCTGCAGTGAGGTGGGGGCCCGTCTGCCCTAGCACACAGGAACAAGCATGCTGACAGCCAGAGAGCCTGGAGGGGAGCAGTATTTATAGCAAGATTTGAGGAATGGCTTTGGGGCTAAAAATAGACCAGGGGGAAACACCAGGCTGGGTCCTCCCTCCACTGGAAGCCAACCTCCTCGCTCAGTGGCGGGAGAAGACACGATCCAGGGACGGCTTTCTCTGGGGTCGGGCTGGGACACCCATATCCGTGCTGGCTCTCTCGTGGCCAAGGGGTAAAGGAGGGCGGATGCAGAATCCAAGAGCAGTGCCTGCCCGCAGGCTTCCGCAAGGCGTCCGAGGTGGGGGCAAACCCTTTTACGGCCAGCACTGAGGCTCGCCAGCATCCTCTGAACCAGAAAGATCGGAGAGTGCAGCTCCCAGAGGCTGCGTCGTCTTGGCCGCTACACGTGTCAGAGGAGAGGGCAGTGCCCCCGCATCCATGAGAAGCCCAGCCTGGCTGCCCCCGACATGGCCCTCACAAACAGCCAGGCCACCCCAGTTCAGCTCAGTTACCCAGGTTTCAAGCCTGCGATGCATTTCTCTGTGAAGATAATGACACCCCGACTGCCATTCCCAACAGGCCGGGGAGGAACAGCAGCTCCTCACTCCGGAAAAATGGTAGAAAGCATCCCACAAAGCACTGCAGCTGGAGGGGACTTGGGGGGTCACCTAAACCAGCCCCCATCTCTGCGGGGTCCCAAACCAGGGAGGGTCTCCACTGCTTCCCAAGCACCAGGCCCCTCCGGGGGCTTTGCCTGCCCAGAATCCACCCTCATCCCCTAATAACTGTTCCTTGATTTTATTTTGTGAACCAAATCCATCCCCCTTCCCACTTCCGGTCTACGTGGCTCGTGTAACAGATAACGTCCACCCAGCTCCAGAAGGAGCACATGACCCAGAATCGGCCACCGCAAGCATCACAAAGTCGTGGTAAAATGTTCGAGACTGTGTCTGTGCCGCTCCCCCGTGTCCTCGCACCTAGGATGTAGTGGATGCACACAGCAGGTGCTCAATATGCAGGAAGGGAGAGAGGAACACAGAGAGGAAAGGTGTGGGAGGAGGGCTGACGGGAGAGAGACACAGGCATCCGGAGGGGAAGGCGAGAAAGGACCGGCTGTGAGAGGCCTCCTTAGGGCTGGGGTGCTCATTCCTGTATCAGTGGAGGGGGCCACTGCCTGGCCTTCGTGTGCCCACCCGGCCGGGGCAGACTGGCTGAGGTGGGAAGTGGCCTGGGGTGGTCCCAGCCTCGCCCCAGAGCTCTGGGACCACAGAGAGAAGGACGCAGGACAGGACTCTGTTGGGGCCCAGGGTCCTCCTCCGGGGAGGCCTCGGGGCTCTGCACCTGCCTCCTGCCCCTGCCCCAGCGGGAGCGGCTGCCCCTTCCTCTCTGTCACCTCTCCCCACAGCCTTGCTCCACCCTCCCGCCCCACGCCTGCCCTCAGGAGAGGGGAAGGGGCAGCAGTTCCTGTGCACGAGGGCGTGGCCAGTGGCAGGAGCCCTGGGGGCCCACTCACCTCGCGGGTGACTTTGCCATTATTGTCAAAGTCGTACAGGGTGAAGGTCCACTCCTGCCGGCTGCCCTCCTCCACGGACACATCACACTGTAGCTCCTGGACACAGAAAGACAACACACAGGTGTGGCGGGTCACCCAGTGGCTGGACACCGGAGGCCAGGTCCCGGGGCGGCCGCCTCCCCGCTGCCCTCCCCAGACCCTGTGTGAAGGAGGAGCACAAGGAACAAGACGTCATGGGCCAGGGAGAGAGGCCAGTCCAGGCAGGGGAGGGGAGGGGAGGTTTGGCCGGAGGAGAGGTGCCTGCAGGGTTGCCAGACCGTCCCCGTCCCCGGGGCTTCAAAGGCAAAGGAAACACAAGGAGGAGGATCTGAGAAGAGGCTTTGTGGCCTCAGGAAGACTGAATTTGGACCAAGGGCTAGAAGCTCCCAGAAGACACAGGGAACAGTAACTTGGAAAGCCGTGGGGGGACCTGGAGGCAGGTGAGAGTAACCAGTAGGAGCCAGAGTCAGCCCCAGGTGCCAGCCCCTGCATGGCCCTCCACAGCTGTGTGACCCTGGGCCTGTCTTCTCTGTGCCTCAGTTTCCCCTCGTGCAAATTATGGAAAATGACAGCACCAACCTCATCAGGTTGTTGAGCATTAACTGGCCCACCCCAGGTCCATTCGGCCCCACCTCGGCACTCCCCTGCGGCCGTGGTGGGCAGTTCCTGACCTCCCGCTCCAAGGACAGCCCTGAGGAGCCAGGGCTTGAACGCCAGGTGAGATTTGAACAAGGGAAGGGCTGAGCCGCTGGATTAGACCCCAGCCTCCTCGCCCCACAGGGACAAACCTGGGCGCACTCTGCACAGCTCTTGGAGGGTCCCCAGGGGCCTGAGCTCCAGCTGCCCTGGCAGTGATCTCTCTTTAACCTGTTATTGGCTTCCCTCCTTCCCTGCCCCCAGGGTCACCTCCCAAGTCCTTGTCTCAGGGGTCTGCTCTGGGGGAACTGGAAGCAAGTATGGAAACTGCTCGGCACATGGAAAAGCCCCATTAATGGCAGTAGCTGCTACCGTCTTTGTTGGAACCATTAACAGAACAAGACTTCATTATCACTGCTCACACAACTCGAGGTGTCCAACCACAGGGACTCTGGGAAGTGTGAGCTAAGTCACCGGCGTTACGTATGCAGGGGCCAGCTGAACACCAGAGAGTTCTAGAAAGGAAGGCCGTTTGGAGAAAGAGATTCCACAAAGGGCCTTTAAGATCCACAAGATTCTATGAAAACAAGCAAAGACGCTCCCAGACCATTCTGTTCCACGTCTTGCCTCGGCCCACCTCCCCTTTCGCCATGCCCCCCCTCCCACTGGCCTGGCATGAGGACAGGCTGAGGCCCTGAGAGGGGGGTGGTACCCAGCCTCTGCATGCCGCAGGAGTGTGCCCGAGCACGGCGCCGGCGTCTGCAGCTCGGAGCCAGTTCCCTCCAGCAGTTCCTGGGCAGCCCATGCTGAGTTCAAAGTGAGCCTCCCTCAGCTGTGACATGCCCGTCGATGCCTGCCAAGTGCCCACTCTGCTCTCTGAGGGACCGTTTCATGTGGCACAGCACTCGCCCCATACATGTGTCTGCACACACACACACAACACACGCTGTGCTTACCTGACTCCCTCTCCCCGCCCCTCCACTTGGCTCCACAGACAGCTCGGGTTTGAAGTTCAGAAACTCGGGTTGAGTAAGTCTCCCCACCACCCCCACCTCTATCGTGTGTGTCTTCTTGTCCCCTCACTGGGATGCCTCAGGTGAGTCCTCCTCATGGGCCAAGGAGGAGTCCCAAGCAGTGAGCGGGCCCCTTTCCAGAAACAGACCCACTCGGGCTTCTGAGGAAGCGAGCCGTCCAGGTCTGGGCCTTCCGTCTGCGCTGGGCTCGGCCCTCGGCTTTGCCAAGCACCCCCAGACGACCTGCAGGGACCCAGGTGGGCTCAGGAAGAAGCTAGCAACCCCACTCCTCAACTGGGCGCTGGCTGCCCCCTCAGCTCCTGCACGGAGGGCCCTTGGTGACCTGTCTGACTCCCTTTCCCGTGTCACCTCCCCCCTCCCCCCCATGCCAGCCACACAATGCAGCCTGTTACTCCCACACAACATGCGGGCACCGGCAAGCCTCGAGGCCTTTGCTCGTGCTGTTCCCTCGGCCTGAAGTGCCCTCCTTCTCCCAAACGCGGCCCCGTGCATCCCCTCTCCCAACTCCTCCTCCTCCGCTCAGAGGCCCAACTCAGACCCTCCCGCTCCCCACACAGAGAGTCTGGAATTGCCAAAGCGTCCATCACTTGCACCCCTCCGGCTTGACGTAGGTGACCCCCCCGCCCCAGGCTCCCAGGTCGCCATCACACCACCGAGTGTGCAGTTTCTGGGTCTGGGTCACTCATCTGTCCCCCTCACCACACTGTGCTCCGCGAGGGCAGGAACCACCCCCAGTTCACTGCCGGGTCCCCTGGAACCAGCAGGTGTCAGTCAACATTGGGTGGACGGAGGGAGGAAAGTGCTTACTCGGCAGCAGACACCCTCGCGTGCACTTTAGCTGCGTTGACTCAGCACGCGTCCACTGTCCCGATGAGGTGGATATTGCCACTATCCCCAGCACACAGGGGAGGCAAGTGAGGCTGCAGCACAGCACCTGGCCTGCGGCTCCAGAGCTGCGCCCCAGTGGCCTCACACAGAAGACAGAGGAGGGCGGGAGGGAAGAGCAGGGTGGAGAGGAGCCAGCGAGCCCCATGCGGGCCCGGGTCTTGCTCCCAGCACGCGGCCCTCTGCTTGGCGCACGGGAGGATCCTAATGTGCTGTTCAGGGCTGGGGCGGGACGCACTGTGAGTTCTGGGAGGTCACGTCCCTTTTGTTGTTGACCGTGTGGGGAAACTGAGTCCCAGACAGAGCCAGGGACGCGCCCACGGCCTCATGCCTCCTGGCTGTCCACCCCACTGAGAGCCCCCACACGTTCCCCAGAACAGCCTCAGGAGCTGAAGAAAAGGTTTCTCTCACCACCAAGGAAGTGGAGGCCCAGAGAGGAAGGTGGTCACCGGTGCAGTAACAGCAGCGCCAGGGCCAGAGTGCTGTCCCCCTCGTCCACTCCCACATCCCTCCCCCAGACTACCGGGCCAGGGCCCGGCGCCAGGAAAGGGAACTTACTTCCAATTTCAGCTGCTTCTTGGAGCCCGGGCAAGGTTCGCTCAACTTCTCCATCCTCTTCTCATCTCCGCTGGCCAGCCCGTCGGTCTTGTCAGGGGGCAGGGCCACTGTGTGGGGAGGCAAGTGAGACAGCGTGAGGAGGCGGGGTCCGGGCCTACCACGCCGGGCACCGTGGCTTGGGCCGGGCTTGGGCAGGGACACCAGGGCGCCGGGCCCCCCTTCCTGCCCTGCCCGTTTGCTGGAGACAAGATCGCTCTGCCCTCCGGCCTCTGGTAATGTCCAAGGCTGCCCCGGGGGAGACCCCCGCCCAGGGCGTGTCCGTGCTGGCCACTCAGGTTACCCTGGTGGGCCTCTCGGGCCTCTGTCCTCTGCTATGACTCTGCAGCCCAGAGAAGCAGCCTGCGGCGCCCCAGGGCAGTGTCGGGCCAAAGGGCAGGTGCATGAGGGCAGAGGGGTGCTTCTGGAGCCCCGGGAGGGAGCTCGTGGACATGGCCATTTTCCGCATGGTCTCGCTGCCTTCCATGCTGACATTTTGGCCTCCTCAAAGAGGCCGCCTGCCCGGGCCCAGCATCTAGCACATTGGTGGGTAGTTAGGAGGGGGGAACAGGAACTGAGTTTAACTGGGGTGGTGAGGGGCACATGCGTGCATCAGCACACGCACACGCGTGTTCCTGCGCACGTGCACACACAAAATGGTATCTTCAGGAGCGAGCTCACCCCGTGCCTTTCATTCAGCCTCTGCTCACCCAGGGGGTCCTCCCCTCCGCCAAAGGTCACGGTCCTTTGTGTGGCCTTCCAGGAGTGGAGGGAGGGTGTGCAAGCCCGTGACCTATGGACACTGTTTCCCACAAATACCCCCAAGGGGAGCCAAGTGGGCAGCCCAGGGTGGCAGCATCGTCCCTGACCAAGGGTCCAGACAAGAGGTTCCATCAAATCTTGAAAGCTCTCACAAGACCCCTGCGGCCCCTTCTGCCCCTTTTGTCTTGGCCCGATAAGGGGACTCAGGTCTGCCCAGCCTGTGCTTTTCCAGCACACATTCACAGCCCCTCTCTCGTTAGCTCCCTCAGCTAGCCTGGGGCGGTGAGTCCACGGTCCCGTTTCACAGGGGAGCAGACTGAGCCCGGCTCCCACTCGAGGGGCCTCCCCGCCACCCAACCTGAGGGGTCCCAGGAGGGCCAAGTGGGGAGCCGAGACGCCTGGGCAGCGGCCCTAACTCGGGGTGAACTTTCTTGGGAAGTCAGGAGCCTGGAGAAATGAGGCCACCAGGCCAGGAAACTAGGCGGGGGGCTTTGCATCTCCCCCGGCCCGTCCACCTCCCGACACACAGACCCCAGCTCTGCAGACTACGAGCGAGGAGTGGCTGCAGGGACGGTATGGCAGGGGCTCCCAGGTGGCCTGGGGCCCCCTTTCCCAGTGGTGATCTGAAGCACTCCCCCTGGCGCCCCTAAGATGAGGCGGTGACCTCACGCAGTGCCAGGCCCGACGCAGCACTGACTGAACACCCACTGTCCATCGACTCGCAGTCCTCACTACAACCCTGGGAGGAGCCCCACTTTCCAGATGGGAAACCAAGGCCCGGGAGGCGGAGTGCCCTGCCAGTAAAGGACGGGGCTGGGATTTGAAGCCGAGCGGCCTGGCTCACCGGCGACCCCTCCGCGAGGCGGCCCCTCGTGCTGCTCCTGCTGTGCTTTCTCTCAGCCTGCCTGGGAGACGGCGGTCTCTGCTCGGGTCCTGACCCTCCCTCCACCACGTGTGGCCCAGGACAGGTCACAGGACTTCTCTAGACGTCTCAGTTTCCCCAACTGTAAAATGGGGAAACAGTCCCCTCCCCAGAGGATTCTGTGTGACTCAGGGCGCTAAGACTGGAAAGGGTCCAGCACACGGGGTCCCAGCCATAGGTAGGAATAGTTAGGGAATGAGGTCCCCTCCCCATTTAATTTTTTGGGAATCAGGACATTTGTTCTAAAAACAGTTCTAAAACCTGAGGCTTTTGGAATACACACAGAGACAAAAGCATCATCTCCAATACAGGCAGCCCAGGGTGGGGAGCAGGACAAGGAAGGAGGAGATAAAAATAAAGATGCTCCGGGTCAGTGGGGACAGGCAGGGACAGGAAGGCCACGGCGGCAACCGGCTAACTTGGCTCCATCCACAGCTCCTCTCTCAGCTGGGCCTGGGGCGGGGGCAGCCATGCCTGGGAGCCCCCTCCTTCTCTTCATCCAGGGCACACCCAGCAGGATGCGGGGAGCACCCAGCCCACAGTGCCCCCACAGCAAGGCAACAACTCCCTAGAGATGTCAGGGGCTCCGGCCAGAGACCCCATCTCAGTCAGAGACCCCAGCTCCTCCCCGGTGGTCTCACAGAATGAGGCCAGTGAGCACAAACCTAAAAGATGCAGCTCCTCGGAGACCCCAGGGTGCGGGCACTTGGCACCCTCCCATTGGGGTGGCTGTCAGGGGAAAGTCACTGACACTGACACTTCTAAAGCAGCGGATAAAACCAAGTCCTGCTCCTCCAAAGCAAATACCTCGATGGCCAGGAGGTGTCCCACTCCAGGGTGACGCCAAGCCCTGGGGAAGTCAGGCAGGCAACTAGTAACCCAAGGACAGCCAAGTATACAGCCTGGGCCATCCTGACCCCTCCATCCCAAGTCTACCAGTGTCCTGCTGGGCCAGAGCTGTCACCATCATGGGACCAGCAGGGTGCAATGCACAGCACTTCCGCCAGACCACAAAGCAGTAGGCACTACTGTCACCCCACCTAAAAGATGATAAAATGAGACGAAAAGGTCCGGGGGCTTGTCTGAGTGAGCCAGGGAGCCGGTCTCTCCCCATTCCCAGCACTGAGGGAAGCCCTTGGCTCTGGAAGCCCCAGCAGCTCCAGTGGGTGCTGCTCGGCGGGGGTGTCCCGGTTGACAGGGCACACGTGGACTCCTACCCTGGGTTCCTATCTGGACTCTGCTGCTGAGTGGCCTGGGTGGCCTGGGGCAAGGCGCTTGACTCTTTTAGATCTCAGTCTCCTCATCTGTAAAATGGGGATGAAATGGTCTGTCCCTCACTGGGCAACTGGGAGGGGCAATGAGAAGAGTGCCTCTTTTTTTTTTTTTTTTTTTTTTGTGGGGAAGACCAGCCCTGAGCTAACATCTGTTGCCAATCCTCCCCTTTTTGCTGAGGAAGACTGGCCCTGAGCTAACATCCGTGCCCATCTTCCTCCACTTTATATGGGACGCCGCCACGGAATGGCTGACAGGCAGTGCGTCAGCGGGCGCCCGGGATCCGAACTCGCGAACCCCTGGGCTGCCAAGCGTGAACTTAACTGCTGCACCACCGGGCAGCCCCGAGAAGAGTGCCTCTTAACAGTGGCCTGCACACAGGAGTGCTCAATAAATGCTGGCTTTGCAAGAGACGTAGATGAGCCAAGATCCCGGCTGATCGCCCAGATCCGAATGATCCCTCTCACTCCAAAACTGCCTCTCTGGAGAAACCACAGTGCTATCGGCCTGCAACATCCTCTATTCACTCACACACACGTCCCACCCCACCCCCACCCCCACCCCGCCCCACAGCGGAGAGAAGGAAAAGAAAAAAACAAAGTCCAGCTCCATTTTCAAAGCTGCTGCTGCCTCCTCCGCAGAGGTCCTGGCTGGAGAGGGAAGCTGGCAGGCTTATCACAACCCAGCTTCAGGTTCAAAGGGAAGTTACCAGAAAACCACCCTCAGGTTCAATGTTGCCTTTCAAGTTCCACTTGATAAAACCCAAAGGAAAGAAACCTCTGTCCCTGCTCCCTCCTTCTCCAGAGACCCCTCCTCCCCAGGACACAGACAGCCTGTCCTCCCTCAGGTCCTCCCCGCCTTCCTTCCCTTCTCCTCTTCCAGGCAGGTGGAAGATGTCCCCCTCGACCCTTCACTCTCCTCCTCTGTCTTCTCCAAAGACCAGCGTGGCCTGGATCGTCCTCTCTTCACCAACAGGTCCCTCATCCCATCCCAGCTCAGAAAACCACCTGGAGGCTCACAGGGGAGGCAGGGGGCCCTTCCCAGCACGGGGCCAGAGATGGGTAGTAGGACTAAGAGTCATCCTGCCCTGGGCCCCAGGGGCCAGGAACAAGGACAGTCAGAACCCCTTTGCCCCCACAAAGAAGGCCTTTCACCCTCTTGCTGTCCCTACCCAATGGCCAGAAGAGGTGGCACATAATCGAACAGAAAGCCATACAGACCCCAATGCCAGAGGCAGGGGCTGGCACTGAGGGGCCTTGCTTCTGTATCCACCTCTGAAACCACCCCCCGCCACCAGCCGTCCCCGTTCAGAACAAACCCGCCCCCCCCACCCACCCACGGTCGGGCTCACGGGCAGGCCGGAGAAGGGTGAATGGCCCTCGCCGCAGGCTGTCCAGGTGCAGCCGCGCCGCAGAGAGAAGGATGTTTTGTGGAGACAGACTTTGGCACCAGGGCCTGAGCCCACTCTCTGTCTCTTTCTCCTGTCCAGCCCAGCGGTATTTCTCCCAGAGCTGGCTTTGCTGGGCAATGATTTCAGTGGCTCTGATCACTCCTCAGTTGCAAGTCACAGTAAAACAGGGGACACTGCTAATTTGAAGGAAGAAAGGAAAGCAGGAGAAAAGGTAGGAGTAAAAGGAAGGGAAGGGAGAGAGTAAGGAGGAAGCACAGTCTTTCACTGGGCTCTGAAGTACGTTTGGGTGGCCTAGAGCAGGCGCCAGCAAACTGCCCGGTGAGCCAAACCCTGTCCACCACCTGTATTTGTAAATAAAGTTTTATTGGGACACACAGTCACGCTCATATGCATCATCTGTGGCTGCTTCGCTCTACAATGGCAGACTTGAGTAGTCACAACAGAGACTGTATGGCCCACAAAGCCTAAAATATGTGCTCTCCTGGCACTTTACAGAGTTTGTGAACTGCGCTTTGGTAAGTGCAGCCCTCTGCCCCACCGGGGTACACACTTGAGAAGCAGGGTGCAGGCTGGATTTCACCTGCTTGCCTGAAAACCCCTGTGCAGTACACAACCTGCCCAACCGTACACAGCAGCCACGGAAGAAAGAAAATGTCAACTCTGCTTTCTTAAAGCCAATTCTCAGCCCAGATGAGCCTGGGGGCAGCGTATGGAGCTCTTCCTCTTTGGAAGCTGCTCCCTGTCCCTCCTCACACCATGGCCTCCCTCGAGGAGCCTGAGGGTTGTGTTTACCAGATGATGGTTCTCTTCCGCCTTAGCTCCCAGCCTGGCATCTCTCCACCCCCAGCAACTGCCAGATTAAATGCATTACTTGACCATCTTCACCCGGCTCCCTTTGATGTTCCCTTCTCAAGCTTCAAAATACCTTTTGGAGGGAGATCAGACAGCATTAAACAGAATTACTAATTAATTAAGCAAAGTTAAATTTTAAACACTGTTTGTTGTGTTAGCCAAAAGCCTGAACAGAACAGACTTTTTTCCTCCGCTGAGATCAAAGACAGCCTCTTCCCTCTCCCCTCCCCCAGTTTAGAAAAAAGAGGGAGGGGTGAGGAGGAAGAGAGAGAGAAAGAAGAGTGCTTGAGGAGCACTGGGGAGAGGGGGAAATACCTGAATGGCTGCAACTGTGATCAGGGGTCTGGACGCCCATCGCCCCTCCCCCGCCATGGGCCCAGTGGGAAGCAGCCCAGGCTCACTAGGGACCCCACGCTGGGAGAGGGATGGCCACTTTCTCGGGACTGTTTACCCTGGCAAATAGCAGTGACCCAGGGAGCAGGGTGGCACAGCCCACCCAGCCCGAGCCGCTGACAGCTGGCGCCACCCAAACAGCATGGGAAGAAGGACTGTGACATAATACAGATCCATCCTCCTGCGGCCCCACCCTCCTGAGCAGGAAGAGCACCTCAGGGCTCTTCCCCTCGGGTTTGAGGTCAGGGTCATTTGGGGTCATTAGGAGATTGGCCCTGGGAAGCAGGCTGTGCCTTGTACAACTCTAGGAGGCGCTGTTCACGTGCTGGACCTCACAGGATGGTGTTCTGCTTACGACACTTTTCACACAGATGGCAGAAAGGTGTCTCGAGGAGGGGCCCTTTTGCTAATTTGCACAAGTTTATCTGTCGCTAGCAGAGTGCTGTCTAAACCCAGTCCGTCTAGCACTTTATTCCGTACGTCCTGTCTGGGATCTTCCGATTGACTCGCAGGAGCCTGCCACATCCAGGCAGCCAGAACACAAGTTTCTCGAGAGCTGGGGCTCTGCTGGCTACCGCACCCAGGTTGCCCAAGTACGCAGCACGTACCACACGTGCACAGAGCAGATAGTCCACTGCCGTGTGCGAAACTGCACCAAATCCCCCAGGGAGACACAAGGAAGGCTGCATAACAAACACACCAGGAATTCCGGAGGGACTGAGACGGGGAACTGGCAAGGGAGAGGGGAGGGTTGAAAAGGAGTGGGTCTTTTCCCGAATCCCATACTGAGGCTAAAATCTACACCCTGGATGACATCAGCAAATGCCAGCTTATTTTAACACAATCCAGAAAGGCCCGGTTGATATTAAACTTTGGAAGAAGAGACAAATTTGAAACACAATTATGACTAAATCAGCCCCACCAAAGGCCCGAAATGACTAACACTCCACTGCGGGGCAGACACCTCTCAGCCCAGTCACCTGGCCAGTTCTCTGTTGATGCAGCACACAATTTAACACAAGCCAGAGCTTCCTGGCTGGAGCTTGGACACTCGCCCTAACGTATCCACAGGCCTTTCTCAGTTGTCCACGAACAGATTATCTGCCACAAATATTTTAGTCTCAGGGTGGCTTGCCAGGATGTTTCTGACTCCCCAACCCTCCAGCAGCAGCTGTGAGAGGGAATGCAGATGAATTTTAATATTAGCCTATGCCAAATATAATTAGGCGGGTAATCTGCTGCCAGTGAGAAGAGAAGGATATCATATGCACATTCCAGGCCAAATGGTTTCCTGCAGTATCCGCAGGGGGCTCTCCCTAGGGAGGGGGGTCCTGGAGATGCACGGATCTGTTTGTCAGTGCACACACCAGTGGGCTGCACTGGGGATTCTGGTGAAGTTAGTGGGTACACACATTATCTCATTAAGTCCTCTTCATAACACCATGCAGGGTGTGTTCCTGTTTGCATTTTACAAAAGAGGAAACTAAGCTTAAAAAGCAAACTTGGTCAAGCTCTTTCCCTGCTGAAATGCTCTGCCTGCTGCTGTCTCTCAGCCCAGCCTCTCCACAGAACTGCTTTTCATTTTTTGACCCTGCCGTGCTCTCACGCTGTTACCCCTGCCAAGAACACTCATTCAGTCTCTCCAACTCCTGCTCATCCTTCAGGTCTTGAAGGATGAGCAGGAGTTGGAAAGCCTCGCCGGCTCTGAGAAGCATGCCCTCACGCCCTCAGGGCCTGGGTTAGGTCTCCCCTGCTCAGTGAGCCTGTGAGATCTGCTATTATCATGATTCATTTAAGTGACTCCTCCTACTGTAGCCCCAATATACAACGCCTGTCACGCTCTACATGGTGTACCATCATTATCACGAAACCACAGTAAGTAGCAGAACCAGGATTTGAACCCAGAAGGGGCAGAAACAGAAGAACTAAAATCCATTTCCTGACTCCCCAGCCACTCTTCTCTCCCCTGTCCCACCACAATAGTTGACACCTGCCCCTGCCTGTCTGCAACCATTCTCCTTCTCCTGGTAATAGCATCCGGGTTTCCTCCGGCGGCCCCTCCCCCATCTCAATCCCTGCAGTTAGTGGAAGGCCATCCCACTCCAGCCTCAGGCCCCACCCAGCTCATCTCATCCTGGGGGCCACCGGGGCCGTCCTACTCAGCACCAAAGGACAGTTCACTGTGAAGCCGATGAAGCTAAGCTTCCGGGCCCCTCACTTGTGCGGGCCCCTTCCAAGTTGGAATGGGCCCGAGCAATGGTTCACACGGTGGGCTGTTTCTGTGACACTTTCAAAATGAGGTATTCTATCCTCAGTCGGTTAAGACCATCGTCTCTTTCCATTCTGACTTCTCATATATCTGCTGTGTCACATGGTGTTGGAGTGAACACAGGCGTTTCTGGAATCAAGCCAAAGCGAGGTTGAGTTGGGGACGTATTTACTTAGGTTTAGTGGGATATATATATATAATATATATATGGTTCACAGTTATAAAAGAATTGTGTATTCTTTTTCTTAAAGAAGCCGCCCCCCCCCAAATTGGATAAGCTTCGAGTCCCACAAAACCTAGATCCACAGTGGCCAGTAAAGTGAGAATCAAACTTTTGCAAGAAATACTGAGACTCAGGAGCCCTCCTTGACCTGCACCGGCTGAGCTCACAGGACGTGGATGCCTGGAGCGGGGGAGCGGTCCTTGCCACCGAAGCAGGAGAGACTAACAGAAGGGCAGCGGGAGAGACGATGGGGAGGGAGAGAGGGGGAGCGAATGAGTAAGTGTGTGTGTGTTGAGGACATGGCCTGAGTTCTTGGGTCCAGCCAGCCCTTTTCAGGCAAGATCCACCCTAAGATTTTTCAATTTCATGAGCCAACGCTTAAGCGAATTTGGGTTGAGTATCCAAAAGAACCACAAGAATCCTGACTTAACCATCCACCACTCTGAGGATGTTCTCAGGAAAAACAACCATCACCAAAACAGTAATTTACCTGATGCGGTCCCCTCTAAGGTGGCTTCTGGCAGTTTCCACCAGCGGATGTCTACCCCTTCCTGAGACCGGAAATGCCACCCAGGGCCTTTTTCTCCACAATCCTGCCTCCCTGGGCTGCATTTTACTCTAAGTAGATTTTATTGAAGGACGAGTTGTGACTGAGGGGAAAGGGAAAGGAACAAAAATGCTTCCCAACAAATAGCCTTCTGGCCTTTTTTTTCTCATCACAGCCTAAGGTTGATGGGCACTCGGCGTTGAGGTTTGAACAGGACTGAGATGAAACATCTGCTCAGGGAGGGAGGGGAAACACCGGGAGAGGGAGAGGGAAAGGGAGAAAAGCCTTCTTTGGGCTAAAAATACTGTGTCCCGTTCACTCCCCCGGCCCCACCCAGGCGAAAACATGCGATGAAATTCAACTTCTACAGTCTGACCCAAGCGACTGGAAGCCGCGAAAGCCTCCCCGCATCTGACACGAGTCAGAACTTCCAGTGTCCAAGCTGGGCCTTTATGAAGAGCGGACGTGAGAGGAGCTGCTGTCCCGCCAAGGCCCGGGCTGCGGGGCCACCGCGCGGAGTGGCGGGCCTGACCCACCCCGGGGGACAGGCTCGGACTGAGGGTGCAGCCAGCCCCTCCACCTGGGGGTCCCCACTGCTCTCCGCTGACCTCGGGGACCAGCAGCCCCGACTGAGGGCCGGCCCGGGGGTCGGGGAGCCGTCCCAGTCCTCCCTCGCTCTCCCCACCCCGCCCCGACTGCTCCCCCGACTCCACACTCAGCGTCCAGCTGCCTCCGTGGCATCTCCACTTGCACATCACACAGCCATCTTGACCAAACATGTCCAAAACCAAAAGGCTTGACTGTCACTTGGCAAAACCTTCACCTCAGAGGTGACACCCCCACTTCTTCAGTTCCTTAAGCCAAAGTCTAAGGTGTGTCCAGGATCCCTTTCTTCCCCTCATCCAGGTCCTCACCCCCAGACCCGCCCACTTCTCCCACAGCAGCCACATCACCTCCCGCCTGCGCCCTGCAGTCACCTCGGCCCCCTTCCTCCCTCTGCGTGACCCATCCTTCCCAGAGGCCGCAGTGACCTCGTTAAAATGGAAGTCAGGACCTGCACTCATCTCCCTAACACTTTCCAACGGTTTCTCTTCAAAAGCAGCATCCAGCCCAGGCGCATGGTCTCGCCCTCGCTGGCTGACCCACCCTGGTCCCCGACGGCTCCCCCTGCACGCGGGCCTCCCTTCTCTTCCCTAGACCCGGAGTTCCTTGCGCTCTGGGGTTCTGCTCGCTCCTCCTGGCTGCTTTCCCTTCACATCCTCCCATGGCTGGCTCCTTCCTGGCCTCTGCACCTCAGCTGAAATGTCACCTCCTCAGAGAGGCCTTGTCACACTCGACCTTCACTGGCTTTTACCTCTTTGCAGAGCACCACGACCTGAAACCCGCAGGCTCACTCCCCAGATTATTGATTCCCTTCCTGCTTCTCTCCCTGCAGGGCCCGCCTGCCTTGCCGGTGGCTGCGAAATCAGTCAATACGCAAGGAATGAGGAGGAGTTGGACGCCTGAGTCCTGTTCTCCGTCTGCTGTGAGACCTTGGGCCAGTCACGCCCCCTCTCTGGGCTTGTTTTCTACCACAAATGAAGGGGACGAAAGGCCTCCAAGGGCTCCCCAGCTCTGTGAATGGCTGACATCTCACACCCAGGGCTGGAGGGATCGGCCTGGGCCGGAGGGAGGGGGTGACCTGACTTCAGTGACTTCATTCTTCTGGGGAGTATTTATTGAGCACTTACGGCATGCCAGACTCTGTGTCTCACACTGGGAGCAGAACAAGACATTCAGACATTCTACCAGGACTAAAGAAGCTTTGAGAAGAGGCCTTTTTTGATCTGGGGACTAGTAAATAATTACAAATATTGGTTGGCCCCTCTTCAAGAAAGACGGACCCAGGAAACAGGAATCACGACAGCTCGCATACACCGGACACCACTCTGTGCCAGGGCTGTGCTCTGGGCTTTCATCAATGACCTCACTGTCTTCACAGGCACCCTGAGGAAGAAGTGCTATGGAACCAAAGCACAGAGAAGTTAAGAGACTCGCCCAAAGTCACACAGGGAGTTGTGGTAAAGCCAGGTTGGATGTGGGGTCTGACTTGCAAATTCCCAGAAAGTCAGAATAAAGGGAGGAGGGCACCTCTCATGGACTCTGATGGGGTCGGGGGAAGACAGAGTTTGGGGGCCCATACAGATTCAGACAGGCCCTGAGCTCACAGTGGTTGCTCGGCCCCCCAGGTCTCAGTCCCAACACCACTGCCCTGCTTGGCAGGACCAGTTCCTCCAGGCACATCTACTACTGGGCTCCACAGGCCCTACCAGGCCAACCCAGGCTGGGCCAAAGCAAGGCCTGCCTGGCAGCAGCCCTGGGAGCCTGGAGGGAGGGCCTGGGCCCCCGGGGGAGGGAGTGCCTGACTTCAGTGGCCTCCAGGGCTCCTTTATGCAAGATGGACTGGTTCTGTGGAGTAGCTTTCTCTAGAAGATGCCAAGCAGACTGCACTCTGCCTGCTTTTACCCCCAAACAAAAGAGGTCAGAAGACAAGAAACAGACTCAATGTGGAGGATCCGTGGGCAGAGGCCAGAGGGCGAGAGGCAGGAGTGACACAAGAGGCCAGGCAGGAGCGAGGAGAACACTAGGTGGGAGGGAGAGACGGGACCCAGAGAGAAGGGGCCTGTGACCATTTCTAGGTCTCTCCCTTCCGATGGGGATGGGCGCAGAGCAGAAGCTGCAGCCCCTGCCGGGCTGGGGGAATCCCGCCAGACACAGCGCTTCCCGGAGGCCCCTCAGTGACATGGGTCTGCCAAACCAGCCTGGCACCAATTTTCACCTCAGGCCACAAGCCACTGGCTGCCACCACCTGTTGTCCTGCCCTACTGGGGAGGTGGGGAGGTCAGGTGGGTGCTGGAGGGAAGCATGGGGCCTACCTTCCCCGGTCCTCAGACCCCTGCTGGGTCAGCAGAGGGTCCCTCCCCACTTCTCCCCGCTAAAGCCGCCTGTCCCACCCCCACCACGCCCAGCCAGCTCTCAGAGCGTGCAACTTTTGATGTTTACTTTGTTCTCTCCCCAGTTCAAAAGGAGCTCCGCAGCCCCAACCCTGCTCCAAGCCCAGCCTTAATCCCCCATCCCAAGAGCTCCCAGCTGGCCAGTTAAGGCGGTTAAGACGCTGGATTAGGGCCGGCTTTACATAACAACGCAGGAGCTAAAGCCATCCTCTCCTGGGATGGCTAAAAGACTTCTTTTTATCTTCACGCCTCAGATGGCCTTTTTTCTCCCTTAAACAGCCCTCCAGCCCGCCAAGAGGCAATGAACTTGGCCAAGAGGAAGACAAAGAGGAGATTCAGGATTCAGCTTGCTCTCCCTTGGCCAGTGGCACAGAGGGATGCCCGCCGCCCCAGCTCCAGGCCAGGTGGATGCTTCTCCGTGGCCAGGACTCGGCAGCACTTGCTCTCACCAAGTCTGGCCGTGTGGTGGTCTGCGTCCACAGCCACGTCCCCTGTCCTGGGGTGGGCAGCCTCGGACCTCGACGCCAAGGGTGCCCAGAGAACCACAGACAGCCACTGGGTCCAGATCCCTCCAAGGGGTCTCAGTGCCCACGCAGGCCCAGATGCAACCCAGAGCAGCCCCAGTCTTACTGCTTTATTTACTTATTGTTTTCACCTTTCAATTCTGTTACTAGTCTTTCATTTCAAAGGGATATAAGATTACATTCTTCTTATAAAAGTTAAAACATTGATTAGTTAATACTACAGTCCTCTTTGACCACTGCCCAATTTGACTCCCCTCCTCCTATGTCCAGAGGACCTACTGTTTTTGTCTGTCGCGGCCTCTAGCGAGACAATAATCTGCATATGTGGTATATACTCATATACACAAAGAAATACAGAGTAGTGTCCAGTGCGCTTTTTTACGTAAAAGATAACCTACTGTCTATAATATGCTATATCTTTCTTTAACCTGATCTAACTGGTTTACATTTTGTGCTTTGGTGTAAGCTTTTGTTTGAAGAAAGAGGCTGAAAAGCTTGACCACCACCAACTGAGTCCAACCCCTAGTGGGGAAACTGTGACAGGCTAGTGGCTCCCAACCCCCTCCCTTGTCAGTGGTGGCATTGATGTGCCTGGACACCATCAGTGACCGGCAAGGCACCCAGGCTGCCCTCAAAGCCCAACATGGTGGCTCACAGGGTCAGAACAAGTGCCACCAACCTCATACCCTTTCCCCAACAGGAGCTAGGATCCTCAGGCACCTCGTATTTATCCCCCATCCATCAACCAATGTTTGTGAGTGCCGCCCACCACAGCGGTTCATCCTCTCTGCAAGATGCCCACATCCTCTGTGCACCCACCGAGTCCAGCTCCACATCCCCATTCATCATGTTACAGAGGGCGAGGGGGCCCAGAGAGGGAGGGCCCCGGCCAAGATCCACAGCAAGTCACTGCTGGAGCTGGGAGGGGCTCCTAGGCCAGTGCTCCTTCTACTTCATTCCAACAGGGCTTATGCTCTGAACGCAGACATTGAACAAAGCGACCCTCCCTTTTAGAGGGAGGTGGATTCCATGGGCAGGTCATTTCATGTCTGTTTGCAGCGAAAGACATCTTATTTGAAATCAATTACAAGATTTCAGATTGAGCCTCAATGGACAGAGAAGTGGCTCATTTTTGGCAGTAACCAGGGACTCAATAAATGATAGATGGAAAGACAGATGGAGAGATAGATGGATGATAACTGGAGGATGGTTAAATGGATTAAGGGATGAGTGATGGATAATGGATAGATGGGCAGAGGATGATTATGGGTGGCTGGGTGATAGAAAAGGGCTGGCTGGGTTGATAGATGGGTGACAGAAGAGTAGGTAGATGAATGAATAGGCAATATATGGAAGGATGGGTGGGTGATGGGTGGAGCAAGAGAAGGATGGATGAGTGTTGGAGGGGGGGTCATGGATCAGTGGGTGGGTGGGTGATGGGTAGATAAATGGATAGACGAGCGGACAGGTGGGTGGCTGGATGGATAGTGAATGGGTGATGGATGGAATGGATAGAGGGATGGATGAACACGAGAATGAACTTGCTAAAAAGTTACCATGTGATGAGCAAATGAATAGATAAATGGAATGAGTGCTGCAGCCCACATAATCAATATCTGGGGTCACCTCAATCCCCAGGACCTACAACCTTTACCTGACTCCCCAGATCTTCTCTAGGCACAGTGCTGACATCTCTCCATGGAGCCAAGGATGACAGCTGAGGCTTGGGAGAGCCCAGGAAATGATAAGAATCAAAGCCGCTGAGCCCCTGAGTGCAGCCACCAGATCCACAGACAAACATGCTCAGGGGAAACGCCCCACATCCCGGGCAATGCCTTCCATCCATGGACTCCACCATCTTGATTCAGGACCTGCTCGTATTTGAGCAAAGTTTGCCGGATACCTGGGTCCCCAGGCTGCCTCTAACTCCTGGGCAACTGAGTGAATCTCCTAACAGAGGCTTCTCAAAGTGTAATGTGCACACAAGTCACCTGGGGAGCCGACTGGATCCAGCAGGCCTGGGGTGGAGCCAGAAAGTCTACATTTATAACAGCCTTCAGGCCAGATGTGGCCACAGTCCAGCCTCCCGTTGAGGACCTCTTGACACTGTCTGCTCTCCACTCAGGTCCCACGGGAACCCCAAGGCCTAGACGCCCCACAGAGACCCTTGGCCCCCCAGCTCTCGGCCAGCTGCCTGTCCTCACCTCAGCAGAGAGGTCCTCGCTGCCCTAAGGCTGCCCCAGGTCAGCAGTCCTCTTCTCTGAGTATGGAATGGAGACGCTCTCCCACTCGGCACACACTTCCGGAGGCCCTCCGTTCCTTGCACCAACTTAGGAGTCAAGCGGGGAAAGGCCCTCCTTCCCACCCTACAAACGTGGAGACGCAGGCTCCGGGAGGTGACGTGCTCACCCAAAGTCGAGTTAGCACTCCAGGGGCCAGCCAGCCCTCTGCTCTAGGGTCCTCTGCTCTAGTTCTTTCTACAGCAGCGTGCTTCCCCTTGAAGAGAGGAAGGACCGAGAGCTACAGAGGAGCAAGCGAGGGGCTGGCGGGGCGAGTTTGTTTGTGGGGCGCACACACTTGTGCTCCAGGTGAATGACAGGGATGGAGAAATGGGACATACAAGAGTTCCCTTACGTAGTGCTGACTACATGCTAACCCAGTTTGAGGGGCCCGCGAGTAGCTGCAACATCACCCCCCGACGGGAAACTGAGGTAAAAGGACCCATCCAAGGTTCCACAGCTAACAGAGAGCAGGGCCAGGCTGCAACCCTTGGTGGCCTGGCTCCACTCTGGGCTCGGACCTGGGGAGCACGGCACTTCCCTCCTGCTCCTCTCCCCCACCCACCCCACCCACCTGCCGTGAGAGCCAGAGTCCTGACTCTGCCCAGTCTGCAGATTTTCTAGAGGCTACACGGGCACATGGTAGACCAGACGGCCCCTTCCCTACCTCATTGCTCCCTGGGAGAAGAGTAAGGGACTCCAGTACCTTCTAGCCGAAAGTCCTCTTCTTCCTCCTCGCTGGGTGTTTCTCTGAAAACTTCGCCCATGAGCTCCTAGAGGAAGGCAAAGCAGGGACATTAAGGGAGTATCAGGGTCAGGTAGGACCCCAGTGTTGGGACAGTAAAGGTGGCACTGTGAACATGTGCCCGGCTGGTCACAAGGAAGCAGGGACCTTGTTCTGATGGGAATTTAGGTCAACTGAGATGGATCCCATCACACTTGAAAAGTGAATTCTCACAGTGCTTTTTAGGAAGTAACTTTCTCAGGCTACAGCCCACCCCAAAACTGCACAGGACCGTACTTTTCCCTCGGAAAGGAAGTTCCACCCTCCACCCCGGAAAAAGACAGAGACGAGATCAGAAAATGTCCCTCATTTACCCCTTTGAGCCAACTTGAGGGACTCAGGAAGAGATCTCCGTTTAGATCCTTCCTCCAACAGAGGGTCCCAGGCAGGCTCTCTCTGTGGGTTCATAAAGGGGGCCTGGTGTGCTCTGGGGTGGGTCCCTCCTGCCCTTAACAAACCCACTCTTCAGGGTGACATTCAGAAGTGTGCATGCTCTGGCTCCAGGATCTGCAGTCATGCCTCCTGCGTCTCCCCAACACATACACCTTCTGGAAACCTTCCTGATCCTTGCACACACCTTGCCTGGTCCCCACACATGACTTAGACGTGTCTGGGGGCTCATCCCACATGGCAGAGCTGCTCCCAACCAGCCTGGTCAGGCAGCCACTCAGGTGTCATCAGGTTGGCCAGGTGAGTTTGGCTGGTCCACAGGCTGGGAAATCCCCTGATGTCAACAAAGGTCCCATCTATCTGACCCCACCCAGCAGGACTCTAGATAAGGAAGATATGTCCTCTCTGTGTGTTGGCATTCTGCCAAGAAGAGTTCTGTGATCAAGAAACATTGTTTAAACAAAGTTAAACAAGATCCCTTCCTGCAGGACTTCCGGTGGTAACAGACACTGTGAAGATCCAAGGAGCAGCTTATGTCACGTTCCTCAGACCTGTTTAGACCACGGAGCTTTGTTCTTCAAAAGCATCACGTGGGATTCACATTCCAAGGAACCCGCTTTGGGAAATGCTCCTCCTTTGGGGGAAAGCCAAGGTTTGGGGGTTTACACTGTCTTAGCTCTCCTGATGCCCACGATGAAGCTACGGCAGTGCTTCTTGATCCACAAGATGACAAGCAATAAAAAAGCCCAGACTCAGCAGCTGTCACCAACTTCTCTTTTCGAGAAAAAGTGATAAGAAAAAGAAAAAACACCCTCTTCTTCAAAAATTAGGGGGAAAAAAAAAACCCTGCATCTCAGATGCTTCAAAGAAAAACCAGTGCTCTTCTCGATCAACAAGGGAAGGACGATGCTTTGTACAGCTGGTCTTATCAAGTAGGCACAGCTGGGGGTAAGTGTCTTGTGCTGTTGTTTTTAAAGATAAACAGCTAACGTTTTATGGATTAGGGTTGGTCTGCTCTGTTCACTTTCTTCTTTCAATCACTCTGGGGCATGACACATTCTTTCTTAAAGGTTGTTAAAATGTGGTCAGTCAGGATGGCTTCCTTCTCCTCCTCTGCCAATTATTATAACCACCGAACATTTCCGGGGCTTGTAAACCGGCTGCTTCTGTTAATGGAGCCGGAGTTGACAGGGAACCGGGAGACGGTGACAGGAAACGGACGCACTCCGGTGGCATCACTAGATGGCTGGGACGCCCAGCAGCCAATTAAAGCCGATCGTTCATGCCGGAGGAAGACAGATGCCGCCTCCCCGGAAAGGCTGGCAGGCAGCGCCTCCTCACAGGGGCCAGGCGGCCGTCTTCGAGAACACACCGCGGGCTTCCGGAGAGCAGAGCCCAGCGCCGACCCGGCCCACCACCCTGACCGCTCCCGGCGGGCCCGGATCTGCAGGACGGACGCTTCTGAGCCCCGGCGTCTTCTTACTAGCACAGCAGAGGGGTCTGGGCTCCAAACGTCGCCCCAACAGAGCGGCCTTCGGGGACCCGGGACGACGCCTCGCGCTGTGAGTGATGCACCCAGTCATCGCTCTGACGGCTTCTGCACTCTGGGAAGAGCTGTCTGCCGGCAGACTGAGCTCCCTGACATACCCACGATGTGTCTCTGCAGATTAAAGCAGATTTCTGGCAGGTTCTGGGGCCGGCGTCTTCCCACTAAACCATACCCTGCTCTGTAGGACACTTTGAAAGCTCCTCAGCACCGTGGTCCGCTGACACACCGTGCAGTGCTGATGCTCAACTGCGGCAAAAAGTCATTTCATCCACTGAGCCAGGCAGCCCAGCGCCTGTGGAGCGCAGCGTCTGTGCTCCTCAAGCTTTGAATCACCAGGTGAGAGGCAACATGGAATGGTGAGCCAGACAGAGGATCACATCTGGCTCCATCGCCTCCCTCGTCCTTGGACCTGCCTTCTTGGAACCTCAGTCTACTTATCTGTAAAGTGGGCACAGTGATAAACCACCACCACAAGACAGCTGACACTGTGCATTCCTACGTGCGAGGTGCTATGCTAGGCACTTTACATCTATATATTATCTCCCTTAATCATCACATTGGCCCTGCTCCTTCCATCTCTCAAGGAATAAATGCTCATAAAAATGATTTGCAAATTGTAAAGTGAGAGGTATAATTGTTCTCATTTTTTTCTACAAAGAAAGTGCCCCCAACCCTCAAGGACCACATGAGACAGGAGAATAATGCCAATGGCAGCCTCACATCCTTTACCCAGTGCTCACAGGGTACAAGGCACTGCCCGAGGGAGTCCTCACAGGAGCCTCCGGAGAAGGGGCTCCACTAGTCCCGTGTTTAAATGAGGAGGAGGTGCCAAGAGGCCAGGCGTGCGGCTCCGATCCTCTGCCAGTGAGGGCAGAGCCAAGGGTCAAGCCAGCGCCTTCGACGCCCGGCCTGAGCTCACACGTAGCATCAGGCTTCCTGCGGACATGGGGACAGAGGGGGCCAAGAGTGCTGGCACCTGCCAGGGACCAAGGATCACACTTAAAGAAGTGCAAGGAAAACAGCGCGATCAGCAGCTCCAGTGGGTCAGCGGCCAAGTCCTGCCGTCTGTCCTCGGGACTCAAAGGCCCACAGCTCCTTCCCATAGGTTTGGGACTTGGCCGAGCCCCAGCCAGGAGCCCTGCATGTGAGGTGTGGGGCCAGGCCCTGAGGACCATCCTGCAGGAAGGCTCTCGGACCCTCGACAGCCACGAGCCCCACCGGTACAGACGGGCGCAGGGCATGGAACTGCAGTCGGTCAGACCGTGGTTCAAATCTGGCTCTGCCTCACACAAACCGCGTCATCTGGGTGGAGGAACTTTCTCTCCAGTGTGCCTCAGTCTCCCTGTTTGCACACAGGGACGCTAGCACTCATGACGTCTCCAGGGGGTGTGAGGACTAAGTAAGCCACTGAATACCAGGTGCTTACCGTTGCGCCTGCTGCCGCGATTGGGGCTCACCAGACCAGGAGTTAGTGCTCATCACTTTTTTCACTATTATTGTCAAATGGCTACCAGAACATTGCTGGGAGAAGCTAAAGGGCTCACCAGACCCAAGGTGCCCCACAGACACGGGAAACACGCCCCCTCCTGCCTGGCACACCGTTTTTAGTGCTTTGCATCAATCCTCATGGCAATCCCTTGAGGTAGTACATTATCCCCACTTCACAGATGAGAAAATCAAGGCACAGAAAGGTTAATGACTTGCCCAAGGTCACACAGCTGGTAAGTGTCAGAGTCAGGATTGAAGGCAGGCAGCCTGAGGCAGAGCCCACACTCTTCCCCACTGCCCTGTAAGAGGCCCGAGTGTGGGGCTATGCAGTGACTTTCCTTCCCTTCCTGTGTCTACTCAGCCATCACTCTGGCCCCCTGGACCCAGACCCCCTCTCCCTGGCCTCTAGGCCAGTCAGCCTCAGCCTCTGCTCCAAGTTCTGATCCCCAGACCTCCTGCCCCTCCCAGCCTGGTGTCAGGCTGCTCCCTGCCCAGTGTCCAGGCTTGGTGGCCTCTCAGGCCACGGGCCCCTGACCTGCGTCCCTCCTGAGTGCCAGCACTGCCCCTCGTCTGCCCTGTGCTGAGCCGCAGGAGGAGAGGCCAGCTCCTCGGGGCCTGAGTGTGCAGCCAGCACCAGCCCAGAACTGCAGGCACAAGGCCTTATAAGGCCTCCTGACGGGAAACCACATCAAAGCAGGGCCTTGGGGCGCGGGCTGCAGTTCGGTAGGGCTTTTCCTCTTTGTCTTTGAGACTTCATACTCCTGAGCTTGCCGTCTTCCCCCACCGCCTGCCCCGGCGGTTCTTTGTCAATCTTTCTGTTCTCTAAGCGCTAACAGATGTTGGTGCCACGGGGTTTCAAAGGAAACTCCTGGTGCCCACGGAACACGGCACAACTTACGGATTCCACGAATGCACAGGGCTGGGACATGTGGGGGAAGAGAAGGGTGGGAGGCAGGACCCAGCCACCCCGTCACCCTGAGATCCGAGCAGCCTGCCCTCGAGCTGCCCCAGGAAATTCCTGGCGAGCTCTTCCCAGCACGCCGTACAGATGCAGCCCGGCCTGGCATTCCGGGGAACCGGCGCCGCTGTGGGCAGGCCTCACGGGGAGCAAGCTCCGGCCGTCCTGGGCAGGGATGCTCCGTTCCCAGAACCAGGACGGACCGGGAGTCAGGGTGCCACCTGCCTGCCCTCGGCAGCTGAGTGACAGCAGACGCCCTGCTTAACCCCTCTGTCCCCCACTTGCTCTTCTGTAAAATGGGGATGTAGATGGCAAAGACGAGTCAATGAGAAAATGTAGACAGAACACCCAGGGTGGTGTCTGATGCAAAGGTGGGGAACACTAAGTATTCCCCTCGCATAGCACCCTACTTCTGCCACGTGCTCAGAACAGTCTCACACTTTGTCCTTGCACAGACCGAATGCCCAGTGATTCAACACCTCAGCGTCCACCCCAGGACAGCACTCACACGTGTGCACCAGGGAGGCAGGTTCAAATTCAGTGACGTTGAAGGCAACACTGATCCCTTCTAAGCAACAGTCAGAAACCCACTGGATCCAGGCAGCGGAGCACCACACAGCGCTTCGAAAGAACCAGGCAGATCTGTCAATACCGACACGCAGAGAGCCACGCCCCGTGGAAGACACACACAGTACGATGCTGCTTGTCCGTCTAAGAAAACACCAAACGTACACATGTACCACGAGATCCCCCACATGCATGCGATACACATGGTTACCCGCAGGGAGGGGAGGGAGAAGAGAGAAAAGAGATGGGGGGGTACGGGTGTCAGAAACTTCAGCCTTGTCAGAATTGCTCCAATTTTTAAGATGAGTATATTCATGTGTTACTTGGGTCATTAAGACCTAATTTAACAAAACCCACACATAATCCACTTTATAAAAGGGGGACCTGAGGCTCAGCCAGGAGATTAGTGACTGGTTCAAGGTCACCTAAGGAGAGAAAGTGGCAGAGCTGGGTTAGAACTCCCCAGGCCCCGGGATCCTCGTCTCCAGAATGGGATGGCAGGCCAGGATGATGCTCATAGTCCCCTCGAGAACAGACCTCCAGGGCTCCAGGCCCCCTCCCAGCAACGGGGCAGACCCCTTCTCTAGGGCCACAGGCAGAAAGCAAGAGTGGGAGAAAAACCAGGGCCGTCCACCTTCTGGGCCTCAGTGACCGGTCTCCAACACGTACCTCCAACCTGTGGACTCTGTTACTTCTGCCCTCCAAGGCTCTCTCTGGCTTCCAGAACCCACGCTACCCACAGCACAGCAATTAGTGCAGCAAATCACCCACTCCCCCAGCCTACACAACACACAAGCCAGTGCCCCAAAGGTAATCATCCGGAAAGGGCGGGGCGCTGGCAGCAGTGTTAGAAAGGACTCCTGGGGGCCCTGGCTCCAGTGACAGGCCTGGAGGGGCTGGGGATTCCCTTCTCCCCGGGGATGGGAGGAAAACAGATTCACTCCTCCCCAACATCAGCAGAATCTAGACCTCAAGGGGCTGCTTCCAAAGAGAAATGCATCTCTTCTCAAATGTGCGAAATGTGGGGCAGAACCCTCGGCCACTCCCCTGAGGACCCTGCAGCTTCCCATGGCCACAGGTCGCCCAGTGGGGTGGGGGCTACGGGTTCTGCCTGCCCAGTACCTGTCCCCTGGCCACAGTGAAGTCAATTGGAGTTGTCCCCCAGGATCATGTCCACAGGAACTGGCAGGAAAGAAGTCTTCTCTGGTGCCAAGGCTGCATCTAATCTCATCCCCAGCCGCCGGAGACCGCTGGCCCCAGGAGAGAGCTCATGCAGGGACAGGGACAGAGGCCAGCGCCTGCGAGAGGGCACTCGTTCAAGGCTTCAGATCCAGGCGTCTCTAGAAGCAGGCACCCGAAGGGCAGGGATCTGGGTCTGTTTTGCTCTAGAACAGTGTCTGATACAAAGTAGGTCCTCAATAAATACCTGTGGGGTGCCCCCTGGGACCAGGCCCACCCTCCCCTGCCTTTCCTGGGGATGGGGCACTTACAGAAGCCACTACATTACCCTAGTTGCTCACGGCAATTCAGTCTGAGCCTCCGCTACTTCAGCTGAAAGTTCTGACCCCCACAGCCCCAGAACCAGCCACAGTCTCCTCAAATCCGAACCCAAGATTCCCAGCCACGCTTGGACGGCAGAGGGAGGAAGCTGCTGCCACTGCTATGCTGCCAGCGGGCACCTCCACGAGTGTCCCCCAGCCCAGCCCGGGGAGCAGAGCAAGCCAGCAGAGGAGGGGAAGGTGGTGCCAAGGGCCATGGCCTACAGAGCCGGCCTACGTGTTTGGCCTAGGAGGACCAGGCCTTCAAGAAGCCAAAGATGTGCGGCAGTAGTTAAAATTCCTTGGATTTCTCCCTGTTTTTATCTGCTGGAGATGTATTCCCTGCGCTCCTACCAGCACACCCCAGCCTCCGCCCCCACACCCCAGGGACTCCAGCCTGAGCTTGCTTTCCGGACTGGAGGGACTGCTTATCAGGAAGGTGGACAGCGGTGAGTGAGTAGAGCTTAGCAGGAACGACTTCTGACCCTGGGGCCTGACTCTGGAGCCACTGTGTTCCCTTCCTCCAAGCCTCACGCCTTAGACCCTACAGGGTACAAATAATCCTCAAAGATGGGTTTGCCCAGCCCTGGAGACACAGCCAGCCACAGGCAGCCATGGGCCAGCAAAGTCCACTTCCTGGGCTGTCATCCCAGCAAGCTGTCTGCATCCACACGCCATCATCCCAACCTCCCAGAACCAGGCCCCACCTGGGCTACCACGAGAACTTGACACTTTTCTTTAAATTGGTGCTTTCTCTCTCTCTCTCTTTTTTTAAACCTCATCTTGCTGTAAGCAATAAGATCAGCAAAATCATGGGTGTGATGTCCTAGTTACAGTTGGGGTTTAAAACAATATAATGCAGGGGCCAGGCCAGTGGCGCAATGGTTGAGTTCACACGCTCTGCTTCAGCGGCCCAGGGGTTGCAGGTTCAGATCCTGGGTGTGGACTTACACACCGCTCATCAAGCCATGCTGTGGTGGCGACCCACATACAAAATAGAGGAAGATTGGCACAGGTGTTACTTCAGTGACAATCTTCCTCAAACAAAAAGAGGAAGATTGGCAGCAGATGTTAGCTCAGGGCCAATCTTCCTCACCACCACCACCACCAAGAAAAAGATAATAATGCATATTCAACAAATACACAACCATCAAAATACCAGATGTCCCTCACTTCCCTCAAGTCCCATCCCCCCAGCAGAATGTGGATCATGCTTTCGGAACTACAAGGTTTAAAGAGCCCAAAAAGTCCTCTACGCCCCCGCCCCACCTTGAGTGGTCAGGCTGGTTCTGACCCGTGGGAAGGGGGAGGGGGAGGAAGGGGAGACACCAGACCGGGCGAGCACCTGGTGAGGATGGATGAAAGAATGCTCTTGCAGCCTGAGGGGTGCTCCTCCCACCCAGCCCCAGGCCCTCCTTAGGGCTCATGCTTTTGGAGCGTGATTTCTGGGCACGGAGAAAAATGGCTAATGCCAATAGAAAACGGCAAAGTTTGGCATTACCCAGAATCCGTCCTAATCTCAACCTTTGAGATTCCAGAGCTCTTGTGAAGAGATGATCCAACGCGAGGCAGACTGTCCGGGGCTGGGCAGGGCATGGGGCTTGGAGAAGTCGCTGTTGGTGTGACCGGAATTTTCCTACTGGACAGAGATCAAAGGAGTTTCTCCAGGGGAAACCAGGATCCAACGGGCCTGTCGGGGCGTGGGAGTCACTGAGGTCACCAACAGAAAGGACTCAGCAATAATAATAACCAGCATGTCTTTCATAAGGGCCTGACATAGGCCACGGGCCCTGCTCACACGTCAGGCCCACAGCTAGACACCCCAAGCCCTATGAGCGGGCGCCACCGTCACCCACTTTAGCCACGAGGACACCGAGGCTCAGAGAAGTTAAGTCACTCACTCGAGGGTCTGATTTTAAGCCCCGGCCACTCCACTTTATACTATGTGACCTCACACAAACGACTTCACCTGCCTGTGCCTCAGTTTCCTCGCCTGAACCCGGAAATGACAGCACTGACCCGGGGCTGCTGTGAAGGGGGGACGAGAGGGTGGGCAGAGCGCTCAGCACACGCCGGGCAGGCAGCACGTCATGAACGCAGCTGTCGCTTCTCCTGCTCTGGGCCCCTGTCTTTCATTCTCAGCCCTCCCATCCTCTCCGCCACCCCCACTGTCTTCAGGGACGCCGTACAGCTGATCAAAGCCAGACCCAGCAGGGCCTTGACCACCCCCACGAGGCCTCCAGCGGCACCCCGGCCGGCTGCCTGCACTCAGCACTTCTCAGCACCTCTGCCTCCTGCCCGGCTGCCGGCCACCCATGCCACTGCCGGCCACACCGCCGACCCCGCCAGGCCACGGACCCGCCACACCACCGGTCCACACGCCACTGCCCGCCACACCGCACAGCCAGGCGCTGATAACAGGAGAGGCCAAAGGGGCTGTGGTGCCTCTGATCGTGGAGCAGCTGGGGCTGCCTCTGCCAGCAGCTCCTGGCCTCGGGACAGGCCCCAGTCTGCTGCCAGGGGCCAGCGCGTGTGCCCCGCCGAGCAGGGTGGCTGTGAGCCAGCCTGCTTATGACAGACAGCGCTGTCACCTGTCGACCAGAGAACGGTGCCCCCATAGACCACGGGCCACCTCGTTGTGGGGAAAGGATGCACGTCCCCGCCCAGGGCAGAGGCCAGCCCAGTGGGGAGCTCCGTGTGGCCTGGGGACCCAGGGAAGTGTGATATTTCTCTCAGCCTTGGGAGAGAGGGGTTTGGGCTTCTTGCTTCTCTTAACTTAAACAAATAGATGGAATAAGATCCTCTGGTTTTGTGTATCCCAGGACTCCTCGTCATCATGAGAGAATAAGAGAACAAGGGTTTGGGCCAGACTCTGGGACCCTCTTGCTACACAGAAACACACACACACACACTCAGTCCATCCCACCTGGCCCTTAAGCTCTTGCAGAGTCATCTTCCTGCCCCTCTGAGCCTGGCCCCCTTCTCCCCGTCCCCACACCCCAGCTGGGAGAACCTCTCACCGTCCCTCCCACAGGCTGGACCCCCTGCCTCTGGGCCTCCAAACCCGGCCTGTGCTGTCTCCTCTGCCAGGAGAGCCCCTGCCGGGTGAAGTCTCACCCCTCCCCCACCGTGTGACTGTTGACTCCCTACAGCCCCACCTCACTGGATTTGGACAGAATCAAGGTCGCACCTCCGGACTCCCAGAGGACTCAGTGCATTCAGAATCTTAGCTGTACACATGGCACCAGATCTGTGCCTGTGCGTCTCAGTGTCCACGTCTGTAAAATGGGCCTGTGACACAGGAGCACGGTGAGGGTCACATGAGAAGGTGGGCGTGAAAGAACAGAAGGCGCCGTTGGGGAGCAAGGGCCCCCAGAGTCCGCGGGCCGTCAGGTGGGAAAGCCGGTGAGGACCCGCCTAGAGGCCGACCCCAGTGTGTTAACAAACAAAGAGGCATGTTCTCCAGAACGGTTCTGGAAGGACACCACCCTTCAATAATAGTGGCCACCCTTGGGGAGCAGGAGCTGTCCCCTTCAGCTGTCCAGCTTCCTGGACTATCTGGGTTTCTGTTGTCTCTCTTTTCAAACCAAGAAGATGCGATCCTTTTATACTAAAAAGAATCAAGCATTTAAAGCGGCTGTTCCCTGGAAAAGAATGAGGCGGCTCCACTGCCGACTCGACGTGGACACGAAGCTGCTCAACAGGCATCTCCAACTTCACGTGTCCACACTGACCCCTGGCGACCCAGACCCGTCCTCCCTCCCTTCCTCCCCGTGTCCACCCAGGGCGACTCCCTCCTTCCTGTTACTCAGGCCAGCACCCGGGAGTCATCCTGCCGCTTCTTTCAACCCTTCGTCCAATCCACAGTGTATCCTGTCGGCTCTACTTTCAAAACGTGCCCCGAAACCAACAGGTCCTCACCTCCTCCCGTCCACCATGGGCTCCAGGCCATGGAGAGAGGCCGTCCTCTCTCACCAGGACAGTGGCAATCATTTTCTAGTCTCTGCCCTTGTCCCCCAACCCCATTCTCCAAAGTCCTACTAATACCCTACAAAGCCCCACCCAATCTGTCCGCCCCGTCACCTCCCTGCCCTCGTCTGTTACCTCCCCTGTCACTCACTCTACCCCAGCCACCCCCACCTCCTTGCTGCAAACATGCTTGGCATACTCCCACCTCAGGGCCTTTGTACATGCTGTTCCCTCTGCCTGGAATTCTTTCTCCAGATACCCCCCTACCCCACCGTGCTAGTTTTGGCTCACCGCCACCTCATCACCTGGGTGAGGTCTTCCAAACCCCTGTAGTTAAAATTGCAGGCTCTCTGGGGCTGGCCTCGTGGTATAGCGGTTAAGTTAGCACGCTCCGCTTCAGCGGCCCAGGGTTCACAGGTTCGGATCCCGGGCGTGGACTGATGCACTGCTTGTCAGCCATGCTGTGGCGGCGTCCCATATAAAGTAGAGGAAGTTGTGCACGGATGTTAGCCCAGGGCCAGTCTTCCTCAGCAAAAAGAGGAGGATTGGCAACAGACGTTAGCTCAGGGCTAATCTTCCTCACCAAAAAAAAAAAGAAAGAAAGAAAGAAATTGCAGGCTCTTCCCCACACTCCCTCACCGCCTTCTCTGCCTTAGTTTTCTCTGGGGCCCTTACCACCATCTGACACACCACATATTAAGCCTGACAGCGGAGGCACTCAGCAAATATGTACTGAACGACTAAATGCAGCTCTATATTTACTGACTCAGAGAAACATTCCCCACATTTTCTTGAAAAAGAAAAACGGTCGCCAAAGAGCAGAGAGAATCCGATTGCATCCACTAAAATCATCTGCATGTGTTTCCATGTAACGTAGTCAGAGAGACCCATCTGGAGGGAGCGGCACCAAAATGTCCCCGGAGGTTGTGCTGGGCACTGGATTTAAGGCCATCAACTTTTTTGCCATGAACATGCATGATTATTTCTATAATCAGAAATAACAGCAAAGCATTTTGAAGAAAACACATTAAAGCAAACAGAAATGAGCACTCACGTTGGTTCTAGAAGGACTCACACACAGAAGTCTGCTAGAAGGGTCCTGGCCCTAGCAGGTGGTGAGGTTTGCAACTTTCCAGCAAAATTGGCAGTTTGCTGATTCTAGCTGGGAGGAAAGGTGGAAGCAATGGGCTTCTCTGCACCCCAGACCCCACCGCTCCCTCCCACAGCCACACCGTGCACAGACCACGAGGAGACCACTGCCAGAAACGCCTGCTTCTCACTGCCCTTGGCTGTGCATGTGTAGGAAGCGGGGGTTGGGGGGCTGGCAAGACCCCTTTTTGTGGTCATGTAATGCAGACAAGACTTTGATTCCAGAAATGGCATGAGGCCAGCAGAGCATGTCAAACTGGGCTGTCACTGGGAGCGGGGCAGGGTGACAGCTCTCTCCTCCCCACCCCAACCGTGGTACACTAAACCCTACTGTTTCCATTCTCAGGCAAGCAAAGAGCTCAAAAAAAAAAAGGATTGTGGGGATCCAGAAGGCATTTGCGTGCTCCTGCAGGTCTGGTGAGCGACCCACATCAGGGACTCCTGCCGTCACAGGGTCCCCTGAGAAGCCCCGTGGAGGTCTGGGAGATGCTGTGTGGCCAGCATGCAAGGTCTGAGGATGCCCTCGGGCCTGAGGGCAAGAGGACATTCACGGGCGTGACTCCACCCATCACACCTGTACCTTGTCCCACTGCAGCCCTTGGGCCA
This sequence comes from Tapirus indicus, assembly GCA_031878705.1. Classification (NCBI taxonomy): domain Eukaryota; kingdom Metazoa; phylum Chordata; class Mammalia; order Perissodactyla; family Tapiridae; genus Tapirus; species Tapirus indicus. Next base: position 33,108,932 of record CM062927.1, read on the forward strand.
TCTGACTCAGCCAACACCCTGAGAGGTCAACAAGGTGCTCTCTCCCTTTACAGATGAGGAGAATGAGGCTCTGAAGGGGAGCAAGAACATGGTGCAGTGGGAGGGACCAAGGCCCCCCAAGAGGAAGGCCAGGGCTCTTGGGACACAACACCTGGCATGTTCCTCAGTGTAGAAGAAAGGCCCACAGCACGTGCGTCAGGGCCAGACCAGAGCCCTTGTTCAGAGGTTCTAACCCGCGGGAAGGCCCAAACCGCTCCATGTCCCCAGAAAAAATGTCACACAAATAAAACTGCCACTGAACCTCCCCCCACAAGCCCACTTGCAAACCTTAGGTTAAGAACCCCTCAGAGTACAGATGGGGAAACAGAGACCTCCAAAAGGGACAGGACCTGCCCAGGGTCATAAAGCTGAAGTGTGGCAGAGCCACGGTCAGAATCCAGAACCTCCAAAGCAGGCGGCAAAAGAGCCAGCAAAACTAGCCCCGTCAGGGACACAAACAAAGACCGGACCCTCGACTCCCCTGGGAGCCGGGGCGCGGGTGCTCAGAGCGTCCGGCTGGGGCTCCCTGAGCAGGCTCTGGGGCCCGTGCCGTTTGGGGAGGACCCCGGTTCTTGGTTGCAGGACTTCTGAAGGCTTGACAGACACCGCGCATTAGGAACCCCCTCGGGGTGCTCACAGCATGCGGATTCCCTGACTTCTCTAGGCCCTTCGATGGGGCTCACCCCTCGGTCTCTTACCATTTCTGTGTGCCCCCACCCTCCTGTGCTTTCCCCACCGGCATCCCACACCTGTGAGGTCTCTTCAGAGGACTGCCCTAGGGCTTTGTCTGCAGGGTCAGAGAAGGGCAAGCCCTCCCACCCCGCCCTCCACCAGGCGGCCTTGAGCCACTGAACTCCCTGGAGCAGGAGAAGGAAAGCCCAGCTCCCTCGCCCCCAGTGGGGACCAACTCTGAGGCACACTTTATGCTCCAGAGCTCCACGCAGGGTCAGGCTGATGGCAGGACTTTGCCTGACATCGCACCTTGCTTGCCTTCTTCCCCTCCGCCCTCTTCCTCCCCTCCCTTACTGGTCTGCCCTGGGAGAAAGGCCTTCATGAATCCCTTGCACACGATCCTCATCTCAGGCTCTGCTTCTGTGGGGCCCAAGGGCTCTCTACTGAACTACCAGGGTAGTTGGAGGAATTCCGATGCATCGGGTGAATTCACAGGGAGCAGACAGGCCAACGGACAGCAAGCTGGTTAGTCTCAAACAAAGGCACTGGTCAGCTCATGCCAGCCCCACTAGGTGAGGAGCCAAGGGCCCTGATGTCAGGGCTCAATTTTCCCCCCCCCCACCACTCACCCCACGCTGACTTCAAGAACACCTCTCCCCATCTTTGGGGGCTAACTCAAGTACAGGAGGCCCTTTTTGGGCACCTCACCCCCCAGGGACTTCTCTCTCACTGAAGAGCCGCAGCTCCTGGGGCCAAGTGCACAGGCTGCACCTCCAGGAGGAGTCCCAGCTGAAGGAATGCTCTGTCACTCTGTGCCTCTGCGGCGGGCACCTGTGACTTAAACACACAGCCCCCACCCCAGATGCATCCTCCTTCTTCTGGAAACACTGTGACTTTCCTTGGAGAGCCACCCTCCATAGGCTCGCCAGACTTCACAAATGAAAACACAGGACTCTCAGTTACACTTGAATCTCAGACTCAATAACTGTTTAGCATAAGTATATCCCATGCAGTATTTGGGATATACTTATATTAAAAAATCATATGTTATTTATTTGAAATTCAAATTCAACTGGGTGTGCTGTTTTCTTATCTGGAAACCCTACCCCTCCACCACGCTCATCCATGAGATGTGGACAGGGCTAACTGCTCCCTCTGACCACAAGGGTGGACACATGTCCCAGGCCTGACCAGTGAGAACTCTACACATCCCTGGCCACAGGCATTGGTTGAGGCTGGGCACACGACCCAACCTGGGCCAGAGAGATGCAAACCCAGGACATCTGCTCTCTTTCTGCTGACATTAATGAGATGTGAGCAGGCGAATCTGACACCGAGGAGAACGTTTTATCTCTTCACAGGGAGATTCTGTCTAAGAAAAAAGCCAACACAGAGGAAAACAGATCCAGGAGGTGAAGCAATAGAAAAATGGGTCCTGACAACATTTTCTGAACACCTGGGTCAAACTATGCCTGAAGCTAGTCTTTTCCCTAGACTTCTCAATTACAGGAAGCATTAAATTGCCCCTTTTTGCGTAAGGCAGCTTGAGCTTGTTTTCTGTCATGGGCCACTGAATGAATCCTGCTCAATCCAGCCTCCTCTCACACCACCCACCCCTGGCACAACGTTGGGCACTGAGTCCACGCTCGGAGAATATTTAAGTTGCATATGTCTATAACTTTATATCTCACCATGGCAGGTAGCATGGGATTATGGGAAAGCCTGGGCTTTCACGTCAGACAGGCTCCGTTCCCATCCCAGCTCTGCCCCATCCTCATTCCAGGGCCTTGCATGACTAACTCAAGTCTCCGTGAGCCTCAGTTTGCTCATCTGTAAAATGAGGAGACTAGTGCCCATGTCTGGGAGGCCCATATAATTTTACTGCCCAAACAGGGACACTTTTTAATTTTTTGTGAGGAAGACCAGCCCTGAGCTAACATCCATTGCCAATCCTCCTCTTTTTGCTGAGGAAGACTGGCCCTGGGCTGACTTCCGTGCCCATCTTCCTCTACTTTATATGGGACGCCGCCACGGCATGGCTGACGAGCAGTGTGTCTGTCGGTGCCTGGGATCCGAACCCGCGAACCTGGGCCTCTGAAGTGGAGCTCAAACTAACCACTACGCCACCAGGCAGGCCCCCGGACACTGTTGAGAGTGAAAGCAAGTGCTGCTAATAATTAGGCCGGACGACAGGAGGAACTGCAACTGTCATGGGTGAAGGGGCCAGTGGCAGCCCTGCCTATGACTGATCTTGCCCACCTTCCCCCGCCCCCACGGTCAACGCCTTCCATCCTGTCCACCCTACCCTCTGCCCATTACTGCCCTCTGCCCAGGCCACTCCCCCCACTCTCCTTCTAGCTACCTGCGAAGTCCTTCACCCAGCTCAGCTTTAACGTCCCCTCTTGGAGAAGCCGTCCCAGAACCCCCAGACTCGGGATGGTCCCCCATTGTGTGCCCCAGGCACCTGGGATGCCTCCATTGTAGTCCTTAGCACTCTGTCTACACTTGTGGATCGCCAGTCTCCCCACTTGGCCAGATACACTCATTGAGGACAGGAAGCACACATTCTCCCTCATCACTGAAGGCCCTCCAGACCTGGCACAGGGCCTGGAGCCCATAACACAGCAGCCAAAAAAGTCAACAGCCAACCCTCCTTTTCCTCCTCTCCACAGGTCCTGTATTTTCTCCTTGCACCGATAAAACCGTCCTGGGAGAGATGTCAAGCAGGGACAAATGGGACTGTGAGTCACAGAGTGGGGAGGGTGTGGGATGGGGCAGGACCCACCCCGGCAGGCTAGTACATGCTGATAATGTTCTCAGAGCGAATGACTCTGGGGACAGGGCCCCAGGAGGCCCCACCCAGCTCAGAGGCCCCCAGGCAGTGGCGGCGGCAATGCGCTGGCCCTGCAACAGCTTTCACTGATCTGTGGCCAAAGTGGACTGGAGCTGGGCCGCTTGCCTAGTCCAGCATCCAGCCCTGGCTCCCACTCAAAACACAAGCCCGGCATCTCCCCGCAGCCTCAGCCAGCTCTGTCCTCCAAGGCAGCCAAGTGACCGCCCAGAATGCAAATTGGGCAGGTGCAAAGGGCCTCCCCAACCTGAGACCAAGGCCACAACATCCCACACACAGCCTGGGACGTTCCACTCATAAGCAGACAGCGTCCCCTGGGTTGCCTGGCGCCCTCCCACACAGCTCTCCTGGCCTACCCCAGGGCAGCCTCCCCGCCTCCTTTCTTGGTTCAGGCAGCCTCCCAGCCTGAGGTCAGCCACCTGGAGAATGCTCTGCCACACCAGCTCCTTGGCTCACACCCCAACCCAGATGGCACACTACTTCTTTATTTTCACAGGATCCCCCACCCCCGCCATGCTCTGCAGCCCTCAGTGGCTCCCTAGGTCTGACCAACTCAAATCCCTCTGTCATCTTGCCCTACCTTCCCAGTCCTGCTCACTGGAAAACAAGTGGTTATGTTGGGGGAAAAAAACGCTAGCCTGGGAACCTCTCACTCTGCCTCAGTTTCCCTATTTCTTCAAAGGGAGGAGGCAGAGCAAGAGGGTGTCTCCAAAGGTTTTCCTGCCACAACAGTCCACGATTCTGTGGGCTCATGACAGGGTCAGTTCAGCCAGGCCCTGACCTCCATCCTTCCTCTGCTGTCTTCAGGCCACTTTGAAAGGCCACTGCCCACTTGCAAAGCCACTGCTCACCTCTCCAGACTGCCTGTCTCGGGAGCAAGGTGCTCCGGGGAGAAGGAAAGAGATCTGTGGGATGTGAATGCGTCCCCCGTCAGAAACTGGACCAGCCGGGCAAGTATTTCCCCCAGGCCCCAGCACCCCGCCCCGGGGCGCTGCAGTGGCCGCAGACACAGACTGAGAAACAGCAAACACACACCTGGGGAAACACCCCACGAAAGACCCCAGCAACCTCAGCCTGACAACGCGCACCTGGAAAAATGATCATTATCAGGTTGATATTACAGCAGGTTGAGTCCTAATGGCCACGAGCTTATAATGGGCCACAAGGAGCCAGCAGCATCGCCGAGTAGGGTGGGCCCCGATTCTGGCCCAGACTGCCTGGGGTTTGGGTCTTGGCTCTGCCACCTACCAGCTGTGTGATGCTGGGCAAGTTGTTAACTTCCCCTGCCTCAGTTTCCTCCTTTGTATCACGGGGAAACAACAATATCTACCTCATGGAGTTGTTGCGATGATTAAATTAATTTTTCTAAGGCACTTAGAACAGTGGCCGGCTCATAAGAAGCTGTGTATAAACGTTTGGTCAATAAATAAAAATAAAGGTTAATATAAAGTTCATAAAGATATACTTGTAATAGGAAAGAAAGATGACCCCCTCCCCCCAAAAATGATGACTGTTTGTGAGTATCTTTAGCACGTGTTGGTTTTGCCGTAGAGGAGGGTATGAATGTATGTGGGTGTTTTTGCTTCTTCCATTGGGCATATGCCAGTCTTATATGAGGTATTGATACGTCCCTGTGTTATCTGAAAGATCAATACGAAGAGATGAGGTTGAGCCCAACAGTCCTGGAAAGTGCTGGGCCTCCTCCCAAAACAAGAAGGCTGGACTGGCAGGAGAGGTTCCTATAGGTCAGTGCCAAGGTCAACAGAGGCCTCGACAAAGGTCTCCCATGTGATCCATTTGCCTGATCCCTTTGTAGGGGAGTGGGAGCTTCTGAGACTCGAGCCACCTCCTCCTAGGAGACCAGCCCTTGAGGTGGTCCCTCTAAGTACAGGACAGTATAGCAAGGCACAGCCCTGTCTTAACAGTGCCCCTGACCAGGCCAGGGGAGTGGGCTGTGAGCGCTGGCCACATGTGGCTTCCTCCACACAGCACCAGGAGAACACTGGACTGCAGAAATGCAAAACCAAACAAAAACCCATGTGTTTCTTGTAGACAGCACATAGCTGGGTCACATTTTTTTCCATCCATTCAGCCCCTCTGTCTTTTGATTGAGAAGTTTAATCCATTTACATTTAGAGTAACTCTCGATAGGGAAGGACTCACTACCACCATTTTGGTCAGTTTTCTGTTTGTCTTGTAGTTCTGATCATCTTTTCCTCTCCTGCTGTCCTCCTTGGTGTTTTGTTGATGTTTTGTATTGATATGCTTTGACTGCTTTCTCTTTTTCTTTTGTGTGACTTCTGTATTCTCTCTGTGACTACCATGGGGCTTACCTAAAATATCTCATAGATATAACAGTCTACTTTCAACTTAAGTTCAATTGCAAAACCTCAACACCTACTTCTCCTCCTCCCCACAACACTTTATTTTCCTGTTGTCACAATCTACATCTATTTATATTATGGGTCTATTACCATGTTTTTAGTCATAGTTATTTTTAATACTTTTGTCTTATAATTTTTACAGTAGAATTAAAAGTGATTTGCCCACTGCCATTATAGTATTCTGCATTTATCTATATATTTACTTTTACCAATGAGTTTTATACTTTCTGAAGCTGTTGTGTTGCTGTTGAGCTGAAGGACCCCTTTAGCATCTCTTGTAAGGCAGGTCTAGGGGTCTCCCTCAGCTATTATTTGTCTGGGGAAGACTTTCTCTCTGCTTCATTTCTGAAGGACAGTTTTGCTGGGTATAGCATTCTTGGTTGGCAGGTTTTTTTCTTTCAGCACTTTGAATACACCAGGATCTCGAAGATATATTAGCACTCCCATGTGCACTGCAGCACTAGTCACAATAGCCAAGATGTACACATAACCTAATTTTCCAATAATAGATGAATGGATAAAGAAAATGTGGTAAACACACACAATGGAATATTATTCAGCCCTAAAAAGGAAGGAGAATAGCTCTGGTTTGGAGCCAGATGGACTCTGGCAGCCCAGGGCGTCCAGCTTAGACCCCTGCCTGTGGCCCCAGCTATCCCTGCACAGCCCAGACCCAGGGACTGATACCAGGAATTCTGCACGCCTCATCATTGCTCTCTGTCCGGGTTCTGGGATCCAGGTGGGGATGGGCTTGGGCACAGGTGGGGGTTTCTGGGGGAGACACCCTGGTGCCAGGCTCCATCCTGAAAAGAAAAAGAAAAAGTAAAGAAATTCTGCAATATGTGATAACACGCATGAACCTGGAGGACATTGTGCCATGTGAAATGAGCCAGTCACAGAAGGACAAATGCTGCATGACTCCACTTACATGAGGTATCGAAAGTAGGCACAGCCATAGAATTGAGGGGTAGAATGGTGAGTGCCGGGGCTAGGGGGAGCGGGTTACAGGGAGTTGCTAGTCAACAGGCACCACGTTTCAGTTAAGAGAGATGAATAAGCTCCAGAGACCTGCCACACCACAGTGACCTAGTCACGGTACGGCACTGTACGCTTAAAAACTTGTTACGAGGGCAGATCTCATGTTAAGCGTTCTGACCACAGTAAAATAAAAATGAAAAGGTTTTTTTTTTGGTGAGGAAGATTGGCCCTGAGCTAACATCTGTGCCCATCTTCCTCTATTTTGTGTGTGGGACGCCGCCACAGCATGGCTTGATGAGCGGTGTGTAAGTCCGTGCCTGGGATCCAAACCCGTGCACCCTGGGCCACTGAAGTGGAGTGCGTGAACTTAACCACTACCACAGCGCTGGGCCCAAACAAGGTTTTTTAAAAGCACAAATAAATAAGAAAACCCACGCAGATGGCACAGACTTTAAAGCTCTATTATGAAGTGAAGTTCAACATTTTTGTGTGTGTGTGTGTGAGGAAGACCAGCCCTGAGCTAACATCCGTTGCTAATCCTCCTCTTTTTGCTGAGGAAGACTGGCCCTGGGCTAACATCCGTGCCCACCTTCCTCCACTTTATATGGGATGCCGCCACGGCATGGCTGACGAGCAGTGTGTCGGTGGGCGCCCGGGATCCGAACCTGCAAACCCCGGGCTGCCAAGCGCAGACTAAACCGCTGCGCCACCAGGCGGCCCCTGAAGTTCAACATTTTAAAAGGAAGTCAAGAAAGCTGACAGGCTGTTGTACCCGGGTGATTGGGTCAAGGGGACTCATTTCCAGTCTCTCTACTTTTGTGTATGATTGAAATTTTCTATAGTAAATACTTTTCAAAAGTGGGCGGGGGGTGGGGTGGAGGAGGCAGTTCAGCCAGAATATCAGGAACTTGACCTCGAATCATCTTGGGAGAAGAAGCGAGGTCCAAGCTTCACCGGGAATAACCAGTCGACAGCCAGGATCCTGTGACATCAGGTTCTGAGAAGATGCTGGATTTCTTTTAGCCACAGTGAGATTACAGCAAAACAGGAGGGGGCCCACTATTGGTGAGGCACTGACTATGGGCCACACACCATCCCAGGTGCTTCGTGTTTACTAACTCATTTCATCGTCACAAGGACCCTGAGGTAGACATTGCTATTTTCCCATTCTACAGATGAGGAAACTGAGGCACAGAGTGAAGAAACTCAACCAAGTGGCTAAGAAGTGGCAGCCCTGGGACTCAAGCCCAGGCCACCTGGAGCATGAGGCTGTGCTCTAACCACCACGCTGAACTGCTGCTCCATTTCAGCCCAGAGCAGATCTCAGCCCAGCAGCATCAGATTCAGAAACAACAAAACAAGGGGCTAAAGTTACAGCATTGACACCACTTTGGAACGGGTTTAATTGCCAGTGCAGTGAGACGTTGATGACTCTTGCACCTGGGGCTGGGGTATCTGACCTGTCATTCTAACCTTATACTCCCAGTCCCCCTTGTTTATGGGAGCTGAACTTGAAATTGGAATTTAAGTCTTTAAGAACAATTGGTCTCTGTTAGACACGTAAGTCAAGTGAACTGAGCAATCGAGTACGAATGAGTGTAGATGCTCCTCCCCACACGTGGAAGTCGCCTGGACGTTAGGGAATCCCGTCAGCACCGGGGGCTGACCCATCCCCCACCCAGGCCTGCTCCTCTCACCACCTGCTGTGCTGGCCACCCCTGCCCTGAGGAGATTCGCTTGACAGGACCCTCTGGGACTCCCCTTCCTGCTTTAGCTTTGGGCTCAGTCACGCGATCCATCCCAGGTCCAGGAGCAGGGGGACGTCCCGGGGCAAGACGTGTCTCTCAGAGGCCCGCAGGTTCTTCCAGATCCATCAGGGACATATGCAAACTGCAGGACAATTTTTCCATAAATCACTGGTTCAGACTCAGAAGCCAGAGGACAAAAGTTACCTTGACATCCAAGATGATACTGTTTCCTCGTAAGTGATACAAGGTTAGGCTGCATTAACAGAAGTATTATGTCTATTTCGTGGGAGAAGATGATTCTGCCATCACTGGACAGGACAGACCCCACCTGGAAAGTGACGTTTCACATGTAAAGAAAGACACGGATACACCAGCCTTGCTCCTCGAAGTGTAGACTGAGGGCCAGCAGTCCCCACATCGTCTTGCAAGTTGTTAGGCACGCAGAGCCTCAGGCCCCACCTGACCTACTCAGTCAGAGTCTGCATTTTTACATGATCCCCTGCAATTCATAAGCCCATTCAAAGTTGAGTAGCCACAGTCTTGGGATGCCCGGAGAGATGACCGCATAATCAGAGCTGATCTTCACTCACTGAGCATGGACCAAGCCCTGTGTTGAGTACTTTATGCACATTAACTCATTTAACCCTCACAAGAAGTCTGAGGTAGAGACTAGCACTATCCCCAGTTCACAGATCAAGAAACTAAGACTCAGAGAGGCTAAGTCACTTACTCCGGGGCACCCAGCTTCAGAGTGGTAGAGCCGATAGCACATGGTGAAGGGGGAGGAACTCAAGGAGCCGCTGAGGACCCTAGCTAAGCTGCACGAGAGAGTAGAAGAGTCCAGCTTCCTGCCTTCCCACGGGGAAGAACAACCCCTCAGCAGAGGGAGAAGGCCAGTTCTGGGTGCCTTTTGAAGGCAGAGCAGGACTATTGCCAGGGAGGACCCAAATTCTCTATCTTTCTGGGAGCCAGAGCCATTCAACAAAGGAAGAGGCCACTCCGGGTAGTGAGCTCTCCGTCATAGGAGGTATTCAAGAAGAGGCTGAGTGGCCTTCCATACAGGATGTACTGAAACGGATTCCTACTTCATGAAGGAGGCAGGCTTGATGGCTTAGACTTTCCTCTTTAATCCCAAGGCCAAGAAGACGTTTCCTACATTTGCCGAGGGGACCAGAAGGTGAGTATGCCCCCTGTCCCCACTGAGGGCTGGCTGTGGATAACAACAGCCCTTGGGAGCCTAGAAGTCTCTGCGGCCTTAAGACTGAACAGACAACGGGGCCTATTTTTAACCCTCCGGCCCAAACACCTTCCCCATCCTGGACGCCAGACACGTGGCGCCCGTGGTCCTCAGGGAACGAGTAGAGCAAACTGACCCCTGGCCGGGGACGGGGGGAGGGGGGAGACACCCTCACCCCCTCTGAAGCAAGGAGATACCTCTGAGGCTCAGTGATCCAAGCTTTCACAAACAGGAAGAAGCCCTCGGGGAAGTCCCCACTCACCGCCCAGGGGCCAGCGCCTCCACGAACCAGACCCCACCCCCCGGCATCGTTGCATGACGGTCATCTGTGCTCGGCTCGCAGAGCGAGGTGGAGATGGGAAACCCTAAGGGAACTGAGTGTTCTCAAATGCCAGACCATGGAAACTGTCGGAGGGACGCAGACCCGGAGGCGGCACGGCCGAGGGTCACACTCTGAGCCCCACGTGGGAACTGACCGCCCTGCCTCAGATTTCTGTCCGGAACACGCGGACGATGACAGCACCCGGGTCACGAAGCGTACCCAGGACAGGGCCGGGCACACGGGCAGCGCTGGCTCTGATCAGGACACAAACACCCTCGTAACACACAAGGGTGGGCTTTACAGAGTTCGCTCCGCGAGCAGCGCCAAGACTCAGCGAGGTAACGACCCTAAAGCGCCCGCTCGGCGCGTGTGCGCACACAGGTCTCGGTAAATGGGAGCCGTTCTCCCCGGCGCTCTCGCTGCTGTTGTGTTGGTTACCACACCAGATTCCGACTGGAGAGAAGAGAAAAAAGCCGAGAGACCACACTGTGCAGCCCAGGGGGCCGAGGCACGGAGGAAGGGAGGTGAGATGCCGATGGCTGAAGAGGACAGCGCCGGGGAGGAGGGGCGGCCCGGCCGGGGTAAAAGTTTGGCGGCTGGATCTTGGAAGCAGTGAGGCCTCTGGAGAACCAGCTCCACAAGCCTTAGAAGTCAGGCCAGCTTTCAGTTCCCGGCATTCCGGCCCCAAGTCCCCAATCGGGCCGGCTGCCCAGGGCGCTCAGATGCTTCCAGGGCCCGGGATGTGCTTCCAAAGTGGCCGCATCTCAGACTCGGGCCCAGAATTCCTTGGCCGGCAGGGACCACGTCTCCACGAGGCTGACAGAGCCCAGCTGCTGGGGCGCCTTCTCCTGCACTCCCACCAAGGCCCTGTCCAACCCCTGAGTGGACGAACCTGGAACTGCCAGTGTCCCCAGCCCCTGCCCCCGCCACATGTTTGGTACAGATGCCAGTGAGGGGCTTTGGCCACCCCCTCTTGGTCCCTCAGTGCCTGAATGGTGGCAGGCAGCACATGGTCCAAATCTGCATCTAATGACAGGCTTCCCCACCCTGGAACAAAATCCATGGAAGGCCAAGTTTTGAGAAAAAAGAAACACAGGAGAACCTTTTCTCTTCTCCAGAGCAGCACATCCTGAATCTGGCAGCATCCTTGACTCTTTAGGGGGGCCCGGGAAAATGCCTCCGCCTGGGCCCCACAGAGGTCCTCTCATCAGCTCTGTGCAGCTGGCCCGTGGCACCCAGGCCCACGTCTGGGACCCTTGGTCTGGGAGTCTAGGACTTGTTACAGACGAGAACCCAGAGACCTCGGGGACACAGGTGCTGCTGGATGGAGGCTGGGGTGTCACAAGGCCCCTGTTGTCCACAGTCAGGGAGAGACGGGCTCAGGGGGGGCCATCCTAGATGGAACAGGCGCCTTGTTTATCCATGGAGGCCAAAGGAGAGACACTAACCAGCCCAGGAGTCACCACTTCCCATGTGCCCGTGACCTAGGGTCACTTACAAGTTGGCTGATAATTATACTAATTGCTGACATTTTCGAAGCGCTGACTCTGCACCAGGCATCGTGCCACATGCTTTACATTTACCTTCCTGCAACATCCCTTTTATTATTCTGCCCATTTTACAGAGAGAAAACTGAGACACAGGGTGAATAATGAGCCAAAAGTTACACATTTGGAAAGTGGTAACTCCAGGGCCGGTCAGCAGGAAAAAGACCCCTCAGCCCAGCTGTGTCAGGCCCACTGCATTCATGGCCCTGATTTGTCCACGCATCCTACACCCACACCCTTTGCTGGTGTCCCCCTGCACTGATGCTGGGCTTAGCCATGTGACTTGCTCTGGCCAATGGGCCCACAGCACATGTGACGCAAGCAGAGACCTGATAAGCCACCTGGGACTTCCGAGTCCTCTCTTAGATGTGCGTCACTGTGACGAGACGTGCCTGGGCTTGCCTGCTGGGGGAAAGTGAGATGCACGTGAAGGAGGGTCAACTTGTCCCAGCAACTCTTTTCTAGACCAAGTAGCTGCCAGTCGACCTGACAACTGTCTTCAGCAGCACGAGCAAGCCCAGCCCAGCCCAGATCAGTGACACTGCTCCAACCAACCCGTGGGAGCGAGAGGAATGCCTGACGGTTGCTCTAAGTCACAAAACCCTCAGGTGGTTTGTTTCGCAGCAACAGCTAACTACATACACAGTCATGGGCCCTCTCGGTCAAGGATGGCCTATATACACGACGGTGGTCCCGTACAGCCTAGGTGTGTGGTAGGCTGCACCGTCTAGGCTTGTGTAAGTGCAGTCTGTGATGTTCGCACGACGACAAAATGGCCTAATGATGCATTCCTCAGAACATGTCCCCGTCGTTAAGCAACACATGACTGTGTGTGTGTATGGTTATATATTATATATAGTTATATACATAAAATGTGCATATATATATATATATATACACACTCTCTCCTACTGCCCGTTCTCTTTTGACGTGGGAAATAAACCTCCTGAGATGACAGAGTGAATACCGATACTATTTTGAATGAGAAACCCATTTAAGTCAAGGGGTTTGCTCTGAATGAGGGATTGTCAATGAGTTTCTGTATTTAGATCGGTTTTGAACCCTAGAACTCTGGACAATACCCAGAGGAATCAAGCCACATCTGCAGTCATGACCCTCGTCACGGTGCCACACCTGTGTGCCGTGTCCCTAAAGTGGAACCACATATTGCTCTGCCCCTGCTCCCTTCTACACTTAGGAGGCAATGCTCTACCACGTCCCGGGGACACGTGTGGGCTTTGTTCTCTTCTCTCTTCCAGGATATCTGTCTTCCACGCAAGCGGACATTAAGCGACACCTCTGTTTTGGTTGTGTAACAAACCACCCCCAAACGGGGTGGCTTAAAACCATCACTTTACAGCCTCTCATGACGCTGTGGGTTTACTGGGCTCAGCTGGGCAGCTCTGCTGGTTGCACCCGAGTCTGCTGTTTGGCTGCCAGCAGACGGAGGCTGGGGCTGCAGTGGTCGTGAGCTCCACTGGGCTAGTTCATGCCCGGTCTGAAACCTGCGCAGGTGTGGCTGGAAGGCCGGGCTCTGCTGAGACACTGGGATAACTGGGCCCCTCCCTTGCTCCGTTCTGTCCCAGAGCCTCCCTTTCTGCATGCGACCTCTCCACGCGGTTTCTCCAGGTAGCTGGACTTCTTATATGGCAGCTGGGGGGTCTCAAAACCACAAAAGCAGAGGCTGCCACGCCTTCTTAGGTGTTCCTTCCTGTGCCTTCTACTGGTAAAGCAGTTACAGGGCCTGCCCAGATTCAAGGCAGGAAAATAAACTCTCCTCTCAATGGTTAGGGGACAAAGAGGTTGCAGCCACTTTAATCCACCACAACCTCTTCCCTCCTACACACAGCCCACTCAGCCTCACACCCCAGCCAGCAGCAGCACATCCTGAAGTGGCCCAGTAATGCACTTGATACCTAGGCGGGGGATGGGTCTGCACTAATGTGCGTTCCCGCCGGAACCAAAGACAGTTCTGGGATGACCACCAAGGTGAAGGCAGCAGCCTTTGGTCCCCAGAAGCCCTGCTGGGTCACCAGAGGCCCCTGAGGCCCCTTGTAGAATGCATGTGTGAAATGACCAGTGGATGGCGCTGTCCCCATCCCTGCACATACAGAGACGTCTGGAAGGTGTGAGGCCACCACGTTCTTTGCAAAGAACACAGACTGGGAATGAGCTCCTGCAAGATCTAGCCTCCCTGAGGCCTGGGGAGGGGGCAGTTCTCTCCCAGGACAGAAAAGAATCTCCTCTTGGCGAGAGCTCTAGGGACTGCTGCAGGGAGGGCAGCCCTGGGAGAGCCCTTAATCGTTTAACTAAAAACCACATTCGAGGCATAATGAGCAGACAGCTCCAAATTCACGATCTGAGGCCCATCGGCTCTAATGGACTAATTAGTTGAGACAACTTTGGGCGGGCAACAGACTCTGGCCTTCTCAGAAACATCCCAGGGAGCTCAGCAGATCAAGGCTGGCATCTGGTCCACGAGCTGCCTTACTACAGCTGGGCAAAGAGACAAACGTGTTCCTGGGCTGGAAACACACCTCACAGCACGCACAGCTCCGGGAGGTCAACCAGGCAATCTCCCCACACACACGAGTCCGCCCCCCCAGATCCCCTCCTCGAGCGCTGTAGGCTCCCAGCGACTGAGAGCTGCTGCAAAATAGCCCAACATCGTCCTGAATCAGAAAAACAAGTCACCAGCTCTGTGGAAGCCCATAAAGTACCCAGAGCCACAAATCGACCACAGAGAGCGGGCACCGGCTGTTCAGCCAGCTCTCTGGATCCAAGTTGCTTCTGAGCAAGTGGCAGAGGCCCCACACAACAAGGAGGACTCAGAATCTCAGTGGCAGAGACAGAACTTTCGCAAAGGCAAAGTCTGCATCTTTGGGAGCCCCCGGTGCGTCTGGCAGAAGAGCAGGTACACACAGGGACTGCAATAAACATGATCCGTGAACACGAGACACAGCACCCAAGAGAGTGAGAGCACTCGAACCCTACAGCACTGTTTCCCAGAGGGCTCCCTGGCCAGAGATGCTTAGGAAACTGGCTACCAAACTGAAAGGATCACTGAGTTGTACTAAAACCCCATATTCAGGATTCACAATGCACCTTAGCACAAGAAAGGCTCTGAGAAGTCCTGCAGTAAAGAAACTTATTTAATTGGCTGTTAAAGCTATTGTTTCCCCAATAACAATAGACATATTATTTTTAGTTTAGCATAGAATCTTTTTCCCTCCCAAATCCCTAGTGGGATACTATATTTGAGAAATGCTGTCCTGTAGAAAGCGCTATATCAGCATAAGGCACATGTCACAGCTCCAATCCTACAGGAGCTAGGTTATGGAAGCAAATGAAGCAGACCAGGTTTAATATTTGCATTGGAAGCATATAGAAACTTTCACCTCCATGAAGAAATACACTCTCTCATTTTTCTTAAAACAAAGAACCACCTTGGTTCATCTTTTCCCCCATCTTTGATAGCAATATTTTTTTTCTAGGAGAGAAATAGAAATATTTATTTAAAAGAAATATATCTCTACAAGAAAACATGTGCAGGACAACGATGAAGGGCCATGGAGAGGGAAAGGATCGGGGGGCACCGCAAGGGTCCGGGGTCGCACACCCCTCCACAGGCACAGCCACACACAGCTCCAGCCGAACACTGCCAGGCTAAGAAGTTGACGCCAGTGTTACCAGCTTTTCCAATTTTTAAAAAGAAGTCAGAAAACCGGACTTCTAAGTGAAATCTCCCATTTTAAATGTTGCTTCAATTTTTTTTTAAATTGAGAGGGTCAAATAAAAGATTCTGGGGGCTAGATTCAGGCCACCACTTTGTAATCTCTGCCAAAAGGGGGTAAAACATGCATTAAACTGGTGTGTCACCAGTTTCCCAGGCGTCTCTGGCCAGGGAACCCTCTGGGAAACAGTGCTGCCGGGTCTGAGTGCTCTCGCTGTCCTGGGTGCTGTCTCTCATGCTCAGTGACGAGTGTTGCAGTCCCTGCATATACCTGCTCTTCTGCCAGACGCACTGGGGGCTCCCAAAGATGCAGACTTTGCCTCTGCCAAGGCTCCCCCCAAGCACTGGACCCCCTCCTCTACTTGGGCTCGCCCTGGCACAGGCGGGCAGGGGCGAGCTCTGAGCCCAGCACACAGTGGGAGCCCAGAGTGGCCAGGCCATCAAGGGGACCCTCACGGAGTCATAACACTAAGGTCCCTTCCAGAAGTGGGAGCCATTCTCAAACCAAAACTAAACCAGAAGACCCACCTGGAGAAACCTACGAAGGAAGACACAGCCCATGGGACAGACAGAACGCCTGTGTGCAGCGGGTTAGACTACAGGAGTGCCTGTACGATGACGGGCTCACCAGATCCTCGTGACGGCCCATGTGACACGCAGCCAGGGCCCCATCTGAATGTCTATTTATTTATTTTATAATGAGGCCCATGGATGTAAAGTGTCTTTTCCAGGGCGGACAGAGCGACAACTGCATTCCCAGAGACAAAAGCAGCCCCTGAAGAGATGAGGCGTCACAAAAGCAGTGACCCAGACACAGCCCAGTCCTGAGCCCAGCCAGCTCCCAAGCTGCCCAGGAGGACCACAGGCCTGCAGGAGACCTCCTGGGCATTTTCAGAGCCATGAGGGATGATTCTCAGAATCCAAAGGGCAGCCACAGCAGTGCAAGAAGTGCACGCAGCATGTGCATCCAGTCAAAACCTGGGCGTAAGTCTCTCAACACAGCACCAGCAGCCCCCCAGGGGCAACACCACTCTATAAGGGAAATGAGGCAGAAGCTTCTGGAACATGGAGCTAGACATGGCCAGCTGAGGAAGCAGAAGTGGGCAGAAAAGGAGGCCCAAGCACCAACAGCCTTTGCAAAGGGCACAAGGACTCAAGCAGGGGCTATAGCAGAGATAGGTACCTGCCCCCAACGATTCGTGCTCGCCTTCCACAGTGTGGGGCTGTCACCAGGGGGTCGCTACCCAGACAGGACTACATTTCCCAGCACCCCTTGCATCAGGGTGGGGTCATGTGATTATGTGCTACATGCCATCTAGCAGGCAGGGACCTTAAGAGTTTTTCCCTTGTCGCATTCCCCTTTCGCCAGCTGGAAGCTATGGAATCAGAGAAACTGGCAGACAAACGAGCCACAAGATGGAAGGAGCCTGGGCCACTAAGTCACGATGTGGGCAAAAGTGACCTTCCAAGCAAGATATCTGTGTTAGACTGGTACACGAGTGATAAAGGAAACTCTAGCGTGTTGAGCCATTGCAACGTCAAGGTTTATTTGCTACAACTAGGGTTACCTAGTCTAAAACAGGAGAGGAAAGAAAAAAAAGCCACAGGTCAAGAAAACAAATCCTTACCAGGGTGAGCAGCTCAAGGCAAAAGCAAAGCAGGAAAAACTCACCTCGCTGAGTCAGACCAGCCACCACGTCCCACTCGTAGCCCACCCGAGTACCCAGATCGAGGGCAAGTTCAAGACCCCTGGCTACTCAATTATGCCTACTATCTTGATTAGGAATGACTCATGAAAAGTCATTTTAGAAAAAAAAAATTATTTATCAAGTGTATTCTGCCCACCCACCAAACAACGTGCTGGAAAGGTACTCCTGCTACCTCTGTTGACAGGTGAGGACCACAGGGTCCAGAGACTCAGGGACCTGTGCAAGGTCACATAGCTGGAGGGGCAGAGCTGGGTTTTGATCTAAGCCCCTGTTCCTCCCACCAACCCCTCTAGCTCCGGAATATGTTACACCTTTCCCCACTAGTTACAGATATTTAAGCCAGGAGTTATTTTCACTGGGGGTCTGCATCTTCTTTGCTGCTTGGGGGAGGGGAGGGGAGGAGAGGGCAGGCCAAATGGCTTCATGTGACCTGAGCTGGCAGTAGGGAACGCTGCTCCTTCCAGCTGTTCTGGGGCTGGCTTAGCAGCCCACACATCTGCCAGGCAGCAGGCATCCCTTCTCCAGGGCCTGAGCGGGGCCCTGGGAGGGGTGAGGGTAAACTAGCATAGACTCCCAATTTTGAACAAAAGGTGGGAATAACCCTAGAAGCTCACAGGAACTCAGAATCTTCTAGAAGCCAGGGGTGGGCTTGGTGGGAGCTCTGCAGCCGAGTGGAGCCCACATGCACCCCTAGAGCAGGATGGCACTATCGAGGCCAGATAAACCTTTGTGGTGGGGCTGTCCTATGCACTGTAGGATGTTTCACAGCACCCCTGGCCTCTACCCACCAGATGCCAGTAGCACCCCCCCTTGTGACAACCAAGAATGTCTCCAGACGTTGCCAAATGTCCCCTGCTCCCACCGAGAAGCCCTGCTCTAAACAGTGCAGCCAATGGTGGCCACACCAAATCAGGCCTGGTTTTTTCAGATCTTCCACCCTCTTATATTTGTATTTTTATGTGAAATGTCCCAATTTTTAAATTTTGGCAACTAATTAATTTAAAATAATTTTTTATGCTGTGAGAGCCAAAAAACATGAGTGCAGGTCACCAGCTGGGCCTCTGCTAAGTCCAGATGGAAACAAGAAAGGACATAACCCCCTTCCCAATGCTGGACCCCCTGAACCCCCTGAAGGCCCAGCACGAACCCCACAGCCCTGGGAAGGAGCCCTCGGACATGAGACTCATAAGCAAAGGCAGAGACGGATAAGGAATCTGAGTTATTTCTAGGGGGATAATGTCACAACATCACTGGCCTTTCAAACGCCCTCTCCCAGGAATGCAGGCTGACAGACCCATCCCCAGAAGCCGGGACTGGACTCCCCTGGCAGGAAAGCTGAGAGATCTCCCTCACCAACATCCCCAGCCCCATTTTGCCCCTTCTCCCCCAAATACAATTACGCCCCTGCTGATGCCCCTACAGCCCACGCCCTGCGCGGGTCTGGCCTGTGAAGCGAATCCTGTGAACCTCCCGCCTCCTGAAGCATCCGGGCTCCGGGCCCGTGACCCCTTTGGGGTCAACATTTCCCCGAGGACTCGTCTCCGCATCTTCCAGCCTCGAGTTAAAGAACTTGTTCTGAGCAAGTTTCCTTCACTTCGAGCAAAAATCTGGGTTACTAGGGGGAGGGCAGTGGAGAATCTAATAAATCTTAGAATATACTTCTTGGCTAAAGCTAAAAAAAAAACCCTACTTACTGGTGTCATGAAACAAGTTTCCAGCTCTCTCTGAAGAGCCGGGTTCAGAAGTTACTGTTGTATTCAAGCTGTATTAAATCAAGCTGTGAGCAGCACCAGGGTTATGCTTTTAAAGAATGCCCCGAGCCAATTCTGATGTTGAAAGGGAAAAGGAAAAGTTGCCAAGGCTTCTATAAATTCCGACGAGAGGAAGTTTCAAACCTGGGTGTTCACAGTCCGGGGCCCCCACATGGAAACAGCTTGGTTTCATGTATTTGGTTTTACTGTTCAAACTTGAGGGTCTTTTAACTTTTTATTTTTACAGGGCTCAGAAGAAAAGGGAGAGGGAGCCATTTGCTCTCCACGTGCCAAAGAAAACCCCAGAGCCTCCTCAGAGGGTCTCTGCCCGAGGCGGCCGCGAGGCCGGGGTGCGGGGAGGGGACCCCCTGGCTCCTGGCACACCCCAGCCCAGCGCCTCTGCCCACTGGAGGCCAGGCGGGCTGCGTCGGCTGCTAATTACCTCCAGCAAGATCAACTCAGGCCGGAGCGCGCGAGCGCAGAGCAGGCAGGACAGGCTGGAGCCGGGCTCCGGCCGCCGGCAGCAGGAGGAACAGAATGGAGACTTTCCAAAAACAAGACGAGGCCCAGCCAAGGGCTGAGGAATCCTAAATTTAGTCCCTGGGGGAAGACGGCTGTGTCTGCTCAGCCAGGGCACCGGTGAGGCCCAGCGTCCCTCAGAAATGTCAACCAAACCAAACAGGCCCTCTCAGGACACCTCAGCCCCAAGCCCTGAGGTCGGGAGGGGTGACTCACACACGCCCGTCTCCAATCCCCGGCTCTCCTCCCAGGAGGCGGTCAAGGCAAGCGGAGTGTACCCATTTGACAGGCAGGAAAACTGAGCCCCGAGGAGGCAGAAGTGAGGCAGAATGAGCACAGGCCGTCCTGAGTTTGGATCCAATATCAAGTTCCATCACTCGATATTCATGTGACCTGGAAGAAGGTACCCTGTCACTCGGAGTCTCAGTTTCCCCATCTGTAAAATGGGAGTGAGAATGCCCATTTCAAAAAGTCTTGATAAGCCACAAATAAAATTTAGAAACGTACATGTATATATATATATGTGTCATACATACTCACACATATGCATGTAGGCATGTTAAAAAGAGAACTCCTGGGCTGCCCCCAGACATACAGTCAACAGCTGTTACTGCTCGGCCGGGCACCTCTCCCCCATCTGTGACAACAACACCCTGAGGCTCCTTGGGTCACCGGCCCTCCCTGCTCAGTCCCTGTGGCTGAGACAGCCTGACCCATTTCCGCAGGGGTTCTCAGACACCTACTGAATCAGAATTGCCAGGCTGAACCCAGAAGTTATTTGTTTCATTTCCCCAGGTTATTCTGAGGCGCAAGAGGCAGTCTTAGGAACAGCTGCCAGAAAGACTTGCGAGGGCTCAGAGGCTGCACTGGGAAAGGGTGTTAGTCCCCCCAGGAAGCTGCACATCTGCAAAGGGTCTCGGATTCCCAAGGGCTGTCAGGACGGGACCCTCTTCGGCCCTGAGCCAAGAGGACAGTCCACCAGGGGAGTCAGAGGGGCAGAGGTCAGGCACCTGACTTCACCCTGTGGGGCAGCTCCAGGGGAGGATGGCTGGCCAGTCTCTCCAAACAGAGCCCCCTCGTGTCCCCTTCAGCCTGGACCACAGCCCCCGGGCCTCAGCGGGGAACGGGGCTGTCCACCCACCCACAGGGCAATTTCAGCACAAGGAGGTCTCCATAGCAACACTCCAGCTGGAGTAACTAACACGTTACCTGGTGACCAGACAGGGCTCAGAGGGGACAATGGAGGGATGGGGAGAGGTGGGACTGAAGGGCAGGGGTGGGGCTTTTCCATCAAGGAAGGAAATAACAAAGACCTTTCCATGTGGGGGAAATTTTTCAATAAGATTTTCCTTCTCTCTCCCAAGAAGCAATCTCGAAGGGAATAATTATCAGTCCTAATAAGAGTAGCTTTCCCAAGCGCCTCGTCTCCGCCAGGCCACAGGGGTTCACACACAAGGTCTCACTGAATCCATACACCAGCCCCAAGAGGGAGGGTCCACTGGTGGTTCCACTTCACAGATGGGGAGACTGAGGCCTCAGAAAGATTAGGAAAGGTGCCTAAGGTCACACAACCAGTGGGTAGCAGGCCCCAGACTCAGGCCCGTCCGATTTCAGAGGCCACTCTCCACCCTCTTCTGCACGGGCGGGCCAGCACCCCTTCTACCCTCAACACCCCCTGGGCTCAGCGGAGACTGGCTTTGGACCCAGCATGGCCTGACCCAGAGGCACACTCAAGCCTGACACCACGCTGCCTGTCAGCGGGCTGAGAAGACGAACCGTGGGGTGTCAGGGATGGCTGGTCGGTGCACAGAGGATTTCTCTGCCTCCCAGGGCCCCACAGCAGACCCCCCAGAGCACAAAGGGACGGGCTGAGGCAAACACCCTGCAACACTCAGCCTTCCAGCCAGCCCCGAGCAACATGGGGGTCGAGGAAAAGCACTGGTTAATTCTAAAACATAGCCAAGAGGGAAGCAACATTGAAGTGACTGAGTCCAACCACCCCTATGACAGACAGGACAGTGGAAGCCCAGAGACGGGAAGGAACTTGTCCAAAGCACACAGCAAAGCAATTTCATTCTGCAAATATTAATGGCCTGCCATGTGTCAGGCGCTGTGCTACGCCACGAGCTCCAGGGGTTAATAAGAGCACTGGCCCCTGACATCAGAGTCGCTGTTCCTGTGGGAGGTGAGCAGTCACTCAGTTACCACATGAATAAACGGCTGATGACCAACAGTGATGAGCACCCCAAGGAAGTGGAAGGAGCAGCGAGGAACAAGGAAGGAAGGAAACTGGTTCTGAGTGGGCCTCAGGGAAGGCTGCTCTGAGGCCGTGATGTGGAAGTTGAGTCCTGAAGGGTGAGGAGGGAGAACCAGGCAAAGGATATCGGGAAGATCATCTTAAGCAGAGGGAACAGCATGTGCAAAGGCCCTGATGTGGGAGCGTGATGGGTGTGTTCGAAAGAGGCCCCGAGTGGCTGGGGCAGAGGGAGTGACGGGGAAGGCAACAGGGATGAGGGGTGGGAAAGGGGCGAATCGTGCTCAGTCTTGTAGACTACAAGGAGGATTCTACGCACTCCTCTAACGGTCGTGGGAAGTCACAGTGGGGAGTTAAGCAGGAGCAGATTCTGTAAAATCCCACTGTGGACCTCAGGTCAGCCGGGCTGAAGTCGAGAAGGTAAACTCAGAGGCTGCTGGAATCCCCCAGGCGTGTAATGACGGTGGCTCAGACCAGGACAGGGCAGTGGTGAGCAGTGGACAAATCTGAGATTCATTTAATCAGAGAATGGGCGAAAGTTGTCCATCTGTCGGCGACTCAGCTGAGGGAGGGAGGAGGAGTCAGGAGTGACCTCCAGGGTCTGACCTGAGCAACAGGAGAACGGAGGGCCAGTCAGGGAGGCCCGGGAGGCCGGGAGTGCTCACGGACTCCACGAGAAGACGAAGAGGGCAGTTTTGGGGCAGGTTATGTTTGGGCATGTGAGTGACGCCGAGAGGAGGTACCAAGCGGTGGGTCCCCAGGTCTCCAGGGGCCTGAAACTCCCAAGGCCCCCACCCACCCCCAGAGCCACCACGTGCATAGGGCCCAGGTGCAGCAGGCTGCGGCCAGCCAGTGGTCCTCGCCCTGGCCGCGGTGCTGACTGGCCTCCCTCCATCACCTCCCACAGCGGGCAGCACCTCAGCATCTGCAGCTCAGCCGTGGACTCAGAAGACAGGGCCTGTTCTGCTATTGGAAGGCGGCGTGGGCAGCGCCCAGGCCAGGGCCCACACCACCGACAATTTCCCAGGCCTTGAAAGGGACCTTTAATGCAACTGTCTGTGCGGCCAGCCCACGAGCAGCCCCTCCGTCCCCTCCACCTTCCTCCCTTTGAAGGCAGCCCCAGGAGATGCCCAGCATAGCCCCCGCCCGGCCCTGACAGCTGGACACCCAATGGCCAGGAGGGCCTGCCGTGAGCGTGGTGAAGGCCACCAAGGAGCAGCACTGGGTATAGAGACCCCTGTGCCCGGAGCAGTGTTACATGGGCGGTGGGTGCCCATCACTCAGACACTCCACCTCAGCATGAAGTGATGCGTGGTCCTCCCAGGAACACGTGTCCAGGTGGAAACACCGAGGCTGTCACTCTGTCAATTCTGGAAGTGGAAGCCCCAACCTGTTCTGCCACCAGAGGCCTTGCTTCTTACATATTAATTAACATGAGCACCAATAACAACTGTGCTATTGATGGCCTGCTTTCTGCATGTCGGGTACCGAGCAAAGTGTTTCACGGGCTTTTTCATTTAATCCACACAACAGCTCCGTGAGGGAAGTACCATTTCTCCTCCCATTTGCCAGATGAGGCAATAGAGGCACAGCGAGGTTAAGGAACTCGCCCAAGGTCACACAGCTAATAAGTGGCACAGCCAGCATCTGAATCACGTCTGGCTGTCTCCGCAGCAGTGTTTCTCAGTCTTCGCTATCTGCCCCCTGTCCCAGACACAGCCTACTTAGACTTTTTTCCTAATCACCCCAGCATGAAATTTTAATACCACAGACATATTGTAGATCTGTTTATGTAGATCTATATGTATATCTGTGCTTTACACCTAAAAAGAGTAAGATTCTTTCGTGCCCCCAAAACCAATTTTTGCATCCTTGGGGGCACTATCATCATCACTGAGAATGGTCTAGAATCTACACCAGTGCTGCTCAGTAGGGAGAGAATGCAAGCCATATAAGTCATTTTAAATTCTCTAGTAGCCACAAAAAAAGAAACAGACAAAATTAATTTTAACAATGCTTTTTAAGCCAATATATCTAAAATATTGCCATTTCAAAATTTTATTATATGTAATCAATGTAAAAATTATTAATGAGAAATTCTACGTCTTTTGTTTTCATACTAAGCCTCTGAAGTCTGCCGTGTATTTACAGTCAGCCCAGCCATGTTTCACGGGCTCAGCCGTGTGAGGCGAGCGGCCACCACAGTGGTCAGTGTTCGGACCGCTCTGCTGAAGCAATATTGTTTATCTCCCCCAAAGCCTTGAAAATCAGGCTCCGAGGGACTTTTTCCATCTAAGGGGAGCCACTACCACTCTTGACTAGTGGGTTCCACTTAGTATGTCCTCAGGGCCTGCTATGGACAAGACACCAAGCTAAGACGCTCTCAAGGAGATGTAAAGATGAGTAAGTACTGGCCTCAACACACGAGCAGCTTATAATCTAAGGTGGGGTGCAGGGAGCCGAATATTTACCAAACCCTCCCGCACGCCAGGCCCTGAGGCTTCCACCCATTATCTTCTCATTCTCACACTCGTCCTAGAAGAGGGGTTCTATTCCCATCCCATTTTACTGATGAGGAAACTGAGGCTTCAGAGAACACAGATCTTGTCCGGGGCCCACCCATCTGACTCGGCCAACACAGGTCAGAACACAGCAGGTGCCAGCAAAGCGATGGGAAGGCTTTTAGGAACAAGGGGGGTAGCCCTGCGGGAAGGATTCGGGGAGGCGGGAGTGAATGAGTGACGGAGACCGCATGAGAAAGAAGATGGAAGCAAGGGCTTCCCTGTACGCGCGGGGAGAGAAGCAGCCACGGGCACTGCCGGTGGAAGAGGGTCAAGACAAGCGGACTCTTAGGAGGCAGGAATTCTGGGTGCAGCACGTAGCCCACGTGCAGGGCCCTGCACGAGAAGAGTCCAAGTTCAATCATCCAGTCATGGAAAAGCACCCACTGCCTAACCCACGGCCCAGAACGCCAGTGGAATCCAGCTTCCCAAAATATTTACCAGAAGGCTCTGGGCACCAGACTCCATTCTGTAAACTTGGATACCATTCCAAAGCCGAAGCAATAGATCTCCTGGAGAACAAGATAAACTCTCCCTCACACTCTAAATAACGAAGGGGAGGTGAGGAAGAGGATGAAATAAATCAACCCTCCCCGACCGCCCGACTTAAAAGGGATTGCGGTCAGAAGCAAGAAGGAGGCTGGGAGCCGGCTCCTTATCAGGCACAGGGCCGCTCCAGACATAAAGAAAGCTTCTGGCAGGCATCCTCCTTCCCCGTCGCGGGGGGAGGGGAGAACAAAGTCTTCATCCGCAAAGGTCAAACCCATCCTCTTGGAGTACAGTCAAGCCAATATTTTTCCCCGTCATTTCCAGGAGAGAACAGTCCCTTCCGTGAACTGAAGTACGGACTAGAGCTCCAGAAAGGAGGCCCATAAATCTCCAACTTGCTGGGGTGACCAGATTTCAAATCCCCCACTGCGTTATCAGACCAGAAGTCTTCACTGGGGCTCAGCAAACACACCCACCGCCCTCGAAGCCACCAGCCAAGGAAGCACAGAGGAGTCGGTTCCGGAAGGTGGGTGACGGAAGGCCCGTCTCCCTGCCTCCAACAATCGCCACACATCAGGGATTGAGTAAACGAGTAAGCGCCTGACATAGATGATCTCATTTAATGCTCATAACAGGCCCATGGGGCGGACAACTGTGTTAGCCCTAATTTACAAATGGAAAGCAGGCTCAGGGGGGTGTGGACCCAGAGTCCCACGGCTGGCCGACGGCACAGCCCGCTCTGACCCCAGGCCTGGCTCTCCGGCCGGAGCCTCACACACTGGCACACCACTCCTGTTTCTGCCTCTCTCGCCCGCATCCTCAGCTTGAAGCCCAGCTTCAACCACCTCTCTTCCCCGCTCCACGACCTTAGGCTTCCTTCGTCCTGCAAAACAAGCCCCAAGTCCCCAAGGAGGCTTAAGAGAAGATGGGCGCATGCTCAGGGGCCCCCAGAGCCCGCACCATCTCATGTCACCCATTCCCAACTCCAGAAATGTGGGCCGGGCTCTGGAACGGCCCCTCCAAGAAGCGGGCTTCCTAGCATAATATTTTCCTCCCACAGAACGTGAGAATAAAGGGCTCTTTGCTTGTCTCCTGAAATAACTGGCTCTCACCATAAAGCAATCTTCTGCCCAGTAAAAATATTTCTGTAAAACTTGGTAACTCTATCTGCGGTTCCTTTTCTGAAAGTCAGAAGTCTTGGAGAGTGAAACATGGCAGGGGCCGACGTTATGACAAGCTCATGAAGTCATGTCTACCCAGACAGTCCCTCCTTAATGCTGTGATTAATTTGCTGTTAACCACAGGGACTTTGTGTCTTAATACTCCGAAAGCAAAGCGCCCGTCTGCATTTCTACAGAACAATACCCACCACCCCGGACCTGGTGTCCAGGCAGGTGGGCAGCGGGGCCACAGGCTGGGGCTCGGGGCCAGAAAGGACTCGCTGAGACTGGGGAACCCCTTCAAGAGGCCACAGTGCACAGGTGAGCCTCACCTGTGGCCTGTCGTTGGGCAGGCAGGAGACACAGTTTATAAAATAAGTGAGGGGTGTCCAAGATCAGAGTGTAAAGGCACTTACGACCAACCCAAACTAACCCCACGACACCTGGATAAGTCACTGAAACCTCCCTGGGCCTTAGTCTTCCCATCTGGAAATGGGGAAGAATCATCCCAGGGGGACCTGAGCGAACAAAAATGTTCTCTCTAAATCTGCTCATCCATCAAACAGCAACCAAGCCCCTTCCAGATGCTGCCTTGGGTCCCAGAGAGATGGAGTGGGTTTACTGGGAATCTTCCAGAACGTACCAGCAGCTCCAGCGGCCTTACCAGGCTACAGAGTCTGTTCACTGAGTGCTTACTGCACGCCAAGCCTTACTCCTTTCCCCACTTTACAGGTGAGGAAACTAAGGCCCAGTGTCAACACAGTTCAGTATAAACTCAGACTCGAAGTCCAGGTCCAGAGCTCTGTGCCCCCGGGATTGGGAAAAGACCCCAGAGGAAAACAAGGTTAAATAATGAGGTAAAAAAAATAGTTATACAGACTAAGGCAGGTGTTCTTACCCTGGGAGCTAAGGAGCCCTGAAGTTGGAGTTAAAGCTGCAAGGGCGTTTCTCGGAGAAGACAGACACCTTCAGGTTCAGTGGATTCCCAAAACGGTCTTGTACCTACCCCCTGGGGATTAGGGACCCTCGACCTATGATCATCATGGAGGAGCCAGGAGCTTGAAAGCAAGGCCGTGACCCCCATGGGCGCATGGAGGAGGTGGCAAACCACATGGGGTCTTCCAACATCCAACGGCAAGGAATGCTTCTCCTCAGATGGTCAGCTAACCGTCGGGCTGCCCTCTCCCCACGCACGCTCACCAGCTGTGTCACTGCGGAGGCCAGGCCGTGCACAGATGTGCGCTCCGTCCACCCCGTGTGCATTCCGCAGCCTTCTCCTCACAGGGGTATTCCTTTAGGGATTCACCCCCTCTTCCTGTCAAACCTTGGGGTCTGGGGTGGGGGGCCCCCATTCCAGCCCTATTCCAGGGTGGCCTTGTGACCCAGGACCATCAGAAGCACAGGGATTGGTTCTGGGATGGGCACGTGAACTGGCCAAAACAACAGGAGCCCAGCCTGGACCTGGGTTGGAACCCTCTCTTCCAGCTGAAGATGGAGGCACAGACCGCCAGGAGCCACACTGGG
Source organism: Tapirus indicus (assembly GCA_031878705.1). NCBI lineage: Eukaryota > Metazoa > Chordata > Mammalia > Perissodactyla > Tapiridae > Tapirus > Tapirus indicus. The sequence goes on from CM062927.1 coordinate 33,136,410, forward strand.
GAGAGTCTGCCGGAGAACCAGACCAACCCAAAAGAAACCAGAGCGGAGGGCACAGACCACTGACCCGGGATGGAGGTGGAGCTCCAGGATCCAGCTGCACCTGAATTCAACTCACCCCCCGAACTTCCTAGCCACACAGGCCAAAAACGTGCCTTTGTACAAAACAATTGAGATGGGCTTAAAACCCAAAGGATCCTGACTAATCCACACAGAAAAAGGTCACATTTACTTAACCACAAACCCGCTGAAGCTGCTTCCCTCCTGGATTTTGAAGGCACTAGCCTGGGGAAGAAACTCTGGCTTTGCCAGAAAAGTAGCAAGAGTCACACCTGGAGGTCACATCTGGGTAGGCCCTGTATGTATCTGGGGCAGGGGAACATGAGCTGAAGCACAGCTACAGAAACGCACACCATTGACCTAAAGGAACCTATAGACACAAGCCCATAAATAACCTACATGCCCAAAGATAGGGGATCAGCACAATAAATTACGGTCCATCCTTGCAGTGGAAGGCTTGACAGCCATGAAGAGCAATAAGATTATATGGATGGATATGGAACAACTTCCAGGAAACACTGGTAAGTTAAAAAAGCAAGGTGCAGGGGCTGGCGCTGTGGCACAGTGGTTAAGTCTTGTGTGCTCCACTTCAGTGGAGCAGGGTTCATGGGTTTGGATCCTGGGCGTGGACCTCCATCACTCGTCAGCCATGCTGTGGTGGCGACCCACACACAAAATAAAGGAAGACCGGCATGGGTTTAGCTCAGGGCAAATCTTCCTCACCAAAAAAATAAATAAAAAAAGCAAAGTGCAGAACCAGAGAACATGCAACTTAAGTTAAAAGAAAATGTTTAAGGTCTCTATCACTTTTTCATGATTCTCCATCTTAAATGAATTTTTCGTTTGACCTACAGACACCAATGCTTCCCAGTCTTGTTGGCCGAGAGGGCGCCTACTGTCTGTGCGGGGAGAAGCGTGCACACACAAAGACGTGGCGAGAAGCACCTTGAGGAACTGGAAACAGCAGATGCCCCGGAAGAGGGGCACCGGAGGCCAGTGGTCAAGGTGGGAAGGAGGCTTCCTTTTATTACGTACCCTTTAGTACTGCTTTGAATTTTTTTTCTTCCATTTTTTACCATGTGCATGACTTCATTTACCAAAAGAAAAAACGTGAGGACCCTTTCTCAAGGACAGGGGAGAAGCAAGCAGAGGCTCTCTTCAAAGGCCCCAAGCAGCGTGGCTCTGTGAAAAGAGGTGGGGATCTGGAGGGACAGGACCTGAATTCCCGCCCCTCTGAGGCTCCGTGCCCTCTGGCCAAGCTGCGAGGCCCCTCTGAGCCCCATCCACCTGGCAAATGTCCCATGAGCAGCTGCCACATGCCGAGCAGTGCCGAAGGCCCTGAGGATACAGGGGTGAGCCGCCCAGACCCCCGTGACCTTTGCAGTCTGGTCTCAGTTTCCCCATAGTATTAATATTGACTCTGGCCAGATTTTTGCAAACATCAAACGCCTGACAAATCACTGAGAGCAAGGCTTTGCAAATCATAAATAGACACTGGATAGACAGTGGCTCTTGCCACTGGAGAAAAGCTGGCCCACTCAGTGACGCCGCCTCCAGCCCCACCCAGCAGTGCGTTTTGCCTTCCATCACCCCAGACCACAGCCAAGGGGACAAGTCCTCACCCAAGAACCCCAGAAGCAGCTGCCAAGCAGGGCCTCCAAGGTTAAGAAGGCTAGGAAGGCCCCGATTATTACACCAGGAGAAAGTGCTCCAATCCACCCACCTAAAAGGAACCTCACGATCCTCCCCAAAGCTGACCAGCTGCCCCGCTCTAAGGTTGAGTGAAGCCGCGCCTCCAAAGAGCAGGCTCCGGAAAGGCCGCAAGGAGGGTTTCACCAGTGCTCTCCCGGGCCCAGAGCTCTCTTTCCACCAGCACCTACTGCAAGTAACTCCTTCGACGCCCCTCAGGCCGGGGGTTAGCCGGATGCACTGCAGCACAGGATCTTCCCCACTGGTCCAGAGCTGGGCTGTCCAACGCCGTGGCCACTAGCCTCGTGCGGCTATTTAAACTAATTCAAATAAAATATATTTAAAATTCAGTCCCTCAATTGCAATAGCCACATTCCAAGCGCCCAAGAGCCACAGGTGGCTAATGGCTCCTATACTGGCCGTGCAGACAGAGCATTTCCAGCATCACAGAAAGTTCCAGGGGACAGCGCTAATCTAGAGCCCCTTTTAACACCTCCCTCCTTTCAGGCATAAAAGGAGGGGCCTGGAGCCCTTGAAAGAGAGGCCAAGTATCAACAATAAAGTTCTAAATCCACTTGCAGGTTTAAGGAGCCGCAGCCATGGCGGAGTGCGCGGAAGGAGCCAGAACCACTGACTGAGAGCTCATCGTCAGTCAGGAACTGTGCCGGCTCCTCCAGAGGGACACCCTCTTGATCCCCGCAATTCTACAGATGGGAGCGCCAGCCCGGCCTGCTCCTGCGCCCTCCCTCCACCACCTTTCCTGCAGGGTCCAGGCAGCACAGTCGTCGCCCCACACGGAGAGGCTGATTCAGGGGCCTCCCAGGGCCCTGCATGTCAACAGGACTCAGGGGGTTCAGAGGCAGGTGGTCCTCAGGCCAGACACGGAGTCCTTCCCATCCCGCACCTCCCTCCAGCTTCTATCTCCACCCCTTCCAGTAAAAATTCTCCATGGAGTTGCCTACACATGCCATCCATTTCCTCATCTCTCATTCCCCTTCAAAATGTATTGGCTTTTTGAAAAACACAAAAGAAGTATATGCTCACTGAAAAAGTAAAGTCAAACAGTGCAGAAATGTATAATGTGAAAAGTGGAACTCCTTCTCTCCTCACCACCTCCCACTACCCTACTCCTCAGGGAAGCAGCCTTTGACAGTGTATCCTTCCAGAACTTTCTCAATGCGCCTGCAAATACATATAGACGTAGACCTCAAGAGACCTTTGTGTATTGCGAAAAACAGGACCACATTATACTTGTCTTACTCTTGCTTTGCTCATTCGACAGCATTTCAGGGACTCCTTCCCATCAGCACCAGGCACTGACTGGTTTTCCCAGTTGCAGAGAGACCCGTGAAGTGGCTACACCACTGTTTATTAGCCTGTCCCCAGCGATGGATATTTGAGTTGTCATAAATGTTTCATTCTTCTACATAATGCAGCCACGGACGTTCCTGCAAACACGTGCTTCTGCTCACATGCAAGTGACCCTCAGTCCCTTCAGGACCCACTCCAGTCTCGCCTCTGCTGTCACTCCACCAAGACGGCTCCTGCCAACCCAGCTGTGACCACCAGGATCCTAAATCCAATGGACACTTTTCAATCCTTTTTCTCACTCAGCCTCTCAGCGGTTTCTCTCCAGGAAACCACATCCTCTCTGGCGGACTTTGATGGCCCCCAGTGAATCCCACCTCCCCGTATTTACGCCCCTGTGCAGTCCCTTCTCCCAAACCTGGGCTGGACCTGCGACTTGACTTAACCAAGAGAATGTGGTGTTGCCAGTTCCGAGCCTAAACCTCAGGGACGCCTGGCAGCTTCCATCTGCGCACTCTTGGGGAAGCCGGCCACCACGTAAGAAGTCTGATGACCGTGAGGCCAGCATACTCGGGGAAGCCCCAGCTAACCATATGGTGAGTCCACCTGGAAGAAAACTGAGCCCTCAGACACATGGCCCAAGTGCAGCCGTTGCAGTCGGCCCCCAGCTGTGTGAGCCCGGCTACCCGGCAGGGAGCCACAGACAGGTGCCCCTGCCAAGCCCCGCCCAAACTGCAGAACCTTAAGCAAATCGTAAAATGGTTAAGTCAGTAAGTTTTGGAGTAGTTTGTTACACAGCAAAAGATAACCCAAACACCCTCCTTTTCTTCAACACATTCTGAGGGGAGGAGGCAAAGGCCAGGAGAGGTCCTAACAGACATCTAACAGCCAAGCCTGGGCCACCCCCAAGCGTAGAATTTCCAGCACTCCGTCCAGTCCCCAAAGACTCCGCCGTGCCTTCCTCCCGGGATGCAGCTGCTGCCGTTAATGCTCGGAGACTGGTTTCTCGGGTGAGAGAACCTGGAGGCCCCCAAAGGACTCCTCCTTCTCTGCATGCCCTGAGCAAAGGGAGTGGGTGAGTGAGAAAGCACCCACAGCTGTCCTGGGGGAACGTGTTCTGACCAAAAGGTCAACAGACCCAAAGGCCCTGAAGCCAAGAAAGAAAACCCTGGCACAGAGAGGTTAGGGAACTTGCCCAAGGTCCCACAGCTAGTGAGAAGCAGAGCTTGGACTTGAAAGCTGGCATTCGGGCTCAGAGCCTGCACCAGTGACCAGTGTTTTCCAACACTCTGACCATGACCCACAGGAAGAATGACGTTTTATAATGGGCCCCTGGAGAGATGTGTTTGGGTACAGATGTGTGTGTAGATACACACAGATCTAGATCTTTCTATCTATAGACATGAATATCCACGTCCATAAACTAAACAAAAAGTAACACAGGCAATATTGACTCTTACTAAATGTGATGTTCTCTCATATTTTTATTCTTTTCTATTTCATTTTCTTAAAATGCTGGTCACTAAATTGATTTCATGAGCCACGAATGGGGTTGTAACACACAGTTTAAGAAAAAAAGAACTCATCTATAGTGATTGAAGACAGCTTTAAAATCAGACCGACCTGAATCTTGCTGGAGTCAGATTCCACTCCCAAGTCAAGTGACTTTGGCCAAGGAGGTAGACTTCTTTAGAGCCTCAGTTTCCCCATCAGTAAAATGGGGATAATGATAGCACGCGCTCTAACGTGCTGTGAGAACTGAGTGGTGCAGACTGGGCCGGGGTCTGGCACACAGCAGACAGGCTGCACCCGAGGGTCAGCAGGGGCTCAGACACGGCGGGCACTGAGCAGCCCACCGAGGCTGCAGACAGAGAGCACCAGAAAGGAGGCATGGACGCGGGAGTGCCCGAGGCAGTGGGCCCCTTTGGATTTCGGGGGCAGGGGAGCCAGGAGAGAAGCAAGAAGCCCCACTGAAAAGACAACTTCGCTCCGGGTTTGCAGTAGTTTTCTTACATCATCTTTCTGCTTTGAAAGTCTATCTAGATCACCGGGAGAAAGAAGGGTAAGACAACGGGGTCAAGGTCAAAACTGCCCCCATAATAAGGTCCCTCTGGAAGCCAGGCATGGAGTGGCAGCCCTCACAGCACCCGCAAACCCACTGGAGCCGCCACAAGCCCAAGCCTCGGTGCCAGTGCCCGCCAGCCCACGCGGCTTCTGGAGCTCGAAGAACATCCTCGGCCTGGGCCCATCTGGGCGGCGGTCTTCCCCAGCCCGCACCGGCGGCTGTGGTGGACAGGCCCCTCCTGCTAACAGGGGCCCTTCATGCCCTGCCCCACCCTCCCCAGGGCCCCAGCTCCAGGCCAGGGGCACACGGCACCTGGCAGACCAGCCCATCAGCTCCAGGCTGACATGACTTCTTGTGACCGAGAGGTCCTGCCCCTACCTCCCACCTGGCCCAAAAGGAGAGAAGCTGGGGTCGCCCGACATCAATAAGAAAGTAAAATCACGGAAGATGTGCAGCGGTGGGCGAGGGCTCACAACGAGCCCCCACCCCCAGGCACTACCCCCGCCCCTGCCGGACCAGGTATTGCTGCCCTCACATCTCAGACACGGGAGTCGGGTGGGAAGTCAGACACCCAGGAACGGGCTGAGGACCTCCTCGCTGCGCCACTCGCACCTCCTGGCCGTGGCCCTTCCCACACTCTTGGTCCGAGATGATTTCCCAAACTTTGCACCGCTTGGCCATTTATTCTTTGGGTCTCCACAAGTGAAATGTCACCCCCCAACCAGAGCAGAACCCCCACTTCTCCTTCACCACATCCCGCTCTTTTCCTTCATCACACTCAGCACACATCTGGGGGACCATTTGCAAGCTACACTGGAAACCCAAGAGGGGGGATGGCGCCTGCTTTATTCAACCTGATTTGCCAAAATGAACTCATCTCATCCTTAGAACAACCCCATAAGATACGAACGATGACTCTACCCATTCCACAGGCTGGAAAACTGAGGATCGGAGGTGAGCCATCATGTGGCCCAAGGCCACCCAGCTGGGAAGAGGTGCCCTGGGACTTGGACCCAGGAAATCTAACTCTGAAAGCTCTCACCACATCTCTGGTGCCTACTGCGTGCATTTGCCGGGCCTCAGTGTAAAGAGGCCCAAACCACATCTTCACTGCACCTACCCCGCCTGCCCTCCCACTCTGTTCTCCTGCCAAACTGAAACGCACTGTCCACGACTCCCCTTGGGCTGTCCCCTCCGCCGTGGTGCAGCCTGCACCCAGCTCTCCCCAGCCGGGCTCGTGACTTGAACTTGCTGAGCCGGTCCCCTCACCTGCACACGGGGGAACGATACACGGAGAGAACGCACTGAAGCGTTAGGCACAAAGCTTAGTACCTGGAGTACGTGCTTCTACGCACCATTTTCACCAACACACTCAGACCCCACCAAAACCTCGTAGTTCCAAATCAGCAATCCGCAAGCCAAGGGTCTACAGGCCAAACCCAGCTATCTGGGTCCACCCAAAGGAAGTGTTTTCTAAAAATGTTATTTGGTTGACAGTCATTTTTTAAATTAGAAAGATTTCACATAAAAATCCAAATGGATGGATTCTCTTAACGATCAGTTGTGGCAACACCAGGGCCACATTCCCAATGGCAACAGTTGGCTGGGGCTGAGTGGTGCTGCCCCCTTGAGGCAGGACGTGTGCTCCTCAGGGTGCCCCAGTCCCCACCCGTCCCAGGTGTCTCCCACCCAGCCTGCTGCATTCATTAATATGACTTCTCTGGCCCCTGTGGGTCCTTTAGATTCTGACCCCTGGTCTCAGTCTTACCATCCTTCAAAGTTCTACTCATATGCAGCCTTCTTCAAAAAGTCTCCCCCAAATCTCCATAGCCCTGCGTCTCTCTTACGGTTTTATAACTTTAATAGCTAACGTGTATGGAGCACTTACCACGTGCCAGGCAGTTATAACCACTGCACAATCTGAGTCCTCACAACCACCCTATGAAGCAGGCACTACTATCACCCCCACCTTACAAATGAGGAAACTGAGGCACAGAGATGATTATTCTATTGCCATCCCCACCCCATCCGTGCCCCACCCTTCTCTGTGCTGCTCTGTGCCCCAGCAAGCCAAGCCCTGTGGACCAGTTCACTGTGGCTCCTGGGCTACAGCTCCTGGATTCACTCAACAGGAGGCCCCGGCAGGAAACCAGAGGATGCAAGGAGAGAGCGGTTGGGGCATTTCTTCCCCACCCCTCACTCCTTCTGCACCACGTCTCTGACTACGGCTAATCCTCCACATTTATAGCTTGTGCCTGGCCTCCCCTGCTCCTCAGCTGCAGCTCCTACAGGGATCCAATCCAAAACAGCCAACAACACTTCCTCCCCAGCCCTTTCTGCCCCAGGGGTGGGAACAGCTTCCTGTTGGTGCCAGGGACCCACCAGTCCCGGGGGGCCTCTCACACCTCTGGAAGTCGTTTCATTTAAACTATCTGGAGTGCATCTGTTTGCCGCCGGACCCCTGACTGACACAGGTTTGGCACTATGTCCAAGGTCCCACAGTCAGAAAATGGTGCAGCCAGGATTTGAACCCAGATCATGGGGCTCCAGAGTCCTCGCTCTTTAACCACCACCGTGTACTGCCTCATGTCCTCTTCTACGTCTCCTGGTCCCTCGCCTGCCTGTGGCCTCCTCAAGGGTCCCCTGGATGACCCCCAGAGGACCAAGCGCTGTGCCGCTGTGCCAATACAGACATCCCATAATCCCTCACCGAACCCACAGAACACAGTCACTTGACTCCTCTTTATCCTCCAAAGTATTTTTACAACTGAGAGCCCGTCCCTACATTCCTTCTTCCCCCGCACCAGAACTTCCCCAGATCACAGGGCTCACCTCTGTCCTGCTACCCCCTACGTACAGGGCCTGCCACTTGTTTCCCCTCTGGACAAAGATCAAGCTCCATAGCATGGCTGGGAAGGCCTCAGGCCCAGGCTATGACCCCTCTTAAGCCAACTGAACTTCAATCAGCATCTCAAATGAACTGCCCTCTTCACGGTAGGGCTTTCTCGCATGCTGCTGGTCCATTGAGCAAACACACATACTGTCATTACATATCCCCTCCTCATGCCTTGCTCACCACTGCCCCTCCCCCCGTTCACTTTGGGCTTAAATCACAGCCGAGACCACCTCTGACCCTAGACCAGTTGGTGCTCCCTGCTCTAGACTGCCAGAGCCCCAGAGTGTCCTGTAACATTCCCTTCACATTGCCTTCATTGCTCAGCATCTACCTTCCCAAACCATGAGCCAATCTGACTGATGAATATTGAAGCAAAATTCCAAAGTAAAATACCAGCACATCAAATATAGCCACATTTTCAAAGAGCAATCTGTGACAACAAAGAAGGATTTAGTTTCGGAGTGCAGAGAAAGTTGAACACTAGGAAATCTAGCCATGTAAACCATGCACAAAAGTCATACATTATATTAGCAAAGAATGACCAGCTCCTTCAACATCCCAACAGCATTTGATAAAATTCAATAATTACTCCTAGTTTGAAAAATCTTAGCAAGCCAGGAAAAGAAGAAAGCTTTCCTAACCAGATAGACAATGAACATCATAATTAATGGTTATTAAACTGAGTGTAGGCGGTTCTAGCAAATGCAATAAGATAAGAAAAATAGGAGAGAGGCAATGATGAGAGTTTACTTCCATTAAACTCCAAGTTCTGTTAGGCAGGAACTATGTCCTATTCCTCATGGTTTCCACAACATCCTCAGCACACTCAAATATCTGTGGAATGAACAGCCACCCAAATTAGGCCTGATCCCCATTAAAAGTTCTCAAAGTACCCAGTACTTCTCCTTTGAGGCACATATCACAACTTAGACTGTGCAATTTGTTTTTAAAAATATGTATCTTTTCCTATTAGATTGTAAGCTCCATGAAAGCAAGGACCGTGCTCTATTGACAGAGCAAATGTATATCTGGCTGAAAGTAGATACTCAATATCTATGCACAGATGCATGAACGATTTGAATAGAATGCACTCAAAAGATAGTTGCTAAATGATAATACATGATTTTATCCTACTTCTCAGCTGGAAATCCAAGGCCCAGAGAAGGGGGGACCCTTCAGCTGATGCCACACCACCATGAAGCCCACCCAGTACCCTAGGGTCCTCTGAAAGGCGTCAGCCACACAGAAGGCCACACACACGGCCAGAGTCCACACGGCTCCACAAGTAAGGAAAGTGAAGCCCAGACCAATTCCTCGGCGCCCTGTGAACAAACACACAGCCAGGGCGCACCCCGGTGGGCAGAGCCAGGGGCGAGAGCTTGTGTGTGCTCAGGATGACTTCAAGAGAGGGACTGAAGGTTTCCTCGCGAAGCCCCATGACTGGTGCCCACATGGATAAACAGGCCCTCTGCTTTCCCGGGAAGTTATCAAAGAATTACTTATGTCTCTGGAAATGCTTGTTTGGAAAAGGTTCTCCACCCCACCTGGGCTTGGCAGGAGTGGCAACATCACCAGGCCCGCCTTGGGGAGTGATCAGGCTTTTCCTCCAGCCCCTGAAGGAACGCGGCCATTCTTCATGTGGAGAGTCTGAAGCCGGCCATAAAGAAGCAGGCAGCTTCCCAGGATAAACGGAGCCCGGTGACATCAAAGACTGCCTTCCAGATTAAACAACCGGGGCCTTCAGCTCTCTCTCTGGCGTTTCTTCCAGGATATTCTGGGCTCCTGCCTCAGTTCTCCCTCAGATGGAATGGCAGATATTTTGTTTGTGAGAGTCTGAATTTTTTCCTTCCTCGGGGAGAGGGGGAGAGTGAGGAGCAGGGGAAGGAGGGGGAGAGGGAGAGCGAGAGGAAGAGAAAGAATGTCTGTGAGAGACGAGAGCCACAAAAAGAACACATGTGAGTGAGAAAGACAGAGGGAAGGCGGGGAGGCAGCCGGAAGTGCCTGCTCTGGAATCCAACGAGCAACCTAGAGATTCCAAAAGTTTCTAAACCAAAGCCCGCTGTGAACCTCCAGCCAGTGAGCGAGGCCCCAGGAACTCCCGAGCTAGGAGGATTGTGGGGGGCCTGACCCAGCAGTGCCAGCAGATCTCCTCGTGGACCGCCACACCAGCCTCTTGACCAGAGGGTCACTTCCCACTCTCCTTCCTCAGACACATCTGGTAAACCAAGGCAAGGGGCCCTCTGCCCATAGGCACAGGCTCACAGCAGTTCCGGGCAGGATGGGCTCTCTCTGGGGTTAGCTTGTCACTGCCTCTTGTCCCCTGGCCCTTGGGGTGCCTCCCTCTGTCCTGGAGCAACCAATCTCACCCCTCAGGCCTCCCACATCCCACCACAGCTGGGATTCTGGCCCCACAGCTGACCCATCCAAACAGCTGGAGTACTGCCCCCAAATCCCTGTACATGACACTCTGCTTTAACCAGCTCTAAGCAGCAGGCTGGCGCCTGGGGCGGCATGCTGGCCGCCCACACCGCTCCACCCCACACCTGTCCAGAGGGAGAGGTAGCTCCAACGTGCCAGGAGCCGCTAATGTGCAGGGCTTCTCAGAGAGACTGAGCAGCAGAAGAGACTTCCAGTCCCCACAGGCTGCAAAGCCACCAGGAGCCCACGGTCCCTTCTTGACTGCCCAAGCGGGCCACCACCCACTTTCCATGGACAACAGCGAGCCTCAGGCCTCAGGCAGCTCTTCCCTGCACAAGTGCCCTTCCCTCTTCCCACCCTCTTCCTCACTGTCTCTCAGGTCTGGGCGGAAATGCTGCCTTCACACGGCTTCTCACAAGTGTCACCGTCTGCTCAGGCGCCTGTTTACGTGCTTCCGCTTTGACTCCTTTATTAGACTGGAAGCCACAGGAGGACAGGACCACGGCTCGTTCATCTGCCACTGTGTCCTCAATGCCTGACACAGCTAGGGAATTCACGATTAATAACAACTCATTACGGATAATCCTTCATTAATAGCTGGGTGCCTGAAAGAAAAGGCCTAATTCCACTTCTCCGTTTACTACTTCTTCTAAGTTCCATCTGACTGAGGAAGAGGCTCTCGAGGAGAAGGAGGTGGGGATGGTGACCCAATCTATCTTCTATGCATTCACTCATTCACTCATTCATTCATTCAGCAAATATACAAGGAGCGCCCTCTAGGTGCCCTGGGGCTACCATAAGGAAGCTGTGTTACTCAGACAGTGCTTCTTCCATTGCTGACAGTTCAGCCTTGCCGTTTGAAGCCCTCAAGGGGACAGTGTGGCCCCTGAGCGTGGTGCCTGAGCTCCCTGGCACAAGGAGGAACACTCTCCGTCCATCCATCACCCACCTTCTCTCCTCACTCCCAACAACCCCACTGGGTGAGGAGATGACACATCCCCCAAGTCCTGAGACCCTGGCTGTGTCCTGGTTGAGCTTCCCCCTGGGTTTATTCCAGTTTGTACAACCTGCAAATGGAGAGGGGCTGTTCCTGAATTCTAGAAAACAGAACGCGCACTCGGCCTGACTCAGGGGCCCTGCGTCCTTCCCCAAGAAGAAAGGTCTCAAACCAGAGATCACAACACAGAGACACATAAAAGCACTCAGAACACGACCCCCTGCCCACCACCCACCATCCTGAGGGACCCAGGCCTATTGGAAACCAGATGCCCCACCTGGCACCTCCCCAGCTCCAGCATCCCCCGTCTCTCCTCATTCCCCGGGGGTGAAGAATGCTCCCAGGCCAGGCTGAGCAGCTGGTCCCGGGGCCCCGGCAGAGAAGGTCCTCCACGGAGAACTCGAAGATGCCAGCACGTGGCGGCCCAAAGGCCTCCACCAGCCTCAAAGCAAATCATCTTTTAATCCCAAAACACCAAATATTTAATTTATGCCTTACCTCAAATGTCAAGTCCACCTCCCAGCACATAGCTTTGAAACCACGTAAGGAGACCTAACACTTTCCACATGGTGGAGACACGGGCCGTTTTAATGGTGCCAACTGGTATCATTCAAGGGTAATTCCCCTGAAATCCAGGACTCGGGTGGCAGCTGGGACAGCCTCCAACCTCAACACCCAGCACCACATGCCCCCACGGGCTCCAGCGGGCCTGCACCCTCCCCGCCTTCCCCACATATCAAAGCACTAGGTGCCCCCAACCAAATTCCCAAACGGCCCGGCAGTGACCTTTGATCCAGAGGAGGGCTGGCGCTCCGCGGCTCTCACCCTGGTTCTTCAGGCAGCCCGGCCATAAAAGAACAACAGGGCCACACAGGGGCGGGGAGGGCACTGTCTTAACCCTGGTGGCACACATTCATATGCACACACGTACACACCACACACACGTGCACCGAGGCGCACGGGCTCTGCTTCTCCACACCTTCTCCGACCACTAGCTCTGCGTTCATTAGGCTAATCCACCAGCTACTAAGCTTTTTTATTTCACCCATTATGTTTTCCAGACCCAATGTGTCCGTGTGGTTTTCTCTTGCAACTGCCTATTGCTGCTTCGTGTGTCCAATATCCTCCTTTCTCTCTTTGAGATTATTATGCTTATTTTAATTTCTAATTCTATCGAGCACGTTGTTGTCTGGCACGTAAATTGCTCACTTTTTTGTTCTTCTTTCGCAGCACTTGTACACCTCGTATTTCTCATTGTTTTCTCCTCTGACCTCACACTCCCTTGGAGTTCATCCTGTACCCACGGGAAGGGCAGAGTCCCCGCCTTAGCCTGTGTCCCTCCAAGTGTGTCTACAGTGTACGGGGGGCGGCTCTGGTTGCATTATCTGAACCCCCACCCCCACCCCTACCAGCACCTCAGCAAACCCCCCCCCCAGTGCCTTTCTCCCCAGACTCTGCTCTTTTTTTTTTTTTTTTTAAATTTTTTTTTTTTTTTTGTGAGGAAGACCAGCCCTGAGCTAACATCCGTTGCTAATCTTCCTCTTTTTGCTGAGGAAGACTGGCCCTGGGCTAACATCCGTGCCCATCCTCCTCTACTTTATATGGGACGCTGCCACGGCATGGCTGACAGGCAGTGCGTCGGCGGGCGCCAGGGATCCGAACCCGCGAACCCCGGGCTGCCAAGCGCGGACTAAACCGCTGCGCCACCAGGCGGCCCCGACTCTGCTCTTTTTGAAGAGTTATCTGCCATAACCCAGCCTGGGATGAGAATTATTGGACCCATTTTGCAGATGAGCTAATTAAGGTATACAAAGGTAAAGTGGCTTATACAAGGCGACAAGCTACGGTGGCAGAGCCTGACCTCATTTATTTTTGTATACGGGACAGAGGCTTAGGTTAGTGCCAGCAAGGTCCCCCTCTCACACCTCAGGACCTTGCATGCGACCTGGACCCACCCTGAACATTTACTAAGCTACTCAGACCTCGTCCAGAAGGAAGAGGGCAAGCAGGGGTTCCTCCCGCTTCAGCCTGCCCCACAACCTGCCTCATCCCAAAGTCCTCGGCAGCTGGTCGGTGAGCCACCTCGCTGCGAATCAGTGAGTGCAGAACCCTCCAGACAAATGCTCTGGGGCAGGGCTCCGCCACACATGGCTTCTGTTGTCCTAGAAAGTGCTCCAGAAAGGGAGAAAATCAGAGTCCACGCCAGCTTTAGAGGGTTATGAGGAGGATCCGGATAATGTAAGCAAAGTGCCTGACACATACAGGCACTTAATAAACAGTAGTGATCACGGTAATAATAATAATAATAATGCTAGATGGATGTACCACTAATGCGTCCCCAGCCACTGTGGTGAAGGAGTGGAGACAGAGGCCATCCCCAGGATGGGCTGGGGGCCGGTGGGGGGACTTCTACCAGCCCTCGGAACCCAGCAGACCTTGGAGCCCACGCCCTCCAACATCCTGATGAAATAACGGCAGAACCCACAGCTACCCTTTCCATGCCATTGGGAATCACGGAAGTGAACCTAGACCAAGAGCTGCCCGCTGTGACGTTTCCCAAACTTCAGGCATTCCGTTCCCACATTCACAATTTTGACCACTAGTACTTAACATTTTTCTCAGAATTGACTTTAGACTATTTGTTTCACCTTCGCTTCATCCTAAACAATCATATTTGTGAAATCCTGGGTTTGATGTCCTAGCTATTCTTTTTCTCCTAAAAGAAATACAAAACTATCAAGATAAGAAATACGACCCAAAATTGCCCCACAGGCCCCAACCATGCGGCCCCACACTTGGGCGCACCCTGACCTCTCCCAGGGTGGACTGACTGGCCATCCGAACTTCTGCAGACTCAGCAGCTGGCCCAGGGCTGGTGGGAACCCAGGCGCCCAGGTCCCGGTCACCGAGCACAACTCGCAAGGAAGAGACATCCCCTCCCCTTCACATTTGTGAAGGCAGGGCCCACCCTCCACCACCCAACACATGTCACGCTGATGGCTCTGCGTCTTACATCTTCAAAAGTGCTTTGAACACACATGAACGGCCGGCCCCTCAGCACTTCTCTGAGAGAGGGGGCGCGGGCATCCCGTCCTGTCCTCAGCTGGTGGAAGAAACCAGGCAAGAAAATTCCGTGACTTCACCAAAGCCACAGACTGAAGCTGGGCCCCCTCCTCACCCTCCCTCATTTCCCCCAATGGCAACTTTTACTGGTTCACATTCCTCTCGCTGGGAACACTACTATTTAATTAAAAACGACAGACTTTTGTTTTCCTCTCCTTCCTTCCTCCTCCCTCCCATCCTCCAGTACTGCATGCCAAGGAGACCCACCGAAAACATGCGGGTAAAATTTGTTATGGCTTTGAAGATAAAAGCCAATTGAAGTAAGCCCTCGCTGTATTTCAAGTTTCCCCTAAAGCATGGAGCAGACTGCTTGGCAGTTTAGGAAAGAAAAAAAAGGGGGGGACTGCAAATAAGTGTCATTCTGCAGGAATACTTTGTAAAAATAAACAGGCTGAAAAAACTCCAAACCTGATTAATGGAAATCCACTCAGTTGGCCTCTGTCTTGAGCTACAAATGCATTTGTTCATACGGCTAAATCGGATCATTTTCATTGGGCTTTAAATAAATAAGGAGATCAAAAACTAGAACTGGTGAGGGAAGAAAGGGAGGTTTGTGGTTCTGTTTTTAAACCCCCCGCCAGCAGTGACCCCCGCCCATCACGTTTTGACCTTTACTAGGGGACAGCAGCTCCAAATCCAACCCAGCCCACAGATGAAGAGAAATGGAGAGGAGAAAGCCCCGGCGATGCTGCAGTGGAGGGGGAGATGGGAGAGTCCACTTCATCTGCAGGCTCAGCTCCCAGCACTGGCCCCTGCAACCGAGCTGCACCCAGCCCAGGTCCTGCCACCCAGATACACACACACCTGAAAACTCCACCTGCCCCTCCCCAGACCACAGACGAGACCAAAGAACTAACCAGGCCTGAAACTCAGTCTGTTCCCCTCTAAGTTAAAAAAAAAAAATTAAATGTCACATCAAAAAGTTGATTCATCCTTTGATCCTTGGCTTGCTCGAGTTCCACGCAGACCATCTGAAAGCCCCGTGCAGAGTTCCAGAGCTCACAGGACATCTGTGAACACCAGGCCCAGGCCAGGAGCTGGGGCTGGACTCACTCACTCCCCTGTCACATCTACTGCTCCCCCAGGAACAACTCCAACCTTGGGGACCCAGTGGGTGAAGGCTCAGGGGCAGGCCCAGGCTACAGCAGAATGAGGCCCCCTCTCCCCTAGTGGGCCAAGGGAAGGGGTCTCCTGGGTCTCAGTGCCCCCCAAGCTCTGCCACCCAGATGGCAGCCTGCTCTACTGGGGTTCCCGAGCAGATGGTACTGATGAATGCCACAGACACTTGGAACACATTGGGAGGCCAGCACAGTCCTGCCCTCTACCCCACAGCCCTAGACGCCTTTCCTCTCTGCCTAGCCCCACATCCAAATCCACCTTGGAATGCTGGCGGCAGAAACAAGGTAGAAGTCAGAGCAGGCCCCCCGGTCCCTCCAGCACAGACAAGCTTCCCCGTGGACTGGACCTGCATCACCTCCTCACCCAGGACCTTTCCCCGCAGGCCGCCCTCTGCCCCCAACTGGACGGGAGACTGCCACTGCATCACCTCGAATGTTCCCCGAGGCGTGGGGGTACAGGATCACGTGGGTGAGGCAAGAGCAGGTCAGAAGGGGATTTCTGGACTTAGTGTGCCAAGAGGGTACTAAAAGTTGGGGTGGGTGGTGTGGGACCCATCTCCGAGGATGAAAGGGAGTAGGTGGGGATCGTACCCGGGTTCCTCCGCCAGCGGTGCCCGCCGCCCGCAGCTGTCGGGGTCCGGCGCCGCCGCCGGGGCAGCGCTGCCTCCCGATCCACTCCTCGATGCCTCTCCGAGCCCAGGCGGCGCTCACGGCGAAGCTGTCACCTGGGGCGGGGACGACACGAAGCCCGTGAGTCTGGCCCCTGGGCCGAAAGTTACCAGAGAGAGGAGGGAAAGAGTGGGCGCGGCAGAGGCAGCAGGAGCCGGGAGGGGGTTGAAAGCCGGGGCACAATCCGAGAGAGGGACGCGGGTAATCAGCAGAAAGGGGTTCAGCGAAGCCCCAGGAGCGGGGAGCGCGAAGGGGGAGCAATACCCCGGGAGGAAGAGTCGGGATTAGAAGAGCGAGCGCCGGGGGCCAGGACTGCGGAGGAGAGGGGTGAGGGTCAGAAGACGGGACAGTGAGCACGGGGTGAGGGGAAGAGGGGAACCGAGGGTCCGGAGAGGGGGCGCAGTGGACGCAGGAGCCAAGGTCTCACTCAGGAGAGGCGACTAACGGCCAGAGAGGGGTAGGCTCTCGGGGGAAGGGGCGTGGGAGCCTGAAGCGGGGGCGCAGGGAGCGCGGAGGGCGGGGACCGCGAGAGCAGGGAGGGTTGAGGGTCAGAAGAGAGAGCAGGACCGCGGGGAGGGCTAGGCGGGACACAGGAGGGGCACGAAGGCCTCTCCGGCAGCCGGTCTGTGGGACCGGTGGCCGGAGCTGGGGGCGGGGGTGGCCCCGGTAATAAGATCCCGCGGGCTAGGCCATTCCGCCGCCGTCCGCGGAGCTTCCCCGTCCACCCCCCCGGCCCGTGCCCCGCGCGCCCCTACCTTCCGGGCTCTCCCTGCGCTTGCACACGGCGGCTGCAGGCACATCGCGCGCGGCGGCGGCGGCGGGAGCCGGAAAGAAAGGAGAGGCAGAGAGTTAGCGACCGCGGGGGCGGGGACGGCTGGGCCCGGCGGCCGGCGCGCGGGCGGGGACACTGACCCGGCTTGGAGTGAAGTTTCCCCATGCTGGGGGCGCGGCGGGCGGGGGCGGCCCTAAGCCATGCGCCCGGCCCGCGGGCCCTGCGGCTCGCCGCACCGCGCCTCGCTCTCTCCTCCCGGAGCAGCCCCGAGCCGAGCGCAGACCCGGGCGGCGCCGGGACGCGCTCCTGCCGCCGTCGCCGCGGCCCGACTGACGCCCGGGCGCGCCGAGCCCCCAGCCCGCCGCCGCGGTCCGCGCCTCCCCGCGCGCCCATTGGCCGGGCGCGGCGCATCAAAGGCGAGGCGGGCCGTGGAGGGGGCGGGCCGGGGGCGGGGCGCGGCGGGGCTCCGCTGGGGCCCGACACAGCGGCCCCTCCACGCTCGGTCTCCGATCGCCGCCCGGGGGCGGGGGCCCCGGGACTGGGGACCAGGGTTGGGGGGCTCTGGCCAGTAGGCGTATTGGGACAGACACCCTCATGGGTGTCTCTAGAACAACCGCTCCTCTCGCCGCCAGTACTGTGCCTTCCCTCCGCTCAATTTCTCTTTGAAGCGGGCAGGGCAGCACTCAGAGGCTCCAATTTACAGGTGATGAAACCGAGGTCGGGAGAGGAGATGCTGTTCGTGCCCCAGCGTCTGCTGCGCGCCTGCTGGGTTGCCACCTCCCAGGCTTTCCACGACCTGCCCTTTGCAGAAAGTGTTCGCTTATTACCCGCCCCCAGGCCCCCCGCCCCGCCCCTCTAATTTTCGATTTGGGAGTCCAGAAGCCCCCACCGCGCCTCGGGCCAGCGTGGTCCCAGCCGACCGCTGGCGGCCACAAGTGTCCGAAAGCTGCGAGTTGCCAGCCAATGGCTCGGATCCCCTGATCCCGGGGCCCGTGGGTGCCCGCCCGGGGACGGGGCTAGCCGCCAGCTGCGCTGCCCGGAAGGGGGTAACCGCTGGGTCTTTGATCTTCCTTGGTTTCCGCTCCCCGCTGCAGTTCGCCAGACCTAAGGGCTTGTTTGTTTTGTCTGGGGAGGTCTCTGCGGAGGGGAGGGCGACATCAAGGGGTTCCACCCCACCTTTGTGGTTCTCAGAAAGAATGCCTGCTCTGCTGGGGACACCGTGGGTCTGTTGTTAGATCGTGCTGGTACCCGGCAGCCCGGGCGTGGGAAAAGAAAACCCTGCACCGGGAGTGAGGAGACCAGCTTTGCTCCTTGGACTGAAGTCTCTGTGCGAGCCTCAGTTTTATGATCTGTAAAATGGAGGCTCAGTTCTGCCCTCTTTGCCCACTCCTTAGAGCGGCACCGTCCATAGAAAGATGATGTGAGCCACATACTAAATCTAAACTTTCTGTAGCCACGTTAAAAAAATTGAAAAATAAACAGATGAAATTAATTTTAATAATGTATTTCATTTAACCCAATATATCAAAAATATTTCAACAAATTGAGATATTTTGCCTTCTTTGTTTTGCACTAAGTGTTTGAAATCTGTTGTGTATTTTATGCTTAGAGCACATCTTGACCCAGACTAGCCACTGCAAGTGATCAGTAGCCATGTGTGGCCAGTGGCTACTGTATTGGACATAACAACTCTGGACCATCTACGTGTCTCAAAAGGACGTTGGGAACTGCAAGGTCCTCCAGGGTCATAAATCTCTTCAGCCAACAGTGTCTTACTTCCATTCTCCAAACTTCCTTTTTTACACACCCTTTTTACTGGAAATGAGGGCTAATCTTATAAGCAGGTACATTGATCCTGTTAGCAGGCTGGTTTCATTGAAGGAGTGCTGGGACCGCAAAAGATGTTAGTATTGTCCATTTTATATTGCAATTCTTTATCCAGTACCCCAGGGCACATTTGCAGGGTCTGAAGGCATCCAGCAAGTAGAGGCCAGGCTTGCTGCTAAGCATCCTACAGTGCATAGGACAGCCCCCCAAAACAAAGAATTACCCGCCCCCAAATGTCAGTGGTGCCGGAGTGAGAACCCATGAGCTGTAGGAAAAGGGAAAAACAGAGCAGGAAGACGGGGTGGGGAGTGGGAGGGAGGTGGGGTCCGAGGTGTGGGTCAGAGTGGGAGCCTTCCTGCAGACCCTCCAAAGGCAATGGAGTCGGGCTGGGGCTGCTGTCTTCTCTCACACACATGTCCCCACCAATGCCCAGTGCACCTAAGTCAGACAGGACTCAGCTGGCTCCTCACAGACCTCAGAAAGTTGGTTACTTCCTTAAACCGGTTGTGGCTTTCTTCTTCCAAGAGAAAAACGTATCCCTTCTTCCCCTTGGGAATTTCTTTTTACAGTCCAAAAAGAGATAAAAGCAAGAATGAAAACTCTGCAGTTACAGTTTGAGTCTTGGGGGAAAAATCCCAAACGTCCAGCCCAGATACAAAGCCCCCCCCCCCCCACCTTCAGCGCAGCCCTTCCCAGCCCAGCAGGTGCCTGGGATGTGCTGCCATTGGAATGGCAACACCCCCACCCCCACCAGCCTGGCCCTGGGGTGAGAAACTAGAGAGATGGGCCTTGTAGTGAAACCTTAGCCTGTCCAGGGCTCTGAGGAGGGGCTCCCCAGGGGCCACCAGCACCCCCGTTCACCTGGGGTGGCTATTCGGCCTCCACTGGCTTCCCACCCCATGACTCACTGTCTTTTTATGTGTTTTAATAATTTATCTGGCCCATTTCTTGGTCTGTATACTTACAGTGACACATCTTTTTCTTTGAAGATTTCCCATCCTTTGGGGGAGGAGAATGGGAAAGGAAGGCAAGGAAGAGATAAGACAGAGAGATTATAACAGAAACGGGTTTCATGGGGCTTGAGATTTAGCAAGGCTGGTTTAGGTGAAATCTGTCAGACGTGGAGCTGAGAGGGTGTTTTGTTTTTTTTTTTTTCTTAAAGAAAGCACATCACCCTGGTCGGCCACCCCCACGCTTGTCCCCAAGTTAAGCCATCTGAGCTGGCCCCCTTCAAATGCCACCTCCTAGAGGAAGCCCTCCTTGACCTTCCAACCGGAAGAGCTCTGATCTCTCTGAATAGCCAAGGTCCCCTCCTCTCTCTCCACTTGGCTCTCTTTATTTTTTTAATGCTGGAGCTAAATTTCCCTCCTAGAGTCTGGGCTCCTTGAGGAGGGAGTCTTGAGTGCCTTGCGGGTCCAGATGCAGTACCCAGCACTGCCCATAGGAGGTGCTCTAGGGGTGAATGAGAGGAACCCATCCAGCCCCACCTCAGTGCTGGGGTGTGTTGTGGTCAATAAGAGGGTAGAAGAGCTGCCAAGAATATGATTTTGGAAATACTAAAAAGAAATCGATGTCTAAGTCCCTGCTGGTTCCTCCTGGGTTCCCGGAGTTGCTTCATTTCACAGTCCCGTGAGTTCTGGCTTTGCTAAGTGGCCTGGAAACTGGTCTGGGTGAGGAGGGGAGAGTTAAACTTTCTGCAGGAGAAAGCCACTGGAGTTTTGAAGATGGCAATCAAGAAAGGGAAGAAAAGGGTGTCCAGGGAAACAGAGTTTGAGAAGAGAGCGATAAATAAGGGCCTAAGAAGGGGGAACCCAGTGAGCCGGGGCGACGAATTCATTTTCAGGGCAGTGACGTCTCATATGGATCGGCAGTTGTTGCCCGCTCAGCCCTGTACCGGAATCGCCTCTGTTCCTCCAAACCTCAGCAAAATCCTGAGCACGTCTCTGGGTTAGTGGCACAGGACAGAAGGAAGGACTCAGAAAGGCAGCCCAACACAGATCATCCGCAGGGCAACAGGCCACCACGGGAGGAGATGTGCGCCAGGAGCGAGAGGCAGCCAGCAGGAACGCCAGCCTCCAGCATCAATTCCTGGAGATGAGGCTGGGGGGTGGGGTGGGGCTGGGCGTCCCCCGCAACCAGGGGCGAGGCCCCCAGCCGCTCTATCCAGGTATCAGAGGACAGAGACCCCAAAGACAGCTACGTGAGCCTCAGTGTTGGCTGAACTGAACGGAAGTTTGGTGCCGCCAGCTCCTCCCAGGCCTAGGGTGTTTAGCAAGTGCTGAGTGGGCTTCCCGGGTGACACTGGAGGGGGGAGAAGGGAGCCCGGCCTCGTCCTGCTCCTGCTCCCCTCCAGGCCTCCAGGCCGGTCCGAGAAGCCCCGCCGGCCACAGCACCAGTCTGTCTACTTCCGGACACAAGCTCCCACCTTTTTAAGCCTTTGTTTTTCAGTTACATGCAGTCAACCTAGGCCTAGTCACCACACTCAGTCTGCACATCCGTAAAACAGAAAGAAGGGTCTGGCAGATCAGCATTTCCCAAAGCGGGTTCCACCAAGCACCAGAGTTGGGAGTTGCTATTCTTATGTGAAAGTCAGGGCTCCGTGGGAAACTCCGGGCAGCCCTGGCTTAGCCAAAGGGAGACAAGTTCCTTACCTGCAGGACTTGTCAGAAACTTCAGTGAGCAGGCAAGCTTGTGGTTCTCCAAGAGGAGGGCATCTGAAGAAGGGTTTTTCAAACTCACCGGACCAGGGAACCCTTTTTAGGGAGTTCAAGTGAAAACACATGTTCATGGAACAGACTTCGGAAAATGCTGGGCTAGATAGCTTCTAAGGTTCCTTCAGTCTGAGATTCCAAGTACTAAATGCAGGGACCCAGCCTAGGAGGGTGGCAGGAAGGAAAGCCCAGTGAGGACGGAGCCAGTGTGGGAAGGCTCCCTGAAGGAGAACAACCCCGTGTCTAAGGTGTGCATTGAACGTATATGTCCACCTCCAGGCCTCTGAGCAATTGGACACCTACCATGCATGAGGCTCCACGTGGGGCTTCTTAAGGCCACAGCTCGGGCAAGAAGGAAAAGCGTCACTATAGCAAAGCTTGTGGTCAATTTGCTCACCTCATCTGCCTTCCCTTCTAGCTTAGCCACCTCCTCCTCCCCTTCTTCCTCCACATCCTCCTCCTCCTCCACCACTGCCTTCTCCTTCCTTCCCACAAAGCACAGCTTCAGGGTGGCCTTGCTGCCATGTTGGTATCACGTGACCCAGTCACTCCTTGACCACAGCTGATTGGATGCCTGACCCATGAGTCTGACCAATCAGGATCTCTTTGCAGAATTTGAACAGAGAGGCCCAGGGCCCGGAGTCTGCTTGCTGGTGGTCTCTGAAGCTGAAGGGCTCCGTACTCCCAGGGGCCAGAGCACCTGCTTGGGGTCCATGTGGGCTGATGAACAGGCAGAAGGAAGCAGGAGTAGGAACAGTCAGAGAGAAGCAGAGATAGTAAACCACGTGGAGAGAGACACACGGACAGACTGTCCTGGTCCCTCTTACTGCCTGTTCCCAGCTGCTAGCCTTGTTAGTTCTACCTGTATGTTCTGACTTGGGTCCCTGAGAGACCCTTGGTCCCGCTTTCTTGAGGTTGGGTTTAATAGCCTAGATGAGGGCTCCTTGGAATTCAACGTGCGTATGAATCCCCTGGGATGGTGTTAAAATGCAGTCTGGGGTGGGACCTGAGAATCTGCATGTGTAACAAGTTCCCAGGAGAAACTGATGCTGCTGGTCTGTAGACGACACTTGGAGGCTCTAGAAAGTTAACCCTTCTCAGCGGCTACCAGGATTGTATAACTTGCCTCCTCATTGAGTAAGTAGCAGTATTGGGGAGGAGAAGGGGGGACGGACGTCAGGGAGGGGGGACCCGAGAAGTAAAGTTGTTTCTCTTCTGTTAATTGTCATTCAACAAAGATTTGTTGAGGGTCGAATTTATACCAGCCTCTTACGTTCACAAAACAGACAAAAACATGTGGTGTATCTAGAGAAAAAAATCAAGTGGAAAAAGGGAGAAGAGATACCAGGGGCAGGGTTGCAATTTTAGGGAGAGGGGTCAGAGGGTAACCTTGGAGAAAAGATGAGAATGAGGAAGGGAGCCATAAAGATGCCAGGGGAAAGCAGGTCCAGGCAGGGGGAACAGCAAGTGCAAAGGCCCTGCAGTGGGGACATGCCATGAGTGTCTTGGGAACAAGGAGGCCAGTGGCTGTGAAGTGGTGGGGGGGGGGGAGGTGCAAGAAGAGAAGGTGGGAAGGTGACGAGGCTGGATCTTGAGAACCTTGTGGGTTCTCAAGGGAGATGGGAGCCATTAGAGCATCGTGACCTGGGCGATGGGCTGCTGTGTTGAGAGCAGCGCATGGATCAGGGGGTGAGACCAGGCAGAAGGAGGAGACCAATGAAAAGCTGACCTCAGCAACCCTGCATGACTCCATGGTGGTGCAGACAGGGCGACAGCAGTGGAGGAGCTGAGGAGTCGGGTGCTGACTGTACTCGGAAGTCGGGGGACAGGATCAGCTGACATACGGGATGTGGGGTAGGAGGGAAAGAGAGGAGTTAAGGAAGACGCCTGAGTTTTGGGCCTGAGCCTCCAGGAGGACGGGGTTGCCGTTGACTGAGACGAGGACGCCCACGGGGAGCTGCCTGTAGGGCCGGGAAGCTCAGGGGCTTGGTCTGAACGCGTCATTTTGAGAGGCCTGCTGACCATCGGAGCAGCGAGGACAAGTAGACAGGTGGGTCTATGAGCCCAGAGTTCAGAAGCAAGCTGACGGCTGGAGAGATGCACCTGGGGGTCCCAGCACACAGACGGGATTGGAGCCCCACACTGGATGAGACCCCCGGCAGTGAGTGTAGACAGACCAGCAGAGGGCCACGGAGAGAGCCCCGGGCCCTGCCTAGTTAGGGGCCAGCAAGTGTCGCCCGTCTCCTCTGAATTTCAGCACCACCGTGACCTCTTGACCTTCATTCAGTCCTCAGGGGTCCCCTCCTGGAGAACCTGCTTCTCGGTAAGTCCTTCTCCTACCTGCTACCCGGCCCTGCACACACCCCCCAGAGCAGGATTCCTGCCCCACCATCTGAACTCTCAAAGCTCTTCTTTGTTCAGACCAGCCCCGGAGATAAAGGAGACAATGTGTGTGCAACGCTCAGAGCATCCGGTGCAGGCCCGGGGGTGCCAGTGCTCTCCGATGAGGGGTTACAGCAGAGCACCCCGCCCTCCACCCGTGGGCCTTACCCTGCGTCAGTCCTGGCTGTGCCCGCCTCGCACCACACGGAGCCTGGCACGCAGTAGGGACTTTAGAAATGTTTGCCATAGGCAGGGATGGCTGAGAAACGGGCTCATCTGAGCAGAGGGGACTCTGTCCCCCACGGCATCTCCCGGCCTTCTCCAAGTCCCCCTCCCACACCATTTTTGTTTCTTCTGTCTCTGTGCCCAGGAGAAAGTCACTGCCACCCTTTCTCTCCAAGCCCCTTTGGCCCATGTCACACCCACCCCCGGCAGGGCAGGAGGGCGGACAGAGGCTGCTGCTCACGGAGCCAGCCACTGTTGTCCCCTCCCTCGGAAGCCACCGCGATGAGTGTTTTCTTCTCCGCGGAACTGAGAATTCTCCATCTGCATCTTCCAACAGCGAGTTGGGGTACATCCTCCACCTGGCGCCTCTTTTAACATCATCGTCTGTGGACTTCTCTGGGTGACAAGTACCTTTGTACTGAGCCCCCCGCCCAGCCCCTCCCTCTCCCCCTGGGTTCTAACTCGATCGCAGGCTTCCGACTGCACAAAGGGACCATTGAGAGGCAGGCTGTGGGACGCCGCCTTTGATCTGGGGTTCTAATAACGTGTGTATGTTTGAGTCCAAAACAATGCAGCCGCCTCGCTGGATGGATGGAGGCGGGGGAGGAAGAGAGAGTCGAGGATGGTTACAGCGGAGGCTTGGTCATGAGCATGGGCACGCTGGCCGGCACATTTGGGGAGCACGTCTGTGGATTCTCTCTGGTGAGGTTTGCTCACTACACAGACGAAGGCCCTGGCAAAGCCATGATCTGCCAAACGGATGCCTGAGGTCACTGGGACTGCCCTGGAGCCCAGACAGCGGGGCACAGGTTCACCAGGGAAGGGCAGGAAGCCTGGGGAGGGGCATGCACCAGGTAGGGCTCGGGGCGGGGTACGCTCAGCCTAACGGGACAGGTGCAGCTCAACGCCAGCTGCCCCCCGAGGGCCCAGAGTTGCTAGATCTTTTGATTTTTCAAGAGTAGCTGGAAACTCAGGTTTCTAGGTAAAATCTCCAAATTTTAAAATATTGGCAACCAATTTAACAAATTTTAAGTCACGGTGCAGGCCAGAGGAAACATGTGTCCATGCTGGACTCCAGCCTGTGGTCCCCAGTTTCGCCCTCTGCTAAGGTAAACGCATCCAGAGAAAATGTACATTGGAGACAGGGGAGGTGGTGGGAAGGCATTCGTTCAGACCAGGCCCCAGGCTCTCTCCAAAAGGGACAAAGAGGGGTGCAATGCCAGACCGGTGCCTGCTGCCCCAGTGTCCCCCCAAAACCCTCACTGCCCTCAGCATTATTCCTCCAGCCCCTTGGCAAATGGGTACCAAGTCCCTCCAATGTGTCAGGACTGGACCGGGCTGGGGCATGCAGAAATGAATCAGATAGGCCCCTGCCTGCCCTCAAGTCCAGGCAAGGGGACAGAACTGAGAAGCTGAACTGTCCTGAGGGCCCACTGTTGCCAGGCTCTGTGGGAAGGGCTGTATGCGTTTGTTATCTCACATGATCCTGACAACTCCCTGGGGAGAAGGGACCATGACTACCATCCCCACCTTATAGATGAGGAAACGGGCCCAAGGAGAATAATGGAGCTTCTCAACCAAGTCGCAGAGGCTAGATTCCCCACTGCCTGCAAGCCGAACCCTTGTGTGTGGCCACTACTATACACTGTTTCATGGGCTACAAGACAGGTCATCCAGGTCTACGCTGTATAACTCTTGGTGTTGTGCAGTACATAATCTGTGCGACTGTACATGCCAACCCTGTGGTAGAACAGACAAATTATCACCAATTAAGTGTTCATCAAGGTATTCATAAAGTGCTGGGGCTCAGCCCAGGAATGTTGAGGCTGGGGCCTCCCCTGAGACCCTTCTTCCCAGCACAAATCTTGCTTCTGGTGAAGAAACAAGTTCCTCCTTTGCCCAGACCTCTGCCTTCCATGAGTGCCTGGGAGAAGCAAAGACCATGCAGAACACGAGCCCTTCCTGGCTCCAACATCACCCTCAGTTTTCTCATCTGTAAATGGGGATTGTAGCCAGGAAATGAATCTAACATACCTGAGACAATTGGAGAGGGATTCTAGGCTAACAGGGTGGCTCTGCCTCCTCCCCTGCTAGCCGGGTGACCTCGGCCAGCTACTGACCCTCACCTCCTCCACCTGTAAGATGGTGTCTGGGTGGGCTCTCAGTAGACGTTGGCCATAGTTAATGTCGTCTCATTGTCATTATCCTCCTCTCTGACCTCCCACCACTGGAACCATGCTCAGGAGGGGCCATGTCCCCCACCCCACGCATAAAGACTTCCACGGTCCCCCCCTTCAGGAGGCATCAGGCCAGCTCTTTCCAAGAACTCACTGGGCTGCACAGCACAGCTGACCTTCTGTGTTTGCAACAGAGGAGCCAAGTGAGGAGCTCCCACACAGAGTGAAGTGACCTGGGGCCCACACTGCCTGCTGCCCTCGGTCCTTGGCTGCTCTTCCCCTGCGGGGTGGCCAGGGGCACGGGCTGAGGCTCCTCCCCCCGTGGGCTTGGATGGCTCTAGGGAGGGCACTGGGGAGGAGGGCCTGGTCACAACACATTATCCAAGGTCAGCAGTTCAGGCCCCAAGAGAATGGAGCTGGCCTCAGGAAGACACGGGGAGAGGAGGGAAGGGCTGAGAGCTGGCCTGGGAGCCCTTGGCCCCCTGTCCCTGCTCCTCCCCTGAACCTTAACCTTCCCCTTTGCAGAGGATGCTGTCGGGGCCCAAGTGGTTCAGGGGGACACGCAGAGGACTAGCAAACCCTCAGAAAGCTCCTCGGCCTCACTCAGATCCTAGAGAACGGGGACTAAACGGCAAGAAGATATCTTGAGAGGGTTTTCAACAGAGGTGCGCTGTAGGTCCTCTCAAAGCCGGTGCCCCTTTGTTCACGTCAATGTGTTAACGCACACAGAACGTTCTGGGTATCTGTAACTCCAGATGAAGATAATTCAGATTGCAAAAATTATTAAATGCTAATAAAAATGCCAGTTTTTCTGAGCTTGCAGATTAGCAGCGTGTGCTGGCATATCCAAAGCCCGTGTCGGGGTGTCCCCTGTCCCCCTCATCTCACACCCAGGCCTCCTCGAGCTCCGCCATCTGGCCACTCCTCGGATGCCCAAGTGCCTCCTAGACTGTCCTCTCTCTGCTGTTCCGCTCACTGCTCCCCCGATCGGGGCTCCCGCTCATCCTTCAGTCCCAGCATAGACGTCACTTCCCCCTCCAAAGCCAGCAGTCCTTCTCCTGTCTTAGCCCCCGCTGGAGCCCTGGGGAGGTCTTACCTTCCACCCAAGGGGCTTAGCAGAAGCAGTTCCTCATCCCCCCACTCTCACAGCCCCCAGAAAGGATGCTGGAGCCAGCTGTTAACACACTAATAGAAAGGGGGAGCGGGCTGGGGTCTGCAGGATGAGCCGGACTGGGGAGCCTTCCCACCTTTATTCAGCCACCCCCTGAAGATCAGTCTCCAGCCAACTCCCGGCCAGAGGACTGACTCCCTGTGGCCTGTGGAACCTATGTGGTGACAGATTGCACTGACCACCCCATTCACCTCACCCTGGATGCTAGGTCCAAGGTGACCCAGTGCGGGGCTGCCACCAGGCTGCCCTCACCTGGTGCAGGACAGTCACCCCGCTGGGTGCTCTGGGCACCATTGAGACAAACCCAATTGCGAGGAGATGAGCATACGAATGACACAGGTGGAGGTGGATCGTGAGCTGACGTGTGGAAGTCCTGGGCACACAACCTGGCAAACAGCAGGCATGCTATAAAAGGATCTCAGTATCATAAAAGCACCAAAAAATAATATTGTCTTTAGGATTTTTCGGTTGTGAGTGACAGTGACAGAAACCCACTGAAACTAGCCCAAGCAAAAGGACCTTTATGGGCTCACGTAACCCAGTGCTGGAGGAACAGATCACAGTCCGCTTCAGACCTGTAACCTAACAACCTCGTGTTGAGAGTGAAAGAGAACTATTCTTCCCCAGCCGGGGAGAGAAAAATCCTGGGGAAGGGCTCTGATTGGTCCAGTCTGGACCATGTGCACATTTCTGGACCAATCACTACAGGAGTTTGGTTGGTACAGCTTGAGGCAGATGCCCAACCCTGTGCCCAGAGAGAGTTGATGGGCAGCCCCACCCCAACCACAGTATTGGGTAAGAAAGAGCAAGTCCCCCAAAGGAAGGGGAAAACGGGGGACATTATCTTACCCAAGGAAGACAGAACGTCCTCATAACTCCACCTTCCAGTGCACAGAACTCAGGGCCTGTCAGAGGTATTAGCCCCACTTTATAGATAGGGAAAGTGAGTCTCGAATCCATGGAGTAACTTGCCCAAGGTTACCTAGTCTGTAAGTGGTGACCCTGGGCCTCAGACTAGGATGTCTGCCTCCGCAGGCTTCCTTGCATCTAACGCCTGTGAGCCTGGAAGTCAGGAAGAACAGAAAGATTGACCATGCGCAGGCACTGACGTTTCCCCAGCCAAGTCAGCTCCCTGCCGGGGCCGGTCCTGCTGCGTCCAGAACCAAGCCCGGGCTTTGGAGATGTCTTTAAGTGGGTGAACTTGACCTCTTACAATTGGCCACAGGAAAGGAAAGGGAAGACAGTAGAGACACAGGAATGAGAGCCTGAACAATTTGAGGAGCAAGCTAGCAACTGTCCTTGGCCCTGAAGACACAGGTGACATGGAGACAGAAACCTCAGGTCTGAAGGGAAGCTGGTTTAGTGAAGAAACCAGAGGGAAAAAATACCTTAGTGAAAAAAGAATAGAAAAATATACTCTGCCCCAGGACTGCCCTCCAAGGCCTGGTCTCATTGTTTGGGAAGATGCTTTTTGGATTCTCCCCCACTGAGTAGAACCATAAGACCGCCTTCTCCAGATGGCCCCCGGCCTCCAAGAATGGAGGGAAATCATGAAGGAAGGGGTGTTGCCATCGAGACTGACCCCCTGGATCAACTGACGCCGCTGGAAGGAGGCCAGTGCTGCCCTCGAGGGGGAATAATTCAGTCTCTGATGACATCGGCAAGAACTTTACTCTTCCGGATAATCAGAGGCCGGGCTCTGTCCATCCCCCTGACCTGCTCTACTACATCCTACTCTGGCTTCTGCAACCCTCTTCTCCCAGGAGCATCTTTTGCTTTTCTGTCTCTTGCTATCAAGACTTACCTGTCCTGTGTCCTCTTCATTTAGAGCTCTACGAGAAGCCTGGCTGATCTGACTGATGGCTGCTGGAGTGATTGCAGGTGTCCTGGGTGAAGTTGCCAATTGCCTCTCCCCTCCAAGGCACTCATGTAATGCATGACAGAGGGGCTATTCCATGTTGGAACCCCATAGCCAACTCGAGGGTTTGACTTGGCTACTGACAAAACCGCGGGGCAAGGCTTTCTGGGCATCCCAGTTCTTCCTTCCATGACAAATATTGTGCCAAGTTCTGTCCATTCTTCCTAAATCTCCCTTAGATCTCCTTCCTCTCCCTCCACACTGCCACTGCCCAGTGTGATGGACTGAGACGGCCACACGTTAGTTGTCACTCTCCCCATGAAGCAGAAGTATTTGTTTTCCCCCTTGAGTCTGGACTGGCCCGATGACCACTGAGCCCACAGAGCATGGTGGAGGTGATGCTGCGCAAGCTCTGGGCCTAACCTTTAGGAGGGTGGGCAGCCCAAGCCACACGGAGAGGTCATGTATGTGTGCCGGTCAACAGCCCCAGCTGAGCTGCCAGCAGACAGCCAGCAACAACTGCCAGCCATGCAAGTGTACCATCTTGGATGTCCAGCACAAGAGAGTCCCAGCTGACATCACTGGAGCAGAACTACCTTGCTGAGCCCGGGCAACCCCGCAGATCACAAGAGATAATCAGATGGTTGTTTTAAGCCCCTGAGTGTTGTGGTGGTTTGTTACACAGCAACACACGCCTGAACGGCAGGCTGGAGCTTTCACCGTCTCCTCTGGCTCAGTTGCCACCACTTGCTGACTAACTGGTCTCGCAGCCTCTACATCCATCTTTTCCCAAAGCTGTTTTCCAAGTGCAGGACTGATCATGTCGTTCTTCTGCTCAGAAGCTTCCACAGCTTCTTCTTGTCCCCAGCAGTAGGACTTATCCCAGGGGAGTACACATCAGAATCACCAGGGCAGCTTTTTCAAAAGACAGATATTCCACTCAAAAGCTTGGAATCAGGGTATCAGATTGTGAAAAAACACCCCTGATGTGGGAGATGAAATTATTTGTCCACAAGTCTTCCTTGTCCGCCTCTACCATGAGTCATGGGGAGCAGAGGGGACTCTCCACATCTGTGATGTTGGGCTTGGCTGTGTGACTTATTTTGCCCAATTGAATATGGGCAGGTGTGACACTGTGCCAGTTCCAGGCCAAGGTCTTGAGAGGCATCACACATTTCCACTCCTCCCTCTTGCACTCCTGCTCTTCACTGTGAAAGAGTTTGCTCCAGATAGCCACGACCCTTTCAGCCTGGGTCCCAAAATGAGAGACATAAAGAACAGATGTGAACCCAACCCCCAGCCTGGTTTACCCAATTCTAGTCAAATTCATCAAAGTCACCTCAGCTGATTTTCAGACTTGAAGGAGAAAAATAAACTTTGTTGTTGTATGGTTCCGGGGTCACTTGTTACCCAGTGTTATTGCAGAGATAGCTAACTAATACATCTGGTGATTTGAAGCACATCCCTGATTGAGAACGATTGGCCCAAAGGGTAAAATCACAAATGCTTAGCGTGGCATCAAAGACCTTCCTCAGTCTGGCTCCCATTTCTCTCTCTGGCCTCGTTGCCTGCTGCCTCTTCTGAACCAGCCAAAACTCTGGGTCCCAAAAGAGGATCCAATCCTGATTAACCTCAACAGAGGGGACACAGAAGTAGCTGTAAAATCAGACTGAGAAAGTGGGCAGAAATCAAGAAAAGTCAGGCAGCTGGAGCCAGAGCCAGAAAAGGCATAGTTAAGAAAGAGACCACCGCTGGTTACCTGGACTCTGGGCCCTGCGTCCACAAGTCAATGCTTGCGGGGAGGGAACTTTCAGCTCTCTCTGCCTCTGTGGGGACGGAAGCATTCCATTGGCCCAGTCACTCCACAACCATTAGTGACTCCTGAAGAGGATAGGGTCAGATGCTAGGCAGCCACAATCCCCACAAACACCCCTTGAAGCTTCACACGCTCCCTACAAATACGAAATGAGTTCACATTTGTAAAGCTCTTGAACTTGTCCTGCACACAGTAACGCCACATGAATGTTTCTCAAATAAATATTAAAATATATAACTAAATATGGGCTAAATAAGGCCCTTTTGGTTGCCATTTCCCAACTCAGTAAGTTCAGAGCCTTTCGAGGCTAGCTGGAAAGCTGCCCCGTCCCTGAGGCCTTCCCTGATCTCCGGGGGAAGCGGCTCCTCTTTGCTCAGCACTGCAACACACTTGACCTGCGGTCTTTTCTGGTGCCGGCCGGGGAGTGGAGTCGTGTGAATTGTGAGGCGTGAGGTCTTTCCTGGCACCAAGGTCAGTGCCCGGTGCCAGGCAGGTGCCGAGGAAATACTGGGAGAATACCTGAGCAACTGTGACAGCCCAGCCTGCCTCTAAACCCTCAAAATGTGACCAGTGGGGATACTGCTTGAGCTTGGGTAATGTACGTGCACACACGTGGTGAAATGCCACCGCACAAAAGGCCTCTGGGTCGAAATCCCTAATTCCTCAGGGTGGGGTTTCAAACAAACACTCTCAGCTTTTGAGCTGGGCACATCGATTCTCCTATTTGGAAGTGCTTTGCAAATTGGCAGCTCCCAGAGGAGAGTTCCGGAGCCAGAGTGGGTGAGCTTTGACCCAGAGGAGGGAGGCTGCTGGGCCTCACCCCGTGCCTTCTCTAGGCCTGGCCTCTTCATTAAAATCACTTCCATCTTCAAGTGTCAATGCGGGAGAGCCGCTGGGGACAGGGGGTCCACCGGTATCTCCTTGGACCCCTTTACCTGACCCCTGGTGTGTTTTGACCCCAGGGGCCAGCACCTGCCTCTCATTGTTGGAGGGCTGCCCTGGGGAGACCAGAGGCTTCCACCAATGCCTGGCAGCCTGGGGGTATCACTACCCCAGCTCCCTTGCTCCTGTCTAAGCAGTTCTGAAGTATGACTCATCCGTCTCCAGAGCTCCCCTGTGGGAATGGGCCCAAATTACCCTCCAGGGGACTTCATCCTTGGTAACACTTCCCTGCTTGGATGTCTGGGCCCTAACTGATACCTTCCCTTCCTGGCCCCACTTTCCCACCTCCTACACATTTCCTCCTCTTGGAATCTCCTTCTGGGAACCAACCTAGGAGAGTAGAGAGGAGAGAAATTACAATGGTGAAAGTAGCCACCATTTATTGAATGCTCACTCCACTTCAAGATCCTTTATGCATCATCTCTTTCATTATCTCAACAATAAGGGCTTTTTATCCCCATTTTAAAAACAAAGACATTGAGTCTCAGAGAAGTTAAGTAACTCGCCCAAGGTTACATAGTTAATAAGTGCTGAGCAGGATTTCCTAACTACCTTGTGTACTGCCTCCCATTAGAAAGACGCCATCGATAAGGTCTATACACATATCTATAAATTAAAACTTGAGAATAAAAGCCATAACCAATCCAATAAGCAAACACGGACAATGACTGTGTATCTATGGGGAGATGGAAGGTGTGATTGGTTGTTTTCATCCGTCAGGCAGATCTCCCTCTCTTTACGCCATCTTTTCTGGTATTGGGTTGGGGTAGGCATACACTCAGAATTTCTTTCCCCAGACTTGGCCCTTGGACTGAGGATGGAAGGTGGCTGCAACAGAAGCATCAGGTGACAGACCCTCCTGTTGCTGCCATCCTCTGAGACACAACTTCCAGATCAGCCCCTCCTTTGATCCTCTGAGCTACCCAGGATTGTTCCCATAAAAGCCCAAAAGGCTCAGATTAGCCAGAGTCCACTCTACCATTTGTCAACAAGACACTCCAAGTGATGTAGAATTGGTACCAGGAGTGGGATGTTGAAAGTGACCACCCTAAAAATATGGAATGGTGAGAAATGAGCCAATAAATCCCCTTTAATGTGTGAGCAGGTTTGAATGGGATTTCTGTACCCTCAGCCGAAAAGATCTGGGTGACATGTGAATGAAGAGGGAAGGAAAACCCCTTCCCCAGATGACACAGCCCCATCTCTCTGCTTGTTCTTCTTTTTGACTGTGTGTTACAAGTTCGCTTCATTCCTCTTTTTAAAGTACGTCAGTGTTCTTCAAGGTAACACAGGATATGGAATCAGGTGGTCAGCTCAGGTAGGGAGTCACCTGGTGTGTCCGGCAGAGAGCAGCCTGATGCATCGCTGCATAGAGAACTGTGTGGTCAGCACGAAGGCCATGGGCCTTGGGGAGGAGAGCTCGTTCTAGCACCATCCCTGATTTGCTGTGTGTCATTGGGCAAGCGTCTTACCTCTCTGTGGCTCCAACTCCTTTTATAGAATGGGGGGGCATCTCTAAGTTCCCTTCTTGATCTGACAGGTTTGATGTTTGGGGAAAGCGTGAGAGCACGTGGCCTGGACCACGTGTGCGGGCTGACAGGTGAGGAGAGGCCGCAGAGCTCTGAGCCCATTAGGCCTGTCTGACGGTCTCTTGGAGGTGGAGAGCCTATAGGTGCCACACTTTTGCTAATCCCACATTTTTCTCTCCTGATCCTACACCACTCCCATTGCAGCAGAGGGAGTTACCTGTGCCCCAGTATCCACTCTCCCCATAATCATTTTAGTACTAGAACGGCCACACAGCCAGACGCTCCATCTTCAGGCCTCCCTTGCAGCTGAGCATGCCCATGTGTGAGCGGGATGTGAGCAGAGATGTGTGCTTGCTGTCCACATCGTCTTTCCCTCTTTTTGCGGTCAGAGCATAGGACACGGTGCGGAGATCCAACTTCGTCCGCGGGAACGGGCAGAGAACGAGGTGGAAGTCTCTTGAGCCCCTGACCCACTTGATGGAGTCAAGGTGCCCTCCTCTCCCAGACCACCTGCTAACTTGGAGTTGCTGTGTTTGGGGGACCATTCTTACGGCCACTTACCCTGTGCCCTAACCGACCCCTCCTCCCCCAGCTCAGTTCTCAGAGACTCTGGCAGCCTGGGCCGAGGAGCTAACCTCCACCAAGAAGAGAGGGAAGGAAGGAGGGAAGTGGGGAGGGGGGAGGGGAGGGGAGCATTTATCGACACCCACTCTGTTCCAGGCATTCATCTCTATTATCTTGAAAACCTGAATTTTATCATTGGCAACAAATAGTGTCCATTATTTTCCTTGAAGCGACAGACACATTTCATTCATTCTCAAGAAAATGTCTGCCAGTACTCAAGTCTGAATAACCATAATTTCTCTGTTCGTCTTCTTTTTTGCAGGTAAAAATGGTGTTCAACTAGGTCAGCTCACAACTCAAGCAATTGCCAAGTGCTTTTCCTTCAGACAACGACTGTCCTTCAGGAGGCAGGAGAGACGCTTGACGCATTTGGTCGCACAGAATATGAAAATGGATTGTATGCAAGGGTTGAGAAATTAGCAAAGGGATAAATTTTCCAGCTTCATGGACATTCCAAGTGATACTGTCTCTTTCTCTGTTTTCTGTTTTACAGCCCGATCGCTCTCCAGCCCTAGCATGTCTACCCACCACTGCTCTTGCACCATCAGTGCAAATGTCCACACAGTGACAAGGGCAAACTGCACCTCAGTGCTATTATGAAAATAGTGCTGACCTTGTGGACCCCCGACAGGGTCTCGGGGACCTCCGGGCAGTCTCAGAGCACACTCTGACACACTCTGCCTCTCACTCTTCTGCCTTTTCCCAGAGGCACACAAACATGCGCACATGCACATGCACACACAGAGCGCCTATCATTCGATTTTTAAAAGGGCATTTGAATATCAAAAAGAGGAAGGACGTCATCTCACAAGAAAGGAGAGTCCATTAAACTGAATGCATTTGGGCTCGTGAACAAGTCACTGCATTGTCCTTTCTTTTCTGGTTTGGCCAAGGCCAGGGGGCAGATGCTGGCATGGAAGACCGGTGTGGGGAAGTGCCTCTGGCCTGCCATGCCCCTCCTCGTACAGATGAGAGAAATTGTGTCCTGAAGGGCAGAGCACTAGCAGGGGCACAGCTAGAAATTGTTCAGTGGAGCCAGACCCTGGGTTTGCCTCCAGACAGGGCACCAGCTGGCAGGAGGGCCCTGGGTGAGCCTCAGCCCCCAGCCCACCCCTCCCAGGAGAGCCGGGAGCAGCAGAGCCCCACTGCGAGCCCCCAGTGAGGTGTGCATGGCACGGGGTTGTGTCTGAAGGGGGCGGATCTCACTCCCCTAATGAGCATCCTGGAGAATCGGTTTTATTCATTAACCAGCCGACACTGCTTGGCCTCTGCCCAGCTCCCTCCCCACCCCAATCTAGGGTTCATGGCTTGGGGTCATTTTGTGGGAGTCGCACATACTCACATACCTACTCATGTGCACAGCACATACACACCTGTCACACACCCACAACTCACACTCACACACATACTCTCCCCATGCCCCCAGCCCCTAATCCCGTCACCTATATCCTCTCTCCCCATCACTCCCTCTGCCCCCTTGGGAAGACACAGGAAGACAAGGGCCGGAGGGTCAGGGCAGCCACCCCAAGCAAGTCCCTTCCCCTCTCCGGGCCTCAGCTTGGAAGAGCGTTTTGAAGGCCACCCCGAGAGCCCAGGAGGGACGGGGAGAGAGTGTCCTCCAGGGGCAGGAGGTGAAGGGGTCTAACTATGAGGTGCAGGCAGCTGGGACCACCCAGGGTCACGGCCCTGGGATTGGATGTGAGGGTGAGAGGGAAAATCTGGAGGTGTCAGGCCTGCGGGGTAGGGCAGGGAGAGCACAACAATTCAGGGTGTGGAGGGGTGTAGTTTAGGGGGTGCTGAGGGCTCGTCAGCAAGGATGGTGAAACTGGATAAAAATGAGTCACCCTAGAAAGTCTGAGTGGCCCACGGGGTGGCACGTGCCTTTCTATGAGCACAAACCTCCCCAGCAATGCCCAGCCAGCGGGCACAGGGGTAGATCCCCATCTCTTCTTCACCTCCTCCGTGGGAGCCGGTGGTGGAGAGTTTTGTGTCAACTTGACTTGGCCACAGGGTGCCAGACATTCGGTCAAACATCATCCTGGTGTTTCTGGATGAGATGAACACCTGAATTGGTAGACTGAGTACAGCAGAGGGCCCTCCCTAAGGGGGGGAATGCCCCCGAAATTCGCCGACAAAGGAGCCATAAGCACCCAGGAGGCTGGAAACGGCAGGGCCCGCTTCCACGAGCTCTGGGTCCCACTCGGATTTATGCTCGGCATCATGGTGGGGTGTTCGTGGGGGCAGAGGTGTGACTTCATAAGCCTAACTCAAAAGTCTGTGGCCAGCGAGAAGAGAAATACACGTGCATGTCTTTAAAGCTGCCCCCACGGTGGCCTCCTGGATTTTCTTGTCCTTGCTCGGAGGGGAACTGGCTGGACCTCCCAGGCCCGGTGATCTCCTCTGTTTCAAGGGCTAAGCCAGAGTCACAACTCCAGAACACCCCTCCCTGGATCTGTCCCCCTCGTCTGCCGCCAGGAGGAAGGAAGACGGCTGCCTCCTTGGGAGTCCCCCTGTCTTCTCATGTCACGGAGGAGACGGGAACAAGGCCAACGTCCCCACCACGTCTCCTCACAGGTAATGTGGAAGCAATAGGTGTCGAGGCATACCACATTAGTGGAAGCTAGTTATTAGAAACAGAAAAAGTAAACTAAAAGCTAAAGGAATTCCATGAAAAGGAAAGGACCGCCCCCTACTTTGTGAATTACAGATAAACCCAGACTGTGCGGCAGCTTCCCGGGAAGCAGGACCCCCTTGCAGGGAGGGAGGCAGGTGGGAGCGCTCCTGCTGCCTCTGGACAGGGCAGGGAGAGTGTGCTGGATGACCTGGGTACCAAGAAGGAGGAAGACCCCACCACCCCCTGCCCACGTGGGAGGGACAAACGTGGTCCAGGACAGAATAAATATTCTCTCCCTAGGCTTTCTCAGGTGAATGGAATCACCAAGTTAATAGGTTAAAAAAAACACGTCAGACCAAGTAGCCAGAAATGAAGTAATAACGATGGCAAAATAGAGTAACGGGTAACATCGCGGGCTTTGAGGGCCCAGCTCCCTGAGCTCAAATACCCGCATCTTTGCTTACTAGACGTCCTTGGGCAAGTTACTGCAAGTCCACGCTCTGCCTCTGCTTTCTCATTTGTAAAATGGAGGTGATGATCCTTGTAACCACCTCATCAGGACGTGTAAGCATTCAGTGGGTTAATACACACAGAGCCCTGGAATAGCGTCTACCTACCTGCTCCAGGCTGTCACTTTCGGTATTGTATCCTGATGTGGTAACACAAGGGCTCCAGGGGCCAGCGGGATCCACACTCCCAGCTTAGTCACCTTGCTTGGGGGATATCATTCAATCTCTCTGAGCCCCAGCTTCCTCATCTGAGAACCAAAACGACTGCCTTGCAGCATTATCACGGAGAAAAATGGAATTATGGGAAGAGTCACTCCTTAAGCTGTAGATGGCATCCCCTAGGGTTGTGCAGTGCACAGTCTGAGCAGCCACATGCAGCAGCCCTGAGGATGAATGTAAAGCAGCTGGCGTGTTGGAGACTCCACCCCGTGCCTCCTTCTGTCTAGGCTCACACACCAAACCACTGACTCAGCTCAACGTCCTTCCTGCGCACCTTCCTCCGTACCAAGTACCCTGGGCGTCAACGCTGAGGAAGAACTGCCATACCCTGTCCGCAAGGGTTCCTGCCCTCAAGGAACGGAAGTTTCTAGCAGGAAATAGCCTAGGCCCTGCTGTAATGCAGGACCAGACTCCACGGTCAGGCTCCAGAGAGCGAAGTGACCGCAGCAGGGCAAGGGGGCAAAGGCAGGGAACCGAGGAGCATCCTCCCGCCGGGGAAGGTCGTTACTCGCCTGTGCTCCACGAGGGAGGGTGGTCCCTCTGGGCGGGAGGGGCAGCGTCTGCAAAGGTCAGGAGGGGGGGGCTTCAGAAAACGGGGCCGTGCTGTCTCTTCTGGGGGCCCTCATGTGCACCCCAGAGTGCCCACCGCACCCAGAGAGGGGGTGAGGGCGAAGGCCAGGAGAGGCCTGGGGACTGTCCCCTGTCCTGCTTCCTGTACCAGTTGGTTAATCCACTTCAAATGGGACAGCGCAGAGAGGATCCCGGTGACACCATTTTTCTATTACCCTTCATTACCGCCACTTAGATCTTTTATTTTATTACCAACATTCTTTCGCTCAGTCACGGGCTGATCTCCTAATTGGAGCTGCTGCAACCACCCCCGCCCAGATCAAAGCCACCCTGCTTGTTTGTGGAGGACGGAGGATGAACCCGTCTTGCCGGCCTTTGAACATCAAGGCCCCTTTGTCTTCCCGCTGAAGTCACCCCTGGCACCAGGCATGGAGGCGGGGGGGGGGGGGGGGGCGAGTAGACTTGGACCAGAGTTGAGCGGAGGACAGCTTTCAGAGTGAGACCCCAACCTCCCGGCCTGCCCCTGAGGAGGGTCTCCACTGGCAGCCCAGGGTATGTCTTATTTGACCCCCAGGATGACTTTTTATTTAAATACTAATGCAAATATTAAAAGATTTAAAAAACACATCAGATACTTAAATATTTTGTTTCTAATTTCTCTTTAAAAATCGGAATATCTGACAATACTGGGCCTCTGTGGAGGGAATGAGCTGACCGGTTTTCTGAAGGTTTTTTCCTTGTCCTCCGGGCCTTTGAGTTTTCAATCCTATTCAGGTATCTTTTTTTTTTTTTAATGAATGCTGTAAATGATGGTTTCCCTTGAGGTTCCTGCTTTTGTATCCCTGGGCCCACCAGAACCCCAGCCCTGCGTTGGACATGGTAGGGATTAGTGGGGAAATGATTGTGCCCCTTTTGCAGACGGGAAAACTGAGGCCCTGTGGCATTCAAATAACCGGCCTGAGGTCACACAGAGGGTAATGACAGACTCAAGAAGTAACGATTATGAGACAAAGGGAATTAACACTTATCTGTCCTCTCCTATTTTGATATTATGGTCAATGGAGCTATCTGGGGAAAGAACAGCACACTGAGAGTGCCTTCCTGTAACCTGGGGATGCTCGATGTTAACAGTAGGGGTCTATTGTGTGCAGGTTCCTGAGTAGACATTACCTACTCTTCAAAACAATCCTATGAGGTGGGTTACAGTTTCTATGTTTTATGGGTGAGAAAACTGAGGTTTTGGAGCTCAAGGACTTGCCAGAAGTTACACAGTGGGGCAAGAATCAGACCCAGGGCCTCCAGGCTCAAAACCCAGGCATTCTAGGTTCATCATGAGCTGGGGATTACTTCTCAGAGTCTCAGGTTTTCCTACACAACATTGGGACCACCTGCTCAGAGAGCATCCCTTCCACCAGGGCTGGACCCCAGCCCCCTGGGACCCCTCAGCCTTAGTACCCCCACACACACCTCCCCTTGAAACAGCCAAGTGGACCAATGGCAGACACCTACCCAGGCTGGGCCAATCACGTCCTTCCTCCTGGGAGCAGGCTGGTGTCCAGTCGTGTAAAGCTGTGCTGGGGTGACCAAAACTGGACCACAGACGAGCAGGGTGATGAAATTTCTGAAAGGAAAGGAGGATGAAGCTGATGTGCAGAGAGAAACAAAGACACTGGGCCCAGATGGCCCCAGAAAGCCAGGGGTGGGTTGCAGGGGGGGAGCCTTAACTCTCAGGGTCCAGGCCTCCCTGAGGGCCAGCTTCATCCTCCACCCTTGCCCTTTGACATCACCCTGTATGCTCCCTAGGAAGCACCACTTCCTGTGTGAGGTGACATAGGAGATTGTTCTTACAGACCTGTGTAGTCCCCCATGTAAACAGAGTGAGACAGATCTGGGTTCTAATCCTGACTCTGCCCCCGGCCGTGTGCTTTTAGACAAGTTATTAACTCAGTTTCTCCTGTTTATAAAGTGGGAGTAATAAATTCCTTCCTCAGAGGGCTTTTGAGAGATTCCAAATAGATAATGTAATTGGAGATCCTTACACGTGGTCCCCGCCACAGCGGACCTGCAGCACCCGGCGAGTGCTTTATCGTCACCGTTATTGCTGTTATCATTAAAAAGTTTTGTGGTCGGGAGAACAAGCAGTAATTTCAACCAACTCGACTATTCCACTCTGCAGATTATCCACAAACTAATTTTTATCGTCCACTGACTTCTTTCCACCCTCAGTTTCTGCATGCTCTCGAAGGACAGAGTTGTTTTATTGTTGGCTAAACCCCCGCATTTGTGAAGACAGGTGCTTACAACCAAAGGCATGTATAGCAGGTGGAATTTTACCCCATGATCTTAGATATGTAAAGAAAGGTCCTTATTTTGTTTTTCTAAAACCAAATTAAACTTGACTCCAAGCACCCTCCCAGCAGCCTGTCTAGAAATTTGTTCCTGGTCACTGCTGACAGGTCCCCATTCCAAGGCAGAGTTGGACAACGCCACAGGGTCCCTCGGAGGCTGCAGCTCTGACACCTCCAGCCACATCCGGGCGTGGGATCTCAGCCCAGACCCCCTAGGCATAGCCATTTCCCTTGGAGGGGCTGCCACACCCCTGTCCCCAGGTTCTGTCCTATCATTTTAGGGGTCTGAGAATTCCACACACCCCTTTCCTTTCTCAGGGATCATAATTTTCCTATCATCACCTCCACTCCCTAAATCAACCTTCCCCACTCAGAATCACTGTCCTCCCTCTCTTTCCCTGGGGGATGACTAGATCAGTGGTTCTCAAAGCGTGGCCCTGGACCAGCAGCATCTGCATCACCTGGGAATTTGTTAGAAATGCAAATTCTTGGGCCCCTCCTAAAACCTACTGAATCAGATACCTGGGGGTGGAGCCCAGCAATGGTGTTTCAACAAGCCATCCGAGTGATTCTAGTTCAGGCCGAAGTTCGAGAACCACTGGTCCAGTATAACCCTCACAGTGAATTTATAAGTTTAAAACCAAAAGCCAAGAAGGTGGGGTTGTCTTGAGACCACTTCAGGTTCTGGTCTTTACTGCATAGCATCCTCCCACCTGCTAGGCCAACAATAAACACCGGAGCCCCGGGCTAGGGAGGGACAAAGGACTGGGCTAGCGGATGGCAGTGTGGGTTGTCCACTGCGCAACTGCAGGGGGCACCATCCACATAAACTACCGCGTGAATGGCACTACACGGTGGCCAGGTGGGGAATGTCAATGAACCAAGGGGCATGAGGAGGGGTCTTGTGGTCATTTGAATAAGTGGGTTTTGGGGATTCAGTCCCAGGCAAGAGGTGGTTGGGAAGATGGGGAGCAAAGCAGTGCAAAACCTGAACTCAGCCCTAGGGGGCGCTGTCTGTGTGGACAACACGTCACAGGTCAAACAGGAGAATGCATCATTCAGAGGGTCTCAAACTCAGAGCCTTCTGGAGCCGGGCAGGTGTGTTAAGAGGCAGGAGGACACAGCCCATGTCCAGATGCGGGCCCTACCCAGCCTCAGCCACTGTCACCACGTGGAGTACGGGGCTCACCCTTGCCAGATCTGCCAATTTTTTTTAAACTAGAAATCCAACTTTTACACGAAATCTCTTGGAATCTCTTTAAATATTATAAACAGATTCCGATTTTGCAAAACATTTTATGTTGTATCCAGAATACATAAATTGCTCTCAAAACCTAATTAAAAATAAACTAAACAAAAGATTTGGACATTTCACCAAAGAAGAGACACAGATGGCAAACAAGCACCTAAGAAGACGTTCAACATCCTTGGTCATCAGGGAAACGCAAATTAAAACCACCATAAGATAACATGACGCACGTATTAAAATCACTACATTTAAAAAAAAGCTGACAATACCAGGTGCTGATGCATATGCGGAGCAACTGGAACTCTCTTCCGTTGCTGGTGGGACTGCAAAATGGTGCCACCGCACTGGAAACAATTTGGCCGTTTCGTATAAAGTTAAACATACACTTACTATGCAACCCGGCAATCCCACAGCTAGGAATCACCCAAGAGAAATAAAAACTTATGTTCACACAAAAATCTGTAAGTGTGTGTTCATAATGGCTTTATTTGTAATTGCCCAAAACTGAAAACGGTCCAAATGTCCCTCACCTGGGTCACGGATAAACAAATCGTGGTACAGCCATGTGATAGAATACTAACCCGCGGTAAGAGGAATGAACCACCTACACCTGCAACGAAATTCCTGGCTCTCATGTGCAATCTGCTAAGTTAAAGAGCCCTGACTGCAAAGACTCCATAGTGTCGGATTCTGTTTCTATGACATTCTAGAAAAGATGAAACCATAGGGACAGAAAACAGATCAGTGGTTGCCAGTGGTTGAGGGTAGGGGCAGGGAGAGACTGAAAGGGGCATGCGGGGTATTTTGGGGAGTGATGGAGATGATCTATGTGTTGCTTGTGGTGGTGGTTTGTCAAAATTCACAGAACGGTATACAGTCACACGTCGCTTAACGACAGGGTCGTGTTCGGAGAAGTGCGTTGTCAGGCCATTTCGTCGTTATGCGAACATCACAGAGTGTACTTACACAAACCTAGACTGTGTAGCCTACTACACACCCGGGGTATATGGTACACAGTTTATAGGACCACCATTGTAAACGCAGTCCGCCTTTAACCAAAACATCATTGTGCGGCACGTGACTGTACTAAAATGGGTGAATTTTACTATATGTAAATTATGCAATAAAATTATACCTTACAAAAAAGCATACCTAATAAAACATGAAAAATAAAATAAAAATCACTCTGGCGCCGCCGGCCCAGTAGCATAGTGGTTCAGTTCACAGGCTCCGCTTCGGTGGCCCGGGGTTCGCAGGTTCGGATCCCAGGCGCAGACTGACACACCACTTGTCAGCCATGCTGTGGCAGTGTCCCACGTAAAGCAGAGGAAGATGGGCACAGATGTTAGCCCAGGGCCAGTGTTCCTCAGCAGAAAGAGGAGGATTGCCAACGGATGTTAGCTCAGGGCTGGTCTTCCTCACACACACAAAAAAATCACTCTGTGGGCCAAACAAAGCAACACTGCGAGTCAAATCCAGCCGGTGGCCTGGCCCGCGCTGGGCGTCAGGTTTGGAAGACATAGCCCTGCCCTCAAGGAGGACGGCTGCGGAGAGGCCAGACCTCAAACTGTGTTCCTCAGTGACAGCCCCTTTCTCTGTTTTCTACTTGGGGTTACATGTAAGATGTCAAAAAAGACCTTCTTACCTAAAATTTTTTGGAAACTCTCAGTGTCTTGGAAACAGAAGTGGACCTAAGGGTCAAGACTCTGGTGTGAGCCCACCTCTGCCTCTTGTCCCCTAGGGGATCTTGGGTCCTTCCCGGGTCTTGATGTCCATTTCTCTAAAATGGGAAATGGACCCCCCCCTTGCAGCCTTTCCCGCAGGCCCCTGGGAGACCCAGTGAGACAGGAATGTGAAAGGACCTGGCTCTGCGAGGGACGAGATGGACGAGTGTGTGGAGAAGATCACTGGGTGGGGGGAACCCCAGGGGGCAAGCAGCATGTGGAAAGATGCCCATCCTCAAGAGGAACCAGGGAAGTGCCAACTGACCCAGCAGGGAAGCGCTGATTTTCATCCACCAGACAGGCAAAAATGAAAATAACGCTGAGACTTTGACATGGTAGTAATGGGAATGTAAACCGGCACCAGTGCTTTATGCTCTGTCCACAACCCTAGCTGCACAGTGGAATCTCTTGGGCAGCTGCCAGCAATCCTGAAGCCCAGGTCAGACCCGACCAATTAGATAGAATCTCAGAGGTGGCACCAGCATCAAATTTTTAAAATAATTTTTAAGTAGGTGCTTTAAAAATGAAACAAATGCATGTGTGTTATATATATATATATATATATATATAAAACACATATATTTAGATAGATGATAGATA
Organism: Tapirus indicus; assembly: GCA_031878705.1. Taxonomy (NCBI): domain Eukaryota; kingdom Metazoa; phylum Chordata; class Mammalia; order Perissodactyla; family Tapiridae; genus Tapirus; species Tapirus indicus. The sequence goes on from CM062927.1 coordinate 33,180,617, forward strand.
AATAAATAGCTGATAGATGAGATAGATAGATAGATGATAGATAAATAATAGATAAATAGCTGATGATAGATAGATAGATAGATGATAGATAGATAATAGATAAATAGCTGATGATAGATAGATAGATAGAGATCAAGGGAGACGCATTTGATTGCCTGTGATCAGCATTCATTCTTCTTCCTCATTAACACTTGCTCAGGTCCAAGGTAATGGGTTTTAGAGGGAGTCAACTCCATCCCCGTGTTGAATCCTGAGCAGTCAAAACCCATCATGGCAATTGTGTTCCTCTCACCAATAACTGGTGTAGAACCAGCCAAGTGTTGTTCTGGCCAGTGAGAGATGGCCTGGGGGTGCTTCTGGAAGATGCTCTATTTCCCTCAGAGAAAGACACATGAGGGAAAGCCGGCTATTTCCTGCTCCCGGATGGTGACACAGGAGCACGTGTTGTTTAGAGGTACTGCAGCCGTCTTGAGGCCACGAGGATGGCCATGCCAAGAGGTCGTGCTGATGCTGAGAATGGTGGAGGGAACAAAGGGACAGAATTGGGTGCCCAAGACACTGTAAAGCAACACAGAGCTGCCCTGCCACTGGGCTTCTCTTATGTGAGACAATAAATGACCCAGGGGTCAAAGTCACTGCTTGTTGGCTTCTCTGTTCCTTTAGGCTGACAGCATCGCCACGACCTCTTCGAGAGCGGTCTGGGAAAGCGGAGCGGCCAGACGCAGGCTGCTGCGGGGGCCTGGCTGGGCAGACTCCCCGGCCCTTTATGGAATCGGCCTGTCCCGACGGTTTCCCAGGACTCAAGGCCTCTGGCTGCTCCAACCTCCACGTGTTGGGCTCTGCTGGAACCTGTTCCTTCAGGGGAGCCGCTGAGCCCGTGGGGTCAGGGTCTTCCTGGAGCTCGCAGGCGAGGGAAGCCCGGAGCTCCTGGAGGCCTCAGCTCCTTGAGGGTGGGGCAAGAAGGGTTTATGTTTCCTCCGACCTCACACCCCGGGCAGGGGCGCAGGAAACTCCGGAAGGCTGATATCCAGGCCCAGGCTCTGCTGGGAACCCGAGGGCCGCCCAGCCCGAGGGCAGAGCCCTACGACAACAGCAGTGAAGCGCCTCGGCAACGGCCCCATCACTCTTCTGGGCCCCAGGCCTCCACGTGCTTCGACTGCTCGAGTGAGCACAAGGAAAAGCCCTGGCCTCCTGGTCCCCTTCTACCTAGGACCCCACAGAGCTGGTGGCAGCCCAATGCCTGCTCAGCCTCCACGCCAGAGGGCGCCCAGGCCCTGCCCCTGAGGTGCCCGGTCAAGGCGAGAAAGAGGACGGGGGCCTGGCTCCAGGCCTGGAGGATTCAGGCTAGCTGGATGCAGAACATCCACAGGGAAGCGATTCTGGCACACTGGACTCGGTTCCTCATCTGCGCGATGCTGATAAGTAACTTGAACATCACAGGCCTTTCCCCAGGCTTCAACCACTCGGCTGGGGAGGAGATGCTGGTCTCCTTGCAGACCCTCCGCCACTCTCAGCAGCCGTTAACCCAGGCGACAAGTCACCCAGATGCCTGGAAAGTGGTGCTTCTTCTCCCTCAGCCGATCAGCCATGCCCAGAACTGGAGGAAAGGCCTTTGTCCCTGTCATATGTCCTGAAAGGGCAACCACACAGAACGGAGGTGAGAGTGGAGAGCCGGGCTTGTCCTCCGCCGGGACACGGGGACCAAACCCTGAGAAATGGGAAAGAACAAGTGTCCACAAGAAGCTGAACGGGGCAGCCGGGAGGAAGGAGGTCGTGTGAGGGGCGTTGAGGGTCAGGCAGGAGCACGGAGACTCGGTTTAGGAGCCAGGTGTAAATAGCACACTAAAAAGTGCTCTTGCACATGTTAGCACTGGGTCCTGCGTCAGCTCCCTGGGGACTGTATTTATCTCCATTTTTCAGACGGAGAAGCGGAGGCCCCCAGGCTCACACACGCATCCTAATAAGCGACCAACCTGGGATTCAAACCCAGGTCTCCAGAGTCACCTGAATTAGGGTCCCAGCTCTGCCGCTAGCTCGTTAAGGGAGCTCAGGAGAGTTCTTACTCAGTTTCCTCAGGTTGTTGATGCCGGAAGTCCTCCCAGGTCCTAAAGCCCGAGGTCCCAGAAGTGTGTGGTGTGCCAGCACCAGCTCCCCCTCCACTCGGGGGCTGGCCGCTCCTGCAGGAAGCCCCAGCCGTGCTTTGGCACTGACCCCCAGACTGCCCTGCCCTGGGCAAACAGTGGCCAGGACCCCCTACCCCTGGGAGTTACCCCAGCTCTGAGTGCTCAACCTTCTGGAAGAATGACCCCATTCTTCTCGCTCATCACTGTCCCCAGCCACCCCAGGCCACTTCCTCCTCCCTGCCCCTGCAGACAATGCCCCGGGCCCAAGCTGGACCCCTGCTCCCTGCCCAGCCCTCCGCTACTCCCCGGCACACATTCACTTCCCCCAGCCCTTCGGCATCAGGGCATCTGTTGTCCTTCCGGGATGTGAGTCAGGCAGAGTAGGGGCGGGCAGGCCTCCAGCCCCAGAGGCACAGGGCCCCTGACTGCCCTCTGGACCCCCCAGGGTCTGCCCAGGTTGCTTGGGAAACCATTTCAGGTCATTTGAGACAGTGAGGAGTCTTAGCTCTGTTTTGAGCTAAACAAGAAGAAGAAACAAACCCGTCTGTCAAAGTCCGGCAAGCAGCGTTCTCCTGGGGGCCCAGAGGGGCGGCACACCTCGCAGGGGCTGCCTCTTCTCTGCCGCCCTTCATTCAGCTCCACCGATATTTATCAGGAGAGCACCTACGGGCTGGCATCGTGTCCAGGGAGATTGCAGGCGGCGGGTGGCCACGCAGAAGAGAGAAGGGGGCCCCCAGGGGGAGCAGGCTTAGTCTCTGCCCCCAGGTCCTCTCAAAGCTCAGGTGTTGGATATCCGCCCCTTTGTTTCTGAGTGGTCCTAAGGATAGAAAGGAAAGACCCCAAATACTGGCAGTCCTGTCTTCAGGGAGGCAGACGTTGTCACTGTGCTTCCCGGGAGTTCCAGTTCAGTGCCAGGAGCAGTGATCACTTTTCACAGTGGAGAGCAAGGGTTTATAGGTTTATATTTCTTCAATACAGGGTGACTTACTGGAGGTGGCCATAAAAGTTACTCTGCGCATTGTGAAAATTCAGACAATTGCAAAGAATGAAAAATCACCCATAATCACTGAAGGGGCAGGAAAAACCTTGTCCTTCTGTTTCTGACCCACAGCAACGTAAGGCCTTGGGAGCCAGAGGGGCTGAGCCTCGACCACGTACCCCCGCCTGCAGCAGGGCTCTGGGTTCACCCACTTCAGGCCTGGGCCAGTAGGGCTGTGAGCATTGGCTCCCTGAAGCCTGTGCTCCCCGGAACCACATTCCAGGGGCTGTAGGGAACTCCCCGTCAGGAGGAGAATTTAGCAAATGCTGATCTGCACCTTCTCAGTGTGCTGGGAGGCAGACATTCCCAGACTCTGGCTATTGTAGAGCAGTCAAATCTCTCCCAAATTTGGCTTATCAATTTGATATTGCCAATTTTAAAAATTTGTGTCTTATGCCAAGCAAGGACATTTAAAAGGGAAGTTGGCATTTAAACACCAAAAATGGGAAGGACTGACTCCCAGAACAAAAAGTTTTATCAAAAACTCAGCACACTGACCTGGCTTGCTCATTTTGCTGTGGTGGAGTCAAGCCCTCCATGAAGGGCTGCAGTTCAGAGCCAAGAGGAGAGATGTGGGTTCTGCCCTCTCTCTGGGCCTCAGTTTCCCCATTTGTCCAGTATCCTTTTCGCTTAAAGATTCTGAGTCCCCTTCATCTCTGCATCATTTCTCTCTCTCTTTTTTTGGCGATGAACAGCATTGTCCTGCCGGTCACCTTCTAACATGCCATACCTGGCAGGTTGTTTGAAAGGGCCAACACCCAGACAGACCAATAAAGTGACATCTGGGAGAAGTGGAAGGGCACCGAGGCTGGGGAGAAGGGGCAGAGAGGCAATGCCACAGAGGCAGGCAGAGCTGGAAGGGAAGGTGGCGGGGAGTAAGAGAGAAGGTGAAGAGCAGAGAGAAAAGTGGAACCCACTGGGGGTGAGGGTCTCTGTGGTGTTCTAGAAAGGGTGTGAGGTGTAGAAGGGGCTGTGAGACCTTTTCCAGAGGTAGAGTCATTTTCTGCATGGTCTTTCTGAGCATAAAAGCCATGTCCTGTCGGTCCACGGGATTAGTTCACAGGAGGGGCTCCGCTAGGAACCCCAGATGGAGGGGTGGAAGGAGGGAGAAGACCCACCACCTTGCCCCACCCTCCCTGGCACAGCTGCTTCTCCCGGGACCCCATGGGACGGGCTCTGAAAGACCCCAGCAATGAGGCCTGTCCCCCCAGGGCTGAGAACTCATTAGGAGTGTACAACGGGAGCCAAGAAGGCTCCAGCACCTGCCTGTCCCTCCAGCACCCTCCTCTCCCTCAGCACGCTCGCTCCCTCTTCCCAGGGTCTCCCCATCTGGAAAATCCAGCCACACAAATTAGGGGGGAGCTGGGGTTGGTGGACGTCAGGGCTGAGGCGGGTTTGGATGGTCCCATTCAATCGTTCCTCACTGCACAGAGGGGAAACTGAGGCCAGAGGAGTGAAGCCATCCCATGTCAACAAGTTAGTGGCTGAGCTGAAACAATAACAATACTTCTATCAATAATAATAATATAAGTATTTGTTGTGTTCCAGTTTCCTATGTCTCACTCCAGGGTTTCAGCCAGAGGAGTGGACCCTGGACTGATGGATTTTCAGACCCTGCAGTCCGAGGTGGGGAAATACCTGGGAAGAGAGGAGCCTTTGGGTGCCTCTCAGGTCATCCCACGTGGGCGCCTTCGTATATGCGTGAAGCCTGCTGGGCGCTGACTGTCTGGGTGTCTCCCGATGCGGACATCGTTAAGCAGTTAGATTTCCTCTTCTTCCCAGCCCCTCAACCCCACCCCTACCCCTCCCGGCAAATGGATAACAGGAAACAGCCAAAGCTTCTTAACTTTTCTTTAATCTTCCCCTCTCTGGCAAACTGAAAAATCAAACGATAATTGTCTGGGTGATCTCATTACTGTCAACAGAATCCCAGCCTTGAAGTCCGAATCCACTGAAACGCTGACACATTAAACACAAAGGGAACTGCGCTTGCCTGTTGTTCAATAAATAAATAAGGCTGGCGGGAGCTCGGCGCGGGCCTGGCACGCGGAGGGGCCAGGCTGTCGAAAGTGCTGGGACGGCAAGATGACCGAGGGACCTGGGAACCGTGGCCTCTGGGAAAGACTAGGTCCAGGGGATCGGCATCCCATCCTTCCTGTCTGTATCAGTCTGGGTTCTGGCAGGAAACAGACGGCATCTTCCAAAGGGAGAGTGAGGGGAGTTTATGGTGGGGCCATTTACAGGGGAGGGGCCTGCGCGTGGGGGACAAGGCACCCCAAGACAAGTGAGCACCAGTTGGGAGCAGCTACCACCACTGGGCCTGAGAGGAAAGGGGATGGAGCAGGTACCAGAAGCCAGAGAGGGTGGCATCTGGAGAGGCCAGCTGGTGGGAGCTGTGGCCTGGCAGGGAGAGAAGCAGGGAATGAACAGCACGACCTCTCTCTCCGGCTGCCTTCTGACCTCCTGGTGGGGCCTCCCATTGGCCAAATCCAAGCAAACGCCAGAGGGAGACGCAGATGAAGAAATGAAGCTACCCGGAGCACAGAGCAGGTTCTGGAAGCATCCCATCCACCGTGGGGCACCCCCTGCAGCGTGCCACACCCATGTCAGCCTCAGCTTGCGCACACCCAGGGTTAGGAAGCTCACCCCCCACCTCCACCTGTAGCAGCCTATCCATGCTTGAACCTTCCAAACCTCAGTTCCTACAAAACCAAGTTCTGGGTTGGAGGAGCAGGTCACATACATACTGGGGAGCAGGCTCTAGTTCAGTGTCGGGACGGTGAGCCTGGGGAGGGCCAGGTGGAGCTGGCGGGAAGGCCCACTTCGTGGGTGCATTGGTTGGCAAACACACAAAAAGGGTACCCCCCATTTGATCACCTTCTCTTTACACCTCTGCGTCTTGATTTTTCTGCCATCTTATCAGAATCTTAATGAATGCCACGATCTTAATGAATGACATTCCTGATCACCCCCATGGAAAATGGGACACTCTAGTGGACTGAAGTGTGGTGGGGTGCCACTTCCCCTGCTCCCTTCCTACCTGTAATATCGTAGGCTTGCAGGGACACCAGGCTGGAGGAGAGGTCCGGGTGACACCGCCTGCACACGTGGCCTGGTGGGAGCTGCGTGTCCGTGCCCACAGACCTGCCTTTCTCTCTGCCCTGGAGGCAGCTATGGAGGGGCTGCGGGAGGGACAGGTGCGTTCTCATCTGCCCCTGCCCTTCCCGGTTGTGTGACCCTGCACAAACCCTTTCCCGCTCTGGGTCTCAGTTTCCCCATCCTACAAGGAAAGGAGACTTTGATTCTGATCTCGGCCAGTCTAAGACCCCAACATGGAGAAGAGCCCCCTGCCTCACTCGGCAGAATCCCTCCCTCCCCAACTCCCTTCTACCAAAAGGGGCAACGGGCTACTTCTACACCGAAAAGTTAAATCTCATTTTTATCTGTGAAAAATTCCATGAGCACCCTGGATTTTTGCAAAGACCCTCTTGTGTGTTGTCACATTTGGTATTTTACCAACAACTCCCTCCGTGTCGCCTGCTCAGCCATAGTGTGAGCAGAAGAGATGACCCACTCCTAGAGCTGGAGGCTGTCCCTAGCCCCCCTCCCTCCTTCCCTCCTTGTGCCGTCACTGCATGACTTTGACAAGATAGTTCAACTCTCAGAGCCTCAGTTTCCTCATCTGTAAAATCGGGGTGCTATTAATAACTACGTGAGTGAGAGCACATGTAGCATTTGGCTTCACGTCCAGCACATGGTATGTCCTTCTTTCTGTCCACAAAGAACCGCCAAGGCACCAGCCCTGTGTTCTGCCCCCCTTGGAGGATCGGCGCAGTTGGATGTCCTCCACGAAGCCAGATGGCTGACACTTGCCTGTCCAGTCACTGAGCAGTTGCCCATCACTTTATTCCCCATCTTCCATCTCCTCCTCCCCAGGACACTACGGAAATGAGGCTGAAAAAGCCTTCCACAAAACACGAGGGACGGCATGCTCCCAAGGAATTAAGAAAATATGTCTCTCTTTATCTATGCCTCGTCACCTTGAACAGCTTCTAAACTCTGAGGGGAGAAAAGAAAGCCAGGAACTCACGTTTATTGAACACCGTGGGAGAGCTCACCAGTGCTCCTCAAAGTCTGGCCCACTGTTCCTCCCCGGACATACGGAAAACTGTTCATCCCACAGCCCGTGCTGTTAGATGGAGCCACGTGACTAGTTCTGGCCAATTAATTGAGAGCAAAAGTGGTCTTTCCAATTCTTTTGTGAATCTCTTCCTCCGCCACGGTGAACACGGGGGTTCTTGTTGGAACGGTGGAACCAGAATTGGGTCTTCTGGCTCATGTGTCTTGTGTCGGTGAGGGCCCGGACCTGCAGCAGCTTTATAAGAGTGAAAAATCAACTTCTGTTGCGTGAAGCCACTGAGGCTTGGGGGATGTTTGTCCCTGCAGCACAGCCTCGCTGGACTGACCGGTGCAAGCCCTACCACGTGCTAGCATCTCACATGCATTATCATCTCCCTTGATCCTCACCACAATGCTTAAGGTAGGTATTATTATTATCTCCATTTTCCAGATGAGGAAACAGACTCAGACGTGTCAGGTAATCAGTCCAGAGTCACTCAGACGTAGACCCAGGGGCAGAGTCAGGTTTATTTGCCTCTGAATTCTGGGTCCTAACAAGTAGGTAGGTTCCACCACCCAGAAAGGGGAAATTTGGGAGGCCGGCGTGTAAATGGCGCTCTCAGTGTAGAAATGCTCTCAGTTTGGGGTCTTTGTTGAGTAAACCGTAATCCTGCAAGTGTGGCCTTCCAGTCTGGGAAAAATGTTCCCAGCTAAAAGTAGCTTCACCAGAGGGTCCCAGCCAAAGTCCAGCTCCAGGCTGGCAGCCTTCTCAGATGGCTTGGAACTCCTGCTGCCCAGGGTTCCACTGGCACGGAAGTGTTTACACTCGCCTCAAATTAGTTCTCCCACGCCTTCCAGAGCCCCAGCCCATATTTGGGATGGAAAAGAGAAAATGATTCCCCATGGGGATTCAAAAGCATCAGAAAAATCCCACAGGGGCCGCAGCCTGTCTCCACATGGGCCAGGACCCGGAGCAGTCTCATCTCCTGGTCCCTTACACCTGGACTCCGTGCCCAGCAGGGCAGCCCAGCCAGAAGGACAGGAACTCCTCACACGCTCATTCGGAAGGAAGGCTTTTCTGGAAGGACCCTTTGGAGCACCAGGACACCTCCACAGCCAAATGAAGAGCAAGAAATGAGAAAGAAGACAAGATCTAGCTTTTGTTTCTTGTCTGTTGAAAGTGGGATTTTCTTTCTCCCTTCAAGAAGGCGCTACGTGATTGGATCGCCTTCAGTTGTAAGGAACAGAAACCCCAAATAAAAGTGTCTTTGCAGGAAGAAAAACTCCCAGAAGACCATGCAGTGTGTACCCTTTTTATAATGCTCAAAAGCAGGCAAAACAAAGCAATATGTTGTTTGGACGTACATTTTTGTGTGACAAAACTAGACACACATGCACACAGGGGAAAAATAAATACAGAATTCAGGGCAGTACTCATCTTGGGGGGCCAAGGGGTGGGGTGGCCAGGTGGCCAGTTCAAGAGAAACACATTGGGGGGAGTGACTACGGTTGGCAATATTCTGGTTCTTGAGTTTTGACTCTAGCGATGGGTTCATAGGTGTTCGTTATTTTAATAAATATCCCTGTGGCATATCCCAGAAGGCTTATGATTAATCCAATTCTGTCTACCTAGTAACTTAGAGCTACCTTTAAAGGGGACCCAAATAACAGCCAACACTTGAGAGCATCTCCTGAGTGCCAGGTGCTGTTCTAAGTCCTTCACGTGTACAAACGCATTTCCCCCTCACAGACCCCGTATGAGGGGTCTTATTTTATGTCCACTGTACAGATGAGGAAACGGAGGCAAGAGAGGTTAAGCATCTTGCCCAGGGTCACACAGCTAGTAAGTGGTAGGTAGTCAGGCTTCAGAGACCTCGGTCTTGGCCGCTGCACTAAGGAGGATGCTAATTACCCCACACAACCACAAGCCCAGAGCCAGAGCTGGTGTAGGGTGGGTGAGTTCTGTGGTTCAGCGACGTCATCAAAGACGCTGTTCTCCCCACATCCACCATGTCTCCCCACCCTCACGGTCACACTGGACTTGTGTCATTCTCACGCAATCACATGCAGTTCGGCAAAAAGAGGCATTTCCTCTCACGTGCTGTGTTTTGTTGGTGAAGGAATCCTTTTCCAGATCTAACTTTTGAGACTTCCCCTCAGGGCCGCTGCCAAGCGGAGCCCCATGTCCAGACCCAAAGCAATCATCGGCCACCAGAATTCATTCACAATTCACCGGCTGGGGCTGCAAGGTAGGTAAGAATGGCTGATGGGGGGGCAGCCAAGAGTGTTTGCTTCTGCCACCATTTGGGGCCCCCTGCAAGGGCTCTGAGAGGAAAAGATGGGTGCCTCCACTTGGACTGTGAGCTCCCAGGACAAACGTCATGTCTGTCATCCTGCTCCCCCTGCCCCCTGCCTAGTCAAGGCCCATCAAATCCTAGGCACCCAGTTGTACTGGATGGGTCAGTCTGGGACCTGCCCAGGGGGCTAACCTCTGTCCCCTCCTGCCTCTGAGCAGAGATGATTGGTCGAGAGTCAGTCACCTGGCCTAAGGGAAATTATGTCATAGGCTAGCGGACAGCTTGTGACACATCTCGATACAAAGATCTCCCCAAAAGGAATGGTGGTGGTTCAGTGGGTGTCCGAACCCAGATTTCCCAGAAAGCAGAGCCTGGGTCAAAGGGTATCTGCTAATGCTTTATTGGTGGATATAATCCCAGGGAAGCAAGAAGAGGGGAGAGGGAAGAGAGGCAGGGAAGAATGGATTGCTCTCTTTGGAACTGCTTTCACTGAAGTCCCCTGGCTCCAGGTCATGCCCTCTTCCTGGAGCAGCCCACCAAATGGCTGATCAGCACAGGGCACAAAGGCCTGACCTCTCACCCCAACTCAGCCCAGCTCAGAAGAGCCATGCCAGCTTCAGGACTCCCCCCAAGACTGCATCACCACCCACTCCTCCTTCTGCCTCTCTCCATCTCAGGTGCTGCTTTCCAGGGCACCCAGAGAGGCAGAGGGACAGCACCATTCACATGTGAGCAGGACCAGGCTGGCCCAGCTTCCTGAGACAATCCAGTGGGTTGACCAGCTCTGTGGAGATGTGACCGCCTCCAAGAGGACACATGGGAGCACTGCATCTCAGAGAGTCTGTCAGAGGGAGGACGGGTGAGATGCTTCCATCTCCTGGATCTCCCTTGTCCAAGTTCGCCTCACAGCGTGGTTACTCTTCTTCCGCGTGTTACTCGGCCCCTCCAGGCAGCTGCCAGAGCCTCCGTGGGCCCCAGCGACCCATCTCAAAGGCTGGAGGTGCTCCTTCTCCCCCCAGGGCAGGTACAGTGGAGGCCACACCAAAACCCAGGCTTTCCCCCCAGGGGCGCTGAGACGGCCAGCGGTGCTAAGAGATGAGATGACAGAGATGGCCACAGGGCTTCACGCCCACAGGAGCAGCACAAACCATTGCAGGGGCCGCTCTGGCTGGGGACAGAGCAAGAGGCTGAGGGCCAAGAGCAGACTGGACCACGTGGATTTGGTCAAGGTCTAATACCGTGAGCCAATCTGACTCTCCTCTTCTGGGCTGGGAAGTGTGACAGGAAAGTGTGCGAAAATCAGGAACAGATGCCGAGAGGCTGTAAGACAGAAGGAGCCACAGGGTCCACGAGAGCAGAGTTCTTGAGTCGGCAGAATTAGGAGAAACTTGAAGAAAGGAGGAGAGAAACCCAGCAGAGCACAGCGAGGGCTCCGACTGGCAGCAGGAGAGTCAACTGGAGGATATTTCCTCTGAGCTGAGGACCCCGTGCCCCACGCTGAGGGAACAGTGAGACAGCCCTGTCCCAGGGTGCTCAGTGTGGCAGTGACGGTCCCTATTCTTAGAGTCTCAATGATTTTATGGAGGTAACTTGAGGAGCTCTAGTCCTTGTGGCCAAAACAGCATCATGCGAGAAGCAGGGGGGTCCTGATGCTCCACCCCCTGCTTCCAGACGAGTCCAGAGAGAGCCAGGCCCCAGATTTAGGTTGGATAGTCGGGGAAAGAGACTGCTGCTCTGGAGAGTGTGGTGTGAAGCTGTTCATCCAACTGCTGCGCCCTCTACTTTGGTGACACAGGAGGAGGCCAGGGAACAACAGGGCTGGGCAGGAGCGGAGACCTCTGGAAGCCCGAGGATGAAGCCAACACCGTGGCAGGTAGAACGAAGAGACCACTCAGAGAGAAACCAGGCCTAGTATGTTGTGTCAACCTTGATCCTTTCCATCTGCGTTCCTTCTCCCATCAAAAATTACCCTTCCTAACCCCTGTGTGCTGTCGGTGGGATGTAAATTGGTGCAGCCACTATGGACAACAGTATGGAGGTCCCTGAAGAAATTAAAAAGAGAACTACCATATGATCCAGCAATTCCACTTCTGGGTATATATCCAAAGGAAATGAAATCAGTATCTTGAAGAGAGAGCCACACTCCCATTTCACGGCAGCATTATTCACAGTAGCCAAGACATGGAAACAGCCCGTGTCAACTGATGGATGAATGAATAAAGAAAACATTACCTATATATTATGATATATATACATCACATATACATAATGAAATATTATTCAGCCTTTAAAAAGAAAGAATTCCTTCCATTTGCAACAACATGGATGAAATGGATGAACTTGGAGGTCACTATGCTACGTAAAATAAGCCAGACAGAGAAAGACAAATACTGCAAGGTCTCACTCATACGTGGAATCTAAAAAACAGAGAAGTTGAACTCACAGAAACAGAGAGTAGATACCAGGGGCTGGGGGTGAGGGAAATGGGGAAAGATTGGCCAAAGGGTACAAAATTTCAGTTATTAATAAGTTCTGAGAATCTAATGTATAGCATGGCAACTCTAGTTGATATTACTGTATTATATACATGAAATTTGCTAAGGAAGTAGGTCTTAAGCATTCTCACCAAAAAAGGAAAAAAAAAGTGACCAACCATGGGAGGTGATGGATGTGTTGATTAACTTGATTGTGGGTATCCTGTCACAATGCATACGTATATCAAATCATCATGTTGTACACTTTAAATATATTATAATTCTATTTGTCAATTATACCTCAATAAAGTTGGGAAAAAAAATTTCACTTCCTTAGTACCTATATTTCAAGTCCCTGCTAGGAGATTAAAACCAAACTAGAAACAAACAATCTGATTTTAAAATGAGCAAAGAACTTGAATAGACATTTCCCCAAAGAAGATATATGAATAGCCAATAAGCATCAAAAGATGCTCAACATCACTAATCATCAGGGAAATGTAAATCAAAACCACAGTGACGTACCACTTAACACCCATTAGAATAACTGTTACCAAAAAACAAACAAAATAAGTGTGCAAGGATTTGGTGAAATTGGAACCCTCGTCTGTGGCTGTTGGCAACGCAAAATGGTGCCACCATTGTGAAGATGGGATGGCAGCTCCTCAAAAATTAAACATAGAATTACCACGTGATCCAGCAATTCTACTCCTGGGGATATACCCAGGAGAAGTGACCACAGGACTCAAACAGATATCTGTCCAGCCAAGTTCATAGCAGCATAATTACAATAGCCAAAACGTGGAAGTGACCCAGGTGTCCTTCAACAGCCGAATGGATACACAAAATGTGGTATATGCAGCCAATGGAATATTATTCAGCATTAAAAAGAAGGAAATTCTGACACATGCTACCACATGGATGAACCTCAAAGACGCGATGCTAAGTGAAATAGCGTCTCAAAAAGACAAATACTGTACGATTCCACTTACATGAGGTACTGAAAATAGGCAAATTCATAGACAGAGAAAGCAGAATGGCGGTGGTTCCCACAGGCTGGGGGCAGGGTGAGAATCAAGAGTTATTATTTAATGGGGACTGAGTTTCAGTTGGGGAAGATGAAAACGTTCTGGAGATGCACGGTGGTGATGGTTGCACAATAGTGTGAATATATTTAATACCACAGAACTGTGTACTTAAAAATGATTGAAATAGTAAATTCCATGTTATGTGTTTTACTACAACAACAAAAAACTAGACTATTTGACCAGTCAAGTGTGAGAGCCTGTAGGAATCCACGAGTCCCTGGACCCTCACTCATTGTGGAGACGAGGGTCAGTGGAGAAAGAGACTTGTTCTCGTCACACAACGGTGACAGCAGAGGAAGGAGGAAAACTTGGGCGTCCTGACACTCAGGCCTTCAGCACCAGCCCTCCAACTCAAGTACAGGTCACCCTGCACTCTGTGACCGGTATCCCAGACACATCTCTCCACACTAGGCCCAGCTTTCCCAAGGGTCTCGAGATCCGCCACCAGAACCACTGACCTGGATCCCCTCAAGGCAAGGGGCAGGCCTGGAGGACTCACAGCTCTGGGGTCTAGGCAGGGCTGCAGAGACATTGCTCAAGCTTCATCAGCAGACTCTTTGAAGTGAAAAACCTTGGGAATTCCCATCTTGCAATCCTGACCATCAACTCCTCATGGCGACTTGATGGCAGCTCATTGAGGAGCTTTATGGATTCCGTGTCTCTCTCTGCAAACCTGTTCTGACTTTCGGCTTCTCTATCCAACCCAAACCCTCCAGATCGCCTATTTTCAGGGCCTATCCCAGAGCACCTCTCTGACATCCAGGCAGGGATGGCAAAAACTTGGCACATGCACCACCCATTCCCTCTAGTGCCCGTGGCAGACATCACTAATCCATCAAGAGTCTGTTCCCCAATGAATAACAGCCTCAGAACCCCATCAGCACAGCCTCCAGCTGTCCAGTCACTCAGCACTGGCTCTCGGGGCGAGATCTATCTGCCAGCTTCATCTAACACACTCTGGGGTCCCGGGAAAATCACGTCTCTCTTGGCCTCAATTTCTTCACCTATTACATGAAATGATGATTACATCCCTGCCAGCTCTGTGATCCAGCGAGTTCCATAACAGTGGAGTGGAAAATTCTATACTCTAGATAGGAGAGGGAAATGCCGTTGGTTTCAAAAGAAATTCTATGGTCTTTTTAATATTTTGTTGGCAGTAGATCTGCCCTCCCTATTTTATTTGCATCAGGGTGGGTCATGAAGCCAGACATCGGGAACTGATTGTGCTCCTGGCCAGCCAGTCCACCAGTGCCCTCTGGGAGCCATTTCCCACTTCCTGGAGGGCCCCGGAGTCAGGACAGTCCTAACACTTCTCTTTAAGGTGGGACGCTCTCACCCCACCGCCACCTGCCAGCAGGAGACAGCCAGGATTGGCATTTCTGCCCTCACACTGCCCCCACTCATCCTGTCCTGTGTGCTGGGGGGGCAGCTATGTCCCTCAATGGGGCCTAGACAGCCTTTCTCATTTTCCTGCCAGCCAGCCGGGCCACCCTCCCCACCAAGCTCTCGGCCAGCCAGATGGGGATGCATCAGAGGGAGGGGAGAGGACAGGGCCGCCCACTTGCCACCAAGCACTATAAAGGAGAGCATTAAATCTTGGCCTCCACCAGGGAACTGCCTTAATTAGGGTGGCGCCAAGCAGAATGCCCTAATTAACTGTGTGTCTGTGTTTCCATCCCAAACTCCCATTTCCAGAGCTTTGTGATCCACTCTTCCAAGAGAAGCTCAGCCAGAAACTCGGCACCAGCAGCCCCAGAAGGGAGGGATGGCTGGTTTTCCCCTGTTCTTTCCTCTCATGGCCCCACTCAGGGTGAGTCTCTGGAGGTGGGGGCCGGGGGTCCTTCCTAAAAAGTGTCTTAATCGTGGCCTTAGAGTATCTGGCTCTACCTGGTCCCCCAAGCCAGGGAAACCCAAAGGTATAGTGTCAGTGCCGGTGGATACCTGTTAGTTTTGCATGGATAACATCTACTTTTCCACTAACTTTGATTTTCTTTAGGGAACCAGCCTCAGTGACCTGTAGCTCTAGGGATGGGTCCAGGATCTAGGCTGGCCAATCGGAGCGTTCATCCCCAGGCCACAGTGATTGGTCCAGAGTTGGTCACGTGACTTCCCTGGGGCCAATAAGCATGTATTGAAGGACTCTGGATGGAATTATTGGGAAATGGGTATTTGCTTTCCGCTAATCTGGTAGGATGTCATCCTGGAGCTGCTGGGGACCATGTTTGCCACCTCATAGGGAGAGGCTACCTGAGAATGAGGCCAAATTGAAGAGAGCAGGGGAAAAGATGGAGGGTTCCAGAGAAAGAAAGAGAGAGACTTGATGACGTCCTTTGGCAACTGAATCCAGCTGTACCATGCTCTGCAACTGAAGCAGAATACTCCCACAGACTTTTAATCATGTGAGAGGCAATCAATTCCCCATTGTTGTTTATGTCAATTTGAACTGTGTCACTTGCAACTTCAAGAGATTTGGCTAAAACAGAGGTCACTACATGGACTGCATGAGATGCAATCAACACACACGTACTGCACAGCCGTCATGGGCCAGGCGGTGGGGGGAACAAAAGGGAGGACAAGAACGGGCACCCCGCCTTGTTGAGCTTCTGGCCTCATGGGGAAGAGGAGACATAAGGGTAACCTGGACATCCTGCTCTAGTGCCCCACGCATGGTGAAAGGCTATCTTCCTTCTGGGCAGCTTGAACCATTGCCTCCGGAGGATTTTGGCACCTATACTGGACAGTTGCAGTTGTGCCTACCCAGAAAGCAGTCCCTCTTTATCTGATTACATTCCTCGTTCCTGAGAAACTTGTGTGAACCAGCTCTTGGTTCCAAGAGTGACCACGTGACCAGACCTGAATCCTCAAGACACTATGCCCCCAGCCACAGTAATTGGTGTAGGAATGAGCACGTGAACCAAGGTAAGCCAGCGAGCATCAATCCTGGAGCTTGTGCTGGAATTACTGGGGAAACGATATTATTTTCTCTGGGGTTGCTAAGTAGTTTTGGGGCCTGATGCTACCAGTGGGGAGCACTCTCTGAGAAAGAAGCCAAAAGAGAGGAAACTAGAGCCAAGATAAAGAGAATCTCTATCCCGATAACAAATGTAGTTTGAGTACCTGGAACTAGCCTGCCTGAAACCCATACTTCTGGACAGTTCCATTTGAATAGATGTTCTGCAATTATAAACCTAAAGAATCTTAATTCATGCCCCTAGGACTCAAGGCGCCTTACAATCAAACCCCAGCCCACCTTTTCATTTTTGTCTCTAACAATGAGCCTCATACTCCATCCAAGTGAGCTGTTCATCATGCCACCATGCACCCAGCACTTTGTAGAGCTTCTTGCTCCACAGAGAAACCTTTTCTCCCCCAATTGCATGTGAAAATCCCGTCCATCAGTTAAGGCCCAGCTCAATGGCCTGCCCCTTCAAGAGGTCCTCTGGAGAGCCTCTCCCTCTTCCGCCCCGTACGGCGGCTCTGCTCACTTGGACCCGTGGGTACACCCCATCTGATTCACACCTTCCCTCTCGGCCTGTGAACTCCAAATGGGGTGGGACAGCTTCCCCAGGACCTCACTGGAGCCTGCACCCGGGCCTGAACCCAAATCCATTGCCAAATTCTTCAGTCACATGTGCCAATTAATTACATTTTTTTCTTTGTATAAGATTGAGTTGGGTTTCTGACTCGAAGAACCAAAGAGTCCTAATGGTGAGGGTGTTTTTTCCAGTTCCAGAAGGAATACACATGCACAGAAGACAGACGGAAAATGAAAATGATTCCTAATCCCACCACCCAGACACAGTGTTAAATACAATGGGGTAAAGTCCCTTTAGACTTGTTTCTTTCTGTACGTATATACGTACATATTTATTTAGATGAGGTCACACTCTAATGCTGGCCGGTGTTTTTTACTCTTTATTGAAGTAGAACATATATCCAGAAGGGGCACACATCACAGGGATACAGCTTCATCAGTTTCACAAAGTGAACACGTCTGTGTCACCAGCGTCCAGATCAAGGAACAGTGTCAGCCAAGGACCTTCAGATCTTTTCTGGTTCATCCTGCAATCGCAGAGAGAGCTGCCCTCCTAGAATAAGCCTCCTTACTTCTTGATGAGCAACCAATTTGTCTCCAATTTTTTGCTATTGAAAATAAAGCTACAGGGACACCCCCCGTATACACATCATTTTGCACATGGGCACTTATATCCTAGGATAAATTTCTAATAATAGTAACTAACATTTCTCAAGCCCTTTCTACCAGGCACTGCGTTAAATGCTTTTTATGGATTAGCTCACTGGAGCCTCTCAACAATTAACTGAAACAGGGACTCTTATTGTCCCCATTTTACAGAAGTGGGTCTGTGGGGTCAAAGGACAGGCACATTTTGCATCTTGATTCACATTTCTAGCTGCCCCACACCCGATGGTACCAATTAATTCTCCCTCCAGCAGCGCAAAGGGTCGATTTCCCTCCACACTTGCCAAAGCTGGATATATCCATTATTTTAATTGTAGTCATGACCAAACTGATATGTGAAAAATTATAGCTCATTACAGTATTTGCTCATTTCTTTCATTTTTTTGGTGAGATTGAACATCTTGTGTCACACTAATTAGCCATCTATATTTCTTTTCTAAATTGTCTCTTCATGTCTTTTGCCTATTTTTCTTTCTTCTGTGAGGGTACTGGATTTATTTTTGCATTTAGATGTATTCACCTTTTGCCTTTCATATATATTGCACATGTTTTCCAGTTTTGTTTCTTTCCCAATCTAAAGGTGATTTTTGTGACATAAAAGAGTTTGTGGGGTTTTTGTGTTTTTCTGCATTTGTGTGATGTCATGGTCATCAATCCTTTTCTTGAAGACTCCCCATTTGTGAAATGGGAAGGGGATGGACCAAATCTGTGATGTTTTAAATGTGATCCACATGAGACTCTTCGGGGACCCCTTGGGGAGGTGGGACCTGCAAAGGCATCAGAGCTGTCTCCTTCCCGGGTTCCTGTCCCACTCGTGGTTCGACTAGATGCCTTGGGTGTTGGTTAAGGTACCTGTCCTTTGAGAGTGAAGCTCATCTGCTTTGTCTGCCAACCAGCCCGGCTGATCTGTCCACCTGCTCTCGGGGTCTCAGAGATGGGCACCTCCCCTCTTTCACAGTCTCTGAGGAATCTCCTAGGTTTTCTCCATCACCCTGCCCTCCAAGTTCTCATCTGACCTGGTCAGTGATGGGTCACGTCACCATCCTGCCCACCACGTCCTGTCTAGTCCCTGCCCAGACGGGAGCCCTGCTGCTTCTCTTGACCACCCCTCTCCACCAGCACCAGTGACACAGCTCTTTGTGCACATCAGCCTGGATGGGTTTTAGGGTGATGGCGGGGGTTATGTCACAGGACCACCTGGCACACAACCCCACACCAGGCATTCCTGCCCTTTCTCCCCACCCTCCAGTCTTCCACCCGACCTTGCTCCTCTGTCCACACTGGACACCTCTCCCCCCTTTTCTGGACTCCTTCTCCTAGGACTCTCCCTAGAAGCCTCATTTTTACAGGTTTATTAGGCAAAGTGTATTTGGCCCTCCTTCCATCTTTTGCCTTGGGGTATACTTATGCGCGTGTGGGAGCCATTGAACTAGATCCCAGTTTTCCAAGTGTGGCCCCAGGGGTCCCCAAGATCCTTCCAAGGGTTTCACAGGTTAAAATTATTTTTATAATAATACTGTAGTGAGTTGAATGGTGGTCCCCAAAAAGATACACCCATGTCCCAATCCCCAGCAACTGTGAACGTAACCTTATTTGGAAAAAGGGTCTTTGCAGATGTAATTAAGTTAAGAATCTTGAGATAAGGAGATGAGCCTGGATCATCTGCTGGGCCCCGTATCCAGTGACAAGTGTCCTTACAAGATAGACACACAGGAGCAGGCGATGCGAAGATGGAGGCAGAGACTGAAGTGGCACAGACACACGCTTAGGAGCAAGACGGCCACCAGAAGCTGGACAGATTGTACCCTAGAGTCTCCGGAGGAGGCATGACCCTGCCGACACGTCGATGTCGGCCGCTGCCCCAGAACCGTGAGAGAACGCATTTCTGTTGTTGCATGTCACCAAGCGTGTGGCCATCCATTACAGCAGCCGCAGAAACTAATACCAATAACAAGACGCCGTTTGCCTTCTTCGTGCTCGTGCTCTCGCGAGTGTAACGGGGAGGGTTCCAGAGGCCGCAGGACACGTGATGTTGGAACAAATTGAATGCAGAAGGAGAGAGGAGAATCCAGCTGTCTTCCATTAAGTCAGACATTAGGAGATTTGCAAAAATGAAAAACCATGCCACTCTTCTTACCAGATCTTTTCTGCTTTAGAAAATCTAGTTCTTTTCTATTTTAAAATAATGTTACTTGTGTTAACATAAGATAGGACTTTTAATAAATTAACAAATATTTTTAAATTCTCAGTTTTAATTTCTAATATAGTAAATATTGATGGTGGTACCCCACATCAACAAAAGTTCTTTGGGGTCCTCAATAAATTTAAGAGTGTTGTCCCGAGATTAAAGCACTCGATAATTATCTTCACTAGATAATGTCTCCCTCACCTTCCCACGCCGACTCGCTGCTCCCACCCCTGCAAAGAGTGCAAAGACAGGCTGCGTTTCCCTGCAGCTGACAGAAGACCCAACTCAAAGTGGCTTAAACAACAAAAGAAAGGTACCATCTCACAAAACAATGAGTCTAGAAGTTGGGCCTTCTGGGTTTGGTCAGTTCATTGGTTCGGCTGCACCATCACTCCTAACCACCATATTTCTGCTTCTTCTGCTGAGCTGCTCCTTCTCCTCATGGTTACAGAATGGCTACAGCTGTGCCAAGCATCACGTCCTCACACAATAATATCCAAAGCTGGAAAAAGGAAACCTCCTTACTTCAAGCCTCATTTTAGAAGCCAAGGAGGGCCCCTCCCCAGACTTCTCGTCATACCTCATTGGCCAGAATTGCATCACAGGCCCCTCTCCGCCCAGGAGAAAGGCATGACTGTGGTTGGCTTAGTCTGATCAAGTCTGACCTCCTTGACTCAGAGAATGGCCGGTCTCCCCTGAAGACATGGCCATCTGACTGGGGTTTAATGCAAGAAAGGGGAGTTGGGCTGCGCGAGGTGATCATGGTGCCTGCCGTTACAGTGTGAGGAGGCAGAGTCTGTGGAAGCGGGCAGCCGCATCTCACACCTGCCTGGCTCTCCTCTCATCACGGATTTAGGCTCAATGTGAGTCCAGCTGAGCCCCTGCCCCCACTCCTGCCCCTGAGCCACCTCAGCCCCAGGAGCCCCAGACCCGTGGTGCCCCAGTGCCTCTCACAGCCAGTCCCCCACTCCCTCAGCACAGGGGCCAGCCCCCCGCTCCTGCCCCTTCCTCCTAGGACAGTTCGTATCAGGGGCCTTGTGCACCTTCCAGGCCCCAGTCTTGTTTGGAGGCCCATCTTGTCCACTTTAACAGGTTTTAAAAACTTTGAATGTCAGGAAGACGGTCCTCCCAGGAAAACCCAGAGTGTTTTACAAAAGTTCCCATGCTTTTCACATTAACCTTCAAGCTCTGCATAGTCTCTCTAAAAGACTACAAAGTTCTCCTCACCAGCCTATAACACACACACACACACAGGGGTTAGCAATGACTCAAATTCTGGAATCTTTGCTTTGCAATTTACCTGCTGTGCAACCTTGGGCATGTAGCTTACCCACTCTGAGCCTGTGTTTCCTTATTTCTAAGAAGAGGGTAATGATACCTATGTCCTAGGATTGCTGAGGATTAAACGAGATGATGCGTGGAAAGTCAGTCATCAAGACTCAGAAATTGTCAGTTGTCCTGTTATTGTTGCATCTCCACATTTGCCCAGTGTTTCAAAGCCCAGAGAGTGCCTGAACTCCATTTCATCATGTGAGATTCACAGCACCCTAGGAAGTCAGAGGGCAAGGCTTATGCCCGTGTTACAGGTGAGGCAACTAAGGGCCAAAGAGGTCAAGTGGTTGGGCCAAGGTCACACAGGCAACCAAGCACCTCAAAACCAATTCTGGTGCCAGGCTCTCAGACTCCAAGCCCAGGGCCCCCCAGGTTCACGCTGTCCCCCCGACCTCCATCTGCGGGACCCGGATTGCTCAGCTACCACAGGCCTGCTGAGTTTCGGAGGACTCAGATCTGGGCCCTTGGTCTTCACGTGGCCTGGAGTAGCAAGCACAGCTGCAGACACCCAGGAGAGGGGAGGAGGGAGGCCTCTTCCAGTCCACACCCCATGAAGGGAAAGAAGCTTCTTAAAGGAGCCAAGTGAGGAGAGACCTTCCGGGAATGCAAACCCAGAATATAGAAATTAAAAAGACAGGCGCATTTGACTACATAAAACTGTGAATCTTTTGTAAGGCAAAAAATACCATAGGCAAAGTTAATAGACAATAAATTCAGAAAAAATATTTGTGATGCAGAGAACAAAGGGTTACTATCTATAATGCACCAAGAGCTCTTACAAGCTGAAGAGAAAAGGGCAAACAACCCAAAAGAAATTATGGCAGAGAACAAGAATAGGGAATTCACAAAAGAATGAAGCCGAGTGGCCATAAACAAGTGAAAAGATGCTCACACTTGTTAGTGGTCAGGGAAATGCAAATTAAACTGACAATGAGATATCACAGAGAGAAGTCTAAAAGAACAACAACACAATTGCTGGCAGGGATTTAGGGAAAAGCTATGGTCATCTGTTGTTGCTGAAAATGTAAATCATTACAGTTTTTTTGAGCAGGAATCCGGCAACAACAATTAAAAATTCAGGAGCTACGTTAAAATTTTACATTTAAAAAGATATATCTATTTCCTTTGACCCAGCAATCCTAACCCTGGAAATCTATCTGATGGAAATTAAACTATCATATCCCGAGGACAAATGACAAAAGATGTTTATTGAATTATTATTCATGATGGCAAAAAAAAAAAAGCCTCAAAAAGAAGCATGGCAGAGACGCACAGAGAGAAGACCATGTTTCCCAGCCTCCCTCAGTGTGGTTGGGACCATGGGACTGGGTTCTGGCTAAGGGACAGGGGAAGAAGTGATGTGTGGCCATAAAGCTCACTGCATGGTCCCCCTTCTCTGTCTTCCCCTTCTGCGGTGACTGCTGAGACCCCATGATGGAGATGGAAGGAACTCCATCCCTGAGTCACCGCGTGGGGGACACCAGCCAGGGGCTGCCCAACCATACCGCGCTGGGACGGGATGGAGAAATGAGCTCTTGTTGTGTTAAGATGCCGCAATTTCAGGGCTTCCTTGTGGCATGGCATAGCCTAGCTCACTTCGACTAAAATGCAGGCTGAGTATCCATCAGTGGGACATGACCGACCGAGTGACAGCACGGCACCCCTACCTAAGCTACTACTCAGCCTGGACAAAGAATAAATTAGAGCTAGACCACGGGGTTTCCACAGTGTAGGAGGAGAAAAGCGAAGTGCAGAGAAGCATACGTAACATCTGATTTGGGTAATGTAAACAATGATCGAGAAGACCCTGTAACAGTGTGTGTGCACCCTGTACATGCGTGGGTGTGACGTGTGTATGTATGGTCATGTGAGAACGGATAGAAACGTGGAAGGATACCACGAGCTTGCAAGCATGGTGGGGAGGGGAGGGAGAAAAGAAGTGGGGAAGGCCATACATGAAGTGGAAGAAGCAGCTCAACAACAGTTTACAGTCCATTTTTGCATTTATGAATGCGCAGATGTAAACATAAAAATGTTTTCCTACTGGAGATAAAACCTATCCTCCTAGTGCAAGAGAGAAGCGGCGCTCACACAGCTGGCGGATGCAGAGGGAGGGGCTGGAAGCGCCAGGAGAGGATGCGGAAGATCCAGTCCTGGCCCCAAACCCGATCAGATCTTTCCGTGTGGCTGAGTGTGGTCAGGAAGTCTCCCCACTGAGATGCGGCTAAAAACAAGGAGAAAGGAAGGCCACCAGGCTCTAGTGACCATCCCGGTGTGGGGCTGCCTCTCAGTCTTCCGCGAGAATGGGGGAGCCTCAGTCAGCAGCTCGAGAGCTGAGCCAGCTTGTGGGGGAGGGTCTGCTGGAACAGGAAGGACCCTTAGGAGTCATCAGGGTCACAGGTCACAAACCAGGAGTCCAGCGGCCAAACCCAATCCCCAGGCAGATTTTGTTTGGCTTGCAAAGTGACATCAAAAAAATTCAAATTGATTTAAAAAGTTCACAGTTCAAATTGAATATATTCAAATTGGCAGGTTTTACACACACACACTCCAAATTGAGTATCTCCAGCTTTTAGCGGGAAAAAAATCAGATTACCTGGCCACACTGTGCCCACATTCCTGAGCGGCAGCAGTAGGCTGGAGCTGGGGAGCGGCCACCCCTTAGACGAGGTGTGTGTTCTTCAGTTTGCTACAGTCTCCACCCCTCCCTCGTGCTGCACCAAGCTACTTCACCCACCTATGTCACCTGACCAGCCCCGAAGTCACGCTTGTGGGGGAGGCCCCTCACCCCCACCAGCCCCTTGCCCACCCCTCTGTCTGAACAAAGTGAAGATGGAACTCCGGGGGCTTTGCCACAAAACAGACAAGCCAGGACTCCAGCTCTGCCCCAGCGTTTGCGCTCCCCGGGCACTGCGTCATCTCCACTAAGTGGGAACCACATTGTGTCAGAATTTCCGTACGGTTCTGAGTTAGTGTTGGCCAAACACACAATTGTGTGTGAGATCTGGAAGGCGGAGGTGAAGCAGCAGCCGTGTTTTCACGCCCTGAAGGTCAGCGCCGGTCCGGCCCGCGGCCGCTGACACACGCTGTCACTGATCTGCTGCTCCGCCTGCGGCACTGGCCTCTGCAGCTCCTCCCGGATGCCCGTCAACGCCTCCCGGTCCTGGCCGTGTGCACGCAGCTCCGTGGCGAGGCGCGCCCGCTTCTCCCGAGATCACCCGCAGCATCCAGGCGGGAGAAGGTGGGAGAAGACGCTGCTTCCAGTTTGTCCTTGCTCTCTTCCAGCTCCCCCTCCCGAGGCTCACTTAGAGCAGCTTCGGGCTCCATCCCAGATGCAGAGGCGACAGCCGGCACGGTCACACAGTCTGAGGCCCCTATAAGGCCACTTTGCTGTATCACTTGGAGAGCCTCTGTCGCCCTCATCACACCTGACAGACGCATCTGTGTGATCTCGGGCAACTTACTTAGCCTCTCTGAGTGTTACTTCCCTCATCTTAAAATGCTGGTGATAACAGCATGATGAATGCCAGCGATAACACCATACCCTCACACGGCTGTCGTGAGGACAACTAGCGCATGTGACGTGTGTGCCAGAGTGCCCGGCACGCAGCAGAGGCCCAGTAAGTGCATCTGTTATGGCTGCAGTGTTTTCACATGGGAGCTCTGCGTTTATCTGTGTAACCCTGGGAAAGAAACACACTAACTGAAGGGACCTAGTTTGATCCTTTGTCATCTAAATTACCACCACCTCTTCCTCATTCTCTAGTATTTAACCCCCTAAACGTACGTGTGCGTGCGCGCATGTAAAATGGGAAATTTGAAAATTCTAAAACAGTTCTTTCATTTAAATTTCATACAGACAATCTCTCTTAGATGAGATCCGAGGGGGTGAAATGGAGATTGGCACATGGGGGACTGCCAGAAACCCTCCCTGGACCCCCTCTGAGGGTGACAGGATCCATCGGGCCGAGGGAGAGGTTGGCTGCAAAGCGGCTAGAACAGAGGCCTCTGCCCACCCCGCCGGGCACTCGGCCCTTCAGGGTGGTCCCAAACCGAGGCAAGTCTGGCCTTGGTACCACACCCGGGCCACTCATGTGGACCGCCCCCAGGGAGGCGGCACACACATGGGCAAGGCGGTTCCCACCTGGCGGACAGCGTCCCTGGGAGGGGCTCCCGGAGCCATCGGCCGCCCGCGCCCCAGGGCGGAGGGACGGGGCCACTGGCCTGCGGGGCAGGCTGGGCAGCACAGCTCGGCGGCCGCTACACCCCTGCTGCCTACCCACGAGCGAACAGGACCAAGAGCTGGCTTCTTATCAGGCCAGAGTCACTCAACGTCACCTGTCTGTCTCGTTCACTCTGTGTCCCACGGCCCGGCAAGGAGGCCCCTTGAGAGCTGTGCCTGAGCGGGAGATTCTGGGCCGTGGGGGGCAGCGGAGAGGCGGGTCCGCTGTGAAATGTGTGAATCTGGCACTGACGTGGGGTCCCGAGTCGCCCAGCTGAGGCCCTACCCTCAAGGGTCACAAACCGTGCGGGAGACAGCCACACCTGAGCCCCTGATCTGGGCAGCCCCCCACACGCGCCCGGCAGAGGGTCAGGCGGCCAGAGGGCACGGGTGCAGCTTCATTTGCTGCTGTATCCTCTGTGCCTGGCACAGGGCCTGGGACAGAGGAGGTGCCCAACACGTATCTGTGGAATTAATGGAAGAATCGCTGATGCCAACCCAAGCTGCGGGTAGGCCTCCCCTCTGCGCAAGACACTACAGAGGGAGACACACCTGGTGCCACCAGTACCTTCTCCGCCGGACCTGGGGCCACCTCTGCTCGTCCTGGCTCCACCCTTTGGCCCATATTTCCCGCAGTCCAGGATTGTGCTCCTTCTCTCCCTCCTGTCAGGGTGAGTTCTGCTTCCTGCAGGAAGTCTTCCCTGACTGCGCGACCCCACGCGGACACCCCCGCACACTCTTCCCCAAAGAGCAACTGTGAGCCTTGGAGGCCGGGACGGAACAAGCGGGAGGAAAGGCTCGGAGTGTCAGCTCCTCTCTTCCCACCTCCCTCTCAACGGGCGGCCACCCTCCTCCACGTCGCCCCAGGCCAGGGACGGTGTTGTGCTCTGATCAGGGAGTCTAGCCAGCCACGGTGAGCTCGGTCCTCTTCCGCTCGGGATCCGCACGTGATGTGCTTCTGGCCAGTGAGGTGAAGTTTCCTCACTGATGAAATGAGATGTGCAGGAAGAGGCAGCCCCCTTCCCGGGCCAGATATGTTCACATTTGGATGGGACCCAGGCGCTGCGGCCGTCACCTGGTGCCAGGGAACGCGGCCGGCCCGTGCGCACAGAGAGCTGGACTCTGAGATATTGACGCTACGGCAGCGGACGGCGCTCCGCTCTGCTAGACCCCTCGGGCGCCTGTCACCTTTGCGGGCCGCTGTCCCCACTTCTGGCTTCTGCGTGCTTTGCTTCCAGTGGCCTGCACCTGCCGCTTCCTTCCCAGGGCGGCCTTCGGGCCCCTCCAGTCATTTGCTTGCAAAGGAAGAGAGCCGCAATCCGTGTTTACGGACTATGCAGAGGAGCTTGCTCTGCCCTGCTGGACGTGGCCAAAGAAGCTGTGGACTCTCCTGTCACAGGCAGTCATCTTACAGCCATGTGGCTTTGAGGGTGGCAGGGTAGAAAGGCAGAAAGAATGATATCAGTGGGCTGCTGATTATCTCGGCCAGACCCACCCCACCTCTAGGCTCCTGGATGGTGAAGTAATGAAGCCCTTGGCTCCTTAAACAGCTTGACGTGGGATGTCTGTGCTGGGCAGCCAGAAGCTTTCTAAGTTATCTAAAGGTCACGCTCTTGTTAGTGTGACCAACACACACACAACTCTGTGCATGTGCACACTCAGGAATGTGCAGACAACTGCAAGATCAATTTTCAAAACCCCAACAGCTTTCCTACACACCAGCAAAACTAATCCGAAGTAAAATGGTGCAGCCACTACAGAAAACAGTATGGCAGGTCCTCAAAAAATTAAACACAGAATTACCATATGACCCAGCGATTTCACCTCTGGGTATATACCCCAAACAGATACTTGCACACTTCACAGCACATTATTCACAGAAGTCAATAGGTGGAAACGATCCAAATGTCCATCAATGCATGAATGGATAAGCAAAGTGTGGTATATACATAAAATAGAATGATTCAGCCTTAAAAAGGAATGAGACACTGACACAAGCTACAACATGGATGAATCTTGCAGTATTACGCTAAGGGAAATCAGCCAGTCACAAAAAGAAAACTATTGCCTGACTCCACTTATCTGAGACACACAGAGCAGGTAAATTTATAAAGACAGAAGACAGAACGGTGGCTCCCAGGACCCGGGGGAGAAGGGGATGGGACAGTGTTTAGTGGGGACAGAGTTTCAGTTTGGGAAGATGAAAACGTTCTGGAGATGGACGGTGGTGAAGGTCGCACAACAAGTGAATGTACTTAACACCACTGAACTGTATGCTTTATAATGGTTAAAATGGTAAATTTTGTTATATATATTTTACTACAATAAAAAACTTATTTGAAAGCATAAGAGAAAAAAGTCCCTTCACAATAACAACACACAAGGCGCCTTGGGACAAACCCGACCAGAAGTTCACGGGACTCTGGAGAAAAGTGTAAGACTTTACCGCGGAGATGAACAAGTTGATCCAAACAAGTGCAGCTATACCATGTTCATGGAGGGAAAGAACCAGTGTCGTAAAGAGGGCAAATCTTCCCAAATTAATCTATAACACAATGCAATTCCAACCACGTCCCCAACAGCATTTTCCATTGAACTTGATAAGCTGATTCTAAAAGTCCCACAGAGGACTGTAACACCAGAACAGCATACACTCAGAAAAGTGCACAAAGTAGAAGTGTACAGCGCAAAGAATGTTTACAAGTGAGCATACCCAGACAACCAAGACCCAGATCAAGAATCCCCCCAGACCCCCAGCAGTCACTGCCCCTTACAGTAACCACCCTCCTGGCCTCTATCTCAATTGACTAGCTTTGCCTGTTTTTGAACTTTCTATACACAAATCCTCCCACGTGTGCTCTTTTGTATCTGGTTTCCTTCACTTGACATCACGATTGTGCAAATCCATGTTGCTGCCTGAGCCGTCGATCGTTTATTCTCATTTCTGTGTGATACCCCAGTATATAACTCTCCCAGCACGCATTTGTCCATTCTACTGTTCACAGGTATTTGGCTAGTTTCCAGCTTGGAGATATTTAGACAGCGTACTAGTGCTTGTCTTTTGATCCACATTTGTGCACAAATTTGTTGGGCATATTCTTAAGAGTGAACCCTCTTAAAAGAACAGAGGATGTGGGGCCGGCCCGGTGGTGTAGTGGCTAAGTTCACGCGCTCCGCTCCAGCAGCCCGGAGTTCACAGGTTCTCTGGGAGGGGACAGACGCACCACCTGTCAGCCATGCTGTGGCAGTGTCCCACATAAAGTAGAGGAAGATGGGCACAGATGTTAGCCCAGGGCCAGTCTTCCTTAGCAAAAAGAGGAGGATTGGCAATGGATGTTAGCTCGGGGCCAATCTTCCTCACCAAAAAAAAAAAAAAAGCACAGAGGACGTTTGTGTGTGGAGTGGG
Organism: Tapirus indicus; assembly: GCA_031878705.1. NCBI lineage: Eukaryota > Metazoa > Chordata > Mammalia > Perissodactyla > Tapiridae > Tapirus > Tapirus indicus. The sequence goes on from CM062927.1 coordinate 33,209,106, forward strand.
AATGGGGCAGTCCTGCCTACCGGAGATCAAAGTAAATTATGAAGCTACAGTAATTAAAAGGCCCACATATCAACACATCCCCAAATCTATACACACATGAGCATACACTGGCACACGCACAGCACTCACGCACACACATCCATCCACACACAGGCGTGCACTCCGGCCCCACGTCCTCCACCAGTCAGCACAGACAACTCACGGCCGACTTCCCAGACCAGATAACTGAGTGTCGCGGTGCCTTTCAAGTGGTATCAGAGCACAGGCCTGCAAGCATCCAGGAGACGGCTGATGCAGAAGGGGAAGAGCAGAGAGCCCCCCACCCGCCCACTGGCTTTAAAGGGAGAACAAAGTGAGGGGATCAGAGGGTGCAAGGTGATGGCAGAGAGGCCGAAGCCATTCATCACTGCCAGACGTGGAGGGTCAGGCCGCAGGGCACGCTGCGAGCGCCAGCGGGGGCACCTGGACCCCAGGCACGGCAAAAAGTGACTTGTCCAGGCAGGGAGGGTCCAAGGAAGAGCTGCCAGGACCCTCCTAACAAAATGACAATGTGCTTTCTTTTTTGTCCTGGCCAGAAGGGGCTGGGGGCCAGGGCGGAGGCAGCGACAGCTTGATAAAGGACTGTCAGTCAAAGCTCTAAAAATACCCTCCCACTGCCCGCAGGCTCACTCCCGCGCCGCCCTCGGGCTTCCTGCCGCCTCAACGGTCCCTGGTGACACACAAGGACAAATGTTTGCCCAGAGAGGCCTGGCGTCAGGCAGCACACATGCTCCCCTGTGACATCTGCCCTGTCCTCCACCCCCACCCCTCCAGGCCCCTCTGACAGGCACACCCCAGGGCCAGGAACTGGACCCTGAGGATGCCAGGGTGAAGGCCCACCTCCTTCCTGGCTTCCTCCATCCTCTGCGACAGCACGGACACCAGCCACTGCTTCTTGAGGTGGCTCCTGACCCCAGAGAGAGCCACATTTCACAGAGCATCCAATCTGAGGGAGGTGACCCATTACAGACCATAGGGACTCCCAGTAAGATGGGGGAGGCACCACAGGCGTCCAGCAAGCGCCTGGTCTGGGACCGAGAACCATCTTTGCTTCTGCCAAATTTCCAGTTTGGCAGGGGAGGCCCAACGCCCGTCCTTGGGAAGACCCCAGTCTGTTGGGGAAGCATAGCCACCGCCCCAGAAGCACTTCTGTCCGACGGAGAAGGCTCAGCTCTTGCCTCGAGGACCTCCCAGTCTGATGAGGGAGGTACAGCTTCCCAAAGACAGGTTGCCACACAGTGACAACAGCAGACTTTCAGCCAAAGTGTCCTTACAGTCCAGTGCTCCTCCATCTTTAATGTGTTTCCAGTTCACTGGGGATCTTTTAAAAATACAGATTTCATTCTGCAGGTCTGGGGAGGGGATGAGCTTCTGCATTTCTAACAAGATCCCAGGAGATGCCAGGGCTGCTCGCGCCTGAGTGTGTGAGGCTGCAGATAACGAGGTTCTATTGGTGGTTCTGCTGATGGAAGGAGCCCTGAGCTGGCGCTGCCTGGGAGGCTCCTTGGAGGAGGTGAGGCAGACTCTGATGGGCACAGGGAGGTGTCTGGAGCCAAGTGGCCGTAGGTCCAGATCCTGGCTCCGGCATTTACCAGCTGCCAGCCTTTAAGAGAGGACGGCCATGCCCGCCCACCTCGCAGGGTGGTGGGAGCCGGTGGAGCACTAGCACGCATCTGGCAGGTAGTAGGGGCTCAAGGGGTGCCAGCTACGGCTTTTATAATCAACTGGAACCACTGCGCCCAGGGCTGGGAGGGCAAGCCCAGACAGAGCTGGAGATGGGCTGCTCCGAAAGGCAGGGGTGCAGGAGGCCCTAGAGGTGGTGGGCGAGTCCTTGGCCTCTCTGAGCCTCAGTTTCCTCACCTGTAAAATGGGGATCATAGCACTGTCTCTCAGACACGGAGAGGTCAGGGGACCGTACGCGCGCAGCTGCGGAGCACCGCGCCAGGCACCCAGTAGGCGCTCAATAAAGCGCTCTCCCGGGGGTGGGGGTGGGGACCGCGGTGCAAGGGGCCCCCCCGCTGGCCCGGGCCAGGCTGGGCTCAGGAAGCCACCCCACCCCCCAGGCTGCCTTTGAGCCCAGCGCTGCGCTTTGAAGTCCCAGATGGGCCCGGAGGAAAGAGGATCCCCGCGCCCAGCCCCCAGCCCGCACCTGGATAAACACGCGCCGCCAGCCCCGCCGCCAGCCCCGGACCCACGGCCCGGCGGCGGGGACGGCCAGGCGGCCGAGCGGCCGGCAGCGGCTCACTTCAAAGCGCCATCGGCCGCCGGCGGGAGGGGCCCTAATCAGGCCCGGCTGCCCGCCCGCCCCGCGCCATCTGCTCCGCGTTAGAGGGTCCGCGCCCAGGGGCGGGGGCGGCGGCCCGAGCGGCGCAGGCCCGGGCTGTCCGGCCCCGCAGTCCTCGCCCCGCTAGTGCCTGACCTCACCACTCCATTCATTCATTCATTCATTCATCAAGTCAGCAAACAGTCATTGCGTGCCTGGTAAGAGCTAGGCAGGGGAAATCCAGCTCATTCCTTCATTTAACAAGTATTTCTTGAACTCCCACTATGTACTAACAGACCCTGGGGACACCATTCATTCATTCATTCATTCATTCATCCGTCCATCCAATAAACAACTGTTGAGTGTCTACTGTGTGCTCCATGTTGTCCCCAGGTGCATCCCCCTCCAGCCTCTCTCCCCAGCCGCACCCAAGCCCTTCACGAGCTCCTCCTGGCTCGCTGGCTCTCACCTCCGTGCTTTAGCCCGTGTTCTCTCTGCCTGGAAAGCCCTCTTCTGCTCTGGACAAACTCCTACTCGTCCTGCAAGAGCTCAATTCAAAAGTTTCCTCCTTTGTGAAGCCTTCCTCACCTCTTGTGGTCCCCATCCTAAGCTCCCACAGTGCCTCCCACCTGCTAGAGAACACATGGCCTTGAATGACAGTGATTTATTCCTGTGCAGGGTCTGTCTGCCCCCCACAGACTGACAGCTCCAACCTGGGTCCTTCCAGGCACCAGCTATGTGGCTCTGTAAACTCTCTGTGCCTCCATTTTCTCCCCTAGAATCAAGAAAGGAGAAGATCCCCCTTGCAGGGTTGTGGGACATAAGGCAGGGCAAACACAAGGTCAGGTGGGGCAAGAGCCTGGGAAAAGGCAGCAGTGGTGGCCTGATTCACTCTGCAGCCCTCTGGCTCAGTCCATGCTCCCTCCTCCAGGAAGCCCTCCTGAGAACAGGCTTCCTCTCCCTCTGCTGAGTTCCTGCCAGTCTGACTCAGCCCACTGGCCACAGGCATCCAGTTGCTCCCAGCTGCTTGGGGCCTGCCAGGCCAGTCTCCTGGGCCCCCTGCTCCAGAGTGCAGGGAGCTGGCCCTGGCTCTCTCTTTTCTCCCCCTGCAGTGCCTGGCACGTTACTTAGCACATCGCACACCCTGGACCCAGCAGACGAGGGTTGCTCTCAGGCCTGTGCTCTGCCCAGTGGGGAGCTGGGGCTAGGCAGGCCGCTCAGGTCCTGGGCTGTAGCCCCCAGGGGTGCAAGGAGGTGCCTGAGAACAGGCAGGGGGGTCGGGGTACAAGCTGCCTGCCCGCGCCAGCCTGTGGGCTGCTGAGAGCCCAGTGCTGAGGACAACGGGGCCTTTGGCTCTGCGAGCCCCTGAGGACTTCTGGGAACCCCGGGGAGCACTAAAGAGGCGGCCCCAGGGGCTGAGGCTGGGACGCCTGTCCAGGAGGCTAGCAGTAGGCCAGGGTCATTGGGGAGTCTGAAGGGGGCTGGTTACCCAGAATCACTGCCAGACAGACAGACAGACAGACAGGAAAGGCACTGGACTGCTGGGGTCGTGACCCTTTTCCGGCTCTCAGGTCTTCTCTTCCTTCTCTTGGTCCCCTGCTTCCTGCCAGCTCACAGTCTCTGTCCCTGAAGCAGCCTCTGTGTCTCTCTCGGCCCACAGGTCACCTGCAGAGCAGTGGGAAAGAACTTGGAAAATATGGTGCTTGGAAAAGCCCTAAGCGCAGAGCCTGCAGACGATAAATCTGCTGGGGGGGAGGGTGATTTTTTTAAGCCACAGACTTGTGACAAAAAAACCTGGGTTCAAGTCCTGAGTCAGCCACTCACTAGCCAGGGGAGATGGAGGGGTCCCCGAGACGATGGGGAAGGGATCAGGAAGGCAGCAGCCAGTCCTCCTGGCGGTCCCTCACGGCGGAGGGCAGGGCTTCCCACCACACTCTCCAAGCACATGTTGCCTTCTCCCTCCCGGGTGACAGCCCCACTTTGGTGAGTTGCTTCCCATGCAAGACGGAGCAGAGTCTCATGCTGGGCCTTCTCCTGCCCAGTGGGCTTCCTGCGGGTGCATCCCCAGGAGCAGACCTCAAGGGGAGGATCAGGCACACATGACGTGTGCAGAAAGCAGGGCCGGGGGAGACTGGCGAGGGAGTGGGGGAAGCAGGGTGGGGAAGAGCAGGACCAAGCAAGGTGTGATGGATCTCAGGCGAGGCCCTGCAGAGGGCAGCTTCCACCCAATCCCGCAGGGGGCTCCAGCGGGCAAGTTACACCAGGAGTTGTCCCAACCAGGGCAAGGGAGCGTTCATATGCCTGCATGAGTCAGGGACTCTCTGCAGTGTGGACAAAGAGAGTTGCAATCCCCTAGGAGTCCTCCAAAGAAGAGCCCAGGGTGCTGGCCCTTGATAGCACACAGAAGTGGGGCTGGGCACTCAGAAATGATCAAAAGTGACCTCGGGGATCCAGGCCGAGGACTGATGTCCACCAGTTGAAGATCTTCTTTGGCCCTGCCCCTTTAAACACTGTTCTCAGAAAGGGGCCTCCAGGGGCAGCTCCAGGGCATGGCAGGCTTGAAGAGTTCCCAGGATGCTCAGCGCAGGTCCAGAAGGTCTGATGGACCCAGGGCTGGTGGTCAGGGCACCTGGTGCTGTCGAGCAGGGGCCCTTGGCACGCGTGGCCAGAGATGGTTCACAAACTTATGATTTGACCACATTACTGCCCAATTGAAAGAGGCTCTCTCTTAAAGTCAGGATAGGCCAGGGCTTGAGAGCCCACGAGTGCTCCCAAATCTGGCACCACCATTTACCGGCTGTGTGTCCTTGGGCAAGTTATTTCACCTCCCTGAGCCCCAGCTTCCTCAGCAGTAGAATGGGGATAATTATAACAATTATTGAGCACTTACAATGAGCCAGACACTGTGCCGAGCCGGTGTAGACTACTGGGCTTCCCAGGTCCTGTACAGGCTTACCAACCAACCACCTATCTTGAATTCCATTCATGATCACGATTTTAAAAACTACTTCTAACAACCCTCATGCTAATTAGCAAATTCTTGATGTTGATTTTGATAACAATATTTGAAGGTGTGGAGTCCTGATGAGGACCCTTCACATATTACTTAACCAACCCTTGGCAGGGGCACCGTGTACAGATGCACAGGTTGTACACTGCACAACTCCAGGAGGTACCATGACAAAACCACAGTATGAATGGCACCCCCTGGAGTTTTGCAGTGCTCAGCCTGCTCCCTGAAGCCAGCAGTGTGGATTCCCGATTTAGGAAGTTCTGGTACTCAGCTCCACCTCTGGAGGTAGAGTTATCTGGTGTACACATATTCGTCACATGATTAGTGGTGGAGCATTACAAGGTAACCACACAGGCAGTAAAGCGAGCACTTGGCCCATGCCTGGCGCACACCAGACTCAGTAAGAGTACTGTTATTGGGGTCTGGCCTCCAGCATTCTTCTGCCCGAGCACCAGCACGAGAGTGGACTCCGGCTTTCAGAGTCCCCGCTCCAGCTTTGGAGACCCTTCTAGGAGACCCCAGCAGGCGAGGAATCCCCACGCTGGCCCCCGGCTCCCGCCCACCAAGCCTCTGCTCCCACTGCGAGTGCCCCCCAGCAGCCAGTCCCTTCCCCTGGGGAGAGAAAGTGTCAGATCACGATGTCCCTTCTCCTCCCAGGGTTCAAAGCTACCGCCAGCCCCCACGTGGCCGGCTTGATTTGTTTCTTATCTTTAATTTTTTTTTTAATCGAGCAGCTCCCCTCTGGTTACTTTTTCCCAGCGTCTTAGAGCATCTTTGGAGCGGGCAACAAAAGCTTTCTTTTTGGAGCTGGCGGGGGGCCAAGGCAGAGCCACTTCAAAGGGAATGCAGACCGGCAGCGATGTCCCTGTCATTGTCCTCCCCTGCGTGTCTGCCCCCCATTGTCCTGAGGCTGCCCTGAATAGGCAGGCACAAAGGCCACCGTTCAAAGTGGGCACCACATGCGCCATCAGAAGGCTAGATCCTGCTCCCCTGCTCCCTTCATCCGCACGCACGCGGTCTCCAGCGGGGAGGGGACTGGCCTTGAAGTGGGCTTTTTTCTCCCGTCTCTCTTCTCTCTCTCTCTCTCAGTCTCTCTCTCTGTCTCTCTCTCCGTCTCTCTTTCTTTCTTCTCTCTCTCTGCCCTCCTGAGCCAAAACTTACAGTTACATTTTCAAGCAGCCTCTGACCACCAACCTTTCCTTCTTTTCCTATACAACAAGGAGGATTTCCCCAGGCTGCAGATCTGCTGTAGGACTGCTGGGGCTTTCTTGTGGGGTGGGAGACTGGGTGGGACTCTTCTCCCCTCTGAGTAGGAGAGGAAGAGGGGAAAATCCCTGCAGAGCTAAATGGGAATTTAGAAATAGATTATCCAACCTCGATTTTATAGAAGAGGAAACTGAAGCCCAGAGATGGGAAGGAACTTGTTTATCATTATCCTCATTTGAAGGAGAAGGAAACTGAGGCTCAGAAAGGTTAAGTAACTTTCTCAGAGTCACACAGCTGGTTAGTGCCAGAGCTGGGATTTGTGCCCAGCTCTGCCAGACTCAGGGACATTGATAGGCATCTATCCTGTGGTCTGGGTTCTCCTCATAGGCACACGGTGTGCAGTGTCTTGGGGGTAGCTGGGATCGGGTCCTTCGGGAAATGAGGGTGGGGGGAAATAATCACCTCTTCAAACCAAGTCAGTGAGCCTGGATCGAAGGACTTAGTGGTGTCCTCAGCCCTGAGCTCAGAAGGCCCAGGGAAGGGAGCAAGCAGGCAGACCGCCCCCCAGAAGGCTCAGGGAGCACAGGAAAGGTGGGAGATGCTTATGTGGAAGCAGCCTGGCCCCGTGACAGCGATGGAGTGCCTAGAGTCAGCCAGAACCCAGCACCTGGGTTCAAATTCCGGCTGCTGCCGAGCTGTGTGACTGGGCATTCATCTGCGTGATGGGGAGTGGGGTCCCCTGGCAGGAACAGGGCCTTAGGCGGCACGTGGCACACAGCAGATGCTCAGGAAGTGGAATAGCTGTTGTTTTCTGAAAATCAAGAAAACAGGACGGGGGACTGAGAGATCTATTTGAGGCCTGAGGATCAGCCGTGTGGGGCTGGGGGAGCAGTTAGGGGCTGCCGGACGGGGGGGCGGGAGGCGGGGGGGCAGACTCGGAGACCCGGAGCACGGGGCAGGGTAGGAGGAGGCAGGGAGGGGCAGGATGCCCGCGAGAGCGGACCCGGCGTGGGGCTGGCTTGAGGGACTATTCCAGAAAGAACCCAGCCCCACGGGAAAGATGGGACAGGGTCAAGGGGAGGCCTGCCCGGCTGCCAAGGGCACGGGGCCAGCCTCACGGGGCCTGGACACAGGGCGTGGCTCAGCCGCGTGACCGAGGGCAGGGGCAGCCCCTCTCTGAAGCTCAGCTCCCCAGCCTGGGAAATGAGGGGATGATCTAGTTGGGGGGGACTTGCTCCTGTGTTCCGGAGAAGCTGGGGTGAGGCCGAGGGAGGGCCCCCAGCTGCAGCCAGTGCAGCCCCCTGAGCCGGCGCCCATCGGGCCTCCGCTGCAGGTCGCCTTGGAGCACGGGCAAGGGGGCTTTTCAGAAACAAGCTTGACAAACCGCGGCCGAGCTGAGCGCGCAGGAATCCGCGGAGCAGCAGCTGAGGGCCAGGTTCTGAGGGAGAGGAGGAAGGGCCAGTCGCCGCCCTCCAGGAGCCCAGTCTGGTGGGCACACGTGGGGAGGAACGCAGGGAAACGGAGTGCCAGAGGCTTCCCTGGGGCTGGGAGGAGCCGGGCTGGGGACCCAAGCTTCGGGGACCCCCAGGATGCATTGAGCTGACCCCTCGCCCTCTCTCCTTCTCCCACACACGCACACAGCCTGAAACAATCCCTAAGACACCCATCAGCCCCAGCACCCCCTCACATCCACCTGCCTGTGGTGGGGACCCACAGAATGAGCTTCCTCCAGGTGCAGAGATGAAAAAGTCCATACTTGGCACAACCCAAGGTCCTTTCTCTGGAACTCCGACTGAGTTCTGCCAGCCGAAAAACCAATAACAATATTAAAACCAGCTAACATTCATCGAGCACTCACTGCATGTCTGGCACCGTACTGAACACCTTCTATCCACCAGGTCACCCCCATCAGCCCTATGCGACGCAGATAGGCGTTAGGGCCGCGTTACAGATGAGGAAACAGAGATTAAAATCCCTCTCCCTGGGTCTCAGGGAGTCACAGAGGCTGCAATTGCCCGCAGGCAGCCTTGTCACAGGCTGGCTCTGACCACTGCACGTTTGCCACTGGGCCCGGCCACTTTCCTGCAGGAGACAGGAGACTGCTCACAAATTCCTTAAGAGGTGCCCAGAAGGACATCGGGCCTCAGGATGGCTCCCCTTCCCTCTGCTCCACAGCCTCCCGATGACACGTCACTTCTGACGGGAATCCCACCTCTGTGTTTGGACCCACGGCTCTGCTCATGCTCGTTCCCCAAGATGAACCGGCCTAACGCGACCCTCCCTCTCTGTACACGACTGCGTGGAGAAACAGCCGCTTGTAAACAGAGCTGTAGCGTAGCCTGTTTAGACGCCATTGACTTTCAAATCAGCTTGCTTCTCCAGCCCGCTCAAAGAAATGGAGTCCAGATGCAAATGTGGCATAAACGACTCTATAATAAATGCTCATTCAACATTTATTCTTTCTCAAATCATCTCTTAAAGCCCTTTCATGCTAATGTCTGGGAGATGTGACATTAGAAAAATTGCTTTGACATGCTAAGGGGCTCCAAGATTAACAGAAAAAGGAAGGACAAGATAAAGCTTTCGGAAGACCTATTTCAGAGGAATTATTCCTGCCTTTGAAAGTGTTCCAAGGTTGCTGCACATTTCAGCTTGTTGGCATACATGCAAATGAAGCGCTGCAGAAGTCCTCGGCTCCGTGCCACTTGAACGAAAGCTTCCAGCCGCCGGCACAGCGACAGGGAGGGCGGCCAGCCTTCAGGACGAACCCAGGAGGGTGGAGGGGGCTTTTTTGTCCCGAAGGCAGAAGGCAGCAGGCTCCAGCCCGAGCCGCGGATGAAAATGTCAGGGTCCAGCATGGTCGGTGCGGCCAGCAACTGAAGGAGCAAACACCTGCATCTTTTATCAAACAAATTATCCAACCCGCCCGCAGCCACCGGCCCAACCACCATCCTGCCTCCCCTTGTTGCGAGAGCTTGAGCAAGTTGTCACCCCTCCCTGGGCCTCTCTTCTAAATGGAGATAACAAGAGGACCCACTTGCAGAGGATGCAATGACATGACTGCTGGAGAGTGCCGAGTGAAGTGTCTGACACTCGGTGAGTGCTCAAGAAATTGTTTGTGGTTGATGTCATTCTTATGACTCGGTCTCTGAAAGCCCTGCTGAAGGAAGGTTAGAGGCAGGAGGAAGAGGGAGGAGAAGAGCAGGGATGTCACGGATGAAGTCATCGAGTCCCGGAGAGGCTCAGGGGCTGTTCCAGGTTCACCCACCTGCAGAGATCAGTGGGGTCACAGTCAAGTCAGCTGTGTGGTCCACCTCGCAGCCCCTCCCCCAGCCCAGCCTGGGCTCTTACTTCCTGAGTCGCCCTCACACTTGCCACATTTCATCTCGTAAAGTAGAGTCACAGTGTCTTCTCTGCAGTTCCATCAAAGGACTAGATTTTGAATTAAGGGCCCGTATGACATGCCCGGATGCCACATTTCAGAGAAAGTTGGATGTGCTGTGGACAGCGTTCTTAATTACTGAGATGTCTTAGAATCTCCTGGAGAGGAAGGGAAGGAACATTCACTGAGCATCTGCCATGGACTGAATCGTTGCCCAGAACTCATATGTATAAGTCTCAGCCCCCAGTATCTCAGAATGCGACTGTACTTGGAGATGGTGTCTTTAAAGAGGTCATTAAGTTAAAATGAGGCCATTAGGGTGGGCCCTAATCCATGTGATGGTGTCGTTCTAAGAAGAGGAAGTTTGGACACAGATGTACACAGAGGGAAGGTGAGGGGAAGACACAGGAAGAAGGCAGCTGTCTGCAGGCCAAGGAGTGAGGCCTCAGAAGAAACAATCCTGCTGACGCCTTGATCTTGGACTTCCAGCCTCCAGAAGTGTGGGAAAATCAACTTCTGTTATTTAAGCCCCCCAGTCTGTGGGACTTTGTTGTGGCAGCCCCAGCAAACGAACATAGCAGCTTCTAAACGGCTTATACCATTAATGTTGGTGACGGTCCACTGATGTTGACACTATTCTTGTTTTAAATACTTCCACATGAGTCAGGGCGGATAAATCGCTCTAATCATCCTAAAACTTCAGTGGCTAACACAATAAAAGTTTACACCCCATTTCCACGGTAGCCCAGTGGGGGCATCCGTGGCCAGGGCTCTCCTGGGCAGCTCTCCTTCAGGGTGAAAGGGGAGCCGGGCGGATGGAGAAAGACGATGGAGGATCACGCCTGGGAGCGTTTCACAGGAGAAGCCCAGAGGTGGGGGCATCATTTCTGGCCACGTGCCATCGCCAGAACTCAGCCCCATGGCTGCTCCTAACCACCAAGGAGGTGAGGAAGTGTGGGTTAGCTGAGCTCCCAGGAGGAAAAGGAACCATTGAGAACAGCTAGCAAGTCTCTGCTGCAGGAAAAGATTCAGAGAGATTAAGTAACCTGTCAGAAGAAACAGAGCAAGTTAGCTACGGAGCAAGACCTGTGACCCGCCCCTTGGAGACCTCATCATCCTCGCCACCACCCTCATGTCGTCAGCAATCACAGGCATTTACTTGGCACCTACTAGGTGTCAGAATCTGTTCTGGACACTGAGGCTCGGAGCCGTGTGAGACACAAGCTTGCTGTCTCTTTGTGGAAACAAGCTACATGCTTGGAAAGAGAACACGAACCAGAGCTGGCCTAGTCGGGACAAAGTGAGTGCTACCAATGGCCAGGCTCCCAGAGCCCCTGGGCAGCTACAGCTGGAGGTGCTCCCTGAGGGAGGGGATGTCGGGGCTCATCCGTGCAGGAGGAGGAGTCGGGAGGACGGAGAGGAAAAGGTTGGGCATTCCAGAAAGGGAAAGTGATGTGTGAGGGCAGAAATCCCAGGGGCCAGCTCTGAAGGGGGTTCATGGGGTGAGAGCGAGGCTGGCAAGGCGGGAGGGTCTCGAAGGTCGGGGCTAAGTGCTGTGGAGCAGTGGGGAGGTTTGGGGTGTGAGTGTAGGAGATGCTGTCGCTGCCCCACCCAAAACCTCTGGGTCTTTCTGACCTTGGTGATGGCATCACTTTGCCTGAGGGTGTTCACTGATGGCCAAAGTCCCCCACGTCCCCTCCACCCACAGGCCAGAAGGCTGGAAAATCAACACCACCCACGAGCAGCTCCCGACCTGTCAGGGGGGATAAATACCCCTGCTCCCCCTGCTCGGGGAGGAGGGTAACTCGGAGGTGCATGTTTCACGCTGGCTCCCAGGGCTCCCGGCAGGACAAGGCCAGCTGTCCTGGGTGGTGCCCTGCTGGAGAACATGACTTCCCTTCCCCATCCCACTACCTTCTCCTTTGCTGATGTTTCCTGGGATCGTCTTCCAGACAAACTACTGGAAACCAAACTTCCACGGTATCATATGATTCTGTCATAATCACAACAGAAACGCCATCATGTATCCAGCAGGTAACAACTCATCGCTCATCATAGGAGCCCAATGGGGCTGCAGACATACGGTTGGGGGAGGTGGGCTCAGTCTCCATCAGAGGGGGCCTGGGGACCTCCCCAGCCCCCTGACTGCTCGTCTCCTCTCCCAGAGAAAGTCTCCATGACTTAGCCTCTCTGGGGGTCGCCTACTCAGTCTCTCCAGCCTGGCACCTGGCACCTTGCACATCTATCTGGTAGCTTCTGGAGACTCAGGGGTCAAATATGTTCACAGCCTTTTCCTCTCCTCCCACTCTGGGCCCCCATGGGGCATCTTGAGTCTTGTTCTGCCTCTCTCCCATGAGATTCTCTGAACACTCAACTGTGTGCCAGCACACAATTCTTGTGCAAAGTCTTAGACCTGCCAAGGGTCCCACCTGGGAGAGACCCCCCAGGCCAACCCCTCATGGCCCCCCTGGGCTTTCTTCACCCCTAACCCTCAGTCACCTTGCGCTGGCCCAACCTGAGACAGAGTCTGGATGGACTATCCCCGGATGGGGCCAGACCTCCTCTGGGCTTGAGGTGGGTGGTGACATGGGAGGGAGAACAGGGGACAGCTTGATGTGGGCTGGGGAGGGGGTCATGAGCAAGTGTAGCTTCTGGGGAATGCCCCCCTTCCCGGTACAGAGAGTGCAACAGTCAAAAACACCTCAGAACTGTCAAAAGCACATGAAATCAGCTAGTAAACTGTGAAACCCAAGCCACAGTTCTATGTTTTATGGTGTGAAAATTGCAAGTGGTTTATCAAGAGGGGAAATCACATTTTTTTTAAATCAATAAAAAGCTTTGCTCCCGGGAGGGGTTGGCTGGATTCAGAGTGTCCCAGGATTGGGCAATGCAACAGGACGCTCTTGCTTTGGGACCACGAGGGATTAAACCCCCACCTTGTAATATATTTTTCATTCTGCTGTGTCTACTGTCTTAAGGTGGGCTCCCCAGAAGCAGGTCCTAAGAGCAGGATTTGAAACAGGGAGTTCGTGTGGGAGTTGGTCCTCGGAAGCACCCGCAGGGGAGTGGGAATGGGAGACAGAGCAGGGAAGGAGCCGATCAGGGGCGTTAATGAGCGGTCACCACCACGTGGGTGGCTGGGGCTCACTCCCACGGGGGACTCATAGAGCACCCCTAGGGTGTTCCCCCAGAGGGGCGAGAAAGCTGTCAGTCATCGGCTGAAGTCTGATCCCAGGGATGTTGACTTCCCCGCACTTCCACTATGGAAGTCCCCGCAGCCAGAGGAAGCATCCAGAAAGAGCCCCAGATGTTGCAGTAGGAAGCCTTAGGGCCGGCCCGGACAGGAGCAGTGTGGGGGGATTTGGAGCAGAGCACCGTGGCGCCTGTTACACCTGTGGGAGAGGGACAGGGCTTTATGCTCCCTACAGTGCCCCCAGCTCTGAAGCCACTGCCGGCACCCCTACAGCAAAGGCCAAGGGACACTGTGCAGGTGGCAGCTTCATCACGCTCCTGCGGTCCCCACAGGTGGAGGGAGGGCCTTCTCCCCTCTGCTGATGTCCAGCCTCGTCCACCTTTGGGGGCTGAAATGGGCCCTCTCCCAGGCCGTCTTGTGGCTGCTTGGAAAGAAAGAAGCCCATGGCACACTCTGAGCGATCTGGGCTCCTCGGACAGCATGAGAGAGAAACACCCATCCCCTATCGAGGTCACTGCAGGGGAGAGGAGGTCTGGGAAGAAGCCCCTGCCTGCCCTGCCCAAGACCCTCGAGGATGGCAGATGGCATGTCTCATTCCCCGCTGCTTCGATGACTGTGTCCCGAATCAGATTAGCGCCACTGGGGGAACTGGACCTCCGGCCTCCTGTGACTTCCCACAGCCAGCTCCCAGACACAGAAAGATGGGGAGAGGACACCTCCCCTTCTGATCTTGAATGAAAAGAGAGAGTTCATTTCAGGGAATCTACAGAGAATGGATTCTCAGAATCTGAAAACCAACTCACGCCTTTCAGCCTTGGCTCCCAAGGAAAACGTAACCTGATGAAGAAATAGTCCCCGAGTGGGAGGGAGCCTGGGACGAGGCCGCGTCTTGAGCGGAGGGCAGGGGAGGGCTGTCAGAGCTCTCCCACGTTGCTTCTGTGGCCGCGTTCCCCAGGTCACACGGGGCTGGAACGTCTTCTGATACCTGGACTGCGGGCTGTTGCCCAGCCCAGCTGCACCTGTTCAGACGCCCACGGGTAAGGATTTCGCACCTCGCCCTGCTTCATCAGCCCTGCAAGCTGCTGCTTCTCCTGAGAATTACCTGTCCTGCCCTTTGCCCGCTTTTCCAGCGGGCTGTTTGCCTGCTTTCTCACGTCTGGCAGGTTCATTGGGTGGTGCGGGTAGGAACGTTTCCCAGCTATATGCCCACGAATATCTTCTCCCGGTTTTGACTGTGATGTCCTCTGTCGCGTGGGAGGCCGCTCATCCCGGCCCAGGTCATCTGGGCAACGCCTCGGCTGTCCCGTGGGGGCCGCGTGATCCCCTGGGCTCCTGGCTGGAGCCCCGTCACCCATCCGGAGGCTCACAAGCGGGTCTCCGGGTTCACCCACGTGCTGCTGGAAACCACAGACACGGCGGCGTGGATGCTTAGAGGAGAACCAGTCATAAGTGGGTCCCGGCCAACAAACACGCCCGGAGGGTCCTCTAAACCGGAGACAGCTGAGCCTCCGCGGCCCCAAGCAGATGTTCTCCCGCGGAGTTAGCCCAAACCTGTGATTGACAAGGACTCTGCCAGTGACAGGCTGGGAAGGCCCAGGATGGGAAGGTCAACTGATGACTGGTGCCTGCCAAGCCCCCAGGGGCCAAGCCTGAGCTCTGCCTCATGGGGGACAGTGGAACCAGGACCCTCTCCTCAGAAGCTTCAGTCTAACTGGGCCAGAGGAGGTAGACACATGGGGCAATATAGCACAATGGTTAGGGCTTTGCTTCTGTATCAGACTTACTGCTGTGTTACCGTGGACTAGTTCCTTGACTTCTCTGAGTGTCAGCCTCCTCATTTAGAACATGGAATAATAATAGGATTCGCCTCACAGGATTGTGTAGGGGTGAAATGAGATAATACCTGTATCACAATGCCTAGCACATGGGAAGTGTTGTACAAACTTTTTACTATTTCTGTGTGAAATCCAAGGAAGTAGCAAGAGGCCACCCTGTGTAATAAAAGCTAAATTCTGCAGAGTTGACTTGGAGAAAGGCTTGAATTGAGAGTGGGGGCGTAGGGATGGGACAAAGAATCCCGCACTGTCTGAGACAAAAGTAACCTAAGGGATCAGGACCGGCCCCAGGGCAGGCCGATAGAGTGTAAGGATGTATCCCTCCAAGCAATTCAGCTCCGGCCCCAAACTTGCACCCCTATCCAGCCAAACCAAACCCTCAAGTTGACAGGACTGTCCACCTTAGAAGGCAATTTGGGGACCAACACTTGTTACTCAGGCGTGCTCCTTAGGGGTCTTATTCTTACTCCCAACCAGCTTATCAAGGACTTTCTTCCAGCCGTACACAGTACACTCTCAGGTGGGGAGGCCTAGCAAATACAATTTTTTCCATTTTGCTTCATTTCCAGTGACACCCCCCCCCATCTCCTGCCACTTATTCAAGCCCTGTTAGGAATCATCTAGTCTTCATTTTATAATAGAAGAAACACGACCCAGAGAGGGTAAGTGACTTGTCTAAGGCCACACAGCAGGTTAGAGTCAGAGCAGGGCCTCCTGACTCTCCATCCAGTACTTCTATCACAAAATCCATTCAGACCCCTGCATCTGGCTGGGGACGGCCAGCACACCCCACACTGGAGTTTTTCACCCTCTCGGGCCCTGGAGCCGCAGTTGGGAGCTCTGGTGAGGGAGAACAAGGGTGGGTACCAGATTCCGAGGCTGGGGCCCTCACAGCCAACCCCAAGCACCCCTGCCCGTCCCACCACCAACCCCACTAATACATATTTTATGGGGCTGTTCTCCCTTCCTCGCAGACGGTGTCATTAATCTGCTCCCTGGCTGTGCAGAATAACATCCCTCAAGAACAGACCGCTTCCTGAATATTTTATCATTCCTCATTCCTTCTCCCCAAACTAATATATATTTACACAGTCTACCTCCTGCAGGAGAACTATATTGTTTTCTCTCAGTGCCTGAGAACTTAGACACAGAATCGCACGTAAGTAAAAAAAATATATGCCTATACTATTGATGTTGAAAGCGAGAACCAATCATTTATCAAGCTGTGAGGGAAGCCAAGAGGAAGATTTGCATATAGTTTAAAAAAGGGATAAAACAGAGCCCCTCCCCACAGAGGGACTGAACGAGAGGAGGCAGACATCTCTCTTTCTCTAACAGGGAACCTCAGAGTTTCTGCGCCATCCTTCCTGCATTTGGCAGATCTCAGTGGTGAGGAGAGCAAAGAGCTATTTTGTCAGCACGGTCAAAAAGTTTCTACTTGGAGAGTCAAACCGAAGAGACCAAAGTTCTCCCAAAGTTTTACTGCACCTCTTTTATCATCATGGAATATTCCTTACAAGGAGGATTCGAACATTTGCATGGCCCTTTTGTTTCCTTGTGCATTGGTCTGTTTTGATCCAAAAAAACAGGCTTATGAGATGGAAAGGTAGAAACGGTGACCCCGTTTACAAATGAAGACAGACAGACCCAGGAGGGTAATGTGTTGGCATGCAGGTAAAAGGGTAAAAAAAAACACTACTTAACAGTTAATTTCAAAATCCCTTTTAAGGAGAAAAATTTGTTTAGAAAATCGTCTTGCTGAGCACTTTGTGTGTGAAGGTGGAGCCTCGACGTGCATGTTGGGAAGATGGGATGAACTAAATTGCTCTGCATGTGAAGGGTTAGCAGGGACTAGGGGTGAGCTGGAGAAAAAAGTGGGGCTGACGTGGCAGGAGCCCCACAGGAAGGGACTGAGTGAAAGACTTCTATGGGGCAAAGGCTAAGGGGCCTTTCCAGATAGGGACGACTCCTACTGATTTTAACTCAGCAGCTTCTGAAAGGTGAGCTTCCATCTCCTGAAACTGCCGACAGCCAAGCCTGCCGTGCAAAGGAACAAGTCACGCGAGTGGCATGTGCGGGGAAAGTGGGAAAGAGGTTGGGTCCACTCTGGGGCTAGAAAAGACACCGCCATGGAGGAGAGATGTGCATGAGAGGTCAGGGGCAGGGAGGCAGAGCCAGAAGCCACCGCGAAAGCGTCAGCACCCAGAAACCTGCAGAAATCTCAGGAGGGCCTGACTATCCCCCCACGCCCACTCCCAGACGTGAAAACAGGATCCGAGTCTATCTTATGTATGTCTTATAAATGGAGTGACCGCCACTGACATGTGAGTTACAAGGAGATGAAAAAGGCAGAGCCGCAGCTCAAAGGAGGTTTCAGTTTACAGTTTAAAAACGGAGAGGCAGGCGCGAGGCCAGGCGAAGTCACCCACGAAGTCACCCACGTGAGGGGACCTGGCCAGGATTCAGAGCTGGTGGGAGGTAGCGTGGCAATAGACTCCGCCCTCACCCACCTCTCCCTCCCCAGTGGAGGGTAAGCGGGGGTTTGGCCTCCGCCTCGCACTCCCCTGTCTAGGTCCAGCCTTTGCCGTTGAAAACCTTTTGCATCTACAGGGTGAATTCCACATGTCCCAGGCCCAGCTCTCCAGCGGCCTTGCAGCCACGCTTGAGACTTCTGCCTCTGTCCGCCTTGAAGTGGTCCTGGCCTCTTCTGACCTGCCAGTCTCTCTCTGGTGGCCCCTGTCAGTCTGTGGCTTGAGCGACAATGCTAGCTGCTTGCAAGAGCACCTGGCCAACGTCCCGTCTCCCCCAGAGCACTGACCACGTGGGTCTCAGTCCCCCTTCCTGATCTCTCTCCCAGCGCTGGCCTAAGCAGCATGGCATGTCCACCCAATTTGTCTCTGGGGTCCGTGGGGGCAGAGAGCAGCCAGAGACCCACCACTGAATGGATGAGTGGGAAACGCTGTGCAGATGCAAGTTGTCCCATCCTTATAGATCGCAAATGTCACCACGACAGGTGCCCCTTTTTAAGCATTTGTTCTGCACCAGCCTCTGGGTGTCCTCATCTGATCCTCACGGTGAGAATTAAATTAATGACGGTAGGTACCATCATGATCTCCATTTTATAAATAAGGAAACGTAGGCTCAGAGAGGTCAGCTGGTTGCCCAAGGTCACATAACCGGCCAGAGCTGGGGTTTACACCCCAACTCTCTGACTGCTGTAAACACGCCCTGGGGTCTTTCTTCTGCAAGAGCACAGTAGATAGATATGGATTAGGCTCACTTGGCCTGAAATCTTGGCCCTTTACTAGGGACAGGATCTCTGTCACCTCCCCAGGGTGAGTGCCATGCCGTAGGGCTCAAGACGGAAGGGCAGACTTGCGGATGGAATGAAAGGAGGAGCAGGGAGAGTGGGTCCCAGCAGTTTGGCAAGGTCACCGGCTGTTTTCCCAAGCCTGAGGTCATTGTGGAGAGGCTGGTGCAAGAAGGAGGAGGGGGAGGAAGCAGGCAGATCTGGTGGGGAGTGCCTGCCACCCCAGATGGCCTGTGTGTACCAGGATGCGGGGGCCCCCTTTGCACGCCGTCTGAGTATCCAGCGAGGAGGCCTCAGGGGCCCGGGAGGTCTGTGATGTTTGGGGGCTTCACGGCCGCTTAGGTGGACCAAAAGAGAAAAGAATTTCGTTCCGCCCGCTTATCTCCTAACCTGATAAACTCAGGATTAGCAGATCAAAGGCGGATTTGGCACAGCTGAGGGACGACAGCGGCTTCGGGGAACAATTTGGGCTCCATCCTTCATGATCAAATGAGCTTAAGTCATTGATAAATAAACAGCATTTTGAATTCCTCTAACTGGGCGTACGGGCTGATGCCTGGCCATCCGGGCAGTTAATGAGCTAGAGAGGGCGGTGGGGGATCCCAACAGTGGCCACGAGAAGGGGTTTCAAGGAGCACCCTGGACAGGGGCAGGAGTCCCAGGACTGCCCTCCTCAATAAGCCCAAGATTTAAGGCATCTGCTCTGGAGCCAGACGTGTTGGGTTCAAACTCCCAGCACTGCCACCGACAATCTAGGTGACTGGGGACAGGGGTGGTGTCTCATAACCTGTGTGCTCCTCCATTTCCTCAGCTGTAAGCTGGGGAAACGGTTGAGCAAGGAGGGGGCCCAGAGTCAGAGGACAAGGCCAGGGATAACGCCAGTTCTCCCACTGCCTGGCTGAGACACTGCAATCCTCTGTGCCTCGGCTTCCTCGTCTGGGACGGGGTTATCACGGGAAAGAGGGGTTACTGCCTGCAGCGCACCTGGTCGCGCTTAACCAGTGATTGCTGTCACGGCCTGGATGCTGTGTCCTCAATGCTATTAATGGGCTTGTGCCAGTCCCTGCCCGTGGGTCCCAGAGCCCATCCTTGCCCTTCTGCTCTGCTCTGTATTGCAGGAACTGCATCTCCCAGACTCCTTTGCTACCTGGCTTCTGGGTTGGTTTGGCCAATGGGAGGCACTGCAGAGAGTGAGAGGAGGGAAAAGCCAAGGTATTTCTACCCTCACGCCCATCTCTGTGTTTCCTGTAGGGTCTCTGGTCCAGCCCCCACGGGATAGCCCCTGCCCAGCTCCCAGGCCCTGGTAACAGCACCTCCCCTCTCTGCCCCCAGCCCTGGGGGCGGCAGCAGCTTCCCTATCTTATCTTTCTCTGTTTGGCTTCTCAGCTCTTAGATCTCTTGTGTAATCAATTTTCTCTATTGCATACTCTCTCGTTGAAAGGCCTGGAGGGATTTCTGACCACTAGGGACCTCAGTCATCTGCACAGTGACAATTCAGCAACCGCTCTTAGCCAGGCCCTAAGCAACAGAGACACGTCAAAGGAAGGCCCTGCCTCATGCCCAGGTTGATGCCGACTTGAGGGGTTACAAGCTGGCCTGTGACGTACCTGCCAGATGGGGCAGAGGGCTGGCAGGACTGCCAATGGGAAATCAGGTCCATCTCTTCAACCGAGCACCTTCACATCCATGACAGCTTGTGAGTTGAACTTGAATGACTGGTACCATTGACAGACGGGCAGAGGCCCAGGGAGATGTGATGGTGGGAAATCTTGGGCTGGAACAGAAGGATCCCTGGAATAGGGTCACACGCTGGGGACCCTGGGACACCAGGTGACCTTGAGTGAGTGCCCTCCTCTCTCTGGGCCTCAGTTTCGCCATCTGAGAAATGAACAGCTTGAAAGAGGTGATCTCCACGGTTCCCTCCATATCCACATTTAGTAACTTGTGATTACTCATCAAAAGGAGAGAACATAAAAAAGAAAAATCACCCCTGAAATACGAGTTTTGACTCTTAACCTAAAGAAGTTACCAAGCCAGGCGTCGAACTGTGCAGAGAGCACTCCTGTGGGGCAGGCGGGCCTGGGTCCGAGCCCCGGCTCTGCCATAACTCCCTGCACAGCCTCAAGCAAGCCACTTTCCTCTCTGAACCTCAATTTACCCAAAGGAAAATCGAGGCCCCAGCAGCACCCACCCCAAAGGGTTCTGCGGATTGAGAGATGATGTGCAAAAAGCACTACGCACAGAGCAGGCACTCAGTGAATGCCAGCCACACAGCAGCGGAAACTTAGTTGAAAGCAAGGCAGGAGGGCTGGAGAAAGGGGTGGAAACTTGACAGAAAAAGATGTCGATTACCTAAGAGTCACCGACAGTCTACCCTGAAATGGACACTCCCCCTGCTGGGGACACTGCCCAGGAGGAAGCAGGGGTGATGAAGGCCGGTGCCCCGGCAACTGGATCATGATTTGCAGCAGCAGAGGGGTTTCAAAGGGCTGACAAAGGCTGCATCCTCTCGCAAACAGGCTTCTCTCGGGAACGTGCTCGTCCCCCTGCCCTGGGTGTAGCCTTACCCAGAGCCAACACCTGGACAGGGGGCAGTGAGCTCCCGTGGGAGGCTGCCACACAGGTGTCGGAGATGGCCAGCTGCACAATAGACAGCCTGGAGCAATGAGACACCCACGCCCAGGGGAGGCCCGGCCCAGGCCAATGTCCCCAGCGTTGGGCACTGATTGTGTTAGCATTGCCGATGGCCACCCAGCAAGGGAGGGAGTCCTCGGGCGAGGGGGGTGGACAGGTGGGTGACCAGCCTGCTTCTTTCAAGCCCCCCCGCTCACTCACGCGCTCTGGCTAAAAATAATACCTCCCCTGGAGACCGGCTGCTGCTGGCAGGGCTGGACCATGCATAAAACATCGGCCGGTCAGGTTTCCTCCTCTGAATGGCTTCATTCAGAGCACACAGGGGTGAAAGGTTTGTGGGAGGGACCGCCTGGCTTCCTGGAGGGACTGGAGCAGCCCTGGCCTCCGCCTGGGCCCCAGCCTCCCTGCTCTGTACCTCGTTCCTTGGCCCCGATGGCAGCCCACACGGACGGCAACCAGGCAGGGGCTGGCTTGGAATAGCTCCCTTCTCCCAATGTCCCCCAAGGCCTTCTTCTGAACCCCCTTAAGAGGAAAGAGGGGCTGCCCTGGCAGGCATCATATAGCCCTGGGTTTGAATCTTGCTTCTTCCACATTCCAGCTGTGTCCAAGTGTTTGTGTGTGCCCCACCCAGCAGATGAAGAAATGCGCTCAGAGAGGTTGAGTGAGTTGTACAAAGACACCCAGCCAGCTGTCTGACTCAGTCATTTACTGCTGTGCCCTTCAGTCATAGTCCAAGGATGGATGGTTCAAGGGTCATGGAGGAAAGAAATGTCCAGGGGAAGCTTATCTGAGCTCCATGAGTCCTGAGAGGGATGGGGTCAGGGCCCTCCTACAAAAACAGTTCCCTGCCTCCTCTCTCCATCCCTCACTCTCTCCCTCTTTCTTTAATTCATTATTTCCTTTCATTACTCTCTCTCTTTATTCACTCAACCAAAAATTTCCTTATAAATATTTTCTTAATGATAAAAACATATGCTCACGATAAAAAACATTTCCAGAAAAGTAGAGTTAAAAGAATGAAAATCTCCCATAATTCACCTCTTCCAGTTGTCTATCACTATATAACAAACCACCCCAAATTTACTGGCAGAGAAAACCACTTAATTATGCTCACAGATTCTGCGAGTCAGGAATTGGGGCAGGGCACAGTGGGGATGGCTTGTCTCTGCTCCATGATGTCTGAAACCTCAGCTAGGAGGACTCAAACAGCTGGGGACTGGAGTTATCTAGAAGCTTCTTCGTTCACATGTCTGGCTCCTGGGCTGGGATGAATCAGCTGAGACTGTTGACTCAAGTACCTCCTCATGGGCTCTCCAAGTGGCTTAGGCTTCCTCACAAGATGGTGGCCTCGGGGGAGTTGTAGTTTTACCCAGGGGCTCAGGGCTCCAAGACAGAAGGTTCCAGTGAGTGAAGGGAAACGCCATGGCCTTTTATGACCTAATCTTGGAAGCCATTTCACGTCACCTCTGCCATCTTCTGTGGGTCGGAGCAATCAACAAGCCTGCCCAGAGTCAAGGGGGAGAAGCCCTGGGTTCCGCGTCTCAGCGAGAAAAGGTCAAATGATTTGAGGCCATGCTGTAAAGTCACCACACCCTCGCCCCCAGATACCCAACCCTGACGTCGTGGCACATTTATTTCCTGTTGGACATTTTGTTTTGCGTCGGTGAGTTAACACTGTACAAACGATTTTGTAATCTAATTTCTTTTTCTCAGGTTAACATTGGATTACGAGCATGTTCCCTTGTCACTAGAAACTCTTTATAAACATCATACTACAATTTTTCAGACTCTAAAACATGCTCACGGTTGAAATGTTTTAATTATAAAAAGTCTAAAAAAGAAATAAAAATCGCAACTATCTCACCTGCTACGTGTACAATTTTGTCTTAGTCCATTCAGGCCACAATAAAATACCGAGTCAGGGGCGGCTTATACACAACAGAAATGCATTGCTCACCGTTCTGGAGGCTGGAAGTCCAAGATCGAGGAGCCAGCGTGGTCACTTTCTAGTGAGGGCCCCCTTCCCGGTCCACAGCGGAGCCTCTGCACTGTGTCCTCACTTGGCAGGAAGGACCAGGGAACTCTCTAGCGCCTCTTTTAGAAGGGCAGTAATTCCATTCATGAGGGCTCCTCTCTCGTGACTTAAGCACCCCCAAAGTCCCCACCTTCTAACACCTTTGGGGGTTAGGATTTCAACGTATGAATTTGGGGGGACACGTTCACACCATCGCAAGTTTTAATCCTGATTTTTTTCACTTAACCTGATAGGAGCCCCGAGTTCCCACATCATTCTTCTGCACCATCATTTCAACGGCTCCTCTCCTTCCAAAATCATGGTACGGATATCTAGAATTGACTGGAAAGCTCCCAACTCATGGCTTCTGAAGTGCCTACAATGTAGCACCGTTGTGGAGACCAACAGGGCGGTTCTGAGCACTAGGCGCGAGCCTCACACTGTGGTGGGTGAGTCACACGTGCAGTCTTCTCTACAGCCTGTGGTCATTGTCCCCAGTTCGCAACTGTTATTAATAGTAAGACCTAGTACTGACTGAGCCCCGACCACGGGCCCAGCATTTTCCCGCATGCTCCATGTGGAACAACTCGTTTAAATCCTCCCTACAACCCGCGAGTTAGGTGCCCCCTTCATACCACAGACGAGGAGACTGAGGTAAGGAAGGTTAGTACCTTGCCCCACGATGCCAAAGCTGGGTGTAACTGCAGAACCTGGACCCAAACCTCGGTCTAACCCCAAACCAGGTCTAACCACTGCACCACGCCACCGAGGACATCGGGGCTGGCTTCTGCCCAGGAGGGGCCAGCTCCAAGTGAGGAGGGGAGGGGGTCAGAGCCCCGGCCCTCCAGTGCTGCAGCAGGTCCATCCTTGGGAGACTTGACCCCTCCGGGGCACCTGGAAAGAGGCTGGGAAGTATGGGCACGTGAAGGGCCGTGTCTAGCACAAAGCTTTCCTGGCCTTCGGTGGCTTTTAGGGGCAGAGAGTCAGGTGCAGGTTCGCTTGCCAGGAATTGAGTGTGACCTGGACAGGCCCGCTGGTTCTCTCTCGGCCCCACAGGAACTCGGGGCCCTGAACTCACTTCCCCGGCCTCCCACCAGCCCACCCTCCATCCACCATCACAGCAAAGCCTTTCAAATCTGCCCACTTCTTTCCACCCCCATTGCCGCCATCCTGGGCCAAGCCACCGTCTTCTCTCGCCTGGACCACTGTAAAGGTCTCCTAGCTGGCCACCCCACTTCCCTCCTGGGCCCTGGGCCCCATGTCCCACATGACAGCCAGGTCTTCTTTATTAGAATGCCAATCTCATGGAGTCACCCCCTGACTAAAACATTTTAACACTTCCTATTGCTCTTAGGTGAAAAGCAAAACTTCCTAAACTTGGCCTACAAAGACCTGCAAGACGGGGCCCCTGCCCGCCTCTCCAGCACCTCTCCCAGGTCCCTGTCACCTTGCATTCCAGCTGCATTGGCCTCATCTCAGGTCCTGGGGGCCATTCAGCTTCCTCCTGACAGTAAGCCTTTGCACGTGCTGTTCCCTCTACCTAGAAAGCTTGTCCCTCCCTCCTCTACCCTCATAACTTCCTCATTGCTCAGGTCTCAGCTCAACCACCCTCAAAGTCCCCCAGAGTGACTTGCCCTGACCTCCCACTCCGTGAAAACCTCCTATCATAGACCCAGTTCTAATGTCACGCTTGAGTGTGTCACGCATCACCCCACGGCTGTCAGCTCTGTGGGGGCAGGGGCCACATCTGCTCTGGTCAAGAGTGTGCCCCTGGCCAGGCCCAGCAGGTGCTCCTGGGACTTGTGACGTGACTGCCTCTCAGCTACAGCAGCTGAGAGCTACAGAGCCGCAAGGTGTGCCACACTAGGGTCTCTTTGCTTACACTCCCCCATTTAACCCTCACACGAGCATCGGTATTATTACCATCCCCAGTGATGCTCAGCAAGGCTGTCACCTGCCCAAAGGTCTCGAGTCACCGAGGTGAGGGACAGCGGCAGAGCTGCTGATGTGCGGCCTTAGGACCGATATTCGGAACCGCCCGCAGGGGGCCGACCTCAGCTCAGGTCGACGCCAGTGAGGGGAAACCCAGGCGCCACCCGCCTCCAGCCAGCCCGCGACCAGAGTCAGGTGACCGACGGCTTTGACGACGTGACTGTCGGGCTGGGGGGCCAACCCCTGGAAAGACAGCAGCCCACACAAGGACGACCCTCATGTTTGCTCTGTATCCGGTTCCTGCTGCGCAGTGCCCGCCAGGGGCTGCTGGGGCTGTGCGCTCTCTACCTAACGGTTAAAATTCTTGGAGGTGCTATTCTCTGCTTTGCTTGGCAGGGCCACAGAACGTGCCTCTGACGCGGCAGGTAACTGGGTAGGGGCTGGGTCGCAGCGATTTGCTGAACACGGGGTTTTGTGCCCAAAAGCACGTTACCACACGCGGGGGTATCACTCAGGAACGTGGCCAGCCGTGGTCGGAGTTCTGTGTATCAGAGAGGAGGGAGCAGGATGGAGGGCCCAGAAGAGGGAGGCTTGTGCGGGAGATGCAAGAGCCCTAAGGTGCTCAGCAAGGTGGACACAGGACTCACCCCAACACTGACACTCAGCCCCAAGGGTGAGAACACAAGCTTGATGTCAGATGGGCCAAGGGTTAGGTCTAGCCTCACTGCCCTGGCTGTGTGAACTTGTGAAAGAAAATTAACCTCTCTGAGCCTCAATTTCCTCAAGTGTGAAATGAACACAGTCAGAGGATTTACCTCCTCAGGTGCCTGCACAATGCACGGGTGGGGATTCTAACTGTTCGGTCACTGCTGAGTCCTCCAGGCCTGACACATAGAAGGGACTCAGGAGATTGTTGTGGGGACTTGAACTGCACACAGCTGTGTCCCCAGTACCTAGAACAGTGTGTGGCATGTAGCACGCAGGTGCTAAAAACATATGTGCTGAATTGGCGTAATTGTTCATAGTTGTACCCGCATACCACGCCGAGCACATGGCACGTAGTACTTGCTCAAAAAGTGGTTCTTTTGAATGAGTGGACGTAAAGCGTTTGACATAGGACACAGGACATAGAGCTTAAACCACGTCAGCTGTTATCCTCTGTTCGTTCAACAAATAATCACGAGGGCCTTTACGTGGTTTTCCTGACATTAATCCTCCAATTCTCCACACTAACTGGGCGTCCAACAGTTTAATTTATTTCTGACACTAACCACCCCGAGTTAGCACGGACTCCACAAGGTTAGGGCTCAGCCCCACAAGACCACCCTCACTGCAGATGCCAGCCGCAGACGGGGTGCACAGGTGACCCACACATCTGCCCAGGAAACTGCAGATTCAGAGGCTCCCACGACTCCTTCCTCAGATTCTATAATTCACTAGAACGACCCAGAACTCGGGAGAAGCTTTACTCATGATTACTGGTTTATTATAAAGGAGACAGTTCAGCCAAACGGAAGAGAATCGATGCATAGGGCAAGGTATGGGGTGGGGGACTCGCAGAGCTCCCACGCCCTCTCTGGGCGCCCCACACCAGCAGCATGCTCACCAACTCAGAGCTCCCCGAACATCAAGTTCAAGAGTTTCTATAATCCGATCTCCCCGAGGTTGGGGGCGAGCTGAATGTTCCCACTTCTAATCACTATTTGGTCTTTCTGGTGACCAGCCCCCATCCTGCAGCTTTCTAGGGGCCCCACCAGAGTCACCGCATTAGCATAAACTCAGGTGTAGTCAAAAGGACTCCTCAGGAACAGGGAAGCCTCCTCTCATTCAGGAAAAAACAAGGGTTTTAGGAGCTCTGTGCCGGGAGCCAGGAACAGAGACCAAATATATTCTTTGTTATCACCCCCCACAGCCTGCTACAGACGTGTCACCGTCCTGGGCACCGGGTGAACAAGCCAGACAGGACCCCAGCCTCCGACTGCTCACAGGCCATCAGATTTGATCCCCACTCCTGCCTCACCTCGAAGCTTTGCATCAATGGCAAGTCTCTGCCAAGGTCCAGCCCCACGCTGGCACTGAGGGAGGGACAAGAGAAAGAGACCTGGTCCCCGCCGTCAGCGAGCTCACACCCCTTGGTTGGAGACAAAGGACTGAAAAAGGAAATCAGTCCCCCCATTAGGATGGGGGAGATGAACACGGACAAAGACAAGCGAGGACGGTGACAGGGCAGGATCTGAGAGCAGACAAACGTGGGGAAGCACCACCTCTGCGCTCGTTAACAGGGGCTGCACCCCTGGGACAGGCTGCGGGCCCAACGGTGCTGGTTGGCCTCTGGAAAACCCCGTGGAAAGTCAGTGTATCTTGTTATGGGTGCAGTTGCCATGTGCTGTGTCAAGCTGACATTTTTCTGCTTTTATTGAAGAGAAAGAATTGCAAACACAATGAGCATAACCAGTGTGTTCCCAGAAACTGTGGGCTAAAAGCTGTGGGGGAGAGGTGACAGAGAAAGAAACAGAGAGAAAGAGAAAGAGAGACACAGAGACGTCGGCCCCCTCAACACCCCACCCAACGTGCTCTCTTTCCCGTTGCAAGTTGGGTTCTCTGGGATGCAGAGCTGAGAAGTTAGAAACACAAAATCTTTATTAGGCCCAACGAGGCTGTGAAAAGGTGCTCAACACCATTAGGCTTCAGGGAAACGCAGATCAACAGCCACAGTGAGGTACCACCTCATTCCCGCTGGCACGGCCAGAACGAAGAAGACAAGCAATAACCAGCGCTGGCCAGGAGGTGCGGGAATCGGAGTCCTCGCACACTGCTGTGGGATGTACACGGTGCAGCCCCTGAGCAAGTCAGTCTGGCAGTTCCTCAAAGATGAGGTGGAGAGTTTCCACATGACCCAGCAAATACTCCTAGGTACACACCCGAGAGAAACAAAACTCCTGCACAAACGTGATAGCAGCAGTCTTCATAACTGACAAAAAGTGGAAACGACACAACTGTGCACGAACTGACGACTGGATCGATAAGAGATGGCATATCCATACAGTGGAATGTCGGCTGTAAAGGAATAAAGGACTGACACGTGCTACAACGTGGACGAACCCCGAAAATATTATGTTAAGTGAAAGAAGCCATGAGATGCCCAGAATAGGCAAATCTACAGAGCTGGAAAGTAGACTTGCAGTTTCCAAGGGCTGGGGAGGTCAGGGGAAAAGGAGGGTGTGACAACTGATGAGAATGGGATTTCTTTTGGGGGTGATGAAAATGTTCTAAATTTGACTATGGTGATGCTTGCACAGCTCTCTGAGTGTGCTATAAACCACCGGATTGTGTGCTTAAACTACATTTCAATAAACCTGTTATCAAAAAAGCTTAATTAGCAGTAACACCTGTGAAAAGAGGGGGCAGGACTGGCTGGGGCGCCGTCAGACCACAGGCCCCTGACAAACCTCGGCCAGCCCCGAGGGAGCTCCAAAACAAACCCACCATGAGCAGGGTCCTGTGTCGGCAGAAGCCCCCAGGGCCCCGCCCTGCCCCCTTGCTCGGTCCCTGGCTGGCCGTCCCAGAAGAGTGTGAGCCCTGGGCTGGAAAGCTGGGGGGCCCCCGAGGGAGCTCACGCTGGGGCCTGTCAGCGAACCCCTCCTTGCCGCTGGGCAAGGTCCCCCTTTCCTGCAGCCCATCTCGTACCTGCCCCACCCCTGTGACACCATGCACTGTCACATTAATCCCTCCCATGGGCACAGCACTCCACAGTTCCCAAAGGACATTCCCATCCTGTATTTGACCCACCCCCAGCCCAGCCCTGAGGAAGTCAACCAGCACTTAGTGAGCACCTACTGAATGCCAGGCTCCATTCCTGGCACTGGGACACAGAGGTGGTCCCCGCCACATGGCATTCACGTCCGCAGTGGCACGGAGGCACCCACAAACCATGGGGCCCATCAGCCACAGGCCTGTGTGGCACCACTCGCTCTTGCACTCCAGCCCCAGCTCCCCCCACCCACAAAACCACTCGGACTGCCTGTTGTGAGAATTCGGCCGGAGTGCTCCCCAGAGCCTCCTCCAGGTCCCAGAATGGGGCTGGGCTCTGTGCAGGGGTGGGGACAGGCTTTCTCCCCAGCCCAGTGACACCCTGAGTCCGCTGAGCCCTAAAGCCTTAGCTGGGCGCCCAGGCTCACAAAATCCCCCTTGGAAGCCTCATCAGTTTGCACCTTCAACTTCTAGCTCCCCACAGACCCAGAGCTCAAGGGAGCCAGAAGAACAGACACTTTGCAGCCTATCTTTCTCTCCGCTCTGGCCGCCTCACCTCACCAAATACCCCCACATCCAGGCCAATCAGAAGTTCCTATACATGTGTGAATGGAGACGTGTGCGTGCGTGCCTGCATGTGTGTGTGTGTGCACGTGCACCACACGTGTGGCCAGCCAAAAATGCCCTGTTCTCTCCCCCATCTTACAGATGAACAAACTGAGGGAGGACTAGAATTCAAGAAGGCGACTCCAAATCCATGTCTGTCCCAAACTTACCCTGCAGGGAAGCAGCACTCCTCCCGCTGCTGTCCGACTGGCGCTGAGGCAGCCCCAGGAAGTAAATCCTGGAGGATTGTGTTGGTGTTGGGGGTGGGGGGGTGCCACTGAGGTGGGGGCCCCTCTGCAGAGGGAGCTAGCCTTCTTGCTTCCAGATAGAGCCTGGATTGTCCCTCTTCCCCCCACTCACCCACCCACTTTATGAGCCAAGATCTGGTCCTTGGGGCCCAGGGACACTGACAGCCACTGAGGGGCAATTGGATGCCCTGGGAGGCACCTTCCTGCCTTTTCCCAGGATGGATGCAGGTGCCACCCAGCCCTGCACAAGTCTGGCATCCCCTCATCCTGTGGTCCTGGAGTGCTCGTCAAACGAGATCAGGGGCATCGTCCAGGGCAGCCAGGAAGGGCTCTACTAAAGAGGGTCCAGAGAGATTGGTGTCAAGATGGTGGTGTAGACGGACTCTGAACTCACCTGCCCCCACAGACACAACAGACTTGCAACTACCTTTGGAACAACTACCCCTGAGAGAGACCAGCAAACTGGATAAGAGGAGCCCCTGCAATAAGAGACAGTCCTGCTGAGGTGGAAGACACAGAAATTCCCTTCTGGAGAGAAAAAAAAAAGCCATTTTCACAAGCCACAGTGCTTCATGCCCACCCAGGAGCAATCCAAAGATACGCACCCTTCCCTGGAGGAGGGAGGGGCCTGAGCAAGAACCATTGTCGCTATAGACATTTTCTGGACCAGCACAACTGAGACGAGTGTCAAAATATCTAGCCTTGCTGGCTACTAACAACAGGGAATACCCCCAGAAAAGCTATCAGAGAAAAGGGGAAAAAAAGTTGGCCCTTAAAGAGCCCATGCACAAATTCACCCATTTCAGAAAGCAACCTAAAATCACCAGAAAGAAAGGTGCACAGTCCTTTGGTGAAAAGTGGCTCACCTGATAGGCTCTGGGTGCATCTTGGTGAGAGGTGAGAACTCTCCAGGGACTGAGACATTGGTGGCAGCCATTATTGTGACCAGGTGCAGGCGTGCTGACACAGACACTGGCAGGCACCATTGGCGTTCTTCCCCTGGCCAGCTAGCCCAGGGTCTGCCCCACACACTAGAGCACTGATTTAATTCACCGCAGCCAAGGAAAGCAGCCTGCCCTAGGGACTGGCCCCACCCAACAGCAAGCCCTCAGGCAACTTGTGGGCCTGCATAGCCTAGGTGCCTGGATTCTCATCAGCCAGCCTAGTGTGTCCACCTCTGTGGGGCAGGGCATGCACGAGGAGTGGGTAGAGTTTGTGGGGCCTCTGCAGTGGGGCAACTGGGTCAACTTTAGGGGTTTGGGGTGCATGCATGGGGCAGGAATGTGTTGACTGTGTGAGTGTGTGGCTCCATGGGTGGTGGGGCTCCTCAGCTGCAGAAGATTTGTGTTTCTCCAACAGCCACATAGGGGATCAGCCCCACCTTCCAAAGCCTGAAACAATTGGGTGCTCCTGTGCCTGGGGCCAGCCCCACTCAGCTGCAATCCTGAGAGAGCTGACAAGAGCTTTGTAGGCCAGAGGCTTATAGCAATTGTAAGCCCCTGAGCCTAACAACCAGCCACACTGGGGCCCTACTCACTTAACAGAAAAACTGCCACAGGAATGTGCTATTAGACCTTGCAGCCAACACTGCTGGGGCTCCCCACACCTGATAAAGAAATTGAACGGTCCATAACAGTCACATGCAGCTGAGCAGTACAACCAGCCAGCCAGGGGGACAGCTCAGCCTCCCTGGGCATCTACAGCAAGAGCAACGCTGCCACAACAGACGGATACGTGACCCCCCACACGGGGGTCACTCTTGAAACATTTGGAACTGGTGATGAGAGGGAAGCACACTGCTGGGCCTCATAAGGCATCTTTTACATAAGGCCACCTCTCCAAGACCAGGAGACATTGCTGACCTACCTAATACATAGATACAAGCACAGAGAAAGAGGTAAAATGAGGAGGCAAAGGAATACTTTCCAAGTAAGGGAACAGGACAAAACCTCAGAAAAAGAACTAAATGAAACAGAAATGAGCGATCTACCTAACAAAGAGTCATAAATATGCTGACTGATCTTGGGAGAAGAATGGATGAACTCAGTAAGAACATCAACAAAGAAATGGAAAACATAAAAAAAAGAACCAATCAGAAATGAAGAATACAATACTGGAAATGAAAAATTCACTAGAGGGATTCAAAAGCAGAGTAGAAGATACAGAAGAGTGGATTAGTGAGCTGGATGAAAGACTAGAGGAAATCACCCAAGCTGAACAGATAAAAGAAAAAAGAATTAAAAAGAGTGAAGACAGTCTAAGGGACCTCTGGGACAACATCAAGTGCACTAACATCCGTGTTATAGGTGTCCCAGAAGGAGAAGAGAGAGACAAAGGGGCAGAGAATCTATTCAAGTAAATAATAGCTGAAAACTTTCCTAACCTAAGGAAGGAAACAGACATCCAGGTACAGGAAGCACAGAGAGTGCCAAACAAGATAAACCCAAAGAGGCCCACACCAAGACACATAATAATTAAAATGTCCAGAATTAAAGATAAAGAGAGAATCCTAAAAGCCACAAGAGAAAAGCAACAAGTTACACACAAAGGAAACCCCATAAGGCTATCAGCTGACTCCTCTACAGAGACCTTACAGGCTAGAAGAGAATGGCATGATATATTTAAAGTACTAAAAGGAAAAAACCTACAGCCAAGAATATCCTACTGGGGAAGGTTATCATAAAGAATGGAAGGAGAGATAAAGAGTTTCCCAGACAAGCGAAAATTAAAGGAGTTTATTACCAAGAAACCAGTCCTACAAGAAATGTTAAAGGGACTTATTTAAGGGGAAAGAGAAGACCACAAATAGGAAAAAATTATTTATTTCCATGGTAAGATGGTAATGGATACAAATGCACAAAAAAGAGCTTAGATATGATATCAAAAATATAAAATGTGGGAGGAGGGGAGTAAAAGAGTAGAGCTTTTAGAAAGAAGTCAAACTAAAGAGACCAACTTAATACAGATTGCTATATACATAGGTTATTATATATGAACCTCATGGTAATCACAAAACAGAAATCTATAATAAATACACAAGAAACTAGGAGAAAGGAACCCAAACATAATACTAAAGAAAGCCATCAAACCACAAGGGAAGAGAGCAAGAGAAGAAGAAAAGAACAGAGAAGAACTACTAAAACACCCAGAAAAAAAGTTAAAAAATGGCAATAAATACATACTTATCAATAGCTACTTTAAATATCAACAGAATAAATGCTCCAATAAAAAGGCATAGGGTGGCTGATTGGATAAAAAAAAAAACAAGATCCATATATATGCTGCATATAAGAGACACAGTTCAAACCTAAAGACACTCACAAACTGAAAGTGAAGGGATGGAAAAAGATACTCCATGCAAATGGCAATGAAAAGAAAGCTGGGGTAGCAATGCTCATATCAGACAAAACAGACTTTAAAACAAAAACTGCAACAAGAGACAAAGAAAGGCACTACCTAACAATCAAGGGAACAATCCAACAAGAGGACGTAACACTTGTAAATATCTATGCATCCAACATAGGAGCACCTAAATATATAAAGCAATTATTAACAGACATAAAAGGAGAAATAGACAGCAACACAATAATAGTAGGGGACTTTAACACTCCACTTACACCAATGGATAGAGCATCCAAACAGAAGATCAGCAAGGAAATATTGGCCTTAAATGACACACTAGACCAGATGGACTTAGTAGATACATACAGAACATTCTGTTCAAAAACCACAGAAGACACATTCTTTTCAAATGCACATAGAACATTCTCCAGGATTGATCATATTTTAGGCCACAAAACAAGTCTCCATAAACTTAAGAAGATTGAAATAATACCAAGCATCTTTTTTGACCACAAAGGTATGAAACTAGAAGTCAACTACAGGAAGAAAATCAGAAAAGACACAAATATGTGGAAATTAAACAAAATGCTACTGAACAATGATTGGGTCGATGAAGAAATCAAAAAATACCTAGAGACAAATGAAAATGAAAATATGACATGCCAGAATTTATGGGATACAGCAAAAGTGGTTCTAAGAGGGAAGTTTATGGCAATACAGGCCTACCTCAACAAACAAGAAAAATCTCAAATAAACAATCTAACAGTGCACCTGAAGGAACTGGAAAAAGAAGAGCAAACAAACTGAAGATCAGTAGAAGGAGGGAAATAATAAAAATCAGAGCAGAAATAAATGAAATAGAGAATTAAAAAATAGAAAAAAATCAATGAAACCAAGAGCTGGTTCTTTGAAAAGATAAACAACATTGACAAACCTTTAGCTAGACTCACCAAGAAAAAAAGAGAGAAGGCTCAAATAAATAAAATCAGAAATGAAAGAGGAGAAATTACAATGGACACCTCAGAAATAGGAGAGACTATAAGAGAATACTGTAAAAAGCTATATGCCAAAAAATTAGATAATATAGAAGAAATGGATAAATTCTTAGAATCATACAAACTTCCAAAACTGAATCAAGAAGAAATAGAGAATTTGAATAGACCAACCACCAGTAAGGAGATCGAAACAGCAATCAAAACCTCCCCAAAACTAAAAGTCCAGGACCAGACGGCTTCCCTGATGAATTCTCTCAAACATTCAAAGAAGACTTAATACGTATCCTTCTCAAACTCTTCCAAAAAATTGAAGAGGAGAGGAAGCTTGCTAACTCACTCTATGAAGCCAACATTACCCTGATACCAAAACCAGACAAGGACAACACAAAAAAAGAAAATTACAGGCCAATATCACGGATGAACATCAATGCAAAAATCCTCAACAAAATACTAGCAAATCAAATACAACAATACATTAAAAAGATCATACACTATGATCAAGTGGGATTTATTCCAGGGACACGGGGATGGTTCAACATCCGCAAATCAATCAATGTGATACATCACATTAACAAAATGAAGAATAAAAATCACATGATCATTTCAATAGATGCAGAGAAAGCATTTGACAAGATACAGCATCCATTTATGATAAAAACTCTGAATAACATGGGTATAGAAGGAAAATACCTCAACATAACAAAGGCCAGATATGACAAACCAACAGCTAATATCATTCTCAATGGTGAAAAACTGAAAGCTATCCCCCTGAGAACAGGAACCAGACAAGGATGCCCACTTTCACCATTCCTATTTAACGTAGTATTAGAAGTCCTAGCCAGAGCAATCAGTCAAGAAAAAGAAATAAAAGGGATCCAAATTGGAAAGGAAGAAATGAAACTGTCACTATTCACAGATGACATAATTTTATATATAAAAAACTCTAAAGAATCCAGCAAAACCTTTCAGAAATAATAAATGAATACGGTAAAGTTGCAGGATACAAAATCAACATACAAAAATCAGTTGTGTTTCTATACACTAGCAACAAAGTAGCAGAAAGAGACATTAAGAATACAATCCCATTTACAACTGCAACAAAAAGAATAAAATACCTAGGAATAAACTTAACCAAAGAGGTGAAATCTGTACACTGAAAACTATAAAACATTGTTGAGAGATATTGAAGACACAAAGAAATGGAAAGATATTCCATGCTCTTGGATTGGAAGAATTAACATAGTTAAAATGTCCATACTTCCTAAAGCAACCTGTAGATTCAATCCCTATCAAAGATCCAACAACATTTTTTGCAGAAATAGAACAAAGAATCCTAAAATTTATATGGAACAACAAAAGACCCCAAATAGCCAAAGGAATCCTGAGAAAAAAGACAAAGCTGGAGGTATCACATTCCCTGATTTCAAAATATACAACAGAGCTATAGTAACCAAAACAGCATGGTACTGGCACAAAAACAGACACGCAGATCAATGGAACAGGATTGAGAGCCCAGAAATAAACCCACACATCTATGGATAGCTAATTTTTGACAAGGGAGCCAGGACCATACAATGGAGAAAGGAAGGTCTCTTCAACAAATGGTGTTGGGAAAACTGGTCAGCCACATGCAAAAAAATGAAAGTAGACCATTATCTTACACCATACACAAAAATTAACTCAAAATGGATTAAAGACTTGAATGTAAGACCTGAAACCATGAAACTTCTAGAAGAAAACATAGGCAGTACACTCTTCGACATCGGTCTTAGCAACATATTTTCAAGTACCACGTCTGACTGGGCGAGTGAAACAATAGAAAAAGTAAGCAAATGAGATTACATCAAACTAAAATGCTTCTGCACATCAAAGGAAACCTTCAACAAAATGAAAAGATAACCTAACAATTGGGAGAAGATATTTGCAAGCCATACATCTGATACGGGGTTAATATTCCAAAATATATAAAGAACCCATACATCTCAACAACAAAAAACTAACAACCCCATTAAAAAATGGGCAGAAAGACTTGAGCAGACATTTCTCCAGGGAAGATATACAGATGGCCAACAGGACATGAAAAGGTGTTTAACACCATTAACCATCAGGGAAATGCAAATCAAAACTACAATGAGATGTCACTTCACGGCCTGTCAGAATGGCTGTAATTAACAAGACAAGAAATAAGTGTCGGAGAGGATGTGGAGAGAAGGGAACTGTCATTCACTGCTGATGGGAGTGCAAATGGGGCAGACACTGTGGAAAACAGTATGGAGATTCCTCAAAAAATTAAGAGCAGAACTACCATACGATCCAGCTGTTCCACTGCTGGGTGTTTATCCAAAGAACATGAAAACACCAATACGAAAAGATACATGCACCCGTGTGTTTGTTGCAGCATTGTTCACAAGAGCCAAGACTTGGAAGCAACCTAAGTGCCCAGCAAGTGATGAATGGATAAAGAAGATGTGGTATATACACCATGGAATACTACTCAGCCATAAAAAACAATGAAATCCAGCCATTTGTGACAACATGGATGGACCTTGAGGGTATTATGCTAAGCAAAATGAGTCAGGGGGAGAAAGTCAAATACCATATGATCTCACTCATAAGTAGAAGACAAAAGCAACAACGAACAAACACATAGAGACAGAGATTGGATTGGTGGTTACCAGAGGGGAAGAGGGGAGGGAGGAGGGCGAAAGGGATGATTAGGCACATGTGTGTGGAGATGGATTGTAATTAGTCTTTGGGTGGTGAACATGATGTAATCTACACAGAAATAGAAATATAATGACGCACTCCTGAAATTTATATAATGTTATAAACCAATGTTACCACGGTAAAAATAAATAAATAAATAATAAAATGGCTTAATGACCAATTAGAAAGAAAGAAAGAAACGAAAAATAGAATCCAGGCCACCCACCAGGCAGTGGACAGTCCTTGGGACCCCCCTCCCGCAAGGCCTCTGAAGTGGCCCCCCTGGGTGCTGGGCTCCCACCCCAGACCAGGACCTCTGGATGCTGCCCCCACTGGACCCAGGGTCAGAGAGGGACCCAAGAACACCACACACTGCTGAGAAGGTATGCTGCAGTCTGGCTGGGGTTAAGAGATCTGGGTTTAAGTCTCCAGCTGGCCCCAGGGTCCCCTCTCCCTCACTAGGCCTCGCGTTTTCCCACCTGAACAGTGAGAGAGCTTGGTGCTCTCTTCAGGCATTGGCGGCAGAGATGCTCCAGAATTCCAAGTGGGATCAACAGGGAGGTCCTGGCAGTGGCCGGTCCCCAGGCAGTCAGTGTAGACCAGCTCAGTGAGCCCTCCAGGCTGGTGGTCTGCCTCTCACTTAGCAGGACCAGACCCCACCTTTATCAGTTACCGCTGAGTCTCCAGGCTCTGGAAACTTCCACACACGTCAAACACACAGGTGACAGAACACATTTATGTCCAGGAATACCCAGGAACATTAACCTTGGACTAACAGCGGGCTCCCTGCACCTGAGGGGCAGAGAGGGGGCTGCCACTGGAGGGAGCAGGACAAAGATGCTCTAGCAGGAAGAGGAGACTGACAAGAAGAGCCTCAGACTTCTCACAGCGGGAGGCAACGAATCCGAGACCCCAAATACCCAGCCCCAGTGCCACACTCTCCCATGCCTGTTCCACAGACATTGCTATTCGATCACCACCCTCGCCCTCTTTCCTGCAATCCTCCAGACAGTCATAATCAATCGATCACATGCAGCACTTGAAATGGACCTCCACCTGCTTTCAGGGGTTGCCTCTTTGACAGAAGGTAGATTCTAAAGTCTTCGCACAAAAGGTAAACTGCACAGCATCAGAATCTCCTAATCTTGAAAATCACCCAAATCTCAAACGAAGTACAGAAGAGCGCAGACTCTTAATGAATCCAACCCAGGCGGTTTTTCCTCCAGCCTTGCCACAAGTTACTGTGTCACTGGCCGAGCACCAAATGATGGGCTTGAACGCAGTCGAGAGGCTGCGAGGTTAAAATGTCTGTTTAAAAGCTAGACTCACTCAGGGCAGTGGGAGAGGCGCTGGGGACCGACTTTGATGGAGGGGACAGCAAAAACAGAGTCCCATTTCCTCCTCTTCTCTCCTGGGTAATTGTACAGTCACTGGTCAGGCAAAACCACCCGTCCCAGATGAACTGTTAGCTTTCTCTCCTGCCACCAGCACACACAGAGTGGAGAGAGAGTGGAGAATTTGCATTAGTTAAATGCCCACATGATGCGAATCCACTTAATTTGCCATCACCACAATGGGATCATCTGCCCCTGCAAAGCCAGAAAGGAGGGGGAAGTGACCAATCTCTTATGAGCAACTTCTGGGCATTTTGACACATTCTGTGTCCTCTAACCCTTCAATAGCTTTGTGAAGTGGAGATTTGTCAACACTGAGGTGGATGCCTACTGTTCTTGAAGGAGAGATTCCCAAATCTGAGGCCCTTCTAGTAACTCCTCACCTTACAAAATTTGGTGAGAAGCTGAGCCCCCCTCCAACTACAGTCGCTGAAAGCACCGGGCACTGGCTTTCCAGGGCTCCCTTGCAATGAAAGTGCAGGCATGTGGCTTGAACTCTCTGGGGCAATCAGACGCACCTCTCCAGACATAAAGATGCAAAGAATCAGAGACTGTTGGGTGGGGGGACAGCGGCTATAACAGCGGGGGCATTGAATTTGCAGAGGCAGCCAGGGAGCGAAGCAATGGGTTCCACAAATTAATAAGGAAAAGACAGGCAACCCACCAGGAAAAGGGCAGTGGAAATGAGTGGGCAAGTCGCAGAGGAGGGATGTAAATGGCCAAGAAACTTGTGAAGAGAGGCCCGATTGCACTGGTAAACAGGGAAAGAGAAATAAAGCAATGAGATGCTATTTCACACCCATCAGGTTAACAACAGCATTCAAGTCCGAACGATGTGACATGGCATCTCCTTAGAGTTTTGTAAAACAAATGCCAGAATGCAGGAAAGCTGACAATGTATAAACCGTACACCCAGCGACTCTTCATCTAGGTATATCCACACCTGGAGTGGAGAGTTCCAAACCTGTGTGTAGGTTGGAGATATTGATCTTCTCAGGCCTTGGGGCAGCAGAGTGGGGGGGAGAGGGTAACTGGGGCCACTTGAGCCCCCTGCCAGCTGCAACACAGCCAGATTTTACTCCAGGGCTTTAAACTCTGTGGTGTCCACTGTGGTGTGATGTACACATATTGCCATATTCTATTAATGCTGCATGATGCAAAAAAGGTGGGGAATTCTTGCTCACACGTGTGCACAAGGAAAGAGTGTGCAAAGATGGTCATCACAGCATTGTTACAGTGGAGGGAAAATAGAACAATTTGCGTTTCTGTAGTGGATGCTGCTGTGAGCTGCCCAGGACACCCTTCAGCACTGAGGCACTCGTCCGCCCATCTCCTGGGAGTGTCGGCTGCTAGCGGTCGTAACTGAGTGCTTCTCTAAGAATGGCCTTCAGTCAAAGGGAGCTGCCTTGCCCAAGGTTACACACCCTCCCCAGGGGAGCCCATTCCCAACAACAGGTCAGTGCAGGAGTACAGAGGCCCAGCTCCTTTGCCTCAATTCGACACAATCCAGAAGGGCCACCCCAGCCACAGCACTTCCATAGGATCAGTTGAGGCCTCTGGTGCAACTGTGTTGCAGCCCAACTTCTCCTCCACCCAAGCCCGCTTCCCACAGTCCCTCACAGAGAACCTTCCCCAACAAAAGACCTGCGTGCAAATCTGCATCTCAAAGTCTCTTTCTCTGGAAACTCACCCGTATCAGAGGTAGTCCAAGGACAGACATCCTAATTGGGACTTTGGAGCTGGATCACCCCACTGGCCAGCTAGCAATGAAGACCCCATCACTGGGGGCAGGTGGAATACAGAAAGCACTTGGCATGTGGAAGAGGTGCAATTGTTAAAATTTTCACAGGGAGTGAACTGGGACTCACTCAAGGGTGGAGGGGAATCACTGGTTGATAAAATATCTCAGGCATTTGAGAGAGACTGTGGATGGTTATTGCCGAGTGTTCTAAATGCACTGGAGAAAGACAACGAACGGCTGAAGGTGATGAATCACCAACTTAAAGTGAAGTATAAGACTCTCATCTCCTACAGCAAGAGGGCGTGAAAAGCTGGGGATGAAGCCCAGGACTTACTTGTAAATATAGCAGTGCTCCAAAGAAAATGGAATTCTCAACCCCACCAAATCTGCTTAAGCCAAAATTGACACCCTGGTCGGGAAGGTGTGGGACCTCGACACTTGTATGGGATCAATGTGCTCAAGAATCTTGAAAGCCTAGATCCCCCTGAACCCTCCGGCCCTATAGAAGGGGCCCCTCCTTCCTTAAAGGCCGCTGCCTACCTTTGCTTAAAGATGGCGCAGAGGCCTCTACCTTGTAAGACAGCATGTGCCCCTCAGGATTTACCCCTACCTCTCCTCCTGGCCTCCAGACCAATAATTAGTGTCAAGTCACAACCTGGCCAGGGTGCTGGGCCCTCTGAGGAAGGGAAGGGACCATACCCTGAAGGAGCTGTGGGGTCTCGTCAACCTACACTGACAGGAGCAGGGAAACTATCATGGGATTAGATGCTGAGGGTTCTGAACTACGGGGGACGGATTATAACACTGGATAAAGGAGAGTGTTGATATGGGAGCACTCTCCCATGATCAGATTTAACACCCTGGCAAGGACCTCGAGAGATGGTTCTAATATGCTACCAGAGTGGATCTTGTAAGCTTGGAGAAAGTGATGGACCACACAAAGTGAAGTAAAAATGCCAGAGCTGTCAGGCAGATGGTAGAGGAAGGAATCAGAAAGCTCACAAACACTGGCATCCTGGACTGAATATACTATGTAAGGCCAAAATACCCACCAGTTGTCTATGTTCCATGGAGAATCCAGAGGACACTTCTTTTCCCAACACAATAAGGAATAATGTGGTGAGGGGGCACCAGCATCACTAAGAGGCTCACTGGTGGCGGACCCATGTAGACCAGGGCTGGAGGTGGAGATGGTGTGACAGGACTGATGCCCTCATAGCAATGGGGATGAAGAGATCCCGAGTAGGTGCTTAACCATCAGAAGCACAGTGGGGGCAATTATTCTAATGAAAAGCAAATCTGAAGTGACAAGCAGGAGGGCATGATGCAAAGAAAGATATGGGAATTATTTGTAGAACAAGACATCCCCAGGGGCAAGAGAGATGGGCCACTAACAGGGTGGTGCTCTATCCGTACAACCAAAAGAAATCAAGGATGGCTTATCAGAAGGCCAAGGGTAGCCATCCTAATAAAGTCACAGTCTCTTGGCCTATTTCTGGACCTGAGCCAGTTCTCAGACCCAGAAACCACGGACTAAAGGAGAAGCCAGGTCGCCAAGAGGAAGAACCCTGTAACACCCCGGCAGTGTGCATCATAATAATTCCCCCAGTTTCTCTCCAAAGGGACCCGCAGTCATTTACGTGTATAACCGCACACTAGAGGAAGAGGAATACTCTGACATATCTGTGACTTTCAGATACAGGATCTGAATTAAAATTGATACTTGAGGAACTTAAGCAGTATTGTGCCACCCACCATCAGAGAGGGACATGTGGGGGCCAGGCAGTAAACGATATTGTGGCCCACATCTGATTCATGGTGGGTTCACTGAGTCCTTAGACCCATCCAATGGTCATTTCCCTAGCTCCAAGTATATAATGGGAATAGACATACACGGTGGTTGTTACAACCCCACATTGGATCCTCAGTCTATGGAATAAGAACTATCACAGTGGAGAAGGCCAAGGGAGGAGCCTCTGACACCACCCTCCCATTCTAGCCAAGGAGAGTAAACCAAAAACAATATCGCATCCCAGGGAGAAGGGCAGAGGTCAGCGCCACCCTTAAAACCTAAAGGATACGGAGTGTGGTCTCCACCATATTCCCATTTGATTCACTAGTCTGGCTCCTAAACAACAGGTGGATCCCGGAAGATGACAGTGAACAACTGTAAACTCCAGCAACTTGTAGCGTCAAGTGCAGCTGCCTACTGCCCCACGTACACCGTGTGCAGCCTTTGGTTTGGCAAACGCATTCTTTTCCACTCCTTCCAAGAAAAGGGACAGAAATATTTCCCGTTCGGGGAAGAAGAGCAACAGGGTACATTTATAGTCTCCCTGGGGCCAAGTTAACCCTCCTGCTGTCTGTCATAATAGAGTCCAAAGAGTCCCAGACTGGCTGGACATCCCACAGAACATCACAATGGTCTACTACATCAAGGACATCATACTAATTGGATGAGCATCAGTGGCCAGTGTTTTGGAGACCTTGGTAAGATATGTGTATTTCAGAGAGCGAGATACAAACCCTATGCAAATTCAGGGTGCTGCCACATCAGTGAAGTTTTTGAGAATCCAGTGTTCTGGGACATCCCCTCCAAAGTTAAAAAAGAAAATTATTGCAACTTGCACCTCCCACCACAAAGGATAATGTCTGGTAGGCTTCTTCAGGTTCTGGAGGCAGCATATTCTGTACCTAAGTATATCGCCCCAATCCATATATCGTATGATGTGTCGGGCTGCTAGCTTTTAGTGGGACCCAGAGCGGGAAAATGCTCTGCAGGAGGTCCTGGCTGTGGTGTAAACATCCCTTCAACATGGGTCACATGACCCAACAGACACTATGGTATTAGAGGTATTTGTGATGGGAAACGATGCCGTGTGGAGTTCACGGCAAGCTATGATAAAGAGCAAGAATGTACCATTTGCAGCAGAAAATTATACATCTTTTATAAAACAGATCCTGGAGTGCTACCAAACCCTGGTTAGAGATGGACCATGTGACCTTGGGACATCAAGTGACTATGCAGCCCATTATGAGCTGAGTTCCATCAGACCCATTAAGTCAGAGTTGCCTGGACCCAACAGCAATTTATCACACAATGGAAGTGGAATATCTAGGGTTGGGAATAAGTAAGGCCTGAAGGCGTAGAGAAGCTGCATGAGTGAGGAGCCCACACTTCCACGTCATCCACCGCTGTTGCACTGGTTCCTCTCCTTTGGCCTGCACCAATGGCTTCTCAGTTGGGGGAAGACTTGACCAGCTGATGGAGGAGGAAAAAGCCCAAGCTTGGTTCACAGATGGGTCATTTCAGTATGGGGTGTAAGCCAAAAATGGATGGTTGCTATTCTACAGCCTTGAAAGGCAGCGACGAGGGAAAAATCTTCCCAATGGTGTGTCTGACCATTCTGTCTGTGCAAGAAGAGAAGTAGACTGGGGCTAGACTCTATATGGATCCACGGGCAGTGGTGAGTGGCTTCGCTGTTTGGTCAGCGGCCTGGGAGGAGAAAGCACAGAAGACTGGGGTCAAGGAGGTCTGGGGAAGAGGACTGTGACAGAAGTATGAGAGTGGGTGTGACGTGTAAAGATCTTTGTAGCTTGTGTTAATGAGCGTCCACCATAGAAGAGCACTAAACAACCAAGGAGACAGAACAATTTGGTCAGTGAATGTCAGCCAGTCTCTGTCATTGGCCATCCCAATGCTGGTAAAATGGGTTTGTGAGTGGA
Source organism: Tapirus indicus (assembly GCA_031878705.1). Lineage (NCBI taxonomy): Eukaryota > Metazoa > Chordata > Mammalia > Perissodactyla > Tapiridae > Tapirus > Tapirus indicus. Next base: position 33,252,435 of record CM062927.1, read on the forward strand.
GTAGCCACAGTGTCAGGAATAGAGGCTATTTATGGGCCGAAAAACGTGAGTTTCCACTTACCAAGGTTGATCTAGCTACTGCCACTGCAGAATGTCCAGTCTGCCAGCAAGAGTTCAACACGGAGCCCTCAGTGTGACACTATCGCTTGAAAAGACCAACCAGCCACTTGGTGACAAGTTGCCTACACTGGACCCCTTCCATCCTGACAGAGTCAGCAAATCTTCTTGGCTGAAATCAACACTTATCCTGGATACGGATTTGCCTTTTCTGCCTGCAGGGTCACAGTCAGCATTTGCAGAGTTGGTTTGATCTATTGACGTGAGATCACCTCAGAGCAAGAAACCCACTTTACAGCAAAGGAGGTGCAGCAGTGGGCAAATGACCACAGGATCTCTGCCATGTACTGCACCACTCAGAAGCTGCTGGCCTGAAAGGTGTAGCTGAGATGCCAGCTTGACGATGACATCACGCAAAGATATTGCACCATCCTTCAGGATGAATATAAACTCTAGAGCAATGATAACTATGCATGGAATTCCCAAGAGGCAAAGTAGGTGGGTCCAGGAACCATAGATGGAAGTAGGAGGGGCCCAGTTACCATCACTCCCCATAACCCAACTGGAGAACTTGGGTTTCCCATTCCCTCGACTCTAGACTTTGTGGATCTAGAAGTTCTGATTCCCAGAGGGGGAATGCTCCCACCAGGTGACACAGTAAGAGTCCCATTAAACTTAAAGTTACGGCCATCACCTGGTTATTTCAGTTTCCTCATGCCAAGAGACCAACAGGCAAAGAGATGAGTTATTATACTGGCAAGTGTAATTTCACTGATAGCAGAAGGATATAGGGCTGCCATTATATAATGAGAGCAGAGAAAAATATATTTGGAGCCTAGGTAATCTACTGAGTGTCTTGTAGTATTTTCCTGCCCAATTCTGACAGCAAATGGGCAAATATAGTGACTATGGCCTGAGAATAATATGATGACCAAGGGCTCAGGCCCTCAGGGATGAGAGTCAGGGTCATTCCAACAGGAAAGCCACCTAGACCAGCAGAGGTGCTCACAGAGGGTGAAACAAACATAGAATGGATATGAAATGACATGAATGCTTAGTGGAAACGGGAGATGGTGAGATCCTGATGCAGCCTCAAGACAAGCCATGGTGGCAGGGGCTACAGTTCATCCCACTAACTTCCTTTTTGTAGTTTTTTCTGGGAAGAGAGAGCAATCAGAATCCCGGAGGAGCTGCTCCCAGGTGCGGTGGATTAACTGTATGAGACAAGAGGCTGTACGCAGCACAAGGGGCGGACTGTAGTGGATGCTCTAGTGAGCTGCCCAGAAGCCCCTTAAGGACAGAAGCACTCACTTTCCTGTTGCCTAAAGTGTTGGCTGCGGATGGTCCACAGATGAGGCCTCTCAGGGACTTGACTTTTGACAGACAGAGCTGCCTCACTAAAGTCATGGCCCTTCCTGGAGGCAGCCGTCATCCAATGACCAGTCAGTGAGGGTACAAAGGCCTGGCTCCTTGTCCTGATAGAGGACAACTCTGAAAGGCCATTCTGGCTCCAGCACTCCCTGGAGGGCTCAGCTGGGACCTCTGTCACAACCGCGTCACATTCAGCCTTTCTGTTGGCCCAGTTCTGCTTCCCTCGTCCCCTCACAGGAGGGGTCCTGAGACCAGTCCCCAATAAACTTCCTGCTTGCAAATTTCTGTCCCCAAATCTAACTCCCAGGTAGGGGCCGCCCGGTGGCGCAGCGGTTTAGTCCGCGCTTGGCAGCCCGGGGTTTGCAGGTTCGGATCCCGGGCGCCCGCCGATGCACTGCCTGTCAGCCACGCCGTGGTGGCGTCCCATATAAAGTAGAGGAAGATGGGCATGATGTTAGCCCAGGGCCAGTCTTCCTCAGCAAAAAGAGGAGGATTGGCAATGGATGTTAGCTCAGGGCTGGTCTTCCTCACAAAAAAAAAAAAAAATCTAACTCCCAGGCAACCAAACCTACAATCCTCAGTATAAACACCAATTAAATGGGAAAAATTTATACTCTATAATTTATTCATAAATGAAATTCTGTACAGATCTTAAAAGGAATGAACTAGAAGTAGATAGATCAACAAAAATCTCAAAAATATAAACCTGTGAACAAAACCAAGACACCAGAAGGTATGAACATGCAAAAATTTTACTCAAAAGAAACAATATTATATACTATTTCTTGCTGGACAAAACTGTAATAAAGGTATAAAAACATGGGTTGGTAGAACCTGCTCACCAAATTCATCACAGCGGCAGCATCTGGGGAAGGAAAAAAGAAAATGAATATTAAAGAGCTTCAGAAAGGACTTTCATGTTTCAAGTGATATATTATATCTTTTATTGTTAAAAAAATTGAGGCAGAGGTGACAAAATGTTGTCATGTGTTAGTTCTGGGTGGCAGGCATATAGATATTTGTTACATTGATTCACTATAACTTTCAGTATTAAAATTTTTTTCAAGCTCAACAAAATTTGCAATACAGGATGATCAGCATTCTGAAAATCGTGTGAAGATGTGCAGTGTTTACATAACAGAACAAGTGATCCTTGCCTCTGGGGGATCAAGAGAGAAGGAATCCACCGCATAGAAACCTAAAGACAGCATTCTAGACCCGGGGAGCATCCAAGGCAAGCAAATACTCTGAGACCGAAAGAGCAGGGCCATTGGGTGTGCCCAGGATAGAAGTCACAGAGCAGAACAGTGGCTCGCAAGCCAGAAAGGAGCAGGTCAGGCAGAGCCTTAGACACGCCCTTAGGAGCTCCAGGGCCAGTAACCTTGGTTCTTGCCGGCAGCTGTCAGCCCCGATCTGGGGACTTCACGCAGGCACACTGGAGACTCCACCGAGAAGAAAAAGGGTTAAACTGTGCAAAATGTGGCCACAGCTGGCCCAGGTTGTACATTTTTCTGGATCTGATGTCCTATAGTAAAGACACTAAATAAAATACTCTATTAACATAATGAACCACTTTTGGCCATGACCCTGTAGTCAGGCCAAGCTGGGCTCATATTCCAGCTCCACCGTCAACTCCTCGACTGTCCTTGAGCAAGACAGTGACCCCTCTGAGCCTCTGTTTCCTCGTCTGTAAACTACGGGTGGCAATAGGCCTTCCTGTGGGTGGTTGGGCAGATGCAGTGGGGTAAGCCATGCAGTGTGCTCAGCACAGAGCAAGCCCTCCGCAGATGTCCACCTCCAGGTCCCCGGGGAGGACCCTCCCGGAGCCTGCAGCCAGGTGCCCTTCCCAAGAAAAGGTCCCTCTGCCCTGGGAATTCTTGAGGAAAGGAGCCCTTCCTAAGCAGTTCCCAATTCCTCACTTCTCAGATGGGGGGATGAAAGACTTTCTAAATTGGGACCACAAAGACTTCCACGGAGAAAGAAGTGGAACTCCTAAATTAAAGGCAGATTTCTCTGTAGGAGGAGCAGCTGGCCCGGAGCCGGAGCCCAGCTGCTGAGCCATTTTCCAGGAGGGAGGCCAGGAGGAGGGAGTAGTGTCTGGGGAGTATGTGCGCCCCACCCAAGCTCGCCTAAGTGTCCTCATCTTTGCTATCTGATAGGCACCTTACAAGTGGGTGACGGTGCCAGCATCGCATGGCTGTGTCTCCAGCTGCACCCATCCCCATCGTGAGGGGCCCCAGGGAACAAGACAGGCTCCAGGAAAGTCTGATCCAGCAGGCGGGCAGAGCTCTGCCTCAGGGAGCTATTACCCCAGGCAGATCGCAGGCCCGCTGGGGCATCTGGTGGAGGAGGGGGATCGGCACATCCAGGTGGGCTCCCTGAGGGAGCAGGTACCAGTCGGAGGCCCACTGAGAGGTCTCCCAGAGCGTGGCTGGGCCTGCTGAGAGAAGACTGGGGAACTCAAAGCCAAGCGCAGATTTTGGGAAGCTCGGGAGCCCAGTGTCAGAGCTAGGTGAGCATTCAGTCATCCACTTAGCAGGCATTCGTGCGTTCATTTGTCATGAGACATTTGGGAGGGTCACGACATGCCCCAGGGCCCAGAGACTCAGAGTGACATGGTCTGGCCTCCTGGAGGTTTCAGGGAAGCCATGCATGAAGCTTGACTTGCACGCAGGCTGCTTCAAGAGTGGTCTCCTGACTCTGTCCCATCTCAGGCCACTCTGCCCCTGGGCCTGGGGAGGGTCTAAGCCAGATGATCCCAGCTAATGGGAGGTCAGGCCTCCAGGGGCCAAAGCTGGCAGATTTCAGACCAATCTCTAGCCTCACAGAGTGGAAATGCTGGGTGAAAAGTCCACCCTTGGCGCCTAATGAAATCACTGATTCAGCCAAGGATTATCAATTGATGTGTTACAACCAATAGGTGAACGGTCAGTGTATGACTGGACATTCGAATTTTGCAAAGTAAGACTGCACAGATTTCCTTCTGGCCCGGGAGGAAGAAACAGAACTGGAGGGGTTAGGCTGTCCCCACCCTGATCCAGGAGTCATTCTTGCACGACCAACAGTGGGACAACCAGAAATCATGTGTCTCCTTGAGTGATACAGTCTGAAGCCCTCCACATCTCCCACGATAGGTTCCAGCCAAAGAATGTTCACCTGGAATCCACCAAAATTCAGATGTGACTCCCACTTCACAGGATGTAAAGAGGACAGAGGGACAAGCTAAATGATGACAAACGGAAGCAAGCGCACTAATCCAGACAATGGAATCTTCTGCCAGACAATGGACCCACGCTCTTCAACCAGCCACAACAGAGGGCACCATGCTAGATGGAAAGCAACCGAAGGGACATGTGCCCAGAGGCAGTGCATGGTCCCAGACAAGATTCTGCTTTGGACAAACCAGCTACAACACATTATTATGACAACTGCTTCCCTCACTAAATATGGACCAGGTATAAGATGATATTTAGAAATCATTATTTATTTTCAGTGGGATAATGTTATTTTAGCTCAATAGGAAATGCTGTTATTTTTTAAAGGTGCACACTTGAATCATGAAATAACTTCAGAATGTGAAGAGTTGCTTGTGGTAGACAGAATTCCAAGATGGCCACCAAGATTCCCATCCCCCGGGGTACACGCCCTGAGTGTGAATATAGTGGGTATCACTCCTGTGGCTAGGTTCTGTCATACGGCAAAGCTGAGGGAATTTTGCAGATGTTCCTAATCAGCTGACTTTAAATTAATCAAAGGGGAGATGATCCTGGGTGGGCCTGACCTAATCAGGTGAGCCCTTTAAAAGAGGGTCTAGAGGTCAGAGATGGAAGACGTCAGAGAGATTTGAAGCATAGCAGATGTTCTCCTGCTGGCCTTGAAGAAGCAGATTGCTGTGTTGTGGAAAGGGCCACGTGGCAGGAAATGGAAGGTGACCTCTAGAGGCTGAGGGTCTCAGTCCAAGGAAATGAATTACGCCAACAATTCTATAAACATAGCAGAGGACCCCGGGACTCAGAGAAGACCCCCAGCCCGGGCCAACACCTTGATTTCAGCCTGGTGAGACCCGGAGCAGAGAACCCCATGAACCCAGGGTTCTCTGGACATCTGATCACAGAAACTGTGATAATATATTTGTGTTGTCTTAAGCCACTAAATTTATGGCAATTTGTGATGCAGCCATTGAAAGCTAATACACTTCTTTATTTATAATAGCCAAAAGTCAGAAACAATCCAAATACCCATCAACCAGAGAATGGTTAAACAAAATGTGATACATTCACACAATGGAATACCATTCAGCAACAAAAAGGAAAGAACTACTGATACAGGTGACAACTTGGGTAAATCTCAAAGCCATTATGTTGAGCAAAAGAAGCCAGACACGAAAAGACCGTGAGTCTATGTTTGTAATCCGTGATTCCATTTACGTGATATTTAAGAGCAAGCGAAAACTAATCGATGGCGATAGAAATCAGAACTGCAGTTGCCTGTGTGTGGGAACAGGGAGGAGTCACTGGAAAGGACCATAAAGAACTTCCCAGGGTGGTGAAAACACTTTATATCTTCATTAGGGTATGGGTTACACGAATTTTACCCATTTGTGAAAACTCATCAAACTGTATACATCAGATCCATACATTTCACTGTATGTAAATTATTCCTCAATTTTAAAATAATAATTCTGACCTTGGTGCTAAGAGGTTGGCAGGCAGCTCTTCCTGAGTTTGGGGCAAGAGAACAATGGGTGGAGGGGACGATTCTTCAATAGGTTCACACTCACACATTTGCACACACATGCACGCACGCACGCGCACACACACACACACACGGCGGCATTCCAGGCCGAGTGCGGCTCCACTTTGGCCTTTGCCTCGTTTAATGTGGAGAAGGCAGCTGCCTCCCAGCTCCCAGGTCACTGCTCCGTGTGTCCGCCTGTCAAGATAAGACGGCAAAGGCAGATGCTGCTAATTACCTGGCCTTTCAAGTGGTCCCCGGCCTCACATCTGGCTCCATCTCCAACATCCAGCTTGAGCCAATAAAAACCAAATAAAATCATAAAGAGCTAATTTGGTGGCCGGGGCCCTGACGGGCTGCACACGGGGAGGTGTGGGGCAGGCCGAGGACACGGCAGGGAGCATGGGGCAGAGAGAAGGCTCGCTGACCGTCAGCCTCCACCCCAGTGGGACGGAGAAGGTGAGAACGCCACCCTCTCCTTGTAGCAAACCGCTTCTGCTCTGGCCAAGCCAGGAGCAGGTCCTGGAAGAATATTTGCAGCTTGAATTTGTTTCACTGAGCACCCAGGGAGGGAGGCACCGCCCTGCGTGCCAGCAGCCAGAGCCAGAGCCATCTTGGGAATTTTGTGCTAGACCCTCAGGTGTGGAAACGTCAGACGTGAGCCCCAGAGTTCCAGCAGTCCAGTCTCTCATGGGAACCAGGTTGCGCCCCCAGCAGGTTTGTGGGAGAACAGGAACCCCTCCCAAATCTCTCCGGGGGGAGACCTACCCCAGGAACCACCCAGGACTGGGCAGAGTGGACAATCACCAGCGTTTGATGGACTTCTGGAAAGCCTTCACTCCACCGCCCTGTCACTTTGTCTGAAATTCCACCATCGAAGAGAGGCATTTCTTTGAGTTATAAAGGCTTTTAGGTCTCCCTTATTAAAATGCAAGTCCTGGAGAGATGTCATGCCTAAAGTCTCATATCTTAGGGAGTGACATTCTCAAGTCTTGGAGGAGAAAGGCGGTAGGTGGAGAAAAAGATCAGCGAGATCTCTAAGCAATGGGCCTCAGTTTCCCCATCTGTAAAATGAGACCATTGACCTGGCTGACCTCTCAGATTAAAGAGAAAAAGTGAGTCTGCCCTCCCCACTCCTTATCTCTGCCCCTTGATCAGAGATTGCAAACTGGCCGCCCCATGAGCCAGATTCCGCCAGCAGACATGTTTGGTTTGGCCTGCAGAGTGTTTGAAGAGAATTTGGGCCAACATTTCAAAATGGACAGATTTCACGTTTTAAAAATGCCAAATGCCCTGCTTCTTTTGGAAAATGGGAAGCTCTGAGGGCACTGGGCCCACATTCCCACACAGTAACAATTTTTCCATGCTAATGCCAACCACCCTATTTGGATAGGGCATGCAGTCTTCAGTTTGCCTCAGTCCCCACCAGTCCTCACTGTTTCCCCCCAGCGCACTCGGTCCATTTCCTTTATTTGCCTGACCCTTGGAGGCGTCTGAGTTGGTGAGCCCATTCTGGATGGTCCTGGCCGGCAGCCCCTCCCAGCACAGTGGATGAGTGACCCTGTGCCCCGCACTCCTCGTGGGCTCGTGAGCACTGTTCGGCTTCCTCTTTGGAAGGCTGGAATAGAGCGAGGGAAAGCGTGAAGCTGAGAGCCCTTTGAAGGCGATGCCATGAGATTATTTTGCTAAACATAAAAACCCAAAGGCAGCAGGCCCACTGATGTGTTTTTGCAAATTCCAGCAAATTAAAAAAATGTGTGCGCAGAATTCAATTGGGGGCCAGGGCCTGGCTCTCATGAAAGAATAAATTGTTGGCCCAGACAAAGCAGCAGACTAACTTTTATGGAATATGCCTCTCTCCAGGATGCAGCTCCCACAAGCAGGCTCCTCATGCCTGTGACAAGAGATGCCTCTTCAACCTTTATCTGCAGCCACTTGAGTGCAGAGGCCAGCGGCTAGCCTGTAGTAGAACTTTAAATGGCTCCACAGCAAATGTCAAAACTGTTTGATCTGCTCTTAGAAAATCACCTTTCAAGGCACTGGAAAATACTTGACACTTTGCAAAGAGATTAGAAACTTTTCAGCTGACTTGGAAAAAGGGCCCAGGCAGGTTTGATTCCCGTGGAAGCAGGAGGGGGACCCCAGCGGTGACCAGAGCCAGGAAGCCTGAAGCCAGTGGCTTCACTCTATAGGGAAGAGCCAGATCCCAGCATGGCCTCAGCTGCCAGCCCCTGCCCTCGGCCTCTGGGTTGGTCCCAGAGAGCACTCGTTTCTGCACTCTTCAGGGAGAGGAAATGGCTACAGGCAGCGGAAATATTCAAAGTAGTAACTGTAAATTGTGGACATCAGCATTCAGTCAGCTGCAGAGCCTCCCCCACCAGCCCAGCCAACCAGCTGGGTCTGGAGGCCCTGGATAGACGCGCAGAACTCAGGGCTGGGCTGGGCTGGGCTGGCTGGACAGAAGGATAAAATTACATCAGTCAATGCAGGTGACTGGAGGCATGCTGGAAGGGGTTGTGCAACTGTCACCACTGTCCAGCTTTCCTTCCCCGGGCCTGTCACGACTGTTCTTCCCTGTCACACCACTGTCCTTGCCCTGGCCTGGACCTGCATCAACTCCTGCTTGCATTACTACAACCGCCTTCCAACTGGTCTCCCTCCTCTGCCCTCCTCCCCAGTCCACCCTGTGCCAGGCCACCAGCTGAATCATCCTGAAACACTGCTGATCTTAAGCCACCTTCTAGACCAAAATCCTGACATTAAAACTTCCACAGTTTTTCCCTAATAATAGTGACTATTTATTGTGACTCACTATATTTCTATATGGTTTAACTAATTTAATACAACCTCTTTCCTATTGGCCTCATTTTACAGCTAAGAAAATTGAGGCTTAAAGAGATTAATTGGCTTACCTGAGGTCACAAAGCTAGTAAGTGGATGCAAACTTGGGTGTCCCTGACCTAAAATCATGCACAGAACCAGGAGACCATACACATGCTTTCTCTTCTCCTAAAACATCGCCAGAAAAGCCCTGTCTTCTAAAAGCATGGCAAATGTTGGGGAGAACTCCAAAACAGGCCGCACCCACACTCCACCAGCAGCCCATCTCCACAATGAATGGATCTGCATTACAAAAGGAAATGATGCTTTTCAAATGTAGGCCCATAGTAGGACTTCAGACGCATGAACCAGGGTTGAGTGAGAGTTACTCCAAGAAAAGGAATCCTTCTGGCATCACATCGGGACCCCAACATTTCAGCTCCTTTCAGAAAGCTACACAGACTGCCAGAAGCCAGTAGGAAAGAATCTAGACAGGAGGTCAGGGATGCGGGCTCCATCCTCGTTTCTAAAATTAAACTAGTTGTATGACAATGACAAGCTCTTGGGGCTCGGTTTCCTTATGTATAAAGGAGAGGCTGTATCACCACCTGTTTTACTAGTCAGGATAGGTAGGTTATGCCGCAGTGAGAAACATGCCCCAAATCTTGGCGGTTTGCCAAAGCAAAGGTTTACTTTTTGTATGCACTACGTGTACAATGAAGGTCAGCAAAGGACTGTGCTCTACTGTATAGTCATCCCTCAGGGACCCAAGGTGACAGAGGCTCCCCAATCCATAACTATAACCAGCATCTCAAGACAAGGCTGCAGAGTTCTCTGCAGCAGGCAAAGAGAGGGCTGGAGAGTGAAGCACTAGCAATTAAATGCTTCAGCTCAGTAATGACACATGTCACTTCTGCATTGGCCAGAACTTTCCATAGGACCCTACCTAACTTCACAAAGCTTTGGAATCACCATCCTGTCTACCCAGAAGCAGATAAGGAATGGACTGAGTGAATATTGGTCCTGTCCACCACACCTGCCTCTCAGGTCACTGTCAGCATCAAATGAGCTTCCAAAGAAAAGAGATTGGGGAATCAGCTTAAGCCGCGATTCTCATCCCAGATAGACACAGATTCAAGTTCTGGTTCCAGGAAGCTGCGTGCGATCTTGAGAAAACTACTAAACCCCTCGGTCTCAATTTCCTCATCTGTGAAATGGGGATAATAATACCTAGCTCACAGAGCTATTGAGAAAATGAGATCAGATAATGCATAAGGAACTCTGAGTAGAGCACTTAGTAAGTCCTCGATCAATGGTTGGTGGTAGAGATGAAACAAGATTTTCAATGAAACTAGAGTTGATAATTTTTGAGACTAGCTGATGAATTCATAGGGATTCATTAAAATACCCTCCCCACTTTTGGGCATGATTAAATTTTTCCATAATAAAACTTTTTTAAAAACACCTGGGAGAGGTTGTGATGTCACAGAAATGGAGGAGTAGGGAGCTCTAAGAATTAATTCCTCCACAGAAGCAATAATTAAACTGGCAAAAACCAACAGAATCAATTCTTTTTTTTTTTTTTTTTTTGTGGGGAAGACCAGCCCTGAGCTAACATCTGTTGCCACTCCTCCCCTTTTTGCTGAGGAAGACTGGCCCTGTGCTAACATCCGTGCCCATCTTCCTCTACTTTATATGGGATGCCGCCAAGGCATGGCTGACAGTGCGTCGGCGGGCGCCCGGGATCCGAACTCGCGAACCCCGGGCTGCCAAGCGCGGACTAAACCGCTGCGCCACTGGGCGGCCCCCAGAATCAATTCTTTTGGAACTCTAGAATCTAATGAAAAAAAACTTATGCAACTAGGGAAGCACTTAATGAAGAAACATGCTGGTAAATTTCAATAAGAAAGTATGTAGCATTTTGTTTACCCGCCTATCATCTCCCATTCTCCGGGTCAGTGGCAGCCATGGAGACGGTAGCCTACATTCCTGGTGTGGCTCGCTGGAGCTGAAGGGCAACGCAGACCTCATTCTCAAAAACTTGTGGTGGTGCATTTTGACTTGTCTCACAGTTCCCTGGGGGACCACTACAAAGGCTGACCTTTGTTTTGTCCCCCTCAGGATGGAATGGCTTTCTACGTGGCATTTGTAGAAAGCATTACACTACCTGTAGCCACCTGGGTGGGATGGGCAAGGCAAACAGCAGACAGACCCATAGTCTGGGAAGGAGGAGGCTAACGAAGAAGATTCCTGGGGCAATAGGGCTTCAAAGGACTATCACGTATACCAGGGAATCTGGAGTGCAACGAGTATGCCCAGGGCTGGACGTACACTCAGAAAAGAGCTGGAAGGACCCCAGGCTTCCCCCTTTGGCCAATCTCTGGGATTTGCACAAGCAGGAGATGAAAGCTAAGGCAGAGTTGTATGTGCCTGGCTTAGCACTGAAGGAGCTTAGAGTCAATCTGCAAAGAGCAGGAGTGTATTTTTCTTCTTTTTGGCTCTAGGTGTTTAAAGAAATCTCTCAGGTCACTGGCTAAGCTCTGAGATAGAGAAACAGAGACTTCAATGACCACACACAACAAGGAAAACAGTCTTTGCAAAAATAATTAGGAAACGTCATTAAACAAACCATGGCTTCAGCCCTCAAAAATCAACAACAGCAAACCCTGGGCAGAATCTGATTTTAAGAATTACCATATTATAATATTCAAAATGTTCACATGTAATAAAAAAATTACAAGCCATACAAAGAAACAGGAAAGAATGGTCCATTCACAGGGGAAAAAATGATATTGCCAGAAACTGTCCCTGAGGAAGCCAGATATTAGACTTACGAGATAAAGACTTTGTCAACTATTTTAAATATGCTCAATGAGCTAAAGGAAACCATGAACAAAGAACCAAAGGAAACCAGAAGAATAATATATGAACAAATAGGGAATATCAATAGAGATAGATAGAAAATATAAAAAGGAAGCAAATAGAAATTCTGGAGCTGAAAAGTATAATAGCTGAAATAAAAAATTCACTAGAGAGATTCAATAGCAGGTTTGATTAGGCAGATGAAAGAATTAGCAAACTTGAAGACAATCAAAATTATGTCTACTATGGAATGTCTACATACCATCGTCTGCTATGGAATGAATTGTTTCCCCACAAAATTTGTATGTTGAAACCCTAACCCCCAATGTCACTGTATTTGGAGATAGGGCCTTTAGGAGGTAATTTACGTTAAATATGGTCATAAGGGTGGGGCCCTAATCTGAGAGGATTGGTGTCCTTATAAGAAGAGGAAGAGAGAGAGAGATCTTTCTCTCCACATGTGCACAAAGAAAAGATTATGTGAGCCCATAGCAAGAAGGCAGCTAACTACACGCCAAAAGAAGAGGCCTCAGAATTAAACCTACTTGCCAGCACCTTGATTTTGGACTTCCAACCTCCAGAAGTATGAGAAAGACATTTCTGTTGTCTAAGCCCCCAGTCTGTGGCTTTTGGTTGTGGAAGCCCAAGCAGATTAATACAGTCTCAGGAGTGGAAAGGAAAAAAAAAATAAAGAAAAATGAACGGAACCTGTGGAAGCTGTGGCATACTATCAAGCATGCCAACATACATATCGTAGGATACCCAGAAGAAGAAAGAGAAAAAGGGGCAGAAAGAATATTTGAAAAAATAATGGCCAAAATTTCTCAAATCTGATGAAAGACATGAATACAGTCATGCATCACTTAACAATGGGGATACATTCTGAGAATGTGTCATCAGGCAATTTTGTTATTCTGCACACTTCACAGAGTGTACTTACACAAACCTAGATGGTACAGCCTACTACACTTCTAGGCTATATGGTACTAATCTTATCAGACAACTGTCACATATGCTCTCCGTCGCTGACCAAAACATTGTTATGCAGTGCAAGACTGTATACGCATCCAAGACGCCCAGTGAACTCCAAATAGGATACCACTTGGTATCAAAAGATCCACACCAACACACAAAATTGAACTAAAGACAAAGAGAGAATTTTGAAAGGAACAATAGAGAAGCAACTTATGACATGCACAAGGGATCCTCAGTAAGTTAACACTTGACTTCTCATCAGAAACGATGGAGGCCAGGAGACAGTGGAATGACAGATTTAAAGTTCTGAAAGAAAAAAGAATTCTATATCCAGCAAAATTATCCTTCAAAAATGATGGAGAAACCAGAGGGGTATCATGCAAAATGGCAGAGTAGGAAACACTAGGGATCAGTCCTTTTACCAAAACAACCAGTAAACTGGAAAAGCTGCCAGAATCAACTATTTCAGAACTCTGGATCCTGATTAGACACATAATGACCAAGGGCATGCTTGACGAAGGGAAAGGCTATTGCTCTTTGTTCAGAGGACAACATGTATGAAACACCTGCCATTCTCCATCCCAAAGCCCTGCCATGCTGTGGAGATATTGGCTCACATTCCTGGAGCAGCTGACTGGTGCCAGGGTGGGCAGTGGGGACTTTGTTCTCCAAAATTTGGGGGTAGGACATTTTGGCCAGTCTGGTGGGTCCCTGAGGGACCAGCAGAGATGTTTGCCTTCATTTTGGCCCTCTCAGTTGCGGTGGCTATTGGGAATATCTATTGGAAAATTTAGAGATATGACCTTTTTTTTTTCACATTTTTGTAGCCAGACATGTAAGGAAATCTTTGTCAGGCCATTGGCTGACCATAGATAATGGGACAGAAACTTCAGTGACCACACACAAGGAGCACACTTTGCCAAAATAGTTTGGAAATGTTACACACAAAACAAAAGTTGATGATTCCAATCAACTAGCAAAAGTCAGCAATCCCTGAGGAGTGGGAGAATTAGATTTCCAGATGTACTACAGTATAATACTCAGAATGTCCAGTTCTCAACAAAAACTTACAAAACATACAAAGAAACAGGAAAGTATGGCCCATTCACAGGGAACAAAAGAATTTGACAGAAACCATTCTTGAGGATGCCCAGACGTTGGAATTACTCGTCAAAAATATTAAATCAACTGTCTTGAATATGCTTGATGAGTGAAAGGATACTATGGACAAAAACCTAAAGAAAATCAGGGAAACAATGTATAAACAAAATGAGAACATCAGGAAAAATATGTAGAAATTATAAAAAGGAAGTAAATAGAAATTCTGGAGCTAAAAAGTACAATAGCTAAAATAAAAACTTCGCTAGAGGAATTCAATGGCAAGTTTAATAGGCATATGGAAGAATCAGCAAACTTGAAGGTAAGATGATTGAAATTATCCAGTTTGAGGAGTGGAAAGAAAAAGAAATTAGGAAAAATGAGCAGAACCTGAGGGAGGTGTGGTATATCATTAAGTCACCATCATATACCAACATACACATTTTAGGAGACCCAGAAGGAAAAGAAAGAAAAAAGGGGCACATAAAAGGTATTTTAAGAAATAATGGCCAAAAAATTCCCAAATCTGATGAAAGACATGAATATACACATCCCAGAAGCCAAATAAACTTCATGTAAGCTACATTCAAAAAGATCCACACCAACACACATGATAATCAAAATGTGGAAACCCAAAGACAAAAAGAGAATTTTGAAAGCAGCAAGGGAAAAGCAACTTGTGATATGCAAAAGGAATCCTCAATAAGATTAACACTTGATTTCTCATCAGAAACTGTGGATGTTAGGAGACAGTAGAATGATGTATTTAAAGTGCTAGAAGAAAAATGTGTCAACCAAGAATTTTATATCCAGTAAAACTATCCTTCAAGAATGCAGGAGAAATTAAGACATTTCTATATAAACAAAATCTGAGGGAGTTCATTACCAGTAGATATGCCCTACAAGAAATGCTACAGGAAGTCCTTGAGTCTGAAATGAAAGGGCACTAGACTGTAACTCAAAGCCATAAGAAGAAATAAATAACACTGGTAAAGGTAGCTACATAGATAAATATAAAAGTCAATATTATTGTACTTTTGGTTTGTAATTCCCCTTTTTTTCTATGTGATATAAAAGACAAATGCATAAAACAACTATAAATCTATGTTAACAGACATACATATGTAAAGATGTAGTCTCTGACAATAACAAAATTAAAGGGGAGGAACAAAGATACAAAGGAGGAGATTGTGTATATACCATAGAAACTAAGTTGGTACTGTTCAAACTAGCTTGTTGTAAGTTAAAGATGATAACCGAAATTCCCCAAGGTAACAGCTAAGAAAATAAATTTAAAATGTACAGAAAAGGAAAGAAGGGAATCAAAATGGTATAATATAAAAGAATCAACCAAATGCCAAAAAAAAAACAAAAATAGAGGAATTGAGGGAAAAAATTTATATAAGACATATAGAAAAATAGCTAAATGGTAGAAGTAAATCCTTCCTCATCGGTAGTCACATTAAATGTAAATGGTTCAAACTCTCCTATTAAAATGCAAAGCTTGGGGGGACGCTTGGTGGCGCAGCAGTTTAGTTTGCACTTGGCAGCCTGGGGTTCACGGGTTCGGATCCCGGGCGCCCGCCGACGCACTGCTTGTCAGCCATGCTGTGGCAGCGTCCCATATAAAGTAGAGGAAGATGGGTGCGGATGTTAGCCCAGGGCCAGTCTTCCTCAACCAAAAGAGGAAGATTGGCAACAGATGTTAGCTCAGGGCTGGTCTTCCTCACAAAAAAAAAAAGAATTCCCAAAAAAAAAATAAATAAGTAAATAAAATAAAATAAAATGCAAAGCTTGGCAGATAGGATAAAAAAATTGGTCCATCTGTACATTGTTTGCAAGAGACTCACTTTAGATATAACACAAAGAGATTGAAAGTAAAAGAATGAAAAAAGATATTCCATACAAATAGTAACTAGAAGAGAGCTGAGGTAGTTATATTATTGTCAGACAAAATATACTTTAAGTCAAAAAAGTTATGAGACATAGAAGGACAGTATATATTGATAAAAGATTTAATTCAGCAAGAAGATACAACAATTTCAAACCTATACTAACCTAACAACAGAGCCCCAAAAATATGAAGCAAAATTTGACAGAATTGAAAAGAGAAATAGACAGTTCTACAGTATTAATTGGAAACTTCAATACCCCACTTTTAATAATGGATAGAACAACCAGAAAGAAGATCAATAAGTAAACAAAGGACTTAAACAACATTATAAACCAAATAGACTTATTAGACATGTACAGAGCACTCCACCCAACAACAGCAGAATACACATTCTTCTCAAGTGCACAAGGAACATTCCCCAAGATAGACCACATATTAGGCCACAAAACAATTCTTAATAAAAATTTGAAAAGATTTAAATCACACAAAGTACCTTTTCCAATAACAACGGAATGAAACTAGAAATCCATAACAGAAGAAAAACTGGAAAATCCAAAAATATGTGGAAATTAAATGACAAACTCTTGGGGCTGGCCGGTGGCGCAGCAGTTTAGTCCGCGCTTGGCAGCCCGGGATTCACAGGTTCGGATCCCCGGCGCCCGCCGATGCACTGCTTGTCAGCCATGCCGTGGCGGCGTCCCATATAAAGTAGAGGAAGATGGGCTCAGATGTTAGCCCAGGGCCAGTCTTCCTCAGCAAAAAGAGGAGGATTGGGGATGGATGTTAGCTCAGGGCTGGTCCTCCTCACAAAATAAATAAATAAATAAATGACAAACTCTTAAACAGTTAATGTTTCAAAGAAAAAAATCACAAAGCAAATTTAAAAATACCTTGGGATAAATGAAAATGAAAACACAAAATATCAAACTTAGGGGATGCAATGAAAGCAGTGCTCAAAGGGAAATTTATGGCTATAAACACATACATTAAAAAAGAAGAAAGATCTCAAATCAATAAGCCAATTATACACCCCAGGAACTAGAATAAGAAGAACAAACTAAACCCAAGCTATCAGAAAGAAGGAAATAATAAAGATTAGAACAGAGATAAATAGAATACACATACACACACACGTAAGACAGAGAATAGAAAAACAACAGAGAAAATCAACTAAACAAAAAGTTGATCTTTGAAAAAATCAACAAAATTGATTAATCTTTAGCTACACTGACTAAGAAAAAAAGAGAAACAACTCAACTAAAATCAGAAATGAAAGTGGGGACATTACTACTGATTTTACAGAAAGAAAGGATGATCAGAGGATACTATGAACAATTATATGCCAGCAAATTGGATAACCTAGATGAAATAGACAAGTTCTAGAAACACACAAGCTACCAAAACTGATTCAAGAAGAAATATAAAATGTGAATAGACCTACAGCAAGTCAGGAGACTGAATTAGTAGTCAGAACCTCCCACCAAAAAAAAGCCCAGGACCAGACATCTGCACTAGTGAATTCTACCAAACATTTAAAGAAGAATTAACACCAATCCTTCTCAAAGGCTTCCAAAAAAATTAAAGAGGAAGGAACACTTCCTACTCATTCTACGAGGCCAGCATTGCTCTGATACCAAAGTCAGACAAAGGCAGTGTAAGAAAACTGCAGGCCAACATCTCCTGTGAATATAGATGAGAAATCCTAAACAAAATACTAGGAAACTGAATTCAGCAGCACATTAAAAGAACTGAACACCATGACCGAATGGAATTTATCCTTGGAATGCACAGATGGTTCAACATAAGAAAATCTATCAAGGTAATATACCACATTAATAGAATGAGGGAAAAAATCATCTCAATTGATGCAGAAAAAGAATTTGCAAAATCCAACACCCTTTTCATGCTAAAAATATTCAGTAAACTAGGGATAGAACAGAACTTCCTCAACATAGTAAAGGCTATGTATGAGAAACCTACCGCTAGCATCATATACAACTGAAAAAGACAGAAGGCTTTTCCCCTAAGGTCAGGAACTAGACAAGACGCCTGCTTTCATCACTTCTGTGCAACACAGTACTGGAAGTTCTAGCCAGAGCAATTAGGTCAGAAAAAAAATTAAAGAGCATCCAAATTGGAAAGAAAGAAAGAAAATTATCTCTGTTCACAGATGACATGATCTTATATGTAGAAAACCCTAAAGAATCCACACCAAAAAAAAAAACTGTTAGAGCTAATAAATTCAGCAAAGTTGCAGGATATAAAATCAACACACATAAATCAGCTGTATTTCTACACACTAGTAATGAGCAATCCAAAAAGGAAATTATTAAAACAATTCCATTTACAATAGGAAACAAAAAAATTAAATACTTAGGAATAAATTTAACCAAGGAAGTGAGAGGCTTGTACACTGAAAACTATAAAACATTGCTGAAAGAATAAAGATGACCTAATAAATGGAAAGACATCCTGTGTTCTTGGATTGGAAGACTTAATATTGTCAAGATGACAATACTACCCAAAGCAATTTACAGATTCAATGCAATCCCTATCAAAATCCCAATAGTGTTTTTTGAAGAAATAGAAAAACCTATCCTAAAATTCATACAGAATTTCAAGGTATCCCAAATATTCAAAACAACCTTGAAAAAGAACACAGTTGGAGGACTTGCTTTTCTCAATTTCAAAACTTGCTCCAGCTACAGTAATCAAAACAGCATAAAGATAGACATATAGATCAATGGAATAGAACAGAGTCTAGAATTAAACCCTCACATATATACTGACTTATGTCAAGGATGCCAAAGCTATTCAATGGGGAAAGGACAATCTTTTCAACAAGTAGTGCGGGGAAAACCGGATATTCACAAGCAAAAGAATGGAGTTGGACCCTTACCTTATACCATATACAAAATTTAACTCAAAGTGGATCAGACCTAAATTTAAGAGCTAAAACTATAAAACCGTTAGAAAGAAACATAGGAGAAAATCTTAATGACCTTGAATTTGGCAATGGTTTCTTAAGTATGATGCTAAAAGCACAGGCCACAAAAAAAAAATAGATAAAATGTACTTCATCAAAATTAAAACTTTTGTTCATCAAAAGACACTATCAAGAGAGTGAAAAGAACCCACAACTCAACAAGAAAACAACTAAATTCAAAAACAGGCAAAGAACTTAACTTTTCTCCAAAGAAGATATACAAATGACCAATAAGCACATGAAAAGATATTCAACATTTTCAGTCATCAGGGAAATGCAAATCAAAACGAAATACCACTTCACACCCACTAGGATGGCTATTATAAAAAATTAATATAAATTAAAAATGGAAAGCGACAAGTGTTGGTAAGGATGTGGAGAAATTGGAACCCTCATGCATTGCTGGTCAAAATGTAAAATGCTGCATCAGTGGAAAACAGTTTAGTGGCTCCTCAAAAAGTTATACAAAGGGGCTGGCCGGGTGGCATAGTGGTTAAGTTTACGCGCTCTGCTTCAGCAACCTGGGGTTCACAGGTTCAGATCCCCAGCACAGACCTACGCACTGCTCATCAACCCACGCTGTGGTGGCGTCCCATATGTAAAGTAGAGGAAGATGGGCACGGATGTTAGCTCAGGGCTGATCTTCCTCAGCAAAAAGAGGAGGATTGGCAACGGATGTTAGCTCAGAGCCAGTCTGCCTCACAAAAAAAAGTTATACAAAGAATTACTGTATGATTCAGCAAGTCCACTTCTAGGCATATACCCAAGAGAATGGAAAGCAGAGTCAAACAGATAACTTATACATTAGTGTTCATGGCAGCATTATTCTCAATAGCCAAAAAGTAGAAACAACTCAAGTGTCCATCAACAGATGAATGAACAAAATGCGGTCTCTACATACAGTGGAATATTATTCAGCCAAAAGGAAATGAAATTCTGACACCTGCTACAATGTGAATGAATGTTGAAAACACTATGCTAAGTAAAATAAGCCAGACAAAAAAGGACAAATATAGTGTAATTCCACTTAAATGAGGTACCTAGAATAAGTAAATAGAGACAGAAAGTAGAATAAAGGTTACCAGGGACTGGGGTGGAAGGTGGAGGAGGAATGAGAGTTATTGCTTAATGGGTACAGAGTTTTTGTTTGGGATGATGAAAAAATTCTGGAAATAGATAATGATGATGGGTATACAACACTGTGAACGTACTTAATGCCCACTGAATTGTACACTTAAAAATGATTATGATGGTACATTTTATGTTATGTATATTTTACCAAAATAATAAATAAATAAATAAAAAGTGAATCAAACCCCCCCCCAAAAAAAGGAGAAATTAAGAGATTCCCAGATAAACAAAAGCTGAGGAAGTTTGTCACTAGGAGACCAGCCCTACAAAAAATGCTAAAAGGAGTCCTTCAGGCTGAAACAAAAGGACACTAGACAGTCATTGGAATCCATATAAACACATAAGGAATCTCAGTATATAACTACATAGGTCAATTTAAAGCCCGTGTTGTTACGTTTTTTATTTCCAGCTCTTTTTTGTTTGTTTGTTTTCTATCTGATTTAAAAGACAAATGCATGAAAACTGTTTCATTATCAAATTAAAAATCTATGTCAATAGACATACATGTGTAAAGATGTATTTTGTGACAATAACAGCACAAAAGGGAGGAGACAGATGACTACGAACAGAAATTTTGTGTGCAATTGAAGCTAAGTTGAAATCATTTCAAACTAGACTGCTATAAATGTAGGACACTAATCGTAATCCCCACAGTAAACACAGGGGTAAATCTTCATGATCTTGTGTTTGGCAATGGAGTCTTAGATACAACACCAAAAGTCCAGATAACAAAAGAAAACAATAGATAAATCAGATTTCATCGAATTTTAAAACTAGTGTGCATCAAAAGACAGTATCAAGAGAGTGAAAAGACAACTCACAAAATGGGAGAAAATATTTGCAAAATATATCTGAGAAGAGAATAATATCAAGAATATATGAAGAATTCCTACAACTCAACAACCAAAAAACAAGCAACCCAATTCAAAAATGGGCTAAGGGCTTGAACAGACTTTTCTCCAAGGATGACACATTAATGGCCAACAAGCACATGAAAAGATGGTCAGCATCACTGTCATTAGGGAAGTGTAAACCAAAACCACATTGAGTTACCACGTTCGCACACACTAGGATGGCTGCATTCAAAAAACAAAAAATAACAAGTGCTAGTGAGAATGCGGAGAAATTGGAACCCTCAGTCTTTGCTGGTGGGAATGTAAAATGGTTCAGCCACTGTGGAAAACAGTTTGGCAGCTCTTCAAAAAGTTAAACATAGACTCAGCATCTGACCCAGTTTTGCTCCTAGGTATATACCCAAAAGAAACAGGACGACTTCAAACAAATATTTGAACATGCAAGTCCATAGCATTATTCACAATAGGCAAAAGGTGGAAACAACCCAAATATCCATCGATGGATGAATGGATGAACAAAATGGGGTATATACATGTAACATTATTCAGCCATAAAAAGGAATGAAGTACTGAT
The DNA here is from genome assembly GCA_031878705.1 of Tapirus indicus. NCBI lineage: Eukaryota > Metazoa > Chordata > Mammalia > Perissodactyla > Tapiridae > Tapirus > Tapirus indicus. Next base: position 33,273,791 of record CM062927.1, read on the forward strand.
ACATGCTACAACATGGATGAACCTTGAAAACATGTTAAGTGACAGCAGCCAGACACAAAAGGTCACATATTGTATGCTTCCATTTGTTTGAAATATGCAGAATAGATAAATTCAAAGAGACAGAAAGCTGATTGGTGTTTTCCAGGGCCTGGAGGAAAGAAGGAATGGGGAGGTGCTGTTTAAGGGGTACAGAGTTCCATTTGGGAAGATGAAAAAGTTCCACAGATGGATGGTGGTGATGGTTGTACAACGTTGTGAATACTAAATACTAAATGCTACTGAATCGTTCACTTTTAAATGGTTAATGTACATTATGTGAATTTCATCTTAAAAAAAAAAACCACCTGACAGATTTCGTCATTCTCTGTTTACTGTTTTGTTTTGTTTGTTTGTTTTTGTGAGAAGACTAGCCCTGAGCTAACATCCGTTGCCAGTCCTCCTCATTTTTGCTGAGGAAGACTGGCCCTGGGCTAACATCCGTGCCCATCTTCCTCCACTTTATATGGGACGCTGCCACAGCATGGCTGACAAGCGGCACGTCTGTCTGTGCCCGGGATCCAAACCTGCGAACCCTGTGCCGAAGCAGAGTGCATGAACTTAACCACTACACCACTGGGTCGGCCCTGTCATCCTCTATTTACTGATGACAAATCTAATGCCCCAGGAGACAAGTAACTTGTTCAAGGTCACTCATGCCTTTCTTAGCAGCCAAGGTCAAGATTCACAGCTTCTGAATCTAAGAGCAAGCCATGGTCTGCCTCAACCTCGGGCGGGAGGTTGGGGGGGGTGTCAGTAAAATCAGGAGGATGGGGGAAAGGCAGGACACAGTTTATAGACGCCACATGGATTTTATAGGCCTGGTAGGTTGTTTGGTTTTTTTTAAAAAAAAAAAAGATTTTCCAAGGGCACGCTCACCTTTCCAAGGGCATGCATGTATTTCTTGTGCAAGTGCCAAAGCATTGAATGAATTTCATAAACCCAACCACAAACCCTGGCAACGGCCCCCATAGGAGCTGGCGGGCCACCAGCATGGGGGATCTCATGGACTGTGGTAAAGTCACCACTCCCACACCCAGATCCCACCACCCACATCTCCCTCAGGTTACTGTCACTGTGGGGCCATAAAGTCAGCATTTTATAGCATAGCCTGTTTTTTTCCTAAATCAGTCGCTGCCCCTATATTTTTGCTGTTTGTGACCTGACTATTAAGAGGTTTAAACGTTTTCCTATGTACTGGAATATTTTTATTTTTAAGGTTTTCAAAGACATGTTTGAAATATACCAAAAAATAGACCAAGAAAATGAACATCAATAAGCTTCCCTCCACATTTAACATATTTGCTTCATCCATATTTTTATTTTTGCTGAACCATTTGAAAATAAATTGCAGACATCATGACAATAATACTTCAGCATGCACTGTCAAAAAATAAGGATATTTTTCCACATTACCATTATCTCGTGTAACAAAATCAACACTAATTCCCTAATAGCATCTAATAATCAGTCCACACTCAGATCCTCATTTGTTCTAAAAATGTCTTTTATAGTTGTTTAAACTAGGACCCAATGAAAGACAAACCTTGCCTCTGGTTGTTATGTCTCTTGGGTCGCTTTTAGTCTAGAATAATCCCCTCAATCTTATCTTATTTTTTTCTCCATGACATTGACTTTGTCGAAGATACTAGACCTTTTTTCTTAAGGAATAGGGCACATTCTGTACTTGTCTATCTAGTTGTTTCCTTGTGATATCATTTAATTTGTCCCTGTCCTCTCTATTTTTCTATAAACCAGAATTAGGGCTAAATGGTTGGTTAGAGGCGGGTTCAACATCACTGGCAAGAATACCTCCAAGGTGAAGGTATGTGCTTCATCACGGTACCCCGTCAGGAGGCCCAAACCAGCAGTGTCCCACATGAGTGATGCTCAGTTTGGTTCCTGGGTAACATGGCAACAGAACGGGCCAGCGTACAATCGCATATTTCCTTCTGCAGGAACTATGGTGTTGATACCCGGACATTGTGCGAAAATCCACTTCTCCATGAACTCTGCACCTCATGCTTTCAACATCCATTGGTGATCCTTGCCTGAATCAGTTATGTTGTTGATAGTCGCAAAATGGCCATTTTCTAAGTGTCTCACTTCTTCATTCATTAGCTGGCATCGTTCTGTAAAGAGGATCTTTCCCTCCTCAAATGGGACTGTTGGGACACACTGAAACACAGTTCCTAAAGAAAAAAGCAAGATAAATATTCAAACATAGTAAGGAATCTTGACAGAAAATCCAGAACTAGAAGTTGGACACCAGCAGTGACGCAGTGGGAGTGGGCAGAGCCAGGCCTGACGCTGTGAAGGGATGGGGAGGATGTGGGATCTGGGTCCCCCCAAGAGCCACCAGCATCCTTCATCTGTTTGATAGATAGCTAAAGCTCCAGGTGAATTGGCAAATGTAATAATGGTCAAAGAAACAAATTCTCAAAATTAGTCACTCGTTTTCCTTTCTGTTTTGTTTAATATCTTGTGGATTGATTTTTCTACTACTGGATAGTTTGGCCAGATTTTGTCATTTTAGCCAGTTTTCAGAATTTGGTGGGCTTTTAGTTTCTCTGAATTCTGCTCTCACACAACAACAACATTTGTGTGTGTGTGTGTGAGGAAGACCAGCCCTGAGCTAACATCCATTAACAGTCCTCCTCTTTTTGCTGAGGAAGATTAGCCCTGGGCTAACATCCGTGCCCATCTTCCTCTATTTTATGTGGGACTCCTGCCACAAGCATGGCTTGATAAGTGGTGTGTAGGTCCGTGCCCAGGATCCGAACCTGAGAACCCTGGGCCACCGAAGTGGAGCACAAAAACAACAACTACACCACTGGACCCGCCCCCAACAACAACATTTTTAAAATGCACTTGCTAGTCTTTTTGTTCATTTTTAAAATTTTTAATTTCAAAATTATTTTCAGGCAATCTTGGCCACCCCAATGGCTTTCCAAAGTTGTCATAAATTTTTAATTTATCTCTGGTGCTAAGTGAAAGGCCCAAAACAAATTTGGTCAAAATGAACATTTTCCCTGAGACCTTTGGTTGCACCCAATTTTGATTTTTTTTTTTTTACCACTTTGTAAAACACTTATTTCAGGGACGAATCTGTGCAATCTACTTTTGCATTTTAAAATTTTAAATGCATTTAAATCCAATACTGCTTACTTTATATATTTAGCCATGTTTCTGACATTTTTATTGCACGTTGACTTTGTATTTAAGTGGTTTTCATAAAGAAAAATAAAACTTCCAACAGCGACAAAGTCATGAACAATTTCTTTTATTGGCTATTCCTGAAAACAACGTTAAGATTTTAAATGTTATCTTAAGACTGGAATGTGAAATAAAGAGGTGAGAAATCGTTGCGTAAGTCATTTCCAAGTTTAGCACTTCACTCGTCAGAGGCATGGCTGTAGCTCTCAGCCCGTGCCTGTTCCTCTCTGTTGGATGATGCTGTGACTTCAGGTGGACAAATTATTGTCAGAAAAGTGCTGAGTCCTGCATTCGGCCGTTCTTTGTTTCAGAAAGCAAAGTCACTATCATGAAAAAAATAACTCAAGGTGCAAACCTACTAAGGGTGCCCTGCAGTGCCTGGGGAGGCCTGCCACAGCCTCCCTGGTCCTCCTGTTTGTGCCAGCTAATTTACATGGGGTCAGGGGAGGGGCTGAAGGGCTTTCTGGGAGAGGGCCAGGAGCCAGCTTTGGGCGTATTCAGGCTGTAACAGGCTGACGGGGTTGTGGCAAATGCCAGCTCTTAAGGAAGGAGATCTTCTCTCTCTCTCTCTCTCTCTCTCTCTCTCTCTCTTTCTCTCTCTCTCTCCTCCCTACCCAGAATCCAAATGCCCTCCTATTTTGGAGGAATATCCCTTGTAGAATCATGGGACAGTCTGGGCTCCACTTCAGAGGACTCCAACCTTCTATTGCTTCTATGAGCTGCCCAACATTCTTCCCTTCCATTCCTCTTATGCGTAAGTATACTGTTACTTATTTCTGTTATATGAAACCAGAACCCAGACTGAACTGGGACCCCTAAAATATAAAGCCTCCTGAAGGAAAGAAAAGTCTGATGTCAAGAGCCAGACTTGGCAGCCGAGCTTGAGAGGGGAGAGGAGTAATAACTCTTGCCCTGCTGGTTCTTCTTCAAGCCCCTCCCAAGCCAGTGATGGTGGCAACAGGAGCTAAGACACCCGGGGCTCAAGCAACTCTGCTGAGGGATCGCTCTGACACAGTCCAGGGGCCCGTTCCCCGACCATTTCCTGTGGATCAGGAGCAGCTGCAGCTCACCAGATGGTGGCCTGAGGCAGTCAGGGGAGGGTGGCCAGACCAGCCCCAGAGTGGCCTGGAGACACGTGATACACTGAGGGCAGTGCCTGAGCGAACAGTGAGAATGTGGCTTTCAGGGAGGACCGGGGAGAGGAGAAACTGGTGGCCCAGAGGCCATGACACAAGAAGACTGAGCTACTAGGCAGTGTGAGATAAGGGTTAAGGAGAAAGGCTCTGAAGCCAGACTTCATGGAGTTTCATATTGGCCCTGCCAGCTCCCAGCTGTGCATCCTTGAACAAGTCACTTCCCCTCTGTGTCTCAGTTTCCTCACCTGTAAAATGGGACGATATTAAGTGTACCTACCTCAAAGAGTTGTTGTGGGGATTAGATTTAGATCAACTAATTCTTGTACAGTACTTGTACTGCGTACACAGCAAGTGCTCAATAAATATTGTCATTATTAGTGATTGACAAATGCACTGTTTTAGTATCTATGGTTCTATGGAGGAAGATGGGGAGGGGGAAGCTGTCCAGTCAGGGAAAGCCCACTAGACATCTGAGCCCACAGGCTGGGGAAGCTCAGGGCCATTCAGAACACCTGAGGACTCAGCCCTGGTTGCAAGCCCTAATGCAACCATGGATCTAGAGCAAACAGAACTCTCCCACCCCCGGGTGGGAATGTAAATTGACGGCAGCATCTAACTGGAGCTGAACCTTTGCTCCTCTAAGACCCGAGTATCCTACTCCTACACATATACCCAATAGAGGTCTTGTGTGTGGTCACCAGAGGACACATGCAGCAACGTTCGTGGCAGCATTATGCACAACAGCCAAGAAAGGGAAGCTACCTAAGTGCCCAGCAACAGTAGAATGGGTAAATAATTGTGAGATATAGAGACAGACAGACAGCCAGAGAGACTACATATAGTCCCACATGTATAGTGAGGACTATATATAGAGAGATAATATATACATATAGTGTATCATGCAATACCTCTTCAGCAATGAGAATAAGCAAACTAAAACTACATCCAACCAGGGGCCGACCCAGTGGCCTAATGGTTAGGTTCACACGCTCCACTTTGACGGCCTGGGGTTCGCACATTCAGATCCTGGGCACGAACCTACACACCACCTATCAAGCCATGCTGTGGTGGTGTCCCACAGGACAAGGAAGATTGGCACAGAAGTTATCCCAGGGCCAATCTTCCTCACAAAAAAAAAAAAACCTACACACAACCAACACCATGGATGAATCTCAAACACGATGTTGAATGACAGAAACCAAAGAGAAGAATACTCACTGATGATTCCATTTATATAAAGTCCAAGTTCACAATTAGGCAAAACTAACTCATGCTGATAGAAGCCGGGAGAGCGGTCACCCCTGGAAGGGGGAGGCATCTGGGAGGGGACATGAAAGGAGCTTCTGGGGGCTGGTGAAGTCCCGTTTCTTGCTCTGGGTGCTGAAGGGAATGTCCACTTTGTAAAAACTCATTGTACGCTTAGGATTTCCACACTTTTCTATATGCACGTGTCAATGAAGATTTGCTTTATTTCCGTGGCTGGAAAATACCTCTTTGAATCAGTTCATGTTGGAGAGACTTATGTGTTTGGCTCCACTAAACGGCAGGCACAGCACTAACTACACGGGGGTCCAGAGTGCTCTCTCCTGCCGGGCTCTCAAGGTGGCACACATGGTTGGGCCTCCACCTTTCTGGCCCACGTCCTTCTCTCGTCACAGGATGTGTCTCAAGCTGGCGACCCACAGAGGGTTTTCCATCTTGAGGGTGGGTATCAGACGGCCACAGGGGCCCCGGTTCCAGGTCTTGCTGTCAGCCCCTCCCTTCTCTCTCTACACCCTCCACCCACTCGAGCTTCCCTGACCTTCCTGTGCCAGGCCCAGCCCTCCCCACAGAGCCCCCAAGAGGGCTTAGAATGGAATTCGACTTGGCTTTAGACAGATGTGGTTTCATGTGCTGGCTCCACCTTGTCCCAGCTGCGTGGCCTTGGGCAAGTCACTCCACCTGTCTGAGCCTTAGTTTCTTCATCTGGAAAAGGAAATTCCACTCGTACCTACTTCACAGGGTTGTTGGGAGGACAAAGGGGCTAATTCTTGTAAAGGGCTTAGCACAGAGCCTAGCACACAGTAAATGGCAGTGGCAATAGTGCCAATGTCCCAGGTACATTGACTTAAATTTCACAGGGAAAAGTTTCAACTAAGAGGTGTAAACAGCCCAAACCTCACAGTGAAAGAAAGTTGTAACCAGAGAGCGAGGGCAAGAGAGGCAGCCAGAGGGTGAGGGCGGAGGGGTGGGCTCTCTTGGCTCCTCTCTGCCCTCTGAATCAATGACTTGGAGAATTCTGTTAGGAGGACACAGGGAGACAGGAAGTCACGGGCACTGCCGGCAGGAGAAGAGACTGTACAACTAATCTGAGAGCAGCTGGCAGTACTCCGTGACATTAGGCTACTTAGGACCTAGTTCAGGGGTCTGCAAACATGTAGGCCAAACCTGGCCCGCCTCTGTTTTTGTAAACAAAGTTTTATTAGAACACAGCCATGCACATTCGTTTACATATGGTCTGTGGCTGCTGTAGCGCGACAATGGCAGAGTTGAGTAGTTGCAACAGAAACTGTCCCATAAAGCCAAAAATATTGACTCTCTGGCTCTTTATGGAACATCTGCAAACCCCTGACCTAGGACCCAGTGACCCCATTCCTGGGGGGAGAAGTCCTCCCACTGGTCCGCAAGGATGCTCATTGCTGCACTGCCAATTAGATGTCCACCTCTGGGGAATCAGAAAGTAAACTGTAAGCAATGCCCATCACGGAATACAGTCAAAAGCGAGGAACAGACGCACGTACCCAGCATGCGCGGTTCTCAAAAACGTTGGCCTGAGTGACAGAGAAAATAAAAAGTGAGAAATGGCATAATCAAAATAGCTAACCCTTTTTGAGCATTTAGCAGACATCAGGCAGTGTTCTGAGTGCTTAAGTATTCCCTCATTTAATCCTCCAGACAACTCTGCAAAGCTGGAACAAATACACCATCCCATTTCCCAGATGGAGACACTGAGCCACCAGATGGCTAAGTGACTGCTGACAAGTGGCAGAGCCCGGGTTCTGAACTCAGGCAGCGTGAGTCCAGAGCCTGCACTCTCCACAGCTACACAGTACAGAACACACCCTCTCTGTATGGGAAAATCACATGCGTGGAAAAGGTAAATTTTATATTACGTGTATTTTACCACAATAAAAAAAGAAACACACATCCACATACAAAGCAACATTATGTATTTAAGAATATTTACCCAACAGGTTGGAAGACTGCCTCCACGCTGGGGGAATAGTGGGGGATGAAAGCAGGGGTATAAGACAGACAGATGATAGCAGCCTGCTATCAACTGAGCAGAGTGATAAAGTCCATCCTGTGCACCCAAGATCCATAATTTTTTCAGCTTCAAAATTTTTAAAGAGAGTTCTAGCACTCCAAGTCCAGCACAGGGGTCCAATCGGAGGCTGTGGCCGGTGCTGCCAGCTGCCTCGTCCCCCAGACTCCTCACCCTCGCCTGCGGCCCAGCGGCTCTGTGGGCTGTCCCGACAGCCGCCGGCAGTGCGGGAACTGGAGCTGGCACAGCGGGCATGGCAGGGCACCGCGGGCTGGCTGCCTTATCGCGCCGGACAGAACAAACAGCGTGGGGCCTGACACGGGCCCTCCCCATGGCCGCAGCAGGGCAGCCGGCTTTTTTTCCTGACCATCTTTGAGCTCGAGATCAGACACAGGGAAAGATTAAAACAAATATGAATTTAATCAAGGGATTCTGCTATCCTGGGGTGGAAACAGGAGCCTGCTGACATAAAGAGGGGCTGCAGCGCTGGGGAGCCAGAGTCGAATCAAAGCCGCTTGCTTACCACTAACCGCTCAGATGATCCATATCATAACAACAAAAAAGAAAAACAATTATTTATTCTTTTTGATGTTGCAGCTCAGCAGCAACTTGCTTTTTGAAGAGAGCAAGGTCAAAACCAAGTTATTGTTTTTGCCTGAAACTTTGACAGGGATTCCGAGTTCTTCCATGTGACCTACTTAGATGAGAGATGTGGGAAAGTTGGAGATGTGCATTTCTTCTGGGCCACGGATTAGGGCTTCCTTTCTTCTTCCCTCCCTCCTCCTCTCCGCTCCCCTCTCCCCTCTCTTCCCATTAAGGAGCTGAATAAGATGTCGTGGGGAACACAAAGGCCGCCAAGGAAAGGTTCTGTCTCCTCTGGGAGAGCTGGAAGCGAGGTCTCTTGATTCCGTCCTCCAGGTTCCATTCCCTGATTCACTCCCCGAACATTCACCGAGCAGCTGCTCCCCGGGCGTGTGCTAAATGCCGGCAATACAACCGGGAACAAATCGGACACGGCGCCTGCTGGAGGAGAGTTCACCTTCCACAGAAAGAGATGTGATTAAAGAACCCATTATAATTCGGAGGGTCCATGTAACCACAGGCATTCTGAGAAAATGGGCTCTCGCAACCCAGACCAGGGATTCAGAGGCATCTGTTCCATGCAAGTGGCATTTAAGCTAAACCTTCAAGATGAGTCGGGGTCGGCCAGGGGAGGAGGGAGGAAGAGTATTGGGGCAGAGAGAACAGCATGCATTAAGGCCTGCAGGTGAGAGAATGTCATTCGGGAACCGAAAGCGGTTCTGCTCCACGGGCATCGGGGTGTTAAGGGGAGTGGAGAGCGCGGAGACTGGAGGCTGGACGGAGACCAGCTCCTGCGGGGCCTTGTTAGGCCACAGCAGGGAGTTTGGATTTCCTCTTTAAGGCGATGGCGAGCCACAGCCGAGGCTGTTCGGTAGAAAACAACACGGCCAAAGTTGCTTCACAGGAGGGGTTGAGGGAGGCGAGACTGGAGGTGAGAGATGATGCTGGCAGGGGCCAGAGAAGAGTCAGGAGAGATGGAGAGAAGTGGAGAGCTTCGGGGAAGATGCACACAGCAGCAAAACAAGAACCTCCGTGGCCGAGGGAGAGACGGGTTGGTGCCAGTGTCATCCATCCATATGCCCGAGACCAGCCATATAGGAGAAGAGGCATGCTGGGTATGGAGGGGTGGGAAGGGATGAAAAGTTACATTTTGAGCTTGAGGGTCCAAGTGGAGAGAGACAGCTAGTCGGATGCACAGGCCTGGGGCTCAGGAGACAGGGTTGGACACGCAGATTTGGGAGGACGCAGCACCTGCAGACCCCACAGTCCTTTTGTTTAAACCCTTCAGGCTTTAGCTGGTGCCCCCTTAGATTTAGATTTTCCCATTGTTTGATTCATCGACCAGAGATTGAAACCCTGGAGAGCCCCTCACACTGTGCCAAGCCCTAGGGGAAACCAAAAGGCACCATCAGACACAGCTCCAACCCCATCAGGTCAGTCTAGTTCAGAAACCGGGGGGGGGGGGGGGCACACTGTGTCCCAGGCTGCGTTCCCCTGAAGCCTGAGACGAGGATATGAGTGCAGGGAAGTGGTCCCAGGAAGCACCGTAGGGGCATGGGGAGGTGAGGCAAGAGGAGAAGGTGGCCAATACAGGAGGGGTTACTGAGCAGCTTCCTGCTGTGCGCAAAAAGGGTTCAGTCCCAACCAGACCCCTGGGACATGGCTGAGAGGTGTTCCACCTAAGAGGCAATAAAGCTGGGGTATCACCCACCATTGCCCGACAGTCCTCTGCTAAGGGCTACTCCTGGGACACCGCAGGCCCGCCCCATGTGGGGCCGGTCACCTCATCGTCCAGAGAATGAGCTCAGATGGTCACAGTTCTTGCAGTGAGAAGCCGGAGGCAGGAGCTGTGAGCAGCAAAGGCATCTGAGCAGGGCACCCATCATGTCCACTGCATGCAGCAAATCACCAAAATGAGGGAGTTTTCAATAAATGAATGGATTTTAGCTGTTTAAAAAAAAAAGTAACAGAGAGCGTTTTCTCCAGACTCCCCAACTCCAAGAAGAAAATATCAGAGGGCCTGAGAAAAAGCAAGAAATAAACATAAAATGATCCCATTCCCCCCCTCAACAAAGGTCAGACAGAAGCCCGGAGAAGTGACACAGCTGAAAACATTCCCGAGAAACACCCTCACATCCAGAGAACGTCAGAATCCACCCCCTGAAGATGTCGAAGGTGTTGACTTCCTATCTTGTTTGAGGGAGGCAGGCCGTGTTTCTTTCAAGGAAGGAGGAGTGTGTTGGGACGGAAGCTGGTGAGGGGACCCTGAGGCTGCCTGTCGGAGGTCTCACTCTCTGCTGGCAACTCTCCAGCCCCTCACAGCAGACCTTCCCACTTTCATGCACTCTGGCCCACTTGCGACGTCCAGCCCCTGCGTGTCTTCCTCTGGCAACCAGAGTGCTGGCCAGAAGTGTCAGCGAATTACCACCCCCTGGGGAATGGCCCAAACCAACGACAGACGGGGAGTTGGTGGATGAGTTCCCCAGCCCCTCGCCCATGAAGGGGTATTGCAGAGGCATACACTCCACACCCCTTCCAGGTGTCCCCCGGTGCTGAGCTCCCGTGGCTCACGGTGGCTTGACTGTGCATTCTTCACTGGCCACCTTCCTTCCCTGACTCACCAGCGGTAGTATCCCAGCTCATAAGAGCCGGTTCTACACATCTCTTCCCAGCTCCTCATTCAGTTGCACATTCAGTTGCCAGGAGGTTGAAATTAACCACGGTGGGAACATTTACACCATGAAAATTGGCAGACACCACAAATCAGGGACTTTTTTTCGGAGAGCCAGTTTACCAGCACTCCACTACTCCTTTTCCTACTCCCTTATCAGTGTTTCTTGGCATCACCTCTCAAATAAATTAACTTGCACTCAAACCCTTGCTCAGGATCTGCTCCTGGGGAAACAAAGATTAAGACAGCTCCCCTGAGCCTGGAGACCAAGAGCAATCATCTGGCTCACACGGGTGGTGTCCTGGAGGAAGGACGCCCTTTTCCAGTTGTGTCCTTATCGTTACTCCAGCCGCCTCTGCTGCTGGCCCTCCTTGCCCCACACACACCCAGCTCAGCCACTGCGGCCCAGCCCTCCGCAGCTCCCTCAGGGGACGTCTATCGTTTCTTCCCACCCAGCATCCATTCCCTTTCTGCTATTGACTGCATCTGGTTTTCTTTAGGGACAATGCTAAGTTGTTTCAATTGTCCCAATTCTTCTCCCCCCTCCACATCTCAACCCTTCACCATTGGACTTTACAGTTTATCTCACTAAAGAAGCAAAGTTTATGTCCCCACTCCAACCCCCTGAATCTGCGCTAAGTTTTGCGACTGGCTTTGGGCAATAAAATGAAGCAGAACTAATGATGTGCCCAGTCTGGGCCTAGGCCTTTCGAGGGCATCACTGTTTCTTGTCTTAAGACTTTGCCGTCAGCATGAGGAGGACATTCTGGGCTGGTCAACTGGCCCCAGGAGGAGAAGGACAGAGAATGGGAGCTGAGCGGCCCCAGCTAACTGCCTCAGACCCACTCAGCCTGCAGCAGAGCCTCCAGCCAAACCACAGGTGTGCAAGCAATAAACACTTCCTGTTGCAGGTTACCAGGTTCTGTGGTGGTTTGTTACCATAAAGGGAACCATCCCCACCCACTCTCAGTCCACGTGGTTCAGGTGGAGCAGACCCCATCTCCCAGCTCCCAAAAAGACATGTGCCAATCAGTATGCTCTGCACCCTGGCACCCTGGCCTCAGTCACTATTTCAAATGGGCATGTAATCCAAGCCAGGCCAATGAGACCCAAACCTGGGCCATTCCCTGGAACTCCCGGGAAAATGGTACTTGCTTCCCACTGGCGTCACGTACATGGTGGGATGTCAGCCAGTTGGTCTGGGCAGCCATCTCGTCACTACAAGGAAAGTGACTTTTGGAGAGAATGAAGTAGTTGTGCTGGTGAACTAGCTCTCTTTCCACTAAAAACAAAAGAAAAGCCTGGATTTGTAGTGTTTGCCAATGTCCATGATATGAATACTCCCACCATGGCCAATTTCATGCTACCAATGACTTAACAACTGGTGCCCCAAATTCCTGAATATTTTACAACTGGCTCCAGTGCACCCCTGAAATGGAACCTATACCACAGAAAACAGAGGCAGAAGATGGAGAGATAGACAGTATCCTGGTGATATTCTTTGAGCCTCTAGATCTAGCCATGTCTGAAATCCATTAGTACCCTTGGACTTTACTCTTACATAGGCCAACAATCCCTTTTTGTTTTTTCACAAACCAATCTGACTTGAGTTTCTTTTATCTGCAACTGAAAGAAGACTGACTAATACATACACTCCACACTTTTATTATTTTAGTAATAATAAATCACTAAAAAATAATAACAGGGGGCTGGCCTGGTGGCACAGTGGTTAAGTTCACGTTCTCCACTTCAGCAGCCCGGGGTTTGCAGGTTCGGATCCCGGGTGCAGACAGACGTACCACTTATCAAGCCATGCTGTGGCAGCATCCCATATAAAGTGGAGGAAGATGGGCACGGATGTTAGCCCAGGGCCAGTCTTCCTCAGCAAAAAGAGGAGGATTGGCAACAGATGTTAGCTCAGGGCTGGTCTTCCTCAAACACACACAAAAATATAATAATAACAGTATCAAAGCAACCATTTATTGAGCACCAACTATGAACCAGGCACTTTATAGAAAAGTTCTGCCAATAATTTTCATATCAACCTTACAAGATAGACATCCTTGGGTCCACTTTTCAAATTAGCAAACTGAGGGACTTGCCTCAAGGTCTTCCACTTGAGCCAGAATGAGAAGGCGGGTCCAGCTGACACCAGAGCCTGTGACTCACTCACCTCCCTCTGGGGCCTCTCTCACTGTAGCCAGTTCTTCTGCCTAGAATGTTTCTCACCTCTTCTCCTCCTGGTGATCTCTGACTCATCTTTCAAGCAACTAAGCAATTTGCCCAAGATCACCAAAACAGAGCAGAGCAGGGGTAGGGTGTGAACTCTGCTCTTTGACCTGCCCAGTTGCCTACTTTTTTCACTTTGCTGATTGCTTTTGAAGAATGCAGCTTCTGGGTCATGTAATTTCCCAGAGAACTCTGAGGAAAACAGAAAGAAAAATACTGCTCGAGTCTACATTGCTGAAATGCTCATTGATGGGCAGGCTGTGAACCATGGGACTCAAAGCCAGTGAGGGAAACCAATGCTAGCCCCGGGATGGATTCTGCTAGCAGCCAAGTCCCCAGGACCAGGATGATCTCTTGGAATTTGCTTCTTTCTCCTGACAGTGGAGAAACGGTTAGCCGTCTTTGGTTCACGCAGGTATGTTGGATCCTGGTGGACTCTGCACCCGCCCACGAAAATGGCTTCTTCTCCCATAGGCCCAGTCCCTGCTCCCTGCATCAGCAGCCTCTCAGGTACCGAGGCCTCGACCTCTCCTCTCTCCTTTGCTCCTTCCCTCTCCCCTGAGCACACTCGAGCACACACAGCTGCTCAATCACTAACCTTGTCGTTGCAACTGCACCAGCCTCAGGACTCTTTTTTGCAAGTTATAGGAAACTCAACTCAAATTCATCATCTCAGGTACCTGAAACGTCCAGGGGAACATCAGGTGCAGGGGCTCCAGTGATGGCATCAGGACTTGGTCTCACTCTCTCCACCTGTCACTCTGCTCTCTTCTGTGTGACTCCACTCTGCTTCATGGGGCCCCCGAAGCTCCAGACTCACTTCCTCTTGGCCGTAAGTCTACTGGAGAATAGAGTTCCCTTTCCCTAATTCATCCCACAAAAACAGTGGGCCTGATTCTCGTTGGCCCACATTGGGACACATGGCCATCCTTGAACCATTTACTGTGGTCCAGGGATGGATATATGGGTTAGCTTAGGGTCACATGCCATGCCCTAGGTCTGGGTATGAGGTCAGTCCCACCCAGACCATATGGACCAAGCTTGGGAGAGGGGTGGTTTCCCCAAGGAAAATGGGGAATTTCTTACCAGAAGAAGCGAGAGTGGAGGTGCACATAAAAACAACAAATTCCTGGGCTGGCCTGGTGGCATAATGGTTAAGTTCGTGTGCTCCGCTTCGGCAGCCCAGGGTTCATGGGGTCAGATCCTGGGCACAGACTTACACACCACTCATCAAGCCATGCTGTGGTGGCATCCCACATGCAAAGTGGAGGAGGATTGGCATAGATGTTAGCTCAGGGCTAATCTTCCTCAAGCAAAAAAAGAGGAAGATTGGCAATAGATGTTAGCTCAGGGAAAATTTTCCTCAGAAAAAAAAAAAAAAATTCCCCTGACACCCATCTCCATTCTAGGCCACCATCCAACTCTAGACTGCCATTATATTTCATCTGCTCTTCGAACCAACTCCCTGACTTCAGCCTCCCCATCTTAACCATCCCCTACACAGCCCTGAATCTTTCAAATTCACCTCAAAAAGGAAAAAAACAAACACACACTTCAATGGCTCTCTATTGTCCACCCCATAAAATCAAGGTCCTAGACCCAAAACTCAAGACCTTCCCTGCTCTGACCCCATCAGAACTCCCAGCCTCGTCACCTCCAGTTTTCCTTTCCCCACCTGACGTTTCAGCCAAACCAGACTAGCTGTGTTCTTCTAATGCACCTTATGTTTTCTCTCCTCCGAGAATGCCCACCCACTCCCTCTCCATTCCTCTGAGACCCTGAAATCAAGCCCAGCTTTATGGCCACCACAGCCAGGAAGGCTCACATTCTGCTGAATCCACGCCCCAACTCCAATTCTCCAGTCCAGCCTCTCCTGCGCTGACTCTCAACCCTTCACCACCTGGTCCTCCTCAGCGTTCTTCTCACAATGCAGCTTCTCTGTCGAAGAGGCCGTGAGCTCCTGTGAGTGACAGCACCACGAGCGTGAGAGCAGGTCTCCTGGGCATTCAAGCCAGGACTCTTTCAAGTGCAAGAAACCCAACTCAAACCTCTTTAAGTGCAAAAAACAATTGGCTCAGCCATAAGCCCACACAGAACAGGGAAACCTACATGGCTGGATTCAGGGCATCATTCTGTCTCTCTCTCTCTGCCCCCCTTCATGTCTTATTTCTACTTTTCTTGACATGATGGCTTCATTTCCTCCTACTGTAGCTGCCTTCATGTAGCTGGAGAAGGTGGCTTCTAGTGATCCCAGCTTACATCATCCTTAGAGCTTGGGATCCCAGAGGACGGAAAACCAATTTTCCTAACAGTTCTGACAGCAAAATTCTGGGGAGGACTCTGGCCTGGTTTAGGTCATATGACCCCCTGAGTCAGTCACTGTGGCCTGAAGAATCGGGTTCTCTGATTGGCCAGGCCTGTGTCACACGGCCATGGCAGGCTCCACCCCATCTTTCAAACTACCTGGAAAAGGGCCCCCAGCAGAAAGGGACCTGTTGCCAGAAGATGAGAAGAAAGAGAAAAAAAGCCAGTCCTTTATGCCAGGAACCCCACAACACCCAAACATGAGGACTGGTGCACATAGTGGATTACCGACTTAGCTGTTGGTGACAATGATGGCTGAAGAGATAGATGGGGACAACAACAATAGCTCACGTTTGTTGAGTGCAGGCATACCTCATTTTATTGCACTTCACTCTATTGTGTTTTGCAGATACTGCATTTTTTACAAATGGAAGGTTTGTGGCAAGCCTGACTGGAGCTAGTCTATCGGTGCCATTTTTCCAGCAGCACTTGCTCACTTTGTGTCCCTTGTCACATTTTGATAATTCTCACAATATTTCAAATTTTTTCATTATTATTACATTTGTTATGTGATCTGTGATGTTACTACTGCAATTGTTTTGAGGCTCCACGAACCACGTCCATATAAGATGACAAATGTAATCGATAAACTTTGTGTGTGTTCTGACAGCTCCACCAGACAGCCTTTCCCCCATTTCTCTGCCTCTCCTTGGGCCTTCCTATCCCCTGAGACACAAAGATATTGAAATTAGGCCAATTAATAACCCTACAATGGCTTCTAAGTGTTCAAGTGAAAGGAAGACTCACACATCTCTCACTTTAAATCAAAAGCTAGAAATGATAAGCTTAGTGAGGAAGGCATGTTGAAAGCTGAGATAGGCTGAAAGCTAGGCCTCTTGCACCAAACAGTTAGCCAGGTTGTGAATGCAAAGGAAAAGTTCTTGAAGGAAATTGAAAGTGCTACTCCAGCGAATGCATGAATGATAAGAAAGTGAAACAGCCTTATTGCTGATACGGAGAAATTGCAGTGGTCTGGATAGGGGATCAAACCAGCCACAACAATCTCTTAAGCCAAAGTCTAGTCCAGAGCAAGGCCCTAACTCTCTTCAATTCTGTGAAGGCTGAGAGAAGTGAGGAAGCTGCAGAAGAGAAGTTTGAAGCTGGCACAGGTTGGTTCAAGAGGTTTAAGGAAGGAAGCCATCCTGTAGAAGCTGCAGCAAGTTATCCAGAAGACCTAGCTAAGATAATTCATGAAGGCAGCTACTCTAAACAACAGATTTTCAATGTAGATGAAACAGCCTTCTATTGGAAGAAGATGTCATCTAGGACTTTCATAGCTGGAGAGGAGAAGTCAATGCCTGCTTTCAAAGCTTCAAAGGACAGGCTGACTTTCTTGTTAGGGGCTAATGCAACTGGTGACTTTACGTTCAAGCCAATGTTCATTTACCATTCTGAAAATCCCAGGGCTCTTAAGAGTTATGCTAAATCTACTCTGCCCATGCTCTGTAAATGGAACAACAAAGCCTGGATGACAGCACATCTGTTTACAACATGGTCAACTGAATATTTTAAGCCCACTGTTGGGACGTACTGCTCAGGAAAAAAAGATTCCTTTCAAAACATTACTGCTCATTGGCAATGCACCCAGTCACCCAAGAGCTCTGAGGGAGATGTACAATGAGATCAATGTTGTTTTCATGTCTGCTAACACAACATCCATTCTGCAGCTCATGGATCAAGGAGTATTTCCACTTTCAAGTCTTATTATTTATGAAATACATTTCATAAGGCTATAGCTGCCATAGATAGTGATTCCTCTGATGGATCTGGGGAAAGTAAATTGAAAACCTTCTGGAAAGGATTCATCATGCTAGACGCCATTAAGAACATTTGTGATTCATGGAAAGAGGTCAAAATATCAATATTAACAGGAGTTTGGAAGAAGCTGATTCCAACCCTCATGCATAACTTTGAGGGGTTCAAGATTTCAGTGGAGGAAGTAACTGCAGATGCGGTGGAAAGAGCAAGAGAACTAGAATTAGAAGTAGAGCCTGAAGATGTGACTGAATTGCTGCAATCTCATGATAAAACTTTAATGGATGAGGAGTTGCTCCTTACTGATGAGCAAAGAAAGTGGTTTCTTGAGATGGAATCTACTCCTGGTGAAGATGCTGTGAAGATTGTTGAAATGACAACTAAGGATTTAGAATATTACGTAATTCAGTTGATAAAGCAGCGACAGGGTTGGAGAGGACTGAGTCCAACTTTGAAAGAAGTCCTACTGTGGGTAAAATGCTATCAAACAGCATCGCATGCTACAGAGAAATCGTTCATGAAAGGATGAGTCAATTGATGGAGCAAACCTCACTGTTGTCTTATTTTAAGTAATTGCCACAGCCACTCCAACCTTCAGCAGCCACCACCCGGATCTGTCTGCAGTCATCAACACTGAGTCAAGACCCTCCACCAGCAAAACGATTACGACGTACTGAAGGCTCAGATGATGTTTAGCATTTTTTAGCAATAAAGTATTTTTTAATTAAGCTATATATATTGATTTTTAGACAATGCTATTGCACACTTAATAGACTATAGTGTAAACGTAACTTTTATATGCACTGGGAAATCAAAAAATTTGTCTGACTCACTTTATTGCAATATCCACTTTTTTGCAGTGGTCTGGAACCAAATCCACAATAGCTCCAACGAACGCCTGGACCAGTGTGCTGGGCACTATTCTAAGCGCTTTACATGTATTAATTCATTTATTCCCCATGACAGCCCTATGAGCTAAGTACAATTATTTGTCCCATTTTATAGGTGAGAAAAGTGAGGCACAAAAAGGGCAAGTTACTTGCCCAGGCTAGGAAGTTGAGAAGTCAGGATTCAAACCTCAGGAGTGTGGTCCCCGAGCCTGTGCCCTCCCCTCTGTCCAACAGCACGTACAAGGAGAGCCTGGTGGGGTCCGGTGCACACGGTATCTACAGGAGAGTAGGAGAAACCTGCCCCCACGTGGTTACAACCTCTAATCTGCCCAAATTCTCCTTCATTAAAACAGCCCAGGGGCCTGGTGGGCAGCTTCTGCCCGGCTCTGCCCCAAGGGAGGAAGTATGATGTTACATCCCAGTCCTCACCACCTTGCCACCCCCTCCCCCTCCAGCTAGCCTCAACCCCTCTGTCCCCTGGGGTTCTTCACCTCCCGGCACCTCCGGCCCCTCACTCAACGACAGGTGCAACAGGAAGATGAGGCACCAGAGGCGTCGGGAGGCTGTGGCAGACGGGAGGCCACAGAGGCCCCAGTGCCAAGAACAAAAACCAGAGCCCCTGGCCAGGGCGTCCCTGCAGAGGGGTGGGGAGGAGACAGACAGAGAAAGTGGGAGACACATAGGGAGAGAGCAAAGGCAGAAAGTAGGAGAAAGAGACGGGCCACCCCCTCCCCCGCCCTTCCTGCAGGCAGTCACCTGTCAACACATCTAACTCCCCTCTGGGGCTGAGAACAAGATGGGGAGATGGGAAGACATTTTCAAACAGGCAGGTGGAAGCTGGGCAGCTACATTTCTTCAGTTTTAATTCTCCTCAAGTTTCATACGCAGAGCAAGAGCCTCCAGAGGGAAGTGAGTGAGGACAGATGTCCACGGGGGGGTGCGCCTCACTTGACCCCACCCTGGGGAGAGGGCCTGATGCTCAGAAAGCCCCAGGAGCACCTCTTGGCCAAGGCGCCAGAGGCCAAAGCCCACAGCTACGGAGCCCCACAAAGTGGCAAAGGGAGGTGGAAGGGCAGCATGGGGGGACATGCCAGACCCTGTCCAGCTCTCCCACGGGATCTGAACTCTCTTCTGACCCCACGTCACACGAGACCCCCGTTCTCTTGGAGCATCTGATCCCTCCCGTGGAACATAGACTTGAGGTCTCGCTTTGTCTGTAACCAGCTGTGTGACCTCGGCTACCTCCTCCCCGTCCCAGGACCTCAGTCTGCCATCTCTGCAGGGTGGGGCCCTTTCAGGGCTGGCACTCTGCAGCCCTGTGACTCTGTTGGTTCACACCAACCTTCAAAGCCAGTGGTGCTGTCACAAGCACACTGCTCAGCACCTCCCCACTGTCCACCCTGCCCCTCCCCCGGAAACCCCCTATTCTGTCCAGTTTTCCGCCTCCTCTTATCAAACCTTAGCTGTCCCATTCCCTCAAGGCCTTGCCAAGTGGCTGACCAACCAAACTAAGATGTCCCGAGGTGAGCTGGGAGTGAGACGGCCCGGTGCACACCCCTGCTAGAGAACACAGCAGCCCTGGTGGGCCTGGCTTTTGGCTGATGATGGGGATTTAAGGCAGTACATGCCCAGAAAGAGAGCTGTAGGCTCCCCACCCCCTGACTCCCCTAGAACAGGGCTGATCCTTAAAGAGAGAGCAGGTGGGGGCAGAATTGCAGGTCAGAAAACCCCTCCCCAGATCCCAAGAGACAGACCTTGAAATCTTAAAGGAGGGCGAGTGGGAAGGGAGGGTGACACACGGGCACGTCTGCCTCCTTCTCACGAATGACGGGGCGTTGGCAGCCGGTGATGGAGCAACGCATCCCCTAACCACAGCCTGTGCCAAATGTCAGCCGCGTGGCGCAGCGCCCCCCCCCCCATCCCCGAACACCAAAGGCGCCCCTTCCAGAGAAGAGAAAGGAGGGAGCCTCGTCATTAATAGCGCTGGCGGCAAGGTAAAGCCGCCCGCCCGCTCCGCGCACCCTCGCCCACAATTACGCCAGCGAGGCTTTCATCCCCACACGCGCGCGCGGAAAGTTTATTGTTGTATTTCGGCCTTTTTTCAGTCTCCTCTGCCTTTTATGCAAGGGGAAAGGTGCTGAGGGGTCAAAGCATCCTCCCCCAGCTCCTCTCCCTGCTTCAGTCCTTTTAGAAAAACACCCAAAGCCATAATTTGTCTTAGAATTTCTTTTGAAACAGCTACAAGAAAGGCTAACGACTGCTCTTTTCCCTCTGTTTCTGATTCCAGCCATCCCTTTATCTGGCTTTCATTACAGCCTCGGCCGCGCCTCTTTTGTGGGAGAGACTTGAGGGAGCCGAGGCAGTTTCCCAGCCGCTGTGATGTTGCTAAAGATTAAAAAGGAGCTTTGAAGCTGCACCAGTTCTCTCTGCGCCCCCTCGGTGCAGGACCTCAGAAAGACCCAAGCCATCTGGCAAACCTGACATAAAGACAAAATAAAGTGATTGAAACAGTCTCTTCAAAGCCACAATGGCAGATTTGTTGATTTGGGCGTTATCTTTCATGCAAGGCCCTCAGAAGTCACCAGAACACCTAGGTAATCTCAGGCAGGCCTGACTGGAGTGGATGGAGCCTTCCAGACCGAGGCTTGGAGAGGGGCCTGGCTGCCCCTCGCCGGGCTGAGGGGTAGATTGACGGCCGCTGGAGGTGGGCCCCGGGAAACTCAACAATTGGATCCAGAGCCCGGCCCTGGCAAAGGTTTACAGCGAGGCCAGCTCACCCCAGCCCCTGCCTGGTGTCCCACCTTGGGAGGGGCTCCTGGCACCGGCCAGACAGAGTCCAGACGGGAAGCTGACGTGAGGCTGTCCTGAGCAGGAGGGGAATGGCGGGGAGATGAAAGGCCACGGCCCTAATTGCAACCGACAGCCCGTCAGGAACGCCCTGGCAGCTTCCAGATCAGAACCTGCTTCTCACGGCTCCCGGCTGGGCGAGGCCTGCGCAGATGGCTGTCTGCCGGGGCCCGTGGGAGCCTCTCCCTTGGCCAGCAAAGCCTGAGACAAGCAAAGATCCTGAAAGAAGAGAACCAAAGGCAGCTCTGACCCCATCCCACGTGAACACCCGCCTGACCCCGTGTAACCCAGAGCCCGCCCTCTCTAGAACTCAGCTTGCCCTCCCAGAGGGACAGGGTCCACTCTCCCGGTGGGGCTCCTCTTCTCCTGTTAGGAAGCGGTGCCCGGAGCCCAAAGCCTTGGGTCGTGGGTGCTCTGCTGGCCTGGATGGGGAGCCTCGGGGAGATGGCGTTGGAGCCAGTACCACAACTGAACAGCCCCCACAGTGAGTTTCAGTCCAGGAATTTGGGGGACACCACCCCGCACACCCACTACCAATGCAACCTCAGACAAATCATTGCCCTCTCAGTGCCTCGGTTGTCCTAGAAGTAAAATTCGGGAGTTGGACTGCACCAGAGATATTCAGGTGCTGGGGAGAATTGGGGTTCCATGAACATTCCTGAGGGGGCCAAGGTGAGGTGAAGAGGGAGCTGAGCAGGTGCTCCTCCGGGTCCCCCACCTCCCTCCAAGGAGAGCCTCTGTGCTTTTGTGTTACACACTCTGGGCTTCAGGTAAATCGCCAAGTATTTTTTAAGGTTCTGCTGATTAAAACACACACACAACTTAAAACCGCAGGTCTAGAGCGTCTGCTCCTTCCTTCTGACCTCCTTGAATCTGTGATTCTAATCGGACCCTGATGAGCTTGACTAAGAGCTAAACTTCATTCTACCCGGTTTTAGCAAAATGATGAATTCACAAAGTCTGACCATCAATCAGCAACCGAGAATCTATTGAAGACCTACTCTGCACTCCCACCCAGGAGAACGTAGCAGCTGCCTGTCCTCAGACACCAGACCCAGAAAAGATGTCTAAGAGATGTCCACACTCCCAGCAGACACAATGAATCGCTGTCTGCTTTCTAAACCAGAGAGAGAGGGCCACTGGTCACAGGCCTGGGTGACAACTCACCCACCCCCATCTTCCTTTGCCTCCTCCCTCCGGCCAGATGCAGGACCAGGGTCCCAGCTCTTCCTCCACTGCCCTGCCCCCTTCAGAGGGCCCAAAGAGAAGACTTCTCATCACAGCTGGCCCCCAACCACCCTTCCTTCCTCCTAAAAGCATAGCTGACCCCAGCGCCAGGGGGAGAGGCTCACAGCAGAGATTTCCTGGCATTTGGCAGTGATGTGCCAACATGAGATTAAGCTTCCATCTGTATGTCCTCCCAAAGAGAGGGAGGAAGTCCAGCTCCTGGAGAGGCAGGGCCACAGAAGAGCACATGTGCGAGGGGGCAGCCTGACCACCAACCCCTGAAGGAAATCTTCCAGGTAGACAATTTGTCCCTCCTTTTCTAACCACGCCTCCCTATCTTCTCTGTCTGGGGAACTCCTACTCATTCTTCAAAACCCATCCCCAATGTCACTCCTTCTTTGAAGACTTTCTAAGCTTCCTTCTCCCTCAGTTCACATGCTACTCATCCACCCCCATCTTGGGTAGCTCTGAAATTAAATAACAATAATTTTTCCAGGAAAAGGGCATATGACTGGAAATCAAAGGACCTCAGTTCAAATCCCAGCTCCCTTATTCACCAGCTGTGAGACCTCAGACAGGTCACTCTGCCTCTCTGAGCCCCAATTTCCTCGTCTGTAAAGTGGAGAAAATAAAACTTATCCTCTAGAGTTGTTTTGAGGATTAAATAAGGTAATATACGTGAAAGAGCCTAAAATTATGTCCAACACATAGAGGCACTCAGGGCAAGTGAGCTTCATTCCTTTCCTCATGGAGCGTGAGCTTCTCAAGGGCTGGAACCAGGTCTTCATTCACTCACTCACTCATTCATTCATTCACTGAGCCATCATCACTGAGCTCCTGCTGAGGAGCAAGCGCTGAGCCAGAAGCCAGGTCCTACAGCAAGTCACGAGACAGACACTGTCCAGGGGCCCACAAATCTCACAGTTGGGCTTCCTCATCCATGCATCTCCATCACCCACTTTGGTTGACACTGTCCCTACCTTTCCCAGGTGGTTGGGCCCAGGGCAGGTCTGCAGAGTCCAGGCTGAAAGTTGCCTGCCCCCAAGATTGTCAGCAGGCCTCTCTATGGCAATAGCCATCCTCTGTGGGCAGAGCCTTGTCTGAACACTCTGGGAAGAGAGAGGAAGAGACGCCATCACCCCAGTCTCGGGGAGACTCTCACCGCATCCCTGGGGAGTCTGCAGCCTGATGGAAGGGACAGAGATGGTTCTCAACCGTGAGAACTCCCAGTCTGATGGGAGAGTCACACTGTCCTGATCTGAGAAACTCCCAGGCTGACAGCAGACAGCAAAGTCACATTTTCTCTGATATTGTTGACGCTCAGTTTGCTGGGGGAGACATTTATCCCTGAGTGTGGAATTCTCAGTCTGACGAAGGAGACACATGGCTGCTGATCTCGGCCCAGTGTGTCACTGATGGAGTGAGATTGTTCCTGTCCCAGGAGGGCACCTCCTCTGACGGGAGAGGCAGTCTGTGCCCACAGATAGCTCGAGAGGCAGATAAAACGACATGTACGGAAAAAAGAGATCAGTCTAGAGGCCCTTTGAAAAGCTAGCTGTGCAGTGTCTCTGTCTGTTTGTGGGTGGACTCAGAAATGATATTCCTGGCTCTGCAGATGCACCATCCTAATCCACAGGGCTGGACACGAATGACACAGACTTATCCGCCTTGCAAGCCTCCAGCCAAGGCCACTCACCAGAGAATCCGAGCCAGGGCCGGCCCGAGGCCCCCATGGCTGGCATCTCGTGCCAGCCTTGCCGGGGGGGGGCTTTCTCACGATCGGGGACATCTGGGCTGGCCCGGCTCCCAGAGGCCACCGACATGAAAAGCAAGGGGCTCGGTGGAAACACCATCTGCACATGGTAAAGCTGCGTGGCGGTTCCCAGAGGCTGCCTGCAGCTGCGGCTGGGCTGCCCCGGGGAAGCGGAGGAGGCACCGAGTGGCCGGGACGGGGACAGACGAGAGGGGAGAGCGGGTGTTCTCCCACCTAGCACCCTACACACTTGGGAAATTACTGTCACCTGGCTGCTCTCCCTGATGCTGCCAGGACCGACCACGGGTTACGCCTGTCCCTGAAGCGGGTCGGGGAGACGACCCATGTGCAGCAGCGACGATGCACCCAGACTCCAGAGTCTGCTGCCAGGGCTTGCACCCCAGATCCACTCCTCAGCTGAGCAGACGGACGTCGCTGAGCCCGTCTTCACACCTGCACATTGGGGATGACAATCGCACCGTATCCTGAAGCTGCCGTGAGAGTTAAAGGAAGCAATACACGTGCAGAGTCGTACACTTCAGATCTGTGCTCCTGTCAGACGTCGATAAAATTTCGTTGTAAAAGAGGTGATGAGTGTCCCGTGCCTGATGTAAGGTGCTCAGTCACCACTGGCTCTTACGTTCACTATCCTCGTCCCTCCCAGACACCATCCTGAGGCTTCTGGGGGAGACACCTGTGAGGAGATCTCAGTGGCCACGTCCCCAAGGCCCCGCCCCCAGCACCAAGGCCACAGCTGACTGGACAAGAGGTGGGACCTGGCCCAGGGGAAGCTTATCTACTGGCGGCTGAGCAGAGCCTGTCAGTCTCTGGAGCATTTGAACTGGGGTCAGGCTGTCAGGTCGTGAGGATTGATGACCACACCGGCCGGCAAAGAGCAGAGGGAAGAGGAGGGAGGAGGAGAGACAGATAACTGAGAACAGCAGAGATGAGCGACACAAGGTTCCCGAGAGACAGAGAGGAGCGCGGGGGAGGCGGGCTCCGGTTCGGGTTCTGGGTTCCCACGTGAGTTCCCAGCTGACCAGGCTGCACCGTATCTCCTGACCTTGGCGCCTACGAGGTGAGGCCTGGGAGGAAGCACAAACACGCATGCACACATGCACACAAACACCACGTTCTGTCACATCAACACGCACGCCCTCCTTTCCACTTTTGCTTTACAATTCACCGCCTACGTCTGAACAACTTCCAGAATGGTGAACCCCAAAGGAGACCACTCTTCAGTGGGTGCAGAAGCGGAGAGAGACAGAGATGAGTGGTTCTGGACAGCAGAATTTTTGGAGACGGCAGAGAGAGGAGAAGAGAGGAGGTGGCTGGCTGTAGGAGAAAAAATACATGCACACGGAGAGATCTAATGGGGAATTTCATAGTGTCTGAAATGTAGTATATGATCCTCCTAGGAAACCTTCAGTCAAACCACGTCACTTGCCATCTCTCAGTGCTCTCCTCCGTGTCAGCTCCTTTCTTAGAGGATTTGCCCCTCACGCTGGCAAGGTGGCTGACAACAGTTCCTGGAGCTGCAACATCCCTTAACCACAGCCAACAGGAGTCTCAGTGTCTTGGCTAGGGCTCCCCCAGAAGCAGACCCTGAGACAAGGATTTGAGTACAAGTGGTTTATTGGGAAGCGATCACAGGAAACTCTGTAGGGGAACAGGAAGTGAGCCACGGAAGGGAATGAAGCCAATAAAGGATGTGCTATCGAGCCAGTTCTCTCTGTGGGCATCTGGAGCCTAATCTCACTGGGGAGCTGTAAGAGACAGGGTAGACCATGCACCCCAAAGGGAACTGAGGCATTTATCCACCAGCTCCCATTATAAAGCCATTGGTCGAGGGCTGCTCCAGGGCTGGCACCAGGACTCCATACATCTCGTACCCTAGGCGCCTCACTCACCCTACCCTAGTCCCAGCCCTGGCTGCTCCTTGGTGGCACTGACTCCCTGACACTCTCGCCTGCTGCACACGTGAACAGAGTGGGCTACAGCAGCCTGGGAGAGCCCTCAGGCAGAGGCCCAAGGACTGGCAGCTGGAAGTTCAGCCAGTGTGCATGGAAATGGCAAATGCGAAGGGGCTATGGTCAAGGCACAGGCAGTGGCTACCACACCCAGCAAAAGTCTCATTGTATCTCAAAGGCTCTGACTGGGTCCTATGTTCATCCCAGACCAATCACTGAGGCCAGAGGGATGTGCTACGCTAATTGAATTAGACAGAGTGGGGAGGTGGGAGGGTAGGAGGGCGGGGGGCATGAGAGAGGGTGAGGAGGTGTTCCCTCCATACTTTATCAAAATGGGTGGGTGGGCCGCAGCAGCTTTCAAAAACAAGGTGAATGGGTGCTGGGCGGCCAGAAAAACAAAACACGCAAATGACCACACCTCAAGCCCAAGTTGCCAAGTTAATTGGAAGGTGAGAAGGTTGCGTTTGGCTTGTCGGAAGCCCTTCCAACCAAACATTTTAGCTGGCCACTTGCCCTCGTCAGAGTGTAAAGCACTAACTGAGCACTGACTTGTGCAGACATTGCGCCAGGCTCTGAGGGGCACACATAAAAGGTGTCAGTTCTGTCCTCTGGGAGTTCCCGGGCAGTGGGGGAGGAAATGACAGTGACTGCTCTTACCACCACCATTTCATCAGATCTGTTAGTGAGATGCCACTGATCACAACAGACACAGTTATTCTATGAGCCACCGGGAGAAACTAAAAGCCACCAATTAAATTATGTTACACCGTGGATTGTAATTCATCCCAATTTCAGAAATATGAAATGTAAAAAAAGTCCACCTTAAAACTAATGGATTATGGTAATATTTTTATAGTTTATCACGGGTTTCTCATAGGTATTATCCCATCAGATGCTCACGACAAACCTCTTGGGGGTCATATCACCGCTATTTTCCATTCCATTACACTGCACTCAGACAGGTCAAGTGACTTGCCCAAGGTCACAAAGCTACTAAATGGTCAAAGTGGGACTCAGCCCCAGGTCTGTCTGCTTACAGAGCCACGACACCACCAAGCCTCCCTGGCAAACTTCTTCGACTCTTCTTTTTACAAAATGTGGACTCCTCCCACCTCTGCTTCCTTCCCTCTCAAAACCCACAGGGAACCCAACCAGCACCACCTCCCTCTGCTCCCACATACCCACACTCCAGGCTTGAGGTAGTTCCGTTCCCAGGAACTCTTTTCCCTTCCAAGCAAGGCAGTCTTCCTTTGTGACCACAGGCACATGATATAGTCACCCACTCACTCCAGCTCCCCGCAAGGGCCCTGCCGTGGAGAGCACTTCTCAAACCTGGGTCCTTACCAAAGATTCCTTTTTTAAGGAACCAGGCCCTTGCCCCCTAGAAATCTGAAATTAGACCTGTTTGATAATGGTTTCTATGATAGTTTCCTCACGTATATGCCTAAATGGTCCCAGGCTGAGGCCCAGGGCTGCTTTATGAATGAGCCACCTGTGCAGTTCCATGGGAGCTCACACTTGGTTTAATCCTCTGCTATTGCCATCTTGAAATTCTTAATATTTGGAACAAAGGATCCCATGTTTTCATTTTGCTCTGGACCCCACAAATTACATAGCTGGTCCTGCTGCTCTTAAAAGCATCTGAGAAAGGAGTCGGCCTTGTTGCCCCCGTTCCTGGGACTCCTGAGGTCAGGAACTGAGGCCAGGTACCCTCTGTATGCCCTGGAAGGACCAGTGCTCAGTTCCCAGTGCAGAGGGAGTGCTCAATGAGTACTGAATGAAGTCTACACCACACACACACACACACACACACACACACACACACACACACACACACACACACACATATCAGCTTCTGTGTTCTTTCAGGTGCAAGTGACAGAAATCAAGTTCAAAGTAGCCAAAACTCAAAGGGGGAATTGATTGACCCGCTGGATTGAAAAGTGTAAGAGGCTGATGATCCAGGAATTCAAGCACCGTCACCAGGACACTGGCTCTGGGCTCTGCTTTCTCCACTGTCACCTTTTTTCTCAGCATCTTCTCTCAAGCCCCAAAAGCTCCAGGCTATACCAGCTTAGCACCCTCAGGAAAACCCTTTTCACCTTTGGTTCCCAGCAAAGTCAAGCCCCAGTCACATGCCCACCCCTGAGCCAATCACTAAGCCAGGAGATGTGATATTCTCATTGGCCAGGCACCAGTCACATGCCCACGCCTGAGCCAATCACTGGCCCTGGCAGCTGTGACGCTCTCATTGGTGGGTGTGCGGCCTGTGGGGGAGAGGAGTCTCTCCAGAGGGAAGTCGGGATGCTGTGCTCAGAGAAAGGGGGAACCTGGTGCTGGATGACAACCGGTGAACACCAGGCTTCCCTCTGCCTCTCTCCTGACTGGTCCCTTAGCTCTGGATGACCAGGAAGGGCAGCCTTGGGAACCTAGCAAAAGGGGAAGGTCTGGGAAATAGCACACGGACCAGGCAAGCAGAAGGCCAAGACTGGAATGGTCGGCAGGATCGGGGCAGAGCAGGCCGGGCAGGAGGCCAGGTGGCATTCTGCATAATTGCCACCAGAGGGCAGCCTTGCCCAGCGATGATGATAAACAGGAGGCGGTCAGGGGGCTACAGGTGACTCCTGTCGCTGCCTGAGCATAGCAGAGAATACTGCTCACCCTTATTGAGCCCCACCCGCTCCTAAGTACTCTCCGTGCATCAACTCATTTACCACCAATGGTGCATTTATTACCCCATTTTACAGATGAGGAAACCAAGGCTTTGGAGAAGTTAGGTAATGATCTAAGATCATACAGCTAAAAAGGGGCAAGTTGTGGACCTGTTCTACTAAACTCTGAGCCTCCTGAGGTCGGGGGTTGTGTCTTGTTCTTGTTTGAGGCCCCCACAGACCCTAACACAATCACTGTTTGCTTAATGCATGTCTGTTGAAGTGAGAGCCTGGGGGCTCGAGGGCTGTCCCTGTGTCCCCCACCTTCCCTGCCCCACTCGTCCCTGCCCCCTAAGGAGACCGCAAGGCTCAGCTCAGGCAATACCTTGTCCAGGTGTGCCACACCTTGGGAGATGATTCTTAGGGCCTGTCCTGGCTCTGTTGTGCCAGAATCTCAGGAACCACAAGACACCAGTGGAAGAGAGAGTTTTAGATTTTGCAGTGTCTTGGCAACTCTGAAGTCTCATCCTGTGGGTCGTCTCTCTGCCTCCTCCAGGACTGGCTGGCCACGCAGTCGGGGGGAGAGGAAGAGCATGTGTAATGTGAGTTCATTCAGCAACCCCCTTGGGCTCCCACTGCGGGCCAAACACCACGCTAAGTGCTTTGAGGGAGACGGAGGTAAGTGGACACACCCCCACCCCTACTCCCCTCTTGGGAGAAGAAATCAGTCGTGGCCAGAAAGAACACAGAAGGAAGTGCTGCCTGCCATAAGAGAGAGCTTCAACCCTCTGATCCTTTGGGCAACAGGAATGTGTGGTGTATGTGCTCGGTGCCAGGTGCAGGGGAGAGAGCAGTGAACAAAACACACATCGACACTCTTTCCCCCGTGAGGCTCTCAGTCTAGTGGGGAGACAGATAAACAGATGAATATGACATCGCAAATGTCATGTGTTGAAAGGACACAGGAACAGCGTAGAGTGCTATGAGAGCAACGAAAAGGGGACTCATTTAAGCAGGGTTGGGGGGGTAACTTTCTGAGGTGCTGAAAGCCGAGAAGGAGTCAGTGTATGAATAGTGTGGGAACAGCATTCCTAAGGGAACAGCATGTCTGAAGGCCCTGCGTGGTAGAAGAGTGTGGCATGTTCAAGGGACTAAAATTAGGGAAATTGTGTTTGGTGTATAATGAGTCAAGGTGGATCGTGACACGAGACGGGGTCAGAGAGGAGGGCCCAGAGCCAGGTCACACAGAGCCTTTTAGGCCCAGGACAAGAGCTCAGGTTTTATCTGAGTGTGAAGGGAGGCCACTGAAGGGTTGTGAACAGGGCAATGATAGAGACCAAACTCATCTGTTTGTAAAAGTCACTCTGGCTGTCGTAGGTGAGTGGATTGAGAGTGGGGCAGAGTGGAAGCTGGGAGAAATGGCGGCTCTTGGGAAGTCAATGTCAAGGGTGCATAGATGGGGGGGCTATTTCCTCCTATGGGGGGCACCTGGGAAGGCTTTGAGGACGGGATTTTACCCTGAGTGAAAGCTGAACAGGCAGAAATGAAGGAGAAGGCAGCCCTCCCACTCCAAGCTTTTTCCTCCTGAATAAAGGGAAAACTTTTTGTTTTTCTCTTTTCTGCCTCAGAAACTAGAAAGAGATGGCCATTCATCAAAGAGTGCCTTCCGATTCACCTACGTGTAGCATTCAACAACAGTGGCAACAAACCATCAGCAGTTCCAAGTGTGAATAATTCAGTGACGTGGTAAAACTTGGCAGAAACAGATCTGGCTAAGCCTCACAGATTTTCTCCCGGGGCTGACGATGTCAGCAGTTCCCAGTCTGATCCCCACTGGCCTCTGAAAGACAAGATCACAGGAGAGAGACAGGCGGAAAAAGCCTCCCTGGTGGCATTTCCCCGAGCAAATGGGCACATTTGCCTCTCCGATGAGCAGGGCAAGCATCAACCAAGCCAATCAGAACATAATTAGTCAGAGTGTCTCTGCCAGCCCTTTGTGGGTGACCAGCCTCACGCAGGGCAAGAGTTCACGTGTTGTGAAGGCTGTTGTGTTTGTTAAATACCATGTGTTTCTATTCAACCAGGTATTGTCTGCCGGCCAAGTTGGCACAGTGACATGCCCCCCGGCTCCATCCATCTCAGAACAGGTACTGGTCCTCCCAGTTCATATCCTCCTCTCAGTGGACTCTCACAACAGTAGGCCCCTCTAAGGCAGGTAGAGAAACTGAGCTTAGAAACTGTTTTGTTTTCACTTCTACTGAATTGCTTTGCCTACCCAGCATCCATTCTCCAGTCCTGTGGCAACAGCACCCTAATTTTTCTTGGGGATCTCAACTTAGGCCATGGTTGAGGTGGCACTAGCCTCCCACCCAAGCTCCAGGGGTAAAATTGTTATCTAGGTTTGACTTGTCATTGAATTCTACCACCATAATGGCCACCTGCCCCCACCGCCCCTTCATGGTGATTGATTCCGAGTGGGCGTGTGTTCTAAATCGGTTCGGATAACTCCATGACTTTTTGCTGGACCACTGGAGAAAAGAGCATTCTCTTTTCCCTGAACTGGGATCTACAAGGATCTATGAGCCTGGAGACCATTAAACCTGTCTGAGAATAAGACCAGTACAGAGGAAGCAGAGCTAAGAGATAAAGCCTGAATCTTGTGCCATCATTTGAGCTCCTGGATGTAGCCATACCTGAAGTTCAACTTCATTAGGGGTGGGTTTCTGACACCAAATAAAAGCATTCTGACTATCGCATGGAGGCTGAGCAATACAAGGATGAGGCCCACACATCCTGATTTCTAGTCCAGTGCTCTCACCCTGTATCATGTTCCAGATGACTTTATTCAACTGCACATCCAAACCTGACTAATCTGTGTGGCTTTATGGTTTACTAAAAGATGAATATTTAATAAATAAAAACATCTGATCACAACAGTGTTTCATCTAACTGAATCACAGAGTCACGGAAGGGCCCCTGGAGATCATACCATTGTGTAGTTTTCAAAGATTTTTAGCAACTTCTTGCTTCAAAGGAAGTCTTAAGCAGAGCTCCCATGTATGAGAAATAAAAGCAGCATCTTGTTAATGCAAATGCATTTTATCTCTTAAGTTAAAAGTTTTAACATTTACTCTTTATAATCAATGAGGACCCAGATTTTAATGTATTTGTTTCCAAGGTATAAAAATTGGTCATAAAGAAAGTCAGTGACACCAAAAACTGGTTCTTTAAAGAGATCAATAAAATTAATAAGCCTTTAACCAGGCTAAGAAAAAAAGAGAGAGGATACAAATAGCTAATATCACAAATGAAAGAGAGGACATTACAGATTCTCTAGACATTAAAAGGGTAACGAAGGAATACTATGAACAACTCTGTGCCTATGAATTTGATAACCTAGATGAAATGGACCAATTCCTCAAAAGACACAATTTGCCAAACTCACACAAGAAGAAATAGACCATCTGAATATGCCCATATCTACTAAAGTAATTGAATCAATAATTAATAACCTTCCAAAAGATAAAGCACCAGGCCCAGATGGGTTCACTGGTGAAATCTACCAGACAGTTAAGGAAGAAATTATACAAATTCTCTGCAATCTGGTTCAGAGGATAGAAGCAAAGGAGCTACCTCCTAACCCATTCTGTGAGGCCAGCATTACCCTAACACCAAAACCAGACAAAGACATTACAAGAAAAGAAAAAGACAGACTAGTATCTCTCACAAATATAGGTACAAAATCCTCAACAAAATATGAGCAAATAGAATCCAATAATGTGTCAAAGAATTATACTCTGCAACCAGGTGGGATATATCCCAGGGATGCAAGCCTGGTTCAACCTTCAAAAATCACTTAATGTAATCCATCACATCAACAGGTTAAAGAAGAAAAATACTATGATATATCAATAGGTGCAGAAAAAAAATCATTTGACAAAATCCAACGCCCATTCATGAAAAAAATTCTCAGTAAACTAGGAATAGAGGGGAACTGCCTCATCTTGATAAAGAATATCTACAAAAAAAACCCTATAGCTAACAGCATATTTAATGGTGAGAAACTCAAAGCTTCCCTTCTAAGATCAGGTAGAAGGCAAGAATGTCACGTCTCACCATGCCTTTTCAACATCCTACTAGAAGTTCTAGCCAATGCAATAAGACAAGAAGAGAAAATATAGATTGGCAAGGAATAAATTGTCTTTGTTTGCAGATTACATGATTGTCTATGTAGGAAATCTGAAAGAATGGCCAAAAAAATTGGAGCTAATAAGTGATTATAGCAAGATTGCAGGATATAAGGTTAATATACAAAAGCTAATCATTCTCCTCTATACCAGCAATGAACAAGTAGAGTGTGAAGTTAAAAACACAGTACCATTTACATTAGCACCCCCCCAAAAAATGAAATACTTAGGTATAAATCTAACAAAATATGCACAAGAGCTGTATGAGGAAAACTATAAAACTCTGATGGAAGGAATCAAAGAAGAACTAAATAAATGGAGAGCTATTCTATGTACATGGATAGGAAGATTCAATATTGTCAACATGTCAGTTCTTCCCGACTTGATCTATAGATTCAACGCAATCCCAATCAAAACCCCAGCAAGTTGTTTTGTGGATATTGACAAACTAATTCTAAAGTTTATATGGAGAGGCAAAAGACCCAGAATAGCCAACACAATATTGAAGGAGAACCAAGTTAGAGGACTGACACTACTCAACTTCAAGACTTACTATAAAGCTACAGTAATCAAGACAGTGTGATGCTGGCAAAAGAATAGACAGATAGATCAATAGAACAGAATAGAGAGCCCAGAAATAGAACCATAAAAATACAGCCAACTGATCTTTTACAAAGGAGCAAAGGCAATATAATGGAGAAAAGATAGTCTTTTCAACAAATGGTGCTGGAATAACTGAACATCCACATGTAAGAAAAATGAACTAGGACACAGACTTCACATCTCTCACAAAAATTACCTCTAAATGTATCACAGACCTAAATGTAAAATGTAAACCTGTAAAACTCCAAGAAGATAACATAAGAGAAAACCTAGATGACCTTGCATATGGCAATGACTTTTTAGATACAACACAAAAGTTACACAAATCCATGAAAGAAATAATTGGTAAATGGGACTTCATTAAAATTAAAAATTTCTGCTCTCTGAAAGACAGTCAAGAGAATGAAAAGACAAGCTACATATTGGGAGAAAATATTTGCAAAAGACATAATCTGATAAAGGACTGCTATCCAAAATATATAAAGACTCTTAAAACTCAACAAAAAGAAAACAACCTGATTAAAAAATGGGCCAAAGACCTTAACAGACACCTCACCAAAGAAGATATACAGATGGCAAATGAGCATATGAAAAGATGCTCCATGTTATATGTCAACAGTGAAATGCAAACTAAAACAACAATAAGATACCACTACACGCCTATTAGAATGGCCAAAATCTGGAACGCTGACACCACCAAATGCTGGTGAGCATCTGCAGCAATGGGAATGCTCATTCATTGCTGGTGGGAATGCAAAATGCTACAGCCAATTTGGAAGGCAGTTTGGCAGCTTCTAACAAAACTAAACATACTCTTACCATTCAATACAGCAATCACACTCCTTGGTATTTACCCAAAGGAACTGAAAACTTATATCCACACATTTGCACCTGGATGTTTGTAGTAGCTGTATTCATAATTGCCCAACCTTGGAAGCAACAAAGATGTTCTTCAGTAGGTAAGTGGATAAAGAAATTGTGGCACGTCCAGACAATGGAATGTTATTCAGTGCTAAAAAAGAAATGAGCTACCAAGCCATGAAAAGACCAGAGGAATCTTAAATGCATATTACTAAGTGAAGGAACCCAATGTGAAAAGGGTACATACTATACAATTCCAACCCTATGACAATCACTACCAAAACTACGGATACAGTAAAAATGTCAGTGGTTGCCAGAGGTTAGGGTGAGGGACAGCTAAATGAACAGAGGACAGAGGATCTTTAGGGCAGTGAAAATACTCTGTATTGTATGATAATGATGGATACATGTCATTATACATTTGTCCAATGTGCAACTCCAAGAGTGAATCCTAATGTGAACTATGGACTTTGGGTGATTATGATGTGTCAGTGTAGGTTCATCAATTGCAACAAGTGTCCCACTCTGATGGGGGATGTTAATAATAGAGGAGGCTATGCATGAGTGGGGGCAGAGAATATATGGGAACTCTCTGTACCTTCCCCTTTTTCCGTGAACCTGAAATTATCTTTTAAAATTGGTTATATAAAATATATACATAATAATATGTAATATATAATTGCATGTGTGGGGTTTTATCACAGTTTTTTTATTGTTAAAAATATTTTTTTAATAATTGGGATAAATGAAAAAGTCCCTCAGATCTTTTCCATCCTTCTATTGAGCTTGTGAGTAAAAACATGAACACGAGTTTGCCTGGCTTTGTCAAACTTCTCCTGTTGGTGTCTAGTTGTTCTAACTTTAGAGAAAGCTTCCCTTTTTCTTGTCCAAGAAAATAAAGCCTAGGCATAAACTAGTGTTCTAAAGTTTAATACATATATATGAATCACTCGGGGATCACGTTAAAAATGTAGGTTCTCATTCCATAGTTCTGGGGCAGGGCCTGAGATTCTGCATTTCTTCCAAGCTCCCAGGTGCTGCCGATGCAGCCAGTCCATGGACCATGCTTTGAGTAGCCAGGCTCTAGAATACACGATAAAGGAGTATCATGACTATCTCTCTGATATATGGGACAAGGAGATGAGAATCACCACCAAATTCTAATTTGAAAAACAAATTGGAAAATATCTGAATGACATTCCAAAATGTAACAGAAAGTGGTGGGATTTTAACCAATTTAAAATTTCTTCCTTATGCCTATCTGTATTTTCAAATTTATCTGTAACGAACATGTATTACTTAGGCATTAGATAAGTTGAAAACTAAATAACTGAATTAAGAAAAGTCTAAAATATACACATATATTTTAAGTAAAACTTTTCTCAGACACCGACAGAACAGTGGAAGTACTTCCCAGAACCAACAGAGTTTGAAAGCAACCAGCCTAGTCCTCTTTCTGTGACCCTACATAGAGGGGGGAGGAGACAGCCCCGGGTCTCCCAGCTGGTTTCTGCAGAGCCAGGGCAAAGGGGCCTCAGGGATCTGGATGACCCAGTACAAGCCCACAGCCACAGCCACAGCGACTTTCTGTGAAGGGAATTCCATCCTGGCCCCATGCGCAGAGCAGAGTTCCGAGGAGCAGCGGTGGACTGTGCGCCCAAGCCTGCAGCATCACTTGTGAGCAGTTGGCTGCCTGCTGCTGCTCAGGCTCCTGGAAAATGCAGCCATCTCCAAGGAGGACATTTTATCTGGTTTGTCCCACTTATACTCCATAGCCTGGCATTCAAGCCCTCGGCAATCTTGCCTCTGCTTCTCTTCCTTATCATACCCTCCCCTCCGCCGGCATCCCCACCCCGGTGTCCTTGCATGCATGATTCTACTTGTTTGATCCACCCTTTCCCGGCCCTGAATAGAGCCTTTCAGGGCTTGGAGACCCCCTGCAGCCTGGCACAGCTCCTTCCTCCACACGCCCCCAGCCAGCGGCTGCCCTCAGCCGACTCTGGCACTGGGCATCCTCCCAGGATGCCCTACTGTCCCCGCCTTCTTTCTGTCTTTAGAGCTCCTTTCCATCTCCTTTGCTGCTTTCTCATCCTCCGCTGACCTCATAGAGTTCAACGGTCCTCAAGGCTCCATCTTCTCTGGTCAGTCTGCTCTCTCCTCCGGGGCGGCCTCATTCACTCCTCAGGTTCCAAAGACATCTCTAGACCAAAAGTCTCTTTTCAGACGTAGCCTCTCCTCTGAGTCCCAGACACATGCATCCAACTTCCTACTCAGCATCTCCTCCTGGGTCATTCACAAGCATCTCTAACCCCTCCTAAATTCTTCCCCCTAAATAACTCTCACATTATCCCGCTGCACCAGCCCCACAGCCCACACACTAGTCCAAGCCAGCACTATCTCCCCCTGGAGTCCACATCGACCCCTAGCTGCTCTCCCAGCGTTGTCTCCTAAACCCACAATTCCTTCTTCATTCAGAAGACAAAGCACTCTCCTTAAAATGCAGACCTGGTCACGTGCCCACTTCCGCTGCCTTCAGAGGCACCCAAATAAAAGCAAACATCTCTGCCACACCTCCCGAGGCTCTGCCCAGCCCAGCCTTATCTCCAGGCACTGTCTCCCATATTTCTCTTGCTCCAAACCTGGTCCTCTCTCTTCCCTGAATGTACTAAACTTTTTCCTGCCATCGCACATGCCGATCCCTCTACCCGTTTAGTGCATGCTGCTGGTGGCCCACTCAGCCCACCTGTCCCAGGGGCATTCCCCCCCACCCCAGCAGCTGTCAGTTTTGGCCACTGAGGGCCTGCAGCTGCCACTTTCTTTGGAGAATTGTCCTGGACAAACCAGAGTCGCCTCTGCAGGGTTGAGAAAACCACAGGGCCGACCTCACGGCCTGACCCAGGCTCCGCAAGGCTGACCCCTTTTCTCGCCCCCCCATGAGACTATTCTGCGGTGCACTTCGTGTTCCACACCCCCTCACAGCACCACCACCACCATGGGATGGGGCTGGGGTTGGGGCCACATCCTTGCTTTGCTTCTACCCTGACCTGCTCCTCTCACTCCCTTCCAGGTGTTTCCTGTCACCCCAACAGATTCCCAGCAACCTAGAAGGTTCTGCTTCTAGGGCACCCAACTAAGACTCATCCTCCAGGTCAAGTGTGCCTCCTTACGGGGCCCTGCCTGAACCCCCAGGCTGGGTTAGTCCTCTCATACAGCCCCCTGTTGTTTTCCCCCATAACAGTTAGTACAACCGTAACTAAATAATGATCTGTGCAGTTACCTGTTTAATGTGGGCCTCCCTCACGGGACCGTAACTCCACAAGGGTAGAACCACGTCTATCTTCCTCCCACTGTGTTCCAGCACCTAGCACAGTGCCTGGCACATAGTAGGCACTCAACAAAATTGGATGAAAGGAGGGAAGCAGGGAGGCAGGGAGGGAGGGAGAGAAAGTCCTTGCGTTGCCTCTTTCTATTTGATGGAGGCCCAGGTTTATCTTTGCTACGGCAGCATCTGAGCCCAAATGACTCTCGGGCTTGTCAACAAAGGGCACTGTGGCTTGGACTTGCTGCCCTCTCGCAAACAGCTCCAAGGCCATGAGCAAGCACAGAGGTGGCACAGGATCCCCATGTGGACCGCTGCCATCTGCTGTCTCTCTTTTGTTCAGTCAGAGGCAGGTGGCTGGGGCAGCTCCACCTGTGACCATGAGCAACCCTGGAAGCTGCACTGTCGACAAGCCTGTCCCAGCAAACCACCTCAGGCCACGGCATCCCCAAAGAGTGCCCAGTGAACCAGCCGCGGCCCCCTCGGGGCCTCCCCCAGCAGCACTAACAGGCTGGTGCCAGGTAGGCCTGTCCACGCTGCCAAACTGGGGCACCTGCTGCAGTCGCTGGGGGCCTGCGCTCGGGAAATGCCACCTCCCTCCCCTCCCCCTGGGACAGAGGGGAGGGCACGCCCAGTGCATCCAGGAGAAGGGCCCTTTCCCACCCACTTTCTGTCCCTTTACACTTGGGAAGGCATTCCCTGCGCAAGAAGCCTTCTTACTCCTCACTTTCCCCAACACGCACACCAACCACACAGGCTGCACAGGGCAGGTTCTGCCCATTCCTCAGAGGAGAACACGGAGGTCCACACGAAGGAAGACAGGAGAAGAAGAAAGAAGCTCATGGACAACTGGTCTTGGGGGTTCTTCGCCCTGCCTCACTGCTGCAGAAGGGGGCTTCGAGGAACACAGCAGGGCAAGAGTGGGGGTCTCGGAAGCCCCTGATGCTCAGGGCTTTTGGTCTGTCTGGATCATGGAGTCAGCTCCCAGTAAGCCTCTTTCATCTGTCGGCTATAAAGGGAGACCTGCAAAGGGTCTCCACAGGGTTGCCCAGAACTGCCCCAACCAAGGGGGGCTACAGTCTACCCCAGGGTCAGGTGTCCAGGACATCAGCTGTGTCCCAGAGCTCCCTCTCTACAAGAGCATGTGACCTTCAGGCCCCGCAGTGGGGGGAGTCTGGCACACTTTGGGGTAAGGAGCCTGCTGCAGGCCTGGCCTGCTCCAGCCTCAGGCCACCGGGCAACTCTCCTCTGCAAAGAGGCCTGGGCCCGAGAGAACTGGGCAGAGGCCATCTCCTGGGAATGCCACACCCCCCAGTGGCCAGCCTTCCTCTCTCCTCTCTCCTCCTCCTCAGACTCTCCAGTCACCTCCTGTCCCCAACCAAAAAGACCCTCAGGGGAGGAGGTGGGAGGGAATCTTCATCATGAAACAGGAATAATTATTCATTCATTCACCCAACAAGTATTTCTAGAGGGACTGCGCTGAGCCCGGCTCTGTGCTAGGTGCAGGGGACACAGCCATGAGTGGGACGGGTCCAGTCCCTGTCCTCAAGGAGCCGGGAGTCCAGCGGGGGAGACAGCTGATGGACACACACACAGACAGGTAACAGATATGTAACACGATGTCAGTGACCACAAGTGCCACGGAGAGGCAAAGCCACGTGGGGCTGAGGAGTCAGGAGAAGTGCTGCTGTGGATCGCTGGCCCGGAAGCTTCTCTGAGGCAGTCACCCTAGAGACCAGGACGAGGTGAGGGCAGGAGCCAGGCCAGGAGCTGAGGGGAGAGTGTTCTAGACACGGGAAAGAGCAGAGGCTGACGTTGGGGCAGAAGCAGGCCTGGTACGTCAGAAGCAAGGGAGGAGGTCAGTGGGGCTGGGCCACAGGGCAGGCCACAGGGCAGGACGCGGGGCTAGGCCACGGCGATGGGAGAGGACATGGGGCTGGAGAGATAAGGGGGGCCACATCAGGCCCCAGAAGCCAAAGAAAGGATTTAGCTTTGAATTGGAGTGAGATGGGGAGCCATGAGACAGTTCTGAGCAGGGAAGTGACATGATCTGAACTGCGTTTTTCAAGGGTCACAAAATATTTAAAAATTAATATTAGTGCTGACATTATTGAGCACGTACACCATACCAGGTCTTACACTTGGTGTTTTGACCACATGATCTTCTTTCATCCCAAAACCACCGGAAGAAGCAGTAGGACTGATTCCCTTGCCCTTGTTGCAGGGGAAAAGACTGAGGTTCAGAGAGGTGAAGCAATGTGCCCAAGATCACAAAGCTGGTAAGTGCGAATGCAAGTCTTGAGCCAGTCTGTCCCACTCCACAGCTGTAGGGTTACCCTGGTCCAGGAGTTGGGAGGCCTGGGTTCCAATTCTGACTCACAACCACCAGCTGTGTAACATGTCCATTCCTGTCCAGTCTGACACTGCCACAGCTCCAGCCTCTGTAAGATGGACATACCATATCCTCCTCTGGGAGTTGCAGGGCAGAGCGAGGGTCCGGGCTGCTGCTGGGTCCACAGCAGATGCTCCCCGTGCAAGAAGGTGTTACAGCAGTTACTCATCCCCAAAGCTTTGGGGCTGTGTTCTAGGGATCTGGTGAAATGTGTCAGGCCAGTCCACCTCAGAAAAAGAAAGCACCCTTTCTGCCTCCACGACGGAGCTGCAGCAAACCAGCTGCAAGGGACGTGACAGAGGCCCGCAGATGCAGGAGGGTTCTGGGGAGGACTAAGCGAGGTACAGAGCAGGCTCTTCCTCTCCCAAGGTTGTCCTCCTTCTCTTCAGCCAATAAGGACGCATGAGAGAGAAGGCTCCAGCTTCTTAGAAGGCAACTAGCTCCTGCCAAGAAGCCTTCCCTCACAGCCGAGGTCAGAACCAGCCTCCCACCCACGTATCACAAAACCTGAAGTTCACCATTAGAGAGCTGGTCCATCAGGCTGAGCAGTCATCTTTTATTGGTCAGGTTCTCTTTGTTCATTTAGCCTTACAGGACCCACAAAAATCCATGAACGGCAAGTAACAACTATTTCCATTTTTTAACTTATCAGTGCACAGACATCCAATCCTGCATGTTTATACAAGCATATGGATCCTCTTCTGGAATTTGGTTTCATCGAACACTATTCCCAACATGCAGGAAGGGACTTTGGAGATTACCTGGCTCTCTTTTCAAAGAGCAGTGTTGCCTAGTGGTTAGAATGTGGGGTTTGGAGGTAGGCAGACATGGATTCAGATCCCAGATATGTAAGCTGTGTGGCCTTGACCAAACCACCTGACTTCTCCAGGCCTCAGTTTCCCCACCGTGGGACAGGGATAACAGTGCTCCCATCACCAGGCTAGAACAAGGATAAAAGGGTGTTCCCCCTAGGGTGCGTGCTACACTCTAGCCAAGTACCCTGCGCAGGCAGTTGCTCAGTTACTGCCACTTCAGTCCTTCTTGTTGAGATAGGAGCAGGCTTAGGGAGTTTCCCACTTTGGGGTCATATTCGTGTCAGCTACCTACTGCTACATAACAAATCACCCTAAAACTTAGTGGTTTAAGTAAACACACATTTATTATCTCACAGTTTCTGTGGGGCAGGAATCTGAGCACACCTTCCCTGCGTCTTCTGTGTCGGGGTCTCTCAAAGGCCGCAGTCAAGGTGTGAGCCAGGGCCGAGGGCTCATCTGAACGCTCCCGTGAGGAGGGCTTCACTCTGAAGCTCAGGCAGTTGTTGGCAGGTTCCGTGGCTCCAGGGCTGCTGGACTGACAGCCTCAGCTCTTGCTGGGTGCTGCTGGAGGCCGCCCTCAGCTTCTTGCACGTGGGCCTCTCCAACACGGCAGCTTGCTTCACGGGAGCACGCAAGCCAAGAAGCAACAGAGATGGCTAGCACGACGGAAGTCACGATCTCATGTAACTGAATCACAGAAAGGACAGCTCATCACCTTTGCCATTGGCCATTGGTTAGAGGCAAGTCTCTAGGCCAGTCCACACTCAAGTGGAGGACACGAATACTAGGAGGCAGGACTCTTTAGGGGTCACTTTAGAGTCTGCCTGGCACAGCATGCCTCAGTTCAACTAGCATTTTCTGGCGCCTTTTACGTGCCAGACACTGTCCTGGAGCTGGAAATAAAACGTAGATGACTTCTGTGAGGTGTTTTCTGCTTCACGTTCTTCCTCCTTTTTCACTGCTGTCAACATTGAAAGAGAGGGAGAGAGGGCGGGGGAGAGAGAGGGGGGAGAGAAAAGAAAAGAAGAAAAAAGAAAAGAAAAGGGCGATTCAGAGGGGTGGCCCCCGCCCGGCCCCGCCCCCGGCCCGCAGGCTGCAGCGCCGCCTCCAGCCGCCAGGGGGCGCCACGCGCCGCCGGCCGCTCCCCGCGCGCACGGCGGGCCCTCTCTCCCGCCCGTTTGGCGCCGGCCGCCCTCCGCCGCGCCGCCGCTCTCGGGCCGCGGCCGGGTCTCGCGCGCCGTGTTCCCGCGAGGGTCCCCGCGCCGCCGGCGCGCCGCCCCCCTGCCTCGCGGCGCGGGCTCTCGCGGGCCCCGCTCCCGCCCTCCGCTCGCCTGGCCCGGACCGGAAGCGGCGCCGCACGGCCTGGGCCTGGCGCGGGGGGCGGGCTCCGGGGCCCGGTCGGACATGGGCAAGAAGCACAAGAAGCACCGGCAGGACAAGCGCCTCTACGAGGGTGAGGGGGCCGGCGGCGGCCTCCGGGGGGCGGGGGGGCGGCGGGACCCCCGGGCTGGGCGGGCGCCCCGCCCGCCGCTCACCGAGCCCCTCCGTTCCAGAGTTCGCCGAGAAGCCCCTGAAGCTGGTCCTCAAGGTGGGGGGCGGCGAGGTCACCGAGCTCTCCACGGGCAGCTCGGGCCACGACTCCGGCCTCTTCGAGGACAAGGCCGAGCACGACAAACACAAGGAGCGAAAGCGGAAGAAGAGAAAGAAAGGCGAGAAGCAGGCTCCGGGGGAGGAGAAGGGGAGAAAACGGCGGCGAGTGAAGGTAAAGGCCGGCGCCGGCTCGTCTGCGTCGGCGAGAGGCCGGCAAGCTGTCCTGTGCCGAGAGCCGCGCCGCCGTGGTCTCCGCACGGGGGTCTGGTGGTCCCCGGGCCGGCGGGGGCGGGGGGCGGCCTCAGTGCGCTTCCGCCCGGGGCAGGGAGAGGCGCGCTCAGGAGAGCCTCCGCGTTGGGCTCTGTCAGTCATTTCAAAAGTGAGCGGGGTCTGCCGCGGTTCAGATTCTGTTCTGAAATCAACACGGTAATGCCACGTGTGTAATGAGCTGCTTTCATCTCTTAAAACAAAGTTTGAGTCTATTGAAGAGAACGTTTGATCCGAGACCTGTAAGGGATGTCATACCAATAGTAAAGATCAGCATTTTCTTAACCATCTGCAGTTAATAGAAAAATGTAAGTAGCTGTGGTCTGTTTGCAGGCTGGGTAAAATAATAATAATAAACTTTCCTTCCAAGGATGATCACACACATACCTGGAATTATCCTAGACTTCCGCACTTCCAGTATTTAAGCTGTCACTAAGCGACTTATTAAATCAATTACTGTACTTGAAGACTGAGTCCCGTGGTTAGTTTTATAATTTTTCCTATTTTATATACAACAGAAGTTTCTATTCTGTGTGGTTAAACACGTTGGCAAGTAACGAAATCTTACAGAGTCTCTCTTTGGAATTTCTTAAATCTATTTCTGCCCTAGTTTTTATTGCTGTTGGCTAGACTGTGACAATATATAGAACTGTTTAATATTCCTTTGTTCTAAGTTATAAAAGTCATATGTGCATCTGATTTTTTTTTAAAGAAATTCAAGTGTACAGAAGTGAACAAAATGGAGGGGAAAAAGTTTTCCTCACTCCAGTCTCTCATATAGTCTCCAGAGGTAACCAGTTGTTTTCTTAAATTGATTTTTATTATTAGTAAAGTGACTACAAGGCTTTTAACACAAAAGCAGTCTCCTGCTCCATCCTAGAGTTTTACTTCCCAAACTTTTTAGTTTTTTCTTGGATATTTACGTCCATTTCCAAATGTAGGTTTACATTGCTGTTTACTGATTTATCAATTTACATCTTTTACTGAGATGTTACAGAAGATGAGAATCTAAATTAGCATTCTTATACTGCCCCACGCCCTCAGTTTCCCTTCCTCCGTTCTCCCACTATAGGTACATCAGAGTCGTTGTTCAATCAATATTTAATATTTATTTTTAATTATTGTTCACTAGAGACAGGTGTCCAAATACACATCTGATCTTGACCAATTGGTTAATTACTTTCATTTGTTTGGTTATCATATGCTAATTCTTCCCACACTCTCATAGATTTGTAAAACTGTAAAACCCCTCTGAGTTCTGTTTTTCGCATGGTGAAATTCTCCTTTTGAGACATCCATCTTGTAGGCTTCTCTCCGCTCCTGCTCTAGTCTGGATGAGTTGTTCTCTAGGCCTTGTGGAACACTCCTTTGTCTGCTTCCTGGATCCCATGTCTTCCTCTTGATTTACTCCCTTGTTTTGGTGGAGTCTTAACCCTAGGAACTTCCTAAGAAAGCATTCATAGGAGGTAGATTTTTGTAAGTTCTTACATGTTTGAAAATCTTTATTCTACCTTCATATAGTTTCCTTATAGATTGATTATTTGACTCAGCATGGAGTTCCGGACTGAAAATTATTTTCTCCCAACGTTTTTAGAGTACTGCTGTATTGTCTTCTGGCTTGCAGATTTGCTATTGAGAAGTCTGTTGCTATTTTGATTCTTAGTCCTTTGTATATGACCAGTATTTGCTCTCTTGAAATTTTTAGCATCTTCCCCTTTATC
This sequence comes from Tapirus indicus, assembly GCA_031878705.1. NCBI lineage: Eukaryota > Metazoa > Chordata > Mammalia > Perissodactyla > Tapiridae > Tapirus > Tapirus indicus. Next base: position 33,318,177 of record CM062927.1, read on the forward strand.
TTCACTGCTTTGTTTCACAGTGAATACTTGTGCCTTCAGTTCTGAGAAGTTTGCTTGAAGTGTTTCTGTGATAATTTCCTTCTCTCCATTTTCTCTCCTCTCTTTCTGGACTCCCTGCCATTTGGATGTTGGGACTCCTAGGCATCCTTCAGTTATCTGTTGAGCCTTTGTAGTTTGTTTGTATTTAAATGTGCAGCACCAAAGCGCTGGTTAAATGCTTTGTGCCTAGACATTTTGTCAGCTGATGGATTTCACTGTAGAGTCACTAAACAAAGACTTGATCATTTCGATGGGGAACCCCCAAAGCTCTGTACCCTACAGATAGTTTCTTTGGGCTCTTCAGTTTCTCCAGAGAAAAATCCCTCCTGGGAGAAGGATGTTAGCTGACTGCTGGTATTTCGGGTATTCCCTGGTATCCAGGGAAAGGAGGCTGAAGGCCTTGTTACAGAGTACTCTGCTTTCAGTCCAACAGCTCTCCCCGCTCCTGACTGGAGACTCTGGTTTCTGTGTCTCCAAGTTCTGAGCTTTCCCAGGTTTCTGCAGTTTGAACTTTTCTCGTAGGTGTCCACCTCTTTGCATGCAGGAGGTATCTTGCTTTCTCTTAACTGCAAACTCCTCCACTTGCCTGTCATCTCCCAAGTGTGTTGACATCTTGCATCCACTGTTGTCTCTTCTATACTCTTTGTCTTCCTGCCATCATCTCATTTAGTTGGAAGTGGAGGTCACCCCTTTTAACTACTTCTGGCTTTAGTTCTGGCAGTTACCCCCATAACACCAGCTGATCTGCTTGTGTTTTTCATTTCTTGTTTTATCAATTATCTCATTCTTTTTATTAACTACATCATATTTGGTTATATTGATGTGCCATGTTTTATTTTATATAATATTACTTTTCAGTGTTACAGGTTATACAGCAGTGAGCCTGCAGCATTGTACACGTATCTTTGTGCGCTTTTATAAGGATATCTTCAGGATAAATTCCTGGAAGTTTCCCCCTCTGTTCCAGCCGCTCTTCCCTTTCTTGACTCTGGCTCTAAATATCATTAGCCACCATTATATTTTGATTCCATTGCAAATTAAGATGCTTTTGCATCCACAGTCTCATTCGAATGTAACGCCCTGCAGAGTTGGCCAGGTAGGTGAGTAGTTTCCATTTTACAGTAAGTAAAGTGGAAACTCGGAGAACTGAAGTGAATTTGCCAAAGGTCCCACTTCCCCAGGACTCAGGGTTAGGGCCCCTGGGATATTTCCCGGTTCTTTGGGGTGGCCTTGGTTCTGTAGAGGCTGTTTGGGTCCTCCCTTTTTTCCAGGCCAGACCAGGGCTGGTGAGAGGGGGTTCTGCTGCTGCTGTCGTCTGAGGAAGGAGATGTCAGAAGGACATTCCTCTCTGAGCTATGTTCTGGATCTCCGGGGAGTTTCAGGAACAGCAGTTGCCTCTGCTCTCTTTGTGGGGAGAGGCTGGGGTATATGTAGCTCTTGGCCTGGGAGGGGCTGGGGTATATGTAGTTCTAAGGGACTGGTGACTCTTCTGTCAGTTCCATGAAGGAGGAAGGGTGCAAGAAAGAGATAAAGCATGCCCTTTTTCTTATAAAGCATTTTTCTAAAAAGCATAGGTAATTCTACTCATATTTCATTAGCCACCATAGCTGCTAGGGAGGCTGGGAAATGTCTTTTACTTGGGGAAAGAGGGTGGGAGCATCATACCCTGACAAAATTCAGGAATCAGTTACTTAGGAAAATAAGGAGAAGATAGTTTTGGGGAAGCACACACACATATAACACAAAACCCTGCAGTTTTTCGAAAGTGGCTTAGTGAAGTGATTTTCTTGAGTAGGAAAGCCCTGAGTATATTAGTTTAAAATGCCACAGTAGATAGGGTCAATGGTGTGTCTCCCTGTAGAGCCGTGGTATTTAATACCAACCAAAACACTTAAGAGTGCAGCCTTCCTTGGTTTTGTGTGTGTGTGTGTAAGGAAGACTGGCCCTGGGCTAACATCCGTGCCCATCTTCCTCTACTTTATATGGGACGCCGCCGCAGCATGGCTGACAAGCAGTGCGTCACGGGCACCCAGGATCTGAACCTGCAAACCCCAGGCCGCCTAAGCGTGAACTAAGCCGCTACGCCACTGGGCCGGCCCCCAACCTTCCTTGGTTTTAATCAGACCATAATCTAGACACCACCCCTATGAAAGTGTGTTGTATTTTTTCCCATAAACATTTGAATGCTGAGCAATTGGCAAAGAATTTGCGTGCTGGCATGACTCTTATTATATAAGATTGCCCTTTCCTGAAGATTCAGCCTTACATTTCAAGTCACTTATTCCCACATTATATGAGAAATTAGGTCATTAAAAAAATACTCATACCATTTGATCTAGTGATATAGGCACAAGAGGACAATTAAGTAAAACTGAGGTGCAATAGGTAAGATTCTGTGAGGACCATTACATTGATAAAAGTGATTTATAAAAATTACAGAAGTGTTTATAAAATCATTTTAAGAGAAATAACACAGCCATATATATACACACCCATTATGATTACTAAAAAAACTGCATCCAACACCTTTACATATAAATATTACAGTGTGTTACATATAACATTTACAAGTAACACCTGGTACTTATTAAGGACATATTACATGCTGGGTTCTGTGCTTAGTGCTTTATGTATGTTATCTCACTTTACTCCTTACTGTAATCCCCTGAGACTGGGATTATCATCTCTCTTTTTTTAATTATGGGAAAATACACATAGCATAAAATTTACCATCTTAACCATTTTTAAGTGTCCCCTTCAGTAGTGTTAAGTATATTCACATTGTTGTACAATGAATTTCCAGAACTTTTTCATACCCATTGGACAGCTCCCTGTTTCCCCCTGCCCCCGGCCCCTGGTAACCGCCATTCTGCTTTCTGTCTCTATGAGTTTGACTACTCTGGATATCTCATATAAGTGGAATCATACAGTAGTTGTCTTTTTGTGACTGTCTTGTTTCACCTAGCATCATGTCCTCAAGATTCATCCATGTTGTGGCATGTGCTAGAATTTCATTCCTTTTCAAGGCCGAATAATATTGCATTGTGTGGCTATACCACATTTTGTTTATCCATTCATCCATCAGTAGACGTTTGGTTTGCTTCTACCTTTTGGCTATTACAAATAATGCTGCTATGAACATGGGTGTACAAGTATCTCTTTGAGACCCTGCTTTCAGTTCTTTTGCGTATATATCCAGAAGTAGAAATGCTGGGTCATATTATCTTCTCTTATAGATGAGAAAACTAAGGCTCAGAGCTTAAGTAACTTGCCTAAGGTCACACAGTCAGGGCCAGAAGAAGGACTCAGATCCTGCCATTAAGAGTTCTTCAGTCTAAAAGAGTTGTTAAAATGGACACCAACCTCCCCCACCCCACAGTACACAGAAGAATAAAATCAGTGCCCTAAGTAAGGCAGAATTCTAGTTCTGAGGGTCCTGAGATTCCTTGGAACTGGGGGAGTTGCAGAAGACTTTGCTCAGGAAGTAGCATTTGAGCTGGTCTTTAGAAATCAAAATATAGTGATGTTACACTACATAGTCAGTGAACACAGGGTCAACTGTATACGCTGAGCTATTATTGTAGAACTGTTCTTTTCATATTGTACAGTTAAACATAAAGAATCACATGTGTAAAGCCATGAGTATTGTACTTATGGCTACTTCACATATTTTCAAAGGTAATCTGACAGTCCAATTTCCATTTATATGCTGGCTTGAGAAGCTGATGGCTGAGCAGAACACTACCCTACTGCATAGAGATGTGGAGGTGAGGAGGCTCGCACACCAAGTAGAGAGTTAAGAACAGTAGCGTGGAGGTGGGCAAATGTACGAGTGTGTAGGGACAGAAGGTAGTTCTCTGCAAGCACAGAATACGAGAAGGGGAGTATCGGATGAGATCTGAAAGGCAGTTGAGATGTCCAAATAGGAAGTTTGAGCTTGAGTGTGTGGGCCGTGAGGAGTCAGAAACTTCCCGAGTGGAAGAAGGGTGATGGGTGACTGAGTCATGTTGGTCTGTTACCAGCATCCGGCAGATACTGAAGAGAGTGGAGACTGGGTGTGCGGAGAGCTACTCGGAAGGCCTGTCATTGAAGTAGCACAGGGGAAAGGTCTAAGTTCCTAAATTGAAACTCAAACCTGGTCTTCTGAAGAGCATAATCCTTACCCAAATTCTGTCTTAACAGCTTTGCAAATCAGCTTCGGGTTTAGATAGTCAAAGAAGTTAGGCTAGTCCCGTTGTTAGGAAGGTTATCAGAATAAAAGGAAAGTTATTTTATAAATTCTTTAAAATCATAAGCATTAACATAGGATATTATTATTTATAAAGCTGAGGTTAAGTAAAACTTGTAAGGAAAATTTAAAACTATTATTCATACACAGTAAATTTCAGTAAGTATCTGTTTTATTAAAGCACTATACTAGATCCCAAGGGGGACACATACTCTTAAAAACTAACATCTGAGTGTTTACTATATGCCGGGCACTGTTGTAAGTGCTTTATGTTTATTATGTTAATCCTTACAAATAGCTCGATGGGGTAGGTGCTGTTAGTGGGTCTGAGTTAGCACTGCTGTTAGTATTGCTGAGTTAACTGAGGCGTAGAGGATGAGGCAGCTTATAACTAGAGAGGAGAAGTGAATGGCTGTAATTATTAAGCGGAATGGAAATTCTGTCGAAGCACAATTTATTGATTTATTCGTATGACGTCTGCCACCCCCAGGATCTCAGGGCTGCTATGGTTTATCTGGGTTGGCATAAAATCCTCACCCCTTCTTTCCCACTCTTCTCTTCCCTCCTGAGGTGGGAAGACAATCACAGAAGACAATCTTCTGGAGAAGGAAGTACCCTAAGGGCATAAGAGCAGTGCTGCTCCTCTGATATAAGGGTTCTTTATTTGTTTAGTCAACAGAATTTACCAGGCACCTATTATAGATCAGACTCTGTACTAGGCTCAAATGATAAAGATAAATAAAATACCAATCCTGCCCTACAGGAGCTCAGAGTTGGACTGGGGAATCAGACACAAAAGGATAAATAAACTCCATGTCCTGGTAGATTCTAATAGAGGTATGAATAAAGTGTCCTGGGAGTCCAGAGGAAAGTGTCTCTCATTCTGCCTTGTGGAGCTAGGGAAAAGCATCATAGAGGTGACAGCTAAATTGTGCAGCCGATGCTGTTTTCCACCTAGGGCCAAAAATGAGGTGTAGCTTCAAAGTAATAAAACTGATTTTTCAAGTGAATTCTAAAATCAGCTGTTAAAGGGAAGTTCTGAAATTGTTTTGCACACTGGAAGCCTTATTTGAATAGATATAGATCTCTCTCTCTCACGTATGTATATGTCTCCTCCAAAAATGCTGTTCCCGCCCAGCTGCCTCCACCCGCAACCTGGCTAGATTCTCTGTCCTTAAGATCTCAACTCAGATTTACTTCTTAGAAGCCTTCCCACACTTCTCCAGTCTAATTAGATTCAGCCAACAGTTATTCTTTCCTTGAAATCTGTTTGCTTTTTTTAATGAGTTGTTTAATGTCTGTCTCTGTTGTTACACTGTCAGCTTCCTAAGGGCAGGGCTGTGTATGTTTTATCCACCAGTGTGTATCCACACAGTAGAACCTCCTTTATTTATTGAGTGCATGAATGAATGAGTGTTCACCACGTGCTAGGTACTGTGCTAAAATTTCACATTAATCCTCAAAACGATCTTCTGAGGTATGTATTGTTGTGTCTGCTTTCAAGATGAGAAAATTAGTCCCCCCAAAATGATATAGTTTTAGTTTTCTATATGTAGTTAGCAAAATGCACTGTTAACCAGAACTGTGTTAATTTTTGGTCTTACATGTCTGTGTTACTTTAGTTAAGGGATATTCACAGTAGGATTCTATAGTATATTCTGAATCATAAAAAAGAAAGTTAGAATTTTAGGTGGAGAGAGAACTGTAGAGATCAAAGCTTGTTTTATAGGTGAAACAGACTGAGACAGTGACCTTGTTCAAGGTCACATTCTGGTAAACTTGAAGCTACATCACCTAATTCTTGGTCTGGCAATAACTTGTTAGAGTATCTCCATTCAGTGTAGAGTAGTTTCCAAGTATATATTTTTATATTCTTTTTCTCTTTTGGACTCTAGCCCAAAAGGCTATATTCTCTTGCCATACTGAATAACAAAGTAGTTACTGTAGACCAGACTAACTAGGTAAAGTTACTAAGTAGGGGTAGTTCGGAGACATACCTTCCTTTGGTACTCTTTCAACTTGTCTGCTTCATGACCTCATTTCACCATCTCATTGACTGTAAGATAAATAAAATCAATAACTAGATCTCTGTCTTGCAGGTGATAACGAGGCCTGGTGAGAGTAAATGAGCTGCCTAAGGAGGTCACAGAGTATGTTAAGGATGAAGCTGGAGCTAGAACTTGAGCCTCTAGACCGTGGGTCAGCAAACTATGGCCAGCAACACCTGATTTTCTAAATAAAGTTTTATTGGAACACAGCCACACCCATTCGTTTGCGTATTTTCTGTGGCTGCTTTCACTCTACAACACAAGGTTTAGTAGTGACAGACCTATGGACCACAAAGCCTAAATATATACTGTCTGGTCATTTACCAAAAAAAGTTTGCTGACCCCTGCTCTAGACTCCTGGCACTATGGCCCTAGTTCTTTCCACCTAGGAGAGTGCTTATTGCCTTTCTATCTGTCTTCTCTCCACAATTTACATTTAATAGGAAGGAATCTATGTCTCGGGGCGGGGGGGGTCTTTCCATCGAACAGATGTTCTAAACCTGCCAACCTACAAAAGATTCATGCCAGTTTTTCTGGGCAGAAGATATAAAACTTGCCAAAGTCAAAAATTACTGCGCCGTGGGCTTCATGCCTGTCTCCAGGATACCTGAACCAACATGGACTTTTAAGGGGATATGTAGGTTTGGGTAGGACCACGCTGTCATTCTGCTGAAGACGACATACTTTTGCACCATGCATCGCTTCAGGACCAGGCCAGTGTGGCTGAGCGGATGGCTGTGTGCTAGAGGGCAAGGAGCTAGAGTTCTGTCTGAGGAAAATCAAGGCCCAGAAAGGCAAAAAAGTCCTCCCTCCTGTCTTAGCTCATGTAATGAAGGGGTTTATTATTCTCTGGGAAAAAATTTGCTGCTCCAGAATATGTCATGAGGCCATTAAAAAAGACACCAGTCATCTTAATGGTAACAGAGATAAGTGCATGGTGAGTCCAGTTTATAACATTGTTCCCTGGAGCTTTTAAACCAATCATGTCGCTTTGGACCCTGAGAATAGAGAGTGAAACTTTGTGTCTATGATACTCAAAGTGTGATCCCTGCACCAGTGACATCCACGTGGCCTGGAAATGCGTCAGTAGTGCAGATCCGCAGGCTCTGTCCTAGACCTACTGGATCAGAACCTCTGGGGACAGGGCCTAGACATTGTGTTTAACAAGACCTTCAGGGGATTCTGGTGCACGCTGCAGCTGGAGAGCCATGATGGGACCGCAGAATTTGCATTTCTGTCAGTTGTCCAGGTAATGCTGATGCTGCTGGTCTGGGAACCACACTTTGAGAACCACTGCTCTAGATACTAGAAGAAGTTAGGACATAGGCCAAGAGAATAATTTTTTGAGTTGATGAGATCCTATTGAGAACCTTGATTCTCAAGAGCATAAAATAGACCTTTTTGGACAATTTTACTTCAGAATTTAATTCTTGAAAGTGCAAACTACAGAGAATAATAAAACTACCACCTGGATATCAACCATCCAGGTTAAGCAGATCTCAACAGTTTGCCTTTTGTTTGTGTGTTTTGTGTTCTGTTTTTAAGAAATTAGAGAACAGACACAGATGAAGCCTTCTATGTACCCTTCCTGAATTCCATTCCTGTCCCTCTCTCCCTAGAGAGAACCATTATCATGAGTTTGGTGTCCATCACATGCACACTAGTTTTTACAATTTTACTGCTTCTGCATACATCTGTAAATAATATACACTTACACATTTTCAAACTTATAGAACTGATCTTGTAACAGACAATTATTCTCAACAAACTTTCTTTCTAGAAATTATGTTTCTGAATACTATACATGTTGATACAGTGTGTCTTTAGCTTATTAACTTTACCTACTATGTAAACATGCCATAATTTGTTAATCCATTTTCATTTTAGTCGTTGGATTGTTCCTAATTTCTTGTCAATTCAAAGAGTGCTGCAGTAAATATTCTTATATGTGTCTTCATGTATGCAGTCGTGTCACTTAACCACAGAGTGTGTTCTGAGAAATGGGTCATAATTTCACAATGTGATTTTGTTGTTATGCAAACATCACAGAGTGTACTTACACAAACCTAGGTGGTATAGCCTACTACACACGTAGGCTATATGGTCGTAATCTCAAGGGACCAGTGTCATATATGTGGTCCGCCATTGACCAAAAAGGTCATTATGCAGCACATGACTATACTGTCTGAAAGTTTCTCTAGGATATGTTCCCAGGAGTAGAATAGCTGAGTAGAGTAAGGGCATCTTCAGCTTATTGTTCATTGTTCTCCTACTGGTTGTACCTACTTGCTCACCCATCTGCAAAGTATGAGAGCCCCAGTTCTCTACATTTTCATCAGAACTTAACATTTTCAGACATTTTAATTTTTTTTCAGTCAGATGTGAAATGCCTTCTAGTTTTTAAATTTATAATTCCCAGGGTTCCAGGGAGCTTGAGCTAGTTTTCTTGTTTCTTGGCATTTCAAGTTTCTTCTGGGAATTCCTGGGATATCCTTTACCCATTTTTCTTTTGAGTTATTTGCCTTTATACATGAATTTGTAGCTGCTCCTTATGTAATCTTTGCTAATACTTTATGAGTTATTTGTGTTTCAAGTACTTTATCTCAGTCGATAGCTAGTCTTTTAATGTTGTTTATAGGTAAGAAAATCTTTCCCTGCTTTTGAGTCATAAAGATTCTTTACTTTTATCTGAAGTTTTAAAGCTTTGCTTTGTACATTTAAGTCTTTAATCTATCTGGAATTTACTTTTGTGTATGGTGTGAGGTAGAGGTCTAATTTCATTTTCTTTTTCCATGTAGACAACTAGTTGTTCCACCCCTGCCCTTTTGCCATTGATTTATAATGCTACTTCTGTGATAAACCAAGACTTGTCTATGTGCATGGGTCTGTTTCTGGGCTATATAATCTATTCTTTTGGTCTATTTGTCCATTCCTGTGTCAGACTCACACTATCTTAATTATTATTACTTTATACAAATGCTTAATATCTGATAAGACACGTCTTATTGTGACCTTTTTCAAAACTGTGCTGTTCTTTTTTTGTGTGAGGAAGACCAGCCCTGAGCTAACATCTGTTGCCAATCCTTGTCTTTTTTTTTTGCTGAGGAAGACTGGCCCTGGGCTAACATCCGTGCCCATCTTCCTCCACTTTATATGGGACGCCACCACAGCATGGATGACAAGCAGTGCATCGGCCGGTGCCCGGGATCCGAACTCAAACCCCGGGCTGCCACAGTGCCAACTGAACTGCTGTGCCACCGGGCCGGCCCCCAAAACTGTGCTGTTCTTGATGATTCATTCTTCAAGATAAATTATATGATTGGCTTGTCAAATTCCATGAAAAATCATGTCTTACAATTTTGATTGATATTTCATTTTATTTAAAGATCACTTTGGAGAGAATTGACTGTCTTTCAATTCATGAACATGGTATATCTCCTTTATTTGGGTCTTCCACAGTGGCCTTTAACTAATGTTTTATAATTTTTCCCAAAAGGTATTAGGTATCTTTTATTAGATTATTCCTAGATATGTTATCTTGCTTTTGTGAATAGTGTTATTTTTTTTCTAATTGGTTATTTCTGGCATATAGAAACTTTTTTTTCCCTTTTATGAACATGTTATTTTCTCCTTTTCCAGTAGATGGCAGTAAAATACATTGAGTTCCTTATTAAGAATCTATTTTCTTTTCAGTGATGTCTTATTTTTTTCCACTGAAATTAAAATGATTTGTTTTAAAAATATTGATTCTGAAATATTTCTAAATTATCTCCCCTTGTTCCATGTAGGAGGATAAAAAGAAGCGAGACCGGGACCGTGCAGAGAATGAGGCAGAAAAAGACCTCCAGTGTCAGTCCCCTGTAAGATTAGACTTGCCTCCTGAGAAGACTCTCGCAAGCTCCTTAGCCAAACAAGAAGGTTGGAATAACTCTGAATTAACTGTCCTGAATGAGGAGGCTGAAATTATTTTAAGGATCCTACCCGGGGAAAGTGACTGGGTGTTTAGCTTTTCAGTTAAAGTTTAAAAGCTTTTTAATTGAATTTTTTTTAAGTTTTCTTATTTCTCTCACTGCATAAGAGCTTTAAATTAGCTTTAATTTTGAATTGATATTCTCATACTTAAACATTTATAAGATAAATGGAATTTCTGTATGAGATATTTAATGATGGGTATGAGATAAGTCATTAAAAAAGAAAATAAGCTGGGCAGTACTCTCTAGATTCTTCCTTTTTAAAACACTCTTCTTTACTTCTTCACTTTAGAAGTAGAACAGACACCCCTTCAAGAAGCCTTGAATCAACTGATGAGACAATTACAGAGGTAAATGATTTTTCCAATTTTTATGACATGGAAATTGAAATGGGAAATATAGGATCCAAACCACTTCTCTATTTTTGATTATTTAAAGCCACATTTTGTGGCCTAAATCAAAACGTACTTGATTTTAAAGTGGATGATAAATATTTTGCCTGGCAATAGAAGTACTCCAAGAGGCTTTTAGATGTTCTCATTTGGTTTGTTTTAACTGGCAACTTGAAGAGTGTTACATAATACTCTTAATGGCAAATTTCTCTTTAATCTAAAGTAACTTCTGATGTTAAAGCTTTAAACCAGGAGTAGACAGTACAGAAGTTTTCACTTTGCTAATAGAGGAAAACACCTTTTGTATATCAGTGCAGTGTTTATTGTGCTGTGAATATTCAACAGTTATTAAGGCTGGGAGAAGACATAAAATGCCGTAAATAGGATTTGTAACCCTTTCTTAAATGCAGAGGAGCAGGCCCTGGGGCCTGGTGATTAAGTTTGGCACGGTCCACTTCAGCAGCCCAGGTTCAGTTCCCAGGTGCAGGCCTACACCACTCGTTGGTGGCCATGCTGTGGTGGTGACCCACATACAAAATAGAGGAAGACTGGCACAGATGTTAGCTCAGGGCAAATCTTCCTCAGCAAAAAATAAACGCAGAAATTTGCTCTGAAAGTTTCAATATCTAGATTAAACCAATGTTAAATTCTTAAAAAGGAAAAGAATAACTCACTCTTTATTAAAATATTTATTTTGTTACCTCTCTTTACTCAGAATTTGAATTTTCAGCTCAAAAACATATACATTATTTACATAGGATTCATGGGTATAGGGTATGCATTCTAATAGTGAACCTTCTTCTCACTATGTTGTGCTTATATGTCAACCCCAGAACACATCATAAATAATTTTTTAAGATAAACCTCTAGTGCTGTTTGTATTCAGCACCTCTTCAGCTTTGCACTTAAGATCAGAAGTTAGTGTCCTCTCTCCCTTTCTGGTGTTACAGAATAGTTGAGAAAAATACATCTCAAGTCTTTACACTTAAATAAATCATTCATTATTTGTGCCAAAGGAGTGAACAGGTAAGTTTTGGGCATTCCATCTCAATTAGAATATATGATTATAAAGTGTTTTAGCTGCCTTTCAATTTTATTTCTTGTAACATAAGACCAGAATATAGGTTAATGATGTCACCTTAGAAAAAGTCTACTGAACAAGTTCTCTCTTCATCCGAGGATGTTCACATTACTCAGAACGTTTTGGGAATTAGAACCCACGTTTTTTTGAACAGCCTGAGTGATTGGATGATTCTTCATCCCTGAGGCTCAGTGCTGGTCAAGAATATAATTGATCAAGTTTAGTAATACCATTTTTGGTTCAACCAAGTGGGACTCTTTTATTAAAATGATAATTTTAGGGGTGTAGATAATTTGCTCTGAAGAGGCCCTCCAGAGATGATTAGCGTTGTTATTCACAGTAACTACTATACAGCACGCATTTGGATGTATAAGTTCCAGATTGGATATTTTTGTTTATTCTCATTATTTTTTAGTCTCACTGCTTAGACATCTTGCTGGGAAGAACAAAGGCAAATTTGCATAGACCCGAGTTCAGTTTGCAGCTCTGTCTTTTATCAGATTTATGACATAGAACAAACGATTTGCCCTCTGAGCCTCAGTATCCTCCTCGTGAAGTGAGAGTACCAGCCCCTTGATGGCTTTTGTGAGGATTAGATATAAAATACATCAAGTACCTGGCCCTGGGCCTTGCACGTGGTAAATACATTTTAAAAGTTGCTGTTATTACTATTTTTTAAGCCATTTTTCTTGTTATGATTATTTGGAGTAGGAAACTTTAGTATGCCAGACTTCCAGAGGAAAAAAATTAGTCTAATGACCTAATTATATTGATCAGTGGTTCTTAACCCGGTTCTCAACCCTGTCAATCCTGGAAATACCAATGCCCGGACCCACTCTCCTCCCTAAGAGATTCTGATGGGGTGGATCTGGGGTAAGCCTCCCCCATCCCACTGGAATTTTTTTAAAGCTCCTCTAATGGTTCATGCACAGCCAGAGTTGAGAACCTATGGTAGAAAGCACTGGTTCTCAAGTTTGGGGGTATTATGAAGATCTTCTTAATGTCAGTTTTTCAAGCACACTTTACAGAGACCCAATAGAAGTAGTATCCACTGATTAAGGAAATATGCATACTCCCTCAGTGCAGTAATTCTGTGGCCTACCAAGGGTCCAAGCCTATAGTTAGAAACCAATATGGAAGATTCCAGATGTGCAGTCATAGGTATCATTTCTGCCTTTTCCCCTATGGTTGATAAAAATACATAGTACTAGTCTCCCAAGGGCCAAGACACTGGTCAGTTTGTCTAGGTTTTTATTTTGTTACTTTCTGCCCTACATAGGAGGTGCTACTAATTAATTTGGCTGCGTATTTTAAGAGATTCTCTCTTAAGGGTACAACTAGTATGTAAAACATCTTAACTTTGTTATTAAATAGTTATTAGTCTTTAAAATAATTCCTTCAAGTTTCAGCGAAAAATGTGTTAGCATACTACAAATTCTTTCTACATCTGAAGGGTTTCCTCTGACTTCTGCTACTAGACCAGTAGATTTTTTTTGTAATAGAAACAAAATTATCTTTTTCATGTCTTCACAGAAAAGACCCAAGTGCTTTCTTTTCATTTCCTGTGACTGATTTTATTGCTCCTGGCTACTCCATGATCATCAAACACCCAATGGATTTTAGTACCATGAAAGAAAAGATCAAGAACAATGACTACCAGTCCATAGAAGAATTAAAGGTAGCTATAGTTATTTTTGTTGTGATTAGACAAATAGACTGAACTATGAGACAAAGTAACACATCTTTTTTGTTTGTTTGTTTTGTTTTATGGGGAAGATTAGCCCTGAGCTAACATCCGTTGCCAATCCTCCTCTTTTTGCTGAGGAAGACTGGCCCTGGGCTAACATCCGTGCCCATCCTCCTCTACTTTATATGGGACGCCGCCACAGCATGGCTTGATAAGCGGTGCATAGGTCCATGCTGGGGATCTGAACCTGCGAACCCCGGGCCACCGAAGCGGAGCGCACGAACTTCACCACTGTGCCACTGGGCCAGCCTCCCAAAAAGTAACACATCTTTATCCAGTTGAGAGTCAAACTCTCAGATCCTATATATACAAAATCTTTTTTTTTCTTCTTTTTTTTGTGACGAAGACCAGCCCTGAGCTAACATCCATTGCCAATCCTCCTCTTTTTGCTGAGGAAGACTGGCCCTGGGCTAACATCCGTGCCCATCTTCCTCTACTTTATATGGGCTGCCACCGCAGCATGGCTGACAAGCGGTGCGTCGGCCAGCGCCCAGGATCCAAACCCGCGAACCCCGGGCTGCCAAAGCGCAAACTAAACTCGCTGTGCCACCGGGCCGGCCCTACACAAAATCTTGATAGAAATTTGCATGTCTGGTATTTAGAATCTTTGTAATTGGCCTTTTATTTTGCAAAGAATTAAGTTGATTTTAGTATTCAAAATCTTTGTTTTTCTGTCTTAGAAAACATTTTTGAGCTCGGTGATAGAAAACCAGATGAAATAAGCCATCTGCTATCTTTTATTATTTTGGGGGTGTTAGCAAAATTTTGAATTCCGTATGTTCTACAATATATTTTCTCAACCTTTAAAATGAAAAGATGTTTGATTTTTCATTTCAGATCAATACAGGTAAAATTGATATTTTAATGAAATAGAATTAGTTTTTTTCTATTTCTAGATATCTAAGATGTGCGTATTTTCTAAGATAGGGAATTAATTGGCTTGTCCAGAAATACTAAACAGAAATTTAATTACATTTTCTAGTCTGATGAGTCAGTTGCTCCCTGAGTTCACATCAGCTGTATTTGTTGAGCATATTTTTTTTCAACTTTAAGAAGAAGGAAATTAAAAACTTACAAGTAAAGAACCTGCAAGCCACCAAGATGACGTATATGCCTAATGTTATAGTTGAAGTTTTTCACATCTTGAAATAGTCTTGGTATACGTTGATTTCCAAGGTATACTTTTCATTTTAATCTTCCAAATAAAAGGAACCTTGTTTTTTAAATTTGCTTTGTACCAAACCACCGTAAACTTAACTTGTTTAGATAATATCTATTTTACCTTTATTTTTTCTGCATGAACATTGTAGTGTTCTCCTGACCTAAGGACTAGACCCTCATCAGTTACAGAAGGAAAATAAGGCAGTAAACATGATCTTTACTTGGTCTCTTTTTGCATCCAAATGTCAGTCAGCCGAGATTTATGCATAATACCAGAATTTAATTCTATCTTTGCTATCAGTATGAATGTATAGATAATATTTTTACTGTGAAAAACCTGAATTATATTCTCTTGTGTTTAGAGAAATGGAAATTTTCCCAACTTTTCATCTGGTGAAAATTAGGCTAGAACTGTTTGTTTCAGCATATTTCTGACCTTACTATTGCTTAATGGGAAAAATTTTCACAGTTTTTTTTTTAATTCTAGTGGACAGTTTTCCTCTGATCTTTCTCTTACGATGACAGGAGAGAGTAGAAGTGAGCCCCTAAGTCTTTCTGAGCAAATTGAAATGAAGAAGTATTTTTAACTCTTTGGAGTTTTCTACATTACTACATTTTTTCTAGGGAAAATTCAGTAGCCTGAAGTAATATTTGTTAGCTCATTAGGCTGTTACAAGTTGTGGGTTTTTTTCCAATTACATGAAAAATATGCAGAAAAGTCATTTTAAAAAGCCTGGCACAGGACAGTCCATGGAATCAATAAATTGCCTTAACAGGTCAAACCTATGACCAGTAGAATAATCCAGAACTCTCTTGCCAGTTATAGGCCTGGTGATCATTTAGTGTGAGTAATAGCTGTCTTGTGTTGCTCCTCACTTGCCTCTCCTCCCCCCACATATATATTTAGTAACTCTCAGTGGAATGGAAGCTGTCTGGAATATGTGTAACAAGCATTCATAAACTGGGGTCCTTTGGGTCAATGAGCCTTTAGGGGCACCAAGGACCTGCTAAAACTACATGAAAATCTTCGTGCTCAACTCCATGTGTGTGTGTGCCTGCGTGTGCGCATGTGCTTGAGGGGTAGATCCATAGCTTTCATCTTAGAGATCCACGACCTAGCAGACCAGGAACTGAGGATCCACGTGTACTGCATCCACTATAGATAATACCAGATTTGTTGTGACCCTTAAATCAGTCTTCTCATGTGCCTTTAAATAACACTCAGTCATACTCAGTCTGCCTGTTTTCACTTAAGTGATCTAAGCTGTCATCACTAATTATTAAATAATGGAGTTTGAATGTTTAACTTGCCATTTGTTTGGGGGGTCAGATTCATTTTTGTTGAGCTTTTGTCATTTTAACTTAGGCCTTGGCATAATCACTCTCACATTTATGCAACATAAAAATTACATAAGCATGAAGACAAGCAGTGGGGTTGCATTCTCCAGCACGTGTGCACACTTGGAAATTTAAACGAGAAGCACAGTTCTGGTCATTTGGCTACTCCAGTTACACATTTTAACTCTGTGAGGTTGTATGGTTTATTTCACATTGGCATGATCTTGCAACATTTTGCAGATTATGTTTGGCTTAGGATAGTATCCAAACACATAAAAGTAGTGTAAATGTTCTAACATTATTTTGCTCAGTTATTTTGGATTTGGTAGGAAATATTGTGATCATTTAGCACTGTTCCGTTTTCAGTCAGGATCTGAAATAAAATATTTAATTCATAAATGGAACTTAAGATGTTTGTTTTAAAACTAAGTAATATCTTTTAATTACATGAACTACTCAGTTAAGATTATTCTATTAAATATGAGATAGAAATATTTCCTTCTAATTCTTTTTGTATGCAATAAGATTATACTGAAGAAACCCATTTATAGTTACTACAAAATGTTTAAGAATTTGGGAAAGAATGTAGTAGGATATTTAAACTAATCTAGCAGCGTTTGTTATGTTAGAGAGTTTTAAAACTTAATAAATTGCTTAATGTTGTTTAGTAAACAGTGAAAGAAAAGGGTAGGATTTTTTTTGTTGTTTAATTTTTCAAGGACCTGTATGATCTCAAACTGAGACAGAAGGGTACTTTGTATTGTTTTAATGCATTTTCCCCCGTAATATTCTTTCTGCAGGATAACTTCAAACTTATGTGTACTAACGCTATGATTTACAACAAACCAGAGACCATTTATTATAAAGCTGCGAAGAAGCTGTTGCACTCAGGGATGAAAATCCTCAGCCAGGTAAAGGAACTTCTTTGTCTTAAATAATAGTTATTATAAAATCTGTATCCCCTTGTTTTTTGGTCATAGTGATACAAATCCAATACAGTACTGGTTTTATTTTATAGGCAAGTTATACTAAAGTAGGAAATAATAAATGAAAAAAATTTGTAATATAGACAAGAAAATTAAAGCAGAAAGATTCTCATTTGGAATTGATGCAAATAAATATTAGTATTCACTTGTAGTTATTTATTTAGAGGCTCTTGAATTGATATTCACCAGATAGACATATTTTCTGTGAAAGAAACATTAACCTGAATTCCGGGATAAGATAGATAGATGAATTAGGAGACCTTTTAGGAGGAAAGCTATTTCCCTCTGTAGGGACAGATCTCGTGTTCTGGTGAAACACAGGAACTCCTTCTGGTAGGCAGAAACAGAATACACAAATGAGCAATAACTTGGCACTGTCTCAAAGCCACCTCACCGCAGGAGCAGGCTCTCCCTTGAAGGACGAGAAGTGTGTAGTAAGGCGTTTGAGCTGGGAGAAACGTGTGCGGAGGTGCAGACACATCATCAGGCTTCCTGAGAGAGCTTAAACATGATAGCTCATTCAGAACAGAGAGATACTGTAAATAGTGGCAGAAAATTCTGTGAGTGTCGCCTCAGAGTGATGACGGATGAGAGACCTTGAAGGGAAAAGTGAGGTGATCACTGTGCATTTGCTGGGGGAAGAGGAGAGCTCACAAGAAAAGTCGCATCTTTTGAGGTTTGATCACATCTCTGAGTAGGATGGGAAATTAACTGACAATCCTGACCCCTTACCATGGCAGGAGTCAGAAGACTGAGTTCTAGTTTTAGCTGTTTTCCACTAACTTGCAGGCCTTGGGCAAGACATTAACTACTCTGGGCCTCAGTGCTCTCATCTCTAAGATGACTGCTAGCATTTATGTGCTGATTCTAGATAAGAGCTAGTGTAGGGAGGAGACTCTGAAAAAGGAGAGCGGGATAGGAGAGGGATTTTGTAGAGAAGAAATGAGTGGGGACAGCACACAGGGAGAAGGAGAAAGAAATGAGAGTGAAGAGCTTGGACTCAGACTCCGCAGTTAGAGGGTAGCAGACGAGTCCGGTGCAGGTGCACGTGGTTTTCCGGTTTTGATGGTGATCACCTGTGTCACAGTTTTACATTTAAAGAACTGCCGTGCTGTGCAGACGTCTGAGTGTCTGGGCTTGGCTCTGAAAGAGTCTTGGATCCACTTCACTGGAGAAAGAAAAACATTTGGATTGGTGGGTATTCTTGCACTCCTAATATTTAGACAACATCAGTTCCCTCCCCTTCCTAAAGACTTGGGAAACTGTAATGTAAGCCAGTTGCCCATCTTAGGCAAAATTTGCAGAGGAAAGGAATATAAAATGTTTATCCCACTCTTTGCAGAAAGACTCAGAATCCACAACCAAGCCATACTTCAGGTTTAAAGACGTGCAAATACTTATTATTGTATTTGAAGTAAAAGTGCATCCAGCAAATGCAATCTGTAGTCACTCCAAAATATGAATTTTTAGGAGAAAGTTTAATTTGCAGAGGTAACATATCCAAAGTAAATTTATCAACTTTGATTTACCACTGTTTTTCTTCTTTAAATAACGTAATTAATATAACATGCAAAAGATTCCAGTATCTCTTGAATTCTATGGGGTGGGATGGTTGGAAGCACAGAAAATAAACTTTCTTCTCCACTTTCCCTTTTCTCTCTGTTGTCTTCCCTTTTTTTCAGATCTCTTCCTGTTGAGGAGCCCTACCCATCCTGTGTTATAGCTTCCTGTTGACTGTTCTCTCCACCCTAGGTGGGAGGGATCCTTGCAAAAGTGATTTTTAACGTTTAAACTTTGACCTTCTGAGTTAACTCTCTTAATAGCAGGGCTCCTGACAGCCCAGCACACCCTTCCGTGAACGGTGTTTTTTAAAAGACAGCTGTTCTTGAATGTTCAGTGTAGACTGTAGAGCAGTCAGTCATCATTTTTTTCAGTTACAAACCAATGGTGACTATTAGTAGACTTTTTTTTAGTAGACATTCAGTTTTATAGAGAATGGACACATGTAGAATAACTCTTGGTCTCCTAAATAAATACTAGAATCCTGCATTATAGTACAAACAGTACTATTTGTAGCATAGTGGCTTAGGAATGAGACTAATCAAGGTTCAAGTCCTGGCTGTGCCACGGGGATGCTGTGTGACCTTAGGCAAGCCATGTAATCTTTCTCAGCCTTTTTCCAGACACGTAAAATGGGATAATGATAGTACTTACCTTGTAGAATTATGCCTGGTACATGGGTAAGCACTCAGTAAGTATTGGCTGTTATTAATGGCAAAGAATCAAACCCTTTTAGTCATTTAATATTGTAAAATTGAGGATTGATAAACAGTATGCTGATTTGGAGACACTTGAATTTACCAAAAAAGAAAAAGTCATTGCTTTCAAAGTACAACTAATTAAACTCAACTTTTTCCTGTGACTTGTGTTGAAATTAAGAGAATTTCTCTAATTGAATTATTTTAATTTAGTGCATATTATGTTAAAAAAATAAAAATCCCAAAATGTTCTTAATGTGGGTTCTGCTTTATAATATTCTAGAGTAGAAATGAAAAGATTCCTGAGAATTTTGTGATCTAAGCCTAGTCATTTAACCAACATTTATTGGGTACGTGCTGTATGCCAATCTCTGTTTCAGGTGCTAGAGATAGATGAGTAAGAAATTACCTTTGTGATATACACAAGGGGAAACACAAGTGGCCAATAAACAGTTACAGAAATAATCACACTAATATTTTTAAGTATGTATTAAAATAAGACATTTAAAAAATTAAATTGGCAAGTTTTTTTTTAATGATGCTATTCGGTTTGGCAAGGATTCAGAGAAACTTTCAAACACTAATATAGAAATGGGTATAACTCTTCTGGAAGGCAGTTTGGCAGTAAATATCAGAAGCCTTAAAAATACTCATTCCCTTTGACCTAGTGTTTCCACTTCTAGAATTTATCCTAAAGAGATAGAGATTCCTAGAGAGATTTATTTACAGTGATGTTCATGAGACTTTTCGTTTCTAATAGTGGTATTTGGAAATAATCTAAATGTCCAGTAGTGGGTTGTTAATTAAATCATAGTACATAACATAGGATGAAATACTATGCAGTTATTAAAAACATTTTAAAGAATATTTAGTGATATGGAGGGGAAATTCTTGTAGTTTATTAACTGAAAAAAGTGCTTGTTACTAAATATTCAGTGTAATTCCAGTTTGCTAATATATATAATGCTTAGACAAATACTGGAATGATAAACCCATTAACACTGTCCCTCTCTGGATGATAAATTGACAAGATTTTTACGTTTTCCTCTACCCATGTCTTTGTCTACAATAAAAGTGTATTACTTTAATAGTTGTACGATTACTTTAAGATAAAAGTCCAGTAAAATTAGCAGGTCCATGTTCTTGAGGCTCTCACAGTCTGTGCTGCTTATACAGACAGCAGTGTGATGAGGAAAGCCCGTCATGAGACACAGGAGGCCTCATCTTAGTCACTGGTTCTGGGACTGTAGGTGAGTCATTTAGCATTTCTGGGCTACACTGTTCTTACTTGAATGACCTCTGGTCCTTTCCAGTGCTTAGTTTCTATTATTCTGCAAAAGTCTCCCCTGCTGTTGCTATGCAGCCCTAAGGAGACTGCACTCCATGCTTTATCCAGTGACAAGGCTCAGCGTTAAAAGGCAGAGTAGTCACCAAGAACAGATCTGCCTCCAGAAACCTCAAACCCTTAGCCACGATGGAAATTTCACATCATATCAATGCAGTGGAAAATTAAGCACATGTTTCACCAAATAGAAACAAGACTTCTTTGGGTAGAAGAACATTATGCACTTTGAGAAGGAAACTGCGCTAGCAACCTCTTATTCTCCTTGAGGCGTGTTGTTTTCACACACAGAAAAATGCCCAAGTCATCACTGATCCTCCTAGGATACCAGAATATAAGGGTACTTGTTCACATGCTCTAGGTTTTAAAATACCTGATAATTCTTCAGTTTCAAAAGATAAGCCATTCTGTTAAATATAAAATTGTAACACGCTATTAAACTAAACCTTATTTTTTAAATTTAGTACTGCAAGAATATTTAGTCTTTATTCATACTTCTATGAACTTTTTGATGATGATTAAGTTATAAAGCATTCTCCTTTGTTGGAAAATAAATTATCTGAATTGAAGGAATAGACTCTATTGTCCTAGTTCCTAAATATAATCCTCTCTGGGTATAATTGCATTTAATTGTTTTTCTTCCCTAGTTAATGACAGGATAAGTGCAAACTCTTGTGAGAAAAAAAATGCATTACTTTAAAAATTAATGACAGACATACAATAAGAATAATCTTGAATATTTTTAGGAGAGAATTCAGAGCCTGAAGCAGAGCATAGACTTCATGGCTGACTTGCAGAAAAGTCGAAAACAGAAAGACAGAACAGACACCTCGCAGAGTGGGGAGGACAACGGCTGCTGGCCAAGAGAGAGGGAAGACTCTGGAGACATGGAAGCACAAGCCTTCAAGAGTCCCAACAAGGAAAACAAAAAGTAAAGAGTCTTTGGAATGTTGAGGTTAAGCTGTGTTTTCAGGCTCGTAAGTGGGAGGTATGCTGATTCAGGGCCTGCCGTAGAAGGACAGGTGCTGTCTCCTCGGAGTTGCTTGGTTGGGCATGCAAGTCCGTTTTGATGATGTCAGAGCCCTCCTCAAAGCACTGGACGGAATTGTCCAGACGCAGTTCAGAAAATAGATCTGAGTGTGTATTCTCGTGACAGTAGTTTTCAAACCAATAAATTATCTTCAGGGGCTCGTATTGTCAGTGCGTTTATTTAAATAGAACTATTTGTTTAAGAAAAAGTATGTATTCATTACCTCATTCCGTAAGTGAGTTGAGACGGCAGTGAAGCCTGAGCACAGTTAAAGCTCCTTCCTAAACAAATGGGCTGTCCCTGAGATGTGTGCATGTTTTCCACTAGATGTCAGCTGGTGGGAGCAGTAACGAACCACTGGTCCTGCCGGGCAGCAGCCGGCATAGCTGGACACACTGGTGTCCTCCCTCCCACCGCTGGCTGCCAGCCCTGATGGCCCACTCCTCACTGTCAGCTCTGGGAGGCGGTTTCAGTTAGCAGTTTGAGATTTCTGCTGTCGGAATGCAAGGAAAGTCCACTCAGGACAAGTTTCTGTTCTGTTTCTAAGAGTTATACATTTTAAATGTATGGGATTTTTTAATTTAAATTTTAAAAATCAAACTTAAAAAAAAAAACAAATTGTGCTCCCCTGCCCCTCAAAATATATTTAAGATAGAATCCATTTTTGTGAATATACTGAGAAAAATGTTTAAGGCAAATAACCCTGGACACAGAAAGAGAGGGAGCTGACCAGCGTATTCAGTTTGCCTCACTGTCTGTGCGTTCTCAGGGCCCCTTACCAGGCCGTCAAGGAACACGCTTTAACTGGTGACAGTAGGTCAAGTATCTCCACTTCAGTAGTATTCATATCTAGAATTCATTTTAATGTTTTCCTCGTATCTTTTTTTTAAATTAGTATTAATATGTGTTTTCAGGAAAGACAAAGATGTGCTTGAAGATAAATTTAAAAGCAGTAATCTAGAAAGAGAGCAGGAGCAGATCGACCGCGTTGTGAGAGAGTCCGGGGGAAAGCTGACCAGGCGGCTCGTTCGCAGTCAGGTGATGGAGCTCTGCCTTTCTTCTCGCTCCCTGCTCGTTCGGGCCATCTGACACTCTGAGTTTTTAAATTGCTCGTGTACTTTTCATCTGTGTCTGCCGGAGACCTCTTCGCTACAACACTCGCAGAAGAAAAATTAACATGTTTGTAAAGTACATGATTAATCTTATCCTCTATTACTGGATTTTTTTTTTTTTTAGTGAAGTTAGTGTGTTCTAAAATTGGAAAATGAACCACATGCTTCAAGCTCACAAGAAAACATTTATACTCTCGTCTTTTGAAATCTTGAGCACATTGGTTTTAAAACCAAATGGATTAATACATGACTTTGGGCAGGTCACTCCCCTTCCCTGGTCTTCAGTATCCTCCTTTTTTAAGGGTGGGCAGAACTAGGTGACCTTAAGGACCCACACGGTTTTTGAAAACTCTGAGGTTTTCCTGAATTTCATTCCTTTAGCCCGTCAGCACCTGTGTATATGGAGACAGATGTGAGAGTCAGTATCTGAGTGTGTAAAGGTGATAGCCACCTATAATATTAGTTTGATTAAAGTAAAGTAAATGCTTTCTTGTATGATATATTACATACTATATAATATATAAAAAATCGTTTATGCCATTTGAATACTTTGGGTCATTACAGTGTGAATTTGAAAGAAGAAAGCCAGATGGAACAACAACGTTGGGACTTCTCCATCCTGTGGATCCCATTGTAGGAGGTGGGTTCACAGAATTAGACTGTGCATGAACTTGCTATTTGGCAAAGAGCAGTAACCTGGGTTAACATTTTAAAGCAGCAAGCCTGAATATTGATAAATCCAACTGTCTCGTTATCCCCAAAGAACTTGGCTAGACATTGTGTATTTCGTGCTAACAGCTAGCCTAACTTGACTTCACCCTAAAATAGGTACTGTATAGATCAAGTTTTTAAAATAGGAAGTCCCTGGAATATCAGACGCATCATTAACAAAGCCAAAAGATTAGGCAATAATTTCTAGCTCTGGTTTTAAAAGACTGTGGTATATATGCTGAGTTATTTCTAGAGATATCTCAAAACCCCAAACCGTCATATTATGATAACACACTTAACCGCCTTTTTGATTTCAGTGAACAGAATGAATGTGCCACATAGCACCTTTGTAGTAACGGAGTACTACAGACCTCGTGACATCAGGTCTTTCACTGTGGTCAGGAGAAAATTTATAAAGGTTGGGAATCACTATTTTAGAACTCAGTCATGATAGTTTAGGGAATATTTTGAAATTTGGTGTAAGAATAGGAACTTTCTGTCCTTCATCTGAGGGGAAAAACGTGTTGTGATAAGCAAATGTGAGAATGTTAATTTATTTTATAAATATCCATTTTCATACTGCCATTTGAGAGATAATTGGGGATACAAAAATGAGTAATGACAGAATTCCTACACTTGAGGAAATAGTCTCCAGTATTTGTTGTTTGCACGGCCCTCTTAGGAGCTGGAGGTGGCGCGAGGTGTAGTCGGGAACAAAACGGGGAGGCAAGTCTCCCCCCTTACGTCCTATGGGGTGGGAGGAGGAGGGCACAAACGAAGGTCATCTGGCGAAGAGATGGCAGCTTGTCTGCCATGCATCACACTTGCAAGGAAAAGAGCAGCTGTGATCGTCCATAAGAGGGGGCACCTCTCTAGTGTCTGAGGGTCAGAGAAGGCTTTCTTAACAAGGTGATGTTTCAGTTGATCCCAAAAAGGTCAGTAAGGGATGGGGGAATTGCAGGTAAAAAAAACCTTGAAGCAGGGAAGAGATGAATGCATTAAAGACCAAAAGGGTGAACCTATTAGTGTTGCCTTTTAGCATTGCGTTCCCCTCTTAAAATGCTGAAGAAAGAGTTCCTTTACTTAGAAGAAAAGGAACTGGTGCTTTGTTTTCAAAACTCATTTTTTTTTTTGCTCTTCCGTGAACTTTTCATAGTAGAAATTTATATGGTTTGGGATCAAATGCCACAGGATTGAGAACATTGCTCTTTCTAATATAGCTGTGGTGAAAATGTGGTGATAGGAGATGCAACTGACTTGATTTAGGGGACACTTGTGGTTTTCCCTTTCTTTGTCCCCAGGGGTCTGGTCTGCCCTGGTCCGGTTCCTGGGGTCCCATCTCCTCCAGGCCTAACCAGGTGTGGCCAGAGCTGGCTTGGCTCCTCACAGCAGCTCCCCAAGAGGCCAGCCACTGGTTTAAGGGAGAAGATGCCCCTGTTCACTTCTCAGTTTCGTCTTCCTGGTGGAGGTACCAGTGCCCACTAGGACACCAAATTCCAGACTGCTTACTGAGAAGGAGAGGAGGTCTGATTGAGATGTGTGAAGTTTCTCACAAGTGCTTTCATTTTGTCGCATGATCACTGTGACAGTAGCCTCTATTCCAGAGTGATCGTGGTACGACAAGCAGGCCTCTTCTTCAGGGGGAAAACATCTTTCCTGTTGGTTGTTGTTGGAGACCATGTTTCCTCCTGATATCATCCTTCTCAGTTCTGCCTGTTTCAGATTCCCAGGTGTGGTTTGTTCCTGGTTTAGAGATCACATCTTGAGAGGCTGTTCCCGACTGCACTAAGAGTTAAACACCTCATGGATGTTAGTTTATCCTGGATATGTTATGAGTTCTTGTCTTTAATCAGGCCTTTTCCCGTGCTCACTCTTCTGCCAACCTTTTCTCCTGGTTTACTTCCATCATCGTAACATTAACACATCCAACTTTTCACTTTAGATCTTTTTTTTTTTTCCCCTAAGTAAAATGCAACATGATTTTAAAGAATTTTGGGAAGCAGTATAGTGTAATGAAAAGGGCCAGGTTTTGGTCCTGGCTGCATTCTTGCCTTTCTAAGCTTAGATTTTCTTACGTTAAAAATGGGTATAGTGGGGCCGGCCCGATGGCTTAGTGGTTAAGTTCTTGTGCTCCGCTGTGGTGGCCCGGGGTTTGCGGGTTCAGATCCCAGCCATGGACCTACGCACCACTTATCAAGCCATGCTGTACCAGGCGTCCCACATAAAGTAGAGGAAGATGGGCACAGATGTTAGCTCAGGGCTGGTCTTCCTCACCAAACAAAATGGATATAGTGAAGGCGGCCCAGCCTCTTTCAGTCATGTCGATGGCATGAAGCAGTGTCTGCAGACACTCTGCAGAGCACCCTTCGGCTCATGACCACGTGAGCCTCCTCCACGGTGCGTGGTCTTATGTTTTAGAACCAGGCTACTGCCCCGTGAGACTGGGAATGACAACTGGAAGACTTCAGTCTGGAGTGAATACTTTGCAGGGGTTCAAAGAGGATAAAAGGAACAGAGTGACTCCAGGTAAGGCTCCCCCCATAGTGGTTGTGTTTTGTCTCCTCTCTTTCGAGCAGTTAGGGAAAAGAAGCATAATTACCATTGATTGCTTTATTCACTAACTCTATTGGTGGTACTTTTGCAACATTGGTTAGCTATTTTATTAACTTCAGGAGAAATGGAAAAATCGGGTATTGGTTTTCAAAATGAGTTTTTTTCTCTCTCCCCCTTCTGTGAGAAAGTATTCACTTGAGTTGTGACTTCACAAGTATTCTGTTTGGGGGAAAATGTCTACCTTAGATTTGTATACCAGTCAATGAAGTAGTCAAGTTAGAAGGGAATAATCTTTAATAAAACAAATGCATTGACATACAAGTTAAAGAATAATATTGTAGTATTTAATTTTTATCAACAGTGTTATACTTGAATTATGGACCCTACAGTTCTTATGCACCACATTACGACTCCACATTTGCAAATATCAGCAAGGACGATTCTGATTTGATCTATTCAACCTACGGAGAAGACTCTGATCTTCCGAGTGATTTCAGGTAAGTCACCAATTCATCAATATTCTGAGTGCCACGTTTTTCTGCAATATTGATATACATATGTATATGCAAAGGGTGTGGTTCAAGCTGGAGTCTTTGAGTACATGTGAAAGTCCCGAGGTGAGTAAGATCACCTTAGGGAGGAAGTGAAGGGAGGAGCAAGGAGCTCCACGGACTGAGTCCTGGACCCTCCATCACTGAGGTCTTATTTTGCTTCGAAGGTTTTCCTAGGGGAATTTCATTTTCACTGTGTTCTTGTTGTTTAAGTCTCTAATGATGATAAATTTATCACTGGTAAATATGTAGATACAGTGTTGTACCTAGACAGAAAGTTCTACATCTTGGTGTCTAAATTAAGGGCATCTAATGGAAACAGTTGGCTAATGGGAAGATGAAGCCAGTGGAGATGATTTATATAGAAGTGACTTTCCAACACTCTCTCTTTCAGCATCCATGAATTTTTGGCCACATGCCAAGATTATCCGTATGTTATGGCAGATAGTTTACTGGATGTTTTAACAAAAGGAGGGCATTCTAGAAGCCTGCAAGAGTTGGAGACGGTAAGAATGCTGCTAAAGAAACAGGGTAATTCATTACTGCCTCTCCAGCATTAGTCACTCAGTGTTATGAAACCATGGGATTAACCAGTGTGGCAGCTGAACTCCATTTCCCTGAAAAGACAGCCCAGCCCGGGTGGAGACCATGGGTGGAGGACAGTAAGCGGAAACAGGGAACTCAGCTACCAGGCTCTGTGAGGGCCAGAGGGTTGTCATTATCTCCTAATCTTGAGAATGTAGGAATCAAAAATGGGGTCTACAGCCCCGAAGTAAGCTGGTGCTGTGTACCCTAACAAAAAAGGGGTGTCTTGCTCACTGGCTTGAAACTGAGTTAACTAAAATGGTAGAGAATGTCCTTTTCTTTATTTTGGAGTAATAACAGTAGTGGAGCCTCAAGTAGAAAAGTAGAAAGCTTCCTCATTGCTGTCATTTATTAACACTTGTAAACTATCTTTAGTTTAGCTGGACATAGTTCATAATCGGGAATAATTCAGAGATTTGACTCAAAGATTAGAACCAAGAAATGTTCCTTCTCGTGTAGAGGAGAGTTGATCTGCAGATTGCCCTTGTCACCTTGTCACCATAGTTAGGGGAAGCCAGTATCTCTTGGGGGTCATCACGCTTCCTGGTAGCTGTGGCTGTAGTTGCCCTCTCCTCTGCCTTCACTGCGCCCGTGGCCGCTGGTCCTTGGGTGACCTATCAGCAAAGCTGAGTCAGCACCGAAGGGTCGGGGAGAACTGCTGTACAACCTTCGCACGTGAACGTTTCTTCACATGACCTGAAGAACATTCAACTCTACATCAATTCAAAAATATTTTTCGTATACCCTTCCTGTCAATCTGAATTATTTATTGTCTTGAACTAAAATTGAATCTCTTTCATTTGTTTCTCTGCTTTTTGATCCAGCAGTAGTTCTTCTCAGAATTTATCCTAGAAAATAGAAGTTATATAGATGGATACATTGTTTATAATTTTTAAAAATTGGGAATTGGTTAAATCACAGTGCAGCCTTTCAAAAAAAAGAGAATGTTGTTATTGATTTTTGTGCATGGTGCACTTGTCTGTTTATATATACGTTCTCTCTGATGACCAGGATTATGGGGAGTGTTCCTGTTCTCTGTAGCATTTGAATATTCTATAGTAATCCTCTGTTATCTAAGAATATTGCCTCTGTTCATGCAGAATAGTCCCTAGAGGTCCTCTTATTCTCTCCTTGACAGAGATTTACTGTTGTTGAAAACACACTCCATTTATTTAGGTACTCATGTGCTGTTTACCACATACCTTCCTAAACATGTGTATAGCTTTTGGAGCAGGCATAGAAATATCCATCTTGAAGTCACCAGAAGTAGGTACTCCTGACTCAACAAAGTACTCTCAAAATGCTAAAAATTATATCTAATTAATTTTTGGTTTAAAAAATTATAGTCCGGCAATCCATATTCTTCTTTTCTCTTGCCATGAAACTCTTGATATTTTTCTATTTTCCTTGATGTTTGCCTTTTTATATATCTTCTAATAAAAAGTTGTTTTTATCCTTACAGTCATCACCTGAAGATGAAGGCCAGACTAGGACACTTGACACAGCAAAAGAAATAGAGGTGATTATATTTTATTCTTTATACAAAATATTTAAATGGGGAATGAACTAAAAGGCTTAAATGATAAAGCTTTATTTTAAAAGAAAAATATTTATTGAGTATCTCCTGAGATAGAAGAACTTTTTTTGCCTGTGGGAACCATAGTAGCCAGTGTAGTAGACAGTCATGTGAACCAGGGAGCCAAGACCAGTGACCGTGCAGTGTAACTGTACATGATGTGGGACACAGGCTGGAGAAACCAACTGCTTTGGATCGCTGAGGAGACCCTCACAGAGGGGCTGCCGGATGAACTGGGTCTGGAAGGAGGAAGAGGCGTTCTCCCAGCAGGCAGGGCCAGCCCCTGAAGTGGGCAGAACTGCATGTGTAATGACATAAATAGATCCAAGAGAGCAGCGCACGTGTGCGGAGTGCTCAGAAAGTGGGTGACTGTGGGCTGCCTGGGGAGAGGGGCGAGACCCAGTGACGAAGAGTCACATGTGCAGTGCTGAGGAGTTGAGACCTTATCCCAGAAGACAGGATGCTGCGATGAAATGTGGAGGAGGGGCTGGGGGGAGGGGACCAGAGAACAGCTGTGGGACTTGTCTAAGCCAAAAAACAACTAGCACAACTATAAAGGAAGAGGATAAAGATATGCAATAACAAGAAATACAGGAGAAGTAGAATTGACAGGACCTGGTGCATGAGGTAGATGATAGTATTGTTAGCTCATGTCAGACGGACGGGACAAGGAACACACCTCTGGCAGGGAAGGACATTCGGTTTCAGATGTGGTGAGTGTGATTTGGGACGTCGGTGGAGGTGTCGGCCTGGAACTCCAAGACCTGGGCTGTGGTGTAGATCTGGAAGTTGTGGCCTCGAGGTAGAGCTTTATTGTAGTCATTAAAGTGAACGAGACTCTCCAGGGAGAACATGGAGGTGGGTAAAGGTCAAAGGACAGAACCTTGGAGAAGACCAGTAGTTAAGGTAGGAAAACCACGAAAGAATGATATGCAGGAAATCGTGCGGCAGTGTCAGATGCTGCATGGAAGCCCAGTAAGAGGAGACTGGCAGTGTCATTTATAACCTTGAGAGAGCAATTTCAGTAAAATGGTGGGGACAAAAGGTAAGACTTGAGTGAGTTAAACGAGTAGAGGAAAACTAGGACATTTAAGATCCAAGAGCCATAAGCCCTTTAACTGAGGAGAAAGAAAACTTGAAGATGTGAGATCAAGTAAAGACAGGTTGGATGCAGATGTAGCTGGTTTTTACAAAACCATGTTTTTTTCAAGGAAAGAGGAGTCAAGGAAGGTCATATGCTTAGTGAGGGGGCAAGAATGAAAGAAATCTTGAGAATGGGCAAGGAAGCTGGGTAGGAAGTAAAAGGACTGCTGAGTAGGGTTGTGAGGGCCCAGCTGGAGTGGCAAACTGCGTATACACTGACAGTTTTCCTCCCCCACACACTTGGAGCCCACATGCAGGTAGAGAAATGGGGTGTTCAGATTGTTTGAGCCCCAAGTGCAATACCAAAGTCTGAATGGAACCGTTAACTTTTGATTACTTATTATCTGGGTTGATCTATTCCTAAAAAGCAGTATTGAGGTTGTGGAAACTGAGTCTTGTTCCATATTCCAAAAATAAAACTCCACCCTTACTAGGATTTTGTTTCTCCCTTGTCATACTGACAGCCTGGCTTAGTGGCCTGGAAGAGACCCAGGAAGTATCTTTTGTCAAAAATGTACTACAGGAGTGTGTGGACTGGGGGCTGAAACAGTGCCTGTGAGCCTTGGCAACACAAGGCATTGTCATAATCACGAAAACTTCTTCACAGTGTAGGCAGTAACGGGGCTCTGGTTACTTTTATCTTTAGAGTGGTTGCCATATGGAACAAATGATGCAAATTGTATAAGACACATCATTACATGACAGAGAAGTATGGATTTGTGGACACTTTGCCAGGACTTGGGAATGACATTTTTAAAGTATTCTGGGAAGACATTTTTTATAGGCATCAAAATTATAACTCCAAAGTAAATAGGTAGAGTAACTTGGCCTATAAACACAAGCCATTTTACTGATTTCTCATTCTAGCACTGTCAGGGCTTAGCAAGGTCAAATAATTCCTTTTTTTTTTTTTTGTAAGCAGATTACAGAAATAGAGCCAATGGGGCGTGTAGACTTCAATACTCAGGACAGGCTCACAGCCCTGAAAGCAGTGACAAACTTTGGCGCTCCGGTGGAAGTTTTTGACTCTGAAGGTGAGTGTCTCCAGAGGGTATGATGGAAACGCTTCACGACATGGGCAGTCAAGATTTAATGTCACATTAGTACAGATTAACAGAACCTCCACCACAGGGGAGTCTTGCTGGCCATGCTTCAGTGAGCAGTAAAGCATGTCTGTGGTGTTTTCATTGTCGGGGAGGTTACTCCTTTGAGGAAAGAAAACTAACCAGTAAATAGCAAAACCCCAGAGCGTAGGACTCGGTTTACCGTCCAAGATCAAACATAAGGAGAAGTGAGGAAGCAGACCTGACAGGTAAAATGGTGGTGACTTTCTAGGCCTACATATTTCAAGCAATTTCCATACCTTGATTTCACCTTATCTTTCTATATCCTGTCTAAAATTTAATGAGATACTGTAACTTCCCAGGGATCACAGGAAGCCATTAAATTACCGAGGTTGTACCCAAATATGTTAGGAGAGGCAGAGAATACAGAAATGCCTGGGACAACAAGATCATGTGCATCACATCATGAGGATTCACATTCTGTTAGTATGGGTTTATATCATGAGTGAAGTAAAGAGTGAAAGTAAAAAAAAATAAGTGCGGAAAAAGAAAAGATCAAACACAAGTACGTCCATGTTTTCTTTAGTGTGATTTTTCTTACCACACAGAAGCTGAAGTGTTCCAGAAGAAACTTGATGAGACCACCAAACTCCTCCGGGAGCTCCAGGAAGCCCAGAATGAGCGTCTGAGCACCAGACCCCCTCCCAACATGGTCTGTCTCCTGGGTCCCTCATACAGAGAGATGCACCTCGGTATGTTGCACCTCCGGTAAGAGGAGGGTCGCGATGACTTGAGTAGCAACACCACTAGAAAGTAATGCTGAAGTGAATACCAGGGACAGTTTATTTTTTGCATTTATATATTTATTGTTTCGATTTGTTTTTTAATTATCTAAAGAAACCACATTTCAATACCTAGAACTGTTTTTATTTTGATTTTTTTCTTTCTAGCTGAACAAGTGACCAATAACCTTAAAGAACTTGCACAGCAAGTAACTCCAGGTGATATTGTAAGCATGTACGGAGTTCGAAAAGCGATGGGGATTTCCATCCCCTCCCCCGTCGCAGAGAACAACCTCGTAGATTTAACGGAAGGTATGTGTCTCTGGGAGAGCGGAGGGCTGTTGTGAGTGAGAGGAACACCAGTCCTCTCCCTTCCAGTAACATTTGAAGGGTTTTGTCTCTGTGTGTTGTTAATGTATAAACCACTTTTAGTTTCTTTCCATCTTATCTAAAGAATTAATAAAGATTTCACGTATTTGCAAAAAAAGCTACAGTGATAACCTAATAATGCACTTAGTCTTTAACCTTGGACGTGGTAAAGGACTGTCAACAGTTATTATTTCTGGATGCTACCTTTACCTTCACGTCCCTTTTTTAATTTAAAGGAAAAAAGTGCTCAAGGAAGTGGTATTTTTTTCTTTCAGATTTTGAAGAACCTAAAAAGACTGATGTGGCTGTGTGTGGACCTGATGGGATTTGAAACTTAACTGGTATTTGATTATACATTATGTATATATTTTTTTCATTCGTAACTTGGAAATGCTTTTCAGAAGATATTAAATATTTGTAAATTGTGTTTTTAATTAAACTTTGGAACAGTTAAGTTAATGTTCCAGAGATTGGGCTTCTATTAGGTAATAAAGCTGAACCTGGGGCTATGAGCTGTATTGTGCATATCAGCTAAGTTACCCCTTAACCTTTCCCTGGGGCTGAATCTGAGGATGAAGTGATAAAAAGCTCAGAAAATAAAATGGCCTTTTTCATGACCATCCATTAAAAGAAGCAAGTCCCCCAAATAATTGAAATCCCTCATTTTTCCGCATTTGCCACACTCCCAATTAAAGCAATTATAACCAAATAGTTCCTAACTTACCAGATTTCATCTTGATGATTTATTCAAAACATGGCCTTGTGAGGAAGGAATGATTGACCATACCAAGTAGAGAGGAGTGGACCTGGGCAGAGTTCTTTCAGAACAGTGATAATGCTTCCTCCTTGTTTCACAGACAGGACCATAGCTTAAAACTTTAAAAATCCCCATCCGGTGAGATTTTCCACTGCTATACCATGAAAACAAATACACTTGAAATCCTTCAGAATTCACTGTATGTCCACTACACACCTGATGGGAACGGTGTCCTTAGGGAGAAGGACTAGGTGACTGGACGCCCCCTCCCCCTCCAGCCGAAGAAAAGCACCAGGAGTTTCACAGCACTGACTTGTCTGGTATTCCTCTTTGGTTTGTTTATTTTTTCCATTTTTGAGAGAGTTATTAGGAACTATAATAAAAGGGTAAGCCAAATAAGATAAAAGACTAAATCATCCGTGAGTACATAAGGGAAGCCCGGAGCTTAAAGGAGAGTTTACGTTTCTGTTGACTGTCTCTCTCGGGTCACCTGTGCCTCAGCCATGCCCCCAAAGCAACACTCGTCTCCTGTTACCTGAGATAAAGGTCAGGTGCCCGAGCCACTCCACTGTGTGAGTGAGAGACCGTGAGACCAGCAGTCCTCCTCCGTAACCAGGCACTGGACTGGAGCCTGGTTCACTGGACACGTGAAGTTGAAGGACTGTACGGAGTCCTTCTGTAAAACACCCAGGCAAGAAGCCCTTTCGTTTTTATACTCTTGACTTTGAAAACTAACATTTAGCAAGAACAAGCAGGGTGAAAGAAAATTGATTCTCTCAAGAGAGTTAAAGATGACCTAATCTTTTAAAAACCTACTTAAAACCATATGCCAAAAGAATTAAAAAATCAGTTCAAATCTGTATTTATCATCAAGTGTTTTTAGAGTTTAATTTTAATTTCTCAAATATAATTCAGGCAGTAATTGATTCTTAAACTTTAGATCTGCTTAGCTAAGGTAAGTTCCTGAAGACCAAGGAAACATTTAAATTCAAAACACTTTAGGACATTCAGGTTTTCCAGATTGCTAATTTACTTGTGTGAAAAGGCAAACAAAGTAGAAACACTGGCACTTTATAAAAATGAAATTGAAACAAATGTTACAGATCTATAAATATTCAGTACACAGAATAACCCCTAGTTGTTGGCATGTACCTTCTCAAAGCGCATTTCTGTACGTTCACCTGTTATGTACGCAACGCACACAGTGGTTAATGATCTTTTCTGTGAGGAAAGTTTCCTAATGAGTAAACCAGAAAAGTTCAGGTATGGTTTTCACTAGAGTCAGCAAGGCTGCCTTAGTAGAAACTTTACGCAAGTTCTTGACCTATAGAGAAGGCCAGTGCTAGGAAAGATACTTGTCCTTTCATAAAACAGAATGACACCAATGAGGAACTGGTTTGGTAGTTGGAAAACAGATTTATAAAGGATAACTGCAGGGGGGGGCCAGCATAGCGGTTCAGTTGGCACGCTCTGCTTCGGCGGCCCAGGGTTCACCAGTTTGGATCCTGGGTGCGGACCTACTCACTGCTCATCAAGCCATGCTGAGGCAGCATCCCACATAGAGGAACTAGCAGGATGTACAACTGTGACATACAACTGTCTACTGGGGCTTTGGGGAGGGAAAAAAAGGAGGATTGGCAACAGATGTTGGCTCAGGGCCAATCTTCCTCAAAAAAAAAAATTTAAAAACTGCAGTGAGTTGTATGGTCAGTTATACACTATGATCTGAACATCAAAAAGAAAAAACTTAGGGAATATTCTTTTCTGAGCACAGTGCTTTAACTGGAAATAAACAAAAATACATGAATGGTGACCAATTTTTTTAAACTCCCAATTGGGATTTCTGTTGCTGGAAGAAAAAAAGTAACTACATATCCACCTCAGAGAGGCCCAGCACACAGATCTGTGTCCACCTCATATCAGCGACAGAGCCTTTCTGGCTTCCCAGGAGAGCCCTGCTGAGCAGCTCTGGTCACCACTGATTGAGTACAGAGTGCGGTACAGTATTACCTGAAACCAGCCCTTTGTGTGAAAAGTGTCTAAAAAGGCAATTTAAGTAAGCATTAGTTCCCTTACCAGCGTTTTTGCCACAAAGTTCCTTTATACAGCAAATTATTATTATTTATTCACATTCATACCTATTCCAGTTACATGCAATGCATCAGAGCTGCCACTAGCCCACCCAGCACCTTTGTGCAAATTGGAATAAGCCCCTTCTCAGGCTGGTAAGCCCAGAACAGACACAGCACGCGCAGACAGCAGCTTCCAGTTCAGGCCCCTCCCTGCCCTTGGCCGCACACTGCTACTCTGCGGCCAGGGTGGCACTCGTCCCAGCCCCTCCATCCCAGGTAAACTTGGCTGCTTAGTCACCTGGCTGCACCCTGTCTGATCTTTTGAAGCCTCCTGTACGCAGAATTTTCAGTATAATTTCGGGGGTTCATGGATGACTTCGGGCTAAGGATCCCTGCTCTGTGGTGAAATTCAGCTGTATCAGCAATCCTGCGCTGCTCTGGGTGTGAAGCAGTGAAGTCAGTTCAGGAGAAGGAGCAGGCACTTGATTTCTCACCTTGAAACACAGGTGGACTTTTGATTCTCGTGGCGTTGAAGCACCGTAAGACACACACCTCACGGCCCTGGCTCTCTGCACCTGCCTCCGTCCCTTCAGTTCGGAACAAGAGCATCTCAGCATTTGTGACGGCGTCTCTGCACGTGCTTATGCTGAGGAGATCCGCTTAGTTCGGAAGGGCTTCAGAGTCAGCCGCGAGGACTGAAGGAAAGCAGAGGAGCCCTCCAGGCTGTCCCAGTTCTCCACACAGACGCCATTCCTTCCCAGTGTAAGGACTGAGGTACAGCTGAAGATCACGGGAGCGCTCAAAAACGCATGAGGAGTCAGGGCAGGGCTCAGAGGTCGTGCCTTGTTTCTAGGCTTTTCTGAACCTAACCTCACACTGCTGGCATCCAAGTGGTAGGACTCAAAGCCACAGCTGTACCGCTTCTTGCCTTTTGCCTCGAGCCACATTCCTCAGAGTTCCGTCCCACAGCTGGGCTAATCCCATAAGCCAACATTGGACAGCAGTCCTGCTGTGTGTTAGTGGTTAAAAAAGCAAAGAATACACTGGAGGAAAGATATTTTGTCTAGCATCTAAGAAGTCATTAACAAGAATAAAACCTCCATTAATAACGTATCCATTTAAAACAAACACATGCCAGAGATGGCAAGAAGTAACAAGTGTCTGTTGTGGTTTTTTTCTCCCTACTGTTTGAAACCATTTATAGGTTTAAAACACCCTTTTCGGGGCCAGCCCCGTGGTATAGTAGTTAAGTTCACACACTCCGCTTCGGCAGCCCAGGGTTCGCAGGTTCAGATCCCGGGTGTGGACAGACGCACCACTTGTCAAGCCCTGCTGTGGTGGCGTCCCATCAAAAGTGAAGGAAGATGGGCACGGATGTTAGCTCAGGGCTAGTCTTCCTCACACACACACAAAAAAATAACACCCTTTTTAACTCTCTTTAGCCGATTGCCTGTGTGAGATACGTAGAGCCCTGTAGTTGGTCCACTGGGAGAAGGGAGTCCCCAGCCCATCCTGGACAACGTGTCTTGGTCTTGTACCCAGAAAAGACAAGTCTCACTTGTGCGGCTCACAGGCACGAGGGAAACGTGCTCTCAGCTCTCCACAGCACCCAGCCAAACAAGGATCTAAAACTCACTGACAAGCCTTTTCCTGCTTTGCTGGTGTCTGTGACAGCTTGGAGGTTCTGGCTGCCTGTGCATGGGCTCAGGGGTCGCCTTGAGCCAGGCTCTGGCGCATGGTCCAAGGGATCCTCTAGTGCCAGTCCAGGGAGGCCACGCACAGCCATCTGTCAGGATGGTGATGGCCAGACCCTTGGAATGTCTTTGTTACTGGTGTGGGGCTGAATCCTCCCCTTCGCTTGCTTCAGGGAAGGAAACTGGCTTCCAGCATGTTCTGCATCTACCAAAAGCCCTCTCAGTTCAGCCCCAACCCTTGGAACTTGGCGGTATCCGTACAGACAAAGTAAGTCCTCAGCTCGCCTTTGCCTTTGACGTTGATCAGTCCGCGGCATTCGCAAGAATAACCTAATCCCTGGAGGATGGTGCTGGTCTCTTCAGTAACCTGGAAAGGAAGAGAAACCCAAGTCTGCAGAAGCGGGAGAAAACCTGTTGTGGGAGGGACAGACAAATCAGCCAAAAAGCAGCATACATGTCTGGTTTCCCTCCAGACTTTATGGGAGAAGCCTGTGGCTGATTGCTGCCCAGGTCCCCTCACTTCTGGCGAGTTCTTTCCCCTGGTCACAGGTCTCCCCAGGTGGGTTCTTACCTGGATCTTCCCAAGTTCCCCAGTGCTCTCCATGCGGCTGGCGACGTTGACCGTGTTTCCCCAGATGTCATACTGAGGTTTCCGAGCCCCAATCACTCCAGCAATCACAGGCCCGTGGTTCATGCCTGAAGATAATGTCTGCACTTGGCAACTTGGCAACTCAACGAGGCAAAGCCTCTGCCCCTTGGGGAGGCCACAGAATCCACCGCAGCCACAGCACTGACAGCCCAGTGGAATTGCAGGCTGGACCTGTGCTTCCCAACTCGGGGACGGAGACACAGTTGGGATGTGAGAGGGCATTCCCTGGGAGTGCTTTTCCAGACTTTCCATTACTCAAGGAGATGTCTGGGTCTGATGTCACTCTTCTAGTACCTGCTGATCTCTTAACAGAATAAACGAGCTCTGAGCACGACCCTTTTAGCTAACAGTGACCAATTAGATTAATAACTTTGCTTTGTTCTCTGAATTTTAAGGTCATCTATTCACAGCCAGTGATTTTTGGTTCTCCATTTTCTGTAGTGATACATTCCTATTTACTTAAAGCTTTCAAAAGTAGCTTTATAAATACTATGCAAAGAAGGAATAATTACCCAATCCCTGGGGTTGTAAGATCAGAGAGGGATTGCTAAGACTTTTCATAGTAGATGGCAAAGCATGCCAGACAGACCTGAGAGTGGGCTTGCCAGGAGGCACGGGGCTGCCCATCTCCCACCCAGAACCCGGGCCTGGCCCGCATTTCCAGGGCGCTTACCGACTCGGAGGCGGAAGGAGTTGAAGGAGTGCCTGTTGATGCCGTCCAGCTTGCTCATCAGTGCGATGCTGAACTCCACCATGATGCCAATGTGGGCGTGCTGCCGCTCCAGGTCCTGTGGGACAGAGCACTGCATGGGGGCCGTGGGCAGTCACACCCCATCTTCCTGCCTCCACTGGGTGTTGGATGGATGCTCCAGAGCACCCTGACCTGGCAAGTACTGGTGCACCAGCACGGGCGTGAAATCCACAAGGGACGGGCTGTGGATGGGCAGAGATGGGCAGAGGCTCCTCCAGAGGGTCCAGGACCTGCTCCCTCAGAGGCGGGGCCGCCTGCCTCACCACCACCAAAACCTCCCCCAGGCTGAGCCAGGAGCTCCTCTGCCCTTCCTCCTAGGATGGGACATGGGGAGGTGTCCCCTGTAAGTAAGGTGACGGGTCTGGGGACTGGCTGTTGAATTTCCCCTCACGTGAGTCTGGGACACAAGGCCACCGGATGCGCCCAGTACCTGGTTGTCATGCCCTGAGGGAACACTGAGCCCTGCGGCTGCCATGTATGTGCTGCCGATGGTCTTGATCTTCTCCACACCACTGAACTTGGGCTTTAACAGCAACTGCAGGACAAGGAACCGGCCACACCACAGCTGCAGCCCAGGCTCTGGGAAGGGAGTAGGGTTCCCACCCGCCACTTCTACTGCAGGTATTTGTCACGCCTAAGTACCGGAGGGACAGGCCCTAACCCTGCTCCTCCTGTTGTCTTGGTCTCCCTGACAGTCCCCACCTCTTGCCCTCCCTCCCGTCCATTTGGTGGCTCATTCTCTGTAAGGAGCAAACTCCGCTCCGCAGTGTCTACACAGGAGTGTCGACTATTTGCAGCTGAAAGTTAAGCCCAACTTGACTTCCTCGGAACAGGTTGAGAGCATGGGCTTAGCTGGGAATCAAGCTGTTCTACAAGGACCTAAACCTACTCTTAGCAAGCTGCCCCTCACAGGGAAAATAACAAAATACTCATTGAACAGAACCAAGAAAAAGGTAAATTCGTACCTTTCATAATTTGCACACTGCGTTTCCCCAGGGAACCACAGCACATTTGTCAGCTGGAGCCCCCTGCCCCACCCCCCGGCCCAGGTCAGAGGCTGCACCTCGTCAAAGTCGGCGATGATCTCGTTCAGCAGGCGCAGGCACTCCAGGCCCTCCTTGTTGACGTCGCACTCCGTGTAGAACACCTTGAAGTCCGGCACGGACGCAAACATGACACACACGCAGTCGTAGGACTGATGGTACCAGTCCTGGAGCGGCGGAGGGAAGACAGGAGCTTATGGCCACCTGGCCTCGTGAGGGGACGGAACAGACGGCAGGTCCTCGTGCTTCGGGAGCAGCTGTTACTCAGCTGTCCAGCTACGCTTTCAGGGGCGGAGCGGCTGAGCCAGCGAGTCTCAGCCTGGCTGCGCCTCAGAGGTGGCTGGGGACTGGTAGACAGAGGCGCTGGACTCAGGTGGGCGGGGAGGGGCAGGCTCTGTTGGGTTGGCTCTAAGTCCCCGGGTCTGTACAGCAAGGGTGGGAACAATCAGCAGAACTGGGTTCTGTACCCACTGGGCCTCAGTTTCCTTATCCATAAAAGTCTCACTGTGACACAGAATTGGTGGAAATAACGTTTTCATCAACACAGACTGCCCGGATTACCAACACCTGGACACACATTCGATCCTCGCAGCAGTCCTGCCAGCCCCATTTTACAGATGCCAAAATCCAGGCCCAGGGACGTGGCATCCCTCGTCCACGCTCACACCCAGCCCCAGGTCTGAGGCCAGCCTGCATTCACGGCCGACAGCAGCCACTGTCTCCTGGGCGCACTGGGAGGCCCGACCCCCGGGCACGCTCAGCAGGCGCCTCAGTTCCCAACCCCAACCAGACTGCGCTGGGCCCTCGGTCTCCTCCCACCGCGCGGCCAGCCCCTCCTCGCACAACACCTCGTTTAACTTGTCACCAATGAAGTGGGCGGCCACGTGGGCTGGCAGGACGTTCTCCAGAAGAAGGCGGTTCACATTCTCCATGGTTTCAAACTCCTCGTGTTCCTTCTTGAACTTCTTCTTCCACAGGCAATCCAAGCGGCAGTAATAGTCGATCTGTAACAGAAGGAACGTCAGTGTCACGGCCACAGTGAGCGAGGGCAGAATGACATGTGCACCAAGTGGCGGGCAGGGCACACGTGTAACCCTGGGGTCTACTGAGCCAGCCCATCAGCACTCCCACCCTGCGCCCCTGGCAAACGTCTCAAACTCAACAGCCACCTCCCAGTGGCCTTAAAATCCCTGTCAGCCATGACTTACAGTGTCAAGTGCCCCACAGGACTGACTCACTTGTGTCCTGATGGGAGGTGGTGCAGGGAATAAGGACACTGACTCGGAACCCCCGAGCCAGGGCTTCCCCACAGGACTGTCTGCCCTCTCCTGTGCTGCTCCAAGTCTGCGGCAGCCCGCCACCCCCACGCTCCGCCAAGTGGAGGAGAAGGAAGCCCAGTGCAGCCAGGCCTGCGGGGGGCGTGTCCTGGGCTCACCTGTCTGGCGAGCATGATGAGCGTGGTGTAAAACAGGACCAGGGAGAAGTTGATCATCGTCTTCAGATCCCGCCACGAGCAGAATGGGGAGCTGCCAGAGAGGAAGGGGAGAGGCAGGAGTCGTTTCTAGCTCCCACCCAGCCCCGAATGCAGGAGGCGGCGCGGGGCCCGTGGGACAGAGTGAACAGGACGGGAGACCTCTGCCCGCAGAGCCCACGTTCTCACAGTGGACACGGAATAAGACAACTCCAGGCTGTAAAGAGAAGAGGGTGGCGGGGTCGAGGCTGACTGGGAAGTGAGGGCGGCCCACAGAGGTGACTGCTGGAGGACAAGCAAGAGCCAGGGCAGAGTGAAGGAGAGGCCCTCCAGGCAAGCAGGGAGCGGCTGGAGGGGAGCCGAGAGCGCCTTGTGAGGAGTTGGGACGCACAGACTGGCAGGAGTTTGCAGTGAAGCCAAACCCCCAGGAGCAGATTTTATTCTGGGTCCCCAAATTCCAGCCCTTTAGTTCAAGGGGAGCCAGGCCCCTCTCCTCCACTTGGGGCCCAGAGCCCCCAGAACTACGCACACGTCAGCCCTTTCCGTGCGACGGGTCACCCACCTGTCCAGGGACAGACGACCAAAAACAACTGTTCTTTCCAGAACGTTGTGGAGATCCAGGACACGGCTCCAAGCAGGGGCTGGTCTAGAACTGAAGCCTCCCTCCCCCCCACCCCAGACTGTCCTAGAGACAGGATGACGCGGGACAGCGTCCTCCAGAGAACCTGCAAATGAGTCACACTCCTCAGCTCTGAGGGCTGCAGACCTGGGACCCGGGCCCGTGGCTCCCCTCCTGTAAGATGGAAACCGTGCCACCCGCCAGTCCATCCCACGAGGCATCCAGTCCAGATGGGACTGAGTGCAGAGACACCTTAGCTTGAAATGACATCACAACAAAACAAAAGGTGCTAGGACGGGCCGCCGTCGAGACGGCAGAGGGACTGGGTCCCGCGGTGAGGGCTCTGGCCCCACCTGAGGGTGCTGTTGGTCTCGGTGAGGTTGCCCAGGCTCTGGCCACAGCAGGCCTCCTGCCAGCACGGGGAGACGTTGAAGAGCACCAGGTAGGCCACCAAGGCCACGGTCAGCAGCACGACCTTCAGCTCCAGGCTCATCCGCAGGAAGACGGAGCAGGCCACGAAGGCCAGGATGCAGCTGCAGGTGTAATACTGGGGAGAGGACGGATCGTCACCAGAGCGAGGGCCGCCCTTGGCACCGACACCCAGACTCACGGAGCTCTGTCCTCCTCGGGGCTCTGTGACAAGCCAGGGTGTCTCCAGCACCGCTCTCTCGCCTTGCCGACCTCTCTTCTTAACAAAGAGCAGGCAGCAGAACCTAAAACTGCCTGGTGGTGTGTGGTTTTCACTTCTGCTTATGGCAAGTGAATGCATTTAAAGGAAAAAAACAGGTAGTAAATAAAAGTGCAGGTGGCGTGTGGATGTGACAAAGGTCCTGGCGGTGATATGCACACGCCTGAACAGCCTCCCTGCCTCGAGCCCTGCCATGAGCTTACCCTTCCCAAAGTGCTCTCTGCCCACATTACTCTCCTGCTCAAGACCACGCTGTGGCTCCCCACTGCCCCTGGGATGAAGACCGAGCTCTTCACCCTGGCACTCATGCGCCGCCCTGATGTG
The DNA here is from genome assembly GCA_031878705.1 of Tapirus indicus. Taxonomy (NCBI): domain Eukaryota; kingdom Metazoa; phylum Chordata; class Mammalia; order Perissodactyla; family Tapiridae; genus Tapirus; species Tapirus indicus. Next base: position 33,360,312 of record CM062927.1, read on the forward strand.
GATCAAACCTAGCTCTGGCGTCACCTCCCAGTTCCCCCCGCTCCCTCCCCATGACACAACCACCGGAAACCCTACTGCCCCCACATGTGCCTAGCGAGGACAAGCAGCCCCAGAGGGCCCGGCCAGCGGCCACGCACTCACCGGGAGGAGCTCACACAGGGTCCTCTCCCTGCTGCTCACGGCCCTCGGGCTCACCTCGTTCCCAGCAGGTGGCCCCAGGGCGGGGAGAGACGCCAGCGGCTGTGGAGGAGACAGGTCCCTGTGAGGGGTGGTACAGGGCCTGGGACTCCGGACCTGCCAGGGCCCAGCGTGGCCAGGTGTCTGGAGGGGCCAGAAGGGCTGGGCCTGAGGCCTCTGCGACATCACGGCACCCCCTGCCAGGCCCAGCTCTAAGCAGGGCCCAGAGCCGCCGTGCCCCGACTTCCCCAGCAGCCATCAGCTCCACGGTGGGGCGGGGGCGAGAAGAGTGTGACATGAAGACACGTGGGCACCACCACAGAGCATCAGAGGTGACCAGGGTGGGCGAGGGAGAAGCCGGTGTCAGCATTTCCAGGGAGCCCCCTTCTCCCCAGGTGACGCTGAGGGAGGTGGTCACAGAGGCTACAGTGTCGGGGACATGCAAGTCGGGGAGACCCCGGCTTTAGATGCCGGAGTGGGAGGACCGGCAGGGGACGAGAGCTGTCTGCAGCATCGAGCACGTGAACACGGCCCAAGAAGCAGGGGCTCAAGTGTCCTCCCCAGCTTGTGCCCAGGGCGGCTCATCCCTAGTGAGGAAAGTGAGTCTCAGAGAGGGTGACACGGGACTGCCCAGGGGGCCGTAAAGAAGGAAGAGGACGTCAAGGACACTGTGGTGGTTCAAGACCTCTCGTCCTTGTGGTGTTGGCCACATAGGCTCCCTGGGGGCCCCAAGTCCTCACAGGAATGCAGGTGAGGTGCTCCCAGCGTGCCGTGGAACCTCCAGGGCCCACCCCCGGGGCTCCGGACACAGTTACACCAGATGCAGCTTTTCGGCAACAAGATAACAGGATTCTAGAATCCGGAGGTTCCCAGGGTAGAAGCCTGGCTCCTCCACCCAGCAAGCGTGCCCGGGCATGAGGGGTCCTTCCCAGGGCCCACCTTCCTGCCCCAGAACCCACCAGGTTGATGATGGCAATGGTGAGCAGGCTGCCAATGGTCAGGATGGCCAGGGACAGCCGCAGCAGGGGCTGTGTCTCCACCCTCGCGGAGATGGCCCGGAGCGTCCCCCAGGCTGGGCAGCACCTCTGTGGAGTCACGGGCTCAAGTCACCCAGCGCCAGCACCCGGACAAGGAGGGAGAGCCGGCCTGAGGCCCGGCCGGGGAGCCCACGGTCCAAGGGCCCAGCAGACGTGAGAGGGCCCAGAGCCCAGCACACGCGAGGTGTGCTGACTGAAGGGACATTCCCACCCTGGGGCTCCTGGACAGCCACCAGCAGGCCTGGGAAAGTGGAATTCTTGGGAGAGGCCTCCAGAGCACTCAGCAAATTGTTCTCCAGGCAGGAGGCCGGGGGAGGGGGGACAGCAGCAAAGCTCCCCAGGGAGGGCTCCGGGGGAGGGGCCGAGGCCGGAGGGAGGGGTGGTGAGCAGGGGCGAGCCCCACCACAGCGCCACACCAAGCAGGGCCCGGTCAGGTCTGTCAGGGGCCTCCTCACTCACCGAGAACTCATGGGCAAAGCACAGGCCTAGCACCAGCCCCAGCACGCAGGCCACCAGCCCAAAGGACACACCCAGAGCTGCCATCCTGGGGAGGGGGGAAGAAACCTAAGTTCTGGGGGATCATCTGCCCGGGGCCAAGCCACAGGCAAGCTCCCCCTCCCCTCCCAGCATCCCAGTTCTCGGGCTCACGGGCACCTTCCTCCCCCTCCCAAACTGCTCTTCTACGCTCAGCAAAGGGGACCTTTGAAAACTGTGGCCCAGCTGCCCCACGAACAACACACAAGGCCTGGCCAGAACATGAAGACCAAGATCAACAGCACGTCCCCCTGTCCGGGCCAAGTATATAAAAGAAAGACTCCGCAGCCTGCAGACTCACGCCTGGCACAGTACCATATAAAATGTTCCCTGTTGTGTCATTCTTAAGCACATCCTAAACCACAATCCTAGTGGATCCTCTGGCCTAACCAGCCTTCCAGAAACCACAAAGTAGCTGACCTTCCTCTCTCCCTGTGACCTCATGCCCCTGTCCCTGCCCCACCAACAGGGCCCCTGAGGCAGAAGCATGAATGTCAGCAGCTCCTGATGTCCTGGCTGTGCACCCTGGATCAGGCACGATCCCCTCTCGGCCTGAAGTTCCCACATCCAAGGAGATGATGGGGGCTGCATTTTAGGAGTCTGCCCTTCTAGGACTCCAAACACCTCAGGCAAGGGTCGTAAACTGAAATGGCTACAGGGCCACACAGATAACAGGTGACTTCGAAGGTGAGAGGCATCTGGGAGTGGGGAGGCCTGCAGCTCGAGACAACCAGCCCCTTCCCCCTGGTCATGCAGCTCCTTGCAGGTTTTATGGTGGGTCCTGCAAGATCACTGCCCCTCCCAGCCTGACCCCAGCGGGCTTGACCATCCTATCCACCCCCCCGACTGACCTGGGCATCAGCAGGACGTGGACGAGCAGGATGCAGATGAAGATGAGGCTGGCACAGGCGAAGTAGTGGCGGGCCCGGGGGATAGGTGCCAGGCGGTACTGGGGGTGACGGAGACCGTGAGAGGGTGGCTGAGGCCACCTGCAGGGCCACTTGCTCTGACCCTTTCACGGGCCCACCCAGCTCCAGTTAATCACCTTAGAAACGACTCGCACCCCTCCTCGAGCTCCAGGCGGTGACACTCGGTCAGGGGGAGCAAGGAGCTTGCAGCTGCAAGACCTTCCCTCCCCCACCCTGCCCAGGCCTCCACCCTCATTCCCGAGCTCCCTGAAACGCCCACGGCCCCGAGGCCCTGGATGGGAACGGAGTCCGAGCTCCAAAGCTGCTGAGACGGGGTGCTGGGTACGTCCTCAGCCCAAACTGAGCGAGGTGGGCCGAAGTCCCGAGCTGGCAGGCGGGGACCCTGTGCCGCCCCCTCCCCCACACCGGGCGCCACCTCATGACGGTGCCCACGGGGGCGCCCGCTGCGGGCGAGGAGACCCAGGCTCGGAGGGCCGGCGCCCACCCGGGGCACACAGGCGGCACCTGCTCCAGACCCCGAGCTCCCACCTAGGGAGCCCCAGCTAGGGGGGCGCCCCCCAATCCTGGAGGCTGAGGCGAGAGAGGGGTCCCAGCCGGGACCCCTCCCGGGGGGGCACCCTCCCGGACAGGCCACACCCCAGGCCAAGGCGGGCTCCGAAAACTCAGAGTCTGAGAAACGGGCGACAGCGCCCACCTCGGCCCACGGGGCAGGGTTCAAGGACATCACCAGGACTCAGTAGGCGCGCGTTAAATAGATAAACGGTCACTAGTGGTACAAAAAGCATATTGTCACAGCTGCCAGACTGGGGGCCAATCAGGTCCCTTCAATGCTGACACTGAGTTTGGGGCGTTTTCCTGATTGTGAGGCCAATGCTGTCAGCCGAGGGCGTGTCCAGCCCGTCAGCTGAGGTTGTGGCATTTGAAGGGAACAGAAGTGTCCCCAACCCTGGTGGGCCGTCACTGACGGGGGCTGTCGGATATGGGGGTGGGGAGGCCAGCAGGGCTGCACCGAGCCCCCACCGACAGCTGGAGCTGCCCCACGGCCGCGCCCTGGCCTCCGAGCCAATCCCTCACCTCCCGCTCGAAGCCCTTCTCCAGGAAGATGGACCCAAAGGTGTAGAAGTCGTCGGACTTGGAGCAGCAGGGCCTGCAGGGCGGCAGACACGGGCAGGGAGATGTGGGGCCTGGGGGCGACGGGCCCCGTCCTCCAGAGGATACGAGGGGCACCCTTGAGAGGCGGAGTGGAGGCAGGGCCACCCTCGGGAGGCAGCACCAGGGAGGGGAAGGAGCCACCCAGACACAGCAGGAGCTGGGCCACCGAGCACGAGGCACAAGGGGGGCCAGGCCGTGTGGGGCCCGATTCGAGGCGGCGGGGACGAGCAGAGGCCACAGAGCCTCACCTTGTGGAGCTGAGCCCTTCGATGGCTGACAGCATCTCGTCATCGCAGGAGTCGTCCTCTGACCGCCCCCTGGGGGACGTACTTCTGGAATCAGACACCCACAACCGCATCACCCCAGGGGCAGGGGTGTGGACAAGATGACTCACCCGAGCGGGGTTCCCAGGTGCCTGCGGGAGGCCCCACAGCCTCACACATGATGGTGGAGACAGGCGGGTCCCACTGAGGCCCAGAGAGGGCAAGTGAGGGCCCAGTATCGATCAGCACCGCCTGGCCAGCCAGCAGCCCAGCGAGAAGCAGAGGGCAGACCCCCGACCCCCAGTGCAAGACCTCCTCCACTGAACCCACAGGGTTCCCCCACACCAACCCCGCTGCCCTGCTCCCAGGTGGGCACACGACAGGCAATCAGTCATTGGGAAGTGCCAGTTCCAAGAAACACTTTGACCTAAGCCACGGAGGACCATGGTCAGGGCCAGGCCTCACGGAGCTGCCCACCTTAGCAGAAGCTGGTCAGGGCAGCCTGCCTGAAGGAGGTGACTGGGGCAGGACTTGGCCAAGAAGGCAGGCCACAGCTTGTGAGGGGCGGGGACAGCGCACGTACCTGTCAGGGGTCCGGTGGCGCCGCAGGGGAATGGCCTAGAAGGGAGGGGAGGAGAGGAGACCATTCTTCTCCAGAACGAGGGGCCCTGGAGTCTCTCATGGGACGGGGTCTACTATCTCGGGCACTCTCAGATACACAGGGCGGGGACAGGGGCTGTCCAAGCTGCAGGAAGACAGGGACCCTCCCAGCCCCCGAGCCTTCTCCCAACGCCTCACTCCCAGGGCACGAGGCGGAGACCACACCATCCTCAGGCTCTGGGAGGATACCCTGAGCACAGCCAGCCCCCCACAGGCCCTGCTCCCAGCTCTCGGGAGGGGGCACCCACCTTGGGCCTCCGCCCGTTGGGGACAGGAGTGTCACTGCTGCTCACGCTCTCGCGGTGGTTGAGGTGCGCGAAGGGCCGTGCCGCCCCCCAGGACTCGAGGTAGCGGGTCATGCGCACGGACGCCCGCATCTTCAGGGCCGCGTCCCCCTTGGGCTTGGAGAGGTGTTGGCTGGGCAGGGGCGGCTGCTGGCTCTGCGGCAGACACGGACGGAGACTGTCCCAACCCCTCCCCTCCCAGCCCAGGGGGCTGCCACCCCATCCTGCTGCCCCCAAAACACAATGCCACCCAGAACGTTGGCCCGTCCTGCGAACAGGGAAAATGGCACAAAAGCTGCTAGGTCTGCATCCCCTCGGGGCTGAAGCCCAGGGCACCCCCAGCTGCGCTGCAGGGGCCACCCCGGCTCGGGCCCTGCCTTCCCACGCACGACTGTGCCCAGCCCCTCAGATCCTTCGCCGCCCCAGGGAAAGGAGCGGGTTAGGGTCCTAAGCCCTAAGGCCCCCCTTGCCCATGAGGCTCCCTGGAACCAGATGCCGCCCTTGGGGCCTGAAGACATCGGCCCTCCCAGGGGAGGCACCCTGGGGGCCAGCGCCCAGGGAAGTGAGGCATCCTGCCCTGCCACCCACATGTGGCCAGCACATGTCCTTCCTGCGGGGAGCAGCCCAGCCAGAGGAAAGGAGTCCTGGCCAGCAACTGGGAGAGACGGAGGGACGGAGGGACAACCAGCCACGGGGCTGCCCCACCCCTGGGCAGCATTCCAGGCAGTTCCACTCGTGCGGCCCCCACACCACAGCCTGGGTCCATCATCTGCCGGCCTGAGCTAGGGACGAGTTGGCTTAGCCGGGCTCTGAATGAGAGGCCTCCTCCACCCCTCCCCCCAATAAGAAAACCCAGTCAGGGAGGCCAGGCAGGACTGGAAAAGGAAGGGGGAAGAGAAAGACCCCCAAGGCAGCCACAGACAAGCCTGGGCCATCGTGAAGCCTGCCAAGTGCCCCTCAGCCCCACTCCTGCCCCCCAGGAGGCTCGACCCCCACACGGACCAGCACCTACAGCCACCAGCACTCGCTGAGCCACAGGCACTCACTAAGCCACACGCAGCAGCTTTCCTGGAAATGTCCAGCCTCCTTTCGGGACAGAAACATTTTTAAACCCTGAGACGTGTCTAGCCAGAGGGAACGGCGTGGAATCCGGTCTTTGTGAGAGTCCCAGGGTCCCGAGAGTGAGCAACCTGTCCTGGGGCGGGGTGGGAGGTGGCTACATTTCCCATCTCCCCCTCCAGGGTTGGCAGCTCCACCCCCACAGCACCCAGCTGCTCAAGCTCAAGGTCACTGGCATTTCTCATTAGGGCAGGGAAGCCAGACACCCTGGCTCCCTGAGACACAAACGTGTACTAAAGAGCCCTCGGTTCTGAGTGCAAATGCGCCTGTTCAGAAGCAGGCCCCGGGTGGGCACCCCAACCTTCCCAGCCCGCAGGTGCCCTGGACGCTCCTCCCCAACGTGTCCTCACACACGTAAGAACAGGCCTGAGTCAGAGCTTCCAGAAGCCAGAGTTGGGAAAGGACCTCCACGTCCACCACGGACGTCCACGGAGCATCCCTGCGTGGTCGTGGGAGGCAATGAGGATGTTCTCTGTGCACACAGAAGGGAAGGTCCCCAGGCGTGTCGTCAGGTGGAGAGAGCGAGGTGTGGACAGGTGGGGGCATGGTGCCACTGGCTCAGCGAGGAGGGCGGGGGAGACTCTCCACCTACCGACCCACCGTGTGCAGACATCCCTGGGGAAGGAGCTCAAGACACTCCCTGCGCTGTCCCTTCAGCTGGGACAAGCTGGCCAGACAAGGATGCGCAGGAAACTTCCTCCCACATGCCCTTCATGCTTCTTGAATTTTCAACTACGCGAATGAATAAAATTAAACAGGATGGAGGAGGTCGGGTTGCCAGATAAAATACAGGATGCCCAGTGAAATCCTGCATGAGACGCACTCGTACTACAGACCTCTTCCTCGTCTATCTGAAAGTCCAGTTTGCCCGGGCGTCCCGCAGCCGTCCTTGCAGGATTTGGTCGCCCTGCGGGCGTGGCTCTTAGAGCCATGCCTGCGCTGCCTGGTGGGTTGGGGGCTCCACTTCGGTCGCTCACAAGCTCTCTGAGCACCTGCTCCGTGCCAGGCACAGTCCCAGGCACCAGGGCTGCAGCCTGGAGAAGGGGGGCCCCTCCCCAGGGCTGCCCACAAGGAGCCCACACTGAACAAGCAAACAGGATAGACGGAGGGAGGGAAGAAGGCTCTGGGTGGAAAGGACAGCAGTGACAAGGTCCTGCGGTGGAAAGGGACTGGCGGTGGAGGGACAGGAGGATGGCACAGGGCTGGAGTGAGGTGCACTCAGGAGGAAGAAAGGAGGGTCAGAGGAGTGGGCAGGGCCGAGCTGTGGGGTACAGGGTTGAGGGCTGGACTGTATTCCACGATGGAGGGGCAGGAGCAGCCCCGAGGTACCCACGAGGGGTTTCCCCAGATGCTAACTCAGCATCGACGGCCTACAGAGGGGGTGCCCCAGGAGACCCGCGCCCTGGGGAACATCGGCAGGATGAGGCCCGAGGGGCCAGGGGAGAGCGGACAGACGCTGAGGGAGACTCACAGGCTGGCCCTCGCTCCCCCGGAGACCGGAGATCGGGCCAGCCCTGAGGACAGCCAAGCCAGAGTGAGAGGGGCTGGGAAGAGCCTGCCGGCCGACATTCTTGAGCAGGCCCCAAGGATGATTCACCGGGCGCCAGACGAGCTGGCCTCCCGGGGGCGGGAGAGGTCTGGGCAGGCTCGGGGCAGGACCAGGGCCCACTGGTCAGGGCAGCCCAACAGCCACCCTCACTATGGGGCCCTGAGGATAGCGGGGCCGGCTGAGAGTGTGGGGGCACCGGGCAGCCAGGCGGACACGGCGGGACAGAACCCAGGACACATGGAGGCTCCTGCCCAGTAGCCCCGGACCGTTCCCTGATTTCCTGAGTCTGATCCAAAGTATGTTTTTCAAATGTGTCTTTTGAAAATCCAGGAGATTAGTGACAACCTCAGGAAAAATAAATTAATAGTGACTATTAGTTCTAGAATGTTTACGATGAACCCAGTTCACAGTGACTGCTTCGTTCGGATTAGCTTTTTCTCCTTGTGAGGTAGGCACCGTTATTCCCATTTCATAGAAAAGAACACAGAGGCCCAGGGAAGTTGTTACTTGGGGCCTAGAATACACCCAGTGATAGGGAGCTCACTCCTACACGGGCAGGCCTCTTCCCCACCTCGCCGCAGCCTTGAAGAGAAAAGCCCTCTCCCTCCATGGGGGTCTTCCCCCCAGGTGTGGACCCTGCTCCCCAGCAGTCCTGGCCCCAGGGTCTCCTTAGTCAGCCCCCCCCCCCCCCGGCCTGCCACATCTGAGCCGCGTACCCGGGGGTCGATGACCAAGTAGGTACGGATGTTCATCTCTTTCAGGTAGGGGTCTCGCTGCTGCCCGTGCCCGTCTTCCACCTCGTATGCCTTGTCCAGGTGGTTCAGCGTCGCCTCTGTGATGTGCACCCGGCTGGGGAGACGCGAGTCAGACAGAGCAGTGGGGACCACAGAGGGCTGGCACCCTCGGGGATGCACAGCAGGCAGGGCCGAGCAGGCCACAGTCCCCACTGCCAGGTCACTGCCACTGCGAGGTCACTGATTCCGTCTCTGACCCCCCCACCCTGCAAACCCCCCCAGGGCAGAGTCGGCCCCCGGCCTCTGGCCCCACCGCTGACCAGCTGAGCCTCACCCAGGGACTCCAGCCGCCTCCATCCTGTTGGCCAGGGACACGTCATGGGACCACACGTCGTACTGCCACTTGCGCAGCCCGATGACCCCACACAGCACGTTCCCCGAATGTATGCCCACACGCATGCTGATGTCCACGCCCGTGGCCTCCCGCACCTGCCTGGGGCAGAGCAGACCAGTCACCGCGCCCAGCCAGGGCTGCTGGGGACCCTGAACCCCAAGACAGGCTCGCAATCCCAAGTACAAGTGTGGCACAGGGCGGGGGCAGGGCGAGGGGTGTGGGGGTGTGAGGGAAGGGGCAGGCCCAGCTCACAGGAGAGCATGCTCTCAGCCTAATGGGACTGCCTCCTTGACAGGGGATGAGCACCCCACCTCCGGGAGTGCGCAAATGAATGTCGCTGCCCCCAAGCTCAAAGGCTGTTAAAAGAAGGAAGAATTCCAACTGTCATCGGTCACTATGGCTCATGTTGAAGGCCCAAAAATACGATCACTGAGTCTTTCCTCGGCCTGGCAGCCCTGGCTGGGGTCTGCAGAGGGGCCCAGCCACCACCCCAAACCCAGTGGGGACAAAGAACATGGGAGCCAGCCTTTGGGGGTCTGCTACACCCCCCACCTCTGGAAAATGGGAGCCCTGGGGGGTGCTAGTACCACTCGGTACCAGGAGCCCCAAGTTGCAGCTTCCTCGGGGCAGAGGGCACCCCCAAACACGAGCAGGGCCTCTGGGTCCCTCTGACAAGTGGGTGAGGGCCTGAGGAGCAGCAGGTACCGTGTCACCACCAACAGGGCTGGGGATGGACCGAGCCTGCAGGGAGCAGAAGGGGGCCCTGCACAACCTCCCCGTGTTCTAGGGGAGGAAACTGGGTCCCGCCCAAGGTCACATGGGCGGTGATGCAGAGCCCAGCCAGAACTGGACCCCGACTCCCTGTCCAGTGTTCGCCCCGGCGGCACCAGCCACTTCTGGTGGGGTTCAGGAGGGACGAACTGGGACTGGGTTTACACTTGCGAGCTACGCACCTGCAGGCACCCAGCCGTGTCCTGCTCTGCCCCCAACATTGGCCACTCTGGCCAAGCCCACCTGGCCCTCCACCTCCCGCCTGACCACCACGGCGGGGCCTTCCCACAGACCACGGCTGCTCGGGGCTCCAGAGAACCTCGGGGGAGCTGGACGTGGGTGTGACGGGGTCCCTCTGCAGTTCTGAGGGCCAGGCCCGACTCCGGGGTCCTCACAGGGGGAGCAGGAAGAAGGTGGAGCCTTGGAGTTGGAAACCCTGAGTCTGAAGCCCTCCTGCTGGGCTAACACTCAGTCTTTGGAGGAGCGGAGCCCAGCTGTGCTCTGAGCCTCTCTGGGACGCGGAACGCCAGCGGGCCCAGAGGGAGGGAGGCAAACAGACTGCTGAGTGATCCGGGCAAGCCTCAGTCTCCTCATCTGCCAAATGGGGACAGTAGCTTCTCCACCATGCCTTGGGAGGAAGAGGGATCTGTCGTGGGAACAGGCCCGGTGTCCCAGGCCTGCCCGTGGTACCTACTTAATGGCCTCACATATGTCCAGCCCCATCTTCACACAGTTCCGGGCATGGGTGGGCAGGGACACGGGCAGGCCCGACACGCAGTAGTAGCAGTCGCCCAGGATCTTGATCCGCATGCACTCGTTGGCCTGCAGGGCAAGGGAGAGGCCTGGTCAGCGACAGGCCTGGGGGCCAGGGGGCCAGGGGTCACACACGCCAGCTGCCACCCCCACCCTCCAGGATGAGCCAGGCTCTTTCTGGGCCAGAGGCTTCCTCAGGGGCACCAGCCACCAGTAGCTTCTGGGCCCGGCAAAGGGTTGGGGACACGGGGGCTCTCCAGGAGGAGCCCCCAAGCAAGCGTTAGGCATAAAACCCAGGGTTACTAAATGCGGCCACTTGAGGGCCTCTAGGGGAGGCGCTGGCTTTGCCTCATTTGTTCATGCAACGTCTGAGCATCTGCTGAGTGCCCGGCCTGCCCCAGGCACCGGGATACAGCAAAACAGACATGAACCCCCACAGCCATGGATCTCCCACGCCGGTGCAGAGCTGGACACTAAACTAGATAAATAAAATCTAGACACACCCAATGGGGATAAGTGCTAAGGAGAAAAATGACGGATGGGGGGGAGAAGAGGTTCCCAGGGGGCCAGAGACAGCCTCTTGGAAGGGGTAACATTTGAGCAAGACCCAAAAGAACCGAGGGAGCAAGCCGTGACAGTATCTGGAGGAAGAATATTCTAGGCAGAAGAAGAAAGCAGCATGAGCAAAGGCCCTGAGGCCAGAAAGCTGTTCGAGACACAGCAAAGCAGCCAGAGTGACTAAAGTTGAGCAGACAGGTGGCAGGTGTCACAACCCAAGGGTCAGCAGGTATGAAGGTAACCCAAGAGACAGCTATGCTGCTGGGGATGTAGGGTTTGCGGGGTAGGGAGAACACAGAGAGGAAAGATAGGGTGGGGAGAGAGGCTGGAGTCACATAGGAAAATGCCCATGGAGGGGACGGGGAGGCCCAGGCAGGCGGCCCAAGGTTCCATCTGAGGAGGTGCTGCGGCCACCAGACCATCCGTGAGCCCTGGGCAAAGGCGGCCACACATCCCAAGGTCTTGGGCTGGGGCTGTAGGGACTCTGAAGAAGGGGCTGCAGACCCCAGTCCCACTCCCCACCCCATCCCTCAGGAAGGCCTCAGCAGGCAGCCTTGCCCTCTGGCTTCCCTGGGAAGGGAGGCCAGGGGCTGGTCCTCAGCTCCCTCCTGCAGGGTCCCAAAGGGCAGGCTACCCCCCCAGAATGAAGGCATCCTCTGTCTCCAGATCCAGTGTCCACTCCGTCAGGCCTGGGGTGACCGCCCAGCCTCAATGGCCAGGCAGGGCACACCCCTCCCCTGAGGTCCCTGTGCCTGCCACGCCTTTGTGAGCAGCCTCCTTACTCAACTGTCCCCCAGGGACCCCATCTGAGCGTGTGCCACCTGCCTCCTGCGGGGCCCCATGTGGCACACACCGAGTTCTGAATGGCCTGGCGTAAGGGGTGATCACACTGGCTTTCCCAGACAGCAGTGGGAAGCTCGGAGAAGGCCTGGAGGCCCGGGCTCAAGGCTCTAGCCGCCCTTACCTCCTCCTGGGCCAGAAGCAAGACTGCCCTCTGGACCCGGCCTCGCCACACGCCCTGGGCTGCTCCTCCGTGTGGCTGACAGGTCCACCGTGCCTCTGACACTTACCACCTGGGCACGCTGTGTGAGCGTGAGGGGGCAGAAGGTGCCGGGCCCAGACGCCATGCCGGCCCTTGGAGAGGGCAGGCCCTGGCTCTCGGGAGGAGGTTACAGTTCTGGAATCTGACTGCTCATAAGAGCAAAGGCTGGGGCCAGCCCTGCCTGTCTGCCCAGGGACTGGACGCTCCGGCTGGAAGGCCAGCACCTGCCACGGCCTCCCTCTTCCCATCTGTACAATGGGGCTGCCTCCTGGGCCTCCTGAGGGAGGGCTGTGTCCAAGAGGGCAAGGGCAGGTCCTTAGGCTTTGTGGCAGGGGAAGGCCAGCTGTGGCCTGAGACCCAGGCCCCCTGCCCCACATATGGCCCAGCCTCTGGGGACTCCGACCTGCTGGTTCAGAAGAAGTCATGAAGGGAGGCTCCAGGCTAGACAGGCCCTCTGAGTCACTCGGTCCACAACACCCGGGTGGAACAGTTCTCCAGCACACCCCTGGCTTACTGCAGCTTGGTTACCCCCTGTGATGGGAAGCTTATCCCCTGAGATGGAGCCCACTACTGGTGAAGCAATCCCTCCTAAGATTGAGCAGCTCTAACCAGGCAAAATTCTTCCTAGTGTGGGGCCAGAACTGGCCTCCCATCAGGTTCTAGACCACTGATCATCCTCACAAGCAGTTACCTGGGAGGCTCGTACAAATGCACGGGTGTGGACACGGGTACTGGTGCTTTCTTTAAGCTTTCCACCTGACTCAAACACACAGCCGGGATAGAGAGCCACTGCTTTAAATCTTACACTCGGGTCCTTGGTGGCCACCACTTCCAGGAAGCCTGTCTTGACCACTGGAGGCTGGGCTAGGTGCTCCCCAGTCCCCCGCCCCCTGCAGCCCCCTGCAAAGCACGTAGGCTGGGAGCACCCTGAGGGCAGGCCCGAGGCCCCATGCGAGCTCGGGGCGCCACCCAGCAGGTCTCAGGAGCATTTGGTAAATTAATGAATAACTGAGGCCCCTCTCCCCTCGACACACACAGACACAGACACACACACACAGACACACACACACAGACGCCGAACTGGGTGCTGCTCACAGAGGCGTACAGTGAGAGCTCGGCCCAGCCCTGTCTGCTCTCCACCTCTCTCCCCTCAGCTGCACCCGGGACCTTCCTTGCCCAGAACACCCCCCCACCACCACTTGGTACGCCCAGAACACCCCCCCACCACCACTTGGTACCTGCCATGTTCCCTGGGGACCTCAGGTCAAGTCCCAGCCCTCACCTCCACCCTCAGGTCCTTGCACAGCAACCCTGTGACCTCGTCCCCCTCATACTCTGTCCCACTCACACTGAGCCGTGTTCATTCCATGGGTACACAGAACTTTCTCTCTACTCTGCTTTTGCACATGCTGTCCCCTCTGCCTAGAACACTGTTCCCTTTCCTCTTTGGGTCTGTTTTTAGGTTTCTAAAAGGCAGATTCTGGGTGAGGCCTGGCATTCCACAGTCCTCCCAAGCTCCCAGGGGAGCCTCAGGCTGCTGGCCTTGTGTAGTAAGGATGGAGCCACCTCCTTCAGCAGGTGGCCTTCCCGAGTCCCCCCCCCACCCCGAGCTCCTGAGCCCCCCTGCATCTCCTGGTGTATACCGTCAGTCCCCGCTCTGCCCTCACACTGGGGGACAGGATTCTGGCTGCCTCGGCCACCACTCGACCTCCACTTTACCCGGGGGCACTCAGAAGTGTTTGCTGCCCGAATGCTAACATTCAGCCAAGGCGCGGGGCACGGGACACCACTGGGAGGCAATGGGAGGGGCTCCTGACTTTACCAGGTGCCGGGGGAGGGGCGGCACGGCTGGCGGGCTCACCTTGGCAATCTGGTCGAACTTGCCGAAGAGTTCGTTCAGCACCACCACCAACTCCTTGGGGGAACAGTCGCTGGCCAGCTGCGTGAAGCCCACGATGTCAGCGTAGAGGATGCTGGGGGGCCAGTGGGAGGGTCAGAGCTGGGTCCCTGAAAGGCGGGGCTGCAGGAGCCCAGGGACTGTCCATCCGGAGCCCCGGAGCGCCCGCCACCCCTCAGCCCATCACCCTGCCACTCCGCAGCCTCCACAGTGATGGGAGAGAAGGTCCCGGCCACAGAGATGAATTAAAGCAAAACAGACCAAACCCCGGAGTCTGCAGGGGCCCTTTAAACCGCCCGCCAGCCCCCATCCCTGCAGACCACTGAACGGCGCTCTCACAGGCCGAGGCACTGGCTCCTCGGAACTTCCTCCTCCTTTCCCGTACCTGGATTTTCACCCTAGCACGAACTGCACAACTGAACTCCCCGGGAAGACGCGACTCCACGCTCCCTCAAGCCAAGCTGCATGCCCTGCCCTTTACACACATCTAGTGCGCACACTGCCCTCTAAGACTCCCCTTCTGCAGATGAGCAAACCGAGGCTTGGAGAGCCTGAGACTCGCTGGGAAGTCAGAGCTGCGATCTGCAGCCGGTCTCCCAGCTCCAGGTCTGTGAGTTCTGAACAGCCGGGCAGGAGGCAGCGGGGCCGGCCTCAGCTGTGATGCTGAGCCTCCGGGCAGAGAACGGGGCGGGCCCGCAGCCCCGCACCTACAGTTCACTTGGGTTGGCACGCTCAAGAGTCTACAGCTCCTTCAAAGCAGCCGAAGGCAGGTGTCAGGACTGGGGGCTCCTGGCAGTCACCGGGCCCCAAGCGGGGGGCTTCACCTCCTCTTGGAGGGCCTGTGCCCCTTTGAGAAAGGACCCCTTTCTTCCCAACAGTCACGATTGTGCAGAGTTTAATAACTGTAGAGGGTCTCGAATCTCCCCCAACACGGATCTGATCTGATCCCACTCCCTGGGGAAACGAATGGGGAGACTGAGGCCCAGGGAGGGGCCTGGATCTACCTCCCCCTAATCCCTGTGTGGGCTGGGGTCTGGGCCTCCAGACAGGAGGGCAGGGACGGCCCGGGAGACCCTGCACGCAGGCCCGGCCGGCCGCCTACCTGACATTCTGGTGCCGCTTGACGTAGAGGCTGTGGAAGTTGTTGTCGGGCATGTAGCGGCGGTCCCCACGCTCCTTGAGCCTCTCGATGATGGCCAGCTTCATGCCCATGGAGATGTGGGCCGGCAGCACCGACAACAGCAGACTCTCCTGGGCACCGGCGGGGGACAGGCAGGGTGACGTCAGGCCCCAGGCCTGGCCGACTAGGCCTCACCTTCTCCACCTCCTGCCTGCTCTGCCCACAGCGCCCTCCATCTCTGCTGGCCTCCATCCTGCCACCAGCCCAGCTGGGCACACACCTCCCCCCACCCCACCCCTGCACCCCCCGGGGTGAGGCCCGCGTGGGTGTCCAGCCGGGCGCCCCAGGCTCAATGAGCGTCTGACGTCCACGGAGAAAGGATACAGGCGTGGGGCCTGGGAGATGGTGAGGGTGGCTGGGTGGGGGCCAGGCCGTGGCTCTCGGGAAGGCGGGGTGCCCACCTGCTGGCGCTTCTCGATGCGCAGCTTGCGACGGATCTGGATGCACTTCACCGTGTAGGTGAAGAGGTCGCGGGAGGCGTCCTGCATCTGGTGCTTGTGGAAGGCACCCGTGAGGTTCACGCACAGGAAGACGACAGCAG
Source organism: Tapirus indicus (assembly GCA_031878705.1). NCBI lineage: Eukaryota > Metazoa > Chordata > Mammalia > Perissodactyla > Tapiridae > Tapirus > Tapirus indicus. The sequence goes on from CM062927.1 coordinate 33,375,886, forward strand.
TGGCCAGCAGCTGTGGGCGGGCCGAGGGCGGGCTCAGCAGCCGGGCCAGTGCCCCTGGGGCACCGGCCCCCTCTGAGGGCTGGTGATGGCACCCCCTCCCCGTTCCCTGACCTCCAACCCCCTCAGGCCACCCCCTCCCTGGGGCAGGCAAGAAAACAGGTCCAGACGGGGCCGGCCTCCTGGTGGGTCGCTGTGGCGGCAGGACAGGCCCCGGGCCCTCCTCGGCATCTGCCGGGCATTGCCCGGTGCAGACGGGCTCGGGCCCCAGAGGCCAGGGAAGCCAGTCCCTTCTGGGGACGCAAGAGCACGTCACCCTCTGGAGCCCAGAGCCTCAGGGGAGTGCCAAGGACGGTCACGGAAGGCACAGTGCCCCACTGGCTGCCAGAGCTCGCCGCCACCTCCGGGAGTGGACGCCAGGCCGGGTCAGGAGGATGACACATCTCTAAGCCACCACTAACTATGAATGAGTTTCAGTCACTCAACGCAAAGACACAAAAGAGGGCGCCCGGGGCACGGCCACTGCGGTCAGGACGGGGCTCTGCAGCTGAAACCTCGGGGCAGGCCCTCAGCCCACAGCGGTGCCCCTGGGCCTGGGAAGGAGGCCTGGGAAGGAGGCCGGAGGTCAGGGCTCCAGCGAGGGGCTGAGCCTCCGGGTGCACAGGTCAGACAGGAAAGGCCTCAGGACAGGGCGCCTGCCCCGGGTCGTTTCCCAGCCGATTCAGAGGAAGCCTGGCCTGAGGCCATCAGTCTGGAAACACGCCCGAGGCCTCTGGGACCAACTCTGTGAACCACAGCCCGGCCTAGAGCCCACGCCCCTCACCTGCAGCCCCGCGCTAACGCTGGGCTTCGTGAAGGCCCCCATGACGGCGCCGAGCACCAGGAGGTGGCAGGTGCTGGAGACGACCCCCACCACGGCGGCTCCCTGCATGCTGAAAGGCAGCAGCGTGTACACCACGAAGACGACGAACAGGAAGAAGGGCACCTGGGGACAGGGCGGTGTGAGGCTGGGGCCCAGGACACAGCCCAAGACGCAGCTGACATCGGGCCCCAGAAACCTGAATCCTGAGCCCTTCAGCGGCCAGGCCAGGCCACCCAGCACCCTCTGTCCTCAGGTGGGCCCCTCACCCCTCCCCTGCATGGTAAGAAATGGCAATAGACACACAATGGAACAAGAAAAAGTCAAAATCTGCTTCTGAGTCAGGCCCAGCATTCTTATTCATCGTTTCCTGTGAGCTGATTTACGATCTGGGGCCAAGCCGAGCCCCCAGGAGTGAGACTCGGCCCCTGTGACCCAGGGAGCTCCAGCCTGGTGCCCACGGCCCCATGGCTCTCCCTCCACAGGAAGGGTCATTACAGGAAGGCTGGGGCAGGGCCTGCTCACCTGCCACCTCAGCAGCGCAGCCCCACCCAGCCCGTCCACCCTCCCAGCTGGAGGCTGCCCCTTGCCTGCCCCGCATCCGCCCTCCTGGGAACAGCACCCCCCACTGAGATTCAGTCTGCACGGCTTCCATGAGCCGCACCCCACCCCAGACTCTGGATAGTCAGAGGACCAGCCCCGCCTGTCAGAGGGTACCACCCCTTGGCCATGGTGACGGTCCAGGGCCAGGCCTGTGACCCAGGCCAGCCAATGAGCCTCAAGCTGGTTGATAAAGGGCTCACCCCTTTCAGCTGGGGGGGGGGGGTAAGCTGGTGGGCAGGCAGCCTGGAGCCACTGCGGCCTGCCTGCCCCGCCCTGGGGACGGCCTGCCCGGGAATGAAACAACACAGGAAAGCAGAGCCCAGAGAAATCAGGATCTGGCCATCTTGCTGGAGCCCCCGACTGGGAAGGTCCCAGGGCCAGCACACCAAAGGCAGGTCCACTCTCGCCCAGAGAGGGCAGGAGTCGCCAGGTGCACAGCTGGCTGGAGGCATCCAGGCCCCCAGGGTCGCCGGGCGCCCCGCCTGTTACCTGCTCCCACGCGCAGGCTGCCCTCCTCCGGGAGTCGAACACCAGCACGTAGCCCAGTGTCACCAGGCAGGCCCAGATGAGCAGCGCCGAGACCCTGAGCCACCGCCGGACAAGGCACTCGACGTACACCAGCACATAGAGGGCCACAAACACGGCAAGCGCCAAGAATGCTGTCCCCAGGACAGCCTGGTGTCCGGAGGGATCCTGGGTGGGGGGCAAACACATCGAAATGCCACGGCTGTCCCCAGAGGGGGCCACCTTCTCCAGAAAGCCTGCCCTGAGCAGTGTCACCTGTGGCTTCCTCCACGTGGGCGGTGTCTATGCTCCCTCTAAACACCAGGTTCCTCCGTGTTAGAATCCGGTGTGTAGACCACCAGACACCTTCAGACTCTGTGTGCTGTTGTCCCTGCTGGCCCCACGCACCCTTCACAGCCCAGCCCTGCGATGCTCTCACCCCCCACCCCTGCCCGGGCCCCAGGGCGCTCTGTGCATACTGCAGGGGACAGGCACAAGAGCACAGGGGCAAAGCTTAGACAGCCCCCTAGAGGAGAGGCCCCTGCTCCCGACTCAAAGAATGAACAGAGGCTTCTGAAGAAATGATGAGTAAAGGCGTCCCAGACAAGGGAAGAGGCAGGAGCAAAGGTCCAGAGGTGTGACACCGGGGGCTTGCAGGAAGGACAAGTCACAGCTGGGACAACACCTGGGGCCCCTAAGCTCCGTGAGCAGAGGCTGATCTGGGGGCTGCACACAGCAGGTACTCGATAACTATCTGCCGAATGCCGAAACAAATGTCCTGCAGTTTCTAGCCACAGAGACACAGGCAGCACTGACAGAGCACCTACTGGGTGCAGCCACTTCACACATCACCCTGTCAACACCCTGGAGCCTCCAATGTTTTCTTCTACAACTCTGCTGTCCCATACAGTAGCCACTAGCCACATGTGGCAATGCAAAATTAAATCTACATTAAAAATTCAGTTCCTCGGTCACACTCGCCACACTTCAGGTGCTCAGTCGCTGCACCCAGGTAGTGGTGTGGCCGGGCAAGGCCAACAGCAGAGATGACATTAGTGGTGTCTGCCTGGACAGCTGTGTTGAGAAGGATTCTGAGACACAGCCAGGCTCCGGGGGGAGGATGCTGGGATTGATTCGTGATGTCTGCCATGGTACCGGAAGTGGGAGCAGTGATAGATACACAAGCCACCCCTGACCTAGGGGATGTCCTAAGTCAGAATCGAAGTTCATTGTGGAGAAAAGTGAGAGTAATTTACTAGGTCAGTTTTTAATATCTAAGACCAACCTAGACTTCAAAATGAACTAAAAAGCCTGTCTTCCACCAGCCTAAATACCCTCCGTGGCACTTCACAGGTGCAGAAACTCGGGCTTAGAGAAGATCAGGACGTACCCAAGGGCTCGCAAGGACAAAGCGTCAGAGCCGAAATCTGCACCCCGAGAAGCCCCCACTCCCGCGGGCTGCCCTCACTCACCCCCTGGCTGAAGGCGATGACGATGAGGGCGATGCAGGTGGCAACGGCCACCAGCAGGAGTGTGAGCAGCAGCGGCCCGTGCTGGCTGGTGAGCCGGTACTTCTCGTAGAGCGCGTCCTGGTCCGAGCCCTCCTCGCCCTCGTTGAGGAAGTAGCGCCCCTTGGCCGGCATCCTCCTCCCTTGGCACCCCCGCCGGGCAGCCCACTCAGGAGACCCCTCAGCCTGGGGAGCATCTGTCTGACGACAGCCTCTCCGGCGGGCCTAGGCCTCTGGCCTCTCCGAGCCTGGCGGGCGGGTGTGGGGAGGGGCCCCTCAGCCTGCGGCTCTGCGGGCAATGCTGGGCCCGTACTGCTGCCGTCGCCAGGCCTTGCTCACCATGTCGCCGCCCACATCCTCCTTTGCATCCAGGCGGGGCTGACCAGACACGCGGCGTCCTCGGCTCTGCAGAGACACAAAGCAGACCCAGATTGGACCAGGGCAGGCCGAGTCAGGGGACGGCTGGCATCGGGGAGCAGGGCCAGGCCTCACAGCCCCTGGGGTCTGCTTCAATCAACCTGAACCTGAACCTAACTTTTAGGTGCCGTTTGAAGCTCTGCCCACCCCAAGGTCATAAAGCTGGACTCCTGTGTTTCCTGGAACTGCACCGTCCAATGCAGTAGCCACCAGCCATGTGGCTATTTAAAATTAAATTTGATTGAAATTAAATTAAAAACTCGGTCCCTCAGTCACACCAGTCACATTTCATGTGCTCAACAGCCACACGCAAGTAGTGGCTATTATACTGGGCAGCCCAGATAGAGGGCACTTCTATCATCCAGAAACTTCTACCTGACAGCACTGCTCTAGAAGTTTGACTGTTACACTGTCACGTATGTGTCTCTGATCCAACAATGAACTTTTGCGTATGGTGTGAGGCAGGGATCAAGGTTCATTTCTTTTTTCCAAGCGGATACTGAGTTATTCCAGCAGCGTTTAGTGAAGCCACTATCCCTTCCTCAAGCATTTCAGTGGCGCCACCTCCGTCATAAGTCAGGTGACTGTACACGCGGGGTCTGTCTGTAGGCTTTCTTCTGTTTCGATGGTCCTTGTGCAAAGACCACACTCACTCAATTCCCGGGGCTTTTAGAAAGTCCTGTGTCTCAGACCCACACACACTTCACCCAGAGCAACCCCCTGCATTCATGTTATGTTGAGCTTCCACATAAGACCGTGTTTTTTAAAAAGGGCCCACTGACAAGAATTTAAGAAGTTTGCAAGCCCTGCTTCACAGAAAAGGAACCTGAACCTCAGAGAGGGAACACAGAGGATCCTTTATGACAACGTTGGGAGCAGACCCCAAGCTTGTGATGCTCAGCCCAGATGGGCTCCCTCTTTCCCCAGCACCATTCATTCATTTGCTCGTTTTTTAATCACACCTCCTGTGTGCCAAGCTGCCTCTCTCCCCGGGGATCCCAGTCCCCAAAGAGAGAAGGTTACCAGAAAGTGTGCAACCCCTAGATGCAGTGATGGGGGCTGGGGAGCAGCTGCCATATTCCCAGCAGGAACCCTGTGCCAAGGGAGCAGCCCTGGACTGGGAGTGCAGGCCCCTGACGTCCTCCAAGCCTGCCTCGGGGACTGGAACCAGGACACAGGTAGGGAGGCTGGAAGACGGGAAGGCTCAGGGCAGAAGTGAAGAGCACAAATGGCTGCCAGCAGAAGCTGAGAAAGAAAGGCAGTCCGGAGGCCCCAAAGGCAGAAGAGTAGGGGACCCACAGTCCCTGAGTCTGAGGGAAGCCCCCCCGAGTGCCCACTGCTATCATACGCTGGGGCCACCGTGGATCCAGGAGCCACCTCTGGCACTACCTCCTCTGGGAGCTCCTGTGCTACAAACCCCAGGAACAAAACGGGAAAACGACATATTTGAGGGTGGAGACAGGGGCTGTCTGCCAGGGGTCCTGGCCCCCTCTGCTCCCTCCAGGCCCGGGCAGGTGTCCACGAGCCTCGGCACCTGTTTAACCCGGGCAACCCTGCGGGGGTTGGGCCCAGAGCTACCAAAGTGCCCGATGTGCTTAGACAAGCTGCAAATCTGATTCTACACGAAATACCCATTTGTAAATGTTGGCAACTAATTTAAAAAGTTTTGAGTGGTGCAGCCAACTAGTTTGCAATCTTTAAATCTAAACTAACCAGGCTTTAGTCCACAAGAGGCATTTTTTGAGTACTAGCCATATACACCCAGTCCCATGCTGTAGGGTTTGCATAACAAGATAAGGTTCCTGCCTTGAGAAGCCCCCAGTCCGGGGACCCCTAACACAGCTGTTTGCGGTCAGAACAGCAGCAACACTGTCACCCCAGGTGCCTGCACACACATACCCACTCTCACCTTCATAACCCACTAAGGCTAAGTTGTTACAGCCATTTTACAGATGTGGAACTGAGCCCAGAGAGGTAGAGGGGCTTGCCTAAGATCACACAGCTGGAGGTGGCTGGTAGAAGGGCTGGGATTCAAACACGGGCCTGCCAGCTCCCAACCCAGGGCTCCTTGGGCCCGCCTTGCCGTCTCGCTGAGCTGAGAGAGGCTCCCCCGCTCCTTCCAGCAGCGTACAGCTCCTGGAGACTGAACCAGCTGCCACACATACATGCAACACTGCCTGTCGCTCTGGCCTGGCGCCAAACCCTGGTGCCCCAGGACCACCAGGGCAAGAAACCCCAAACACCAAGGGGCCATGGCAACTCCCTGCTGCTGCTCCAGCCCCAGGCGAAGCCCCCAGACAGAGCTGTGAGCTGCCAGGACACACAGGCACGTGCACACACACCCCAGGCGCCGACCTGCCCTTCCAGGCGCACAAAGCTGGGCTGAGCCAGGCACGGAGAGACAGGCACCAGTGGAAAGGTTCCCCTGGGCCCGTGGGAACCCCGGCTTGGTAAATACGGCTCTCAGGGTCTAAATAGGCCACTTCCTGGGCAACGGCAGGCGGCAGAGGAGGCAGACAATGGACAGCACTGGGCCTGGGGACTCGGGCCATCCAGGGACCTCGTCCAGCTCCTGGCACAAGTAGGCAATGCAAAGCAGGGCTGGGAGGACAGACTGCATTTCTCTCTCCTGAGAGACCGCTGGGAACCCACCACCGGGCGTCTCCACAGGCCAGCTCCTCTCTAGGAGCCACCCCCCAAACCCAGACCCAGAGGACCCTCTGCCAGGGAAGGTTTCAGGGCCCTCTCTCCAGTCACCAGTTCTCCTGCCATCGCTGACTCGGCTGGAACGGGAGCGCCCCTCGGAGGCCCTGATGAAGGAAGTCCTTTGCCGTATTTCTAACAAACGACCCTGCAGCCTCAGCTTGCACACCTCGGTGACAGGGAGCTCATCACCTTTCAGAGCAGTCTTCTCCATCACTGGGCACACCTCCTGGCTGTAAGTTCTACCTTATGTCAAGCCAAGCCCTGCCTCCCTATCCCTGCCACACCCCCACTCCCACCCCTGGTCCTGTCTGAACTCCAAAGACACCAAAAGCAGAGATGCGCACTTGGGAGAGTCAAGGCCCCTTTACCTGGAGGGACTAGAGTCCCAGGGGCCCCTCCCTGTCATTCACATCTCACGATCACTCTGGTGGGGGAGCAGGCCCATTTGATAGAGGAAGGGGGCCCCCAAGGGTCCAGCTGGGGGAGGGTGTTTCCTGCTTCTGCGGGGCACTGTCCTCCCCCCTGCTCTCAGGCCCCTGGTTCAGGGGCCACGTGACCCAGGTCTAGCTAATCAGCACAGTCTCCCAAGCCCCAGTGACTGGTTTAACGATGAGCATGTGACCAAAATCATCTCTTCGGGACTTTTGCTGACTCATGGGAAAGAGGTGCTCTCTTTTGCTGGTGGCCTGGAGCTGCTGGCAGCCACCTGAGGCACCACGAGGAGACAGCCCACCTGAGAATGAAGTGAACACGGAGAACCAGAGAGAGACAGAGACCTGAAAATACCCCCTGGGCCCCTGGATCCAGCTCTGCCTAAAGCTCAAGCAACCTCCAGACATCTCAGTCGCACGGGTAATCAACGCCCCTTTCAGCCGAAAGCAGTCTGAGTTTCTATCACTTGCAACCAGAGTCCCAAAGTCCAAGTCAGGCCTCCTGCCCCCATTTGCTGTGTCCAGGAGGCCCTCGTGGCCGCTTGATGGGTCCACACTCAGGGGAGAGGGTTGCACTTAGCTTGGAGGTGAAAGTGGGCCCCTGCAGACACAACCAGTCCTGCCCAAGACTCCCTCTAGAAGGGGGCTGGGCCAGGGAGGGGGGAGCCCCCCATACCTCTGTCACCATGTCCCAGAGTCCACAGCCCAGGCCTAGCCAGGCTGCAGAGGACCTGGGGCAGCGGGGAAGCAGGAGGCCCAGGGCTGTAGGAGGCTGGGGTGGGGGGCTCCCCACATCCTCTCCAGAGGCTTCTGGAGACGCCCCCACTGCAGCAGGAATTAGGGAGCCCAGGGGCATACTTAGATTGAAATGGATACCAAGGGTATCGCCTCCTCCCCCAAGAGATGGGCTCTGCACCCCCTGCAGCCCCAGGGCCTGTGATAGAGCAGGGTGGACGAAACAAAATCTGTCAAGTGCTTACTGCATGCCCAGCGCTGTGGGCTCTTTAAATCCACACACCTGCCCTGCTGGTGAGTATGACTACTGCTTCCATTTTACAGATGTGGGAACTGAGGCACAGAGAGGTTCAGTCATTTGCCCGACGTCACACAGCAAGTAAAAGAGGGCTGGGATTTGAACACAAGCCCTCTGGGGTCCACCTCTGCTCCTGCCCATCACCCTCACAGTGCTGACATCCACAGAGCCCATAACATCTCAAAATGCCAACCCCTTCCTGCCCTCCCCCCTCAAGGCCCAGGACAGAGGGTGGGGGGCACAGTAGACCCCATCAAGCCACCTCCCTCGTCTTGCAAGGGCAGGGTCAGGGACCCCTCTCTCAAGCAGCAAGATCCAGGAGGATCTCTTCCTCCAGGAAGCCCCCTGAGCTACCCCACACACACACCCTCTTCTCCCTTCCCTGCAACTGAGGCAGGACTGTGGTCTCCTTGCCAAATACCTACTGGTGGAGTCCAGGTTCTCAACCAGAAGAGCCACTGGAAATCAGGGTCTGGAGCCTCAAATTATGACTGCAGGACCAGGCACTCGGGGGCTCAGGAATTCCTTCCTCAGAGGAACTGGCTGATCTGGCAGCACCCTCAGCCCTACCACACCCCTTGGGGAGTCCTAGACCACCCCCAGCTTTCACAGGCACAGATGCGGCACCACTTCCTCACTCAAGGGTGCTGGCAGGAACCCCAGCCCGGCTTCCTCTGGCCCAGCTCTGCAGGCCCCGGAGCTGCACAGGGCCTGGGGCCCTGGTGGCCTCAGAAAGGGGAAGTGGGGGCCCTGGGGCAAAGGGGGGGTGGGCAGGCCTGAGGAGAGGCCCCTCTCGGGCCGGTTCTTGCACCCAGCCACACCCAGGCAGCCACACTGCCGCAGCCGAGAACCCACAAGCACTGTTACCTCCTGGGCAAGTCCCGCAGCTCCCTTGTGGGGGATCAGAGCGGGTTCTTTGCTGGGCAGAAAGTCTCGCATTAACGTCCTCTCCCTCAGCAGCCCGGGGCTTCGTGAAGGAGTGCCAGCAGCTGCTTTGCCCAGCACAGGCCTGGCCCAAAGGGGCACCCAGGGAACCTTGCAGACTGAGGGATTCCGCTCTGGCGGGCATTCAAGCCCTCCCCTCCGCCAGCACCAGCCCCACAGCCACCACTCCATCCCCCAGGGCCCGCAGCCCTCGGGCCTCTGCTCACATGGGGCTGAGCTCCCTCCCCGCTCCCTTCTCTCCCCGTCCCAGACTCCTGTCAGTGTCCCAGCGCCTGCCTCATTACCCTGCTGTGCTGGGATCTGTGTCTGTGTCTGTGTCTGTGTCCTGCAGCCAGGCCCTGGAACGGCATGTGGAACGGAAGGATGGAAGGATGGATGGGTGGGTGGGTGGATTGATGGATGGATGGACGGATGGATGGACAGACAGATGCAGGGACAGGCAAACCAACCAGCTGCCCAACCAGATTTCCCAAACCACCAGAAAGGTGAGGAAGGCAAGCAAGATGGCCTTTAGGACAGAAGGTGATGAAAAGAGATGAGGAAAGGGTCCCCTCAGGAGAATGGACGCGCCTACCGCACCACACCTCCCCCAGGTTCACGTCCCAGCTCTGCTACGTGGCCGTGGGAGTGGCAGAGTCACCTCACACTCTGGGCCTCAGTTTCCTCATCAGTAAACTGGGGTGCTGACACCCACGTCGGGGGGAGAGTGAGGCACAGGTCATGATGGACAACAGGCCAAGTCTGCAGGGACACAACGGCCAAGGAGCCCAGAAAGGAGGAGGAAGGCCCAGTTCCCAGAGCTGAGGGGTCCAACTGGGAGAGACAGAAGCGCAAAGGACCCGCCAGGTCATCTCCCCACCTCCTGGGGACAGCCTGCAAAGCCACCAGGAAGGACAAAAGCCAAAGTCCCCCAGTGATGCAAGCCCCCAGCCAGCCGTGTCCCCCTACATGCTCCCCAAGAACCCCCAGGCTGACTCTGCCCCAGGGACCACAGGCTGCCAATCAGTCTCGGGGTCCAGAGACCTATGCTCCAGCCCCAGCTCCACCACCAACCTGCTCTGTGGCCCTGGGAAGTCCCTTGCCCGATCTGGGCCTCGGTTTCCCCTCTTGCAAAAGAGTGGTAATGTCCGACCTCTGAGGCCCAACTCCGGGCCGAGCTGGGAGTGGACGCCGAACCATAAAACGGAAAGGATGTGTACTGAAGAAGAGCTGAGGGGACAGCTGGTGGTGTCACCGGGCCCCAGAGGGCTCATCCTGGGGTGGGGTAGGGAGCTGCTCTCCGTACCTGAACCTCCCGTCCCCCTTCCTCGGGGCTAAGCGTCATCCTAGTCAGTCTCTCCTTTAACACGCAAACACCCTGTTCATCCCTCACCCCCAAGGCTCAGCCGCCCAGATGATAAATCCCACTTGCTATTTCCTGTAATGGCTAGTGATCGCCGGGGAAGAGTTCATCCATCATTCACTCATTCATTCATCTTGAGAGAGAGTCATCATTCATTCCTTCAACAGATGTACACCAGCACCTTCTGTGCGCCAGGCACCAGGCCGGGTGCCAAGAGGAAACTCTGCTCTGGGCACAGGCTCCCAGGAAGCAGAGACCTCCGTGGCCCCCTCCCCCAGGTGTCTGCAAGGGCTCTGCACACAGCAGGTGTTCAGGCCACAGTGCTAACTGACTAAGCAATCAACCAGGCTCCCCTCTGGAAAGAACAGCAGCGCCTTCCCCCACTCTTGCTGGAAATTCCACCATTAGTTACTCATTCCTTTAAACACTGTCCTCACGAGGCTCGCCCTTTAAAATGGAAACACCTTTCATGCCCACACTTAACACTTTTCTGATCCCGTTCCCCTTGATAAGGAAGAACAGAAAGGGGAAGCCTCGCTGGCCTTTGGGGACCTCACGTGGTGCTAGTTCTGCCCAGGATGGCAGGACAGTGGTTCACGCTGTGCCCGGGGCCCCACCCGGACAGTGGGCTCATGCAAAGAGGCACGACTGGGGTTGGCAGGTGGGAGAAGAGATCCATTTCACAAACCTGAGGACAGACATAGCTCAGAGTAACCATGTCCTGGAGGGGGCAAGAAGGATGAGTTCGAGTCTTAACTCTTGCAAGGCTAGTAGCCCGTGTAAAGAGGCAGCACAGACCAGAGGAGAGCGAGCAAACTGGATTCATAATTTATACCACGATGACTTCCAAAGAGAGCAGGAAACCATGCGAGAATTCTCATATAATGCTGTAGTTCATAAGTCCTTTCTAACCTGACACAAAACCTAAAATCCATAATGAAAAGACTGATAAATTCAATTACCTTAAAATTCTTTTTCCTATATACTAAAAACTATCAAAAAGCAAAATCAAAAGATGAGTGAGAGATTAGGGAAACATTTGCAACTCTTATCACAAGGAGCTAATCCCCCTTGTGTAATAACCCACAGAAAAATGGGAGATGAGGACGGACAGAAAGTTCACAGAAAGGCAATACAAATGGCTCTTAAACATTTGGAAAGAAGCTGACCTCACCCATAAAAAGAGAAATGCAAATTGCAACTACTATGGAAAACCATTTTTACCTCTCTGATTGGCCAAGACGAAAGCATGTCATAAATCTGTGTTGGCCAGGCTGGGGGAAACAGGCACTCCGCCCACTCCTGACAGGAGTGGGATTCAGCACAATCCCTGGGGAGAGCAATTCAGTCGGATCTAACAAGGTCACTAAGGTACACACACACCTTTTGACCTAGCAGATCTACTTCAAGTAATTTATCCTACAAATGCTTTCACATGTGTGAAATAACATATGTACAGGATCCTTCATTGCAGCATTACTTGTAAAAGTAAACAACCGAGAACAACGTGTCTATCACTCAGGAGCGGGTGAAATAAATGACAATACGTCCTTACAGTAGAATACTATACAGCTGTCAAAAAGGGTGTGGCAGCTTGAAATGTACTGTCACAGGGTATCCTGTGAAAAACCTCATAGTAACAGTAATGCCTGGAACAGATAATGACTGAACCAGGACACAGAAAAACCAAACTGTTGCTTTGACAGAGTGAATGAATCTTACTTCTCCTTATTTTCAGTTTCTATTTCCATTGTCATAATGTAGCTTGTGCAACTTTTTAAAAAGTTTTTAATAGAAAAAATAAGATCTACTGTACACATAGGCCCTATAGTTAAAATACTATATTGTATACTTAAAAATTTTTCTAAGAGGGTAGATTCTATGTGTTCTTATCACAAAAATAAGAATAATAAATAAACAGAGTAAGAGGAAAGTTTTGGAGGTGAGGGATAGGTTCATGGCATGTATTATGGTGGTGGGTCCACAGATGTATCCTTATCTCCAAACTTATCAAGTTGTATACACTAAATACGCACAGCTTTTTGTATGCCACTCATACCTCAGTAAAGTGGTTTTAAAAATAAATAAACTAAAAAAATAAAGACCCGAATGGAAAAACTCAAAGGGCAATATAAAGTGACTGATAAGTGAGGTGATACTATAAGTTTAACATATGAACATGGAAAGATATGTTCCTGGCATGTTTACTGGGGTGGGTATGTGTGTGTACGTATATCAGTACGTATGTGAATACACAAAAAATAAATAGAGCCGTAAAAAAGAAAAGAAGAAATGAAAAAACGAAACCAGGTCCCTCACATCTAAGTGCAGGACCTTGAGAAAGTTACTTACTCTCTGTGCCTCAGTTTCCTCATCTGTAAAAAGGGAGAACAACACTCTGACCACACAGGGCTTTGAGAGGACTCGACAGGTAACGGATGCAGAGTGCCGAGGCTGCACCTGGCACCAGGCGCCCAATTCAAGATGACAAGTGTGGGCCCGCCCGGTGGCGCAGCGGTTTAGTTCACGCTTGGCAGCCCGAGGTTCGCGAGTTCGGATCCCGAGCGCCCGCTGACGTCACTGCCTGTCAGCCATGCCGTGGCGGTGTCCCATATAAAGTGGAGGAAGATGGGCACAGATGTTAGCCCAGGGCCAGTCTTCCTCAGCAAAAAGGGGAAGATTGGCAACAGATGTTAGCTCAGGGCTGGTCTTCCCCACAAAAAAAAAAAAAAAAAGATGACAAGTGTATCCAGTTGGCAGAAAGGGCTGCAAGGTCCAGAAGGGAGTGGGCCCGGAACCCGCCCCTTCCCCTCCACCCCACTCTGTCATGAGCCCCAGCACTGGAGGGTCAAGGAACCCTGACCCCACACTGCCCTGGGAGTGGCCTGGCCTCTGGGGGTGGATAGAACAGTGGTCAGCAACTCCAGGCTGCTTTCTGGGGCCATGAGCAGCAACACAGGCTGACACCCCCAAGTGGGGCATAGTGGGCCTCGAGGGAGCGGCCATCCACTGGGGTGAGGGGGAGGTGGGGATGCTGGTCTGAGGTGGAGAGCGCTCCCAGGGGTATCCCAGGCAGCACTGGGTCCTCACCCAAGCCCCCCAGGCCTGCTGACAGGAGAGAAAACATAACACCCAGCCTTCAGGACATGCTCTGCAACCTCTGAGCCCAACTGGGGAGATAAAGAGGGTAGAGAACTAGCCAGGCTGGCGTCCCTGACCCGCAGCCTCTGGCCTCCCTCCTCTGAGAATGGCCACTGCAGCAAGCACCTGCTAGGAACGGGCTGGGCCAAGGCCCTCCCATCCCGACCCCCCCCAGGGAGAGGGTGGGGTTGCTCCCACTCCACTTCCAGCCAGAGGAACCCACTCTGGGATCCTAACCTACTTGTGCAAAGGCCCCTGGCTGGGAAGCAGTAAAGCTGGGATTCGAACCCAAACCTGCCCCACTCCATGACCCAGGCTCTTTCTTAACCCTGTATCTGCATTTCCTGGGGTGTGCTCTGCCCACAGCGGGGCTGTGAAAAGCTACACACACAGCCACACCCACCAACACCAGTTTCGGGTCACAGGCAGTGCAGGGCTCGCCCTCTCCTCTTCCTTTAAAGATTCCCTGAGCACACTAGCAGCTCAAAGGCTCTGAGAAGTCCTGCAGGAAAGAAACCTGCTGAATTAAACACAGCTAAACATTTCCCAGTCTTTTTGGGTCACGGGACTCTTTTTGCATTGAATCGCTAATGGACGGTATTTGGGAAATGCTGACTTTGGAGTCTCCAAGACTTAGCTTGGAGCTCCTCCCCAAAGCGGCTTCCCTGGGTAGTTGTGGCCCAGAGGGGCCACTACCCTCCCCTTTTCTGACAGCCCGGGGAGCTCCCTCAGCTGGGGCCCTACTCCCCCACCTCCACCTCACCCTGGCTTGGGCTGGATGGGCTCATAGAGGGGACCAGCCTGTGTACCTCTTGTGGGCCAGGGGACCAGCCTGAGCTTGACCTCCGGGGTGAGAGGGAAGGGAAGACTGGGGGAGAGGCCTCGACACCCCCCACCCCCAGCCCCTGCCCTCAGGCCGTTTGCAGTGGTAGCAATCTGCCCTGGGGAAGAGAAAGCGAGAAAGAGCTCTGAATACCAACCAGGAAGGGCCCCTCGTGCAGCACTTCCTGCCTCCCCTGTGCCACGCAGGGAGGCAGCCCGCCTCCAGGGGGACAGAGCCTTGGGCTGACTGTCAGGAGACCTGAGGTCCAGTCCAGCTCTGCTTCTCATGCTCTCTGGGCCCGATGCCTCCGGGGCCCCCAGGGCAGGAGAGGCCCCTTCCCACTCAGACTAGCAGAGAAGCCAGCCACACAGTGATCAGGGGAAAGGCACCCCCCAGAGCCCAGCGGGCCACCCGGGGGCGGGCCTCGTCCGGCCGTCCTGTCCCAGCCCCTGGGCCCCAGTGCGGCACCCGCAGTGCCCGCAGCCAGAGCGCCCAGCCGGAACCCGAGGCGCTGAACCCACGTCCCCAAGCTCCCCGCGAAGCCGTGGGGCACGGGCGGGCAGGGGCTGCCCAGCGCGGGCCAGCGGGCCCCTCACTACGCCCGGCTTCCGGAGCTGCACCCCACAGGGGCTCAGGGCGTCCCAGCCATCCTGCAGCCAAGCCCCCCACGCCAGGTCACTCGCTCCTCCCTCCCACGGACTCCTGCACAGGAAGTGACCGTAACTCAGTCACTACGGTCTCAGTCCACAGCAGCCCCATGCCCCCCAAACCGAAGCCTCCCCTTGGGACAGTCCACCAGGGTGCCCCGCACCTGTCCGGGACCCCAGGAACACCAAGCCCAGTCCTGCTCACCCTCTGGCCAAAAACCTCCTCCAGGCTTCCCTAGGCCTTCTTCGTGGCTGCATGATTTGACTTATTTCGGTTCCCCAAACAAGCCCCACCCTTTCGTCTCTAAGCTGGGGCAGCCTAAAGGCACTGCCTACCTCCCCACCCCCACACCCCCTCTGCCTGGCAAACCCCTGACCGCCCTTCAGAGCCAGGCTCAGCTGCCACCTCCTCCAGGAGGGCTGCCCGATCTCCTCCTCATCGGGACTCGGCGCCCGCCTCGGCTTCCCTGGAGCCTGCACTTCCCACTGCACCACAGGGCACCCGGCCTGCCGCTGCCTGGCTATGCGACACCTCCCCCAAGGCTGATGTCTGGCCACACACTGCCCAGCTTCCAGGACCCAGCACTGCCTGGCACATAAGGGACACTCAATCTGCAAACTCCATGGACTGGGTCAGCCCCTCCCAAACAGGCAGTCAGGGGCTGGGCCCCAGCCCCTAGTCCATCTGCACGAGCTCTGGCAGGTTACCTGCCTCTCAGGATCCGCTCCTCACTGAGCGATGGGGACGAGGACATCCCCTGCTCCCTGGCCTCTCCTGGCAGTGAAATGACCTCATGGCTACAGAAACGCCTTATAAATCCGGAAACTTCACACACGGACGGGGACCAAACTTGCTGTGTTTCTACCACAAGGAAACAGCCCCAGCCTGGGCCCCCGCCCCTCCATCCAACAAGTGCCCCCTGGGCTCCTGCCCACACCACGTACTGGGCGAGGTGCTGAGACCACAACAAGCAAGACGGACATGGGGTCCCTGCAGAGCTCACGTCGGGGGCGAGGAGAGACATGTCAGAAATGAGCTGCGTGAGGAAAAGAAATGCCAGGGTGGGCAGGGGTGCAGCCTCAGGCCGGGCAGTGAGGAAGGCAGGAAAGCCTAGTGGTTGAAGGTACAGGCTCTGAGACCAAACAGGTGTGAACCCCAGCTTCACATCAGAGGACCTGTGTGGCCTGAGGCACATTAATTAACCTCTCTGGGCCTCTGTTTCCTCACTCGAAGAATGAGCTGGTGATGGTATGTAATAGGCAGGGGCTTCACACAGAGGCTGGCACCCAGGGAGGGCCGTCACTGGGGGTCACCCCAGCTGGTTCCAAACAGGAAGATGGGTAGCCTGAGAAACTCTCACATCAACAGGCACTGGGGGGCACACTTCAAGTCCCAGGGGTCCCAGTCTGCCTTTCTGTTGGTCCCTGCAAGGCAGCTCTTCTCTTCCCTTGCTCCCTGGCCCAGAAAGCGGGGCATCAAGGGAGGCAGAAGTGCTGGCCCCGCCCCAGGCCCTGTCTGGAACTAAGGCACCCCCTCCCCAGGGAACCTGAGCAGTGGCTCCGGGGAGTCTGGCTGTTTCAGAAGAGGACGCTTCCCCATCAGCCGGGGTCCCCCATTAAAAGAGCACCTCCAGCCGACTTCAAAGGGCTCCTCCTCCCCCAGCCGGATGGAGCCCGCAGCAGACAGGTGTGGGAGGCCCGGAGCCCAGAGGGCAGAGCCTGGAGCTCCCTGGCCCACACAGGCAGGGAGATGCGCAGGAGGTGGATCTGGCCTGCCTATTGCAGGGATGGGGAGACAGAGGCCAGGAGGAGGGGACAACTGGCCCCAAATCCACACGGCCCCACTGAGTGAGGCGGGGGGCCCTTGGACCAGGAAGACTCGCACTGGCCCTGAGGCCGTGGAGCCCTCTAGGCCTCAGTCTCCCCACCCGTGCAGAGAGCGGCCGGCCCCGAGGTCCTGGGCCTCTCCCTGCTCAGTGACACCAGGAACCACGGGCCCAAGACTGAGCCACTTCCGAGGGGCAGGAAAGGCCCCCGACGGGGTGAGAAGGGCCTGGATCCTGGAAGACAAAGAGACCCCTATCAGGGTACTCTGGGTCCCCAGAGGCAGGTGGTGGCGTCACCTACTGCATGTACCCCCTGGGGACATCATGCTCCCCAAAAGCCAGGCCCGCCATGCTGCCACCCCCAAATGGGCATGAACTCCTCCCTGGGTCACCTCCAGCCGGGCCCAGGCAGAAGCGAGAGGAGGTGGGTCTTGGGGGCCGGGCACACGGCTGAGAAGTGGGGTACCCGCAACTAAGACCTCAAGTTGCTTCTTTTCCCTCAGGCACAGTTTCAGGGTAATTCCTCCCAGTGGTCAACAGGGTGGGGGGGACGGAGAGAGGAGGGCGTCCCCCAGCACCAGCACCAGGGAGGGGGGCTCAATGGGGAGCCAAGCCGGGCGGGGAGGCTGCTGAGTGGATGACTCAGGAGCAGACACCTGACCCCCTCTTCTCCTGAGCTCGAGGACCTCTGAAGGGGAGCCCTCACTGGGCGACACAAGCCAAGGCGGGGAATGAGGTGGGGAAGCGCTCGAGGCAGAGAGTCTGCATGGGGTAAGGGCAGGAGAGAGGCAGGCCAGTGACCACATCGGCAGGCTGGCCTAGAGTGCACGAGAGGCCACAGAGGTAGGACTGGAGAGGGAGGGTGGGCCAGGACCGGAGGGCCACAGAGCCAGGAAGAGGGTTCAAACATGACACCAGACAAGAGAAACTGAGGGACGTGTGTGTGAGAAGAACCCAGGAACCCCAGGGGCCTCTTCTCCAGGACCCAAGGTCAGCCACGCCACCCCATCCTGACAACAGGGGGGGCGCAGGTTTATCTCCCCAGCACAGCACTTGGTGGGTGCTCCAAAAATGCCTTGAAATAGACCTGCCAGAAATCAGCAGATAGTGGGAGAATGACCCCAAGTGTCCCAGGGGGGAAGAGTCACCCAAGAGGAGCTGAGCCCGCCACTAGCCCAAGGCTCACCACCCCACCCCCGCCCGACACTGTGTCCCCCCGGCAAAGGTTTCAGGTGGGGATGGGAGAACAGGGAATGAGGTGCTTCGGCCCAGCAGGTCTACACCCGGGATTGGGCAAGGCCCCAGCCATGACGTGGCCGGTTGTGAAATCCGTGGGCTGTGGCAGGTCGAGCCGGATGCTGAGGGCTGTTGGGTGGGCCCCCTGCCACCCTCCTTGGGACTGGGGGCGGGAGGAGCCCCGGGCAGGCTCTGCTGGGAGGGGTGGGAACAGAGCTGGAGGCTGGAGGGCCACTGGGCAGAGGAGGGCGCTGGCGGGATTCCACACACAGGCTGGAGGGCTCCAGCCACTGCCAGGGATCCTCTAGGCCCAAGCTTGCTGGCTCAGATGTCTGGGAAGCATTTTTCATGCATTTAACTCTCCCAGGAAACTACCTGCGCACTGCCGTGTTACAGATGAGGAAACTGAGGAATAGAGAGAGTGACTAGCCCAAGGGCTACGGGCTACCAGGGAGGCCCCAAGCCCGGCCCCGTCCATCCTCACCTCCCAGGTTCCCCCCACCCAGGGATGTCCACCCTCCCACTCAAGGCAGGAAGGGGCAGAGGAGAGCCCCAAAGACAACTACATGACAGCGATACTGACAAACACCGCCACTTGGGTAGCGTCTCCCCTGTGCTAGGAGCAGTAAGTGCCTCATTTAATCCTATAGTGTCCCCCTGTGTCCCCTCACTTAATCCTATAACTACCTGATACACTGGGTGCCATGAGCAACCCATTTTACAGATGCGAGAAACTGGCTTGATCCCTTACTCATCTCCTACACTGCTGGGCCACCACCAGAGCATCATCCGGCTCTGCCTGAAGGCAGGCGGCTGGACCCAATGACCTCCAGAAGACCCCTGCTTCTCTGGCTGGTGTTCAGATGTGGTGGCCTCATTCACTGAGCCAAAGTAACTCCCAGGTCTTGGCTACACAGGTCTTTTTAAACACCATCAGCACTTGCCTCCCATCCCTGAGACCCAACCCCACAAAAGGCTAGAATTGGCTGCCCCGATTCAGGCATCCAGTGTAACCCCCTCTGCCTGCTTCCTCAGAGGCCCCGGAACTTTCTGGGAGAGATAAATGTGTGAAAAATGCTTCCCAGCCAGGTTAAGCATTGGTCTCCACCTGGGCAATGGGAGATGGACAGCTGCCATTAGCGCAGTGTGAATATGCCTCAGATCCTCTTCCTCCAGGACAAGAGGAGGGAGGAGAGGGACAGCACCGAGGGACAGGCCACCAGCCACCTCCTGATGACCCCCAGTAATGGTGGGATGGCAAGACATGGAAAATCCAAAGGGCCGGATCATCCACCTCCCAGCTGAGGTAGGACTCGAGCACACGTCCAAGAACGCACGGCCCACCGGGGCGAGAGCCCAGACTCAGCCCCAGACACCCCGCAACGGGTACAGACACGGGGTCAGGCCAGGCCCGCTGGGGCTCCCTCAGAGGAACCTGATTTGTCACTCCACCACTGAGGGCCACCCCCCCAATCCCCCAAAGTCACCCAGAGCCCCTGTTCGGGTGACTTTGCCCCACCCAGCCTCTCCAAAGACAAGGCACAGTGTCCTGACCCCAACTCCAGACCTCAGTGTGGCAGCTCTCCAGGAGAGGTAGTGCATGCCAGTGGACGCCCCTGGGGACCGCTGTGTGACCCAAGACAAGACAGTGCCCCACTGGGCCTCTGTCTTCTCCTCTGTAAACTGGGGACAGATGACACCTACCACACAGGGCAGTAGGATAGGCAGCGAATGGGTTAAATCAGTAGTTACAAACTGTAAAGGGGGGTGCACATCCCCAAAGTGACATCAAGTTGGACCTTTGTCTCCTCTTGAAAAGCACCTTTGGCCTGTCTAGAGGCCCCACTCCTGCCCCATCCAGCCGCTCACCGCCCAGGCCCTTACTGCACCAACCCCCATTCCCGTAGGCCCCCCAGGAAGACCCCCTCTCCCCAGACCCACCCCCACCCCCAGCCCCAGCCCCTGGAAAACGGCCGCCAGTAACAGCCACTTTTTTTCAATAAAATACCACTGGAGACTCTTCCTCCACGCCCACACCTCAGCCCAGGAGCCGCAGGAAAAGCCAGAGACCCCAGGCCCAGCTGGAGGCGGGGAGACCGCCGCCTGGTCAGAAACGGAGGGCACCGAGAATACGCCTTCCCAGACTGTCACCTCCGCAGACGCCCGCGCTTCCTGCGGAGCCGCTCACTGACACTTCCTCCCAAACCTACTCGCTTTTCATTCCACCGTCTTCTTGAGCCTCGTCCGAGGCAAAACACACTCACACAGTCACAGACTCAAGGTCCTGTCCACAGATGTTTTTCTAACACGTTAAAATAAGTACCGAACAAATTTTAAACACGTTCACCCACACACAGGCTAAAACCATCTGAGGCCCAGTGGAGCAGGCCCCCGCTCTGAGAAACGCTGCTCGAGTCACCCCTCACATCGCCCACCTGCACGTCTGTGGCTGAGAGAGCAAGTGACAGCCCCCAGTCACACGGCCATTCCAGGCAGAGCCAGCCCGGATTCCAGCCGCCCGTGCAGGCCTTGGGGCCAGGGGCCCTGTCGCTCAGAGGCCCGGCCCTGCCCTCTGCTTTCCTCATCCCTCCTTCTCCCCTTCCCCAAGGGCTGGCCAGGGAGGGAGCCCCCAGTGTCAGCTGTCCCGAATTCCATGTGGTGACATGGAAAGAGGCCCCTGCTTCGCCCTGTGTCTGTGTACATGTGTTTGGATGAGTGCATAGAAAGATCCAGAAGGACCCACTCCTGATGCTCCACATCAGTCCCCGGGGCCTAGGATTGGGAGAGGTTGGAGGGAAAGGGAGACTATTCCACTTTCTTAAGGCATCTCTGTTTGCTGTCTCCTGGGCATGTATCACTTTCAGAGTTTGGTTTTGTTTGTCTGTTTATTTATTTATTTAGGTGAGGAAGACTAGCCCTGAGCTAACATCTGCTGCCAATCCTCCTCTTTTTGCTGAGGAAGACTGGCCCTGGGCTAACATCCGTGCCCATCTTCCTCCACTTTATATGTGGGATGCTGCCACAGCAGGACTGACAAGTGGTGCGTAGGTCCACGCCCGGGATCCGAACCTGCAAACCCCAGGCTGCCGAAGCGGGGGCCACTATGCCACCGGGCCGGCCCCTGTTTGTTTATTTTTTTAATCTAACCAAGTTCAACTGTCCTTCCCTTGCTAATTTTTACTTTCATTGAAAAAAGTAAAGTGTACTTATAAAATTACAACCTTGAAAAGAAATGTGGACGTCTGAGTCTGTGGTTCACAGAATTCTAGGTGGAACAAGCCAGATGAACACCATCACAGGAGTCGCAGCACCTCTTGTCAGGCTGGGAAACGCCGGTGACAAGTTGTCTCTGGTCCTTAGTCCAGGAGCTGCCCCACCCGGCTGTCTGCCCAGGAAGTTCCGAGAGCCTCCCCCACCTCCAGCCTAGACCGTCCATCCACTCCCAGGCCAGGCTGGCCTGGTGAGGGGTCTGCCCAGCGGTCCCCTCAGGCCCAGGCCCCAGGACAGAGGGTGCCACATCCCCACACCCTGCTTTACCTGGCTCTCCTCCAGGGCCCCTCGGCAGCCAGGACACGGTCTGAGCCGGCTTGGAGGCAGCCCGGCCCTCGCCTGCCCCTCCTCGGCCAGCGTCCAGGCTCACACACGTGAAGGCTCCTTCCACCAGCCACCTAATGAGAGTGACTCACATCTGGGACCCATAACTTCCTGCTCCGGCGGCAGCGGCGGCAGCAGAAAGGCCAACGCTGAACCCTCAGCTCGGCGCCACTCAGCGTGTGCAGGGGGCCCTCTCCCAGCCGCGGCAGAGCCCTCCAATGGAGTCGGGGAGCTGTCAGGCCAGGCTCCTGGCTCCAGTGACTTCACGGAAATTGGAAGCTTTAAACTGGGCCAATTTTCGAAAAGTAAAAATGAAACAAGCACCAAAAATCTCCATCAGATGCCCCGCACGACGGTTGGATGCAGGGAGTAAATGCATCCTTAATGAGCAACTAGAGGCGAGCACAGCCTGGCACGGAGCCTCATCCTGGCTCTGTCACACACACACCCAGGCCCCGAGCCTCAGTTTTCCCGCCCACATTGTGAGGCGGCCTGGTCCACCTCTGAGAGGGGAGGATCTCAGGTCAAAGGTCTCCGGTCTGTCCTGGTGCCTCTCCAGTTCACGGCCGCCCCACGCTGGGGCCAGGCCAGAGGGCAAGGCCCAGGCCCACACTTGGAGCCTCTGTTTCAAACAGCCCGAGCCCCCAGAGAGCCTCCGCAGCCCTGGGCCCCAGGAGGCCAGGAGTCAAACCCCAGCTCCCCTTCTGCTTTGCCAGGCCTCAGTTTCCCCACTGAGCTCCGGGGGTGCTCCGTGATGAGGCAGCAGACTAGGAGGGGCTGGAAAGCAGGGAATGGAAACCTCCCAAGACAGAGGGAAGACACCTCCTGGTCCTCAGGGAGCCCTTCTGAGCACGTGACATCGGGTCCCGGGATCATTTCCTATCTTTTATCCTGACAGTGAACCCTACTGTTTGGTAACAAAGATGGGGGACAAAGCCAGATGTTCCCGGCTGACACCCCTCCCCACCCCAGGCCTCCCTTCCAGCTACTCCCTCAGAGGAGGCAGTGGTCAGACTCTTCCCTGCTGACCTGCTGTACCCGCACCCCCACACTGACCGCGAAGTCCCAGCAGGCAGGGCCCGTGCACACAGGCTAATGCGCCCTGCGGTCAGCGTCCGGACACCTGCTGGCACACAGCCTCATGTAACGCCCCCTCAGCCCCATGAGGAGGGTCTTGCTATTACCTCCTTCTATAGAAGAGGGAACTGAGGCTCAGAAAGGCCACTCACTTGCCCAAGCACACACAGCTAAGACAAGGCAGAGCCAGGATTCAAGCTCAGGTCTGTCTGACTCTTCGATCCGTGCTCTCCACCACTCACGCCATGACCCTCCCAGGAGCAAGGAAGGGCTTCCCTGCGGACAGGCTGCTCCACGCCCCACTGTGCCCTCCTCGGCAGGGCGCCCTCCCCCGAGATCTCCAAGCCCTGGCACTCAGCGCTCCCAAACCTGCTGGACAAACTCCCCCAAAGGAGGGGCAGCCTCCGGCTTTCTCACCATCAGACAGGGAAGACTGGTTTCTGCTCGCTCAAGGGGCCAGGGCACACAGCACAGCCCTGGCCCTTTCCTGTCCCACTCAGAACAGCCAGCCTCCTTCCTGTGGGCAAGACCCCTCTCAGGGGCTCGCAAGACCCCTCTCAGGGGCTGGGGACATGGGCAAGCTCCGAGGTTAAGACACGCCCACCATGACATGGCACAGAGATCCGGAGAAGCATCCATGAAGGTGAGGCACACAGCCTGGAGCTCCGGGGAGAAAGACCTCACCCACTGGGGAATGTTCGGGGCGTCCCTGCAGGAGGGGCCCAACTTGAGGTGTCCCAGGCCGAGGAGAGGGCCCGGCCAATCCCTGACTGGCATCTGGGAGCCACAGGCCGCAGAGAATGGCAAAGCTGTGAAACAGTGGGCAAGAAGAAATAAAACTGCAGCAAAAACAAGGCGGACAGGGTTGTCAGTCAGCCAAGGGACAAATAACACCGGGTGCTGAGCAAACAGCTTGGCCCCGTTCGACAAACCCAGATGTCGAGCCCGCCCCCTCGGGAAGAAACCCTACAGCACCCCAGTGTGTTCCCAGCTGCAGGCAGGGAGGGGCACGGGCAGGGAAACGACCATCCGTGCCACAGTCACTGGCTCACCACCCCCCGGAGGAGCCCCGAGAGAAGTCTCACAATCAGGCTGGTGACTCCCCCACCCCGCCCCCCGGCCCAGTGGAGGAAGGGGCTTCGGAGCTCTGCAGTCAGAGCCCCCATCAAGAGACCTTGGCAGCTCAGGGAGCCCATCTGTAGTCAGGACAACATCACCCAACTCCCTGGGCGGCCGGGAGACTTAAGTGAGAAACGTGTGTAGGGCACAGAGGAAGGGCTCAGTTAGAGCTGGCAGGTGAGGGAGGCCAGGCGGAGGGTGCCCGCCCAGTGCCAGACCCCAGATCCTGGCTCTACCGCAGGCCTGCCCTGGCCAAAGACCTTCCACGGCTTCGCTGTGCCTCCTGAGTCAAGTCCTGGTCCTCCTCCTGCCCCGGACACCTGCTCCACTCATCTCTCCATCCTCATCTCCCTTGACCCCACTCCCCAGCTGCATCACTCTTTCACGTCTTGGCTCAGACCTTTCTGCCACCTGGAATGGTCATCCTGCCATGGCTACTCATCCTGCCAAAACAAGGACAAATGCCACCTCTTCCAGGAAGCCTTCCCCAATGCCCCCTTATCACCTCCTCTGGGCCACAGTGCCACAGGCCTGCCCACAGAGGATATACAGTGTTACCCTCCTTCCGCAGCATCCATTTCCACCCTGTAACAGCTCCCTGTTCCTGTGAGGAACTAGCCCTGCAGGAAGGGGCTGTGACCAGTGTCCACCGAGGACGGGCATGTGACTCAAAGTGGTCCAATGAGATCCAATTCTGAGAATTTTGCTGGAACTATGGGAGAAAAAGGTGCTCTCTCTCCACTAGGCTGGCAGGATGTAAGCTGGGAGCTGTGGGGGCCACCTTTGCCACTGTGGGCGTCAGTCTACAAGACGGCCTCTAAGGACCCCTGCCTCCTGGTGTTCACGCCCTTGTACCGTCCCCTCCCACGTTACCTGGGTGACCACCAAAATACTGCAGAAATCAGTGTATGACTTCTGAGGTCATGAAAGACATCAAGGCTTCCACCGTGCTCCCTCTTGGATCGCTCAGTCGCGGGAAGCCAGCTGCCACGCGGTGAGGTCCCTGTGGTGAGGAACTGGGGCCTCCTGCCCACAGCCAGCACCAGCCTGCCACCCATGGGCCTGAGTCACCTTGGAAGCGGATCCTTCAGCCCCACTCGAGACAGGACCGACTCACTGTCGCTGGGGCACCCCCGCCTGCTCTTCTCTTCCATCAGACCCACGCCTCCCCAGCACCAGACACTCCAGAGGCCCTCATGACATTTCTGACAAATGGATCTGCACCCGGATTCTCCCAATAAGAACACAGCAGAAACACAGAACCCACTCTGTGCAGCCAGCAGTGCTGAGTCCCCCTCGCGCTCACTCCACCTGAGAGGACACAGCAGGCTGGCTCAGGACCACTTCAGGTCTGCCGGCCCCTCATCCCGGCCCCCAGCTCTTCCATGCTGAGCCAGGAGGGCTGAAGTGAGAGAGACCCACAGAGGGAGCCTCACTAAGGCAGGCACAGCCTTGTGGTCACGTCATTCACCCCCCTCCCAGATGGATTTTTCACGCTGGGGGGGTTGCATTCCTAAGCATCGACTCACCTCCGGCCCCCCCTGCCTTCGTCTCTCCGGGCTGTGGCTCAGGGATGTGCTCAGATCCCATCCTTTCCCAGGCAGGGAACATATGGAGATGCCCCGGCTTACCCCTTCACTTAACAGGCAGGAAACTGGGTTTCCAGAGAAGGGGCTGACGGACGTCACGCAATGGGTTACAAGTGATAGGACAGAACTGGGGCCTTCTCACTCCTGATCGGTGCTGGTCCTAAGGGGTGAGTTGGGGTAAGCCTCAAAGCCACTCCAAATAAACACATGTGCCGAGTAAACAGCATCTTTGTATCACACTCAGTCCCCTTAGCCACTGCCCCTCCTGGGAGGAAAGTGAAATTGCTGCTGCCTGTCCCAGTTCCAACGCCAGAACGACCCCACATCGTGTTGCTGGCACAGCCTGCCGGAGGGCAGGGGTCTGGCTCCGCTGACCCCCACGGCCCCACCCTCTGCCAGGCCTGGGCGACAGGGCTTTGGAGAAGGAAAGGGGCAGCCAGGGTCACAGTGTGTTGAGTAACAGCAGAAAATCCTAAAAGAACAGATGTGAAAGCAACTGCCCTGCCAACCAAAAGTCCTTATTTCCTTTGAAAAACTTGGCAGCTGGGCCACGCCAGCAGCCGCCTGTCCTTCCCCAAACCCTGCCCCGTGTGAACTACTGAGGGGCAGGGAGGAAGCCCACACCCCTCGCCACAGACCCCGGGAAGGGGAGATGCCACAGCAAGAAAATCGCAGCCCGCGGAACTGCACGTGAAGTGCCATCTCTTTTTCACTTAACAATATCACAGATGTGGGTATAATTTTTTGCACGCAAGAAAATCTGGAAGAATATATTCCAAATCTTAGGAGTTATCACTAGGCGACAGAATTTAGCACAGTTTTAATTTCATATTTGTCTTCTTGTTTATGTCTCTTTTCCAATTTTCTCTAATGAGAATACACTACCCGCATAATTAACAGAGAGCAAGCAAAGCAACCACCACGAAGAAAAAGTAGCAATAAGGGAAAACAAAGGCCTGAGGCCAGGAAGTTCTCCACCCAGCGCCAAACTCAGCACCACTTGTAACCGGGTGAAAATGGAAGGTCTTTACGATCATTAAAAATACTATCAGCTTAAACCCATGGAACGCCAGTGGCTGCCAGCACTCCAAGAGATTCAACCAGGCAAGCCGAGCACCCAAGGAGGAGTTTGCAACCCCATCTCCAAAGCACTCTTGTGCGAAAAAAATCAAAACTGACTTAGATCAAGCCTCCAGATACAACTACCAACTTCTAGGAGGTTCGGGGGATAAGGAACGCGTCACGCGTTATAGGAGTTTTGACTATAGGAAAAGGGACCCAGCTTCCAAAAAACATGGGACCAGAGAGAGAATGAATGAACGTCAGTCCTACAGACAAAAGGAGTCGAGAAATACATCAAGTAATCTCACTGTGCAAACCTCACCTGGGTCCTGATTTTGAAAAACTACATATATGTATGTTGATGAAACAACTGGAAATCTGAACACTGGAAGGAAAGAGTTGTTAGCTGTGGCCGCGAAGGGGTGGGTGTGGGCTGGGAGAGGGTCATGCCATTCTGTCCTCCTCTGCGTTTGTTCCATTTTTCCATAATGAAATGTGGGCCCCTGGTCACTGTAAGAGCTCTGGCATCTGTCTCTTTCGAGGCTCATGGCAGTGAGGGGACTGTTTTAGTCCCTTCCTACAGACGAGGAATGCGTGGCCCTGAGAGGGAAGGCCACTCACCTGGGGTCTCAGGCCTAGTCACACAGAACCAGCCTCAACCCTGCTCCCAGCTAGAGTCCCATACCCCCCCAAACCCCGCAGGGCGCAATCCCACCTGAACACGGAGCGTGGAGCATCGATGGGCAGAGACGACCCCAGGCCCCTCGCAGGAAGCTCGGGAGGCAGCAGGGTTCCGGGCTCCAGTCGCCCACAGCATGGGGCAGAGGCCACCTCCTCCTCCGCCTAGGCCGCCGCCTCCCCCACAGGAGCTTAAGAGCTTCCAGTACCAGCCCGGACGGCGGCATCTTAACCCTCTCCTGGCACAGCCCTCTGGCGGGAGCCCCACCCCGTCTCATCCTCCGACCGCAGAGCAGTCTGCGGGAGCGGGAGCTCCGGGCGCCCGGGACCTCCACGCCCCAGACGCGGCCGACCGCAAACCCGCGTCCAGTCTGCGGGCGCCACACGGTGAGCAATGGGCCGTCTGCACCTCCCCCAGAGGGGGTCCCCAGTGTGCACCAGGACGCAGCTCCCGGCTCTAAGCGCAGCGCTCCAACTGCACCAACGCTGCCAACAACCCAATGTCCAGCAAGAGGGGACAGAGAAAACGGGCCAGGGCTGCTCGTGCGCACGTGCTGGGCACACCTGCTGTCTGAGAACCCAACAGCTCCAACACAAAGTCCGGGGGCAAGCTGCACGGACAGGACTTTCCTTAGACGACAACAGGGAAGGTGGTGATGCTCAATTTCTTTTTGTGATATGTGAAAAAAAAAGACAGTCCTCTGGAAGTCATTGGAACCCAATATGTTAATGGGTTACTTCAAGAGTACAGAATCTGGGTTTTCCCCCACCTTCCGGCTTATGTTTTCTGATTTTCCTATAATAAATGTGAATTATTTCTGTAATTAACACAAAATTAAAGCCATTTAAAAATAAGGGGGGCCGCCTGGTGGCGCAGCAGTTTAATTCGCGCTTAGCAGCCCGGGGTTCGCGGGTTCGGATCCCGGGTGCCCGCCGACGCACTGCTCGTCAGCCATGCCGTGGCGGCGTCCCATATAAAGTGGAGGAAGATGGGCACGGATGTTAGCCCAGCAAAAAGGGGAAGATTGGCAACAGATGTTAGCTCAGGGCTGGTCTTCCCCACACACACAAAAAAAAAAACATAAAAATAAGGGATGAGCTGCCTGTTCCTCCCCCCACCAAGGAATGTAGCTCAGAGCCCTGGCCCCGGACGCAGAGCTGGCTGGCTGTGGGACCCCTGAGGGTCTGAGGCCCTGAGCCTCAGTTTCCCCATCTGTCATACACCAGACTCACCAAGCGTAGCTGCTCCCGCCATCCTCACGGGGCCTGTCCCCTCCTCTGTGAGACGGGCACTGTACGGCTCCCCTACAACGCCGCTTGAACGCCTGCCCAGCCCTGCCCTCCCCCACCCGTGGACAGGCACGTCCGCTTCCGGCCTTCGCTCACTCCTTCGCCGCTTGGGCACCTACTGACCCTGCACCAGGCTGGTGGGGAACGAGGGGCATCTCATTTCACCCACCGCCCTGCTCCAGGCCGACTCGCCAGTCCCTCAACCCCTCCGACCACCCTCCAGGAAGGCGCTGTGTCCCCATTTGACAGAGAAAGAACCAGAGGCTGAGAGAGGAGAAAGGATCGCCCACCTACATACTTCAAAACAAGAGAAAGACTGCAGCCTGGGGACCCCTCCGTGAGTGCCTCCCACACTCTCCTCCCGGGGGGTCAGCCAACCCTCCGGCACCCCTTCTGAAGAGCCAGATGCACAGCTTAGAGCTGCAGGTGGGAATGGGGGGGGACTGGGAATACGGCAGGACATGGCAGCCTGGAGCCACGAAGCTCCAGGTTCCTCTGCCTCCTTCCCTGCCGCCCCCATCCACACACACACACACACACACACACACACACACAAAGTAGGTGCTCAAGTACAGGCTGAGTGAAGGAGGTGCAATGCAGCATCCTCTGGAGGGAGGAGCGGGGGTGGGGGAGGGACCAAAGGGGCATCAGGTGGGGTGGGGGGAAGGACCCAAGCATTGGGGTCTGGCACCCTGGGATCAGGTGTAGCACGGCACTTCCCCAGGACAGCAAACTCAGAACCCCCAGAGGCCAGATGGGACAACTGGCCGGCCAGGTGGGGAGTGGGGCAAACTGGAGGCCCAAGCCCCATGTAAAGAGGAGCTGCCACTGAGCTTCAGCCAGCAGCTGCCTGGCAAGAATGTGGCCAGTGCTGTAAGCCTCTGAGTCAGCAAAGGAAACTATAAGTCTGGGTTTTTCTGTGAAACCTCATGGTTTTCAGATGTTGGCAATTAATCCAAAATAAATTTTAAGTACTTCTCCTATCAGTGCTCTGGACTCACTGCTGTGTAGCCCTGAGCAAACCAGTTAACCTCTCTGGGCTTCAACTGTGTCATCTGTAAAGTAGAAAAATAACACAGGTTTTTGTGACAATGAGATAAGACACACTTTGCCCATACTCATGATAACACAAAGCAACATAACAATAACAGCTGGTGTTCACTGAGCGCCACGCACTGTTCTAAGGAACATGAATTAATGTCATTTCACTCATACCAACAGATAGGCTTTTTTTGTGAACTTCGTATTTTGAAAGAACTTCAAACTTTCAGAAAAGCTACAGAGAAGTACAAAGAACTCTCCTATATTTTTTATCCAGATTTGCCTATTTGTACCATTCTGTCTCTCTTTATTATCTGTCTATGTATCTGTTTCTCTTTGAGAGTGGATTGCTCATACTGTGTCCTTCTACCCCAAATATTTCAGTGTATATTTCCTCAGAACAAGGGCCATATAAAGAGTTATCAGGTCATTCCATCTTGATACAGTACTTTAATCTACAGTCCATATCCAGTGTCATCAAGTGTCCCAATAACGTCCTTTCTACAAGTTTTATCAGCCTAGGTTCACATACTGCATTTGGTTGTCAAATCTCTTTGGTCTCCTTTAATCTGGAACCGTTCCTTGGCCTTTGAGATAAGTATTCTCATTGTCTCCATTTTATAGATGAGTAACTGAAGCTCAGAGAGGTTGAAGCACCAGCCCAAAGTCACACAGCTAGGAGATGTTGAGCTGGGATCAAGCCCAGGGGGTTCCCTCTAGACCCTGTGTTCTTGTCCTCCAGGCATAAGAGTTTGCAAATAATAGCCTTTGTTGTTGGTAACTGAAAACAGCTCCTGCTGCAAACAGCTGGACGGCTGCTCCAGCCGCCTCACACAGCAGGTGGTCATTAACTGGAGGAGTGGCCTCGTGCGGACACACTGGCTGGGTTGGGCCTTCTGCCACCAGCTCCCCACACCTGGCCCTGGCCCTGGCCCAATGCCTGCCCCCTCCATACAAGCTGGGGGCAGCAAGGGCAGTGAAGAGCTACCGGGGACCACAGCTCCTGCTTTCTTTTCCCTCTTAAGGTGACCGTCCAGGCTCAAACACCCATGTCCCAAAAGCAGAGGAAGGCAAATGCACCAGAGACAGAGCCTGATGTCGGAAGGGCCCCCAGGCCGTGTCCCTGACCCACAGACCACTGAGGTCAGCTGTCCAAGAGGGGGCTGAGCACTTTCTGAGACACACGACGGGGTTGCAGCGGAGGGAAGGGTTCCCGGGAAGGAACAGCAAGGGCTGGGAGGCGGGCATGGAGCTCCCACAGCCGGGAGCAGAAAGGACTCGGGACTCCAGGGGGTCACTTCACCTGCAGCGTGTGCACAGGAGGAGGAGCCTGTGGGCTGACCCCACGCACTCAGCTTCCTCAGTGAGAACCAGTCTCCTCTGGGGGCCCGGAGACTTACTGCCACTTCCAACCCAGGCCAGGCAGCACTCTCCTCGGTTCCCAAACAGGGGTAGCTCAGGGCCTAGAGGGTGCTGCCAACCTTGACGCCATGCCCCCTGGCCTGGTGTCCCTCCCAAGAGGGGCCACCATCACCCCTGGCTCCTGTCTACCTTCTGGCCAGCCCCCATCAGATGGCTCTCCAATGGCTGGTCACGAGCCACAGACACCAGCAGCTGCGCAGTGGGACAGTGACACTGCCAACAGGCAGCTCTGCAACAGACCAGTTAGGACGTCGTCTTCTGCCTGAGTTCTAGGCCATTCCATTAGGTTTTGAGGCTAATTTGTGCTGAAATATCTCAAAATCCCAGGGCCTTCCCATTGCACACCCTGTTAAATTCGGAAGCTTACATCAGCCTCCAGACCTCACCTACAAACCCAATTCCAAGTTTTAGAAGTAGCAGAACTATTCTTGAAACTTCCAGAACAAAAAAGGAATACAGTTTTGCTTTTCTTCCTCATCGTGGACAATTTTGAAAACACAGAACGCATGAATAAATAAGAAAATTATCTATCAACAAACTTTCCACAGACAGTCCAATGAAGACCCCTCCCCATCCGTCCTCCTCTCTTGCCCAATGTACAGACTGGCCTGCCTGCTGTGTGAGCCTCTCCCTACAGAAGCATTCAGGGTCAAGGTACAACTACTCTGTCTCCCCTGTTGGCCAGTGAGCTTATGAGGGCAGGGACCACACCTAGCCTGTCCCTCTGCCTCTTGCCCAGGCACAGACAGGCCACTCGAGGCTCCCTTGCTGGAGTCAGCCATGGAGTCACATGAGCTACCACCCCCCCCATCAGCAGTCCCTTTGTGTCAGCTACAGAGGAAGGGGATCCAAGAGGTGGGGGTTCAGCAGCAAAGCCCCAGGGTGTCCCCAGGCATGGGGTAGGAAGAGGAGGAAGAGAGAGGTGGGCAGCTGGGTGTGCAGGCAATGTGTTTGTCCTTGGGAGGAGGGGCATTTAATGGGCCCACGTGAGATTCTGCCTGCTGGGGTGGGGGCTCAGGCTCCCCAGTGCAGACTCAGACTCCACCAGAACCATGCCAGAGCAGGGCAGGAAGACCAGGCCCAGGCCCTAGTCCCAGCTCCAGGCCTAACTTGCTATAAGGCCTCTGATGACCTCAGCTTTCCCACCTGTAAACGGGGCTGCTCATTCTGGCCCTGCCCAACTCACCGGATCAAACTACACAAAGGACAGGCCAAGGCTTTGTAAGCCATCTGGTCTCATAAGTTGGGGGACTCCCTGGGAGGGCCCATCAGGCCCCACCGCTGCCTGCCCTCCTCCATAAAGGGCCAAGAGCACCCACTCCTGACAGCCCCAGGGCATCAAGGGCCTGTTCGGCTGGTGAGGGAAGAGGACTCAGCGTCTGACGATCCCAAACATTCAGCGCGGGGGAACCCAGCTCGCCACACATGAGGCTGCCCACGTCTGCTCCCCAGACCAGCTGGCCCTCCTGTGGGGCCACTTCACGACGCCCGGGGTCTGCCCCCCAGCCCCGGGGCCACAGTGGACAAGCTCCCCTCTCTTCTGAGGGCACCTGCCCACATGTGAAAGCAGCGACTGAAGGCCAGAGCTCCCTCAGCTCAGAGCCCAAAGCCCCTGCCTGCCAAGTCCTCAGCCTCAGGCCCCGAGACCACTCCAGTCCTGCTAGTCATTCATTCATTCATTCATTCATTCATTCATACTTCTGTTGAGCATCATCCTGGACCAGGTCTGAGGGGGCTTCAGCAAGTGATGAGGGCCCCAAACCTAAGACTAGCCCAGATCTGGCCATGCCAGGCACAGCCCAACCACACAGGGCACCTGCGGTCCTTATCTTAAAGGCTCTACTTCTAGTAATGGGTCCCAATTCTCATTTCCAGTGTTAGCTCTGGGACTCAGAAAGAACATGAGTTCTTGGCCTTTGAGGGAGGAGAGCCAAGGTATAAAGCAGGAGAGAGAACACCTCCAAGCCGCACAGACAGGCTCCAGCACCCCCACCCCAGTCAGGGTCAGGCACCACGTCTGCCCACCTCCTTCATGTGAAAGGTTAGGTCTCAGGTTTCCCCCACTGGGGTCCGAGTCGGGGGCAATGCCTTGCTCCCACTCTTGTCCACACCCCCCCCCCCATACACACACCCTTTAAACTGGTGAGGGGTCCTGCTCACTGTCGACTCCTGTTGGATTGGTCCCAACCCCAACCCCTAGTCTTGCCCTCACTGAGCCTCCTCCCTTTGAGCCGTTTTTGCTTTTAACAGACTATACTGACCCCCCCCCCGGGGGGCCCTGCCTTGTCCAAGTCTGGGAAACCTGAGAAACCAGCCCCTCTGCCATCATAAGCCAACGGGCTTCCCAACAGTGGTCGGAGGGTGAGGGGCCCGGGCGGGGCGGGGGGGCACAGAGCCGTGTCCCTCCGTCAGATCCCAGTCCTGCCATGGGCGGAGGGTGGGCCCGGCTGCGGCGGGCACGGTCTGGGGCGTCTCCCGGCGGGGGGACAGCGGCCGCGGGAGGGGGACCCACCCCGAAGCCGGGCCGGGAGCAGGCGCCAGAGCGCACGGGGCCGCCTCCACCCCGGGCCGGGCCCGGCTGCCCCTCCGCCCCTCCGCCCGGGCGGGCAGCCAGGCGCCCCCGCAGGCCGCACGGCGCGGGGTCCGCGGCGCACCCCGCCCCCGCCCGCCCGGCCCGCGCTCACCTGCCGCCGCCGGCTGGCCGCGCCGGATCCCGCTCTGCGCGCGGGGGAGGCGGAGCGGCCGCAGGCGCCCCCAGCTGGCCGCCCGGCCCCGCCCTGCTCGGCCCCCGCAGAAGCGTCGAGAACGCACGGACGCGGGTGTGGACCGCGGCGAGGCGCCCGCGCGACGGGGCACGAAATAAAACCTCTTCAAGAAAAAGTTCCTTCTCCAAGTCGTCCACGTGTTTGGACGCGCCAGGTGCTGTCCCGCCTCCAGAGGGAAACACTTTCTAGCAAACTTGCAGCTGGCCCTACTCCAGATCCCCTCCCCCCAGTAACGCCCCGGTTTCCAGAAGGATCCATAGACTTCAGGCGAAATGAGAGAAGCTTAGGTCGAAACCTTCTGTCTCACTCAGGCCTTAAACCCCCAGGGGCTCCCGATGTGGCAGCCGCCCCCAGCACCCGTGTGAGGCGGGCTTCTGTGGACCCGTCTTCGCCGGCACCTGGAAGACAAAGCCCGCCTGCGAAGGAGGTATTCTCAGAAGGCGGGTGCGGTAACCTGGTCGTGACCCCCCGCATGACTGCCTGCAACCCCGGGTGGGGCCCTGAGCGGGCAACAAAAGAGCCTGTCCCGTTTCCGAGGCCCCTGGGCTGGATGAGCAAGAAAGCACTCCTCTGAGTCACCCTGAGAGGGACAGAGGAAACTGACCGAAGGGGTAATCAAGACCAGGACAGCTTTGAACTCAAAGAACGTCACAAGTCGCTCCCTTCCCACTTGCCCAAAGCGCCCTTATGCCATTCGTGGAATCCAGCCTTCCCACTTTGCAGGGAGTGGTCACATGGGCAGCTGTTAAGCCCATTTCTCAGGTGCAACCTTGGTGGCCCTACCCAGAGCGCCAAAGAAAAGACTCTTGGGTATCTGCAGTTTAACAAGTGCCCAGGTGACCCTGTGACAAGCAGGTTGGAGAAACTCTGGTCTACTTGGAACCCTATGGTGGAATCCTGGAGCCGGGTACCACAGCTTACCCTAGAGGTAAGAGACCCTGGTGTGTCATGGTCTTGACGACACAGTGGGCCTGGAACCTTGCCCAGAGGCCACCCACTTTGTAACGATGCCGAGGAATCAAATGGGGGAATGCTGGAAGGTGAAAGTCTGATTTCCAGTCCAGATGGCAGGAAGGAAAGTCCCAGCTGAGACTTGTGTCTGCAGCAAGCCCTCCCTGATTCCGAGACTGGCTCCCACAGCCGGGTGTCCGGATGGTGGCACTTGGCCCTCCGGGCTGGAGCTGCGCCACCACCCTGGTGAGGTCACTGCTGCATCCTGAGGGCTCACCAGGGAAGATCTGAGTCGCCAGGACCTCCTCCCGCAGGAAATGGAAATCGCCCAGGGGACAAGAGGGTGAGCACACCTCATCTGCATCCGACACGCATCTGAACGTGCCCCGCTTGCTCCCTGCAGCCCCACCCCTGCAACAGAACCCAGGAAGAGAGGGAACCCAGCTGTTGGCCCCGAGGCCTCAAGAACAGTGTGCGCCTTGGCCCAGGGGAGGTGTGTCCTGCGGCCAGGGTGGACAGAGTGAAGTGGAGTCCTGGGCAGGAGTGGCCCTGCTGGGGCTTGTGTTCAACTCTCCCTTCTGGCCTCTTCAGAGCAGTAGGAGCCCTCAGCCCTTTGCGGTGCGTGGGGGGTGCTATGACTTCCCACCTTGTCATGTGTGTGTCATCTTTACACAAACCCATGACCAACTCTCCTGACAGCAGATCGGAAAAAAGGGCTGGAGAAAGTGAGTTAAACGCAGTCCCCAAGGCAGCCCCACCATCTGTGCTGCGGCCGTCTCAGCAGCAATCGCCTTGTCGCGTGCTGGGTCCTCGGTACTGAGTCTCAAACTGTAGCCAACATCGGAACTGCCCAGAGGCCTAGTGCAAACACTGCGGGCCCCACTCTTGAGTTTCTGATTCGGCAGGTCTGGCGTGGCTACCAAGAACCACAGCTTCGACCTAGCTCCCAGGTGAGGCCAATGCTGCTGGTCTTCAGGCCGGCCAGCCGGGGAGCGAGGCTCTAAGGCAGCGGTTTCCAAATATGGTTGGAGTCCCACTCCCAGAGTCTGGTCCTGGGGAGGGGTCTGTGAATACGCATTATTTAAAAAAAAAACCCAGGCAAGGTTAGTTAGTGACAAGGATGGCACCTCAAATCAGAAAGAAAAGGAATGGCTTCTTCAATACATAGTGTTGGGTGAATTGGCAACCATTTGAGGAAAACCTATTAGATACCACCTCACACCATCCTAAAACAACAACAATCAACCAATAGATTAAAGAGCTTTGTGTCTGAAAACAAAACTTGGGAAATATTTTAGTAATTTTGGAGTGGAGAAGTCTGCATAGGAAATCGAATCCACACTGAAAAGCTGAATCTCTACCCAGGTCAGGGGTTTCCACATGTCCACAGCTAGAGTGTTTGTGATTTTAATTATCCACTGTGTTGAAAAACTCCAGAGCACGTTTGCCTCATGAACTGCCCCAGGGGCAGTGTCCACCATGGGAGGGCCAGTGCTCACACTAGAGGACCATCAGCGTTTGTTGCCTGGGTGAATTTCTGTGGTAGACAATGGGTCAGGGGCCTTGTTTCACTTGTGCAGGGAGAAGAGATTCAAAAACCTAAAATGAATCACTACAACAGAAGCTACGATTCTCTTATTTCAGCAAACTTAAGCCTTCTCTGTAGCAGGCAACGGGAACTACAGCCGAACAGGACGGCTCGCAAGTCCCCCGAGGTTGGTGCCTGTCATTTCAGTCTTGGCACGTCTTCATGCATCTCTACGTGGAGCAGCGTCAGCCTTCCCGGGCAGGTGGTCCTTGTTGCTTACCCCGGAGGAGGAAGGAGCGTCCCTCTTTCCTTCACTGCCTCCAGTGCTGCTCGCCATGGACAGGCGCCCCATGAGTACCTGCAGATAGGTTGTGCCGCTAACGATTCTTAATTAGAAAGGAGATGTGCACTTCACGGGAGAAAAGGAAGCAACCCAAACGGACGAAGAATTGGAAATTGATCCTCTCCTTCATGCTGCTTCCCCAGGTAACCGATTCTCAAGGCTCGGGATATCCTCTTTCTATACCCTTCTCCCTGGCAATCCAATTTTACATTAGAAAACTGGCCTGATCAAATCATTATGCTGTCTTCCTTATACTTAAAGAGTGCTGTGACAATTATTTCTCAGTAAAACTGGAAAAAAAACCAACCTGGCCAGAAAAAGATGGTGAATTGAACCCATCATCTACTCTTGCTGCCTCCTTAAACCCACCAAAACGGCAATAAAAAGATTTTTTTTTTTTTGCTGGGAAGGATTTGCCCTGAGCTAACATCTGTTGCCAACCTTTCTCTCTCTTTTTTTTTTCTTTCTCCCCAAAGCTCTGGTGCGTGGTTGCACATCCCTAGTTGCAAGTCCTTCTGTTTCTTCTACGTGAGCTGCCCCCACAGCATGGCAACAGACAGACCGGTGGTGTGGTTCCACAACCAGGAAGTGGACCCAGGCCACTGAAGTGGAGTGCAAGGAACTTTAATAACCATTAGGCCGTCAGGGCTGGCTCAAAGGATTTTTTTTTAAGGCCTGTAAGAATGGAGAAAATGAGAGAGGAAGAAACAGCAATGATCATGGACGGTGGAAACAGGTGGATCAGTGGTACCAACGCGGCAGACACAAGAAACTGAATCCAGAACTAGCAGTTGGGACAACTAAGACTCAATCCCAGTGACACCGGGTCAGCTCCAAAGACAGAGAGTGAAGCGCCAGGGATCTCAGGAAGCAGGGCAGAGCGGAAAGGGAGAGGGTAGGTTGACAATCTAAGCAGCAGTTGAGAGAGCCAGTCTCCCCCACCCTGACCACCACCACCCTGCTGAGTCACCACTCCACCCCACCCAGCACAACCTGCAGGGGTTTTCTCTGGAAAAACTGAAATAGAGAGAGAGTCTCTGGATTGGGGCACACCAAGGTCAGCTGCGGGAAAAGAGAGGAATTTAAAAGGCAAATTATAGGGAAGCTGAGACATGCCCCCACTCCCTGCATACCGGCCCTCTGCTCCACTCAGCTCCCAGGATGTTGGCAGGCAGGTCCTTATTCGCCGGGGAACCCCACGAGCGCGGTCCTGAAGATCCTGTCCTCACCACTGTCAAGCCTGGTCACCCTGAGGGGAGCACACACTGTACCCGCCACACTGAGTCACCGCACCCCCAGAGCTGGTTAGCCCCCATTCTTACACGTGTGCAGGCGACCAGAAAACCACAGGAGTCTGAGGAAAGCCTCTGACCCCAAAGAGAGAGCCCAAGACGACAAAACAAGAAAAAGCTCAGAGACTGCAGGCAGACGAAAGCTTAACTATGTCATTAACGTCTTCAGAGATTCAAAACAATATATTGTAACCGTGAAACCCAGTAGGATACTATTTTTCAACAAGTAACATATGAGGACAAAAAAAGAACTCAGAAATGAAAAACCAACAGAGGGACTGGAAGATGAAGTTGAATAAAAAGTCAGAAATGGGAAATAGGGAAGAAGAGGTAAGAAAACTAGAGGATCAGTCCAGGAGACCCAACATCTGAGTAACTGTGGAGTTCTTGAGAAAATGGAGGGAGGAAACTAAGTAAGAATTCAGGAGGACTTCCAGGACTAAAGCGCCTGCGGAGCCAGATGGACAGGGTCCACGCCATCAAGTGCCCAGGACGAGAGACGAAAACAGAGCCGCCTCATTTCCGTAATAGTGGAATTTCCAAACGTTGGGAACTAAAGAGAAGATCCTAAAAGTTCCAAGAGAAAAAAAAAGGTTACAACTAGATTTTTCTCACAACAACACTGGGAGTGATGAAGCAATGCTTTCAAATTCTGAAGGAAAATGTTTTCCAACCCGGAATTCTGTATTCAGACAAACTATCAAATGAGCAGAAATGAAGACGTTTCCAGATGCTGATTGCCTGGGCAGACTTTCCCAGGAAGCCAGTGGGGAATGTGCACTAGGAAAGGAGAGAGTTTGTGGAAGAGGGGAACGTGGGAGGAGGGAGGAGGATTTCCAGAGTGGAGAGACCAGGATGACCTGTGTGCACGGAGAAGATGAGAGGAGAAAGACACCTGAGCGTTTGGTGAAGCTTAGAAAATCGGCAGAGTTTAGGGTGAATTAGTGTAGTACATGGAAAACTAAAACAAAACTCTAGCAAAAACAAACAAACTTGCCTAGAAAAAGAAAAGGAATCATTTTGTTATACAGCTCGATTGATAAGAACAGCATCTACACAGTCACGGTAGTGTAAACACTGGATAGTGTGCTAAACACAACTCAGTCCAACGCTATTGGGCGGCGGGGGCTCAGGCGTTCAGGGGTGGTGGGAAGTTGACACGTCATTTCAAGAACTAAAAATCAAGAGGCTGCAGTAGAGAGATTATTTGGAGACACGGCGATAAACACTCCACCCCTGCAAAACCACCGAAAGTTGGAAGGGCTGCCTCGGGAAAGGGAGAAGGCAGAGGGAGGGCACGGGAGACAAGCTATTAGAACTACCTGGGCATGAACTAGGGCAAAGCCGCTGCTCTGCCCAATCCCCTGCTTTCCACTTGCCTGGCAGGGCCCAGCCCAACTCCCCGGCGACCCTCCAGCCTGTCCCTCGTGCCCAGCCTGGCCTCCCTGCACACCTCTCCCCACAGGCCGTTGTGTCACCCTGCCCCTTACCTTCAGGCTTCCCGTGGAGATGTCTCCCCTACCTGTGTGAAAGCACCACTGTCTTGAATTGAATTTTAAAAACAAAGATGCTCGATGTAATCCACCGTCTAACTAGTCTGAGTGCTGGTGCAAAGCCACACTCCTGAAGATACCTGCTGAGTGACTTAAGGACAAAAATGGTCTGCAACCCAAATTGAGCTCTTTTGAAAACTGATACACAATTTAACTAGGCCACTTGATACTTTGAGCAACCCTCTCCTTTCATTTTAATGTTGGCGTTAAACATTGACATTTCTATCTCTAATGGGTTTCTCTTCAACAACATTTTAATCTCGTTTTCAAATAGGAGTTAGTTACTTGCTTTAGAAACACATGCCCATATATACAAATTTATGCTATTTCCCCAATGGATTATTTCACAGATTAGTTTGTTTGGGTTTTTAAATGGTTTTTGTAGACAAGCAAGTATAAAAGCATTTTACTCAGAAGGTGAAAAATGGTCCCAATTTAAAAGTCAAAGTTGTTGCGTTCCTAAGCTAACCTGGTAAATATAGAAGTCTCCTAACAGACTTGACTGAACACTAATGAATGGAAACTACAGCAGAAATTCTACAATCACCTAATGACAGCCTGAAAAAGTGATTTCAAGAAAAACATCTCCTAAAAAATTCTAGCGGTATGCTTGTAAGGATTAGGGAGATCACTCTCTGGAATTCCCCACGGCTACCTTTCATCTTCTCTTTTTCCAACAAATTTTTCTGGCAGATTTGTCCAATAAAACCCAAGGCAGCTCTCTGCTTTCTCTTGACCCAAATAGCTGGAATCTTTTTCTCACCAGAGTCCCCTCTCTTTGCTCACTGTATGATTCATTCTACTTTAAGGCAGATAACTTATTTTGGGGGAAAGTTTTAGTTGTTGCTGCTGCAGTTATGGAACGGTCTTAAAATTGAAACATCAAATTTTAGGGGGCAGGTGGCGGAGAATGATCACTATAACTGATTTTTTTCATCAGTTTTGCCAAGGGCAACTTTTTAAAAGTAGAAATACAAAGTAGCAGGGTGCAGTTTCAGATGACCATTTTGCATTTATAACATTTAAATCCTAGCAAAAAATTATCAAAGGATGAAACACTCAAAGCAACTCAGGAAAATTCACCTAAAAGAAGATAAAACTGGGGGAAATGTTTTTTCGTGAAACACAGAAGTGCCAACAGATAGCAATACTTTATAAAATCCCTATTCGAGATAAGCTGAAAAGTACTGGACATTTCATCAGTCTGTTAGTTTATAACGGCCTTGGGGTATCGGCCATGTTAATTTATCAAAGCCACCTGCAAGCACAAGTCAGCATCGTGGGAAGGAATGAGGTAGATGCATACGTGCACTCACGTGGAAGGCACTCGCTGTACGGCCGGGGAGTTGCAGACCACTCCAGGAAACACACTTACGTAAAAGGGGAGGAGACTCCCTGAAATTACACATGTGCAGATATGTTTAGTATGTGAGTGCATTTTTACAAATATACAAGGATACATCCCCAAATATTACAGCGGCTAGCTCTAGGGAGCCAAGTGGGGTTAGGGGGTGAAGGGTAACTAGATCTTTTTTTTTAGATATTTACATATTATTTACATTTCTTCACAATGGAAACATACATTGCACACATTAGTTGAGAAATTAAGTAAATTCACTGTGTCTGGGTAGATGGACAAAACTGTCCTGTATATTCAGTTCATTCTCTAATGTACCATTTGAGAAACTTCTGGGATGCTATTTAAGAGGATTATACTTTTTCGCTTTTTTAAAGAGACCATTTCAGTGAACGTGTAAGAAGTGGGCAGAAGAGCTCGGGCTGGCGGGGGCAGTCTGGTTTTCCCAGCCCGTTGTCTACAGACTGCTGAGCTACCCTTCACTCTGCATCAGCGTGTGATTATCTCGAAGGAAACTACCCGGGATTTTCTTCACCACCACTCGGCTGGGTTCCAGGGAGGCACCATCAGTCCAAGCCAAAGGACTGCCAGTTCTGCTCCCCGAGGGGCAGACTTCTGAAAACACGCCTCGGTTGCACTTGGTTATTAATCCTGCTTCTCTCTGTTCTGTGGAGAACCAAACATTTTCATTCCTCTATTGTCAGTCCGTGTGACTTGCTGCTCCACCGACCTCTGGTAAAGAATCTCAATTTCTTAGCACTGCAAGCATAACCCATTACTTATTTTTGTGAGGAACACCAGCCCTGAGCTAACATCCTTTGCCAATCCTTCTCTTTTCCCCGAGGAAGACTGGCCCTGGGCTAATATCCGTGCCCATCTTCCTCTAGTCGCCACAGCATGACTGACAAGCAGTGCGACGGCTGGCGTCCGGGACCTGAAGCCGCAAACCCCGGGCTGCCAAAGCACGAACTAAACCGCTGCATCACTGGGCTGGCCCCTATAACCCATTACTTGAAAGCAAAGGATAAGACTGGGTTGGTATTTGCAAATAATCAAATTCTAGGGAGTCAGTTTCTAGTCTTGCAGTGGCTGTGGGGAGGCCAAATGGATTATCTTCAACTAGGACCTGGGCAGGAGAAAAAACAGCATTTAAAGCATCTCCCACTCCACGGCTGGCATTAAAAAGGATGCAAACCCACAGAAATGCCATCTACATACAAGAAAACCTCCCATCAGTCTAAACAGGGCTGTCTTTAGAATTACAAGATAAATGTAAAAAAATAGCCGTTCAAGTTTTACATAAAGGCTCATACCAGAGGTTTTTGAAGATAAATGAAAGCACAAAGCCTTTATTGAATTGCAGATTATGAATAATAAACCCAACTGTAAGCACTGGGGGCAGAGGTGCGTAGAAAGGCAATTTATAAAATTTTCAAGCCAAACAATCGACATCTTTGAAGAAATCGTCGTTAGCTAAAAAAAACCTTCCAGGTGTGCAATTCATTCATAGTACTCGTAACTGGTGCTGAGATAGGACCTCAGGAAATGTCGAGATTTCATAAATCATTTGTATCAAATCTCTTTTTCTCGTAAATTCCTTAGTGCCTCTGCAGCAGTAACTAGACAAGATTGGAAAGCTTTCAAGATGATTCAAACCTCCAGCACCTCACAGGAGTCCGCATTTCTTAACACAGAAGGCAATGCTAATCAAAGAAGGAAATAAATAAAAAAGTTATTAAAAACAAACACTGGTTCACCAAACTTCTAAACATATGTATCTCTATATATTCCACTAAAAATGTTCATCTCAAAAGTCCTTCATGTTTTATACCCAGAAACTACGCTGGCTGCCACCCAACCTTTCACCTTTAACACCATGCGATAAGCCAGTGCTTTTTTAGTAGTGAGT
The DNA here is from genome assembly GCA_031878705.1 of Tapirus indicus. Classification (NCBI taxonomy): domain Eukaryota; kingdom Metazoa; phylum Chordata; class Mammalia; order Perissodactyla; family Tapiridae; genus Tapirus; species Tapirus indicus. Next base: position 33,418,474 of record CM062927.1, read on the forward strand.
ACAGTGTGAAGACTCAGATACTTGTAACAAGTCTTTGAATTATTTTAGGATTACAGGACTTTCAGAAGACTTTAAAAAAAAAAAGTTACTCCTGAAAATTTCAATATATAAAAATCAGAAAGAGGGGATCTTAAAATTTGGAGATTAAGTTTACGGACAAAGTGACATATTATGATAAACTGCAACCAAATGTAAGTCATAATGAAATGGTTTAGGGAGCAGCGATGAACTGCACAGAACCCAGGCTGAAAGGTGAAGATAAACTCAGACTCAAAGAATGTGGCTGATTACCAATAATCTCTCTCTTTACAAGGTCCAGGCTGACTAATCCCTGATGCAGGACTAAAGCTTCACCACGCTCCTGCCTTTAGAGGATTCTTCCCCTGGGCCTCCTTCTTCTCCCTCCCCACCCACTCCAGCATTCAGGTAATGACCATCTTGTTTTACTTCATAATCGCTCACTTGTCTCTACAGTATCTTTAAGATAAAACAACATTCCTAACAAATTCATCCAGACTGCTGAGTGGAGACCTTCCCTGTAACTGGGCCACACAGAAGCTGCTGCAATGAAAAGCAGCCAAGGCCACATGGAAGCACAAGGACTTAAGTTAAAATGCAAGAATGAAGAAGTGCAAATACCAATAGACACTTTTGCTGAAATACGCAAATTAAGAGAACACCTGATTTCCCTGTTATTATCTGTTCTTATTGCTATGGCTAACATTTCTCTCACTCAATCCTGGAGATACCTCAAGTTTATAATAACCAAGGGATGTGCTACTTCCATCTCTCCGGCTCAACCTCTTTCTAAAGGTTCTCTCTTTCAGGCTGTAGATATGGACTTGGTTATACTTAATAAGGCACATACTTAGGTAGAAAATGTAAAAGCTAAATACTTAAAAAAAACACAAAGAGCCTAAGAGTGAAACAAACATTAGCAGTTCGTTAAATTAAAAATGTCCTTGAGTAAATATTTAATTCTAGTTATCAAATAGAGTAACAGAATTTATAAGTAGATTTTCTGGTTAATAATTTTGTCAACATTCAAATTATACAAATATTGAGCTCATTATCTTTGATGAAAAAAAAGTTGCTTAAGGAATGAAGTCAAGAAGGCTCCCAAGAAGACGGTCAATGAAAAGGCTTCCGGGTTACGTCAGAATGGTTTTTGAGCTGCGCAAATAACTTCCACAGTAAAATCTGGCTTGTTTCTTAGTTATGTTAAATATCAAGTAGCATGTTAAAATTTGTTCTCTGCCCATAAATGTTTTGACAAAATGGCAGGTAGCTAGAATCTTGAGGTTTAGAAGCTGCGGCAAGGTGGAGACACCACTTCCAAGGAATTGCTTGTCCATATCTTTGTTCTCACTTGAACGCTACATCATTCTCTAAATATTTCACTAGATGAACTATGTCACTGATGAACATTAGGACAAAGAGTGACTATTAAATATAACTTTTCTACTCAATTAAGTTTAATAGAGCCATTTATAGAATACTTTGCTCACAAAATATTTATAAGAATGTTGCTTCCCACTAACAGAAACAGTTTAATGAGCTAGAAGAGCAAGAACTGATGGATAAGAATAAACTCTTTTGATCATTAATTTTAACACTTCAATATTTATCACAGCAAAATTGGGAATGTCTATTTCATAGTTTACCATTTAATTTCTGAAAAGTTAACTGAGAGGCAACCAATTTCCTATCAACATTCCTAGTTAGTGACTGAAACACCAACAAATCAACAGCGTATTATAATTGAAGGAATTAATCAGTTTCAAATTGTAGATCAATATTAAAATGAAATTGAGAAGATGTATTATGAACAATAAAAACAGCAAAATATTATCAATAATACCTGGTAATGGGGATTTCTACCGAGCAACCTCGATAACTACACCCTAGTCCTTGGGGAGGTCTTTGCAACGAGCACACGTCACAGCAACAGGGTCCTGCAGCTCACAGCAGTCACACTCTCTTCCAACCCTCCTACAGTTCTGGAAACCCCAAACACTAGTCCACAGGTTAAGGCAAACACAACTCACACTCACCATTACGGTGGGGTGGGGAATGAGAAGAGAGCACACGGAGGTATAAGACTGCAGAGGAGAAAGACTATTAACAATACTCTCCCTACCGCCCACATTTGCTCTGTGAAGACTTTATCCAGGGATATCTTGAGCCAAAGCAGATAAATATTCGTGAGAGGCTCAAAATGCACGTGAAGGGAAAACACATTCAAAAAGTAGGACAAAAATATAACATGATCAAGTGTTGAAGACTGTTGGGCAACTACATGTAAAACCAGCAGATCCCACAGGTCAGAGCTAGATTTGAAAACCATGTGCAACTTCTCCAAACAAAACAAAGACACTAAAAACCAGGCACCTTCACAGACACCTTAAAACTGGAAGAAAAATGCATTTTCCTTTATCATCAAAACATAACCACTCTGGTTTTGTGCTGACACCTCTTTGACCCATCAGCACCTCTAAAAACCAGTATTTAAATGTTTATTATAACTTTTTAAGTAGCTTTGCCACCGACCAAGTACACATACATGACCACCAGAGAAATTTCACCACAGTGAGGCAGAATTTGTAAAATCCCGTTCTACAAATACTAGCAAAGGAAGGTTATGATTTATGGATATGGATGGACTATAATATTTAAATGACACACTGTTGATATATTCACAAAATCTTTATAGAAAGTATTAAAACTCAAAAAAGAAAAAAGACAGGAGTCAAATACAGAGATGAAATGTACAAAACAAATGAGCAGGCAAACTAAAAGTTCTTGAAAGTATTTTACTTCAGATTGAAAAATGAACAGCTTCCACACTGTTCACTGCAAGATACACAGTATTCACGAATACAATGCTGGTCATTTGAGGAAATGTACACACCTCAATTTCTCCTTCATGCTTTTTCTTTTAGAAAGATACTGTTTACCAAAAAGAAACTTCAGCAGTACAGGAAAAACTATTTTCCCAATAAATTTACGAAAACCTAAGATTCCCAATGGAATCAAGATTATCTTCCCGCTACCACCACCTTAATATAATCACATGCTTATTGGAACACTAATATCCGCACCCTAAGAGTACATTTATTTTCAACAATGAGGGTGATTCTTTAAAAAAAAAAAACTTCAGTGTGGTAAATGTAACATGGATCTCTGCAAGTATTAAGTGTCTGAAATAGGCAGCTAATACTGGATTTAATATTATTTTATAAATAATTGTTCCCTTAGCAGTAAACATAAGTCTACACATTCACAATAGTCCTAGAAAATAAATACTGTGATTATGCACAATATGTTATGACAAACTAGTTTCAAAAAACAAAAGCTCAACATCTTGATAAAAATTCTGATCAGAATAAAATGTGACTCTAAAATTTAAAACATTGTCAAAATAACATCACATTTAAAATCTTCCACGGTTTACACAAGTATTATGAGTTTCCAGTTTTGGAACACATTTTTCCATGGTGAATTAAAATACGAACATATTGAAAATTGTTAATTTCAGTGATGACATCAGTTTTGGTCTTACTTTAGCATTATTTTCTTTATAAAAAGTTGCACAAGTGTCCATTAACGGTCTGATTGGTCTTCGGTATTTCACAAATGTATATCAAAGAAATTCCTAAAAGCCAATAGTACTTTATATGTATATATATATAAAAGAATCTCATCTCAGAAATGGCTGTAATTAACAGAGCCACAGACACTGATGCTAAACACAAGAGCTTCCACCGTGAAGGAAAGCATTTTCAGAAACGTCACTTACATTCTATTATATTAAATATTCCCAACTGAGTTTCAAACTCAACATGTGACGAATAACAGAATTATACATCTCATTTGCACTCAAAGCTGACCACAACCAAAATTTACAGTATGATTGAAACAAGCCAATGTTTAAAAAAGTTTTAATTAAAGGTAACAATTCCATGAAAGGAGAGGATAAAGAATGGGATGACAAGAAGTATTTGGTCTTAATAAGGCAATACAAAATAGATCCATTATCAAAGACCATTTAATTTTTAAGATCAACAATACCAAAAGCATAAAGTGGAGTATAAGAAAATAGTTTTTTATAAGTATGATTTAATTAAAGCTGTTTACAGTTATTCTCTCCCACAGTAGTTAAGCATGAATTTTAAAAAGAATAAGAGATGAGGAAAACAAGCACACGCAGCACGCAGGGTTAGAGGGGCCAGCATGCAAAGTCTGTGGAACTCGAGGTCTCACTGCAACAGGAATGGGGCCAGGCGCGGGTGGCCTTTTTTCCTATTAGGAAGAAGAAAAAGAAAAAAGACTGCAAAGGAAACAAACACAAAGTCATGTAATTGCCCATTGCCCAAGACGACAGCACTATAGAAAACAGTTGCAAGTTAATTCTTAGAGATGACTAGAGATTTTTCAGTGTTTACACAAAAGTACATAGTACATATATATATATATATATATTTTTTTTTTTACAAAATAAAATAAACGTCATTTGCCACCATAAACCTTTTCTTTAGAGAGGAAAAATTTTTGCAGCAGGTCACAAGGGTTCTATTAAGTCATTTCAATGCTGAGGAAAACAAATTGAGTAATAGAACTAATCACTTCCCTATATATGGATGTTAAGATGACAATTCAGATTATTTTTCAAACTAATCCTGAGAAAAATCTGTTTACAATTTAAACAGTAATGTTATGTAAAAAGTATTAACAAATCCACTATTACAAATATCAATTTCCTATATGGTCATCTATATATACACACAATAAAATGGTAAATATATGCAAAAATATTAAAAAAAAAAAAACATGCACAGATTACTTTCCCCTTTGGAATCTGGACTTCCTATGCGATACCTTTGTTCTCCTTCCCCACCCTAGCCTCTGAAATCGTGTTTCGTTTCTATCACCCTACCCACACTGAATACTACTCCCTATAACTCTGCATGAAGCCAATGAGAAATATATTTATTTTACATTCAAGCTTTAAATCTTAAAATGACCCTGTTGTAGCATATGACTTATCAAATGAGCAGCCTTTTTTTTTCCCCTTTTTTGCTTGCTTTTTGTTTTTGCAGTTGTCAGTCTTCATGATCCATCCCGTGGCGAGCTGGGAAAAACGCAGTTGCTAAATCAACGTGTGAGCAGTGTGAGGCTCCCAAGTGTCTCCCCGGGAGTCCCCGTGCAACTGTCCTGAGCATGAGGTCACTGCACAGAAGACAGTCCGTCGTGCGACGCCGACTACCTACAAAGGTCTGAGAGGGGGGCGTCCCTCTTGTGTTTCCTCTTTTTGCCATGGTAATACTGATTATTTGATTTGCCTTGATGCTGTTTGTTTGTCATCAAGGAACCATGGCTCGTTTGAGTTGTACCTTGGAAGCCTTTGCTGGAAGCACGAAAGAGCCTTGCTGATCCATGCTGCAGAGAGGGAAGGCGGTCAGAAAGAAGTTAGTATTGTGGACTGAGCAGAGCGCTCGCTAAGACCTGACGGGGAGCTCTCACAGCGAGGAATATACTGACTTATCTAGCAGGCAGAAAATGGTGCTACTGGAGTTAACTCTCTTGACCTAAAACTTTTACAGCATTTTTTAACGGAAATGTTGAAAAACATAGACCACTGCCTTGCCTTCTTAACAGAGTATATGGAATGTACAGCTTTTCTTAAGGAATCTATCAATAATATGCCACATAAAAAACATCTCACTGGAAGAAGCTCTTGGACGTGCATGTACGTGACCAGGTCAGGGTTGTCGTGGCTGGCCATTCTGCGAGTCAAGCCAGCCTCGAGGTAACCGACCTGACAGTTAAGTTTCTACCAGCGAGAGGCTTTCTCCCCAGGGTCCCCGCTGTACTCGGAGACGGGGAGATGGCCTTAGGCCAGAGCCCAATAGGAAATGGCTTCTTCCCCTCATTTTGATTCATTATTCATGATGAGTAAAATTTTAGGCAACTGAAAAAATTAAAATAGAGTATCTCTGTGGCCTTGTTAAGTCAAAGCTGATGCTGACTGACTGACCATGGCTGACCACTGCCTGATCATTTCAACACAGGAACTAGGTATTCAATATTAAAATATAAAAAAAGGACACATTATTCCCAGATATGCACAACATTGCCATAAGCCAAAAGCGTCGTGTGAGTTTAAGTACAATGGAAATCTTTTTATAACTTAATGTGATTTTTTTATGCAGAATCTATAATAAAGTGGGTTGGCTGGGACATCTTATATGGACGAGTCACTAAATTCCCACAGAGGTTTATGTCACAATGGTGTCTCATCACGATCCTCAGGACATCCTGTTACTAGAAGCACTATCATGCTTTGGCACCTCTTAAAACAAAATAGGTTTGTTCTTTAACCTAGAGGTCTCTTCAAACCCATGATGTACACATATCATTCACATGTAAGAAATTCTGAATATTTCGTACAGAACACTAAAAATTAAAACACAAATTCCACACACCTGAGATTTGTTGGTGCTGTTGGATGTGGTAGTGGTTTGGGTGCTCTGCATTTTCCCAACTGCCTGAGACGACTCCAAGGACACATCTTGTGACCCCCCTCGGTTCCCAGCGGATGGACGGCAGAGCAGCTGTTTCGGGGTTTTGCATGGTGTCGCATCAGAATCCTAACACAAGTTACATGAGTTATAATGTGACATATTAATAATTTCGATATTCAATATTAAGAAAGAAAAACAATTTTAACTAAGTACTCTCTGGACTAAATTTAAACATTGGGAGTTAGAGGAAGCGCACTGAGGAATTTACAAAAATAATGCTTAAGTTTTCCTCCAAACATTTCAAGTGGCTTATTCTATCAGAGGGCTCCTATTCATTGTTAAATCCACCGCCCACGCCTGACCTTGTTAATCGGCCTTGAAGGAGCTCACAGAGGTCCAAGTTTATTTGTATTTTCATCTGCAGAAAATGAATCATGGATAGTGGAAAGAGCATCTTAAAGAATCAGGACCTACGTCCCAGTCCCTGACTCAGTGTCTTCAATAAACACAGAAAGATCAGTGGAAGAAGCTCCATCTCTGAAGGTCTGTGATGACAAGTCAGTGATCCCTCCAAGCAAACACACCACGTGGACAGGGACTCCCCAGAGACAATGGGCCAACCCCACCTGTTTCTGGGCTGCTTGGGTCATGACTGTGCTATTCTCTCCTCAGGTCTACTCTTCGCCCTCACACTCCACCCGGCGTCTCAGTCACGTACGCTTAGTCCCTAACGCTCGTGCCTCTGCTTCTGCCCCACTGTGTCTGTGACATCTAGCTCAGCATTCTGTCTTCCACAGATCTGCTCTAGGGAGCAAAAGGGCACACAGGTAGATTCTGCACGTGGGCACTCATGACTCCATTAGGATACACGGCCACTGTCAACAGCATGAAATGATGTCCCTTATTTAGATTACTTTTTATGTTACATACTTAAAGTAAAAATTCGAGTAACGGGTAAGTCTATTTTAGATCTCAATTAAGTAAACTCAAAATTAACTCTATAAGGAAAAGTAACTGTAGATGTAACTGACATTAAAAATTCAATCAGGATGGAGACAGAAAGTAGATTAGGGGTTGCCAGGGGGTGAAGAAAGGGAGGAATTGTTAGGGACTGCTAATAGGTTTCCTTTTGGGGTGACGGAAATGTTCTGGAATTAGATAGTGGTGATGGCTGTACAACACTGTGAATGTACTAAAAACTACTCAACTGTACATTTTAAAATGGCGAACTTTATATTATGTGAATTATATCTCAATTGTATAAAATTAAATCAAGAAGCTCAAAAACATTATTCTGAGTAGAAGAAGACTGACACAAAGGAGTATATACTATAAACTATATACATATATATATATATCTACTATAATGATTCCATTTATGTGACACTCTAACAGTGGTAACCTCTGAGGGTGGGCTTGGCGACTGACAGAAAGCATCATGAGGGAACTCTCTGGGGTGATGGTAATATTCTATATCTTGTTAGGGTTTTGGGTTATACATGTGTATTCATTTGTTAAAATTTAGTGAATGTACAATTAAGATTTCCTTATATGTCAATTTTATATCAAAAGAAAAAACTGGACAACTACTAAAATCTGGTTAATGATGAACACACTACAGTACTTTGGTGGAAGTGTACTGATGACTGCAGTCTACTCTGAAATGCATCAAAGAATAAGATGAAGTAATGGATAGAGGGTGGATGACTAGCTATGTGATAAGCAAGTACAATGTTAATGGCAGAATCCAGTGATGTATATGGATGTTCACTAAAATTCTTTCATTTTTGCTGTATGCTAGAAAATTTTAATACAATGTTGAGAAAAAGTACAATCATGAAGGTTACTAAAATTTCCCAGCAACAAACAGGAAAACGAGTTACGTTATTCCTCTAGACAGAGTTATCCCCAGCAACAGATCTCCTAGTGCCTAGGTTTAGAAAAGCCATGTCCTCATACTTACGACATCACTAGAGCTGGACTGTGTGGCAGAAGAGGAAGACACTGGACCTGATGAAGAGTTTGAAGAGTGTTTACTAAGAGACTCCGAAGTTTTACTTCTACATTTTCCAAGGGCTTCATTTTCTTCAGAGAGATTATTATTACATTTATCTAACTGCTGAGTATCTACTATCAAGGTAACACCATTTCCTGAAAGAGTGGCAAAAGATTGGAAGACGTTTCTTCCCATTAAACACACGCAACATAGAAAAGTCTCTAACACTTGGTCAATCAATGAAAAGCTCTTACCATTGCATGAAGGCTCAGGCCTATTCTGCAAGCCCCACTGCTTTGATATCCAATCTCTATATGTGGCAACTTCGTCCGTTACTCTAATTATTCTACCTAATATGCTGCATAGGTTTAAAAAAAAAGAGGGGGGTACATTAATTTGAAGATAAGAAGCCAAAACCAACTTTGATGCAATGGACTGATTTTAGTTAAACTTTTACCTCTCTGTTTCGTTGTTGGGATAGTACTTTGCTATTGGCGACACAGCGTGACTCAAAACAACGTAGGCATAATCAAAGGCCTGTTTGACTTGCATGGCCCCATATGAACTCCTTCCAACATCATTACCTTAAAAGAAACATACATATAAAACAGTAAGGTTGACGGTTGCTTAATATGAACGAAATGTTCACGAGCCCTCTTTGGGGAGAGCAAGGACACTGCTATCCTGCTGGAGCTGCAGTCAGAATCTGGGCTGTCAGTCGTCCCCACAATTCCCCAGTCACTGGATGTGTATATCAGGCAGGAAGTATGTTATTATGGTGTATAAACTGCCTAAATGTATTCTGGCCCAACAGGGCCTATCCCATACACAGTCAGGCTAACAAAAGAAATAACTGCCTGTTCTCTCCTAAGAGGGAAACCAAGCTAAATTAGAAATACCTACTCTTTTGTTTCTATTAGCTATACAAATATCTCCTACACTAAATTATGAGCTCCTAAAAAGCAGGGACCATCTTGCTGAGAAATCTTTGTGTCCTTTACACAGAGTAGGTTCCCAATAAATATTTCCTCAATGAATAAACACAGGGAACTATTACTGTTTATTAGATGGCTCAACAGGCCAGAAAAGGGCTCCTAGGCAACCACTGAATCTCTTAACTCCCTTTCCTTACTCATTAAAGCAAATGACTAAAAGCATTTCCACTGAAGTCTGATAATGCAGAATTTAAATATTTTACAATTTTATCAATAAAAAATATTGCCCAGAAAAACTAGGATACAAAACAGGCAAACATAACTCCATGGAAGCATGGAAGGAATTTATTTTCTGTTCACTTTCAAGCCAACATAAAGCTGGAAAAAGGGAGACTATGCAAATTCAAGAAGAAAGAAGGGTTCAAAAGGAAAATAAATTGTCTCTTTGAACCCTTTCACTCATGAATTCTGTCATACGTTACCATGCTCACTGCTGCTAAGGACTTGATAATCCTCATTAAAGCCCTGGCTGAAAACTGGCTAGAATCAGGGCAATAAGGACACAAGAAAGAAGAAAGGCCATCAAACGAGAGATGCACACAAACCCCCCCAAATGGCTAAGACCTATTCCTCCTTCGCCTTCACAGTCAGGTGGATTCTACTCCCAACTCATCTGCAGGTGTGCAGTGCTTTTCTGGTGTGTTTGTTCTGGTATGTTTGCTTATAAAATATTTTGATGAAAAAAGAATGACTACAATTAGAAGTTAATCCTTTTTACTTGAAGAGAGTTTAAAGTACAATACAGTGACTGACAGTGCCCGTTCTTTGAATGTCCACAAATTTACCTAATTTCAATACCTGGTTGTAACGGATCTTCAATATACAGCATTGACGGCCTGTAGCCATCGAGCATATTTTTCTGTACTTCATCTTTGGCCACATATGAACCACCATCCTTTATCCGGATGCCAGTCTTTAAATAATTGAAGTGTCGTCCATATAATTCAAAAAATTCTATTAAGAGAACACCATAGTTTGTATTGGGGATGCAAGCATCTTCCCTGGGATGTAACTAAAACCAGAAAAAAAAAGAAATTATATTGGACTTTCTCTAAATTATCAAGGTGGGGATAATAAACGACATCCTAGCTCCTATAAACAATACTGTTATAATTTTGGTTTAGCATAGCAGCCAATAGGTAATGGAGTAGCAGCAGGCTACACGGCTGTTACAGACAGCACCGTGGCCTCACGTGTGCGGAACTGGTGGGGGATTTGTGAGGCCGGATTTTACAGCGGCCCCAGGATGACAACAGGGCTGGCTTGGCCCAACACATCAGGGAAATCGTTCTGACTCACTAGCAGAGTCAGCCAGTCGGCAACACTGTGTGACATAAATACACTCACTGACAATAGTAAGACTTCTAATTCATCTTATGCAGATAGCAGGTTTCAATTCCAGCTAAACTTTATAAAATTAGTTGCTTAGAATACATCCTTATTTTTGGCATTTATACTACTGTTTACACTTATGGAAACCATACCATACCTTTGCATGTTAAAATTTGTGGTGAAAAGTCTCAAAAGTACTAGAACATGTGGGACTAAAACCAAAAAAATATTCTTTCTTAGGCATTTTAAAATACTTATTTGCTAAATTATAACAAGGTACCCAGTTCAAAGGGAAAAGCCACAAGTAATCAAGGGAAGCATTCCAATTAGAGCTTGATTTAAGTTTTTTCCAAAATGATTCCCCAACTGATTTATTTTTTTAAATTTTAGTGAATATTAGCATGGTATAACCATACGACTTACCTGAAGGAAACTGACTGCCATTAAAAAGAGACTATAAGAACCAATTCCACCTGTAAATACTTCATTAAGGTCCCTCTGTAATAAGAATTGTTTCAATACTAAAACCAAGTATGGTAATACAGGATATTTCTGAAAAAGAAATAAAATTATATTTTCAATGATTCTTATATCAGTAATAGCTCTAAGCATTAACAGCATAATGGGCATAAACTGGTCCTTACATTACAAACCTTGGTGGAGATACGCAATATACTTAATTTTCTATTTTGAGAGCAAGCTATAAAAGAGTAAGCTATAAGCAATTAAGGACTTCCTCCTCACATCTAATATCTAAAACATGTAGATGTAAATAATGGCACCCAAGCACCCACTAAGGGACAGAAACACTAGCCATATATATTTGATGACACTCATTTATGGCCAGTACCACATGATATGCATTTGTAAACAGGTAACAGAAACAGTACAGGAGCAAGTCTCAACTCCTAAAGCACTAAGTCAGCGGGATTTTACAGAACCACGTTTCGTAGGTGGCGCTCCACCAGGTAAACCAGGGTCCTTCAGATGACACTGCACAGCTCAAGAGCAGGAGCAGTTCCACCTGCTGTCTCCCATGTGGGCAGTTGACCACACACAGACCCGCCTCCCACACTGTACAGAGAAAGGTGAGAACACTCGAGCTGGCAAACATGGACAGTGTGAGTCCATCTTTCACTCAGGCACATACTCATTAAGTACTCCCCACAAGCCAGGCCCTAGGCTAGGGATGCTGGAGGGAACAAAGCAGGCAGAAACATCTAGAAAGAAGTCTTAACAGCCATTACCTAGGGTGGTAGAATTACTAGTGATTTCTAGTTTCTTCGTGACACAATGAACACATACTAATTCCATAAGAAAGAAAAATGTTTATACTTTTGCAAATCATGTCAAAGTAAGCAAGCATGAGAAATAAAAATATGGAGAAATAATCATTTTTTAACATTGTTAAAGTCAAAAATAGATACAGTCTCTTTAAAGAACAATTAGACAAATTTCTAGCAATTTTATCTGCATTCTATATCCTTTGACCCAGAAATTCCACTTCCAGGGGTCTTCCTACAGACACTCACAAGTGAAAAGAGGGCTGAAGGCATGGCGGGACGATCACCCAGCACTGTCTGTAACAGCAAAGAACACTGCAACTACATGGCGACAGCGACACACAGCTCTCACCCTGACCAAGGACCTCTGTGTCGTCAGTAAAAACACAAAGGAGACCTGTCTGTGGTGATGTGGAAACATCTCCAAAATGTTAAGTTGAAATAAAGGTATAAGACAATGTGCATATAGTGTGCTGTTCCTCTGTTAAAAATTTCAAGAAGAGGATAATAAACAAACAAAGGAAAAAACAAGGTTGATGGTGGCAAATCCTATAAAGCTGATCTAAGCATATACGGTGTAAGAGTGACTGCTTTTCACTCGCCTTTTCTACCAGTAAATTTTATCATGTATATTATTCTCAATTAAAAACCATTTCTTTTCTGAGAAAAAGAAAATTTACACATATCCAACATCTCCAAAACAGCGGGATTATGGATATTTCTTTTCTTTTCCTGCTTTTCTGTACTCTGCACATTTCTACACTAATATAATGTTTATAACATGATAAAGTAGTTAAAATTTTTTCTTACAAAGAAAGGTAAGCCCATAGAGCTGCTGAAGAAAAAAATTGTGAATGGATACAAAAGATAGTCTACATAAGCCAAAGCAGTTAACGATTTTATCTTTGGGAGAAAAAGGCTGACTTGTCTGAGCATGTGAAATGTTCTGAAGATGATGTCGACAAATTCCTTCCTTTCTTGAGGGAAAACAGAACGAGTAGAAACAGACTGAAATCAATGCCAGATAAAGTAAGGAAACCTGCAGCAACTACCTGACGGTGAGGTGGGGATTAAAATCTAGAAAAGGCTCCTTAAGGAGGTTCTTCATCTCAAAAGCAGACAGGAATCAACTGTGCAGCACGATGTCAGCCCTTATTTCTCTAAGAGGAAGGATCTAGAGCAGAATTCTTCAAAGGCTTTCTCAACGCCTAATTCTTACTTGAGGTCACATTATAAACTACTGATTATTGCAAGCAGAGCAAGGAAAATAAAGCCACTGCACAGAAAAGAAGCATTTGTCTTATAAAAAGAGTTTAGCAAAGTGTATCAGAATACCACCACGACAGAATCTCAAAACAAAACTCCATTTGTAAAAGCTTCACTAAATAAACACTATAAATTCTCTGACCTTGGTAAAATCTTTGATGAGGTCAGCTGCTCTCACGCCATTCTGTACATTAAAGCTGATATCAACTTTCACTTCAGTAAAAGAATCTGTTAATTTAATAATAGGTACCTAGAAAGAGAAGAAAGGTAAAACTAAAATACTTCAACCAAATTAAACGACAAAACTCAGGGGAGGGAAGGTTACTAGACTTGCGGTCCCAGCCTCCTCACAAGGACATGAAAACATCAAGTGTTCCGAATGCCAGCTAACCTGGCCTTCCAGACACCTGACGATACACACTTAGCAGTTAACTTCATACAAGGTATTTTTAAATTTCTATTGATTGAGAATTTTGAAATCAGGTAACAAAAACCTTTCTCAACATTATGTACTTTGGAGAACAGTTTCCAACTCAGTATAAGATCAAGAATTACGGGGGCCGCGCGGTGGCGCAGCGGTTTAGTCCGCGCTTGGCAGCCCGGGGTTCGCGAGTTCGGATCCCGGGCGCCCGCCGACGCACTGCCTGTCAGCCATGCTGTGGCGGCGTCCCATATAAAGTGGAGGAAGATGGGCACGATGTTAGCTCAGGGCCAGTCTTCCTCAGCAAAAAAAAAAAAAGGGGAGGATTGGCAACAGATGTTAGCTCAGGGCTTGTCTTCCCCCCAAAAAAAAAAAAAAAAAAGATCAAGAATTACGAATGTCAGGCGTATCACTAAACTGTTTCTAATAAGAAAACTGCTAGATTCTATAGTCACACACAATAACCCACTGGCGTTATTGGTCAGTTTTTCAAACAGCCCAAAAAACAACCTAATGAGAAGATAAAACATAACAATTATTCTCAAATAAAAAATGAGAGAATGACTTATATGAGATATTAGGAATTCTTAAAAAAAAAAAAAAACAGCTCTATTTGCAGCATGCATTAGAAAACTTAGGCCAATAAACTCTGTGTGCAGGAATGAGTTTCCAAACTAACTGCTTTTTATAAGAAACGATACGAGTTGTTTTGCTTTAAGAAAACCTAATATGCAAAAATCCAAACTTGTAAAATAGATATATTTATTTCTAAAATGAGCTTCCATGAGAGTTCTTCAATGGCCATCCCAGACACAGTTAAAATATGACTTGATTTACAAAATTTCAACTATATACAATTTTTCAAGGACACAAATTAAGACAGAAGAGCAACATCTTTTGTGTAACTATCAATTGTTTAATAGATATCTGTATTTTTATTTATATTTAAAAAACCTCTAGGATTTTTAAATATAAGGATTATGAAAAAAATTGAGTATTATTTTTTAAAGAAATGCATAGCCAGAACAAGTTAATTTTTTCTAACAATCATTCGCTCACAATCCAGCTGTGCTCACCAAAATTAAATGTTAATTTTATAAGTTTCATGCGTAAGTAACTAGAGATTTTAAGATGCAATGCTGAAGAACTTACAGTTGCTTTGTCTAGAACTTTCACCGAATCCTCATCTGCAACTTTATGTTTCCTAAGAGCTTCTTCCAGGGTCCAGAGGGGCAGGTTCTCCCACTTCCCAAACACCACAAGGTCAATATCACTGAACACAGAACACACACGCACGAGTCGTCAGAAGCAAGAAACTGTACTTGTTGCAACTTACATTCAAGCTTACAGACTCCAAATTAGTGCAGTTACAACCTATTTCTCACCCAGTGAAGAGTACATGTGTTGGTGACGACTGTTTTTTAGAGGGGAGTGGAGGTTGGCGATTTTAACAACCTCCCCCTCCTAGTCATTTCACAGAAGTCAGTCCTCAGGAAATGGTGATTTTTAAAGAAGTAAAACCTCAAAAAATACCAGTTAGCATTTCCTGTTCACAAAGGTTTCTGGTACTAAAAAACTTAAGAGCTCCCTACGTGGATGAGATTAACTGATTAATTGCGACAGATTATTACATGTAAAAAGCAAGACGCAGACAGAGTATCCACTATGCTACCATTTGTGTAAAAAAGGAAGAAGACACACACGCACACACATTTCCCTTTATATGCACAGAATGTCTCTGGAAGGATATGCAAGCAACTGGTAACAGTGGATCCTCCAAGAAGAGGACCTAGGAGACAGAGGTGGGACCCAGACTCTTCACTTTGATTATTTCTCTGCCCTTTTCAAACCTCAACTATGCGAATGTACTACCTATTTATAAAATTTAATTAAATTTTTAGAAAAGAGGGACTCAGGGTTTTGGCTGAAGCTCAGAACCTAAATAAGGAAAAATAGTAACGACTCAAAGTTGAATATGTTATGGCTTTTGCAGGCCTAGGACAGCAACGGAAAGAACGGAAATTGCTAGCGTCCACCCACTTCAACACGTTTTAAGTTTGGGTAAAGCAGATGAAATCCAGCTCAAATCAAAAAAGGGATGGATGACTACAGCTCATCACCCCGTACCGTGCACTGAAAAATTTGTCCGGAGAGTAAATCTCACGTTAAGTGTTCTTACCACATAAAAACAATAACAAAAACATGAGAGAATGTTTTTCCTTCATAAAGACCATAGCATTTCAATTCTTAGAGAACAGGTATTCACCCCTCAGGGAAGTATTACCATCCCCAAAAAGGTATCCGCACCAGGGCTATGGGCCAAGACAGTCCTCATCTGAGATACTGAGATAAACAAGGGGCCTGAAAAGACCAAGGCCTTCCTCAGGGTTCAGACCCTGAATTTCTGGGCAAGGATTTTGGAACGGTAGCTGATAGTATGAGTTCTTAACAAAAAATGAGAGACCTGGCATTCCGGAGTATACACAGCTCTACAGTATAATCAAGTGTTTCACCATACTATATTAACCTCCGTGTTAGTGGGTTAAGTTATGGGGTTGAACAGCTCTCTGCAGGGTAGTCAATTGCTAAAATTGGTAACTAACCGATTTCCACTGCTACATGCTCCCTCTTTTGCATCTATCTGAGATGACAGATGATATCTTTATCATCTCAGTTTGATAAGATGATCTGGGGTGATATTCTACCTCAAGATGGTTCAAATAAAATACAGGTATGTGAATTTTTGTTTCATAAATCTGTTTGTTTCTACTCTTACACATTCAACAGCCAAAATGAAGACACTCTAGAAAAATGCACAATCCCTTGAAAGCTTTATAAATGTACTAACCTAGTAGGTAAATACAGGCCAGTTTTAAAACTTCCAAATATCTGGACCTGAAATAGAAAAAATTATTACATTAAGGTATCAGATGAAAAGCCACCAAGCTATGGAGAAATGCTGGGTTTTTGCTACCCTCTGTCGGTATATTTTAGTACTACAAGAGCATTTTTTATAACACCATGCTTTCATGAAGGCGGATCCCATCTCAGAGGCAGACATTAGGATTACAGTTTAAACTTATTAGGTTCACATATCAAACATATAGACTAAAACAGAAAAACTTTCGAAAGTAATATTCAGGTCATTAATGTTCCCTTATACTCCAGAGACATGATCACAAACCCTTAAGTTTTGTTTTCTAAGCAGGAGCCTTCTCACAGATGACTGAGTGAGGGTCAGACTACTCCAACTGCAGGACAAGCACGGGCCTGCAGCCAGCCCCAAAAGAACACCAGGCACTGTCATTATAACATCACGCTGGGGCATAAACCTGGGACACATCCCATCCAACCCACGGGGAACAGAGGAAGCCTCAGACAGGTGTGTGTATGAACGATGAAAAAGCTCAACCTTTGAGGTGAGATGGACCCGGGAACCTGACCACAGCCATGTGTTCCTCATCTGTGAGAAAATACAGATAAAATCCCCCACCTCAGAAGGAGGGGATGAATGTAGATCGGGGTTTCTCAACCTCAGCACTCCTGACATTTGGAGCAGATGACTCTTGCTGTGAGCAGCCTTCTATGCACTGCGGGATGGTTAGCAACATCCTTGGGCTTGACTCACTATACGCCAGGAGCACCTCAACAGTCGTGATAATCAAAAATGTCTCCGACATTACCAAATGCCCCTCGGAAGGCAAAGTCACCTCCAGTTGAGCGATTCAGATCACACAGGAGAAACAATGCGGCACAGCGTAGCTGCTCAGTAAAACATCACTGCCCCCCTCTTCCCTTTACCCGCAGCATCTTATTGGAAGCTTCTTTGTTTTGCCCATTGGACAAAAAAAATCTTCCCTGTTTCCCCTTCAGCACCCCATGATAGAGTCTAAAGAAAAGCTATATATATAAAACACAAAGTAATGGATTCTAATAAGTTACTTCTTTGAATGTACAAAATTGTAGAACAAACCTTCAAAGGAGCCCTAAAAAATGAAGTATTAAACTTCATATTAACGACAAGAACCACAAGTAAGCAAAGAGGAAATCTTGGGCATAGTTCTATTTGTTGTGTGGGGGCTGTACTGGGAGACAAGGAGTGGTCAGAAAGAGAGAAGAAAACGCAGTTCAGCAGGGGAGTAGAACAGACTTACACCTGCATTAGCCTAGGAAAATGAACTTCAAGTGACATAAGAAATTCCTAACTGACATTTTCATTCAGCTATAAACAATGACATAATGTTTATACTGGCAGGTTGGAACAGAATAGTAATGGGGTTTTGACACATCACATCCACTAACAGTCTACTACAACGAGGCTTGCTTTATCTTTCTTCTCTTTATACTAATGATTCCTAAATATAGTTTGCTTTTAGTAGTTGCTAGTCAGCACTGCAAGGGAATAGTTTGTCAGTCACCTGACTGAATGCAGATCATTGTGAAGCCCACCAGTCTAAAGGCTGAAGAAAATTTAATTAGACCATAACTCTAGAGATGCGCACACAGCTGCGTGTGAGGACTCCGAATGAGATATTGACATGTGCTCCCCATCCTGGGACGGGGGTGTCACCCTCAGCACCCAGCTACCAGACAGGCACTCACGTCAGCGCTGGGCCAGAGCTCCTTGATCACACTCTCGATCCTGTTCACCACCTCCATCCGCATCTTCTCCTCCTCCGGTCTCGGAGACATGTATTCATAAAAATCACTGATTTCTTCATGCAGACTGAAGAAAAAAAGCAGAAAAGTTAATATGGGCAAGGCCAATCTAATGAGAAATCACTATCTTAAATAATCTTATCTAATTAAGTCTTATAACTCAAGCTGATGACTTTACATTCATAGATTTCTACCTGAATTTCAATGTTCTAAGTCATGCTAAGCTAAAAACGGGAATGTACAGAATCTAGTCATAAAAGCCAAAATAATTAAGACATTCCAAGAAGTCTTAATGGAAGGGTACTAGCAACTCTCTTAGCATTTGTTATCTGCCTGTGCAGAACACTCGCTGGGTGCTGGGGATTTAAAAAATTTCTCAAATTTAAAGTGTAAGCCCTGGCCTCTGCCTTTATGCTTCCAATCCAGTAGACACAACCACAAGAAGATACAGAATCCAGGTGACACAGGCAAGCTTCCTGGCAGTGGAGACTGAGCCTCTTACCCCTCTGTAACCCACTCCTCACAGGAGCAAAACAGCATGTTTTTCATGTTTGCTTAGTGAACTCAGTGTCAAATGAGCGGCTCAGCCAGTGGGCACGAGCAAAGACCTGAAGGGAATGGCTGGCAGGCAAGGCTCCGTGAAGGAGCCGAGGAATTCCAGAGACATGGAGGTCGGAGGCACACCCCAGAAGCACGGAGCGAACTGCACGGGCTGTGGCAGAGGGAGCAGTGGGAGAAGACCTGAGAGGAAGGCGGGTACCGGACGACAGCAGGCTTTGAACGGTGAGCTAAGAAGCCCAGACTCTCCCCTGTGGGAGCAGGGGACTATGGACACGTTTCTAAGAGGGGCCAGGAAAGACTGACTTCGAAAACGCAGCACTTTACGAAGACTGACGGGGAACTGTGCAAACAGTGGCCTGGCAGGGACAAGGCTGGACGCAGAGAGAAGCCATAAACGACCGCAACTGCGGAAGGTCTGGAGGGAGGCCTCGCGGGCGGGCCGGGACAGGAACGGCTCTGGGAACATCACTCACAGACAGGCCGGTGGCGCAGGGCCTGACTGGCAGGGCCAGAGGAGAGTCAGGGGCCTGTGAGGGCTGACGCCCGACGGGCCGGGGAGTCCGTGAACTGACGAAAGGCTGGTGAGGAGCGGACGCAGTCAGTGAACGCCACGGACCAGAAGAAACGGGGCAGCCTTCTGCCACAGCTGATGCAGCTGGGAAGGGCTACCTCTGGGGGGCAGAGCCAGTGTGAAGAGGAAACCGGCCGAGCTCGTGTGGGTTGACGGCCCAGGCAGCCGGCCAGCCGGAGCGAGCGCCGGGGCCGGGAGGAGGGCGCCAGCAGCGGCGGGTGCCAAGGGCCGTGGTGCACGAGGGGTAGAGGGGCGTCCTGGGGGATGGCGGCCAGGCAGGGCGGCCTGGTAGTAACGGGATCTTGAAGGGGGACTGTGCCCGCGGCTGGACGGCCCATTCGGGCCCAGAGCAGGCGCAGGAGTCACAGAAAGCTGGAAGCGCCAAGAGACAAAAACGGTTTTGAGGAAGGAAAAACATGTCTAAGTCCCAATCCCCACTGGCTATTACATTTCAAATGTGGCCAAGGAAGCCATGGACAGTTTCTGCCTCTTCTGAGCTTTTATTTTTAGACTGAGAGTCAAAACCTTGAGTTTTAGACTCAGGCTCTGCCGGAGCGCAGCTGCGGTCTTTCAGACGTGACTGTGCTCTGGGCCTCCGCATCCTCAGGCACAACCTCGGGGGGCAACCAGGGGCCCTTCCAGGTCCTTCGTTTCAAAACCTGGCCATTTGGTAAGAAATGACTTCCAGCAACGTTCTGCCTGTTTGCTGTGCAATCTTGCAGAAAAATCAACTTTTAAAACTCCAGAGAGTTTGGCATGTGAGCCCAGAGACTCCCCGTGGAGTCGAGTCCTCCAGGGCTTGCTTCTGGGGACCTCAGCATCTTCAACTTCTGATTTTTTTTAAGCTTTCCAGGTTTTAATGTATTCTCTAAGGTCATTGAAGACAACAGCTAGAACGAACAGTCATTAGAAAGGCTGCGGCTGGCGCTGCTCTCCTGCACAGACCTCCTGACAAGGATGAGGACCACAAACAGCAAAACAAATGAATTTCTTCTTATCTAACTGGGTCGTTTGCCATGAATTATCAGAGTTTATTTGTGGTTCAAAAGCACATCACTGTAGAACATTTCCATTTTAACTAATGGAAAAACCTAAAATTGACTGTATCTACTCTACGAAGGCCCACTTACACACTCTCTAATTCAAACACAGGCAAAAAATATTTCGCCCAACTTCCAGTTAATCTTTAAGTCATATGAAACTGAGTAAGAATTCATTCTCCGAACATTGTTGAGTGCCTATGTTCAAAGCACTAGAAGGAAAAAGACTAAGCAAACCTGATCATTGCCCTCGGTAATTTCCATCTAACGATGAAGAGAAATACTCATTTAAAGTAGTTTTGTGATGGGTAACGTTCTGCGCTGTTCCACCACAGGCAGGTTTCAGACAAACAGAAGGAGAGCTCTCCAGTGACCACGGCTGCAGGGAATGGAATGGGTCGCCTTGCAGGGCAGTGAGGTCCCTGTCACTATAAGTGTAAATAAAGAAACCAGATGACCAGGAGGCAAATAAAGATCTAAAAAGAGATTTCTGAACTTGGTAAAAAGTGGAGAAGATTCTAAAATTCTTGTTTATCACTAGGATTCTAGGTTTCCAATTAGCACATTAATTTGGAGGCAAATTATTACAGGTTTACGAGACAAGCTCTTAAAACAAGACTACTCTAAACATTAATATTCTGTGGAACCACCTTCCTATTTAGGAAAAAATGGTTCCACAGGTTATCCTATTTCTTTTGTTGATTTGCATTTGCCACACTGGAAGGGGGAAAGAGGAATAAGGGAAAAGGGGGGGCTTTTCTTAAAGTAAAAACACACTCAAACAGAAAGAACAAGAGAAGCCGTCTCAGGTCTGCCAGCATCCTCTCCTCACCCACACCAAACACAAACATCGCTCCCTGTATCTCGCCTGTATGGAACCAGCTAGGTGCAAACTGCCTGAAGAACTAAGTGAGAAATCTTGGTACATTTAGGAAACAAACTTCCAGAACAGATTTTTAAGTAATTTTGAGGGGGCTCTATCCCTGTGAATTGCATAATTCTACTGGCACAGTGCCATGTATATCTAGGCACTTAAAAAATCCTGAAGGGCCAGCCCGGTGGCGTAGCAGTTAAGTTCACACACTCCACTTCGGCAGCCTGGGGTCCGCAGGTTCGGATCCCAGGCACGGACCGACACACCACTTGTCAGCCATGCTGTGGCAGCCTCCCACATAAAGTAGAGGAAGATGGGTATGGAGGTTAGCCCAGGGCCAATCTTCCTCACACACACACACACACACACAAATCCTGAAGGAACTGTAAGTGCCCACCAATACCTGGCATATTTTTGAGTGACATGATGACCTAATAGAGGCTGGAAACTAGAGAAACTTTGTAAGCTTGCTTTCATATATTTAATGTAACTTTATGCTTCTGAAATCATCATCCAAATACACAGAGAAAACTTCAGTTTCTCCCACATCTGGATCCAAACTCAGTATGATTAATTAGTAAATATTGCTGAATGCCACATACCCAGCCTTACAGTTTCTCATCTTAAATTATAAAACACAACTCTTCTGTGATCAAAGCTCATGAGTGAGCAAAATACAGTGTCCTCTATCAGGATATCAATGTTATCTTTTTAAAAGCTAAAGTGAGCAAGAAAGCACACCACTCCCTGTTTATAAAGGAAAAGTATACAATATAAAAGCAATATGATAAAATAAGTACCACTATATAACTGTAAAGGATGCCCCCCCAAAACAAGAAAAGAATGAGAATCAAAATTAATTTGCTGAGGTAAAATTGACATTAATCTCAAAATTAATGACAACATAAAACTTAATGTGACAAGGAAGAGATATCAACAAAAAATAGTTTCTATATTTAAAAGAGTACAATTCACAGATAATTTAGGTCAAAAAGAAGACATGAAAAAAAATCACTGTTGCTCTGAGAAAAGCTCTACCAGAGGAGAAATGCTAGCCTTTCAAAATTATATGAATTTTATAATGTTCATCACAGGGGAAAAAAGTAAAGAAATGGCCCTCAAAGGCTCAGTTTCTCCAGCTATAAAAGGGAAGAACCTGCTTCACTCCTTTTCAACTGGGCTGCCCAGGGGGTGAATGTGAGTCACTTGGGAGATTCCGTATCCTCAAAACCAGAGGCAATATGGCAGCCTTCCTGATGCCTCCCAGGTCAAGGCAGGCAGATGACCCACTGCTGGCCCCTCTGCTCAGCACTGTCCCCTGCAGCTCACCCAACATCTGTGCAGGGGCTAACACTGCTTCCTGCCCGGGCTGCAACATGCCTGAGGCCACCTCCACATCAAGGTCAAGCTTTCTAGTTTTCATAACTGATGTCCTCACTACTTACTAAAGTCAGGCTTACATGAAGGCAGTGACAAACTTCTATTCAATTACTGTCGATAACAAGACACTTCCCCCCCCCCCCAAATTTTTTTAAGATTAATAATAATGAATTTTGACAAGGATATATGGAAAAGGCACTCACATACTGTGTGCGAAAGTATAAATTACTACAACCTCTCTAGAGAGTGTTGTATTAATAAATGACAACATATAAATAATTTTTGAAATTCCCCGTCTTTCATTAAATTCAGGATCTTGAAGTGATATCTGCACTCCCATGTTCACAACAGCACTATTCACAAAAGCCAAGATACGGAAACAACCCAAATGTCCAGCGACAGATGAACGGATTAAAAACATGTGGTATATATGTATAACAACATATCATTCAGCCTAAAAATAGGAAATCTTGCCATCTGCAACGTGGACGAACCTGGAGGACATTATGCTAAGTGAAATAAGCCAGTCACAGAAGGACAAATACTGCATGATTCCACTCCTGAAAGTTACCTATAACAGGCAAAGTCAGAGCAGCAGAGAGCAGAATGCTGGCTGCCAGGGGCTGGGTGGAGGAGTGGGGAGTGGGGACTTATTCAGTGGGTATCAAGTCTCAGTTAAGCAAGATGAATACGTTCTAGAGATCAGCTGTGCCACATAGAGGGCCTATGGTTAATATGGTATGGTGCACTTCAAAATTTTTTAAGAGGGTAGATTTCATGTTGTATTCTTACCACAAAAAAAGGAAGAGGGGACACAAGGAAACTTTTGGAGGGGTTGGATACCTTGATTGTGGTGATGGTTTCACGGGTGTATGCATATGTCCAAACTCACCAAGTTGAATAAAGTCACTTGCCACGTAACAATCTTTTGGTCAACAATGGAACGCATATACAACAGTGGTCCCATAAGATTATAATTCCTATCACCTAGTGATGCCAAAGTGCAAAGCATTACTCACGTGTTTGCGGTGATGCTGGTGTAAACAAACCTACTGCACTGCCAGTGATATGAAAGTATGGATCCCAGTAGAAGACACTGTTATCACAGGAGATGACAGCTCCATGCGTGTTAACTGCCCCTGAAGACCTTCCGGTGGGACGAGATGTGGAGGTGGAAGACAGTGATACTGATGATCCTGACCCTGTGTAGGCCTAGGCTAATGTGTATGTTTGTGTCTTAGTTTTTAACAAAAAAGTTTAAAAAGTAAAAAAAAAAAATTTTTTAATAGAAAAACACTTACAGAATAAAGATATAAAGAAAGAAAATGTTTTTGTACAGCTGTACAATGTGGTTATGTTTTGTTTTGTTTTTTTTTGTGAGGAAGACTGGCCCTGGGCTAACATCCGTGCCCATCTTCCTCTACTTTATACAGGATGCCGCCACGGCATGGCTGACAAGCAGTGCATCAGCCAGCACCCGGGATCTGAACCTGCGAACCCCGGGCCACCAAAGCGCAACCTAAACCGCTGTGCCACCAGGCCAGCCCCCCAACGTGGTTATGTTTTAAGCTACATGTTATTACAAAAGAGCTAAAAAGTTTCAAAATTTTTAAAGTTTATCAAATAAAAAAGTTACAGTAAGCTAAAGTTAATTTAGTGCAGGAAAATAAAAAAAACCTTATTTTTTATAAATTTAGTGTAGCTCAAGTGTACAGTGTTTACAGAGTCTGCAGTAGTGGACATAATGTCCTCGGCCTCCACACTCACTCACCATCACTCACTGACTCACCCAGAGCAGCTTCCAGTCCTGCAGGCTCCATTCATGGTCAGTGCCCCATACAGGTGTACCATTGTTTATCTTTCTTTTTTGCTGAGGAAGATTCACTCTGAGCTAACATCTGTTGCCAATCTTCCTCTTTTTGTATGTGAGCTGCTACCACAGCATGGACACCGACAGATGAGTGGTGTAGGTCCGCACCCGGGAACCAAACCCAGGCCACCAAAGTGGAGCATGCCAAACTTAACCACTAGGCCAACAGGGCTGGCCCCCGTTTTTTATCTTTTATACCATATCTTTACTATACCTTTTCTATGTTTAGATACACAGATACCATTGTGTTACAAATGCCTAGAGTATTCAGTACAGTAACATGCTGTACAGGTTTGCAGCCTAGAAGCAATAGGCTACAGCATATAGCCTAGGTGTGTAGTAGGCTATCCCATCTAGGTTTGTGTAACCACACCCTGTGATGTTCGCACAATGACGGAATCATCCAATGACGCATTTCTTAGAACTAATGCCCATCGTTAAGTGACTGTATTTGTATTAAATGTGTATAGTTTTTTGTTCATCAATCACACTTCAATAAAGCTGTTTAAAAACAAATCCCCTTCTTTTCACCCTCCAGCAATATTTTCCCAAGGGAACAAGGATATTCACCACAGCATTATCTGGAATACTAAGAAGTTTAGAAACTGCCTCAATGTCCATCAGCAGGATCCAATTAAATAATTATAGGAGGGGCCAGTGCCGTGACATAGTGGTTAAGCTCGTCATGCTCCGCTTTGGTGGCCCAAGTTTGCGGGTTTGGATCCCAGATGTGGACCTATACCACTTGTCAGCCACACTGTGGCGGCGACCCACATATAAAATAGAGGCAGATCGGCACAGATGTTAGCTCAGGGCGAATCTTCCTCAACAAAAAAGTCATCACCATCATCATCATCATCACAGAAGCACTCACTGACCTTCCCTTAAATTATAGCCATTAAAAATCCATTAAAAAGAATGAAGTAGATCAGCCATAAAAAAAGACAACATCGTCCCACTTGCAACAACATGGATGGAACTTGAGGGTATTATGTTAAGTGAGATAAGCCAGACAGAGAAAGACAAACACTGTATGATTTCACTCATGTGGGGAAGATAAACAAATACATGGACAAAGAGAGCAGATTAGTGGTTACCAGAGGGGAAGGGAGTTGAGGGGTGGGCACAAGGGGTAAAAGGGCACATATACATGGTGATGGATAAATAATAACGTACAATTGAAATTTCACAATGACACCAATAAAAAAAAAGCATACACACACAAAAAAGAATGAAGTAGAGCTATATGAGATGATAGAGAAAGATCTACAATTTGTTAAATTTAAAAGAAAAAGCACTATGTGTTTAGCAGGATCCCTTTCATGTGTATTAAAACACACACATGTGCACAGAGAAAAGAGACACATTTCTCTTTGCATTGCAAGTTTTCTGGAAGAACTGCTAACAGTGATTATCTCAGGGACAGGGCACGACAGGAGAGTTAGGGAGACTAACATTTCATTTCACATCATTCTGTACTATTATAATTTTTTTTTAAACTACCAGTGTGTATTTGTTTGTCTGCTTTTCTAACAGGGATTATTATCTGTTTAGAGAGATTACAGGCCATTTGTCATCTTCTCTATATTTTCCCATCTGAAAAATATATGGGGGGTGTGTATTTCCCCCACCCCCACCCCATAGGACAAGGCCTATATACCTTACTGCTCAGTCATGAAATTTGGTGAGTGAATTTGGCGGAGGAGGGGAGATTCACTTTTTAAAAAATTATAGATTTATATGATCTACCTTTTAAAAATGTACACGTTAATTACCACTGTATATTTTTATAACAAAGAAAAATATTTATTACAGAACACTAATGCTTAAAGGAGAAAGACTCAAGTTACTCTAATAATCTAGTCTTGCAGACCAAAAGGTACACACCTGGCGACCGGAGAACCCGAGCAATCACAGGAAGAAGCTGGTGGTCAGCCTATGGGCAGCACTGACACCTGGGGACACAGAGGGACCCCAAACCCAGGCCTGCAGCAACAGACACACAACACGACATTTGGGAAGTTACTGCATGCCCGATGAGTGTGTGAGTGAGCTTCTGCTGGTGTCTGACTCACCCCTTCTAGGAATTTACACACTTAGGTGTGTGTGTATATGCAAGACAAATTTCTGGAAGATTACATAAAACTGCGGGCAGTAGTTTCCTCTGGGGAGTGGGTCTGAGGTCTGAGGCGTAGGGATTTTTACTCTTTTGTACTGTCTGATCTTTCTCAAAAGCACATAGGCACCAAGAGAAGTGAGTGACAGCACTAGCCCTGGGGCAATCCTAGTCAGTCCAAGTGACATCTTCAGGAGGCTCTAGACTTCGATTTTTACAAAGAAATGTCACACCCAAAGACATCCATGCTGCTGTATTTCCAGCTGCCAGCTAGACACTTCTACCTAGATTTCACCTCAAACTCAGTAAGTCCAAAACGAAATTCCTTATCTTTCTCTAAAACCTATTCCTTCTCCTTATATTTTCCTTCTTCAGTTATTATTTCCCCACATGGAAACTTCAGAGTCTTCCTGATTCACCCTTCTTCCCCATTCCCTGGAGCTAACAGGTCTCCAAATCCTGTGCCTTCCAAAAAAAAAAAAAAAAAAAAGCCGACTTCCAAATCAGACCCTGCCCTGCCTTACAGTCCCAGTCCTTGTCTCTCTCAGTAGACACTGCAGCAGCCTCCAAGCTGGTCTCCCTGCCACTAGCGCCCCCATTCTCTAGGCCATCTTCCCTGTGGTCGCCAGGTTCCCTTCCTCAACCCAACTGTGTCACTTCCAAACTCCTTATCAGAGCACTACCTACCTTACAAGGCTCCGGTCTGATCCCTCTTCTCCCCAGTACAGCCACACAGAACTGTGCCGAAACATGCCATGTCTTTTCAAGAACCCCACCTTTGCACAGGCAAGCCCAGTGCCTGCAACACGTTCTTACTCAGCCTCCAAGAGCTCAATATCACCTCGGTGAAATTTCCAGAAGCACAATGACTGCAGATGCTCCTCAAGGCTCCCGTACCACTCCAGCCCTAGTTCTACGTCTTGTCCAGCCGTCAATCACAGTGAATTACCCACTTACAGGCCGCCCCACTCAGTCGCAACTCGCCTGGATTCAGCTCTGTGCCCCCAGATCCAGGACGCAGTACAGGGAAGCACTTCTTCAGGAAGGGACCCTCAGCTCACGTGCGTACATCTATCCACACCCATGTCCACATGGTCATAAAAGGGAGGTTATGTGCCTGAAATGAGCTCAGTACCAGGATCCAAGGAAATGGACACTCGTACACTGGGTGAAAAAAGAACCAGAAAGGAAGGCAATTTCACTTCAAAGAATGTAGCCTAAGGAAATAAGTCTGCATGTGCATAGAGATATGGTTATAAGAAAATATCCACAATGAGCCTATAACTTTTTTTAAATGCCAAGGTTTAGAATTATTTCCAGAATGGAATATCCTATTATCTTTATATTTTAAAGTCTGCACAATGTGTCTAACTTTCTATGGTATTGATAAGGATACAGCAAGGTCACTTGGAAAAAGCCATGCCTAGGGGCCGCCCGGTGGCGCAGCGGTTTAGTTCGCGCTTGGCAGCCCGGGGTTCGCAAGTTCGGATCCCGAGCGCCCACTGACGCACTGCCTGTCAGCCATGCGGTGGTGGCATCCCATATAAAAGTGGAGGAAGATGGGCACGGATGTTAGCCCAGGGGCAGTCTTCCTCAGCAAAAAGGGGAGGAGTGGCAACAGATGTTAGCTCAGGGCTGGTCTCCCCCCGGCCAAAAAAAAAAAAAAAAGCCATGCCTAACTAAACAGGAGTATCACCAGGTTCAAAGCTAACGGGAAGAAGCCCTCGACCTCTTCTATTTGTAGACAAGAAACGTATTCACACTCCACATAACTCTCACTATACCCTAAGACTTAAAAAACAACGGAGAGAGAAAATATGGATGATGACATAAAATTAAATAAAAGGCTAAAAGAAAGAGGCCACAGATCTTACCTTTGCAAACTTTGTAGGCATTTAAAACTGTTATTCACAGTTAAGGAATGTCACATTTGCAACATCAACCCCCCCCCCCTGGCTAAGACATGGGAGTAAAAGCGCAGAGAACAGATACTTGTCTCTGTGTCCTAGATTATCAAGTTTTCATTTTTTCCTTCCTTTAAGAGGTGCTCATCCCTGCTTGCCTAGCAATTAGAGCTTTCCTTTTAGATGCCATTGTCTGTTGTTCTCAATTTCTGGATAAGCTTTATGAGGCCAGTGTTTCAAAAGGAGGGTCTTTTCATTTGATTTCCTCTCTGTCCTCCCCCTTAACTGCTGTGAGGAGAGAAAGAATGAAACCACCTGACTTCTCCCCCGCTTTTGCGACTGAATCTTTCACTACTTTCAATCAATTGTGAGGTAAAGGAACGGAGAGGAAAGAGGAAAGAAACTGTTACCTAAGAGTTGCTTTATCTAATTCTAGTCATTAATTCTTTCCCCGTCTAGTAATAATTCTAAATTCCCCCACCACTCTAAGCAGATCTAACGAAATTTGGATAAAGCTGGGAAGCCCAAAGAATAGTTGATAGTATTCCCCAACTAGGATCAAATATTTTAAAACAAAACCTTAGTTAATAAATTTATTCCCCAAATGAGAGGTCCTCAAATATTTGCTGAGTGAAAAAAACAAATAAATGAGGCTGAACCTTCCCTTATCTACAAGGTAGATAAGTGCTGGTATTGTTTACAGAATTTTTAAAAGCTTAAGAGGAAAAAAACCAAACAAAAACAAATTGATTCACAAAGAATCCATTTACACATACACCAAAAACAAAACGGACGTAAACCTAGGTTGACTTTATGAGGTCCTATTCTTTCTCAAAATCAACAACAAAATAAACTCTGAAAGAAATATGGAAATTTACAGCTGTTGGGAAAAGCACACAGAAAAAAACATAAAATCACCTATAGCTCCAGCCCCTCAACAGGAGCAGACACAGCCGCTGGTGACCACCAGACACACACTCACCAAACACGTGCTGCACACCGCTGGGCTCCACACTCCGCTTCAGAGCCAGCGGAAGAACCCTGAGACCACATCATGGTCACTGCACACGTCATTTGATGCTATAAAAATGAATTTTAATGACTGCACATATTTCAGTATGTGAATATACCATAGTTTATTCTACCAATCCTTTACTGTTGAGCATTTAGGTCGTTTCCAATTTTTTACTACTATAATTAACATTATAATGCTGTCCTGCACGTAAATCTGCAATCAACTCTAATTTTCCTCTTAGAATAAATTCTTAGAAGTGGAACTCTTGGGTGAGAGGTGTCGACAGTTAATACTTTTGAAGAACATTCCCCAAATGCCCTCCACCGGAAGGGTGCTGATATATTCTCCCACAAAAATCCATAAAGGCCCTTCCCCAACCTCCACACCAATGGAGAGGGTTTTGTTTTTATTCTTTGATTCCTAATAAGATTAAGAATTTTCTCCATGATTATTAGACATTTGTATTCTTTTTCAATTCATTTCAATAAGCTATTAGATGGAATTAACACAACAGTTTAAAGAGCATGAGCTGGAATCAAACCTCTGCATCACCACTCACTGGGTATGCCTGGGCAGGTGCTTTACCTCGCCAGGCCCATCTCCCACCTGTGCAATGAGGACAATAGTACCTATCTTTGAGGGTTTCTGTAGGGATTAAACAAGAGTATGGAAAGGGCTTAGCATAGGGTTTACTGCTTACTCGGTACACAGTAAACCCTCAAGAAATATCAGCTATCATTAATTATTATTAACAAATATTTACTAAATACCTACAAAGTTCAGGCACTGAGCTAGGCACTAAGATACTACACTGAACAAGACAGACATGGTCCCTGACATCATGAAGCTTACAGCCATTAGAGAATTAATTTTTAAAAAATTTTATTCTTGGGGCCGCCTGGTGGCGCAGCGGTTTAGTCCGTGCTTGGCAGCCCAGGGTTCGCAAGTTCGGATCCTGGGCGCCCGCCGACGCACTGCTTGTCAGCCATGCCGTGGTGGCATCCCATATAAAGTGGAGGAAGATGGGCACGGATGTTAGCCCAGGGCCAGTCTTCCTCAGCAAAAAGGGGAAGATTGGCAACAGATGTTAGCTCAGGGCTGGTCTTCCCCACAAAAAAAAAAAAAAAAAAAAAAATTTTATTCTTGGGGCCAGCCTGGTGGTGTAGTGGTTAAGTTTGTGCGCTCTGCTTCAGCAGCCTGGGGTTCACAGGTTCAGATCCCGGGCACAGACTACACATTGCTTGTTAAGCCACACTGTGACGGCGTCCCACATAAAAAATGGAGGAGGACTGGCACAGATGTTAGCTCAGGGCCAATCTTCCTCACCAAAAGAAAAAATAAATAAATATTCTTATTTTTTGGGAGTGACGTCAGCATCATGGCGGAGTGAGATTCCCTCTTTGAATCTCTGCCCCCTACGACACAACAAAAACATCATTCGCATTCCAACAGAGCTCAATCAAACACTACGAAGGACTTCTAAGAAACCCCTGCTGCCATACATCGGACAGTAGAGGCGCAAGAAGCCCAAAAGGACGGGAGGAGAGGTAAGAAGTTGTACTCCCCCACCCCAATCAATCGGCAAAGACAGCGTGGTTCGCAGACAGAGGGGGGAGGGGCGGCCCACAGCGGGGAAAACTATCGCCATCCAGGTGCTCTCACAGACTGTCGCGAGATCCCCACTGGGAAGCAACGACGGACTGTTTAGGGGGAGTAGCAAACACCCTAAGAGAGCCAGAAAGGAAACCCCCGGGTCAAGCAGGAGAAAGAGAGGACCCCTCCCCCCACACACCCGGCGTTTCAGCATAATCTCTCCGGAGGCTGCAGCCGCCTCAGAGCAAACCACTCATGACCTCCATCCAGTGGCAGCAGGGGGAAACTGCAGGACCAATTTTATCATGAGGGGAAAAAATAAAGCCGTCCCCGTCGGATCCTTGCGACAATTTGTCAGGGCTACAGACCATAAGGAAAATGACAAACACCCAGAAACCAACCCTGAAGGCACAGAATTTGATAACCTGAATGAGAGAGAATTCAAAATAGCTATCATAAACAAACTCAATGAAATACAAGAGAACACACAGAAACAAATCAACGAATTCAGGGATTTTGTCACAAAAGAGATTGAAACCATAAAGAAAAACCAATCAGAATTATTGGAGGAGAAAAACAAAATTAACGAGATAGTGGAAAAAATGGAGTCTTTAAAGAGCAGAACTGACAATATGGAGGAACGAATTAGCACTATTGAGGATAGCCACGCAGAAATGCTCCAGATAGAGGAGGAGAGAGAGCTAAGACTAAAGAGAAATCAAGAAATTCTTCGAGAAATATCAGACTCAATGAGGAAAAGCAACATAAGGATAATAGGTATTCCAGAAGGAGAAGAAAGAGAAAAAGGAGCAGAGAGTTTGTTCAAAGAAATAATAGCTGAGAACTTCCCCAACCTAGGGAACGAGAGGGAAATAGTGAATGAAATCAATAGATCACCTAAATATATAAACAGGAATAAAAAATCATCTCGCCACATAGTAGCAAACTTGAAAAATACCTGTGACAAGGAAATAATATTGAAGGCAGCTAAACAAAAAACCAAAATAACATACAAAGGAAACCCCATCAGGCTCTCAGCTGATTTCTCGACAGAAACTCTACAGGCTAGGAGAGACTGGAATGATATATTCAAAATCATGAAAGACAAAAACCGTCAGCCAAGAATACTTTATCCAGCAAAAATATCCTTCAAATACGATGGAGAAATAATAACTCTCCCTGATAAACAAAAGCTAAGAGAGTTCGTCACCACAAGACCCCCACTACAAGAAATGCTCAAGAAGGCCCTTAGGCCTGAAAAAAAAAAAATGAGAAAGGGGATACAAAGATTTCAGCAAGGAGAAAAGCAAGGAGACTAAACCAGAAAAAACTACAGTTGGATAACATCAAAAATTAATTCAAGCTCATCACTGGAAACACACATTCATGACACAATCTGGAATAAAGAGATAACAAATAAGGAGGGGAAGAGGTAAGGGATTGAATCGACCCAGCCTCAGGAAAAAGGAGGCATCCGAAAATGTACTTTCTTATCCAGGAGGTCGCTTATATAAACCTCACGGTAACCACTAAACAAATAACCAGAAGAGAACCACACATGACAAATAAAGAGAAAACCAAGAGAATGACCATGCAGAAATACCAAATTGAATTTGCAGTCCGAAACACAAGGGACAAGAAACGAAGGAAATGCAAAAGAACCAGAAGATGAACAATAAAATAGCAACATTAAACCCTCATATATCAATAATCACTCTAAATGTAAATGGATTGAATTCTCCAATCAAAAGACACAGAGTGGCAGGATGGATTAAAAACCAAGATCCAACAAGCTGCTGCCTCCAGGAAACACATCTCAGCTCTAAAGACAAACACAGACTCAAAATAAAAGGATGGAAAACAATACTCCAAGCTAATGGCAAACAAAACAAAGCAGGAGTAGCCATACTTATATCAGACAAAGTAGACTTCAAGATAAAAAAGGTAATGAGAGACAAAGAAGGGCAATATATAATGATAAAAGGGACACTTCACCAAGAAGACATAACACTTATAAATATCTATGCACCCAACACAGGAGCACCAAAGTACATAAAACAACTGCTAAAAAACCTTAAAGGAGATATTAACAATAACACAATAATAGTAGGGGATCTTAACACCCCCCTTACATCAATAGATAGATCATCCAGACAAAAAGTCAATAAGGAAATAATGGACTTAAACGAAAAACTAGACGCAATGGACTTAATAGATATATACAGAGCACTCCACCCAAAAAAAGCAGAGTACACATTCTTCTCAAGTGCACATGGAACATTCTCAAGGATATATTAGGAAACAAGGCAAACCTCTATAAATTTAAGAAGATTGAAATCATTACAAGCATCTTTTCTGATCATAATGCTGTGAAACTAGAAATCAACTGCAAGGAAAAAACTAGGAAAGGGACAAAGATGTGGAGACTAAACAACACGCTACTGAAGAACCAATGGGTCGTTGATGAAATTAAAGGAGAAATCAAAAGCTATCTGGAGACAAATGAAAAGGAAAATACACCATACCAACTCATATGGGATGCAGCAAAAGCAGTCCTGAGAGGGAAATTCATAGCAATACAAGCCCACCTTAACAAACAAGAAAAATCCCAAATAAATAACCTTAAATTGCACCTAACAGAATTGGAAAAAGAAGAACAGACAAAGCCCCGAATCAGCAGAAGGAGGGAAATAATAAAAATCAGAGCAGAAATAAATGAAGTTGAAACAAAAAAACAGTAGAAAGGATCAATAAAACAAAGAGCTGGTTCTTTGAGAAGATAAATAAAATTGACAAACCCTTAGCCAGACTCACTAAGAAAAAAAGGGAGAAGACTCAAATAAATAAAATTAGAAATGAAAGAGGACAAATTACAACAGACACCACAGAAATACAAGAGATTATTAGGGAATACTATGAAAAACTTTACGCCAACAGATTGGACAACCTAAAGGAAATGGACAAATTCTTGGACGCGTACAACCTCCCAAAACTGAATCAAGAATAGAGAATCTGAACAGACCAATCACAAGTAAAGAGATTGAAACAGTAATCAAAAACCTCCCAAAAAATAAAAGCCCAGGACCAGATGGCTTCCCTGGAGAATTTTATCAAACGTTCAAAGAAGATTTAGCACCTATCCTTCTCAAACTATTCCAAAAAATAGAGGAAGAGGGAATACTTCCCAACACATTCTATGAGGCCGACATCATCCTGATACCAAAGCCAGACAAGGACAATACAAAGAAGGAAAACTACAGGCCAATATCACTGATGAACATAGATGCAAAAATCCTCAACAAAATATTGGCAAACCGAATACAGCAATACATCAAAAAGATCATACACCATGATCAAGTGGGATTTATACCAGGGACACAGGGATGGTTCAACATCCGCAAATCCATCAACGTGATACACCACATTAACAAAATGAAGAATAAAAACCACATGATCATCTCAATCGATGCAGAGAAGGCATTCGACAAGATCCAGCATCCACTTATGATAAAAACTCTCAACAAAATGGGTATAGAAGGAAAGTACCTCAACATAATAAGGGCCATATATGACAAACCTACAGCAAACATCCTACTCAACGGGGGAAAAACTGAAAGCCATTCCTTTGAGGACAGGAACAAGACAAGGGTGCCCACTCTCACCACTCTTATTCAACATAGTACTGGAAGTTCTGGCCAGAGCAATTAGGCAAGAAAAAGGAATAAAGGACTCCAAATAGGCAATGAAGAAGTGAAACTCTCACTATTTGCAGACGACATGATCTTATACATAGAAAACCCAAAAAATTCCATCAGAAAACTACTAGAAACAATCAACAACTACAGTAAAGTGGCAGGGTATAAAATCAACTTACAAAAATCAATTGCATTTCTATACACTAACGATGAAACAACAGAAAGAGAACTCAAAAAGATAATCCCACTTACAATTGCAACAAAGAGAATAAAATATCTGGGAATAAATTTAACCAAGGAGGTCAAAGACCTATACAATGAAAACTATAAGACACTATTGAAAGAAATAGAGGAGGACATAAAGAAATGGAAAAATATTCCATGCACATGGATTGGAAGAATAAATATAGTTAAAATGTCCATTCTACCTAAAGCAATCTACAGATTCAATGCAATCCCAATCAGAATCCCAATGTCATTCTTCACGGGAATAGAACAAAAACTACTGAAATTCGTATGGGGCAACGAAGAGCCCCATACGAGCCCATACGAGCCCAAAGAGCCCAAATAGCTAAAGCAATTCTGAAAAAAAAGAACAAAGCTGGAGGCATCACAATCCCTGATTTCAAAATATACTATAAAGCTACAGTAATCAAAACAGCATGGTACTGGTACAAGAATAGACACACAGATCAATGGAACAGAATTGAAAGCCCAGAAATAAAACCACACACCTATGGACAGCTAATCTTCGACAAAGGAGCAAAGAACATACAATGGAGAGAGGGAAGTCTCTTCAATAAATGGTGCTGGGAAAATTGGACAACAACATGCAAAAGAATGAAAGTAGACCATCTCCTATCGCCATATACAAAAATCAATTCAAAATGGATCAAAGACCTGAAAGTGAGACCTGAAACTATAAAACTCCTGGAAGAAAATATAGGCAGTACACTAATTGAGATTGGACATAAAGGGATCCTTTCAGATTCCATGTCTACCCAGACAAGGGAAACAAAAGAAAAAATAAACAAGTGGGACCTCATCAGACTAAAGAGCTTCTACAAGGCAAATGAAACCAGGATCAAAATGAATAAACAACCCACCAGCCGGGAGAAAATATTTGCAAATCGTTTGTCCGACAAGGGATTAATCTCAGTAATATATAAAGATCTCATGCAACTGAGCAACAAAAAAACAAACAACCCGATCAAAAAATGGGCAGAGGATATGAACAGACATTTTTCCAAGGAAGAGATACAGATGGCCAATAGACACATGAAAAGATGTTCAACATCACTAATCATCAGGGAAATGCAAATGAAAACTACACTAAGATATCACCTTACACCGGTTAGAATGGCTATAATCACAAAGACAAATAACAACAAATGCTGGAGACGTTATGGAGAAATGGGGACCCTCATTCACTGCTGGTGGGAATGCAAACTGGTGCAGCCTCTATGGAAAACAGTATGGAGAGTCCTCAAAAAATTAAAAATAGAAATACCGTATGATCCAGCAATCCCACTCTTGGGCATCTACCCAATGGACGTGAAATCAACCATCACAAGAGGCGTATGCACCCCTATGTTCATTGCAGCATTATTCACTATAGCCAAGAAGTGGAAGCAACCCAAGTGTCCCTCGACTGATGATTGGTTAAAGAAGATGTGGTATATACATACAATGGAATACTACTCAGCCATAAGAAAAGACACAATTGTCCCATTTGCAACAACATGGAAGGACCTAGAGGGTATTATGTTAAGTGAAATAAGCCAGAGAGAGAAGGACAGACACTGCATGAACTCACTCATATATGGAATATAAGTGAACACTGGGACAGAGAGACCTGATTGGTGGTTACCAAGGGGAAGGGGGGTGGCGGGGGCACAAGGGGTGAAGGGTTACATCCACAAGGTGACGGACAAACAAAAATGTACAACTAAAACTCCACAGTGTTATAAACTATTAAGACATCAATAAAAAAAATGGTAAAAGGGGCCGCCCGGTGGCGCAGCGGTTTAGTCCGCGCTTGGCAGCCCGGGGTTCGCGAGTTCGGATCCCGGGCGCCCGCCGACGCACTGCCTGTCAGCCATGCCGTGGCGGCGTCCCATATAAAGTGGAGGAAGATGGGCACGATGTTAGCCCAGGGCCAGTCTTCCTCAGCAAAAAGGGGAGGAGTGGCAACAGATGTTAGCTCAGGGCTGGTCTTCCCCACAAAAAAAAAAAAAAAAAAAAGGTAAAAAAAAAAATTATTTTTTGTGTTGTGTTGGTCCAGATTACACCAATCCTTTACATAATCTGATAAAAGATTGGCATCCAAAATATACAAAGAACTCTTAAAACTCAACAATAAGAAAATTAACAACTCAATTAAAAAATGGGAAAAAGACCTGAACAGATACCTTACCAAAGAAAATACACAGGTAGCAAATAAGCATATGAAAAGATACTCAACATCATACGTCATTAGGGAATTACAAATTAAAACAACAGTAAGATGTCACTACAAACCTATTAGAATGGCCAAAATCCAAAACAGTGACAACCCCAAATGCTGGTGAGGATGTGGAGCAACAGGAACTAACTCACAGCTGGTGGGAATGCAAAATGGTACAGCCACTTTGAAGGCAGTTTGGCAGTTTCTTACAAAACTAAACATATTCTTATCATAGAAGCCAGCAATCACGCTCCTTGGTATTTACCCAAAGGAGTTGAAAACTTATGTCCACACAAAAACCTGCATACAGACGTTTTTAGCAGCTTTATTCGTAATCATCAAAACTTGGAAGCAAACTAAGACGTCCCTCAGTAGGTAACTGAATAAACTGGTACATCCAGACAATGAGTATTATTCAATGCAAAACGGAAATGAGCTATCAAAGCCATAAAGAGACATGAGAGTAGCTTAAATCCATATTACTAAGTGAAAGAAGCCAATCTGAAAAGGCTACATATTGTCTGATCCTACCTATATGACATTCTGGAAAAGGCGAAACTATGGAGATAGTAAAAGGACCAGTGGTTGCCAGAGGTTGGGGTGAGGGAGGGATGAACGGGTGGAGCACAGAAGATTTTTAGGGCAGTGAAACTATTCTGTATATTGTAATAGTGGTTACATGTCATTACATATTTATCCAAACCCATAAAATGTACAACACTGAGAGTGAACGCTAATGTAAACTACAGACTGCGTGATGATGTATCCATGTAGGTTCACTGATTGACATAAATGTACTACCCTGGTGGGATACGGGAGATGATGTATCCATGTAGGTTCACTGATTGACATAAATGTACTACCCTGGTGGGATACGGGAAGAAATCTACGTACTTTCTAAACTGCTAAAAAAAAAAGTCTATTAAAAAATTCTGAGTATATTTCTTCTAGTTATTTAATTTTTTTCTTTTTCCTATTTAACTATCACTTATTCATTTGGAATTTAACTGAATATGGTGAAAAGTAGGGATATAACTTTTTTTTGCGAACAGCACCTTTTATTGACTATTTCATCTTTTTCTCACTGACTGAGTATACACTTGCTGCTCCAGTCTGCCCAACGGCCGGTCCAGTCCCCTGCTTCCCCCGGTAATTCTACCACTCCACCCCCTTCCCTTGGGGAACAATTCCTGTCCCTGCTGTTCCATGTGACTCTGGGGAGGCTGCACAGCAGAGCCAGCTGGAGTTCTGGATAGGAGCAGGCATGGGTGGCCCCGTTAGTGCAGCATCCCGTGGCTGTGGTCCAGAGATGGGCACATGACCCCAGCAGCCCCCATGGTGTCCTTCCTTAGGATGTCACATACTAACAACTCAAGAAGGTCATCTTCTTCTCTCACCTTGAGCTGTAAAAACGGAAGCCTGGGAGTGTCAACAACCACACCTCCTTCTCCTCTAGCTGCAAAAAGGAAGCCCATCAGCAGAAGAGGATGGAGGCAACCCTGAGAAAGCAGCGAAGTCAGGGAGAGAGGGCCTTAGAGCCGCCTCAGAGTCACCGAAGTTCTATCACCCCAATGGAACCCCAGGTTCTCAACAAAATAAATGCCTTTGTTTGGTTTTTGCTTAAACCAAGATGACTGATTTTCTTTCCTTTGCACTTGAAAAAATCCTGATTTACACACAAAGCCTTTGATTATATACTAAACTCACAGGCATAGTGGGGTCAGGTCTTAGGCTCTCTTTTCAGGTTTTCTGCTATTTCTGTCTATTCTAGGGCTCAGATTACCCTTTAAAATTCTTGTATAAATCTATAAACAGTTGGTAGTACAAAACCAATTGTCCCCCAAGCTCATCTTTCATTTTAAAATGTTCTTGGCTAGTCTTGCCTGTTTATTCTTCTAGATGCTCTTTAGAAGCATTTTAACAAGTCACTTTCCCCCTTCAGAAAAAATTCACTGGGATTTTTATCTGAATTACATTAATTAACAAATTAATGAGTTGATTTAACATCTTCAAGTCTTCTGTGCTACCCACTGTAACATTTTTTATTTTCTTACCATTTCTGGCTTTGTTTTAAATTATATCGAGGGTTTTGATGGTCTAGTGAGTGAAATTTTTTTCCTTTTTTAAATTATATTTTCTGATTATTATGTAGAAAAGCTAATAACTTTTGTATGTGTATTTTATAACCAACCAGACAATTTTCTAGCCGTACTACTGCATGGGCTAGAATTACCAAGACAAGGCCAAATAATACTGGTAAGAGCAGGCATCTGTGTCTTGTTCCTCATTTGATAGGAAGTGTTTCTAGTGTTTCACATACCGTATATTGGTTTAAAAGTGCCACTTTTTACCAGGTTATGGAAGTGTCTGCATAGTCCTAGTTTACTAAAGTTGTACTCTTTTTAACAGACAAATTTAAGGCTTCCCTCAATAAAGTTATTCTATACAAGCATCTGTTACACTTTTTGGCAGAATAAAGCAACATGGTAGCTTTTCCCTTTCATGACGACAACGACCACGAGGATGATGATTAAAGTAAATGCTACAACTCTAATTAGTAGCTTTCCACTGAACACATTTCACAAACAAGTCACCAACATTGTTAAGAACAACAAAAATGTTTAAAGTCAAACAGAAACCCTAATAAATCAGCTTTTTTCTCCCCATATTCCCAACTAGATAATGTCCTTAACCCAATAATAGCAAACAAAACAAAACAGAAACAATATGTCTTGTACTTTCATTGAGAAGCTAACGAGCACATAATAGGAAGACATTTTCTGGATGTACATAAAATTTAAAACATTGATTATAAAAATTATCTGGACCCTGTACTGCTTCATCTTGTTAAATCTCTCAGACCAAATTTATTTTAAATACATATGTCTCATTTACTACCTAACTTCTCTTAAAGTCTGCATAAGTTATCAGCAGTCGTATCTACCTGCAATGTACTGCGAAGTTCTTCTACACTTTCTTCCACTCCAAAGTGAGTCCTGAGATGATTACTATTTTAAGACTATTTCTAATATGTCTATACTGGGCCATACAGCACTTTATCATAATAATGCTTACTCATCAACCTTGTAAAAACTCCCACTAAATTTATCCTTAATCCCTGAAAACAGTTTAAAGTTTTTAAGACCTATGGGCAAAATAAGAGATCTATTTGATAGCTTATCAAATTAAAGTATATATATATATATATATATATATATTTTATACGGATATATTTTTTGGAAGACACTGGAAACACTTTGATATTTTTAAAGAGGCCCTGTAACGATGATAAAATAATGCCTCATTTAATCTTCACTAATAGAAAATGAAATATATAAGAATTGCCAAACGTTCCTCTCTACATGCTAAAACTTCAATAATGAGAAAAATATGCTCTATTACTGTATTTAAAGCACCTTTTTGTTTTCATAACTCAGGGCCATCACTGCGCACACTCGTAGCTGTCCAGCATCACTCAGGGCAGCTCTGAATGCGGGCTCTGCTGCTTTGCCATCAACTCATTCTTGCTATGTCATTCTGACTTCCACTCCTTCGCTTTCAGTTTCTATTCGGTTTAATAAGGGGAATAAAGGAAAGGTAAACTCACTGAGAGCCTAAGGGTTTCTCCGAAGAATAGAGTTCCCAGTTCTGGTGCTCGGCTCTGAGAGCTGTACTCATGGGACAAGACTGCTTTGGAGGGGCCTCACCTTGACAAAGCATCTCATTTCTTGATAGGTACTTCATATTATTCAAAGAGCTCTTACCTATTCCCTAATTCAAGCATCCACAATAATTCTGTAAGGCAGGCTAGATAGAAGTTACTTTCTAACTAAAAGAATGGGGAATAACTTTTTTTAACGGGGAATAACTGATTTCCCTAAGATCACACAGAAGCTCAACAGCAGAACCAAATCTGGAAAACAGATCTCACTTGCTTGTGCCATTAGGATCACAGAGGTAAAATTACTTTCGAATTCCTGCTAAGACTTTTCCAGGTGAGTGACCTTTCAAAAGTTACCAACTGCTCTCAGCCTCAGAGCCTCATCTGTAAAACAGGGACATCAATGCCCACTCCGCAGTTACATGAGGTCCCAGCCCAGTGCCTGGCAGTGGGTACATTTTAGAGTCCCTACTGATCTCAGGCTTCAGCTGCCTCAGGTCTTCATGAGCTGACACACACATGAGGACAGTGAGAGGGTATGACGGGTCACTTCTGCAAGACAGGTCCACCAAAACAGCACAGTCACTTCTGGCAGCCACCAGCCACCCCCCTTATCTTTTTGGACCACCCTTGATGCCTCCTCCTCATTACCTACATTCCCACAAACACTCATGGAAGGTGATGATGTGCCAAGCACTGTGCCACATACTGGTCGAATCACTTTATCTTTGTTATATCAGACACACCTCCCCCCTGGGATTCCAGGATCTGCTACTCTGAGCTTACTACTCCTCTCCAGCAGCCTGACTCCCTTAGCCCCTGGCCCTTTGCCTGAACCAAAAAGCTAACTCCACAGTATTTCAACAAATAACTCAAGTACCACACGGCTTCCAC
This sequence comes from Tapirus indicus, assembly GCA_031878705.1. Lineage (NCBI taxonomy): Eukaryota > Metazoa > Chordata > Mammalia > Perissodactyla > Tapiridae > Tapirus > Tapirus indicus. The sequence goes on from CM062927.1 coordinate 33,460,570, forward strand.
ACCACCTCTGATATCCACTCATTCCTCTCTACCAGAGGCCAGCAAATGACAACCAAAGGCCACATCTAGCCCTCCTCTTTTCATGCAGCCCACAAGGTAAGAATGCTTTTACAATTTTAAATGGTTAAAATCAAAAGAAGAATAGTATTTGGGGATAGGTGAAAATTATATGCAATTCAAATGACAGTGTACACCCATAAAGTTTTATTGGAATATAGCCATGCTCACTCATTTACATATTGTCAATGGCTGCTTTCATGTATTACACAGCAGAGCTGAGTAGCTGACAGAGACTTTAGAATCAACGAAGCTTAAAATATTTACACTCTTCCTAGAAAAGTTTGCTGACCCTGCTCTATAGGTAGGCTTCATAATGTATCCAAGAGTAACTTGATAGATCAAGTCTACCAAGTTACACCATGTATTTCTGTGCGTTGCCTTGTACATTATTTGGGGGATAAAGAAATCTATAGAGTAGACTTAGAGTTTTTAGAAGTACTATAGTAACAACTGTCTCCTCAACATCCTCCATGCTCCCATCCCAGTTCATATCAAAAGGTCAACTAAGGTCATACTTGCTACTGATACTAACTGCTAACCTCTTAGCTACACGTTAAAATTTAGTTACATATTAAAACTTAAAATACTTTTTTAAAGTAGCCACTAGGGTGGCGCCTACCAAAAAAAACAGAAAATAATAAGGGTTGGAAAGGATGCAGAGTAATTGGAACTCTTGTGCATTGCTAGTAGGAATGGTGCAGTGGTTGTGGAAAACAGTATAGCAGTTCCTCAAAAAGTCAAATGTAGATTTACCATATGATCCAGCAATTTCATTTCTGGGTATATAACCCAAAAAAAGTAAAAGCAGGGACTCAAAAAAGATACTTGTATACCCATGTTCATGGCAGCATTATTCACACTAGCCAAAAGGTGGAAGCAACCCAGTGTCTGTCAACGGATGAACAGGTAAACAAAATGTTGAATATATGAACAATAGAATATAAACCAGCCTTAAAAAGGAAAGAAATTCTGACATGTGCTGCAACATGGATGATCTTTGAGGACTCTGTGCTGAGTAAAATAAGCCAGTCACAAAGAGACAAATATTCTATGATTCTATTTATAGGAGGTACCTGGAGTAGTCAAATCTCTATCAGAGAGAGAGAAAGTAGACGGTGGCTGCCAGCCGCTGAAGAGGGTGGAGAATGGGGAGTCAGTGTTTAATGGGTACAAAGTTTCAGCCGGGGAAGAAGAAGAAGTTCTGGAGATGAACAACGGTGGTGATGACTGACAACAAATGTGAATGTACTTAATGCCACTGAACTATAGTTAAAATGGTTAATGCTACTTAAAAAGGTTAGAATGGTAAATTTTATATTACCTGTATTTTAACACAATTTTTAAAAATTCCAATAACCATAAGTCTTGTCATTAATAAAATGTGACATTTCCATTCAATAGGTATAAAAAGGAATGAAGTACTGATACATACTACAACATGGATGAACCTGGAAAATATTATACTAATTGAAAGAAGCCAGACACAAAAGACCACATACTGTATGATTCCATAATATGAAATGTCCAGAATAGGTAAATCTGTAGAGACAGAAAGCATATTATTGGCTGCCAGGAGCTGGGGGGAAAGGGAAATGGGGAATGGGGCACGGGGTTTCTGTTTGGGGATAAAATGTGAAACTACATAGTGGCAATGGTTGCACAACACTGTGAACGTACTTAATGCCACTGAATTGTACCCTTAAAAATGTTTACAATGGTGGGGCTGGCCCGGTGGCATAGTGGTTGGGTTCGCACACTCCACTTCAGCGGCCCAGGGTTCGCAGGTTCGGATCCCGGGCGTGGGCCGACACACTGCTTGTCAAGCCATGCTGTGGCGGCGTCCCATAAAAAGTGAAGGAAGATGGGCACAGGTGTTAGCTCAGGGCTAGTCTTCCTGAGCAAAAAGAGGAAGATTGGCAACAGATGTTAGCTCAGGGCTGGTCTTCCTCACAAAAAAAATGTTTACAACGGTCAACTTTATTTTGGAGTATTTTACCACAATTTTTAAAAAGCATTAAAAAATGCACTGTTCTCAAAAAAAAATAGCCAACATCTCACTTAAATATCATGTAGCTAATCAGCAAAGACACATGACTGAGGAACTAGGTCCTAATGTACTATCAATCATAGCAATATGTTATTTCACATAAATGCTATTGGTCAGGCGAAGAGAAATACCAAAAAGGGCATTTTCTTAATGATTCTCTGGTTATTTCTTGACACAAATTTAGAAAACCAATATATTTTTAATAGAAACATTTAATCACATCCTGGAATTAGAGTAGGGACTACTTCATGTCATGCATAGAAGATAACAGTTTGATTTTAGGTGCTATATATAGGAGTTCACAGGAATAAGAAATGCACTACACACTGAAACACTCGAGAGAGTGCACAAAGGGGATCTCCTGAGAGCAGACAGCCCAGGGCTTCAGTTCATGTCTTAGCCATTTGCCCCCAAACCCGTCTGAAGAGGTGAGAGGTTCTTCCTTCAAAAAAGCATTAGCATAGTTATCTTCGAGTTGAAACAACGCCAAAGGCATTTATAATCAAAGGAACATGAAGGTTCTTTCTTCGCAGCTTTATCTCACCATAACTCACTTGCAATATTTTAAAATGAAATTGGCAGTCTCGTACTTTAAACAGGGACAATTTAGTTGAGAATTTAACAGTGAGAAGACATGGTATTCGAGGGTCACGTTAACCACATAAAACAAAACTAATGTAGTAAAAGCCAACGTGACAGATTTTTGGCAGTAAAATTATTTTTAAACACATACATCGTGATCTAAGATTAAGAACACAAGCTTTTATTTTGGTTGTATTCAAGGGAAAAAGCAATAAGATATAAGCACTAAAAACAAGCAATAAGAAAAACCGAAGTTACAATAAGAATAACTAAAGTTAATGCAATTTTGAAAAAGATGGACCACCAGCTAAAGGTAAGGGATCCTAACTACCACATCTAGGAGAGCAGAGGCAATACAAAAAGCAGACCGCGGTGAGATGGCCTATAAATGGCTACTACAGAAAACAAAAGGGAAAAAAAAGGCAAAACAAAGTTCTCTTGCCAAACTTGAACATCAGCATCTCGATCTCAGTTGTTTAAACTTGAGGGAAAAAAATTAAATTTATAAGCAGCATAGGAAACAAAGCAATGTTTGTCAAACAGTGAGAAACGTGTCTCAAACAGGGTCTGTGGACACTTTCCCAAGTCCATACGTTCTCTAGGAGAATTTTTAAATTGTGTTTTCATTTCAATATTATTCTAAAAACATTAGCATAAGCCTGTTCTGGATCATCCAGATGCTTCCCTGGAAACAGAGAGCTGCGCAGGGATTTTCCGGCCCACGTGTGCTGTTGTGTTTACCACCAGGCTAAGCCCAAACAATAGGATTTTAACTGGTCTATACTAACAGTCAAGAACAGAGTAAGACCTGATCCCCGAATATGCATATATGCCAAGGAAAGGTCAAATGGCATCCCTGCCAAGTTTCAGTTTTCAGAATAGAGAAAAGTGGAGAGAACTGAGCCATCACGTGGCCAGGTAGTAAGGCCATGCTCAACGCATCCCCAACAGCACAGCAGGCAACACCACATTCACGTGGAGAGTCGCAATGTGGTTTGAGTAAAACATCATCTGTCCCACGAAATTAATTTTAATTTTATTGGTCTTGTCATTTTATCTGTATTTAATTTGTTAATCTGGCTTTTAAAATAATTCTTTAAGCATAAAAAATTTATACTTGTGTGCATTCTTACATCATAATAAAAATAACTTAAGCTAGGATGCCAAGAGCAGTCAATGGGGAAAGGACAGTCTTTTCAACAAACGTGCTGAGGAAACTGGATATTCACACGCAAAAGAATGAAGCTGGGCCCCTACCCTCCACAGTATACAAAAACTAACTCAGCATGGATCAAAGACCTAAACTTTAGAGCTAAAACTACAAAATTCTTAGAAGAAACATTGGGGAGTCATGACAGTGAATTTGGTACTGATTTCTTGGATCTAATACCACAAGTACCGGCAACAAAAGAAAAATAGATAAACTGAACTTTCCTGAAATTGAAAACTTTTGTTTGTTCATCAAAGGACACTACCAAGAGAGTAAAAAGACAACCAACAGAATTGGAGAAAATATTTGCAAATCATATATCTGATAAGGGATTAATATCCAAAATATATAAAGAACTCCTACAATTCAACAAAAAAACAAATAACCCAATTCAAAAATGGGAAAAGGCTTGAATGGACATTTCTTCCAAGAATATATACAGATTACCAATAAGCACATGAAAAGATACTAACATCACCAGATACTAACATCATTAAAGAAATGCAAATCAAAACAAGGAGATACTATTTCAACCCATTAGGATGGCTATTATAAAAAAAAAAGTGTTGGTGAAGATATGGAAAAATCAGAACCCTCCTGCATTGCTGGTAGGAATTTAAATGGTTTAGCTGTGGTGGAAAACAGTTTGGCAGGTCCTCAAAAAGTTAAAAATAGAATTACCATATGATCCAACAATTCCACTCCTAAGTATAAACCCAAAAGAACTAAAAGCAGAAACTCAGATACTTATACACCAATGTTCATTGTATTATTCACAATAGCCAAAAGGTGGAAACAACCCGAACGTCCATCGACAGATGAACAGATAAAGAAAATGTGGTATAAGCACAGAGTGGAATATTAGTTAGCCTTAAAAAGGAAGGAAATTCTGATACATGCTGCAACACAGATGAAACTTAAAAATATTATGCCAAATGAAATAATAAGCCAGACACAAAAGGACAAACATTGGATGATTCTACTTATAGGAGGTACCCAGAACAGGCAAATTCATTGAGAAAGTACAACAGAGGTTAGTTACCAGGGGCTGGGGGTGGGGTGGGGTGGGGTGGGCAGGAATGGGGAGGAGTTGTTTAACAGAGAGAGTTTCTGTTTAGGATAATGAAAAAGTTCTGGAAATGGATGGTGGTGATGGTTGCACAACAACGTGAAGGTACTTAATGCCACTGAATTATATACTTAAAAATGGTTAAAATGGTAAATTTTATGTTATGTATTTTTTATCATAAGAAAAACTTAAGCTAACACTGGATATCTGCCAAAAATATTATGAAGATCTTAATTTGTGAAACACTGCTACAGAGTTAGAGTTAAAAACTAAACCATTTATGTAACGTTTAAAAATACAGACACCAACGGTATATATTGCTATGGATGTAAACAGAGATAGAAGCATAAAAACATGGACAGAAAGGACATACATCTGCCTTGCAAAAGTGGTTACCTCTGGGAAAGGAGCAAGGTAAATGGGAGGTGTACCAAAGGGTGTTCAAGTGCATCTGAAAAGTTGTATTCCTTAAATTTAAAAAAAAGGAAGGAAAGAGAGAAGGAGGGAGAAAAAAGAAAAAAGTCAAATTTGTTAAATCCAGGTGGTAGGTACTCAGGTATTCATTATGTCACTCTGCATCTTCTCCATGTGTTTGAAATAGTTAATAATAAAAATCTGAAATGACTAAGAATCAAAAGTTTACATAATGAGGAATTAAAACTTCCTTTAGCCATTCTACACAATGAACGAGCAGACCGTCCACTGACACACATGCCATGTTCCCCAGCTTACCATGAAGAGCACCTTGCACACCCCTCCTCTCTCCCCATAGATCTAAGATCCCATCAACAGGCAATCAGAGTTGTCAACCAGCATTCCCCAGCCCGACTAATCTCTTACTCTGAAACCATAATTGGTCCCACAGTATTTGCTTGCCTCCAAAATTGCAAGTTAAATAAACACTAATTCCCATTAGAATTAATGTAAAAACTGCAGAATTTCTACCAAAGTACAAGTAAATTCATATCAGGGTAGTAATCCAGTCAAGATTGGTTCATAATACTTACTTCAGGTAACTGAAAGTTGTGGCAAAAATTTCCAAATAAGCCAGGAACTTGCAAGCAACTGTAACTTAGAGCTCTGCCAGTTATATCAAAACTGTACAAACAAGATCAAGGTGGAAATAACCCGAGAACCATTCTCTCTCTCTCTCATAAACACACACACATGCAAGACTAGGCCTTTTTTTTCTTTTTAGCCAAAGTACTATTTCCACGTAAGTATGGGAGATGTGAAAGCACACCAGGCTCAAAATGACACTAAGAACCCAGAGAACACGCCTAGGTATCTACCCAAAAGAAATGAAACCGTACGCCCACACAAAAATTGTTCATAACAGCATGATTCCCAATAGCCAGAGAGTGGAAACAACCCAAATGCCCATCAACTGACGAATGGGTAAACACAGTGCGGTGCATATCCACACAACGGCACGCTCCTCGGCCACGTAAAGGAACAAAGTTTTGATTCACGCTACAACATGGACGAACCTTGAGAACATTATGCTAAGGGAAAGAAGCCAGACACAAAAGGTCACATATATTGTATGACTCATCTATATGAATGTCCAGAATAGGTAAATCCACAGAGACAGAAAGTAGACTGCTGGTTGCCTAGGGCTGGGGAGTTTGGGAAAGATGGAGAGTAACTGCTAATGAATGAGGTTTCTTTTTGGGGTGATGAAAATGTTCTAAGACTTATTCTAGCGATGGCTACACAACTCTGTGAATACACTAAAAACCATCTGACCTGTATACTTTAAATGGGTAAATTATATGGTATGTGAGTTATATCTCAATGAAGCTGTTATTGGGGGAAAACAAGGGGGGGCAGGACAAGCTGCCATTACAGCCCTGAAGAGATTCTGTCTTAACTTGTATGCTACCACAAAACAAAGAGGAATAAGAAAGTCTATAAGCCAATACAAAGAAGACTTGTACATCCAGGTAATAAATGACTTACACAAACCCAAAACAAATCAACTTGACATTTTAGTTAGCACGTGGACCAAGGTAACAGGCAAATTGTTACCCTTTTCGAAATACTGAAAACACTTGCGGAGCACATTATATTAGGATCCAGAGGGGGCCTAGGAATCCCAGGGTCACCCCTGATCTAAAGCATTCAGAGCTTCTAATGTAAAACCAATCTAATCCTAAGGCCCCCAACAGCTTTTCCACACGTCACTAGAGTCCATGAATCTACCTCTGCCCATCTCAGCTCCCTCCTGGGCATCGTTGGTTTCAGAGGATAATCTTCAAGCATCCACAGAAGGTCGGAAAAAAAAAAAAACCTTTTCACCATTAACTTCCTTACCAATGAGTTCATATTACATGTCCTTAAATTTACCATTACTTAGGGAGCCCGGTGTCATTTTACGGAAGGTTACACAGATCTGAACGACCCTCTAGCACTCTTCTCCGTTGGAAGACACAACTCCCCATTTCTGGAACTGCTGAACCCTCACCTTACCTTGTTCCTGGGCATACGATCTTCCGGCCAAGGACAAACAGCCAACGTTCTAATTCAATGGTGCCAAGTTCACTATTACCTACCTCACTTTCAGATAAGAAAGTGATAAGCATGAGAAGAACTAATGCATTAGTGAAACTTCAAAGTAGAATGACACTAGCACATTTACACACTCCTCAAAATAAACACACGCACCAACAAACCCATGGGACAAAAATCTCACAACCACTATACCAAGACAAAAGTAAGTAAAATGATAAAACCTAATCTACCTAACGGGGAGGAGAGAGCAGCCTGTGTAGCCTGTAGAAAAGCAGTAACAGTCTCCCTCATTCACTGTTAACCCTCAGTCTTTCTGGCAACATATAATAAGAAACCCAGCAATCTTATTTTGAGGAACACAGATGGAAAAACTAGTTGAAAAGTAAACACTTTGTATAAGTGTGTTTCTAGCACTTTATTCATAGTAGAAAATAAAAAGCAACTAAGATGTCCAAAAATAGGAGAGTGCTTAAGTAAACCCTATATATTCGTATAGGAAAATATATTTACCCCATTCCAAAAAAAGCAGCACATGTAGACTATGTAAATACATGGAAAAAATCATGCAAAATGTAAATTAGGGGAAGCATTAAGACCTTTCATCTTGGTGAAAATTATTTTTTAAATGGATCTTTTAAAGTAACACAAATAAGAGTTTATGGAGACATAAATAGTTGACACTTTATAATGAAGAGCTTCTTTGAAATGGGGTGTTTGTTGTTATTTTATAGTCAAGTTGATCAAATATATAAGAAAAATTACTAAAAAACAACCTAAAGTTTCTAACACTATTATGAAAGGCAAGCCCCAAAGAAAATGCAGGACACACCAAATTCTCTTGATATTTTCTTGCTGTTTTGACACAATTATTCTGGCTACCATTATCTGTTAATCATCTTCACATCACTAACCTAATTCAGCATTTTTTTATAAAATGTTTCCAAGTCAGCATCCAGCACACTGGCAATGGGCATGCAGGCATTCAGAGTCTGCATGGCAAACCCAAATCATTCCTCATAATTATGACAGTTACAAACAAAAAACTGACATGTGCTCCGCTACTTTGTGTCTTCACTCAAATATCTGCAAGTTCAATAAGTCCAGCAAATTCTCTTGAGTCTCCTCCTCAACTCTATCACCGCCGCAGCACTGCCTGGCTGGAGGACAACGTAGCATTTAACCATACACCCTCCACCTCAGCAATCACAGCACACGTGCACATGGAGGTATGCACAAGAATGTTCACTGCACCACTGGAATAGGAGACACTGCAAACAACCTTCGTGTTCATCAAGAGGAAAATGGCTTAAAAATTATGGCACAGCAACACAGCTGAATTCTACGTAACACTTAAACTGACATGAAAAAGTTTCCAAGAAATATTATGGGAAAAAAGCAAAAGTTACAAATTCAAATCTATATGAACACACATAGTCTGAATCCAACTGATAAAGGGCATTGAAGGCACACTGTATTCATATCCACATACACACACTTTCCCCTCCTCCCCGAAAAAAGAACAAAAGCACTTTTAGTACAAGACCAAATTTTTTTAAAATCTTACACATAATCTCAAATTCCTTAATAAGCATTTTTACTTTTAATCCAAAAAAACAATAGTGTTACAAGGTGCGAGCCAAACTTTACCTCATTAAAACGATGCCTATTGCCCACATAACTCTTTTGAAGTTGTTTCATTCATTTGGTCTGGTTTTAATCGATATAGAAAAGTCAGTGGGGAGGGTAAGCCACTCCATCTGGAGCGTAACCTTAGAGGACTTCTGGCATCTCATCTCCCTCCCCGGCTAGCACCCCTCTACCGGAAAGGGATCTGAGGGCTCTGAGCTCCCCAATGGACTCTGACAATCAGCCAGGTTTGGGGAGCCATGCTTTAAAAGATCATTTGAGCAGTATTTCTCAAACTGTGCTACACAAGACTATTAATTTTTAATATATGATGTGAGAGCCACCACCCCGACAGACCTATTATATCAATCTCTGAGGAGCGGGCTCCAGTCATCAGAATCTTTTTGACTTCCTCAGATTGAGAACCCTGCTTTGAGGTAACTGGTTTAGGAGTTACTCTTATGGACTCATGAAGGAGAACACCAACACCTCACGGCCTGTAGGAAGCACAGCGGCATGCTCGCGGAGGAGGGGAAACGCAACCCCTGGCTGTATCTGAAATCACAGGGTTTGGCTGACAGGACCAGACTCAGTACAGAGACTCATAACGGACTAGGGCTAAGAAGCCCTGGTATCAGGTAAAGATAAAGTCACTCCACTAGTTGTAAAACTTGGTAAAGTCAAGTCATTTAACCTCTCTGAGGTTCAAATTATCAGCTTTAAAAAAAGGAGGAATAAATGACCTCTGAAGATCCTTTGATCTCAAATGCCATAATGTTTCTACCAAGTGGCTATAAACCAGTCAAGTCCATAAGTAGAGTGGACTTTAAATAAATGCATGAATATCTTCTGCAAGTATCAGATTCATCATATATACAATTTCGTGCTTGTCTCCACAAAAATCCTATTCCTCATCACACCATAAGAAATCCTAACTGAAAATAATTATGTTCTATCAAATCAATCACAAATGAAAATTAAACTAGCTGCATAAGTCCCAAAATAAATATATACATTTGGAATAAAAGATATTTTAAAAATAACTCTTTAATCTTTTCCTTAACATTCTGATTTTTTAAAATTTGTTTCCATTTTTAAAAATTGTGGTAAGATATACATAAAATTTACCATTTTAACCATTTTTAAGCATACAGTTCTATGACATTAAGTACGTCACACTGTTGTGTAATCATCACCACTATCCATCTACAGAACTTTTTTTTAAACCACTTTATTGAAGTATGATTGACATACAAAGCATTTAATTCTTTTTTTTTTTTTTTTTTTTGCTAAGACTCCCCCAAGCTAACATCTGTTGCCAATCTTCCTCTTTTTTTGCTTGAGGAAGATGGGCCCTGAGCTAATATCTGTGCCAATCTTCCTCTATTTTGTATGTAGGTCACCACCACAGCATGGCTGATGAGCAGTGTAGTTCCACGCCCAGGACCCAAACCTGTGAACCCAGGCTGCCGAAGCGGAGCACTCCAAACTTAACCATTATGCCATGGGGCCAGCCCCTAAAACATTTTACATTTAATGTACACAACTCAATGAGTTTGGGAACAAGTATACACTCATGAAACCATCACCACCATCAAGGCCAGAAACATATCATCTCCCAAAGTTTCCTCCTGACCAAAGTTTCCAATCCTGCCCTTTATTTATTTTTATATGTGTGGTAAGAACACATTACATAAGATCTACCCTCTTAGCGAAGTTTAAGTATACAATACAGTATTATTAGTTATAGGCACTGTGCTGAACAAATCTCCAGAACTTATTTATACTGCATAACTGAAACTCTGCTCCAGAACCTTTTAATCTTCCCAAATGAAACTCTGTACCCATTAAATACTAACTCCTCATTCTCTTCTCCCCACAGCCCCTAGCAACCACTAGTGTACTTTCTGTCTCTACAAATTTGACTACTCTCTAGGTATACCTCATAGAAGTAGAATCATTCAATATCTGTCCTTTGTGACCAGCTTTTTTTCACTTAGCATGTCCTCAAGGTTGATCCACGTTGTAGTATGTGTCAGAATTTACTTCCTTTTTAAGGTCAAATAACATTCCATTGTGTGTATATACCACATTTTTTTTAACCATTCATCCGTCAATGAACGCTTTGGTTGCTTCATTTTGATTTTTTTAATTGCATGTTATTTTGAAGTCACATACAATAAAGATAAGAAAATCTTACATCACCAGCATTTCTTTAAAAAAAAAATAAGCAGGGGCCAGCCCAGTGGCAGAGCGGTTTAGTTTGCGCTTGGCAGCCCGGGGTTCGCGGGTTCAGATCCCAGGCGCCTGCTGATGCACTGCTTGTCAGCCACGCTGTGGCGGCGTCCCATATAAAGTAGAGGAAGATGGGCACGGATGTTAGCCCAGGGCCAGTCTTCCTCAGCAAAAAGAGGAAGATTAGCAATGGATGTTAGCTCAGGGCTGGTCTTCCTCACAAAAAAGAAAAAAATAATAAGCAAACCACATTCTGGGCCATAAAACACACCTTAACAAATTTAAAAGAATAGAAATCATACAAAGTATGCTCTCAGACCACAATGGAATCAAACTAGAAGTTCATAACGAAAAGATAGTTGGAAAATCCCAAAATACAATATTTGGAGATTAAATACACAACACTTGGAGATTATATAAAACATGGGTCACAGAAGAAGTCTCAAGAGATATTTCTAACTAAATAAAAATGAAAATACAACTTATCAAAATGTGTGGAATGCGGGGAAAGCAGTACTTAAAGGAAGATCTATAGCATTGAATGCAAATATTAGAAAATAAGGGAGATCTAAAAATCAATTATCTAAGTATCTACCTTAGGAAACTCTAAAAAGATGACCAAATTAAATTCAATGTAAGGACAGGAAAACAAATAATTAAAATTACAGCAGAAATCAATGGAAACAAGAAATCAATAGAGAAAAATCAGTGAAGTCAAAAGTTGATTCTTTGAAAAGATCAATTAAATTGATAAACCTACGGCCAGATTAACTAAGAAAAAAAGAGAGAAGACACAAATTTCTAGTATTAGAAATGAAAGAAGGGTCATCACTATTGATCCAATGGACATTAAGAGGAAAATAATGGAATATTACGAATGACTCTATGCCCACAAATTTGATAATGTAGATGAAATAGACTAATTCCTTGAAAGAGACAATCTACCAGAATTTACACAAGGAGAAAACAACAATCTGAATATGCCTATATCTATTAAGGAAACTGAATCAATAGCTAATAACCTTCTAAAACAGAAAGCACTAACCCCGTGTAGGTTCACTGGTGAAATTTACCAAAGATTTAAAGAAGGAATTATCTCAATTCTCTACTACCTCTTTCAGAAAACAGAAGCAGAGGCAATACTTTCTAACTCATTCTACAAGGCCAACATTACCCTAATCCCCAAACCACACAAAGATATTACAAGAAAGAAAAAATACAGACCAATCTCTCTCATGAACACAAATGTAAAAATCCTGAACAAAATATTAGCAAACTAAATCAACAATGTACAAAAAGAATTACACACCATGACCAAGTGGGATTTATTCCAGGTATGCAAGACTGGCTCAAATAAATTTATGTAATCTATCACATCAACAGGCTAAAGAAGAAAAATCCTAAAATCATATCAATGGATACAGAAAAAGGATTTGAAAAACTCCAACGCCCAATCAACAATGCACAGCAAACTGGAAACAGAGGGAAAGTTCCTCAAATGGATAACGAACATATATAAAAACCCTATAGCTAACACTACACTTAATGATGAGAAATTAAGATGCCTTCCCAACTAAGGTCAGGAACAAGGCAAGATGTCCGCTCTCACCACTCCCATTCAACATCATACTGGAAGTCCCAGATAATGCAATAAGATAAGAAAAGGAAACAGAAAGTGTACAGATGGGGAAGGAAGAAATAAAACTGCCTTTCTTTGTTGACATGATTACCTATGTAGAAAATCCCAAAGAAACAACAAAAAAATTCCTGGAACTAACAAATTATAGAAAGGTTACAGGATACAAAAGTCAATTGTTTTCTTATATACCAGCAATAAACTGGAATTTGAAGCTTGAAAGGCAATACCATTTACATTAGCACAAAAAAACCCGGGGATACTTAGGTATAAATCTATTAACATATGTACAAGATTTATACTAAGAAAACTACAAAACTCTGATGAAAGAAATCAAAGAAGATCCAAAGAAATGAAGGTCTATTCTAGGTACATGGATAAGAAGACTCAATATTGTCAAGCTGTCATCATCTTTTCTTCCCAACTTGATCTACAGATTCAATGACATATTAATCAAAATTCCAGCAAGATATTTTGTGCAAATCGACAAACTGATTCTAAAATTCATATGAGAAGGCAAAGACAGAGAATAGCCAGTACAGTAGAGAAGGAGAAGAACAAAGTCAGAGGACTGACACTACCTGACTTCGAGACTTACTATAAAGATAAAGTAATCAAGACAGTATAGTACTGGCAAAAGAGCAGACAAAATTAACTCAAAACTATAAAATAAAATGGTCTATGATCCATTTTGAGTTAATTTTTATGAGAGTGGAAGATCTGTGTCTAGATTCATTTTGTTTGGCAGTGACTTTTCAGACACACAATACCAAAAGCACAATCCATGAAAGAAAGAATTGCTTAACTGGACTTCACTAAAAGTAAAAACTTCTGCTCTGCAAGACACTGTCAAGAGAATGAAAAGGCAAGACAGAGACTGTGAGAAAATTTTTACAAAACACATATCTGATAAAGGACTGATATCCAAAATATACAAAGAACTCTTAAAACTTAACAATAAGGAAATAATCCGATTCAAAAATGAGCAAAAGATCTGAGAAGACACCTCACCAGAGAAAATACTGATGGCAAATCAGCATACGAAAAAATACTCTTCATCATATGTGATTAGGTAATTGCAAATTAAAACAATTAGATACCACTACACACCTACTAGAATGGCCAAAATCCAAAACACTGACACCCCCAAATGCTGGCGAGGATAAGAAACAACAGGAACACTCACTCACTGCTGGTGGGAATGCAGAATGGTACAGCCACTCTGGAAGGCAGTTTGGCAGTTTCTTACAAAACTAAACATACTCTTACCATCAGATCCAGCAATCTCACTCCTTGGTATTTACCCAATGAGTTAAGAACTTATGTCCACACAAAAACCTGCACACAGATGTGATAGCAGCTTTATTCATAACTGCCCAAACTAGGAAAAACCAAGATGTCCCTCAGCAGGTAACTGGATAAATAAGCTGGTACATCCAGACAATGGAGTATTTATTCAGCAGTTTAAAAAAAAAAAAAAAAAAAAGAGCTATCAAGCCAGGAAAAGATATGGAGAAAACTTAAATTCATATTGCTAAGTAGACAATGTGAAAAGGCTACATACTGCATGATTCCAAACATATGACATTCTGGAAAATGCAAAACTGTGGAGACAGTAAAAAGAAGAGTGGTTGGCAGGGGCTCAGGTGAGGGAGGGATGAACAGGTGGGGCACAGGGGATTTTTAGGGCAGTGAAACTAGTCTGTATGATACTATAATGATGGATACATGTCATTACACACTTGCCAAAACCCACAGAATGTACAACACAAAGAGTGACTCCTCATTGTAAACTATGGGCTTTAATTAATTAGAATGTGTCAATACATGGCTCATCAATTGTAATAAATGCAAGATGTCAGTTATAGGGAAAACTGGGGTGGGAGTACGGGAGTGAGGGAGTAGACGAGAACTCTGTACTTTCCACTCAATTTTTCTGTAAACCTAAAACTGCTCAAAAAAAAGAATCCTACTAATACACATACTTACACACACACACATGCCTTGGGGAGGTAAAACAGAGAAAAAGCTACTTCAGAATAGAAAAGTCCATGACTATCTCTACCTTGCCCAGGTCTCAGAGATGACCTTGCCTACTGACTTTCCCAGAAGGGGCTACCACAAACTCCTAAGGAAGCTGAAGCCAAACTAAAGGCTCAGTTCAGGTCATCTGGGAGCCTTCCTTTACAGAGGCCATAAAGCCCTTTCTTTACACAGCTGCTACCATGCTTGCTACATGGTTTTTGTATGTAAATAGTGGCTTTTAAAATAAATATTTGATGGGGGGAAAGACAATCACTTGACAGATTTACTCCCAACAGGAATCCTTCTTACAATGCTGCATGGGTTACACTAGCCTGAGGACAGGAATGATTCATGCTAAGGTTAAAGAATATTAGCACAAAATGAAGAAATGTATTCCAGGTTTAATTTCAAGGCAAAATAAACGTGTTACAACTGGTTGTTGAGTTAAGGCTATGTGAACTCTGTCTCCTGAGCAGGCTCACAGGCCACTAGGTCCATCGTGGTTTCTCCAGCTTCCACAAGCTGAAAGCAAAGGCCAGCGGCGGCTGCAGGTGGAGGGCTCCCTTGCCAGTCCCAGCCACTGACCAAGGGCCAAGCATAGCTCACCACAGGAGAACTGAGTGCCCTTCCCACACGCCGGCCCAAACCCCGCTTCAGCTTCCTGCAGCCCACCTCACTTCTCTCGACTTAGGGCCGACAGCTCAGGAACAGCGCCAGTTAGAAGTTAGAGCCCCTTTCTCATGCTTTTCCATTTCCCCTATAAGAACCGTACCCTCAGGATAACCAAATAGCTAAGGAGGAAAAGTTTCTCCATTTAGGAGTGTTCCAGCTAACAACTGATAAAGGATCAAGAGAATAAGAATATCATATGTTTGGGCCGCCCGGTGGCGCAGCGGTTTAGTCCGCACTTGGCAGCCCGGGGTTCGCGGGTTCGGATCCCGGGCGCCCGCCGACGCACTGCCTGTCAGCCATGCCATGGCGGCGTCCCATATAAAGTGGAGGAAGATGGGCACAGATGTTAGCCCAGGGCCAGTCTTCCTCAGCAAAAAGAGGAGGATTGGCGACGGATGTTAGCTCAGGACCGGTCTTCCTCACAAAAAAAAAAAAAAAAAGATTAAAAAAAAAAAAAAGAATATCATATGTTTACCCAGTAACGAATTCATTGCCCTAGTCATGAATTAATAAATATAGGCAATGATCATTCACAGCTACTAACATCACAAAAATAAAGACATTCAGACATTATGTGTCTTCTGGGAAAAATACACACTACCATGTACGAAGTATTCTTGCAAAAGAAAAAAATCTAAACAAGCCTCCAGATCCAATTAACAAATTTATAGAACATACAGGGGGACAAACGAACACATTAAATTGACACCAGGGGAATGCAATCAGCAAAACTCAGAGAGTAGAAAAGTCTATAAGAAAAACAACCCAGTTTCTTCAACGAATAAATTAATAGGGGGGAAAACAGATGGCAGAGAAAGCTGTAGATTAAAAGATTTAAAAGGCATTTTAACCAACAGCAATGCAAGAACCTCATTCGGATTGGATTTGAATAAATTGTTAAAAAAAATAATTACGGGACAATTGAGGCAATATGAACACTGGATATTTGATGCAAGTAAGGAACTATTGTTAATTTGTTTAGGTGTAATAATGTGATTATGGTCTTTTTTAAGTCCTCACCTAGAGACACATACAGAAACATTTATACAAAGTGATATGACATCTGGAATTTGCTTCAAAACAATGTGGGGTGGGAATGGGTTAGGGTGCAGGTGAAATACGCTTGGTCAGAAGTTGATGACTATTGAAGTTACCTGATAAGTACATGGAGGTTCACTACTCTATTCTCTGTATTTCCAAATTGTTTGCAATTTTCCACAATAAAAAGGTCTTAAGAAATGAACTGGAGTAATTTCAGATCTGAACATTCCTTTGAAAGAGGTCAACCATCATAGTAGATCCCGTTCGCCATCCAGCTCAAGTACACTAAATACTATACATCCAACCTGCCCCTTTAGAGTTTATCATCACGTAAAACCAGTACAACCAGTTTTTCCTTTTCAACCCTCCATAACCTAACCAATCTTTCAAAACACTGGCAAAACCCGCCAATCCTCAAAGTTTGCCCTCACCTCACTCGTCAAAAGCAACCACTTCACCTTATACACTGTCTCTCCAACCAGACCATAATTTCCCAGAAGGCAAAGACTACGTTTTACTGTCTTTACTTCCCACAAAAAGCCTAGCACAGTCATTTGCACATAGCGGTTGATTATCCAACAAAAAAATGTGTGGATCAGTTCTGGCCTGTTCAGAGATGAGTCGCAAGACCAACAAGTGATATGATACCAAAAGCAGAAACCATGTCTACAAATTCTACAGGCCATAAAGAATGGATGAACATATTGTGATAGACCCACACAATGGAATACTACTCTGTATTAAAAAGAAACGATAATATTACACACAACATTACGAACGAATCTCTGAATCATCACGCTAAGAGAAAGAAGTCAGGCACACAGACTAAACGGTATATATAATTCCTTTTATATGAAATCCTAGAAAAGGCAAAAGTGGTTGCTTAAGGCAAAGGGGACTGACTGTAAGGGGCATAAGAGTACTTTTTGAGTGATGGAAATGTTCTATATCTTCTTTCTATATCTTGATTGTTGTGGTTACACAACTGCATATATTTGCCAAAAGCCACCTAACTGTATAATTAAAGTGGGCCAACTTTATTATATGTAAATTATACCCTAATAAAACTATTTAAAAATCACAAAATTTGAATTAAAAATTATATATATTTGCAATAGGACAGATCAAGAGCTCTTACAAATTAATAGGAAAGACAAACATCTCCAAAAGAAAGACAGGCAACGGAAATAAGCAATTCAAAAGAAAAATAAATAGCCAATTAATGTAAAGGTATATGCAAATTAGAACAGTAAAATGCTATTTTTCACCTATAAAACTGGCAAAAGCTATCTTTTTTTGTATTGGTTTTTGTTTCTAATTGTCCTATTTAGCAATGGTGAGGGTTTAGGAAAAACTGGGGGACTCTTGCACACAGCTGATGAAAGGGTAAACTAGTCCAGTCTTTCTACAGGGAAATTCGACAAAAGCTTTACAAGACACAAACTCCATCCAATCTAAAACTTTATCCTCAAGAAATAATCACATGCCAAGACAATTTATGGAAAAAGAATAGTTTTTAACAAATGGTGCTGGGACAACTGGATATCCACAGGCAAAAGAATGAAGTTAGACCTCTACCTCATACAATACACAAAAATGAATGCAAAATGGGTCAAAGACCTAAATGTAAGAGCTAAAACTATAAAACTCTTAGGAGGAAACATACGGGTTTGAACTTGGATTAGGCAATGGTTTCTCAGATATGACACCTAAAGCACAAGCAACAGAAAAAAAAATAGAAGAATTGAAATTTATAAAATTATATAAAACTATAAAAATTATATAAAAATATAAAATTATATAAACAAACTTTTGTGCTTCAAAGCACACTATCAAGGAAGTAAAAAGATAATCCATAAAATGGCAGAAAATATCTGCAAATCATGTATCTGATAAGGGTCTAACATCTAGAATATATAAAGAACTCTTACAACTCAACAATAAAAAGACAACCCAATTAAAAAATGGTCAGAGGATTTGAATAGACATTTCTCCGAAGAAAATATACATACGGCCTACAAGCACATGAAAAGATGCTCAACATCATTAGTCATTAGGGAAATGCAAATCAAAACCACAATGATATACCACTTCACATCCACTGGGATGGCTATAATCAAAAAGACATAATAAAAAGTGTTGACAAGAATATGGAGGAACTAGAAACCTCATACATTGCTGTGGGAATGAAAAATGTCACAGCTGCTTTATAAGACCCAGCAATTCCACTCCTAGGTATTTACCCAAGAGAAATAAAAACGTATGTCCACACAAAAACTTGTACATGAATGTTCATGGCAGCATTATTTATAATAGCCAAAAAGTAGAAACCTAAATGTCCATCAACTGATAAATGGATAAACATGCAATGGAATATTCAGCCACGAAAAGGAATGAAGCCCTGCCACATGCTACACCACTGCTGAACTCTGAAAACATTACGTAAGTGAGACGCAAAAGGCCACATATTATATGAGTCCATTCTTATGAAATGTCCAGAAGAGTAAATCCATAGAGACAGAAAGTCTGTATGAGGTTACCAGGGGTTGATGAGGAAGGGGAGAGTGGGCAGTAATAATGGGCACAGGGTTTCTTTCTGGTGACAAAAATGTTCTGGAATTAAACAGCTGTGATGGTGACACAATCTTGTAATATTCAAAAACCACTGAACTGTACACTTTCTTTTTTGCTGAGGAAGACTGGCCCTGGGCTAACATCGTGCCCATCTTCCTCCACTTTATATGGGACGCCGTCACGGCATGGCTGACAAGCAGTGTGTCAGCAGGTGCCCGGGGAACCGAACCCGCGAACCCCAGGCTGCCAAGCGTGAACTAAACCGCTGCGCCACCGGGCTGGCCCAACTGTACACTTTAAAAGGGTGACTTTGAGGGTATGTGAATTATATCTCTGTAAAAATAAGTAGAAAAATAAAAGAAATAATCCTGTCCAGGGTGAAGGCTCAGTTAAAAGTACGTCTTTTGTAAAAAACAAAAGATTGGAAACAAACTAAATGTCCACGTGGGGACCGGTGAAATCACTTAAGGGGCATCCAATCAATGGACTACCACACCCACACATAGTAGGTACAGAGTCATATTAAAGGCACTGGGGTATTAAAACATGCTGAAAAAATACAGTTTATGTGAAAAGACGTTTCTCATATAATCAATTTTTTTTAAGTCAAAAAAGTATGCTCACAATATTCTGATGCCCTTCTCCCAAAGAAGAAAACAATCTTAGGATAAAAACTAGTTCTAACTTCTGGCCTCCAGATTGTGAGAGAATAAATTTCTATTACTTAAAAAAAAATTATTTAAATTAGAAAAAAGCATTTTTAGGTATACTCACAGTAGGAATCCATATTGATAAAAAGAGAAAAGGAAATATATGTACACGTACATTAAAAAGCCAAAAAATATTTACACCAAAATGTTAACAATAATTATATCCTGGTAATACTTTTATAGGGGCTATTTTTTCTTCCTTTGGTTTAGCTGTATTTTCTAGTTTTTTTGACAATTAGCATTTTTCAGTAGTGTATAAAATGTATCTTGATTTTAAAAACAAGTATTTTAAGGGACAGTGGTATTAATACCTCATACAAAGAAGAAAATAAAGAGTGAATAACTAACTTCAAGGAATAAAAATATCCAAATCTCAAACCTCATCACAGACCTAACACTTTATTAAATCCAAATTACTGGAAGTTAACTTTTAAAACTCCACCACCACAACCTTAATGGATTCTTATTCCTGCTTTGGCAGAAATTTATAATACTTAATGTTGCTAAAAGTTATGTTATTTTGGCAAAATCAAAATAGTGACAACAAAGGGCTAGTAAGGGAAAAATGAGAGACCAGGTCCCAATTCTCAGTCCAGCAAACAGTTCCAATGAAATACAGCTTATTCTAAGATAGATCTGAAGATAAAGTATTTATTATACACAATCTGAAGGCATTGCTCCAATATAAAAATACTGTAAGAAAACTTCACCGCCACCACCAACAGAAAACCACCACTAACCGCAGGTTTTATCCTCAAAATATAGCCAAATCAACAGAAAATAAAATTTCCTCATAACATATCAAAGGGCAGGACTCTAAATTTTGAAATCAACTCGGCTGTTAGATTCTTTTATATGTTTTTAGAAAATGAAAATAAAGCTTTACTTCACACTAGTTTCTAAGAAAAAGCAACATATAAAGGAAACGCTGCAAAGTACTTCAAAGATAAAACAAGGAAAAAGAGTTAAAATGATACTGCTAAGAATAAAACCATAGAAAACTTGAAAATTAAGGCCCTTTTAAATCGTAGGTTTACTTAGAGATTTTTATTGAAGACATTCTCAACACTGCCAAGAAGTTTTTAAAATAAAAATTAAAGTCAAAGTTAGGTAGGGTTATTTATGAGAAGGTCAATATGATAAAAGCACAATGAATGATCACCACCCATGAGAACGGCTAAAATAAAAACCAGTGATGACACCACATGCTGGCGAGGAGGCAGAGAAGCGGCCCTCTCATACTGCGGGTAGCAATGTAATACGATACAGCTACTCTAGAAGAGTTTAGCAGTTTCTTTTAAAACTAAGTGTGTACTTACCATATGACCCAGCACTTTTGGGCATTTATTTCCCCCAAAATGAAAACTTATGTTCACATAAAAATGTGTACATGAATGTTTATAGCAGCTTTATTTAGCCGAAAACTGGAAACTCCTCTGGAATGTCCTTCAACGAGTGAATCATGAAACAAACTGTGGGTTGTGCACACTATGGAACACTGCTCAACATGAAAGAAGAACGAACTACTAACACAGGCAACAACTTGGGTAGATCTCAAAGGAACTATGGTGAGGGAAAATAAGCCAAAGTACCATATTGTCTGATTCCATTCATACCACATTCTCAAAACGACAAAATTATAGAGATGGAGAACACATGAGTGGTTGCTTGGGGTTAGAGACGAGGGTGTGTGTGAATACAGGGCAGCATGAGGGCTCTCTGAGGGGACAGCACAGTGCTGGATCTTGACTGTGGTGGTGGTCACACAAATCTACACATGTAAAATTGCACAGAATTACACACACACATTCCACACAAATGAGTGCATGTAACACTGGTGAAATCTGAATAAGGCTATGGATTGTAACAACATCAATTTCCTGGTTTTGATATTAAACTACAGTTACGTAAGATGTTACCATTGCAGGAAACTAGGTGAAAGGAATAGGAGACCTCTCCGTACTATTTTTTTGCAACTTTCTGTGAATCTATATTTCAAAATAAAAAGTAAAAAACAATTAGATGAGACTCTGCATGAGAAGGTTTAATATAACAAAGTTTCAACACAGCATTTGGAACACGGTACAAAGGCTACCAGGAGCACTTTTAATAAATCAACTAATTTGAAAATACAGGCTTCTGCATAGTATTTAAACTATTTCAGCAGAAAGCATGACTTGAGCTAGAATTCCCGAGTTTAGCTGCTAGATGCTACATGAAATCTCTTACGCACATGGCAAGATTTTTTTCAGTTGTTCAAGTGAATAAGGAGCCAGTGCACAACATAAACGGCTCCACATTCGGTTTTTTCCCAAAAGCTTTAACCCAAATTTCCATATGGCCCAAAGCCCTTTGTATACAGAAGTCTCCTATATCATCAAGTAACTTATGAGATGGAAATAAATATATCACCACTGTTTGGGTCCAAATTAATGCAAAGTCTAGCTCGAGGTCATCCTCAACTTCAATCAATACACTCTTAGGAAAAAATAATTTTGTGTCATCTTAAAAATGGTAAAAATGAGTTGCAAGCTTTTCTGGTGTTCTGTTGCAGCTAAGTCCCTAACAAATATTCTGAGGGGTAGAAAGAACATTCTACTGGCAGTCCTCTGAATTCCTTGAGCAGGCTGGGCTGTCCAGCCAGCTCTGTAGGAAAGAGCAAAGACAAGAGTCGCAGACCAGCTGCTAGGAACTGGACCCTGATTCTTCAAATAAGCCTCCTCTTTGGCCTGCAGCCCCTGCAAGAGGACTCCATACCTGTGTGTGTCTAAGTCATTAACACACAGTCTCCAGCACCGGGGGTGTGACCCTGAAATAGTTTCCTCCACTAAATGCTACTCCAACGCATTCAGCAGAGAAGAGAAAAGAAACCTGAGTGAAGTCATACAACAGCTTGCTTTTCTACTTTCCATAGAAAAAGTGGCTTAAAGTTTTCCCAGCTTCAGCAGGTATAAGAATACCTAACCACAACCATCTGAGCAATCCAGTATCAGCAAGGGAGCCCTTGAATTTTCCTCCCATGGACCCTTCTGGACTCCTGACACCAGAATTTATTAGTAGGGGATTCATGGAAGAAGCTGTGATGTAAGGCCATCTATCACACCAGGACCAGAATTATTCTAACACACACATCCCTGTCCCTGCCTCACACTTTTCTAGGACCCCTTTCCCATTCTCCGCCTCCCGCAACATACTCAACCTTCTGTGTGGACCCAGGGTAGACTCCAAAAAGCTCTGCTCAATCCCTGTCTCCTTTTGCCTTTCAACAGCTGAAAACTTAATGGGGGTTGAAAAAGATTCCACACACAAATGTCAATGATCCTGACAGTGACAGTGTTCGCTGGTCACCAATTTTAGAAAGAGGATGAGTTGTGGCATAAAAGTGCCTTAGCTGAACACAACATACTAGATTTGGGGGAATTCTCAAATATGAATTACACTGTTAGTGTAGCGTCTACACTGTAGAAAACCTATTGGCTTCTTGAAAGCACATTTCACTACCCAAATGCAGTAAAAATTCAATAACCTGAAGGTCCTAGTTCACTAAAGAATTACTGTGGGCTACATTTGAAAATGCACAGAATTTATGTTGAGAGCAAGCACTTGGAATAAGGCCTCTAAATTCTTTCATACTCAACCCGTGTTAATCTGCCTGATCACTTTGGAGCCCAGCACTAACACCAATCCCACTGATTATACTGTGTAGAAATAAGCAAAAAGAGGCCAGAATGCCAGTGCTGAAGAATAGCGTCAGCATCCTGGGCTTACTGTGATATAGCGTACAGTGCACACAAGGAAGGACACTGCCCCACTGCAGTAAAGACGACAACATCTCAGCCCCCAAATTTCAACTCCCTGCTAGACAGTTCCACCTAAACATCACCATATCTCTTGCTCCAAACCAACAGTCCTAATCCTTATTTTCAATAATAACACCAATACTTTCCAGTCACCCAAGTTCAAAGCTGTAATGTGATTATTAAATCCACAAGGGCATCAGAATCCTCTCCAGCCTTACCTTGTAGACTCATTCCTTCTTTCCCATTCCCATCATCCTAGCTCAAGAAATGATTCCTTAAAGCCAACTCTCCCAACAGGGTCTTCTTTATGGCCCACAGTCAAATTTATACTCCAAAACATTATTTTGAACAAGTCATCCAAGCCTTGAAAAAATATCTACAGGTCTAGCAATGCAGCCGACACAAACCTATTCTCATGAGCTTGGACAAGCACCAAGCACCTTCCACAAGAAGTTTCTGGACACCAGGCTCAGGACCAAGGAATCTGAATCTCCATAAGTTTCCTGTGTTAGCTACTTTTTGTCATCTCGTCTTTCTCCATGGTGATCGAAAATTAAATCTTTGAAAAGAAAAGGGCTTATGGCTCGTTTTCACGGGCAGCCAGAAGGAGCAGGTGGATTGCTTCCTACACCACAGGCAGCTTTGGAGGGAAATGAACCCCAAGAAATAGAAGAAGTAAAAGTAACTTTAAAAGATAAAAAGGAAAGCGAACTAACTCCCTGAGTCTGCGGGTACACAGAGATGGCGGAGATGGCAAGCCAGGTGAGTTTAATTTTAAAAGAGGACTATGAAGACTTCAGGACGAAATCCAAATATTTTACTCTACATTTAAGAAATTTCTATCTTAACCAGTGGCCTAGTAGATAAGAGGATACATATCCATAAAAAAAATTAAACATAAGCAAGGTACACCAACAGCATGAAGCAAGGACTTCAAGCGTTCAGGGGAGGAACTCAAAAAAATCAAGAACCCAGGCAACAGAGAAGTCAGGACTTTGAACTGCATCTTGGAGTGTCCAGGGAGTAAGTCAACCGGTTTGGCTGAAGCAGAGAACCCTGAGATGCAGACGTGAGAGTGTGTGCATGCAGCCGCCCCACAGTCTAGTCCGCTGCTCAAGGGCTTTGTCCTCTCCCCGTCTGGACTGTCAGCTCCAAGGCTGGGAGCACCAAGAATACGCCAGTGAGTTGCTCACCTATTAGCTAAACGTCAGTCACATCCCAAGAACTAGGATACTGGGAACAGTTTTACGATATTTAATCTCAGAACAGCACGGCATCGAGGTGCTCTCTGAATTCAGGTTTTTTAAATACCTATATTAAAAATAGCAAAACTTCTGTAAAAGTCAAGAAATAAGGATCCATACATCAAAACAAGAATTTTTAAGCAGCCAGACACTCTTAGAACCACTTAATAAAATAAAAAAATTTTAGAGTGCTGACATCCTCTAAAGGAGGAGGCAAAGGAATGGAAAGTCTGATGAAGTGATAAGCAGTTTTAAACAGGTTTACAATCAGTTTTCAAACAGTAATCCCTCTGGGAAATGTAAATTCCTCTCCTTAATCCCTTTGAGGGCAATATCACATCTGAATCGGGAACAAGTACATCTTGCTTCTTCATAAGTTCAAATGTGAACCTTTTACAGTATCCTCGACATTAAACAGCAAGTAGAGGAGAGGACAATTTCTAACCTATCAAAAAGAGAGCATTTTAGATTTATAACATATCTTTGCTAGATACATATGCAGAAGCTTTGGGAAAACGAAATTAGGGAACTTCAAGGTTTTAGTTAACAATGATTACTTAACTGGAGCTTATTCCTGTGAAAGGAAACTACAAGAACCCCTCTATCAATTTGTTTGTCACTAAAGCACAGGTTTATGGTTCGTCTTGGAAATGCTAACAGGATGGAACCATAAGCCTTTTATTAAAATGTGATGACCATGGAGAGCGCCCTTGAAGCTTAGCAACAGAGGACTCAACCCTAAAAGGTTCCCCTCTAGGAAGTGAGGACAGGTGACACATACGCCAGTGCCAGTCCTAAAACGACTGAGTGCATTTCCACTAAAGGTGGGAGTTGTAGTAGTAACAGATAGCAGACACCAGCCCACTAGAAGCAGATGGAACCCACCAACTCATTTTACCCAGACCTTCAAAAAGGGACACAGAACTGCCTCTGCTTGCCAAAGCAAGGCAGATCTGAATGGGTGAATCTAAGAAAAGGTTTCACAAGGAATTACTAATGGTGATTTCGTTTGCCCCCAATGTAAAACAGGATCTGAAATATGAAAAGCAATTTGAAAGCTCATACTCCGTACTCAAGCTACACACACACACACACACACACACACAACATGGCCCAAAAGCTTTACTTTCCAAGACAAAAAAGACTCAATAACCTATTCCAGCACAGAGCCTCTTCCAGAAGAGAAATCTAGCTGGAAACACTGCCTGCTTATGTACATAGTTCATTTCACTAGGGGTCAGGCAAGATTCCATTTTGTAACAGCTGAACTTTAAACAGAAAGTCATTAGTGGTGCAACATTCACTCATTAGCATAAAGTTACCCCTAGAATTAAAAGCACCGGCTGCTCTGCCACGATGACAACTTTACAGCGAGAAGCTGGGGCCAAGGACCATGAACTCCTAGAAAGTTCTATCCGCCTCCGGAGAGCTCACCATCTCCACCAGCCTAAACTTAGTTGTCACCCCGTTCCTCACTCTCCACAGAACAAGGCATCGCTAACACGGGAAATTTTAAAAAATAAAAGATAAAAAGATGGGCCAAAGGGTCAACAGCAGGCAAAGCCTTACAGCGCTGACATGATTCCTGTTTGGGATTGGGGGAGGAGGAGGAGCTTTCTGGATGTTTCTATTCTTGGCAAGGAAAGCACCTCCAGGTCCTGTACCATCAAAATGCACTAACGCAGGAGTGTTCTCAGGGATGAATGATTTGCCTGTGCTAAGCGACCTCATCTTGGGGTGTGATGACGGGAAGCAAGGTGGGGAGGGCCGGAGGGGGGAGTCGGGGGAAGGTGTGCTTGATTAAGGGGGAGAGAGGGAAAGCGTGGATGGAAAAGGGGGGTCCGGGGAAGGCGTGGACGGTTAAGAAGGAAGGTGTGGATGACTAAGGGAGGTGAGGGAAGGGTGTGGATGGCTGAGGGGATGTCCAGAAAAGGCGTGGACGGCTGAGGGGGAGGGGGGAAGGTGTGGACGGCGGAGGGACGGAGCGATGGCCATCAGCCCCCAGAGGCGGGCCGAGGGGTGGCCTCGCCCGGGCTCCCCCCAATCCCCCTTCCGTGGGCGTGTGCCCCGCTGCGCGTGTGCAAAGGGCCGGGCCGCCAGGCCGCGGGGCCACCACTCACCCCACGACTCCCTGGTTGTAGTTCCTCCGCTTCCACGGGGTCCCGCTGTACACGCCCCCGCTTCCGTCCGCCCGGCCGCCCCCCGCGGCCCGCCCCCCGCCGGGCTGTAGCAGGCTGTAGTTGAGTCCGTAGGTGCTGGCCTTGTTGTCGCGCTTCCTCTTGTTGCTGCTGCCCGCGGCCGGGTCGGCGGGCTCGACGACGGACGCGGCGGCCGAAGAGAGCGGGGACGGGGACGCCGAGGGGGACGGGGACGCCGGGGGTCCCGCGGCGGCGCGGCGGGCCCAGGCCGCGGGCTGGTGGTGGTTGTTGTTGTTGTTGGTCGTCTCCAGGGGCAGGAAGTCCCGCTGCTCCGCGGGCTGCGCGTGGCCGCCCAGCAGGCGCTCCCCGGAGCGGTACATGCCGGCCGGGGCCGGGGCCGGGGCCGGGGCCGCGCCGCCGGGGCTGCCGCTGCCGCCGCCGCTCGCGCCGCCGCTGCTGTGACAGTGGTGGTTGAAGTAGAGGTTCCTCAGCCCCTGGGTGGTCTCCCAGATCTGCATCCACAGACTGTTGGACGGTCCGAGCTGCTCTGGCTGGAACCAGGCGATCCTCGGATCCATCAAACGGCGGCGGCCGCTGCCCCCGCCCCTCCCGGCCTCCCGCACGGCCGCCGCCGCCGCCGCGCCTCAGGCGCACGCCCGGCCTCGGCGGCCGCTGCTGCCGCTGCCGCTGCTGCTCGCGGCCCGGCCGGCGGCGTCGCGCCCGCCCTCCGGGGCTCCGCGGGCCCTCCCCCTCCCTCCGCCCCTCCGCCGAGCCCCTGTCACCGGGGTCCCCGTGCAAATGGCGGCGGCGGCGGCAGCTCCAGAGAAGGGCAAGCGGCTGCGGCGGCGGCGGCGGCAGCGGCGGCAGCGGCGGGGGACGCGCCTGCTCCGTAGCGTCCTCGCTCCTCCGGCCCCGGGGCGGGGCCTCCGCCGGCTCCGCCCCGCTCGCTCCGCCCCCCCCCCCCCCGCGCGCCGGCCCCGCCCCCGCATCGGCCCCGCCGCGCCGCGCCGCCCCGCAGGCCGCGCCGTGCGTCACAGAGGCCGCGGCGTGGCGCGGCGCGGCGGGGCCGCAACCGCCCGGCCCGACCGTCCGCGCGCCGGCGGGGGCGGGGGGCGCACCGCACGTACCTGCGCGTCCGGGCGCCCCGACGCGCGCGCGCCGCCCCCGGTGCCGGGTCCCAGTCGCCGAGGCTGGGCGAGGCGCGTGGAGGTCGCCGCCGGCTCCGCGGGAAGGGATTGTGGGAGGCGCGGCCCCGCCCATCGCCCCCTCCCGCGAGCTCCGCCCGGCGCGCACCCCCGCCCGAGCACGTGCCCGGGGCCCTGCCTGTACGCTCTCGCGCGGGTGCCCCGCCCGCCCCAGCCCATGCCCCAACTGGGGGCCGTGCGCCCTGCACGGCGGCCGCGCGTCCCCGCTGTGTGCCCGCCGCTGCCGCGCACCCGAAGCCCGCGCAGGTGCACAGGCGCGGACAGCAACCTTGCAAACCCCTCTGAGCTCGGGAGGAACTTGAGGAAAATCCAGAAATCCATTTTAGGCTTGTAAGGACCGCATCGCTGGTACCAGCCGAGATTTTCCACAAGGTGGTTGTTTGCGTGTCTTCCCAATCTCTCTGGTGAAAAAAGACGAGGAAAAGGGAATTTTAAGTATTTTAAATCATCAAGAGAAAAAAGAAGGAGCACATTTCGTGTGTGCTCTCCAAGGTTGATCCAGAGTCCCGAGCAAGTCCTTGAACCCGATTTGGGCCTTCTATTTTGGGAGCTCAATATCCTGGAAAGTTTTTTTTGGCAAATGGTGAAAAACTAAGTATTTATCAATATTGAAGCATTGCTCTACCTTTTTTTCTTGCTGAGAGAATAATATGGCCATAAATACGGGAAACACACAAAAAGCCTTTCAGAATTTCGGTTCATTCTGTTTGTTGTTGCTTTCCTACAAATCAGTATTAAAAGTTTTCTCAGAATGCTTGCTATGTACTGAGAATTACATAGCCAGGAAAATGAGTACTGGTATTTTTTATGCTATTCACACTGACAAATTAAACAAAAATAAAGCGTTGTATAGAATTAGGTTTCTTTTGAAAACTTTTTTGTGTGTGGGGGGGGCAGACCAGCCCTGAGCTAACATCCGTTGCCAATCCTCCTCTTTTTGCTGAGGAAGACTGGCCCTGGCCTAACATCCGTGTCCATCTTCTTCCACTTTATATGGGATGCCACCACGGCATGGCTGACAGGCAGTGCGTCAGCGGGCGCCCGGGATCTGAACTTGCAAACCCGGGGCTGGCAAGCGCGGACTAAACTGCTGCGCCACCGGGTGGCCCCTCTTTTGACGACTTTAAATTTATTTTAAGAGTTCGGGGGCCAGCCTGGTGGCATAGTGGTTGAGTTTGGGCGCTCTGCTTCCATGGGCTGGGGTTCAGGGGTTCAGATCCTGGGCGTGGACCTACATACTGCTTGTCAAGCCATGCTGTGGCAGTGTCCAATATACAAAGTAGGGGAAGATTGGCACAGATGTTAGGTCAGGGCGGATCTTTCTCACCATAAAAAAGAAAAAAAAATTCAAAGGAGAAAAACGGAAAACCAAAGTAAACATTATCAAGTTTCCATGAGGACTTTGTGAAACAGTCTTCCAAAAATCTCTCCATGCACATGTATGTTCAAGATAGTCTTTTATTTTTAATTATTTATTTTAAGTGTTACTCGGTCTTTTAAAATATTTTTTCAGATGTCCAAGAACACGTTAAATACCACTGATATCTGAGACCAAAAAAAAGTAGTCAAAATTAGTGATAATACATGCCAGTAATTAAGATTTGTTGTATCTGAGTGCTCGTTTCTTCAGGCAGACCTTAAGAACTACCAAAATATTGGCAAAATGATCAAATGAATTAATATACATAAATGTACTTTCTAAAATGTGGGCTGAAAGGAAAGATGTCCCTGTTCTTGTTCACCTGCGGGAATGCTGATTGGGTAGCCCTGTAACACCCGTGTTCCAGGGTGTTCATTCAGTGAGTCTTGGTTGAGTGTTTCTCATCCATGCAGAACTGAAGTAATTGCTTTACAGAAGACAAATAAGCAACCATGGCCTTTGGCTGCCTTCCACGAATTTACTGTCTGGTTAGGGAGGCAAAAAGATGTAAATATTTAAAGTCATCTTGCAATTCATTCAATTAATTCAACAAATACATCTTGAACAAGTATTATGTACCAGAAACTGGGGATACAGCAATGAACAATACTGAAAAGGTTCCTGCCTTCATGGACCTTACGTTCTAGTGGGTAAGGCAAGCATATAAGGTCAGACAGTGGTTAAGTGCTACGAAGAAAAAGAAAGCTAGCTAAAGGGATAGTGACAGTGTGCTATTTTTAGATGGGCTAATCAGGGAAGGCTGCTCTGAGGAAGTGATATTTGAGCAGGGACTTAAGTGAGGCAGTGGGCATTGACCATTTAGGGAATGATGCATTAGGCAGAGGGAATAGCAAGTGCAAAGGCCCTGAGGCAGGTATATACTTTGTGTGCAAGTTGATAAGGCAATGTATCTGAGTGCTGAATGTGTACCATGGTACACATTTCCTCAAAAATCATCCGGTCTAAAATAAAACAGTAGGGAATTTTACATACACAAAATGTGTTCACTTTCACCCAAAAATCTGCAGTGTTTTGTCTCAGAGTAATCTATTACTGCATCCAAAGAGAGAGACTCTGCTAGTTTCAATAATAAATTTTGATTACTCAACCTTTTCATTTTGCTATTTAGAACAAAAGAGTAGACATTTATTACAGTCTTCAAAACCATCTGCATTAGATTGATGAGCCAAAAACCACAGCTATCACAAACCCAGACATTTTCCTTCATATCTAATGTCCTCTTCATTCTCAGTATTCTTGTTCTTAAGAGGGGAAAATGTTGAGTTGATGGTCTCAACTTGAAAGATTTACTGAAACCCCAAGATTCTGTGGTGTAAAAATTGAGTAGAGAAATGAGAAGAAAGCAAGTTACCAAGAATCTAGCAAATTTAAATATGATTTCATTGATTTATTAACTTGAATAAAACAGAAGAAGAATTGCACATACATACTACTACATGGTATTATTAATAATTGTCATTGTAATTAAATCTTAGACTATGTGATTATATTACTCCACTCCAGAGTTAACAAGAACCATGAATAATAGTCATATAGTTATTAGTATCTTCAGTATTTAGGTTATGAAGCATTTGCTCCAGGCATTAATAATCTTGGGCTTAGGCCCCACTTACAAACTTTCCCTTTTTTGCACAAAATATATATCATTGTACCATGTTTTTTTCTCCTACATGAGTACAAAGAGGGTTCCAAGGAAAGGAATCTTTTCAATGAGACTTCAAAGTAATAGGCCATGTGGAAACCAGTATCTTGTTCTAGACAGTGAAAATTTCTTCCATTCCTGTTTTAGAAACAAAATTGCTCAAATTGTGTGCCCTTCTGGGATCTTCGGAGTGAGTGTGTGTGTGTGTGTGTGTGTGTGTGTGTGTTTAAGAGCTTTATAGTATACTTTACATACTATATAAAGTCCATTTGCAGTCTGTCTCTTTTCCCAACCCCAGCCCCAGGCAACTACTAATCTACTTTCTACCACTATAGATTTGCCTTTTCTGGATAATCTCTGTTTTGAGTGGGGTTCCTGTAGAATTCTCCATGGTGGTTGCTAAAGCCCCTACAGAGAATTACTTGCCTAGCCTAATGACAGAAAAAAAAAGCACTGCCAGAATGGGTGCATTTTCTCGTAATTTTTGGCCAATCTGTAACAAGTCCAGACATTTTTCAGATCCAAGTTTCCACAAAGCTGTTAATGCAGCTCCTTCTACCATCTTTCCGTGGTAAAGGAAGTAGCGTCATGGACATGAGCGTGCAAAGCAGGAGATGGTCCCTGGGCAGCAACTTTCTGGAGAGAAAGCCCAGAAACTTGGCCAAGATCCAACACCCAAATAACTCTGCATTTTACCATTTCTTTTTAACTCATCACTGCACCCAAGCAGAGCAATTTGATTTCTAAAGGTCAAAGGCTCGCTCCAGAATATTCTCTTGCTAGAACCTGCATAACCTGAAATGTAGTCCAGACCTTTTCCTCAGAAAAGAGTTATTTGGTATGATGGTTAATTTTATATATTAACTTGACTGGCCATGGGGTGCCCAGGTTAAACATTATTTCCGGGCATTTGAATTGGTGGGCTCAGTAAATTACACCCCCCCCAAGGTGGGTGGGTCTTACGCTGTGGGTTCTGGGCCTGAATGGAACAAAAGGCAGAGGAGGGAGGAATTCACCCCTGTTTTCCTGCCTTGCTGATTCAGCTGGGACATCTCATCTCATCTTATCTTCTCCGGCCCTCACACTGGGATTTACACCATCTGCATCCAGGTGCCCAGGCCTTCAGACTCAGTCTGAATGACACCACCAGTTTTGCTGGGTCTCCAGCTTGCAGACAGCAGATCTTGGGACTTTCCAGTCTCTATAATTGCGTGAGCCAATTCCTCATAATAAATCCCCATATAAATCTCTATCTATGGATGTATGTTATATATACAGTGAATCCAAATAAATCATATATATATATATGTATATATGTATATATATGTATATATGTATATATGTATATATATACGTGTATATATATATACTCCTGGTTCTGTTTCTCTGAAGAACCCTGACTAATACAGAAAATTGGTACTGAGAAGTGGGGATGCTGCTGTAACCCCCACTAAAAATGCAGAAGTGGCTTTGGAACTGGGTAATGGGTAGAGTGGAGGAGTTTGGAGGCGCATGAGAGAAAAAGCCTACTCTGCCGTGAACGGACCTTTAGAGGTAATTCTGGTGAGAGCTCAGAAAGAGCAGAGAACTGTGGAGAAAGCCTCAGTTTTCTTTAAGAATACCTAAGTAGTTGTGAACGGTATCTGGTAGAAATGTGGACATTACGTAAGGACCATTCTGATGCGGTCTCAGACGGAAATGAGGAACACTTTATTGGAAACTGGAGGAAAGGCAATCCTTGTTATAAAGTGGCAAAGAACTTGGCTGAATTGTGTTCATGTTCTAATGTTTTGTGGAAGGTAGAACTTGCAAGCAATGAAATTGGATATTTAACTGAAGCAATTTCTAAAAAAAGTGTTGAAGGTGTGGCTTGGCTCCTCCTGGCTGCTAACGGTAGAGTTCGAGAGGAGAGAAATGACTAAAGACAGAATTGTTAAGCAAAAAGAAATAGAACTTAATGATTTGGAAAATTCTCAGCCTATCCATATTGCAAAAAAATGAGGACACTAAGGGTATGGCCAAGCCACCACTGGGTCATTGGGAAATGAGTATGGGTGTGAACCATAGATTCATCAGCCACCTGGGAGGAAAACTGCCAGTTTGAACTGAAGGAGAAGGAGATGGGGATTCACAGGATGGGACCATAGAGCTATTTGGCTGAGACCATGCACTAGTCTCAAGACAAGGGTAGTATAACCCCAAAGGCGATTCAGAGGTCAGCAGGGCAGCCTCCTTGGTTTCGAAAGAGGGGCCATTGCTTTTCTTCCAGGAAGCCACATAGCCTCCACCCAGAGCTGTGGGGATGGGCTTCCTGGCAGAGCCTGGGGGCTGACTGCTGCGTAGTAGAGCTGTGGGGGCAGTACCTCCACCCCAGTGGGGGTGGGACTGCCACACCAGTGGGTCAGGAAGGTGGGATTTCTGCCCCAGTGGGCCTGGAGGGCAGAGCATGGAGCCAAAGAGGATTATTCTGGAGCCTTAAGATCTCACGGAGTTTGCCTTGCTAGGTTTTGGATTTGCTTGGGCCCTGTCACCCCTGCCTTCTTCCCTGTTTCTCCCTTTCAGAATGGGAGTGTGTGTCCTATGCTGGTCCCACCACTGTGTTCTAGAAGCACATAACATGTTTGGTCCCACAGGCTCACAGCTGGAGAGGAATTAACCTCAGGATGAATCATACCTCGAGTCCCACCCACACCTGATTTAGATGATATTTTGATGAGACTTTGGACTTCAGACTTGAGTGTTGGTGCTGGAATGAGTTAAGGCTTTTGGGATTTGGGGAATGGAATGAACGTATTTTACATGTGAGAAGGACATGAATTGGGGGGCCCAGGGGCAGAATGTTATGGATTTAATGTTTGTTTCCTCCCAAAATTCGTATGTTGAAACCCTGCCCCATAATGTGATGGTATGGGAGGTGGGGCCTTCAGGAGGTGGTTAGAATTAGACGAGGTCACAAGAGTGGAGCCCTGATGAATGGGATTGGTGCGCTTGTCAGAGTCATGAGAGAACTCGCTTCCTCTCTCTCCGTTCTCCACCATGTGAGGGTCCAATGAAAAGTCAGCAGGTGGTCTGCAACTTGGAAGAGGGTCCTCACCAGAGCTTCATGATGCTGGAACCCTGATCTTGGACTTCCAGCCTCCTCCTGGGAGAAATAAATGTCTGTTGTTTATAAGCCACTCAGTTATGGTGTTCTGTTATAGCAGCCCGAACTAAGACACTTGGTGGTGGAAGAACTTTCCAAGGCCCCTGTGGAGAATCCACTTTTACTGTTGCTCTTGATCTACTCTGAGAGACACCTTCCACTTTGTGTCTATCAGACGAGTCTGGTCTTCCCCCCAACAAGACTGTTCCTCCTACACTCAGACCACTCCCAGGCCTTCCCTGGGTGACCTCCAGAGCACGTCTCAAGCCCTGCACTTCCCTCTACTCCTGCCCTCTCCCCTGAGCTGTGGCCACCACCACTTCCTGCCTAGGCAACGGCTTCCACAACTCCTTTCTCAGTGTTGGGCTCAGAGGTCCACACTTTCACCCCCAAGCCAACATCTCACAGCGCCCAGAGCGAACTTTTAAAAATACAGATTTGAGGGGCTGGCCCAGTGGCATAGTGGTTAAGTTCGTGTGCTCCACTTTGGCAGCCCGGGGTTCGTGGGTTTTGATCCCAGGTGTGGACCCGTGCACTGCGTGTCAGCCATGCTGTGGCAGGCATCCCACATATAAAGTACAGGAAGACGGGCACAGATGTTAGCCCAGGGCCAATCTTCCTCACCAAAAGTAAAATAAAATACAAATTTGACTATATTTTTCTCCTTAAAGTGTATAATAAAATCAAACTCTAGATTTTTTCTGCCAGAACCCATTTCTCTCACTGTCTTCTGCATCTCAGTAAATGGTGACTTTGTTCTTCAAGTGGCTCAGGCCAAAATCCTTGCTCTCACCCTTAACATTTCTCTTTCCTTCCCACTGCACATCCACTCCACCATGGATGCTGCGGACTCTACCATCCGACTATAGCCGCCTACTTTCCCGGAAACACACCAGCACCACTTCTGTGCAAACCACCATTGTTTCTTGCCGAGACTTATATTAAAACAGCCTCCATACTGGTCTCTCTGCTTCCACCCACACCTCCCTTCAGTCTGTTCTCATCCCAGGAACAAAGTGATCCTTCACAAAGGTAAGCCAAACAGTTTCTCCTCTGCCCCCAATATTCCAGTGGCCTTGAATCTCTCTCAGAGATCCTCACATCCAGAAGGACCTACCTGATCTGACCCCATCTCCTCTCTGGCCTCGTGTCCTACTACCTAGGCAATGTGCTCCAGCCACACGATCTGCTGACTCTTGCAGGACTCTCCAGCATGCTCACGAGGCAGGGCCTGTGCCCGTGCCGTCTTAGGCTGGAGCCCACTTCCCTCAGCTATCTGTGGGGCTCCCTTATTTCCTTAGGTCTCTGCTCCAATGTTGCTGCCCCAGAGAGGCCTGGCCCAACTGCCTTCTTCTGTGACAACACTCCTTCACTTCTGTTCCATTTAGCCAGCTTTATTGTTCTGCTTTACCACTTACTTGCAGCACTGAGATGTATTTGTCTATTCCTTTGTTGTCTGTCCTCCCCTTCTATAACGTAAGCTCCTTGACAGCTGGGGCTTGGTTAGTGAGGCAGACGGACTCTAAGATGGCCCTCCATGATCCTCTCTCCCTGGCTTTTGTTTATATCTTTGTGTAATTCCCTCTTCTTCAGTGTGGGTGGGACCTGTGTCTTGTTTCTAACCAATGGAATATGGCAAAGTGATGGGATGTCATTCCCATGAGTATGTTACATAATATAAGACTCCATCCTGCTGGCAGACTCACTTTCAGTCTCCTGCTGGCCTTGAAGAAGCACGTGGGCACATGTGAACTGCCCGAGGGCAGCCTCTGGGACCAGAGGGCCTCTGACCGACAGCCAGTATAAAGCTGAAGTTCTCATTCCTGTCACCACAAGGCAGTGAATTCAGCTGACAGCTGGAGTGAGCATGGAAGCAGATTCTTCTCCAGCTGGGCCTCCAGATGAGAACACAGCCCCGCCAACACCTCGTCTACAGCCCGGCCAGAACCCGAAGTAGAGCACTCAGCTATGCAGTGCCCAGACTCTTGAGCCCCTGAAACTCAGAGATAATCAATGTCTGTTGTTTTAAGCTGCTAAATTTGTGGTAATTTGTTACTCAGCAATTGAAAACGAAAATAGTTTGTTTTCTTCATTGCTCTATCCCAAGTACTTAGAACAGGATCCAGCATTTACTAGGTGCCCAATAAGTGTTTGTTGATTGAATATATTATTATGGAAAAGAAAAACAGAACAAAGTGGCCAACAGTGTTATAATATGCTACCTGTCCTGTGTGTGTGTGTCAGTGTGTATATCTACATGAACGTAGAATGTGTCTAGAAGAGCACACGAGAGACTGACAGAAGTCTGGGGAGGGAAACTAAAGAATTAGAAATCTATGAAGGAGGGAGACATTCATCTCATCTTATACTCTTTTGAACTGCTTGAAAATTTTTTTACTCTATAAACGTGTTACTTAAACACATACACACATACAGCATACACACAACCAAACAAAACAGCCCCCGGGAGTTCAAATTTTAACAGTTTCCAAAGTAAGATCACTTCTTCGACACTTACTCCTTTATTCAGGGCTCTGCCTTCCCCATCCAAACAACACCCTAGTCTATTGTTCATTTCCATTTCAACCCCTCTGGGATGTTTCGTGGCAAGCATCTTCAACAGAAGAATTGCTGCAGATAGAATTAAGTACATGTTGAACTTGCACATCATGCTTTGACTGCCTCACAAAGAAGCAGAAAGGCAAACTTTGTTTGCAGACACGTGTAAGCCAAGCCACAAGGGCCTTTTCTAAAGTAAAATGCAAGACAAAGGATGCTAAGCTTTTCCTTTATTGCTATTGTGTACCCAGCCTGAAAGGCATTTCACCCAAGAAAAATTTGAATAATTTAAGTTACAGAGTTACCCTGGAGTTTCAGGATGGTCCTACAGGCTTTGAAAAGTGTGGTCAAAATAAGGAGGGGACAATTTCTGTATTTGTTTGGCAGAGGTGAAAAGAAGCCAACTGAAAATTTGCAGGCTGAGTACAAATGGACAGAACCCATTACATAGCAAGGAAAACGGAGAGAGTGAAGCATAGAGCTCAGGAGGCCACACACTGTGGGCCACAAATGGAAGCTGCCAAGGTTACCGCCTACAAAAAGCCCCTGTGATGTCACGCTGGTGGAACAGTTTCAGATTTGTAGCCCCTGATCTGTTTTGAAACTAGTCTATATAACAAATTGAAGATATACCGAAAGTCATTTCTCCTTTATCCTTTTGAGTGTTTGAGACACAGTTATTCACTCAGTAATTAGCGAGGGACTATGACCGCAGCACAAGATTATTGACCTTGTTCAAAGTTCTAAAACTAGACCTGAAAACACGTAGCCATAATGAGTGTTCAATGATTAATCAACATCTGTGAATTGATGGCTAAAAAAACAGTGAATTATAAGATATCACCCAGCTTCTTAAAGCTATCTTCTTAAATTGTAATTAGTTCTGTGTGAGTGTGTATATGTGTGTGTGTGTGAAACATTTCAATTTCTCATAGGTGACACTAAGGCTACATCAGCTTGATCCATCTGTTTAAGCCACACATCTTGCCAGTGAGGCTGTGAGGTCATGACTTCAAATCCTATGAAGATCAAAAGCCGGGCCCAGCCTCTTGGCCAAAATAATGTCTTTCCCGAGAAACATTTGGGTATTTAACTAATTGGTGTCTTTGCCATTCATTCATACATACACTTATTCATTCATTCCAACAACACTTAACAGTGGGGTACAAAGAGGCATAAGTCAAGGGCCTTAGTCACAGTCCAATGGTCCATGGGCGTGTGGATGTGTTTTCTAGTCAATATACGTCACTGTAGCCAATTCTTTTTCAATTGGCTGGAATGCCAGCACTTGGAGGACAAGCATAAGGGATGCATAACTTGAATGGGGCACCTGGGAGCCCCTGGGGCAGTGTCCTGGTGACACACACTTGCACTCCCAAGTGGTGAAAAGGAGGAAAGAAGAACGGTCAGGAAGAATCTAGCTCAACATATCTCAAAGAACAAAAATTTCACATCCCCCCATCCCTACTTCTAACAGTCTGTGGACATGTGAAATAACCACTTCTGTTCTAAAACTGTTCAAATCCGTTTCACACTGTGATCAGGCAACTGAGAAAATCAGACTCCAGTGGACTGTTGTGCTCCTCTATAATATTATATGACCTATAGCTCATTTTCCCAAATCCCTGTGAATTAAATATCTTACTACCAGATATGAGAGAACCCAAAATAATATTCTCTTACCCTTATTTCTTTCATAGCCACTTCAACTCATGAAATATGAAAGAAGCAAGAGGAAATGGAAAGTGAATAAGAAAGTTCCTTGAAACATCACTGTGGAGATGGACAAGCTTTCACGTAATACCACATAATGGCTTCTAGGGATGGAGAGGAAGGATAAAGAATTCACTTATTAAAAGTCACACACGTTTAGAAAAATCTCAACTTTAAGCACACATTAAAATTAAGCAGTTTTTTTGTGTTTCTCGGACTGACAAAGATTCAACAGCGTGATAGTACCCAGTGCTGGTGAGGGTATGCGGGGAGCAAGTCTTCACTGTGTGTGGAAGTGTAAAGTGGAGCAAAAGCTTTAGAGGATCATTACTGGTCCTAATTATCAAATTAAAAATATGCAGGTTCTTTGACTCAGTGTGTTGGTCTGCTTGGACTGCCCTAACAGAATACCACAGACTGGGCCGCTTATACACACAACAGACATTTATTTTCCCACAGTTCTGGAGGCTGGATGTCCAAGGTCAAGGTGCCATCGTGGTTGGTTTCTGGTGAGGCCTCTGTTCCTGGCTTGTAGATAGCATCTTTTCCCTGTGTCCTCACATGTGCACGCACAGAAAGAGAGAGATCTCTGCTCTCTCTTCCACTTCTTTTTTCCTTTTTGTGGTGA
This sequence comes from Tapirus indicus, assembly GCA_031878705.1. Lineage (NCBI taxonomy): Eukaryota > Metazoa > Chordata > Mammalia > Perissodactyla > Tapiridae > Tapirus > Tapirus indicus. The sequence continues at coordinate 33,500,083 of CM062927.1, forward strand.
GGGAGATTGGCCCTGAGCTAACATCTGTGCCCATCTTCCTCTATTTGTATGTGAGACGCTGCCACAGCGTGGCTGATGAGTGGAATAAGTCCGTGCCCAGGATCCAAACCCATGAACCCAGGGCCACCAAAGTGGAGCTCGAGAACTTAACCACTATGCCACTGGGCCAGCTCCTCTTCCACTTCTTATAAGGACACTAATCTTATTGATTTAGAGCCCCACCCTTATGACTTCATTTAACCTTAATTACTTCTCAGAAGCCCTTATCTCCAAATACAGTCACATTGGGGGATAGGGCTTCAATATAGGAATTGGGGAGGGTGTCACAGTAGAGTCCATAATAGCCAGCTTCAGAAATTTATCCTACATTTGTATTTGCATATGTGCACAAAGACCTTTAAACAAGAATGTTTAAAGTTGCATTGTGGGCCGGCCCAGTGGTATAGCAGTTAAGTTCATGCATTCCGCTTCGGCGGCCCAGGGTTCGCCAGTTCAGATCCTGGGCGTGGACCTACTCACCACTCATCAAGCCAAGCCGAGGCGGTGTCCCATATAGAAGAGCTACAACTCTACAACTATGGTATATAACTATGTACTGGGGCTTTGGAGAGAAAAAAGAAAAGGAGGAAGATTGGCAACAGATGTTAGTGCAGGGTCAATCTTCCTCAAAAAAACCAAAAAAATAAAGTTACATTGTCTGAAGTAGCCAAGAACTGTAAAGAACCTAGCATCCATCAAGGGGGGCTAAACAAATTCAGGTACGTTCAGTCAATAAAATACTACTATGCAACTGTTCAAATGAATGAGCCAGCGCTAAACACGTTGACATAGAGAACTCACTAAAATATATCACTAAGTGGAAAAAGCAAGGTGCAGGGCGGTGTGTAGAATATGATCCAATTTCTGTAAAAAAAAAAAAGAGCTTAGGCACCAATATTTTCTGGAAGGATTTACAAGAACCCATCGGCAGTTATTACCTCCGAGGAGTGGACTTGGAGCACGAGGAGGAGGAAATTTTTCCGCATGCCCTTCTGTACTGTTTGCCCTTTGCCCACCCTCTCTGCTGGTGGAGGTATGCGACCTTTTTTTAAATTGAGGTAAAATTCGCATAGAAAAACTTTCACCATTTTAACCACCTAAAAGCGTACAATTCAGTGGCACTTAGTGCATCCACAATGTTTTGCAACCATCACCTCCATCTAGTTCCAGACATTTTCATCACCCTAAATGGAAAATCACTCCCCACTCTCCCCTCCCCCAGCCCCTGGCAATCACGAATCTGCGTTCCATCTCTACGGATTTGCCTACTTTGGACATTTCATATAAATGGAGCCATTTAATATATGGCTTTTGTAGCTGGCTTCTTTCACTGAGAGTAATGTTTTCAAGGTTCATCCACGTTGTTGCACGTATCAGTGCTTCATTCCTTTTTATGGTTGAGTAATATTTCATCTTATGAATATACCACGTTTAGTTTTTCCATTCATCTGTTAATGGACATTTGGGTTGTTTCTACCTTTTGGCTATTGAATAGTGCTCCTACGAACATTTATGTACAAGTTTTTATTTGAATACCTGCTTTCAGTTCTTTTAGATACATACCTGGGAGTAGAATTGCTGAGTCATATGGTAATTCTATGCTCAATTTTTTGAGGATGAATGTTACTTTTTTTTTTTTTTGTGAGGAAGACCAGCCCTGAGCTAACATCCATCACCAATCCTCCCCTTTTTGCTGAGGAAGACCAGCCCTGAGCTAACATCCGTTGCCAATCCTCCTCTTTATGCTGAGGAAGACTGGCCCTGGGCTAACATCCGTGCCCATCTTCCTCTACTTTATATGGGACGCCGCCACAGCGTGGCTGACGAGCAGTGCATCGGCGGGCTCCTGGGATCCGAACCCGCGAACCTCGGGCTGCCAAGCGCGAACTAAACCGCTGTGCCACCGGGCGGCCCCGTGAATGTTACTTTTTACTGTGGTGTTTTGGGGTTTTTTTTTTGAGGAAGATTGGCCCTGAGCTAACATCTGTTGCCAATCTTCCGCCCCCTTTTTTCTTTTTTCTCCCCAAAGCCCCAGTGCATAGTTGTATATCCTAGTTGTAGATCCTTCTAGTTCTTCTTTGTGGGATGCCGCCTCAGCATGGCTTGATGAGTGGTGAGTAGGTCCACACCCAGGATCTGAACCAGCGAACCCTGGGCCACCAAAGTGGAACATGGGAACTTAACCACTACGCCACCAGTCTGGCCCCTTTTTATGTTATTAAATATTTAATTATATGCCATATATGGGACTGTATAGGACAGGATCTTGAAAGATCTTTAAGTACAGTCGCTCTTTGACAATGGACATTATCTTAACTAAAGCAATAATTTGGATTTAACAATATATTTTGTCTTAGGGCCTATTAGAGATCTTGTATAAAATGGACACTTCAATGTTTTTGGGGTTGAATTGAGCTGAAACAATATATCTCAAAAGGATACAAGTATCCTTTTGATAATGCTAATATCCTTAGACAAGATACAATGCAAAAAAAGTAATTATTCTAATTTTAGAGATATTGTTTGTTTATTCAAAAAATAACTATTGACCACTTCACATCCATTAGAATGGCTATTATCAAAACATAGAAAAATAACAAGTGTTGCCAAGGATGTGGAGAAATTGCAACCCTCGTGCACTGCTGGTGCATGTAAAATGGTGCAGCTGTCGTGGAAAACAGTATGGCGGATCCTCAAAAATTTTAGAATAGAACTACCATATAATACAGCAATTCCACTTCTGAGTGTATATACCCCAAAGAACTGAAATCAGAGGCTTGAGCAGATATATACACACTCATGTTCACAGCAGCATTATTCACAACAGCCAAGAGATGGAAGCAACACTAGTGTCCATCAACAGATGAATGGATAAACAAAATGTGATATATATATACACACACACATGCTCGCACACACACACATATATATACATACAATAGAATATTATTCAGCCTTAAAAAGGAAGGAAATTCTGATACATGCTATGACGTGGATGAGCCTTGAAGACATAATGCTAAGTGAAACAAACCAGTCACAAAACAACAAATAGTATATGATTCCATTTATATGAGGCACCTAGAGTAGCCAAATTCATAGAGCAGAAAGTAGAATGGTGGTTGCCATGGTCTGGGGGCAGTTAATGTTTAATGGGTACAGAATTTCCATTGGGGAAACTGAAAAAATTCTGGAGATGGATGGTGGTGAAGGTTGCACAACAATGTGAATGTTCTTAATGCCGCTGAACTGTATGCTTAAAAAAGGTTAAAATGGGGCTGGCCCAGTGGCATAGTGGTTAAGTTCGCATGCTCCACTCCTGCGGCCAGGGGTTCACGGGTTCAGATCCCAGGTGTGGACGTAACACACCACTCATCAAGCCATGCTGTGGCAGGGTCCCACATACAAAATACAGGAAGATGGGCACAGATGTTAGCCCAGGGCTAATCTTCCTCAGCAAAAAAAGAGAAAAAGGTTAAAATGGTAAGTTTATGTTATGTATATTTTACCACAGAAAAGGAGAAGGAACATACGCACATTAGAAAAAGTGAATAAAAATAACTGTTGAGCTCCTACTAAGGACCTGAGGGCATAGCAGTAACAAAACATAAAACATAGTCCTGTCTTTGTAGGGCTCACTGCCTAGTAGGAGAGACAGGCCATAGAAAATGAAAATTTAGTACACACACGTTTAGATACAGTACATATGTATCTATATAAAAACATATAGTATCTGGTAAAAATACAGATGTGCATTTTGTTCTAGAACTTTCTTTTCACTCAACAGTCTTATAATCTCTCAATGTTGGTGCATGTAGATCTACTTTCCTCCTTTTTTAACTCCATACAGAGTCCAGCAGCGAGAAGACACTGAAGTGAATTAGCCACACCTCGATGGAGGGACGTTTAGGTGGTCTGCAATCTTTCGTTATTATAAACACTGCTGGAAGGAAGGTCTTCATACATGCCCATGCCATTCTACCTCTTAAAAGTAGGTCTTTTAATAATGACTTTATTTTTATTTTTCAAATGAATCCCCAGACCTATCCAAGTAGTTATCAAGGTGGTCCCCCTTGACGGATGCAGAAACGGAGGCACGGTTTGGATAAGCAAGTTCCTATGCTTTTTACACCGGTTGTGTCTCCTGGATGAAAACATTGTTTGTCACACTAGGGTGTCCTGCTCTGATTTTCCAGTGTCTCATTTCATCTCATTCCTGTTAGAAAAGAAACTTAACAGGCTCTTCAACTGCAGTTGCAAGTGTAGTTCAGCAAGTATTTCCACGCACACGCTCGTAGACTGGATCTCGAAAATAGCCTTGAAATTAGTTCTTTAGACTTCAGAACGCACCAGCAATTTTGAGTTTTAGTGTGAAAGATTGCCTCTTGAATTTGCTTTCCATATAATTGCCAAGGCCCTTCTGAGGCAAGTGTGGGAGCACCATCATATTTTCCCACTAGTATTTTTTAATGCCTATTTTTTAGTTCCAGCAGTTATACTGTTTGGATCCTAAGTAGATCTAAATATAATTTAAACCATCATCAAATTAAATTCTATTAAATAGAGACTTGGACTGACAAGCAATTTTTCACATCTGAAGAAGGAAATTGGTTTGATAAATGGAAATGAGAATTATCTTCTATCCTAAGGCATGAAATCTAAGATAATCACCCTGCATATTGACTAACACATTGACTACCAATACTCCATGAGTGTGGCCATTGCAAAAAACTCATATACACCCAGGATATAAATTTATGATCTTACGAATCTTACACACACACACATAATTTTCCCCCCTAAAACATGACTAAGTATGTCTTGTGTTGCTTTGGGTTCCCCCAGAAGCAGACACCTGACCAAGGTTTCAAGTACAAGCAGTGTAGGTGGGAGGTGAGCCCAGGAAACAGCAGCAGGGAGAGGGGAGTCAGATGGGGAAGGGAGGGCAGCAATGAAGTGTTTGTTTTCAAGCAAGGTACACCTGTGAGTAATCGAAACTTAGTCCCGCTGGAGCACTCTGGGCCCTCAGAGTCATCCTCTTCAGGGGAGGAGTGCTGGGCATTGTACACTCCTCCTGTCGGTCACTGATGGAGGGATCAGGAGGGAGGAGGTGTCATCCATTTCTTACACCTGTGACGTGTCATCCGGGGCAAAGGGGGACCTGGGGACTGAAGAAAGTCCTCAGGCAAGGAAGTGTGGGGGCTGGCTGCTGGAAGTCAGGCTGGCGTGCAGCAAAGTGGTGAGGATGAGGGTAGATATGCAGGACAGCATCCGCCGCGTCTCTCTTCCTGAAACTTCTAAGTAGGATCCATTGCCTCTTTTCTCCTGTTTTCTCCAGAATTTCTTCGACTGCCCATGTCACTACATGCATCACAGAGCCTGACAGCCTCTCGCTGTCCGCGGGGACTCTGCAGGCCCCAGAAGGCAGGGTGGAACAGTGACTTCCTCGCCTCCCAGCACAGGCAGGACTGAGCTCTGTGTAACACGCGCTTCCAGATGCTCAGTTCTTTCTAAAGCCTCTTTAAAGCAACGAAAAAGCTAGAACACAGGAGGTTTCTCGGGTTTTTGGTTGTTATTTTTCTTTCCGAATGTAAACAGAAGAAATTTGGGCCAATTTATGGAATTAAAAATATAATGTTCTGAATAAATGTATATGTCAAATGGTAATAAGTACTAGAGAAGAAAAATACAGCCGAGTAAGGAGGTATAGTGTGTGTGGGGTGTGCTATTTTTAGGTGAGGGGTGTGGGAATGCTCTCTAATAAAGGGATGTTATACTATATATGACATATTTTCTTTTCTTCTTACCCTTTAGTAATTTAAGTTCTAGATCTTGTGCATAGATAGTCTCACAAGTACTAGAATATTCACTGCAGCATTGTCTGTAGCAGGAAAAGACTGGAAACAATCCAGACGTCCGTCCACGCAAGAAAGATTTGTACAGCATTTAATAGGTGTTCGGGACTGTTCTGATCTACAACTGTTAACTCATTTAAAACTTAACAACAAACCTAGTAAGTGGCTAATGTCATTATTCCCCTTTTCAGATGAGAAAACTGAGGCACAGAAATTGTCATTTGTTCAAGTCGACACAGTGAGGAAGTGGCCGAGTCAGGATCCGAGCCCAGCCTGTCCGGCCCAAGTCTGACCTCCTGACCTGGATGCAACGCTGCCCCCCTCTCTAAGGGGAGACGGATTAAATCATGGTTCCAACCCTTCAACGGAATTCTGCAGAGCTGCTAAGAAGCATGGGGGCGGTTCCACACATGTTGATGTGGAAATGTCTCTCAGATACTCCCTGACAGCGTCAAGGTATTGAAGAGTACGAGGCGTACACTACCGTTTGTACACAAAACAGGAAGAACACATATGTGCTTTATTCTGCAAAGAGCATTTCTGGAAGAATACATGCAAAGCTGGTAGGGGTACTTTTGGGGAGAGGAATTAGGAGACCGAAAAACTTCTCAAGGACTTTTCTGGCATTGTGTCAACTGCTTTTCATACACATGTAATACCTGTTTTATTAAATATAACTTAAAAAAATTGAAAGGAAATATAACTTCTTTCAATAGAGCAGTGGAAAATGTCATCTTCTGAAATGTTCAGATCTTATTTTACCTTCTAATTCAAGGGGAAAGTGAAAGATCTTTCATATGACTTAAGATTTTTTTTTTTTTGCTAGCTTAGATTGTTTTATCAAATTGTGAAATGTATTAAATTCATGGGTAAATTTTAATGAAAACAATTACATAATATGGAGTTGTTTCCTTTATTAGAGTGTGTAATATTTTAAAGATTGTAATGATTTTAAACTTGTTTTCTGACTTTGTACACTTGTCTGAAATGAAAAAGGAAGGTAACTATTTCAAACTTTGAAACTATTTCAAACTATTTCAAAGCCTTTGTGAAATCATTTCAGCTCCATGGTCTGTACCGGCTCCACTCTGTAATTTAACATCTGATGGCCCTAAAAATAAATCCATTATTTCTTTAATTCAATAGCATTTATTTAAAGAAATCTTCATTTCTTCCTATTTTACTTGAATAACTTCAATTATCCTTATGTTAAATAAACTCAGAAAACTGGTTCCTACAAATGAGACTAGGGAAGTGTTTTTCCTGGTTTCATTCATACTAAATGGAAATAATTGAAGACAGTAGCTCCTTTATTTAAAAAGAATTTGTTCTTTTTGTGGACAGGCATACATTGCCAAAAATCTTAAAATTTTAAGGCAACAGTGTTCTCACAATAATCTCGTAGAATTCCTATATAAGATTAGGGAGGATAGAAATACATTTAAGCAAATACTGGAAACCATTTGCTTGTAATTTCTCGCTCTGCATAGAAAAAAATGACTCAAGTTAATTCTGTTCATTAAAACAAGAAAATGCTCAATTAAGTGGACCAAAATAGTTTCAATTAAAGATATAAAGTTCTCTAATAGGACAAAATTTGAGAATCTTTCACTATACGAAGACATAATTTTTTTTTATTAGATAGTAAAACTAAGGATAACTTTTTACTCAAAGAAGGGACTAGATAAAAAGAGCATTAACTAAGACCTTGAAACTCTCAACGTTTGTTACCAACAGAAGCGGCGAGCTGGCTTTGTAGGTTGGGGGAGAAAAAACCAACTTCTTTACATAGGAAATTAATTTCCTGGGTAAATTCTTCCTCAACTCGAACTACAGGTATGTTCCATCTAACTTGGGCCTTGTTTCCCATCTCAACAAATGGACCACTATTCAATTAGTTCCATAAGCTGGAAACCAAGATCATCTTAGAATTTTCTTTTGCTCTATCCTCCATATCAGTGCATCGCCACTTCATTCATTTATTCATTCACAGTAAATGAACACTGGTGACTCCTTCCTTCAGCTACTGCCTTGTCTCTTTCTTCCCCTTCACAAATTTCCCTGAAGACTGGTCTCGCCAGCTTCATTTCCTCACCTCTCACACTCCCCCAACTCCCTCCAATGTGACTTCCAACCTGATCACTTCACGGAAGTAGCTCCCGCTGATAGCACGGGTGACATCCATGTCACTAAACCGATGTACACTTATCATCTCCCCTCTTGCTGGACCTTAGCCGGGATCCCACACTGTTGGCCCTTCCTCCCTCTCACAGCATCCCCTTGGCTTCCCTGACTCTGACTCTGCTGGTCTTTCTTCTACCTCTCAGATTACTCCTTCTGTGTTTCCTTCTAGGTTCATCCTCCAGCCAGGCCATTAAATACTAGATTTCTTTAAGGCTTGGTCTTGGTCCTCCTTCTTTTCTCTTTTTACCTCTTTCTAGACTAATAGTCCTCAAAATATGTTTCACAGATCTTTTCAGGGGGTCCACCAGGTGAAAACTATTTTCACAACGACACTAAAATGTTACTCGCCTTTTTCTCTGTGTCGACACACTGGCACTGTGGGCACAAAAGCAGTGGTGGGTGAAGCTGCCTGTAGCGAGTATGAATCATGGCATTGGCGCCACACTGTACGAATAGTCATGGCATTCTTCCCCGTGATGCACTTATAGAAAAAGAGCCAACTGCACTTAAGAACACGCTTGATGAATTAGTAAAAAATATTAAATTTTCTTAAACCTTGACTCTTGAATACATATTTTTTTCCATATTGATATCAGTTATTCTAGCACCATTTATTGAAAAGACTATTATTTCTCCAATGAATTAATTTGGCACCTTAGTGGAAAAGCAATTGACTATATAATTATGGGTCTATTTCTGGACTCTCGATTTTGTTTCATTGATCTCTATGCCTTTCCTTATGCCAGCACCATACCGTCTCAATTATTATAGCTTTATAGTAAGTTTTAAAACCAGGTAGTGTAAATCCTCCAACCTTGTTCTTCTTTTTATGAGTGGTTTTGGATATTCTAAGTCCTTTGCTTTTCCACATAGAGTAAGCCTGCCAATTTCTATAGAAGAGCCTGCTGGGATGTTGATAGAGATTGCTGTGAATCTATAGATTGATTTGTGGAAAAATGTCATTTTGTAATCCATGAACATCATATATTTCTTCATTCATTTAGGTTTTCTTTAATTTCTCTCAACAGTGTTTTGTAGTTTTCAGTGTACAGCTATTGTATATCTTCTATAAATTTATTCCTACGTATATTTTGGATGCTAATATAAATAGAATTGTTATATGAGTTTCTTTTTTGTATTGCTTATTGCTAGTATATAGAAACACAGTTGACTTTTGTACATTGATTCTGTATCCTACGACGTTGCTAAATTCACTTAGTAGCTTTTTTGTATGTTCCTTAGGATTTTCTACATCTGTAATCATGTCAACTGCAGGTAAAGGCAGTCTCACTTCTTTCTTTCCAATATGTATACCTTTTATTTATTTTTTTACTTTATTGCACAGATTAGGACCTCAAACACGATGCTGAATAGAAGTGGTGAGAGTGGAAATCCTTGTTTCTGTTCTTAGGCAGAAATAATTCAGTCTTTCACCATTAAGTATGAGATTAGCTATAGGTTTTTTGTAGACAGACTTTAAAAGGTCAAGAAAGTTCCCTTCTATTCCTAGTTTGCTAAAAATGTTAGGTTTTTGTCAAATGTTTTTTCTGCATCTATTAAGATGATCATATGGTTTCTACTTTCATTCTGTACAAACAACAGAAAATGTGAATCAACTGGTTTAAATCATAATGAATTTTTCGTCTCATAGAAAAACCAGTGAGGGGGCCAGCCCCATGGGGTAGTGGTTAAGTTCAGTGCGCTGTGCTTCAGCAGCCCAGACCTACACCACTCATCAGCCATGCTGTGGCGGTGACCCACATATGAAGTAGAGGAGGATTGGCATGGATATTAGCTCAGGGCTAGTCTTCCTCAAGCAAAAAAAGAAAAAAAAAAAGAGGAGGATTGTCAACAGATATTAGTTCAGGGTGAATCTTCCTCAGTAAAAAAACAAACAAACAAAAAAACCCCACAATGTAATAAGAAGGATGCCTAACTCCCTTCAGTGGCTGAAAGGTGGCCCCAGTAGTACTGCTTTTGCATTCAATCTGTTGCAATATGTTGTTTTGACTGAAGTTTAGGAGGAAAATCTAGACTTACACAGATACAGTTAATATAAGCCAATCATGGCAATTCCATTCCCTTATCAGTGATAGAAGTAGTAAGAGGTATTTGACCCAAGTCTGGCCATTGATATGTGAGGGTACAGCAGACTGGCTGCATGCTGACCAATCCTAGCCCCTCTTCTTGGGCACAGACTAAGACTACATTTCCCAGCCTCCTGTGCTGTTAGATCAGGACTGGACTTGGCCAATGGAATGTGGGCATAAACGTTTGCCTCTTTGGAGCTTGGCCCTAAAATTTCAAGTGAGATCCTTAGATCACTGTCTTCTACCCCCTCGTGAGGCTGAAAGAAAAGGACTCCAAGATGGTGGGAAAACACAAAAGAAAGATCCTACCTCCCTAAGACAGCCACCCAACTTGCATGGAACTGTTACGTGAGTGAGAAATAAACTTTCGTTGTGTAAAGCCACTTGAATATTGAGATAGCTTGTTACAGCATATAACATTAATTATCATGACCAACACAGAGGGGAATCTGCTGTGGGGGCTTCTGGGACAGACGTTTAGCTCTTTGAAAAAAAGCATAACAAAGAGAAAGTCCCTATCCTGGCTCCAGACACTGATGTAGCTAGCCATCTTTCAACTACAGAACCAAGCTGGCCTGGGTGCTAAGGAAGCAGAGCAAACATGTGGAAAGAACCTGGAGATTCGATAATGTTAGTGAGCTGCTGAATTAACCAACCCTCTCACTGGATTTTTTTTTTTTTTGGTGAGGAAGATTAGCCCTGAGCTAACATCTGTTGTCAATCCTCTTTGTCACCGGATTTTTTTATGTGAGATAAGTTCATTACAATTTAAGACAGTGGATTTATAGTATCTGTTATTTGTATTTAAAAACACCTTAACTGATACAGTAACCAATCGAAAATGAACTCATCAGTTTCCCCCCAGCCCTTGGCTAACAGTAACACCGTCCAAGAAGTGATGTGAGCCGGAAACTTGAGTCAACCTTAACCCTTTCCTCGGTTACTATTCTCTTCCTGTGTCTAACCCATGACCACCTGCTGTCGAATCCTTCTACCGCATAAACACCACCCCGATCAGGACCAACACCACCTATCTCCCCAGCTACTCCAGTAACCTCCTAACTGGTCCACCTGCTTCTCCTCTGGCTCACCTCTAATCTTTTCTCCACACTGTAGCCAGGAAAGAGGTTTTCAAAATTTAAGTCTGATCATATCATCCCTCTTCTCTCTCTATCCTTCTCTGCTAAAAAATACTTTAAGGACTTCATTTTCCCATTGATCTTAGGCAAAATATGTAGCATCTTACAAAGCCCTGGAGGTCTGGCCCCCACCAGCCTCATGGGTCACCCCTCGCAATGAACTCCCACCCCACTGGACTTTCTACTGGCCCCCTCAATCTTTCCTCACGCCCTCCAGGCCCAGGATCTCTGCACGTGCTATTCTTTCTTCCTGGGAACTATTCTCCCTACTTCCTCACCTTGTTTACAGCTTCTATCACTTCTCCAGGGAAGCCTCCCCTGACCTCCGACTATGTCAAGTCTCTCCTGTGACCTCACAGCAGCATGTACTCTCCCTTTATAGCACTCAACCCTTTTGTAATTTTACATTGATTATGTCTGCCTCCTACTATCCCGTAAGCTCTGTAAAGACAAGGACTATGTCTGTTTTGCTCACCTTGGCGTCCTCAGTGTCTAGCAGGGTGCTTGGCACACAGTTTGGAGCTTCAATAAATCTGATCAAGAATGAAGTGCTGCGAAGGAAGGGTATATGTGCATGACGCTGGGAGTGGCTAGAACACTGGCCCTGATCACGTCTGGAGGGTTACAGAAAGTTTCCCTATGGAATTGCTATTGAGCTCAGTTTAGTAGGCGTTAACTAGATTAAGAGGGAAAAGAAGCCAGGCAATGGGTATGAACATGCATGTGACACAAAGGACGTGCATGAAAACAGCTGAATTAAGGACCGAGTGGCTGAAGCTTAGAGGGAGGCAGAGGGCAGAGCAGGAGACCAGAGGGTGAAGCAGGACCAGACTATGCGGGGGTTTATGGGTAGGATGACCATGTAATTTAATGTCTAAACTGGAGCATTGTTTTTTCAGCCTTTAAAAAATTATTTTCCTAAATTTTCATTTTGATATAACTTTCAGCATAATGAAAAGTTATAAGAATAGTTCAGAGAAGTCCCATGTATCATTTACTCAATTCACTTGTTTACATTTTGCCCCATTTGATTTATTATTCTTTCTCTCTACATTTATGTATAGACGAATATTTTTTTCTGAATCATTTGAGAGTAAGTTGAAGACATCACGCCCCTTTACCCCTAAAAACTTCAATGTGCATTTCCTTCAGGAAAAAGGACATTCTCTTATGCACAGTAATCAAATCAGGAAATTTAACACTGATAAAATACTGTTACCTGCTTTACGTTACAAATCCAGCTCGGTCAGTTGTCTGAATGATGTTTCTATCCTGGTCCCAGACCCAATCCTGGATCTCACATTATCTTGTTAGTTTCTTTTAATCTTAGTCTAGGGCCCTTTGGACAGTCAGACAGAGTGTTGTTAATAATGATGCTGGGCTGACGGGCACAGATCCGCACTCTCAGGCAAACCTGGACGCGTAGTCACGCTCCGCGCAGGACTTCAAGCTTATGGGTAATGGGAACCACCAAAGTGTTAATGCATAAACGTGAGGAAGCAACTTGAGTTTGTTCATGTTTCAGAGAGACTCCTTTCACTCCACTGTGGAGAAAAAATGAAACGGGGCAATATTTGTTTAAGAAAACAGATAATTGCGTCTAGACAATTATTTCTAGACAATTGCATCTGGAAGGGCTCAGAATACTTTTTGACTTAAAGCTTGAAGAGGAACCAACATAATATGAAATTGCAATGCTCGTCCTCACGTCCATGCACAAACTGAAACATCCATCAACACTCGGAGCTCTGATGCAGAGTGAAGGTATGGATGTGCATCTGGTCGTTTAAAAATCCGTCCACCGATTCTTTCACACACCTCCCTTCCAGAGGTGAAGCTAAGTCCCCTCCACCTGAGTGTGGTCTGGACTTAGCGAGTCACAACAAATAGAACGTGGCAGAAGTGATGGTGTGTTACTTCTGAAACTAGGCCACAAAAGGCCTTGCAGCTTCTCCTTCTCTCCTGGAGTACTGACTCCGGGGGCAGCCAGCTGCTGTGTCATCGTGACACTCACAGCAAGAAACTGTGGCCTCCTGCCAACGGCCGCTTTGGAAGAAACCTTTCAGCCCCGGTCAAGCCTTCAGTTGACCGCAACCCTGGCCGACACCTTCACTGCGACCGTGTGAGACCCTGAGGCAGAAGTACCCAGCTAAGCTGCTCCCGAATTCCTGACCCACAGACACTGAGAGAATGAATTTTATTTTAAGCCACTAAGTTTGGGGTAATCTGTTACACAATAGACAATGGATGTAGGGCATTTATTTGAGGAGTCTATGATTCTCATCAGATTCTCAGCAAAATTAACAACCTGGAAAAGGTTAAGATGTACTACTGTGAAACAAGTACTAGATTTCTAAAAATCTTTGGTCCTCATCCCATAGTTTCTACGGGTTTATTTTTTATATAAGGTTGGAATTAGGTCCGATGAATGAGAAGATTAAATTCTCCAAATCACTGGAAGACTCAAAAGAATGTCTAAAAGTGCTGTCTCAAGAACAGGCTGAGAAAAGCAAACTTCACCTGAACCTTTCAAGCTAAGACTTAACAGAAATATCTAGTGGAAATGAAGTCATTTTTTCATTTTCAGGAAGAAAGGTCCACTCTAACCATGATTCTGACACAATACATCCATGAATTACTGTTCAAGAGAAAGCCAAGTTGCAGAACATTATGTTTCCATTATAGAAACAATGCAATTATGTACATAGAGATGGATGTGTCCAGAAAAAGTTCTAGAAGGATATTGTATCAATCAGGGTTTCTCTGGCTGCAAGCAGCAGAAACTGACCGTGGCTATCAAAAATAAAGTTTATTATTAAGTTGTAGGGGAGCTCAAAAAATTGATGAGAAGGAAAGATCAGGTTCTGTAAAGGGACCGGAAATGTGGACCCAGGGCACAGGGGACCCAGTGCAGGCATAGAAGCTGCCTGAGAAAAGAGGACACCATTGTGGCCACATGCCTCTTGTTGCTGCTATGAATCTCTCAACTAACCCTTGCTTTTTATGTTGGTTCCACAACATTCCAAGTCTTAGGGCAGAATCATCCAAAGGGCCAAGAATTTCTTTGGTAATAGACCATCTACCAGTACCACAGTCTACGTACAACACAAGACTTAAATCAAAGCAGTAACAAGACAGCGGCAATGGCAGACTTTCTTTTGAAGGGGACAGAATATATGGACTATACCTGTAGCATAAATCCGTATATATATTTTTTTCTTTCTGAGGAAGATTCACCCCGAGCTAACGTCTGTTGCCAATCTTCCTCTTTTTTTTTTTTTTTGCTTGAGGAAGATCAGCCCTGAGCTAACATCTGTGCCCATCTTCCTCTATTTTGTATGTGGGTCACCACCGCAGCATGGCTGATGAGTGGAGTAGGTTCGTGCCCAGGATCTGAACCCATGAACCTGGGGCGCCAAAGAGGAGCACATGAACTTGAACCACTCGGCCACAGGGCCGGCCCCTATAAATCCATATTTTATAAAAATAAAATGGCAAGGAAAGGGAGTCCTCTGCTCCTAAAGGTGGAAGTTTTAAAATACTATAGCACAAGTTGACTATTGTTGCTGAAAACAAAGAATTCCTGGATATGGTGAAGTGAGTTTTAAAGTTGCTCCTGTCTTATGTGTCGGGTGAACACAGTCAATCATTGGTCCATGCAATTTCAAAAGGGCAGGAAGCAAGCCCACCACAGCGCTGGGTGAAGGCTGGAGAGAGAAGGACCTTTCCCTGTCTTGACAACTCAAAGGTATTTCTTTGAAAGACTAAACAAAGGCAAAAGATAGAGCTGCAAATAAAGAAATGTTAATTAAATGACTGATACTTCAAAATCACTTCTATTTTAAAATAAAATGAGTTTCCATCCGAAAGGCAAGCACAAAGGTGAGAGGTGCAGCAGCGATTTTTATTTCCTTGGGCAAACACGCCACGGCCGGCTGAACTTAAAAATCTCTCCTCAAACGAAGGATCTCACAGGGTCAGACTTCAACACTTACAGTAAGTAGTGTATATTTCTAGCAGACTATTCTAGCTGATTTACAAATACATGTAGTTTACAGCAGACTGCTTTTTCCTACAGTCACGCAGGGAAAAACTATAGTTTCTATTCTCCTGTGCCAGAACAATCCTCGCCTGCTCTACCGAGCGATGATGTAAACAGCGAGAGCTGTGAAGGACATTAACCTACCCCCTTCCCTCTTGTTAAAGCAGCAGCACTACACATGGTAGCAATACAGACCAAACCATTAATGCCTCCGGGTCTGAGAAATCCTTAGGACGGCACATTTTCCATGGAATAACTCAGCTTCTGCTGTTCTGTGGGATGATTCTGCATTCATGAACTGCCCGTGAGCTTGCTTAATAAAACAGGAAACCGCTAATTTATTCATTCAACAAGTATTTACCAAGCGCCTCCTATGGACCAGGCCGGGTGCTAGATGTTCTGCACAGTGTCTATAGGTTGGGAAGTGCAGGAAAGATGACACAATTAGAAATTTTATTTTCCTTTAAAACAACTATGTTCTATAAATATGTGAAGCAGGGAGAACTCTGAAACTTTTCTTCATTGGGAGAATCCGTCTCTGAAAACCACGAGATGTCACCTCACACCTGCTAGAATGGCTGTCATCAAAAAGACAAGCAATAACAAGCATTGGTGAGGACGTGGAGGAGAGGGAACCCTCGTGCACTGTTGGTGGGAATGTAAATTGGTGCAGCCACTATCGGAAACGATATACAGTGTCCTCAGAAAATTAAAACAGAACTACCATATGATCCAGCAATTCTAATATATCTGAAGGAAATGAAATCACTATCTCCAAAAGATATCTGCACCCCCATGTTCACTGCAGCATTATTTACAGTGAAATGAAGACATGGAAACAATCTAAATGCCCAATGATGTCCATTCAGTAATGGACAAAGAAAATGTAGTATATATACACAATGGAATACTAGTCAGTCTAAGAAGGAAATTCTGCCATTTGCAACAACGTGGATGGACCTTGAGAGCATTATGCTAAGTGAAATAAGTCAGAAAAAGACAAATACTATATGATCTCACTTATATGTGGAATCTAAAGAAAACTGAGCTCATAGATACAGAGAATAGATTGGTGGTGGCCAGAGGTGGGGGGTGGAGGGTGGGTGAAATGGGCAAAGAGGGTCAAAAGGTACAAGCCTCCAGTTGTAAGATAAGTAAGTTCTGACTTTAGCTAACAACACTGTATTGTATATTTGAAAGTTGCTAAGAGAGTAGATCCTAACATCACAAGAAGAAAACTGTAACTACGTGAGGTGAGGGACGTGAACCAACCTAAAAAGTTAAGTCCTATACTGGGTATTGGGCCTTTTAACAGGGCAACTCGGATCAATTGTGGGGAAATTTTCAAATCTCTACCAACAACTTTTGTGATCAGGCAAATGGATGGACAACAGAGCTGGTCCAGGGCTCCTCTCAGACAGTGATGTATTAAAGCTCCTTCCCCTCGCTCCAGCTGTCACCCTGTTATTTCAAGGACATTCAGAGGAATGCTGGAGATTCCTGCTACAAGTCTTGTTTTTAATGTCTCACATATATTCGAAGCAATATCCATTAGCAAGCAAACACCCAGGAATGGGGTTATCTGGTATTTTTTAAAAGACTTTGTAAGAGACAAAGTTTTCAATTAAAAAGTTATTCATTAAAAAATATTTTCTCCCAATTCTGATTCCATATCAAATCAAACAAGGAGTGACGTTACAAAGCAGTACTTGATCAGATCTGTTTGTGGAGAGGATGACAATGACCTCCTTAGCTGATTAGTATCTTCTATCTACTAAATAGTGGAAAACAAATTCCACTCATTCACGTCTTCACAATGGTAAGCCTAATGGGTATACTTCACACATAAAAATTTTATAAAGCTTGTCGTCACATTTCAGTCAAGATTCCACTAATACAAATGATACTGGCCTAAAAGAGCAGCAAGCAATGCTCCGGCTTTTCCTTTTTTGTGAAATTCAAGGAAAACATGACTGTTTGGAAGTTTCTTCACTGCTCACAAAGAACCACCTGAGTCCACTCCTCCGCTCCTCGTGTTTCCAGGGGTTAAAATACGCTGGAAACATGACAGAGAGCACTAGCAATACCACACCGATCCCAGAGCTTAAAAAAGAGTTTCTGACAGCTCTAAGTTTTTATGAACTTCAAAATTAATGTACAGAAATACAGGCATTAAAAATGACTTTCGGAAACATACACACTCGGAGGAAACCCTCTGGAATTCTTAGGCATCAAACACTTGGAGGCAAGAGCTGGTCTCTCTTCCAGTGGTTCAAGAAGTCAGTCTTTTCTCAACAGTTTCTTGATAAGCGACAAACCTTCTCAAATTCATCTTCACGTTGTCGAGAACACACAGCTGATCTGGGCTGTATTTACCTCTCCCTTCTTTTCGTATCTGCCAAAAAAAATATTGGATTTGGTATATATGATTAATTCCTTTAAATAAAGAAAGCATTTAATTTTGGGTACATTTAACCATTTTCTGAAAAAGACAGCTGCCAGAATGTGGTAAAACATTTTTACTTCCAAGGTAAATGGAACACAGTACATGAGCCATGAAGATAAATTAAGATGGTGCACCTTTTAAATGATAATTATAAAAACGACTGAATGGTAGCCTTAAAGAATGAATTTTATGACATGTGAACCATACCTCACCTCTAGTCTACAGCAGTGGTTCTCAAATTCTAGGGTGCAACAGCGTCTGGAAGGCTTGTTAAAAAACAGATTGGTGGACCCATCCACAGACTTTCTGATTTTCAGTAGGTCTGGAGTCGGGCCTGAGAATCTGCATTTCTAACAAGTTATCAAGTGATGCTGGTGCTGCTGATATGGGGCACTTTTGAGAATTAGTGCTCTGGAGAAGTTCTTTAGTCAAATTCACTGCATTGTGTTTAAACGCAATTTGGGGCTAAATATATACTGAACAGCCTTTAATGCAATTGTGACTTCATTCACGAAGGAGCTTCATATAAAAAACTACAGGCTGCTCTTCTGGCTAACAAAGAAATTTCATTAGGGCTTTATACCTCTGAGAAAAGAAAAACACTTAATATTATTACCATAGCAATGCACATCAAGTAGAAAAATCAATCAGAACAACAGACCTTCCAGAGGCTCGTGGTTATTTTCCTAGTTTGTAGTTTATATAACTCCTTTCTGAGCATTTGCTTCTGCAGTGTGATGACTCTAACTACATCTGCTTCCTTGCAGCTGCAGGGAAATAGGCAGATATTTCTTCCTTCTTCTCTTGCAGACCCTTTTCAGAAGTTTACGGGGCCTGTAACTTGGTTTTTTTTGGTGAGGAAGATTGGCCCTGAGCTAACACCTGCTGCCAATCATCCTCTATTTTGTATGTGGGTCACCTCCACAACATGACTTTATGAGCGGTGTGTAGGTCTGCGCCCAAGATCCGAACCGGTGAACCCCAGACCGCCAAAGCGGAGTGTGAGAACTTAACCACTACACCACCAGGCCGGCCCCGGGGGCCTGTAACTTCTAAGAACAATGTGGACACTCTCCATGTACCGGTAGGGAAATTTCTCTAGGAGACAGTAAGTTAAGTAAAAACCCTGGAAGTGCAGGACTGTGAATATATTATGCTGTCTTTTGGATAATAAAGGGGGAAAACACTAATGTATATTAGTCTTTGCTTAGAGAAACGCCACTCAATTTGGTCCTATGAGGCAGGGAATAGGTGGGAATAAAACCTCTCACTGCTTAAAACACAAACAAACAAACAAACTACAGGCTTGAACAAAGCATACTTCAGAGTACACTGTTCAGTTTCTGCCCCCCCCGGAATTAAGTCACCTCCTGATGAACCTTAACTTAATACATGCTAGCCACCATTACTACATTTTTAGATGTAACAGGCCAAAACATGAAAATGCTAAAAACACACCAATATTCACCTTCCTAACCCAACAGTGACTTCAGATGTGACGATGACAGAACGTGCATGGCATGTGTTGCTGTTTTTCTTTTCTTCTGGAAAAGAAAACTATTTTTTTATGCCTTAAAAAAATTCCAGAAAACTTACATTTCTAGACATAGAATCACATTCACCTAAAAAGTCATCACAGAGTTCTCTCTGTGAGAACTGAATTTTGAGTTGACGTTTGTTAGATAAAAGAAATACATGTTGGAAAACAACAAAAGTAAGCTAATTTTTCATCACAACCTCTACTCTCTTGACAAAGACTTAAAGGCAAATGTGTAAAATCTAAAAGCAAAAAATACAAATACTCTTACTTCTCAAAGTGACATAATTTAAAAACTGAGGTTTAGATGAGAGAACGGCAACTCACACTTGTAGACACATGAGTCAAGGCTGCTTTTAAAATTCATGGTTGCTCTTCCCCCACCCCCCACCAAAATTGTACTGGAAATTATTTTTTGACTCAAAGTTCAGTTTGATGCTTCTGATGACGCAATACGTAAACAAAATGGCTAATGAAGGTAGCCACATTCTCCAGTGCAGACCAGCGGGGAGTTCACCTGTTTTCAGAGCAAAGGGAAATAACATCGGTGACGAGGAAATCAAGCTATAATGTATTACATGATGTAAAGTGTACATGACAGGCTCTGTAGGCCACAGAAGAAGCACTGTTAGCATTACTAAATGTCAGGGAAAGAGGAACCTGGGCTCAGGTCATGGGGATTCAGCAGTGAGAACGGCGAGCTGACTCCACCCACAGGCACTCACAGTCCCGGGTGAAGGGCTGTATGAATCACTGGGATCACACCCTCTTCCCATAGGATGCTGGGACTTAAGCATTTCTCAATAAAGCGGCCACACACCTTCATTTTGAAGACTGGCTGGAAGTCCTTCAGAGCAGACAACAATTTAATTTGAACTGAGGCCCTTTCAGCTTCTTTACCATCTGCAAAAACGTCGAAGAGGGCATCCAGAGACTCTCCCGCTACTACCAGGGAAGGGTCTTTCGTGGCCACCTCAAGCAGAAAGCACCCGATGGCCTGCGGACGACAAAACACACTGCCATCATACAATATTCTAAGGTTGGCTTCCCAAATAAGCACTAACTTTAAATGTGGCAATAATTTATGAATAATATTTTACACAAAAATGCAAAAGAAAAATGAAAACTTAAAAGACTACAGATTAAAGACAATTTATAAATATACCAAGTATAAGCAAATAAATTAAACATATTAGAGCTTATATTCCTAAATAAAATGAATTAAGATCCATAAATGATATATGAAAGATTGATTTTGGAAATTATTATATTTTGCCCTCTATCTCCCTCAAAAAAATCTCCCTCTTTCCCCATGGTGTCAAAATGCATGGAAATATTATCTGTAACAAAAAAATCTGCTTTTGAAATTATATGACAAACCCTCTAAGACAATTAAAAAAAAAAACACACCACAATCTAATTTTGCTTCACTGGAATGATTCTTAACATCCACCCATTTGTTCACAATTAGCTAGTTGGTGAACAGGCCATTCCTAATCCGCAAAGAACTGTTCGAGGGTGAATCTGTTTTATTTTGGCTGTCCTGCTTCACTTGTTACGTCTTAGGGGTGGTGTGCTCATCTGGTATCACAGCGGGGAGAGTGGAAACTAAGAAACCCGAGTCCAAGCTCCAGCGCTACCATAAATGACAGGCGACTCCTGGACAGTCCATCAGCCCCCCGGCCTCAGTTCTCTCATCTGAATTTAAGTGGTCTGGACAACCGCTAAGATAGGATTAAGATTTAATATCCTATAATATAACATGAAGCACACAGCATCCCCTATGACATAGCCTTATTGAAAATATTAATCTGAATCTAACCTAGCCTTTAGATCTAACTTCCAGTTTGCAGGAAATACAGAAGATAAAGGAACAAACTTTATACCACAAGGAAGCAGTCAGACAAATCCAGGAGGTTGGACACTATATGGGGCAACTATGACAACCACATGACCCAGGAGTTGGAGGAGAAACAGGTGTAGTGGGTGGTGCTACAGGGAGAACTGGTCTAGATTGCGAGAGGCTTAGAAGCCCCCACACCAAACATAACATGTGGACTTCACTCCGATCCTGGTTTAAACAAACTATCTGTAAACAGATATGTTTTGGAACTGGAAAAATTTGAATATGGATTAGGTATTAGACATTTTAAGAAATGACTGTTAATTGTATAAGGTGTGATAATGGTGGTTATATAAGAAACTGTCCCTGTTTTAAGGGGCAAAATACCATGATGTCTGTAATTTACTTTACATACCCAGCAAGTAAACTACATACTATATACAAGAATACTAATAATAGTTCAATATCCTTGATGGGTATACAAAATTCACTGTACTTCTCTCTAGTTTTCTTCATGCTTGGAAATGTGACTACATAAAAACATTTAAAAAATTGTATGTTACACCTGAGTAAAGCTTGCTGTTCCTCTAAAGTGGACCTTGGAAGTTATAGTCTTAAGGGGCAGAGGTGACTATACATACACACACCCATCTGTATGTGTGTACACATGTACAGCCACATAGCCATACTCTCGCTCACTGATGTGTCTGTATATCAAAAATCTCTGGAATGATACAAAAGAAATAGGTACCAGTGGGTGCCTCTCTCGAGTTGAGCTGGGAGACTGGAAGTTTAGGAGTGGAGAGGAGTCTTTTCACTATATATTCTTCCCTATTTTTCTAAATGTTTTGTTATGTGCATGTTTCAAAATAAGGTTCTTAAAAATATCAGTTATCATTGTAAAGTTCTTAGTAGGGTAAGAAGTGCTTTATAATAATTGGTTTATTTCCCATTAGTCAGTAGTCAACACTTCAGCAATTATTAGCACAGTGAAGGGTGATTTTGCCATTCCTGTCCTTTCAGGTACTCATGATGCTGTGCAGCTCCCGAGCAACTGTGCTGAGATCAAGTGCTGGAAGCAACTACGCTGGGTGAGCTCCTCGGGTGTGGGCACGACCAGAGCTGCTGCTTCAACTGTATGGAGTGGCACTAGAACGAACTGTGACACTGTTTGGAATGCGCTTCAGCCCGGTGCGCTAAAAAAACTGGGTGGATTGTTCCTTCATCAATAATATAATATGCACATATTTTATGTGAAAGCAAAGGCAGAGGCATCTTCAACGATTTTGAACTTCGCCTTTCACCGAAGACAAATTTATTTTTGAAAAAACAGTTCCAGAGCAAAGTTAAATGGAAAAATGCGACTCAACATTTCAAACACCTATCTAATTCATGTAGTTAGACCAAGCCAAAGGGTGTATTTCATAATATACCTTAGTAAGCAACTTCTTCATATGAATTCTCACGATGCCCATGGAAGTTTTTAAAAATCCCATACCAACAGTTACTCTTTCCCCATTTCTAATTACTTAACCTCTTAGGTTGGAAGCATATTATGTTACCTTAAGAGTTTCAAGTGTACCATCTTCTTTGGCGAGGACACTGCCAGTGATTCCTAAAATACTAACAACATTTACTCTGACCCCGACATTACTACTGTGAATGCCTGCTTTGCACAGTGTCATCAGCTGATCAGGAGTCATGCACTGTTGAAAGAGAAGAAGAGAGCATTTACAGGGTCAAAGTCAACCAATTCCAGTCGTATATGAAACAGGATTGACAGGAATCTTTTCTAGAGGCTGCATGATTTTAAGAGTGACATAAACTCTTAGCAGAGAAGTTATTACATGTTCTAATCACTCTCAAATACAGCTGGCAATTCTGAACTGAGACGATGCCTGTTCATGTCACTGTCATCTATCACAGCTGTAAGCTTATAAAAGGGGCTTCAGTGCCTGTTAGTTTCATTTGAAGACGACTTTCATTCACATGTACACAGACTAAAGATATTCTAATTTGTTTTTAACAGTGATCATAAAAAATGTAAATAGGATCATATAGCTTTAATAAAAATTGGTGGAATCTATATATAGTAAGAACATACTCTGAGATGTACATGCTATGGTAAATTATTAAAGATTTTAAAAGACCGTTAAATTATATAGTGCTGCCACCACATACTTTTCATTTTAAGCTAATTTGAACACACACGTGGATACAGGCATCATGAGAAAGTGCGACTGTCACGTTGCCGGCTTCCTGTAGAAGCAGCACAGTGTGGTGACTAAAACTTGGGATGTGCGGTCTGACATCCGGGGTTCAAATCCCAGCTCCACTACCTACCACTCACAATCCAGCACGAGTTACTTATCCCACTAAATTTTCCATTTGCCCATCAGTAACATGGGGACAATATACTCTGTCTCCATACAGAGTTACTATGAGGAGTAAATAATGCATACAAAGCACATGTAGCTATTATTATATATAAAAATACTGAACAGTTCTAAGTCCGCAAACTCATTTCCGAATGGTTGGCACTGTTTCTGCCAAATCT
Source organism: Tapirus indicus (assembly GCA_031878705.1). Lineage (NCBI taxonomy): Eukaryota > Metazoa > Chordata > Mammalia > Perissodactyla > Tapiridae > Tapirus > Tapirus indicus. The sequence goes on from CM062927.1 coordinate 33,523,812, forward strand.
AAAGGTAACAGCTAACGGGCCCAGGTTTCTCAGAAAATACTCTCATGAGACAAATTCCACAAACTATTCTTCACAGCTAGGACAAGGCTGCTGTGAACAATGAAGGCGCGCTACACCATTACCAGTATGGGTCACAAATGCAAGCTGACTAACGTGTACAAACCCACAAGGCAAAGAACTAGACAGGGAAGCAGGACAGCCGTATTCCGTCCCGGTGCTGGCGCTCGGCAAACCCAGTCCTTGGCTTCCTCTCCTTATAAAGCACTGGAGAGCCATGCTCCCTCCAGCTCTAAAATTCTATGCCCATGATGCCAACCCGAAAATTTATGACCTAATATTTGTGAATGATTTGCCATGAACTGTGCATGAGCTGTGAGTAATTTTCTTTCAACAACAGACTGGCCCAGTAAGCTACTGTCCGAACACCATGGAAGATCAATAAAAACCCTTATGTTCCTATAGGCCCTACAGTATAGGGTTTTCTGATCCTCTCAACAGCCATACGGCAGGGCAGGCATTATTACCATTCCCATTTCATAGAAACTGAGGGTCAAAAATTATGCCCTTAAAAAAAAATTCTTAAATATACAAAGAAAAAAATTTTAAAGTAAAAAGTTTATATTAGAAGCCAATAGGATACTATATTTAACAGTAAAATACCAGACATTCTCCTTAAATCCTGGAACAAGATCAAGTTTGGGAAGCACTGCTCTTGAGGTGTGGCCAGGGAATGACCAAGTAGGAAGGAAGGCCACTGGAGAAAAGGAGATCTAAGAACTGCGAATCCAGGTTACTGGAAAGGGCATCCATGTGGACAGTGAAGTCACCTAGAACTGTGAAGGACTAGTGAAGAGTAACAGAGCCCAAGAGCAGGAATCTTCAAGGAACAAGGAGTGCCCCAGGGGATGGTAGATGACTGGAACTAAGAGAGGTGGGTGGTATGGTCTAATGACATGTTAATCCAAACTGGAGGATTTTAGAAAGGAAGAGCAAGGAGGTTTAGAACAGTCGTTCTCAAACTTAAGTGTGCGTGAGAATCACCCTGAGAACTTGTTAAAGCACAGACTGCTGGGCCCTCCCCAAAGTTTCTGCTTCAGTAGACTGGGGCGAGGCCTACATTTGCGCTAATATACAAAGAAGATGACCACCAACCCAAGAGCAAAACTGGGAAAAGATAGCAATAGTCACAGAAAAAAAAATGCAGAGGCCCTAAAACACATGAAAAGATGTCCAACCTCTTCATAATAAGAGAAACACAAATTAAAATTGAGATATAATTTCTCACCTATCAAATCAGTAAAAATCCAACATTCTGATGACACACTCTGCTGGTGAGGCTACAGCAAAACAGGCACCCTCAAACACTGCCAGTGGGGCTCAAAATGGCTCAGACCCTAAGGAGGGACTACAGCAACACTAGAAACATGACAAATCCATCTATTCTCCACCCCAGCAAGCCCACTTCTAGGAATCTGTCCCAAAGACACAATGGCAAAAACAAAGTAACATCTGTAAAAAGGCTATTCCTTGCAGTACTATTTATAATAGCAAAAGACGAGAAACTACTCAAATATCCATCAACAGCAGACAGATTGACTAAATATGGAATATCTACCCAAGGGAGGAACATGAAGCTGTGAAAAGAAACGAGAACGATATCTATATCTACGATGATCAGTAAGGAAGAAAAGAAGAGCAAGGTGCAGAAGCACTACTTTTAAGAAAAGGGGTGAAATACAAATATACACATATTTGTTTATGTTTTCAAGAAAAGAATAAGAGAATGATAAATCAAAACCCCGAAGGGATAATTATCAATAGTGGAAAGAAAAGAAGAGGGCAAAGGGATAGAAGCTAGACCTCTCTAAATATCCTTTTTGGGTAAAATATACATAATGTAAAATTTACCATCTTTACCATTTTTAAGTGTACTGTTTGGTGGCCGTAAGTACATTCACACTCTTGTGCAACCATCACCACCATCCACCTCCAGAACTTTCTCATCATCCCATTCGGAAACTCTGTCCCCACTAAACAATGATTCTTCTCCTCCTCTTCCTCAGCCCCTGGTAACCACGACTCCACTACTTTCTGCCTCTGAATTTAACTATTCAAGGTGCATCCTAAGTGGAATCATTCAATATTTGTCCTTTTGTGCCTGGTTTATTTCACTCAGCATAATGCCTCCAAGGGTCATCCATGCTGTAGTATGTAGCAGAATTTCATTCCTTTTTAAAGCTGAAAATATTCCATTGTTACGTATATACCATATTTTTCTCTGAATATCTCGTTTCAGTTTTAACTCTGAAACTGTAAATATGTTTTATAATTAAAAAATAAAAATTAAAGAAAACAAAATCTCAAAAAAAAAAAAAAAAGCTGCAACAACTGAAGCTAACTTTATAACAAGACACACAGAGAATTTTTTTAAGTAACTTTAAAACACAGTAATTTGCCTGTATAGTCCTAGAGGGATTTTTCCTAAAGAGGAGAAGAATCACAGAGAAATCTGAAACTGTATTCAGCAGTGTTATTGTTAGTAATATAATGGTATTGTTATTTTGAAACTATTCAATACATTCTGTGGGATAAAGCAAATGATAATTTAAATGTCATTAAGAAGCAAAATTTCCAGCACAAAAAAGACACAATTATGTAATCAAAAGTTAAGTAAAAATACTTTTATTTAAACTGAAAATACCAGCGTGAAATTATGATTTATTTTTATCTTCCCCAAAAATACTTATTTCCTAGCTATTTCCACCTTAAGGTCTAGAGGCAATGACAACATAGCAATAAGCACTCCCAGATTCAATTTCCCACTACAGAAACCAGTGCTTCTTGGAAAAATAACTGATTTCAGGATTTAAACAGTAAAAGTACAAGATGAGCCTAGGACATCGTTCTTGTGCCTAGAAGCTATTAAAAACTATCGGGTTCACGTCGAAGAGAGACAGGAGCCAATCTGAAAAGACTCCTACTATCTAAAGATGGGATCATTTTTGCATCAAAAAGAATGATTATAGGGGCCGGCTCGTGGCCTAGTGGTTAAATTTGTCACACTTCACTTTGGTGGCCTGGGTTCGGATCCTGAGCGCGGACCCACACTACTCATCGGTGGCCATGCTGTGGCAGTGACCCATATACAAAATAAAGGAAAACTGGCACAGATGTTAGCTCAGCGTGAATTTTCCTTAGCAAAAACAAAATGACTACAATGGAATGAAATACAAACATATAAAAACCTAAGAGTTCATAATGATACTTAAAAAAACACTTCACTGGTCACTTTTAAAGACGTGCTAGGGCACCAACTAATTATTCCAGAAAAAAGGGTGGGGGGAGAATCATACACATATCTTGTCTTTTTTGGAATAAACTTCGTTTCAAAATTACCAAATAATCAATGAGACAGAAAGTTCTTATTTATAGAAGAATCACAGGTAAATGTAAAAGGAATGACAAAATTAGGATATCTCCATTTTGCAACTCCTAATGAAATAATGGGTCTAGATAACAGTAATCACTGATTGCTACAACCGTTAAGTGAACGCACTGATTAATCTCAACATCACTATTTTATGACATTATATGATTTGTGATATAAAAGTATGAAATATATACAGCACTATGAATTGTTCTTGCCAAAAAAATCTGATCCTGAATCTAATTAAGACTCTAGACCTAGTTCCCAGTCTATAGGAAATAGGGGAGATAGAAGGACATGTTAAACAATACCATCTTGGTAAACCAGCCAAATCTGAGAATGGAGAAAATTCTACAGGACAAATGATAGCTTCTTCAATGGATGAACACTATGGGATAAAAGGGGATAGGTAGGGGAAACGTTATAGATTAAGAGATGTAAGAATCTGTGAATATTAAAAACCACTGAACTGTACACTTCATATGGGTGAATTGTATGGTATGTAAATTAAATCTCACTAAAGACCCTAAAAGCAATGGGTGGGATTCTGATTTAAACAAACCAACTGAAAAAGACTTCTTTTTTTTGGAGAGGAAGATTGGCCTTGAGCTGACACTGCTTGCCAATCCTCCTCTTTTTGCTGAGGAAGGCTGGCACTGAGCTAACGTCTGTGCCAGTCTTCCTCTATTTTGTATGTGGGTCTTTGCCACAGCATGGCTTGATGAGAGGTCTGCGACCGGGATAAAATCAGTGAACCCTGGGCCGCCGCATGGAGCATGTGAACTTAACCACTATGCCACCAGGCTGGCCCCCAAAAAAGACATTTTAAGGCAATCAGGAAAACTGAACTCAGGTGGCATGTCAAATGATAATTAAGAGATGTCTGTTAATTTGGGGCCTGGGGTAATGGTATTGTGGTTAAGTTCTTTAAAAGTTCATTTTCTGTCACAGACACATAATGAAGCACATAATAAAATATTTATGGGTGAAATAATATGATTTGCTTTAAACTACTCCAGGAAGCAAAAACAAAAATGTAGGGGAGATGAATGAAACAAGAATGACAGGATGCTGACAATTTGTTGACAGTTGGTGATGGTGCATGCAGGTTCCCTATACTATTATCTTTGCTTTTAGGACCGTTCGAAAATTTCCTTAATAAAAAGTAAATAATAAACGTGTTGTTATCAAGTTAGCTTCAGTTTTTGCAGCTTTTTTTTTTGAGATTGTTTTTGTTTGCTTTGATTTTTACTTTTTAATTGCAAAAAATATTTACAGTTTCAGAGTTAAAACTGAAACAAGACACATTCAGAGAAAAATATGGTATATACATACAATGGAATATTTTTCAGCTTTCAAAAGGAATGAAATTCTGGTACACACTACAGCATGGATGAACCTTGGAGGCATTATGCTGAGTGAAATAAACCAGGCACGAAAGGACAAATACTGAATGATTCTACTTAGGAGGCATCTAGAATAGAAATAAATACTTAAAAAAACAGTTAAGTAACAAATTTTGCCTCTCTAATACAGAATCTTTGCTAGTTTCACACAAACATTTAAAAAGTCTTACCTGTGGAATGTTCTTGGAGGCCATTATTTGTAAAAGGGCCCTCAAGGCACTACTTATGGCTTCTAGAAAGTCAACACGTTCAGCAAAATCTAAAACACAAAGTGAAATATAAATTTGTCTTTCTCCAAGACAAGTTATTTTGTAGAAAAAGAAACAGAATCAAAAGAAAGCATGTTAAATGTTAATACATGATATAATAACAACACTTGATATTTAAGCCAAAACTCCTAGTAGAAGCCCCCTGTGAACTGTATACTTGAGTTTGAAAGACGACTACAATTCAAATAATCATGACAGGGAGTGTTATACAGACCGTCCTGGATTTCCAGATACTGGGTTTTCATTTGACTCCCACTTCAGCACGTGATAATCCTGAGCCACTGTTTGTGGACTGAATCCAGCTTTTCACAGATCACCATTGCAGTGCTGGGGAGAACCAGAGTGGGGTCATCTCCCAAATGAGAATGCTTCCTCCCCAACCCTGACCCACTGCCTAGCCAAGAACTCTTGTTTGTGCATCGGCCTGGCCCTGGTTTTCAGTGGTTTATACGGTTTTCACTGACCCAACCATCCCTTTCCACTCCTGCTCATTTTTACTCTTCTCTTGTGGTCCCTTCTTCCCACACAGAAACAAAAACAGAACAGCAGCAATAAACAATTACGCAAACACAGCCATACTGAAGGGTGAGGGTCGCCCAGGTGAGTTGGCTCCCTAACCCGGTGGTGGAAAGGAAAAGCAATTTACTTGGTGTGGTAGAGTTTATTTTTCATAAATAGACACAATAGTATTTCCAGTTCTGCATGATCTTCCAGAACCCTGCCACTTCCCAAAAAGATGTGGAGTCCATTTCCTCTCCTCTTGAATCTGGGTAGCACTTGGTGACCTCTTAAACCAACAGAACCCATGAAAACGACAGGCTAGGTCATAATAGGCAACGTGACTTCCACTGATTCGTGTGTGTGTCCTCTGGCTTCTCTCTTGACTCTTGCCCTGGGACCCAGCGCCCATGTGATGAGGAAGCCCAGGTCACATGAAGGTCACTTGTGGGTGTTGTGGCTGATAGCCCCAGCACCAACTGTCAGACATGTGAGGGAACAAGACTACAGATGATTCTAGCTCCCAGTTTTCCAGCAGAGGCCCTAGGCTAGGGTTTCTCAACCTCAGCACTACTGACATCTTGGACCAGATCATTCTTTGTTGTGTACAGGGTCTCCTGTGCACTCTAGGATGTTTAACAGCATCCCTGGCCTCTACCCTCTAGACACCAGCAGCAACCCCCAGGTGTGACAACAAAAAATGCCTCTAGACACTGCCAAACATCCCCTGGGGGACAAAACTGCCCCTCGTTGAGAACCACTGGCCTAGACATTGTGGGGTAGAGACAAACCATCTCAGTTGTGCCCTGTCTAGATTTCCTGACCTACAGAAACCAGGACAAATAGCATATGATTATGGCTGTTTTAAGCCACAATGTTTTGGGGTGATTTGTTATGCAGCAATAGATATCTTGGCTTTCTGCCCTGTGGCGCCTGGGGCCCTATAAAGATTCTGATACCCCTTTTTAGGCTGCCTGCATGAGAGCAAGGCAGCTTCTGCACAAATTTGAATCAAAGCTTATTATAGTTTTTGGCTGTCTCATTTTCAGCTATGTATTGTGTAAAGAAGCAAGGATTTCCTGTAAGTATCACAGAACAGACACTACGAGAGCTTTAGGATCAGCAGACCTAGGACAGATCCTGCCTTTGACATTACGAGATCTCTCATTTCATTTTGGTCTCTGCTCAAACGTTACCCCCTCTGATAGGCCTTTCCCACACTAATCGCCTAATGGAGCACCTCACACCATTCTGCTTCTGTCTTTCCTCATAGCCGAGATTATTAACTCTTTATACGAGAATGCAAGCTCCATGAGCATAGCGGCCTTGCCTATCTTGTTCACGCCTGTACTCCTCTAGAACATCCCTGCTAGAACAGCACATGGCATAAAGTAAGTGTTCAATAAAGAACGTGTTAAAAGGATGAATGACCTTGAAGAAGTTTCTCAGCCTCTCTAAACCTCAGCTTCCTCACCAGGGCTATGGGGTAACAACTCCTAGCTCATACAACCTGGTACCTAACAGGCACTCAAAACTGGAATGACATTGTTACTATCAAACTTCAAAAAGTCACCACACTGGCTCTGAAATGTAAGTTATATTTATATCTGATTAAAGTTGTAAGTGTAGCCCTAGAAATTCATGAACTGCATATGACACAAGCCATGTTATGAAGAACTAACTCAATACAAACTAGAACATATCTCAGAATCAATTTTTTTCTGCCTTCCATTCTCAAGAAAATAAACATTACTTTAGATTCAAAACCCTAATCTAAACTGCCCAACTGTTTTACATTATGTGTAATTCACACTCTCCCTAAATTAAGAAAAATACGTGGGCAATTTTTATTTAATTCACATTTCTGGTTATTTATCCAAATTTGGGAAAGGAATTTCAAATCACCCTGCCTTCCTGACAAATTCTCAGTAAAAGGTCAACACACGTGGTATTGTCAAAGAAGTTATGTAAATATCAAACATGGTAACACAAAAAAGTAGAGAAATGTAGCCCCATTCTCCCCACCAAATTCTCCAATAACAGTTCACACTATCTACATAGAACCCATAGGATTACCTTATTTAATAAATCCCAAATGTTCAGAAGTACTATATTAGAATATCATCTTTAAATACAATCGATCATCCTTTATGAAAAATTTCATTCTGATAAGATTATGTCAAGAATAGCCATGAAATTGGAATTTACTTAAAATCAAAGTGTTTAATTATATTTTCCCACAATTCAGAAACTTTCCATTATTTCCCCAAGGCTCAGCTTGGTACGGTCTTCCTGTGATCTTTCCAGGTAATAAATGTGCAAGCATCAATGGCCACAAATAGTGGCTGAACTGGGAGCAACACACCTAAGTGTTTCAGCATGGCAGAGGCCTAGAATATGTGCTTTTGTTTCAGGTGAAATAAACCCTTCCCGCTGGTCGGGGATGGAGCTTGAGGTACTTCAATCCGATTCTTACAGAGGAAGGGCCCAGAGGCAAGAGATGGCAGCTGTGGAACTAGGGTAGCTGGGATTCCCTCAGGCGAGGCAGGGCTTGCAAGCAGTGAGGCTGAGGAGGTCCTGCCCGCCCGGGGCCCTGGCTGTGCACACCCGATCTGGCCCTGCTCCCTGCAGGGAGCCCACGGGAATGGGTGGATGGGAGTGAGCATGCGCAACAGCAGCCCGCCCCCTCCCCGCCCCATGGAACATCCTGCTGGGCTGATGGGACCCAGAATGCCAGCAAAAGTCAGATAAAATTCCCCCTTCCCGCCAAGCCATCCAGGTCTCTTCCAGGTTTACGAGGCCGGGAGGGAAATACGAAGCTACAGTTATCATCTGGCCAGCTGACCCTGACACGCCACCTCCGTACTCCAGAGCGGCCGGGTCCTGGCTTGGAACGGGGAACCAGCACTGTGCATGTCCTGTCTACATCCTGTCTCTGGTATGGCTGGGCATGGCTCTTAGGAGATGATGCCAGCTAAAGAATGCGCAGCCCGAGACCACTGGAAAATCACGTTAACTGACAAATGCTGAAAAGTCAGCAGGAGACAGAACAATAACTATATATGGGTTTCTGAACATTTATTTACTTAATTAAAAAAAATTAATCTAGAACTTCTAAAACGTGCACCATTAAACACATAGTACCTCTCATGAACTCGACAGAGTCCAAAATAGAGAATGTTTATACAGAAACTTGTATTTAGTCAAAAGTGACTATATATGATCTCTTAGGAGTTTCAACTCTTGGACATAATGTTGTCCCTGCAAAGGGAAAATGTTAAACAGTTTATAATGAAATTATATGAATAATACATTGAATGTGACACAGTGCAGTTAGATCTTATTTGGTGGTTAGATTCTGAAGTTAGTGCAGAAAGCAAGTATTGTATACCTTCAATTTCACCCTCAAAAAATCCCTAAAGACATCTGAAACTGAGGAGCTGAGAGAGCAGCAGATTCATACCTCCCATATCACCCTCACTCCAGACATGCATGCTGGGTAATGTGGAGAATGTTCCTTCACTACATAAAACTCGACTTTTTCCTCTCTCTCTGTCTCTTATCTTTTTTGTTTGGTTTGAGCTCCTGTAGTTTAATATGGCTAAGTGAAGTGAGATTCTACTACAATGAACTATGAAAATCTGTTAGAAGGGCACGCATTAAACCTTTTTTGTACAGCAAGGTCATTTAAAAAGAACAGTTAACCACATATGGTATCTCTCCAGGTTTTTGTGTACAAATGAAATTAATCCATAACAGAGACCTGTAACTGGGAGACTCAGCTCCTACCATGCAAAGGTGTTTGAAGAGATGTGTTAGAAAAAAGCGAGGTGTAGAACTGTGTGTATGGTGCTCTACCATATGCCTTAAAAACACACATACACACTTTAATATTGAGAATCTGGAAGACATGAGAAACTGGTTAACAGTGCCTGGCTCTGGGAGAGGACCTGGGTGGTGTCAGACAAAGGAGGGGGGCTTTCCACTTTATGTCCCCTAATAACTTTTGAATTCTGTAATACATGTATGTATTACCCAATCAAATGGTTTTACATTTAAGAAGAAAAATTAAAAATAGAAAATTATCCAAATATTAATGAGGCCTGATATTTATATTTGTGATCTAGCCTTAACTGGCCTGACATAACTGGATGTAAGCAATTTTAATAAAAAAGAAAAATATAGGGGGCCGGCCCGGTGGCGTAGTGGTTAAGTTCGTGCGCTCTGCTTTGGTGACCCGGGGTTTGCAGGTTTGGATCCCAGGTGTGGACCTACGCACTGCTTATCAAACCATGCTGTGGCAGGCACCCCACATATAAAGTAGAGGAAGATGGGCACGGATGTTAGCCCAGGGTCAGTCTTCCTCAGCAAAAAGAGAAGGATTGGCAACAGATGTTAGCTCAGGGCTAATCTTCCTCACCAAAAAAAAAAAAAAAAAAAGAAAAAAATTGCACATACCTGCTTGCATACCTTGTTTTGACTATACCACTGGCAACTATAAATAAATGACTGTTAGTGTTTGGGAGAGGTTTCTGCAGGTTGGATGGCAAACAACGTACAATTACAAAGTCCAAGTTTCTGCCCCTTCAAAATTGTGCTCGATCCGAGTAGTCTTTCATAATAAGGCCTCAATATTTACCTGGCTGAGAAAAAAGCAGTTGTGACAGATGCTGTGCAAGTGCTTGAAGGGCTGGAGCTCCTCCCAGATGGTCCACGTCCAGCAGGGACACCAGACTCTGGAGACACACGAGGGCTCTACACTGTATAGTGTTCATTCTGGAAAGGAATTGAGAGAATGCTGTCTGTTGCTCTACCAGTTACCCAGCAGAACCCAGCATTAACTTTTAACCTGAGCTTCAGGCTCTGACCGGGCATTTCTGTAAGCAGGAGGTCTACTACAGTAAGCAAAGAATCTCAAGGTGAACTGTTCATCTACCAAATCAAACTGCTTGAGCACTCAAGGCCTCTGAGGCACAACTCATTTATGAATCACAAGGAGCTGCTTTAGAAAAATTTCTACATAGGGCATCTTAAAAATTATTTTGCATTGTGAAATATACATAGAGTAAAGCTCTCAGTGCATAGAGTTTAACAAAGAGTTTCTAAAGCAAACACCCGTGCACCTGGGTAAGAAATAAATGCTGCAGCAGCCTCGGGGCCCACCTATCCCCTCCCTATCACACCCACCTCCCTGACCCCTAAAGATCACCACTATCCAGACTTTTATTGTAAACGTTTCCTTGCTTTTCTTATAGGTTCACCACCTATGTATGCATCCCTAAACAAAATAGTTTACTGTGACTTGTTTTTAAGCTTTGTAAAAATAGAATCACACTTTGTGTATTCTTCTATGCTGTGCTTTCTTGCTCAACGTTATAAGTTTCATCCATGTTGTAAGTAGTTCTAGTCCAGATTCTTTCGATTGCTGTATGGATTCTACTGTATGATTATGTCAATATTTACTTATCCCTTCCGCCACTCACGGACACTGAGGTTGTTTCCAGGTTGGGGGAACTGTGCACCACACGGCCATGTACATTTTCGTGTCTTAGTGCACATATGCACACATTTCTCTAGGGAATATACATGGGAATGGAACTTTTGAGTCTGGGGGGAAGTCAGCATCTTCTATTTAATGGTCCACTATTTCATATAATAACATAATGACAAATGGTTTTGAAAACAGAAAAGTTCTTACTTTCTAATCAAAGGTTTCCAAGTGGGGTTCCTAAAACATATGTCAACTGCAGTGCTGTTTGGAAAGGTAGTTTTCTCAAAAACCTAGATTTAAAAAAAGCAGTAAAGCAAAGGTTAAAGAGTAATTCACACACGATCCCTTTGTAAGATCCCGACGTATTACTTCTAAGTGAAATGGTTAGGCCTGTTAAAGATACTTTTCATCTACTTCCAGTACTGTTAACTGTTTTGTTTCCCAGGTCTTACCTACATGTGAAGCATGAGCTTCTTTTGCATACAGAATGAACAGCTTTCTTAAGCCTTTCCCATGCTCCACAAGGAGCCCAGACCGAAAACAGATTACCTTCTTTGGGATGAGGTAGTTGGTGAGGGCGGTGTGAACCTCATGCGAGAGGCAGAGGGGAGACAGCAGCTGCCCACTGCACTCATTGAAGGAATTCTCCATAAATGCATCGCTTTCATCACTGCTGGAGAGCTCTTCCCATTCGTCATCAGAGGGATCTGGAAGAGTGCAAACCGCACATAACTGGAATGTTTAAGAAAGCCCTCATGGAAGCTGCCCTCTCGGCCCAGGGCAGGGAGGTCTACATGCAAGCAGGTGACCCACCTTCACTGCAGCACATGTTGACAATAAGTTCCAGAGCAGTCTGCTGAGCTGTCAGCAACGCTATGGTCTCTCTCAGTTCCTTATCAGTGGGCTAAAAAAAAAAAAGCAAACAATCAACTCTTGAACATTTAGGAAAACATTTTCGCGTGAATTTCCTTAGTTAAAGCCTACTAGATGATTTCTGCACTTGGAATAGAGCACCTGGGGGGTGGGGTAGGAGAAGAAAAGTCATAAAGTGCTGGAAGTACAAACAGCCATTATGATTCCCTTGGCACGGAGAGGCATGCCACTGTTAACTGGGTTTCCATCTACCTGCATGGTTATTCCCTAAGTGTCGCTTAGTGAGCTGCAGAGAACAGATAAATATTCAGGAATTTGGAGCTGAATTCACTCTGAAACTTAGTCTAATGTGTTAAGAAGTAGCTCGGCACACTAGGTTAAATAAGAGTTCATTTCAGACATCAGGCGCTTATACACAACAAACCTTTCACACGCTTAGATGTCTTTCTGGAAAAGACTGCATTAACAAGAACTACTAAGAAGACCCTATACGACCAACAGAGCTTGGCTAAGGAGCAGACAGGCTGGCTTCCTGCTTTCTTTGAAGACTGCAATAAAGCATTTCTTTAAGACTGAAGAAACGGGGACTTTCTTCTCTGGAAATAAACAACATGAACTTATCAATCAACATTCTTAAAATGAGTTGTATAAATTTACATGACCTTAATTCTCAAGTCTCCTGTGAAAAAAGTTAAATAGCTACAATGATATTCCAAAATAGTGCAGAAGCCAAAATTTATATTTTATTGTCTGAAAATTTCCCAATTTTAAGAGTTTTCTAGTTGTCTTTTTAATGACCATACAATATTCCATTAAATTGATGCACTATAATTTATTAAGCATTCCACTAGGGTGGACTATTTCAGATTACTTGGATATCTTATTTCCTCAGATTTACTGGGCCAAAGGTTAAAAACACATCTATAGATCCTGTGACGTATTCCCATTTTCCTTTCCAGAACGTTTATACTCGTTTATAATCCTTCAGCAACTTTTTTGTGCAACAGTTTTTCTGCAATTTTAATCCATGTTCTTAAAAAAAAGTGAATTGCTAATTTAATAGATGTAGCTTAGGAATCCTCGTGTTTGTATTCTTTTACGCTGGCAAGAACGTACACACACACTCTTCCTATTTGCTGAGTGTTGACGTCTCACTACACGAACTTTCATGAGAGTGGACTCACAGCTAAAGAAGACACGCCGCTGCTGGGCTCTCTCTCGTCCCCCTAAAAGGTACAGTCTGGCTTAGAAGAACTCTGAAATTAAGCTCCACTTTTATACAACTCTTCTGCTCAGAACATTTCTCTGCTTCTTATTGTTATCAAATGACATAAAGAACCAATCTAGGGCTGCCCGGTGGCGCAGCGGTTTAGTTCGCGCTTGGCAGCCCGGGGTTCGCGAGTTCGGATCCCGGGCGCCCGCCGACGAACTGCCTGTCAGCCATGCCGTGGCGGCGTCCCATATAAAGTGGAGGAAGATGGGCACGGATGTTAGCCCAGGGCCAGTCTTCCTCAGCAAAAAGGGGAGGATTGGCAACGGATGTTAGCTCAGGGCTGGTCTTTCCCACAAAAAAAAAAAAAAAAAAGAACCAATCTAGATGAAATGTTATGACATCTGAGATTTGCTTCAAAATATTCAGTAGTGAGAAGGGAGAGTGGGTGGGGAAGTAGATGAAATAAAACAGCCTATGATTTAATAGCTGATAACTGTGGAAGACGCGTAGGGAGTACTCTATTTGCATATGTTAAAACAACACCTTGGCTTGGTTCCTTCTTTACACAATTTGTGACTATACCTTTTTTTTCTTTTTTTTTTTCGCTGAGGAAGATTCAGCCTGAGCTAACATCTGTGCCAGTCTTCCTCTACTTTTTCTTTTCTTTTTTTTGTGAGGAAGACTAGCCCTGAGCTAACATCTGTGCCCATCTCCTCTACTTTACATGGGACAACGCCACAGCAGGGCTTGACAAGTGGTACATCTGTCCACTCCCGGGATCTGAACCTGCAAACACTGGCTGCCGAAGAGCAGCGCGTGAACTTAACCGTTATGCCACTGGGCCGGCCCCTGGTCTTCCTCTACTTTATATGTGGGACACCGCCACAGCATGACTGGTGAGTGGAGTAGGTCCACGCCTGGGATCCTAACCTGCGAACCCGGGCCGCCAAAGTGGAGTGTGCACAACTGTAACTACTCAGCCACAGGGCCGGGTCTGTGATTACGTCTGCTTAAGTTAAACGATGCAATTAAACGTTCTGATTCTAAAAGACTCCTGCACCAGCCGCTGGGCAGGGTGAAAGATGGGAGCTGACTATCAGTCTGTATTCCTGGCACGCATCAGCGTGATGCCTAGCACCCCACTGGCACCTAAACATCGGCTGACTGACCAGCATGTCAATCATCCAGTCTACTCAGTTATGTTAACAGACTTTAAAAAGCAAGCTTTTGTTATAAGAAAACACTGCATTTTCCCAATGTTCCCTATAAGAAAACATTGCAGCATTATTCACTATAGCCAAGAAGTGGAAGCAACCCAATTGTCCCTCGACTGATGACTGGATAAAGGAGATGTGGCATATATATACAATGGAATACTACTCAGCCATAAAAACAGACAAAATTGTCCCACTTGCAACAACATGGATGGACCTAGAGGGTATTATGTTAAGTGAAATTAGCCAGAGAGAAGGACAAACACCACATGATTTCACTTAGAAGTGGAATATAAACGGACACACGGACAGAGAGAACTGGTTGGTGGTTACCAAGGGGAAGGGGGGTGGGGGGCACAAGGGGTGCAGGGGTGCATTTATATGGTGACTGACAAATAATAACATACAACTAAAACTCCACAATGTTATAAACTATTAAGACATCAATAAAAATGGAAAAATAAACTAATTTAATTAATTAAATAAATAATAATAAAGAAAACACTGCGTTTTTATAAGCACCAAAATTCTACCTTAAAATAATACTTTGGAAAGTAAATCTCTAAATAGCAGTTAAATATCAATACTTTTTAAACAGTGCACTTAATCCTGGTAGATGTGGATCTCAACCCCCACTGACTCCCTCCAGGAGCCTCTTGGAAGCCAGGCTGGAGGGTGGGAAATCCTCAGAAGTGCCATTCGTCCTCCTGCTCCCAGCATGGGATCCCGTGACTTCAGAGTTCCTGACGGCCCAGTGTCACTTCCACCTCTGCTCTGACAGGAATTCGGGTGGTAAAACACGGCACATGTGCCTCAGTCAGGGTAAGTCAGTGCAATGCTGACAGCTGCACGGGAGCCCCCAGGCCCTCATCTGTGACAGCCCGGCGTTCCATACGTGGCTGTGAAACTGTGTACATCCCAGATCTACAGCTTTCACTTCCTGTGACAACTGAAGACGCATTGCTAGGTCCTTTATAACACCCCTTTGGGAGGACAAGGCGCACAGCTACGCCTTTGTCTATCCTACTTTACTGACTTTAAATCCTACTCAACTCTGACTCAGATGCACAAGTGAGACAAGGAGCAAATCTGGGATTCAGATATGTGCCCCCTGCACCAACAGGGGGGTCTATGATTTTTAAGCCACTTTATGGTTTGCAAGCAACTCAAGGGCAGGAAGGCCTTCTAATTTCTGTATTCACCGCAGCACTTAACACAATGCTTCGCACCTAACAGCTATTCATGGGGATCGGGAAAGTAGTTCTAACTATAGCATTTCTTTAAAACACCACCAATTCATGCTTTACAAGACCTTGTGAATGCAAGAAAGTAGTGTACTGATACATTTATTTTCAGGTATATTCCATTTAAAGAATTCTTATTAGGCATAAACTTATCAAAACTCTAAGACACTGTCTTAAGACAATTCTCAGTTTCAGTTCATTTTATATGCACCAGGACAGGTCATGTCTCAAATTGTAGAGAGTGGGAGAGGACGTTAGTAGCATTCTTCCCGTTCAGGCTTCATCATTTTTCTTCAGAATGACTTTAGCAGCCTCTTGACTGATCTCCCTGCCTCCAGGCCCCTGAACAACACTAACCCACTTTCATCAGGCTGCTTCCTACCCTAGCCTTTAAGATAGCTCGCGGGTGCCATCCAAAAAGCCCTCCCTGACAGCCTCTTCCCTTTCTCCCCTATCAGGGCTGAGTCAGAAGTGCCTCCTCTATAGCAACAGCTCCCTTAGAAATCTGTGCATAGCCCATCACTGTTCTAGCACAGGCGTTATAATAAATTATAATTATACGTCTGTCCTCCCCAGATGGAAAAGGTCCCTGAAGACAGGAGAAATGTCTTAATCATCTTTCCATCATCAGCATCTGGCCCACTGCTTGGCACACGGCAGGAGCACAGAAAATGTGCACCTGAATGAATAAAGCCCAATTCACTGTCCTTGTCTTCCTAACTCTTGCTCTTCTCTGTGGGGGAAATGTTTTCCCAAAGTGTGGCTCCCTCTCTGCTGACTGGCTCAGCTGAAATGTTTCCTGCACCCAAGACCGCCCACCCTTATTCCAACATCACACCCACTAGCACAAGTGTGCCACAATCACCCAGGCTGCAAAAACTACAAACCACCATTAATTCTCACAATCACCCAACCTCGTCTGCTCAGCAGCAGTGGGTAAATGCAAGTCTGGTTTGCTCCTCTGGTAAGGCTAAATACTAAAATAAGAGACAATGATGCAAGGGCTAATCCAAGCAAACAAAAATTCCTTTAGTATGAAGACAATCTGGGAGACAGTGTGCAACTGAAGTGGGTTACGAAGATGACTGCACGCTTCTAAAGTGTTGCAAAAGTACTGGTCTATCCCAGCTTCGAAATCTTCTGTATATAAGTTTCATTTTAGACAGGAGACTTTTCCCCTTTGGGAGTAGATTTCTAATGTTATACTGAGAGTTAATGGGAAAACATGACTGATTTTTACTGAAATTCACTCCCTAATTAATTTTCTGTAACATCTTTCTACAAAGCTTAGGATACACATTGGAGGAAAATAGCTGTATTAATCCACGTTTGAAAGCATCAACCTGACTTACTGGAAGTAAATCTGAAATGAAAGTTTTCCTTCTGACTTTTCTTCTGTGAGGAATTTCTTCCATTTCATCATCTTCAATCAAAACATCACCATTAGCATTTTCTAATATTTCCTCAGTCTCTGCAGCAGTCTTTAACTTCTGAGTTTCAGCCTCCCTCATCTGAATAACCGTTTCACCAGCATCCATTTCCAAAACTTCAGATAAGATCTTTACAATGGCATTTATGATTTCTGCCTGACTCTTAGATGGAATAATGTCCTTCAGATTCCAAATTGTGCCTGGAAAAAATGAACATGAGGACAAAGGAATCATCTGTGAAATTTTTTATTAAATACAGTTTCCACAAGATTGGTTCTTTAAGCTTAGGTATAATTTCAAACAATCTCAACTCCATTGCCTTTGTTCAGTTTTAAGCTTTACACAGAGGAAGCTCTCTTTATCACAATCCTTCACAATCGTCTACCTTCCCTGGCACACAAGGCCTTTCTCTGATTCATCACACAGCAGCAGACCAAGAGACTACTGATCAAGTTTCTTTTAAAACAACAAATTAAGTTGCCTCACTTTCTTTCATCTTAACCTCAGCTGCTCTCCTAAGCAGTTTCTACTATTCCAAGAATGGAATGAATGCACTAAAATTCCAAGGTCTCATGAACAAACCAGAGAGCAGATTCTTGGTTTTTTGCTTATCAAAACAGAACAGGAGTTACCATTAAGTAGTTAGACTAATTTAAAAAAAAAAAAAGTGACTGTAAAAATAAAAATACTTCCTGGGTATATAACCAAAAGAATTAAAACGAGGAACTCAAACAGATATTTGTACATCCACATTCACAGCAGCATTAGTCAAAAGTTAAAAGGGGGAAGCAACCCAAGCGTCCATCCATGGATGAATGGATAAACAAAATGTGGTAGATATATACAGTGGAATACTATTCAGCTTTAAAAAGGAAGGAAATTCTGACACATGCTACAACATGGATGAACTCTGAGGACATTATGCTAAATGAAATAAGCCAGTCATAAAAAGAAAAACACTGTATGATTCCACTTAAATGAGGCACCTAGAGTAGTCATATTCATAAAGACAGAAAGTAGAATGGTGGTTGCTGAGGGCTGGGGGGAGGGTAAATGGGGAGTAATTTAATGTATATAGTTTCAGTTTTACAAAATGAAAAGAGTTCTGGAGATTGCTGGCACAACAATGTGAATGTACTTAACACTGCTGAACTGAACACTTAAAAATGGTTAAGATGGTAAATTCTATGTTACGTGTATTTTACCACTTTGAAAAAAACCACCTCTCAAGATAAATTACCTATGCAAGGCCAAGGGGCAGGAGGAAAATATATACAGAAACTGTGTAGAGCTCGACCTGATGGCCTCATGGTTAAAGTTTGGCGTGCTCAGCTTTGGCAGCCCGGGCATGGCTCCTGGTCGTGGAACCACACCACCCGTCTGTCAGTTGCCATGCTGTGGAGGTGGCTCACACAGAAGAACTAGAAGGACTTACAACTAGAATATACAACTATGTACTGGGGCTTTGGGGAGGAAGGAAACAATAAAAATTAAAAAAAAAGGAGAGAGGGGCCGCCCGGTGGCGCAGCGGTTTAGTCCGTGCTTGGCAGCCCGGCGTTCGCGAGTTCGGATCCCGGGCGCCCGCCGACGAACTGCCTGTCAGCCATGCCGTGGTGGCGTCCCATATAAAGTGGAGGAAGATGGGCACGGATGTTAGCCCAGGGCCAGTCTTCCTCAGCAAAAAGGGGAGGATTGGCAACAGATGTTAGCTCAGGGCTGGTCTTCCCCACAAAAAAAAAAAAAGGAGAGGAAGATTGGCAACAGATGTTAGCTCAGGGGGAATCTTTCCCAGCAACAACAACAACAACAAAAAACCTGTATAAATTACCTATTACTCAACAGATCATCAGATTATTTCTCATTTCTGTATTTAGAAATTCTAAGGAGAAAAGAGTTGAGGGTAAAGAACTTATAGAAAAGTGAGTGGTCATGTCCTGGATGCCCACAGTTAATTTTTGAACTCACTGGCCCATAAATAAGAAGGGATTCTGACAACAGCATTTCTTTTTCAGACAACAGTTCTTTAAATTGAAAACAAATCTATTCTAGAAGGCTTTGCAACTAAGCACAACCACTTGAACTAAGGATCTCCACTTAAATATTAAAATTTCTCAGAACAGACATAAGCACGGAAGGCCCAGATGTGGTGAAATGAAGGAATGGTTGAATTTTGGCCCCCATCTCTACCCATTACAAGTTACTGAAAAAGCATACTATTACATATGGCTAAATTTTACCTGACACCAATGTCTTTAACAGAATGTATTCCATGGAACTGACAGGAGAAAGCACTGCTGATTCCAGCACGTGCAACGCTGGGGCACTGAAAGATTTCAGTAGCTCTGGGTTGTCTTCTGTCACTGTCTGCAAACAATACGCTATAAAGACAAAAATTAAATATTCAGAAACAAATGAATTCTGCCAGTAGAACTTACACCAATATAACTTATCAAAAAACATTTGCACCTGTACAACTGCTTCAGACACACATAACTTTCTGGGGCATATATGCTTTACCTCAAGGATGGTGCACGCAAATGAGGCTTCCCGAGTTATCAGTGCTTCGAGATCTTTTTTCTTTTCTTTTTCTTAATTTCTAATTCTTTACAGAACTACACTTTTATAAAATACAATTTAAAAGGTTCTTAAATGTCGTGACAATGTGGAATTACTATAAACATTTATAGGGGCCGGCCCCATGGCCTCATTGTTAAGTTTGGTGTGTTCCGCTTCGGCAGACCGAGTTTGCAGGTTCAGGTCCCGGGTGTGGACCTGTGCCACTTGTCAGCCACGCTGTGGTGGTGACCCACAGACAAAACAGAGGAAGACTGGCACAGACGTTGGCTCAGGGTGAATCTTCCTCAAGGAAAAAAAAAGAGGAAGATTGGCAACAGATGCTAGCTCAGGGTGAATCTTCCTCAGCAGAACAACAAAAAAAACACTACAAAAGTTCATCCTCAGCTTTTGTACTCATCGTGGACCAGCAGCAAACAGCCTGCACACCAAACACCAGTCCACAGACAACACTCGTAGAGTTGTTCTGCGGTCACTAACAAGCCCTAGGTTTGGGGATACTCTGGCTTTTTCAAAATTCAGCATGACCTTAAAAGTTAAGAGTTATTTCTGGTGAAGCAATATTTCTTTAAGAAAAAAAAGTATTTTACATAAAAATATGAGCAAATTAAGAGATGGGTAAAATATTAATAGACAGTATGATCCATTTAGCACTTAACTCCTCCTTTGCATTAAAATAAGACAATGGATGACAACTGGCACACTAGAAATAATTAACTGACAGTATAAAAACAACTGGGATTGCATGAAAGGTTGACAGATCTCTGAAGCACAAAAGAGGAAGCAAGCCCAAAATTGTTTTCTATGAGATACGTATTCAATACGAATCCCTTTCTTTCCAGGTCTAAAAATTTCAAAGCAGATCATGCCCATCCAAATCAGTCAAAATACAGGCTACTGCTGTGCTCTAGTTTGGTTCCCAATATACACTTGTACCCAAATCCATATACATGCATACATGTACATATACATACATCCAAATGTAATATTTTTTTCATTAAGAGACTAATTAAATTCACTTTAGCAAAAAGCCAAGATAAGTTATGACTGCTACCATAAGGATGAAACAAGTTCAAACAAAGCTATATTAATATGTAGGATGAAATCTCAGAAGTTCACTTTACTATGTGTAAGCCCTGCTGGATTTTCAAAACAAAAGTAATATGACTTTTGTTTAAAAAATCATGAATCTAGTTAAATGCAGGGGGAAAACACTATTATACAATGCAAAATTACTTTGTTCTGATCCATTTTTTAAAAGTTCATTAGAGAAAAATACTAAAAAAATAATCTACAAGACTAAAGGTACAAAAATAGTAGTGAAGTTCTTCTTTTAAATGCTACGAACTTCCCTGAAATTTTTATTGTTATAAAAACTGTTGAGATTAAAAGCCCTTTACCAATTTCCTAATTCAACTATTTTTAAATCCACTTTCACTCACAAATCTCCCTTCTGCCAGAGATTCCATTTTGAGAAACTGATTTTTAAATTTTTCCCAGTAGTATTTATTCCACTATTTCTTTTTTCTTTTCTGTTCTCTTAAAATTATCCATTGGAGCCAAGAGAAACATTGGTAAGGGAATACACTTCAGTAAGGGAAATACACCTTGTCCTTGCCAGGAGAAATGCATAGTTAAATAAAAGGACAGCTGGCTGCCTGCCATTATGATGGGTAGAAAAGAAATGCTTTTCATCAATTATTTCTCCACTCTCCCCCAGAGTTCTGTTGAGCCACCCACCCTCCAGTTTGTCTCCTTCTCCTGCTGAGTGAGGGCCCCCAATGGCTCTCTAACCCCATGCACAGAAGGCGAGGGAGCCAACAGCTGAAGCTGCCAGACTTTGCTTTCCTTGTCCCACAGATGAAGGCAGGAACATGTGAAATTTCCATCACTTATTTTCCTCTCTCAAAAAAAGCACAGGTTATCAGTTTTTTGCTGGAAGTGGGAGATAGTGGTATAAGACATTTAAATAAGTCTACATTCCAATTCACTTTGGCCCAAAGGTCTGGTAGTTGTGGGTTACTGTTTCTCAGTAACTGAAAGATGAAAGCTTCAAGAATTAATAAAGTCTTCTAAGAAAGGTAATACACTAGAAACTACATATGCTCACATAATTACCTTCCTTTCCTTCAGAATAAAGAGCAGGAAAATTGTATGAATAAGTAAAGTTTTAATCACAGATTTTAAAAGATTCAGCATAAACAGAACTCAGCTATGCATTTACATACAATGAGGGAAAAAAATCACTCTTGTAGAATAAACACGCTATGTCTGATAACAATTTTTGAATAAGGCCACACATACTTAATAAATTATCACCTTTTCTTCACTTACCTACTGAAATAGCCAGGTCAACATTGGTGGAAAACCTACTTAAATACTTTAATACAATCTCCAAACACCCTTCTTTGGTGAATATAGACACTGCTCTACTACTGCATTCACTAAATTGAAGGGGGGAAAAAAAGGTTTTACTATTCACATTTTAACATTAAGAAATCAACCACAGAAATTCATGAAAAAATAAATTAGGCTTTATAAAAGAACCGAAGCGTTGGAGTTAAAACACCTGCCATTTTTATAGATGAAGAAACCAACGCCCACTCATATTCACTGTACACGAACACAACTGGCTATCTGTATTTTTATCTCTATCACAGTAGGATCTTTTAACCAATCTCTTTACCCACATGCCAGTTTCCTTACAGGTTAGAGCTGGAAGAGATCTTAGGAATCATTTACTTCAACTCCTCATTTTATAGATGAGGAAAACCAGGCCCGAAAAGGCGAAGTGATCTGTCCAAAGATCACACATTTTGTTAGTGGTGGTTCCTTAGGTCCAGCCTACTGCTCTTTCCACTGTACCACAGTAATAATAAATTAAAGGAAGGATAAAAGGTCTCTATACTTTTCACACAAAAGGCACAATTTAAAAGAAAGTAAAATTAAATTTTATTCATTCCTTCTAGAGTGCTATTATAATTTCAACAAACAATGCACAGTCTTCAACAGAGAAATTACTGTAATAAATATTTTTGAAATTATACTACCTTTTAATAAAAGAATCAATATTAATGTCATTAATAAACATACATACTAAATACAGGGTAAACTGAGCTATTTATAATAATTTTATCGATGTTTCCAGAGAAAAGTATTCCTCTACACAAACCACATATACACATGACACACTAATAGCGATCAGAGCTGACTAAATTATTAAATTCAATCCTGTTATCTAAAGATAAACTGTTTTCTTTCTATCCATCCACCCATCCACCCATCCACCCAGTTACCACAATACTGGTAAGCTATGAGCCTGCCCTTAAGAAGCCCACAGTAAAGTCAGGTACAGTCAGAAAGATAAGGCATGTATGTGTTAAGATACTTAACATATATACATGTGTAAATACAATTTAAAGTATAAAGTACGAAACTAAAATGTCAAGAGCTGTGACAACTGGAAATGACATAGATAGGGCTCACAGGCATTCAGGGAAGAGAGGTCACCGTGGAGATCACTTTTTCAGGTTCCTTTCAAAGGAATTTTTTAAAAACTTCCAAGTTCAACAATTTATATAAGCTAAAGTTATCTAGTGCACAGAAAAACAGCACCAGCTTGCTCAAATTCCATTTCCTCAAATCTGATCTGTCCAATTTTTCTGGTGGAATGTATCCACCAGTATAACATGAAATCATAAGCAAGTTTGGATTGCTATGTAGGCAGCAACTTAATCTTGTATTCTGAGAAATACCTGTGCTTTTGGGTCAGAAGTTATAACTGCTACTGCCTGAAAATAAGGAACTATGACAGAATCTTGCTAAAATGTGGGACATAAAATGGGGTAGAAAAAAAATAAATCCAGGTAGTGTTTCTAGCCCTTTCCATTCCTAACAGCAAGTCCGTTCTACCCCGCCACTGCTATAATCATAGACTGGAGTGGGGCCTCCTTCCTAGTGGGAGGTCTTCTCAGGCATCGACCTCCCTGTCAAACAGCAACTGCCAGGGTAGGGGAGTAAAGCAATGGCCACCGTCTGTGGTCCTCTCTCATTCCAGAGGCCAGGCCACGGCAGCTAACACTTTAAGACAACCACTGCTTAAGGTATGCAGGCGGGGGGCGGGAACCGGGTGCAGCAGGTGCTAATGGCCATGAGTCCTCTTATTTTTGTCAGTAGCAATGACTGGAAAGAAGAGCTGTAAAGCAAAAAAAAAAAGATGTAGTGATGCTCTGAGGAAAGGGCTTGGCAAGGAAGGCTGACCTCAGGTCACCTGAGACGACCTCCTACCCAGTGTCATCATCAGGGATTTACAGGCCTACAAAGGAGACTCCGCGGCCAAACAGAAGGAGCAGCAGCCCGAGCAGCGCTGCGGGGGCACTGCGTTTGGAAGGCCTCTCACCAGACATTCCACAGCAAGTTCACGGCCTCATTGGCTATGTTCTCAACAGAATTCTGGCTTCGATCTTTTTTTTCCGGAGACATCTCGTTTGAATCCAGTCCCGTACTACACTGTAATGAAATATGATTAGCACCCTGGCTCAAAAGAATAATTAAACAAAAAAGGCTAATGATAGTGAAGAATCACAACTACTAAACATCAGAAATTACCATGGTTTCGAGCCTATCAAATTCTCGTAAGCAGTACAGTTCCTACAACCCTGCTCTTTTTTTGGGGCAAGAAATACAGACGAGAGGTTCACAAGTCATTGCACAAACTAGACATAAAGCGTTTCACATTTTAAATGAAAATGTAAAATCAATACAAAGTATTGTATCTAATGTGACAAAGGCAGTATACACAGCAAAGAAAGGTAACACACAGTAAAACCTCCCATCTGCGTGGTACCTTCCACATCAAGGCACCCTTCTGAGCACTGTGCCTACATCAAGTCATTTAATCCTCATCACAAACCTCTGAAGTAGATGAACTATTATCCCCAGCCTCTCTGCAAATAGGAAACTGAGGTACAGAGAGCTTGCTGAAGGTGTAGCTGAGTGTATGGTGAAGCTGGGACTCAGATCCAGGCACGGGTGCTCTGACCCACTCTGCAGTACTGCCCCTCTAGTATAATCCACGCACCTTCTAAAGCAGGGCTTCTCAACCTCAGCACCACTGACACTCTGGCCCCGGTGATTCTTTATTGTGGGGGCTGTATGTGCACTATAGGATACATATCAGCATTCTGGGCCTCTTCCCACTACATGCCAGTAGCCACCCCTTCCCCCAAGCAGTGACAATCAAACATGGCTCCAGACATGTCCCCTGAGGGGCAAATCACCCCCAGCAGAACCACTGCTCTACAGGGAATAAGACTGATGCCTCACATCAAAATTGAATATTCTTTATATAGTCTTAACTGAGAATCACCCGTCAACACAGAAGAGTGGACGAGAGGCACTCCAGAGAGGGAGCTTCTTGGCCCCCAAACTATGTCATGCAATACGTTGGCATGATAATAAATCTGAGAACTTAATGTAACCTTCACAGCAAATTCCTAATGTCTGTGTCTCAGCTTCCTTATCTGTAAAAGAGGAATAATAATACCTGCTATACAGGACTGCTGTGAGGATTAAATGAAATAATACACAAAACACAGTACCTGGCACACAAATAAGCAATCAATAAATACTAATTTTTATTGTATGAAGTTTAGAGACTAAAGGAGTCAGTCTATAGTTTTAGAAAGGTCTTTTCCAACTAGCATATAAATAAAAGTAGTGGGGACAAAATAATGGTGGGACTGTATCAATGATGAGAGATCAGTGCTGCCAGGAAAACAAATAAAATTCCCATAGGTGGGCCAGCCCGGTGGCGTAGTGGTTAAGTTTGCATGCTCTGCTTTGGAGGCCCAGGGTTCACAGGTTCGGATACCAGGTGCAGACCTACACACTGCTTATCAACCCACGCTGTGGTGGTGTCCCACATATAAAATAGAGGAAGACTGGCAGAGATGTTAGCTGAGGGCCAATCTTCCTCAATCAATCAATCAATTCCCATAGGATGTTTTGAGGGAAGACAAAGTAACTAACACCAAAGTACTAAAACAAAACAAAAAAACCCTCTTTAAGCTTGTATACCAAAACCTACATTTAGACACTGCCACAAAAATACTTTAAAAACTGCATACCTCTTTTAGCAGTGCAACCAGAGGAGTCATGATATCCTTAGTCACCATGTCGTCACAAACTTCAAAGCCTCCACAAGCACTGAGATTTCTATACAAGAAGTTAACAATGTTTTACGTTCAGATCACATGTCACAAAACACTATTAAGCTCTCAAATTTGTTTCTACTTCTAACCATCCTTAAGGTTTCCCAGATGAAACTGCTGAAGATTTCTGTAAGATGCTGCAGACCCAATCCACAGATTTCCAACTGTTCTAATCCTCGTTGTACATGACGTAAACAAAAGACTTTGTCATGTGACAACTTAGTTCTGAGGTCTGAGACCGTACACAGCTGCGTGGCTATAGGGAAGGGAGAGGGGAGAAAACTTTTCTTATTTAAGGTGAATAAATCACAGCCTGACCTTATACGAAGGGCCCTGTCTTGGAATCAAGACTTTGAGGGCAGCAAGGGTGAGGCCACCGAGCATGACATCTCCCGAAGCAACCCTGATGAAATTTGGTTTTAATTGGGAAGACGCTGCTTCATTCTGAGTGCACAGCACTGTGCTAAGCACCGAGGACATGAAGACAGGTCAGAAGACGCCTCCCAGTCTTCCAGGAGCCCCCAGTGTGTGTACGTTTCAGGGGGAAGGGTAGGGCTTTCTACACGCTGCTTCCTGCATCAAGTGGTTAATCCCCACTCATCCCTCAGATCTCATCTCAAACATCACTCCCTTAGGGTTTTCTTCCATGAACCCCCAGTTATACACACTCATATCATCCTTTGTAACTATCATTGGTTGCAATCATACACTTGTGTGATTATTTGCCTGTCACCTGTCTCCCCCAATACTGTAAGATCCATGAAGGACAGAAACTGTCTGTCTTGCTCACTATCACATGCCCACAGGCCTAGTGGTTGCGTGGTGGACAGTAGGCACTTAATACACATTTGCTAAATGAATGAATGAAACATAATAAATATAGACAGAGCTATAACAACTACAAATGTTAACTTCTACTGTTGCCCCCTCTACAGTCCGTTCTCTGCACAGCCACTAGAGCGGCCTTTTCCAACGTAAATGAGATGTTGCTCCTGATTAGAACAGGTCCTTTATCCTCCCTACACCATGGAGTCCGTCCACCTCTCCAGCCTCATCTCCTGTAATACCCCTCCCCCTACTCTACTCAGACTCGCTAACCTTTCTGTTCTTTAACCATCCAAGCCCTTTGCAGCCTCACTTCTTTGCTGTTCCCTCTGTCGGGAATGCGCTTTCCCCTGTTTTTGCACGTCTGGCTGTCATCCATCAGCTCCTAGTTCACAAATGTCTTCTGGAGATCACCCAATTTCAAACCTGCCCACCCCAACTCGTCACCTGCTGGTTTTCTCCACAGCACTTCTCACTGCCTAGCATTATGTTTTACCTGTTTACCAGTTTCCTGTCTCCTCATCAACACGTGTTCTGCGAAGGCAGGGATCTTGACTGTCCTGCCTGCTCAAAGTCCTCTGCACCTAGAACACGTGGCACATACACTGCAAGAGTTCCTCGAACCTCAGGACTCTACGGCGGGTTCTTGGAGAGGGGACGGTTTGTGCGCCAAGCGTCGAGCGGGGAACGCCTGGCAGGTGGCCGCTGCAGGTGAGCAGCCGGGAGGACATAAGGAACGTGGGGTCTCGGGGTCACGGGAGCCTGTGGAGTCTGGGGCCTGAGCGCAAACCCGCCCTCTGCCAACAGGAGGCCCCCGGCAGTTCACGGCTCTCCCGACCTGCCGGGGGAGGACGCGCGTGGCACAAGGTGCTGGCCGGCCGGCCGGAGCCCCTCCCGCTCACCTCAGCGCGCCGGCCGCCGTCTCCCTCACGGCCAGGCTGGGGTCCAGCAGCAGCGGCCCGACGCGGCGCACCGCGTCCCGGCGCAGCAGCCCGGGAAGCGCCGGCTGCTGCTGCACCAGGCGGGCCAGCCCCGCGCAGGCGCACTCGCGGACGTCTGCGCTCGGGTGCTGGAGCTGCGGGGGGAGCCGGAGTCAGGGTGGCGCGCAGCCCGGGCGCGCGTGAGCCCTGCCCGGCCAGCCCTCGCCTCACCTTGTCCAGCAGCTCCGCCGCCGGCCCGTCGTCCTCCTCCGGCCCCGACCCGCTCGCCGCCTCGGCCTGGCAGTCGCCCGCGGGGGAGAACTGGGGTCGCTTGAAGCGCTTCGTCCGGCTCTTGCCCATGGCGCTGTACGCCGGCGCCAAGACCCAGAGAGGAGGCGACAGCAAGACAGAGGAGGCTGCCGAGCGGGTGGCGGGGTCCTGTCACCCGGGGGCACTTCGCGCCGCCGCTCAGCTAGGCCCACAGCCGGCCGGAGCCCGCGTGGGGAAGCAGTGCGCAGGCGCGCGGCGTGCCGGCGGCGGGGAGGGTCTGGCGCGGGGAGCGCGCAGGCGCAGAGCAGAGGGTAGGCGGGGCCGGGCCTGGCCGAGGGGCGGAGTCCTGTGCATTTTCCCAGGAAGGAGGCGGTTGGATTTGAATGGTAATGACCAATAGCAAAAGTGAAAAAAATACACCAACTGCTGATGTAGCCTTTTAATTCTTTATTTTGTACTAGCAGGTTAAAAGTTTCTTAAAATAGAGAACTAATATTAAAAAAAAATTTTTTTTTAAAGAAATCTGATATCTAGTGGTCATTGCCTGAAATGAGCCAGATGGATTTTGTGCTGTAGGATATTTACATCTTTGCCCTCGAAATCTGTTCCGTGCCTTGTTGGCCGTTTGGCCAAGTTAAACACTGTGAAAAATACCTAGCTTAGAACAAGTCACTTCTACTTGGTGGGATTTAATCCTAATACAGATTGCCCTAAATCCCATCCAACTCACCCAACCTTTGGTAAGCGACAAACCTGAAATGGTTATGATCATTTTAGGGATATCCTATTTACCAAAATGTCAACAGAACCAGTTGTTCCATAGTCTCGCCCAAATCAGTATTGTTAGTCTTTCTCATTTTAGTGGGTGTATAGGAACTAGAACTCTCAAAAATTGCTGGTGGGAATGTAAAATGGGACAACCACTTTAGAAAACAGTTTAGCAGTTTCTCGTAAAGTTACATACACTCAGCCTATGATCCAGCAATTCCACTCCAAGGTATTCCCAAGAAAAGTGATATATCTACAAGACTTGTACGTGAATATTCATAGAAGCTTTCTTAATAGTCCAGAACCGGAAACAACCCAAATGCCCACCAGCAGGTAAATGGAGGAACAAAAAAGAAAGAAAAAGGAATGAATTACAGCTACACCTATTAACATAGATAAAATCTGAAAAATACGTTGAGTAAAAGAAGCCTGAGACACAGGAGTATTGTCCTGTTTGATTATACTGTGAGTTCATTTATATTAAACTCTAGAAACCACAAATCTAATCTATTCATATAATTCGTTGGTAATTATAATGGGTTCCATTCCCTATTTAGAGAGTGAATGTCCCACTGGCAGTATTTATTGAGTCATCACTATGTGGCAGACATTGCTCTAAGAGCTTTGCATGTATTAGGCTATTTAACTCACCAACAGTCCCACGTGGTGTTGATATCCCGTTGTTAGCGATGAGAGAACTAAGGGCCAGAGAAGTTAAGCTACTTGCCTAAGAGCACATGATCTGTAAATGACAAAGATGGGATTGACCCTACACAGTCGGACTTGAGTTGTTTTGTAATAACTGCAGTACACTGTCTCCTATGGAATTTGCTGGTATTTACTGAAGAGCTAGTAAATTGAGGAAATCTAAGTTGTAATGGGTAACACCAGGTAAAGGGAGGAACATAGAAAATGACAGAGCAGAGCAAGGGCTCCTAAATTGGGCAAAAGACTCTATCTGTTCCTCCACTTGTAAAATGAACTACTCCATCTAGCAAATTCATATTTATTTAGCTACCTCACTGAAAAGAAGTATTTCATGTGTATACACAATTTGAAAAGTCATAAAAGGAAGAACTGCAATCCCTTGCCTTACTTCTTCCTAAGCCCTTTCTAGGAAACATTCTCAACCCTTTTACTTGTTTCTCCTATTATTATCTCCATAGTCCCAAATGATAAGCTTTTGCTTTGTGATTTGTCAGTATCATGTATTATTTCTTGACTTCTTGTCCTGGTAGGTAAGGACTTAGCCCTCTTATATTCCCTCCCCCATTTCTCCTTTCATTCAACAAAATTGTACACACAATTCTTTTTTGTGTGTGTGAGGAAGATCAGCCCTGAGCTAACATCCGTTGCCAATCCTCCTCTTTTTGCTGAGGAAGACTGGCCCTGGGCTAACATCCGCGCCATCTTCCTCCACTTTATATGGGACGCCGCCATGGCAGGGCTGACAAGCAGTGCATCGGCAGGCGCCCAGAATCGGAACCCGCGAACCCTGGGCTGCCAAGCGCCAACTAAACCCCTCTGCCACCGGGCCGGCCCCTGTACACACAATTCTTGATTAAATCAACAGTCACTCTCTCAAGTGCTAGGACAACGCAATTATTGCTCACTGCTGCATAAGTCCACTAAAGCCACAGTTCCTTTCTTGTGTAACCCTTCATTTTTCTTGGAGTTAATAATTGCCTTTTTGTCATTATCCTGGTTTCCCATCAATCTGTGGTCATTTTTTCCTAAATATCCAACATCTTTGTCTATCAACAATATTTTCCATACATTCAAACATATCCATTCCAATTTCTTCCCTGTGATCTCCTTCCTATCCTCCTGCTTCTTATCTGGCCTGGGAACTCTCTAAGGATGCTGCACAGTGGTCATCCTGGACTTTGACTGTGCTTGTGTGTTCGATTCCCCATTTCCTATGTGGTTGTTGATACATGAAGAGACAGTAGTGGTGTTCACTATGATGATAGTTTACTGTGGAAGCTATAGGCAGGAGTCACTCTACATTATTTACTGGAAACATATTCTATATGCATAAGTTAAGTTCACAAATGTAATCAGATATAATTCAGAAATAGGGATTTCAGAAACCCAGTCCCAGCCCCTAGGTTGTGTTTTTCCAAACTGTTGCTATTCAAGTTTACCTGAATCTTGATTCAAACAAACCAACTGTAAAAAAGACATCTATGAGACAATTAGGGAAATATGGGCTGAATATTTGATGGTATGAAATTATTGTTAATTTTTTAGGTGTGACATGGTATTATGGTTATGTTAAAAGAATCCTGATCCTTTAGAGATGTTTACTGGAATATTTACAGGTGAAATGATAAAATATTTGGGATTTACTTCAAAATAATCCTTTGTGGGGTGAGGGAAGAAGTAGAAATAGAGTGTGTATAAGAGAAGATTGGCATGTATATGTTGACAATTGTTGATGGGTACCTGGTGTTTACTATACTACTCTTTCTACTTTTATATGTGCTTAAACTTTTCCATAACAACAATTTGTTGGGTTTTTTTTTTAAATGGTTTTCAGGGTAGAGCAGGGAAAAAAATTAGTCTGATGACATTGATAGATAACTGTAGGAAATTTAAAATTTAAAAAGCAACTTCTAGCTAGGATATATCTCTTTTGATTTACTTAGTGAAGTTATAACAGACTTATTAGTTACTTTAGTTTCCCTACTGTTATTTAAATTACAAATCTTAGCATTAGCCTTCTAGCTTAAAAACCTCCCCGCAAAATAAATAAGAAAACTTATGAGTTAGTGTAATTATGTACAAACCCAATTTCAATCCCAAAGTCAAGATTCATTCAGCCAACAGTAACTGAGCATCTTCCATATGCCAGTTGCTCTTGGGTACTAAAGATACACATATGACAAAGACTCAGAATAGGGACTTAAAATAAAAATTAGTTTGTAAAAAAAAAAAGAGTTATCTTTCTTACATACATTATTTCACTTAGTCCCTACAATTCTGCAAGATAGCTATAATAGGCCCAAATGAGGAAAGTAAGGTTCAGAGAGAATAAGTCACTTGCCCAAGTGGTTAATGAAGGAACCAAGACTATAACCCAAGTCAATCTGCTGGCTTGGGCTCTTCCACTACACGTGGCCTGAAGCCCCCTTACCTGGTCGATGACATCATGCTTGGTTTGAAGCAGCTCCTTAGTTTCTTACACAGATCAACCCTCCTCAAAGTGTGCTCCTTGGAACACTGCATCTATGTAATATTCTGTCAGTCAGGGTCTTAGTTGCAAGTAAGAGAAGCTGACTTTGGCTGATTAAACAGAAAACAGATTATTGAAAGGATATTGGGTACCTCATAGAATTTTTGGGAGGTCTAGAGAGACCAGTCCAAGGCTCAGCTTTTAGAAAAAAGGCCCAAACCCATGCCACCAAACTGGCCTGATGAGGAAACTGGTGCCGCCCCCACCAAACAGTAAGTACCCTGCAACAGAAACGCAGCTTTATGGCCTCCCCCGTGCCTGTGTCCCAAATGCAAAGGAGTCAGGGAAGTTTTCCTGGAAGACACCGGACTGATTCGGCTGACACCACTCCCCAAACCTGGCAAGGGTACTTCAAAGGAGCTTGGTAGACAAAGTACGACAAATATCCAAATATCCAGTGTATGTTAATAGCTATTTCACAAAATGGCAGGGAAATAGGCAGAAACTACTGCAGTAACTTTTTAACACGCTTGTAACTTGTAACTTTTAACATACTTTGGAGCATGGGGAATCTCCAAGAGGAAGATACAATAGGTCCCCAAAACTGGTGATCATAGAACAGGTTACATAGGGTGGAAAAGTGGTGGTGGTAGTAGGTTTATGCTCAACTGCTCCCTCTTCAGGACTCCCACGGAGTCCCACTCATCCAACTTCTGAAAGCTCTTCTCCGGTTCCACTACCTGAACTCTGCAGGAGCCCACAGTCCTCACCTGGACCACAGCAGCAGCTCCCAACTGCCCTCCCAGGTCCTGCCCCTTTCAGTTCACACAGTAGTCAGTCAGGATCATAAAATGCAAACCCAGTTAAGTCATTTCCTACTCAAAACGCTCTGGTGGCTTCCCTCTGCCCTCACAAAACTCCCAATCCCTAGTTCTTACGTGCAGCCTCATCTCTTGTCACAACCCCTCTCCAACTCCATGCTGCCAGCTGCATTCAAGAACTGCCTCTGCACCACCCCCCACATCCCCCCATTAACCCTTCAGATCTGTTTGGAAATAACCTTCTTTAGAAAGTCTTATCTTGGTCTGATCCCCTTGCCCTGGGTGTCCTACATTTTTACCTTTCATAGTACTTAAACCACACAGTAACTGCTGGATCACTGGTCTGTACTCCCCACTAGACAACAAGTTCTGAGAGGGCAAAAATTCTCCCTCACACATTTTTATTACCCAGCAAAGCACCTGGCACGTAAAGGGCAGTCTACAAAGGTGACGAAAGAGCACACCTAAAACTTTCAGGTAACAGATATCCTTTTACTTTTTTTATCTCGCACACAATCAGACTTGCATGGGAGACAATCAATCACACACTAAAAACATCAGTTTTTAAAATGTTTGTGTTCCATGATGCATTCAAGAAGCACTTCCTGTTTTTAGTGGAGGAAAGAGGGGAAAAGATAGAGATTATACTTACCCAATGTAAAAGCATACAGAAAGTTTAGTCTGAAGGAAGAATGAGACAAGTTTCTAGGGTTTCAACAGGAAAGGAAATGATAGAGTCACTTGACTTGCTGATGAAGGCAGAGCATCTGTCAGCTAGGATTCTTAGCTCAGTCTCTACCAAATGCCAACCAGGAGTCCAGTTCTAAAGGAGAAAAGAGCCCCTCAAAATCAGCACTACCAGGCAGCCACAAGCCGCGATGTTTTCAAGTGAGGTTGCTTGAGAAGAGGAAAACATCTAGAACCATTTTAGGTTTCTTAATTAGGGGCCAAATATCCTTTCTCTTTGCATTTAATCTGGTATTCAGGAGTTTGCTTGGTTCAAAAGATAAGCAGAATTTCCTCATAGTTATCTCAATTCATGTTGACATTGGGGAAAGTTGCAACAGTGAGATCTATTCTTTTTTTCACCTTTAGGATTTGGCTTAACTAGATTTACTCAGCACTGACTCTGTAAAGCACTGTTTAAGTGCTTTACAGGAATTAAAATGTTTAATATCTGATGTAAACCTGGAATATTGGCATTATACCTATATCCTATATATCACCTACCTACGAGATTGGCATTATGCCCATTTTATAAATGGCATATGTAACCTTTTATAAGGTTACATAATTTGCCTAAAGTTACAAAACTAGCAAGTAGCAGATCTGAGATTCAAATCCAGAGTCTAGCCTAAGAGACTCCATTCTTAACTGTAATATTATAAGGGTTCATGAACTAAGTTCAATACACGCATAAACATCCTTCCAGTCTGAGTCAATGACTTGGTTCTGGTGCTGGTTCTGTCTTTAATAAGTCGTGGGGACCTAAAGTCACTTTGAAAAAAATGAGACCATCTTCCCCACCTATAGAATTAGAAAACTGGACTCAATCTGTAATTTCCTAATAGTGTGGAAGGGGGTATATGAAGGGGAGGGTGGTGGTGAACAGAGGCTAACCTGGCAAGGATCCTTGGGCCATTTCAACCAGAGCAAAGGCTTTTTTGGAAAATGAATTGTTCTGCTAGAAGTAATGGTATGAAAAAATCTTCAGAAGTGTAGCAAAAGTTTCCTCCTTGGAGCCAATGAATTCCAAGTAGTCTGGCTTCAGGAAATCCTTGAAATCCTCTCCAAGTGCATGCAAAGTATGTGTATGTACACAGGCATATTTTTCTAGGGGAGACGAGTCAAGGCTTTCATTAAATACTCAAAGTAGCTGACGACTCCAAAAAGGACTGAGGACCTATAAAATCCCTCTTCAGCTTTATACCCTTGAGGAAATTGGCAATCCAAGTTTATAAAGCTCTATTTGAGAAAACCTGCATTTCCTGATTAAGAACCAAATGTTATTAGACAATGATGAGTAAGACATATTAAAAGTAATCGTAGCCTAACAAACTGGGTGCCTACAATTGCTACTTGAAATCTGCTCTACTGGACACAGAATTAAAGTAAAATATCTCATCTGTAACTAGCCAGTATCTGACACACACAGTATGTTTTTTAATTTTTTCAGAGTTGCACTTGCAATAAACCAAGGAAAAAGCCCAATCACTAATTATATATAAAGTATTTATTCTTATGCACATATTTACCTACAAAATTTACAGGAAATAAAACAACTCAGTATAGAATACCCTCTTAAGACTTCTTAGGAGCAGAGGGTTTTATTGCTGCAGTTCAAAGAATAAAATTTTATACACGTGAAAGCCAAGATAAACACATTTAAGTTAAATGGTAGCCTTGTTAAAAAGTTGTCCTGTTACTGAATTTTCAGCTTTATGTTAAATGAAATTTAAAAGACTGCTCATGAAATAATTTAAACCTTTCAAAATTTTCAAACAGGTAAAAGGCACCTCCAGTTCTTTAAAATATTTACAGCAATCCCAACAGTTGAATTTTTAGGGCTATTATAGTACACGTGGCTAATATGCATACACAGTATGTCATTAACACTCTCTAACAGTGACAACTGTCAACTCGTTTGTGGCACTGCTCCCAAGTTATCCTTGTGACGGAGTGGATGAGCAATTACACCTGTGCAATACTAATTTAACAGCATGTCTACCACAGCATAAGATCCGATTACCTAAAACAATGACTATCAAATTCCCAGACAACACATAATTTATAACTAAACTTTATACTCAGAAGCCTTGAGTGTTGTTAAAATTATTAAAAAACATAAAGTATCTTTAGCATTAAATGAAAACAATGAACTGGAAAATATCACCACAATAGTGGCTGAAGTTCACATTTGATTTAACAAAAATTGTTTCTCAAAACATCTGTAATTTCTTACAACATAATGGAGGTGAGTCTTCCTCAGTCTAAGCTCAATCCGATGTTACTCCCGCGTTATGATTAAAAGAGAGAAGTGTGAGAAGGAAATGCACAGCTGTACACAACAGCTGGCTTTACAGAGCTGTGGAGACGGCAAGCGGATGCTCCCGAAATACTGGTGTGGGAGAACAAAGTCCACATAATGTTTTCCTCTTTAACATTGGCATTGATTTACTATTTACAGTAGTTTGCAAAAATACATTATAAAAACTGGATGAGGTTCTAAGTTTAACTTAGTAACATACATATATACTTCCTCTGCAATAATCTTTGCAGGATCTGAAGTACTAAAGTGACACTAATACTGAAACACAGACAATCAAAGGTACTAAAGCAGTGATAACGCGAGTCATCATCAAGATAATCTGGGTAAATATTGCACACTTCTTGTCAGTTGCTGCTATGACCTTCACATATCCAACTGTAAGAGGAATCCTTTATGGCTTTTTGCTATATCACTTATTCGAAGAAAGGCTCTTTTAGGTCCCGTAACAATGAATGCGGATTGTCATTGAACATGCGGCCTAGGTTTCAAAATTAGTTTTCCTGTCTGTAAAAATGAAAAAAAAAAAAAAAAAATTGTTTTACAACACACAGTTCTAGCAAAAACACCACCACTCATCTGGGCATTCGAAGGATATGAGAACACCTCTCTATATTTAGTCTAGATTAACCAGTTAATAGTTACGTTTTCAAAGTCTTCTTTGTGTGGAGCTTTTTTCTAAAAATCTTTATTCCTTTAAAATACACACATAAACCTTTATCTGATAATTTCCTGTTCACTGGCTACCTAAAACTCAGTCCGTCAATCCACTGGATAAAATAACATCCCAACTTGTAAAGAGTGATTTATGCTCCTACCAAACCGAGTTTATAAAACATAAAAAAAGTACATACCACATAACCCAAACAATTCTACCTCTAGGAATTTATCTGAGGGAAACCAGAAGCAAGTGTAAAAACGTACATGTAAGTGTTGTTAATTCTCTCACTCAACACTGTTCGAGTGCCCACTATGTGCCAGGCCTGTGTGAAATACTCAGGATCCAGTAATGAACTAGACTGTCTGTCTTCATGGAGCTTAAGTTCTAGTGGAGAACACACAACGTATCTAATATGGAAAATGTGAAAACAACCGTGTGTCCCATAGGGGATTAAATTATGATGCATCCATAAAATGGGACAATACGTTATTAAACAACATGGAGGACCTTAACTGAGATAATGCAGGTAAGAAGATAAGCCCAGGACTCACACATGGTTAACGTCCCGTAAATGGCAGCTTTTAAATTCTAACGTTGGGTCAGAGAAGCAGGTTTGAAAAATCCATGACATCTTTCTTTTATAAAAAGTAAATGAGAATACACAATATATAAAACATGATGATTATTTTTGGTTGGTAAGATTCTAGGTGTTTTTTTTTTTTTTTTTTTTTTTGTGTGAGGAAGACCAGCCCTGAGCTAACATCTGTTGCCAATCCTCCTCTTTTTGCCTGAGGAAGACTGGCCCTGGGCTAACATCCGTGCCCATCTTCCTCCACTTTATATGGGACGCCGCCACGGCGTGGCTGACAGGCAGTGCGTCGGCGGGCGACCGGGATCCGAACCCGCGAACCCCGGGCTGCCAAGCGCGGACTTAACCGCTGCGCCACCGGGCGGGCCCAGATTCTAGGTGGTTTTAATTAACATTATCCTCAGGTCAAAAGTGTTGTCAGGATTCTGGCTACCTCTTGAGTCTCACTTTCACTTAACTTTTGGTCATTTAATTTTTGGTAATTCCTTGATATCTTGGTAGAACTTTGATACTAATTTTTCTACTGTTTTATTGAGGTATAATTCATATACAGTAGAATGCTCAAATCTTGTGTACAGTTTTGAGTTTTGACAAATATATACACCCATGTTGCCACTACCCAGAACAAGCTACAGAACATCACCATCACCCAGAAAGTTTCTCCATGTCCCTCTCTAGTCAATGGTATCCCCACTCTCTACATGGACATAATCGCTTGCCACAGATTAACTCGTCTGTCTCTGATCTTTAAATAAATGGAATCATACAGTGTGTGTTCTTTTGCATCTACTTCTTTCACTCAATGTGTTTCTGAGATCCATCCATGCTACTATGTTTTAGTAGTTTGTACCTTTTTTATATACTATAAAATATACAGTATTCCACTGTATGAATATACCGTCATACACCACAAAATGATGTTTTGGTCAACGATGGACCACATATACAACGGCGGTCCCATAAGATTAGTACCATACAGCCTAGGTGTGTAGTAGGCTATACCGTTAGGTTTGTCTAAGTACACTCTGTGATGTTTGCACAATGACAAAATTGCCTAACGATGCATTTCTCAGAACATGTCCTTATCATTAAGACACGACTGTACCACTATTTATTCATGGTTTTAATCTATTTTAAATTACATAAGTAAGACATTAATGTAAACTCATTACTAAAAATTCAAATAATATAGATAAAGTCATCCTTTCCATCCACCTCAAATTCTAGCTCTCTTACAGAAGAAACCAGTTTTAGCATGAATTCTTCCAGATTGTTTTCTATGGATTTACATTCATATATATAAATGATAACAATTTGGTGTTTCTAACATGCTGAAATATTTGAGGGCAAATATATCACTTGGGATTTGTTTCAAAATAATCCAATGAAGGGAAGGTGGGCAGGGGTACACATGAATGAGAATGGCTATGAGTTGATTTTTATTGACACTGGCCGATGGGTACATGGGAGTTCATTATACTCTTCTCTTTACTTTTTTGTCTGAAAATTTTCATAATTAAAACTTAAAAAAAATGGTACCAACCTGAGCATACTGTTTGGTAATTTACTTTTTGCACCTAACATTATGTCTTAGAGATCCTTCCATGTCTATATTTATAGATTTACTTCTGGTTTCCTGTGATGTGACTACATCACAGCCTATTTTACCACTTCCCTGCTGAGAAACATAGAAACTGTTTCCATTACTCCCTACTTGTCTCCTTGTACAAGTGTGATGGTCCCCCCGCCAGGGTAGAGAAGAAAAATTGTTATGTCATGAGGATGCACATTTTACATTTTATAAGAATGATGAAAACTGCCCTCCAAAATGGCTGTACCAATGTATATTCTCAACAAGCAGTGTATGGGTGCATCTACTTCACCACAGTACTGGAATTATCAAAGTATTTAATTTTTGCCAACCTGACGGGTAACACAAATGGAAACTGTTTTATTTTGAACATCCCTGATTACACATGAGGCTGTCCAGTCTTTATATATGTTTATTGGCCATTTGTATTTCCAC
This sequence comes from Tapirus indicus, assembly GCA_031878705.1. Classification (NCBI taxonomy): domain Eukaryota; kingdom Metazoa; phylum Chordata; class Mammalia; order Perissodactyla; family Tapiridae; genus Tapirus; species Tapirus indicus. The sequence goes on from CM062927.1 coordinate 33,562,767, forward strand.
TTCTGTAACATGACTTACCTTTTCCCATTTCTAAAATGTACTATTTGTCTTTTTCTTATTGATTTTTAATACATCTTTAAATATTCTAGATACTATCCTCTATTTGATACCTTGTAAATACTTTCTTCTAGTCACTGCTTAATTTCTTGCCTTATGCTGTACAAAATTTTCAAATGTTGGTGCAATTAAATGTATCCAACTTCTTTCATTATGGCATTTCCATTTTGTGTCTCAAGAAGGCGTTTTTTCTATCCCAATGTTACAAATATATTCTTCTGTAACTTCTTCTAATGCTTTTATAGTGGGATGTGTATGTCTTTTTAAACATATTTAAGACTTTACCTGGAATTTAGGTTTTTAATCGATATGAGACAGAGATCTAAATTCATTTTTTCCGAATGAAGAGCCAATTGTCTCAGCACTACTAAATAGCCTATTTCTTCCCTTTTGACTTGAAATACTATCTTTATCCTCTTCTAATTTTTAAAAGTTGAAGTGTTTAGTCTTTATTCTCTGCCATTGATCCAGCTGTCTTCTTGCTCTAATACTTTTTTTTGCTCTTTATTCTAATTTTCTATACTGAGTAGGTACTACCTGTTTAATAGCTTTTTAAATTGAAGATTAAAAACACTTTTATAAATAAAATAAGCAAATCAAAATTGTGAGATACTCTTATCATAATATATCGATACATGATCAACTTTTTAAAACACAGTAGATTCATATGTCCATAGTCTGCCAATTAATCTATGACTCTAAGAGCCTACATACAGAATACTATTAGATAAATAATAGTAGTTTACAAAATCAACACCCACTGAGCTTTTCGGCCAATAATGACCACTGTATTTCACTGAATCTAAGATGGCTTCAATTATAAGATGAATCATGATTTTATATCATTAAAAAAGATTAAACTGTCAACTCTATCAACTTAATTGTAAGACACCATTGATTATTAGATGCATCTCAATTTCAGAGATGTTAAAATGTAAAAAAAAAATTGTGTCTAAGAATCAGTGCTAGAAGGAATATTCCCACTGTTAATTCCATGGCGACAATTTATTGTAAACAAAATGTCTGTTTTACTTAAGTCAAAACATTTCAGTCCTTTCATGCATGTCTATAATTTTCTAATGAAATAAATACTTACATCATCACAAGACATATTGTACTCTGCTAATACAGTTCGACATCGAGCGGCGATACTGAATAAATGTGGTCAAAGGAAAATTTATCATTTCAAGAGTAAGTTTTTAACAACAGCTAGATCATTGAGAAGGTGCTTTAATTCAGTCCAGAGAAGAGAACTCAATTCGTGGTAAAGGATACATTGACGGTGCAACTACTCTCTTGTGTATTCCAGCAAAGAACAAGCCTATTAGAGTGATACAGCTAATGGTGAAAAATGGATGATTCCATAATGAAGTGAAGAAGGACACCTGTAAAAGAGTTTGAAATATAAAAATGTTAAAAATCTTAGAACAATACTGGTTCCTACCTCCCCATAAATATATATAACAGTTTAATCATCTAAAATATGAGGATTTGATAACTTCCAATCATCCCACTTCTCCATATTGCTATGCTATAAAAATAATGTATGTTTTAAATCTTCAATGAAGCAAGACAATGTAGCAATATTCCCTCCGTTCATTCCAAATAACTGAACTATTACAAATTCATTCCTATAATCAAAAAACCACCCTACCAAAAATATTTACTGAACCCTTCCTAGTGAAAAGTAATTTAAAAAGCACAAGAGAGCAGGGACACTGTCTTGTGCATCGCTGTTCTCCCAACATCTGAAATACCACTTGGCAAATATAGATGCTCAATAAATATTGTTGAATGAATGAAGATAAGGCCTCCGATCTCAATGAAAATACAAGTCAAACGTGATCTAGTTTCTTCCCCGTTGAAAAGCTTCCTTAAGAGCACTGGGCAAACTCTGCCATGCATAACCTGGTCCCAGTCTAATCATCTCCTGCCACACTTGCACACATATGCTACCATACTCCTTCTCTCCTCTCCATCTGGCTAACTCCAATATATCCTTATAAGACTCAGCTCTAGTATCACCCTTCCTCTCTGCAGAATGAAGAATCAGTTTGGTTTTGAAGCTACTGAGATTTAGATGGCCAAAGGACATCCAAGCAGGGAAAAATGATTAGTAGTTATCCATAAAGAACCATACAGCTATCCATAAAGTTACAAAGAAACAAAGGGCTAATCTCAGATCTGGGCAGAATCAGATGATAGCAGAAAACAGGGCAATACACAGCACTAAGAACATGTAGAGGGACAAGGGTCCAGGACCCAGGACTGGAACAAGAGTAGGCACTCAGGCCAGACTATTGCAGAACAGGAATGCAGATTGAAGCAGGAGAGAAAACAAGTATTTAGAGTCTGGAAAAAGAAATCAAGTGGACTAGTAACTAGACGTGAGCAACAGAATCAAGCTAAGGGCATCTGCACTCCACTCTCCAAACAAGAGATGCATACATGTTTCAAGACAGAGAACTAAACTTATTGAAAGCACCAGGGAGATGGCCTAGCATGGCACCGATTAAATAAATTTGTCAAATGAAGAAACTAGAGGCTGAAAACATCAGGAGGAAAGAAGTCCCATTAAGAGGAGACACTGAAGAAAGGCTCACATTCCAGAGGCATGTCTTCCTAAAACCTTTGGGGACAGATTAATTCCCACAGGTCAGCTAGGCTATATGTGGCACAACGTTAGCACATGTAGCGTTTTATGTTTTAATTTTAATTAGATCAGTCAGTATCAGCCTTCTTTCCTCCACAGCAACAATCAACTGCACCCAAAGAGCAGCTGCTCCCTTGAGATCAGGCATTCGTGGACTTCCCCGTCTGCCATATGCCTTCTCTCCATGGGTACTTCCAGCGAGCCACTGGCTTGAGTCTGCAACTCCTGCTACAGACACAAGTGCTGTTTAAAACTCTTGTCAGGTTTGAGGTTATTAAATACTGAAATATAAAGAACCAACCCTTAGGCTAATAGTTATATTCTCACCTAATTTAAAAAATTATATTAACTACAGAGTTTTGGGCCTATTTCAAATTACATTTAATTCTGTGTTTTATTAAGATCTCAACTAGCTGAAATCAGCTTATATTTTTCCCAATTAGAAGTCAGATTCATTTCCCAAGACAGACCTTTTTCAATCTTCTTGCTAGCTTCCTTCATTCTTCCCCTAAAGATGAGCACCAAGCACAGCCTTAAGATCAGATTTTTATAAATGAACACACAGGAGAGTTTCCCATCTGCCATAAAAACCCCTCTATTAACATAAAACTCCATCACCAACCTCCCCCGCTTCCTATCCTTTCATGTTTCCACCCAGTGGATAAAGTCAGGAGACTACATGCTAAATAAACCTCTAGCTCCGAATTGCTGTTCAGACTGCTGACAAAAGCCTTACCAGTAGGTTTTTCTTCTCTACAACCTAAGAGGTTATGAATAGAGCTCCTGGAAGCAGTCTACCTAATTACAGTTTAAAAGGGGAAGTGCGGTTAAGATTTGCGAAAATTACATCATTATTATCTAAATAAAGCTGCACTGGGGGAAAAAACTTCACCAAAAAATTGGAGACTACTGCTTCTCTAATAAAAAAGCCTGAATTTGAAATTAAGGCACAAGTTAACAGAAAGAGGTAGAAATCTGAGAAATATGCTATAAACTTTCATCAAAGGATGCTTCAAGAAACAACATTATGAAATCTGTGATTGCATTTGGTAGAGTGATATTCTTGGACAATGGGAGATCTCTCAGTATTTCCTATATTAAACTTCAGGCAGGAATTTTTTTTGAGAATTAAATGCTGAGAAAGAAAAGCTTTGCTAGCTTAATGAACTTACACATGTGCTCTCTTCACAGACAATGAAAACCATGGAACTGACTGTGACTTTATTGATTAGGTAACTCAGAAACTAACTTATAACTCAATTCTGGCAATTGCACTGGCCCACATGGCCTATATATCAGTGACCTGGTTTCCCTCTTGGCTTTGACCTCCTACTCTACTCTGTTTTTTTTCTAGTCTTGACTTTTTATTATATCTGTATTCTCCTATCTTATCATATATGTTTCCTGCCAAGTTGTCTCAAATGCTTTATAAGATGAGAAAAGGTATTAACAGAGATAACTCGTAAAAGAAAATGTTATAATTTTTAAAAGCCAGCACTGATGACACGAAATGAACAAAGTAGAATAAAGACAATGTTTACACTGAAATATGTGAAAATGAGATATGTAAAAACTGCACACAAGTTCAGAAATGAATGAGAAGTAATATAAGCAGAGTAATATTTCTTAGGCCTTTTCCCCTGTAAAGATTCTTAACCCACAACAACCAGCTTAAGTTTTTCTTAAGCAAATTCATACAAGGCATGTTTTTACTATAATGACTAACACCACTTCTAGCAGTAACAGGTAGCACTGGAATAACACTTCACAACAAACAAAGCACTGCTATACCCATTATCTCATTTAATCTAGTCAAGATTTTAAGTCCAACTCCTACCTTTTGTGTCTCAGGATCTATTAACCAGTTCCAGGCACCAGTAGCTGTGCAGACAGACACCACTATAAGAAGCACTGATGAAAGACAAACACAAAATTAGTAACGAAATAAGCTCTTACCAATGATGCTACTGCCACCAGTTGCTAATAAATGACAGCTGAAGGACACAGCACTTTATCAAATGGAAAATGCACTCCACTCAGGAATCAGATTTGCCATATGACCTTGAGGAATTCTCTTAAACATTGTGAACCTTAGTAACTGAGGATGATACTGTCCCCTTTATTACTTTAGTCAGAACTTATGAAGACTAATAAAATCAAAAGCAGTAAGAACCAAGATGGTAAAACCTCAATATAAGATTCTATGTTATGTAACTTTCAATGTGCTTTGCGCAGATTTTGCAGATCTTGTAAATTCAAATAAAAAAAAACACCTCTTATTTTCTAATGTAAACAAACCAAAGACTTCTTTACCAATGCACTGAGAATTCTGACTAAAGAACTTTGCCCTGCAGACCACTGCTTGCCGTTGAATTAAAGAAAGGCCAGCGTTGGGAGGTGTGGTGCACACCTATCAGTACCAGATTTTCTTTAAGGAACTGAAAGGAAGCTTGGGGTAGAAATTACTGATAGGATAACTTAGAAAAGGTTTCTTTTTTCCCACTAAGCTAGAATTACTTTAGAATTTCTAACTAGATCATAAGTAAAACTTAAGAATAAATGGTATTACTAAAAAATAATAAAGGGGCACCAAGACCGACTTAATTCTGGAGATCAATGTAGTTCCTGTCTTCCAGTTGGGATGCACACATGCATGAAATAGAGATCAACCTTCAAAGAACAATAGAAATATAGCAAAACCCTAATCATCTAAAATTCCTGGTGATGTACTTTAAAGAGGTAAATCACAGAGAATCTCACTTAGGTATTTAATAATAGAATCAAAATTTCAGAATTATGTTCTCAACTCAGAACAGATGAAACTCAATTTTTTATAATTCTATATTTCCAATAAGAAATATACTACAGTACACAGATTAAAAAAATATATGAAGCAAAAGCAAAACCAAACCCATTAGAAGAGACCTCATACACATACTTTATTTGATCAGTACATTAGCCAAGCGGACATCATCTATACATAAGCACTGAGACCATAAATCTGAGATTGATTATATCACATTTTTAAGATAGGAAGCATCATATACATTTGAAAAGATTCTCAAGTAGCAGGGAAACACGGTTTTGGGAGTAATTCCTGGGTAAACCAGAGAACCTGGGAAAATCATTACTCGTGAATTCTGACAATCAGAATTCTCACAGCATGTGATTAAAACTTTGTGAATAGAGCCAATAAATACCCACGAAAAATCTTGACATAGAAGAATACTCCTAACTTCAATAGTGCTCTTTTGGTCCCACAAATCGCGCTACGCTTTGAAATCAAGTGTGTCCTCGATGTGGGCCGTCATACTTCCTTCTTGGCAGGAATTTCAACAACGAACATCTATGAAATTAAGACTGATTCTAACATAAATTAGCAAAGCATTCTGTTTGCTGATGTCATCACTTGTATATTTGTCTGCGTTTTCTATATATTTCCATGGGGCAGTAACCACAGCTCTTTCACATTATATTCCGCAGCACTTGTGATATTCATGAATAAACAGTAATAATGTGAATTTCTTTTCTAGGTTAGGATCCAAAGCAGCACAATTACCTCTGTTCAAATCAACTAAGGGTAATTTAATAACTTTCACAACTATACCTTAAATACGATTTTCCTTGATGAAACTTTGTTTCGATAGCTTGCAGGCAAATTGTAAAACTGCGTAACAGACTACCGAAATTTTTACTGTGTGTTTATCAAATCTGTAATATTTGTTAAAAAATAGTATACGTATTTTAACGGAAAAATAAAAATTCCACCACACAAAATAGATTGTTGTTTTAGAATGGCCAGTTCCTTTTCTTAAAAATTTCTTTATAATGCATTGTTTACAATTCTAAATAAATTTAAAAACTGTCAAAACAAAAGGAAATCTTATGGTTTGGTAAAGCAAGCATGTGTTAATCAAAACTGTTACATAAAAGCAAATCACTGCTACATAGGAATAAAAGCATCAAATGTCAGTTTATTTTCCCTTAAAAAATCATCCAGGCACTTACTTCTCCAACGTCCAGTGGCAGGTTGCAAACAATGAATATATTCAGTAAGTCTCCTCTCGAAAGCCTTGAGATCTAGATAAAAAGATTTCAATTTTCTAATTAGCTACGCTTACTAGTTTGAGTCTACTAGGATGAAATTTCAGGTACTCTAATTGCTTCAGATCTTACACACCAGCTTACACGTATCACCGCACTGTTTACTTCGTCTACTATCCTAGTTTTAAGCACTTGACAAAAACATTAGGTATCTTTAATTCTAAATTCACATACAAAGAAACTGGCGGGTTCACTTTTAGAGGCTTCGTAAAATGGTATGTGGAAAATCAGCAGCAGCCTCACCCAGCGCCAAAAGCTAGAATTTTGGGGGGTTGCAAGTGAAAGGCTCAAAATCAGGGGGGTTTTCATGCTGCAGGAACCAGGCACTTCCTATCAGACAGAACCACGAGCCACCTCACATCAGAGCCTTCGGGGTCTCTACGAATGCACGACTCGATGCCGATGTCCAGCTCTCAGACCCCACTGGTGGCCACGCTCTCCGCCTGGCCTTCCCGGGCTCCCGACAAGCCCACGAGCGGGCGTGGAAGGACACTCCCCCGCGCTCCCCGGCCGGGTGGCGGGCGACCGCGGCTCCAGCTCCCCAGCAGCGGGGTGCGGCCCTCAGACTTGAAAGAGGAGACCGAGGGGCACCCCCGCCCGGCAGCCGGACAGCACGGCGGGAGCGAGCAGGCGACGCGCGGCGAAAAAACGAGGGCAGCCGGCGCGGAGCTCCGCGGCCTGAGCCGGGCCCTGGGTCCCCCGCGCCGGCCCCGCGGCCTCCCCCCGGCAGGGCCCCCCGCGCCTCGGCGGTTCCGGGATGAGCCCAGCGGCCCGGGAGGCCCCACCTTCCGCCTGCTCCAGCGAGTTCATGTCGGGCGGCAGCTCCGGTCACCGCCGCGGCCCCGTCCGCATCGCAGCTCCACGGCCCCCGCCCGGCCCGCGGCGCCAGCTCCCACCTCCAACCGCTCCCCTCGGCCCCTCCTCGCCGCCCCGCCCCTGCCTAGACCCGCTACGCTCATTGGCCACCTATGCCAGACCCCGCAACTAAGACGGCTTCCTATTGGCTGGCTCCTCCACGGGCCTCGGCGCCCGGCGTTGGACGGTCAGCCGGAGGGACCAAGAACTGCCGGCGGTCGGGCTGGCGTCGCGCTGGCGCCCCCTCCTGCCCCAGGGAGGAACTGCAGCCTGTCCGAGCCAGTTCGCTCATTGGCGTATCGCGTTTCCCGCTGGGTTCTTTCATTCCTCAAGAATTTGTTGAGCGCCCGCTACCTTCCAGGCTGTGTCTGGTCGCTAACGAGGGATACAGAACGAGCTGGTCCTCCCTCTAGGACTCCAGGGGAAATAAGGTACGTACAGAACTAACTAGAACCCAAAATAATGGAATTCCTTACTTACAGTACCTCTCTCCTCGATACTCAACCCCTTAAGTAAGGATTTCTCTCTCGATTACTTTTTTCTCGCCTCACCCAACCTTCATAAATCATAAAGGAGGCAAACAAAGTATGAGTCCCAATGCCTGGAACTTTAAAAAAATCTGTAAGATACTGACTACATTTATATTTGATTAAAATGCTTTCTTGCTCATTTCCTTGTGCTCATTCATTCATTCAAGAACTATTTATTACATGACGTGCAAGGCACTGTATTTGATAGGGATACAGTTATGAGAAAGAAGACAAGATTCCTGTCCTCAAAGTGGAAGGATTACGGCAGGCGATAAATATGCAAATAAGTAATTGATTTCAGATAAAGATTTCAGGAAGGAAGTAACAGGATAATACCATACAGTGGGATAAAGGAGGGGTAGCAGGAACGGGTGCACAGGGAGGGCTTCACGGGATGGGGCATTCGAGTTGAGAACCCCAAGAAGCAACTAGCAGTGCAAAGATGAGGGCTAAGAAGATGCCAAGCAGCTCTGGAATTTTTTCACTATTCATACTTTGTGTGTTTTATTCAACCTTCAATCTTCCTCTTTCCCACTTGCCAGTCGAGTAATTGACCCTTCCACCCGCATTATTTCACTTTGTAGGTTCCTTTATCTTCTCAAAGTTTCCATTGAGGGAGACTTGGACCAAACCATTTACATACATTATCTCATTTAATCCTCCAAGATGATACTTTTTTAAACTGTGGGTCAAAACCCCTGAGATTGTGAAATCCATTAAATGAGTCAAGACTGTTATTTTTTAAAATGAACTAAAGTAAAATAAAAAGTATCAGCATCACTGGAAGTAAAGATAAGTATTGTTTCACGATCTCTTGTTTCTGTTGCGTGTATGTGTGCGTACTGTGTTCTGATCATAATGTAAAGCATATACCTAACTGACGGTGCCAGTAAAAAAAGTTTACCAGTTTGAAAACCACCAAGGTAGGTATTAATAGGCTCCTCTTACAACTGAAAAAAGTAAAGATTAGTTTGCCCAGGTCTTGCAATTATTGTCATAGCCTAGATTTAAGCCCTAAGTCAAACTATCCCTTTTGACTTCTTGTTCAGTGTTCCGTTTCTCCATCTCCAAGTTTATTCATCACGTTTCCCTTCGGCACCCGGCAGTGCTTAGAGAATGGCTATTGAACATCTGTTATATGACAGGCTTTCCCGGGCTAGATCCTGGGGAGGTGAGAATGACACAGACTGATGAATGGGACATTGCAAAGCATTGTGGTAAGTGGAAGCTTTGCTAACTTGCCTTCAGAGGAGACAGTTGTGTTAACTGCAGGGCTTTTGTTTGCCTGATGGGGTGTGCAAGTTTCTAGCAAGAGCTTGGGACAACAGGGAAGACGAAGGACTACCTCCTGGGATTCTCCCTCTCCCTCTTTCATTTTCAGCTGTGCTCAAATAAATGCTGAACATGCCTTAGAAAGGGTGCGCATTATTATCCTGTCATTGGCATCTACATGTATGGATCATGGGGTTTGGGAGGCAGTAAGGGAGGGGGAGAGGAAAATAGGGCCTCATAGTCAGGTTAGAAATTTTGGAACCTGAGGAATTGGGGAGACGAAAGGATATAGATTTGTAGAAACATCATATCGATGAGATTTGTCAAGAAGATAGTCAACGAGTATTTAAGGAATGCATGTTCCAGGCACTGGGATATGAACCGAGAATTCAAAGATCTCTCACTCTTGCTCTCTGTAAGGGTAGAGCTTAGTATAAAATCAAAAGACAAAATACCAAAGAGTCTTAAAACATCAGTGATAAGATGAAGATCTGCTTCAAAGAGGATATCCAATACAGTAGCTAAAGTTTGGTATATTTTCCTAGGGGTCTGGCACTCCACCTTTGTAGTCTGGAACGTTATATCTCCTTTAAACCTCACAACCACAGCTCTATGAGCCAAAGGGTGTTATCAAACCCATTTCAGAGATGAGTATGTAGATGAGTTGATCAGCCCCAAACCCTGTGACTGGAGTTATTGTTGATTTTTCTCTCTCCGTCTCTATGTTTTTCCACACGGTACATCAGATCAGTTAGCAAATCCTGTTGGCTCTCCCCTCAAGATATATTTAAAATTTAGTCACTTCTTACCACTTGCACTGCTACCACTCTGGTCAAAGCCTCCATGTAACCTGGCTTTACTGCAGTGGCCTCTAACTGATCTGCTTCCACTCTTGTCCCAAATAGTGGTTTGTAAAACACTGAAAGACCACATTCTCTTGTGCTCAGAACCTTCCAGTGGCTCCTCAGCGTGGCCACTCCAGTGATCCTCACACCATTTCCGTGGCTATACCTTCTAAAGTAATTTTGACAAACAACATGCCTCCTCTCACATTTTTAAAGTGACATCTGATATTTTCGTCATGGGTGTGGATACTTGTAAAAGATGTAATTTCTGTTATATGGTAGTTATTGACATTTGGAAATAAAACTGTTGTACTACTCTTTTAAAGGTATTCAGTGGAATCTAAATACCATGGCAATTTGACACCCACCATTATCTCTTTAAAAATACACAAATATCTCATATGAACCTAGACACAAAATTCCTCAAAAAAATATTAGCAAATCGAATTCAGAAACATATAAAATGGATTATACAACACGATGAAGTGTTGATCCCAGAAATGCAAAGTTGGTTTGATGTTAGAAAATGAATTAATGTAATACATCATATCAATAGAATAAAGGATAAAATCCACATGATTTGATGAGGATATAGAGAAATTAGAGCACTAATACATTGCCAGTAGGAATGTAAAATGGTGCAGCCACTTTGGAAAACAGTTTGGCGGTTCCTCAAAAAGTTAAACATTGTTACTGTGTGAACCAGCAGTTCTACTCCTAGGAATATACCCAAGAGAATCAAAACCATATGTTCACGAAACACCTAGTACATGAATGTGCATGGAAGCATTATTCATAATAGTCAAAGAATGGAAACAACCCAAATGTCCAACTAATAAATAGATAAACAAAATGTGGTGTTTCTATATAGTAGAATATTATTCAGCAATAAAAAGGAATAAAGTACTGATAAATGCTACAAAATGGATGAACCCTGAAAACATTAAGTGAAAGAAGGCAGACACAAAAGACAACATATTGTATGATTCTAATCATATGAAATATCTAGAATAGACAAATTCATGGAGACAGACCATAGAATAGTGGTTGCCAGGGGTTTAGGGAAAGGGAAAATGGAGAGTGACTGAAAATGGGTATGAGATTTCTTTTTGGGATAATGAAAATGTTCTGGAATTAGATAGTGATGGTGGTTGCATAACTTTGTAAATATACTAAAAACTGCTGGATTGTACACTTTAAAAGTGAATTTTATGGTATATGAATTATATCTCAATTTTAAAAAGTGGGGAAAAACCCCTCATGATCATCTCAATAGTTGCAGAAAAAGCATTTGACAAAATCCAACACCCTTTCATGATAAAAACACACATCTAGGAATAGAAGGAAACTTCTTCAATGTGATAAAAAGCATCTACAAAGCCCACAGCTCACATCATACCTAATGGTGAATGCTCTCTTCCTAACATCAAGAGGTGGACAAGGATGTTCTCTCTTACCACTTTTGTTCGAGGTTCTAATTAGGCAGTTAGGCAATAAAATGAGATCAAAGGAATTCAGATTGAAAAGGAAGAGGTAAAACTATCTATTTGTATGAGACATGATCTTATATGTAGAAAATCCTAAGGAATCCGCCAATAAACTATTAGAACTAACAAATGCTTTCAGCAAGGTTGCAGGGTACATGATCAATGGACAAAAATCAATTGTATTTCTCTACGCTAGCAATAAACCATACAAAAATGAAATTAACAAGTCAATTCCACTTACAATAGCATCAAAAAGAGTAAAGTATTTAAGAATAAATTTAACAAAAGAAGGGCAAAACTTGTACTCTGAAAACTTCAAGACATTACTGAAAGAAATTAATGAAGACCTAAATAAATGGAAAGACATCCCATGTTCATGGATTGGAAGACAATATTGTTAAGATAGCAGTATTCCCCAAGATGGTCTACGGAGTCAACGTAATACCTATTAAAATTCCAGCTGGCTTTTCTGCATAAATTGACAAGGTGGTTTTAAAATTCATGTGGAAATGCAAGGGACCCAAATAGCCAAAACAATTTTGAAAAAAAGAAACAGAACTCACACTTCTCCATTTCAAAACTTACTACAAAGTTGTAGTAATCAAGACAATGTGGTCCTGGTCTATGATAGACATATAGATCAATGGAATAGAATTGAGAATTCAGAAAGAAACCCTACATTTATGGTCAATTGATTTTTGACAGGGGTGCCAAGACAGTTCAATGGGGAAAGAATAGCCTTCTCAACAAATGGTGCTGGGACAAACTGAATAATATGAACAGGGAGCTGCAGACATCTCTTCAAGATTGTGTTTCATCTCCTTCAGATGTATACTCGGAAGTGGAATTGCAGGATCATATGGTGGTTCTATTTTTAATTTTTAAAATTAAACCTCCATACTGTTTTCCATAATGGCCATAAAAATAGCAATTCTATTCTTATTTTTCATTATTATACATCTAAGCATTGAAAACCTTTTTCACATACAGAAGTAGATGGGAATGGAAGGGATTTTGTAAAAGCATGTTACTCAGTTCTTTAAAGTGTATTTGAGTCATCTGTCAGAAATCGCATTATAACACCTCACACCCATTAGGATGGCTACTATAAAAAAAGAAGTGTTGGTGAAGATGTGGAGAAATCGGAAGCCTTGTGCACTGCTGGTGGGAACGTAAGATGGTACAGCAGCTGTGGAAAATAGTATGGCAGTTCCTCAAAAAATTAGGAATAGAATTACCATATGATCCAGCAATCCCACTTCTGGGTGTATACACAAGAGAATTGAAAACAGGGTCTTGAAGAGATATTTGTGAACTCACATTCATAGCAGCACGATTCACACACTCTAGCCAAAAGGTAGAAGCAATCCAAGTATCCATTGACGGATGAATGGAGAAAAAAATGTGGTAGGGGCCGGCCTGGTGGCATGGTGGTTAAGTTCGTGGACTCCACTTCAGTGGCCCAGGGTTTGCAGGTTCGGATCCTGGGCGCGGACCAACACACTGCTTGTCAGGTCATGCTGTGGGGCAACCCATATACAAAATAGAGAAAGATGGCACGGATGTTAGCTCAGGGCTAATCTTCTTCATCAAAAGGAGGAGGATTGGCAATGGATGTTAACTCAGAGCCAGCCTTCTTCACACACACACAACACACACACACAAACATGGTATATACACACAGTGGAATGTTTTTCAACCTTAAAAAGGAAGGAAACTCTGACACATTACAACGTGAATGAACCTTGAGGACATTATGCTACATGAAACAAGCCAGTCACGAAAGGACAAATACTGTATGATTTCAGTTATATGGGGCACTTCGAGTAGTTAAATTCATTGAGACAGAAAGTAGAATAGTGGTTGTCAAGGGCTGGGGAATTCTTGTTTCATGTGTGTAGAGCTTCAGTTTTGCAATATGAAAAGAGGTCTGAAGATGGGTGGTGGGATGCTTGCACAACAATATGAATGTACTTAATGCCACTGAACTGTACACTTAAAAGTGGTTAAGATGGTACACGTGCATATTTTACCAAGATTTAAAAATGTTTAAAAAGTCATATAATAATCTATGATCAACAAATATTTTTATTGCTTTTCTCGCTAGACTAGGTCCTCCTCAGTACTGTGGAGACTTCCCTTTTCACAAAAGGATTTGTTACTCGGTCCTCAGACCCTCTCACATCCTCAGATTCTGGAAAATATGTCAAAAGGCTTTACCCAGACTTATCAAATGAGAACTAATACTACCTGGTCCTCCTTCACTTAGAGACAACTTGTTTAACCCAACACACTCAGAAACAACTGGGCAGTTGTAATGTTGGTAATTAAATGTTGGTAATTTCAATACATCTTTGCTAATATTTTTTGAAAAGTAAAAAAGCTTTTATCTTATACCTTAAATATATTTTTGTCAAAAACTGGAAGGACTCGATTGAGCTCATTTAATTTATAAACACTTTTCACCATTTACTTTAATTGGCAAAGCCAGTCTTTATTGTCAAACCAATTAGCGAAATCACACTTCCTTTCTGTCAGAAACTTTATTTCCTTTTTCAGTGCAAATCCTCGAGAAAATCAACATGAGTCAAAATTGCTTGTATCTAAAGCAGTGCTTTCCTCTTAACAGAAATCTGTACAAGACAGGAAAGCCAACAGGGTAGGATGGATTTGAGGTGCCTTGGTTTAAGGAGGCTTGGAAGGTGCCCTGTTTCCAATAAGATGCCCTGACAGTTCCTGCAGTGGGTGCCCGTCTCCTCTGCGCCAAGTCCACACCTGTTGTAATTCAGGAGGGTGGGGGTGAGCCTTTCTTTTGTGAAGTGGGCTTAGGAGCAATTGTGAGAGTGGGGAGGAGAAGGAGAACAAGGTCCCAGAGCGAGAGAACTGGTCATCCTTGTTCTCCAAGCCTCCCACCCCTGCTGTCTGAGTCTGGGGGGCCAGGGCCCTCTCAAAGGATGTGCACTTACATTGATTTTCCCCTAAACCTGCTGTCTACCCATCTTCACCATTTTAGTAAATGGCCAAGAACCAGGGATCGTCCTTGATTCCTCTCCTTCCCCCTCACACTTCTTATCCTATCCATCAAGTTCTGTCACCTTACTTCCAAAGTGTATCCCAAATTTAGCCAACTCTCACCTCCACACCGTTGCCCAAGTCCAGGCCACCATCACCCTTGCCTGGAAGATGGCAAGAGCCTCTCAACTGTCTTCCTTCCGCCTGCCTCCTGTCTTCTTACTAATCCTCCTACTCTTCCTTCCCACAGTCGCCAGAGGGTCCTGTCCCTCCCTTGGGTAAAACCTCCCCCTTACTTTCCTTTGCACTTAGCATAAAATCTGAATAATATTCCACATAGTAAGGTGACCAACTTGTCCTGGGCCAAACCAGGACAGTTGGTCACCATACACAAGGCTCGGTAGGCTCTGACCCTGCCTACGTCCGTGACTGCTGCTCATGGGACTCCCCTCTCCCCCTGTACCGACTCCCTCACTCCCCCTCCCCCTTTAATTTATTTGGTTCCAATCCCATAGGCTCCTTGCTGTTCCTTGAAAGAGTCAAGCGTGTCTCAGGACCTTTGCACTTGCTGTCTCCTCTCCTTGGAGCTCTCTTGCCCTGGCTCACTCTTGTGTGTTAGGCTTCAGCTCAATGTCCCCTCCTCAAAGAGGCCTTGGATTGCTCCAGCTTAAGCAGCTCTTTTACTGTCACCCCCCGGCCCCATCCTTCCTGCTTATTTGCTGTGGAATTTGAAGCTCTCTGTGCTTCGCTTTATTCCCATCAAATGGGGACAAGTGCTACCCCCAAAAGCCTGGCATGAGAGTACAGTGAGACACTCCTTGCCAAGCCCTCAATCGCTGCTGGAACACGGCACGTGCTTCTTTCTCAGCGACAACCCTGCCTTGTTTTCGTCTCAGCACTTGTCAATACCTGATCCAATCATGCTTATTTATTTCTTCCATGTTTGTCTGTCTCTCCACCTAGGATGTGGCTGCATCAGGGTGAAGATCTGCTCTCCCTCCTTCACCGCCTAGAACAGGACCTGGCGCCTACCAAGAGCTCAGGACGCGTGCAAAGTGTGAGTGAAGCGTGATGGTTGCCAGCAATGTGAATGCACCTAATGCCACTGACTTCCACACTTAAAAATGGCTAAAATGGTGAAGTTTATGTTATGTATATGTTACCACAATAAAAAAATGTCCACTGATGTCACATAATACATATTTAATAACTTTCTTAGTTACGAAAAAAAAAAAGAGGGAATGAAGCTAAGTCTGAGTGTCCCAGGAGTGGCGAGCTGCTGAGAGAGGGGGCAGGCTGGCCTGGCAGCTTTCTGGGACTTTTTTACATAACACTCCTCCTTTTCATTGCCTCTCACTGGCGAGCTCATCTCCTGGGCAGGTGAGCGGAGGTGGGGACTGGGAATCCCAGGAGACCTGCCACTGAGGTTGAGGTGCTCTGAGAAGAATTTTGTTTCCTTCACATGGTCCTTCTGGGAAGTCCTCAACAGGCTGAGCCCTAGACACAGGGTTTGTCACTCTTCCATGGACAGTGTCTGCAGCTGATCAATGCTGTGCCACTTACGAGCTGTGTGATCTCAGGTAAGTTACGTGACCTTCCTGTGCTTCAGTTGTTTCCCTATAAATGATAGCAGTAAGAGAAGCCCTCTTACAGGACTGGTGTGAGGATTGAACGGGATAAAGGATGCAAAATGCTTAGAAAAGTGCCCGCTCTGTACATAGTAAGTGCTATATAAATATTAGCTCTCATTATTAATATTTTTATTCTCCATCCAGTTACTCAAGCTGAAAATCTAAGAGTTATGCATGCCCTGTCTTTCCCCCATTTCCATTCTTCAAAATGTGTCTTAAATCCATTCATTTTTTCTTCTAAATCTTCTCAAGTTTTGCCTTTCACACTCATTTGCCTGGTCAGGGGTATATTCAATTTCTCTTCATTTCCAAATGGACTACCAGTTGTTCCAGCACCATCTACTGAATAGCCCATCCTTTCCCTGTTGACCTCCTTGGATGGCGCTGTCATGTATTGTTTCTACGTCTTCGAGGAGCATCTGTTTCTGGGCTCTATTCCATGGGCCAGTCATTATTGATTTTCCTTCCTCCTCATTCCTCATATCCAATCCATCAGCAAGTCCACGCTACCTCCAAAACACCTCTCGAATCCATCTTCTCCACTCATCGCCACTGCTGCCATCATTTCCCGGCTGGACGATTGTGATGGCTTCCACCTGCTCCCCCTCACACTTCCACTCTGGAACCCCAACCCTGGCCATTTTCCTTATTGTAACCCAAGAGACCACCTTCCCTTTTAAAATGACAAAATATTTGATACGTACAAAAAATATAAAAGGACCACATGTGGAGGTTATGAAGCATGTCCATAGCACAACCCTGTGAGCCCAACTTACCACCTAGGAAATGGACCAATAGCAAGTCCTTTGATGTCCTGGGTGTCCTCAACACTCCTGGGAATTTGTTCTTCTTTTTTTTAATTTGTTGTTTTAAAATTATTCCTTTGCTTTCCTTTGTAGTTTTACCACATATATATGTATTCCTAAGCAATTTATTGTTTGGTTTTGCTTGTTTGTAAATTTTACAAAATTAATATCATGTTGTGACTATTTCTGAGAACTGGTTTGTTTATTCACCAGTACTAATTCTGAGATTCATTTGTGTTGATGTGCGTAGCCACCGGCCAGTCATTTTCACCGCTACTTAGTAATCTGTTGTAAAATCCATTATTTATTTATGCATTCTACTATTGATAGACATTTAGATTGTTGCCTTTTCTTTTCTCATTTCTATTATGGACAACGCGTGTACATGTCTCCTGGTGTACTTGCATAAGGGTTTCTTCTGGGTAGTGGTCTTCAACTTCTTTCCCCTTCTACTCACAGTGAGGATTGTGTTTTATGTCATGACCCAGTAGACACAGACACATACATTTATCCTGACTTTTGGTGATGCACCTTGGCCTTTTCTATGCAATTCTATTTCATTTTTAAAAAAGGTGTTGATGCCAATCCACAAAATGATTTCATGACCAACCAATTCATAGCGTGGAAAATCTTATAGTGTAGTTTAGGTATATACCCAGGAGTAGGATTTCTGGGTCATGCGGTGTAAATGTAGTCAACTCTATCAGACCAAATTGCTCTCCAAAGTAGTTATGATAACCGATCCCTCACCAGCTCTGTATTAGATTGACATTTTGCTCTACAACCTTACTTGGTGGTTTGAGACTTCTTAATTTTTGCCAGTCCAGTGGGTGTAAAGTGATATTTCATTATGGTTCATCTTTAGTGATATGCATGTCCATATCTTTTCCATTTACTCTTGGATTTTTTTTTGTCTTTTTCTGAGTGATTTGTTAGGGTTCTTTAAATGTTATGGATACTAATCTTTTACTGGTAATATTTATTTTAAATATCATCTCTCATTTTATATCTTGCCTTTTCACTTCTTTAGCAAAAGATGATGAACAGAAATTATTTTAATTTAGTCAAATTTATCAGTAATTCCCTCGGTAGTTAGTACTTTTTGGATCTTGTTTAAAAAATTCTTCCCTTTTCTAAGATCGTGAAGATATTCTCCAAAATTTTCTGCTAAACAAAATTTTTAAAATTTAAATCTTTAACCATCAGGAAATTATATAATTCTCTTTATTTCCATATGGATTATCACTTGTCCCAGAACCATTTACTAAATAGCCTGTCCTTTCCCCGCTGATCTGCTTGGGCAAGGCTGTCATATGTCAGCCTTCTCTAAGTGTGTGGGTCCCTTTCTGTGCTCTCATCAGTTCCCTTCATCAATGTGTCTGTCCCTATTCAGTACCACACTGTTGTAATTAGGAGTGTCTTGGGGCCAGCCTGGTGGTGTAGTGGTTAAGTTCATGCTCTCCACTTTGGTGGCCCAGGGTTCGCGGGTTTGGGTCCCAGGTACAGACCTGCACACTGCTTGTCAAGCCATGCTGTGGTGGCGTCCCACATACAAAATAGAGGAAGATGGGCACAGGTGTTAGCTCAGTGACAATATTCCTCAAGCAAAAAGAGGAAGATTGGCAACAGGTGTTAGCTCAGGGCTAATCTTCCTCACCAAAAAAAGAAGTGTCTTGAGTGTTCTTGGCCCTTTGCTCTTCCATATCCACTTTAGACTCAGCTGGACAAATTTTATAACAAACTCTGTTGAGGCTTTGGAATTGCACTGACTCTAGAAATTGTTTTGAGGAGAGTTGACATCTTTATGATACTGACTATCCCATCAATAACATCACATGGATCTCCATTTTTTTAATTGAAACATAATTGACATATAACATTGTATTAGTTTTAAATGTACAATATAATGATTTGATATATGTATATATTATGAAATGATTACCACAACAAGTTCAGTTAACATCCATCACCACATATAGTTACAAATTTCTTTTTCCTATAATGAGAGCTTTTAAGATTTACTATCTTAGCAACTTTCAAATATGCAATACAGTATTGTTAACTATAGTTACCGTGCTGTACATTACATCCCCAGGACTGACTTATTTATCTTACAACTGGAAGTTTGTTCCTTTTGACCCCCTTCACTCATTTCACCCCTAATCCCGCTCCCCCGCCATCTCTGGCAACAATACTGATCTGTTCTCTATATCTATGAATTCAGGTTTTTTTTTTTATTCCACCTATAAGTAAGATCATTTGGTATTTGTCTTTCTCTGTCTGACTTATTTCACTTAGCATAATGCCCTCGAGGTCCATCCACATTGTTGCAAATGGCAAAATTTCCTTCTTTTTATGGCTAAATAATATTCCATTGTATATATAAACCACATTTTCTTTATCCATTCATCTATCGATGGACATTTAGGTTGTTTCCATGTCTTGGGTATTTTAAATAATCCTGCAATGAACATGGGGTTGCAGATATCTTTTTGAGATAGTGATTTCATTTTCTTTCGATAAACACCCAGCAGTGAAACTGCTGGATCATGTGGTAGTCCTACTTTTAATTTTTTGAGGAAACTCTATACTGTTTTCCATAGTGTTTGCACCAGTTTACACTCCCACCAACAGTGCACAAAGTTCTCTTTTCTCCACATCCTCCCCAACACCTGTTATTTCTTGTCTTTTCGATAGCAGCCCTTCTAACAGGTGCTAGGAGATATCTCACTGTGGTTTTGATTTGAATTTCTCTGATGATTAGTGATGGAGAGCAACTTTTCGTGTACCTGCTGGCTATTTGTATGTCTTCTTTGGAAAAATGTCTATTCAGATCCTCTGCCCATTTTTTAATTGGATGGTTTGTTTTTTTGCAGTCGAGTTGTATGAGTTCTTTGTACATTTTGGATATTAACCCCTTATCAGATATATGATTTGCAAATATTTCTTCCCGTTTGGTAGGTTGCCTTTTCATTTTGTTGACGGTTTCCTTTGTTGGGCAGAAGCTTTTTAGTTTGATGTAGTCCCACTTATTTATTTTTGCTTTTGTTGCCTTTGCTTTTGGTGTCAAACCCAAAAAATCATTGCCAAGATCCATGTCAAGGAGCTTACCCCCTATGTTTTCTTCTAGGAGTTTTATAGTTTCAGGTCCTACATTCAAGTCTTTAATCCATTTTGAGTCAGTTTTTGTGTATGCTGTAAGATAGGGGTCCAGTTTCACTCCTTTGCGTGTGACTGTCCAGTTTTTCCAGCACCGTTTGTTGGCGAGACTGTCTTTTCCCTATCTATGTTCTCGGCTCCCTGTCACAGATTCAGTAACCATATATGCATGGGTTTATTTCTGGGCTCTGTTCTGTGAGCTTTCCACTTATTTAGACCTTCTTGAGTGTCCTTCAATAATGACTTATTTTTTATCCATACTATAGATTTAAGAGAGGTCTTTTAAAAATGTAAATTAGATCTCCTCCTTTCTTTGGTTATAACTTGATAATGGCTTTCTATTGCCCTTAAAATACAGCCCGAATTCCTTACCTGGATAAACACAACCTGGCCCTGACTACCTCTCCAATTTTGTCTTACAAAACTAGCACCCTCCTTCAGGACTGGCCAGTCTCACGGGCTTCTGGTCCGTTCCTCTTGCTTACCTCAGGGAATCTGTAACAGCCAGCCAGTGTTTGCTCTCTGCTAGGAAGTCTTCCCACCTCCCCACACCTCACCCTCTGCCTGGCTGACATCCACCTCAAATCTGTCTATTTCAAAGAGACTTTTTCTGAACATCCTACTCAAAATCATTCAATTATGCCCTTTTGTAGCCAGAGAAAGCACTCTGTTCTTTTCCCTTCCAACTCTTTATTGCCTTTGGCAGTTGCTTGGTTCATTTATGTGACGATTTGTCGAATATCTGGTTCCCCTGAACAGCCTGCAAGCTCCCTGAGGGGCCTTGACTGTTGATTCACCAAGGCACCTGGTGCGTTGTTTAGTACATACTAGATGCTCAATAAATGTTTGTTAACAGACCGAGGGCAGGGGGACTTCCGTCCTATAGCTAGGAAAGAAGAAACAAAGCCAAATAAGGGACATTAGGGGTAAAAATGGGCTGGATTTTAAAAAGGTAGTAGAGCGTAGGCTTTGGTGGTTACAGCTTTTAAAAATTACATCATTAGGGGCCGGCCCAGTGGCGCAGCGGTTGAGTCCGCGCTTGGCAGCCCGGGGTTCGCGAGTTCGGATCCCGGGCGCCCGCCGATGCACTGCCTGTCGGCCATGCAGTGGTGGCGTCACATATAAAGTGGAGGAAGATGGGCACAGATGTTAGCCCAGGGCCGGTCTTCCTCAGCAAAAAGAGGAGGATTAGCAACGGATGTTAGCTCAGGGCTGGTCTTCCTCACCAAAAAAAAAAAAAAAAATTACACCATTAATGTAACGTAGAATACATTCTAGTTGTCAAAGATTCAGATGGTACAGAAACATAAGTAATACAAATTTAAGCTTCCTTTCACCACCTCCTCTTCAAACCCACTCCCCATCTCAAGGGCAACCAATATTTTGCTAGTTTGGTAAGTATATTTATAGATCTTTTCTATCTATTTATGTATTTTTGTATATATACTAAATACGTCTATACATATATAGATTTATTTTTCTTTTAAAAAACCATGAATAAAATCATACCTTACTAGTTGTTGTGTGAAATGCTTTCTTCATTTAATAATGTGACATGGAGATCTTTCCATTTCAGTTCAGATAGATGTTTAACCCATCCCCAATTGATGGACATTTAGTTTGTTGAAATAGTTCACTATTATAGACAAGGCTGAAGTGAATGTTCATTGTACTAGTCAGAGTTCTTCAGAGAAACCCAAAAATCAGACATGCATATATAGAGAGATTTATTTTAAAGAATTGGCTCATGTGATTGTGGAGGCTAGGGAGTCCAAAATCTGCAGGGCAGGTCAGGATGCTGGAGACCCAGGGAGGAGCTGATACTGCAGTCAAAGTCTGAAGGTCATCCACTGGTAGAATTCCCTCTTGCTCGGGGGAGGTCAGTCTTTTGTTCTATTTAGGCCTTCAACTGATTGGGTGATGCCCACCCACATTATGGAGGGCAATCTGCTTTACTTCAAGTCCACCATTTTAAATGTTAATCTCATCTGAAAACACCCTCACAGAAACACACAGAATAATGTTTGACCAAATATCTGGGCATCTTGGCCCAGTCAAGTTGACATACAAAATTAACCTTCACATTCCTGAACATTTATCTTTTTGTGCATAAGTATAAACTTTTACATGAACTAGATTCCTAGCAGTGTAATAGCTGTTTCAAGGGATATGAACCATTTAAATGTTGATAGATAGATACTGCCACACTATGCTCCTAGAGGGTGCAGACTGCCTCCAACAGTATGTGAGAGTGAGTTTGGGCACGCTTGAATTTGGCTCAGGGAAGATCACATTGAGTATGTGTTCCTGTAAACCTCTGCTTTTTTTTTTGCTTCAGGGCCTTTGCACATGATCCCTAGCAGCCTGGAATTCACTTCTCCCCCACAACACCCTTTGTTTAGTTAGTCTTCTACACATCTTTTCCCCCTGGGCCCCCAATTAGGTCAGCTTCTCCTGTCATAACATCGTACTCTTCTTCACAGTGAGAGTTACCTCCCTATGGAAGTGTGGGGCACAAACATTAAGTCCATAACACACAGTGGAATATTATTCAGCCTTAAAAAGGAAGGAAATTCTGACACATGCTACAACATGGATGAATTTTGAAGACATTATGCTGACTGAAATAAGCCAGTCACAAAAGAATGAATATTGAATGATTCCACTTATATGAAGTACCTAGAATAGTTAAATTAATGGAGACTGAAAGTAGAATGGTGGTTGCCTGGGGCTGCAGGAAGGGAGGATTGGGGAGTTAGTGTTTAATGGATACAGAGTTTCTGCTTTGCAAGATGAAAGGAGTTCTGGAGATGGATGGTGGTGATGGTTGCACAACAAGTTTTCTAACCCCAGGGTGTAAATATTTACTCCTGTGTTTTCTTCTAAGAGTTTTATACTTTTGGCTCTTTCATTTAGGTCTGTGATCCATTTTTAGTTGATTTTTTGGTGTGGTACACTCAAAGAGACTTGTTAGTGTCCATCCTTATGATGAACATTCTAGTCTTCTAAGATGCACAATGCTTGGAGCCATGCTGGGAATTGGATGAAATAAGGCATTCAGTCCAGTGGGGCAGACGACATTAATTAAATAGCCACACAAACAAATGTAAAATTACAAGTATGGCAGGTACAGGGGAGGGGTATGTGAAACTCGGCATAATGAGAACTCCCAGGGGAGGAAGTCCCCTGACCTGTCGGGAGGTCAGGAAAGCTTCTAGGAGGAGATGAGATTTAACTGAATTGAAGGAAGGGCAAGGAGGTGTGAATGGAGGGTGTGAGTGGGTAGGCACTCCTGGTGGAGGTCACAGCATGTGCAAAGGCCCCTTGGGCTGGCTCCAAAGTTCCCAGGAACTACTAGGTAGATGGGGTAAGAAGACAATTAAAAAGTGGCTGCTGTGCCCTGGCAGCAAAGACCTTGAAAAGACTTTTCTTTGGTATTCTGCATTATAGATATTTTAATCTCAGAGCAAAATCTGAGTTAAGAAAACATGGATGTAAGTCTTTGTGATGTTGGAGTACACAATGGTTTCTTAGATATGACGCCTAAAGCACAATCAGCCAAAGAAAAAGTAGATAGACTGAAGTTTTTCAAAATCAAAAACTTTTGTGCTTCAATGGATACTATCCAGAAAGTGAAAAAGCAATACACAGAATGGGAAAAAATACTTGCAAATCATATATCTGAAAAGGTCTCGTATCCAGAATGTATAAAGAACACTTACCACTCAATGACAAAAAGACAAATAACCCAACTGAAATTTGTTCATACAAACACTTATACACAAATGTTCATAGCAGCATTATTCATAATAGCCAAAAAGTGGAAGCAACCCAAATGACCATCAACTGAGGAATGGATGAACAGAAGGTGGTGTAGCCATACGATGGAATGTTATTCAGCCATAGAAAGGAATTCAGCCATAGAAGTACTGAAGTATCCCACAATGTGGATAGTCCTTGAAAACATGCTACATGGAAGAAGCCAGACACAAAAGAGGACATTCCATTCACATGAAATGTCCACAAATCCATAGAGACGGAAAGTACCTTAGTGGTTGCCAGGGGCTGGGAGGAGGGGAGACTAGACATTAACTACTACTGGATTTTTTGGGGGGTCATGAAAATGCTCTGGAATTAGATAAGTGGTGATGATTGCACAACTTTGTGAACGTACTAAAAAACACATACCATAACATTCACCTTTAAAAGGGTGAATTTTGTGGTGTGTGAATTAAGGAATCTTTCCATTTTTTTTTTATCAATATGTTGATTAAAAAAATGGAAAGATTCCTTAACTTGGTGTTTCTTTTTCCTCTTTGTTTTAATGCTTTATGTTTCTGCCTTTTAGTCTTGGACATTTCAGCATCTTTTAGGAGGTAGGCAATGCACAGATCAATTTGTTAAGAAAAAGAAAAGAAAAATCCCGCTGGCCCCAAATCTGGCCTTGGACCATGTATTGTTTGGTGGTTTGGCTTTGCTGTCTTCTTTATCAAGCAGCACGTAGTTCTGAAGGCAGAGAGAGGGCACCAGAGTAGAACTGAAATCGGTGAAATAAAATTCATGTTGTTGGTTTTTAAAATTTTTAATTTAATTTTTGGAAATGTGTATTTCCACTGTGATTTTTAGTTCCTATTTATGTTTTTTTCTCCAATCCATGGGACATTCTGCCAGTGCTCCCTGGATCTTCTCTAGCGAGAAGATCAAACTTTTTCTTTAGCAGAGAAATAGAGTTGGGAGGGTATCTCTGGGTTGTAATTAGCTGATTTTTCACTGTTACGTTTGCTTGAAAATTGGTATAATGGGGTGGGGGTGGGGGCTGGAAGCAAGCACTGTGACTTGTAAAAGTTTCACTGTGCCATTGATATTGTGAAAATGATTTTCTAATTTAATCCTGAAAAAGCAACTTATTTTTCTAGGACTGAAGATTTCCTCGTCGGTCAGGCTTCGTAGAGGATGATATGGAAGTTCTTCAGTAGCTACAAGGTAAAGTGAAATGTTCTTCATACGTGTGTCTTGGTTTTTAGATTTCCTAGGGTAAAGCAGCAAAATTAGATGAAGACATAAATGCAGATATCAAGATTTAATTTCAGCAATTGCTTATTTCATTTCAATTGTGGTTTATATAATTTAAAGAATTATATCCTTTTCAATCTTTTCCCATAGCAAAGGTAATAAATATATATATATATATATATATATATATATATATTTTTTTTTGGTGAGGAAGATTGTCCCTGAGCTAACATTTGTACCAATCTTCCTCTATTTTATATGTGGGACTCCTGCCACAGCATGGCTTGACAAACAGTGTGTGGGTCTGTGCCCAGGATCCAAATCTGTGAACCCGGGGCCACCAAAGAGGAGCACCAAAGAGGAACTTAACCACTACGCCACCGGGCTGGCCTCAATAAATAGTTTTTTTAACTTTCATTTTGGAATACTTATAGACTCACAAGAAGTTGCAATAAATATTTGTTTTTAAATATTGAAACAACACAAAAAACAAAATAAGAAAGTGCAAATCCTCTATATCCCCAACCCTGAGCATCTGCCAGTGTTAACAGTTTGGTATGTGTTTGTCAGGCTTTTTGTTATATTGCTGGAGAAGTCTGTAAATAATGTAAACTCTTGATTTTTTCGTGTTTGAAGGTAGTCTGCAAACTTAATTGCTTATGTCTTACTCATTAACATTTCACCTCTGCAAAGGCCAGAATAGATACCATCAGGTCTTTGCACTGTCTTCTTCTTTTTTCTTCACTGTTATTGTTATACATTACTTACAGGCTCTGTGGCCCTTACTCAGAGCCGAGTTACCCCCCAGAGGGCCGGTGTTGGCCCCACTGTGGCCTTGCTCCTCAAACTTTAGTTGCCTAAGAATCACTTGAAGAACTTGTTAAAGTGCAGTTTCCCAGGTCCCATCTCTGCTGTTTTTTAAGGTCTGGGGCTCAGCAAGTGGCGTGTTTAAGTGTGCTGCTCAGGTGACCCCCACTGTTGGTGTTGGAACCACTTGAAGAATCCTGCACCAGCAAATTGCTGGTCCCAGTGATCTGGGAAACTTTGCAGCCTGCTAAGCCCAGCTACACTCAGCACATGACACAGGGCTGGTTGCTGCTGGGGGAGTCTGAGTGCTTGTAAATAAAGCCAGTGTGGGTGCTGCTGTAGATCTGGGAGCGCACACCAGACTCTTAGGCTAGCCTGCTGCCTGCCTGGCATAGAGCAGGCACTCCTTGGATATCTGTGAGTCGGTGTTGAGTGAATGAACAAATGTTTGTTTCCCCTCTCACAGTGCATTTGGAGGGGTAAATAAGCAGCAGTCATATAAAACTATAGTCTTATACCAAAAGAAAGTAGGGAAAAAAATGTAAAAGGCAGACAGAAACATTCAAAATCATAAATGTTTTGGACTGTATATTAGTTTTCCATTTCTTAGTCCATTTCTGTAAATTATCACAAATTTAGCAGTGTAAAAGAACACCATGTGGTGCTCCTACAGTGATGTAGGTCAGAAGCACAACACGGGGCTCAGCGGCTAAAGTCAAGGAGTCAGCAGGCTGCAGTCCTCTCCGGAGAGCATGCAGGAGAGACTGCTTCCTCGCTCAGTCACAGTATTGGTAGAACTGACTTCCTTGAAGTTGCAGGACTGAGGTCTCCATTTCCTTGCTGGCTGTCAGCGGAGGGCCATTCGCGGTTTCTAGAGGCCACTTGCATTCCTGGCTTGAGACCCCCTTCCTCCATCCTCAAAGCCAGCAACGCGTGTCCCTCTCACACTTCAACTCTCCCCTTCTTCTCCAACTCGTCTCTCCGACTGCAGCCAGGAAAGGTTCTCATGTGATTAGATGTACCCGCCCAGATATTCGGTACAGCCCCCCACCTCAAGGTCTATATCCATAAGCACGTCTCCAGAGTCCCCTTGGCCGTGTAAGTTAACACACTCACAAGTTAACGTACTCGCAGCTCTGCTGTGGATGGCTTCGGAGGCCATTCTTCCACTGCCATGGGTCATCCAGGACAAATGGTCTCGGTAGTCCCCGGGAGCATTACTCCATCACGGGACAGCACAGTTACCCTGTTTCTTTGATTCTAAGATGCCATTCATTAAAAAAAACCTCTTTATTATGGAAAATTTCAAACATAAACTGAAGTAGAGAAACAGTGTTAATATAATCCTATGTACCCATCACTTTATTCCAGTAAATACTGACTCTTGGCCAATCTTGTGTCATCTATCCTCTCTCCACCCCAGTTTGAAATTATTTTGAAGCAAATGTCAGAGAACAGATTTCATCTCTACGTATTTCTAGAAGACAGGGACTCTGTTTTTATTGCATAGTCACGGTTTATTAATGCAACTCTCCCAAATTAATGATTTAGTATCATGAAATATCTAGACACTGTTTATATTTTCTTGTACAATTATTTACAGTTTATTTGGATTGAGATCTAAATAAAGCCTACATATTACATTTGGTTGACTTCTTTTTTTTATTGTGTAAAGTATATGTAACATAAAAATGACCATTTTAACCATTATAAGCGTACAGTTTAGTGGCGTTAAGTACATTCACATTGTTGTGCAACCAACACCACCATCCATCTCCAGAACTTTTCCATCTTCCCAAAATGAATCTCTGTACCTGTTAAAACAGTAACTCCCCATTCCCCCTCTCCTAGCCTGTATCAGAATGTCCTTTTTAAAAAATTTACCATCTTAACCATTTTTAAGTGTACGGTTCAGTAGTGTTAAGTATATTTGCGTTGTTGTGAAATAGATCTCCAGAACTTTTTCATCCTGCAGAAGGGAAACTCTATACCTTTTAAACAACAGCTTCCCTTTTCCCCTCCCCTCCAGCCCTTAATAACCATCATTTTACTTTCTGTTTCTATGAATTTGACTGCTTTAGTGTTGTGTCATTCCCAGCCTGTTGGTGGTGATGCTCTCAAGAAGAAATGCCCAAGGACTCTCCTGGGCCCTATTACTCTTAGCGAGCCCCACAGACATATCTCCCACCCAGGCCGATGTTGGGACTGGGCTGGCCTTTGTGGTTCTTATGATTGCAGGACACGCCTCAGCAGAAAACCGTCAGGGAACTTTAAGGAACAAGATTTATGACTCACAGGACCTGGAGGGTGCACACCCAAGGGCCACACTGCAAGGGGAAGGGGAAGGGAGGGACAGAGAGAGAGACAGAGAGACAGGGGGACCTCTGCCTCTGCCTTTATTAGGTCAGAGGGTGGAGTATCTGAGGTTTCGAGGGGTCACTCAATATTGGTTAATCTGAGGCATAAGAGCAGAAATTAGGGCACGGGAGACTGGAGGCAGGGCCACTTCAAGCGATCAGTTACCTAGGTCACCCAGAGTTTTCTGAAAGGGGACTTCATGGGTGCAGGTGACCTAGTTCTTTATCTGGTCTTTTTGCTAGTAGCCGTGTCACACACCTGGCAGTGTGTTTACTGGATGTCCTTTGAAATGGGTGCCTCGGCAATCAAAAGCTTCATGTCAGGCACTTACACTACGTTGAATTACCTCATATAAGTGAACTCATACA
The DNA here is from genome assembly GCA_031878705.1 of Tapirus indicus. Taxonomy (NCBI): domain Eukaryota; kingdom Metazoa; phylum Chordata; class Mammalia; order Perissodactyla; family Tapiridae; genus Tapirus; species Tapirus indicus. The sequence continues at coordinate 33,591,724 of CM062927.1, forward strand.
ATCTTTGTCCTTCTGTGGCTGGTTTATTTCACTTAGCACAGTGTCTTCAAGGTTCATCCATGTTGTAGCATGTGACAGTGTTTCCCTCCTTTTAAGGCTGTGTAGTATTCCACTGTATGTGTTACGGTTAATTTTATGTGTTAATTTGGCTGGGCCATGGGTGCCCAGATATTTGGTCAAACATTATTCTGGGTGTTTCTGTGAGGGTGTTTTTGGATGAGGTGAACATTTAGATGGGTGGACTTTGAGTAAAGCAGACTGCCCTCCACGACACCTGTGGGCCTCATCCAATCAGTTCAAGGCCTGAATAACACAAAAAATGGGCCTCCCCCAGCAAGTGAGGATTCTCTAGCAGATGGCCTTTGGACTTCGTCTACAACATCAGCTCCTCCTGGCTCTTTGCAGACTCCCTTCAGACTCACACCGGAACACCGGCTCTTCTGGGTCTCCAGCCTGCCAGGCCACCCTGTAGGTTTTGGACTCGTCAGACCACAGAGCCACGTGAACCAGTTCCTTGTAATAAACGTCTGTGTACGTGTCCTATTGGTTCTGTTTCTCTGGAGGACTCTGACAAACACAGTATGTATAAACCACATTTTGTTCATCCATTCTCCCCTCGATGCACGTTTGGACTGCTTCCACCTCTTGACTATTAAGAATAATGCTGCTATGAACATGGGTGGCAAATATCTCTTAGATATTTCAATTCTTTTGGCTATATACCCAGAAGTGGGGTTGCCAGATCACACGGTAGTTCTACTTTTAATTTTTTGAGGAGCTGCCAGATTATTTTCCATAGTTGTTGTACCTTTTTACAATCCTGCCAACAGGGTTCAAAGTTTCCAACTTCTCCATATCCCCACCAACACTTGTTATTTTCTGTTTTTTTTTGAAAGTAGCCATCCTAACAGGTGTGAAGTGAAATCTTATTGTGGTTTTGACGTGCATTTCTCTGATGATGAGTGATGTTGAGCATATTTTCAGGTGCTTATTGGCTGTTTGTATATCTAATTAGAGAAATGTCTGTTCAAGTCTTTTGCCCATTTTTGAACTGGATTGTTTGTTTTTTGTTGAATAGAAGTGGTGAAAGGGGACATTTTGTCTTGTTCCTGATCATAGAGGAAAAGCTTTCGGTCTTTTACCGTTGAGCGTGATGTTAGCTGTGGGCTTTTCACATATGGTCTTTGTTATGTTGAGGTAGTTTCCTTCTATTCTTAGTTTGGGGAGTGTTCTTTTTTTTTTTTTTTTAATGAAAGGGTGTTGAGTTTTGTCAGATGCTTTCTGCATCAATTGAGATGCTCATGTGGATTTGTCCTTTATTCTGTTTGTAGTGTATCACATTGAATGATTTTCATGTGTTGAACCATCCTTGCATTGAAGGAATAAATCCTGCTTGGTTATGGTGTATAATCCTTTTAATGTGCTGTTGAATTGATTGTTGGTATTTTGTTGAGGATTTTTGCATCAATATTCATAAAGGGCACATTTGTCTATAGTTTTCTGCTCCTGTAGTATCTTTGTCTGGCTGTGGTATCAGGGCAATGCTGGTCTCACAGAGTGAGTGAGAAAGTGTTCCCGTCTCTTCAATTTTTTGGAACAGCTGAGAGGGATTGGTGTTAATTCTTCTTTAAGTGTTTGGTAGAATTCACCAGTGAAACCATATGGTTGTGGGCTGTTCTTTGTGGAGGTTTTTAATTACTGATTCACTCTCTTTACTAGTTATTGGTCTATTCAGATTTTTTATTTGTTCATGATTCAGCCTTGGTAGGTTCTGTGTTTCTAGGAATTTGTCCATTTCATCTAGGTTATCCAAATTTGTGTGGTGTGTGATAGTCATAGTACTCCTTATAATCCTTTTTATTTCTGTAAAACCAGTAGTAATGTCCCCTCTTTCATATCTGACTTTAGTTATTTGTGTATTTTCTCCTTTTTTCTTTTCTAATCCACCTAAGATTTTTAAATTTTGTTGATCTTTCAAAGAACCAATTCTTGGTTTCATTGATTTTTCTCTATTGTTTTTTAGTCTCTATTTTATTTACCTCTGATCTAATCTTTATTATTTCCTTCTTTCTGCTAGCTTTGGGTTATTTTGTTCTTTTTCTAGTTCCTTAAGTTGTAAAGTTAATTTGTTGATTTGGGATCTTTTTTAATGTAAATGTTTACAGCTATAAATTTTTCTCTTAGCACTGCTTCCACTGAATCTCATAAGTTTTGGTATGTTGTGTTTTCATTTTCATTTGTCTCAAGATTTTTTCTAATTTGCCTTGTGATTTCTTTGACTCATTGGTTGTTTAAAAGTGTATGAATTTCCACATATTTGTGGATTTTCAGTTTCCTTTTGCCGTTGATGTCTACTTTCATTCCATTGTGATCAGAAAGGATACGTCATATGATTTCAATGTTTTTAAATTTATTAAGACTTGTTTTGTGGCCTAACATAGTTTATCCTTGAGAATATTTAATGCTCATTTGAAAAATGTGTATTCTGCTATTGTTGGGTGGAATGTTCTCTAGTGGTTGATATCTCTTAAGCCTTCTTAAATCTGTAGGTTCCCTCATCTTTTTTTAAACGTAACATTTTGTTGTTGTTGGAAAGGCAGGTCCTTTGTCCTCTAGAGTTCCCCACAGTCTAGATTGTGCCAAATGCATCCTGTGATGTCATTTAACTTTCTTTCTGCCTCCTGTATTTCCTATAAGTTATAGGCAGATCTAGAGGTGTGACATGATTCAGATTCTTTCCTTGGCAACATAATTCCATAGGTGACACTCACTTCTATTGAGAAGTACCTAAAGCCTAGTTGTCTTTCTATTTATGCTGTTAGCAACCATTGATTTTTGTCTAGGTCCAGTAATTCATTAGGTGTTGCAAGATGTTGATAATCGATTATTATATTATCCTTTCATTATTTATTAGCTGGACTACTTCTATAATACCCCTTATAAACTGTTTGGTTTTTCTGAGATACAGTCCCAATTGGAAAGAAAAACCATTCATCTTAATGGTAGCTTTTAAGAGAAAAATACACAACATTAAATGTACATACTAGTTGTAAGAAAGATCCCTAATTTCAGATATGAAAAAAAATACTGGTCTTACATGTGAGAAAATACAGTAGTGATAATCATAATTGACCTTGAGTAGTCAAGAAACAGATGAATGATGAAAGATTATTTCAGATACTAAAGAAGGATGAGACGGGTCTAGTACATTTTAGAAAGGCCCCTTAGAAAAAGCTTAAAATGAAAAGCTTTGACACTGCATGTGTGTGTATGAACTCTCTTATACCCCAGATATGCTGGATAATGAAATGTTACCATATGTGAATCAACTTTCTTAAGTAGAACCCTTAAACCATTTAGAATAAGCTAAAGAAAAAACACTTAAGTAAAATTTTCCTAAGTCTATCAGTTTGACATGCTTAAAGTTTATAAATTATCCCAGAATATGATTTGGCAAAGAACTCTTCTGTGTATCTAAAGAGTATTTGTTTCAACATCTGGTATTTTGGTCTTTCCTTTGGTCCATATCTTTTGTTTGGTCATTTCAATAGAATATACTAACTTCCTAACCCTTGGGGAAGTTAAAGGTATAAATTGTTTCTAGGTGTGGGATTAATTGATGACCATTAAGCCCTAGCATCTCTATGGAGTTACTTGGCAATGTTTTTCATCTTGCTTATGATATTGTTAGTCAGATTTCCCTGTGGTCACGTGCTGATACCTAGGCAGTAACTGAGGGAGGAGGCTGTGTTTCTGTGTGGCATAGGCTGCTTATCAATTCATAATCCCCAATAATGGAAGGTTTTAATATACCTGTATTGACCAACATGCTCCCCACATGCAAGAAATGGTAGCAAAACAGCACGATGGAGTAAAGCCAGACATTTACTCTCCTACAAAGTAAGGGGGCAGCAGAGTCCTAATAGGTTGCATTGCTGGAGACTGGGGAGACCTACAGTTGAAGTTAATGAGATCAACATAAAATGCTTAAGATATGGCATGCAAAATTTGGAAACGTGTTGCTGATGAAAGTCAAGGGCATATTCCCCTGTCCAAAGAGAATAGAGCATCTTCCAAGTTTCTTCAAAGAGTAAGGTCAGCTATGATCTTATTACTTGTAATATGTTTAGGTTATTGGTAATATATCAATATATTGGGGTTTGCATGGAATATATTTTTCTATATTATTTAAGCAGTATTTTCTGAGGAAGAGAGACATATGGTCTGGCAGACATGAGTGTTCTAGATAGGCGGGAAGGCACATTCCAGAAGCGGCAGTGGGGGGTAGTGAAGAAAGCATTTGACTAAGGGTCAGGATGTTGGCGTTAAGTGCTGCCCAGTATTTACCTTGTTACCTCGGGCTTCGTTAGTAGTTGTTGAATGGGTGGATAAACCATACTCTTCCCTCCCTGAGCATTAGTTTACTTACCTGTAAAATACAGATGCCAGTGTCCACCCCATAGCGTGGTAGTGAGGACAGATAGAATAGTGGACGTGAAAGATTGTACAGCTCTATTCAAGTGTTGTGTTGGCCGAGGAAGTAGAATGTTCCAGGTTCTAGCTTGGACTGTGTAACTCCTTGTTACATGTTAACCAAGCAGTCTCCAGATTTCCATTTTAGTTCTTTGGTTACTGTTATCAGGAGTGAGGGAGCTTGGGGTAGCAGGCAGGGGTGTTCTGGTCATTGAAAGTACGTTGAAAACTAATGGGTTGGTCCTCTGACTTAGAAATCAGGCTCTGTGTGTTGGGTTGGCGTGAATTTGTTTCCTGGACCTGACCACACCTGCCTACTTTGGGAAAATATCAGGCTTCTGAACTTGCAAAGCTGAAGACCTGTGCAGACCTTTACCAAAGTCAAGCTGACCTCATGGGGTCTGCTCAGCTAGCCCGGTCTTTGTCACCAACCATCTGAAAACTACTGTGATTAGAGTTTTCCTGGGGAAATCTTTGGACACCACAATTTACCGAATCAGAAATTGTTCATCAAGGTAAAGTCCCTGTTGTGTATTCCTCAAATACTTTTCAGTGTCTTGGAATGACATTTTCTTCATTAGTATAATCTGAATATGGTAGATGATGTGTGTATATACACACGTATATTTATGTGTATATATAACATTTCTAGTTACATTGATTCATGAAAATAGTTTCCATAAACGAAGCATGACCAAGCAGCTGTTCACGTAATATTAACTGGTTTGAAGAATGTGGTATTCGTATACAATACTTCCTCCGGTGTGATCGTAGTTTCTTTTTGCAAATCCCCGCAGCACCCTGGAAGGATTAGAATATATTAGTATCCTAGGGCTGCCATAACAAGTACTACAAACTAGGTGGCTTAAAGCAACAGAAACTTATTCTCCCACAGTTCTGGAGGACAGACGTCTGAAATCAAGGTGTTGGCAGGGTTGGTTCCTTCCGGAGGCTCTGAGGGAGAATCTGTTCCAGTCTTCTCTTCTAGCTTCTGGTGGTTGCCGGCAATCCTGGGCATTTCTTGGCTTTCAGCCTCGTCATTCCAATCTCTGCCTCTGTAGTCACACGGCATTCTCTCTCTCTGTCTTTGCTTCAAAATTTCCTTCTGTGTCCACATTTCCCAGATGCACTAGTCATTGGATTAGGACCCACCATAATAACGTATGACCTCATCTGCACTTGATTACATCTGCAAAGACCCTATTTTCAAATAAGGTCATATTCACAAGTATCAGGGGTTAGGACTTGAACATATCTTTTTGGGGGACACAATTCAACCCACAACAGAGAGTAAACTGACTGTTTAAAGTGACACTTGGCAATTGTTTTACCTTGGAAGAAGTTAAGGCTCTTACTGAAGACCCAGGTTGCATATCCTGTAGTCATCTTGGCTCTGAGGATGATGGAGCAGAGGATGGTGCAATAGATAGCTCTCAAAGTTTAAGGTCATGCTCTTTTTACCACAAAGGAGGAATCTGATAGCACTGAGTGCTTTCCATATTGTTCATTTCTGACAAAGGTTTGGATCACTTCATTTCTTTTTCTTAAAAAATGTTTTTAAACTCTTACAGCAGTTTTTATCGTTTGTGTTAATTTTTTGGGAATGCCATTAACTCCCACTGAGAATACCTTTTGAATACATTATATGGTATAATTGAGGTCAAGTTCTGAGTTGGCTTTGTAAATTTGATTGTTTTCTCAGTTGTGTACTTTTCTTGAGGCTAGAATTTTAGAATAATATGTAGACTTGTCTCTAGGCCTATGGGGTGAACATTGGTGGACATTTGCTCTCTTATTTGAGGAATTGAAACCTTTTCACTATTCTATAAGTGTGTAGAGCACGCTGTGTCCGGGGCTCTGGGTGAGTGAGAAAGGACACATTTTGAAGTCGGTGCTTAACAGATGTTAGGTGCTCAACAATTATTTATTAATAAATGAAACTGGATTCCCAGCTCATACAAGTGTCCCTAAAGCACATACTGAAGGGTTGCCAAACAGGTATAATGAGCAGGGAGTCCCTGAAATTTTTTCCCGAAAAGATATCAAAGGGGAATGAGGAAAAAGTAGAACCATCTGTCTGTCTGATGTGGTGGGGCAGTCACGGCTCCATCTAACACGACCCTCCTGCTGGTTTCAGGGGATCAGCCAAGGCCCAAGAAGCATCTGATTTGCCTTAAAAGATCTCCTATCTGCTTTCCCTTGATGACGTCTCCCAATTACTAGCATCAGCATTTTCTTTCTTCTATTTTTTTCACTTAGGTTTTCAAAATAATAAGGGCAAAATGCAATAAAATATTCAAGTTGTTGACCCAAATAAACACCGTTACACAGGAGGAGCTGTCGAGCATCAGCTCACAGGTCTCCCTGTGGGCAGCTTGACGTGTTGGATGGATGGCGGGTGAGGGTCCTGGTGTACAGGGAATGTGGGTTTTCTGGATGTGGTGGTCACAAAAGGTCAAGGAGGTTCTAGTTCTGGTTCCTGTAACTACCAAGTTACTTAACCACTCAAGACCTAACAATCTTCGTGTGCAGTATGAGAAGGGCTGGGCGCTGTGGAACCTAAAGGTCTATTGAGTTTCACAGTTTAAAAAAATCATTCACTTCAGCAAATTCACTTATTCTGCAGTTATTCATTAAATACCTATGATGTTGGGAAAACAGTAGACAGGGTGACAAAATTCCCTGTCTTCTAGGAGCTTACTTTTCTACTTGAGGTTAGATAATACACAAATAAGTAAAAGTACGTATACGTGACCTGCGCTTCTCAACTCTGGGAAGGTCAAGAGCAAGGAGAGTCTGAGAAACTGCCACAGCGAAGAGGAGCGTGAGGAGACGTGACGGCTAAAGAGATGGGTGTCCTGGATGGGCTCCTCTCCTCCCCATCAACAGAAAAAAAGACATTAGGTCAAAACTCAGGAAATCGGAATCCAGTATGGACTTCAGTTAATAATAGTGTGTCAGTACTGGTTCATTAGTTGTGACACATGCACCACACTAATGTAAGATGTTAATAATGGGGGAAACTGGTGGAGGTTGTATGGGCACTATCTTATATTGGTACCATCTTCACAGTTTTTCTGAAAATCTAAAACTGTTCTAAAAAGTAAAGTTTGTTTTTAAAACACATACACACACACACCTGATATACTACACACACGTGTGTGTGTGTGTGTGTGTGTGTGTGTAGTATATCCGGTGTTGATGAGGGACATGGCGAGAAGTAAAGCTGGTCAGAGGGGAGGGGAGCACAGGTGGTGGGGAAGATGAGGGAGGGCCCTACAGAGGAGGTGACATTTGGGCAGAGCCCCAGATGGAAGCTAGGGAGCGGGCCATGTGGGTTTGGGGGAATGTGTGTTCAAGACAGAGGGAACACAGGGGGCAAGAACAACCAGGATCCATGCTGGTTGCCATGGAGGGAGCCCACAGGGAGAATAGATCCAGGTAGGGAATTAGGTCAGACAGGTGGGGGTGTGGGAGGGTAGGACACTGCGGGGGAGGGTGCTGGGCACCGTGAACCTTTTAAGTCTGGGTAAGGACTTTGGCATCAGCTTGAGGCCAGATGCGGGCAAAGCTGTGGGTCTGGCCTTCTTCCCGGTGGCAGGGATCCCGCATCACCACGGCCCTTCTTTCACAGGCTTTTGAAAGTTTCCACTTGAGGGCATCGTTAGGCTTTAGAGCAGGGGGTCCGACAACGGCAGACTCAGGGCCAAATCCTACCCCATCGCTTTTTTCTACAAAGCGGTACAGAGGTGAGCCCGCACCTTCTCCCTCCTTCTCTTCAGTGACGTCGTTTCATGCATTCATCGTACCATTTATAACTGTTTTGTCACATTCTGTATTCCATCCTGGGATCCTCTTGACTTCTTAAATGATTTGTTAAAATTTGCACACATTAAGGTTCACTCTTTATGCTGTGAAGTTCAATGGATCTTGACAAATGCATAATGTCATGTATCCACCATTACTGTATCAAACAGAATAGTTTCACTGCCTGGAAAAAAACCCTGTGCTTCACTCATTCAACTCCTCTCCTTCCTGTCAAACCCCCGGCCACTGCTGATCTTTTCACCATCTCTGTATTTTGCCTTTTCCAGATGTCATATAATTGGAATCATATAGTATGTAACCTTTTTAGACTGCCTTCTTCCACTTGGGAATATGCATTTAAGATTCATCCTTGTCTTTTTGTGGCTTGATAGCTCACTTCTTTTTATCACTTAATAATATTCGTTTTATGGATGTACCATAATTTGTTTGTCCATTCACCTACTGCAGGACATCTTGGTTGCTTCCAGTGTTTGACGATTATGAATAAAGCTACTATAAACATTTGTGTGGAGATTTTTGTGTGGACATAACTTTTTAAATCAGTTGGGTGTGATTGCTGAATCTCATGGTAACCTTATGCTTAGCCGTGTATTAACCCCTGCTTTTGAGAGTATTATGGGAGCCCCCTGTGACTTCTTTGGTTTGTGTCCCTTTGACAGTGCCATGTTCCTACTCGTTTCCTATTTTTGGAGGCTTGATTGAAATTTCTCCAGAGAAGTGCTAAAATTCAAATTGTTTTCAGTGAAATTTGAAATTATGATCTAAGAGTAGATTCTTAAAAATCTTTTTAATTTTAAAATTTATCCCCAGTGGGTCTTACCCTGAGAACTTAATAGATCAGGTGTCTAATAAGATGAGGTAATTGAGATACGACAGTAAAAATTTAAAAATAATCATATTCGCATTCCTGGAGGCTTTGGGAGTGACATGTACATTTAATTTAAAATTATGAGGAAAGTGCTTCAATGGACTCTCTTTCCGGAGATGTATGAGATTCTCTCTGTGTAAAGACCTCAGGATAAATGATTTCTGACCAGTGCTAAATCTTGAAACATATTGAAACCTGTTGATGTTAAAGAAGGAAAAAGGTTAAAGCAGGAAAGAGGCTTGAATTTTTTTCAGCTTTATTGATATATAGTTATTGATGTGTAATATTCATGTATAATAATACACTGCACATATTTAAAATGTGCAGGTTGAGTTTTGACATATGGATGGCAGACCAGCACTACAATCCAGATAATGAACACAGCTATCACCCCCAAAGTTTCCTCATTCCTCTTTGTAATGCTCCTTCTCCAGGCAACAACTGATCTGTCACCTAGTTTGCATTTTCTAGAATTTTATATAAATTTATAGTTTATGCATATAGTTTCATGTAAATTGTTTAAATGGAATCATATGGTATACGTTTTTTGTTTGGAGGGGATGTTTCTAGTTTCTTTCAGCATTAGTATTTTGAGATTCATCCATAATCTTGGGTGGATCAGTACTTCACTTCTTTATTGCTGAGTAGTATTCCATTTTATGGTGCTATGGACTGAATTGGGTTCCCCTATAATTCATATGCTGAAGCCCTAACTCCCCATGTGTGTTTGGAGATAGGGCTTTTAGGAGGTGATTAAGGTTAAGTGAGGTCAAAAGCAGGGGCTCCTGGTAGGACTGGTAGGCCTTGTAAGAAGAGGGAGAGAGATCTCTCCCTCCGTTTGCACGCACCAAGGAAAGGCTGTGTGAGGACACAGCAGGAAGGCGGGCCGTCTGCAAGCCAGGAGGGACTCTCACCAGAACTCGACCATGCTGGCACTAGATCCCAGATTTCCAGTCTCCAGAGCTCTGAGAACATAAATTTCTGTGGTTAAACCACCAGTCTGTGGTATTTTGTGATGGCAGCCCGAGCAGAATGAGATATGTGGATACACTGTATTTTGTTTTTTTGTTCGCCTGTTGATGGTCATGTCCCTTTTTGGCTTCTGTAAATAAAGCTGCTGTGAACATTCACGTACAAATCTTTGTGTAGACACGTGCTTTCATTTTGGGGGGTAAATATCTGGGAGTGCGCTGGCTGGATTATGTATGTTTTTCTTTTTGAGAAACTGTCAAACAGTTTTCTGAGGTGACTGTACCATTTTACATTCCCTCCAGCAGAGTTCTGATTCTTCCACATCAGTCTTGAGGCTTCAATTGTGAATTGCTCTTACAGAGGTGGTCCACCCAGATGTGTGGCGGGAGCCCATCGCCTGCTGTCACATGGCTAGGAGGAGCGTGGGCAGGCAGCCATTCCTCTCTGGAGCCCTCCCCCATACACTTTATGTTTTCAAATGAGAATTTTTTATGCCTATATGAATTTACTTGCCATAAAAATTTAGAATGACTTAATACCTTTATCCCTCCTACTTGTCCTTCTGTGATTGCTTTTCCTAATCTTTTTTACTTGCAGACTCCTTGCGTTAAGCCCAGAGTTTCGAGGCTGTGAGGTGTTGAAAGGAGCCTAGTTTAGAGACAGGCATACCTGGATTTGAATTTGGACTTTGCGGCTTAGCTGCGTGACAAGTCATGTGACCTGAACCTCAGTTTCCTCATGTTTTTAAAAAGTGTGTGTGGGGAGGTTGATGTTGCCCAGCTTGCACGGTTGTTATAAGGCTTAAATACAATGCATTGAAGACGTCTTCATTGAACATCTGGGAAACTGTATTCATTTCCTATATTGGTAATTATAAGCTCCATTTTCTATTTGACAGTGGTTGACCTGCTACCCGCTAAGTAGGAGAGGAACTGAAGTTTTAATGGGTGCCACCTGTGGGAGAGAGGCTACAGAGAATATGCAAAATACAGTGGCATTGTCAGGGCTCAGGGTGACCTTGCAACTTTAATAATGTCCAAGCCAGCATTTGGCCATTTGCACTGGGGATGTACTTCATGTGCATATTTGTGTACTTCCACGAAGGCAATTCCTGCCTGAATGCAATTCCCCAATACAGCCCATCTGGGAATCCCCAGCCTGCAGTTTACTTAGGGGTGGTCTTTAAGGAGGAGAACAGGAACACAACATGGCTCTGGGAGGGATGTTTTTCAGGCTGCTGGGGTCCTAGCCGGTGTGTGCACCTGCCTTTCTCAGCCGTTGGGCTGCAGTGTGTGAGCTTGGGCCTTTTGGCCTGCGGAATCCTTTGTCCAGCTGGCCGAGGTGCATTAAGAGTGCATGGGGCCTTCCCTCCCATGGAGAAGTGGGAAGTTACTCTTTGATGGCTGGGCAAGACTGCTCAGCTGATGTTACTGGAGTTGGAGGGCTCGTCCTGAAAGGAGTTTGAGTAGTGAGGTGGTTGATGTTAGCAGGGCCAGGTAGCCTGGAGCAGGAGCTGCGAGGGAGACAGGAGGTCCCGGTGAGGCAGGAAGTGTGGATGTCGGGAGGCACAGGCTGCATTTTGCCAGGTGGGGGAGTCTGGAGGCCTTCTCTGCTCTGCCGACCGCTGGGTTCCAAGTATCCTGCAGCGTTCCTCCTTAGAGCCGGCTGGCTTTCTTGGCATCATCCAGTCTAGTTGCTAGGAAGCCGAGTAAGGCAAATGCAACTTCCTTTTGACTTCCTCACATTGAACCATCTGCTTGTTTCTTCTCGTGGCCTTCAAACTTGGCGAGGATCATCGAGAAGAGGGTCGAGTGGAGCATCTGTGCTCCTTATCCTTTTTGAAAGAGGAATGCTTTCTAATAACTCTTTAACCCTCTCGGTCCGCATTCATAATAGGTAATCTTGTTTAGCCCCTTGTTTCCTTCAGCTAACAACTTGGAGCAGGCATTTTCTTCTTAGGTTTTGCCCTTTATTTTTGTCTTAGATTTAGATCTATATGGTATTTGTTAACCACACAACTTTTAAATGAGGAGAATGGTGTGTCTACGTGTGTCAAAATGCACTTGGCATGTAAATATTTGTAACAGTGGTCTTAATCAAAGTTGTTTAATACTTGGAATTGATGCACACGAATCATTTAGGAATTTTCTTTCATAAGCTCCATTGTGGAGTTTGTGTCAGATACGTTAAATGTGGCAGATAATCATGAAAATTTATGGTGATGTTGGTGGAGCATCTAGCAAAGAGAAGCTTTAAAAAAAACCCAGGGATTTTTTTTTTTTATAATTACCAAAGATCACCGGCATTACATACTTACTTTTAGGTCACCTGGGCAAATCAGATTTGTTATGTTGAAGCCTCTTCTTCGGTGAGTTTATCATGGTCTTTCTCGTGCCAGAGCTGTGACTTCAGTTGTCAACTCTGCAAAAGCAGTTGAGCAAACAAACTAGACAAAAATAGGAGTAGGTATTACAAAGTAGAGTGGAGATGCTGAAAAAGAAAAAGTCTTGAGAGACGCCATTGTTCGAGTTTTAAAAATCCAGTTTAACTAAAGATTTAATCACCTTTGAGTGTACCAGAACTGTGGAAACTAATGTATGGACTATGGGAAATAATTTCCTCTTAAGTGTAATTTTGTCTTTGTTGGTTTTTTGGCAGTAAGCCATGTAAACCTTTTCTGCCGACTTCTTATTCTCCCCAGAGGGCTACTTAAAGGATGGTGAAGACACACAAAGGTAAAATTTTATTGTTGTGGCTCCATTTGCTAAAAGCTTTAGTAGTAATTTAGATGTGTTCTTACTGGGCAGACTTACGTGTTTGTTAAAATTGGTGTCATTAGTATTTGCTTCTTTGGGAAGTCCCTCAGGTCAACTTGGTCGTATTAAGCCGTTCTGCTTTAACTTTTACCTTTCCAGAGTCATCTGGACTCTAGTAACTGAAGCCGACCTACAGACTGAAGGGACTCAGCCGCCCAGGGCTCTTTGTGGGTTTTCAGCCAGCTCCACATGGGTGACCCACTGTGGGTTATCTGTAGCAGGCCCTAGACTCCCCTCTTCCACACCTCCACACCTTTTTTGTGCTACCATCTAATCATTGGTATTGCTCAAAAAATGCAAATTTATTTTATTACGAGGCAAATCAACACCCCAGAGCCAAGTATAAATATAAGTCACTTAATAATGGTTTATTTTTTTACCCAAGGAATGGATAAACAGATGTAGCAGTGTGATAATAAAAAGTGAAAATCCCTTTTCAGAACTCTCCCAATTTTTTTCCCTTGTGTTTAACTTAAATGGCGCACACTAGTATATTATTCTGGAACTTGCTTCTTTCACTTCACAGTATGTCTTGGAGGAACATTCGTCCTCATTGTTTTTGACCACTGTGTAGTATTCCAAAGTGTGTAAACCAGTTTTGAAGGTTATCGTAGTTTACTCTGCCTTTTACAGATCAGCAGTGGGTTCTTCTGAGTGTCTAAATAGGTAAATCAACATGATGGCTCAGCATTCCTGCCTTGGAGCTACCTCTGCAGTTTTGGTAAAAGCAGTTTTCCTTGAATTGTGTTTGAATTGATTTTTGTGAGCGTGAACCTTGACAGGGCCTCTCTCTTGCCTGCATTAAAGATGAGATTTGTGTCAGATTAGATTAATAATTCAAAATTGAAAAACGCTTTCCTCAAGTGCAGAAGCACTTGGAAGTATAGAATTCAGGAGTGACTGTCAATGAAGGTTAGTTTCTCTCAGGTAATGTTTCCCGAAAATGAGACTTAGAGTGCTCGCACTGTAGGTGATCCTCCGAAGGCGATGTTTTCTTAGCCCTGGTCTGAAAGAAACCTAGAGGCGGAGATGGATGATGATGGCTTATGTCTACTGAGGGCCTCCTGTGCCCCAGCACGGTGATCAGGGCTTTACCTGTATTACCTCGTTTAATCCTCAGAGCAACACTTAGAGGTAGGTTCTCCTAATATCCCCATTTTACAGGTGTGGAAACTGAGGCATAAAGGTGTCACCCAGTTAGTAAGTGACAGAGCTGAGATTCAAACCCAGATAGTTGCAATTTCAACATCATACTGCCTTTCCTGGACGACCAGGTACCAGCTTCTGGGGCACCTCCCCATCCCCTCTAGTTACTGAGGGTGGTGGTGGGGAGTTTGCATACCTCTTCATTAAGATAAAGTGGGTGAAGTTGGAGGGAAAGGCAGCCAGAACACAGTGTAGGAAGGGTTAGGGAAAGGAGGCAGCCTGAAGACCGGCCTCTGGAGTCGGAGGCCAGTGTTTGTCAGGGACAGCGGACAGAAAAAGCCGCGTGGGTGAGGGAGACGGTCTTGCGTGGCTCGGGATTCTCGGGGCAGCAGGGGTGTGGACTCAGGCAGAAGCTCTGCATCTGGGAGTCTGGAGCTGCCTCTCTGCTGCGTCAGGAGGCGGACGCGGATGAGAACTCGAACGAAAGGCGCATAGGGCGGGGCCGGGGGTGGGCGCCGGCGGCTCGCTGCATAGTCGCGTGACGGCGTCCGGGGCTGCGCCGCCAGGCTGCCCGACGCCCCGTTGAGAGGAGCGCGCTGCACCTGCCGAGGGGCTTCTCCCGGCCGGACGTGCCCTTGCGGACAGACACGTCGTCTGGATGCTGGGGAGCCGCAGTAAAAATGCCTGATTTAGGGCCCGTAGTGCATCTAACTCCCCCTTTCTCCAGTTAAATCACAGCAAAGGGGACTGCTTCAGACGGCTAATAGATTACGCAGCATCTGTGCGCTATTTCGCATGCCTTGAGCAAGGGAACGTAGCTTGCCCACAGGAGCTGTAGAGTGTTTAGCAGTAAAGTGAGCGGATCTTGTTGATTCACTTTTCACCCATATCCGGTGAAGACCTTCAGAGACAAGCGCCCCTTCTTTAAAAGACGAACACTTCTGATAAAATTATCTCACATCCTTTAGAATAAACACCCTAAGGTATGAATCTGTCTATATCTGAGTCTTACTTGACAAACATCAGTGGCTCCCTATGGTTCTTTTCATTCTAACAGGCAAGAGGAAATGAATGGGAAAGGGCAGAATATCGCAGAAACTCATAATATTCTAAAATGAGAACAGATTATTGGGTGTTATTTACCTCTAAGTAGACACAGCCTTTATTTAAGTGTCAATATATTGTGCTAGGTGATCTGGTATTTATTTTTTGGCTTTTGGGGACACATTTAGAGGGAAACTATGTTTGCACGAACTATTGTATTTTCCCGTATCCAACAGCGTTGAAAAATTAGGGCAGAATGTGGCTGATTATTCAAAAGGGAATGGAGGAGACCATGAGCCATGCCAGTGCTCTCTGTTAGGCGAGTCTTGTTGAGATTCTGCTTATGTTTTCCTTGTCTGTTCTTCGTAGAGGTGTTGTCTTTCATTTACACTTTTGTAAGAAACCCTGAAAACCGTCAGTGATTGCTTTTGGCCTTGCAAAAGCATGAATGCATCAATATTTTTCAGATGATGCCAATGGCAGAGGCGCTCGGAAAGAGGGGCTTTCCAGCCCTTCCAGCAAGTGATTCGGAAAGAGTGTGATCGAGAGAGGCCCTCAGAGTGCATTATTATTTCTGTTGACAATAACATTTGTCTTTAGTGTGTCAAATGAGATCGTGTCCAAACCGAATGAATAAGGAGTCAGCCTTGAGGACAGAAGTCACTGAGAGCTGAGATACTTGAGATGCTCTGTTAGAACATTGCTTTAGGAATTACAAGAATTATGCTGTTGGGTTCGCCAGGCTGGTGGTAGAGGCATCTTGTAGTAGGGAGCTCTCTGAAGATTACTGTCTTATTCAGCGTTTCTGTGTTGCTTGAGTTTTCTACGTTGAGCATCTATTGATTTTGTAATCAGAAAACAAACAAAGCTCTTTTCAGATACCATGCGCCAGGCACTGTTCTGGGGATAATTCAGTGAACTTACAGACAACTCCTTCCTCGGTGTGCCGACAAGTCTCGTGTAGTATGCCACAAAGCTGGCCTGGCGATCTTTCAGAGAAGGGCTCCTCTCGTTTCTTAACTGCCTGTTGAATTCCCTCAGCCTTTTCCGTGCTGTTTTGTCTTCAGTGTGGGATGCCCGTTCCCTCTTTTCCACCTGCCTACCTCCTGTGGGTGGCTTAAGCACAATTGCAGCCTGGTCTTCTTTGAGGCCTGCCCACTGCTCCTGCGCTCAAGGCTGTATCCAGCTCGTCCTTCCGGGCTGTGTAGCGCCCTGATCTCACGCACCATTGGCTGGCACTTGAGGGCAGCTGGAGACTTACTGTGTGATGATAACTGTGTCTGGACTATGTCAGGTTTTGTAGTGCTTGGCAAACAGCCTGGCATGTAGACAAACGGTTGGTTGCAGGCATGCACACTTACTCTAGGCTCGGTACCCAGTGAGTGGTACTGAAGACCCAGGCATGAGGAGGACTGAGAATTCCTGAACAGGAGACCAGGCGTGCACAAAACTTAACTCAGCATTAAGGCAGCATTGGTTTCTCACGTTATGTGAAAGTCTGCAATCTTGAAATGAGTCAGAATTTTTATTCTATGATATCTCCTTTATAGAAATCTACTTTATTTGTAGATAGATAGCATCTTTACTGTAAGAGTTTGTGAAAGCAAAATTATAGCTCCTTCTCATGTGGAGGGTATTTGGGTTGGACCTTGGGAGACAGCATTCTGGAAGAAATGAGGTCAGTCACAGTGTGGGGAGGGTGGGAGAGGCCAATTCCTTTTACATGAGAAAATTATGGAATTTCCCTTTAATAATTGAAAGACGACCAGACATGTCCTGGATTAATTTGATCGTGTAGTAATGTAAACCCATCTTGAAGGCGGTAAAGACTCAGCATGCATACCAGCTTTGTTTTTCCTCCACATTTAGCGACTTTGGTACAATACTCTGCATCAACCAGGGAAACGACGTTAATCTTTGACTAGGTTATCTTTCTCAAAACTTGTAGCAAGCATCACATCCAACTTGAGGTGTCTTGTAGGTCTTTTAGAATCGTGACTGACTCCGGCTGCCATTCGACTTACACACCCTAATATTCTCGCCACTTTCCCGTCTCCCGAGCGGGGCTGAGTGGTATTAATTTGAGGGCAGTGTTTTGTGGTGGGGAGGAAGGAGTACTGGAGATTGCTCTTCTCTCCTCCTCCATCTGGAGTGGCGTTCAGAAACTGCTCCTCAGACACTACCCCGCCTCGGCCTGGCGTTCTGCAGTTCTGGCACGTAGCCACGGTTAGGATCCTTGGTAGATGTGGCTTAGGACATCCTCAGCCGTGCAGAGTCTGCGTCTGCCAGGGAATCGTGAACTAGGCCGTGCTGCTCGCTCTGTTGTCACTCTGATGTCGGAAAGATTTGTAGTGATAAATTGGCTGGCTAATTCATTCCTTTATACTCCAAAACAGCAATTAATTTTCAAATCATGTCCTCCAACATGAATTATTATTGTAATAACTTTGACTCATGGGCTGTCACTCTGTAAATATGAACCATGTCTTGTTTTTCTTGTTTTCCTCTTGAATTTATTTTCTAGAATCATCCATATTCTCCTATATTGCCAGGAAATCATTTTTCCTGCCATCATATTAATTTTTAATTCACAAAACATACATTTAATGTGCACTTGTTATATGTAAAGCCATGTGCTAGGCACCGTGAGGGACGTAAAGATAATTCAGCGAGAATTTCTGTTTGTCCCACATGCAGTCTAATAAGAAACGTGCATAAATAACAAATGGGGGTGGAATATGCTGAGTCGTTCCTGCTCTAAGCAGAGCGCACACATGCGGGAGAGTAGACTACCCTTGTGGGGTCCAAGGAGATGAATCAAGGGGCTTTCAGGGAGAAATGTCATTTGAGCTGGGTCTTGGAGGCCAGTACTGCTAAGAGTCTAGCAAACAGAAGGGCAGGGAAGGCACCACTGGGAAAAGTGTGAGGAGAGTTGATGGTCCAGAGATCACAAATTAAATTTGAGAACAGGATGTTTGAAGTTCAGCAGGTTACAAACCTATTAAGATAGGTTGGAGCCATGTCTTGCCAGGACTTTGAAAGCTAGGGTAAGAAATTTAGGATGCTGAGCAGGTACTGTGGCTTTTTCGAAAGTAGTACTTTTAGCAAGATTACTCAGAGACTGATGTGGAGGATGGATTGGAGGGAAAAGAAATCGAGGATAGAAGATGTGGTAGGAGGCCTTTGTAGATTCCTAGCATTGGGAGGAATGGAAGCATAAGCCCGAAGGAGAGGACAGATTCTGCAGGACTCGAGGCCTGAGGTTGAGAAAACAGGAGATGAGATGACTCTGGATTTTAGTCCAAGGTTAGTTATGGGATGGTTGATCTTGATGGAGATGGTCAACTCTAGTATCATCCATTTGCTCTTTAGGAAGGAATTGTCTCGGAGGATGATGTCAACATGTATTGGTCTATTCCAGGAACTAATTGTAAATGAGCATTCTGTCATTTTTTCTGAAGATTATAGTCTCATCTATTCTTTAACATAATCTTAAATTTTCTTTCTTGGTCTTTAAATTGAAATGACTCCATCAAATAACACTTGAATGATTTCATTTTGAAAAGTGCTGGCCACATTCGTGGTGCTTACCTAGTATATCATGCCACATGAAGACGTGGCTTTGACATTCTCTGCTTTCTTTATAAAATTACATAGTCAGCCATATGAGGACACTGCATTATCAAAAAAGTAAGTTTCCTTTTGGTCAAAGTTGCCTCCAGCTCTCTTAACTGATTCCATCAGATGGATAACTTAGCCTTGAATGTTTTCAATGTGTCCAAGAATGAAAACAAGTTGTAAGGCATGCACGATTTTTGAGAAAATATAGCGTCTTCACCTCATTTACCTAAATACAGTAAAAATCTAGTCTCTTACCTCTCACTTACATAAAGTTATGATTCATCAAAGTATCTGTGGAACAACTGCTTGGCGATGTAGATCTGTTTTTCTATAGTTTGACTGAAAGTAACCCATCTTTTTATTGTATGTGTGTGTGTGTGTTTAAGGGAATATGCAACAGTCAGAGGTCATTGGTTGTAAGATCATGACCTTGTGGTGGAAATGACTTACCTTACCTCTGAGTTGGGCCTCACTCAAGCACCCCAGGAAGTTAAAGATGATGGGTCCCCATTTTGTATTCTTGTTGAATAGTCTAATGTAAAACTTGCCTCTTGCACTGTAATTATGTGTCATGAGTCTATCAAAGTAAGTTAAGCTCAGTCTAGAACTATCACTTAAAATAGATGCTGCTTTGATACACTTTGAAGGTTCTCATTCGTCAGTAACTACACTGAATCTAGTTGAGGAAAAATGACTTGAATAGGTATCACAGTGTACTCTCCTGTATATTAGAGACAATTGAAACTTAAATCATCTTCACTGCTTCTTACTTAAGAATCCAAAATATCTTGTCCAAAATATTATGTAACCAATTCAGTTCTCTTGTGTAAAACTTTTGATCAAATCTCATCCCTATCTTTTCTACCCTTGGTGATAAGTAAAAGACTTTGTGTTCATCATCCCCTGCATTCTTGTAGACTACCTTTCTTGCCAACTTTGCTTTTTCTATAATATCTCAAACTTTAATTATTCTTAGGCTCATGAGCGTGCACAAAAATGAACTCTCTTTTCCTCCCTAAAATACACAGATGTGGGCAGATGCACACATCCTAGACCATCCTTGTCTCCTCCCTCCTGGTCGGAGCTGCTGCTTCAAGAGAGGAGGGGCTGCCTTGGGAGGGCCGCCTAGCAGCTCCCTTGGAGCAGACGAGCATGGGTTTTCCAGTCCTCTTGTCTTTGCAGAAGCTCTTGGTGCTGTTCTGTTCAGTCCAGACATACTGAGTTCTCCTGTGTGCTAGCCACTGTACCAGGTGTCAGGCCAACTCTGCGTCTGTCTCTGCCCAGGAAAGCAGCAGCCAGGCGGGCTTCTCCAACAGGCCCTGGATTGTTCATCCCAGCTCAAGTCTTCTTGGCTGTGTAGGGTTTTCATTGCCAAGTTGGAAGACGTTTCCCTTGGGCAGAGACCTTGTGGAGTACTAGTAGCTGTATTTGTATCACGCCCATAGCTTCTGGAGCCTGCAGAGAAGTCAATGTAGGACTGATGTTCTATAATCCACCCATAATGTTTGGTCTGAAAAGAGGAAAGTGAAGAACACTTGGTTCCCATCATCTCGGGGATGCCAGGAAGTCTTTTCTTCTGGTCGTTGCGTTTGCTTTGCCTCTTGGTAGCCAGCCATATCCACCTGGCCAGCTCTTGCTCAGTACTATTCTCAAGAGTATGAAACTGCAGTTTTTCAAAGTAAAGCAAATGTCTAATTTATTTTAAATAAATAATAAGACTAAGCCACATTTATGTCATACATAAGTTCTGAAAATGTAAAAGAATATGCATGCTTTCAAAAATTACAAATCCCAGTCTCCTGGGGTGGGAGTGGGGAATAGTATGATTTGAACAGGTTGTCAAAGGACTAATCATATCTAGTTACTTAAATGTTTACGTTCATGCAGAATCATTTAGGAAATTATCACTAAAGGAAGTAGGTTGAATAAATTGCCTATACTAAAATACTTAGAAAAGACTACTTCAAATAAGTGTAGAATGTATTTTTAATGTTACAAATTCAGAAAATAGTGTCTTTTTCATGTCCAGAATAGTATTAATAGGTACATAGTTCATTTCCCATCCATGAATTTAATTATTGAACTCAGATCATAAGTAAAAAGAATACTTTGTTTTCTCCTATAAGCTACGTCTATTTTAGTAAAATTGGCCTCAGCTGGGCTTTCTTTCACAATGCTTTACAGCCAACAGTTTGTTTCAGACCTTGCATGCAGTTGTTATTCAGAAGCATGGGGAGCTGCTTCTGAGCCGAGACAAACATTTAAAATAGTCAAACCGTGAAACTTCAGAGACTGAAGGCAAATATATATTCACATTTCTTCCTAAATGTAACCTTAATATACACAGTTTAAGATTTAGCCAAATACTGCAATAATCTCCATTGTAGCTCTGTAGGTCCTCTTGGGCCCTAAATTTGTTCAAACCTGGTGATATGTGGCAAGACAGGGTAGGGGGCCTCCCATCTAAAATTAAACTTTTTCAGGTCTTATTCTCAGTAGGTAAACCTAGGAGAGATCAGAAGACACTTATGCATTGACTACAGCCATCAAGTTATATAAAAGCCACTCTTGGTGTCTAGGGTTTATTTTATGTGTAGTATTTAGGGCCTGGAGCACTCCTGGCCTGGAAAGGCTGTCAGCCAGACTGCTGCCCCACGTAGAGGATGTGGGTTACTCCTCGTGCTACAGTGACAGCGCCTACGAAGCCCTGCACCAGCAGTCTGTCTGCCTTTCATTAAAGTATCGCGTATACCAGGTTAAAAGATAAACAAACACTGAGAGGTTTACGATGAAAACCAGCGGCCCCTCGTCTCACTCTTCCCTCACCCGCTCTGCTCTCCAAAGGCTGCCATTCTTGGCTCCTGGGTGTTTTTTCTGTGAATCACGCTGCTCTCAGGTCATAATACTCTGATTGCTGGAACCAAGTAAAACACCTTTACTTTTAGGATTTTTTCTTAACTTTTTGAGTAGCCAGTGATGGTTGAAGTTGCATCCTGCCTTTTTTTTTTTTTTTTGGTGAGGAAGATTGACCCTGAGCTAACATCTGTTGCCAATCCTCCTCTTTTTGCTAAGGAAGATTGGCCCTGAGTTAACATCCGTGCCCATCTTCCTCCATTTTGTATGTGGGACGCCGCCACAGCATGGCTTGACAAGTGGTGCGTAGGTCTGTGCCTGGGATCTGAACTTGTGAACCCTGGGCTGCCCAAAGTGGAGTGTGTGAACATAACCACTACACCACCGGGCTGGCCCCTACATCCTGCCTTTTTAAGGCTAGGTTTGTTTAGCTGTAGAATTCTCCTTGACACTCATGCCACCATCTCTTCTCTCTCTCTCGTCAGCTTAGCATGAAGCTGTCCAACTGTGAAATGAGGGTTTGCATGGAAATGGTAAACCAAGCTGCCACATGTTATAATTTTGAAACAGAATGGAATGGTTGATTTTGAAATCCGACAAGATACCTGCTGTTGAGGGTCCCAGTCCCTTGAATCAGTAGACAATCACATCTGTACTGAAAGCTGAGACAGTTTAAACAACATGTAGTTAGATGAACTAAGCTATTTTCTGTTTGTTTTTCCTCTTGTCTTTTATGTAAATGTGTTTTAAAAGAAATCAGGGCACCCATTTGCTATAAAGCAGGCTCCTTCTTGTCCCTGGTACATCGTCATCTGCACCTGGAGGATGCCCCGGTGCTGGTGGTTAAAGAATATAAACAGGAGCACGCAGGCGTCTCTCTGAGGGCTGGAGGGCTGGTAGATGACTTCCTGGCCTGGGAGCGCCTTGCCACCTACTCTGTCCCTTCGGACATTTGGCATCTTCTCTTCCAGTTGAATGAGGGAAAACATTTGTACAGGAATGAGTTGGACCTGCTCATTGACTACCTGAAGACCAGGAAATGACAACTGGAAGGTATCGACACCGTCCCTTTTCCTTCCCCATTTTAAATCCCAGAAAATCCTTTTCTGCAAATCCACGTATGAAAGAAAACTAAGAATTTTTCATTTAGTTGAGAGAATATACCTCTGTAATACGAAGGTATCTGATTTGGACATGTACCAGATAGGAATACACTGTTTTAATGCTTAACTTTTATAGGTTAAAATGCTTCTTCTAAACCTAAATTTTCTTTTAAACCAGAATTTTAGTATATAAATAGGATGACTTCTCTATATAGATGGACATGTAGGAAATAGTTTCAGTTTCTTACCAGTTTATTTTTCTGATTCTAAGTTTTGGTTTTTTGTTAACTGAGACATTTTTAAGATCGCTTCTAAGTTTATGGTAAATGTGAAGAAGCAGGTCCTAATCTTGATGATTTTGAAGAGCACTCCAGTTACCAGTCACACTCCTTCAAGTAGTGACTTGTCAGTTTGCTTGTTTTGAGTTAAGTAGGTGAGAAGAAAATAATAACCGCTTGTCCCTTGTAGGCAAAAGCAGCTGACCGTGTTAAAACTTTAAAGAAACTGTTCATCTGATAAAATGTAGAATGTGTTTTACTTTTGTACACTTTTATTGTACTCACTTTCTCAAGGTAGAGAGGGAATCCATAAACTTAAAACACAACAGTTTTGGGCCACCCGGTGGCGCAGCTGTTTAGTGGCACTTTGGCAGCCCGGGGTTCGTGGGTTTGGATCCCGGGTGCCTGCCGACTCACTGCTTGTCAGCCACGCCGTGGCGGCGTCCCATATAAAGTAGAGGAAGATGGGCACGGGTGTTAGCCCAGGGCCAGTCTTCCTCACCCAAAAAAAAAAAAAAAAAAAGGAGGATTGGCAGCAGATATTGGCTCAGGGCTGGTCTTCCTCACACACACACACACACAAACCAGTTTTTTTTTCCTTTCTGAGTGCTTATTTTATTTATTTATTTTTATTGCGATACAATTGACAGATAGCATTATATTAGTTTCAGGTGTACAATATAATGATTTGGTATTTGTATGTACTGTGTAATGACGATCACAATGAGTCTGGTGAATATCCTGTTTCCCTTTGATTACAGAAACCTCTAAGTCAGAAAAGGGGAGGGCCTTCCTTGAATTCCCTGGGTTGTTCTCGGTGCAGCTTGCTGGCCTCTGCAGCGGGCTTCTGCTGACCGATTGTTTTCTTCATTTTTCCGGGTTTTGAGACACCGGATCCTGTGGCTAGCGGTGATCATTCCTCACTTCAGGGTGGGAATGGCCCATCCTGGACAAGCCACCTCCACTTCTTCTGACCCTGGAAAGAGATCCTTCCCAGGCCCTCGGCCGCGGTTCCTGTCACGTCCCCTTTGTTAGGTGACAGGCCAGGGGGAGGTCTCCTCCCGTTACCAGGTCCGGGCTTCCCTCCAGGAATAAGATTCGGCAGAAGCTCTCCTGCTTCTACAGAGGTCCCCCTGAGGAGGCAGGACAGTTTAGGGCCATTGCAGTGTTTTCTGTCATATTTGTAATGAATGTTAGGATCTCAGAAGACCCGGGGAGACCCGGGGTGTGTGTGGGTGCCATTGCTCTTGAGTGAGCTGCCTGTGCTGTAACACAGGGAGAAGTTCAGAAGAGCTCGTCTACCAAGGTTTGTGGCCACATTTAGCGTGTCTTAACCTGGGTGCTCACAGTAAACACTCTGAATTCAGGGGTGTTTTTGAGGCTTCTCTTCTGGGCAGTTGGTCCTACATAGAGTCTGATGTCTGCCTGGAATGAGGTTGTATGACCGTGGACTTCTTCCACTGCAAGTGACAGGAGCCCAACTCGGTTAGCTGAAAACATGAAGGAGACTCGATCGGCTTGCATAACTGGCAGTCCCCAGAGGTGGCTGCCTTCGGGCCTAACTGGATCCTGCCGCTCAAGCGGGCTCGTCCGGCGTCCGTCATCACCTCTGGGAGGAGACGGGGTGGGTCTGACCACGTGGGGGACAGACCCCGTGCCCTGCTTACGCCCCTGTGGTTCCCGGTGCGCCCAGTGTCTGAGCCTTTCTTGCCTCTTGAGGGAAAGAGTTTTAACTCCTCTGTGGGCACCGAGGATGCACTTCCTCCACTTCCTCACTATTCCCTCTGTTCCTCTGCCGAATGTTTGTTCGTGCACTCCTGTCTCCCCTCCTGCTCTCCTTGTGTACGGGCAGTGGGAACAGAGAAGGAACCGGATGGGAGCAGTTCCAATCTGCCGTGCTGAGGGGGAAGCGGTCAGTGAAGGCTTTGTGGGAAGGTGGCTGCTCACCTGGCCCTGAATAAAATTCGGACCTGGGGATGCATTTGTGCATAAGAATCAGTATTGCTTTGGCCTCTTATCTGAACAGCGGTTACTTTAGCCAAGAATCTTCTCTCTGAGCACAGTATTTCTATTCACTCTTGCTGTGGATCTACGTAGAGAGAAGGTGTGCTCTTGCTTTGGTGGCTGTACGTGTACACGTCTTTCATTGTCCACGTCAGCGTACTGAAGGTCCACGGCCCTAAGGACGAATGTGTCTGTGTCCCCTCCCTCTCTGACCTATTGACTTTCGGGGTGAGTGAGAGAGTAGTTTGCATCTTCCTGGTTCCCGTCACAGCCCGTGCCTTCCTCTGCCACATCTTCGTTCCTTCCATTCCTTCTGCTGTGCTCACGGGCTCCCCCGTGCCTCAGCCCAGCCCCTTCTTGGTTCACCCGCAGGCCCCTTCTTAGCGCTGGGCTTTGCTGTGGGAAGTGAGTGAATTAACGGGGGAAGAGCTCCGGGAGAAATCTTTTTGGTCTGAATCGCTTCTCATCCGTGCCATTAGTTTAAAAATAAAAATCTTCCAGACCCTCAAAAAGGGCTAGGTACTTGCTTCAGGGCCTGAGAAATGTCCTGTCCAGCAGGGTGAGGACGGTGCAAGGCAGACCGTCTGCCCGGGAGGGAAGTGCCCGGGTGCTAGACCGTGCGCCAGACCGCCGTGGGCCGTGTCCTGGGGGACGGAGGTTAGAGTCTGAGGAACACAGGGCTTCACGTATGTTGTGACCTGTCTGGGAACCTCACTGCTTTGGAGGTTTGAGGAAATGTATTCCAAGTGTCAAAACAGAACGTTTGGAACAAAACCCCCTTGTGAGAAGGTGAGAGTAGAGGACCAGGACGTCAAGACAGGCATGGAGTAGACCAAGAGTTTGCAAACTTCTTAAAGCACCAGATATTTTCTAAAATATAAATATTTTATTTTAGGTTTTGCAGGCCAAGAAGGAAAATCAAGGATATTATATGCATACTTATATAACCGTTTAAAAGGTAACCATTTACAAATGAGAAAACCATTCTTAGCTCGCAGGTCATACAGAACAGACAGCAGGCTGGATTTGGCCCCCAGACTCTAGTTTGGGGACCCGTGGACAACAGTTGAGGACATGCTTACACACGTCCTTTTGTGGACATATATTTTCATTTCTCTTGGGTAAATACCTAGGAGGTGGTATTGCTGGGCCATAGGGTAGATGTGTGTTTAATGTGATAAGAATTGCCAAAGTGGCTCTACCATTTTGCATAGCCACCAGCGATGTCTGAAAGCTCTGGTCACTCCACACCCTCACTTGGTTTTGGTCTTGTCAGTGTTGGATTTCAGCCTTTCCAATGGGTGTGAAGTGTTGGTCTCGGTTGTTTTAGTCTGCATTTCTCTGATGACTAAATGGTGAGCACCTTTTCCTTTCTCATTGTTTATCTGTTTAGGGAATGGGTTAGTGAAGATTTACAAAGGCTCTTTTGTCAGTGTATTAATGATAATGTCCTAGGGCTGCTTAACAAAGTACTACAAACTGGTGGCTTAAAACAACAGAGAGGGGGCTGACTCTGTGGCCTGGTGGTTAAGTTCAGTGCACTCTGCTTTGGAGGCCCGAGATAGCAGGTTCGGATCCTGGGTGTGGAACTACGCCACTCATCAGCCATGCTGCGGTGGTGTCCCACATACAAAATAGAGGAAGATGGGCACAGATGTTAGCTCAGGGTAATCTTCCTCAGCAACAAAACAAAACAAAACACCCAACAGAGATTGTCTCACAGTGCTGGAGGCTAGAGGTCTGAAGTCAAGGTGTCGGCAGGGCGGTGCTTCCTCTGAAACCTGCGGGGGAGACTCCTTTCTTGACTCTTCCAGCTTTGGCATCTGCCCGCAATCCTTGGTGTTCCTTGACCTGCAGCTGCATCACTCCCATCTCTGCCTCCACTGCCATGAGCCGTCCTCCCCTGTGCGTCTCCATGTTGTCTGTCCCCTGTGCATGTCTTTTGTCTTTCCACAACTTTAAGAAGAAACCTTTTTTCCTTTGTCTCAAGGCATCTCCTTAGATTGCATGAACTCGTAGGCCTTTTCCTGCATAGTGTGAAGTGTTACAGGTGCCTGGGAGCTCTTGGCTTGCTCTGTTGACATTTAGTCCCTGTCCTATCAAATGGGTGACAGGGGGCAAGGTGGAAGCCCACATGCCAGGTTGTACAGGGACAGGAGGCTGAGAAACTCATCCTCGTGAAGCCCTTGTTTGGCCTCAGGTCTGGTGTCCTCTGGACGTTCGTCACCGAGCCCTTCTCCTTAATGAGCCGGCCTTGGGGCACTTGAGCCCTCCCTTGCACATAAATATACATAAACTTTCCAGAGACATTCAGAGTTGTTGGATGAATCACTAGCATCTACAGGGGAAAGACTTTTTATTTTCTTAGAGTTACGTAAATAATTTAGTAGAACAAGATTAGAACAGTAACTTGTGTTAAGATTTTGAAGACAGTGTGTATTTTTTTAAAGCACAGATTTTTCTGATGTTGGCTTGTTTCTGCTTTTCAAAAAATTAGTATTTTTACAAATAGATGATGCATACACATGGCACAAAATTCAAATGAAACAAAAAGTAAACAGTAAAAAGTAGTTCTCCGCTTCTATTTCTTTTTTTTTTTTTTTTTTTTTTTGTGGGGAAGACCAGCCCTGAGCTAACATCCGTCGCCAATCCTCCCCTTTTTGCTGAGGAAGACTGGCCCTGGGCTAACATCCGTGCTCATCTTCCTCCACTTTATATGGGACGCCGCCACGGCATGGCCGACAGGCAGTTCGTCGGCGGGCGCCCGGGATCCGAACCGGCGAACCCTGGGCTGCCAAGCGCGGACTAAACCGCTGCGCCACCGGGTGGCCCCCCGCTTCTATTTCTTAGCTTAGGTTTCTGTGACTCCTTCTGTAGATATTTATCCACATGCCAGCGAATATAAATGTACCTCAAATGGAGCACACTGTAAACACTCCTCTGCCTCTTTAAATATTTTTCCATTATATCTTGAAAATGATTGTAAATCAGGTATATTGCTGCCTCTTTTTAATGATTGCAAATTATTCTGGAGTATAGATGTGCCTTAATTTACTTCATCAGATCGTACTGATGGATATTTTAGGTCATTTCTAATCTTTTGCTGCTTAAGCAAAAGAGAATTTATTTTGATGTAAGTTGGTTTTGCATTTCCATTATAGAGCAACAAGTTTTAGAGCCAATTTCAAATATTCCTAATTGTTACTCAATGAGAAATGACAAAATGGGGTTTCTGCTATTAGACAGGAATATAAAGAAAACTCAGGTTGTGAATTTTATGAATGAAATATTTTACTTTGGCTAAACACTCTTGCTTATCTTCAGGCCATAAATTTGTAGGATAGATAACTTTGGAAAGGAGGTCCAATGAGGTATAGTTTCTGTCATTGTAGTAGGAAATTTGGGGTATTATAATAGACACTGATATATCCCACATGGATTTTGTATTAAAAAAGAGCTTACTAGGGGCCAGCCCGGTGGCGCAGCGGTTTAGTTCGCGCTTGGCAGCCCGGGGTTCGCCGGTTCGGATCCCGGGCGCCCGCCGATGCACTGCCTGTCAGCCACGCCGTGGTGGCGTCCCATATAAAGTAGAGGAAGATGGGCACTGTTAGCCCAGGGCCAGTCTTCCTCAGCAAAAAAGAGGAGGATTAGCTACAGATGTTAGCTCAGGGCTGGTCTTCCTCACAAAAAAAAAAAAAAAAGAGCTTACTAGAGTGAAACTTCTAATGCTATGTTTTTCTCGGTCTACTAAATATATTTTTATTTTCCACTTTAGCCTGTGATTTTTGTTTCAAATCCCTTGGGAACAAAGTGGGTCTGTCTGAGCTGCCGTGTGGGCCAAGACAAGAGCCTGACAGGAGCCTTTGTCCAGATTTCTCAGGGTCCTCTGACATGCGGGTGTATTTGTTTCCTATGCTGTGCAACAAGTTCGCACGAACTTAGCAGCTTGAAACAACTCGCACTTATCGCCTCGCAGTGTCCGTGGGCAGGAGTGTGGGTGCAGGCTAGCCGGGCCCTCGGTGTCGCCAGACTGAAAGGCAGTGTATGGGCAGGACTGGGGTCTCATCTGAGGCTCAGGGTCCCCTTCCAAGCTCACTGGCTGTTGACAGAATTAACTACCTTGCGGTTGTATGAACGAGGTCCCCGTTTTCTTACTAGCTGTCCGCTGGAGACCCTCTCGGTCCTTGCCACTCGGCCCTCTCCTCACGTAACCCTGCTTTTTGCTTTCTTCCAGGCCACCAGGAGAGCCTCTGAGGCTTCACTTTTTTCTCTCTCTTTCACAGGAGAAAAACAAACAAGTTTAATGACACGTTTACCTCGTGTACACACTGGAGATACCCAGGGAAACTGAGGAACTCCAAGGCCTCACCTTTTAAAGGACTTGCCTGATTAGGTCAGGCCCTCCCATCTAGTATAACCTCCCTTTTGGTGAACTCAGAGTGACCGCCCATAATTTAATTGGTCCCACCTGCACTCAGAGAGAGGGGATTATGCAAGGCGTGTACAGCAGGGGGCAGGAATCCTGGGATCATCTTAGATTTCTGCCTACCACAGTGGGTGTGTATGGTGAGTGAGAGTTGTTATAGGTTTTTTCTATATGAGGAATTAGTAGTTAGGCAATAATGAACCTTTACCTTTTTATGTGTCAAATCCCGGTGGACAGGTGAGCAGTTCTGCTTGTCCCCACCTTCACAGCCAGTTTCTTCCATATCATTCAAAAAACATTAACTTTTCAGAAGTGATCTCTCCTTTTACAGTCTTCTCCATTTCTCTCCTTCAGCCCTAAAACGTCATGCTCTTTCCTTGTAAGCCAAGTATCCCAGCTACTGGTTCTCCACGCTGCTGTCCAGCAGTGGGAAGGAGGAGCCTTCCCACTCTGGAGTCTGTGAGAGAGAAAACATCGCTCCATTGGAAACTTATTTCCCTTCCCAGCCATCAGTGTGTGCTCTGGAGTTCTTCAAACTTTGTGCCCTTCATGGGTCTTAGGGAGACTAGTTTGGGGGCTGGTGTGGGGAAAGCCCTTCCTGTCAGTCTGTATGAACCACCTCTGAATTTGTGTTTTTGTCTTGAAACTGACCAGTGCTGCTGAAGGGGTGCTGGAGTAGAGGGACAATGCCCTGAGGGAGGGATGCTGGGCAGTGGAGCTCTGTGTAAGACGAGAAAGTGCAAGTGGAGAAAGACTCCTGTCTCTAGCACAGAGGGAACAAATGTCTATCGACTAAAAGTCGAGCACGGTTTTATAAGGGAAGTATTTGTAAATCAGGATCCAGCGGGAGGAAAGTAAAAAACCTTTAAAAGTAGTTGAAGAGGTTGCTTTTCTGAGCTGAGAAAAAGTCTTGTGTTGGAACCATCATCGGAGACTCATTGCCCCAAACCGCATTCTGATTTCTGCATTCCGAGGAGGGACAGCTTCTACTCCTGGCAGTAAAATCCTGTCCCAGGGGAGGGGTGGTGACAAACCGAGGTGACCTGTGATTTCCTTGAGTCTCTGTCTGGAGATTTTACAGCGGGGTGCCCGGTGGAAAGCACTGTGCTACTTTATGAACACTCGGGAGGACGGGTAGAGACTGGCCCCCTGCCGCCTCGTGAAATGTACAGCCGTGTCCACAACCGTCCCATATCTGCTCTCTTCGCTGATCGTCTTCAACTATGGGTGGAAAAGTGCTGGCTTCTGTCATAGAAAACTCGGGTTCCAGCCCTGGCTCCATCAGTCAGTCAGCTGGGCAGTTCGTGAGGTGGAATGTGCCTGCTTGGAGTCAGGACACACAGTGTGTTTCCAGAGTGACACTGGGCAAATCATATCACCTCTCTGCACCTCAGTGTCCTCCTCTTGTAAATCGGATTAACCTCACTCCATCCCACATGGTTAGGAGGATAAACGATACAGTAGGAGAAAGGACTTTGGAAACCTACACAGGACTGTATTTTGTCCTTTCTAAGACTTATATGACTTCTCCTTAATATCTCTGAAGTCACGACATATTGTGTAATTGCAGGCCTCTCATCACGATAATTAGCATTTTTATTTCTTAGGGTAATGTAAAATACCGGTGAGTCCCACAAACAATGACGGTGATGGTTATCAATGAGTTACCACAGGTTCCAGGTCAGGAATTGACAGGAGAGGAAAGCTGGACGCTGGAATCTCTTGAGGATTCTTCTTCAGAGGGGCAGAGGCAGGAGCCAGCGTGGCCTCACCCAGTCCTGCAGGGTGCTCGCTTTCTGGTCCCTTGCAGCAGAAGGCTGTGCATGCTCCTCCCCACCCCAAGTGGCAGTTCCTTTCAGTTGGAGTTGTGGTGGCTTAGCTTCACACCATCTTCAGCCACTCCTTGGGTTGGAATGTTGGTGTTACTAAGAAGAAAAGCACAGAAACATCCCTTCTCCACGACCCCTGCTGCACGGTGAACGGAGCCTCCTGCCACAACTTTTCTTTCTTAAGGCTCTTTCCCCTCCGCAGTCACCCAAGGCCATCCCAGTGGCTCCCAGGGCAGGAGTCCCTGTGGTCTGCTCTTCTGCCTTTTTCTTTGGTGGAAGGTGTGTGCATTGAAACGCCCTTTTGGTCTGTGAAGGCCCCGCATGATCCTTTTCACACCCCCTGTGGCTTGTCTCTGTGAGTCATTCCCCCAGCTCAGTCCTGCCTTTGACACAGTGGTTTCCCCTGTGCGGTGTGTGGACCACCAGTGTTACTTAAGATCACGTTAGGGGGCAAGTGGACACACATTTCTGTTACAGTAGTTCATTCAACGCCAAACATTGGCTAAGCACCTCCCAGGTTCATGCGTAGTGATGTGCGGATGTATGTCTTTTATAATAGTTTTGGTTTGAAAAATTTCAACCTACAGAAAAATTGTAAGGTTACAGTGAATTCCCATGTAACTTTCACACACGTTTACACATCATTGACGTTTTGTCTCATTTGCTTTGTCTCTCTCGCTCTGTATATAATTGATATATATATACATGTAACATCTGAATCTTTTTTTTGTTTAGCCATTTGAGAGTAAGTTGCAGCAAGTGCCCTTCACACTTAGATTCTTCCGCGCTTATTCCCATGAATAAGGATATTATTCTCCTAACCATAGTTGTCAAAATCAGGGAATTTGATGTAGAGACAACACTATGATCCACGTGCACAGATGTGCTGTTGTCTCAGTGTCATCCTCTACAACTGTCCCCACTCCAGGACCCAGTTCAGGTCACACATGCATTCCGTGATTGTGTCTCTTGGGTTCCTTTCCTTGTAAAGAGTATAATACTCTTGTTTTGTTGAAGACCCTTCAACTGGAGTTCTGTATTTCGTTTTCCAGTTACTTTCCTTTGTGACAAGTGACACTGGTTTTCCATTTATGGTTGTGCAGTTTCCTTTTAAAATAAATTTATTTAAAAGTAACAAGTGAGTCAATGTAAAGAAAAATAGGAAGTAAATTATAGTATAAGAGATGCAAGGACCTGGCAAACATGGTAACCGTTGAATACAAATGACTGAAATTTGGAAAATCTAGTAACATCTGGGGAGGGTCCAGAATGTCATCCTCTCCTGGTGCCTGGTGGTGGAGGAGGCCAGTGCAGGCTGCGGCCCTGCTGAGGCCCTGGGTCCGTGAGCCTGTGATGCTCGTGCCAGCCCCAGTGGGCCCTCTGCTCCCACCCCTGCAGCCCCTTGCCTCTCCAAGCTTGACCTGTTCCTTTGATTTCCACCACGTCCCACGGATGGTGTTTTCCTGTTTTCTCATCTTGCTCAGTTCTCCAAGCTTTAAAGCCTCAAGTTCTCACTTGCTTTGAAGCCGTTGCCATGAGGAGTGGGCTGGTCGTCTGGACTGCAATCTGCCCTTAGTGGAATCCTACTTTTTCTGATGGGCTTTTTACCTTTTGTTTTTGTATGTATGTATTGATTTATATTGAGGTGTGATTGACATTAAAAAAGCTGTACATATTTAATGTATGCATCTGCATGAGTTTGAAGGTAGGTATACTCCCTTGAAACCGTCACCAAATACAATGCCCTGAACTTTTTCATCACTTCCAGAAGTTTACCCCTTCCATCCTTTTTTTTTTTTTTGATAAGAACATTTAGCATAAGGTCTGCTCCTTAACAAATGTTAAGTATACGATGCAGTGTTGTTAACTACAGGCCCTCTGCTGTACAGTGGATCCCCAGGACTCATGTGTCTTGAGTAAGTGAAATGATGTACCTTTGACCAACACCTCCCTGACTGCCCCTCCCCCAGCTCCTGGGCATCGCTGTTCCACTTTCTGCTTCTATGATTTGACTATTTTAGATTTGTCATAAAAGTGGGATCATGTGGTATTTCTTCTTTTGCGTCTGGCTTATTTTATTTAGCATAACATCTTCCAAGTTCATTCATGTTGTACCAAATGGCAGGATTTCCTTCTTTTTTAAGGGAAAAAACCATGTATGTATATACCACATTTTATGTGTTTGCATATACCACATTTTCTTTACCCATTTGTCCATGGATGGACATTTAGGTGGTTTTTTGGGCATGAGTTATTAAATCTTTTCTTTGGTGAGGCTCATGTCTTAGGTCTCCAGCTAGGCTCCAAATTCCAGGAGGGCGGGGAGCTGTTCCCATTCTTCCGTCTCCAAAGCGGGGAGCTCCCGGCCCTGAACATAGATGTCCAGGAAGTGCAGCCTCTCCTCTCCATTCTCACTGCCTCTCAGGCCTGTGTTGCTCTTTGCCTGGACCTCTGTAGTCACCCCTTGGACGGTGCCCTCACCCCAGGCCCTCCTGACTGCTGTCAGCATCATTTTTCTATAGCACTGAGCCGGTGTTCTGGAAACCGTGTAAATCTAATCCACTCACCTCTGTGCTATCCCCCATCCCAAATACATACTTAAAACCTTTCATTGCCTACAGCGGTGTTTTTCAAACTAGGAACACAGGCCCCTGGGGGTCTTTGAAATTGTATCAAGGTGACTGTGAGTTCTACGAGGATCTTTTGATTTTGTGTTTCAGTTTTAATGATAATCTTTGAAACACTTTTTAATATAAGCTTATCCTGGATTATCTGGATCCTCACTTATAACTGATCCTGTCGTGCAGTTTCAGTGCCTATACTTCTATTTGGTTTGCTTTGGAGCCAAAAGAACATCACAGTCATAGGGTTTTAACTGTTCACACAGTGTTTTTCTCGTGTGTGTGTCTTTTTGTGAGTTTGCAGCTTTGAGAAGCACGGGGCCGTGGGCTAAAGTCATGCTCCTAAGTCCAGCGAAAGGGGCCCCACGCTCAGGCTGAGGCTCAGCTCTCCAGCCTCAGGTCTTAGCCCGTCCACGTGGGTCTGTGCTACGGCTCCCTCCTTGTCCGCCACGCTGTTCGCGTACCCACTGAATTCCTTTTCACTCTTCAGACTCAACTCAATGTTCCATCCTCTCGGAGGCCTGCTCAGACTTCGCCAGAGGTGACATTTCCTCCCTAGCTTCTGTAGTTTCTGGAATGCCCTCAGTGACAGCATTTATCTCATTGATGCCACCAAGGGTCCACCTGTCCGTCTCCCTGGCAGACTATTAGCCCCCAGGGGACAGGACTGTGCCCTTTGCCTTTTGGTGCCTGGAAGCCAACAGGTGCCTAATATGCAATTGTCACATGATTTTGTCTACAGCCAGGAGTTTGTGGTCACACCAGATGTCCTTTGTCCTGTGAACTCTCTTCCCATGATAGGCTCGAGTTATGTGTCCTAAGGAGCTGGGAGATTTGCTGCTCTCAGGGATTGTCTAGCATCCTGCCATGTTTATAGTAGTTGCTCAGGTAACATTTCCTGATTTCTCTGCTCAAGATTGAGATCAAGGGTAATTTCCTTCCCCTATGGGCAAATGTTCTACAAAGAAAAAAGAGAAATTGGGACTGTCAATTAAGATTCCAAAGAAGCATTACTGACATATTATTTTGCAGTTTTCTTTAAAATCTGCCTCATTTGGCTAAAATATCAGAGTGTTTGTTGAAAGACATTGCATGAGTTGCTTACGAACTATTCTGGACACACTGAAGTTTTCCTTGAATTATTTCCCTAGCGCGGGCTACTCTTGTGCACACTTGGCATCTTAACCTTTTTTGTGATAACTCTGGTTATACTTATTCCACAGTACTTTTCATAGCCAACCCCCCAAATCCGCTGAGTCTGTCCTGCCAGGCGTGCTCTTTGGCTGCCAAAGGGAACCTCCCCGTGGCCCATGGTGGTCGACTCACTGTATGATGCTCGTGTTCCCTGGGGCCTCTGGACAAATGAATTGGCTTGACCTTGAACCCTTCTTCTCTCTTCTGTGCTTGTTTGTGTATGATAAACTTTCTGAAGATGTTTGGAAAGTAAATGTTTGAACTGTGCCTCCTTATTTGATCGACCCTTCTCACTCCCAGCACTGGTGGCCGGGAGAGGGCTGCCGGCTGGTGTGATGGCAGCAGGAGGGACGTTGATGGTGCTTGCTTACGACGGCACTCAGCCTCTCTGTATCCTGTTTCCCCATACTCCTCCGCAGAGGCCGGCAGTTACAGAGAAATTAATGTAATGGGAATTTTTTTTTGCTGGTAGAACCCTGCATCGTCTCTCCTGAGAATCCCAGTGAAGGGCACTGTAACCCCCAGGGATTCTCTTGTCTCCGATCTGACACTTAGCAGGGTAACAGTGGCAACAATTTTATACAAATAACATATTTTACTATTATAGGAATAATATACACTCAAGGCAGTAAACTTGGAAGATCCAGAAATATCACAAATAAAAAAGGCACAATTTCAAACCCCTGAGGTGGCTGTCAGTGCCTCTTTCCTGTGTTTGCTTCCATGCTTTTTCCCTGCACATTTATGGCTTGTATATTTTACAAATATAGCTTATTGTTTATTTCACTCCTCAGTAGAGCATGAGCATCTCACCGTGTCAATATTTGTTCTTCTACTGTATGTAGACCGCACGTTTTACTTACTCAGTCCCTTGTTGGACATGGAGTTTGGTTCTAATTTTCTGTTATAATGGTTATCTCATGATAAACATCTTTCTTCACGTATCTTTGCTGACATCTCTTTTATAATTTCCTGAGGACAAATTCTGAGAAATAGAATTCTTGAATCAAAGGGAATATATACATTTTGTAATACCAAAATAAGAATAGATTGACTTAATAAATGTCATTCATGTAGAAAACTAGCGTTCAATCTGCAATCCCACAATCAGTGTTGATAGCCCGGTGACTCTCCTCTGCAGCTCCTCTCTGCTTTGCCGTGGGCGGCACCAGGTTCCACACATCAGGAAGCAGCGGTTAAGAACACAAACTTTGGAGTTCTTAAGCTGCCTGGGTTCTGGTCCCCGTTCCACTGCTTACCAGTTATGTGACGTTGGCAAGTCTCTTTGCCTCAGTTTCCTCATCTACAAAATGGGGACAGTAAAAGTACCCACCTAATAAGTTGTAATAAAAAATGAAATGAATTACCATACATAAAGAGCTTAGGGGGGGCCGTCCAGTGGCGCAGCGGTTTAGTCCGCGCTTGGCAGCCCGGGGTTCTCGAGTTCGGATCCCGGGCGCCCGCCGACGCACTGCCTGTCAGCTATGCTGTGGCGGTGTCCCATATAAAGTGGAGGAAGATGGGCATGGATGTTAGCCCAGGGCCAGTCTTCCTCAGCAAAAAGGGGAAGATTGGCAAGGGATGTTAGCTCAGGGCTGGTCTTCCTCACAAAAAAAAAAAAAAAAAGAGCTTAGAATAGCCCCTAGCACATAGCAAGTTTGCTATTATTTTATTATCTACTTTTTCACTTAAGTCACTCTGCATATGAATGAATATGGATCCAATTTTTCATTTTAGTGGCTGTATAGTATTCCATTATGTATAAGAATGTGCCTTAATGTGTGTGCGTGTGTGTGTGTGTGTGTTTTACCAGCCTTGTGCACTTGCTAGTTATTTCCTTGCGATAAATTCCTGGAGCAGGGGTTGATGGGGGCTCACTCTTAAAGGCTTTTAGATATATACACTTCCGAGCTGTATCTTCAGAAAGAGGAGTTAGCGTGCCTGCTGGGCAGTGAAGCCACTGTTTCACTGTGACTATATCTAAAAGACTTGTGCTTTGCTGGGTGGCTTCATCTTGTCACCTGGGTGTAAATGGAATTGCGACAATAGCGGCGAACAAAGACTTGAGTGTTCAACTTGAATGGCTGAGACCCGCACAGCTCTTGTGAGGAGCCGCCCTGTTAGAAGCCAGAATGCATGTCAACAACCAGGAATTCCAAACGGCCTTGTCGCTGTCACCATCTCAGCCTCTCTTATAGGACAGACAACACAGGGAAATTATCCAAACGCAGGAAGAAATTGTTTGGTTGATTGCTTTTGACTGTTTTTGTCCTAATTTTCCCTACTCTCTATGATATTTTAATTGGAAAAGTAATTAACGGAAAAACTTGCAACTGGTGAAAAAAGGTTTAGAATGAAATGTAAATCCCCCTCCTGTCCAGACCCTAGTCTTCCTCCCAGAGGCAACCAACGTTACCACTTTTCTGGGTTCTTCTAGAAATATTCTACTCCTGTGCATGTACATAGCTGTGTCCTTATTGTTTTTCTAGGAGCGAAAGTGCACACTGCTCTGTGCTTTGCTTTTTCACATAACAGCACAAGAAGGTTTTCATTTTTCTCAACCTGGCTGAGGGATATTTGGCACTAAGACCCTTCAGTGGTGAATGAGCAGGCGACTACGATTGAACAGGGGGCGTCTCAGGGTGCTTAGGGGGCAGTGATCTTTTGAGCAGCTGCCAACTTTTCTACGTCCCACAAACGGTGAGTGAAACAGCTACCTCGCCCTTCTGCCGTGGTCGGGCACACCAAAGCCCCAGCAGAAGCTGGCGGGACAAGGAGTGGAGCAGTCTGACCGAGGAGCGTGGGTCGCTGGAGGGGGGCAGGCTCCGGCCAGCCCGTTTCCGCACGTTTGAAATGACAGTCCCGACACGGGGTGTCAGGGCTCTGCCTCGCCCCCGCCGCGTGCCCCGCACCCGGAGGGCCGCTGAGCGTGCCGCCTTCCAGCCCCGGCACTGCCCCCGTGTCCTTCTCCGTGTCGTCCCCGGCACGTGCGGAGCCCCGCAGCAGGGAGACCTGGGCTCTGCGGGACAGTGGTCCCCGGCCCGTGGAGTTTGGTCACCGGCAGGTCCGGGAAGAGAGACGGCCTTGCCGGAAGGGAGGAGGAGTCTTCCACAGCAGCGAGTCGGGCTTCTGTGTCCCCATTGCTTTCTTTGTTTGTTTTTTCAATGGCCCATTTCATTGCAGGGAGAGGCAGCCATGCTGGGCATCCTCACCCTGCAACTGACAGAGGCTGACACCAAGCTCTTTTCTGAGATGATGACAGCCAAGTGATGTGTATAAACTGCGTTAAGTGCTTGTGTGCATCCTTTCCTTCAGTCCTCACAGTTACCTTCTGAAGGGGGTCCATGTCATCATCTCAGAGAGGTTGGGTCACTTGGGCAAGATCACACAGCTAATAAGTAGTGGAACTGCAAACCCCCCTGGGTAACACCTGTGTCAGGCGCAGGGGGCTCTGAGGGGGTGGGTCGCCTCTCACTTTGGCGTTTTCTGTAACTTATACCGTGTGACCACGGACAAGGCCAGGTCCTCTGGTGGAGCAATGAGAGAGGATCATGTCATCTCCGAGACTTGCAGAGTCTGCCTATTAGAATGCTGGGAGGTTTGAGCTGTTTTGCTGTCGGGAGACACATGGCATGTCCAGAGTCTAATGGAGGGACTGGTTACAGATGTGTGGGAACCCCACAAAGCACGGCGAGGTGCTCAGCGACTAGGAACAAGAGAAAGCTGTTGCTGCCACTAGGCCCGGAGACACCAGGGGAGGCCGTGGAGCCAGCGGAGCTCAGCAAGAGCGGAGCAGTGGGAGAGGCATCTCTGGAGCTGTGGCCCTCCACAGAGGGAGGCAGCCCTGCGGAACCTGGGGGTGGCCCTGGCCCTCCCCCAGCCCCCTGTGTCTGCTCCACACTGCACCACCTGGGAATGGCAGCCGGGCCTTGGGAGACCAGGGCAGTGTGTGCACGTCCCGCACAGAGCAGGCTGGCGTTGTTTCCAAGCACGCGGGGCCGCTGGGAGCACAGTGCATCTCCCCGTTGGGTAAGGGAGGATCGATTGTCATAGACTTGTCAGAACATGTCAGGAACTTTCAGCACTCTGCTTTGATCCACAATTTCTACTTTTGGGTCCATCTCTTAAGAAAATGAAGGAGTTGCATTGTGGATGAAAATGTGTCTGAGAAATCTGTAATGGGACTTAAGGTCAGAAACCCAACTCAAACCTACTGAAGCAAGCATGAGAATTTATTAGCTCTCGTGACAGAAAAAGGCAAGGAGTATCCAGCATTCGGCCCGGCTGGGTCCAGTGGCTCACATCCAGTTTGCTCTCTCTTGGTGGCAAGATACACTTCTGCACCTCCAGGCTTCCGTCTTGACCTACCAGGAACAGCAGTGGACAGGACAAGAAGGCCTCTCTTCACAGAGTTCATAGCCCACCTGGAACTGAGTCTCTGGCTCTGATTGGGCCACATGCTCCCCCTGGACTCAATCACTGTGGCCAGAGGGATGGAAGAAGTGGATTGGTCAGGCCTCAGTCACATGCCCTCTCCTGGAGCTGGGGAATAAGACTGTCCCCACAGGGACCACACCAGGGGCTCCCTGGGGATTCTTGGGGTGCTCGTCCCAAAAGAAGGGTGAATGCTGGGTGGGCAAAGACTTCCTCCCAGCATCCCGTGAAAAAGCGAGAAGCCAAACAAATGACCAGTTCTGGAAGAATGGCTTAAATTGTGGCTTATTCATAAGACGGAATATTATGCAACCATTAAAACGTACGTTAAAATTAAATTTATGGAGATGGGGGCTGGCCCAGTGGCGCAGTGGTTTAGCTTGCCCTTTGGCAGCCCGGGGTTCATGGGTTCTGATCCTGGGCGTGGACAGACACATTGCTTGTCAGCCATGCCGTGGTGGCATCCCATATAAAGTAGAGGAAGATGGGCATGGATGTTAGCCCAGGGCCAGTCTTCCTCAGCAAAAAAGAGGATGATTGGCAATGGATGTTAGCTCAGGGCTGGTCTTCCTCACACACACACAACAAAAAATCCTAAAAAAAAAAATTTATGGAGAAAATGTAATGATAGGATCTATGCTAGAATGCTTTGAAAAAATAGGTTACAATGTACATATGCACTGTACTGTGTAAAATAGTTATGCTTTGAAAAAAGCTGAAAGAAAATATACAGAAAAGCTCATAGTAATTATCTCATGGTGATATGGGTGAATTTCCTTCTGCAATCCTTTTCTTTCTTAATTTTAAAGTACCCTAAGAAACAAACAATAACTTAAAGTCTGAGCTGCAAGCTGACTTGCACCTGAGCAGCGTGTGGCTGTGCTGCAGCCTGGTGGGGACGAGAATGTGTGTAGCAGATGGAGCAGGGCCAGGTGGCGGGGGGTGGAGGTGGTGACGAGAGGAGAGGAGGGAGGCAGCTCTGCCAAGACCATGATGTAAACCCCGAAGAAAGTTGCAGGCAGGTTTTGGCCCAGCTGGGAGTGACCTGTGGGTGGGAGGTGTGCTTGGGGGTCCGCCATGACTCTCAGTTCCCTTGACAGACAGACCGAGGCTCGACTCAGGATCCTGTCCATTCGTTTGTTCATTCATTCAGTGAGTCACTCTCATTCAGTAGATGAGTGCCCTGTGTGCCGGGGGATGCGGGAGGGAACTAGGCGTGTCCTTGTCCCCCTGAAGCTCGCAGTCCTGCACAAGGACATGCGTGCACACAGATGGCTTGCTGCTGGTTTACCGTGTTTCGCGGGCCTGGCGACCGCAGTCGTTGGCAGAGGAGCTTTGGAGAGGAAGCCAACACACTGTGGGGACGCAGCAGCTAATTCTGAGGGAGGGACAGTGGGGCCTCCACGCAAGAGCTGAGGCACAGGACAGGACCGCGCCCGGCGTGAGAGGGAGTGTTCTGGGTGCTGTCTCCCTGCTCAGAGCGAAACTGAACGCCCGGTGGGGGGCCAGCGTGGAGCGGGAATGTGGGGGAGTCCAGGCAAAGCGGAAGAGGGCACGTGGGCCAGAGAGGCAGCTCCATGGAGGTGGCAGAGGAGGGAGCAGGGAGTCACTCAGGTGGCCGGCTTCTCTCAGAGCAGGTGAGACAAAGAGCAGCCCCGCAGTTAGAGGGGGGTGGCCTCCTGCTCGGGGCCCAGCCTTCCTCTGCAGCAAATAGTCCTGAGCTCTGAGACCCGGGCAAGCGCCAGGCTTCTCTGGAAAGGGGGGCTTCGTCCTGCTCTCTCTGGGGAGCACCGTAGGGATCAGGGCTAATGAGCTGAAGCACCGGGGCCGGAGTTGGGTGGACAGGAGACAAAGGGCGGGAAACAAGCCTGTGCCCACTCCCAGCTGGCACCTTGGCCTCAGCCACACCAGAAGGTAGGTCAGTGTGCCAGATTTGATTTCCTAAAGAGAGCCACGACTGTCTCCCATCCTGTGTGTTCTCTTGTGAGATGACCTCGCCACTCTGCGTGCCTCCTGGAGGTGGGCCATGAAGCTTCTGCCAGCTGCCCTCCCTTCCCTCTTCCTCCCTCTCACCCTCTCTGGGGATGCTCACCCTTGGAACAGGGCCGCCATGCTTCAAGGAAGCCTAGAGCACGTGGAGAGGCCACATGGAGACGTGAGGGCTGACAACCCCGCCGAGGTCCCAGCTGACCTGAGGCATCAAACGTGAGCGAGGAAACCTTTGAGATGACCCCAGCCCCAGTCACTGTCTGACTGCAGCCGCATGTGAGACCAAATGGGAGCTGCCTGGCTGAGCCCAGTCAAGCTCCAGAACCATGACAGATACCACAAATGATTGCTGTTGTGTTTTAATAGACTTTATTTTTTAGACCAGTTTTAGGCTTATGGCAAAATTGAGCAGAAGGTACATTTCCCATATACCCCTGCCCCGACATACACACAGCTTCCCCCACTATCAAAATCCTGAACCAGAGTGTACATTTGTTACAATCGATGAACGTATATTGACACATAATTGTCACCCAACGTCTATAGTTTACGTTAAGGTTCACGCTTGATGTTGTACATTCTGTGGGTTTCGACTACTGTATAATGACATGCATGTATCCGTTATTATATCACACAGACTAGTTTCACTGCCCTAAAAACCCTCTGTGCTCCACCCGTTCATCCCTCCCACCCTCCTCTCCCCCGACCCCCACGACCACTAATCCTTTTACTGTCGCCATAGCTTTGCCTTTTCCAGAATTTCTCATACATAGTTGGAATCATACAGCATGTATGTGGCCTTTTCAGATTGGCTTCGTTCACTTAGTAATCCGCAGTTAAGTTTC
Organism: Tapirus indicus; assembly: GCA_031878705.1. Taxonomy (NCBI): domain Eukaryota; kingdom Metazoa; phylum Chordata; class Mammalia; order Perissodactyla; family Tapiridae; genus Tapirus; species Tapirus indicus. Next base: position 33,634,068 of record CM062927.1, read on the forward strand.
CTCCATGTCTTTTCATGGCTCGATAGCTCATTTTTTTAAAAACACTGAATAATATTCCATTGTCTGGATGTACCACAGTTTATTTATCCATTCACCTACTGAAGGACATCTTGGTTGCCTCCAGATTTGACAATTATGAATAAAGCTGCTATAAAGATCTGTGTGCAGGTTTTTGTGTAGATGTAAACTTTCTGCTCCTTTGAGTAAATACTGAGGAGCATGATTGCTGAATTGGATGGTAAGAGTATGTTTAGTTTTGTAATAAACTGCCAAAATGCCTCCCAAAGTGGCTGTACCATTTTGCATTCCCACCAGCAGAGAATGTCAGTCCATGTTGCTACACAATGTTTTGGATTTTGGCCATTCTGATAGGTGTGTATCTCATTGTTGTTTTAATTTGCATTTCCCTGATGACATATGACATAGAGCATCGTTTTCTTTTTTCCTAGCTTCATTGAGACATAATTGACATATAACATGGTGTAAGTTTAAGGTATACAACGTGACTTGATATATGTGTATATTGTGAAATGATTACCATGATAAGGTTAGTTAACACATCCATCCTCTCACATAGTTACCTTTTTTTGTGTGTATATGGTGAGAACGTTTAAGATCTGCTCTCTTATCAACTTTCAAGTGTACAATACAGTATTGTCAACTATAGTCACCATGCTGTACATCAGATCCCCAGAACTTACCTTTTGACCAACATTTGCCCATTTCTCCCACTCCCCAGCCCCTGGCATCCACCGATCTATACCCTCTTTCTATGAGTTCAGCTTTTTTAGATTCCACACATAAGTGAGATCATACAGTATTTGTCTTTCTCTGCCTGACTTCACTTAGCATAAAATGCCTTCAAGGTTCATCCATGTTGTTGGAAATGGCAAGATTCCTTCTTTGTTTAAGACTGAGTAATATTCCAGTGTGTGTGTTTTCTTTATCCATTCGTCTGTTGATGGACACTTAGGTTGTTTCCATGTCTTGGCTATTGTAAATAATGCTGCAGTAAACACACGGGTGCAGATATCTCTTTGAGATAGGGGTATCATTTCCTTTGGATATATACCCAGAAGTGGGATTGCTGGATCATATGGTAGTTCTATTTTTAATATCTTGAGGAACCTCCATACTGTTTACTGTAGTGGCTGCACCGGTTTATATCCCCAGTAACAGTGCACAAGGGTTCCCTTTTCTCCACGTCCTGCCAGCATCTGTTATCTCTTGTCTTTTTGATAATAGCCATCCTAACAGGTGTGAGGTGATATCTCATTGTGGTTTTGATTTGCATTTCCCTGATAATTAGTGATGTTGAGCACCTTTTCATGTGCCCGTAAGCCCTTTGTATGTCTTCTCTGAAAAAATGTCCCTTCAGATCCTCTGCTCAGTTTTCAATTGGATTGGGTTTTTTTCTATTGAGTAGTGTGAGTTCTTTATATATTTTGGATATAAGCGCTTTATCAGATACATGATTTGCAAATATTTTCTCCCATTAGGTGGGTTGCTTTTCATTTTACTGATGGCTCCTTTGCTGTGCAGAAGCTTTCAGTCTGATGTAGTCCTCTTGTTTATCTTAGCTTCTGGTGCTTGTGCTTTTGGTGTCATACCCAAAACACCATTCCAAGACCAATGTCAATGTGCTTTTCCCCTATGTTTTCTTCTAGGATTTTTATGATTTCATGGGTTATATTTAAATATTTAATTCATTTTGAGTTAGTTTTTGTGAGTGTTGTAAGACAAGGGTCCAATTTCATTCTTTTGCATGTGAATATCCAGTTTTCTCAACACCATTTATTGAAGAGGCTATCTTTCCCCCTTGAGTATTCTTGGCTCCCTTGTCAAATATTAGTTGACTGTACATGTCTGAGTTTATTTCTGAGCTCTTGATTCTGTTCCATTTGTCTACATGTCTGTTTTTATGCCAGTACCATACTGTTTTGATTACTATAGCTTTGTAATATAGTTTGAAATCAAGACATGTGATAGAGCAGCTTTTCATATGCTTATTTCCCATCTGTATATCTTTTTTGGTGAGGTGTCTGTTCAGATCTTTGGCCCACTTTTTTAATCAGGTTGTTTTCTTGTTATTTAATTTTAAATGTTCTTTGTATATTTTGGGTAATGGTCCTTTATCAGATGAGTCTTCTGCAAATATTTTCTCCTAGTCTTGTCTTCTCATTCTCTTGACATTGTCTTTCACAGAGCAGAAGTTTTTAATTTTAATGAAGTCCAGCTTATCAATCATTTCTTTCATGGATTTTACCTTGGATATTGTATCTAAAAAGTCATTGCCATACCCAAGGATATCTAGATTTTCTCCTATGTTATCTTCTAGGAGTTTTATAGTTTTGCATTTTACATTTAGGTCTATGATCCATTTTGAGTTAATTTTTGTGAAGGGAGTCAGGCCTGTGTCGATTCACTTTTTTGCATGTGGGCGTTCAGTTGTTCCAGCACCATTTGTTGAAGGGAATGTCTTTTCTCCATTGTATTGCCTTTGCTCCTTTGTCAAAGATCAGTCGACTATATGTATGTGGGTCTATTTCTGGGCTCTCTGTTCCAGTCCATTGATCTATTTGTCTATTCTTGTGGCAATATCACACTGTCTTGATTACTGTAGCTTTATAGTATCTCTTGACATCGAGTAGTGCCAGCCCTCCAACTTTGTTCTTCTCCTTCAATATTGAGTTGGCTATTCTGGGTGTTTTTCATCTCTCCAATATAAACTTTAGGATCAGCTTGTTGATATCCACAAAGTTTCTTGCTGGGATTTTGATTGGGATTGTATTGAATATATGGATCAAGTTGGGAAGAACTGACATCTTGACAATATTGAGTCTTTCTATCCATGAACATGGAATATCTCTCCATTTATTTAGTTCTTTGATTCCTTTCATCAGAGTTTTGTAGTTTTCCTCATATAGATCTTATACATATTTTTTTAGATTTATACCTAAGTATTTCATTTTTGGGGGGTGCTAATGTAAATGGTATTCTGTTTTTAATTTCAAATTCCACTTGTTTGTTGCTGGTATAGAGGAAAGCGATTGACTTGTATATTAACCTTGTGTCCTACAATCTTGCTATAATCGCTTGTTAGTTCTACGAGTTTTTTTGTTGATTCTTTTGGATTTTCTATGAAGACAATCAGAACCATCAGTTTTTAAAAATTATACCCTGCTTTGCTCTTAAGGCCTCATCTACCAAATGAGAGACTTTGTTGGGAGAGGAAGATCTGAGGAGGGAAAGAACCATCACCCCATGAAAGATGCATAATAGTTGTAAAACACATCTTTATTCAATATACTTAATGGGTCTTGTGAGAAAATATGCATCTTAGATCATTCTTTTTCCTAGAAACACAGTGCAGCCTGATCTGCTTCTTAGAGTAGAAGATGCATCCGTGTTGGGGCATCATGACCCCAGGCTGCCAGGGGTGGGGTGCTGAGAGCTGAGACCGAGGCTGTCTGGGGAGATGTGGGTGTCTGGGCTGCCCCAGATCTGTGTGAGTCAAAAGCTTGGCATTCTAGGACTGGAGATTCAGCAGAGGCAGCTCCTCTCCACCCTGGGGCCTTGTCCAACAGGGCCAGGGTGCATGGGTGGCTTCAGTCCACCAGCCTGCCAAACTGGTGCTAGTGCTTTTTTTCTGTGTTTGGCATAAAATAGCAGGTTCCAGGCACAAAAGAGCCAAAACAAAACAAAACTTGAGGATAACAAAAGTATCACCTTTCGCAGTAGATGTCTGTTGTTTTCACCTGGGGATCTTCGGCTCACGGTGCCTTGACATCCCTTTGGAGAGCCACCCCTTCCTAACTCTCAGCCCACAGGGCTGACTTCTCAGGCCTAGGGCTGCAGAGGTGGTCACGTGACTGGGGCCTGGCTAATCAGTGTATCCCACAGGCCTGGCCTCTGTGATTGGCTCAAGGGTGGGCCTGGGACTCGAGCAGGTTGAGTGAGAACCTTCCCCAGGACTTTGGCTAGAACTTACTGAGAACCAGGCAGGCTGCCCTTTCTAGTGGGGTTGCCAAATTTTTAATGTCATCCTGGAGCTGGGACTGGGAGAGATGCGCCTGGGGGAGCCTACTGAGAAGGAAGCCACCGCAGAGGAGAACACAGGCAAGAGCAGGAGAGAAACTGGGCTCTGGTGTGAGTGTCTGAGGCCCTGGGTCACGCCATGCTGGAAGGCAGCCAAGCCCTGGCATTTTCAGTTACGTGAGCCGATAAATCCCCTTTTATACTTAATCCAGTTTGACTGGTGTTTGTCACTTAGAAGTGAAAGAGCCTAAACTGCCATCCTCTAAGAACCATGCAGAGGGCTGTCTGCAGCAGACCTGGTTCTGGAAAGATGAACTCCAGACTCTCAGGGAAGAAGCTGGGTCTGTGCCTCTCTCTCTTCCCTAGATCTGGAGCCTCCTCCTCACTCCCTCCAGGCTCCCCAACACTCACCCCTGGGCTCACCCCTAAATCCCTCTGAGCCCCGTTACCCACCTGCAGCCCTGCCTTGTGGGAGGACGGAGCAGCACCTCCCCTGTATGCACCTGCCTGGGTGTCCGTCTGTCCATCGTTGAGTGAGTCCTGGGGAGGTGGAGCCCAGTTTGGCGCTTCCCCACAGGCTCTGGTACCCTGCCTGCCACTTGCCAGGTGCTTGGTGAACTGAATAGAAAAAAGGAAGCAGCCCAACCGGAGACTGGATCACCTGGGAATCTGGACACAGGCAGGCTGGGGACAAGGAAAGAGCACTGGACTTGGAGTCCAAAACAAAGGAAGGCATCATGGCCCTGCAATTACCCAGTGATTTGCTCGGGCCTCTTTGAGCTCCACCGCCTCACCCACGGCAGGATGGTCATGAGCCCAGCCCTCGGTGTGTCAGCAGGTGGGGCTGAAACAGGCCCCGTTCGCTGGACACTCACTGCTGCCACACACTCTGCTACTGGATCGGGAAGGCTGCTGTATTAGCTCCCTCTTACAGATGAGGAAACTGAGGCCCAGCGAGGTTAAGTCACTTGCCAAATGCCACACAGCTATTCAGTGGAGAAGGCTGCACTTGAGCCCAGATCTGCTGACCCCAGAGCTCTGGTCTCTCCGAGGGTGCAGAGGCAACTCAGAACCCATCCCAGGATGCAGGCCTCCCTGAGATGAAGGCCCTCCATCCACAAGTGTCAGTTGCTGTCTGGTCCTGGGTGGTGTGCAAGGCCAGGCCATTTCCAATATTGAGCCTTCCATATGCTGAAAAGTGAGGAAGCACAAAAACAAATATACTTCGTACGACTAGATTTAACAGACGGATGCTCCTAACACACATACAACAGTGCGATTTAACTGTGCCAGGGAAGTTAGCATATTTCTTTTTAAAAATTAATTTCCAGGTCACTGGAGGCAGTGTGGATGGGTGATGGGACCACAAGTTTCAGGATGAAGAATCTCTTTCCTTTCCATTCTGTTCCTGTGACCTGTGCATAACAGTGTTTGGAGGGAAGGTCAAAGGCGTACATTTGAGGCCCTTGTCATGATGGAGGGAGGATGGGCTTGGGAGGGGCACCCGGGAGGCAATGCCAAGGCGGGTACAGCCCAGCACCTCCATCCCCATCACCCGCGCTGGAGTTCCTGCCGGCCCGCCAGAATTTCCAGCCACCAGAAGGGGGCAGACTGCGACTTCTGAAGCCAGGACACAATGGGTCTGTGAGGAGGCAGGCGGGAGGGGACTGCCACGGTGACCACGACCACCTCGGGACAACCTGGGCTCTGGTAGGCTGGGCCTGGCTTCCCAAAAACTTCAGGTGTGGTCTGGCTCAGAGGACCCCCATCCAGTGTCACGTGTCACGTCACCCAGCAGGGGCAGCCAGGACAGGCTTGGGGTGGGCCGTCTGGCTGTGTGTGAGAGGGGGCTGGGAGCTTGTCTTGAAGCTGAAGAACAGGCACAGCGTCTTCACCTGGACTGTGTGTTTACTTGGGGGGCTGGAGGGGCTGGTGGAAGTTTGAGGGGGTTTAAGTTCCCCCAAACCACCCCAAGGCCTAGCCACTGCTCAGGGAAACCCTTCAGACCTCAGAAACCTCCAGAGCCACCATACTGCCCTGTGTGGAAGGCACAGTGGCAAGTCTCTGAAATGCCCTAGTGCATCGCGGCTGCAGACGGGCAGCCCTGGGAGATGGGGGTGCCTCCCTTCCCGCTGCCTGACGCCCGGGCCCCTGCTCCACAGCCACCACCTCCAGTGCTGGTGGTCAGCAGGATGCCGAGGGCCAGTGCTGTGCCAGGTGTTCCTTGTGGGCCGGCCTTTCAGCAGTGGGTTCTCGTTGGGCCTGGCAGTCAGCCTCCCAGACCTCAGTTCCTGCTCAAATCGAGTCCTTTGTGGATTCCCTGCGCCCAGCAGCCGAAGCTCTCAGATACTCAAAGAGAATTTTAAAGTGACACAAGCTGGACACGCAGCCACAAGAGGGTATCTGCCCAGATTAAGGCGAACTCCAGCTTGGGCCTTTGAAGGACACTTGATTTCCCAGGGTGAAGATGGATTTTCACAACAGAATTAAGAAAAGCTCATCACCCAGATTCCTCTGCTGGGCAGGCCTCACTGTGGGGGGGCTGTGGGGGAGGGTTGGGGGTGCTGCACACGCTGCCCCAAGCGGTGGCACGAATGGCGGAGTCCCAGGCCTGCTCCTGCACACAGCGTCCCGACCCCAGGCTGGCCTCCTCCGGCCGTCCTCCGCCTGCGGCTGGATGGCCTCACCCCAACACAGTCCCCTCGCGAGCCCCCTGCTTAGTCTCCCATGACTCCCGCTGCCTCAGGACAGAGTCCAGGCCTCTACCTGCCTCCGCGAGGCCCACCCACCTTTCCTGCCTACGGTCACCTGCTTCCCCGCTTCCCTCCCACACGCTGCCAGCTGCCGCCACTGCTTCCGGGCCCTTGAGCCCTTGACCTGCCTTTGGACCATCAGGCATTGCCCTGCCTCTGCCTAGACCCTCCTCTACTCTGTGCGGCCATCTCCTCTGCATCCTTCAAGTGTCAGCTTCAGTGTGAGGCCCCAGCCCCGCACCTCATCTGAACTCCCACCTCTAGCCCCTGGCTGGAAGGCCCTGGGCGGGAAGGAAAGGTGTCCCTTCTGGATAAGGCCTGGGTCCCTCGGTGAGGCCTCTGGACTTGGCATGCAGCATTTGGTCCATTACTCAGTCACCACGCAGACTGGCCCTTTGAGCCACGCACTGTGCTCAGACTTGGGGGACACCAAGAGGAAGAAATGTAGCCTGGCTTCCCAATCCCCAAGCTTATCCCGGGAGTTCTTGTCCTTTCTGCTCAGGAAAAACTTCTGAATAAATTCTAGAGGATCACGGGAAGGGATTAAAGGGCTCGAAGCAACTCTCAGCAGGCAAGAATGACACGTCACCGGTAGAAGTGGGTGGCAGAGCCCATGGGAGCCCACCCTTGTGCTATCTGCTCAGGGAGTCCGTTGTTGGCAGGACAAGGCAGGGCACCCTGGAGTGGCTGCCACGGCTAATGGGGAGCAGTCAGAGGACACGGCAGCAAAGCAGTGCCCCAGGAGAGGGGACGCCCTGTCCTGGCTCCCACCAGGCTCTCTGTGACCCTGGACAAACCGTTAAACAAAGTTGCAAATCAAATCGTCACAAGGGCCAGGCAGTAGCACAAACGAGTCTCTCGTGTAGGGAGAGCCCCCCCAAAGCCCCCCAAGGGCTGGCTACTCCAGACTACTGGCACCTGGCATCAGAATGAGGTGCCAGAGTTGCCCGATGTTATGATTGTTTTCAAGAAAATTTTTAAAAATTTGGGTTGTATATAGAATTTCCCATTTTCAGTGTTGGCTCAATTAAAACAGCAACAACACACCAGAAAGGCAAACCGAATGTTTCTTTGAGCCACAGTTGACAGGGCAGTCTCTGGAGGGTCCGTCTGTAGAATAAGGGTACTATTTCCTGGCTGAGGGGCCACCCATGTCCCCTCCCAATGAGTCAGCTCTGCCCCTAGGCCACATGACCCCTGGCCACTGCTGACTGGGCCAGCGGTGGGCACCTGCCCCAGGGCAGCCAGCTCCAGGCTGGCAACAAGTTATGCAGTGAGTTGGGGCCCATAGTTGCCTTCGGCCACCCCATCCCCACTCTTCATACTTCAGGGCCTCCCGGCCCGGCCCCTCTCGTCATTCAGTCCCCTCGTTCAGATCCGATGGAACCTCCCTGCGGACGCCTTTTCTGATCACTCTGTTTAAAGTGCCCGCGAACCCAGGGCAGGGTTGTTTTCTTCTCCACTTTGCTCTCTGATGTGTCTGCAGCACCCAGAATGGTGTCTGACACATCATCGACGCTCACCAACTATTCACAGAAGAAACCAGTGAGTTCCCACGAGAGTCCGTCTCCCTCGTCACTCCGCCGTGCTCTCCCCACCACACCATGACGTGTGCTGGCTTCAGCGAGACTCTTCCCGGCACCAGAAGAAATAGATTAAAGTAGACAACCTCACTGGCTGTTATGCCAGCTCAAAGGAGGTGACACAATGACCGTGCCAAGCGCAGACCCAGCTCCTAGTAGCTGCTCAATACACCTTCGGATCTGTTTCCTTTTAGGTCCTTTCTCAGGCGCCGCGTGGCCTCCCTGTGCGGGTGTTTCCATGCGGATGTTTCGATGCGAATGTTTCAGTGGGCTCAGCGGCAGATCGAGGCTCCATCTGTCATTTGGACAACGCTCTGGGCAGTTCCCTGGTCCCACACCTCACCAGGGTCACAGCCGTCCTGAAACCCCGCATCTGGGCCGTTTCCAGGCCTGCTCACAGAGTCCACACACGGACGATGAGAATCATGCTGGAGTCTGTGGCTGATAAAGAGATCACTGAGCAGCTGCTTCATATTGTGTGCCATCCAAAAAGAAAATCAATTTTAAACATCAGATAAAATATGACAGGCATTTTAAGAATGTATTTTACAAGCAACGCACTGCGATGGGAGCAGGGCTGATGGCCGGGTTGGGGCCTCACCGCGGAGCCCCATCAGTGAGGTCTGACGTGGACCCTCCTAGGGGCTCCACCGTCTCTGACTCAGCATTGCAGCCCCCCGATGCCCAGACTGGAGGCCGCCAGCAGGCCAGGCTGCTGGCAGCTGGGGGAGCCGGCCAGAGAGGGTCTCACACTCGAGGTACCTGCCACGCTGACAGCAGAAATCCTTCTGGACTGACAGCCAGGAGGCTGGTGCTGGTCCAGGCCTGGCTGGAGACTTCCTGGGGACCGTGGGCCAGTCATTCTGCTTCTCTGGGACTCAGCCTTCTTTTCTTTGAAATGGGGATAACCATACCCACCGCAGGGAGGGTTAAATGAGGTCCAGGGAGGGGTGGTTAAAACACTTGGAAAGTGAAATCTATTTTAAACAAGTAAAACCCTCACGTGACAAAAATTTTCAGACAATGCAAAAGTCTCTAAGATACGGAGTAGGCTTCCTTCCCACCCTTGGACCCTTGCTCCTCCTTTCCTCTCTCCAGAGGCAGCCACTCTCAGCAGCTTCTCGGGCAGTCTTTTCAGAGACGGTCCTCCCCGCACATGCACACTGGTACACACTGTTCTGGACTTGGCTTTTCCCCAATTAGACCGACACTTGGGAGCTTCTCCGCGTCCATCTCCAGAGAGCGGCCTCCTCTTTTCGGTGCCTACCTCCAGCCACGGGGTCTTCACCACCATCACACGAAACTACACCAGGAGCTTCCTGCCCAGCCCGGGGAGCACTGCACCAGGGCCGGGCTCATGGGAGGGGCTAAGGGGAAGGGAGGGGCCAGGGGCCGGGCTAGCAGGAGGGGCGGGCTTAAGGAAAGGGGGCGACCTTGGGAAAAGGAAGGGGCAAGGTGGAAAGGAGAGGAAGAAGAAACAGAAGGGGTCTGTCAGTTCATCTTGCTAGAGATAGATCCTTCAGAGCTGGGATGAGGGGAAGGGGAACCTTACACTATACTGTGAATAATAACAACAACAACAGCTATTATTAAGTGGAAAAAACTCCATTGTGCTGATGTTCTGTGCTCCGTGATCCAGTCGCCGACCCACGGGCATCGCGGGCCGCAAACAGTGCGGCAGCCAACATCCTGTCCGAGTGTGCCGGTGCTTGGAGAGTGGAAGCACCGGTACACTCAGGTGTCAGGTCAGGGACCTGCAGAAACAGCCAGCCCTCTTAGCCTGAAAAGCCTATGCTTTTGTCCCCGACTGAACCATAATGAAGGGGGGGAGGGGTGGTCAGGACCTGTAGCAACGGTTTCAGGGCTTGGCTTTGCTGACTTTTTTTTCCTCCCCAAAGCCCCAGTGCGTGGTTGCATATCCTAGTTGTAAGTCCTTCTAGTTTCTTCTATGTGAGCCGCCACCACAGCATGGCAACTGACAGACGGGTGGTGTGGTTCTGCCACTGGGAAGCAAACCCAGGCCGCCGAAGTGGTGAGCGCATGGAACGTTAACCACCAGGCTATCAGGGCTGGCTCCGGCTGTACTGACTTTATTCACGAATCGTCTTCCTCAGCCCAAGCCTTATTTTGCGTCTGTCTGTGGTGTGAGCTGAACCATCCACAAAAAAGAGTTTTACAGACGTCCAGCTCTTATCCTGGAGGAACATCTATGAGGACTCTGCCATCACCCTGAGTGATTTGCAAGGGTCCACACTGCAGAGAGAGTGGGTCGGGGCCCCTGTGTCCCGAGATTCCCTCTCCTTTGGAATGTCTTGATGTCACAGACACATGAGGAAGGTGCCTGCTTCCTAAAGGTTCCCCCAGGAGCTCAGCCCCATCACTCCCTCTTCTGGAACAGGCGCCGCGCCCGTAGTCTGGGGACCTGTCCCTGACAGCCAAGGCCAGGCTGTTCCTGGATCCTCCAGCGCCCTCTTCTGCAGATGACTGACAGTGAGGTGTTCTGCTCAAAGGAGCCCCGCGTCACCAGTGGGGGCGTGGCCCACCCCACGGGTCCTGTTGGACAAACTGCAACAGAGTCAACTCAACAAGGCCGTGACCTTACATGACCCTGGGGACTGGGGGAGGCTGGCCAAATAGTCTAGTGTGGTTTCTAGTCCCCACTGGGAATGAGTGGAGGCCTCTTTCAGGGGAGAAGACTAATATTTGATGGATTATAGTCACATAACCGTAATATCTACTCTGCTGTTTTCACGTGTATTTTCTCATTTCACTCAGGGAAGTGGGTAGGACAGGTATTATTTCCATTATTTCCATTTAGCAGATGGAGAAACTGAGTCTCCAGGACACTGTGTGTGGGAGATGCATAGATTGCCTGCCCCCCAGCCATTCCCACCCCTCACACAAACACAGACCCTTCTTCACCACCGTTTGCTTGTCCTTCTTCACCCCACAGCCCAGAGGGTGACTTTTGATCCATGAAGCTGTGTTGATATCCTCCCCTCGCCCGGGACTCACGGAGTGTGGGCACGAGATGCAGTGCTGGCTGAGAAGTCTCCTGGGGCCTGGGGGGAGGTTTTCTTTGCTTTGATAAAAGGACCCAAGTTAGGGATACTCCCTTTTACTTTTTGCCTCTGGTCCTTGTGGGTTTCATGTAGCTTCCGGAACTGTGGTGGCCACCTTGAGGCCGTGAAGAAAGTCAGCCTAAGGTGCGAGTCCATGTGCTGAGGATGTGTATCAGTTACCTGTGGCCACAATAACGCCGCGTAACAACCTCAGCACCTCCGAGGCATTCAGCGAGAAGCATTTATTGCTCGTGTGACTGGAGTCCGCCAATCTGGGCTGGTTCGGATCTGCTCCACTTGTCTCTCATCCTCCAGTGGGTTCTCAGGGTGATGGCAGAGGTGCAAAAGACAACCCCCATGTGCGTGCCATTTCACGCCTCTGCCCGCATCCGTGTGCTGACACCACATGGGTCAAACAAGCCACGTACCTGAGCCCAGTGTCACAGTGGGCAGGGCCAGGGACTCCTCTAGGGATGTGGGCCCTGGAGAGTCACAGGGCAGGGGGCATGGATGAGGGTGTAAGGAATGGGGTTGTTGTTCCCATCTACCACAGACAGCAGGGCAGAGAGAAAAGGAATCTGCTCCTTGAAGATGTGCTGGAGTTGCCAAGTTAACCAAGCCTGGAGCTGCCCTACCTTAGAGCTTTTGGTCATTCAAGAAAAGAAAAAGTTCTCACTGGTTAAGCCATTTTGAGTTGGGTCTTCTGTTCCTTGCAGCCCAAATCGCTAATAAGCCCAAGGTCACCCAGCTGGAAAGTGGTGGAGCTGAGACCTGAGCAGGACCCTCCAACTGGACGTCTGAGCCTCCTGCAGTGCCTTTGTGCTGTGGGCCTTGGCCATGTTTCAGAACATGTGCTACCAGCCTCCTGCTCTCCAGAGCCGGCCATCGGGAGCTTTGTCATGCACAGGGCCCAGTGGGGACTCCTGGAGCGGCTCTTCTGAAGCAGCGCCCACAGCCCTGGGTGTGGTCTTGGGAAAGGCTCAGGTCTCAGAAAGCTGGGCCAGTTTCCTCTGCGGACACTGATTACCCCACTGGGAAAGGGGCCCATGCCGTGGCTTCTGTCCTAGGCTCTGGGGGACACCACGTGTGGAGGCAGTCTCCTCCAACAGTGTCTCTCCATGCTTATCAAATCTGGACTGTCCAGAGCTGTTTGGTCCTTCCTCCTGCCCCCATGTAAGCCCACACCCGAACCACACCAGGCTGATCAACAGTGAGTCAAGGTCACCATAGTGTTCCCACCAAAGACGGTGGCTTCCCTGGGCCTCCCGTGAACAGAGAACCCAGAAGGATCCTAGAGGATCCACAAACCGTCTTTAATCTCCTTCCCTTCAGCCCATTCCGTGGGATTTACTTCCAAAGGGTAAATCTAATGAGTTGGATTCTCCCCTTCTTTCCTCAGGTGGGGAATGGCGGACATGGTTCTGAACAGTCATACCTGGGAAGAGGGTACACAAGCTAGGGTTAGGTTTAGCTACATATAATAGAAAACCTCAAAGTAATAGTGGCTTAAAGAAGATAAAATCATTTTTGTCTTGTAGGGCAAATCCAGATGTAGACAGCCCACAGTGGTAGGACAGCTCTACCACCATCAGTGACACAGATTCCTTCTCTTTTTCTAAACCACCAACCTCAGCACTGGCTTCCATCCTCAAGGACACTGCATAGTCCAAGATGGCTGCCAGAGCTCCAGCCATTGTGACCAGAATCACAAGAAAGAGGGAAGACAGAAGGGCAAAAAGGGGCTCCTCTCAGCTCTGTCGGTTCCCTTTAAACATCCTTCCCAGAAGTCCTATTCAATAATTACATTCACTTCTCATTGGTTGGAACATAGTCCCTGGCTGCAAGGGAAGCTGGGAAATGTCTTTTATGCCAGGGAACAATATGACCAGCTAAAAATCAAGGTTTGATACTTTAAAGAGGAGGAAGAATGGGGGCTGGCCCAGTGGCATAGTGGTTAAGTTCATGCACTCTGCTTCAGTGGTCCAGGGTTCACAGGTTTGGATCCTGGGCATGGACCTACGCACGGCTCATCAAGCCATGCTGTGGTGGTGTCCCACACACAAAAAATAGAGGAAGATGGGCACAGATGTTAGCTTAGAGCCAAAAACAACCGAGGAGAAAGAATAGATGTTGGGGGAAGTAAAGAGCAGCTTCTGCCACAAGGAGTTCAAACCTACATCTTAGGTCAACATTTATTTATTGGGCACCTAGTGTATGCGAGGCACAAGGCTGGGCTGTGCCATAAGACGTGGTCCTTACTCTCAAGGAGCCAACAGTCTAGACTGGATGGTGGACCACAGCTGAAATGGCTCTCATAGTTATGAATTGTTTTGACAACAGAGAGCTTAAAAAGAAAAAAATTGCCATCATTGAAACTTAGGAGAATTCACATTTGATCTGGAACTTTGGAGTTTTTTTAAACACTTGAAGGTCTGGCAACACCAGATCTGCTTTATGGCAGCAATTGGCTAGAGAAATGACTGCCCCTCTAGAAAGGCCCCTCTCCTTTTTTGCTGCAGTCCCCACCAAGCTCTATTGCCTCATACTGCTTTAGATATCTGCACGTCCATGACAGGCATGTGGGTTTACAACCTCTGCTTGGAGAGGAGACCCAGATGAGTCTCTGGACAGGTTTCAAATGTCTCTGTGTGGACAGCAAGCTGACCCTGCCGAAACCACCCTCGTAGATGTGAACTCACGTGAACTTGTGCCTCTCAGGGAGGAAAATGGCTCTGAACTAAAAAAGCAAACCAACCCCACATGCCTTCCCGAAATCCTGAGCTCGTCCCTAAAGGAGAGACTGAAGATGAGAAAATATCCTTTTTCAACCTCTTTCTTTGAGAAGGCGCCTCTGGTGTGTGGAGACAGGGTGGGCTGACAGGCAGGTCTTTCTCTCTCCCCAGCGGACGACCCCTGTGTCAGGCCAGAAGTGGGCCCACCTCGCCGACGAGAGCTCTGCCGGAAGCTCCTCCAGAGTCAGCGGGGACCCCGGCTCCCCACTCAGCGCCCCCTGGAGCAGAGGCCCCTCATTAGTGCCTGGAGCCTTCTTTTCAGGCTGCCCCGGAAACGTTTCTCCGGAGCCCAGGGCTGGCCAGATCTTGCTGGAACCACCGTCCGTCTTGCTTCAGAGCGCCCGCCTGGCCAAGACAGGCCCGGAGCTGTGCGAGCCGCCGGGAGCCACAGCCATCCTGGGTGGCCTCCCCACTGCCCAGCCCAAGGGCGTCTTGCAGCTATAAATTGAGTAAACTGAACATGTTACCGAGGGTTGGAGATAAAAGAGAGAGCTGGGTGTCTCCATGAATAAAACATGGGAGGGAGGCCATTTCTTGGAAAAATAGAGAGAATAAATTGTGGGAGATCAATTTTATCTAATTTCTTGGCCGAGCTTCTGACATGCAAATGAATGCGCTCATAATTTATGAGTGAGCTACGGAGACTACCAGAGGGAAGGGGTGCCTGGATTTCTGGTGGAGGAAGGAGGGGCATGGCTAAGGATTTAGCAAAAGTCCACTAGGCTTTTTCTTCATAAAACTTAAATATTTAGAAAGCCTCCCACAGAAAGCAAAAGCCAGGCAGAGTAGATTCTGGATTGCTGGGCCTGTCTTTGGGGCCAGTTCCTCTGGGCACTCACTCATTGTCCCAGCCACACCAACAGCCAGCTGGCCAGCCCTGGTCACACAGACATGGTCAGGCCACCAGACCTTTGCTCAGCAGGTCTCCATCTCCTGACACCCCAGCTCACCAGCCAGATTTCCCCCCTTGACTTGTGGTTTCTGGCCTGAGTCTTCCCTGTAGGCCCCACGGAATCACCTTTCCTTCTGGGTTCTGGAACGATGTGTCTGCCCCTCTTGCTTAGAGGTGGCACACTGGTCCAATCCTACCTACAGACGTGTTTTCTTTGGCCTGAGCAATGACTGTAAAATGTCTGAATTGGTTGCCAACATTGAGAAATTGAGAGATTTCCCATGCACTTCAGGATGCCTGGCTTCTAGTGAAAGATCAGAACATCTGGTTAGACGGGCTTGTGTTTTCACTGCCAATTATTGGCTGAAATCAAGAAGCAGCCACTGGCCCTTCAAGACAGAGGCTGCATACCCCAAGTTGCTGCAGACCCTACCGCTCCCTATTGCCTCTGGCCCTGAAGCCAAATGTCAGTGCCACTTATTATTTGTACTGTTGTTTTGCTTATAGTGGAGTTAATGGGAAAGTGAAATATCTCTTCTTGTGAGTCTAACAAAAGGGGAAAGTCGGAGCTACGGGGAAAGCAAGTTTCAAGAGGGAGAGGATACACATTTTCTTTTTGTAGGCGTGATGAGTGACCTCTGTGGTCAACTTGTAAAGAGAGTTGTGGTGGGAGTGTACCGGGCTGTGTCGTCACTGAGTTTCCTGCAAAGCCCTGCAGGGCTGGAGTTGGCAGCCTGTTTTCGAAGTCCCAGCTTCTTTGTCTTACCCTTCTGGTTCTCTGCTCTGAAACCCCAGTGACTCAGAGCTGGGGGAGCTTGCAGAAAGAGTGTGAGCGGCCCGAGCCGGTCTCTGGAGGTCACTCAGACCCTCCCTGTGGGACACACTTTCTGTGAGAGCCTAGGAGACAGGCTCTGCTCGTGCCGTACAGATGCGCAGACCGAGGCACAGAGTTTGCTAACTTGTGCAACACGGCTGCTCCGTTGGGCGCGACTGGATTTGAACGCATGTCTAGCTGGCTCCGAGGCCCAACCTCACCAGTACGCTTTGGCCCCTTCCTTGGCCTGCCAGGGGACGAGTCTTGTAGTCAAAACAACTTAATACCCTGGATGGTCAATGACTGCATACAAGGCACCGCATGACCTGCACCCTCCCCCCTTCCCTCGTGACACTCCTTTCTGCCCCTCAACTGTGTCAAAAGCAGGAGCTACAAGCTCATACCCCAGCTAGTCCTCCCAGAAGCTCAGTGACCCTGCCCCTGGGCCTTTGCACTGCTGTTTCCTCCCCCGGATCTTCATAGTTCTGCTTCCTTTGTATCATGGAGTTCTCAGTCACCTCCTCCAGCTGGCCTCCCTGGTCACACATGACCCTGTTTTCATAGCTGTCATGTCCCTCTGGAATCATCTTGTTTATTTATTTTGCTTTTGTGCTTATGGTCTCTCTCTTACCCCTAGCGGTTAAGCTCCAGGAGGGCAGAGACCTAATCTGTTCGCTGCTGTACCCTCATAGTCTGCACACAGTGGGTGCTCAATAATGATTTAAAGATGAGTGAGAAGTGGCGTGTCCAGGTGTCTGACCCAGAGGAGCCTTCAGAGAGGAGGGGTGCTGGGAAGGAGGTTCTCTGAGAGGGAGGGGTGATAGAAGGCGCAAGGGGCTGGCACAGCCTCCCTTGAAGTGTCAGGAGGGGGTGAGGCCTGGCTGTTCCCTCTGAGGCTGCCAAAGTGCCTGCTGGTTACGGCCTGACTTTAGGACTCCAGGGTGGCCCATAGCATCCAAATCTAGAATGATTTGCAAGCCCACCCATGCAGGGACAGCTCTGTTAAGACCCTGTGAGGAGAGGCCCCTGGGAAGGGGGTGTCATCATCTGTGTGGGCTCAAGGTGAGGTGGGGTGTCCCCCTCCATCACTCCCAGGGCATCCTCATGGCAGCAGGGAGCATTCTGGAATGTCGGGGCTGTGAGGGAAACTGAGGCTCAGATGGGGAACACCTGGTCCGGTCTCTGTGGCCACAGGAGTTTGCTCAGGGTCTGTACCTGGGTCCTCTGCAAGTCCAGAGGGATGCAGGAACTGTGCGTTTTTAGTCTCCAGATAGATGGAAACAAGTAGAGAAATGTCCAAATGAGGTTTCAAAAATTGTGACGTATTTTAAATTTTTGCATTGGACAAACTAACACTTTAACACTTTCGAAATGTAGCATGCAGTGCAGTCGCGCTCTTCAGAAGAGGATCATAGTGTTTAGAAACAATGGTCAATTCCTGTGTCCTGCTGGGGTGGTCTGGGAGCGGATGGATGTCCTTATGTGATGGACATGGTCTTCTTTACTCCTGTCAGCAGGTCTCTGTGGTTCAAAGTGTAGGCCCACCGGGAGACCCTTCAGAGCCCAAAGTTGTGGCCTTTTGTGGGTGGGAGGCAAAAGCCGCATGGCCTCCCTGAGACAGGCCTGGGTCAGAATCCCTCCAAGCCTCAGTTTTCTGATCTGAAAAATGGGCACACTTCTTTGTCCACCACAGGGCTGAGCTGAGGATGACTGTGTGTCAAGTGCTCAGCACTGACTCAGTGCTGGCTGCTCAGTTCCTCCGCAGAGCTGGGGTCCATCCCCAAAGCCCCTGCTCTCTCTACACCCTCCTCCCCCTCATCCCCCCAGCCCCAAGCTCATCTCTTGGGAAGGTTTCAGAACTCTGCTAAGAGGACCTATCCCTTGAAAGCAGAAATGGGATTTTTCTTCCCAAATCCGTTCCTTGGGGGAAGTCTTCAAAGAGAATTCTTGTAATTTCCCGTTATAAAATTTTATGTGCAATTACAAACAATGAACTGTGAGCATTAATTGGGCAGACTGGGAGATTTTCTGTTTTTAAATCAAGGACTATTTTAAAACCTCCCAGACCCCAGGAAGCTGGCCGGAGGAAATAAACTTCCAGAGGGTGGCCCAGGCAGCAGCCTGCCCCTGGGCTGCATCTGGGATTCCAGGAGAGGGGGCCCCACTGTGCCCAGCAGAGCTGGAGGGCCTGCTCCAGTGATGGGGCGACAGGCTTCCCAGTTCTCCCAGCATGCATGTGTGTGGGTGGATAACGGCTTCCCACCCCCTCTGCTGGCTGGCACACAGCAGGTCTGTGTCCGTCCATCCGTCCATGCAAACAATATTTCTTGAATACCTACTGTGTGCCAAGCACCAGGCATAGAGCTGTGAACAAAACAGACGCAAATCCCTCCCCTCCTGGAGGTGATGCTTCAACAAGGGAGACAAACATGGTGACCACGTTAGAGAAGGGCGTTATACAGTAATTTGGGATGGGGATGGGACAGGAAGGAGGGGGGAGGGTGGGGCTGCAAGTTGGATAGGGTGGTAAGAGTGGGCCTCCCTGAGAATGGAACATGAAGCCATCTGGGCTGGAAGTGTCCCAGGCAGAAGGGAAAGAGCCCGTGCAAAGGCCCTGAGCGGGGCCGAGAGGGGAGGGGCGGCCGTGCAGGCACCCTTGTGAGGACTTCGAGGTGACTCTGAGAAGCGGGAGCCACTGCGGGTTCCAACAGGGAGTGACAGTGCTGGTCTCCGTCTGAAAAGGACTGCGCTGGCTGCTGGGTTGCGAATAGAGCTGCTCTGTCGACGATTGAAGCCACGAGCCACACGTGGCTGTCGAGTCCTTGAAATGTGGCTGGTCTGATTGAAATGTGCCGTATGAGCGTGCACACCGGACGCCAACAACTTACTATGGGAGAAAGAAGGTAAATCACCTCATTAACTATTGTAAAACATCTATTACGTGTTGAAATGATAATATTGGGGGTATATTTGGTTAAAATATATATTATTAAAATGTTATTCATTCCTTTTTACTTTTTTAATGTGGCTACTAGAAAATGCAAAATTCCATACGTGCCTCGTATTATATTTCTCTCGGACAGCACCGCTCTAGACAGTACGGGCCAAGGGCAGAAGCCGGGAGACGGTTAGGAGGCCACGGCCGTGATCCAGGCCAGAGGGGATGGCGGCCGAGCCGGGGGCAGAGCGCTGAGAAGCGTGCGATTCTAGGTGTATCAGGAAGTGCAGTTGGCGGCTGGACGGCAGGGCGTTGCTTCATAGATGTGTGTGGAACGAGTACTTGGCACAGGCTCTGCCCACAGAGCTGGGGTGGGAGGTGTGTGGAAGGGGAGATGAGGTCCAGAGACTCAGGGTCCCCTCGTGGAACCAGACTCTGCAGTGCCCCCGGCAGGGGCTGTCGGGGGTCCAGGCCGGAGGAGAGCTGGGTGTCCTCGTGGGGACAGTGTAAGTCCGGGTCTCATGTGACAGGTGATTGAGTGAATCCTGGGCCTTTAGTTCCTCATCTGTAGAAGGGAGGCAGTAGGGCCCGACTCCCAGAGCCGTGAAGGTGAAAGGAACGGTGTACGTAGGCCTGGCATAGACTACGTGTGCCATCGAGGGGGTACCACCTTTATTACAGGTGCAGGGACCACGAGCAGGGGACGCGGGGGCTGGGGGGCGCCTGCTGCCTCTCTGACGAGTCTGCTCTACTCCAAGAAGTTCCACTACAGCGAAGGGCGCAGGCCAAGATGTTGGCCCGGTCTGCACGAGACGAAGACCATCGGCCAAGATGGCAGATGGAGGCCTGGGGGCCTGGAGGAAGCAGTGTGTCCCGCAGCATCCTTGCAGGGTTGGAGGCAGAGGGACCATGAACTGGTGGGTGGGGGACTTCTGAGGCGGGGTGGTAGTGGTTTAGGGGCGCCCTATGGGGTAACGGAAGGAGGAAGCTCAGCCTGCATAATGAGGGATGCAGGCAGCGGAGGGGCTAGGAACCGCGGCCGCCCTGGACATGGGCCTCTGCTTCTTTGGTCTTTGCCTGCAGGGTGGGGGGAGGGAATCTCTGCTACCCTACCACCCCCTTTCAGCTCAGTGTAGTGCTGGGCCATGTGCACAGCAGGTCCTGAATAAATATCGATTGTGTGGAATAAGCAAGGCAGTACTGGGATGCACTAGGATAGTGTTTGTTGAATGCATAACAGACAGAGAGCTGGATAGAAATACTGATCACCTCTACTGTTGACTGAGTTATGTGCAACCGACATCTGTCCACTTCTGTCCACCCACCGCCTCCCGGACCCAGGCCTCCGTCACCTCTTACCTGGACGCCCACAACAGCCTCCTCCCTGGTTTCCTTCCTTCCACTCTTGTCCCCTCAATCCTTTCTCCACACAGCAGCCAGAGGGTAAGGTTTACATTTGCAAATGTCAATCAGATTATGCTATATCCCTGGTTAAATCTTTCCACAGGCTTGCCTTGCGATCAGAATATGATTTTACAAGGCCCTACGTGATCTGGCTCCATGTCCCCGGCCAACTTCATGTCTTAACACTCCTGCTCTCTATACCTTCTTTCCTTTCCTACAACTCAAGTCAGTTCCTGCCTCAGAGCCTTTGCACTTGCTGCTACTCCAGCTAGAATGCAGTTTCCTCCAATTTTTGCTGGGGTAAAGTCTCATGTCTCATTGCAAGTGTCTCCTCCTCAGAGAGGACTTCCTTGAGCCCCTCGATCTAAGAAACCCTAATTACTTCTTTTTTTTTTTTTTGTGAGGAAGACTGGCTCTGGGCTAACATCCGTGCCCATCTTCCTCCACTTTATATGGGACGCCGCCACAGCATGGCTGACAAGCAGTGGGTCGGCGGGCGCCCGGGATCCGAACCGGCGAACCTCGGGCTGCCAAGCGCGGACTAAACCGCTGCGCCACTGGGCCGCGCCCCCCCTAATTACTTCTTATCTGAATATCTGCCTGTCATATTTCACCATCCACAACTTTCTTCTTTATGTACCTGGTTGCCTGCGTGGTGTGTCTCCCCCACCAGAGTGTAAGCTTCCAGAGGCTTTGTCCATCCTTGTCCACCTTCCGTACCCAGCCCAGGGCCTGGAACATAGCAAGTACGCAAGAAATATCTATCGAATGAATGAAGGTGCTTGTCTGTGCTAAGCCTGGGCTCTCTGCATGTATGATCTCATTTAATCCTCGTGAGGCTCCTCTGTCATCACCATTATGGAGAGAGTAAACTGAACATTGAAACCTCGGGTCTGACTCCACAGCTCATGCCGTTGAATGCTGTGTGATGCTGTCCCTCAGACCCAGGTTCTGACCCTGGCTCTGCCCGGAACCGACTCTGTGACTTTGGTTGAGTATCGTCCGGCTTGGGGCTCCTCCTGACCTCAGCGGCGGTGGGCTGAGTGTTTCTGAAGTCCTGCAGGTCTGATGATCTAGGGCATGGTTCTCGAAGGGCGTGAGTGTCCCCTTGGGAAGGGTTCTGTCTGGACTATTCCTACGGGAACATTTACGTCCTGCACCTCTGTACCTGCTGTTGTATTGAAATACGTATGTGTATGTTATACTTTCCTTTATTTCTCTTCTTCATTCAGGTTAGGGCTTACCTGTGGACTTCACTTTAGGGTAGCAAAAGGGCAGTTACAAAATACGTGTTATAAAGAGGACCTCAACCCTCGGGTGACAGGCGTCAGCACCGGGACCTGGGGTGGAAGCACAGGCCAGGAGCAGCACGGGGGCCTGCTGGGGGCTGGAGGTGTCCTGTGTCTACCTCTGGGAGGCAGTTATACAGTGTAGACACGCGTAAAACTCATTGAGCTGTACACCACAATGGGGTCACCCAGCTGTTTGTAAGCCATGCCAGTTTAAAAAATTAAGTGAGATAATATGTGAAATAAATAAACAACATAAAAGAGTGGGCCTTGGGACAGGAGCCACTGGGTCAAGGGTCTCTGCTGCAGCCTGGGTGTCCTCCCTCATCTAGTGAGATCTTCTTTGATCCCCCAAATTCAGCTCCACCATCTCCTTCTCCCTGACCCCACCCCGCTAGGCTCCTGTGTGGAGCCCCTCACCCCACCCCTTACTCCCTTCTTAGCATTACTCATATGGTGACATAGTGACTTGCTAGTGGCCCCCTTGGCTGTGAGCCCCGCTTGCTGGTGGGCATGGGTCCCAGCATCGGTGCTGGGACACAGGCTGTATGCAGTGGTGTTTGTTGAGTGAATAAGCAACCTCTCTGTCGGGGAGGAAGATGCTTGAGTCAAAAGATGAGAAAGGAGGGAAGACGGCTCCCTCCCAGTCTCCCGACACTTCCCTGCCTCCAAATGCTGGGTCCTCAAGTGCCTGGTCTTTACATCAGATTTCCTTGTTATCCACGATGTAGAGATGATCTGACGTTCGGATGCCACGTGCTCAGGACACGCTCGTACATGAAAGCAGAGGAGACAGCAGACGGACCTCAGAAAGCGCTTCCTGACTGGAGGTGATAAAGTACTATTCTGGGGGATTCCATGTGGCCGAGCTGGAAAGCAGGGCCTGGACCCGGTGAGACTGAGGTCTCTCGGGCCCAGAGTCTGACTCTCCTGAGCTCCTGGCTCTTGGGATCCGCCTTGGAAAGAGTGAGGCAGCCAGGCCCTAGGCCTCCTGGGACCCGCGGCCCTGTGCCCCCGGAGCAGCAGGAGCCCAGGAGACCTGGAGTGCCCTGGGGGACAGAGAGAGCATTGGTAAACTTTTCCAAGCAACTTTCCAGTGGCCCGAGGCTTCCTCTGAGGACACGCCTGCTGCTTCTCTGGGCTCCGTCTCCCAGGGGTGCAGAGCCCTGGGGAGGGGCCGTGGGTGATTGGAACTGGCAACCCCCCAGCAAACCACTCACCCCTCAGGGCCCCTTCCAGGAAGGCCCCTGACCCCGGGGCCTCATTTTCCAGTCCCGTCCCCCAGGGACCTGTCCCCTCCTGGGCGGGTCCCCAGGTTGCTGAGCAGAGGCCCCTGAAGACCCTGGGGACCAAGAGAAAGCCCTGAGGTCTGGTGCTCCCCGGCCCGGTTGCCAGGCCCTCCCGCTCCGTGTCTGGAGCTGAACTCCCTGCGCTCCTGGGGCCTCCCCTGGGGCCGTGAGAGCCTGGGTGGAAAAGGAAATATCTGAGCAGTTGAAGACAGCAGAAGGTCTGCCAGCCAGCTTACAGGCCCTCCTGACACACAGCTGGTTATTTGGATTTCCAAGCACAGGAAGGGAGCCTGTGCTCCCCGAGGGACGCTGGTGCGGGAAGCAGTTCTTTCCTCATTTCCTCCGCCTCCTCTTAGTAGTCTCACCACACGGAGTCAATCCCGCCATCATTTGTTCAGCCACACTGACTGAGCACCAGCTCTGTGCCAGGCATGCTCCAGGCACCAGGGATACAGTGCTGAACAGGAGGAACCAAGTCCTGACCTCAAGGAGCGACAGCCAGTAAGCAGACGAATACCAGACAAGTAAAATGTCTTCCAAAATGATCGGGGCTGCGGGGACAGTAGGTCAGAATGGGTTGGCAGAAAGTGAAGGGGTGGGTGGATATGAAACAGGGCAATCATGGACGGCCTCTCTGAGGAGGGGACATTTCCACTGAGGCCTCATGGGTGGACTGAGGCCTGGTGCAAGGGCAAAGGTCCTGAGGCAGGGAGTGGCAGAGGAGTTCCAGGACCAGGAGGACGGCCGGGGTGTCAGTACACAGTGGTCAGAGGGTGTCTGAGCGGCGAGGTCAGGGGCCCTGTCATGCTGGGCCAGGCTGGCTATGGGCGCAGGTTGACTTTTATTCTGATTGTCAGAGAAGCCACTGGAAAGTGTTAGCAGAGGATCGATGTGATGGTTGTTCCGGAGGCTACGAGGGGAACAGGTCAGGGAGACCTCTTAGGGCAGACGATGGGTTGGAGGCTCCCTGGGAATGCCTGGGGTGCTTCAGGTGCTGGGAGCAAGGCTTGGGTTTCCACTTCAGTCTTTGAGGTGATGAAGTGCGGCCTGCGGAGGCATTTGCAACTGGGCCCCCCTACTTTTTAATTTACCATTTGTGGCCGCTGTAGGGTTAGAAGAGGGGCCAAGGCAATGATTAAAAAATGGTTCTGCTTTCCAAAATGTGAGGCGCAAGAAGGCATGGGAGTTCAGCTCTGGCCAGGGAAAGCCAGGCCTGATGGCTGGTCAGTGGGCACTATGACTGGCTTTACCCGCGGGGCAAAGCCCAGTGGAGCGGGCAGAGGAGGCTGATCTTCCCACTGCCCCCTGGAATGAAAAGGAGCACCAAACTGGAGCCGTCGTGGAGTGAGTGGAAGCTTGCTGCTATGATCCTTGCGTGGCTAGTAATAATTGTCTCAGAGGGATGCGCTGGGGCAACAGTTCATCCCAGACTCCCAACCGTCACCGGGACAGTCCCGTCTCTCATTGCCAGTGGGCAAGAAGTAGCTGGTTGTGAATTCTAAAGAGAAAACCTCATGGTGGGTCTGGTGAAAGGCAGAGAAATAGCTGGAGCTGGAGAAAGTCGGAAAAGGTAGAGGGCTGTGACAAGACTTCATTTTTCCAAAGGCTCTGGAAAAATAGAGATAGAGTAACAAGGATGCATAAAGAGTCCCTTACAATTGCTTAAAATTCTAACTCTGGTCTTCCCCGTTCGTGAGACTAGATGGTTCTACCAAGGTGGGAACTCCAAGGGAGTGTGGAGACGTCAGCCAGCCCTCAAAGCTTCTGGCTGGAGGAATCTGAGGGCCATGAAGGGCCTCGGGGCGGCACTGAGGTGAAGAGTATGGATGCTGAGAGAGACCCTCCTGGGTTTGGATCTGACCCCGAAGAGCTGCTCAGTCAGAGCAAACTCGGAGACGAGGTGTGGAGTGTGAGTGTGTGTTTACAGGTGATCTCACAGCACCAGAGAAGTGGGGAGATGAGAGAGACGAGGTGTGGAGTGTGAGTGTGTGTTTACAGGTGATCTCACAGCACCAGAGGAGAAGTGGGGAGATGAGAGAGACGAGGTGTGGAGTGTGAGTGTGTGTTTACAGGTGATCTCACAGCACCAGAGGAGAAGTGGGGAGATGAGAGAGACGAGGTGTGGAGTGTGAGTGTGTGTTTACAGGTGATCTCACAGCACCAGAGGAGAAGTGGGGAGATGAGACTGGGGAGGGAAAGACCAATACAAAGTAGGCTCTGAGGAGCTGGAGCTCAGTCCCCCTCTCCCTTTGGGGGGAACTCTGGGAATCAGGGTATAGGGTGTGTCCAAGGGTGGGGGAGCTGGGGTATTTATACACCCACTCTGGACCCCATTGGTTGAGGGCTGCTTGTAGGGGCCTTAACTCTGCAGCACCCAGGCCCGATGTGTGCAGGGGCAGAGGCAACTTGGGTGACCAGAAAAAGACCCCAGGCAAAGAGGTGGAGGTGCTGGCAGTTGGGAGTCAGCCTTGGGGCACTGAAATGGCACAGGGGGATGTGGGTGGAGCATCTACAGCGTTTGCTACTGCAGGTTTCCTAGCCCAAGCCTCAGTTCTTCATCTGTAAAATTAGGAAATAAGAGCAACCGTGTTTTAAAGAAATAAGCCAGAAGCCCTGTCTCATAGGGTGGTGGTGAGACTTAATGAGAGAAGCTCATAAAGCACTGGACTCCGTGTGGGGCACGCAGCACGTGCTCCCTGTGCGGGTGCCCCATTCGTTTAGTCTTTGATGGATATATGCAGAGTCCCTCACAGTGCCAGGCCCCGGCCCCCAGCTGGGGAGACGATGGGGAACACGGCTGATTGGCTCCATCCCTGACCGTGGACCTTAGAAGCTCACAAGGAGGACAGTGACAAGGAATGACACGGGTGACAGGGCCACAGAAAGAGGAGGCAGGGGGCGGGCACGGGAGCCCCAGAGGAGGCATCGTCACACCTTAGGAAGGTGCCACGTGGGAGACCCCCACCCCCAGCCGGGGGCCCCCGGAAATCCAACATGGCCGGTTTCCTCGGACTGGATGACGTTTTCAGTTTGCGTTTAGGGATCCTGTGGTAAGAAAAACACAAATCTTGAAACACCAGCACGGTCCGGTGCAGGGACGGGGTCACCTTGGGAGACGAATGAGGGCCTGACTGGGGGAGGGGCTCTGTGCCTCCTGCTCCACACTGACTCCTGGAGGGAGAGGAGGCAGATCAGCCTCTGCTAGAAGGATTGCCCCTCCCTCCTCCTCCACCTCACGTCACATCAGGAGGAGTCGGTCCTAGACATGAAGTGAGCGGGGGCGGGATTCCACTATTGCGGCCCACACTGTGGGCGCCTGCCCGGAGCCCCTCGGCACTCACCATCACGGGCGTGCCCCCTCACGGCCTCCACCTCCAGCCCGTGCTTTCCTCTGGCCCCGGGAGCCCTCCACCTCAGGCTCCAGGCAGGCCAGAGGTGACGAGGAGTCAGCACCCCCCGGGAGCAGCTCGCAGCCAGTCCAGCATTCCAGCTGCCTGCCGGCGTCCTCAACAGATGCCTCCAGCGTCCCGACACAACCACACACCCTTTGAAGGCCGCCCTCCCTTCCCCACTCCCCTTGTTTGCTTCTTGGCATTGCCTCCTGAATAATCTGCTCACCCTGGAATCCTTGTCTTGGGCTCTCCCTGGGAGGCGGGGGGATCCAAGCCTAGAGAACCTATAGCACGAGTCGGGAGGCTGGCTTGGCTTTGCCTCGGCAGCCCCTTCCAGTTCTCCCCACTGTTAGCCACACAGGACCGTTGTGAGGCCCCAGACCAGAGGGTTATGCTCAGTGACGCTCTTCACACCCTTTCCCATGCTGTGCCCTCCACCTGGAATGCCTTCCTCCCCTTGGCAAACTTCGTGGATCTGCTTCGGGCAGCCCATCACTTTTCCTCTAAGCTCACCTGACAGTTTCTCCATCTCCCTCTGTCACAGATGGATGTGGGGTGGACTATTACTTCCTTGATATTTTTATTTAAATCAATGCTTTAATTGGCATACATTTTTTTATTGTGGTAAAATACATGTAACATGAAGTTTACCATTTTAACCACTTTTACGTGTTCAAATCAGTGGCGTTAAGTTGTGCAACCATCACCACCATCCGCCTCCAGAACTTTTTCATCATCCCAAACTGAAATTCTGTCCCCATTAAACAGTAACCCCCCATTCCCATCTCCCCCAGCCCCTGGTAACCTCTGTTCTACTTTCTGTCTCTATAAATTTCCCTATTCTAGGTACTTCGTATAAGTGGCATCATATGACATTTGTTCTTCTGTGTCTGGCTTGTTTCACTTAGCAAAATGTTTTCAAGGTTCTTCCATGTTGTAGCATGTGTCAGAATTTCATTTCTTTCTGTGGCCAACTAGTATTCCACTGTATGTATGCACCACATTTGGTTACTCATTCATCCATTGATGGCCATTTGGGTCGGCTCACTTTTTAAACTCAGCTATGTCCTAAGCAATAATATCCATGAAAGCTAGAGTTGAATGGTAAACTTTGTTGTGAACACCCATGAAAATAAATCTATAACTAACAAAGTAAGAAAATAAAAGTGTGTCTGCGACCATGTGAAGTGACCATGTCTGCCGCCAAGGGTTCCCATGCCACTCGGGGCAACACTGTGTGCATTTACAGGACAGAGCCTCATCCAAGCCTCAACCATCACTGAGTTTCCAGGCCTGGCAGTGCCCGGTACCTTATAGATGTTCAACGTTGTTTGCTGAATGGTTTAGGGCTGGGGGCTCAGAGCCTCCTCTGGCCAGGAAAAGCCAGAGCTGTGTTCCTTCAACCATCCAGCAGAATCCAGGAGCTCATGTCCCCATCAACTTGTGCTGGGGCTTGGGGTTCCACGTGGGTCCCTGGAGCTCATGTCATCACTGCCTGCGCCCCGCCCATATTCCCTCCTCCCCACCCCTTCAGTGCCCACCAGCCTGACCTCCAGCTGCTAGCCCCTGCCTCCCTCTGCCTGCAGGCTTTCTCTGGGCACTGGAGCCCATTTTGCCACCCACACAGCAGACTGGAAGTGCCAGAGAATGAATGGCCCCTGGAAATAGCCCTTACCCGATGCCTGAGAGTCGGGAGATAAATGCCCCATCCCTCAGCCCTTGGGGGGATCACTCTGAAGTGGTGCATCCTCCACGCTGGCTCCCAGGGCTCCCCCATGGGACTGAGCCCCAGTTGACCTCAGTGGTAACAGGCTTGATAACACAGCCATTGCTGGCTGCCGTCCCCTCCCTGTCTGAGTCCCCTCTCTCCCACTGGTACTTCCTGAGACCACCTCCCAAGTAAACAACTTACCCTGGAACCCTTGTCTCAGCCTCTCCATCTGGGAGAACACAAATGAAGATACTGGAAAACATGAGGTTTCAGCTAAGTTTCCACATCTAAGAAAGCCATTTTTTCTTTCCGATTGCTTTCAGTATAGCAATTGGAGTGGGGGTTGGGGGGGGTACCAGAAACTGCCAGGCTTTCCGGCCCTCTGTTTTCCACAGGGGTTGCCCCAACTGGATAGAGCTTCTCAAAGAAATGGAAACGTTGTAATTAACATACGAAATCCTTACTTCTGATGTTATTAAATTTGTTACGCTTATACAGTGCAGAGCATATTGAAAAGGCAAATTAAAATGTTATGTGTTAATAAGCCTGGATTAAATTGGGCTTTGAGAACCCGGGAAAGCGGAGCTAGTCCCACATGGACGCTGTGTAGGGTGTTTAAGGAGCCTTTTCCTCCCCTTGAAGCTGCTGCCACTGAAATTACTCGAGAAGACACAGGATCTTAAGAGGACCCTCCCTGGTCTGAAAGGATAGAGTGGGGAGTGCGTACTGTCGAGTGGATGTTTGGAGGTGGGTTTCTGTACACTTCAGTCCCCCGGCAGGAGCGTGAAGAAAGGAAGGGGAAATTAAGAAAGCTCTTGAAAGGAACGGAAAAAAAACCCCATTCTCAGCAGAGTAAGCCCTGGGAGCTGGAACCTGGAACATGAGGGTTCCCCTCCCACGGGCTCTTGGTGACTGGTGTCCCAAGCTTGGAGGACTCGAGTGAACAAGCTTCGTCCAGGAGGGGGGGTGTGCTGTTCCTGACCCGTGGAAGGATGTAATGGTCAAACACTCAGCCAGAGGAAAGCAGGAAACTGCTCTCTCCCAGCAGGGTTGCCCAGGGCACCCTGGCCCTGTCCGGGGGCTTCCTCACAGTTCCCCTCCCATTTCCTATGGCACTGGGAGGCTGCCCCTCTTTCCTGGCCTTCCAAACACTGTTCTCTCCCCTGGGGCCCCCGCCTCTCTGTGGCTTCTCCGCAGACTCCCGCTCGGCGTGCTCCTCAGTAGTGGTCTTTCCTGGGCCCCAACCCAGCCCTCTCCTCTTTTTACTGTGCACGCTCTTCTTGGGTGACCTTTCCACTCCTGAAGTTTCTTCTTTCACTTCTTCCTCTGCCGAGGATTCCAGATCTCTCTCTTCTGTCTAGAAGTTCACCCTAAAACTTTATGCCTAGAGCACGTGGGCCACCTCCACCCAGGACCTCCAAGCTCAACATCCCCCAAATGGAGACTACCCTCTTCCCTCATGACAGCTCCCTACCTGTGTCTCATCTATCTAACATCCAAGCTGGAATCCAGGGACCCATTCTGATCCTTCATTAGTTATCTGTCGCTGTGTAACAAATTGCCCTAAAACTTAGTGGCGTTAACATGCTAAACATCTATCATCTCACATATGTTCTGTGGCTCAGGAACCCAGGAGTGGCTTAACTGGGTGGTTCTGGATCAAGATCTCTCGTGAGGTTGCCGTCGAGCTGTTGGACAGGACTGCAGTCACCTGAAGGTCTGACTGGGGCTGGAGGAGCCACTTCCAAGGTGGCTTGCTCACAAGGCTCTTGGCAGGAGGCCGTGTGGACCTTTCCAGAAGCCTGCTTGACTGTCTTGATGACATGGCAACGGGCTTCCCCAAGAGCCAATGATCCGAGAGAGCGAGGAAGAAGCTGTGATGCCTTTCATGACCTAGACGTACGCCATCGTTGTCACCATATTCATTAGAATCAAGCCACCAAGGACAGCCCACGGGGAGGGAATTAGCCTCCCTTTTGGAAGAAGGGGTGTCAAAGGATTTATGGACATATTTTAAAACCCCCAGCGAGGCTTCCCTGCCACATCTGACCAGCCTCAAATCCCATTGGTTAACATGCTTTTTTTTAAATTATAAAAGTTACACAGGTTCACTGCAAACGATTTAGAAAACATAGAAAAGTAGAAAGTAGGGGAAACACTTCTAATCCTACCTCCCAAATAACTGCTATTTACAATTTGTAGCGTTTCCACGCAGGCTTTCTTCTGTGTATAGTTGTATTAGTTGGGGCGGGGTGAGGGGGCAGGCGGGAGTGGTGTTACCAGAACCCAGCAAGTGCTGGAGCCATGCGAGAGGGGCCACCAGGAGCTGTGGCTTCAAACTGCCAGAGCCATAGAGAGGCAACGGGAGCCAGAGAAATGAATACCCTGGCCTCTCTCTTCTCCCGCCCTGTCCTCTCCTCTGGTGCCTCCCATTGGCTGAACCACAGGAAATCAGAGGGTAGGGAGCCCCAGGGAAGCGGTCAGTCATAGTGAGACCGGGATTTAGAGGGAGGAGAGAGTGAAGAATGTGTGTAGACAAGGCAGATGGAGAGTCAACAGCAAGGTGGATAAGTGCATTTTAAGTAAATTGGGGTTACATTTTTATATGGTTTTGAATTCTTTTTGTTTTACTATATATTGTAGGCATTTTTCCAAGTCACTAAATATTCATCAAAATCATGATATCTAATGACTGTGGAACATTCCAAGAGCTGACACTTACCGACTTCCCCTCAAGTTTCTCCCCTCTTCTCCCCATCATGGCCCTCCTCTGGGCCCCGCACCAACTTGCTGATTCATCTCCCCACCTGTGGCTCCACCTCATCCAATCCATTCTCTACCAGTCTCTGGAGGGATTGTCCTGAGACATGATCTTGTCACCTTATTTTCTTGGTTAAGACCCTCAATGGCTCCCCATCGTTCTTAGGATGAACCCCAGACTCTTCCATGTGTCTGGCAAGGGCCTTCAAGCTCTGGCATCTCCACTTCTCCAGATGCAGCCCCAGCCCCTCCCCACAGGCATCAAAGGATGCAGCTACACTGGTCTCTGCTGATGGGAGGCAATGTAGTGCAGTGGTTAGTGCCCGGGCATTGGCGCTGGGCTGCCTGGGTTCAAATCTTGGCTCTCCTACTTGCCAGCTATCTGACTTTGCACAAATTTCCCCAGCTGGAAAACAGGGGTAATGACATGTCTTAGTGGGGAACTCAGCGAGTTAATGCATGAAGAGAGTTTAGAGCAGTCCTTGGAGCTCTTAAGTGCTCAATCTATCTGTAAGGTGTTATCCTCGTTCTTCTTATTTCCCGAACACACTGGAGCACTTCTAAAACATGGCCTTCCAGCAAGACCCAGGGTCCAGGGCCCCTCCCCTTGAAACTGGGTGGGCTTGTGACTGCTTCAACCAACAGGACGCAGTGGGAGGGGTGCCCTGTGGCTTCTGAGGCTGGCTTATAGAAGGGGGGGCAGCTTCTGCCTCTTCCACTGGAAGGCTCATCGTTAGAGCCCTGGCTTCTGCCAGGCTGCCATGACGTGAGGAAGCCCAAGTGGCACAGACAGGCCACGTGTAGACCTGGCCGGCAGTCCTAGCTTTGAGTCATCCTGGTCCAGTGCCAGACACGCGAGTAAATGAAACCTCAGACGATTCCGGCCCCCAGTTTTGAGCTACTCCAGCTTCACGTTTTCCAGCTGAGGCCCCAGACACTGAGGATCGGAGACAAGGTGTCTCCACTCCGCCCTGTTCAAGCTCCTGACCTACAGAGTCTGTGAGCATAATACAATAGTGGTTTTAAGCTGTTAAATTTTGTAATTTGTTTCACAGCAATAGATAACACACGTGATGTGATGCACACATGATGCTCTTCTTCTTTTTCTCCCCTTGGCAAACTCCTGCACATTCTTCAAGACCCTGGAAAAATGTCACCTCCGCCTCTGTGAAGCCTTCTCTGATTCCCCTCTGCCCTGGTGGCATCTTGTGTGTGTCTCAGATGGCCCTTTCCTGGCTGTGTGGATCTGTTTTCTCATCCGTCTCTCCTCTTAGACCAGGTATCCCGGAGGGTAGCCACTTGGGTCCACATTTATCTCGCCAGCACCTGGTCAGGGCCCACAATGTGCTAGGTTCCATTTGCTGAATGAATGAATGAATGAGGCCAGAGCTGTTTCTCTGCAGGAGCTGGCCTGCATGACAGAACTATCTGGAAAATATTGGCACAGTTTCCACATCGTGGGACTAGCTAGATAACGGTACAGTGAAGAAAAATTCTGGCTTATTCAAATCCTACAAAATCACCTGGGAGCTTTCAAAATGTCCTGCCACAGGCCCCACCCCAGGTCAGCCGAACCACACCCTGCAGGGGAGGCCCAGGCGTTGGTGCTTTGAAAATACTTGCCAGGTGATTCTGACGTGCAACCAGGGTGGAGAACCACTCTGTTTAACCATGACGGCAACATTAATGACGCTGCTGGCTAACGCTTTCTGAGTACTGAGTACTGTGTGCCAGGGCTCGTCCTATGGCTGCTCGTGAATTAGCTCCTTTAATCCACACCACCACCTTGTGAGGAGAAACTATAATCATCCCCCTTCTTAACAGCCTTACTGAGGTATAATTGACATCCAATAAACTACGCCTTTTAAAGTATATAATTTGATGTTTCCACATATATGTGTGTGTGTGTATATGTCACATATATGTCCACACAATCAAGACAGTGAATATATCCATCACGCTCGAAAGTTTGCTTATGCCTCCTGTAATCACCCCTCCTGCCACTCCCTAGCTCCTTCTGTCCACAAGTAACCACTGATCTGCTTTCTGTCACTATAAATTAGTTGGCATTTTCTAATGTTATATAAACAAAATCACGCAGTATGTACTTTTTTGGTCTGGTTTCATTCACGCATAATAACTCTGAGATTCTTCCACCCTGCTGTGTACGTTGATAGTCCATTCTTTTTCACTGCTGAGTAGTATTCCATTACACAGAGGTATCACATCATCCCTCATTTTGTTTCTTTGTTAATTTATTTATAATTGAGGTAACGTTGGTTATAACCATCCCCAGGTTCAGAAAAATGAAATGACGTGCCCAAGGTCACTTGGCTGGTAAGTGGTGAACTTGAACCCAGGTGGTTCCACCTAGAATCAGCTCATCTAATTGCCCCCTGTGCCTTCTCTCTAACTGGGGCATGATGCCCTTCCCTGTGGCAGGCAGAATAATGCCCACCCCTAAAGATGTCTGTGTCCAATCCCTGGAATCTGTGAATATGATATGTAATATGGCAAGGGGGGATTAAGGTTGCAGATGGAATTAAAGTTGCCATCAGCTGACTTTAAGATAAAGTGATTTTCCTTGGTTATCCTGGTGGGTCCAGTGTATCCACAAGGGTCCTTTAAAGTGGAAGAGGAAGGCAGAAGTTGAGGTCAGAGTCAGATATTTGAAGATGCTATGCTGTTGGATTTGAAGATGGAGGAACAGTCCACGAGCCAAAGAATGGAGGTGGCCTTTACAAGCTGGAAAAGACAAGGAACTGATTCTCTCCTGGAACCTCCAGAAGGAACACAGCCCTGTCCATGTCTTGATTTTACCCCATGAGACCCATTTCAGACTTCTGACCTCTAGATCTGCAAGATAATAAATTTGTGTTTAAATCACTATGTTTGTGGTAATTTGTTACAGCAAATAGGAAATTAATACAGTGACCTTGACCAAGTCCTTCTGGAAGATATGTCTGAGCCCCAGAAGGGCAGCCAGAGGCTGTAGGGTGTCCAGGGATGTAGGGCAGACCAAGCCTATCAGAGGATGTTTGCACCCCCAAGCCCTGCCCCAAGCTCAGCCCCAGGCTTAGGCTGAAATATTCGTAAGATCACAGTGGGGTAGCTGGGAGGTGGGGGTCCTGGAGCTCAGAGGTGTCTGGGCAGAACAAATCATTCCCTAGTTCTTTGCGGGCCGAGGGTGAACATGAGAGGCAGGCATTCTCCACCACCTGAGCCCGACAGACCCAGGCCCAGCTGCAGAGGGTGCTGGAAGTGTGGGCACACCTGCCCAGGGTCAGTCATGCCATGGGTGCTCAGAAAACAGAGAAGTTCAAAGCCCTTGGAGAAGGATGGGCTGGCGGGGGCCCGTGGGAGCTGACAGCAGGTGAGAGCATGCTTAGCGCTCCAGCATCTGGGCGGAGAATAGCGAGGGCGACTGCTGGCCGTGAGCAAGGAGGTCAGGGTCAGCCTGGGGTCGGGAAGGAGCTGGACTTCCCGAACCGCATTGAGGCTGAGGACTGTTACACGACCAGGTTTACGTGTGAGAAGGGCCCTCTGGCTGCTCTGCAGTGCGTCTGGAGGGGAACTGGAGAGGAGACCACCCAGGAGGCGGACTGCAGTTGTCAGCTGAGAGCAATGGTGGCTGGCACCAGAGGGCTGGCGGTGCGCTGGGGAGGAGGGGACATCTGTGGGAGAAGAGGGGGCAGCTGACAGCCGGTGGGAAGCCCCCTCACCCCAGGGTGAGCCCAGACCTGGCCGTAGTCGTGGCTCCAGGCTTTGTGTCCCGAAGGCATCAAGGCCAGCACCCAGCTGCGGTCAGCACACATTCCAGGCCTGGCCAAACCCCGCCAAGTGTGAGGCCAGAACAAAACAAATGCTGAAAAGCCCGAATCCCTGAGAGGGTTTAAGGGATCTCCTTACTGTCCTTGTTTCTCGGCAGGCAGGATTCCTGTGGGAGCTGAAGAAAGCCTTCCTGAGGAAGGGCGAGAGCTGGAGGCAGCTTCCTGACTCCGTGAGCGTGCTCTGTCCGCCATCCATCTGGGCAGAAGGAGGGATGATGGTGAGCTGTCCAGGGGGTAACTGGGGCCCAGGTGCCCTTTCTGGCCCTGGAAATGAGGCCTTTGTCCAGGCAGGGTCTGCGGAGACTGACCCCGCAGTGCTGGGGCACAAAACCCCACGAGAGGAGCTGAATGTATGACACCTGTGGGGCGGTGGGGGGGACCCTACCCTGTGGGCTCCATCCTCAAGAAGGTAGCCCTGACATGGTGTCTGGGGCCCAAGCCTGCCCTGGCCCTCCTCCCACTGACCAGGGCTCCGGGGAGCTGGCAGCCAGGCCTGCAGGGCCAGGGGGCATCAGGGCAGCCACTATGTCTCCTCCAGCCTGTCCCTTCCCTGTCCCTGCCTTGGTAACAGGCAACCACATCTCCACTCTTATGAGCTGAACTGTGTCCTCCCCCATTTCCATTCTCATATGTTGAAGTCCTAACCCCCAGCACCTCAGAATGGGGTATATTTGGAGAGAGGATCTTTACAGAGGCAATCAAGTCAAAATGAGGTCATTAGAGTGGGCCCTAATCCAGTGTGGCTGGTGTCCTTGTAAGAAAAGGAAATTTGGACACAGACATGCACAGAGGGAAGATGAGGGGAAGACACAGGGAGAAGGCAGCCATCTAGAACCCAAGGAGAGAGACCTCAGAAGAAACCAACCCTGCCGACTCCCTCATCTCAGGCTTCCAGCCTCCAGAACTGTGACAGAATCACTGTCTGTGGCTGAGACCGTGTGGTCTATGTACGTTGTTACCGCGGCCCCAGCAAAGCAGTACACCTACCATCACACTGACAGCAGCGAACACGTCCATCCAGCTCACTGTGTGCCAGGCCCGGTGCCAGCCCAAACGTGTCATCGCCCTTAATCCTCACTAACCCCGGAAGGTAGGGATCAAGGACCTTGCTGAGTCAGCCTGGCTCTGCCACCTACCAGCTATGTGATCTCAGGTAAATCTCTTTGCCTCTCTGGGCCTTAGCTTCCTCATCTGTCCACTGGCGCTGGAATGATACCCACATCCCAGGGTGGTTTTAAGGAATGATTTAAAACATAGACAGGGTTTGGACCAATTCCTGGAACATAGTTAGCGCTCACCCAGTGTTGGCGGTTACTACTCTTCTCGTTTTACACGTATGAAGATGGTTAAGTAACTTGTCCGCAGTCACCGGGCAAGCGGTGGGGCCCGATTTGGATACAGACAGAGCTGACTCCAAGGGTTTCATACAGTCCCTCCCTGCCCCTCTGCGGCCCAGAGCACATGACAGCCACCTCTGTGGCTCAACCTGCCACACTACTGAAGTGATCTGTTTGGGGGTTGCCTCCCTGTCATGCTGAGCTTCCCTTTGGGGCTGGGCCTTGTCTCGTGTGCTGGAGTGTCCCCAGCTCTGAACACGGGTCTCTGTGGATGTTTATGTGGGCACCAGACTCACGTTGCTCCCAGCCTGAGGTCATCTCCAGCTCTTCCCCCGTCAGTGTGTTTCCTCCTCTAGCCCTCACTGCAGCCTGTGCAGTGGGCAGGGCGGGGGGGGGGGGTGGTCAGAGAGGTGAGCAACTTGCCCAAGGACACACAGCAGGGAGCAGTAGGACAGGGAGGAGAACCCTGCTCTTCCTACAGGCCCAGGTCCCATCCTCTGGCCCACCAGGCGAGGCAGCCCCGGGAGGAGACGAGACTGTGCCTGGGGTCCTGGGAGGACCAGAGCCTCTTGACCATGAGTGGTCTGCTCTCCTGGGCAGAGGCCCGTTCCAGCACCCCTGCCACCACCTCGCTTCTGCCATGGTGACAGGTGTATCTGCAAACTGCTCCCCGAGCTCAGAGGCCTGTCAGCTCAGAGGCCCGCATGATGAGAAGGGCTTCGAGGGACATCTCGGGGGATCTGTGGCCATCGCTGGAGAGACTTGTATCCAAAACCTCAAGAGGTGTCCTTGATCTTCTTCTTTACCTGGTAAGGGGTGGTCTAGCTCACATTTCCTCTGTCCTCCGCAGGCCCTACTTGTAACCTCCACTCTGAGCCCAGGGTCTATGGTGGAGGTGAGAAAGTCCAGCAGATCTGGCCTGCTTAGAGGCCCCCCCTGCCAGCCCTCCACCCCCTGAGGCCCGCAAGGTGGGGACATGGGTCCCTAGACCACAGACTGAAGCAGCTCTAGGGTACCCCTCGGTGCCCCTGGGCTCCTCACCCAGACTGGCCTCAGGCATTGAGCTGCTGTCTGCTTTCTCCTTGACAGAGGGCTGAGGGCCAAGGAAGGGCTAGGCAGCCCCCAGGCTGACCTGCAAAGACAGAAGATTTCACTCCCAGGACCACCCACAGATCTCTCTAATCTGTCCTGTGCTGGGAGGGGGCCTCTGGGTCACCTTGCCCACTCTGTCCCCTGTCCCAGCACCATTGTCTTTGGCCTGGGCAGCTGAGACAGCCTCCTCCCTGGCCTTCTTCTTTCCCTGCAGCCTGCATGAGCTCTCTGGCCTCAGCTGGCCCTTCCCCTCTAAAATCCTTCAAAGCTATTTAATGAATTGGAGCTTCTTAACTGGCCCCGTGGCCTGTGCAATCTGGCCCCCACCAGCCGACCCAAGCATGCCGACTTCAGCTCAAACGTGCCGCTCTCCGTGGGCCCTGCAGGCCGTGGCGCAACCTCTCAGCTTGAAGCACTTTCCCATCCCCCTGCCCTTTCCCACGGCAGACATACCGACAGATCTTGGCCCTCTTTCCTGCTGGCCCACCTGGAGACCCCACGCTGCAGGCAGCAGTACCAACCGATCACAGACAGCACGTGAATGAAACCCGTCTGCTACCCCTGAACAAGCTCAGGGCCTAGGTTCCTCCCAGCTCTCACCTTCTGCTTTCCAAGACTGTTCCAGCCTCAGTTTGCCCTTCTGTGGGATGGGAGAGGAGATCCCTGCCTACTGCCTCATTCTAGGGGTCTGAGAACATAAATCAGACTGTCTGTCTTCACTTGGGCATCTGTTTTCTCAGGGTCTGCCCCAGCTTGCACCCCGGAAGATGTCCTTCTACCTATGGATTTCCACTCTGACCCCTGACAGGTAGCTGAATTCAGGTCATAATGCACCCACCTGTAATTGTTGGGATATTTAAATTACTTATGTAGATGCTGACATTTGCTAGAGGCTCTGCTCTGAGTTGCACTGATCTCCTGCAAGATTCTGGACCAGGAAAGTGGGCACCTGGAGTAGAGGCCGAGAGGCCTGCTGGGAGCAGGGCCTTCCCGGGCTGACATACAGCCACACCACTCCTGCTTCCTCGGGGCGAGGGGGTCTCCTCCACGTGGAGGGTGGCCTCCTTTAAAATGACTCAGAGGCAGTTGTGTGGGCTCAGGGATGAGCACAGGACTGAGAGCTGGGAGACCTGGTTTCTTCCCAGCCCCATTCTGTCTCTTAGACCTGACCCGTGGGTATCTGGACAAGCCTCTGGCCCCTCTGACCTCAGTTTCCCCATCTATGCAATAAGTGAGGTCAGAAAGGGAACATAAGCCAGTATGGTGGAGTGGGGGGGCCCAGTGAACTGGTGGCTCGTGCCAGGCCTGAGCAGCCCCACACCGTCCCTCTGCTCCACCCAACTCAGCGGCTGCCTTGGGTAAATTCCTCCTGTATTGTCTGATTCTCCGAATGTTGAAGAAAAAGTCAGAAATTCAGATTTTAGTGAGAAATTTCACCTGCTAGCAATGAATTCAAAATTTTATAAAACACTGGGGGGGGGGGGCAAAGAAAACATGGCAGTGGGCCAGACTGGGCCCAGGGAGCTCTGCCTGCTAACTTTGGTCTGGAGATCTCTGACATTTAGTGCTGTGGTTCTCATTCTGGCCACACACTAGAATCACCTGGGGATTAGAAAAAAGCTGACCCCCCCCACTTCTGCCAGAGACTCTGACTTAAGATCTGGGGGTGGGGATCTTGGTGAACACCAGGCACAGGATGTGAGCTGAATTCTGGTGGACCTGCTGGGTGACCTGAGGAGGTTACGTCACAGCGCTGAGCCCTGTCTTAGAGATCACCCCAGTGGGGTTGCGGGCAGTGCAGGGAGGAGTCATTTATGTCAACGGCTTGGCACGTAAATGGTGTTCAGTGAATTAAAGGTGAAAAAGGAATTGGTAGCGGCTTTTGACATAGCATCTTGAATCTGGCCTTGGAAAACAAGCCCATTTGCCTTCCAGACTGAGACAATGGAAAGTTGCCCAGGGCTGGGGGACCTGGGTCCCAGCTCCACCTCTGACCAGCCCTGGAGTGTGGAAAGAGGTTCCCTGAGCTCAGCATCACCCACTTTCTTTAACAATGTAGTGGCCAGGGCTCTCTTCTCATGGTGAATGCCAAACATTCACCCTAGACTTATTTGGGGGTGGGGCATGACTCAGCTCAAAGCCTCCATGTATAGCCAGCACCCACATGGCCCTCGGGACCCCTCCAGTGGACTTCGAGGGCAGGTATAATGGGTCCATTGGACTGATGAGAAAACTGAAGGTCAGGCAGTGTGAATCCCTTGGGGAGACACAGGCTGGGAGGAAAAGGGCTGTTTCGGAACCCAGGACCCAAGTGTGTCTGGCTCCCAGCATTAGTGGGGAGATGCCTCCAGGGGCTGGGCAGACAGAGCAGGCAGCAGAGAAGGGCCAGCTCTGTAGCCATAGTGCGGGGAGTCCACAAGATTCTCTCCTCATCAGGTTCTTCTGAGTTCAGCTGTGCCTCGACTTTTGGACTTCCACATTCGTCTAAACTAAAGAGCCCAGACTCCAGATTGTACACAAGTATGCTGGCCAGTGAGGGCTCAAGAGTCCCCACCTGGGGAGCCCTTGTAGCCCCAGTGGACCCGCCCTCCATTGGTTTCTCCGACTCCAAAGAAGGAGGAAGGAACCCAGGGACCTGCGAAGTCACCGCGTCTCCAGGCTTCGCCCTGAGAGACAAGACCAGGTCTCCTGGCTCCTGGTCAGAAGGACCCTGGGCAGCTGTCCCGCCCCTTGCCAGCCAGGCCGCACCCTGACCTCTCCCTTCCCTCACCCAGCCCCTCCTGGGCCCCCGCCCTCTTCCAGCCCCCTGCATCGGTGCCTAGCCCCCGCCCCCCCTCCCCCCCATCTAGCCCCTCTCCCTCCGCCTGGTCCTTCCCCACTTGCCAGCCAGCCGGGCAGCCCCTGTGAGGGAGGCTGGGACCTCAACCTCCTGTCTCCTCCCCTGTGACCTCTATCCACCCTGGGCCCCCTGGGCCCACACCCCGCTCTCCCAGCTCTGGGGCTCCCCCTCCTCTCCTCCTCTCTCTGCCTCCTTCCCCTTCTCCCAGATGCAGTGGCTTCCTCCTCTTCCCACCCCCCATGGCTCTGGAATTCCTGGTGGAACCTACTCCCCCAGCCGGCCCTACACGGGGGTGTGCAAAGAACCCTGCGGAGTGTGCGGGCCTGGGCGTGCAGGAGAGGGCACGGTGTGCGCATCCATCACTGTGGCTTGCGGTGGTCGTGCCTGTGTTTAGACCTATCTGGGTGTTTTAACATGCACACGTGTGTGTTTCTGCCTCCAACTGTGTTTATGCACTGGTGTGTAATTTTTTGTGCACACACAGTGACACTTGGGGAAACTTTCCTGAAAATCCTGGGCTGGCAGTTTAAATATAAAAAGGCTTTGTTTAATGCCAGAGCATTTTCCCCATGCTCTGGGAGTCACCGAACGCTTACCTGCTTCCTCCAGCCCCCTTAAAGGCCGGGGGGTGGGGGGGCCCAGGCTTTCTTTGGGGGGAGATAGACCAAAGTTTCCTTGCAAGGAAGAAAAGGTTCTTTTTGCAGTCCACCCCATCCCCCCCACCCCTCCGTATCCCTCCCTGCAAAAGGCTTTCTGGGGCCCCACAAGCTCCTGAGTCTGTCTCTCTCCTGGGGCTGTTTAACCCTGAATCTGACCCCCTCAAATAGCTGGGAGTGTTAAAACGATGCCAACATCATTCTGGCTGAGGAATTCAGGTTGAAATGTGGCCAGCATGTGGGGAAGGCTGAGGAGCAGTGGGGCTGGAGGGTGTCTGGAGGGGAAGGTTGGCAATGCAAAGAAATGGAGGGCTAGGGCAGCACAGTGAGGGCCCTCAAGGTGAGGACAGTCCCTCCAGGTGGGGATGATGACACCTGTCTCCTAAGGTTGTTTGCAGTTTAATTCCTTTATTGTACATTTGGTGGCTACACCTGTCTAGCACATGTAGGTACTAAACAAAGACCACTGTTTATTAGTTAGCTGGAGTTTTGCAAAAGGAGGTATAGAATAGTGCTGAAGAGTATGCACTTTAGATTCTGGATTCAAATCCTGACCCCTCAATTGTATAACTTACCCCTTTCCGGGTGCCTCTTTCCTTCTCTGTAAACTGAAGGCAATAGTGGTGACACATCTCCCAAGGTTATTATGAGGATGAAATGAGTTAATTTACGTAAGCAGGAAAACAGTCCTGGCACATGTCTGTGCTGTGTAAGTTTCAGATTTTATTATCCCTCTAACACAGGGGTTGGCACAACCTGTTTTTAAAAGACCCTCCCTTGGGCTAAGAATGGCTAGCATATTTTTAAATGGTTAGGAGGGAAAAAAACCAAAGAAGACTAATATTTCAGCATGCATGAAAATTACATGGCATTCAAGTTTCAGTGTCCGTAAATAAAGTTTTGTTGGAACTCAGACACACCCATTCGTTTACGTGTCTGCGGCTGCTTTCACACTGCAAAGGCAGAGTTAAGTAGCTGTGACAATGGCAGTTCCACAAGTGCAGGGATTTTTCCCCGTTTGGTCATCAGTGTCTCTCCAGCTTCTGGAACATAACAGATGCCCAACAGGTTGCATGACTGAGTGTGACCCAGGCAGTGGTGGGGCTGAGGCTCCAGTGTTCCTGAGCTTGGCGTGGGCATCCATAGTGATTTAAACAGATCTCCTGGAGACCAGAAGGGAGAGTCCGTCTACCCCCAATCCTCAAGGGGGAGCCAAGGAATCAGACTGGCTGCCTGGAAAAACTGCCTCCCTCTTTAGCCGGACTTTAGGTAAGGAGCTCCTGCACGTGGTTCAAGTGGGCTCCTTTCTATCCGGCCAAACCATGTGAGCAGGCCCTGGGGGAGAGGCAACTTGGGGTCATTACTGCGGGGTCTCCATCCCTTCCCCTCCACTCTGGCCAACTCACAGCAGGAAGCAGCAGGAAGGAGTTTGAGAATGGCTTCCTGAGGAGAAGAATTTGACCTTCCTGGGCCAGGTGCTCCACGGCACAGGGATGGTGACCATGGTCCTCTCCTGGGGGAAAGAGGAGAGAGGACACAGAGGAAGCTCGCCGGGGGCACTTATGATGGATTCCACTGGGCTTTGCCAAGTGCCCTTCAGAGTTCCTGGTGGAAGATTCATGTGACAGTGGGCTGGGAGAAATAAACATATAACTGCAGTGTGAGAACATACACGGGTCCTCCCGTTGGGACAACGTACCAGCCCGCCCAGGTGACTGGGGCTGAGGGCTGCATAACGGAGACTCCTAGGGCTGGCAGAGGCTCCTTCAGTTAGTGTTTCCTGAAATCCTACTGTATGCCAGGCTGGCGATGTTGCAGGAATAAGATACGGCCCCTCCCAGGGGGAGCTCACAGCATTCTGGAACGTAAATGATTATGATGCACTGAGATAAGGGTAGAGTCGGAGGGCCCCAAACGGGCGGAGGACACAACCAGACATTTCACAGAAGAGGAAACCGAAACAGCCAAAAACACATGAAAAGAAACTCAATATGACTCCTGGTCCAGAAAAATGCAAGTCAGAGCCACATGAAATGCCTCTTTATGCTCCTCAGATCAGCAAAAATAAAAATGGGTGATGTCACTTAGTTCGGGTTGGTAAAGGGCGGAGGGGAGGCAGTCTTATACATAGTTGGTGGAAATACCAATTGTTAGGGCTTTGAGGGAAAAGAAATTTGGCAATATACAGTAAAATGTAAACAAAAGAAAACAAAAATAGCATTTGTCCGGCAACCACACTCCTGAGATCCCATCCCGGGACTTAAGGATACTACAGGGATACTTATTAAAATGTTTTTGGAAGTGCTAAAACCTGGAAACATTTACCTCCAAGATGAAAGGTTAAACTGTGATACATCCACACCTACCATATTATGTGGCCACGAAAAAGAATGAGTTGGCGTTATTCCAGGTGCCCTGGAGGGCTTCCATGATAGATGGTCAAGCCAGGAGCGTCAGAGGTGAACAAATGTCCGGTGTCCCTAATATGATGCACCTTTCATCACTGATACCAGCCCCGCCCCTTCTCATATATGTACTTTTTGTTTGTACATGACCTGTGAGCGTGGAGAATCCTTCTGGAAGGCTACACACCAGACTGCCAGCCTTGGAAGTGGTGATCGGGAAGGGGGTAGTTAAGTAAGGGGAAGCTAACTTGGTCTACAGCAAAACTGGGAAAGTATGCACTGCGGGATGCTGACGGAAAATATGTGACCTCATGTTTTACATAGGTTACTATTGGAAATCTGTGAAAGCAAATTTGCATATGGACAAAGAGAAGCTGGTGACACGGACAAAGGAAAACATTGCTTTAATCTTGGGTGGGTCTGTGGGTAATTTTCCTTCTGGATTTCTGTAGTTTCAATTACAGTGTTTCTTACATAGTGTTTAAAAAATACAGACAGAAAGGTCATGTAATAGCAACATGATCCCCAGCTGCAAACTGGGCAATTAATTCTGTCTGGGGGAATGGGAAGTTCAGTGGTTTGAACCAAGCCTTGGAAGAGAGATAAGAATGAGACATTGTCCATTCCTGGGAAACTGGCTAAAAATTGAGCTGGTCAGGAAGTGAGAACAACTATCTACTCCCCACGCCCATTACCAATTGGATAAAATTGCATTCTTTCCAATAAGTAATTTTAATTATTTTCCAACAAGTAATTCTTTCCAGTAAGTAAAAATAATTATTTTAGTGTCTAGGCTGTTCTAGGCACGGGGGACACACAAGGTCCCTGTCCACATGGAGCTTGTAATCTAGTGGGAAAGACAGACATTAAACAAAAACAAATAAATATGAGATTGAACAGTGATACATCCATGAAGACAAAATGAGATAATGATGTAGACAGCAACCCAGGGCCTGGCATACAGGGAGTGGGGGCTGCCTGACCCTGGCTGGTGCAGTCATGGTGGTCAAGAGAAGGAGTTGGGGACACGGGCTGGCTGTTTCTCACTGACTTTGAAACTGGCTGGGCAGTTGGAGCTGCTGGCAGCCGTATTGTTAC
The DNA here is from genome assembly GCA_031878705.1 of Tapirus indicus. Taxonomy (NCBI): domain Eukaryota; kingdom Metazoa; phylum Chordata; class Mammalia; order Perissodactyla; family Tapiridae; genus Tapirus; species Tapirus indicus. The sequence goes on from CM062927.1 coordinate 33,678,042, forward strand.
TGTGTGGAGTCTGAGGATGCAGGAGAGCAAGGCAGAGTGATGGAGAGTCTGTGTTCTTTGAGTGATGTTCTTTGAGTACCTGGATCCTCTCATGCCTGAAGCTGGAGATACACCATTTTTGTTTAAAATAGGTTTTTGAAAAATCACTTCCAACAGAAAGATTCCTAAGTTGTTGTTGTTATCACCATCCCACTGCTTCTACTCTGTGACTTTGCTGAAAGCCCGAGGGAGGTCAAGGGCCTGCCCAAGAGAAGATTCAGCAGTTCTGGCTTTAGACTCCCCAAACCCTGGCATTAGCCTGACAGATACATTTGCATGAGGGTCCCAAAACGGTGTGTGTCTTTGTGTGTGTGTTTCTGGATGTTGCAGTCATCTAAGCAGGAGAGCGACAGTCTGCCCCTGACCCTGTGGACATTCCGCCACGGCGGGCAGGCCGTGCAGTATGCCTAGAGACACAAACCTGTCTGAATGCTGCCTGTCGTTCCCGAGGGCACCTGCCCGCCATCACCCGCCTCAACTCCCAGATGCCCTGCCGGAAGTCTCTGCTCACCCTCTGCACCCTGAGGCCTCTGTGGGGCAGGCAGGGCGGCTGACCACCAGGCTCTGCAGCCCTCTTACCTGGAGGTTGGGCACAGCCTGGCTCCTTCCCTCTTGCCGGAAGCTTTGGTCTCCTGGCCCCCTCCCTCTAAAGGCGACTCTTCCATTCTGCATCCACTGTTCCAAGGAAAGCAACAGGTAAATAAGGAGGCAGGGAAGAGCAAGAGAGGTCAGAATCTTTGGTCTTGAGTGGTCACTTAAGCTTCAGATGGCACCCCTGTAAAATGGGACCCTTGCCACCTCCACCGCCTGTTCACAGGGCCCTCCCCCCGGGGTCAGATGGCTACTGAGTGCTGCTCCAGAGCCCATATTTCAGTTAAGGTCCTTGGAGGGTGAATACCTGAACACTGGGGGCTTGTCCAGCCCTGCTGGTTCCCCGGGGCAGCCCCCTTGACCCTGTAGCAGCATTTTTAAATAGGAGGGGCTTAGATCTAGTTGGAGAGGGTAGAGGGTACCTAGGAGATTTGACTTGAAGCTACATTTGGGTAAGATTGAGAAAACATCAATTTGTCCACATCAAAGAAAGCCCCCCACCCCACAAATGTGGTAAAAACTTCACATGTATTGGGGCATATGGGTATCTGCTATATTATTTTCTGCTTGTTTGAAATCTTCCCTAATTAAAAATTAAAACAAGAGAATGTGAGGGGTCGGCCCGGTGGTGTGGCGGTTAAGTTCACACGCTCCGCTTCGACGGCCCAGGGTTTGCAGGATCGGATCCCAGGCTTGGACTTACGCACCACTCATCAAGCCATGCCGTGGCGGCATCCCATATAAAGTAGAGGAAGATGGGCACGGATGTTAGCCCAGGGCCAGTCTTCCTCAGCAAAAAGAGGTGGATTGACAACGGATGTTAGCTCAGGGCTAATCTTCCTCACACACAAAACAACAACAACAATAAGAGAATTTGAGAGTTGATGGAGATTTGGGGGAAGGATATCCCTACCCACCAACTGACCCCGATACAACTGTCTGTGGTTCCTGGATGCCATCTTTACCTTTCTGTCTATCTAAATGTCTATCCATCTAAAATCACTACATCAGCGCTGTGCTTCAGGCAAGGTGTAGAAACTGAAATTAACTGACCCAGCAGGTGAAAAATCTCCAGCTTTGGAGGGAGATCCACCTTGGTTTCAATCCTGGTTCCACCCACTAAGGCTGTGTGACTGTGGACCAGTGAGTGATACAGCTTCTCTGAGCTTCTGTTTTCTCACCTGTAAAATGGAGGTAATAGGGGCATATGGGCTTCAACTAGACGATGCAGGAAGAGCTCTCTGCAGGATAGCAAGCTGGGCCTTGGGGATGAGGTATGGGGGAGAAAGGTGTGGAAAGGAGGGAGCGTGTCCCTCCCCTAGGCTGAGGGGAGCATGGTTCTGTGCCCCCACTCCTTAGACGGGAGGCAAAGTTCCCGGGAAGTCCCTGGGGGATCAGAGGGCAGAGGAGGAAGAGGGGGAGAAGTTTGTTTTCGGGTCTGTTGGCTTTTTGAAGGCGGGTTGGCGCTCCATGGGAGGCAGCTTCCCCACAGGCCATGGTGGGGAGCTTGGGGGCATGGTTGCTGTGGGAGCTCAGCGCTGCCAGGGGCCCCCTGCATGCAGCAGCTGGGCCACTGCACCCCTACCCCGAGCTCGCAGGCCAAGCCGAGGCCACCCCTTCCCCCAGGGCTGGGAGATCGTGGGCAGCTGTGGCTGGCGAGTTGGAGAGCTGGCGGGGGTGGGGCACGGGGCGAGGGCTCCCTCTTGCTTGTGCATCACCACTGCTCCCTGGTACCATGGGTGGGCACTAGGGGACACACCAGGTGGAGGAGGTTGCAAACTGTCGGCCTGGGACCCAATCCCACTTAAAAACATAATTAAAATACTTAAACTGGTTGTCAACATTTATAAAACAAGGGCACAGGGAGCTGCACGGCAGCTGCCCGCCTCTTTGCAAGGGTGCTCACCTTGGCTTCTCCCGGTCAGCTTCATTCTGGAGACAACCGAGTTTGGGAGTCTTGCTGTACGCCCACCAGGAGAACTGCGGAGTTGGGGGGTGCCAGACCACCCACATACATCAGTCCCCTTCCCCACCTTGACTGGAAGTTCCAGCAGGCCAGGGACCTTTCTGCCTTGCCCAGCTGGATCCCAGCATCTGGCCCAGTGCCTGTCACAGAGTAGACCCCAGAGGTCCCAAATAAATATTTGTTGGGCGAAGAAAACACATCCTTACATTTACAGATACTAAGAGGTACCTTTTTGAGCGCTTTACATATTGGCTCATTTAATCCTCCTGACAGCCCTACAAGGTTGGTACCAGCACATCCCCATTTTCGCGGGTGAGGAAACAGGCACAGAGAAATGAAGTACCTTGCTGAGAGGCAGGGGAGCTGAGTACAAAGCAGGTGTCTGCTTTCAGGTCATTCCATGACAGCCTGACCCATTACTAAAAGACATGACATTCCCCCCCACCCCCTCCAGCAACCTCAGGATATTAAGGCCCCTGGCCTGACACCCGCTGACATTTCTTTGCTACCTGGTATTGCAATTGGGAGCCTTGGCTCTGGTCGGCTCTGCCGTTAGCTGGCAGTGTGACCTTGGGCAAGTCTGTTTCCCTTAGATATCAGTTTCCTCATCTTTCCAGCCGGGTGGTTGGACTAGATCATCTCATAGCACCCTTCAGGTCTAAAGCCCAAATCCTGTGGCCATTAAAAAGGGGGGGGGCTGATCTTCCATTTTCTGCCCTTGACAAACAGGCTCTCCATGGGTTCTTGGCTTGGCTGGATGGCAACTCTGCTCCCAGGGGCAGGAGATTTGGAGTCCTGGCAGAAACTTCCCAAACCCTCCCCTGGCTCCCGCTGTGGCCTTGGCTCTGGGCGGGGGCTCCAGGGCGTCTCCCAGTGGGTGCCGGAGGCTGGAGCCGCCTTTGTCTGCCGCAGGAGGCCAGCCAGGCGGCTGCGGCTACAACCGGCCCCTGCCCAGGCCTGGGAGACGGTTTTTTTTCCCTGTGTGCTGCAGCTGGGACCGTTTATAATAGGAAAAAAAGAGAATGACCAGGCCAGCCGGCTGGAAAATAAAGAGACTTAAAAAGAAAAGGCCTAGGCTGTTCTTCTCCTGTGGAGGCTTTGGTTAAGCAGAAAGTTTTAGTTCCTTTCTGAAAGGCATTTGGGCTTTTGAAGTCCCCTGCGGGAGCTCCCTCTGGCCCCTGGGAAGCCAGGCCCTGGCATGTCCCAATGTGTATGACCAGGATGGGGCCGGGGCACTCAGAGGAGGCAGCAGTAGGCCCTGGGAAACACTGCACCAGGCTGGGTCCATTGGGGTCTGAGCCCAGCTCTCACTGTCCCAGCCCAAGCCCCGCCACCTCTTTTTGGTGGCCTTTTGCCTGAATTTCTTCTGCTCCCTGGCTTTGAACGCTGGCATTTCTCTTAGGCCTAGTGCTGGTTGGGCCAGAGGGTGGGGGTAAACCACATCCGCTGCTTCATTTAGTCAGAGAACAAGAAAGGTTTCACAAATGGGGAGACTGAGGCGGAGAGAGGGTTTGCCTGAGGCTGCCCAGGGAACGTAACCTTACCCAGTGGCCGTTGTGTGTGCTTTGCCTATAAACAGCAGCGAGCGTTCACTGAGCACTCACACTCTGGAAGGACCCCGTCCATGAGTCCAGGGAACTGGACAAAAAAAGATGACTGTGTCCTAAGGCTCTTCTCAGGGAAGCTGCCCTACCAGCTCTCTCTTCTTGCCTCAGTTCTGGTCCCTGCAAATGAGCTCTCCTTGTCAGCCCAGCCCTCAGCAGGGTCACAGCCGTACCTGTCACTGAAGAAGGACCACGGCCAAAACATCACTAACATTTATCAGGCACCTCCTGTGTGCAAAGTGCTGTGTGCCAGGCACATTACAGCATTAGCTCATTTCATGCCCTCCACACGCCATCGAAGCAGGTCAATGGCGGTATTATCTTATCACAACCACCTCATGCTGTTGGCATTATTCTCCTCATTTTGCAAATGAGTTTGCTTTGCCCTGAGATTCGAATCCAGGTCTGTCTGGCTTAAGAGGCTGAACCCTTTCCATGATACAGGCCTTTCTCTGTGCTACATGGTGGCCCTGTCTGTCTAGAGCTTGCCTCTGGCTTCTCCGGTCAGTTTGCTTCTCCACTCACCCCCATTCACTGGGCATGATGTGGGCACCATGGTATGAGAGGGGTACATATTGAAATCTAGCGGTCTGCCCTGAAATAGCTTCCAACCTAGTTGGATGGGCAAAGAGTTTTACAAATCGGCCTCTGCTGTCCACCAGAAACCCTTCATGTGAAAATGGCTGGTTGCACAGAGATGTATAGGGCACCTCCTCTGTATCCCGCACAGATTGACAGTTTTTCTCCCAATGCTGTCACTAAGTTCTGAGAATCTGCAGGGCACCGGGGCTGTAATGGGGAGCAGGGTAGACTGAGCCCTGATGATCTCTCCTTGCTGCCTGTGGGCATTGGGTCCCTAATTATATGTGCCCAGTGCAGGGACCACACATGCTGATGCTCTTCTGAAATCTCCATGGGATTTCTCTTAGGCCTGGGCATCTCGTACATTCTTTTCATGATGGTGGGGGGTGGGAAGAGAAAGGGTACATGAACAGGAAGAAGTCAAATATCAGATTTTGCAAAATAATCTAAGCAAGTTAGGTCCTGTATGCTCTTAGGTTCGTTTTGGTAAATAGTAGTGGTCACAAAAGAGGCTGGAGGTGGGTAAGCATTTGCGGCTCCGGCACGCCTCTCTACCAGGTGACAGTGAAGGCAAGCCTCTGACCAAATTCACGCACACACACCAAGAGTCGTTAAAGCGGGACCACCTCAAGGACAGAACAGGTCCTACAACCAGTTTTGTCAGCTCCACGCAGTCCCAGCATCTGTCCTTGCAGGTTGTCTGGCTGCTGCTGGTGTGAGAGGTGCGCTCCAAACAAGCCCCACCCTGCTCTGCTGGCACTGTGCAGTCAGAAAACGGACCCAGTGGCTGGACACAGGACCCCCGAGGGATCAAGTGGCGGGGGGGCGTGCCCCAAAGGTGCAGGGGTCCCCAGCCTCACTGATTTACATTCCCCGTTCAGACAAGTGGGGAGTGTCTCAAGACCGTTTTGCTAAACCATAGCTTGAATGCCCCTTAATTTCACCAGTGAGAACCCATTTCTAAATTGACCACATTTTTTTTGTGAGGAAGACCAGCCCTGAGCTAACATCTGTTGCCAATCCTCCTCTTTCTGCTGAGGAAGACCGGCCCTGGGCTAACATCTGTGCCTATCTTCCTCTACTTTATATGGGACGCTGCCACAGCATGGCTTGACAAGCGGTGTGTAGGTCTGTGCTCTGGATCTGAACCTATGAACCCCAGGCCGCTGCTGAAGCCGAGGGAGCAAACTGCACCACTACACCACCGGGCCGGCCCCTCAACCACAATTTTTGATATCCTGTTTCCTAATTAGCAAAACGTTGGTGGCTGACTGAGCTACTGATGGCTGAAGGCCTTGTGACCAGTTCTGAAGTGTGCCTGATACAACCACTCCCAGTCCAAGCTGAGAAAACTGGGCATCTCTCACGTCCGTGACATACCGAGGTGTTTTTCTTCTAAAGTGAATCGCAGTCGTTGTAAAAGAAGTATTGCAAGAGAACAAACCAACCAGTGATGCGGAGTCAGGCAACCCCAGACCTGTGTGTGCTGCACGGGGTGGCGAGCGGCAGTCCGGGGGGAGGCTCTTGGGCCAGGGCCAGGAGTTTCAGGCTTTCTGAGGGTGTGAGTCCCCTGGGGCCCTCTGGCCAAGTTGGTTTCTCTGCTGTCTTGTGGGTGTTCCCTGCAAAGACTGCTGACATTTGAAGAATTAAATAATTGTAATAAAGTGATAAAATAGAAATGGCTTTCCCAGCCTAACAGAAACTGGAGAAGACACGGAGGTTCCCACAGCCGACTTATTGTTTTTGGCACTGTCTTCCCACAGCCCCCGGGATGCAGATGTCTGGCCTAGCTGCTGGCCTCTGTGAGCTGTGGTCATGGGGGGCCCTGGAGACCCTTGGGGACTTTCAGGAGCATTTGCAGGGAGTTCTCTCCCCAAAACGCCAGGCCGAGAACTAACAGCAGAGAAAGGGACTCTCTTCTCTCTCGCCTTACTCTGTCCTGAACGCTCAGAAGCTTCTAGACCAAGCCCTGTGAGGAACCTCAGTGCTGCAAACTCTGCTGTGGAGGCGGGAAGACCCGGGCGCTGAGTGGCTGCCAGTTAATAATCAAGGTGCCAGGCCATCTCCTGACGAGTCCAACCAGAGGGCACAGCCACTGTGCCCTTAGTACCCCCAGGACAGGAGTGCCTGGGAAACCTGGATTCCCTGCCTAGATGGAGCATTAGAATAAAACAAAAATGCAAAGAAGGAAAGGAAAAATCAAGTCCACTCTAATACAAAGCCTTCTCAATAGACCTGAAGCTGCCAGGAAGCTTCTAGAAAGCAGGGGCATGTCTGTCTCAAGGGAGCACCAGGGGGAGGAGGGGCGTGTCCTGTGCAAGAAGGGAATCTGCAGTTGTGTGATTGGCATCTCTCTAGCAACACGGGTGACCTTGAGTGGTGGTGGAGGTGAGGACGGGAAGGGAGGAGAGCGAAGGCTGATAACACTGCCAGGCCTCGTGGCCTTGCTCTGGGCACAAAGGCAGCACTTGCTACCACGCATCCTCAGGCCAGCCCCAGGGGATCCGTGCTCTCTGTATTCCCATTCTGCAGATGGGAGAAGGGAGGCAGAGAGAGTCCCTTGCTGGAGGTTCTCTGGTGAGGCGGTGAGGGAGGCTGACTGGAAGATGGTCAGACTGGCTCCTAGGCTGGCTACACTTGCCTCCTTTGACCCTCTGCTCAGAGCCAGATGACTTCCCCTCAGAGCCACCCGGCGCCTTTCCACCTCAGGCCCTTTACACACACTGTCCACGCTGCCAGGGACTCTGTTCTCTCTCCTCCTCTCTGACGCCTGCCTCCTCTTCCAGGCTCTCCGCCAGACCACCACCACTGTGACCCTCTGTTTTTTGGCCTCATTTACACTGTATTTTTCCTTCTCAGGATTGTTCAAAACTGTAATTAAATAATTATTTATGTGGCCATTTATTAAGTCACCCTCCCCTCTAGAGAACAAGCCCCAGCAGGGCGGCCTGTGGTCCTTCTTGTGCATTGTTTGACCCTCGGTTTTGGCACATAGTAGGCACACAATCAATAAATAAGTGTTGAATAACAAACAAACAAACGAATGAACTGATTTCCTGGGAGACGACTGGGGGGTGAGTCTTCTCCCCAAAATGACTGTTCCTTATAGGCTGATGCAAGTTTTCCCAGGAGAGAGTGTGACTTTCAAGTAATAAAACCGTAAACAAATCACGAATTCCAGATTGTATATATTCAAGTGTCATTTAATGTAAGTGTGTGTGTGTAGGGGAGAAGGTGGTCATTTGGTCACTTACAGCAAAACACCTCTTGAACAACTGGAAGACTCTGCGGGGATACTAGTTTAGAGGCCACAGAAGGAACCCTGTCTTATTTTCCTTTATTGCCCTGCCTTGTGTCTGTCGCCGGCAGCCCCCCCCCCCCATGCTCACCAGGCTGCTCCGGATGAGCCTGCCTCTGGAAGCTCAGGGAAGAAGCCTCTCATGCTGACTCTGGGGCACCTCATGAGGAGCCTGCAGGAACAGGTGGGGCAAGCTGCCACCTGGGCGAGCGGGGCCCCTCCTCCGGTGAAGTTATGACTCAGAAGGAAGATACCCTTTTATCTGAGCAAGCTCTTATTTGTTTCCGCACACCAACTTGTAATTTCTCTTCATTTACAATGACGGCTCCTCACAGTTTACAAAGAGTTTCCCGGCCACTCCTCTGGGTGGGGCAGGAGCAGCTCCCTGTCTGCTTAGCAGATGAGGAAGAAGAGGCCACAGGGGGCCTTTCTCACAGGGGAGGGGCCCAGACCCCGGGGTCCCCTGCTGGAAGTAGGCAGGTGGGGTGTAAAACGCCACCTGAAAATGACCTTCTGGTCCCAGGTGGTCAGGCTGCTGAGCAGCAAGGCCCAGGCGCAGTGCGGGTGGCCTTGCCTACACCGGGTGCCCCTGAGACCCTTTCAGTGAGAGCTACTGGATTTTTGCTGCTCTGGAGTTTTCCTTAAAACAGCTTTTTTCTGGAAGGAGTTAAAAAAGAAACAAGATTCTGAGAAAGCGGGCCGGGCCAGGGCGGGGACGAGGTCGAGCTCCCTCAGCACCCTGCCTGCCACTGAGCCGGGAGAGCGCGGCCAGGTCTCACGGGGAGGGGCGAGCGTCGGGACGCGACCGCGCGTGACTGCGACGCGCGGGAAGGGGTCCAAAAAACTTTGTGCGCTTCTCCAGGACCCCCAGCCCCTGCGGATTAGGTCGGGATAGGCTGTCGCCCGCCCCCCCCCCCCCCCCCGCCTACTCCACCTCTGGCCTCTGGGCCTTCCGCTGTTCCCTGAGGGCGGAAAAAGGGCAGCACCGCGGGTCTCCAGCCTCCCCTCCCGGCCGGTGACCCCCTCCTTTCCTCCAGCACACCCCTTCCCCACCGCGCTCCTTTTGTCCTTCGCCCTCTCTCTCGGCCGGGCACGATCCGCAGTCTCCAACCCCCTAGAGAGCCCGGGCGGGCGAGCCGGGGGCTGTTCCCCGCCCCCTCCCCCTAGGAGAGGCAGCCCGCGGCGGGGGCACCCCGGAGCCGAGGCCAATCGCCCCCTCCCCCAGCGTGTGCCATCTGCCGCCTGTCAGCCTCTCTCCGCGGGCCTCGATCTCAGGCGCCGGCGGGGGTGGGGGAGCTGCTTATTCGGCCCCTCCTTCCTGGCTCCTTCCCAGACGCCTCGCGGCCTCTGCCCTCGCTTTGGCCCTTGGCACCCCCTCTCAGCCTAACCCCGGCCATCTCCGAGCTGCAGGAGGCGGCTCCCACTTGCCTCCTGGAAGGCCGAGATGTTGGACAGTCTAGGACGCAAGGGTTGGGAAGGGCGGTGACCCGGGGGGTGGCAGACCTAACTTGGGGAGGGGGCGGCCCTCAGGGCCTGGGTCCCAGTTAGGGGACATTTCTGTCTTGGCCCCAGGGATTCCCGCTGTCTGCCGGTGTCAAGGTGTCCGCCTCGGCGTCGCGTTTCGCCGGTCACCCGACTCTATCTCGGAGACGGCCTTGAGCGCGCGAGCTCGGTCTCCCCCCAACTCTGTCTCAGGCCTTGCCCAGCACGGCCCGCACTCCCTAGCCTCGGGGGTGCGGGGGTGGCATCTACCTCTGCAGTCAGCCCAGCACCGGGTCGGAGCCCGCAGGCCCAGAGAGGCGAGCAGGGCCGGGTGAGACCGCGAAACGAGCCGAGGGAGGCGCGGGCCGGGCTGGCGGGCGGGCTGGGGAACCGCGGGGCGCAGGCGCCCTGCTTGGGGCGGGCGCCGCTGCCCGGCCAGCCCCGGCGCGGCTCTCGGCGGGCCGCGGGTTTTTCCGTGAAAGGTTGCCCTGGGTAACTCGTCTCCGAGGGGACACAGCCCTCCCCTCTCCAAGTGGCAACTTATCGATCCGCGAGATTGATAACCCCCAGCGCCGCGCCGCGCACCCGCTCCGCTCTCCCAGCTCTAGGGCGAGCCGGCCCAAGGTGGCGCCACTCGCCCGGGAGGGGGGCGATGTCGGGGCCTCTCCCTCACCCGGGACCCGGCCGCCTGCAGCTGGTGGGGGAGGGAGAGGCTTCAAAGGAACGGTTTAGGGGAGTCGCCTGGGGAAGACTTTTCCTAAGCCTTTCCCTTCTGGGGCCGGCTCCGAGACCGAAGACTGAACTTGTCCAAGAGCTGCAGGGACGCTAGGCGCCCCCTGGTGGCTGGGGCAAAACTTCGTGACTTGTAGGAGCTGGTTTCTTTCTTTCGTCAACCGCAGGGGGAGGCGGTGCTACTGCAATGTTTTGGGGCTAAGATGTTCCTTTTATAGTTTTTTCTAAGTGAGCAACCAGATGCGGGAACCCTACAGTTGCGGGTGTGTGGGGCGAACAGTGTTAGCCCACTGGTGGAAGAGCTTGTGGAGACGGGGCAGGGATGGTCTTCAAATACCCACCGGTGGGCAAATCCGAGAGGGGAAAGCCAGGTCCAGGGATAATCCACGTGCATGAGGCATAATTTGCCAGGTGACAACGCTAGGGCAATTCACCCCAGTTTGCCCCCCACCCCTTCCCTCAGTTTTTGCAGTTTGTGACGCTAATGCATCTTGCGAGCTTGACAGCACGCGAGGCCCCGTGTCTGTTCACTCCTCCCGCCCTCAGCGCCCGCGTCGGGGCCCCGCGTGCCGGTGCAGTGCCCGCGCCCGCGCCGTGCCTGCCGCCGCCGCCGCCGCCGCGGTCCGGGTTTTGCGGGCGGCCGGAGCTGTATTTCCAGCGCTGTCCATCGCTCGGTGCTGTTGGCCCTCTCTCCGTCTGATCCGAGCCGGAGCAGTGCGGGGCGCCCCACGGGATCAGAGCGCTCCCCCGCCGGGACTCCGCTCCTCACATCCTCCTGCTGGGACCCGGCTACATTTCCAGCCAAGCCTGGCTTTATTATGTGTCTCTGCAGTGCAGCCCCAGCAGCCGGATCGGGAGGAGGAGAGCCAGCGACCACAAAGAAGACAGGAGCGCAAGGGAGGCTGGCGGGCGGGCCGGCGCCGGCTGGAGCGCGGAGGAGCCGGGGCGCAGCCGCCGCCGCCGCTGCCCGGGAGGACGCGAGCCCGGCCGCCGCCTGCTCGTCCTCCTCCTCCGCCGCGGCCGCCGCCTCCCCCCTCTCCGAGCCCCTGGCCCATGGAGGCAGCTAGCGGGGCCGGCGACTTGGCACCGGCCTGGGGATCGGCTGCGTGCCGCGCGCTGAGCACCGCAGCCCGAGGGCAGGCAGCGGCGGCCCGGCGCACGGGTTGAGCGATGCCCGGGGCACGGGCGCGCCTGCCCGCCGCCGCCTGAGCGCCCCCGCGCGCCCCTTCCTCCTCCGGGGGTCCGGCGCCGCACCGAGCCGAGAGCCAGAGAAGGGGGCGTGAGCCAGGGGCCCCGAGCTGCGGCTTCCGAGCCACTGCGGCCGTTTCGAGCCCCCCAAGTAGGCTGAGTTGAGCGACTCGCCTCCCCATCCATCATAATCTCCAAACCAGGCGTTTGGGCATTTTTTAGCCATTAATATTTATTATTATTTTTTTGTGCGGCAGGGGATAATTTGAAGGCTTTTTTTTTTTCGGGGGGGTACTGAGCTTCCGCGCTCTCGACCGCCTCCCGGTCTCCTCCCCCCAGGAGACCCTCTCGACTCCAGCCCCGTTCCCCCTCCTCAGATGGGTTCATTGTGAGCTCCGCACCGGGCTGCGTGGCCGGACGCCTGCAAACTTTGCACAAAAATCCGGCAAGGGGCGGAGGAGGAGAAGGAGGAGGAGGGTGAGGGTGGCGGTGGGGTGGGGGAGGGAGGGAGGGGGCCGCAGGGGCCGGGGGCCGGCGGGGGGTGGGGAGGAGGAGGGGGGAGGCTTTTTTTTTTTTTTTTTTGCATAACTCGGCTCGGCCGAGTGGCCTCCGGACTCCCCGCGCCGCTGGGACCGCCGCTGGGACCGAGAGCCCCCGGCTGCCGCATTGCAACAGGCAGGGCCCCGGCGCGCCCCCCGGGCCTCCCTCCGCCCCCGAGCGGCCTCGGCCGGCCCGGGCCGCCCCCCCCAGGGAGGCCGCCCCGGACCTGCGATCCGCTCCCCGCAGCCGCCGACCCGGCTGCAAAAAAAAAAGTTTCCGAGAGGCAGGCGGAGGAGAAGGGGGAGAAGGGCAGCCCGGAGCGGCGGGGGGCGGCGGGGGGAGCCGGCCGCGGAGGGCGACGGAGCGCCGGGAGCCCCGGACATGTCCAGGCGGAAGCAGGCGAAGCCGCGCTCGGTGAAAGGTGAGCGAGCGAGGCCCGGCGGAGGCGCGAGAGAGCGAGCGAGCGAGGAGGGAGGGAGCGAGGGAGGAGGGACCGGCGAGCGGGCGGGCGGCCGGGGACCCGCGCGAGCGAGCCGAGAGGAGGAGGAGGAGGCGGCGGCGGAGGAGGCGGAGGCGGGGGAGGAGGAAGAGGCGGGGGAGGAGGAAGCCGGGAGCGGGAGGCGGAGGCGGTGGAGGGGGCGCGTCGCGGACACCCTACCCGCCCGGACCCTCTCCGGGCCCGGCGCCGCCGCCCGCGGGGCATCTGGGCCTGGGGGCGCCGCCGAGGGGCCCTCGCTGCTCCCTCCGTGCGGGCCCTGGGCCCGCGTGGCCAATCAAGGGGTGCGGGCCCGACTTGGCGGGGATTGCGAATCTCGGCGGCGGCGGGAGGAAGGAAGAGGCGGTGAGGACGAGTGCCCGGGAGGCCGGCAGCTCCGAGGCCGCTCTCACTGGGCCCCGGGCCTCGTCGCCTTTCCTCGGCCCCCGCCTTGTCGCCCCGGGACGCCGAGGGCGTTGCTTACGCGCGCCCCGGGCGCCGCGCCCTCGCCCCGGCCGCCAGGCGCCCCCTCCCCGCCCCCTGCCCAGGCCGAGCTCCCGGCTCGGGCCCCCGCACTTCCTGCCTCCTCCACCGAGGCCAACCCGGCCGGGAGCCTCCGCCAGGAGTTCATTGTCTGCACAGCGCCGGCGGGACGCGGGTCCCCAGGGGAGCGCAGCGGCCGCGGTGCGAGCCCCTCCGCGGAGGGCGCCCGGGACCCGACCCAGAGCGCCGCATCCTCGACGCCCAGGCCGGCTTCCTGTATCGGGTCCCCGGAGTGCACACGTTTGTGAGGACACACACACACACACACACACCCCTTCGTCTCCTTGCTTTGCTTTCTATTTCCATCGAGGGCCCCCGGCTCGAGTGAGCCCCTGGAGAGTAGAGGCCCCGGGGAGAGGCCGCGCGCAGGCGATTGAGCCCCTCCCCTGCCCTTCTCTCCCCAGCCGCTGGCCGCTGCTTTGTCCCGATTTCCAGCCCTTCGGCTGGGTGCCCGGCTGCGCAGGGAGATGATAGAGGAGGGACAGGATGAGAGTGGCTACGGCTCTGGATCCAAAAGTCCCGAGGCCCTTGTCCTCTCCCAACTCCCCTGATGACCTCTGGCCCGAGCCCAGTTCTGCTCTGAAAAGTTCATTTCCTGGAGGCCTGCGCGGGAAGGCGCTGGGGCCCCGCTCCCTTCCTGCCAGCCTTGCTCCTGGCTGGAATGGCTGGGACTGAATCTGTTAAGGAGGGTCGTGAGACACCCGCCATTGCTCTGCTTCTAACGTCCCAGGAGATCGGGGGGCACCGGCTCAGCAGAGACTCTCTTGTCATCTTAGAAGCAGACCAACTCAGTCCCAACTCAGGAACGCGGCCGCTCCCTTTCCTCTTTTTCCTTGAGAGAAGTTGGTCTTGTTCCCCTCTTCTAGCAGGCATCCCAATCCCGGATAGCCTGGCCTGCTCCACAGAACTGGGGGTCTACAGGGTGTTCTGATTGAGGGACAAGGAAACCAGAAGAGAGACTCCAAAAAGGGGACAGGCAAACGTAGGTGTTTGTCCTTGTGCTGAATCTAAGGGCTCTGTGGCTTGACATAATATTTGATTTCTTTTATCTCTCCCTGGCTCACTGCTCACTCCTTACTCCTTCAAGAGCCACTTAAGGTGGCCGGGAAGAAAATGTAGACTCGGAAGCTCTGGTTGGAAAAACAGTTTTATTTAACCCGAGCAGTTGACTGGGTTAAAATCTATGTATAGGAGCAGATTTTTCATAAAGGAAGATGCAAAGCTTACCTACCTCTAACCTTGGTCGGTGCCTCCCAACCTCCTTATTTCAGAAGGTGAGACACAGAGAGCAAAGGTAGAGCGGTTTGCAGTGGACAGATGGGTGGGTGTTTCAGAGTTGCTCGAACCTGATTCTGAAACCACTCTGTGTGTCTCTGAGAAAGACTCAAGAATTGGTCTTCAGCCTTTCATGAAATGAGCCTTGACATGATTTTTACTGAGTGTCTCTCTCTAAATGTACTGTATTTGTGTGGATGTTTAGCAGACAATTCAAGCTAACTGATGGGGGAAGACAGCAAAGTGGGAACAGACCAGTGCAGGCATTTGAGAAGTGTTGTAAATATCAACCTCAGATGCCTTTCTGCCCTTGGAGTCTGCCTTCCTGTTTCCCTCTGTGGTTCTTTGCATTTTCCAAAAGCAGCTACAACCCTTGTCTCTCACCATTTTGCCTTTTATTGAGTTTACCGGGGTGAATAGGGTGGAGATGTGGCCTCTTATCAAGGGAGGAATTAAGAGAGAAGATAATTTGAGTAGATAAGAGTTACAGCAGGTGATGGATTTATTGCTTTTCAAGAACTGCCTCCCCCCCTTTCTCAAGCAATATTCAAAAGTGTGTGCTTGAGTGTGGACAGCTCCACACCAAGTGTTTAAAATGACAAGGTCTTCACCTTTAAAGGTGCTTTGAAGGTGCTTCTTAAGGAACAGTGGTGCCTTTTAAATTTTATTTTATTTTCTTTTGCCTCCACTGCTGTGTGTCAGGGTAATGCGGAGACGTTGTGGACTTCCCCGGCCCGTGCGTTCTGCTGTGAAAGTCGCTTGACTGTAATTCGTAATTGATCTCGGAAATGTGAAAGCCCATAGCAGGAAGGAAAGACAGAAATATAACAGTTTCTAATGGATGCTCAGAAAGTGTGATTTGAAAGCACCAGCATTGCTGCTTTGAAAATCAAACAGGCCTGGGGGGTGTGGTAGGGGGGTCTCACTTCCCACTCAGGGACACAGCCTCCCTTCTGGACCGGGGTCACCAGTCCCCTTGGGACGTTTGTCCTTCTTTGGAATAGCCAGCTCCCAGGGAATAGGGTAGGGGGCCGGGTCAGTGGGGCAGGAGGGAGAAGAGCCTCATTGGTTTTCAAAAGCCTTGTGATTTAGAAAAAATACCAAAACCCCACGAATGTTACAAAAGTCACATTTTCGGACTGATTTTCCCTCCCTACACCGTTCTGCCCCCTTTTGTTTCCTGGTGGTGTGGTGTGGCAGTTGCGAGATGATTTGTTGCCTTTGATGATTCTGGCCTCGTTCTCTGAGGCTGTTTTCATCTCATCTCACTGATGTTATTTTGGCTGATGATACTGGGTGGTTTGGTAACCTGTCTCCCTGCACCCACGCTGCCTCCCCAGATCCACGAAATAACCTGTTCATTTATATGGAAAATGAGTGCATCTTTTTCCTAGCTTCAGCTTAAAACTTTTGAATAATTTGTAATATGGTCAGTTTTCTCCATCTAGCAACTGCCTATTAATTATAGTTCTTAATGTTAATTAGCACTCAGGCTGTGTCCACACACCCCCCGACCCCAACATCCCAAACTACCCCCAGTGACTTCTCTGCCCTCCCCTCCCCTTCTCTGTCTTCTTCTCCTACCAGCCTGAAGCTCCTCAGAAGTCCATCTTATAAATTTGGTAGTCTAGGGACTTGGGAACAGTGTAGATTGCCCCTGCTCGTGTTTCCATGGAAATAATTGAGATGTAATAAATAGAGGCATTCTGAGGTTACAGGTTTCTTGGTTCAGCTGAGACCACATACAAGTGTAAATTGTCGAGATTTGTTTGGCTAAATGTACATGATCTTGTAGGAAGGGCAAAACAAATCCTTTATAAAGTTCTTCAGCTTTCTGTGTGGATTGGTGCAGCTGATATTTAATCCTAATATTTAATCTCCCCCTCCTCAATTAAGTCACCCATTCCCAGCTTCAGAAGGGCCTGACTCTCTCTAGAAAACAGTCTTTATGTCTAGTAACTGCTGTTTAGATTCTTACACCTGTTTCTTTGCAAAAACGTAATAAGTGATAAAATAAGATAACTACGTGCCTCTGGCAGGAGGACGCTGCTCAACATTTAACCGTAAGTTGCGTAGTGTGCATTAATAATGAAAGGTGCAAAATGCCAGTGACTTTACAATCATAAAGTAATTCGGTAGAACCAGCCAGCCCTGGCACTGTGGTGGCATGCTATAGCGCGTTAACAGAGGAGGAGGCGGGGGAACCCCGAGAGGAGGAATCTGGAGTGCAGCATCTTTGAGTACCGCGTTCCTCGCTGGGGACCAAAGGCTGGGCATCTGGTTGAATCTAATAGAAAGTTGCAATAATTGCTATATCGGTAGCCAACTCTTAAGCTGGTGGCTGTGGAATTCTTCCCCTGATGTAGGATTTAATAGTCTGGCAATTAGATGCATTGATTTCTCTTAACTGTTCATTTGGATGTGTAAACGAAAGGAACCTGCCACTGATGCTGATGGTGCAGATGTGCTGCCTGGCTCTTGGAAAAAGGCTGATTTAGGTGGTGGTGGTGGTAGAATATGATTATTCAAGGCAGTGTTGGGGCCAGTTCCCTCTTCTTTTAAAATTTCTGCCCATTTTGTAGTGAAATGAAACAGCACCTGTTGTTCAGATCCTATTTACAAATAAACAGCAGTGTCCAGTTATGTCTGAAAAATAAAAACATCCTTTTCTGCTGCAGAAGCTTATAGAGTAACATCTCTGTCTTTGACTGGACTCGCTTGTGTATTTTTGGCAGGTGGTCTGTTAGGTACCAGAGGGAAAAGTCACAAAACACCTTGACTCTGAGTTCCAGAGGGACCCCCTGCTGGAAATTGAGTGAGTTCTCTCTCCCTCTCCTCCTCAGCAATAGTCAGGGGCTTGGGGCCACCTAGACCAGTGGCTCTGTCAAGCTCTGAGGAGGTGTGGGGACATGGCATCTTGGACCCCTGGGCAGGCTGGTGGGCTCTGTGACTCCAGTGGCTTGGAGAGTGTGTAGATAATGAGCTTTCACAAACAGCACCTCTTAGCTTCCTGCTCCTGGACCCACAGGTTTCTGTAAGCATCCCCAACTTCTGACATGCAGGCATCTAAGATTGTCTTGATGGTAAACAAGCAGAGGATGGCTGGCTTTCCTGATGGTCTCATCCTTTTTACCAAGGTGGATGGGTGGGTTAGTTAGCTCTTTGCTTGGCTGAGGTTAAGATGGGTTTGCCTTTCCTGGACCTTGTCCATGGTACACTGCTGTTTGCAAAGAATACTGTCTTCGTGTCTCGAAAACATTTGCAGTAGATTTCAGGTCTCCTGTCTCATCTGCCGGTCTAGGGTAGTTACAATGGAAGGATACCTTGAAAACTGTTAGTGTGCTCCCCATTGCTGTGGGTAGCCGGGGAAAACCTCGATACACCTTGATTGGTGAATTTGGCAATTTCTGCAGATTGTCAGCTTGCAAGGACATTTTGTGCATAAACTTGTTAGTTGGTAATCAGTGTAGTTTTGCACCCAAAATGGACTAATTAAGCCTGGATTGGTGATATCCCGCTTGAAGTTTTTGGCGCTGGCTGTCAGCTCCCTCAGCCTACTGTGGAAGAGGTGGGGTGGAGTGCAGTGGGGAGATGCTGATGGAAACTTTTGATTCATAGCTTACCTACCAGGATCTGTGGCAGCCAACGGTTGGGGTTGTATACTCAGTAAATAAAAATACTTTACCTTTTTCAAGGAGCACCAATTAGCTGATTGCTCTGTGTGGCTGGCTTTAAGGAGAATGCTATTTTACCTATCTTCTTGTACAAAGGTTTGATTTTTAATGTCTTGTGAAAAGGATTTTCTTTGTCTTGATTGATGTCAGGAATAAAAGCGCGATGGTAATATCCCTTTGAAAGCTATTGTATTGTCAGCCCTGGCTGACAGCGGGAGGGCCTCCCAGTGTTATAGATTAGTGCTGTGAAAACACTGACATTTTCTTTGTTACGTTGCTGTTGTCTACTTGCAAAGTCAATTACACAGTGTTGGAGCTCAGTTACCCAGTTGACTTTGGGACTAGCGACGTCTTTCATTCTCTTCTTAAAGATATAATTTTCCTTTGTTGTTGTTGTTTTGTTTTGTTTTCTTTTTTTTTTAACCTGGTTCCCTCTGGTGACTGCCCCCCCGCCCACCCCCCAGAGTATGAACGTGTCAGCTGGGCAAACACACTCTGGTTTCAGTCGTGGCAAGTCAGATTCAAAGACTGCCACATCATTATCTCTGAATTCTTCTGCTCATTCACATTTCAGTGGCTTCTTATTGACACAGTGACTACAGCAGCCAAGGTACATAAAAATCCATCAAACGAGATTACGGTGTTGATAATCTCTTATCAAGTGGGTTGTTCTCTGGATTTGGGGTCCTTGACGTTGGCAAATTCAGGGTTTTCTTTCTTTTTTTTCCTGTGGACTCTGACCCTGGCTGAACCCCAGCAAACAGTTTTTTGTTATTGAAGATTTATAAGCATTCTGATCTCAGAGGCCGGGGCTGTTGAGTTTTGGACTTAGAATCCTGTGTGACATCACGGCCGGGGTGGAAGGGGTCTCATAAGGGAATCGTGCCTTCCATCCTTCTCCCGTTGCAGATGGCTGACGTGAGTTATACGGTGGTCCAAGTGTGCCTTTCCTGGGCGCCCCTGGACTCTGGAGTGATCTGCATTCCTGTCTCAGTGTGTGGACTCCTGCTACTGAAAGGGAGGCAAACCTTGAAATGTTCCAAGCTGAAAATGGTCAGGGTGGATGTTTTCATTTATCCTCTCTCCTCCCCCCATCCCCGCCTTCTCCAGAAGGAGAAAAACCTGAATTCCTTAGTTCTGTGAACCCGGTGGCCAAAGAGGCAGTTACCTGAGAGCGAACAGAGCTTGGGGCAAGGAGATGGTGGCCACTGACTCCAGAGGACAGGGGCCACGGGGAAACTCCATCCGAGGACACTGATTGTGGGCCCCCGAAGTTATGATTATGAACCACCAGACAAGAGCGTGTGTTCGCCAGCAATTTGTCAGGACTAATTTTGTTTTTCTCCAATAATTGAAAATTAATGTCTTGAAGTGAAAGCAGATGTTCATGTCATCTTCTGAATTGGGATATAAAATGGGACTCTGTAGATGGGCTCACTAATTTAACAGCAATTTCCCTCTTGTAGCTAATGGGGGTGTTGGGGCTGGCATCACCCAAGGACAGGGGGTCAGGGGGTGAGGGGGCAAGAGAGAGCTCCAAGCGCGGCTTGCACAAGTGTGCCCTCTGAGGTGGATGTGGCAGAGCCCTGGGGATGAAGGCGTGGTGGGAGCGGGCATTTTGGAGGGAGAATATGTAAATAAAAATGTTTCCTTGGGCTATGAAACTTGGAGAATTCCTTGTTTTGAGTCCTCATTTGCAGCACGAGTATTTATTGGGCTAATTCAGGGCATTATGCTGGAAAAGGTAAGGGGAGCCTGGGGTTGGGGAGAGAGTGGAGTCATACAGGTTAGTGAATGCTTAGTTCATCACCTAGAGTAAAGCTGGTTAAAACTGCAGATTCCTGGGCCCAGATCCTAGAGACGCTCACCCAGCTGGTCTGGGGGGTGGGGCTCAGAACTCTTCATTTTTTTCCCTTTTTAAAAATTGAGGTAAGATGTCCATAACATAAAGTTTACATTGTCACCATTTGTGAGTGTGCGGTTCAGGGGCGTTGAGTCCATTCACACTGCTGTGTGGCTGTCACCACCCTGAGCTTCATTTCTCATCAGCACCCAGCGGGTGGTGCATGGGCATCTCAGCCCCCCACCCTCCGAGGTGGCCATCCGGTTCACGGTCTCCGTTTTCCAGAGAGAAATGAAACACAGCGGCTCAGAAGATGATGTGGCTGTCTGGAGAGCCAGTGGTGGTCTTCCTTGCTCTTGTGTGAGAGGTGAGTGGAGTGTGCCCGAAGCCAGGACAGGGCACGCGATTAGGACCCCGGCAGGGCTGGTGGGCTGGGCGCAGGGCAGGAGGGTGCTTGGGAGTGGCTGAGTGATCTGGTGACCATTCTCAGGATTAGAAGGAATCTCTCTTGTTGGGGACCATTCCTCTGGAGACTGAGACTGGCTGGGTGTGAGCGTGCCCAGTGGCCCTGGCAGAGCAGATCCCAGAGGCCCCCATACCTGCCTGTCACGACCCAGACAGCCCCCCAGCCTCACCGAGCCCTGCACACTTCAGCTGGTTTGTCTGTGGTAAGGAAAGGGGAGGGACAGCTGTTGGGGAATGGCCACTTAGTTGCTTTGACTTCCAGCCCTGGAGCGCCGACCACCTCTGGCCCGCAGTCGGGCACTGCAGACTCTTCCACTGTTCTCCTCCTCCTTGGAGGTGCCGGGCACCTTTTTCTCCCTGGTTTTCTCTGTAATTGAAATCTGCCCTTTGGTTACCTGGGCATGAATTATTTTTTGCAGCGTTGTCATCCGCTATCCTGCTGTGAGGTTTATCTCTTCTGTTGATCCTAATTAAATAAAACATACTGTTCACCTAACTCCTGTTGCACTGAATTTTACCTGCCTAAGGGCAGAGTGATGGCCATCTGGGCCTGGATAGGGAGCAGGGCATGGCTGGGTAAGGGGGCTGGGGTGGGAGCGGCTGCTGCATCCAGGTTGTGTGTCCCCCCTTGGCCTGGGGGCTGCAGGACCTTGTAGCCACCAGCAACATGGAGCATATTTCTGGTTCCTGAACCAGAGTTACAGCTTTGTCCCTAGCCCCCTGGGGCTGCAGGTTTGAACTTGGGGAGAGCAGAGACAATCACCCGCTTCAGAGAGTCCCCAGGGAGAGGACGAGGGAGGAGAGCAGGTTCCCAAAGGGGGGGAATGGAAAAAGGGGACAGACTCCTGTCACCTGGGGTGGAGGCTGCAGAGACTGCTGGGTTCTCTTGGGAGGAGCGAGCAGTGTCCGTACCCAGGACAGCTCTGCAGATGCCCTGTGCCCCTCGGGGAGAGAGCGGCCAGCCAGGGGCCTGGCACACGCGTTGGGAAGATTCAGACCTTTACTATTTTTGCCTTTGAACTTCTCAGAATCCTGAAAACCTCAGGTTAAAAGGAACCTAGGAGGTCACTTCATTCAGACTTCTTTGGGTGTGTCTGTGGCATCCTTAGTTTCATCCAGCCTGGACTTGCACACTTTCCCTCTTAGGGAGCTCACTACCTCATGCACATCCGTGCATTTTTGGCTTGAATGTCACCTGTTCTTCTTTCCATTCAACTGCAGTCTGCCTCCTGTAATTTAGGTGCGTTGGTCCTGGTTCTGTCTCCTGGGGCCACAGGGAGTAGCTCAGATCCCCAGTCCCCGAGCGGCCCTGTGGAGAGCTCGCAAAGCCTGCCTTGCCCTACTTGCTCAGGGGAAGGATCTCTGTGTATGGGGTGCGGTCAGCCTGGTGGGCTTCCAGGACCCCACACTCGTTCATAGACGGCCTCGATCTAGGCTTCTGGGTCCTTGTGTTTAAAAACGATTTCTTAAGTGAATGAGTAAATGTGTAAACTGTTGAGGGAATAAATGAATGGGTGGACAAGTGAATGAGGGCATAGTGAACAGAGGACTGATGAATGAATAAGTGAATTCCTAAAGGAATGAGTGAGTGAGTGGACTGAGGGAACACAGATATCCTTGAGGGTGACTTTGATGGTCTCTCCTGTCCCCCCACCTCCCCCCAGCCCCTAGTCGTGTTCAGGAGGCAAGAGATGCTCCACCTGAAGGACTGGGCGCCCTTGTGCCCCTTGGGGTTGGGGACGGCTTGTGCCCATTCTCCCCTTCACCCTCAGCCTGGACTGGGGCTGGCAGTGCTCTCTGCTGTGAGATTGTAGTTACTGTGTATCGAGGGCTTTGTGCCAGGCATGGCACTAGATTGTGAAACATTGTTTTTAAAGAATAAAAGCATATGAGATTTTCATACTAATTTTAAATAAAATAGAACTTTTAAATGAACTCCCCACCCTGCCCCCGATCATCCTGCTGCATTGCCGAGGGGGCTTCGAACTGGACAAATTGGACCTGGCTCAGTGCTGGCCAGGGCTCTGCAGTCCAGCTGCCAGTAAGCGGGCTTCAGGACCTTCCTCATCTTTCAGGGACAGTTTCTCCTGAACAGCACTAGGAGAGAGGGATGGGGTCAGGAAAGTATGCAGGAAGGAGCAAGTGGGACGTGTTTGCAGGGGGATTTGCCAGTAAAGTAAAACTGAGAATACAAGAGAAAGACCCTCTTCTCACTGAAGGTCTGAGTCAAGATTGATTTATTTCTCTCATAGGGGAGGGTTGTGGGTTGGAGGAAACATGCTCTGTGATCTTGGGCAAGAGACTCCCTCTGTGGGCCTCAGTTTCCTTGTCTGTGAAATGGGATGCAACTGTTTGGATTAGCTACCTGTCTTAGATCTCTTAGGATTTTAATTCCTCAAACGTAAGAAGGGGAAAATCCAAGACGCTTTGGCTTTAAAGTAATACAGGCTTGAGAGATACTGTTAGGTCTTTTCAAGTTACTTTTTAAAGTGACCAGTCCCCAGAGCGATAAGTCTGAAGAGGCAGCTCTGGGGAACACTCCCCGGCTCCCCTGGCCCTTTGGAGTGTTGAGGGGAACATTGGAGAAGGGAGGAAATGTCAGGGCTTGACTGTGATGTCGGGATCTTTTCAGGGGTCGGAGAGTTCATCCTGTGGCGTCCCTGGCTCTCTGGGCTCCCCGGGCTTTGCCAGGCATCATTGGAGCAGGTTCTCAGATGCTTCTCTAATCCAGGTACAACATGGGCAGAGAAAAACCAGGTCCCACGTATGCCCATCTGGAGCCACAAGCAAGGCCGACCTGATCCCCGGGGAGGACACTGGAGGGACAGTTGTGACCAAGCACTTCTCTGGGCCAGGCCCTGTCTTCACCTCTTCCTATGTGTCCCCCTGATTCTTGCCACAGCTCTCTGATTCATTCCAGTTTCACAGATGCATAAACCAAGGTCCAGAAGTACCTTGCCCAAAGTCACACAGAGGAGGTGGCGGAGCTGGGATTAGCCCAGGCCTTGTCTAGCTCCTGAGCCTGAGTCAGTAACCTTTGCTTTTATTTATAACTGCCCCAGGGGCCAGAAAAGACAGCAGAGCAACTCACGCTTTCTCTGGGGGCTGGAGAAGTCCCTGGACTAGGAGAGAGGGCCATGAGGAAAGGCACAGGGGGTCTGTCCTGCTCCCCGCCCGTCTTTGTAATGCTGCCTTCTGGCCTGTCCACATTCACATCTTAAAAAAAAATAATGGAATCCCCCTTCTCCAGAGATAAGCATTGTTTTCCACAGTTATCTTTCCTTCCAGACCCTTTCTGTGGTGTAGTGACACAAAAACATATGTACAGACGCCTATGCAAACCTACTTTTAAACCTGGGTAGTCTCGCGTACCGCTTGGCCACACTCCATTATTTGTTCTTTCCACGTAGCAGTGTGTTTCCAATCTTGGTTGCACGTTAGTATCGTCTTAGGCACTTAAAGAAATAGCATTACCTGGGCCTCACCACAGACCAA
The DNA here is from genome assembly GCA_031878705.1 of Tapirus indicus. Taxonomy (NCBI): domain Eukaryota; kingdom Metazoa; phylum Chordata; class Mammalia; order Perissodactyla; family Tapiridae; genus Tapirus; species Tapirus indicus. Next base: position 33,701,834 of record CM062927.1, read on the forward strand.
ATAATCCAGTCTTTGAGGATGGGGCCCCAGGTCAACTTTTTTTTAAGCTTCCAGGGTACTTGGAGCGTTCAGCCAGGGTTCAGAACCTTTAGTGTAGGAGATGCTGTCTTGTCAGTGTTACAGACCTGCTCACGCCAACAGCCGTCACTCTACAGGATGGAGGCACCAGAGTTTACCTGCAGTCCTCTATGGGTGAACATTTAGCTGCTTCCAGTTTTTCACCGTTATGAATGAGGATGCCGGGAGCACCCTCGTTTATAAATCTTCATGTTCCTTAGGCTAGATTTCTAGAAGTGGAATTGTTAGATCAAAGGGTAATCACTGGGAAAATTTGGTAGATAGTTCCAAATTGCTCTCCGCAAAGGTTGTGCCAGTTTATCCTTCCGCAGCAGCGTGTGAATGCGTTTCCCTCAGTCCTGGCTCACACAGGATGCATTGCTGTGTCTCTTACTCTCATCTTCTTTTTTCCCCACCTTTTCCTTTCTTCCAGTCTGGTGGGCAAGAAACAGCTCATTGTTTTAATTTGTACTTCCCTGGTTACTAGTGAAGTTGATCAGTTTTCTTATGTTTACAGACATAAGATTTTTATTTCTTCTTCAGGAAGAGGCACTGCACTGGATGTGGAGTTTGGGGGTTTGGGCATTACTTTCCCTCAGCTGGTCCTTTAGTTATGTCTCTTCTTCCTCCCATCCATCCATCCATCCATTCATCCATCCATCACCCATCCATCATCCATCATTCATTCATCATCCATCCATCTATCCATCCATCACCCATCCATCCATCCATTCATCCATCCATCATCCATCCATCCATCCATCCATCCATCCATCACCCATCCATGATCCATCCATCCATCCATTCATCCATCCATCATCCATCCATCCATTCATCCATCCATCACCCATCCATCATCCATCCATCCATCACCCATCCATCATCCATCCATCCATTCATCCATCCATCACCCATCCATCATCCATCCATCCATCCATCTATCACCTATCCATCCATCACCCATCCATCCATTTCATCCATCCATCTATCACCCATCCATCATCCATCTATCCATCATCCATCTATCCATCCATCCATCATCCATCATTCATTCATCATCCATCTCTCTATCCATCCATCATCCATCCATCCATGCATTCTCCCTTCTTTTCCTTCCTTCCTACTCTCCTTCTTTCCTTCCTTCTTCCTTCCATCTAAATCCTGAGTATCTTACCCAGGTGAGACTCTTAGCCTGGGCTCCAAGGAGGATGCAGAGAACCAAATGGAGGCCATGCCCTCAGGGAGCCCACAGTCTGGAGAGGGTGTAAGACCCTAACCACAGGACTAGACAGGGCAGTCCAGGATAGAGGTGCAGGTTGAGGGCTGAGAGAAGTTGGAGGGATTCCTTTTGACAGGAGGAATCAGGCAAGGCCTGGAAGAGGGGGTAGTGTTTGATTTGGGCCCAGGAGGATGGACTCGCAACCCCAAGAGCAGCTAACATTAATGAGCACCCCTTGTGTGCAGGCACTGGGCTATGCGCTTCACAGGCAGTACCTCATGTAATCTTGACCCTCACTTCTGACTGCTCAGGTGGAGGCCTCAGGCTTTCTTTTTCACCAGCGATAATGGATCTTAGAGACTCCTCAGCTGAGCTCCCTTCTCGTATGAATGGTCAAACTTCCAGAGAGGGGAAGTCAGCCGTCAGAGGTCATACAATGACCTTGTGGTAGAATTGTGCCTGGGGCAGGGCAAGGATGAGGGAGGGTGGTGGATCTTGCTGCTGCCGCTGATCCAAGCCAAGGTCTGCCTTGGGAACAACCTGGGACCCCAAGCTTCTCGGGTGTGGGGGATTCTGAGCAGGCAGACCTGGGCTCCCACGCCTCCTCCCACCCACATTCCCATCACATTGTTGCTGAGCCTCAGCTTCCTTTTCTGTGAAATGGGGCCCCCATTCCCAGAAGAGGGGTGAGGTGAAGTCTCAGGAGGGAGAAAGAGCTTTGTTAAACTGAAACGGCCGTCCGGAGGTTGGGGTGGATTCACATTCCGGAGCAGCCTAACTTTGCCGTTGTCTCTCTCTCTCTCTCTCTCTTGCGCGCGCTCGTGCCTGTACATTTGTGCTCAGAATGCAGCGCCAGAGAAAATGGGTGAGAAAAACCTAGGTTTTAGTCTGTCACCTGCTGGGGTGACCCTACCCTCTTGGAGGCATAGGTTGTGAATAAGGCTTCTGCATCCCCCATATCCATTCTCCCCGCCTCACAAGGACAGCTGCCTTTCTTCAGGGGCGCACTGTCCAGGCACAAGGAAGGGGACTGTGTGGGAGGGCGTATGCCCCAGAATGGGTGTGCATGTGCCGGTGTGTATGCGTGTGCACACACACGTGTGTGCACGTATGCACGCGCACATGTGTCTCTTGTATGCATGTGCACATGTCTGTGTGTGCATGTGTCTCTGTGCGTGTGCACATACATGTGTGCAGGTGTCTGCATTTACGCATGTGCACACGTGTGTGCGTGTGCCTGTGTGTATGCATGTGCACATACGGGTGTCCAGGTGTCTGCATTTATGCCTGTGCACACACATGTGTGCATGTCTGTGTGTGCATGAGTCTGTATGTGTGCCTGTAGGTAGGTGTGCATGTGTTTGTGAGTCCGTGTGCACTAGCTCGAGTTTGCCTCTGTGTGTACATGCATGTGCATTGTGTGCATGTGAGTGCCAGCCTCCAGGGAGAAGAGACTCTTGTCACTGCTTGTGTGGCTCAGACTATCAGCGTAGGGGTAGAGAAGATGCACATGGGTGGTAGACTTTGTTCATGAATTTACTGTATATCCATTCATTTGAGTATTTTTGGAGCACCTACTCTGTGCCAAGCACCATGCTAGACCTGACCCCACAAAAAGAAAGAAGAAAAAGTTCTTTCTCCTTTCTAAGATTCATTTTACCATCTGTAGTCATGGTTGTGAGGGTGGGAAACGAGTTTATATTGGTGTTTCCCAAAATGTATTCCAGGATTTTGTTGACTTTCCACCAAAAGAATAAAAAATGTTTTCTGTGGCCAAACACATTTGGCAAACACTGTGTTAAATGGAGTTAAAAGTTTTTAAAACTTTCAAGGCTTCTCAGAGCCTCTAAAATGCTAATGTGGGACTCTCTCAGAGATGTTAACAGTTTCTGATTTCCAGACTTATTGGATCACTTGTCATGGAATCCTCTTAGTGGGTACAGTTTGGGTTTCTGGGCTTTTAAGGTCTATCGTGACCTGTTTGTTCATTCATTCATTTGCTTATTTCTTCATCCCACACACGCTTATTGCGTGCCTACTATGTGCCGGGCACTGTTCAAGGTGCTGAGGCTACCATGGTGGACAGACGGAAGGGGGCGAGGGCATCTACAAGTACTGACATGAGTCAGTCACATAATTTCAGGGAAACAAAGCAGGTCCTGGGATGGGGAGGGGTGGGGGAGGCTGTCCATTCAGGGCCATCCGGAGGTGACACTCGAGCCCAGGGTGATGGGGGGGTCATGCGGGTGCTGGGTGCTGGAAGCCTATGTGGTGGGTGCTTTGAAGGGGCTGGGGGATGTAGGAGGTGGGGGTTCTTCTCTGGGCCTCTGCCTCCCCCCGCTGGGAGGACCCACTACCGGCCCAGCCCTCTTTGGTTTCTATGGCACAGCCCAGGCTCAGAGAGAGGCTTCTCTGGGTGCTGAGTCAGTTCGATGGGGCCGTTTCTGGGCAAGGACGACTTCTGGCTCCCAGTCCTGCCCTAGGAGCCTCAGTGGCGCTCCTCCCGAAACCATGCGGTCCTATCTCGGTGTCACCCTGTGCACATCACCATAGAGGGCTCAGGGGACGGTCCCTCCCTGGGCGGGCCGGCTGTGAGCACCACCCGGCAGAGCGCCTGCCTGTCTCGGTCACTGCTGTGTCCCCAGTGCCTGGCACTGGACGCACATTCCCACCCCCTATCTGACAGATGGGAAAATGAGGCCAGGAGGCTCCCACAGCCCATTCCCTCAGAGGCCCAGCCCAGAATCCAACCCTTTTCCAAGCCAGGGCTGTGACCCGAGGCTGGTGGGGTGGGGGAGAGCCGAGATTACCAGGACGGGAGGTGGGATCTGGGGGCCTCTGGGGCCCTCCTGGGGTCTGCCTGCAGAGTTGCCCGGTGTGATTTGGGTCCCGGGAGATGAGGGGAGGGGGACGGGGCTGGGAGGAGCGGGACGGAGAGGTGGGGGGGAGGGGGCGAAGAGCTCCGGGCTTGGGGAGGAGGCGGGAGAGGAGAGGGGACCGGGCAGGGGAGGGGGCCTGGGGCTCTTCCCGCCCGGGACCCCGGCGAGCCGGCCGGCGCTTGGGAACGCGGCCCCTCCCGGCGGCCCCGGGACCCCTTTGAGGCGGCCGTCCTGGGAACGCGTCGGGCCGCCCCCCGCCCGGAGGGCTCCATGGCTGCGGCGCAGCGACTCGGGCCCGGGGCTGGGCACAAAGCGGCCGCGGCGGGGGGCTGGCTGGGAAGGCGCGGGCGGCGGCGCTCGCTGGCGCTCGCTGGCGCTGCCCGGGTGGGGCCCGGCTTGTTCCGCACCGCGGGCCGCCCCGCCGCCCGCCCCTCGGAGTCGGGCTGCCCGGGCCCAGCCGGCGACCCCAGGACTCCTGAGTCCCGGGCCCGGGGCTGGGAGCGGGGGCGACGTCTCGCCTGTGGGTGGGATGTGTGCCTGGGGGGAGCCTCTGGGGACTGGAGCACCGATTGGCCTTAGCTTTGGGGCGGGGCTGGGGGAGGGCGTTTGACAGCGGCCTGGGCCATCCATGTGTCTGTATCATAATAAACAGCAAACGTCCTTGTTTGCTTCTGAGCACTTGACGCTCACTGATTCATTTACGCTTCACAGCAACCTGTGAGGTAGGGACTGTGATTAGCCCCTTTTTACAGAGGAGGAAACTGAGGCCCAGGGTGGGAAATTAAATGGATTTGAAGCAGGTACCCTGGCCCCAGAGCCATGCTCTGCCCCTGCATGGTGCCCAGGGCTGCGTGTATGGGATACATGACCTGGGGGTGCAATTTGGAGTGCATTTGTCTATGTTCAAGAAATTACAGACAGAAGATTTGCAAACAGATCTGAGTTATAGTTCTGGGTTTGACACTTCAAATTCACTCATTCATTCACTGGATGGTTACTTCCTGACTTCATTCATTCCCTGGGTGCACATTCCCGGAGTTTGCCAGTTAGGCTTATGCTATTGCTGGGTGCACAGGGGTGAGTGAACAGGGCTGGGTCCCTGCCTTCAGGGAGCTTACAGTTTAGTTGGGGGCGGGGTAGTGGGGCTGATAAAGCGTCAAGAGTTACACTGATGAGTAGTTTCTCATGGAGAGACTGCTCTAGCTTGTCAGCCTTGGACAGCGTTGTCCTGGAGGGCATTTCAGAGGAGGTGATGTGTCAGCTGGCCTGGGAGGGTGAGAGGGAACCACAGAGGGAGGTGGATGGTCCCCTTTGGCTCTGGACTCACCCCCAGGATGCCTCCCCCTGCCTTGGGCCCAGCCCTGCATAGGAAGGAGGGAGAAGGAAAGGCTGTGGGCCCTGCTCGTGAGGACCTGATGGAACAAGATCTGGGGGAATTGTGAGTGTGCCTGTCTGAAGGGGTGGTGACAAGTGCAGTGGGCTCTCCTGGAAGGACTGGAGTATGAAGAAAGAGGCAGGGAGGGGAATGGAAGAGGTTGCTGGGCGTGGGGTGGCCCACTGGTCCTTTCTGTGGAGTCCTCAGGGCAGGCCCCTGGGCCTTTAGCTTAGACCACTTCTGAGCACCGCGTTGTTCCCAAGGTTCTCACGGGCACCTCCAAGTACCCAGAAAGCAGGTTGGAAGGGGTCCCTCCTCGTTTGCCAGGTGAGAAAGGGAGATCCTGAGATGCCCACAGCTTTGCTCTGGCTCACGCAGCACGTGTATATCAAAGCCAGCGTCCAGCCGTCAGTCAGGCTGCTCACTTCCAAAGTCCCCATGTCCCACAGACAGGGGTCCTGACCCAGGCTCACCAGGGCCTGGGGCCCCCTCTGCACACTGTTAGGGTTGGAAGTGGAGGGGAGACGCTGATGCTCCATCACTGTCACCCAAGTCCCTGAGCTGCCCCCATCCCCCCGACCTCCAGCCAGGCCAGTGAGAAAACAGCTGTGCCCACGTGCAGTCTGAATTGGTTATCCAAACGGGCTTTATTCTGAATTTCCTGTCTTCATTGCCTCAAAATACCCATTGCTCAGACTCACCTGGGGAGTGCCAGGCCTGTCGTGGCTTCTAGGTCCGAGCTCAGTTACCTACTCGTACGGGCTGGGTGAGCCTGGGCCTGTCTGCAGATGTCTGTGCATCCTGTCCTGCCTTATTTTGTTAGCAGAGTTCCAGTCCTGCTCTTCTCGTGGAGACAGGTTCCTCCCGGGACACAGAGGTGGCAGGAGGGGGTAAGGACATTTCATTCATTGAGGCTGACTGCCCAGTGCATGCTGAGTGCTTTATGTACCTTTTCTCTTGAATCCCTCGACAGCCCTGTGACGTTGGTACCATTTCGCCATCCTGCAGGTGAGGGAACTTTGAGGATCAGCCTGAGGTCCAAGGTCACATGTCACAGCAGGCTGCCTGACACCATGGTGCCTACCCCAGTCACTCCCAGGGCCACCTTCTCGGTGCCTGGTGAACAAGCGGCCCGCCTCCCCCAGGAGCCCATGTTGGCCTGGGAGACAGACCCATAAACAGTTATGAACTCTGAGGCTGGTAACACGAGGGTCCCCTGAGGACCCAGTTGGTGGCCAAGTCCTCACCCCCCACTCCCCTCCCCCTCTCCTGCCTGCCCAGGCCAGCCCCTGAAGTTCCCTGGGGGAGAAGCAGCCTGAACAGGTTGGGGGTAGGAGGATGAGGCCAGGTCCTTGGGACATTTGGGGTGGGTGGTGGACAGTGCTGTGCCTGCCTCCTGTTTTCTTGGGAACTGCACACCCAGCGAGGCCAGCCCCTCCGTTCTGCTAGGTGGAGATGGGAGGTGCTTGCTTGCTGTGTTTAGGGTGGGGAGTTCTCCCTTCTACTGTGTCTCCCTCCTCCCCCCCAGGCCCCAGGAGTCCAGCTGGCTCAGCCCAGGAATCTTGGATGCGGTGGTTGGGGGTGGGTGGCCTTGCTGAGGGACTCAGAGATTTAAAGGGCCCTATCCTCTCGGCCTTGGGCCCAGGACCTGGCCTGGGAGCTGCATCTTCTTCCCCCTCAACATTTCCCCCGGAGGTTGAGTTTGAACCTGAGAGCGTGCCTCTCCTGGGCCGGGTTTCCCGGCTGCCCTTCAGCTGGCGCCCGTCCTGGCTGAGAAGCCCGGGAGCGGTTCCTCTCCCCCGCCTGAAATCCCTCTCCCCCCGGCACGGACCCTCTGCATTCCCTGCCCTCCACCCCTCCTGCGCTGGCTTCCTGGAACCCAGGGACCCTGGAGGCTTCTGGACCATATCGAGTTGCCTGGGTGGTTGTTGCCCTTTTTTTTGGGCCATGCAGGGTGGGGGAGCTGGGAGAAAAGCCGATGATTGGGCCAGGGCCAGCCAGGGGTGGAGGCTGACCGCCAGCCCCAGTCTCCCTGGGTCGCACTGTGGCCCCCCAGCCTCTGCCCCTGAGGGGCCTGGCTTCCCTTCCTGGCGGGGAACAGCCCTGTTTGGCATTTCCTGCCCCGCTCCCTTTCATTTTGCACCAGGCTCCCCAAGGATGCCTCTGGGGGGACGTGGGGCCCCCTCTAACCGTTCTACCTGGTGACTGGGGCCTGACTTGGCCTGGCACCCCCACAATCCTGCTGAGTCTGGGCCCCGGATGGGGTCAGCTAGATTGCTTCTCCCCACAGTCCTCAGACCGCCCCTCCTGGCTGGACAGCGGGGCCAGGCTGGACCCACCACCAGGTCTGAGCCAGAGGGCTGAAGCTGGCAGGGAGTGCTCCTCACAGACCCCTTGGCTGGGGGCAGTGGGGTGTGGGGCCTCTGGAAGAGGCTGAGAGGTTGGGGAATAGCCAGGGGATAGGAGAAAGGGAAGGACCAACCCTCTGGGGGGCAGGGCAGGCTAATGCCCCCCTGGATTAATTCTGAGGTGATTTTGAGAACCCCCAAGTCCTCGGCATCCCCTGTACTTCTCTGCTCTGGCCCCCCAAGGCCCACTACACACACGGTTTTGCTTTTCCAGGCATCCTCCCCTGGTCCCCTCCCTCTGGGTGCCTTCAGAGCTCCTCGAGCCCCTCCCCCAGCCCTCCTGGGCCCCCTCCTTCCTCCTTGACCCACTTTAGTCCCCTGTTGCTGGGGGAGGGGCGCGCACAGCCGCGGCTCTGATCCTGGCTGCCTCCCCCAGCATCCCTTGGGGCGGGCTCTGGATGGAGCCAGCAGGCTGAGCCGGCCCAGCCCCAGGGACTGGCACACAGCGTGCTCCGAGTGGCAGCCTCCCTGCCCCCTCCATGGACAGACAGTTCTGGACAGCTGCCCCTGCCTGGGCCCCTGGGAGGCCCTGCCAGGGCCAGGCTCCGGTTTCCCCCAGCCCCAGGGAGCTGCGGCTCTGGAGGTCCCTCCTACCTCCTACCACCGCCTCCTTGCACTTCCCAGAGGGCCAGGCCCCAGCCTCCCCACCCATTCTTCCTCTAAATCTCTGCTGAAGAGACTGGAGCTAGGGTCAAGTTCTGTGTCTGCAGTTAATCTGTGTGACTTGGGGAAATCCACCAACCCTCTCTGGGCAACAAGGGATTTGGATCAGATTGCTAACCTTTATTGAGCATTTACTAAGTTTCAGGGACTCAGCTAAGCGTTGTACATTTATGATCTCGTACTGTCACAGCAGTGTGGTGAGGCATGCTTTCCTAATCCCTATGTTAAAGATGAGGCAACTGAGGCTCTGAAAGGGAACGTAACTTGCTTGAGGTGGCATGGGCCGGACATGGTGGAACCACGGGGCTTTGAGGTGAGATGATTTTTCCTTGCTGTGACATTCCGGAATCCATCCTGATTGAGGAACTAACTCTCCCAGCGCCAGAGCGTGGCCCGCTAAGGACTTGAGATCTCCCTCCAGGTGTCCTGCCTGAGTCCCTCGTTACTCTGTCCTGCTGGCGTGTTGCGTGGGTCCCCAAACCTGCCCCTGCCCTGCAACAGGCTGTGGGAAGCCAAGGTCCCAGGCTGCCCCTAGCTGGGCACTCGCTCCGCCCAGAGCCCGGGTCCTGTGATCCAGGGGCCTGGCCCGGTGTGAGCACCACTCTCAGCACAGGCTGTGTCTGGCCTCCAGCGCTGTCACCTGCAGGTGCCTCGAGTCCGCGGGGTGTTTCCGCAGGCCCAGCCCTGCCGACCCTGCCCCCCCCAGCCCTGCCCGGAAACAAGTGTACAAAATGGGGCGGGTGGACCTTGAGGGTCCAAATTCGGGAACGTGCTTCCCTATCTCTGCACTTGTCTTTTCCTCCTCGAGCCCTGACATCTGTCCGTCCTCTGGGAACCTTTTCATTTCACCACCATTGTCTTGCTGAATAAAGGAGGGGGTGGGAGGGGGTAGGGGGCTCTGGGAGCCAAGTCAGGACGTCTTTTCTTATTTGCCTAATTTCCTCACTCCAATGTATCTTGTGATTAAACATTTTCTTAGCGCGTTTGGTCAGGGCCGGCCGAGTTCCTTTTCATAAACATTGGCAAGTGCATTTAACAGCCCTGTTTGTATTAGCTGGAGGTTTCATTTGCATAGTGATTGTTCTTATGAAACAAAATAATCGCCTGCAGTTTATGAAACTGTATAAATACCGGGGTCTGGAGCCGGGCGCATGCGCGCGCCGTTCCTCCCGCGCGGAGATCCAGCCCGTTCGGGGCGGGAACTCGGGTCCAGGAAGAGCCGAGGGCCGAGGTGTTCTCGGAGGAGAGGTGTTTCCCGGGCCGCGGGTACCGCCTGACGGGCGGATAAACCGCGCCTACCCCTGTGGACCCCCTTCCAGTCAGGGGCTCGCGAGGGGGTCGGGTCTCCAGAGGCGGGTGGGAGGGAACCCGAAGACCTGAGCATCTTCTCCTTCCTTGACGTTGCTCTTCTAGCCTTTTCCATTACGGTTGCAGACTGGGGGCCCGAGGCCCAGTGTGGCCCACAGAGATGTTTTGATTGGGTTGTGCTGTGTTTAAAAGAAATAAACCAACATTTAAAAATCTGGAGATTTGGCAGAAAAATTCATTCGGATTTCTTGCTTCTCTCTCGTAACAAATGGGCAGATCTGGGACTGCTAGCCCACCATCCTGCCTGGCAGCAGTCCTGGCGGTGGGGGTGGAGGCTGCTCCTGCAGGAAGGGGCTGTTCCCCTTGGCCCGCAGTGACATGCCTGCCCGGCCTGGGGATGTGGGGTCTTGGCTGCGGTGGGTCTGTTCACCCGGCGTCCTGCGGGCTTGAGACTGAGATTCCCTGGGCGCCTCTGGATGCCCTGCTCTAGTCTGTTAGGAGGTGTCTGCTCAGGCGCTGCGGGTGGAGGAGCCTCCCCTGGGCCCCCTGGCTCTGCCCCAGGGGCTGTGGGTGCCAGGCGACCTCATGTCCATATTGGCTGAGGCAGAGATCTGGAAAAGGAGTCACTTTAGGAGGTCACACCCTTATTCCCAGGAGCTTTGCTCAGAACATTCCTGGCCTCCTCCTCAGCGGCTCCCTTTAGAGCCTGCTGACCCCAGAAGACAGGCGTTTCATGATCTCAGACTGTTTTTTAGACTGGAGCACCATTGCCCAGCTTGGTCAGCAGACTTGGGCCGAACGGCTTTTTAGCCGATTCGAACGCATTTGAACTCGACTGCTGTTGGGCAGGCCGAGTGATACCTGTCCAGTAAGGGAAGGGTTTGACAAAGCGTCTGGGCTGGAGCTTGCTTTCGAGCTGAGCTGCCTGTCCCACACGCCCGATGCCCCGGCCTCCGCAGCCAGAGCCCCCCGGATACTTGGTTGCTTTTCCGGAGCCTAAGGAGGAAAGTCAGCAGTGGAACTGCTGAAAGTCAGCAAGCTGTGGAACTGGACAGTCCAACCGCCGCTGCTTCTCTCTGCAGGGCTCCCCTGGCCTGGGGCGGGGGTCGGGCACCCTGAGGAAGTGGCCATCATCACGGGCAGCCCGGGGGGAGACCACACTCGGGGCTCTGTGCCCTTCACGTGGTGTCCCCTGTTATCCTCACAACCCCTCTGGTGGTAGCTCTGTTATCCCCATTTACAGATGAGGAAGCTGAGGCTCTGAGGCCCAGGTCACACTGCTGGTGAATGGAGGAGTCAGCTCTGGAGCCCCTCCTATCCTTGCCCCCATTTTCTCCAACTGTAAAATGTCCCCACCTCCTAGGGTGTTACAAAGATAAAAGGAGCTAAGAAAGATTTCACTGTGACCCCTAGCCTCTACTTACTTGAGCAGGCACGTGGACTCAGGTATGCTGGGGTTTCTTGAACTCTTTATTACTGGATGGGGTCACGAAGTGTAACTCCTTCTCCCCTTCTCTCCCTCCCATAATCTTTGTGATCTGTGTTCTGACCATTTCACTGCTCTGGACAGAATTTCTCCTCCAAGATCCTGACGTTGTGAAATCCTCTGGGGGAGAGGATTGCATCTCTGACTGGTGGGGGCTCCTTCTGGCCGGGAATGACACAGAGAAACCTAAAGAGTCTTCTGGAAAGAGGAAGAGCAAGCAGCTAGGCCAATCCCTCAGTTTTGATAAAACTGGCTGGGATCGTATCAGTTGGGGTGCTTTGGGCTGCAAGACATGCGATCCACGTTCAGAACAGCTCAAGCCTAAGAGGATATAATAGTTCACAGGACGAGAAGTCTGGAGGGAGTGAGGCTACAGAGTACTTAATGGAGCAGTCAGCACTGTCAGCACTGTCACAGCAGGGACCCAGGTGCCTTCCATCTTTATGCTCTGTCCTGCTCAACTCATTGGCTCTTGTCTTCTGATTTATCTCCTCGTGGTGAAGAAATGGCTACTGTGGTGCCAGACATCACACCCCACACATCGATGTCCAAAGACCAGGAGAGAGAAACTCCCTTTTACAGGCCTGTCTTTAGAGGAAGGAAATCTTTCCTAAATGGCCCTGCAGTCCCTCCCTTGTGTCTTACTGATGAGAATGGCATCCCCCGGACATCCTAGACCAGTCACAGGCCAGGGCATGGAGCATCGCTCCTGGGGCTCTAGAGGGCCCCGGCTTTCCTTGGATTTAATGGCCTCTGGGGATAGCAACAAAATTTGAGTTGAGTCAGTAAGAAAGAAATGAGTGGAAAGGCTGCTGGGGAGGTCCCCAGTGCTGTTTGGGGACAGGCAGAGTCTAGGAGGCCTGCCACGCCTGTGTCTCTTTCCCTGCAAGGTTCTGGAACATTCTCTCGTCTTGTTATGGCCCTCCCCCACATCCCAATCTTTCTGGTTCCTCTCTCCTCACCTCGTGTTCTAGGACTACGCTGCTCCCTTGCACGTCTTTCCCTCTTCCCTGTTTCCTGCCTGGCTGTGTCCTTCTCATCCTCCTGGACTCGGGTTCAGTGTCACCTTTCCTGAGGACCGGTCGCACAAAGCGGGCCCACAGCTGTTAGTCTCTCTCTGTTTTTTCTTTTCATGTCATGTTAGTTATTCTCCGTAGGAATTTATTTATGTGTTTACTTGTTTACAGTCTTCCTTCTGCACTGGACTCAGCTCTCTCGGGACGGCGATGGGGTTTGACATGTCCTCTTCGGTGTCCCTAGGCTTCAGGAGAAAGGCCAGAGGGGAGGAGGAGGGACTCAGAAAGTGCCTGCGTGGAGCTGGCGTTCAGTGGACGGATACTGAATGAAGGACCTGCTCCTCACCAGGCCCTTCCTGGACTCCTTGTCTCTTTCCTCCGCCTCGTCGGCTTCTGTCTCCCTCCCCCGGACCCCAAATTCCTTCTTGCGTTCTTTGCTCTGAGGAAGAGGAGAGACTAAACTCCGTGAGTCTGTGGGCCTTCTCTTTACGGTGACCGGATTGCCGGCAGGGGCTTCTCCAAGGGCTCGTTCTGCCGGAGACTCCGCATCTGGAGGTCGGGCACACGGTGGCGCGGTGAGGCGCGGGCGGAGGATGGAGCCCTGGGTCCGCCCGTCGGGCTGGTTGGCCCAGTGGCTGAAGCCAGCGGGCAGCACGGAGGCACGTCGGACTCTGGATCTGACCCTTGCTCACAGAGTGGGGTCGCTTTGCCCCGAGGACGGTCCTTTTTCACTGCTGGGAGCCCGCTCCGCCCGGAGGCGGTGGGGTCAGCCCGTCGCGGGGGTGTGGAGCGCATCCCACCCCTGGGGAGGGCGTGCAGGTCTCAGTGTTGCTGACGCCGATCTAAGGCCGGCGTGGGAGCCAGCGGGTCATTCTAGACCACAAAGGTGGAGAGAGTTGGCTGTGGTTCTTTTACGTTTAAAGACAAGGACTCTGAATAATTTTGAGGAATTGTTCCTTGACTGGAATACCCGGATTGACCGTTGACAGGGGTTGGATGAAGTGGATGCTGGGGCACAGCCACATGACGTGGACGCTGCCACGTTGTCCCCATGGGACTAGGGTCGTGGAGAGGGAAGGGTGAGCGCAGGCCAGGTTGGGCAGCATTGGGGTGGCGGGGGCACAGGTGGAGGGGGATTCGGGCGGAAGGGGAGCAGAACCAGGTTAGGCGAGCCTGCCCCAGTGCTCCCCTAATTTGGGTCCCTCAGTTCAGAAGGTGGAGATCTCTCCCTCAGGGCGGAGAAGGAACTTCCCCGGGTCTCCAGACCTCCTCCATGGCTGGTTGTACCGCAGGCTGTGGCCTCGCTCGGTGTGCGCAGGCCCACCCGCGGCCCACCCCGGGGACCCTCTTCGGAATGCACTGGCTGCGGTATGAGCCTAATGACAAAGTGCTGGGTGGAGGGGCCGTGGGCTCCCCACCCAGGCTCCGTCTCCCCGAGGCCCCCAGAGTGGGGCCGTTGAAGCCGCGGACGCCGTCCTGGCACCTGCTGCTGCTTTCTGGGCTCCCGCTCATGTTGCCTTTTCTTTTTCAGTGGGAAGTGTCGGTGAGAGTAATCATATATATTTTCACAAACTCGAGCTATGCTTCATTTAAACTTCTATAAACATGTTTGTATAATTCTAATTAACTGCTCACATAGAGCCATCAGAAAGTTACACGGGGAAAGCTTATTTGCCAGACTGTTGCCTAAACGCCAAGGAAAATATTATGTTCTTCCAGCAAATCGGCTATTCATGCCGACGGTTCCCAAGATAAACAGGAGATATTCGAGGACAAGAGAGATTTTAAGCGGTGATGGCCGAGCCTCTTGTAAGTGGCGTTTGCCAGAGTCTTGCCAGGGTGGGTGGCTTGATTGAGTGATAAATGCTCTTCAGGAAAAATGCCCCGGACTCGGAATGTGGGGTCAGGACCCTGGAGATGTGCCATCTCATGGTGCTCGTGTTAATGCCCGTGGGCAAGAGGCCACTCTGAATTAGTGAAAAGTCTGAATCGGAGAAGCGTCAATGTATTTCTGTCAAGCTCTTTCAGTGGTTTCTACTAGGGTTGCTGAGAAAGTGTGGACAGACTCTTCCTGGGGCTGCTTTCATTAGTGGGTAAGAATGATTTCAAGTTAACTTGCACTTATTCGTTCATCCATCTAATTGCTTATTACTGAGCACCTGACACGTGCCGGAGTAAGGCTCCGGGTGTGGCAGTGAATGAAATGTCAACCATCCCTGTCCTCCTGGAGCTGACACTCTGGATGTTGCTGGGGAGGAGACAGTATACGAGATAAGTGAGTAGACTGTGTGTTGTGTGTTAGTGATCAGGGCTAAGGCGGGCGATGAAGGAGGAGAGGTGTGGGGAGCTGGGCTGGGAAGGGGCAGTTTTAGATTGGGTTGGGGAAGGCCTCACAGACGAGGTGACTTTGAGTGAAGACATGAAGGAGATGATGTGACTATGCAGGCAGTGGAAACAGCATGTGCGAAGGCCCTGAGCAGAAGAGTGCCTGGGTGTCTGAGGAAGGGTGAGGAGGCCGTGTGCCTGGGGCTGAGCAGGAGACGGGGAGAGGTGGGTGATGACGTCAGATAGCCAATCGGAGGGCAGGGAAATTTAATCAACTCTTTTATGATATAGAAGAAGATGCTTCTGAGCCACTTGGCAGTTACCTTTTTTATTTCCTCTACTTCACAGAATGGGAAAGCCTTTAACATTTTGCAACACTCGCTCAATTGCAGATAATGAGAATAATACACGCAAATATAGAGAAGAAGATAAAATACCCCCAAACTTCCCCTGCAGAGGACCACTGCTACCTTTGGGGAACCTTCAGCCATCTTCATTTCGTCATCTCCCTTAAGCTTTCTTTCCTTTGGAAATGGTCAGAGAGAGATGCTCAGTCAAGCTCCTGCTTGAGAATCACAGGTGATTAATTTTGGGATTGAAGATTCAGGAAGTTTTATTTCGCCCTTAGAAAACTTGAAATTGGAGTCCAGGTAGTTTTGGAAAGTTGTTGACAACTGAAAAAAACGGTTGAAAAGTGAGCCACCAGAGGGCTGATGGTTTTGTGTAGACAACTTGCAGTGGTGACAGCAAACATTTATTGCATTCTTACTGCATCCCAGGCACTAGACATAAGTAGTCTTCATTCAGTTCTCTCATTTTTTTCCAATTTTTTTTATTGTCGTAAAATACACATAACATAAAATGTACTATCTTAGCCATTTTGAAGTGTACAGTTCAGTGGTATTGAGTACATCCATAATGTTGTGCAGCCATAACAGCCATCCATCTCCATAACTCTCTTCATCTTGTAAAAGTGAAACTGTATCCGTTAAATACTAACTCCCAATCCCTCCTCCCCCCAGCCCCTGGTAACCTCCGTCCTACTTTCTGTCTCTATGAATTTGGCTACTCTAAGTATCTCATATAAGTGGAATCATACAATATTTGTCTTTGTGACTGGTTTATTTCATTTAGCTAATATCCTCAAGGTTCATCCGTGGTGTAACATATTGCAGAATTTCCTTCCTTTTTAAGGCTGAATAATATTCCGCTGTATGAATATACCACGTTTTGTTTATGCACTCATCTGTTGATGGACACTTGGGTTGTTTCCATCTCTTGGCTGTTGTGAATAATGCTGCTATGAACATGGGTGTACAAATATCTCTTTAGGACCCTGCTTTCAATTCTTTTGGAACTGTACCCAGAAGTGGAATTGCTGGATCATATGGTAATTCTATTTTTAATTTTTTGAGGAACTGCCCTACTGTTTTCTGTAGCAGCTGCACCATTTTGTATTCCCACCAACAGGGTACAAGGGTTCCAATTTCCATATTCTCACCAATACTTGTTTTTTTTTTTTTTGATAGTAGTCATCCTAACAGGTCTGAGGTGATATCTCATTGTGGTTTTGATTTGCATTTCCCTAATGATTAGTGATGTTGAGCATCTTTTCGTGTGCTTATTGACCATTTGTATGTCTTCTTTGAAAAAATGTCTATTCAAGTCCTTTGCCCGTTTTTGAATCGAGTTTGGTTTTTTTCGTTGTTGAGTTTTAGGAGTTCTTTCTATATTCTGGATATATGATTTGCAAATATTTTCCCTCATTCTGTGTCAATTCTCTTTTAATCTCACAACTCCTCTGTGAAGTTGGTGCCGTTACTATCACTGACAAGAAACGGAGAATCAATGAGGTCATCAGCTTTCCCCAAATCACACAAATCATCAGGGACAGAGCTGACAATGGGACCTCAACATTTGAATCTCGATTCCTGGTGGGAGTTAAGGTTGAAGATGCCCTAAGGCTCTCCTCCGTCCTGAAAACCCCTGCGAAGGCATTTGGTGCATCCTCATCACAATGAGCCTGACTCATTCTCCTTCCCTCAGCAGCTTGCTGTGCAGCCCCTGCTGCTGTTTGCCTCTCTGATGTGCTCTCAGGAAAGGCACCTTGGAAGGCTCTCTCTTGGTCCTCTGGGCTGGCTGGACCAGAGGTGGACGCCATAATGCTCAGCCCAGTCCCTGGTGTGCGGCAGCCCTTTTCAATAAGCAGAAGTTTTTATTACTAGCAAATTCTTCTGCAAACTTGTCAGGCCTTAGAAAAGGGATACCTGGAACCACCTATATCTGATAGGGCCAGATGGATTAGACCTGGATGTTAGGGTCTGCTTTTAGCTGCTTCATTCATTCGGTCCCTCACTCATTCATATCGAGGTGTAATTTTTCCAGCAAGGAGATTCCCCTGGTCTCAAGTTTCCGGAGGCACCCAGTACAATCTAGATTCCAATT
Source organism: Tapirus indicus (assembly GCA_031878705.1). NCBI lineage: Eukaryota > Metazoa > Chordata > Mammalia > Perissodactyla > Tapiridae > Tapirus > Tapirus indicus. The sequence continues at coordinate 33,719,015 of CM062927.1, forward strand.
AGCTTAATTGCTTCATATTAGACTTCTTAGAAAAGACTTTTTTTCCTGCTGATGGCTGCGGTTCCAGGAATGTCTGCCCCCACTGTCTCTCTTCCTGCTTCTTTCCAAGCTTGTTTCTTTCAGCTTTATTTCTCTAGGACTGGCTGATACCTCAGTCCTCTTAGTCCTGGTGCTATTGTGTCAGTTTACATCTGAGTGGGCAAAGCAGGGTGGAGAAGACACCAGGAAAAGAATTATATATGATATGTAATGTATATGATGTTTATATAGAAAACCTTCTTATGTAAATTTTATATGTATCATATATATCTTTCTAAATAGAAAATTCCTTTTTAGTTTATGTGTGTGTATTTCAGTGGAAGGACTGGACACAAACTCTACCCTGAGTTCTGACCCTGTCCCTCTTCCTTTTGCCATCAACACCAGAGTTTTTAAAAAAGACTTTCAACAACCAGAGGAAACGGTTACATCCTGATTGACACACAGGATGTCGGAGCAGCATTCTTGCTGTTAAGTGATCAGGATTTCAGCCAAGGGAATATAATGAAATCCACATAAAAATTTATTTACCTAATGAAAATCCTGGAGTAACGCATAAGTGGTTCTCTGATAATAAAATGCAAATCTAAAACTATAACCGGGAGGACAATAATCTTCATTAAACTTATTGTCTAGAGGAAGCCCATGACATCCACTTAACAGTGATTTGATTTGTTTAGTAATTTCCACGTAATATTTAAACTTTATTTCAAGCCTTAAAAACCCGCCCACGAGTTTCTTTCCCATCCGAGAGGAGGGCAGCTGTCAGTGGGCATGGGCGCCAGCCAGGTGGATTCTCAGGGCCTCTGCCACGGGGCACCCTAGAGCGGAGTCCTTTTCTAGGCAGCTCCGGAGAGGTGGGATCCGGGAAGAGAAAGCAAGGGGTCAGGTTTTCTTCTGCGAGGGAGACCCAGAAAAGATCCTGTTCTGTAGGAAAACATGAGATCTCAGGCCTGGAAAGGCTTGGAAAGGGGAAGTGACTTGCCCAGGTTTTTCCCTGAGCTCTCGTGGAGCCCCGGTCTCCTGGCCCCGAGCTCCTGCCTCCCGGAAATCCAGCCAGGGCCGAGGACCTGAGAGATGCCTCCCATCCCTCGGGTTCCATGTGGGCGTCTCTGCAGGTGCTTCCCTGGCCCAGGACCGTCCAGCGGCAGCTCTCCCTCAGGCCTGCAGTGACTGGACGTTGGAAGCAGGCTGGAAGTGCTTTGGGAACAGGCTGACCTGGGCTGACGCCTGGCTCTGCCTCTTGTAAGCTGAGTGACAGTGGGTGTGGTCCTCACTGCCTGTGAGGCTCAGGGTCCTTGTCTGGGAAAGGGCGGCTCTGATGTCCTCCTCGAGGACCGCTGCAAGGACTCTGAGGGACCAGGTGAAGGAGGGTGTCTGGTGTCGGGCGGGGCTCCCACGCCTGCCTGTGGGCAGCTTAGAAGCATCACAGGGAAGAATTTGTGTCTGGGACCCTTTGCCCGGTTTGAAACTGATGATCTAAGCCCTAGTTGAGAAAAATCAGCCTTTGGGACTTTTAATCTTTGATAGTCACAAAATCCCAAATAAACAGCAGATTAAGGCTGTTGGGTGTGTGTGTGTGTGTGTGTGTGTGTGTGTGTGTACACGTGCTTGTACGCTTGTATGTGTGTGCAGTTTTCCCATCACACATGATGATATTAACACTCTTCCCTAACCTTTTGTTTTTCCTATCAAGTTACAACTTTTTTTCTTTGGGAATGTTGCAGAACATTTTGAGAATATATTAAAATGAAAAGAAGATAACGAATCACCCATGATCTCAACCAAGACTCTCCTCCCAAAGGCAGCACGGGACCGGGGTTAAGAACACGGGCCTTTTCAGATGCCGGCGTGGAGCTTCCTAGCTGTGCACCCCCGTCCTCTCCGAGCCTCAGTCTCCTTCCCCGGCGTGCGGCACTAACGCGTTCTTCCGCGCGGGAGTGAAGGTTAAACAAGATAACGTGTGTAAAGTGCTTAGCGGAGTGCTGGCACTCAGTCAGCGCTTGATAAACGAGAGCCGCTTTGTTGTGGAGGAGAAAGGCTGCTCTGAACGGAGGCCTGTGGAATGGAGAAGGGAGGCTGTCATCCAGGTGGCCAGCCGTGATGCCTGGAGATCCCATCCAAGGGCTGGTTCAGGTTACTCCAGGCCCGTTAGCGATGCTGCTCAGAGCTTGGAGCCTCTTTAAGTTCAAGGTCGATCGCAGGCCTTGTCCCCCACGTTGGCCTGGAGTCATTAGTCACTGGGGTGGCCTGAGGAGAGAATGCGGATGACTCAGTGCTGCCTATCCCCACTTCTGGGCCACACCCCAGGGCAAGGCCTTGCTGGCAGAGGGTCCACAGTGTTGGTCCTCCAGAGGGATTGGGGATCCATTCACGTATCTGGAAAAGAGTTGAATCCTGGCTCTGCAGCTGACTAGCTGGGCAAGTCATTGAACCAATCTGAACCTCAGTCTTCTCATCTGTGAAATGGGGGTAGGAGCAGTATTCTAGCTCGGAAGGTTGCTGTGGGAGGCTGTGAGAGTGAACATGCTTACTGGCCTGCAGTAACCAATCCTGTTATTATTCTCCCAGGGAAGAAGGGAGAGCAGGGGAGGCAGTGGGCTGAGGGGTGGGGGCAGGGGAAGTAGGGAGATGGAAGTTGCTAGAAGAGCTCAGTTCTCACTAATGATGCGGGTCTGTTCCCTTCTGACCCCTCTGGGGGCCCTGCAGTAGGACGTGCATTTGCAGGAGGGAGGATGGGGGAGCAGCATCCTCTTGGCCTGAACTGACGTCTTCAGAAACTCCTGCAGGGGTGACTTGGGCCGCTGAGGGACCTTTCAGCCCAAATGCACCTGCAGTTTCGTGTTCCAGGCGCTGTCCCCCATCCTGCAGAGTTCCTGCCCAGGCTCTTGTTAGAAGTGACTAATCAGTGAGCCAGTTAGGGATGGTGGGAGGACTCGTCTGTCCTCTTCCAGCTTTCTGGCTCCCCCCACAGTCGGACAGGAGGTGGTGTGGACTGGTTTTCTCCATGGAACCCTCTCTGGGGCAGGGAGGAAACATCTGAGGGCATTTGGTGTGTCCTTCAGAGCCCTTTTGTGGGTGTCAAGGCGGACTCACAGCCAGCCTTTGAGCCCCACCTCTGAGGCTGCACAGGGCCTGGGGCTGTCTGGAGCTGCAGTGTCCTGCGGCCTGTGGAGTCCACAAAAGGGCCTGAGTGACAGCCTTCACACACGGGGAGCCAGGGGAGGAAGAGAGAGCGCGGCAGGGGCGGAGGGGGCTGCCAGCCGGGGACAAAGGCAGAGACAGAGAGAAACAAAGGGAGAGAGAAAATACCCTCTTGTTACAACCTGTGGTTTAAAGAAAACTGTGGTTTGCTACCCCCCCATGCTTTACAGTGGAACTCTCTGTTTGTCCGATGAAGAATGTCAGGACCTTCGCATGCCGCACCTCAAGGCCAGGTGTGACACACTGTCTGATGTTCCCTTCTGGCCTGGAAGCTCCCCCCACCCCTGCATGGGATCAGTTTGAAACAAGAAGAATCTGAAGCAATCAGCTGCTGCCAAATTTCGGAGCAAACATTTTTCTTTCTGGATTTAAATAATTGCATTGCATCCTCAGCTCTGCTTCTCCTCTAAAACCAGCCCCAAATGACATTTGGCAGGCTAACGATGGTCTGGTTTTCTCCCCTCCGCCCTGTGGGGCTTTCTCAGAGTATTTCCCTCAACGTCTGGGTAGCTGGCTTTTAAACCAGTTCATTTTTTTTTTTGGTTCAGGTCTCAAATTTTATTAAATTTAAATTTTATTCCATTTCAGGCTATAAAATCTCCAAAAGTGGCTTTGAAAGTGAACAGGTTTTGGCATGCTGGAAATAGGTTACCTCCAATGCAAATAAAAGCCTAACTTCCGAGGAGAACGGGGCTCTGAGGGTTGGGAAATGCGTGCAGCGGTCAGAGACTGTGCCGTAGAAATGGTCAGAGACCAATTTAAAAGCACATATATTTTAAATGAAACATTTTGTGGACATATGGAACCAATAGCTTTGCCAAAAGCTCAGTGCTGGGGATCAAGTCTTAAGAGCTAAACTTCAATCCGACTACCCAAGGTGATTTTTAGCAGACAAATGAAAGCTCCTTTTTGCTTTCTGGTCTAAGGGGACTCTTAATACATTTTTAAATTATTTGGCATTTTGAATTAATTTTCTTAGAATGAAACGAGATTCTTAAATTGGTATCTTGTAGGGAAAAGACAGCCAGGTAATTAGCGAGCTGGTCTCCTTTTCTGACACGTGGATGAGAGGGGGGGAGTGAACTCCAACCAAGGTGCACAAAAAGTCTGTTTTGGAGCAAAAATTTCGAAGTAAGCAACACCATCTGTTCTTTAATTATTTCTCCTTACAAAAAAAAGTCGGTAAATTTATTTGGGTTACTTAGTTGGAAAGAAATGTCTGTAAGACACTCAGAACTGAAGATTGTCAGCTCTTGTTTGCTGGGTGTCCAAGACTCAAAATGGTGAAGGTGTTTGAGGGTTTTCTTTCCCAGTGTGGCTTGCTCGCAGGCAGGGTGTGGTTATCAGCACCTGCGGGACGATCCTCTGTGGCTCATATTTGGGGACAGGGGCTGTGGGATCAAGGGGAGGTTCATATTCTAGCAGGACAGTCAGGGAGGCAAAGTGTAAAGCTTTGCCATTCCATTAGCCAATGGAGGTCGGCCCCCCAGAGTGAGGTTAGGCCACTGGGGGGGGGGTCCCTGCCCCTTCCAGAGTCCTCATCATCCGTCCATCTGTCCATCTATCATCTGTCCATCTGTTCATCCACCTGTCCATCCATTCGTCCGTCTGTCCATCCATCCAACATATATTTATTGAGGGCTTACTATGAGCTGGGCACAACATTAGGCCCTGTCCTCGTGGAGTGTATAGTCTCTGGAAGAGACGACAGTAATCAAATACTCACACAGACGAGCCTATGGTCATGAACTATAATACGTGCTCCCTGGAGTCTAGGCCAGTGCTGTCCCAGAGGACTTTTGACGATGAAGGAAATATTCTATGTCTGTGCTGTCCAATATGGTAGCCACTAGCCACATGTGGCTGTTGAGCACTTGAAATGTGGCTAGTGTGACTGAAGAACTCTTACTTTAATTTAATTTTAATTTAAATAGCCCCACGAGGCCCGTGGCTACTGCATCGGACAGCACAGGATCAGCATCAGCATAGCCTGGGAACTTGTTAGGAATGCAGATTCTTAGGCCCCACCCCAGACCTGCGGAATCAGAAGCCTCTGAGTGGAGCCGGGGAATCTCCGGCTTCACAAAGCCTCCAGGTGATTGTTACGCAGCCTTGCTGTAGAGGAAAGGCAGGCTGTGGGTGCAGTGCTAGAATGCAGCTCAGTTGGGGGTGCGTCAAGGAGTAAGGGAACTGGATTTCACATTAACAGAAGACTCCCCAGCAGGAGGGATGCTAGAGCTGCGAGTGAACTACGAATAAGTTGGTGAAGGCGGTGGGCCTGGCATGGGGGAGGGTGTTAGTGGTGTTGATTGTGGTGCACAGCTCACCACGACCAGAGGGCTTGGTACCTTTGATAGACTCAGGAAAGGCCAGTGTGTCGGAGCACAGAGAAGGGGGTTTTGTGAACTGAGGTTGGAGAGGTTGGCAGATAGAAGACCTGGTACTGCCAGCTGTGTGATCCTGGACTAGTGGAGATAACCGTACTTCGCTACTTACTTATCTAATAGGGTCAAAGGACAGATGGATTAAAACTGCAGGCACAAGCATGTGTGTGCAGAGAAAGCCACTGGGATAAATGGCTGGCCTGGCAGTCTTGTTTTTTATTTATTTTCTCTTGTTCGCTGACTACCCTTTCCCCAGTTCTTCTACCTGCAGAGTTATAGCTCCGCCTGAGAATCACCCCCTGAGCATGGCTCTACCCAGCTCTTCTCATTCGGGCTAAGGCACGTGGGGGTCCCTATGGCTCTGGGACCCAAACCCTGGGTTGGGGTCGGGGACCCCGTTCCAGTTCCCACTCTGCCTCCTGGGAAATCCTCTCCCAGCATCTGCTTCTCTTCACTGAGTCTGTAATCTTGGAGGCCCCTTCCAGAGTCCTCTTCTGGAAGCCCAGGGAGGGCCGAGAGAGAGTGGACTTCTGCAAGTGCGTTTTAAAATCAGATGTAACCAAATGCCTTTTGGGGAAAGACTCATAGTAATTTTAGCAGCATCTTTCCTGTTGTCTAGACCTAAGATCAGCATTGTAGGGAAAAGTGTCCAGATACGCTTTCCCCTGCCTCCCTCCTCCCTCCTGTCCCCACCACCAGGACTCCATGTGCCCCTCCCCAAAATGTCAGGTGGCAGAGCCTCAGCCAAGCCCCAGCCATTTGGCAGCGAAAGTTTTGTCCCTGGAAGACGCCAGACTTATTTTAAGATCGCAAATGTGGTGGATGCTTCCTTGCTGGAAAGACACCACGTGTCTGATCTCAGCTTGGGGGCGGTATTTTGGGGGGATATTAGCAGCTTCTTATCTAAAATAGACATGTGCTTGTCTTCCCTCTTGGAAACCTTTGCAGTCAGCTGTGTGTCCCAGTACTTGGAGAGCATACTAACTGCTCGGTGTAGGTTAGTTAATGCTATTGTCGTGATAATTATTGTTATTATTGTTGATACTATTATTAATTTCTGTCTTTCCTGGACTGAAATGTTGGCTCAGGTCTCTCCTCTAGACAAAGACATTTACAATGGACTCTTTGGAATCCTTTTTTTAAAAGAATATCCTAGGAGAGCACTGTTTGACTCAGTGCTCAAGGAATGAATAAGGAACGAATAAGGAAGAATAAGGAATGACTAGCTAATGGTAGAATTTTGCCACCTGGGTAAGACACTGATTTGTAGGGAAAGAAACCTTCCAAGCACCTCTCATGTCATTTTGACACAATGCCAAAAAAACCTACTTAGGAGGGTGAAATCCTGAATACACTGAGATTCTGGAACGGAGGCTGCACACTTGGTAATCTGAGGACCACAGCCAGTGCCAGAATCATTTTGTTTTGTTGACTGATGGGGATTAAAATTTGTTTGGAATTAGAATGTAACACTTAAAATTTAGGAAAGTTTGCACACAAATCCAAATTTCTAGGTTTTGTTTCAAGTCATCGGAAGATCAGACAGCACCGGCCCTAGTTCCTGCTCAGCAAGGGTGGGCTGATGCTGCCCATCTCCACAGGGCATGTGTGATGTGGATCGCCACGGCTCCCGCTGCTCCCTGGGTGTGACAGCTAACCCTCCTCACCCCTGTAGGTTAGCTGTCTGGCCCAGAGGCCTCAAGCATTGCCAGTCCCCTAAGGGTTAAATGGGCTGTGGCATGACAGCTCCTGGCCCAGCGCTGCTCCCTGCTTGCTGGGTGACTTTGCTCCAGTTACACCACTTCTCTGTGCTTTGGCTTCCCCATCTGTCCAGTGGGACGTTAGACTGGATCCATGGTTTCCCACTGTGCCTGGATGAACCAGCCAGAGGGAAACTGACGGGTGGGGTGCTGGGCCCCCGCTTCTCTATCTCTTTATGCATTAAGGTGACGCGTTAGGCTATTCGGGGAAAGGTGAGGGAGCCCCACTGCTCAACGAAGGTTTGGAAACTCCGAGATCACTTTCTGTTCTGACCCCGTAGCAACATCTGTCTTTGTCCAGCTGCTTGCTGCCCAGGGAGCTTCTTGTTTTTCCCAGAGGAGTGGGTGGGGGTGTCAGGGCAGGGAAGGGATAGTAATACTTTATGAATAGTAATTAGGCTACGTTTACTGAGCAGCATTATCCTCCTGCTAAGGTAGATGCTCCCCCGCTATTTTGCAGACGAGGAAACTGAGGTTCAGAGAGGTTGGATAACCTAGTGCCAAAGGTCACGTGGCTGCGGGCCGGGCTTGTTTCATTGCAGAGCCTGAGGCCCTGCCAGTGTGCTGTTCCACCAGAGGTGGCTCTGGAGGGAGGCACCGATGTCCGTGTGTGGGAGAGGGAACCGCGGGAGACGCCTGGCTGTAGAAGGGAGGCTGGTGTCAGTGGCTGCTTCCTAAGGGACCCAGCCCCTCCTGTCCCTTCCCTCTCTCCGGCCGTCCACACTCCCAGGGACATCTGGCTCCTGGCTCCCTGCTCACACCCCAGGCTTGCCTCGATCAGAGCCCTGTCTTGGGTTCAGATGGGTGGAGAAATGGGGTCCTAGGCCCATCAGGCTGTAAGCAATTTGTGTGTGCATTTTTTTTTTAATATTGGTTTGCGGAACCCTCCGGATCAGATTGTGTAGCCCAGCTGGTTAACTTGCTTGTTCAGGGGGAGCCTGGAGGTTTGGAGTCGTGTGGGTGTTCTCGGGACCAAGGCTGTTTCCCGTCTGCGCTCAGGCTGTGCCCAAGAAAGGGAGTCACACCTCTGCTTCGTCTGCCCCCAGACCCTGCGCCGCTGTGGGTGTGACTCTCCAGGGCTCAGGACAGGCTGGGCGCTTCGTGTACCCCGCTGCGGCCCCCGGGAAGACGGATTCATCACCCCACTTTGCAGGTGGTGCTTGGAAAGGCTGTGTCGCAGGCTTGGTCTGAGCTCCCCCAGCTGCTGAGGGCCGGGCTGCAACCACGACCCAGGCCTTCTCTGAGCCAGCGCTCGGCCCCGGCAGCTGGCGGCCAGACCTTGGGCACAGCCTCACGCCTGCCCCCGCCTTGTTGCTTCCTGAGTCCTCCGGGGTTTCCAGGAGGAAGAGGTGGGGGTACAGCGAATCCTGCTGATGGCCTTGAGTAAGGAGATGTTTGTTTTCTGCCTTCGGCTTCTTCTGGGGAGGCCCGCGTGAGGCCTCCTCCTGGCTCTCCGAGGCATTCATGCAGGTCGGAGGGGTGTGGAGCCCTGGCCCCGAGGAGAGGGCTCCTGCCGTTCCTGGCTGGGTTTCTGGGTGGGGGACGATGGTGGGACCATCCTCATGGTCTCAGCTACTGTGCTGCTTTCCTGTCCTTCAGGGTTGAGTGGTTGGACGTGACAGAAGTGAACTCTGGACAACTTAGGCGGAAAGGGAGTTTAATGGGAGGGTAAGGGGAGTTGATGGAATGAATAGAAGAGGAAGCAAGACCCAGGGTAGCTTCGGAGAACAGTGGAGCAGGACGGAATGGCTGTTCCCTCCAGGGAGCTGCCTCCGGTGAGAGCTCCCCCCTGTCTCCGTGTTGGTCTGCTCCGGGATCCATCTCTGGGAAGGGCGGAGCCCAGCCTGGCCGCGTCCCAGGGGAGGGTGGGGCATTTTGACTGACAGTCCCTCGAGGTCCACAGTGGGTGAGAGGTGGGTCCTTGGGGCACAAGTAGGGTGCTGATGTCAGAGGCTGGGGCCGTGACCTGGTGGGAACGTACTGCCTGACTGCTGCGCTGCCTGCGTGGTTGTCCTGCCACTTGGAAGGCTCCAGCAGCCCAGGCAGGGCACAGGGTGAGGTGGACCATTGCCCGTGAGGCTGGCTTTGGGCTTTGGGCTTGGATTCACCAGATCGTGACCTCTAGGGCACCAGGACGGGACGGGTCTTGGGGGAAACCCAGCGCAGCGTCTTCCTGTGTACACAGGGACACAAGAGACCAGGAAGGACGGGAGATTCCCCGAGGTCCGGCAGCCTAGCGGGGCCAGACCCGGGGAGGGGCCTACGGGGGCATGGCACAGCGCTTCTTCCCAAAGTGCGGTACCCCCGGTGGTGTGGCAGGGGATGTTAAGTTGAACACATATAAACTTAAAAGAAATTAATTACTAATGAATGCACAAGGCACAAAATTAAAAATGCCCCCCGCCCCCCACTTCCCCTCCCTGGAGGCCCCTGGTGTCAGCGGGTTCCTTGTGTCCTGTTCCAGAGCGTTTCTATGTATGTGCCCACGTAGAAAATGTGTATGTTGTCTCTCCCTCCTCTTTGCAAATGGAAGCACTCGTACGTTCCCTCACCTTGTCTCACTTTCCAGCCTATTAGAAGTGATTCCAAATCAGTTAGTTTGGTGCTGCTCTTTAAGTTAACTCTTTGTTATTGAAGTTTCACGTGCCGTCAGGAGCATTCAGATCAAGGAACGACCTGGCCGGCTCCGGCCCTGCCCCGCCCCCAGGCCCTGCCCGGGGTCACGCCATCCTCCTGAACATTTGAGGTTTGAATGCCTGTGTATTCACTGCAATATGCTTTTGAAGAAACTACCGCCAGCACATCCCTTGAGATTTCCCGGGTGTTTAGGATGAAAAGCGCTGTGCTGGGCCCGAGGCTGCTGACCTGGGCTGCTCTCGTCCAGGGGTGACGGTGGGAAAGCCTGAGGTTACCCCCGAGGCTGTGGGGGCCCCATCTCCTCCAGCTGCTGCCCTCAGCCCGGCCCCCCAATTCCTACAAGACACTGCTCAGCTGGGGTGGACACCCCTATAGGACAGGCAGGGACACTGAGGGAAATGGCTCGACATCTGCTAGCCTAGTGTGTCCCAGTCTAGACCAGTAACATTGGCTCTGCCCTTTCCCTCCCCTCTCATAGCCAGTTGGGTACCAGGTACCTGGACCCTGTTAGAACATAACCAAGTGGGGGGTGGTATGTGGATGCCTGCGAGGCAGGACCCTCCGACCCAGTGGTTTGGTGTTGGGTTTTAGAGTTGGGTAGGCCTGGGTTTGAATCCTAGCTCTGCCATTTGTTGCCTGTGTGACCATGGGTGAGTGTCTTCACCTCTCTGAGCATATGTTTCCTCACTTGTGAAGTGAGGATGGTTAAGAACTCCCCTGTGGGCTTACTGTGAGCATTATATGAGCCCACTGTATGTTGAACGCCCAGCCCAGTCCTTGGCGTCCATGCTCAGTGGACAGTCATCCTTGTCACAGTTTGAATTACTGTGCCACTGGAGGTCTTCTCACTGTTCGTGGACCTGGGGCTGCAGGGGAGGCCGGAGAGGAGAGTGGGGATAGAGGTCTGCTTTTCTGCCCCCGTGGCAGCCATCCCAAATGAGCAAATGGCTCTCAGCAGGGCATGGGGAACCGAATCTCTCCCTGGCTGGCTGCGGCCAGCGGGCCCCAGGGCAGCTGTCCTGTTCCCAGATCCGGGTTCCAGGCTGGGTGGCTGAGCCGGGCAGGTTGGGCGGGGGCCTGGGCAGCTGACGGAGCCTCCCCGGGGGCTGGGAGGCCAGCTGCAGCCCCGGAGTGGAGCACAGAGCCAAGTCAGCCCTTAACCCCTTCTGTTCCTGTCGGGTGGTTGCTCTTCCAGGCCCTGACATGGCTCCCCTTTCCTTCCATTGCCTCATTCGCCCCGTGAGTTCCTTGTTAGACCAGGGGGTCTCCCCCATGCGGTGCGAGGACTGTATCTGGACTGTGAGAAGTTTAGTTGGGTCTGTTTACAAATGCATTGATTCATATAAACATTCAGATTTCTGGCTTCCCCGGGAAAACCCAGATCTGACCCTGCTGAGCACACTCCGGGTAGCAGCTTCCACGGGGCTGGGGCAGGGGGGTCATTCATCACCCAACTGTCCCCCCCGCCCCCCATTCATCTCTGGTTCCCACTGTGGTCTTTGGAGACCCTGGCCTAGAGGAGCCTGTGAAGGTCAACTCTATCTTCCTCCCTGTCTGAGCCGCTGGACCCCCTCCCATTGCCAGCAGCCTCACTACCTCCCGAGCAGACCTTCCCTCGTAGCCTCTGCTGATAGAATCCTAGCCCTTCCTTCTTGAACTCTCCCTGTAGTGGCTTCCTCTGGTTGGGCCTGTTTGACCCCTTGAGGCCACATAGCCCGCTTACTCCCTCTTCCCTGTGACAGCCCTTCAGATGCCTGAAGACAGCTCTGCGGGCCCCCTAAGCCTACCCCTCTGGGCTTAACAATGTCCGTCCTTCACCTTCCCTCCTAAGATGTGGTTTCAAGACTCCCCATTCCCCTGGCGCCCCACCTTGGCCACCTCCCCGTGGGCCCGTGAACTTCTTGCAGCTGGACTTCCCAGCGCTGCCCGGCACACCCTGGGGGCCATGAGGACACACTGGGGTCCCACTTCTGCTAAACAAAGGAAATGTAATGCGTGGAAAGTGCTCCCTAAGGCCAACTACCCCAAAATACCTGTGGCATTTCCAAGTGGGGCATCATGGCTCAGTTTTATTTTTCTTTGTGTGCCTGCCTGTATTCAATTTTTTCCCTCCAACCCGGGGATTAAAAAAGGTAAGCAAGCAAAGAGCTCGGATGAATTCACTTTAACCAGCCAATGGTGGGTGCCAGGCCCCAGCCAGGAGGAACGAGGACAACGGACAGGATGGGGCCTGCCTCGGGGGAGCTCACGGCCTGGGGCAGCCTCACGTGCCCAGGTGTGTCACCTGAGCCGGGCACTGAGAGGGTTGTGGGAGCCAGAGGAGGAAGGGTCTGTTCATCCAGGGGTCTGGGGAGGCCTCCCACACGGAGGGGGCATCTCAGGTGGTGGGAGCCCCAGTAGCAGCGGCCCCGAGGCTGGAACGTGTTTGTCCGGCAGGCGGTGTGTGGACACATGGGCTGGAGCATCAGGATGCACGGGCTGGGGAAGGGACCTCGGGGTCAGAGGGATGGGGTCGGGCGGTGGCAGGCCCTGGACGCAGACGGAGGCCTCTGAAGGTTGTTCTGACCGTGACAAGCGCAGCAGCGAGAATGGTGATGAGGGGAGCAGCAGCAGCGCGCTCCCCCTGGAGGCCGAGCTGGGTCACAGTCCGGCTTTCTCAGTCTGGCTGTGTGACCTTGGGCAAGTCACGACTGCTCTCAAGCCTTGGTTTTCTCACGTAAAATGGGTGACAGCGGCTGTGAGGCTGAAACAAGCTGATGTGAGAAAAGCGCTGAGCCTGGTGCCTGGGGCCTGGGGTCTGTCTAGCGCGGGTCTTTGGTGTGCGGGTGTGCGTGAGGCTTACACAGAGCTTATCCAGGGCGCACAGCCGGGCAACGGCGAGGAGGTGCTGTTATGTCTCCCATTCTACAGATGTGTACAGAGTCACAGGTGCAGGATCTAGTCTGGGCCTGCCAGGCTCCACACCTGGGCTCTGTCTGCTACACTGCCCACCTCTCGGAAGGTTCAGGGGTGAGGTGCCCGCCCTGGGGGTTGTACCTGGCCCACATGCCTTTCTAGGGCATTTGGTTTCCAGAGAACACTTCTTGACCCAACAAGGAAGGGCTGCAGGGCGGGGGGAGCCTGTTATGGGTGCCAGGCCCCGTGGGGAATTGGCTCCTCCTGTTGGGAGCTCCAGCATCCAGCATGGGTGGGTGAGCCGGAGGCCCAGCGTCAGCCTCCATGGGGATCCCTCTGGGCTGGAACAGCTCACGGAGGGGCTGCAGGCTTCTGTTTCTGCCTGGCCCTCGGGTCCTGTGGGTGCCCAGCCAGCCTGGTGGCTGTGGCACGTCCGTCCCTTTGGCAGGGCCAGGCTGGGCTCCAGAGGGAGTTCCCCATCCCCGTGGTGCTCTGGGGCCTCCAGGTCCCCAGTCTGCGGAGGGGCCCGGGCAGTGGGATGGCTGCCGCCGAGCTCTCCAGTCCAGTGAGGACATGCCGGCCGCGTTGGCTCCCAGGGCCCTTCCTGTGCCCTCCACACCCACAACGGGAGTGTGTGGTCAGCAGTGACCAGCACGGCTGGGCAGTCACAACAGCAAGGGGGGTCGGGAGGGACTGTGTGCAGAGCCGGGCTTTGGGGTCCGGGCTGGGCTGACACCTGCGTGTGACCTGGCAAGCACGTCCCTCCTCAGGCCTCAGCTTTCTCCTCTGTGACATGTGACACACCGTGCTGCCCGACCTCACCCAACACCCTCGAGAAGCGAACGTGATCCTTCAGGGCGAGGAAGCGTGTCAACTTGGTCAAGCTCCCTCAGACGCCAGTGGCTTTGTTTGTTGAGGGGCCTTCTGGCCTCACGAGCTAAGACCCCCACCACCGCTGCCTTGGTGGGCCCCGCATACTGGGCTTTTCCCCGCATCCTCCCGCATCATCTCCTCGCCTCCTCGCAGTACCTCTGAAGGGTCCGTGTTCGTGGACCCCGTCTGTCCTAGGAGAAGCTGAGGCACGGGGAGCTGAACCAAGTGCCGGTTTCACACGCTGGTTGGTGTTGGAGCCGGCCCCGAAGCCCAGGTCAGTCTGGTCGCATCCCTGTGCTCTTAGCTGTGAGAGTTTCCTCAAGGCCAAGTGCACCAATGAGCTTCCTGGCAGAAACGTGAAAAAGAGTGGAAACAGGCATGCCGGGCCAGAGAGCTGGGTGTGGCAGGGCAGGACTGGGCCCCTGGGCTGGGCTCTGGGCTTTAGAGGCCTCTTGTTGGCCATCTGCCTTTGGGCGAGGAGTCTGTGAGCCAGAGGACGTGCCCCCACTTCCAGACAATTCTGCAGGTCCCCAGGACTCCCCCTGACCAACCACCCTGGGCAACCACGAGCCTCGTCCCGGGGTTGTTTTCCCAGGGTGGACCGAGGCTTCAGAGGGCATAGCCCCTGGGTTGGGGAGGGAAGGGGTGCTGTTTGCAGGCAGTGAGGCGTGGGCAGGGCTTGGACATGGGGGTGCTCCTCTCGGTGGGGGAAGGTGCCGGGGTGGGAAGAGGGGGGCTGGTGCAGGCTGGGGGCCAGCACATGTTGGAGGTGCGTTAGGTGAAGGTCTGGGTCCTTCCAGCTGGTGACTGCCTGATGGATGGTCCCATGTGTGCCCTGCTGTGTGGTCCTGGGTGGACACTCCAGCCCGAGACCCCTGGTGTCCCTGTCGCCAGCCTCAGGAGCATGCTTCAGGTGCCATGGGGCTTGGTAGAGGCACTAAAAATAGTCCATAAGAACAGGGAGCATGAGTGGGTTCTTCCGGCTGTGTGAACCCACCCCGAGGTCCCGCCTCTCCCCGCTGGGAGCCGGGCTGTGCGCCGCGCAGGGAGAGGCGGCCGCGTCTGTATGGGCAGATTACAGGACAGAGGCTCCGGGCCTCGGGATCCTCTTTCATGGACACTCCTTTTTTCCTGCCGTCCTTCTCTCGCCTTCTTCAGGTTCTGGGGGCAGGGGCACCTGGGTGTGAATTTTGGTTCCACTCCCCGCAGCTGCACCTTTTGTCACCTGAAACTTCTCTGAGCTTCCCTGGCTGGCCGAGAGGGCTCCGTGAGATGCTGCCCGTGAGGAGCTGGGCCGGGGTGGGTGTGTGGAGGGGGAGCGAGAGCCCCGGGCCCCCTGCCTTGCACCAAGCAGCCTCCCCAGGGCCGCAGGCTGGCCCCTGCCAGCAGTGGGCCAGATGTGTTCCTTCGAATGGCGTGGGGGAGCGTCTCTGTGTGGGTGTCCTCGCATGATGTGTGGGCTGCTGTGTTTTGATCGAAGGGAGCCAAGCTGATTTTCCTGGCCCATCTCTTCACCATCCAAAGCAGAAAGTTAAATAAACACAGCCAAGTGTTATCACAGGACGCGAGGAAAATGGACTCGGTCCCCACGGGCAGCTCACATCTGGCAAAAGTGTGGGGCTTCTCAGGGCTGCGGGATGAGACAGATGTGGTTGGGGCAGGAAGGCGTCAGTGTACCCCTGCCCAGGGACGCGCCTCCTTCCAGGGCTCCGGGCCGGCCTCGGGCCTGAGGGGCTGAGGGTGGCTCGCCTTCGGCTGCATGCCTTGCTGTCCGCCGGACCCTTTCTGGGGCCTTCCGTGGGGCTCCCCTTGAGCCTTTCTGAGGCTGGTTGTCCCTGGCCCAGCCTGGTGCTGGGCCCTGGAAGTGCAGCCCGAGAAATGGGCCCATGCTGGGGAGCCCAGGTGCCCGGGCCCTCGTGCGGGGAGGTGACCAGGTGCACCCGGGAAGCAGACTGACTTGTCGAGATTTTCCGTCCCTCTGCTCAAGGCCATGGTGGGCCGCTGTGCCCATGCTGGGGGAGAGTTGGTAGATGCTGTGTCGCCTGCCGTCCTCTGCCCAGCACTACCCCGTTACCTGCCCCTCTGCCCTCACTGAGCTTAAACGGGCTGGGCGATTCCCGGGGTTCCACGCAGGATGACTGATGCGTACTTTTGGTTGGGAGAAGTGAAGCGGGGGTGCCCCCCTCCCCATTCATTTGTCTGTCAGAGGTTGCCCGGCACTGCCAAGCCGGCGTTCCCCCAAATGTGACAGTCCACATTCTGAATCCTGTGGTGACTCGTGGTTGATAGGTGAATGAAATTCCCCCGATCCTTACGTATTTATTCTACTGTCTATTAGGAAAATGTTACTTTAGATGTTTATTCTAATATCTGTTAGACAGTTTGTCACTAACGCGCCCAATGTGTGATTTCGTGAGTGGTGCTTAGGAGGAGGCTAGAAGGAAAGGTATTTCAGGAAGAGAAGGGAGTCCACGTGAAGAAAAGCGTTCCGTGACTCAGTGCCGGGCCTGTGTGCTCCGGCCGAGCCCCCGGGGGAGGTCTGGGGAGGCCCCTGCCGGCCCGGCGCCCGGAGTGTGGAGACGCCCATCACCGCTCAGGGCTGCGGGCCCAGGGAGGCGCCTCCACACCCCTCGCCGGTCGCTGTCTTGGGGCTGCCAGGCAGGTTCGGATGAGGTAAGGCCGCCTTGGCGGGGCCAGAGCCGGGTGGAGGTGCTCAGGGCCCCTGAGGGTCTTCTCCATGTGCATTCCAACCATGGTGGGTGGGCGGTGGGGCCGAGCCTGGGGACACATCTGTGCCAATAAAATGCCCCCTCCCCAATCAGACTTGTTAAAAGTATTGACTCCTAAAACTGTAAAGTCCCCGGGCCCCCTGTGGGATTGCAGAATGTTTAGACATGGTCATTACTGTTCATTCTTGGGGGAGGCTTGGGGCTTTTGATATGAAGAGAGAGATGGAAGGCTGGGCTTTGTGTCCAAAACCAGATGAAAACACTTATACAGACGCACACGCACACACACCAGGTTTCAATAAGAGACTCAGTTTCCTCTTTGGTCTGTTTAAGATAAACCACATGTATAGCAAGGGACTGACATGTATTTACAGTATGTTAGCACACAGGATAAGTTGTTAAGGGGTCATAAGAAAATATTAGTTTCTACTTTATGGTGCTTCTCCTCAAATGAAAGTGGAAAAAAGAGAGTGAAATTTTGATCTCCTGCCCTCCTCCCTCTCCACCCCAAACAGCAGACCCATCTGGGTGGGTGCTGTCCCTGTCTCCCCTGAGTGAGGGGCCGGGGCCCGAGGCTGATGTTCCCTGACCCCAGGGCCCCGATGCCCACCCTCGGGTTCCTGATGCCCAGGGGGCCTCTTGCATCCCCCACTTTGTGTGGGGTGTTGTTCTGGTCCCTCTGTGCTCTGCAGAGTGTGACCTTGGCTTTGTCACCTTCCGTCAGAGTTGGACAGCTGATGGGTGAGAACCCCGTGGTGCCACCGAAGTGGGGTATGGGAGCCAGACCCCATCGTAAATCCACGTTTATGTGCTGCACGTTTCTGCTTAACGAGGCCGTGCAGGGTGACTGTGTGAGATGAAATACGTATATGAAGGAGGAGATTAACCTCAGGGGGAGATGGGATTAGACATGAGGGCAGCCTGGGAGGCCTGGGGCCCTCCAAGCATTGAGGCCCAGGCAGGTGGGTCCCCAGAAAGGAAGTTTTCAGGAAACATCGCGCCCCTGAATGGATTTGCTGGGGATGCAGACACAATCATCCTGTTTGGTGTTGCGCCCTGTGCGCTGGGCACTGGGCTGAGCTCTTGTCTTCAAAGCAAATGGGGATGTTATTACCCCCACTTTACAGACGTGGAACCTAGCAAGACTCTGAGAGGCGGAGGGATTGCCTAGGTCACACAGCAAGTGTGAGGGAGAGTCTGTGATTGACCTGGGCTGGCACACCCAGGACTGACCTGGTGGCCCCATCTCTGGAGGGTTTCAAAAAGAGGAGTCGTTTCAACCCAGCCTTCCCCATCGGCTGTTGCTTTCCTGCGGTGGTGCAGAAGGCCTGGGAAGGTTGGTTCAACAATTCTTGTTAGTTCAGCACAGGCTGAGAGGGGCAGCTTAGGGTGGTGGGCAGTGCGTGAGCTTTGGAGCCACGTTACCCGGCCTCACATCTGGGCTCTACCTCCCATTGTTTCTATAATTTTATCCACCTAAAAAACTCATTTAGGTCCTAGTTTCCCCATCTGTAAAATGGGTACCATCATCCAACCCCTTCACAGGGCCATTGGGAGGATTAAACCTAAATGTGATAATGTGTGTGAGGAGCATTAGTGGTTGTTGTTTTTAGGGTCACAGGTGTGTGTGGTCTTGTGCCAAGTGAACTGGAGGGTCGGAGAAGGAGAAGCAGAGGGTCTTCCCCAAGGGGCCGAGAGTACAGTTGGGGGCAGCGTGTGATGCTGTAGGATCATGGTTTCCCTTTGCCAGGCTCCTGGGAATTGGGCTCTGGACTGTGTACTTTTTAAGCACCTTCTCGTTTTATCCTCAGAGCTACCCTGCAGGGTCGCTGTTCACAGAGAGGTTACCTAATTTGCCCGGGTCACACAGCAAACCATGGCGGATAGGGATTTGATGCTAAGGCGTCTTGCTTTGGCCACAGCCTGCTGCAGCTGAGGCTAACTTCAGTCCAGGGCCGGGTGGTCAGGGAGAGCTTCTCGGAGGAGGTGAGCCTGAGCTCCAGGCAGTTTCCGACCAGGGGAGCAGGGTGGCTCTGTGGCCGTGGTCAGCGTGACCCTGGGGGCTAGTGCGAGAAGCTTGTCCAGGTTTCCCCACAGGCACAATCCAAAGTGGGGCTGGGCTGGGCCAGCGGGGGCGGGGGAGAGGGGGCGCTGCCTCAAATTTCCCCTAGTTTATGTTTCCTAGTTTGGGCAAATGCAATTTGATTTTCTTTTCCTGAGCTCATCTTTGAGCAGGGAAATTTTTACTTACATTAAAAAAGAGACCCCAGACTTTTAAGATTTTTGTCCATGACTGCCATTCTTCCTAACGCGGGATTTGCATGTTAGTGTGCAAGGAAATCGGAATTTGTCTGTGGGTAGGAGCTCATCCTCGCTCTAGGCTGCTTCTCCACCCTGGACCTTCTCCGGGCCATCACCTTGGACAGAAGGGCCTCACCCTTGAGCTTGGGGCTGCGGGCTGTGGGTGGCAGTGGTCCCTGCTGTCCGGGGGCCTGCCTTTCCCAGCTCCCACCCCCTCCTTTGTGTCTACACTCTGGGCCCTTATTGTTTCCACTTGTTTCTGTCTCGCCCTGAGATTGGGATTCATTTAGCATCCTCTGTCATACTGTAGTTCATTCCTTCATTCATTCATTCACTCAGCTTCTATTACGTGCCAGCCCCCGAGGGGCACAACAATGGTGACACTTGTCATTGTGGAGTTCGCAGTCTAATGGTTGATGGTCTAAGCCACAGTCCCTTTTCTCATCTCTCTCTAGTGCCTGGCTCAGAGTTCTGGGTCACCTGAGGTACTCAATGCTTATTAAAGGAGGAGAAGACCAAAAGGACATTGGCAGTGTATCTCAAAAGCCTAAGGAATCGGCAAACTCTTTGTCCTAGCAGCTCTGCTTCTGGGACTTTGTCCTGAAAAAAATCATTGAACAGGCTTGTGGCCGTGTATGACATGTGAGGGTGTGTTTTGCAACATGACTTCTCTTACAGGAGGAAACCACTGGAAGTAGCCTAGGTGTCCAGCAACAGGGCGTTGGTTAGATTAGTCCTGGAGCCTCCTATGAGGGGACTCAGGTCACCATCAATAATAATGGTGTCGGTCCATAGTTTTGATGAGAAAAGATAAGTATATATTGCTGACTTAGAAGGGCAGGTTCCAGAACAGTTTGTGTGGTTCAATTATATGTATTGTTACAACTTTCTGGAAAGTTGTAACAATGCATTATACACAGAGAAAGTTGTGCTTTTTGTTTCTCAATTTTAACTCACATGTCTTTTCTTCATTGTACATGGATTACTTGTGCCGGGAACTTTTATAAAAAGAAAAAGATGCTTAATGTAGGAAACAATAAGAAAAGGGCAGCCCTGAGTGAGTTCTGGGTTTCTGACGTACATGGGACGTGGGGCAGAGCCTGGGCAGGGGAGTGGGGCGGGTGGGGAAAGCCGGGAAGGTGCAGGGAGACGTGGGCTCCCTGTGGTTCCAGGGCTGGCTCTGGCCCCTGCCCCACCCCAGCCTGGTGCCCCTTCCCTGCCCCTGCCACGACACTGTTCCTTTATCCGGTGGAGTGTGGCTGTGCACGTCCTTCCCGGCTCCATCAGCAGCAGCGTCCTGGTTGGTAGCGTGAAACTGGCCGTGGCGGGAGTATTGACACTATTGGAAGCGGCAGATGCTACAAACCAGAGCCGCCCTTCTCCTCGGGGGCCACCTGTTCAACGGTCACCAGCACACCGTGTCTCACACAGTTCCTCTCCCTTGTCGCCCAAGGAGCGTGTGTGCTTGGGGAGACCCGAGAGGAGGAAGAGAGGAGGAATTTTCTTCGCAGGTTCCCCTGGAGCTGGCACAGGGAGGGACTTAAGGGATCTTCTGTAAATTTGAATCACTGTGGGGAGAGAGAGAGAGAGAGGAGAGTGTCCTCTTGTTGGCTCACCGCTCTCAGCCTGCAATGAGAGCTTCTGCCTGTTGGAGGCAGAAGTAGATCAAAGGGGTTCAGACTCCCAGTCCTGGCTCCACCCTGTCCTAGCTCCATGACCCTTGGCAAATTGCTTCGTCTTAGTTTCCTTGTCTGTGAAATGGGTCAATAAAAGTACTTATCTCATAGGCTTGTTTAGGCCCGTGGTTCCCAGACTCTGGCATGCATCAGAATCACCTGGAGGGCTTGTAAAAATACAGATTGCTGGGCCCATCCCAGAGAGTCTGCTTTTGTGTGTCTGGGCTGAGGTCTAAGATTCTGCATTTCTAACAGGCTGCCAGGGGTGCTGCTATCGCTGGTCCGGGACTGCGTCAGAGACACACTGCTCTGCAGTTACATGTGTAGAAAGCACTCCTCCTAGAGTGCGGTGCCTGGTGAGGACGCAGTGATGCTCAGCTGCTGATTCCGGGAAGAGCCACGTGCAGGAGTGTTGTCTGTGAGGAGTCCAGGCCGGGAAGCCAGGGTGCTTGGGTTCCAGGCCTGCCTTGTTACCTGCTCTGGGCCCCAGGAGAGCCATTTCTCTTCTCGGGGACTTTATTTCCCCTTCTGTCAAATGGGTCAGTGAAGGCTTGGCCTTCAGGTAGCAGCTGAAGAAACACCTGCAAAAGCCCTCTGAGGCCGTTGATTCTGGTGAGGGTGGCAGGGAAGGACGAGAGGGACCCCTGGCCTTGCTGACATCTGCCTCCTCACCCCCTGGGACAGGCACAGGGCTGGGCTGTGGCAGCACAGCGGTCCCCGGGGCCGCCGACTTACTGGGCCCGGCTCCTCCTCTGGGAGAACTGAGAGGGACTCTCCACGAAAGAAGAAAGGAGCCGCTTTCGTTCACAGGGGCGCCTGGCCTTCGCGATGTTGTCTTTGCGTCTCCCCGGTTCCCGATTCTGTTTTCCATCCACGTGGACACACCAGGGGGCTTTGTGATGTTCAGTTTCCTCTTCTTTTCCTGCCCTAGGGCTGGGCCGGAAGGGGCAGAAGAGGGGTGAGGAGCTGGCTGTTGTCGGCTTTGAGCTCAGGCCACACCTGGAAGCATCCCTGCTGGCCCTGTGGGCCCGTGGGCCGGCCTCTGGACCGGGGCTCTGGCCCCCCAGCTCCACTCCCTCATCAGAGAAGTGCGGGTTTTGAGGACTCTTTCTAAGGGGCGCCGGGAGGATTAAGTGGGGGTTGGGCGGGATGCCCAGCGTGGCACCTCGTGCCACTGGGGCTCAGTGGAGGTGGGCTTTCCGTGGGGGAGTCCTTGTCTGGTCCAGATCTTTCCCCGTAAGGATGGACCACTGCCTTTCTGGAGTTCTTGGACTGTTCCTGGATGTCTTTCTGTTCTCCCTGTTTTGTGGATAAGGTTAGGGAGAGAAAGGGAAGACAGTGGCTGAGCCAGATCTGGGCCTTGGGCCCCTCTGCTCGGGATTGGCCAGGGGAACAATTCATGACAATTCTCATTGACGTTGTATCTTTTCTTAAGTGCTGGTTCCAAACTCAGCTTTAAGGGGAAAGTCAAGTATTGCCAAAATTGCTGTAAAAATCTCTTACGAAGGTGCTGACTTGGAGACCCACCTGCCCGCTCTCCGTGAGTCCATGCAACAGTTTTTCCTCCAATGGTGGAACATATTACTTTTTCTTTTTTTAAGCCCTAGATCAGGTGGAAGAAGGCTTCTGGTTAGGAGCCACGTTGTCCCAAAAGTAGATTTCTCTAAATCCTGGAGCCAGCCTCCTCGGGGCGACCCTGCTGGAGGTGCTCACATGATGGGGGTGTGGACAGAGACTGATGAGAGGGAACATGGGGTCCTGTCCCCCTGTCACCCTCGCTCCAGGGCACGCCGTGATTGTTGAGGAGAATGGCAGGTGGTCTTACCTGTCCCATTTAAATGGTTGGTTTGTTTTCTTTTTGGCAAGTGGTGGGAGAGTCATGCAAGTTGAATGGGTTACCTTGTCTTGAGATCACGGCTTTTCTGAGGGTCTGAGCTTGGTGCTGAGGGGTCTGGCATTGTGGGCCTTGAGTGGTTTTAGCTTTGGCTGCAGAGAAGTTTCCTTTTTCAGGCCATCCCTTCCCCAAGCCCATGCACTGCCCGGAATCCATCCCTTGCTCAGTGCACAACCTGCACAGCCATACATGACAATCCTCCCTGTTTTATGCTTTTTTGCTCCTTGAGGTTCTTAGTGTTAAGTCAGGAGCAGTGACGCTCCATTTCTTGCTTGACCGTGTGAGTCTTGGCTCCCGGTGTATATTCCTTGGCCCTGGCCTGGTGTGGGTGAGAGGGTTTCCTGAAAGATGAGTTGAGGAGAGGCAGTGAGGGGCCCCTTGCCTGGCTCACCCCCTCCGCTGGGTCAGGAATGCTTCTAGGAGCCTCTGTTGGGCCAGGTGGGCCCAACACTCCCCTAAGAGTGGGATAATCGCTGGAGGCCAGAGACGGCAAAGCGTGGAGAGGTCCCCTAAGACCTTGGGATGCCAGCTGGAGGTGGGGCCAGCTAAGAGCCCCAAATGAAAGCCATTAGTCCAGTGGTTCTGAAAGCTTTTTTGGGGGATTCTAGATCTTTTTGATGAAAATTGTGGATCTTTTCCCCCCGAAAAATGCCTATTTGCAAACATGTCCGGAAGCTTATCCAGGGCTGGGGCCTTCTCAGATCCGCGAAGCTAGGCGGAGCAGCTGGCCCCGGTGTGGATTTGGGGGAGGGAAGGGGGCCTGCTGACCCTGCTGGAGGCGTCCTCTGGCCCTCGGGTGGGTGATGGCCTCGGTTCGTCTCCCTCGTGCTCCTCCTGACGCTGTCTCTCTCAGGACTTGTCCCCGCGCTCTCCTGCCTCTGACCTGGGCCTCGTCTGCCCACCAGATCCTGCCTGACCTTGACCAGTCCCAGGGGAGGCCCAGCCCTGTCCTGGTTCCAGCCCCCCACCTCAGCCCTCGCCTTCCCCTTCTGTTCCCTGCCCCAGCTCCATCTCCTCTGCATCTGTGAGGGACTGGGGAGCCCTTGGGGGAGGACACTCCTCCCCAGGCCGGGAGCAAGTAGTACTGGGCAGGTGCTTACACAGGTGCCCACGCGGCTCGGGACCCGAAGTTCACAGGCCCAGCACACGGGCATCTCGATGAGGGTGGCAAGGCCGTCTTGGTGCACAGGGGGCAAGCTGCGGCCACTCCCAGAGGAGGGGAGTTGTGGTCACTTATGAGCCTGCTGCTGAGATGGGGAGACAGCGTCTGGTGGGCCTCACAGGCTCCGTACCCACACAGGGCAGTCAGCCATCCACAACCAGTGATCCCAGAGCAGAGAGAGAGCATGGAGCTCTGGTCTGTCTGAAGGTCTGATGGAACCTCAGAATCCTTCTTAACACGCCCCAGGAACAATGGTTAATACACTCTGTGCACGCTCCACTGTGGACACACTAGCCCTGCAGCCCCTCCCCTTGCATACACACTTGGCCATGTATCCCCTCCTTGTGTACGCACTTGCTGCTGCACCTCCACCATGTGCATTCACACTCACCGTGCACCCCCACCCTGTGATTCACATTCACCCCTGCACCCCCACCCTGTGATTCACACTCACCCTGCACCCCCACCCAGTGCATTCACACTCACACTGCACCCCCACCCTGTGATTCACATTCACTCTGCACCCCTACCCTGTGATTCACACTCACCCTGCACCCCCACCCTGTGCATTCAAGCTCACTCTGTACCCCCACCCTGTGATTCACACTCACCCTGCACCCCCACCCAGTGCATTCACACTTACACTGCACCCTAACCCTGTGCGTTCACACTCACCCTGTGCTCCCTCCCCATGCTTACACACTTGCCCCTGCGCCCCCTCCCTTTGTTTACATGCTGGCTTTGTGCACCAACCCTGTGCTTGCAAATGCCCGTCGTTCATAGGCATGGGTGTCCCTGTGTTCCCCTTGGGACTGGGCAGGGTGGGGGTGTGTATCTTGGCCTCAGTGGTGCCAAGTATCTTAGGAATTAAACAGTGAGAGGTAGAGTCTGAGGAAGTCTCTAGAAAGCACCTAGCTCCCCTGGGGCTGGGCGGCCCCTTTGGGTGTTGTCCACACTGGCCCCTGTGCTGATGGGGTTTCTCTGAGATGCTCATCCCTTGGTTCACTGTGCCCCTGCAGGGCCGGCTCAGGCCCCCAGACAGAGCCCACTGTGGTGTGGGCTCAGGCCCCTGCCAGGTCTGGCTCCAGCTGTCGGGGAGGCCTTCCGTCCTCTGCCCGCTGCCCCTGCCAGTTACCTCAGTGTTGAAGAGACCCATCTGGACAGAAGAGTCCAGCTGGAGGGGAGGACACCCCGTTCACTCCCAGTGTCGGGTGGCATGGGGCCTCGTAATGGTGATGGGGGTGGGGGGTGGGCCATTCCTCTTTCTCATCAGGAGTGTATAAAGGAGGGAGTGATTATACTTTCAAAAACAAAATGTGGGCCAGGGGATGGGATGTTAGTGGGGCAAACGCCAGCAGTTGTAGGGAAACACTTCCACGCCAAGTCACTAGGCCCCTCCCTGTGAGGGATGTGGTTCCAAAGAAGCCAACTGTGATGCAGCCGCATGCCCGTAGTGATGTCTGCCACCTTGAGCTTCCCCAGCCAGCCAACACCAGGTTGCTGTCCTCTTCCCACCTCTGCAGGCATGTGGCACTTGGGAACAGAGCCTTGACTCCTCCCACAAGCTCCCAAATGGCAGATGTTTTCACATTTCTCCTTCCCATGACGGCTGAAGCCAAGATCTTAGGAAGGGAAGGATTTGGCATCTTGGGGACATCATCCACTTCAATGACTTGGGAGGTCACACTTTTCAACCAAGGAGCATTGAGTGGGCCCACGTGTGGAGGCTGTTTGTCCCGATACCTGGCGTACACTAAGGACCAAGGGAGGACTAGGGTCATGCACGAACGTCCTGGTACCTGTGGTTGACGAGGTCTGGGGACCCATGCAGACCCTGTTGAAGGTGTCCAACAAAATGGCAGCATGGTGACCTTGCAATTTGGCAGCAACCTCTTAATAGGATCAAATATATATATATATATATATATATATTAAAATAAGTAAATGATGGAACGCGAAGGAAACTGATCTTCGGGTGTGGCAATGAAAGCTGTTAACAACTGCTCCTTTCATGCATGGCTTGCTTCTGATGGCTTTAAGCATTATCCGCCTGTGTTTCGAAGGCTGTCTGGTTGGAATCAGCTTAGCGAGTAATATCAGTTTTTCTGACGCGAGGTCTTGATTCATATTTACAAAGCTGCACATTTGAAAACCCACCCCAGCTGTAACTAGCTAAGTAAAACAATAGCTTCCGTCCCAACCCAGATCGTCTCTGCATTTCGTTGTCTTGATTCTGAGCTTCTACTCTCAGGATGTAAACTTGGAAAAGAGAGAGCACTTGGTTAGCATTCCTTGGCCTGTTGCTCGTTGACGTGGATGTCCCCTCTTGGGTGCGCTGTTCCTGAGGGTTCAAAGAAAACATGTTCTCTGAGGCTCTGGTGGAGGAGCAAGCCCGGCGGTAGATGATAAAGGGGCAGCGCCGTGCATAGCAGGACTGATGAATTCCGAGACCTGTTCCAGGCCTGGCACCAAAGCTACTCGAGTGTCTGGGCCACTGTTCAGCAGATGACAGCCATCAGCCCACTGAATCCTCCCAACAGCCCTATGGCTTAGGTACCATTATTATCTCCACTTTTGAGACGGGAAAATGGAAGCCCAGAGTTAATTAATTTGCTCAAGGTCATACAGCTGGTTAGAGGCAGAATCAGGATTTGAACCCACTATCTGACCACAAGCCAGCCTACTTGCTATTCTCGCCACCCGGCCGCCCAGCATGCTGGGTACCTGCCTTCTGTTGGTCGGGCTGGGGTTGCTGCTTTCCAGTCCCGAGTTGCGAGGATACCGGACAGCGTCCTCTGGGCCTCGGTAGACAGTGGTTTCAGGAGCAGCTTTCGAGGCAGACAATCCTGGGTTTCAGCCCAAATTCCGCGTGGGCTCTTTCTGGCTGTAAGACTTCAGGTGCATCTCTTCACCTCTCTGAGAGCCTGTTGACTAGGGTTAAATGCAGCAGTGCCTGAAAAGCACTCAGCACAGCGCCCGGCTCACAGTGTGCCCACGTGGAGACAGTGATATGTGAGGGGACCTGGGTGGGACGTGGTAGCGTCAGCTTGCACATGTGTAGAACTTTAGAGCCTGTTAAATCTGAAAAATACCGTGTATGCACATTTTTGGCTTAAACAAAGTTCCATTTTACAAAGTCCATAACCCAGCTTTAACATTATTACATGCCCCAGACTGGGATTAATTCCAGGACAAGAGCTTTATTACGCTATATAGAGTTTCCTCTGTGTTCTAGTGCGTGGCCTCTGTCTCCACCAGCCTGGTCTCATATGCTGGGGTGTGGGTTGGTGGGGACACCCCATCCCTACCCAGCCTCATTCTGTGGGCTCTAGGGTGGAGTGGAGAGGTGACTTGCTTTCTGATGTCACGAGCCCAAGACTGCTGACCATGGGAGAGTCGACCTCAGCATGTCCTGAGGTCTGTTTGTGGGTCAGGTGTCAGTGTGGAGAATAGCACCCTACAGTTCTCCAACCTCTAAGGGTGACCTTGTTTGATTCTTGGAAAAATCGAGAAAGCCCTCACGTCTCAGTGGTGGTCTAAAGGGCTCTTGGTAGGAGGACGAAGTCTGTGGGATCAGGGAGGGTGTGAGTCTTTGCTCTACTCCTGTGAATGACAAATGGCTTCATCTCAAGTGGAAACTCTGATTATAGATAGTGAAGGCCTGTAGCACTGTGTAGAGAAGGGTTCTGATGCTGCATCTGGTTTGAGACAGTGCTGTGATTGATTCGTGATGTCTGCCAGGGGCGTGGGGATGGGGAAACCACTGCACTTATTGGCCATTTATGTTTTCTTCGGATTATTTTACCTCTCTGTGAAACTAACCAAGGCCTCTGTTGGCTTTACCCCTTTGCCCCTGATCGTGGGGGTATTATGTGGACCCCCATAAATGACCCTTCTTCCTTGCCCTATGCCCCACCCTGAGGACCTGTTTGTGCAGCTTCAAAACTCACAGGCCTCTCTGTTCTCTCTTTCAGTTGAAGAGGGGGAGGCCTCAGACTTCTCGCTGGCCTGGGATTCCTCCGTGACAGCATCAGGTAAATGCCCGGGGGCTGGTGGGAGAGTTGCTGGGGTTCCTGGGGGGCTGGCTCAGGACCTCAGAAAGCCACCCAGCTGGTTATGGAAATCATATTCTTCGTGTCACATTCCTGTCTCCAGTCCAGCTACCCCGTGCAACACGATTTTTATATCAGTTCCATATGGTCAATAAAATGTATTACACATGGAGACTAATGTGCCCTTATTCTCCTGGGGCCGTGTTTCCTTCTTGTGGGCACATTCAGACGGGCCACGATGCCCCCACCACATGGGTTTGAGGCTCCCTGCCATGGGCGCTGCTGCACAGCCATTCCAGTCTAATTGCATAAAGGCCATTGTAGTAGGACGTTTATCTCCCGTTGAAATCAGAATTCCTGTATTTCCCTTCCTGCAAGGGGCTGCTTTGCATTCTCAGGCTGCAGACTGGGGCCTGTGCCTCTAGGGGGAGGCAATAGGGGAAGCTCAGACTTGTGGGGTGCATGGCCATGAGGGGAGATGGGGGTGATGGCATTCAGGTGACTTGGGTTTTTGGCTCAGTTCTGCCCTTGCATTAGCTCCTTCTCTGTGCCTCAGTTTCTCCAGCTATAAAAAGAGGTAGATGAATGAGGTTTTTCTAACTGTAAAATTCTATAATTTGGGGCTACCCCTGGAGCTTGGGGTTGGAACTGGCTTTGGAGTCCTCGGCGGCTCCGGGGTGGAGGGCACTGCTCTCCTGTTTGTGCTGCATCCAGCCAGCACCCCCCTGGGCAATGGGGCCCTGGTTCCCTGTCCAGCAGGCGCTGGGCTCCCCTGCCTTATCCCCTGTCCAGGATCCTGACCAGCTGGCTCTGGCTCCCCCATGGAGCCAGAGCCAGGCCAGGCGTGTAGATTCTTGGGCCCGAGGAGACCTACGAGGGAGTCGCCAAGTCCTCCCTCCTCCTCTCGTAGACGTGGAAACTGAGGCAAGGAGAGAGATTTGCTCTCGGTCAGTAGTTCCAAAAATGTGGTGATAGGCAACAGACATGTGAACACTGAACATTTAACTGAACGGTTACACATCGAACTTGTGATTTTATGGCCATTTGTGACTTAAGATGATGGTAAAGTCGTTTAAGTGCGAAAATTGATTTGAGGGAGTTTTAAGTAATGGTACAGAATGCTTGGATTCAGGAAAACTGGTGAAGATGGTTCACAAGTGACTGAAAGTTGAGAAATGCTGGAATAGATTGGACAGAAGGGGAGTGGAGCAGCAGCCCTCGAACCCAGGTTCCTGGGCTCTGGGTCCAGTGCTCTTTCCAGCAGGATCTGGGTGCTGCTTGGAGAGTCCAGAGGGTCCTGGTTGACCCAGGTTTGGGCACTGTTCTCACTGCAGGTGCCTGGCCCTGGGTGACAGGGGTTCGCTTCATGGGAGGGGCCTTGTTGGAGCCAGAGTTGGGGGGTGCTCAAATTCTCAGGAGGAGAGTCCAGGGTTAGGGCAGGCTGGGGTCCACACTGGGGAGGATGGGGGATGTCTTGTCTTCCGTGCTGGGAGATGCCCTCCCCGTGGTTGGGGAAACACAGGGAGACTGTAGAGCTCCATGTCTCATCCAGGTGGTGTCCTGACAGATGTGGGGGTGCACAGGCTTGCTGCCAACTCTGAAGAGGATCCCCACTGTGCTCCAAACCCCTGAACCAGGGAAGCACCCAGCCTGGTGGTGTCCATATAAGGTCCTCCCTCCCGTGGCTTTCCCAGTGGTGCCAGAGGCAGTGAGGACAGACGGGGACAGCAGTGGGTGAAGGGAGAGCCCCGGCAGTGGCCGTGTGGAGGCAGAGCCCTGTGTGGGGGCGTCAGGGGCCCGGGCTGCATCCCTAAGGCAGTGAGGTGTCTCCCTGTTTGCGATGCTGCAGGGCTGTGTGGGGGCCTGCTGGTCTGCAGCTCTCTGATTCCACAGCGGAATGGCCAGCCTTCGGGCCTCTCTGGGGCATTTGGGGGTGGTGGAGGTTATGGGATTTGCCAGTTTCCAGCAAGAGCCGAGCAAGCCCCGTTCTCATGTATAGGAAGAGGTGCTTCCTGTGACTCCCTGTGAGCCCCTCTGGCCCTCGGGGACTCCATGGTGCCAGTCAGCTTCAGATTGTCTGCTCAGAGATGGGGAAAGGGAGGGCAAAGCATCCTGGGCATTGGAGAATCCACGCCAGGCAATGGATTGTTTTGTTTTCTTTGGCCCATTTCTGATGACTTTTTACAGGGCATGCATGTGATAAATTTTCCTTCCCAATTTTGTTGGGCTTGGGCTATCAGAGTCAGTGTGTATTCCCTGGGCACGGGGCTGGTGAGATGGCTCAAATCCTGGGAGGCAGGATGCTGTCACTTTGGGAGGCCGCCCTGGATGTGGGTGTTGTCACAGTCATTGAGCACTTCCTAGGTGTGTGCCAGGCGTGGAGCAAACACTTCTTCTACAGCGTCTCATTGAGCCGTCGTGACGATCCTATGAGGTGGGTGCCGTCTCCAGCAGCAACTCCAGAATGTCCGCATGGGCTGGTTGAGGGGCAACCATCTGGTGGAGGACGGGGCCAAAGGCCTGGTTGAAGCTGCCTTAGTGTAATGCTTTTCATTAAGCTGAGAAAATGTCACTTGGCCGCATCAGAGAATGGGGGCAGCTGCCAAGGAAGATTATGGGGGAGCAAAGCCTCCCCAAGCCGCCCTTGGCACCGCTGCTGAGAATTGCCATCCTCATTTGGTGGACGAGGGAGGGAGGCTCGGAGCAGGACAGTAGTGGATGCATAGTCTCCAGCCAGTGAGCTGTGGAGCAGGGGCTCACACCCAAGTCCTCCCCAGCCAGAGCCTGGGGTTTAACCTCTGCACCGCGTGGCTCTGGGAGGTGGGCACTGAGCAGAGACCTGAAGGCCCAGCGTCCTGGGGGCTTTGGGAAGGTCCCTGGCGGTACAGGACCCAAGGTGGACAGGGAGGGCCTTTGACTCATCAGACCAAAGTAATGCAAGGTGAGGTGAACAGGGTGGGCTGAGAGCACTTACCAGGAGGAGTGCAGGGCCGTGGGCACAGGCAGCTCCTCTCTGTGGCGCCCAGCCAGCCCGGGGTGCAAGCTTTTCATTGTGCCCTTCTCCTCCCCACTTTGCCCGGGCTCTGGGAGCGTGATGGAGAACTCCAGTAAAGAAGCAGAATGCACAGTGTGCTCCTTGCTGACCCCTGGCCTCCCTTGTCCCTGGGGACCCTATAGCCACCACCCCCAGACACAACCTGACCTGCTTGTCTGTGCCCTCGAGTTGGGGCCCTGACAGTGATGGAAAGCTGGCCTGGCCTGGCAGGGAGGGGAGCAAAATGATGAGCTCACAGCAGTCTTCTCCAGCCTGGCCAGGGGGTCGAGGGAGGGGGGAGCGCTGCCCACTCTTCCCTCTCAGATGGCAAATACAGGGCTGCTGACAGCAGAGGCCAGGGGAAGGAGCACTGTGTTCAGAGTCGAGGTCTGGGGGTGCCCAGTTGATGTGGGATTTTAAATCCTTTCCCATCGGATCCTGATTTTTCATATCCATAAAATGGGGGCTGAGGGGATGATACCTAATAACAAGATGATTTAAGCAGGAGAAATTCTTAACCTGTTCTAAGTCGTAGATGCCTTTGACCATCCAATGGACGCGTGTGGATTTTCTCCCGAAACACACCGAACGTTTGGCGTGTGATTTCAGGGGAGTTCACAGATTACCCTAACCTCCTCCCCACCTTGCCAGGCCATGGGTTTGAACCCTGTGGAAATGTGAAGGCCCCCAGGGACCCCCAGCTCGAAGGCCCACCCAAGACGGGCTGGGGATTGGGGAGGGGCTGCAGTAAGCTGCACTACAGGCCCTGCTGGGGGCAGCCGTCCCTCAGCGCCAGCCCCTGTGCCTGGGCCCAGAATGGCCAGGTCTTCTGAGTTTTAAAAGAGAAGCCAGAAAGCTGGACTTTTATATGAAATCATCTGATTAAAATAAGTAGCAACTTATATCTTTTTAAAGCAGCTTTATTGAGATATAATTTACATATCATGCAATTCATCCACTTAAAGTATAAAATTCAGTGGATTTTAGTAGATTCAGATATGTGTGCCACCATCACCATCATCAACTTAGGACATCTTCATGACTTCAGAAGTAAATCCTGTACCCTTTTGGTATTGCTGCCCTATCCTCCCAGCACCCCCAGCCCTAAGCAACCACTGGTCTGCTTTCTGTCTCAGTAGATTTGCCTATTCTGGACATTTCGTATAAATGGAATCACATAATACATAGTCTTTACTGACTTTATCTCCATGTTTTACCTGTATCAGATCCTTCATTCCTTTTTATGGCTGAATAATATTCCACTGTAAGGATAGAGCACATTTGGTTTATCCATTCTTCTGTTAGTGGACACTTAGGTGGTTTTCACCTTTTGGCTGCTCTGAAGTTTTGTGTGCAAGTTTTTGTGTGAACACTTGTTTTCAATTTTGGGGCCATATCCCCAGGAGTGGCATTGCTGGGTCATATGGTAGCTCTGTGTTTTAACTTTTGGGGGGAACCACCAAGCTGTTTTCCATAGCTGCACCATTTCACACTCCACCAGCAGTGTGTGGGGGCTCCAATTTCTCCACATCCTCACTAACACTTGTTATCCCCCCCATTTTTTATTTTTTAATTCTAGCTTTCCTAGATGAGAAGTATATCTCATTTTGGACAACTCATATTTTTGAAAAGCATTGTTCAGGTCAAAGAAGTCCTTCTGCCAGCTGGTTCCAGCCTGGCCACCACCTAGGAAGTTGCTAAGTGTGACTTTACCGAGGGGCCACTGCTCAAGCTTGAAGTTCCAGGCCTCTCTGTCCCCTCGGCCCCCAGCCCAGCTCAGCGAGGAGGCCTGTCCTCCCTTCGGCACTTCCTCTGTCTTCCCTCAAGCCCTTTGGAACGAGGTCTCTGAGTGGCAGCTGCCGGGATGATGGCGAGCTGTACAGTGTGGGGTTTCAGGGAATCAGCCCAGCCACACTGAGCTTTGCCTCCCTCCCCTGGTCACTGAGTTTGAGCT
The DNA here is from genome assembly GCA_031878705.1 of Tapirus indicus. Taxonomy (NCBI): domain Eukaryota; kingdom Metazoa; phylum Chordata; class Mammalia; order Perissodactyla; family Tapiridae; genus Tapirus; species Tapirus indicus. Next base: position 33,751,609 of record CM062927.1, read on the forward strand.
GGGAGCTGAAGGGCTCGTCTTTGTGTAACTGTCTAATCAATCTCACCAGTGTTTCCTGCCTCTCCAGGCCGAATTTCAGGAAGACTGGGCTTCCTTCCAACATGGCTGCTCTGGACCAAGCTGGGGATGCAGCGGGAGGAGGGTCTGGGGGCAGTCTGGAGATGGGGACAGTGAATTTGTTAACAAATGCCCATTGTCAATGCCTGGGCGGGCTAGCCAATTTTGTTTCTGGCATGCTGACAGACACACTTGTGGTTGGAGAGAAACACTTGGTGTGATCAGTCATTTGTCAGGGCCCAGCAGCCTGAGACCTGATTGGGGTGATCGGAGTTGTAGGCCTTTTGCCACGGAACAGGTCTCATTGTCCTGGTTAATGGAACCATCACTCCCACATACGAGTTCCTTCTAGGAGCCAGGCCTCCTTCTTGGTGCTTTTCATATGTAGAAATTGAGGCACAGAGATCTTAGTGACTTGCTTCAAGGTCACACAGCCAGGAAGTGGCAGAACCGGGATTTGAACCCAGGCAGCTCGTGCATGAATGCGGCACCCGAACTGTAAATGGCAGGCCTGCCTGGGAGAATGTTGGTCCAGGCTCTTCATTTCAGAGGGGACCCAGAGGCTCGGTGAGGGGGCAGCTCTGTGCCCAGGTCCCTCCTGGGTCAGATGGAAGAGTCTAACCAGGGCCAGGCCTCCTGGTTTGCTGCCCGGAAGGCGAGGAGGGCATGTTTTGAAGGCCTTGCATACATTTCCCATCTTCAAAGGCCAGGCCTAGACAATACTGTGGGCCAGGCTCTGCAGGGACTCGTGCCCGCCTCCCCTGGGCCCCTGCTTGTGACCGTGCCTGGGTTGGGCGTGGGCATAGTTTGCAGGGGGAGGCCGGTGTCAGGGCTGCGGGCTCTGGGACCTGTTCAGGTGGGAGGTTATAGTGGCATCTGGGTATCCGGTGTCCTGGGGGCCCTGGGGAGGGAGCTGGAAGCCTTTCGTTTTCCTTTTAACCAGGTTCTGGGTAAGGAGGGGGGAGGGAGAGGGGTTGGTGTCCCCAGTCCTAACAGGGGGCAGCGTCCTCACCCCTGCAGCCCTTCACCTCCACATTTTGACTAGTGAAGTGGGTGGAATTGTCCTGGAGCCTGGGGGCCCTCCCTGCCGGCCGGCCTGCCCTTCTGAACCTTCTTGGAGCCGCCTCCCCACGTATTTATTATTTCAACTGTTCCACAGAAACTCCACCCACAACCTTGCGCGTCTATGCGCTCGCTGTTTGCATTCCTCTGCCCCTTTTCCAGCTCCATCTGTGAGGGAACAAACCTACCTGGGTGACGTCCAGGGTGAATGTGCTGGCGGCTCCGTGTAGCCCCCCATCAGCCCTGAGCTTCACGTGACCCGTGGACCCACATATCTTTTGTGTTGGTAGCTGCATCCGGCTCACTGGGTGGGTGGGCATTCGTTTTCCTAACCGCCCCTCCCCTGTCGGACGTTTGGACTGCTTTTGGTCCGGGCTGTGATAGATAGTGCTGTGACTAGCTTCTTTGTCTAGGTGGCCTTTTTCTTCTTTGGAGTTTTTCTTAGGGGCTGCCAGCACCTTTTAACTTTGTTTTTCAATCCTCAGATCAAGGCTGGAGAGACTATCCCATCCCCTTTCTCCCCACCTCCCCCCCAAGGGTCCCTCACCTTGAATTCTTCCCTGAGTGGCCCTCCCACCCTGGGCTCATCAGTGAGGGTGTCCCGACCCCTCTCTCCATGATTCCGTGGTTGATGACGGAAGTTGCCCAGGCCCTTTGGCTGCGGCTGGCTCGGCTGGTGCTGCCCACCTTTTGTGCTTGAGCCCCCGACCCAGTCATCTTGACAAGGGGACATTCTAAAGGAGCAGAACAGTCCTAAAGAGATGTAGAATTTCCTGGCATTTTAAAGACTTATGAAATGTGTCTTTATATGGGGCCAGCTGGGGAGTTTCTCATTAGCTCGGCTGGGGCATCTGCGGGGAGTTGAGCTAAGTGGAGCCAGGCAGGCTGGGTAGGGAGCCGCAGTGGCCCCGAGCTCACGGGGGGAGCGTGGCAGGCATGCGCCGGCTGGTCTGCACCACGGACCCCCAGCCAGGCCGGCCTGGGCGGCGCCTTTGTTAGAGCTGCTTCTCCAGCACAGGAGGCCTCGGAAACCTTCAGGTGGTGGCTGGAGCTGAGAGGTGGCCACTCTGTTACCATGGTGAGCAGTCCACGAGGTAGGGCGTCTGTGCCCTCTGTGCACGTGGGGGCATGTGCTCGTGTGTGTGCACATGTTTGTATGAGTGTGCCCGGGTGCCACAGCTCTGACTCGGACCCTGGGGGTCTGCGGCCTCTGCACCCCTCTGTGTGGCATCCTGGGCCCCTGGAGCTGACCTGGACCAGTTCTCCGAGGGGGATGTGGCGTTTCCTGCCCACCCTTTCCTCTGGCCCTGGACCAGCCAGGCCCCTGTGGGGCTGCACTCTACGTCACTTCCTCTGTGCCGTGTCTGCCCTGCACACATGTGGGCAGAGCCCGTGCATGCGTGTGCCGGGGAGCACGTGCGGTGTCTCTCTTCTGGCTCCTTTTCCCTCCCCCTCTAGCCTGGCTAATGGTTTCATGTCCATGGAACATGGCTTGTCTTGCTGACTGTCACCTCTCTGGGTGGACTTGGCGCTTCCTCAGAGGCAGGGACTCCATGTCATTTGTCTCGTACCCGCAGCCTAGCGGGCAGCAGGTGCTCTGTCCCTGTGCCCTTGCTCTTTGCGGTGTGATCATCTGCTCGCAGCCCCCCTGGTTTGGGGCTGTCCACCCCAGCAAGCCCAGTGTCCCCCTTCTTCTTTCCTGGTGCTGTTGGGTTTTCGGGGGACATCAGTAACGTGGATTGCCGTGGGGAGGCGCTGGGCCTACTTTCTCCAAGCGTGGGTGCTCCCTGAGGACAGTAAGGAGCCTCTCTGGTGTCGGTCCTCCCCAAGGCCTGAGGACCCTGCTGGTGGACGGGGGCAGTCAGCGGCTCTTTGGTGACTTTGAGGCGGGGCTGTGAACCGGGGCCACAGTCAGGCGTGTGTGTGGGTGTGCGCGTGTGGACACGATGCTGGTGTTGCTCCTCGTGACTTTGGGGGGTCTCGCTGTGTCGCCCCCCGTGTACATCCTGGGGTAGTTTACACCTGCGCTGCTCAAACTTGAACATGCAAGCAAATCTGGTGATCTTGCTCAAGTGGATTCTGACTCAGCAGGTCTGGGTGGGGCCTGAGCTTCTGCATTTCTAACTAGCTCCAGGGTGGTGTTGCTGCTGCCGCCTGCCTGCCATCTGAGCAGAGAGGACTTAGAGGGTGTGATGAGTTTAGCCCTCTTGCCTGCTCCCCTGGGCCTTTGGTCTGGCTGGGCCCTCTGCCTATGCAGCTCATTCTTCGAAGCTTAGCCTAAATGACACCTCCTCCAGGAAGTGTACCATGGTAGCCCTGCCATAATTACTGTGCCTTCCTTTGCACCCCTGAGCCTCAGGGGGCTGCCCTGATCCTGGCCCTCACTGACCTCTGCTTGGTTATGATGTTCCTTCTGTACGTGCCTGGTTCCCTTGCTGCTCTGCTTGCTCCTTGAGGCAGTGACCATGTTTGATTCTCTGTGTCCCCAGAGCCCAGCCCTGGTTTGGCACCTGGCAGGTACCTGCCAAATGTTTGCCAAGGTGGAGAACTTCCCCTCTGCCTTTGTCTGTATTTGGCCCTGGCAGTTCAGGGCCAGACTTTTGTTCACTTTGTTAAGAGCAAGAATTGGGTTTGAGGTCCAGATACTTACTAGCTGTGTGACCTTGAGTAAGTTACTTAACCTCTCTACGCTTCCATTTCCTCATCTGAAATGGGGTAATTGTCCTACTTCCTAGAGCCATTGTGAGGATTATATGAGGGAATCCACGTGGGTTAGCCTTAGCTCTTAGGGTGGGTTAGCCTTATCCCCTGGGATGGGTTAGCCTTAGCCCCCTAGGATGGGTTAGCCTAGCCCCCTAGGATGGGTTAGCCTTAGCCCTTAGAGTGGGTTAGCCTTAGCCCCTAGGGTGGGTTAGCCTTAGCACCCTAGAGTGGGTTAGCCTTAACCCCCTAGGATGGGTTAGCCTTGGCCCCCTAGGATGGGCTAGCCTTAGCCCCCTAGGATGGGCTAGCCTTGGCCCCTAGGATGGGTTAGCCTTATCCCCTAGGGTGGGTTAGCCTTGGCCCCTAGGGTGAGTTAGCCTTGGCCCCTCGGGTGGGTTAGCCTTAGCTCCTAGGGTGGGCTAGCCTTAGCTTCTAGGGTGGCACCTGGTGCTCTGCACCTTTGCTCTTGCTGTTGATAACATGTGGGGGAAAGCTTGGATCTGGTCAGCTACAGAGAAGGCTCAGACGGGCCCTCCCTCCTCCCCGTTCTGGTCTTGACTGGCAGTCTCTAGGTATCGCCACAGCCGGCAGAGCCCTCTCACCTTCACCCTCGTGCAGGGTTGGCGTGGAGCTGAGTCCTCAGGGGACCATCCTCACTGTGCTGACCCTGCTTGGTGGGGCGCTGCTTGTTTCCCAACTGGGGAAGGCTGGGTGGGGCTGGGGTTGGTGGGGGCTGGTGGGCAGGGTCTGATCTGAGAGGCAAAGAAGGTTCCTTGCCTTTCAGTCATATGATCAGACTCCTTCGCCGGGTGGGGCTTGGTGCACCGACTGTGCAGCCATGGGTCGGTGCCCAGTAGGAAACGGCCAAGGTCAGCCGAATCATGCCGCTGGGCTGGTCCTGGCTTCCTGGGCGGGCAGTCTGCAGGGCTCAGCTCCTGGGTTGGGTACGATCAGTGCTGTGTCAGCCAGTGTCCTGTTGTAGGCTGTGGGCAGCCCACAGGGGTTAGGCTGTTGTCATCTCAGCTGACATTCTTTAAAAAGCCTTGAGCGTGCAGGCGGGTATGGGTGCATGCGCGCACGAGCACGCGCATGCACACACACATACACACTCCCTCTTTGTATTAGGCTGAACCTGGCTAACTGATGCCTGTCTGGTTCAAAAAACCAATGTTTTGGCCACACTGATAATTTTTTTCCTTTGTTGTGGTCAATTGCTTTGACTGATGGCTCCTGGGCTACTTGGTAGTAGTTAGCACATCAGACTGATACTAAATCCAGGAAATAGGATACATTCTTGCTTATGCTTATACTTCTCAGGGCTAAACGCTTTGTAGACCCTGCAACCTCGTGGAGGTGGGGCGGTCCACATGTTGCCCGCTGTTGTGTTCTCAGCAACGAGCTGTTACAAGCAACGGTAACAACAATAACAATACAAAAGTGATAACCATGTAGCGAGCAGTCACTGGTGCCAGGCAGAGGGCGCTGCCCCTGACATGTGTACTCTCGTAACCCTCCTTGACCGCAGGCGGTCGGAAGTATTAGCCTTCCCGTCACACAGATGTGCAGCTGAGTCTCACGTTGGGTGAGAGACTGGCTGGTGCAGGGTTCACGGCTGTCAGGCCGGAGCAGGGATTGGAACCTGGGTTGGTTTGTCTGAGTCTGGGGCCCACTCTCTGTAGCTGCTAGTTCACAGGGACTCAGTGGAGGTGTTCTGTGTCTTTGTGGAATGACATACACAGGGATGTGCTAAGAGCCCTAATGAGGTCGTTCTAGTGACACACCGCTAGTGCGAGGCTGCAGGGCTGGTGTGGGAAGGAGCAACTGCTGATGGGCACAGCCTGGGAGTGCTCTCCAGCAGTGCCGTGTCAACTCACAAGTCATCGTGTGTGTGTGCATGTGCACACACACGCATACACTTGCTCACAAACAGAAGCACAGGTGCATATCCATTCACCCACACAGGTGCACACACATGCATGAGTCTGCTCACACGTGCCTACACGTACACACTGCACACACTTGCAAACATGTGCATGTACGGAGACGTGCACCACACAACCACCCGCTGCCCTCGGCTTGCAGAAGAGCAGAAGAAGCTGCTTCTGGGATGTCTGTCTTCAAGAAGGAGGCTGGCTCTCCCGCCCAGGTTGTCTCCTTGCTCTCCGTTTTCTTTCTTCGGTTTCTTTGTGGTACCCTCAGGGCCTCAAAGTTTCTTTCTGTCCAGAGATTTGCACCCCTGCTGTCGGACCCAGTGCTGGGCTGACTGGGTACAGACGTGGACCCCAGCGCCCATCTGTCTGTTCGCTGCCCGGCCTGCTCTGGCCCCCACACGCCCCCCACCCCGCCCCGACAACTTGGACATGACTTCATTTCCACTCTGCACCTGCCACTTTAAGAGCCCAGGGGCTGGGTGGGCCTGTCCCCAGGGTCGGGCGGGGGAGGCTGGGCAGCTGCGGGGTGGGGGGAGGCTTTGTTAGCAAGCAGGGGCTCCTGGAGCCCGGGCAGTGCTGGGGAAACTGAAACAAAGGCCGACAATGGCCTCCTTCCCTCCCTGGGCGGCCTCGCAGCGGCATGCCTGGGCGGCCTCTGGGGGCCCCTGTTATTTCCTGTGCTGGCTGCGGGACTCCTGGCCAGTACAAATGGGCAGGAAGCGGGGCAGGGCATCTCCTCCCCGCCCGCCGGGCTGGCCCTCGCAGGCCAGAGTCGCCGCTTCTGTGAGCGGGGTCAGCACGGTGGGCCTGCTCTGCCGTCCGCCGCTCCCGGCCTGCTGGGCCCAGGCCTGTCCTGCTCAGATCTGCCCAGCTTCCCAGGAGGGGAAAGCTGACCCCCATCCCGCTGGTCTCCCCCTGCTGCGGGCCCCACGTGCTCCCACCATCTGCGCAGGGAGGCCGTGCTTCTGCTCCCTGAGCCTCTGTGGCCACAGTGCTCGCCCCGCAGAGCTGAGGCCGGGCCGGGCAGGGGGCACTGGGCTGGCTGTTAGGTAACTCATCTGAGACTGTGCTTGAAGTGAGCCGAGATTTAGTGCTCGGGTTAGCGGTGCGGGTAAGGTTAGGGTTAGGGTCAGGTTCACCAGCCCTGAAGACTAAGAAGACAGGAGCCAGAGCACGTGTTTTGAAGCAAACAGACCTTTGTTTCAATCCTGGATTCACCACCAGTTCGTTCATCACATAATTATCTGTTTGTGTCACACTAGGCCACGAGGGCACAGTGGTGTCGTGCCCTCCAGGACTCACGTTCTAGAGTGAGGCGACAATGAGCAGGTGAGCACACACAGAGATGCTGTCAGCTCAGTGGCCATGAGGACGGTCTGACTAAGTGCACCTTCCCGGGCTCAGTGTCCTGGTCTGTAAGGTGGGGGTCCTGACGCCCTACCTTGTGTCACTGTTATGAGGGTACGTGGGAGCATAGTAGGTATGTGCTCAGCACAGTGCCTGGCACACAGCAAGCACCCCAAAAATGCTGGCCCTGGTGATTATTAATAAAACGAGGTGAGGTGGCCCATGTGTCGTCGGGCAGCTGAAACAATCGACGAAAAGACTCATTACGTCAGAAGCCCAAGGTGAGGGTCACTATGCCAATGAGCTTCCTGGCAGCCTAGGCCAAAAGAGAAGTAAGATGAAGGGCAGAGTCTGTTTCTGTCTGACTCAAGTCCTTGGGACAGACAAACATTTTTCCCTGGCACTAAATACTGAGGAATTTACTGTGCGGATCCTCATTAATCATTGAACAAACAATAGGCAGTGTCTCCGGAACAATCTGGCACGGGACACAGAAACATCTTTCCTAGAGTTCTTTCTTAAATTGACCCTGGAAAAATGCTCAGGGCCTAAGTGCACACCACAGCTGCGGAGTTACAGCAGTGCGGCCTGGAGGGACTCAGCTGGCTGCATCCTGGGGCGGCTGCTCAGGTTACTTTCCTAAGTGCCTGGTTAAAGGCAATCAAATGGGTTTCTTTAATGCAGGACCTCGAAGAGCCCTTGGTCTGCCAGTGGTGGCTGCGAGTCTGGGGGAGGGCTCTTCAAATGTTTCTGACCTCAGAAACTACCCCCCGCCCCTTTTTGAGGGCCCACCTCTCCCCAGCTCGCGGGGTCTTAGAACGTGGTTTAGGAAGCTCTGCTTCCGTCAGCAGCTCAGGGGGCACTGTGTCCCCTCCTTCTCTGCCCAGGCTGTCATCTGGCCGTGGTGGTGTGGTTGGGGCTTTCACCGGCAGTACCCATCCCTTGTTCACTTTTTACAGGATTATCGTATTTACTCATCTGAGTAGAATCCAGCCTCCAGGAGGGGCACAGTCAGGGAAACTGAGGCTCAGAAAGGTTAAGAGGACTCAGGGCTGGGCTCCTAAGTCAGGGTCTTTCCCTAGACACACATGTGTAAATGCACACACACATACCGGACACGCTGATGCTCACCCACCCTTTGCTTTGCATGTGTGTGTGGACATTGCTGTGTGCCTGAGATGTGAAGTACAGTTGGAGCCCCCTCCTGTCCCCTCCCCTCCTGGTTGGCAGGACTGTGGGCCTGGCCCCGGTAAGGCCTGCCAGTGGCCACTTGCCCCTGTGTCTGGCGGGCGCCCCATGGAGTTTCCATGGTGAGCTCTCCGTTGGGGCCCCTGGGTGGGACTTTCCATCTGGGTGGAAACCGGACCTGCGGGCCCTGAGAAGGAGGAAATGCCTTGGCCAAGTGTGGAGAGAGAGGCGGCCAGCCTGGGGTTCCAGCCAGAGCCCCTGCCTCCTGCAAAGCCACACAGAGCCTGAGCATCCCAGGGGCCTAGGGCCAGGCTGCCTGAGACCTACCCCTTAGGGAAGGCCAGAGCCCAGGCGGGGCCCCAGCTGCACCCTGTGGGGTCGCTCTGGGGGCTGACAGTGTGTCCCTTGCCGTTCTGGCCTTGAGTTCGTGTGCGTCTGTGCTTGCGTTTGCCGCGTGCTTCTGCAGAGATCCTGTCGGTCTGTTGGTAAATGGCTGGCCGGGATTCAAGCTCTGCTCTCTCTGTCCCCCAGGCCCATTGTGCTTGTCACTCTGCCCCTCGCCGCCCTCAGGCAGGCACTTCCACAGGTATCATCTTGTTGAATCTTTGAAGCAGCACCTTGACCGTAGATATTAGTATCATTCCTGTTTCCTGCATGTGGAAATTGGGCCTCAGAGAGGCCAGGGGTCTCGCCCAAGGTCACACAGCAAGTTTGTGGCAGAGCTTCATTGCATCACAGGTCACCTGACCCAGCCCCCCTACCTTGCTGACAGCAATATGTGCCTCTTCCCGGTCATTACTAGCTCATTTAACGTCTCCCAATCTGGATGCGCATTTGCTGAAAAAGAGAGAGGGCAGTAGCAACTCAAAGAAGGGGGCAGTTGCAATCAACGGGGGCTGCTGAGTGAGCCTGAGAGGCCCCCTCAGGTGGTAGGCTGCGTGGCCCCTCGTGGGGCCGGTGGCTGTGACTCTGGGGTTTTAAGGTATGTGTCTCATCCCTTAGGCCTGACAGAGGAGCCTGGCACCTCACGGCCATTGTCCTCGTGTGGATCCCAAGCCACGGCAGCTGTATCTCAGGGCAGGTGACACTGTTGCCTCAGAGGCTGACTTTAGAACCTGGCAGGCCCCCTTCTCCCTCCTCTCCCACCCCCCCAAGCTGGGACCCCACCCCGGGATGGGCCTGTGCCTGACCCACAGTTTGTGAAGGGACCACAAAGGTGAAGGGTGGTGCATGGCTCAGGGTGCAAGAGCCGGGGTGTGTGGTGGGTGCTGAATTGTCTCCAGCATGGTGTTATCCTTGGTCCTCCCCCTGAGCACCATCTCCAGCCCAGTCCCTGGGCCCACCGGCTGGGAGATGCCTGCTCCGGCCGTGGCAGAGTTTCCCTTAAGGGAGCTTGTCTGGCGTTGGAGGGAGATTGGTCAGTCTGCTCGTCCAGCTGGCCAGTACCCTCTGTCCCCGGCCTGGGGGAGTGGAGGGCAGGGCCCCGGGCGCCTTGGCCTCCTGCTGCTGGGGGAAGGGCCCTTGGCCTCATGCTCTACAGCACTATGGCCTCCAGGGCTCAGCTCAAGGTCTGGGCTGGTAGCTCAGGCGGCACATGAGGGGGAGCTTGGGGAGAGAGGTGAAGGGCAGGGGCACTGGATGGGGAGTCTGGAGCCCCGCGCTCTGGGCCCAGCTCTGCACTGGCCAGATTCAGGGGCCACCAGTAGCCTTGGGAGGTCATGGTGCCCTGGGGCAGGGTGGTCCCTGTGGTCCCACTGGAGCATTTTGCTGGGAGAGTCCAGACAGGTGGGGACCCACAAGTCCCGGAAACGGTCTCTTATAGGAGTCTCCCCCGTGTCCTCTGTCCTCGTTCTAACCCCATGCCTTTGTGTGGCCTGTCCTCCTCCTGGAATGCCCCCTCCCCCCAGAGCTGCGTGTCCCTCAAGGCCAGCCCCAGGCCTGCCCTCTCTGAAGCCCCTGCACATGTGTCTCCCAGGGGCTGCACTTTCTGTGAATTCCCGTCCTGCCCTTCCGAGTCTGTGAAGGACCCCGAGCCCCCTTTTCCTTACCTGTTCACAGGCTCCATCTCCCCTGCCACCATGGGCCGTTTTCTCTCCCTCCCTCCCCTAGAAATCCAGCATGAGGCTCAGCTATGCCTGATTCACTGATGGACAGTTTCTCGGAACGTGTATCACCAGGAAGTTCTGTTGAATGTCTAACCACCTTCTCAGTTGCTGCTGGATGAGCCTTGATGCTGGTGTTGCAGGACCTCTCTGTGATGGCCAGCGAGGGCTGTGAGCCTGAGTCACCACTGGCAGGATCCCGACAGCTTTCATTCTTTGTCACAAATGTTACTGAGCACCTTCTGGGTGCTGGGCACTGCTCTGGGTGGTGAACAGACCAACAGGGTTCCTGCTGTGCATGGCGCTTGCGGGAGGTGACCGGCAGGGTGGTCATTAGAGAGAGGGTGATGGGGTGGTGGGAGGAGGCGGCCATCTGGATGGGGTGGTCAGAGAGGCCTCTGTGCTGAGGGGGGCGTCTGAGCAGAGGGGGCGTGAGGGGTGGGAGCAGTGTTCCAGGCGTTCCCCACCATGGGAATGAGCTGGACTTATTGGAGGACAGAGGGGATGTCACTGCCGGGAGGAGAGTGAGCCAGGGGCGGAGGAGCAAGAGGTGAGGTCAGGGAGGTGAGGGAGGGAGGGAAGAGGTGAGGTCAGGGAGGTGAGGGAGGGGGAGAGGTGAGGTCAGGGAGGTGAGGGAGGGAGGGAAGAGGTGAGGTCAGGGAGGTGAGGGAGGGAGGCAGGCAGCAGCAGCTCAGGTAGGGCCCGAGTCATCGTGGACCCTGTGGATTTTATTCAGAGTTGAAGGGAAGCTGGGGGGAGAAGGGAGGAGGGACCCCTTTAGCTGTGAGTGGGCGCGAGTGAAGCAGACGGATGCAGTCATCCAGGTGAGAGATGATGGGTCTGGGACCAGGTCAGGAGAGGAGAGGTCCGGCCAGGAATTTGTTTTGGAGGTAAGTCCAACAGAATGCGTCGCTGGGTTGGATGTTGGCGATGAGAAAAGGAGAGGAACCCTGGGTGACGCCAGGGTTTTCGGCTGAGCAGCTGGGTGGCTGGAGGTGCTGCTCCCTGCCGTGGGGGGTCCTGGGAGGAGCCGCTGTGGCGTGGATGGTGGCGGTGGGGCTCTAGACTTTGGTTTTGGCCATAAGTTTGAGATGCCTCTTAGACGCTGAATGTGTGGTCTGGTGATCGGGGGAGGATGGGACCAGGGGTGTATTTGGGCGTCATGAGTGTGCAGCTGGGACAGACCCACCCGCGGGGGGAGTGAGCCCAGACAGAACAAAGGAGTTGAGGTCTGCGTCCAGGGAGGCATTAGCATTGAAGGTTGGGGTGAGGAGGAGAGATTGAGAGACGGAGGGTGGTCAGGGAGGTAGGAAGAGACCAGGAGGGGGTGGGGTCCCCAAAACCCGATGAAGAAAGTCTTTCAGGAAGCAGGGAGTCACTGGACAGGTCCAGAGCTTTCCAGAGTGGGGTCCTCTGACCTTTATGGAACCAGCTCTTCGTAGAGATGTGGTCAAGTTGCTTGAAATTTGTGCAGATGGGTAGGAAGACCAGCCTGGTGCCTCCGTGCTTGGCGGGAGCCAGATCTGCTGAAACTGCCTTGGCTTGAAACCATTCTGGGGCGAGAAGAGATGGGGTTCAGGGGTTAATGAAATGAACTCTCGTCTGCCCACTGGCCCATCCGGGCGTGTCTGTGCCGAGCGCCCCCAGCTCCCACTCGGGAGGCGCGCCGCGGCCGGACCAGAGGTGGTGTCTGCGAGCGGCAGACGGTCCGTGGCGGAGTCCAGCTGTGAGCGAGCCCTCAGCGCTGAAATTGCCAGCCTCGCGCAGCCCGGAGCCAGCCCGCGGAAGTGGGCCAGCCGCACTTCCGTGCAGGATTAGAGGGATGTGTAATGGATTAAAGATCAAAAATGTTAATTAAGAAATGGTCTTTTCTAATAAGATGCCTTCAAGGGCACAGGCCTGAAAAGGAGGGGATTTCTCATTTTGGCAACACGGTGTCTGTTGTAATGAAATTGGTTCACAGACAGTGGAGAGGACCTGACGTAAGTCTCGTTTTTAAAGACATTTCCATCCAAATTAATTAGCAATGAAAAACGGAGGGCAGAGCGTCAGGCTGGTGGGCAGGCAGTGTGTAGTGGCCTGGTAGGAAGGCTGTGTGGACTTCGGAGAATTCCATCTGTATCCAGTGCTGACGTCATTGTTGTGTCTGAGGGCACCTTCCTGGGGGGCTGGTGGGCTCTGACTGTCTCTGGGGTCGAGGTATGAGGCCTGGTTGGATGCTAGGCCTAACTCGATGGGAGCTTGCTCTGTGACTTTTGGCTGTGCATGCCCCTCTCTGATTGTTTCTCTAGTTTCCCTTTTTATCAGTTGTGGATGACAACGAAACTTCTATGTGCCTCCCTGGTCTTTTGGATCAACTAGATTCTTAGAAATAAGTGATTTGAAAACTCAAAACTCTCCGTGCGTATCAATGAGATTAGTGCTGAGGGATGGTTTGGTCTCTGGGTACCTGATCCATCATCGGCCCACTCAGTGCTGCTTTTCTGGCCTTCCCTGGTTTCCAGGCTGTGAAATCCCCCGGGTTGTTGGAATGTCTCAGAAGGGCGCCACAGCCTGATGGTTAAGAATCGGGTTCTGGACAGTGCCAGGTTGTAAAATTGAATCCCAGCTCTGCCCCTGGCTTGGCACCTTAGCTGAGTTCCTTGACTTCTCGAAGCCTCAGTTTCCTCACCTGTAAAGTGGAGCCGGTGGTCCCTGCCTCGCAGCACTGCCGTGTAGTGTGAAGGGGGTGGTGCTGTCAAGAGCCTGGCTCTGAGGCGCGGGGCTTAGCATGCCTCACTGGGGCTGATGCCTCTACTGCGAAGAAGCAGAGGAGCCTGTGGTCGGTTCCGGATGGGTCCTTGGTTGGAGGCTGGCAGCCTCCCCACAGATCGGGCTCAGGCCTGCCGTGGTTCGAGTTTCCTGGGCCCTCGGGGGTGCAAACCTTGTTTTACAAGAAGCCAAAGGAAGGGGAGTCATTCAGAGCCTGGGACTTGCTCTGAAGGTTCCGAGACTTGAGCAAAGCCTGGATGATCAGGTCCCGAGGAGGGTCCCTCCCTGATGTCAGGATCGGGACCGCCCATCTGACGGAAGGGTGCGTGTTGTCCTGCCCACAGCGGATCTTGCTTTCTCGGCCATGGTGTTGGGAGCCAGCGGGAGAAGGGGGAGGAGGCTTCTGGTTGGAGAGTCCGCGCTCTCCTGTGTCTGGCCCCCACTCTGGACTCACCGTGGCTGCAGCCCTCGCTTTTTTTTTTTAATATGAAATGACTCTCATTGTCTTATTTAGTGATATTTGCCTTGAACTGCATTTTTGTCTTATATTGATATCATGACCTCTGCTTCAGTTTTTCTTGCATCTGCCTGCTGTACCTTTTCTCAGCATTTCACATCTTTTCCATTAAAATAAAAAAAATTGTGGTAAAATACATGTAACAAAATTTCCATCTTAACCATTTTCAAGTTCCAGTTTAGTGGCATTAAGTACGTTCACACTGTTGTGCGACCATCACCACCATCCACCTCCAGAAGTCTTCATTTTCCCCCACTGAAACTCTGTCTGTGAAACACTAACCCCCCCGTCCCCCTGCCTCCAGCCTCTGGCAATCTCCATTCTACTTTCTGTTTCTAAATTTGACTGCTCTAGAACCCTCATGTAAGTGGAATCACGCAGTATTTGTCCTCTTGTGACTGGCTTATTTCACTGAGTGTCGTGTCCTCACGGTTCCTCCGCATTGTAGCAGGTGTCAGAATGTCCTTCCTTTTTAAGGCTGAGTAATATTCCATTGCACAGATACAACACATTGCCTTTACCCGTCCGTCTGTTGATAGACATGGGTTGCTCAGTGTTTTGAGGAGCCACCATCCTGTTTTCCGCAGCGGCTGCACCGTTTTACAAGACCCTCACACAGAGCTCTGTCTGCTGGTGGAGTGAGAAGGAACCTGGGAAGCCTGGTCTTTTCTCGTCCCGACCTAGATAGAGGACAGCAGTGGCAGGAGCCCGAGGCTTGTTGGGGTGTGGCTTTCAGGTTCTCTGAAGCTGGGCAGGGGCGAGGGCGTGGGGCGCCTTCCTCGGTGGAGCTGAGAGCCCTTGCCAGCCCTCCTGGCTCTGGCCAGGAGATGGACCCCCAGCCTCCTTCCCATCACAGTTTGGCCATGGGAGCGGGGGACCCAGAGACTCCGTCCCTTCCTGCTTCCCTCCTGCCCCTCGAGGTAGCAGGCTGTCTCAGCACGAGGGGGAGAGAGGGAGCTCTGCTCCGTGGAGTTTGGTTGCTGGATGTGGTGATGGAAATGCTTGAAACCTTGGCCAGCACCCGGACAACCGGTGGAACAGAAATGATGGGTGAGCTGGTCTGTGGTCTAATGTCTGCCCTTAGTCAGTGACACCGAAGGGGAAGACAAGGATCGGATTGGACCTGACTTTTAAGAAAGCAAAAATTAAAAGAAAAGCATGAACACAGCAACGCAGAGGAATGACCCACTGCCACGCTCAGGGATCGGATGAGTCTCATAGATGTGACGCTGGCAAAAGAAGCCAGACCAAAAGAGAACGTACTGCATGTCCATTCGTGTGACGTTCAGAATCCGGCCACGTGGTGTCTGGCGATGGTGGTCGGGCACCGGCCGGGAGGGGCTGTGGGGCCTGCCGGGCCCTGGGAATGTCTTCTAAAGGCTCACCGCCCAGTTTGCTTAAGATTTGGGCACTTTACAGCATTTAAGTTAAACCTCAATAAAAAAGGGACATGAGGAAAACACAGGAAACAAAACATTTTCATTTCAGAGATGTGGAGGTTGTGGCTCTTTTCTTAGCTCATTTCCCTGAAATTATTAGGCTGATATGTTCCAAGACCGGTCTTGGGCTGGGCCTGGCCAGCTTTGCAGACTGACGGGGAAGATAAGAAACAAAGGTCCCCATGTGCGGCTCCCAAAGGCAGAGGGTGTGGGGGACCCGGTGTGTCCTTCTGACGTCCCGAGTGACAGTGGCATGGGGAGGGGCTGCGGGCCATTCACTCCTGACCACACGTGGAAAGTGAGGTTAGGCCTCATGCCGGGGAAATTGTTCTAGAATGGGATCCAGGACGCCTGTCTTTTCTGCTTCTTCCTGGCCTGGCCTCGGGCGAGTCGCTTGGCCCCTGAGAGTCTCGGTGCTCTGGTCTGGACGCAGGGACAGCCTCACGGAGTGGTTGGGAAATGCACACGGGGTCCAGTGGGAAGGCTGTCCACAGGCTTCTGTGTGGGGTGTTCTGTCCTGGTGCCCATTGGCCTCCCAGGGTGGGGGACCTGGGGCGGGCAGAGGCCGTCCGGGTCACGTCCTCAGCGGGCCCACTTCCTTGTGGGCGAGATCCGGTGGGGGATTTCGAGTCAGTCTCTCCTGTCACAGCTGGCAGTTATAAACGTACCGCCCCTCCAGGGGTCTGGGCCTGGGGCTCCGCTCCGGGATCTCAGCCCCTTTGCCGAGCGGGTTTTAAATATGAATTCCTTCATTCATTCATCCCCATTAAACCTTATTTGAACGGTGTTACTGTACTTGGGGGGCGGTGTGCAAAGGTGGAGATTCTCTGCAACGAGCCAGTTAGCGAGAGCGCAGGAGGCAGGCGGGGAGGAGGGGATCCCTTTCTCAGCCCCAACGTGGGCCTGGCTGCGTGCAGGGGCTTCTGTGCGCGTGTTGCCCCATCGGTCTCACGACAACCCTCTGGGCTGGTTATTGTTGCTCCCACTTTACGAGAGAGGAAACTGGGGTTTGGGGGGCTCAGTGTCTGCTGCTCCAAGTGTGGTCCCTGGACCGGCGTCACCCAGGGGCTTGTTAGAAAGGCAGGATTTCGGGCCTCTCCCTGGACCTGCTGGGTCAGACTCTGCCTTTGGCCCAGGCTGAAGGAGATCTGTGTGCACGGGCGACACGTGAGCCAGTGGGCACAGACCCAGGCTCGTCTTCCTCTGAAGCCCGCCCGTGTTAGTAATCGCAGTGGAGCCAGAGTGAAGCCGTCCTCTGTGGTGGTCCCCAGCGCTGTGCTGAGCGCTTTTTGTGATTTATCACGTTCGATCCCCCAACAGCCCTCTAATTTAGGCACTGTCATCACTGTCTCCCTTTCACTTCTGGGGAAAGCAAGGCCTCAGAGAGGTTAAGTAACTTGCCCCAGGTCACACTGTGTGTGGGAGGCAGAGAGCTTTCTCAGTGTGTGTGCACCCGAGCACACTGGAGACGAGGTGGTGGTAATGGCACGTCTCTGGAAGGTTGAGGAGATGGTTCTTGGTGGAAGCAGCAGATATGGCAGACGGGTCAGGGAGGAAGTCAGCAGGGGTGGGAGAGCGCGGCCACCTCCTGGGAGGTGCTGTCCTGCCTCCCGTTGGGAAACTTTCTGGCTTTTCCTTCAAGAATCAGCTCCACGTCCTCTCTTCTGAGAAGCCCTCCCTGATTCCCCCTCACAGTTCATGGCCCCCTCCTGTGCTCCCATCACCGCTGCTCATTTTCTGCCTTTGCTTCGTCACATGGTCTAGTTTATGCCACTCCTTGCTACATGGGAAGGTTCTTGATGGAAGGACCATGTCTTGGTCACCTTTGTATCCTCCATGCCTAGCACAATTGGCTTTTTTCATTCATTTATTTTATAAAAACATATTGGGGGTCTACCGTGTGCTGAGCCCTGGCCTAGGCGCCAATGGTTCCATGGTAAGTGAGGCAGATGTGGTTCCTGGTCCCTGGAGTGCAGTCTAGAGAGGAAAGCTCTTGAGGAGGGTGACTCACTCACTCACTCACTCATTCTTCATTCGTTTATTCATTAAGCAAACAGTAGGCACTGGGGTTACAGTGTAAGGACGTCAGAAGTAATCCTGCCCTCATGGAGCTTACAGCCCAGTGGGGGAGCCCCACCCGCAATCTCTCTTTACAGCCCTGTGCAGTGAGAGACAGAGCTGAGGGACAGGGTGCAGCAGGGCCCCGTCTGGGCGGACAGGACCCCTCCCTGCAGGGAGCCCTGACGTCTGAAGGGGGACTTGGAGTTACACGGAAGGAGGACTTTTCACTTGGGCTGTCTGGCACCCAACTCATTCCAAACCAACACCACTTCCAGAATTTGGGGCGCTTAACTCCAAACGAGCACACTGGTTAAAAACAGGAAAGTTTGGTATGTGACAAATGTGTGTATATTTGCAAAAGCGCAGTTCTGTGCTTTAAAACAGTTATTACCTGGCAAAGTTTGTTTCTGACGGGGAACTTTCACGAGCCGTGCGCTGCAGGCGAGCCTGCCAGGGTCCCACCAGGGCTGTCCGAGTGCCTGGTCGGGACGTTGACCCTGGGCTGCCTTGAGGTCACCCTCCTCATTTGCAGGCCCTTGGGTCGCATCCCCTCCATGGCATGACGAGCTTTCTTTTCATTATTTTTTGAAACTGTTTTATTGTGAAATGAGACACAGACACCCACCCCACAAAACGAACGTAGAACTGAGTGAATTCTTTCAAGGCGGGACGCCATTGACACACCCCCCAGGTGTACACAGAGAACTTTCCAGCCACCCCAGAAGCCCCGTCTGCGTCCTCCATCCCAGTCACCATCCCTTCTCCTTCTAGAAGTAACCACTCTCCTGACTTTTCTGGTAATGTCCTCTTTGTATTTCTTTAAAGTTCTGTCACCCAAGTGTGCCCCCATTACCACTATAATTGACTCATGGAGGGCCATTCTTTAAGGAGTATGAGGGAGTACCATTTTTTTGAAAGGGCGATTATTTTAAACATCTTTTAAAACAAATCCCTGAAGTGGATCCTTTTGACGTTGAGGCTCCTGGATAAACCATTTTCCACCGTTGGCAGGTGAAGGTGGGGCAAGAAGAACATTGTAGTGCCTACCACATGGCAGGCATCCACTCAGGGTTTGAGTGGCTGGACAAGCCAGTGAGGTTTTACAGTCGTTGAGGGAAGAGGTGACTGAGTCCTGAACCAGGGTGACGACAGCTGGAATGGACCGCGGTGTGGAGGGGAGGAGCTGATGGACAGTTTGGGCGAGAGTCGTACATCATTCTTTCTTTGACTTGTCGTTTGTGACACCTTTCCCCTTCAGAGCATTTTGGGAAATTAATCTCCTCACACCTGCTGTGGCAGGTAAACCTGAGTTGCTGTTGGTGCCGTCCAGTGCGTGTGTGTCTTCGAGGCCATTCTTCAGAATGGATGGTAAGGAGGTGTTTCCTGCTGAGTCAGGCTCCTCACTGCTCCACCCCGGGGATTCGGAGGCAGGTGGTCACGCGTCTGGCTCGGTCTGAGTTCCCCAGAGCCCAATAACGTGCAAAACTGAGTTGAATTCTAGAAGTTACGGGCAGGTGAGTTCTATAGGACTGGGCCATGGTGATTTTAAAATGCTGGGAAATTAAGCAGCATGACCCTTTGGCATGGGCTGTGCAGTCCTGAGCATGGAGGGGCTCCTCGTGTCCTGGAAACTTACTTCAAGCAGGTGGATGGCACAGCCGCCTCTTAGGGGACTGGTCTCCTTGCTCACCACGCAGGCATTCACGGAGCCCCTCCCCTGGGGCAGGGAAGGTGGCCATGGTTACGTGAGCACCTTACAAAGGGCTCCCTTTGCCACAAGTTCATTAGCTCCCAAGCGAGGGTAAATAGAGGGAGAATATAGAGATTTAAATATAGCAAGTTATTAAGTTGAGTTTGTGATAAAGCATCACAAACCCATGGAATCCCCGATATATTGAAAGTCTAGAAGAATGTGATTTTTGAGATTGGAAACTTTGGGCCTCATTTGTTCACAAACGCTGATGGAAAGTCTGTTTTGTCTTTGGTGTGGAGGATACAGAGGTGCTGGATTCGGTCCCTCTCCTCCAGGGACCATGGGCGCCTTGTCCAACGTTGCCCCATCTAAGGGGGAGAAGTAACTGTCATTGCACAGCTGGCGGGTCATTTATAAGAGAAGCAAAACACCCCAGCACAAGGCAAGAAGTTGATTGTGTGTTGGTGACACGGAATAGGGATTCTCACCGCCCGTACCCTGGAGCCTAGAGCTGTGCCGTCTTTAGGTGGGGCATCCGTCTCTCACCAGGACTCAGGCTTTTAAAAAGTCCCACCTGCTTTAGAGGAGAGCTCCAGGAACCGGACAGCCATGCGGGTGTGGGTTCTGAAGCCTTTCCCGTGCCTGTCCCCCTCCCCGTCTCGCTGTGAACCTGTTGGCAGAGGTTGCCACAAGTATCCAAAGCCCAGACGGGTGTTGTCCCCGTGTTCCCATCCTCCACGGCCAGTGAGGGGTGGCCCTGAGAGGTGGCGGTGCCTGGAGTCGCTGTGACGGCCCCGGCGCTCTGTGCCTTGGCCAAGTCTGCAGGACTCGGGCAAGCTCGCCGGAGTCTGTGTGTCTCAGGCCGGGTCTGGCCTCCTGTGAGGCTGTCCTCTGAAGACTTGTTTATCATGTTGCTTTCCTTCTAAGACGTGTATTTTGTCATAATCCAACGTTTTTGAAATTGGGGAGCATTTTAGTGTCCATGTATATGTTTAATGAAATACTCGTCTCTCCTCCGAAAAAGCTGTCGTTAAGTCGTGGTGTCATGCATTCAGCAGCCTCTTAGACCCGAGGGGCTGTGGTCGCTGGTGGTGGATGCCTTGTCTGGGGCACGCTGCCTCCTGGGAAGTGGGTTCCAAGAACCCAGGACTTCCGGGATGGGGGCCCCTCGCTCTGGATCTGGGTGTGTGTAGCCGCGGCCTCCTGGACCTCTTTCTTTCCCAGACACAGCTGCACATACACATGGAAGAGGTGGTCAGCAACAGATGCAAGTCTGTTCTGAAAACCCTGGGCATCGAGACCTTCCAGTCGCCTCTGTGGGCTCTGCCCTGATCTTGCTGAAATGCCACATCTGCTTTTCCTCCCTCCCTCCCTCGCAAGCCCTTCAATGCCTCCCTCTTTCTTCCACCCGAAACCGGAACCCAGCCTGCTCTGCCATTTCTTCCTCAACTGGCCCCTCACCCAGTCCCTTCCCATCATCCTAATCTCCTCCGAGGCAGGGCTGTCTCTGGCCCCACTTTGGATCCTCTGAGTGGCTAGACGGGGCCTGGCCGGTGGCAGGCACTCCGGCCAACACTTGTTGGCTGATTCATTGGTGCGACTGAGGCTCAGAACTGAAATCTTTCCATCATTTCGTTACTGTCAGCATCCAGGTAACTTGAGCATTAAACAGAGTTGCAGGAGAGAGCTCAACTCTAAGAATGGCTGATTATCATTATTATTATTTTTTAACCAACTGCAATTTACAAAGGGTGCGTAGAAGGAGGGAGACACCAAAGAGCACACTCTCTAAACGAGGGTTAATTAGAAGTCTTCGTGATAGCTAGTGCTCCGTCAGCAACAGAACAGCATGTAAATAAATCTAATTTCCCTCCAACTCAACTCGTCACAAGCTTAATTACAGCAGCCACAGTGTGTGCGAGTGTGTGTTTTTTCCATTAGCGAAAGAGGGTCATTATTAGCCATGTCTGGTAAGAATTATTATGACGAGCCTGGTCCCACCCTCGATAGGTGTCCTCGGAGAGCAGAGAGGAACTTGCCGTGTGAGCTAAAGAGTTTTCAATTAAGGTGGCTTGGAGGAAGCAGGAAGCGGCAACGTAAATTAGAAAAAGATTACAGAAAGGGAAAAAGTAGGCGAGCGAGCTGGCAGAAGGGTTCCGGGGGCCTCAATTAATTACTGTGTGGAGGAAGAGTTCCTTCTGGGGGCCGGGCCCTCTTTTCCCCCCACTGTCACTTGCCTGCCCTGAAATCTTGGGTCTCCAAGACCCCTCTGGGCTCCTCTCTTGCGTTCTGGCTCTCGAGAGCTGAGAATGAGACTTGCACGTGGGGGACAGGGCTGGACCACTTCCACCCCCTCTTTAGATGGCTTTTCACACCTCCTTCCCCTCCGACGGCGGAGAAGAGCGGGGAGAGCGCACTGTCACCGCCAGGAAGATTGCGCACTGGATGACCGTTGCAGTGAGTGTATTGTTCTAGAAATAAATAGCTGAGAACCCCGAGTCAGAAATTAGTTAACACAAAGGAAGTCGAGCCCTGCAGGCCGAGTTCCAATTGTGTGCAGGAAGTGCCCTGCCCAGGGGGGCCTTTGAGGGAAGATTTCAGACCATTCTGCCTAGGACTCGGTCCTTCTGACCCCCGTCCCCACCAGCCCCCGCAATGATTCCATCTCTCCTTAAGCAGCGTAAGGGGCTGCTCTGTGCGGTGCTAACAAACCTCTAGTAGTCCAGAAGTCGGGGCGGCTGCCCGAGCTCTGTGCACGTGTCCTGGCCTCACAGAGGGTGTCTGTCCTGGGCTGTCCAGTAGCGGCAGCAGGAGCTGGCAGGCCCCGGGCACCAGGCAGAGGGCAGACCCAGCAGCTCTGGGAGTGGGAGAGAACCTGGAAGCCCCGACCATCCAAGCTCCTCCTGGTGCCAGGGGGCCCCAACGTGTGTTCTTCCAGGCTCTGCTTGAATGCCCACGGGGATGGGAGGCTCACCTTCTCCCAAAGCAGCCTGGACCCTAGTGGCAGCCTGGTCATCACGTTTATTGAGCACTGTCTGAGTGTCAATGATTATTTAATTGAACAAACAATACTGGGAACCTCCTTTAGGCCAGGCACAAGGGATCCATCAGTGACCCGAGGTGGAGGGTCCTGCCCCCCTGGAGCTTTCAGAGGATCGGGCGTCAGGAGATGGTAAACCACACGCAGTAAGGTCACGAATGTCCTGGGAACTAGAAGCAGAAAGGGTGAGGGGTGGGGAGTGCAGTGTCGCTGCCCTGCTCCCACGAGGAGGAGGTGTGCCACCCGAACTTCTGGCCCTGTCTTTATAAAACCATCCCTCCCCGGCCCCGCCCGCTCGTGCTGACCTTTGATTCCTTGAGCCCCCCGGGCTTGCTCCGGCCCCCTGGCCTTGGCACTGGCTGTGCATTCCAGCTGGGATACGTTTCCTCCAGCTCGCCTGCCTGGCTTCTTCATGCAGGTCAAGTGTGTGCTCGATGCCCCCCCCCCCCCCCCCCCGCCCTTTGTGACCACCCTCGCTGAAGCTGCCTCCTTACCTGACATCACTTCCTGTCCCATCCACCCTGTTTTCAATTTTCTGCCTTGTGTTTATCACGGCCTGAGATTTTCTGATATTTTATGCATTGTTACCTAGTGGATTTTGTCAATTCTATTGATGGCTGTGTCCCCAGCCCGAGGACACTACCTGGTACAGAGAGGCCCACAGTCAGGAACTGCTGAGGGGATGAGGACACGGGGGGCCCTTGCTGCCCTCTGTACCACCTCATGTCATCCTCACACCAGCCTCCTGCATGGTTATCCACCTGTCTTACAGATGGAGAAACTGAGGTTCAGAGAGGTTAAATCTTTAACCTAGAGTTGCACAGCTTGTGAGCTGTGAAGCATGGATACATCTCCAGCTCGTCTAGGGTCAGACGCGTGCTCCCAGTCCCTGTGAGGAATCGGTGCAGGCTTTTCTCCCCTAGTTGGCCCCACGGAATCGGGTTCCGTGCCCTGTGGTCCCCCAGAATAAGCCTGCTCGCTCTGGGTACCACACTTCGGTGGTCTGTAGACAGTTGTTCTGCCCTCCTCCTGCTCCCTTTCTGAAAGGACGAGATGCTTGTAGAGATACCCAGGCTAGAGTTCTCTGGTGATATTGCTGTTGTCGGAGGTGGGGGCCAGTTCTGGTGGGCCCCCCGGGTCCCTGAATCGGTCAGGCAGCGGGGGCTGGGGCTGGGAAGGTGCAGGGCAAGCTGGGCAGGCAGGAGAGGGTGTTGCAGCTCTGTCATGCAGGGCTGCTGAAGCCCACCATGTCTGAGCATGGCAGGGCGGGGGGGCACCCATGTGGTCCCCTGGTGTGCAGTTGTTGGCTGGGGCCTGTGGAAGGCGGGTGATGCCCCAGGCCACCTGTTTCAGATGCCTTCCTGGCTATGTCACTGCCACAACCACCCAAATCCTCGGATTCCTGGGC
This sequence comes from Tapirus indicus, assembly GCA_031878705.1. Lineage (NCBI taxonomy): Eukaryota > Metazoa > Chordata > Mammalia > Perissodactyla > Tapiridae > Tapirus > Tapirus indicus. The sequence continues at coordinate 33,774,908 of CM062927.1, forward strand.
CAGTGAGTCGTGGGCACGGTGGATGATGTTGCTACAAGTTTTGGCACCCTCCATCCAGCTTTCCTCCCCGGAAGCTCGATGTGGAGGGGAGCACCCTGACATGGGCTAGGAGAGCCTGGGTGGGCAGATCTAGGGGTCTCGAGACCAGCCTGCTGCTCTTAATTTGCTGGCTTCTTGCTATGGGGTCTTGGCTAAGACGCTTGTTCTCTGTGGGCTGCAGAGGCCTCACTATCCCCCTTGGGTGGTGCTTTTATCTTTCCAAGGCGAAGAGCCAGTGGTTCAAGAGTTCAAGGACTGTGGCTGCAGTGCCCGCCTGGGATAGGCGCCCCGGAACCCCGCTGTCCCGCATAGTTGGGCTGTTGCGGCTGATCCGTCCCTCCTGTGGGAAGCAGAGGCTGTGCGTGCCTGGTGCTGTTACGTTCTCTCCCAATACTTGCGATATCAGCGCGGCTTTGGATACAGTTTCATCTTTGACACGTGAGAGCGCATCCCACTGTGTTAACGGTGGGATTCGAACCCAGGTCTGATCTCACAGCCTGCGCCTGGGCCATGCACTTTGCGCAGGGCCAGGAGCGTCCTGCTGACATGGCGCTCTGCTGTTGGAAGTGTTTGCCAATGAGATTTGACTGCGTTGAGCTGAAGTCCGGAGGCTTGTCATCTGTTACTCGTGCCCGATCGCCTTCACTCCATCTTCAGTCTGGTTTCTCGTGTTTGTCTTAAGTCAAGATATTCACACTGATTCTGGGCTCCTTCCCAGTTGCCGTCTGATTCAGGATTTGATGCCGCGTCCTGGGCCTCCCTCAGGCCCCACGCCTTCTCTCTGTGCTGCAGATACACAGGCCTCCTTTTGGTTCCTGGAAGATTCCTTTGTGCTCTCTGCTCCCTTGCCTCAGAACGCTCTTCTCCACGTGTTCATTGGCTGCTTCTTCTCGTCCCCCACAGCTCAGCTTGTGCCCCTGCCCCCAGGGAGGCCCTCCCTGACCACCCCTGCTAAAGCTGGCCTCTCCCAGTCCCCACACCATCACCTCGTTTATTTCCTTCAAAGCACTGGTCTCTCGCAGAAATGATTTTCTTTCTCTGTGTATCTGCCGTCTTTCTCCCCCACGAGAGGGTATGTCCGCCTTCTTCCCTGCTGGGTCCTAGGACAGTCCTTGACCCATTGTAGGTCTCAGTAAATGTTTTGTGAGCAAATGGATGTGTCTTAAATAGATGCTCCTGCGTCTCTCTTCTAGAGAGGGGCGTGAGGCTGGCCCTGGGGGCCCAGCCTGCTTCCTGTGGCCGCTGGTGCTGACTTCTGTGATTCAGAGCTGGCAGCTGGCAGAGAGGGGAAGGTGTGTCTCAGAGGAGCCCGCTTCCCAGAAACATCCAGCTCACTTCCCCCACCTGGGCTCCCCCAAGGACAGAAGAATGAAAGGCTTCCTGGAAACCCTCCTGGCTTGGGCCCTGGAGGGTGGAAATGACTTGGGTCCTGTGTTTAACTGTTAGTGACGACACCCAGGGAACATCCCGGGCTCAGGCCTAGGAGGGGAAAACCTTTGCTGTTTGGTGGAAGAGAGAGGAGAGGAAGCTGCCCCCCGAGCATTCCCAGAGTGGGAATTTTCTAAACTTTCCCTGGAATCAGTGGGTGTGAGGAAGAGGCCCCGGCTCCACTCCCGCTGAGTAGGAGTGTGATGGTGAATGTGCGTGCGTGTGTTTGCGTGTGCACACGCGTGATTGACACCCAGAGACGGGGCTCCTGGGCCACTCCGCAGGGTCACAGGCTGAGGGTGTCCTTCTCTTCAAGGTCAGCTGCCCAAACTCTCCGCCACATGCCCCGTGTCCTCTGCACAGGCACAGTGGGCAGTGGCGGGCCAGGAAGGTGCAAAGAGAGGACGGTCAAGGGCCCGGGAGTGGCTGTCCTGCAGACCTGACCCCGTGCTGCTGCAGGAAGCAAGTTCTTTTCTTGGGAGTCATTGTCAGCCAGTGTGGTGATTGAAAAATTGTATTGGAGAATCTTTATTATGTCAATCCTATTTTAAAGACCCTAGGACAATACTTAGGGGTGGGGATACTAAGCCTTGTTAAATACAGATTTCTGGACCCCATATTCAGATAGGGGCTGCTGGTGCATTATCTGCATTTTCACAGGCCCTCCTTCCAGGTGATGTGGACCCAGGTGGTCCTTTGACCTGCACCTCCAGACACCCCCATCCCCCTCGTATGCTCAGAGGATCTTGTTCACGCAAAGACTCCCAGGGTGAACCCATTTGCAGAGCAAGGAAACCTTTTCTCAGATAAACCAGTCTCCTCCTCTCCCCCATTTGTTCCTGGGACCTGTTTGTATTTGACTCAGAGCTGGGAACTGTGAGGTTTCCCTCTAGATGGAGTTTTAAAGGTGGACTCTCAAAATGTTCCCTGGACGCAATGACCTCGGCACGGGGCCGAGCAGAGCAAAGTATGAGAAGGTGACGACTGGCGTGCAGCTTGGGATCCCGTTCTTACAAGCTGATTGCTGAGTGTGTCTGTGAACGCGGGGTCTCGTTCATCAAAGCGGGTGCAGCGCACGCCTCTGCATTGTGAGATTTCAGGTGGTGTTGACTATTTTCTTCATCCTTTCCTGTGTGACTTGTATCTTCCACATCACTCACACTTGTCTCTGTAATTAGAAACAACAGCAAAGCTTCATTTTTGTGAGGAAGAAAGATACTCAGAAATTCAGACACAGTTCTGGGGAGAAAGCCGGGAGGGACCCCTGGCTGGCCCGATGTACTCGCAGCGTCTGCCCCGGGGTCAGGAAACGTGGATCCCCGTTCGGGAGGATGGGCAGAGCCCCCAGCTCGGGCATTTCTGGGCCGCCCCCAGGCTTTCCCGCATCGCCCTGGGGTCCCTGTGCCCTGCTTGGCTGAGGTCTCCCGTGGGATCCCACTCCCTGGCCCATGTCGTTGGTGGTCTTGGTGCTCCTGGTCGCCCCTCTGGGGGTACCTTGGCTTGGGGAGGAGGGGATGCTCCACCCGCCTCGTCTCTATTTAGTGCCAGGGAGATGGGACAGCAGCACCCGAACCCTGTGGGCATGCAGCGCTGTCTCTGTGGGGAGCCCGCAGGTCATGGCCGTCTTTGCTGTGGCCTAGACTTCTCTGTTCTCCTCTTTCTGCACCAGAGGGCTGAACCCAGAGGAGCTCAGAACCTGGTGTCCCAGGGGAGGCTCCATGCTCAGCAGGAGCACTGGTCTCTGGGGGATTGGAATCTTTGCTCTGCCACCCTCTAGCTGTGTGACCTTCCCCTCTCTGGGTCTCAGTTTCCACATCTGTAACTGAGGCTGGTGATAGTCCCCACCTACTGGGCAGGAGTCACAGTGGGTGCCTGACGACATGTCTCCTCTTTCTCCTCTTCCTGCACAGAAAAGGGGCTTCGTTGGCATGATTTCCAGAAGCTGTTCTGAACTCTGACCCTGGCCATGTCTTGCCTGTAGCTAGTGATCATCTGATGTCGCCTGGTGCGACTTCTTAGCAACTGGCTCCTTTTGGTCGGCCCAGCCATCAGATGTTCTACGGAGAGAGCTGGAGTAATTTTTTCCATTCGATGTGCGTTTGTGGAAGGGGGCCAGGGATGCATTTTAGGCAGTACCTGGCTCCTCCTTAAATTAGACTGTTTTCCATTCTCATCTCCCCAAATGTGGTTTTCCAAACTCAGCCATGACTCACAATCTCAGCCTACCCACAGGAGGGCCAGAAAATTGATGAGAAGTCAGAGTTGGTGCATTGATTTTTTTTTTTTAAAGACATGAAGGTGGAAAATCTACATATGCTTAAAAATGACTAACTCGGTGTCATCCAGCAAAGAGAGCCTGTCCAAGAAGGTCTGCTTTAAGGAATGGATATAATTCATCTCCATCTGCACTCATTCATTCACTTGCTCAGCAAATAGTTCTTGTGCACCTACTGTGTGCCAGGCACTGTCCTAGGTGCTGGGGGTTCCACAGAGGACAAGACAGGCAGAAGTTCCTGCCCCAGTAGAACCACGGCCTTTGGTACCATTGATTTTCTCAAGCTAGCAACTCCCCTCCCCGCTCAGCTCCTTCCTCCCCGCCCATCACACTGGATAGAGGGGAAGGCGGTTGAGGCTAAGGCGGGACCCACAGACCTGAGGACCAGCCCTGGCTCTGCCGCTAACTTGCCGTGTGGCCCGGGAACAAGACTTGGGTCTTAGCTTCTGAAAAAGCTGTGGATTGGACTGACTCCTTTCTCGGGAGCCTTCTCCATCTAAAATTCCCCAATTCATTGACCATTTGTCCTTAAAAAAATTTTTTTTTTTCTGGAGAAGATTGGCCCTGAGCTAACATCTGTGCCAGTCTTCCTCTAGTTTGTATGTGGGTCACTGCCATAGCATGGCTGATGAGTGGTGTAGGTCTGTGCCTGGGGACTGAACCGGCAAACCCAGGCCACCAAAGCAGAGTGCACTGGACCCAACCACTATGCCACGGGGCTGGCCCCTAAAATTTTTATCACTTAAAAAGTTTTAGTGGCTCAGCAATAGGTTTTTTCTATTAAAAATATTTCAGATATATAAAAGAGAAAAATGTCCACCCAGGACATACCCTCCAGTTTAGGGAACAGAACACTTTTCACCCAGCAGAGCTCCCCATCATCTTCCTCCCTCGGGCTTGGCATCAATCATTTCCGTGTATGTCTTTCTTCTTGAAATATATATATTCTTCTTGAATGATGTATAAGCACCATTGGTATACATGTTTTACAATTTCTATAAATGTTGGCGTATTTTACCATCTCACCATAGTTTATCTTTGGCAACTTGCTTTTTTCTCTATCAGCCTTATGTGTGGAAGAGTCACCCATGTTGGCACGTGCAGCTCTGTTTTATTAGTTTTAATTGCTGTGTGGTGTCCACTCCGCAGATGTACTGCAGTTTATCCCTCCATCTCCTGTTCGTGGAAGTGGAGATGCTGTCTAATTTTTTTGGCTGTTACAGATAATTCTGGGGTGGGTATTCTCACAGTGAACTGTCAGGTACAGGAGTTCTCCAGCCTATAAACCTTGATGTGAAATGACTGGGTGAAGGGTGTGGCTCAAACGCCCTCTGCCCCCGCTCCGTCCATCAGCTCTGCTGTTTCCCCGTGGTTCCAGAAAATACCTCAGGACTGAGTCTCAGTAGCCCCACTTGGGTCACATGCCCATCTCTGATTGGCCAGGTCTGGGTCGTGGGCCCATCCCTGGAGCTTGGGGGTGGGCAGCCCCAACTGAGCCTCGGGGAGAGTGGGCAGGGCTGGTCCAGGGCAGGTCTGGGTGCTGTGGTGGGCATGGCACTGCCCAGGTTGGCTGGACGTGCTGTTGGGGGAAGTAGCTCTTTTGCCTTTGCCCTGAGCTGTCTCAGGAACCCCGTCCTATGGAAACGGCAGTGAGTGAGCAGATGAAAGGAGCGTAGGTTTATGTTTCACTCTTTGATGTAGGAGCACAGCCCAGGGCAGTGGGCTTCAGTGTGCCCTTTGTAGAGATGGGGAAACTGAGGCTCACAGCGGTCTCAGCAGGTCCCCTGAGTGTCTGTGGGACCCACTGAACCTGGAAGATACTCTGTTCTTCTCCCCATGCTTTCTCCCCGCTCTCAGAGGCCAGGAGGTTCCTGTAATGGCCCCTAGAATCAGTCCTCCCATTTTATAGGTGGGGGGACCGGCCTGGAACAGGAGGGTCTGATGTTGCACCTTCTTTGTTTCTAGTCACTCATCTAACACCCTCAACACAGTGTTGATGCAGAATGTTGTTGCAGATGGGGAAACTGAGGCAGAGGGATGGGAAGAGACTGGACTGGCCCAAGGTCTTGCCAAGAGTTAGGGACAAAGCTCAGATAACACTGTAGGTGTCTCCTTAGTCCCCTCCAGTGCTGCGTCCACCTGCCCTCTTTTTAGGGTACTTCTCTGCCCCAGATGGAGCTGGCACTGCTGCCCAGTCCCCAGCTGGACCTTCTGTGGGGTGAGGAGAGAGCCCACTGGGTCCGCGTCCCCTCAGCTATGTCCCGTGGGTTCCCCACAGAGAGTCCTTCCCCGCCTTTGTTGCAAATTCTTGCACTTTCCTGATAATATCGGGGCCCTTCTTTACGCGAGGGGGTCAGCTGCGAGGCATCTCGGCAATTTATAATTCTTGAAAATTCTGTTTGGTGACATGAGTTAGCATTTAATAGACACCCTGCCACCTCCTCTCTCCCTATTGTGACAAGCTCCTGGCAGAATCCTTTTGAGACTCAGGGTAATTGCACCACGCTGGGAACGGGAAGACCACCTTGTGCTCCAGTGCGTCTCAGGGACGTCTCCACAATAGACAGTCAGGTGCGTGTCCGCTTGGCTTCAAGGTAATGATTTAAACTTAATTTGACCCTTGATGAGGGAGCCCGTGTTTCTGGTCCGACGCAGTCTTGCAGTCGGGGCTTGCCTGCCATGCCTTCAATGGCAACACAAATAATTCCTTCATAACAAGTGCCTTTCACAGGATGTCTGCTGCTGACAGCTAATAGAGAATTATTGCCCCTGAATGCATTTCTGTAATTACTTCCCAGAGATCTGTCTTTGTGTTCGAAGACATTTCACACTTTAGTAACATAAGTGTTTTGGGAGAGCACGAGCAATAATTATGAACAGTCTTTCCGTGAAAATAAACCTAAAAAAATTATAAAAGCTAATGCTAAAATTGGTTAGAGTCAGGGAGGAATTTCATTTGAATTTGATTCATGTATATTTATTCCAAGTATAATAACCTTTCCTGTATAGACACTTTTTTTTTAAACAAAAAGCAGTAATGATACAGGGAGCCCGCTTTCTAATTTTTCAGCAATACTGAAACTGCAAACTGATTAAAAGTGACAAGTTGCTTGAGACGAATAAAGAAGCCCTGATAGGAGACGTTTGTGGTAATGGAAAATGAAATGATTCACAGTGTGATCAATAAAAAATTAGCAGCATTTAATAAAGGGTCTCTGCTTCATGTTGACTAAAGAACATCGCGAGCAGTTTGAAATCCGAGTTAAGTGACGGTTGGAGGAGGAGCCAGGGTGGGGATGGGGTGCGGGTGTGCGTGTGCATATAGATCATGCGGATATTGGCCATCGCGGAGGAGGTGGCCAGGCCCCTGGGGTGGGTCTGGAAGTTTCCTTTGCGCTGCCCACTTGACCTTTGATCTGTGGTTAATCCTCTCCAGGTCTCTGTTCCTCTTTGTGTAGGAACGTGTAGGAACGTGAGTCCTAGGCGCCCGGCAGGCCTTGTTCCCATTGGCGGGTGTGGGCCCAGCGCGCTCCTCCCTTAGATCCATCCCCTGGGGGGGCACCCGCCTGAGGGACGGCCGTGTTTGTGCTGAGACCCCTCAAACGTGTTGTCTGAGCCGTTGGCTTTGTTCTGTCAGCTGCCTTAGGATCCAGATTTCTGGAGACTTCCGGAATGTCTTAGAGCCCCCGTGTGGGACTCAACACCCTCTTGGGGGCCAGAGGGAAACCAGCAGGAAGCCGGCAGGCCTTAGCCAGTGGATGAGTTGGTGGGGGTGAAGAGGCCCACTGCTCCTGCGGGGCCTGGACGGGGTTCCCGGGAACTGGCTTCTTGGAAGCCGAGTGTGCCGCCATTTGGCTTCTCCCTCAGTAGCAACAACGTGGTGAGAACCACTCCATCAGACACGCTGCCTTTTCTCCAGGCGCTACTTGAGGCTTCCCCGGAACGTGCCGGCACCAGGCTGTCTCCGTGCCCAGCAACTTGTTAATCTTTAAAGGCTTTACCCGGCCTCGCCACTGTGTCTGGAGGGAGGGGGGGCCCCCGGGGCTGGACGGGAGACCTTGGGGTGGAGGGTCGCTGGGGGGCAGCTGGCCTCTGGGTTACGGCTGTGGCCCGGGAGCTCCTGGGGACCGAGGGCAGGAACCCTTTCCGCTCCCTGTGTCCTGGGGCTGCAGCAGGACCAGGGCCTGTTCCCGGCTTTGCTCCCGCTGCCTTGTCCCTCAGAGCTCACAGAGCCGTGGCTGGATCTTTAAATGCCAGAGTAGGAAGGGCCCTTCCGGACTGCTTTGTTTGCTCATTCACTCACAGATGTTTGTGGGGCACCTGCTGTGTGCCAGGCCGTCTGCTGGGTGCTGGTGGGGACAGGGAGAGCCAGGTGAGCAACGCCCATGTTGACCCTGACCACCTGGAGCCTGCTCCCCGCACAGGAGGCGATCGGGTGTCCCGCGGTGAAAAGGACCCTGGCTGCTGGATAGGAGCTGGGGGAGGCGTGTCCGGTGAGCGCCTGGAGCTCCCGTGGGGCGCCTGACCCCGGGCGTGAAGACTCACTGAGCTGGGGTCTGGTCGGCGAGGAGGGGTTGGCTGGGCGAACTTCTGCACACTCTCTGGTCTTACAGTGGAGCTCCTGTAAAGCCCCGCTCTGTGGGCTCTCAGTGTCTGAAGCCGGCAGAGGGACTTCCTTAGTGTGGAGGGAACCCGTCGGCCTTCTGCCCTCGGGCCTGCCCCTGGCACAGTGAGGAGTCGCTAAGGTGCACTTTAAATGCATGGTTCGTACCTTAATCTACAGATGGGGAAACTGAGGCCCAGAGAGGAAGCCACTGCCAGGATCCCCCAGCGACTGCAGCGTGGCCCTGCTCTAGGCTCCATCTGCCTTTGACCTCTAGCCACTGTCGCCCAGCCTAGGCCACCAGTCCTGCGTTTGGGGTACACACCCCTCCCCTGCCCCCTCCTCTTCCCCCCGGAGGGCTCCTCTTTCTGCTGCAGCCGCAGGGGCTGATTTGTGCCCCAGCATCCTGGCCCTGAGTTCTGCTCTAGGACAGGGAGCAATTAGGAGCACCAGGCCATGGTGCTGGCCACAAATTAGCTGGATTTATCGAGCTCCCCACGCTGCCCCGCCATCCTCCCTCCCCTGCCCCCCTCCGCCCTGCGCCTCCTTCTCCTCCTTCCCAGCGGCCATCAGAGACAAACCTGACAGCGAGGAGAGGGCAGAGTGGTCATGGCCTCGGGAGGTCATAAGGAGGTAACAGTGCACAATTTTCCTGGTTCCAGGGTGGCTCTGTCCGACTGTTCTTCATTACTGCATGTGGCGAGATCAGCTTTATTAAGATGTGAGGCTCGGAGGAGGGAGACTGTTAACCACTTGCTGGAAAAATACAATTTTTTTCCTTTTTGGAGGGGGTGTTTGTGATCGCTTTTTCTCCCCCTTCCTCCTCCGCCTCTCCCTCCTTCCCTGCCTCCCATCGGCCATTTTTCTTTCCGCTCCTTCCTTACCGGTGTGGTTGGGAGCCGGGTCCCGGGGAGGCTGCCATCTCCCTCTGCCCCCATAGGGAGCTCCAAGCCCTGAGCGGGAGGCGGGATATCATCCTCGTTTTCCAGGTGAGGAAACCAAGGCCCAGAAGTGTAAGTAACCAGGGTCACACAGGAGTGGACTTGAACCCCGGTCCTAAATCTCCAAAGAAGGGCCACTTTCATCATTGCCTGGCCACCCTCCCTGTCTGGTGAGGACTGAGCAGATCACCTGGGCTGGGGGTGAGGGGCCTGGTGGCTCTTGCTGGACATGCCCCATGGCAAACACCCTCAGCAGGCACCCCCCAGGCTGCATCCAGCCCTCCCAAGCCTATTGTTTAGCCCTTGGTGTGTTACTTAAAACTTGAAGTCAGCATTGTAAAATCCAGATATTTCACGTCAAAATATGGATTTCCTTCTAAAAAAAAAAAAAGCAAACAGCGATGTGTTTGCTCTGGGCCTCGCTTTTCCCTGTGGTGACTGTGTAGAGGACCTGAGTGGGGCCACCCCCTTGGGTGGGTGTACATCCCCTCCAGCCCCCCAGCCCCTTCTACTCATTTGCATAATGGTGGGGGGCATTGGAGTTCCGAGCTTCGGTCCTCTCATGATCTGAATGTCACAGTGGGCTGTCTCTCCCATCTGAGCCCCAGTTTTGCCCTCTGTAGACTAGGTCTAGTGGTAACATCTCCCTTACGGGCCGAGTCCCTGGGTGAAGGATGCAAATGAATTGGAAGGTCTTGTCTGAGGGAAGTGGTGGCCATCACGCTGCTATTCATTTTGGCCTCAGGTTCTAGAATTCCTAACAACAAAGGAGACATTCTCTGGCAGGTCCTAGTCATTTTTGTGGTCAACCATGGGCCTGTGTAGAGGGAGGCCCTGTACCCAGTGCTGCATCGTCAGCTGGGGCGGCACGCCCCAGTGAGGCCTGTGTGATGCAGCCCGGGTCACGTTCAGCGTCGGACTGATCAGTTTGGAAATTCCACCCACAGAGCCATGAGCACCGACAGGGGAGCACCCGGCGCCCCCAGACAGCCGTCCGGAAGTTGCTTCCATATTTGAGAAGCGGGACTTGGACAGCAAATTATGTGTTAAAATATTTGCCTACAGCTCTGCTGCCGAGGGGACCCTTTCGGCTGAGTGTTAAATGTTACCCCGCTGCCTGCACTGCAAATAGTTTAAACCTGAAGATAAATAGTGGCTGCCTCATGGAATTTGGGGCCAGCAATGGATGCACAAGCAGAGTGTCTAATTGGGGTTGGCAGCCTCCTTGCCCGGACTTGAGCCCAGGACTTATGTCTCCGGGTCCACTGGATTTTTTTGTCTGTGTAGACATTTCTGTGCCTTTCTGGGGGGCGTGCGCCCTGATGTTCTCCGTCCTCAGGAGTCTCCTCCGAGGGCTCCTGCCAGAACCTCCCTTGTGGGCAGTGGCTCTGACTGCTGTCCAGATCGTGACGCTGCGCGTGCTGGTTTGAAGGTAGCAGTCGCAGTAAGACGGGGTAGCGCAGCCACTGTTTTCTGAAGTTTAATTGTGGGCCAGGCGTCAGGCTTTGTGTCTGATCCCTTGTTAAGATAATTGAACCTCACTGAATTTTTCTCAGAAAGTGTAAGTGACTAGTCCAAGGTCCCCCAGCCGCTGAGTGGTGGCATGCGGATTTGAACCCAGACAGGCTGGCTCCAAAGGGATTCTTTTCTGTTCTCTCTCTGTCACCTGCGCAGTCCCTGGAACGTGACTGCAGCTGTTGGTTGCTTGTGTGTGTCGTGGCTTGGTAACCACCTTGATCACAATGACTTGGTTCCATCAGCCCCCCGGAGCCCACTCCACACTGGTACTCCCGATGCTTCCCGTACGGTTCTGATTGCTGTGGGGGTGGGTGGCGCAGTCTCCCGTCCACTCTGACTGGGAGAGGAAGTGAGAAGTGGGGAGACCTTCCCAGGGCTCGCCGGCCCACGGGGCCGACTCCTCTGCCTCCCCGCTCTTCCTGGCACCATCCTGGCATTCACCCGTCTCCCCCGGCGCCCCTCCCCTGCGCCCTCGCCTCGCCTGTGCCCACTTCCTCCTCTTCCCGCCTGCTCCAGCCTCCTCTCGGCTCCCTCGACACCCCACGGGGCGTGGGTGTATCTGGCGTGTAGCTGTGTGCACAATTCTTCTCGCGTCAACGGCCGTCCGTACATGCGAGCCTCGCCGCCACTTCGTGAGGCAGGCAGGATGCTGTCTATCACCATCCCGCTCCTCAGTGACAAATGAGGAATCAGGCTCAGGCAGAAGCGACTTACTCAAGGTCACTCCTGGGGTGGAGTGGGGGCACTAGAGCTAAGACTGGAACCGGGTCCAGGACCAACCCCAGCCCAGGCTGCAGGTCTTCCCACCTATCCCTCCTGTTCGGCTTTCATTCGTTCATCTATTCACTCATTCACCCACCCCAGATTAATTAAGCATCTTCTCTGTGCCAGGCCTTGTGTGGGCTTTGAGGCCACCAAGGTGAATGGGACTGGGGAACACCCTGTATGTTGTAGCAAATATGGGTGTGTTATGCCTGGCACAGAGTGGACACACACTAAATATTTGTGGGATGAATGAAGGAAAGAATGGGCGAGTGTGTGTGATTATTGGCACTGCTATATCTCCCGCCTCTCAAACTCTGCCCTGTATTCTCTATCCCGGGCGTATGGGGGCTGCTGCTGGCCTCTTGCCTCCACTGAGCAGGTACTCAGCCCTGGGGCCCCAAGCGGGACCCCTGGAGGCCCGTGGTTGGTTCTCGGGGTGCCCAGGGTTCCCCATGGTCCCTCCCAGGAAGGGGAAGAGGGAGCCTTCTCACTGAGGTTCTTGCTGACCCGCGTGCTGGCATGGGGCTGGGCTGGAGGGAGGGGGCTCTCGTGGGCCTTCTCAGGCTGAGCTCTGAGCTGCCCTCAGGAGTGGTGAGGCCCCACAGCCCTGGCTCCTGAGCTCCAGGAGCCTCGCTGAGAGGTAGGAAGTGTCCTGTTCCCAGACCTGGCCCCCAGGGCCTCTCCCCTTTCCCTTTTCCAGGCACTGCACTCAGCCAGCTGTCCCCTGCTCAGCCCTTTCACAAGCACTGGCTTTTTTGCCCCACCGTGTAGTGGTTAAGGGTTGGGATCTGTAGTCAGAAGACCTGGGTTTGAATCCAGGCTCTACCTTTCCCAGTGTGTGTGACTTGCATGTGACCTGAGCCTTGGTGTCCCATCTGCAAAGTGGGGATGTCAATTGTACCTACCGCACAGGGTTACTATGATGTTGGGATGGGATGACATGCGTGTGGAATGGTACCAGGAAGCACTCGCACGGTGGTCGGCATCACTCAGGGTGTGTGGGGGGCAGAGCCACCTCCCTCTTCTCCCTGACTAGCTCTGCTGCCTCTTCCCTTGAGAGGACATGCGGCCACTTTTCTTGCTAAGTGTCCTTGCTGCACGTGCATTCTGCAGGGTCCCACTGTCCTTCTTGTATTATCATCTTGAATGAAAGTGCTTTCTCATGAGCCATGGCTCAGTGGGATTGTTCAGGCCGGGGGTCGGGAGATTCACTACTTTCTAATGAAAAGTGACGAAGGTGGAGGATTTTGTTACTGCCTCACTTTGCTCATAGAAAGTTCCTCAATCCCATATCTTGGGCTCAGGGACTCTGGGGTGCATGGTGTGGTATCGTGGAGTCCACTGGTGTAGTGGAGTCCACCTGCTTTGAGGAAGAAGCTGGCAGGACAGAGTGGCCCCGTCATATTGGGTTAAACCATTTGAGTTGCCAACATTCAACTTTGTTGACTTACAAAGATGGGAACTTTATATGCTTCAGCCTAAACCTTATCTTCAGGCAATGAACCGCATTGTAACTGCTTCCCCGCCCCCTGCCCCCTCTTGAAGTGATACTCAGAGACTTGTTTCTTTGAAACCAATTCATTCATTCATTCAACATTTGCTGAGCCCCACCGTGCGTCTGTCTGTACCGGGGGCTGGGGAGACAGTACCGAGCCAACACAAACACGGCTCCCGCCCTCATGGAGTTTACGATCTAGTGGGGAGTGTGCCAGCTGTCTGTCGCTGTGTAACAAACCACCTCAAAACTCAGTGGCCTAAAGCAACAGTTATTATTTCCCAGGTCCGTGGGTTGACGGGAACCTGCCACTGGTGGCCTTGCTTGGCATTTCTCATATGTTGCAGTCATGTGGTGGCTGGGCTGCTGTCATCTGGAGGCTCGCCTGGGTTGGGTGTCCAAGATGGTGCACTCCCATGGCTGGCAGTTGGTGCTTGTGGCTGGGGGCTCAGCTGAGGCTGTGGACTGGAGCACCCACACTCTCTCCATGTGGCCTGGGCTTCTCCTAGCATGGCAGCTGGGTTCTGAGGGGTAGTGTCCCGAGAGACCAGGAGACCCCGGGGGGAAGCTGCAAGCCTCTTTCTGACCCAGCCTCAAGGTCCCAGAACTTTCTTTCTTTGTACTCCAGTGGTCAAGGAGTTACCGAGGCCAGCCAGCCCAGAGGGGAATTGTGGAGGGGAATTAGATCCCTCTTCCTGATGGGAGGGTGCACGGCCTCACTGCAGAGAGCATGTGGGGTGGGGGGTGGTGTTGCTGCCATCTTTGGAAAATGCAGGCTGCCACACGGGGGCAGAGAGTAAAAAAATCAGCCGACAGAAGTGTGAGTGGACACTGTGCCAGGTGTACTGATGGCAAAGGGAAGGGAACTACTGGGAAGGGATGATGGGGACCTACATGACATCGGAGCTCAGGCCTGCGGGGACCCGTGTTAGGTGGGTGAAGAGTTCCAGGGGAACAGAAGTCTGAAGCCCCTGGGGGAAGACACTTGCAGTTCAAGGGGTTGAGAGCAGGTCTGTGTGGCTGTGGAGGTGAGTGCCAAGTCAGAGGTCAGCAGAGCCCCTGCTGGATCTTAGGGGCCGGACAAGGACCCTACGTATGACATTGAAGGGTTTACACATTCCTTGACACTTGGCTCACTTTTTCATCAAATCTCTACTATGGGGAGTGGTTAAGAGTCAGACACAACTGTGTTTAAAACCTGCCACTTGTGACCTCGCTTAAGACTCGTCACCTCACAGACCCCCAGTTTCCTCACCGGTAAAGTGGGGATATGGTGGTGCCCAGCTCATGGGGCTGCCTGGGTGGCTGTGCTCGGAAGGCACTTGGCACACAGCAAGTGCTCAATAAATGCTAGCTGCTCTTGGTGGCCTGCTGGGCAAAAGGGTGGAGGTGTGTGCTTTGGAAAACCACTAGGTTGTGATTGTCCAGGGCGGCGCGTGAGGCCGGGGAGGTAGGGAGCTTGGTCAATGGGACAGAGAGGCTGGCCTTTATGGTGCCAATTCCGCTTCCCGTCCGTGCACGTGGCCTTGAGGGAGAGGGCCCTATTTGAAATGGTTTAGCTTGGGCCTTCCCTGAGTGCGCTTCAAGTTGCCCCAGGCAGCCCGCAGGAGGACTTGGGTGGGGCCGGAGGGAAGGGCACAGCAGCGGTTTTGGGGAAGTCCTCCCCAGCCCTGGAGGCCTCCGTGGAAAAGACAGGAGCTCCTTGGCCTGTTGACTTTGCGTCCTCAGCCCGGGGTGGTTGGAGAGACTGGCAGGTCAACGGAAGTTCAGGCCCAGGTGGTCACCATGGTGGAAGCACGAGGCAGCACTTGGCATGGGGACTCAGACAGGGTCATTGGTGACCTCTGGGCTCTGCCTCCTGTGTGCTTGCTTGGGTGTGGACCCGTGGGGACCTGTGAGGCTGGGCGAGGATGGGACATGGGACAGTCAGGCCACCCTGACTAGCCAGAGTGGGGTCAAGGGAGTAGGGAATGTCCATTCATTTGGTCCCTAGAGGCTTCCTGAGCAGCTGCTCAGGGTGGGCCTGGGAATGGGAGACCCCAGAGAGTACTCCAGAGGGGACTGGCACCCTCTGTCCTTTGAGCTCCCCTGTCCTGGGACTTGGAGAGCTTGGGGCTCCAGCAGGTCCTGGGCCTGGGGGAAGGGGGTGCTGCTTAAGATCAGAACTTGCAGGTTCAAACCCTTGCATGGCTTTGGGTGACCCCTCAGAGCCTCTGTTTTCTCATCTGCAAATGGAAAAAATTACACCATTTACTCTTCTTTTCTATTGTGAGGTTCAAATACTGTGGGGCGTGAAAGGGCCTTGCGGAGAGTAAAGCCCTGAGCAGGATGGAAGCCTTTCTGTTCTCGGGGTCCCGATTCTGCTGGCGTGGCAGAGCGTCCTCCAGGGACGGGGCCTGCAGGGAAGCCCCGCTCCCCCCCACTTCTTCAGGCCCCTGTGTCTTCCCTCTCTGGCTTCCTGAGGGTCAGGCTGGCTGCTGTGCAACCCCAGGGGACCCCAGATGATGAAGGCCCCACCTTTGCCTGCCTCCCCTCTCCCGCCTTCCCATTAGTAGACAGCGGCAGGGGAGGTGACAGTTCCTTAAAACAAATTTATACTCTTGGATGACTTTATGGGTTTTTGCCTTATAAAAACCCAAGAGTTGACATTCTGATTTATCTACTCCTGAGTCAACAGGATGACCAGATTTAGAGAGATCAAATGCATTGTAATGTTTGTGGTTCCAGTTACGGATCAGATGAGCTATTATGGAAAGTGCTGCCAAGTAAATATGGCAAAAAAAAAAAAAAAAAAACCCAAAAACAAACAAGAGGATAATTTAAATATGTCTATTAAATTGTGTGTTAAGTAAGGTAGCACAAGTGTGGTGCTGAATGTGACTGATTATCTGGAGATTGGTGCAGTAGATAAAGCCAGAATTATGGTTCTTTTTTCCTCCCTTCAGAACATTTTTTTTTTTATGGAGGGAAGAGACTGTAAACTAGGAATTTCAGAGATGGCGCTTGACTGTGTAACATGGTTGTGTGATGACTTATAATACTGAAGGCTCCAAATGATATTTCTCATTTCTTTGCTTTCTATTTCTTGCCACCGCGGCTGCAGCGGATCAGATTTCCTGAGATAAATATGCTGCCTTGCTTTTAATGGGATTTCTGTATTGCTGGGAGTTGGCGTGTTCTGATAATAAAAGAACCTAAAAATTGTACATCCCTTAATTGGTGAGAAGAGAGATGTTTTGATGGGCCACAAATGGAAACATTGATTTTTACTACCTCCGCGCAGTTCCAAGCGGCGTGTCCTGCCACGTTCCCCGCCACGGAAGGCAGCAGCTGGCTCTCCGATGGGCTGATTTGTGATTGCAGGTTCTTGATGTCGGGTGCTTGGAAGTGCGTGTTATGTGCGGACGGGAGAAATAGAGCCCTTATAACATTATCTGTTTCTAAATTGAAATATTTATAGGACTGTGGCTTCCACCTCGAATCGAATGCTTTCTTTGCTTCATTTCTCTTTCTTGCTTTGGCGACCAGCCCTCAGGGGTTTAAAGGTTGTGTGCTGAAGTCTTTATCTGTAACTGCAGTGTTATGTGTGACGCACACGTGAGCACACACACACTTTTGCATATGCAACTATGTCTGCATGAATATCTTTACACATAATAGAGATTTCTCTCTTTAATTTAAATCAGTGCTACTTTCTGGATGGGGAGATCTGTTTTTCTGGGACAGACTGTGGGAAGAGACAGCGTGCACTTTGATTTTCCAGTCCAAGTCTCTGTATTTTAACAGGCAAGTTTAATGCACTGACATTTATTGGGATTACTGATATATTCTCTGTGTTGTATATACCGTGCTGTTTTTGCACTTCGATGTACAAGTTCTTGATATGTCCTGTTCATCTCTCAGGTTGAGGCTGTGCTCCGTTTCCCACAGCTGTGCAGGGCTGTGCACTAGATAGGAGTCAGGATGTCGAGTTAAACGTCTGGGGTGCTGGGGATGTTGCATCCCCCTGGCTCAATGCCAGGTGCCTTACCTGTGAAATGGGAATAACAAAGCTGTCCCTCTCTCCAGGCTGGGGCGCCGTGATCGCTTGAACCTCCTTTTAGCTCTAGGATATATGAGACTGTGAAATGGGGCTGTGAGGGTGTAATTGCGGCTTTGTAAAAGCACAGAACGCCGATGATGCAAAGCACCATGGTCATGATCATTAATTCACTTTTCTCTACAGTTTAGCTGCTAGTCTGCACAGTGCTAAGTGTAGAATAGGTATTTTACTTTAAAGAAATTGGTTGAATGGTTCCAAGGCTGGCTCTCACTGTCTAGGGTGATACCAGGGCACAGGTGAGGGCTCAGGTGCCTGTTAAGCTTGTGATCTGACTAGCTGTGGTCTAGCAAACGCATGTGCTTCCTTAGTTCCAGAATCAGGACATCTTTACAAAGACCTGAGCCAACATCACCATATTGGGAGGCTTGTTGTGTGGAAGGTGAACTTGGCTAAGAGATCTCCCGGCTCTAAATTGCAAGGCTTTGGGGAAAACGAAAAGTTTAGGTGCATTAGGAACAGCTGATAGAGGCTCCAGAGATGTGTGTAAGAGAATTGAGTTTTTAGGAGATAAAATGCTAAGGCATTTTCACCTCCCTGATGGGTCACGACCCCCAGCATCCGTGCACAGAGGGAGGATGACAGGAAATCCCCGTAGAAAATTTGCACCAAGAATTAAAGAATCTAGTTGAGAATTACGGCAGCCCATGCTACAAAAACCCCCCATATATTAATATACTGAGAGGTGTCAAGAATAATGGACCCTGGGAGGTAGAGTAATTAAATGTATCTTAATAAATGCTGGGTGATTTTTTTAAAACCCTTTCCCAAGACCCCATCAGCTGACATGGACTGTATTCTTCCTGTTGGCAGGAGGCCTAGAAGGAGAGCCAGAGTGTGATCGGAAAACCAGCCGTGCGCTGGAAGACAGGAACAGCGTGACAAGTCAAGAGGAGAGAAATGAGGACGATGAAGACGTGGAGGATGAGTCAATTTACACCTGTGATCACTGTCAGCAGGACTTCGAGTCTCTGGCAGACCTGACGGACCACCGGGCCCACCGCTGTCCTGGAGGTAATGCTAAATAGCACCAGGATTCTGACAGGTGGTTATATGGATAATTGGACATAGCAACAGCTTGAAGCCTCAAGTGAGATTAAAGAATTAATAATGTAATTTTACAGTTAATGTCATTTTATTGTGGTGTCTTGGGTACCCTGTATCTGCCTTTTAAATGAAGTTAAAAATAAAAGCAATGGCTTTCCGGCAGGCAGGAGTTAGGTGGAGGTGCCCTGTCCCTGCCCTCCCGAACCACACTCCGTAGTACATGGGCCTTAAGTGGGTGAGTCTGCAGCCCAGATTTCTGGAAGGCCTTTTGGAAACCCAGCAATTAAGAGGTTGTTAGTGCAAGGTTAAGCAGCTTAAGTGTGGAGAGCTGCGTGAAGGAGTGCGCTCTGAGGCAGGGCTTGTGATGGGACAGGGAGAATTTCAAAGGCCAAGGAGAGCCTGTGCAGAAAGGGACCCGGGTCCACCTCCGTGCTTGGCCTCCTCTTTGAGTAGGAGGAGAGGGCTGGCTGGGAGCTGTTCTGCTAGACCTGACTGTAGCCCTGCTTTCTATTTCCTAGGTGTCTCAGAGAAGGTGGGCAAGGCTGTGGTTTTATAGGAGCGATTTAAGACATCACGAGTTTTGTGTGTATGTGTGCTGGGGTACATGTGGTAGATGGGGTGGGGAATGGGGCATGTGTATTCCCTGGGGTGTGGCAGCCATGCTCCAGGGGTAGGGGTCCACATATTTCGAGGCTCTGAGCAGGGAGTCCAGAGCATCTGTGTTCCTTACACAGCTATCCCCAGATACCTCCTGCCATTGTGGTTGTTGATGAAACCCTTTGGATACTGGTTTGTGGGGAGAGGACCTAAAATCTCAGACCAGTATTCCAAAGGGGACCTGTCACCTGTCTGGGGTGGGGGGAGATTTGCTGGTAGTAAGCAGGTTGGGATTCAAAGTCCCTGCTTCCCCTACCTTTCATGCCATCTTGGAAGTTTGAAAGCCAAATGTTTGGGGAATTGCTATGACTTTCCCTCTAGTGACATCTGTACCTGCATAGTCCCGGCTAGACCAAGTTCCCATTCTCAACCTCTGGAGAGAACAGATATCCAAAACAGTAGACTCAAGAGGACTCTTACAGGTTTGGACTTTTGAGGGCTCAGCAAACCAAACCCCAGTTATTTGGCATTTGTGATATTTCAACCATGGGCAGAGGCAATGGCTAACTTATAATCTTAAAATACTGAGGCATTGAGAGGGAAAGGTGATTGCTTGACCAAGGTCACATAGTGATTTTTTGGTCAAGCCAGGACCTCTTCAGGACCCTGGGCTGTGGACTCTATCCTACTTGAGAAAATAATAGATGCTGGTGTATTTCTTGATTTAGCCAAGAACTGAGGTGAATGCTTAACTATGAGAATGAAATATTGTTATTTACTTTAAAAACAATCAATTGATTTTCTAATTAAAAGCTATTCTCTTTATTTCCTCAATGGAAAAGCCCACACCATTCTCATCTAGTCATTAAACAGGGCCCCTCAGGACCCCTGCTAAGAGAAGCTCAGTTGAGTCTCTGCAGCTCTTGGAGCGAGGTCCCATCCCCGTCACTACTCAGGCTGCCCCCTCCTCCACATCTTCAGAATCAAGAAGATCCTCATATCTCTCACCACACTTGTGAGAATGGTGGTGCTTCTAGGTGGGGAAGGGAAAACGTGAGACTTTGGGGCTGTATGTGGGCGTCTGTGCTGGAAACAAGAAATGGTGGCTAATTGTGCTTCGGTCCTGGGCGGGATTCTCTCGCAGTGGCAGTCTCTTCTCTCTGCCGCCTCAGACTTTGGCTGAAATCATGGCAGCCCTGTTTGCAGAGCCTCCAGCCGTCCTCATCAGTGCTGGTGGTATCCACCAGTACTTCTGCCTGCTTCCTAACAGAACCCCACTAACGACCTCCCTGGGGACGTGGGAGCCAGGAAGATCCCCAAACCCTGGACCATTGGAAGGCAGTCAGAAATTCCTTGAAAGAGCACGGGAAACGACCTTGCCTAATAGCATTACTGAGAAATGCATTACTGCCCAGTAAAGGTGTGACCATCTGGGGGAGTCTCCCTGACATGGAAGAGATATGTGTGGAGTTATCCCCCAGGCCTTAGGTTCTTAGGATTACCCAATGGCAGGATAAGCCGTCGGGAATTGCGTGCGCATTACTCAAAACAGGTCCCTACCTAGGACGCCTCTCTACCCTTTGATCGTGCAGTGGTTTTCAAACTGTGTCCCCAGGGGGTCTCTAGGGTTATTGGGGTGGGTACTGGGGCCTGTGCAATTGAGGGGGCTCTGATACCCACTCTAGTCGGAGCTGTTCACCTTAAAAAGTCTGTTTTATACATTGGGTTTTACCATAAGATGTTATTTGCAAATTGGCTTCTGCTTTAAAAGTTTGGAACTGGTACCAAAATGCAATAGCAGGCCCTCCCAGGACAGGCTCGTGGGTCTGCTGGACGCTCGTCACTGGTCATCTGGTCTCTGTACTAGGGGTGACACAGGTGGGCATCACTGCCCTCCTGGGGTGTACACTCTGGAGGGAAAGGTGGACACTTGACAGCCCAGCGAAGACCGCTTCAGAGAGGGCCACGCTCTGCTGAGGCTGGGTGGGCTCTGGGTGCTCAGCAGATGTTTCTGAGGGAACAAATGAGTCTTGTTTAGAGGGAGGGTGGGGCTTCCCTGCTGTTGAGAATTTGGGGCCTGAGGGCAATGCCACCTGTCAGTCCTGCTGTCTGCTCCTTGAACAACACTTGTCCCCTGCAGAGGGCAGTCACTCCTGGAATGTGGAGGTGGCACACCCCTCCCCAAGCAGGTGTGTCCCAGGAAGGCCAGCCCTTCCAGGGGGTCGGCATGTTGGGAAGAGGCTGTGTGGAGGGGGATGGGGTGTTTGTGGGGTGATCTTGAATGTGGCTTGCTTTAGCACAGTGACCTCTGGGCTCTTTCTGTGGCCTTTGGGGTGGGGGAGGGGCAGTGCCTTGTTCCATCAGAATCTGGGGGAGTAGCTGTGAGGTCTGGAGCTTTTCTGAAGTGGGGGATGCTCACTGTGGAAGGGGGAGCTTCCTGCCAGACTGGCAGCGATGGCATTCATAAGGAAGACCCCGGGACTCTCTGCACTGGAGAAATCCTCTGGAGCTTGAGAAGGCGCCCTCTCCATTGTCCCCCAGCAGGAGTGGTGAGGCTGGGTCCGGGACAAGTTGTTGCAGCGTGGACTTCAAGAACTCAGACAGCGCCACCACGCACTGTTCATGGTTCTCTCTGTCTCTCTCTCTCACTGTCTCTCATTGTGTCTGAGAGAACAACCTTGAACCGCAAGCCTTCAAACACTGCATCTTTGTGACACAAAATGAAACAAGTGGAAACCCAGTCGGCTCCGGTGATGCTCGTGCCCCCAACAGCTGTTCGATTCCTCTTTCTTCCCTCCAGCCCCTGCGCACGGAGTAACAAATGTTTCCACGCCTGGAGTCTGGCACATACCATGTTGTATTCTGCATGTTCTGAATATTTTCTAAATGGATTCCCACGTTGGGACTCGGTCATCTCCATTATCCTATTTTGGGGAGTCCTCTCTATTTTAAATAGCAGTCCTCGAGGGGATACAGCTTGAGTTGCTGATACTGGGTCTATATACTATAAAACGATTAAATTTAGACCAATATGCCAGTAGATTAGGGCTTTTGCAACAGAGTAGCTAACGGCTGCCTTGATGCGTGTGGTGGCCTTGTCTTTCCTGATGGAGCATCGTTTGTGGGCACAAAGCGTTTGGTGACTGTCTGAACTGACAGAAAGTCCCCCTTAATTCAGGTCCCACTAACTCAATGCCGGAACGGGGAGTGAGCGAAGTTTACGTTGACGCAATTTGTGAAGCGGTGGCCAAGCACATGTGGGCCCTCTAAACGGTTGCAGGGGATGTTTTTCATCATCTCCTAGGCGCCGGGAGGACTTCAGCGGCTCTAGAAAGTGTCTCTGGGAACTTCCTGGGGCTCTGCGGAAGCAGGAACGAGACGTTTGATTTACCAGGGGCTGATTCCAATTTTTTCTGTGCTCGTTGAAGCAGGTCACCCGCGGACCTTCAGTCAGGATTCAGGTGGAATGTTTTACTGCTTCCTGGTGCGAACACTACCTTTCCAGGATACTCGGATTTAGACCGACTGCCGCTTTGGCCCAGATGAACGAGGCTGACTGCCTGCGGACGTGTGGGTGCTGGACCTACGCTGTTGTAATGTTTTAGACCTGACTTTCCCAGCGACGCTCCTCCTCATGTCAGGAGTGGGCTGTCAGCAGGGGTGTGCCCTGTGCCGGTCCTGGAATGCCACCGGTCCCCAGGGCTGGAGCCCCTGATGGCTTTGGGAGGTCCCTGGGCTCTTCTATAAAGGCACTGCTGGCGTGATTTGCGTTTTCGTTACAGGTGGGGAGAGGCAGATGGAGTCTCCTTAGCAAGACTGGGGTTTCTAGCTGTGGTCTCCAGGTACTTGCTCCGTAGAACAGAAGTTTCCTTCAGGACCAAGTTGGAGCCAAGAACGGGTTTCTTCCCTTCAGGCTTCATTCCTTGATCTTCGACTCAGGCCAGGCACATCGCTGGGCACAGAGGGGCAGCCCTGCAGCACACGGGGTCCCTGCTGCCCTCCAGGGGCTCAGAGTGTGGGCTGCAGCCCTCCCCAGTGGCTCTCTCTGCAGCCCCCGCCCCCCAGACGGTCCACAGCCCTCATCAGATTCTGTAGTTATTGTGTGACTGTGTCAATGTGCTTGTCCCCCATCCCCCCCCACTGTTGGGCTTCATGAGGACAAGAGCCACATTTTGTTCTCTGTTGTGTCCTAGCCCAGCCCCTGGCACACAGTGGTGCATAATACATGCTTGTTGAATAAAGGAATGATCCCACCTAGTCTTCAGAACAGTCCCATCAGGGAGGTGCTACTTTTCCTGTTGTTCTGGTTCTTCTATGTGGGACGCCGCCACAGCATGGCTTGATGAGCAGTGCGTAGGTCTGCGCCCGGGATCCGAACCAATGAACCCTGGGCCGCCAAAGTGGAGGGTGTGAACCTAAGCACTACGCTGCTGGGCCAGCCCCTGAGGGGATCTCGCTCAGGGTTACAGATCTTGCTCTGAGACTTGAGGTCTGAACAGCTGGCACTGAGAATGCAGACGGGGATGGTACGCAATTTCAAACTAAACTCCAGACAGACGCAGCTTTTTTGAATACTCAACGTAGGAAAAATGGGGGGATTTTGTTCAAACAGTAGCAGCAAAAAATGTGCTCCTTGTGGGTTAATTTCGCTGCTCCCCCTCGGCTGTTGCCCCCTCCGAGGATTGGGACCAAAGAGCATTTCCTCAGCCCCTTCGGAGAGGCAGACCCTCCTCTTCTGGCGTAGGTGAATGCTGCTGTGTAAAAAGCCGGGTGGAAAGTTAATTACACCCTGATTTGTTCAGCTGTGGCCAGAGTGACCTGTGGGCCCTCATTACAGGGCTGGGCTGCGTGGAGGCTGGCACCTTTGCCAGCCTCGTTCCTGTCCGCTGCTGGCCAGAGCTTGCCTTTGTGTGCCGGCTCAGGCCCTTTCTTGCTCCAGCAGCGTGGGTGGGGGCCCTCCCTGCTTTATTGCTTGGGGCGCCGTTCATACTGGTTCCGTTTGGGCAAAGCAGAGTGGGCACGGGCCAGCCGCCGGGTGATGCGCTGCCAAGTGCACAGGTGCAGGGCGCGAGTTCCTTCTGCCCACGGGGAGCATGCACAGCGCCTTGGTGTCAGTTGGCTTCTCACGGTGCGAAAGGCCTGGGGCTGGAGCACAATTAATACCCCCACATCAAGAGGCTTCTTGCATGCAAACAGCATCCAGTTAGAAAACACAGAGCTTATGAAGAAAGGGTCCTACTTATGTTAGCCACGGAATGTATAAAGACCGGGGAGCAAACCCAGGAAGCACCATTCAGATGTTTGGAGAGGACAAACAAATAGCATCAACTGCTGAGGGACACAAAAGAGACTCAGATAAATGAAAAGGCAGACCTTATTCTTGGGTGGAAATATTCAATAGCATAAATACGTCAATTTCCCTGAAATTAACCCATTAACTAAAGGTTAGTTAATGAAAGTAACAACAGGATTTATCTAGAAATGGACAAGCTGATTCTAAAGTTCATAAGGAAAAATAGGCATGCAAGGATAGGAAGGAAAATTCTGAAAAAGAGGAATGATGGGCGAGGCTGGTAACCAGATCAGATTTTGAATATGTTCTGAAGCCGTAGGATTCTAAGCCTTGTGGGACAGACCAGGGGAACAGAAAAGAGACCAGAAATGGACCCGAAAAGAGCTGGAAATTTAGTGAATGAGGAAGGTGTTGTTGCAGATCAGTGGAGGACAGATGGATCACTCAGTAATGGGGATTGAGATGAATCGGCAGGCGTCCTGAAAAAGGGAAATGGGATCCCTCCGTCCTCCTAACGCCAGAACAAATCCCAAATGGATCAGAAATCTAAACACAAAAAGAACACTTACAAATACTAAAAGAAAACATCAGTGAGTTTTTTAAAAAGTATAATAGTATCAGAGTGGGAAAGCCTTTTCTAAATATAACCCTAAACCTAGAAGCCATAAGACAAAAGACCGAAATATTCAATGACAGAAAAATAAAACATTTCTGCATTGCGAAAACCACAATAAAGCAAACCAAAGACACATATCACAGGGAAAAGATATTTTCCTTAATGTGTAAGGAGCTCCTACCAACACTAAGAAAGTAACCAATAAATCAACAGAAAAATGGGACAAAGACCGAGCTGTCCAAGGCCAGCACCTGCTCGGATTGGTTGGGGCCACACTGGTCTTTAGATATTTTGAATATCTCCCATGTGCAAAGGACACAAATGGAACCAGACAAATAAACACTAGTGGGATCTTAAACATTTAGAAAGATTCAGAACCTCCTTTGTAATAAGAAAGCTGTCAATTTAAACCACAGGAAAATACCACTTTTCACCAATCAGATTGGCAGAGATCAAAAAGCTTGCCTGCCCATCGTGCTGGGGAGGATGTGTCCTGATCCCCAGGCTTGGGTCTTGTTCTCCTCTGTTTCCTTGACCTTTGGCGAGAACACGTAGTAGGTGCTCAATTACTGTGTGTTGCTCCTGTCCCCGAGGAGGCTACAGCTCCGTGAGGGAGAGAGGTGTCCCCAGTAAGGTGGACAGTGGAGAGGCCGTGCATAAAGGGCTCCGAGGTATGAGATGGCAAAAAAAGTACCATATACTGTGCCCGTGCATAGTAGGTCTTCAATTACTGTGTAATCAGAAGGAGGAGTTTAGAGAAGGAAGAGATGGTTTATTCATTCAACAAATATTTATTGAGCATGGACTATATCTAGGATTCTTCTGGGTGCCACGGGTGTAGGAACTGTTTATTTAAATAAAACATAACTCACTGGAGAAGGTATTCACTTCACAAAAGCCTTCTTTGACTGGTAAGATGAAGTGCCATAGGTGGCCTTTAAATGGCCGCCTTCCCCAGTGCCTTTCAAAGGTATTTCAAGGTACAGAGATGTCGTTCCCTACAACTCTTTGGGGGGATGCTGACTGTGTGTGTCAGCCTCCTAGTGCGTGCCCATTGGGGAGGGAAGCGGATGGGCGGGGTGGACGACCGGCCAGTCTGGGCCTGCCTGGCTGGTGCCGAGAGTGGAACCTCTCTAAATTGCCTGCTTGCTGCCCTCTGAGTTCCCCATTGGAAGGTGCCTGGGAAGCCGGGCGGCTGTGTGGGGCCGTGGTTCTGCCTGGGCTCGGCAGCTGTGCCCTGGTTCCGGGAGGTGACGTGGAGGGGAGTTGTTTTCGGATGTTGGGGTTATTATTCTCGTCCCGTGAAGTCTGCAGGCTTACAGACTGTGTCCCCTTGGACTTGATTATGGAAGCGAATGCTGCTGTCACGTTGTCGGGCCTGCAGGTTTCTCCAAAACTGGACACCAAATCTAACAATACAGAAGGCAGAGGTTAAAGTGGGAAGAATCCACGTTTCTTTTGGTTTCCATGAAGGAAAAATGTGTCTGTGTGTATGTCTTGAGGTTTCTGAGGGCTCACCAAAGTGGAATCTTTTACTTCTTTCCCACCCAGCCAGCTTGACCAGCTCGATGATTTGCTGAATCACTGCACCTCCTGGGTTCTTTTGTGTCCCGGGGTGGGCCAGAGTGGAATCCGACGTTGGGACTGTTTCTGCTGCAAACACCCCCCGGATGAGCCTCAGTCAGTGGACTCTGCAGGCGCTCTGGGGAGTGAGGGGGGCTGGGTCGTGCCTCCCAGGCTGGGCCTGCTTTCTGCCCCTCTGCTGGTTTCCTGTTGTTGGGCCCTGATGTACACCCAGCAGGACTCGGCGTCCTGGGAGGAAAGGAAAAACCCCAAGCTGGCCTTCAGGCTTGTTGCACATGTATTCCTGGTGGGTCTGGGTCCAGCCTGCTGTCATCCATTTCAGCCTGGAAGTTTCCAGAGGGCACATGTCACATCAGTAAGTAGTGATACCATACCGACTGTGTGCCCAGGGCTGTGTGTGTGTGTGTGTGTGTGTGAGAGAGTGACAGTGCCTGTCAACAAGGAAGATAGTCCAGCTGGAAGATGAAGTCGCCAGGACCCTTTTGGATGCCCGGCACATAGTAGGTCCTCAGTTAATGTGCTGCATAGAGACTCAATTCAACTGGACAAGCAGAAAAAAGCAGATTCATTGGCTCAAGGAACAAGGAACTGAGAAGTAAGGGTGGCCCTCCAGGGACAGGCCCCAAGGCTGTCTCCACAAACTCCCCGCCATGTGTGCAGTGGCAGAGGCATCCCCAGCACCTCCAGGCGTCCACCCTCCTGACTCGGCCCCACCAGGAGAAAGAGAAGCCTCTTTTCGACGGCCAGGACGGAAGTCCTGAGGTGACTCTTAGCGGAGCAGCCATGACCGAGGCTCATCCTCGAAGGTGTCCCCGAGGCCAGGGGGAGACAGACATGCATATTAGCTAGGCTCAGGGTGGGGGGTCTGGGCACCCCCATACCGACCACTGGGACTGAGACTGGGGGAGCGGGCTCCCCAGGATGGTGCCAGGGAACACGGATGTCTTCTTTAGGAGGAGGGAATGCCATGCAGGCAAATATGAAGGAGTGAAATCGTTTCATCAAATGCCAGGTTGCCGGGTATCGGTGATAAGTCTGTTCACTTCACTTTTGCTGATGTCCAGTCCTCTCATCTCAGTCTTACGGAGGCAGGTCCTCAAGGAGCACCTGGCTCGGCGGTTTCTAACCTTGTTCTCAAGCCCTTATTCTCAAACCCAGCCAGTGTATGGAGCGGATGCGTGCAGAGCGCTCTGTCACAGGCTCTGGGAGGCCCTGCACTCTGCCTGCTGGCCTACCATCCCCCCTCCTGCCCCCCAAACCTCCCGGGAGCCCCGGGGCAGCTCTTCAGTGAAGTGGACAAGGTCCACAGGGAGGTGGGGGCCCCTGTCCCCCGGAGGTGTCTGATGATTCCTAGGAGCAGTGCAGCGCCCGGGGTGGACAGAGACGGGTGCCGGCTGCGGGGCTCCCACACGTTCTCTGACGGGGGGCGCCTTGGCGCAGTTCCTGTCTGGCTCCCTGGCTGTTGGTGGGGCCGCCCCACACCCAGCCTGCCGTCTTTGCGGTCTCCGGACTCACAAAGCTCACACCCTTCGGACTGGACTTTTTCTCTGCTTCTTGTGGAGGAGTGACTTTGACCCTTGAATTCTTACAGACTTTTTATGGAAGTTGTGCCCCTGCCTTGGGGGTCCCGCAGAAGCCAGCCCACCCTCCCTTCCTGGAACCTCTGCCTCTTGGTCCTCTGGGGGCGGAGCTCTGGGAGAGACGCGAGTCATGCCCTGGTGGCAGCCCCCAGCTGCTGGGCCTCCAGGACATCCTGTCCAGGCCTTGGGCCAGGCTGGAGAGAGGCTGGGTGGCCACTGGGTTAGTCTGGTCCTTGGGCCTGAGTGGCGGGGTGCCCACCTGGTGTGGAGAGGTGGCTGTGAAACCAGTCTGCTGTGCTGTACCTCTGCAGCTGCATTCCAGACAGTCACATCATCACCACCAGCTTCCGTGGGAAGGAGGGGTGCAGCTAAAGTATTCCAAAATCGCAATAACAAGACTTTTCTTCTTTATTCTGTAGTATTTCAATAACAAGTTTTCCTGGTGTATCCGGGTGTAGCTCCAAAACCTGAGTGTCACTGAGCAGATGCAGGGCTAGGGTTGTGCAGCTTTTGTGAAGTCACAGCCTTTCCTGTCCCGTCGGGGTCTGCACTGTCGTCAGTCCACACTCCTGCCCCTTCCTGCCACCGAGGGTCAGCACATGCAGAGGTCAGAGCCCCTCGGGGACGCCCTGGGGCATCTCTCCTGGAGGTGCTGGTGCTAATTCCGGATCCTGTTGGCCATAAAGGTCTGAAAATTGTGCTCCCTGAGTAATCATCTCAGTTACCTCCCATCTGAGATTTGAAGAAGCTTTGAGGAATGCCTGTAGGTGAAAATAGGAATAACCTCCAGCTGGATCCTGACCTGGTTTTGGGGTAAAAGAGGCAACTAGAGGGAGTGGTTCTACGAGAATCCTTTGTTATAGGTGAAACTATTGATGACCTCTTCCACGTCCCTTAGTCTACACCTCCAGGCACCCCAAAGAGCAAAGCAAACCACCAGTCAAAGGAAAAGTGTGTTCCTTAGAAGCACAGCATCCCCGGCGTGCATTCATTCATTCATAGAGTAATTTTGTAAGCACCTACTATGAGCTCGGAACTGCTCCAGACGCGGGGGATAGAGTCGTGTGTGAAGCAGACGACAGTTCCTGCCCTTCTGGAGCTCATGTTGTGTGACAGCTGACCCCTCACTGACTTTGGCCAGGAGACTCATAAACTGACCCGTATATAGTGATCTTGTTCGAAACCATGGGTTGGTTCCCTCTGCGGTGTAGCTGAGTCCCGGCCAACGCCTGCACGGGTGGTGTGAGGGGAAGAACAAGCAGCCGGTCCACTGCCGAGATGGTGAGCATGCTCTGAGGCTGTGTCAGCAAGAGCAGGGTGAGGAGGTGATTGCTCTGTTCCACGTGTTGCTGGAGAGACCACGGCTGGAGACGGGTGCAGAGGAAGGTGGGGAAGGGGCCTCAAAGTCGTGCTTGCAAGTTGGGAAGTTAGGATTCTTGGTGGCCAGTGTCAGGAAATCAAACTCTAACGTGATTAAATCAAGTAGGGGAATTTAGTGGCTCATGTAAATAGAAATTCCAGATGTAGGACTAGCGTCAGGTGTGGCTGAATCCAGGCACCAGTCTCCCTGCGTCTCCTGGCTCCGACGAATGTTATGTTGGTTTTCAGCTCAGGCCAAGTCAGGTGCTCTGAATGGCAGACCCAGAGATGTTCCCCAGAGGAAATCCGGGTGCTGCTAGCAGAAGGGGGTGGATGCTGTTAGACAGAAGCCACCCAAAGAGGGAAGGAACTTGGGCCATTTAACCTCCAGCAGCAAAGATGCCAGAGCAGGTGGCCTGACCTCAGGCAGGGGTCAGGGCTTGGCCAGTCCCACCAGTTCAGCTGGTGTCTGCTTCTCTGATGGTGATCCAGCAGTTCAGATTTTTACTGTCACCTCTGGATAAGACGTATTAATGGAGGGGGCGGCCCAGTGGAAGCTCTGGTCAAAGCTGTGAGCAAAGCAGTGGAGGAATGGGGATGAGACATCCTCACTCCTCTTTCTTAATCTTGGTACTCCAAGGGACAGAACCGGGACCAATTCTAGAAGCCCCAGGGATACCCATTCTGGCCCACATATAAGGAGCAACTTCCTTGTGGCGAGAGCCTTGACAAGCCTGGAGATGAGCTTCGGATGGTGGTAGGGGTAGGGGAGTGGGGGTGGGGTGGAGGTCAAGGGGCTGGCACAAAGGGGTCGACTTTTCAGGTTCCTCTGAACACCGAGATCTGTGATTGACATCCCTAAAATGACACCCTAACACAGAAAAATAAAGAACATCCCCAAACAAAATGAGAAACCAACCAAATTTATCTCCCGCTGGCTGGGGCGTGTGGTTCCAGGAGTGCCGCCAGCGGGGGGTCAGCCTTCTCTCCTCAGGCTCCCACACCGGCCTCCTTGCTGGCGTGGGGGGAGGAGAAGGACCCGCCAGCGGCGCTGGGGGGGTTGCGGGGGCTTCAGGACAGGAAAAGAGCAGGAAACCTGAAATTTAACTCTGGCACTGGTCTAAAATGAAGCTAACCTATGGGTCGAGTGTTTTGGCAGGGCTGTTCAACGCTGCATATGCCAGCTCAGGGAAGAACGTACGGGGATCATAAAATGCTTCGTTTTGTGTTAAACCACTTTATTTTGGAGTTGACTGGCTGGAATTAGGCTGCCTTTGGAAATGACATCATTGCTCTGGGGGCATCTGGGAAGACGGAGGCTGTAGGCAGCTGTGCAGGTGCGGGGACGGCAGCCGGCTGGCGGGGCGCACACGCACTTTAGCCCCCCCGCCCCTGCCTCCCGCCACCTCGGATGTGAAAGTCTTGGCCTCGCCGAGTAGTTGGCTGTGTGTGTCGGCACTGCTGAGTGACGGGGGTGACAAGGTCAGATCTGCCAGAGAGGGTCTGACCCCTCTGAGGGTGGTAGGGCTGAGTGGTGAGGAGGTGGGGGAAGGTGGCTGAGGGGCAGCCAGTAGGGGGACTGGGGAGGAGAGATGATTGGCATCTGCCTGTGGCCTCCCAGCGCCTTCCCAGCATCTGTCCCCAGCCCCTCTCCTGCTACATTGGAACGAATCCACCCCACTGACCTGGCCCTGCCTCTGATGGACTCTCCTCCTCCCACTCGGGTCCCCGTCTTGAGCGTTGGACAGGCCACGATTACTCCCTGCAGGGCCTTTGCACCTCCTCTTCCCTCCACCTGGATAGTCTTTCAGGTTGTCACATGGGTAGCTTCTTCACTTCCTTTTGGGTCTCAGCTCCAACGTCACCTACTCAGAGTGGCCCTCTTGGGCACCCCCTCCCCCAGCTGAAGTCGCTCTCTGTCACTGTGCCTCAGATCATCCCATGGGATTTCCTTCCTGGCAGTCCTTGTTATTTCAGATTTTCCTTTTGGATTATTGTCTTTGCTACTGGAAGGTGATCCTCTTGAGAGTGTGTCCTGCTCTGTCTTCCTCAGGCCTGTCTCTGGCCTAGCACAGGGCCTGGAGCATAGTAGGCGCTCAGGGAATGTTTACTGAATGTTGGCAGTGGCCCAGGTGGTGCCGAGTTGTTCCACTTGTTGCTCCCTTGGGCGGCAGAAGACGAGGAATTCTTGTGGGCAGTCTCCTCTGGTCAGGAGAGAAGCCTCCTTCCTCTCAAATCCACTGAACCATATCCCCACACCCCTTCACATCCCCTCCCGGCCTCGGAAACTGTCCCTCCCACCTGCTCCCTGGGACCACAGAGCAAACCAGAGGGTGTGCTCTGCTCTTGCAGGGGAGAGGGACATTTTGCATTTTGGACCTCCAGTTTTTTATTAAGTGCCAGGCCCTGGCTAGGTGTCCAGGTTATAGCGGACCCTGCCCTCAGGAAGCTTTTGTTCTGGCAGGGGAGACAGATAATAAAGAGCTAAGTAGATAAATGCAGAATGTCAGCCTGGGATGCACATGGGGGAGGATAAGTCGGGATGTGCAAGGGGGTGGGTAAGTACAATAGTTTCCTTCCCCCCGGGTGCCCCCTGTCTCCTAGGGAAGAGAAGGTCTGCAGAGCTGGGAGATCCTGAGGTTCCTGGGGGTGGGTTTGAGGCACACCAGTGGGGTGGCAAATAAGAGACCTGGAGGTGGGTTTAGAAGTGACCATGTCTTGGGGGGGTCATGCCAGGGCTCATTTGCTTTCCCCGTGGAAGGAGTGGCAGAGTTGCAGGGAGAAGTGCAATCAGTGGTCACGACACCTGTACAGCCAGGTCACAGGGGTGGGGCCTGGGGAGCCCTGGGCGCTGGGGGAGTGACTCGTTGCAAGGCTCTGCCCTCTGACCACCTTCGCTGCGGGCCGATGTTTTTTCTCTCTGGTGGCTCTCACTGATGCTGAAGTTTACATGCTCCCTCTAACGTCTCTATCACAGTCTTAACAAACACCTTGTCGACATATTTACTTAAAAATTGTTTAGGGGCCGGCCCGGTAGCGTAGCAGTTAAGTTTGATCACTCTGCTTTGGCGGCCCGGGGTTTGCTGGTTGGGGTCCTGGGCGTGGACCTACTCATTGCTCATCAAGCCCTGCTGAGGCGGCGTCCCACATAGAGCAACTAGAAGGATGTACAACTATGACATGCAACTGTCTACTGGGGCTTTGGGGAGGAAAAAAAAGCAAAAAAGGAGGAAGATTGGCAGCAGATGTTAGCTCAGGGCCAATCTTCCTCAAAAAAAAATTTAAAGGATACCCCCTTAGTCAGGGAGTCAACAGAAGACAGGTGGTACATTCAAACAGGAGCATTTACTAAAGGGCCCTTTACGGAGGTGGGCAGGGCAAAGGGGAGCCAGCGGGGATGGGGGAGCATTTTGGGGACATGCCCGTGACATCGGTGAACCTAATGGGGAGAGGGGAGGAGCGTCTGCTGGGACCTGGAGAGAGCAGCTGTCGCAGAGGGCTGCCCTGTAGGATGGGTCCCTGCTGAGAGGCACAGGCAACAGGAGCATAAATACCCCGACTCTGTCCCCTCCCAACCCCAGTCTCTGCTGGGCCATTGGCTGAACCCCACAGGAAGCCCCAAGCAGAGGAACCTGTGGGTCAGCCCCCCGGGGCACAGAGCAGGGTGGAGGAGGGAGGAGGGTGGATCTGGAGGGACCAACAGTGTCACCCCTGCTCCTGGGGCTGGCTGGGATGCTGCTGAGAAGTCAGATTGTGGAGCTTCACCCCAGTTTATAAAAGGGGACGTTCCCTGTGTGGTTTCGCCTGGGGGCGTGGGAGCCGCAGTTTCTCTTGCAGCTGGGGGCGTTGTCAGGTCGCTGTGGGGGTTTGGCCTGTGGTTTTCCCTTTTCCTGGGACACGGTGCTCATCGGCAATTTGGTCTTCGGCTGTTCCACCACGGATTACGGGAACAGAGGAGCAAATCTTTCAGACATGAGGCCCCGCTCCTGGCAGGGGTAGCTGTTCAAATCACGGCCTGAGCTGCCAAAACTTGGTTATTTGCATAAATGGAGAATTGAACAGGTTATCATTCCGATTAACGCCATTTACTGCTTAACTACTGGAGAAATTGGCAAGGAAGGCACTCTGTGGCCGTCACCCCCCTCGACAGTGTCATTCCATTTACGGCTTCACTGGGGACCATGGCAGGGGAGAAGTCAAGGAAGCAGGAAGGTCAAGGATGCTTCTGGGGAGGCTCTTTGTTCATTATGTATTTATATCGCACGTGGTTTCCATTCGCCGGCTGCGCGCTCCCGGGACCCCAGAGGATAAGGCGAGGAAACCTGCGCTCAGAGCCCCAGAGCTATTTTTATTTGTGTGCAGGGCAAGGGGACCCGGCTGCTGCAGGCGAGGTCCAGCTCTCCCTGACTCTCGGAACTGGATATTAAGGCGGAATTAGAAGCCTGAGTCCGAGGAGACCCCTGTGAGGGACGCCTTCAGGACGGCATCGTGACTTTCCAAACTGCTTTCACAGACAGCAGCGAGGGCAGAGGAAGGAGCCATTTAGGGGACAACCCCAGGCCCCCAGGTAGCCCTGACGTGGCTCTGTGAGCAGACAGTGAATTGTTTCCCCAAACCAAATTCTCTTCTGTTGTTTCTTTTTTCCATGACACTGTCCCCACTGGACATTCATAAGTGCTTCCTCCTCTCCGGAAAGCTTTGCAACATCCCACTCGCTCGTCCACCCAGGCCCCAGCCTGGCTGTCCACCGTGGAAAGTCCCGCTTCTCCTCTGACTCACGCACCAGTCCAGTGCCCCAAGCATAGCTTCCCCTTCACGTGAGGGCGGGTGAGGCTGTCAGTCATTCTTTATTATTTTAGAGACCATTAAATATCACTAACAAATAAATGTATTCTATTTGTAAAATTTCAAAGGTACAGATAAGGCTAAAGTCTCCATCTGCGCCCCCCCCCCCCCCCGGTTAATTGCGGTCACCATTTTGGCTTGCATGAGTCAAGACTTTC
Organism: Tapirus indicus; assembly: GCA_031878705.1. Taxonomy (NCBI): domain Eukaryota; kingdom Metazoa; phylum Chordata; class Mammalia; order Perissodactyla; family Tapiridae; genus Tapirus; species Tapirus indicus. Next base: position 33,809,150 of record CM062927.1, read on the forward strand.
TACTACAAATTTACATAATACCATGTTTCACAGATTCTAAGACATACTTTAACATCTCTGAAATCGAGATGAATTTTACAATTAGTGGCTTGTCATGGTTTAACTGACAGTTTTTTGTCTGGCTTTTTTAGTGGTATGTAAAATAATGGTGCATTTTACAATCCACGGTGTCTTAGATTCGATGAGATATGGTGTATGTGTTTCCATAGAAACAATGTTGTATTGATTTTCAATTAAAAAGAATAAATGACACCATATTGGATCTATCATTCTGCAACTTGCTTTTTTTTCATGTGATACCATGCCTTGGAGAGTTGTCCACACTGGTAAATAGATCTCCCTTGTTCTTTATTAACTGCTTTGTGGCATTGCATAGCCACGAAGGTTCACTGCATGGACCACGGTGTGTGCAGCTGGTCTCCTCGTGATGGGCATTTAAGTTGTTTGCTGTAGTAAACATTCTCATACGTGTCTCCCTATAGGAGCACTTTTCTACGATTGATAGTGAGAAGGGTATGTTGCAGGGCTCAACGTTTCTTCTATTCCCTTCCGTCCTGTCCCATCCCATCCCATCCCATTTCATCCCATTCCATGCCATTTCATTCCATCCCATCCCACCCTATCCCACTCTATCCCATCCCACTCCATCCCATCCCATTTCATTCCATTCCACCCTATCCCATGCCATCCTATACCATCTCATTTCATCCCATCCCATCGCATCCCATCCCATCGCATCCTATCCCATCCCATTCCGTCCCATCCCATCCCATCCCATCCCATCCCATCCCGTCCCATTTCATCCCATCCCATCCCATTTCATCCCATCCTATCCCATCCCATCCCATCCCATTCCATTTCATTCCATCCCATTCCATTCCATTCCACCTTATCCCATGCCATCCCATTTCATCCTATCCCATCCCATTCCATCCCATTTCATCCCATCCCATCTATCCCATCCCATCGTCTCATCTTATCCTACAACCATTACCCCAGTATTTACTTGGTATCAGATACTGTGCCTGGATCAGTTTTGTGGCTTGAGGTGTCTACAAAAGGGAGTCAGATCCTGCCTTCCCAGGAGCTTATGGTCCATTTGGAAGAGTAGGCTTGAAATGAGACTTGAAGCAAAATTGCAGAGCACCCCAAGTTAAGCCTGGGGGTAGGGACACAGATGTTGGTGTGGTTCTGAGGAAGGCATTTCAGCCCTCATTTTATCCTCATTCCGGGGTCCTCTCAGGCTGGCAAGCCCCTCAGGAGTAACAAAAAGAATGCCTTTGCACTGGCATGTGTCAGCCCTTGACTTACTGGGGGCATAGGTGGGACTCTTCCCTAAGTGGGTTTCTTAAGGCTCATGTGTTTGGGTTGTTACAGGGGTCCCTCTCTAGTTTTCCCACCTTTGAACTGAGTAGGGAGAAAAGAGCCACCCACCAGTCCTGTGGCCCGTGGTCTGCCCTCCGGGAACGTGCTATGTCGTCTCTCACGGCGGGGGGTGGGGGGGGGAGCAGGAAACCTGGGGCCAGCGAATGGAGGTGATAGAGGTGGATGGAACCTCCTTGCTGACTCTGCCACCTGGGGATTTTTGAACAGAAAGTGCCCCACAGGCTGTCCGGGAATGGCCTCGGGCAGTGCTTCTCAACCTTTTAAGTGCATCTAGATCACTGGGGATCTTGTGAAAATGCAGATTATATTTAGCAGGTCTGGGGCGGGCAGGGCTGAGTCTGCATTTGGTACAAGCTCCCGGGGGATGCAGATGCGGCTGGCCTGTGGACGGCACTTTGAGTAGCAAGGCCTTTAGGAAAGCTAAGTACACTCTGGAGGCAGAGAGGACCTGGGAGGTGGAGAAGGAGAGGGGGAGCCGGGTGTTCTAGGGGCCAAAGCTGGACTCGTCTTGCAGATCGCCCTTCTTGGGCCTGTAGGTTATTTGACTTTGCACTTTGGCACACTGCTCTCCAGCACTTGTGAGCAAGTCCAGGCAGAGCGTGTCGGTTTGTTTACAGCTGATGGATTTATGCTAGAATTTCCAGCCGTGTGGTTGCATTTAGAGTAGGATAGTTCTTCATTCTGAGGGACTGTCCCTGGCTTTGCAGGACATTCGGCACCCCTGGCCTTGCCCACTAGATGCCAGTACCAACCTCCCTGATTACTGCAGCCCTTGAAAAAAACCCCTGAAGGGCAGGCAGAGATGCATTTCTCTGAGAGCCATTGAGCTGGACACGGCCCTTGGGGAGGGCAGGGGCCATGGCCTGGTCTCCACGTCCCCAGTGGCTGGCACCATGCCTGGCCCGGAGTGGGGGCTTGATCGTGCGTGTCATAGGAAAGAAGGTAGCATGCCAGGCACTGAGGGGCATGCAGGTTCTCCTAATCCCTGCCTGCTTCAGGGAAACCAAGTTGTGTGCCCCCAGTGTGGCGCCTATGAGGACAGCACCATCCTGACCTCGAGGGATGGCACAGGGAGACAAGACATGGCCGTGATGGAACATTCTGACGTTCCTCTCTCTTTCCTTAGCTTTTCCCCAACACTCCGAGGCTCCGTTTTCTCGTGGAGGCTGCCGAGCATTTGGGCTTTTGATGTGTCTGTCTTTTCTGGGCTGAGCTGCTGGAAAACGAGGCCTGTCTTGTTCATCCTTGTGTCCTCAGGGCCCGGCACATAGTAGGCGTCTTGTCGATGTTTGCTTGAAGGACTATTTGAATTCATCATCCTCGATTCATTCATGCAGCTATTAGTCTATTTGTCAATCCAACAACTATTTCTTGAGCACCTGCTATGCTCTGGCCCTGTGCTAAGGCAGGAGCATGCTGGTGAGTGAGGCAGGCATTGTTCCTGCCCGGGAGCCGAGGGTGTGCTGGGGAGAATCACACAAGCGATGGGAAAATTACAGCGGCTGTGAGTGCTTCCAGGGGAAGGTGCATGGTGTTGTGAAAGTACTGACAGGAGCTCTGCATCTCCCTCCTTGGTGGCCGGGCGGCAGTGGGATGTCCTGGAGGGCTTCCTGGAAGTGGTGAAGTTGGGGCCGAGATCTGAACTGTATTGCATACAAGTCAGTGCCTCGGGTACCAGTAAGGCAGGGCCACTCTCCCATGAGAAAGAAGTTCTTTTGCAAGAATTTGATTTCAGTTATTTTTTTAAGGTGTTAGAGGATGCACAGATAATGAATCAATAAAAATTTTGTCAAGACTTCCTTACACTTATTTTATAGTTTAGTGTTTTTTCTATTTTGAATTACACGAGTGTGGAGCATACTCTTTTCTGTATGTAGGGCCTCTAAAAGTTGTGGCCCTGGATCTGGGCTGAGTAAGAGATAAGTGGGTGAAGGCTGTAGAGAAGCATGCTGCAGATGGAGAGAAGAGCACATGCAAAGGCCCTGAGGAAGCAGAGATGAGACAGCATGTTGGAAGTCCAGCAAGGAGGTCAGGGTTGTAGGTACCCAGTGAGCAGTGAGGTGAGGGTGTGGGATCAGGCTGAGAGGTCTCTGGGGCCAGATCACACAGGGCCTTGGATGCCCTGGGAAGGAGTGGGGTTTTGTCCTGAGACTAGTGGGAAACCATTGGAAGGGATGAGCCAGAGGGTGACATGATCAGATGTGTGTTTTTAAAAGATCACTGTGGCTCCCATCTGGGGGTCATTCCGGTTTTTTTGGGGGGACCAGTAGTCACGTGGCCTGGGGCCACCTGTGCTGAGAGGCTGAAGGTGCCATTGTGTTGTTGGCACCCCAGGCCACAGCCCTGCTGCTCTGCGTTTCTGGACTTCCTCTTCCCTTTCTGGGTCAGGCAGACCCGGCCTTCAGAAGCCAGATGGAGTCTGCAGACCTTCGGGTGGCGCTTCGATGTCTAAGTCACCGTAAATCTCCCTGAAGTCACCTATTTCTCTTCCATCTAGCTCTTATATGTTTTGTGAATGAATGATAAAAAACGTGGCAGGGTCGTTTGTTTTCGTTTCTTTGACACCTGGACTCTGTATTTGGTGGCAGCTGTCCCTCCAGTGGCTGGAAGTCCGCCTCCAGGCTGGGGGCCCTGGGCCCCATCACACCTGGTTCTGTTGGGAACGGCAGGGCAGCTGAGGCAGTGGGCCCTGGTTCCTGTAAAACAGCGAGCCCCTTCAGAATGTGGGACCGGAGGGTCACAGCCTGTACGAGGGGCCGGGGCTGGTTCCAGCGAGGGGATGGGACTGGTTCCAGCGTGTCTGTCTGCCTGGCCAGACACTGCAGCAGTGACCGTCTTGGACGTAGTAATTTGAAGCCTCCGCCCCCTTTGGGACTGCAGCCCTGCCCATCTTATGAGCTGTTTGGTGGAAACCTGTTCTTCGAAGGGGACTGTGGCCTCACGTTTGATGGGGAGTGGTGGTGGGGCAGAGCTCCGAGGGACTGGCAGCCTTCAGTACCCATGAGACCGAAATCCACCTCTTTACTCAAGTGGCCAGTTGTGGTTGGGTCTGTCCCTATTTCTCGGCCTGTCTCACTGCTTCCCCCTTGCTGCTGCCCTTGACGTCTGTCGTGGCCTTGCCCATGCCGTTCTCTCTGCCTGGAACCCCACCCCTCAGTTTGCTTCCTTGGCAAAGCCAGACCCATCCTCCCAGCGTCCCTGGAAGCCCTCTCTGACCTGAGCCACGGCCGTCCGGCTCCTTCTCTGGGGCCCCCAGGAGCACTTGGCCCACTCCCTCGTTTTCAAAATACATTTTTCTTGTTTCATGCCTGTTAGACGAGTTCGTTGTAGAGGATCTATTAAATAAAGACACGCTAAAAGAAGAAAATAAACTCCGGCCATAATCCAGGGATCCAGTGCAATCATTTTGGCATTCATCCTTCCGGATTCTTGTTCTGCAATCTGCTTTTTTTCCCACTTACCTATAGATTGTAAACAGCTTATCATATTGTTCAATATGGCCTTAAAGCCCCTCTAATCAGCTTGCAGTGTTCCACTGTGTGGTCGTGCTCAGCTGTGTTTTGCAGTCCCCTGTTGCTAGACTGGACACACCCATCCAGCCGTCCACTCACGGGTCCTGTGAAGGGCGGGGACCTTGACTTTTCACCTTTGTTCACCCAGGGCCTGGCGTTTGACTGGGGGGTTCGTGGGAAGTGTTTGTTGAATGAATGAAGCCTGCATTCTCATCTCTCTCCTGACACAGCAGAGCTAAGCCTGTACTGGAGGCCTTTTTCTTCTCCCACCTTCTGCTAGGGCCTCCACAACCCACTCTGCTATCTTGTGATCTTTAAAAGTCAAGTCCAAAGGCTCGGGCCGTGGGCAGGCCAGAGGGGTTCAAGGGGGTGGGTGGTCAGGAAGGCTGCTCGGAGGTCAGTGGCCTTGGTGCCTGCTCAGAGGAGGCTCCCCGGCCAGGAGGCACTGGGGAGGTTCCGGGTGGCCAAGGAGCTGCCACTGGTGGTGAGCAGAAGGGGCTCCAGTGGGACGCAGAGGTCCCCGCAGGCTGGGAGGTTTCCGTGCCTGCGCCCGGCCCCGCGGCCGTGTGGGAGGCCTCCAGCAGGTGAGGCGAGCCGCTGCCGGTGCCTGGTGGGTGCGCTCTGAGGGCTGTCGCCTGGGAGCGGAGTGGAGCTTTGCCCTGTGTCATGAGACAAACCTGTCCTGCCTCAGACCTGCTGGAACCTGGGGACAGAAGCCTTCGTCTGTCCACGCCTGCGCGCATAGATTAGACGAACGTTTACTCCACATCCGTTGTGTGCGGCTCTGTGCTGGTCCCTGCCCTCACGGGGATCCCAGTTTGGGGGTGAGGGTATGGGGTGACCAACTGTCCCGGTTGGCCCTGGATGAGGGGCTTCCTGGGACATAGGTTTTCAGTGCTAAGTCCCAGAGGAACTGGGACAAATTGGTCACCCTAGTCAGACATAAACATCGATTCCTGTCATCCAAGGAGAAAGGGGTCGGAACCCTGCGGCAGGTCTGGGTGACTCAGGGCAGGGGGAACTCAAGGAGGGGTCTTATGTTACAGGCCTGGTGCTCTTAGGGGGAGCTTCACATGGACTTGTGACGTCCCGGACAGGGTGAGGCCCTCGAAGAGTCTGCCCCTCCTTCTCAGTTCTTCATTCCCCCACCCATGTGGTCCCCCTCTGGACACATCTAGCCAGGTGCTGGGGCACTTTCCAGCCCTCTGGACAGTGGATCCCTGGGGCCTCCATCAACCTCCAGGACCAGTCTCCCCTTTGAAGAAGAGGGTTCCCCAAAGTCAGCTCTGGGGGTGAAGTCTGTCCTTCCTCCCTCCGGACTGATGGAGTGTACCTCCTGGGGTCGACTCCGACAGCCCATTCGTCCATTTCTCTATTCCCTTCTTCACTCCACATGGTTATTACCGATCATCCATTATGTGCCTCTGAGATGTGCTGAGCAGGGGGCTGGGCACAGAGGAGCTGATAGATACAAAACCCCTGCAGGCCCAGCGCATTGGGGCAGCCTCAGAGCCAGCCAGCTCCAGAAACTGCAGGATTTCTCACCAGGGCTGCTGGTGGGAAGGACTGGACTAAGTCAGCAGAGCCTTGTCTATCCCCAGCTGGCCTCCCGCAGGGCTGACACCCGGGGCGGGGGGGTCCCCTGCCAGGCACCTCTCTGGAGCCTTTGTCCCCAGAAGTCTGTGAAGGGGCTTGGAAGAATGGAATCTTGCACCCTTCTCTTGGAAAAGCAATTTGTCCATTGAAATGCCATTTACTTCTGAAAGGAGGAAAGACTAGAAAGGCCACCAGGGTGAGAATGTATTTCTGGCACCTACAAGCCAACTCCAAAGTCGGTTTCCAGCACGGAGGTGAAGTCCTGGGAAAGTGTAGGCCTGGGCTGGACACCTGGTCACCCTCCCTCCTGACCCTCCCTCGCCCCTGATTCTAAATGCTGTTGTGCCAAGCAGAAATGATTTTTGTTCCTTAACATTACTTTAAAAAAATTCAGTAGGGGAAAACCCCAAGCTGACAATGTAATAGATAGTACAGTTCAAAGAGAATAAATTAAAAAAAATCACAACAAAATTTCTAGAGGAGATTTCTTTGTGTGTTCCGGTGACCATGGCGTGGCTGAGCGGGTCGCCTCTCTCATCCCCGTGTCCGCGTGGGGAGGAGCTGGAGGCAGAAGCAGAGCTGTGTAGGAAGGAGAAGGCCTGGTGTTGGAATGCGCGTGCATGTGTGTTGGTGTGTTTGGTGTGCATGTGTTTGGTTCCTATCAACACATGTACACATTTATCAAATTACATCTGCTTTTACCTTTAAAATTTTATGAACATGGCATATGGCACATTATCCTGCCATGGAGCGTGTGTGTGTGCATGTGTGTGCGTGCGTGTGTGTGTACACACGCACAGGCAGGCCTGCTTGGCACTCACTCCTCCAGTGGCTGAGGAACTCTTTTGGAGAGGAGAGCCTCGGAGTGCGTGGGGCTGTGGGTGAGCTGGCCTCCCCAGGGCCCCAGCCTGGCCCTTGGCCCACCAGGCCATGAATACATTTCCATCCATCTCCGGCCCCCATCACCTAGGCAGCTAATTCCTCTGAGCCCCTCTGCCTTATTAAAGTCACAGATCACTTTCCCGAGCTTAACGCTGTCAAGACCAGCACGCCCCAGTTCAAACCTGCTCCCGCCATCCAGCCTCTCCTGGAGGGCTGGGGGTGGAGGTGAGGGTCCCGCCGGCCGCCCCCCCTCCGGCCGCACCCCCTTCTCGGTTCGGTCTGCCCCACGCCTTGCAGTGATCAGTGAGGTCGCCTCAAGATTCCTTCAGTAAAGCCCTTGGCAGGGATACAAGGGCCGTCACAGCTGTGCCGCACAGCCCGGTTTCCACCGGCGAGGACTGGGCCGGTCCACTTGACGAGGCTCCTCGGCAGAGGGGTGTGAGGCTCGCTGCTGGTTCGGAGAGCGCCGCTCCGGTCCCCGGCTGCCTCGGCCTCCCCTCTTATGAAATATGGATGGTACCGGTTCCAGCGTTCGGAGACTCGCTGGCAGCGCCGAGCGTCTCCAAAGGCCCGCCTTGTGCATGCACCTAAACACTTCACTGAGCAATCTGTCAACATGTCAGCAACACATGTTTTGTAAAAAGCTTCCAGTGGGAGTAATGACTCCCACCAGGACTTCCAAAATGCTTTGAATTCAGCAGATTTCTATTGCGGGCATCCCCTGGGGTGCCTTTTACAATGCCTACATTTCAGAAATTTGAGCCACAGACCCCTGGGGGTTTCCTTTCATAATGCCTCAAAATGTAGGGTTATATTGTTGGAAGTCCCCATGGGGTCTTTATTAATACCTGAATTCTGAGGAACTGGAAATTACACAGGGCACTGCAGGGGCCCAGATCCACACCAGGAAGAAGAGAAAAACTCTGTGGGGAGATTTTTTTTCTTCATGCAAGAGTGAAAGAGAAGAATTTGCTAAAGGACAAAATTGAGTGTGTTTGAGCTTCCTTCATTTAATCTGCCTTCTAGAACGCTACAGTAAAATCTGCAACGGGGAAGGGGGAAATGACTTTTCTATTTTTAAATCTCACTTTGATATTTTAGGGGCCGGAGTATATTCTCTTTAAACACCCAGTATCAAGGGGTATTGTTTAAAAATAAATTATTTTTCTTTTTGGTCACTGAAAACCCCTCTGCCGTGCCCCTCTCCCGGGTCTCCCCTCTTTCTTAGAGCTGTTCAACTCCTGTAGTGCGCTCCCGTCTCATTATCATTAGCCGTTTGGGGTCCGTTTGAGATATTGGCCCGGTTGCTCCCCTCCCCTCCCCTCCTCTCCCCTCCCTTCTGTGCATTAAAGATGAGAAAATCAACCTTGGAGATGGTCCAACCCCCCCTGCGAACTGGTTTCAAACCCTCCCTCCCAGTGGGGGCCATCAGAATGGGAAATATCGAGGTTGCTTACTACTTTCTTGCAAGTATTTTGTTGCTGAAGTCTTGAAAGGACAGAAGGGGTGCCGTCCTGTCCCCCAACACACACACCCCTCCCCCCCACACACCCCGGTTTCTTCATGTGACTTGTTCCAGCCTCTACCATCTGCTCACTCACCTTTGGTATTGTTTTTTAAAATTTACAAGACTTTGACATGTTAAGCCTTAGGGTTAATTTAAGCTGCCTTTTTCCCTTCTAAATCTGGCACTTGCTGGCTTGCTGAAAAGAGGTCTCTCGCTCTCTCTGTTTCTATTACAGTCTCATTGACTGGGACAAGAAAATAACACAGAGAGAGCTAACTTGCAGCAGCCAAGGCCAAGAAATTCTAAGTTGCTGATAAGACCCTCCCTCCTCCCTCCTCCTCCTCCCCCTCCTCCCTCCTCCTCCCTTCTCCTCCCTCCTCCTCCCTCCCACCCTCCTCCTTTCTGCCAGAGTGACTGGATCACACAGGGGACGCGGGAACTCACATTTCCCCCCCCCCGGTGCGACTCCCAGACGGTGCTCAACCATCTGTGGTCCCGTGGGTCTGGCAGAGGGGGCCCGAGGAGGGGGTTTGCCCATCAGGAGCTGGTTGGGTCAGATACTCACAGAGAGCCTCTGCACCCACCCTGAGCCGGCTGATTAATTAAGCAATTGCATCATTGATTCAGGGTTTGCGATGTGGTGCCGGGGCGCTGGCTGGCGTGCTCCAGAGCTCTGCTTCCCTCCCCTGGGCTGGCAGTTGTAGGATCCCTTTCTTTTTTCCAGCTGGATTTTCCTCCTTGGTGCCAACACCGGGTGCTTGGTGAGGAAGGGAATTGGGCCTGGGTGTCCCAGCCGCCCCCCAGCCAGGAAGCTTGGGTTGCTCCTGGCGGTTTGATGGGGCGGGGCTGTGGGCTCACAGCCCGGGGCAGACCCCAGGGGGCGCCTTTTCTCCTCCCAGCAGGCCCCATGGGCTTCAGCAGGGGCTCTGAGCCGAGAGGGCAAGGAGCCCTGTGGCGCTGATTTGACATTTTTAGCTGAAGACCTTTGTTCAGACCAATTTCCAAGTAGCTTTGGGTTGGAGTGCATTCTGCTTTTTTCTTTCTTCTTCTTTTTTTGAATCCTGGGCCTATTTTTCCTTTCTCTTTCAAAGCGATAAAATAGAATCTGACCCCGGGAATCCCATTCTTGCCATCTCTTTCCCCAAGCCACCATCTCCCGCCTGACCAAGAAGGCCTGAATCTCCCAGCAGCCTCTGGGGCTCAGCCCGCCCTCTCCCCGCCCCCTGCCCAGGTCTTCTGGGGGCTGCAGACTCAGAGGAGGCCGGTACCCGCCGGGGCCTGGGTCGGGAGCTGTTGCAGGGCCGGAGCCGCCATTTTCCTGCCCTCCTTCCTCTTAGAGACTCTGTCCTTGTTCCAGGGAAGCAGTGACGTCTGCCCAGATGCTTCCACAGCCTCTGACCTCAGGGTGGAGAGCCACCGCGGTGGGTGGGAGAGCGGTCAAGGAAGAAAATTGAATCCACTTCCCAAGAATACAGACTTTTTCCAGGGGAGTCCCGAGCCCCGTGGCGAGAACCTCTAAAATTTTCCCCGAACGGAGGTGGCATTGCAAGAGCCCCCCCACCTCCCGAAAAAAACACACCCAAACCCAAAATGTAAAAACCAAAAACCGAACAATAGAAATTCCTTCTCCTCCTGTGTCTGAAAGTAAACAACGCAGGCGCTGCCTTTGGGAAAGGGGCTTGCGAACTTCGTTTCTTGAGAAAACCCATTCTGTTGGCCAAAATATGGCAAACCTCCTTCCCGCACTAAGATCTATGTGGTTCCAGAGAGCAAGGCTGGGGGGAGGAGGAGTCCTTGAACCCCACGCAGATGTCCAGGGCGGAGAGGCCAGGAAGCCTCCTCCGGGCAGTGATTTATTTTATTTTTTAGATCTAGATGCTTTGGCCGCATTTATTTATTTATTTCCAAGGGGCTATTTTTGGCGTCTGCCCGGGCTCCTTTGTAGCAAAGCCCCCTTTTCTAGAATTTCCTCTCCTTTATTAGAGTTACAGCTCAGCTTTGTGCGGCCCCGGGGGAGCCGGCCAGCCGCTGGCAATTTCTCTCAGACACCCAATTACCCCCTGACGTCAGTGCCTCCTCGTCCAGCTCCCCTGGGTGCCTGCATTTTTTCCTTTGTAACACTAATAGCCGACTAGCTAAGTGCCTGTCCGTTCCTTGGCAGAGGAGCTGATTGTGTTTTCGGCTGGATACTAAATCCAAAAACTATGTAAAAATGTCAATAGGTGAGTGCACATTGATTTTGGTTAGTCACAGTGATATTTGAGCCCCTTTGGGGACTCTGTCTGGGGAAGTATTTTACAAGAAAGATAATATAACAGAAAATTACTGGAGCTCCGCGGGTCTCCGGTGGGTTTCTTAGGGGCCTGCTAAATTGCTGTAGAATCAACAAATGCTTTATTAATCTAAATTTGTGGTTTTGTTCTTTCTTCTCTTCAGAAGGTTGGAGTTTTAATGATGCCGGCGGCGAGGCCGGGCGGCGCGGCCTGCACCTTGGCTGCCGGGCTGGGGTACCCCGGCTGGTAATGAACTCCCAGCGGATTCTGGGAGCGGGGCGGCTGTGTTCCCAGCCGGGTTCCCGGGGAATGTGGAGCAGGCGCCGGGCCCGCCGCTTGCCAGGCCGAGGTCTGTGCGCGCAGATAAAGTGAGGGGCTGAGGGCCTGGAACAGCTGCGCTGGGCCAGGCTGACTGGGAGAGGCTGATAAGGGCCCAGAAGGGGCCCAGGCGGGTGGCGTGGCACCGCCAGAAATCTGACGGGGTGTCAGGACTGGCAAGGAAAGTTAAACGCAGCCGGTTCTGGGGGATGGTTGGCGGACCTGCGGAGGAAGATAATGGTAATTGATGGAATCAAAGTCACAACACAGCCTTGTGTTTTCTTGGCAATTAATTCCTCCCCCTCCCCAACTGCTAGCCCCCTGGCATCCTCAGAGCCCGGGATGCCCCGTGAGCAGCCTGCACGCCCAGATAATCAGCACATGCCCTCCTTGCTTTGGGGGGCGGGGGCCGGGGAGATGCGGCCGAGAACAGACGCAGAGAGCAGGTTTTAAAAAATATGTTACAAACAAACAAGTCGGAGAAGAAAACCCCACTGAAAAGTTAAGGACGTGTCGCTCCGGGTGCGCATCTGATCTTGCTCCGGAAGGGAATGAGGAAAATCGATGTCTTTGTCCGAGTGCCGGGCGCTGCGCCTCCTGGCTGGGCAGGACAGTGAGTGGGGCCGGTCCCTGCACACGCGCACACACACACGCACACACTCCCCCCGCGTGACGCTGCCGGGGGAGACGGGCGATAACGGGACAGCGGTGTCTGCCGATGCAGATGTGCGCGCTCTCCCGCGTGTGTCGTCCTGCCCCCTCTTCCTTTTGTCCCTGGAAAGGCAGCCCTTCTCAACAATGCGCCAACCAGGCTGTTTCCGCGGGCTCACGCTGCCGCCTGCTCCGTCGGTGAGGCTTCCGGCGGCCTTTTGTTGTGTGCACGCCGGGGCACACCTGCTTGCAGAGACACGCGTGGACGCCCCTCGGCACTCGCGCCCGCCCCCTCCGCCGCACCACCGGCTTGCTGGCTCCTCTGTGGGTCCCACTGTGCCCTAGGGAGCCCCCGTGTCGGCTCCAGGATCTTAAGCAAATAAAATACTCTGAAAAATTTCCCTGGAGTCTTGTGAAATTAAAATCAGTGCGCAATAAAATGGTACGTCAGTCCGGCCTGTGACGAACAGGCCTCCAGTAACTGGAAATGGTAAAAGGGAAGCGGTGGGGGTGATCGGCCTTCCAGGTGATTCTGCCTGTGGCTGGCATATGTGCCAGGATCCGCCTTGGCAGGTAATTAGCATGGAGGAAGGGAGCCCTCCTGTCGGAAGTGATGCCATAAGCTAGAGGGACTTTTGTCCCCCACCACCCATTTGCTGGCCTGCCCTCTTTCCATCTCTGGCTGGGTGACACGGATTCTATACCAGCAGCCAGATGACAGGGGGACCCAGTGGGGCAGGACCGAGAGGCTTCTGAGTTTATTCTGACCCCTTGTTGGGTCCACCCCATCCTGCCTTGGTGACATGAGCCTTGCGTGGGAGCAGTGTCCTGAGTGTGCTCAGAGAAAGGTGTGGGCTGGCCCTCCCCAGCCAGCCTGCTCCCAGGACTGCCCGCATTCCTGCATCAGCCCTGGGCAGCTCTCCCTGGGCTTTCTCTCCTCCTCAGGGTGGGAGGAAGGAGGCTGGAAAGGAGGCCCCCGGGTGACTTCTGAGCCATCAAAGCTTGGGACAGCACGCCTCCAGGCCCCCTGCTCCCCTCCTGAATGGGCTCTGCAGGCCGGCAGCTGTTTTGGGGCCTGGAAAGGAGGAAGGGGGCTGGTCCTTTGTCCCTGGAAGGAGGCCTCCTGGAGGCCCAGGGCAGCCACGTTAACCTTCCACCCTGGGGGGGAGGGGGCTTGCCTGAGGTCAGGCACATAATGAGCCCAGGTCCCTGGCTGTCCCCTGCCTGGGCTCTGGCAACAAAGGCCCAGTCAGGCTGCACAATGAGGGGGAGGTGGCTGGGTGGGGGCGGGTAGGTGCTGCCACAGCCGGCCTCTGCAGCCCAGGGTTTCCTTCCAGCCCACCCCGTGCTGGGCACTTCAAAGGGGCGAGGGGAGAGGCCAGCCCGGCCAGGCGGGCCTGGGCCTCCTGCTCCCAGAGCCGCCACGCCACCGGAGGTGGAAAAACACCTTGAAGAACATGGCCCAATTATTTAAATCGGAGCCTTTCAAATCAACAACAACAACAATAATAATACTATCCCTGTAGGAGGACACAAGTCGCAGAATTCAGAGAGTGTTCTCACCCCCATCTCCGTGACTTTTTTAGCTGCTTGGTGACATGGGAGGGTGAGCAGGTAGGTGCACCTCTCTCTTTCAGGTGGGAGGAAAGGAGGGAAAGAGCAGTTTCAGGGGCCCAGTGCTCGGCTTTTTTCTCTTCCTCGTCTCTCTGAATTCTCACAGTAATCCTGGGAGTTGGGCACTCAGTCCCATTTCACAGACGAGTCTGCTGGGCTTTCAAGAGGGTAAATAAACCTGCCCGAGATCACACAGCTCCGTCACTTGCAAACTCCATGACTTTAGTTAATTTATTGAACATCTCCGTGACTCAGTTTCCTTATCTGTAAAATGGGGTTAGTAAATGTACCTTCCTTATGGGAGTGTTGGGAGGACGCGTTGAGATACTGCGTGTCAGCAGCCGGGAGTGTGCACAGTAAGCACTCAGTAAACGGTAGCTGTCGCTCTAGTTAACGTTGTCCGGCCTGGACTCTTGTCCACATCCTCTCTGCTCCCGGGCCAGTGCTCTTTTTGCTTCATGACCAAACAAACTAAGTCTCTGTAAGGTTGCTGAGGGATGATTAGTCTGACCTGCTTGGTGTAGAGCTGGGGAAGAGGCCCGGGGAGGGGCAGGGACGGGGTCGGAGCTCAGGGTGAGTGGGGGATGGGTATGGGAGCCCGAGGTGCCTCTGAGGACCAAACTGTCCTGTCTTCGGCAGGTGTGGGGGTGTGGGTAGGTGTTGGGTGTATTTTACCAGCTTTTGCTTAATTGCAGACTCATTTCTTCACATGATACTGGACCATATTTTGTATCTTGGAAGTGCTCGTGAGGATTTCCCAAGGCCCTCCCAACACTTCCCCAAGAAACTGTTAGGAGTAACCAAAAATTGGCTTTCTGGTCCCCTCACCTGGGCTCCGGGGGTGCCTGCCCTGGCCAGAGGCATCAGAGTGCTTCCTGGAAGGAGGAGGGCAGGGCCTCCCCTCCCTTCCCGCGGAGGCCGGCTTGGGTCCCGCATGTGGAGTGCCCTGTGTGGGAGAGCAAGGTGCAGGGCATTCACCCCTTGGAAGTGTGAGGGGCATAAGGAGATGGAGAGAAAAGAACATCTCTGTGCCTGGGCAGCGCACTTTGCCACCCCTGCTTGCAGAGGAGCAAAGAGTGCACGTTTTCACCATGTGCGAAGTGGCTGGGGTGCAAAGCCATGCGTGCAGCTAGGAGTTCCACAGCTCAGCTCCTCCTAAAAATGCCCCCGGCAATCAGGACTCAGCGCAAGCCTCTCCGTCACCATTTGGCAGAACGAAGCCTCATGCCTTGTGACGGGCGTTCCCTCTTCCACTCGTCAGGCTGGTTTGGACCCACTTTCTGCCCGGCGCTGTGATGCCGAGATGAAGAACAGTGTCTGACCACCAGGAGTTGTCACGCTCCCTCTCTCTCCCGCCTTCCCTTCCTCCTTCCCTCCTTTCCATTTGTCAAATATGCATTAATCATCCTTATTCCTTATGCTAATCAAAGGGGTCCACAGAAATGAGCAGGGCCGGGAGCCCCCCATCAGACAGACGGGGAGCAGGCTGCGGACACTGGCCGAAGAGTGCACCTGACACTTGGTTCCAGCCTCGGCCCCGACAGTAACTGTGTGGACCTGACGGAGTCACCGGCCCGCTCTGAGCCCTCATGTCCCGCGTGGGGACTTAACTGAGCCGTGGCGTGGTCGGGGACCCTTCAGTTGTGTGGAATGGAGGCACGTCTCAAACTGGCTGAAGAAGTAACCTTCAGGCGCCGGTGGATCCGTAGGAGTTCGTCTCTCGTGTCCTCTTTCCTCTTTGTTGGTTTCACTCTCAGCCAGGCCCTTCCTCAGGGGGGCAAGTTAACCCCTCCCCACGGTGGCTGCACATGCACATCCTCCTTGCTGAGGTGGAACCTCTCTTTTTCATGGTGTCTCAGGATTCGCTCTGATTTTGCCGGGTTGGTCATGAGCCCATCCCTAACCGGTCACTGTGGCTGGGGGTTGCAGTGCTGTCTGGCCAGGCCTGGGGTACCTGAATCACATAGTGAGGGGTGTTTGCCCCAGGAAGATGGGGCTGCTTCTAGAGAAGGTGGAGATGGATGCTGGACAGGCTAGAAAGCCTGGAGCATTCCACCTCAGTCATCAGTAAGCATCCTTCGAACTTTCTTTGTGTCATACAGGCTCTGGGGCCCAGCTGCTTGGGTTCTAATCCCAGTTCTGCTTCCTACTTACTGTGTGATGTTGGGTAAATTACTTAGCTCTCTGTGCCTCAGTTTCCTCATCTGTAAAATGGAACTATAACAATAGTACATACCTTATAGGGTTGTTGTGAGAATCAAATGAGTTAACCCATATAAAGTGCTCAGAGCAATGTCTGGCACATAATAAGCACTTAAATAAATGTTAGCTATTACTGTTTTCTTTAATTCACCCACTTATTCATGAGCTCACTTGCACTCAGATGAGAAGGGAATAAATAGTAGTTTCTGCCCTTATGGAACTCACAGAAGGTCTCTATGATCATTTTTCAATCATGTATTCAAGAAATATTTATTAAGCACTTACTGTGTGCCAGGAACAGTGCTAGACTATGCTCGAGACACAGGGGTGAGGTTTCTTTACTAATTCTTAGTTTCTCATCTAAACGGCAGGGACAGTAGTATCTTCGGCAGAGAGACTGCGTAAAGAAGTGTGGAAATATGTTAAAAATCTGAAAGTGGGGGCCGGCCCGGTGGTGCAGCGGTTTAGTTCGCGCTTGGCAGCCCAGGGTTTGCAGGTTCGGATCCCGGGCACCTGCCGATGCACTGCCTGTCAGCCATGCCGTGGCGGCATCCCATATAAAGTGGAGGAAGATGGGCACGGATGTTAGCCCGGGGCCGGTCTTCCTCACTCACACACACACACACACACACACACACACACACACACACACCTACCTGAAAGTGGCTTTTTATCTGGTGCATTGCCAGTGGGTGGACATCGGCCTGCCTGTCAGAGGTTGCCCACCCCAGGAGTGTAGGCTTGCCCAACCCCCTCCCTGTGTCCCTTTGTGGGGGCTCCCCTGTGTGAGTGGCCTCCTGAGCGTCTGTGCTTGCTGCGCTGCCAGCAAGATGGACGAGGTGGCTTCAGGGCTTCTCGGCTTCGGCTGGGGGAGGGGGTTAAGCTTGGGCCCACATGTTGGTCCTTGGTGGGAGCCAGTGGTCCAGTGGATCCCATCCCCTGGCCCCGCTGGGCTTGCTCCTTGTGAGGTCCTGGCTCCGCTCCACTGTGGTCTTGCTGGGTCGTCTCCTGCAGCTCTGTGCACCAGGGATGCACGCGGGATTCCGAAGGAGGAGGGATGGGGAGGGAGAAGACCACATCGTTTTCTCCCTTCTAGCCCATGGGTGGGGGTGCTCATGCGTGAAGTGCTCTGCGTAGGAAATGGGGCAGTGGGGCAGCAGGTGTGTCAGCCTCAGGAGAATGCTAGCGAGTGTTCTGTGCCTAGCCTCAGGCTCACGTCATCATAAGGCCACTTATTGGCACTTACCTTGTGCCGGCCACCCTGCTGACCCCTTCTCGGATACCCTGTCTTTTAATACCCTCAATGTCTCTCTTAGATGTGTACTTTGGGATCCTTTATTTTTACCGATCAAGAAACTGAGGCCCACGGGCCGGCCCGGTGGCGCAGCGGTTTAGTTCGCGCTTTGGCAGCCTGGGGTTCGCTGGTTCGGATCCCAGGCACCCGCTGACACACTGCTTGTCAGCCATGCTGTGGCGGTGTCCCATATAAAGTAGAGGAAGATGGGCACGGATGTTAGCCCAGGGCCAGTCTTCCTCACCAGAAAGAGGAGGATTGGCAACGGATGTTAGCTCAGGGCTGGTCTTCCTCACAAAAAATAATAAAAAAAAAGAAAGAAACTGAGACCCAGAGATGTTCAGTAACTTGCTCAAGGTTGCCCAGCCAGGACGTGGCAGGCCTGGTGGCAAACCCATGCCTGTCTGACCACAGATCCCTTGTTCTTGGTCACTGAGTTGCACTGTCCCATGGAGTGAATGTTTGCAGACTTAAGCGTCTTACCAGCTGGGAGAGGCCCAGAAGGTGGTGGATTTTCTTTCCACGAGTTAGAAATTTCAGGGACCAGAAATCGTGCAGAGGGGGAGGGCCCTGGCAGACTAGAGTATATCTTGCTACATCCTCCTGTACATATGTGCCGACCCCGAGTGCATCTTTGTGGGCTGTGTTCACTCCTTTCTGAAGGACTCCCCTGTCCTGGTCTGGCCGAATCCTTCCTTACCAGGGAATGGCTATTGCAGACCCCCTCCTGGTGACCAGAGGCCCAAAGTCAACAGCTGGGGGCCTGTGTCCGAGAAGGAAGTCATCAGTGACCCCGATCGGCTACCTGTGCCTGAGGCTGGAGCCGTTGGCTTCTGGGGGAGGTCGCCCCTCCTGTCTGCACACACTCCCCAGGTCGCCCCTCCTGTCTGCACACACACAGGAATCGGCTCACGGGAGTTCATTAAGTTTACCCGCAGACCTCCTGGCCCCTCTCTCGAGCGTTCTTCCCTTACCCGCTGCGCTCCACCCCCCGGCCTGCCATCTCCAGCTTGGGGGTGCCGGGGAGGGGAGACCCCCGGGCTGCTCTCCCTGGGCCACAGCTGGTTGCAGTTCTACTGGCCTTCCCCGGGCCTGGGCCTGGCCACGCAAGTCAGTCTCGGGAGGCGGGGAGCGTGGGGAGGAAGCTCCCCTTCATTTTCCATTTTCCTCCTTTGAAAGCTGGCGGCTGCCTTGTCCTGTCCTCTGGAAGGGAGGAAAGAGGCACACTCTTTCTGCCTCCTTCTTTCAGTCTCCGTCTCCCTCCTCTGAGCCCCTTCTCACCAGGAATGCCGCCGGTGCCGCTCTCCCTGCACCTGTCCTGGGGGAGGGGCGTGGCTTCCTGCGGACATGGCCTGAGTTCTGTTTGGGGCCAGAATAACTCGTTTGCATAACCCAGCAGCACCTGATGGCTGCCTCCTCCAGAACCTCTCTGGTCTGCACCTTTTCATCAAAGGTACTTCTTATCATTGTTGTTGTTATTACTGTTGGAGCAGAAGCTCTAAAGAATCATTGGGGGGGGCTGCCCGGTGGCGCAGCGGTTTACTCCGCGCCTGGCAGCCCGGGGTTCGCGAGTTCGGATCCCGGGCGCCTGCCGACGCACTGCCTGTCAGCCATGCTGTGGGGGCGTCCCATATAAAAAGTAGAGGAAGATGGGCACGGATGTTAGCCCAGGGCCAGTCTTCCTCAGCAAAAAGGGAAGGATTGGCAACAGATGTTAGCTCAGGGCTGGTCTTCCCCACAAAAAAAAAAAAAAAAGAATCATTGGGGGATGACATCACACCGTGGAAAGAAAGGCAGGTGATTTGGATCTTGTCAGTCCTGTGTTCAAATTCTTTCTCTGCCCAAAGTCTGTGATCTTTAGCAATTAACCTATCTGCAAGCCTTAATTTACCTCTCTGTGAAGTGGGGCCGCCGAAGCCTCGCCCGCATGGTGATGGGGGATTCAGAGGGATAATGAGTGTGAAGGGCCAGCATACTGCCTGGCGCATGGGGCTGCAGTCAGTGAATGGTGGTTCTGTTTCCTTTGTCCTGGAACAGGATGCCCCCGAAGGGACCAGATGGGGTGGCGCAGGGTGTGGAGAGGGAGCCTTCCCCGGTGGACGGTGAGTGGAGCATGTGAAGCAGTCCAGGCTACTGTACCCATGGACCCAGGGGAGGTGCTGGCCACGACCTTTGGGCTGTCGAGCTGTCTTGTGGCAGAGCTGGGCCACTGCCCTGGAAGCCCTGGGGGCTCGTGGGATCCAGAGATGTGGCCCTTGTGAGGGAGGACCCACCCTGGGTTTTCTCTCGGGGGAAGGACAGCCCTCCCAGCTGCTCCCTACAGACCCAGCTCCAGCCAGGCTGCCTCCCCTGGTGACAAGACACCCCAGCCTGTGGCTGCCTTTGTAGTTATGTGGAGACACCAGCAATGGCGCCACATGCCTTTGGGACTCCCATACGTGCCACATGGGTTGGTCACTCTTAGGGACTGTTGGCCTCTTCCTGGCCATTCTAGAGTGGAGGCAGAGGGGCCAGACCTGTTTTCCAACTCACTGACACGATAGGCACCTCCAGACCCCTGAAGGTCACAGGGAGGAGTCATCCTAGGGAGGTGGGCTTTGGATATTTCTGAAAATACTCAAGGAAGATTCTCGAGGACGGCAGCGTATCCTTGTCCAGATTCTTTATTACACACACCGTCTCGGGCCCGTGTCCTGAGCCACCACACACACAAACAGGACAAGTGCCCCTCATCCTGCCCCCCGACCTCCAGATCCTCCCCTTGTGCCTGTGTTCACAGCCGGGATCTGTTGAGGTCCCTGTGTGCTGGCCCCGGAGCCCAGTTAGTGCTGGCCCGTCCCCGCCCAGCCCAGGCTCATCCTGGTGTCTGGAGCACAGCCCCCGGCCCAGGCCTCCCGACCCTCCGGAGCCACAGGTCTGCCCTGAGGTGTTGAAAGAAGAAAATCCTTCAACTTGAACTTGTCTTCTGCTCCCATCCGCACCCCCTGCGAATTTGTAAGTTTTTTCTTTTTCAGTGAGTCACTCACCTATCACGTGAACAACACAACTGTACCCGATCATTTGTGTGTTTTAAGAGTGTCGGTGCTTTATTTCAATCATGAGACGTTTTAAAGTTACCACCCTGCCCTGGCGTTCCTTCATTTCTGAAATCTGCCTGGATCCTCATAACCTTGGAAGACCCCAGCCTCGTTCAGCCTCCTGGGCACCGGCCGCCCGCCAGCGAGGCCTCTTTCAAACGGGCTCCCGCTTGGGGCCTGCAGGTGGCCTCCTGGGCCCCAAACTCCACGGACTTCCCCCCACCGAGCAAGAGGGCGGGCTCCCCTGTGTCTTTTCTGTTGAAATTATCTCCTGGCCCCTCCCCTTGATACAAAAGGCCCAAGTCCGGTCGAGAGTAAGTTATTTGTAATGCATTTTCAGAGCCCATATTGCAATATCAGCCATGCCTGTCTGCTGTGTAGAAAAAGGGAGAGTTTGCGTTTGAAGTTTAATCCAGCTTCTACTTAAGCTCAGTCCCTGGGCAATCCTTTTTTCTGCCGCTGAGCTCAAACAGCCGGTCCTCAGGTTTGATCTGCTGCCCCACGGAGCCCTGCCCAATGTGAATTTGAAGAGTATTTTTTCCCCTCTCAACCAGGGAGACTTGCAAAAAAAAAAAAAAAGTCACTGTGGTTTACAGCTTCGGCTCCCACAGTGGGTCCCAGGGTCCCTCCCGGAGCCCCTCTGGCTGCTGGTGGGCTGAGGCCCACCAGGTTTCCAGCCTTCCGAGGGGGGGCTGTGTCCCTTCCTCGGGGTCTCCGAGGAGCCCCTTTGAGCTCTCTCTGCTGGTGGACGGCGAGCACTGGGGAGTCTGGGAGTCCTGTCTGGCATGTGGGGGGCAGAGAAAAAGGAGGGAAAAAAGGGAGGGAAATGAAAGGCGTGAGTTTGTCGGGAACTGGTGCTGGCGGTGGAAACAGGAGCCGCGGCAGGATGGAGCCTGGTGGCCTTCAAAACTTTTCTTCTCCCCTCTCACCACATGACTCGGAGGATGCAGGCAGTAATTAAAGGCCCCCCTGGCTCCTCATTTTCTGTGCCCATGTCTTTGATCTGGCTCATGTTGGGCAGCTATTTTCATTGTTCCTGCCTTTCTTTCATTCTTTTTTGATGGCAGAAATGATGATCTTTGATTCCAGAGTCGGAGGTGGGCAGGAGAGTGTTACAGGTCTTACATAATGCATCTTTCACATCTTATTTTTAAACGCAGGCATAATCAGGGCTGGGCAGAGGCTGGGCCTGATTTTAGCCCTTGTTCTGGAGAGGTGGTTGCCTGCCTCGTGGTGCCGGCCTGGGGGTAGTGGGGACAGTCCTGTGCAACTGAATGAAAATTACTAGAGGAAGCGTTTTCCCCCCTCCACCCCTTTCTAAATATAACCTGGAAGGAGTTTTTCCTAATTGTTCCCTTATGGCCGAAGATGTGCTGAGAGTGAGCAGGACAGGGAAGGCTCAGCCCGTGTAGCTGGGTTTCTCCTGTGGCACCGTGGGGGGCCGGTGCACTGTTTATTAGTGGATGTTAATAGACTGCAAGGGACAAGCCACGAGAGGAGCCCAAATAAAATGGAGGTGCTTGGCCAGACAGGGAAGGTGGGAGGCAGAGGGGCCGTGTCACCATCTGATTCATTTGCATGCCCTTCCCTGCTCCTCGTCTCCCTCTGAGCATCTCCCAGCGGCAGGCCCTGTGGATTGGACAGAGATGAGAAGATGAGGTTTGGATGATAAGAAGCCTGCGGTCCAGGCCTGGGATGGGGATGTGCGTGGCTAATGCAGTGACTGCAAGCCCGGATGATGATGGGGGCCCGGTGATGGAGATCATGTGCCAGCTGAGGGGTACAGCTGCGCCTCAGGCCCTGTCACTGGCCGCCTTCCTGGAGGCTGGATCCAGTGTTGCCCAAGCTTCCGGATTTCCAAGAGGAGCCAGAAATTTTTGTCTTTATGGGAAATCTCTTACAGGAGACAAGAAGGGAGAAGTCTTTCTTGGTCAGAGGACAGGAGTGGTAAAGGCTGGTGGGGGGGGGAGCCCTGAGGGGATGGCTAGAGCTTCAGGCTGCTGGGGCAAGGTGGGGCCTGCAGGAAAGGCTGGGAGGGCCTGCGTCCTGTAGCCTCTGCGGAGGGCAGACTGGGAAGGCCAGCGCCCCAGAGTGGCCAGCTCCGAGGTGGATGCAGGGGCCCTTCCTAGCAGTGAGTCCCACTGGGCTGGAAGGGTTCTGCACTGAGGGCTTGGTGTTCCCGGCGGTGTGGACCCTCCTGCCACCAGGGGGCGGGCCCCCGGAGAACTGCCTCGTCCTTTGGGCAGAGCTGATGGTACGTTTCCTGGGAGAGCCCGAGCTGGCCTCTCTGCCCGTCTACCCAGGCGCTGTTTCCAGGATTTTCAGGCACTGAATGCTTCAGTGGCTATTGATTGAGTGCCTACTGTGTGCCAGGCTCTGTGCTGGGGGCCGGGCATACCTGGTGAGCAAGGCAGGCCTGGTCCGCGGGGAGCAGGACAATGGACAAATCGCCACATAACCACTTATGTCCTTAGAGGTATGTAAGTGTCCCGAAGGAAGAGCGTGAGGTGTGAGAGAGAGGCCAAGGTTTCTCTGAAGAATTGACGTTGAAAATGAGGGGGGAATGATGAACAGAAATAACGGGGATGGCAGTCCAGAGAGAGGGTTCAAAGACCCCAAGGCAGGAGGGTGTTTGGCAAGTTGGAGGACTGCCAGCAGGCAGTGCTGGGGAGTGTGGTGAGCAAGGGGGTGCATGGCGGAGAGGGGTGGTGACCAGGCCCTACAGGGCCTTGTGGGCCGAGGTGGGGGCAGTGGGGGGTCTTGGCATCATCAGATTTGCTCTTTGAAGAGCTCCCGCCACTGCTCTGAGGAGGAGGGGTGTGGGCCAGGTGGGGAGGCTGAGATGATGGTACAGGTGGTGGAGATGGACAACAAAGGGCATGTTCGAGAGCTGGTCTAGACAGCAAAACTGACCAGACTTGGAGATGGATTAAGTGTTGGGGGCAAAGGAGTGTGGGGGTGCCAGGATGAGCCCTGGATTTCTGGCTTGGGATCGGGGTAACAAAGAGGTCTTCCCTGAAGTGGGGGGGCATGGAGGAGGAACTGGATTGGGTGGAGAAATCCTTCCCCTGTTCTGACAGCACTGGGCTGGGGCAGGGCCTGGGGCGTGGCTGGTGAGGACTGTGGGGCCTAAGTGCAAGGAGCCAGCGCTGGCTGCCCCTCACCCCACAAGACTCCACCCTGCGTGAGGGCAGGGACTGCCCTGTTCTGTCCCCAGCTGAGCCCACCTACCCCAATCAGTGTGTGTGGAGGGGACCTGCTCCATGAGGCCGCAGAGCAGTTAAAACATGTTGGGACGGGCTGCTGCTTGACCCTTGAAGATTTTGCCCTGGGCTGCCTCCTTTTCCACCTTCTGGAGGGAGGCCCACAGCCGGCCCTTGAGCTTTCGTACCACCGGGCTGCCTGATGCCCAGATGGAGGTCGCCTGTCCTGTGTTCCTTGCCCCCTTAAAAATCCTTTCGGCCAGGCTGGCCGGGCCTCTGAGGCTGGGGACAGCCAGCAGCCGTGTGGATGGCACATGTGCTCCTGCCTTTCTGGGCTGACGTGGGAGGGCTGTGTTTCCACCTGCCATTCAGGCTGCACACAGGTCTGCTTTGCCTGATGTGTGCGGAGCCTGGCGGTCGGCCCTCGGACTCCCCCCCACCTGACAGGGCCCCTTCATTATGGCCCACCACCGTGGGCAGCTCCCTCTTGCAACTGGATTGGGGTGGGAGTGGGTACCGCTTAGCCTGGCAGGAGGGGCCTAGAAGTGGGTCCGGTCAGGGGAGGACTTCTGGGGAGATGGGCTTCCAGATGGCTTCCTTATTCTTCATGAGCTGGATTTCTGCTGGCTGCCCAGGGCATCTCCTCCAGATTTGCTGCCTGGGACCACTCACATCCTGACCAGCACCTTGGGGAACTCAGCTCCCCCTTTCTTCATCCTCATTCCAAAGGCAGGCTCTCCAAGAGAGACACGACCAGGTCTGGGCAGGCAGTGGGGAGGCACGCGTACCACTCACATACATGGTTTTCTGGCCTGCAGCCTGGGGTCTTCTCACCTCTGCCCTATGTCACCATCCAACCTTTGGGCTAGTTACTGGTGTGAACTTCCTCATGATGGTTTATAAATGTCCCTTTGGTTTTCCCCAGGGCAATTTGAGAATCTAAATATCCCTGAAATATCTGGCCGTGTTATAGTTTTTCAATCTGAGAATTCAACAGATGAATCAAAGACAACAGTTAGTTGAGTTTTGAGAAAAAAAAATCCTCATTATCCAAACCCCCTATTTTCCTGTTTACATCCTTTCTTTTGGTCCTTGTCCACACACATGTGAGTTTACAGGGTTCTAGCAAGAGGGACTCTTATTAGGTGCTCGCTCTTCTGCCATGTGAGCTCGTGGTCTGCCCCACCTCCAGATCCGTGGTCTGTATAGCTGCTCTTAAAGACTGTGTGGAGATCCAGCAGGAGATGTGAATGAAGAGCTTGGCATCGCACCTGGTGCATTGGAATTCACAGGAGCCCCCTCTTCCTCCCGGTTTCCTTTTGGACCCTGGGCCCCCTGCGAGGACTATTCTCAATGTGTCCATGACAGAGACGAAAGAGCTCTGAATTTGGGGCCAGGAGAAGTGAGTTCTAGTCATGGTTGTCCCTGAGTGGCTGTGAGTGAACTTGGCCCTTTATCCCTTGGGTGTCAGTTTCCCTGTGTAAAGACGAGGGTGGATCTCGTCCACCTCTGACATTCTAAGATTTGGGATTCCAAAGGAGGAATATATATATATCGAGTGTGAGTGTGAAGTATAAGAATATACTTATGCTAAGTTCTCCTTTGTAGCTCTCACAATTGTGACTTTACACTTATTTGGCATAATTTTCCAATCATTGTCTTGTCTCCCATATGACACGGTAACTCCATGAGGGGCCCCCTCGGCCACGGCCACCGCTGAAGGCCCCGGTAGTGGCACAAAGGAGAGTGTAGTTGACGTTGTTGAGTGAAAGGTCAGATAGCAAAGTTGATGGTGGGCACCAGGCACCCCTCTGCTCCTGTCCAGGATGATAATTGGTGAAGAATACAGCTGGATGGCCAGGGCGAGTCCCCAGACCTCCGGGCACTGCAGCTCTGTGCTAGAGAGGGACCCTTTCTGACCCACCCCAGGGTCAGAAGCGGGTGGGTGTGCCCTTAGCCCTGAGGTCCCTTGCCTGACACAGATGTCCAGGTGGGAGCAGGGTGCTCAGACGGGGGTGGGGGCCCTGGGATGGGAGTCCTGGGTGGGTGCTGTCTCCTAGACAGCCACTCTGTTGAAGTCCTGACACCTGAAGTACTTATGACATGCAGCATCCCATTTCATCATCATAACAGCCCTGTGGGGTGGTTGCTGTGACCATCGTTCCCATTTTACAGGTGAGGAAAGTGAGGCTCAGAGAAGTTATAATTTGCCCAAGATCACAGAGGTGGGAAGTGATGGAGATGGTGTTTGAAACTGGGGGACTTCCCTCAGAGTCCATGCTCTCTGAGACTGACCCTTATGTCAGCTCAGCACCCCCACAAGCCTCGCTCTGTCCTCTCCTCCCATCTCTCAGGCCCTCCTGGTGAGCGACAGCCCATCTGTCAGAGGTTCTGTTCTGGCCAGATGCAGTGCCCCTCCTGGGATCCCAGGCCGGGGCAGTTGCTGTAGAGGGAAGTGAAGGGAATTCTCAGGCCCCATTGTGGCTCCAGACCCGGGCTTTGCGAGTCTGGCCTGGGTCGGTCTGGCAGCCCGCGGCTCTTCCCCGTGGCCAGGCCTTCTGTGCTCATGATGAGCCCGCAGCCCACCCTCCCTTCCCTGAGCAGGTGGGATGGGATTTGCTTGGCCAGCCCATGAGCTCACAGTAAGCCCAGCAACTGCATCCATTCCCTGGGCGATGAGTGGGGTGAGAAGGCGGCATTGAGAGAAAGAGGGACGGGGTAAGGGAACCGAAGGAGGGAGCAGGCAGGGACGTGGGACAGACCCTCTGAGGGAGAAGGGAAAGGGAAGGAGGGGGAAGAATCAGCAGAAGTGGGAAGGGGGCGAGAGTTGGCTCCTGACAGGGAAGAGGAGGGAGGGGGAGACTCGGTGGTGATCAGAGGAAGAGAAACCCGAGGGGGAGTGGAGGGGAGGCGGAGAGGAGAGGAGAAGGATGGGACAGAGATGGAGGGGTGTGGGGGGGCCGTGCTCTATGTAGAACGAATTCCGACGTTGGAGGATGATGATGTATGGAGGCTGGAAAGCCCAGCGTTAGGATCCCCACAAGGTCCAGGAGCCGCGAGCAGGCGCTGGAGGTGGAGGCAGAGCCGTGGGGCTGGGCATGCCCGCGGGCTCCCCTCCCTGGCAGCCTGGGACGGAGCCGTCACTTTGAAGTCCCTGACATGTGTGGTGAAACGGTCCAGTCTGAGGTCTCATTAGCCTCTGCTTTGCTGCACACACCCTGCCATTTAATCTCCCCGTCCACACTTCTGATGCCAGGTTGGTAAATCTGCCCCGTTCGCCTTATGCAGTCTGTCGGCGACGTGAACCTGAGGGTGTTAATACACGTGGGTTTTCTCCCCTCTCCCCACCCCAAAAGCACCGATTGTCAGCCTCGGGCAAGAAAGGTGCCAAAAGAGAACCGTGTTTCATTCTCCACTTGAACCTGGGAGTGGCTCAGTCTGGATGCCAGTGGATTTCATTTTCCCCAAACTAGTGCAGCCGCAGCCGCTGCTCGGGACAAAGGAAGCCTTCGGTGCTCAGCCATGTCCCCTAGACCCGCCCTTCATTTCTGCCTCCCTTCCTACCAGGACTCGTGCCAAGTCCCCTATGTGGTTTTTCTACTTTTCCTGCCTGAGGCCTGAACCCCTGACCCTCAAATTCGGGGAAGCCTTTTGGTCTCCTTACTGGGTAGGCCTGCTGTCCCAGCTCTGGGGTTCCATGAAGCTGAGGGACACACAGTGGGACATGAATGTTTCTTAGAAAGTTCTCTCTCCCCGTCTCTCCCCACTGGCCTTGATCAACACAGGCACTTGTCTGGGTTAAAGACTGTGCTTTTACAAGTAGCTGATGACTCCAGATCCACATACTGATGGCTCCTGACCTGTACACTGATGGCTC
Source organism: Tapirus indicus (assembly GCA_031878705.1). Taxonomy (NCBI): domain Eukaryota; kingdom Metazoa; phylum Chordata; class Mammalia; order Perissodactyla; family Tapiridae; genus Tapirus; species Tapirus indicus. Next base: position 33,836,542 of record CM062927.1, read on the forward strand.
CTGACCTGAATACTGCTGGGAAGACTGAGACCCAGAGAGAGACCCAATGGGCTCTGAAGCAATCAGGGCTGGCGTTCTTGAGCCAGCATTCATAGGCGTCTCTGACTGAGGATTGATTTTTTTGTCTCCCATCAGATTCTCATAATGCTTTTCATCCATTTATTCATCCATTAATCCATCCATTCATTCAATAAATAATTGAGATAGGTCTCCCCAAACTGTGTGCCAGGATATCCCAGGGCGCCACAGCTAACCACAGGAGCTCTGTGATATTTTTAAAATTTCAGGGGGAACGCGGCAATACTCAACATCTACTGGACACGGCGTGAAATACTAGCTCGGGGTTGTCCACTGTTTCAACATTAGATCCCTCTGTATACCTTTTGATGACGTCATATCTTTGCAAAACTGGGCTTTCGGTGGTCGCTGTGGATAAAAAGCAAGTCTTACTTGAAAATCAATATGAAAACATAAGTGAAGATGGCAGGTCCAATCCGATTCCAAGGTTGGAGAAGTTGCATGTCGCCCAAGGAAGGATGACGTCAGGCCTGTTGGGTAGATTAGGGTCTTTACCTTGGAGCAGTGGGAGAGTTTCAAAGGGGTCTTAAGCAGGGCAATGACGAGAAGTAGACCTGTGCTCTACAAAGACGCCTCAGGCTGCTGTGTCCGGATTAGACTGGACATGGGGAAACGTGTGAGGAGGCCACCACAGTCGTCCAACCAACCAACCCACCAACCAACCCACCAACCAACCCACCCACCAACCCTGGTGACTTGGAGTCAAGTGACGGCAGCGAAGGCAGCAGGTCCGAGACCTGGCTGATGGCAGGACAGGAGGGGCTCGGTGGTTAGCTGAATGTAGTGAGAGGAGAGGGAGGAAAGGTGTCCAGCACGGGGACATGACAGCGTGGAGAGGACAGAGGAGGAGCACGGGCTCGCACATGACAGATGGCCTGCTTCTTCTCATTCACTTCTGGTAACCTAACGTCTTACATAATCTCTTGACTCCCCAGTTACTGTTCACCTCCCCCACCACACTGTCAACTCCATGAGGGACTTTGCCTTATTCCGTCTGTGTCCCCATCACCCAGACCACGCCTCATACAGCGTTCGGTGGCTCTGAACTTTCTCGGTTCATGACGCCTTAGTGTCGGTGATTTTTTTCCCTGGCACTCCCTAAGCCAGAGGAAAGACCTACGAGTTCCCTTTGTTAAAGTGGTCAGGTCAGAGCAACTTATGTATTTATGTCCTAACAACTTAGTAGCTGTTTGAAAAATAAAACACATAAAGTCAAAGAAGAAATATATTTTCATTTCATTCTTAAATAACCACAGTTACTAATGGAACGTGTTAAATGCAGGTTCTGATTCAGCGGGTCCAAGTGGGGCCCGAAATTCTGCATTTCTCTCAAACTCCCCGGCACCGAGCTGCTGGTCCAGGACCGCATTTTGAGTGGGTGACTGAGGTGGCTGCTGAGTCCACTGCCTCTGGTCCTTTCCAACCACCCTTCCCACATCGTTCCTCTCTGCAGAGAGCTGCGCCAGCCCCACGGCGTGAGTTGAAGGCCAGTTGTCCATGTGACGTGGTCTGAGGTACCCAGCTCTGCTGCCCCCATCTCCATGAACAGATGTTCTTGCCGTGCTTCCTCCAGGGCTCCGAGTGGCCAAATTCTTGCACGAGTGTCCAATCCTCATCAAGAACATGATTGTTCCTGGTTCCTACCAGCAGGGTGGTCTCCGTGGACCTCGAGTGTGCTAGAAATGCTTGCTGGGGCAGGATTGTTAGCTGTTTTGTCCCGGCAGTTTTATCACCTAGAGTCACCTGCCTTGTGATGGCTCTGTACCCATCTTAGGCCCAGAATGCCAGGAAGTCCAGTGGCCTGCCAGACACTCTGCTTCCCTCCTGGGAGCCGGATCCCATTGAAGGGGTTTGCTTTCCGTCTCCTGGTCTCCGTGGCCAAAGCCCTCTCTTGCCAGCCCCTGGTTGTTGTGGATGTCCAGATCTGGGAATGTGAGTTTGCTGGTCGCGTGCACAGTGCACATCACAGGTGCACACACACATGCGTGTGTATGTATCCCAGTTAGTGTCTGGCAGACCTCCACAGCTGGAAGGGTAGGAGGTCGTCCCTGTTCCCAACCCAACTACGCTTCCCGTTCCCTGGGGAATTCAGTCTGTTCTGCGGATCCAGTGAGCACACACAGTTGGGCTCGGAGCCAGGGCTGTGCTGTTTCCGTTTGCTTACTGCGTCCATGATCAATTGATTCATTTATTCATTCCTTCATTCTGTTGTGCTGCAAGTGTTTATTTGCTAACCATGGCTGATGTTCTGAACTGGAGGGCCAAAGTAGCTGGAGAAGACTTCCTGGAGGAGGGAGTACTGGTGTGTGCGTCCACATGTGCATAGGTATATGTGTGTCACACGTGCGCATACGTTTGTGGAGAGCATGCATGAATGTGTGTGCACAAACATGTGTGCACATGCCTTGTACCTGCACACGTGTGTGTGTATTTGTGTACAAGTGTGTGTGCATGGTAGGAGCATATGTGCAAAACCTTGGTGCCAATAACAACAGCTTTGGAAAGCTCCCTGGCCTGTGTGGATCCCGGGCTGGAGAAGAGAAGCTGCTGTTTGCTAGAGCAGATTTTGTAGCTTGGCTTCATGTGTGTGTGAGCACTTGGGTGTGTTTTAATTAACTAGAACATTTGCCTGGAAATGAGCAGCGGCAGCAGCAGGCGCAAAGGCAGCTGGAGGGGGGCGGGGCAGTGGCAGCCGTGGTAGCGGAGGCTGTGGCAGCCAGGCTCCTGAGCTTCCACGTGCCCAGTCCTGGCTGATGGCACCACGGGACGGTGGGGTGAGGCAGCCCTGGGTGCTGGTCATTGGCCCAGCAGGGAGGGGATTCTGAGAGTGGCTGAACTCTCTGGAATTCCCAAGACTCCTCCCCACCTAGTAAAAGATGGCCAGGTTAAGGCTTCCAGCCCATGGGTGGGGACATGCAACTCCTGACATGCATCCAGGGTGGGCTTTGGATGCATGAGCCATGCAGGACTGACTGCTGTCCTCCCTCTATCCCCAGCCTGGCACCTGGCTCATAATGGTGTCTCTGTACATGTTTGTGGCATAGATAAATCAACAGATAGAGGAAACCAAGGCTCAGAGAGGTTAAGTGATGTTTCCAGGGTCACACAGCATGTTAGGAGACCAGCTGGAAATTTGGACCTTTTTTCCATTGCTCTCTCTATAACCCCTGTAACGCTGGCATGAGGAAATGCGTTGCATCATTTCAGGAGCATATGTGTGCACACACCACGGGTGTGCACACCTCACCCTCTGCGGTGAACAGTTCTTCCAGTTGTCTACCCACCATCCTGTCCCTCAGGGTGGTGGGAAGGGCGGTTTCCCCAGGGCTCCTCGGGGTAGTTTTCTCCCATCAAGAGAGGTGGGGGAAGGGGTGGTGCTGACTGGGGGCAAGGACTGAGGCTTCTTTCCCGAGGACAAATTCGTCACCAGGAGCTCAGCGGTTGGAGTTATTGAAGAAAATCTCTTAAGTGCCGGACCTCCCCTTCCCTGCCATCCAGTCTGTTCCAAGGCCTTGGGGCATCACCCATTGCTACAGTCCAATCCTTGCATCTCCAGAGTGGGGTGTGGCAGTGGCCTCCCCACTGGGCCTCTGGCTTTGGCTTTCTCTTTGTCCCATTCCACTCAAGGACCCTGCCTGACACAGATTTGTCCCCATCTCCCTCCTGTCTAGTGGTCCAGGGGGTGGATACGGGGTTGCACTGCCTGGGGTCAGACGAAGGCTCTGCCCCTTACTGGTTCTGTGATTCTAGCAGGGTGATGTCACCCCTGGGAGCCGCACTGTCCTGGCTTGTAAAGTGGGATGACACACTGTACACACATCAGCTGCAGCTCACCACGTACACGAGGCCAGAATCACGGACTCCTGTTGGAGACCCAGACTGGGCGGCTGCCCACCTGAGGACCCTCCACGTGCTGTGCACACACACTGGCGGGCCCTTAGGCACGCTGGGACACGCAGTGGGAGAGGCCAGCGGGACACAGCCGATGGAAGGAAAGCAGAGTTCTGTTCTCATCTCACTGCCATTCCTGGGCACCTGCTCACGGAGGGAGGTAGCGGAGTCATGGCACTGTCGAGTAGCGCTTTCTCCACCTTTTTGCTGAGCGCATAGCTCAATTCATGTCGGCTAAAAGTGCGTGTAATAGAACCCCCGTTGTATCTACGTCTACCCATTACCTGTCTGTCTATCGATCAGCTGGAACAATTTCCATTCTCACGCCAGCTGCCTTTTCTTGCCTTTGCCCTTGCTATTATTTCCTCTGCCCGGAATATTCTCTCTACCTACCCCTTGGATTTTAATTTTTTCCCATAAATTAAGACCCAACAGAAGGCTGATCTGCCCCATGGTGGTGTCTGTCATCAACCAGCCAGAATGGAGTTCTTGGGCCTGACGGGGACCCTTTTATGGTCCCACCACGGTCTGTCTTGCGTCCTGCACTTTTCTCAGCCTCTTCTGGAGAGCAGGCTCCTGAAGGCAGAGCCCTGTGCTGCTTCTTCTTGGGCACACAGTGTCCAGAACTTGGGGAGTCCTTATTAGTGATGACTGAGTGGAAGGCCGGATTGGGATTTGCAGCCAAGGCAGGAAGAAGGGTTGGTACGTGTATACGTGCGTGTGTGCACATGTGCATAAGTATGTGCATGTGCGCACATGTGTGTGTTTTGGCCCATCAGCCTGATGCTGCCACATAACTGGGTTTCTGAAGGAATGCGCCTGCTTTAATTTTTAATTAGAAATCCAAGCAGTGAAGGAACGGGCCAGCACTGCAGCTGGAGGTCTTTCTCAACGCTGGAGTTCTCCTTAACGAGCACTCGCGGTCCAGGGCAGCCTCTGGGAGGGCTGGACACCGCCGCTGCCACTCGTGCTGGTGGGAGTGTCTTAATGCCCACGAATGATCATGTAATTATTTGGTAGTGGAGCGTGAGGGTTTCGCCTATGCAGCACTCTTTCCCCACAGTTGAAAACATCGCTGAGGAAGAGACGTTGGAGATGACCGGGGCACACCTGAGGAGCTGTGGGGTTCCCACATCTTTTGGAAAAGCTGGAGTCCCTGCCCTCTGGGGGTCGTGCGGGAAGGCCCGGCCACTGTCAAGTGGGATTGCCCGGGGCCTGTTTCCCCCGCCCCGGGTGTGTTTAGCAGATTTGTTGTAGGTGATGTGATCTGTGCGGACTGTGTCAGGTGGGGAGGAATTACTTGGGCACCAGGGCGGGGCGGGGAGCGTCACCTGCTGGTGGAAACTCGCCCCTGGGATCCTGGGCCCCAGTGAGGGCTCGGGCAGGTGTGAGATGCCACCAGGGCCTGGGCACGCTCTAGGTAGGCGCCTCCCAGCAGGGGTTGGCCCAAATACTGCCCACGTGATGGGGTGGGCTGTGGACACTCTGGGGACCTGCGCACATGCTCAAGTGATTTTTCAGGAAGCTTTTAAACTGCACTTCAGTACTTTGGTCAACTCTGGGACACCCCACGGTAGAGAGCACAGACCCTCAGGCCGGGCAGCCGTGGGGCTCCCCCACTGCCGCGCCATGCGACTGCGGGAAATGACTTCTCTGGGCCTCACTTTCCTCTTCTGGAAGGCAGGAATAGCAACCCTACCTCCCCCACAGGGTCACGGGGAAGATTAAAGAGACAATATAGTCTGTATTCCCTTATTCACAGTTCTGAATTCCAGAAAGCCTGAAACCTGAAGGGTTTTTTTGGTAACTCATTTGGCAGCCAAATTTGACCTGGCTGATGCAAGGCTATTTATAGTCTTTATTTAATTCACGTTGGTGACTATCTCTGTGTTTTGCTGCAGAAATATCAATATGCTTGATTGCTTCTGAGGTGTTCTCAGACACTCAGGAAATGCACAGTATGCCCTTTCTAGAACCTGAAAAGGTCTGAATTCTGGAACACACCTGGCTTCGAGGGTTTCGGGTAGGGGCTGTGGACCGGCGTATGCAAGGGGTCACGTGGAGTAATGCTCACACAGAACCCCGCTCAGGAGATGCCGGGTGGACCCCACTGAACAGGGCAGCATTGCCTGCTCTCTGCCTTTCCTTTCGTCCTCTCCCTCTCAGCTGTGCGGGCGAGGCCCTTCCTTTGCCTTTAAGCCATCCTGGCACGTGCACACACACTGGTGTCATTCCTTCTGGGCAGGAGGTGGGATGCCTCGTAGCAGGTTGATTTGTGCTTGGGACGTGGAGGAAGGGTCAATGCCTGGCCCGGCCACAGGGGTTGGCCGCTGGATCCATTGCCCGTGGTTTGTCTCCATTTCAGAGTTGACTGATGCCAGGTCTGTAGCTGCTTGCAAGAACAGGGCCAGAAGGGGACCCCCTTCACTCATTGTCCTTCTGTCTCTCCCGGGGGGCAGTCATCCTTGTGTTAGAGGGACACTGCCTGGTGCATGCTGACACCATTTCTCCTGCACCCCCGGGCGCCCGGGCACAGCTAATGAGGGAGGCTCGGCCTTCCTAGTCGTGGGAATCCCGTTGACTCGGACATCACCTCCCAAAGGGGCTGCGGGGTGTGGAACCACATCTGCCTGTGAAGGAAGGCAATTAGGAAAATCGGGGGTGAACCTCTCTTTATATGTTACTTTTTACTCCCTGGTAAGACGTCTCTCTCAAGATGCTTTCCCCTCAGTGTTTCTGGCCTGACTCTCTAAGGAAACTGAACATTTCTCATCGGGGCAATGCCTCTGCTCATGTCCTCTAGGCACAATTCCATTCACACCACACCAGCTTTTTAAAGAGCACCTCCCCCGCAAAAGATACTTTAAATGTCTTGTCTCAAGCCAGCGTCATCAGCTAGCTCCGCCTTCTCTCTTCTGTTTGGGTTGTAAACCCAGCAATTAAGGAAATCCCTGCTTCAGATGGATTGTAGCCGCGTCTCTCCACGCTGGCTCAGACCGAGGCAGTGCGCTGATTCACTCTGGTTTCACAGCGTTTGGGGCAGAAGAGGCCGGGGCATTTGGGGAAACGGAGTCTCAGATCGGGGAGTACCCTTGTTGGAGATGGCACGGGGGACAAAAGTGAGCCAGGACTAGAATGCAGGCTCCCGGACTCCTTGTGACCCTGCTTCTCGGCACCCGGGCGGTTTCCTGTCTGAGCCCCTCTGCTGGCAGAGTCAGGCAGGTGGGGGCAGCCCCTGGTGGCCTGTGAGGTGGGCAGACGCCCCCTCCCATCCCGCCTCGCCGGGCTGCCTCCTGAGCTTGGACAAGCATGGATGCAGTCCGCTGTCTTCGCGAGGGCCATATTTCCCTCTGGCTGTGATCCAGGGCGTCGGCCCTGGTCTCCTGCAGAAGCAGGCTGCCTGAGGTTAGGGGTGGCGAGACACTGACATCAGCCAGCTGACGACACCTCCTGTGTGCTGGGCGCTGTGTCTGGTGGCCACGTCTCTCCATGCTGGCAAAGATGGAGGAGCCGCCTGGCTGGAGCACCACTGCCTGCATCCTAGGGCTCCGGGAGGCGTGTCCAGCCCTGGGTGAGCCTCTTCTCTGTGGCCACTGCCCAGATGTAGGGTAACAGGCAGGTTGTGCTTGCCCTTGGCGTCTCCTCCCCTTCCTCGCCCAGTTGTCCCCAGTTATCCCACCTGTGCATGGCACTTGGCAGTCTATGGAGCATCTTCACAGCCTTACTCTCCTCTGACCCTCACTGCAGCCAGTGAGGTCAGCAGAGCCCAAAGAGTGGAAACGGAGGCCCCGAGCAGGAGGGAGACTTGTGCAGGACCACATTGCCTAGGAGCAGGGAGGCAGGACTGGCCCGGCTTCTGTGTGTGGGGTGACACGGCCGGGGTGGGGACGGTATTGCCAACTATTTCTTTCCCTTGTGGTTCTCTTCTGCATCCTTATAGTAAGAGAGTGAAGTTTGGGGCTCTCTGAGGGGCTTCCGGATCCAACTCCTGCCTCCTGGGCCCAGACCCCGTAAGAAGGGGTCTGTACCCCCCTGGGTCTGCCCGGCCCGGCCACCTGCTCTGGGCTGCCCCGTCAGCCGAGGGGAGTCTATCGGGGCAACCGTCTCGCCAGGTCTGAAGGAAGAGGGGTGCCCCATGTCCTGCCCATTGGGTGTCATGGCCTGGGCCTCTTGGGAGGGAAGCCTGTGTAGGGGATGAGGCAGATTTGAGACCATTTGTTGCTCCACCTACCCCATTCCCTGTGCTTACTAAGGGCCAACCATTTGGGGGTTGGGGCAGGCACTGAGCTAAACGCTTCCCAGATATCAGCCTCTTCAATATTCAGGTTGGGGAGGGAGACATCCATTGTTACTGTCTTCACTTTATAGTTGAAGTTTGTGGCTCAGAGAGGGGAGGTCACTTTCCCCAGGTCACACAGCATTTATGTGGCAGAGCCAAGATTCAACCCAAGTTCATGCACTTAGCCTCCACTGCCCACTCTTTCTTCCCCCTGGTGGCCTGTGGGGACAGGTTGGGGAAGCGTGCAGGATGTGGGATCTGCAGGCACTGGCGAGTTAGCAAAGGCACTGTTTCCCCCGGTCCTGCTGCCCATACCGAGGCTGCCTCACGTGGCTCTGAGTCTCCTGCCACCTGACTGCGTCTTGGCTGGCCTCCAGGGGTGCTGGGAAGGGGACCCCTGAACAGGACTGGTCACGCCACCACCAACCAATGGGACCTACTGGATGGAACCTGTGTCCGGGTCCCTTTTCTGAACACTCCATGGGGTCCAGATGTTCTGCCCATATAACAGGTCCCAGAAGGAGCTGCTTGGGCGAGGGCAGGGTGGGGAGGGTGGGAGTCCCAGCCCAGGGACTCAAGACTTGCAGACTCAGCTCCCGTCGGGACCAGCCCCTGGGTTGCAGCAGCTTGAGTCTTCCACCCCCACCATTTCTGGGCCTCAGTTTTCAAGTCTGTGAAATGGGCGAGGGTCCTTGCTGACCCCCTCCCTGGCATGGGGTTGTGGGCTGACGAGGACTTGGTGAGCCACTGGGTGGGAAGGGGCTGCCTTCCTGGGCCTGGGTGGGGTGGTCTGGGGGGGCTCTTGCAGTTCCGGAAGCCCGGGGCAGCTTCAGGCCCTGCACGCTGGAGACGCTCCTCAGGTGGAGTTGTCCCGTTTCCCGCGGCCCTTCTAGAGGAATTTTGCCGTTTGGAGACGCCAGGCCGAGCAGAAACTGTTGCCTTGGGCAGGACGGCCGCTGGGCAGGGCGTGAGCCTGTGGCTTTGAGCCCAGCGGACTTGTTTGTGTGCCGGCTCTGTCACTTGCCGCCCCACAATGCCAGCCCAGGCTACTCAGCTCTCCCAGCCTCAGTTTCCCTTCCTGTGACACGGGGGTAACAATTGCACTAACCCAGGGTGTTGCTGTGAAATTCAGAAAGTGTTTTTGGCCTTGGGGTCGGAATCCTTCCAGAGGCTTCTGTCATCCCGGGCGGTTACTCCTGACTCCTGCTTTATTTTATTTATTTGCTTTTCTTAGTCCCCCTTCCTCACTCAGGGGATTAGGATTGGGTAAGAAATTGAAGCTGTGAAGTGACTAGTCGTGTCATGAGCCCGCTGTCTGGCCGTCCTCTCGGCCCCCGCGCCCACGTGTGTGAGTGGAAATAGCAGCAGACCTTTCTGCGGTGCGTTCTGTGCCGGGCAGTTGACCACACTCTCTAGTCTCGTCAGCACAACGGTCTGCGAGGTGAGGACTGCCCCTGTTCCCGTTTTACGGAGGAGGAGGTGAAGGCTAGAGCTCGGACGTGGGGAGCCAGGATTTGAGCCCAGCCAGGCTTACTTCCCCGGGGGGCTGAGCACCTAGGCCAGCTCTGGGCTGAGACCCCGCCTGCAGGTCGGCCGGCGTGGAGACTGCGGGAAGGGGAGGTCGGCATCGGCAGTGAGCCGGCCTTCTGGCCTCCCCACCAGGCCTGGGGGTGGCCACTGGCCCCAGCGCACGCGGCCACCGTGCCCCTCTGCCCTTTTCTCCCTTGGCTCCCAGCCCCCGTTCCTTGGCCTTTTGCCCCCCCTCCTCAATGGCCCTGAGGACTTAGCCCAGGTGGCAAGTTGCATGGAGAAACTTCTCCGGGGAAATAAGAGTCTTTGCTACCAGCCTGGGCCCCAGGTGTGCGCACAGCGGCCCTCCCTAGGGGTCTGGTGAGCTGGGCCTCTCCCGCTTCCAGCTGTTAGACAGGACTGGAGGGCTGTGTGTTGTGTGCCCATGTGTGGTGTCTGTAACTGCACACATATAACTGTGTGGTACGTGACTGCGTACAGAATTGTGTGTGTATGTCACTGTGGTGTGTGTAGGTGTCTGTGTGTCTGAGCGTGTGTTGGAGGCTGGTGGTGACGGCGTGGGCAACGTATGGTGGGGGCTCGACTTACCGCCTTTGCTGATTGAAACCCTCTTTGTAGAACAGAGTTACACACGTTTAGATAATTAGAACAAAAGCCAAAAGAACAATTCCGTTCAAAGGGACCAAGCTGGGAGGTGGGGGCCCACCAGGATCTGGGGGGCCACGTTCTGTCTCCCCAGCTCTCCACACCCTTCGCTGCATTTTGATCGCGCTATTTAGAAAATCCCTTTGTTGTAGGATAAACTGACATTGGCCTGTGCGTTTCTGCGGTGAAGTTTGCTGTGTTCCGGGGCCCACTCGGGACAGCCAGGCCATTAGGAGCTGATTAAATGAGCTAATTTTAATTTGTTCAGTGGTTACAGATGCAGAGACCTTTCCGTGCCCTTTTCTCGAGGCTCTATTTATTTATTAATTTTTTTTCTGAAAAGAAAAAGACCTTCAGGTCTCCCTTTTCTCTTCCCTTCTCCTCTAAAAAATAAACATATGAAAACATTTTTAACAGGAACTTCAGCTAGGAAAGAAGAGGCTCGAACATGGGCTTAGCCTGGAGGTGCCAATGGGGGCTTCCCAAGTCTGTGAGCTGGGGCAGAGCTGCTGGGGTTGGGCCACCCACCATGGCTGAGGGTGAGGAGCTCGATGCGGTTTAATAGAAATGGTCAGAGTCCTTCGGCCTCACCTCTGGGCCTTTGCACGTGCTGCTGCTGCTGCTTGGAGCTCTGTTTCCGTCCCTGCTTCCTCTCCTTAGCCAATCTTGTCCATCCTGCTGGTCTCGACATAGAGGTGGCTTTTTCTAGGAAGCCTCTCGCGCCCACCCCAGCCCCGTTCTCCCCAGCCCCGTGGGCTTCTCCAGTATAGCAGTGTCATGGCATACAGATGTCTGCCTCCCTCGAGAGGCTGTGAGCTCCAAGGGCAAGAACTGTCCCTGCGTTGTTCCCCCTGGTACCCCCAGCACCAAAGTGCCTGGTGGGTTGTAAGCATGTCACCAACATCTGTCCAATAACCGAACGAATGAATGAATGAAGGACTTTTCCTGAACTCCACTACACACCAAACTCTTGATGTCAGCAGCCTGGGTCCAACCCGAGCTGTTACCTGTGGTCCTGTGCCTCCTCACCCCGGGCCTCTGTCCTCACAGCTGTGGGTGAGGATTCAGTGTCGAGGGCCGAGTCTCCAAAAATGAGCATCATGGGAGTGGGGAACTCATGCCTGCCCGGCCCAGCATGACCCTGATCCCCAGGCCCCAGGTGCAGCTCATGCCCCGCTTGACCAGAGGCCGCGTGGAGGGAGGGGAGGGGGAAACTGCACAGAGAGTTGGCTTTTCCCAGCACTTACGGCAAGCGGGCCTTGTGAGCATAGTGAGCCTACGATGAAGGTGCTCCCAGCGCAGAAAAGGAGGGGTTGTGTGGCTGCAGCCAACTGCCCCCCCAACCCTGGTCTCGCCTAAGCTGCCTGGTCCCCTCCTGCTCTCATTTTTAACAGCACCTTTCGCTGAGGTCGGGGCACCTTTTAGCGAGCAGTGGGGTTGTTCGTGGAGCTGTGCGGCAGCCGTGGCCCGGCCAGTTTCTGAGGCCTGGTTTCCATTTGTTGAGAGAGCCTTCCCACAGACGGCACCCCACCCACCCCACCCAGGGGCCTCGGAGGGGCCGTCCCCCACCCTGTCCTGGCAGCCCCTGTCTCTCTGTGCTCCTCCTTTAACCCCAACCTCAGCCACAGGCATTGGAGCCCTGGCTGCGCCCGTCTCTGCAAGAATCCCAGAGCTGGTGCGGGAGTCAGAACTCCCCCGGCGGCCCTGGGGCCCTCGACTGGGTCAACATCTGGCCGAGTGGCCGAGCCTTTGGCCTCCTCTGTCTTCCCCCTCCCGAGGCCCTTCCTCTCCCGCTTGCTGGAGTCTCTGCCAAGGGCCGCCGGGGAGCAGTGCGCTCTCGGCCCTTCCTTTCCCGGCTGAGGCCGAGGGTGGGGATGCGTCCTGGGGCTGAGGTCACCGGTGGGGCAGCGGGAAGCGCCTCTCCGGCCCTCGCTTGCCCCACCGCTGGGTGCTGGGAACAAGGGCATCAACCAACTTGTCCTGGGGCGCCCTGGTGAGCGGGGGAGAGGTAAGTGAAGGGGTGGGGCTGGAGGGGAAGAATGAATAAAACGGGCTGGTGTCTGCACAGGAATGCCGAGTCCCATTAGAGGCTCCCGGCTCTATGGGAAGCGGAATGTTTGCTCAGAGTGGAATCCATTCCAGAAGGAAGGAAACTGTTTTCCTGGAGTGGGAGAGGAAAAGTGAGGGCTGGGAGGCGCTGGGAGGCACTGGTGGCTGGGCGTCAGATCTGCGTCGGGCCCTGCAGCGTGGGGGCGGCGGGGAGCACCCTGATTTCTGGGTCTGGCGCTGTTCTCCCTGCTTCCCCTGCCTTTCTCTCAGTGCCGCCCCTGGGGGGCTCCTGGCCCCTTTGTCTCCTGTGAGGCGGCCTGGCTTGCATCCCTGATATGGTTGGTGTGCCCTTTGGGCTTGTGCCACCCTGAGTGCTTGCTGGCCCCTAGGGGCCTGGCTCCCGCCCCCTCCCACACCCGCACGTCTGTCCCACTTTCTGCACTGTGGTTTCTGGCCTGTGGCTGGGAGGCTGCGGGAGTGCTGGCTTCTGGGCCTGACCTTGCCACCCACAAAGCCAGCGTGGCCCCGAGCCATAATCTCCCAGGCCTTGGTCTCCTCTCCCGTCACAGAGGTGACATGCCAAGAGGACACTGGGACAGATCTCTGGACTGTTGATCACTAGGCCATGACTCCTGATGGTCGCCGTGGGGCCTCGCCGGGGAGCGCTCGGCGGTCAGCGGGTGTTTCTCGTGGCCAGCCACTTGTTCTCCTCGGGAAGGAGCTGGTGAGTTTCTCTCTGTTTATGTCGTAACCAAGCTACCGAGATGGCAAACTTGGGTTCTGCAATTACATGGCGTTTCAGAAGCAAATTGATAGGATAACGTGTTATTATTGGCTACTGGGCTAATAGCTCTTTTGGCAGGAGTACCAATCCTGCGTGGCGATGCTGGCGGGGCGTGAGGATGGCGCAATGGGGTAGGGAGGAGTGGTGGGCGCGTCTTGCACGGAGAGGCAGACTGCAGAGGACCCCAGGGGCCTCCTTCTCTTGGCGGTACTTGCTTGGAGGATGCTCAGCCCCGATTAGCTGTTGCCGAAACCAAGACCAGAGAGGTTGAGAGACCAGCGTCAGGTCACACAGTGAGTCAATGCCGGGGTTGGATTTTTGGTCCTGTGGGAACGAATGGACAGGTTGGCCTGTGATCTCTGAAGGCAGGACAGGTAGGTGCCTTCACTCTGAGCATCACGGTGGCATCTTGGAAAATGGAGGTTTGGAAAGTGCCCAAGTTAGCCCGCTCCGGCCTCAGGGAATTTGCACCTGCCAGTCCCCCTGCCTGGAATGCTGTTCCTCCAGGTTCCGCCTTGGTTTCTCCAGGTCTCTGCTCGAGTGTCACCTTGTCACCTGGCCAGACTAGCACCCCCGCCATCCCTTCACTCTCTGCCTTTCTCCTGACTTGGGACAGACAGACAGCTTGGTGTCATCTCCTCTCAGGGCATGTAGGCTCTCTGAGGGCAGGGGCTTTGTCATGCTCTCTGCCCCGTCCCCAGAGCCTGGAATAGCGCTGGCAGAGTAGGCACTTGGCGATGTTTGTTGAAGGAATAAGTGAGTGTAAATTGCAATGTCATTAAAAACATGGCTGCCTTGTAACAGGTGACTGTTTCTCTCTCCTCTTGGAGGACAGAGGGAGTCAAGGCACCCTGTTGTTCCTGTCCCTAAGAGGTGGCCAGCAGGTCCTCCCTTAGGGCTCATTGACATCGTTGGCTCAGAGGGGAAGGTGTTCCCATCCCTGGCAGGGACCACACTTCGTGGCAGAGGGGATTTAAGTCTTGGGTGGGAGTGGATTGGGTCCCCTTGAGGGCCCTTCTCTGTTTGAGTCTGTGATGAGCTCAGTGGTAAGACAGTGGGGTCAGCTTTCTCTGTCACGTGACATTAGCAGCTCCTACCCCAGACCTGGGAATGGTGAAAGGACGTGGAAAATCGAGGATGCTCCTGGGAAGGGTAAACCGGGAGTCGGGGGCGAGGGTCACCAAGGGCGGGGAGCCCTGTGGTGAACCAGGGGTCTGCCCAGCAGCCTCTGCAGTTGCTGCCACTGCTCTGGAAGTGACACACAGGGATGCGTCATTGAGCCTTTCTCGTGTGCCCCGTGCTGGGTCAGAGTGCTTCCCCTGGATTATCCGATTTAATCCTCGCTGAAGCCAGAGGAGGCAGAAGACAGTCTCTGCCCAGTTTTCCCCTTGGTGAGGCTTGGAGAGGTTCAGGAACGTATCCGAGGTCACGCAGCTGGTCAGCGCTGGAGTCGAGGTGTGAACCCAGGCTCTCTGGCTCTGGAGCCTTCCTGACACGATCCTGATGCCCCTGGAATGCAGGCCCCATGGGGCAGGGCTTTGCCGGGGGTGCTCGCTGACCCAGCACTTGGAGAGAGCCTGGCACGGAGTAGGTGCTCAGTAAATATTTGGAAAATGAATGAATGATGAACGGAAGTGGTCACTTTTTATTGCTGGCCCGTTAGGCAGGGCAGGAGAGATCCAGGGCAGTGGTGGCCAGGAAGTGGTGACACCTAGGTGTGCTTGGCTGGCCTGGCTTCCTCCCAGAAAAACTTAGAAGAGGCCTGCTTAGCTCTGTGTCCTAGGAGGAGGCCACACTTGTTCATAGGTGTGGGGTAGTTAGTAGGGAGGTTTCTGGTGAGTTTTAGAGGTCCCTGGTGGGGAAGACACACATGCACCCATGCACACGTGCAGACACACACACACACCCTCACCCTCCAGTGTGTTGTGTGGAGAGAAGCACCACTTGAGGGGTTTTACCAGACAAAACGCAAACCCCCCACCCCACCCCAAATCACATTGCTGAGTCTGTGCCTTTAGGAGTCCCAGCTTATCACCTTATTAAATCTGTCCATTTGTTCTGCTCTGGTCTGAATACATAGAAGCCCCCCCCCCCCCACTCTCCTCTCCCCTCCCTGAGTCGCCTTTGTTTTAATGCTATTTCTCCAGGGATTTGGGCTGAGGCTGGGAGCTGAACTCAGCCTCCGTCCCTGCAGCCCCCACCCCCCATACATACATACCCCTGCTTTCCCCCGGGCTCCGAGAGCTTCTTTCAATGAAAGAATGAAATGTGGGCCGCACTGAAGCCTGGACTAACCGCATTCTGCCATGATGCATGGACACCCCAGGGACCTCGGTGACACTGGACAGGCTCTGCGGGGGGCGGGCCCCTCTGGGCCCAGGTGGTCAAGCTAGTGGTCAAGCTCACTAACTCCTCCGCTTCTAGCTGGAACTTCCACTCTGCCAACCCCTGGGCCCCCACCCGATGGAGGCCTCCTCGAGTGGCTCCTTGCATGTTCTTTGTGATTAGCTTTGTCATTCATTCATTCATCCATTCATTCATTCATCCATTCATTCAGGCATTCATTCATATCACAGTTAGAAAGTGCCTTCTTTAGACCAAGCCCTGGGGCTTCAATATTTCATCCATCCATCCAGTCATTCATTTATTCATGCCATAGTTACCAAGTGCTTCCTCTAGGCAGTCTTTCATCCATTCATTCATTTATTCAAGCATCAAGCAGATCGTTATTGCCGGGAACCTGGTGGAGCCTCCCAGGGATCCAGAAACTTGGGGCTTCTTAGAGCTGTGTCCAGACAGTTCTCAACCAAGAGCACCTGTGGGGAAACCTGAATAACAGTCTTGGAAGAAGATGAGCAAGTCCAGGTGAAGCGCTCTTGAGATGAAGTGCTGAAGGAGGGGTAGGGAGTATGCAGCTCCCCAGAGCCCAGCACCCAGCGCTGACTCGTGACCTGGCTGGAACCGTCACTCATCGATTCCTTCACTCACGGAACACGCAGCAGATGTGGAGGGGCTGCTCTGTGCCCCACGCTGAGACGAGCTGGTAACCAGCCCTGCTGGGGACGGTGCCCCTGGCAGGCTGTGGACCGAGCCCCACCGTCAGGGATGCTGTTCACCTGAGCTGGGCTGGGGGCAGCGTCTCCCCTTCCCGGATGCCGCAGGGGACAGGGCGCCAGTGTCCGCAGGGGGCTGCATCGTGTGCGGGACCCTGGGTGATGGATCACTTTCCCTCGGAGTGGTGTCTCTCAGTTTATACGCCTGCGTCATGTCAGTCTACTCAACCTCCTCTTGGGGGGAGTGTGTGTGGGGTGGTTCCCGTAAATCCAAGGATCCTGACATTTCCTGAGACGGGTGAATCAGGCAGCCGGATCCTCTTGGCTCTGCCCGATTCTGCCCTGGGCAAGTCCCTCCCTCAGACCTCAAGGGCCTCAGTGTCCCCATATGCACAATGGGTGGTTAGCTGGCCAGGCAGTCCCAAAGATCTATTTCAGCCATTGGAGGCTCAGGTTCCTTGTCTGTAAAATGTGTCTAGTGAAAAGGTTGTGTGGTTTAAATGCGTTAATACAAGCAAAATGTTTATGACTAATAGTAGAAGTAAATAACAAATAAAAATTAGCGTGGCATATTGTAAGTGCTCAGTGAGTACAGTTTATGATGATGGTTTTCAAGTCTGTTTATGAGAGTGGGCACAGTGAGGGGCGAGGTGAGGGGGTCAGTGGTGGTGGCCGTTCAGGCTGAGAAAGCAGAGGCAGGGCATGGGGGTGGTGTCGGGGCACCTGGGGAAGGGTCAGCGATGCTGAGAAGGGACCAGGGCACTACACAGGCCAGTTGTGATGTCTGCGACTTCCGCTGCCCTGCCCCACACTTGGAAATCAAATCAGGGGAATGCCCCTGGCCACAGCCGCCTCCAGGGAGAGCCCTGACCCCAGCAACATGGGGCTCTTCCTCCTCACTGTGGTCCTGGACCAGGTGGCCGCCTCCCTGGCTCCTGGCCCTGCCCTCCGGAGCCTTCCCCAGGCCTGACAAATTGCTTTAATCTCCTCCCACCACAGGCGGGGCTGGGGCGGCCTTCAGTCATTGAGGCTCGACAGCTCGGCCACAAAACCCACGAAGGCAATTTTTCTGGAGGCTGAAACATGAAAATTCGGGGAAAATTGAAATTTTCTCTGCTGAGTTGTAGATTTGGATGAGTATAAAGGGTGAGTGGGTCCCGCAGAGTGCGTGGCGGACCTCAGTGAGAATCCTAGGGTGCTTTCAGGGCCCAGTCCACCTCTTCTCCCCTGCCTGCCTCTGGCCAGGCACCGTGCTGGGCACACAACAGTGGCGAAGTCATGCCACTCCCCCTGCCCCAGCCCCACTCACAGCTGGAAGGGAGGAGGGACATGCCGAGAGTGTCAGTTCTGTGCAGTGTAGGCCAGGGCAGGGGCTCCACAGGGGGAGACCTGGCCCACTTTTAGGAAGGTGCAGCCCAATTTTAGGTGATTCATGCAATTTTTTAAAAATTATGTATTTATTTAAATGGACATTACAAAAAAATCATACCCATAATTTCATCACGGTTATTACTCAGGATTATTGTGCTCAGGTAGGCAGCACTGCTGGGCCTAAGGCAGGTGAAAGGACGAAGGTGAGGAATCGTAATGAAAGAGAGTACAGACATACAGCTCAGGTCTTGGTGGTGGCCTCTCAGGGGCTGGAGCTGACGAATCCTGGCGGGGGGCACAGCGCGGGCGTGGAGGCGGATGGACTCGGCTGCCCAACCTGGCGCCACCACTTAGGTAAGTGTTGCGGGTGGGTTTCCCGACACAGAGGCTGAGGCGGGGACCCGGGTCCAGGTTGTACGATGCGGAGGTGCTCCCAGGAAGCAGGAGCAGGGGCAGGGGGGTGCGGCCGGGAGGGGAAGGTCACCATAGGGGTGGAGTGTCGAGGTCCCTGCTGCCACCCTGGGGCTCGGTTCCGCGGGGCCCTCCGCGCACGGGCAGGACGCCCGCTGGCTCCAGCCCCCCTCGGTTGAGGGCCACCTCGGGGGGCGTCAGCTCCCCGCCTTCTGGGCTAGCCGGGGAGAGGCGGAGACCTGGAGGAGAGAGGCCGGTGGGCTTCGGCCGGTCTCCGAGTCCCCCGTGGGGAAGCGGGGACCAAGGGTGTGCCGCACGCTCCAAAAGTGCGTGCGCAGCAGGCCCCTTGGCCTCTCTATGCTCTGTGTCCCCTCTGGGAAATGGGACCAAGCTCGTGCCTGGCTCACTGCGTGCCTGGCTCACAACCTGGCACAGTGTTGGCAAGAGAGGAGTGTTTTGGGGAGAGCCACAGCCCTCCGGGTGCTGGGCTGACCCTGAGCTGGGCTGCGGACGGGTCCGGCTGCGCTGGAGAGCAGTGGCTCTGTGCTTCAGGACAGACGGGGTGCGAGCCGTGTCCGTGCACGTCTGACCCTCCAGCCCGAGCAGTGTGCGCCCCCAAGAGGCATCTGGGCTGAAAATGGGGACCCGATCCAGACGGCCCCCCAGGATTCTTGGTTGGGCATCCAGCCTGGGTTCTCAGTGAAGCTGGCTCCATGGTTGGGGGGGCTGTTCTTGCTCCTGAGTGGGTGTCACCACGCAGTTTCTTTCCCTTGGATGTGGTGATTCACACAGGCATCCCACGGTGGTTAAGAGCACTGGTCACAGGTGGTCACAGGTGTTAAGACGTCAGGTGACCCGCATTCACAGCCCAGCTCGGCCATTTCTGACCTGTAAGACCACAGACATGTTCATCAACCTTTGTAAGCCTCGGTTTTCTCATCTGCAAAACGAGGCTGGTAATTATAACTCATCAGCCTGTTGTGACTATTACATGAGACAGCTTGTGTGGCATGGAGCAAACGCTCCAATGTGAGCACATAATAAATGTCATGTATTATCCGTATATTATATGCATATATGTACATGTATAATATACAATATAATATACATATTAATCATTTTTCGGTGTCTGCTCTAAGCTTGGAGTTCTAGGGGCGAGGCACCATGTGGTTTTCTCTGACACTGGGGTTTGTGAAAATTACATATGAATGTGGTCACGTGTTCGTGCTTGCTCATTCTTTACCTCACCGAGCACTTCTCTGTCTGCACCTCAGTCAGAAAGCCTCATGCACCAGCTGCGTTCTGTGGAGAGGTGAGGAGAGCCCAGGGCCAAGCGTTTTCCCAAGGTCATACAGCTGCTTGGGGCTGGAAGCAGCCCCAGAACCAAGGTGCTGGTCCGGTGCTGGTCCAGCTGCTGGGAGAGGGCCAGTCCTGGGGGCTGTGCTGCATTCCACCTGGGGCCAGCCAGACCTGAAGGGGTGGGCGGCAGCGCCTGTGCCCATGAGTTCTGACAGCTCCTGGGGCCTCCCTTGGGGAGCACTGAGCTGCAGACACCTCCCCAACCTGGCTCAGGCCCCGCCCACATGCCCTGCCCGTGACCTCCCCTGCTACCTGCCCAGGTTGCTGTGAAGTCAGGGAGCTGCGTAGTGGTCTCTGGGGACTGGGGGCAAGGCCTGAGGGGTGGGGGGCGGCTGAGGCCAGGCCTGGTGTGGCAGCAGGCTCATAGGACAGGTATTCCCCAGCCGTAGCTCCCACGCCCATACCTGGCACCTTCGCTCACATCTGCTCCCTGGAGGAGCTGGGGCTGGGTTTGCTGCAACATCCCCCAGGGTCCTGGGGGACCCAACTCCCTGGGTGTGGATGGGGGTTGTCACAGGGGTTGGGGCTGGGACACACTTGGGTTGGAGAAGACTGAGCTGTTTGTGCCCATGCAGAGCCTCAGAAGACCCCCAGATATGGGCATTCTGGGGGGGAGAAGGGGGTGGCAGTTTGCTGACCCACAACTCACCTGATCAGGTTCTGCTTAGTCCGCTAGCAGAAGGCTTTGCCGTGTAGATGGAATATGGGGCTTGAAGTCGGAAGACCTCTGATTCGGGTCCCCAGCTGGCCCGGGGTGGTGGTAGGAGGGGGTCTTGCCCTGGATCAGAGGACCAGAAGTCCCACGGGGCTGCCTCGTTCACCCATTTCACATTCAGGGCTTACATGAGATCTGCTCTGCAAAGGAAAGCGATGTGGGTTTGGGGAAGAAGAATAACCTCAGGGGCAAATCCCTGGAGTGACCGTGTGGTGGAGGCTGCCACCCTCATCCCACACTGGGTGTCCCAGGCTTTGGTTCTCTGTACCCCTCTGCCATGCTTTTTGCGACATTTGAGTACAACTGGTGCCATGATTTACCGAGTATATTGAAGTCAGTTCTCTTTTCCTACTTATTTACTTAATTCTGCAGGTGGAAAATCAGTAGTATTTGCTGTAAGTAGACAGTAACTTTAAAAGTAAATTAAAAACAAGCCCAGAGGAAACCCCTCCTCTCATGCTATTCTAGCGAGAAGCGGCTGCGTTCGGGAAGGGCCGAGCCGGGGTCTGTTCCCTCTGCTGGAGTGTTGGAGGGGAGTTACAGACATGGCCTGCTGTGGAGGCTGAGATGGGCGTTGAAGCACCCTGACTTTCCCACTTTGTGTGTCAGTGTTCTCAAAGGCCGTCTTGGCTGCCCCCTAATGTCACCATGGGTTCTAACCATGGCGCAGTTTCCATGTTTTGGGGAACACGTGTCAGGGGAGAGCCTATGCCTTCCTCGGAGCCCAGTTTGAGGGCCTCCCAGTGCAGCACCTCCTCCGTGCTCACCCTTTCCTGATGCCGCCGGGACTGAGCCGTCTGCCGCCCACCGGCCTTGCCCGAGGGACAGCTCCCCAACCCTGCAGGTGGGCGTGAGCCGTGGGTCCGTGCCTGCTCCCTGCAGACCCAGGATGTGTCGGGCTGCTGTCTCGCTAGGCCCGGATGAACTCCACCAAGTGAGGGCCTGGCTCCTGGCCATGCAGGAGGCCCCGGAACGCTCTGGAGATGGGAGGCACTGGGTCCTAGGAACAGGTTGGGTTTGGTGGGAGGTGACCAGTGGAGGGGCATCCTTGGCGAGCACCGTGGCGGGAACAAAGGCTCAGAGGCTGGGCCTGGGGAGGCATGCTCTCTGATGACAGTGGGTGGCACTGATGGCCTTCTGGGTCATTCCGGACTCCCTCAACTAACTGCTATGAAACTGAGGGCCCGTGCCCTGAGTCTCAGGTGTCTGTTCTGTAAAGTGGGAAGTGATGGTGGTCGCCACATAGGATGGAGGTGAGCATGTCACGAGGTAAAGCAACCAAGAGCTTGGCACCGTGCCTGGCACACACAGGGCTCTGCGGTTGGTGGCTGCAGGGCGGGGCTGGGAGGTGATACAGTCTGAAGTTCAAAAAGGGCTCAGTGTCACCATGTCCCAGACCTGAAAGCATGCAGGGGACAAGGGGACTCAAGGACTCAAAAATAGTGATACGAAGAGCCACAATCCAGGGTGAGAAATGGCCCGATGGCAGTGCCCTGAGGTCAAGAAGGGGTACCGATGGTGGCAGAGGAGTCAGGGAAGGCTTCCTGGAGGAAGTGTCTTGAAGGACAAGTGCACGTTCCAGGACAGAGCGGGTTTGGTGTGCACGGTGGCGGTACGGGCTTCCAAATGTGTTACTCACCTCCCTCCCCATAAAGGAAAAAGAAAATCCACATCCTTTCAAAGCCTCCAATGGGGGCGCACCTCTGGATGCCACATACGCCTTTCCCTAAAGTTGGCAGAGGAGATGCCCGAACACTTCTCAGAGGGTTCGAGGACTTCCAGACTGTAGCTCTGACTTCTGCGGCTAAACGTAGGGAAGGGAAGGGAAAAATGCTATCCAAACAAGCTTAATCCCAATCAAAGGATTATTTTCTTATAGAAGAGCTTCACCTATGCTTAATAGTTTTAAATTGTTCCGGGTACCAATTAGACTTTTAATTTTGCTGTTCCCTCCGGTGGCTGGAGGATGTGTGCGGTTTGCGTTTAATCAGAGTTGATTTTTTTTTTTCTGGTGGTCCGGGGGAGGGGAGGAGACGAGGAGACAGTTTTGGGGTTTCCTTCTGGTCCTGCCAAGGCCAAGTCTGGGGGAGAGGCGCTGGGCGCCTCTGAGTTGGGGTCCTCTGTCGGGCAGCGGTGGACGTCCTCAGAGGGCGGAAGCTGAGTCCCCTGTGCCGGCCCGAAGGCGGGTCGGGCTCTGCGGCTGCAGTCCTGCATGGAGAATCCAACGCCGAGTTAAATATATGGATTCTCCAAAAATTTCTGCAGCAATAGGGTGAGTTATTATTGATTCACAGAGCACGACAAACATCGCTGCATGAATTAGCAAACAGCTGTTTCTAATTTGAGTTTAGAACGGTACGCAGAGGAGCTTGTTTCTCTGTTCACTCCTTTCATTTATAATGAATTTTAATCACCGCTACAGGTGAGAAAAATGTAGAAACAAGCTTGTATCTTGTGGAAGAAACAAAGGAGAGACAGATGCTAACAGATTTCCAGTCTGTGATAAAAGGGATGTTTTGGTACACTTTACATGTAATTAGAACGCAGCTGTTTCCAGTCCCAGGTCCACGAACACGGCCGAATGTGGGCTCTGCCGATCTCCAAAGGGAGTAAAGAAAAACAGTGATTCAACCCCGAAAGCATTTTGCTTTCTCTGAGTTGAGCAGAGAGCCCTTTGCTCTGGCCCTTGGCGGTGCTGCTTCGTGGAAGCTTGTGGAGGTGACTTCACTAGGCTCTCTCCTCACCGCGGGGGCGGGAGGCGGGCAGGGCGATGTTGGGGCGCAAGGGAGGCCCCGGCCAGGGGGCTGATGGGAGAACCCTCCAGAGCCCCTCTGCTGGCTCCAAGCGCCCCATCTTTGGGGAGTCTCTTGTCAGGGCAGACTGGGGGGCCGTCCTCCCAGGCAGGAGCTGACCGTGATGCTCTCCTTTAGCTAGTTAGATCATGGCCAGCCCTCGGGTGTTACAAGTGCTGGCTTTTTTTTTCTCGGGTCTGTTTAATTTCTGCAATAAAACTCAAGCTCAATTGCATTTTCAATATCAGTGCTAAGTAAATTTGTCTAAGGGATGGAGCGGCCAGGCAGGCTGTGTGTTCTGTGAGGTCAGAGGCTTCAAGGGGAAAGGCAGACGCCTCCTTCCTGTCCTGCGGGTGCAGTGGCCTTTGGGATGGCAGTACCCTTGGGTGCGGGGGTGTCTGAGATCTTACCCCCGCCCCGCCATGAGCTGAAGCCCAAGCCTGGGCCCTAGCAAGGCTGCTGGTGCCTTTGTGTCTCCGTGTACCAGGCGAGAGGGTTGGCCAAGTGCTCCTGAAGGCTGCCTTCCTCTCTCGTGGCCTGGGATTGTAAATGGCAGGGCCCGTGGGCCTTCACGCAGGTCCGGTGACCTTCATTTTGAAAGCCATCTCGTGCGCGGGGTAACTGTTGGTCCTCAACTTAGACCCCCCTGCTGGTTAATCAGAGCTCGGGGAGATGGAACCCCTCGCTGTCTCCCGTCCATTCAAACCATCACGGCCATTGCCTGCCTCTGCCTCCCCCTCTCTACCCGGTGGCCTCGTGCTGAGCCGGGAGCCAGGAGCCAGTGACTTTATTTTATACATTCTACAGCACTTCTCACATAGAACGTTTTACAAATAGTCACTTATTTCATCTGCATAGCAGCTCTGTCATTGGGACTGTTATCCCCACTTCACAGATGAGGAGACGGAGGCAGGTGTCTTCATCTGTGAAAGTGAGGGAGGTTGTTAACTTGAGCTGGGAGACCAAAGCCGGCTGCTGGCCTCTTAGCCCCCTAGCAGGCACAGATGCCTCCAGGGCCAGGACACCGCCCAGTGGGGAAGGGGGCCCGCAGGTCTGGGCAAACAGGAGAGCGAGCAGACCTGGTCCAGGGATGGCGGCGGCTTAGTGCCATCTGGGTGTGCCAGCGCAGAGCCTGTGCCACCAGCCCTCCTTCTCCTTCAAGAAAAGCCCGAAGTGAATGTGAATCTTTAAAAAAACTTGGAGAGTTCCCGATTTCTCAATGTTGGCATTTTTACGGAATAACTGATAACGGGATGGCCCCCAGACTGTCCGGCGGGGGGACAGCCCTGGTGGTCTGTGTCCCGCTGCTCAGGCCATCATCTCTCTCAGTGCAGCTGGCTAAGAGCCCCGGGCTGGGAGTTCAGCCCCATCTTTTCCATTTACCATCTGCTTTGTGACAACGGGACGTGACCTAACCTTTCTGTGCTGTTTCCTCCTCTGTGCGGTGACCACGCAACTTTCTGTGTCAGGCCAGCTACTGGAGTGTGAAAGAGAGACACTGACGTGTGGGGTGCTGGGTTCTGTCCCAGGATTCCTGGGTGTGCAGTGCCCTGCTTACTTGTAGTATGGGGATCACCACCCCCCCGCCCCGTCACAGCTGTACAGAGTTGCTCCAGCGTCAGACGGGGTGGTGGGTGTGAGTGCCGTGTAGAATTTGAAATGGGAGGATTCACAGTGATAGTTGTATAAGTTACACTAGTGACCTTGTTCATTTTCTTTAGCCGATGTTCATTGAATGCTTAGCAGTATATGCACATTGCCCATTTCCTAAGGTAGACACTCTTACCCCCATCCTGTGGATGAGGAAATGAGGGCTCAGAGAGGTGGAGTAACTTGTCCAGGGTCACACAGCTAATGAGTGGCAGCTATCTAAGCAAGCCCGTCCTCTTCCCATGGCTCTGCTGTCTCCCAGTGGCTGATGTCTCCCTGCAGTTGACTGAGTCTCATGAAGCTTACCTGACGGTTTTGGCTCCCTGGAAGGTTTATCACGGGCCTTGGTGGCAACTACTTGCTGTCAGGTGGCATTTCAGCAGCGCCCAGAGCTGGCTGGAGAGAGGTGTGCCCGGCCCTGGCCTTCGGTCTGTTGGGAGGTCAGCGGGCCCTCAGAGGCTGTGTGCCAAGTGCCCCTTGGAGGCAGGGCAGAGAACAGGATCCCACTCCCACCCCACCGGGGCCAGCTGGAGAAGCAGCCCCTAAGGGCAAGAATGCCTCCTCCCTCCTCTCGGTGTTGGGCTGCTGACCTCTGCGTGCCAGTCTCCCCTCCTGTGCTGCCCACTGACCCCCGAGCCCTCAACCCACTTGGTTTTTAATACCCCAAACTGAAAGAATGACCCCCACTTTCCATCGCTGTGGCCTCACCCGGGATGATGAGATCATATCAGCGAAGGCAGCCTGTGCTCACCGGAGGAGGGGAGCATGAATGTGAGCTGCTATCACTTTTGCTCATAGCGTAATTCTAACAAGATTTCAGGTGGAGCCACGTCAGCTTCTGTAGCCCCCGTGGGGCTCTGTGGCCTACCCCTGAGGAAAGACCGTCCAGCCTCCTCATCCCCTCCCTTCCCAGGGTGGACTCCTGATTTCCCAGGGGTTGGGCCTCCGTCCTTGACACCACACCCTCGTCTGTCCCTTAGGAAAACCAAATATCTTGAGGCAGGACTGATGACTGCCATGGTGAGAGGATTTTTTGTTTTTCTTTCAAAGTGGCAAAGCGCTGGTTTACAGTTGAAACTTTAGACAGAGGCTAATTGACAGAGAGGTTGACAGGAGCATAGAAACCTAAGAATGCTGGGTACTTTCTGCACCCCTCAGAGGACCAGGCATATACAGCAGGCTCCACAAATATGTGCTGAGTGAAAACAATACCTAAACTAGGAGATAGCCGAAAACTGGGATGCCTACCATCTGTCATTCCTTATGTCTGTACCCAGGGCAGACATCACTAATTGATCACAGACTCTTAGCGACCAATGCCTCTGACCCCTTCTCTCAAGCATTGGGGAAATGAAACCACCAGGAGGGGAT
Source organism: Tapirus indicus (assembly GCA_031878705.1). NCBI lineage: Eukaryota > Metazoa > Chordata > Mammalia > Perissodactyla > Tapiridae > Tapirus > Tapirus indicus. Next base: position 33,862,520 of record CM062927.1, read on the forward strand.
GTAACTACTATGGGTATACAGTGCCAGAATCTGGACCCAGTCCAGTAATGATCTCATCCTCTTGGCTCGTGGTTCCATGCTCTGGGCTCAAGCCCCACCCCCTGGGCTCAAACTTCTACCCTCTGGGTGTGGCTTTGCCTCCTGGGCTTGAGGTCCTGCCCTCTGAAGCATCTTTTCTTTTTTTTTTTTTATGAGAAATGTTTGCAGCTGAGTAGTTTTATTGGCCTGTTTCCTACCTGTAGATTTGGAGGTCCGACAGCCTTCTTTCATTCTGGACTTCCTCTGTCTTTTTGGTCCAAGCTGGCAGTGTCTCTGCTGGTATAAAGTTTTCAAGAGACTTGTGGGTCTCTTGTGTATGTCATGGGGATCTACTCCAGTAGACAAGAGATTTCTTCCTAAATATTTTCTAGAAAATCCTGTCTCTACTTCTGGCTTCCTCTGAGACGACTCTGGGGCAATGCCCCCAAATGTCCTAGATGCTCTGTGGTTTGATCTAGGGATCTGGGAGTCACTGAATGCTCCTGCTTTTTGATTTTTCTGAGATATTAGCAAAATGTACAGTTACAGTTTGTTCAGCCTTTCTTCTGGAGCATGCTTTCCTGACAGTGAATCTCTTGATTATAATGCCTTCTGCAACCTGGGTATGCTGAGAACTTCCAAAATCATCAATTCCTGGTTCCTTGTTTTTTAATAGCTCTTCTGTCAATCTTGCTCTTTCCTTTCTTCTATAAGCAGCAAGAAGAAACCAGGCCATGCCTGCGACATTTTGCTTGGAAATCTCAGCTAAATATCCGTTACAAGTTGTGCTTTCCACATAACTGTGGGAAACAGTTCCACTAAGCTTTCTGCCCCCATATAAGGAGTCCTGTCTTCAGTTCCCAGTGTCGTGTTCCTCGTTTCCTTCTAAGCCCTCACGATCAGGCCTCTGACAGCTACGCTTCTCTTAACAGTCTGGTCTTGACAGGAATTTTCTGCGGTGACTTAGGTTTTCTCCCTTGTACTCGTACTTCCTTACTTCACTAACAGAGTCTTTACATCCATATTTCTGGAACAATCTTTTTGAGGCAATATAGGCTTTTTCGATCTCACTCCTGAAAATCCTTCTAGCCGCTGCCCACTGCCCAATTCCAAAGCCACTTCCCCCCTTCAGGTCTTGTCATGGCAGTACCCCACCGCTGGAACCGACGTCTGGATTAGTTTCCTGTTGCTGCTATAACAAGTCAGCGTGAACTGAGGGGCATAAAACAACAACACTTATCCTCTTATGGTTCTGTGGGCCAGAGGTCTGGCGCCAGTCTCACCGGGCTACAGTCTTGGTGCCGGCGGGGCTGACTTCCCCTCTGGAGGCTCTGGAGGAGAGTTTGTTTCCGGCCCTTTCCAGTTTCTAGAGGCTGCCTGCACTCCTTGGCTTGTGGCCCCTTCCGTCTTCAGAACGAGCATCACTCTGAGCTCCTCTTACGCCTCCCTCCCCGTTGAGGAGCCTTATGGTTATGTTTGGCTCTCCCGGGGGGTCAGGATCCTCTCTTTATTGTCAGGTCAGCTCGTTAGCAACCTTAACTCCACCTGCAACCTTAATTCCCCTTTGCCACGTAATGTAGCGTATTCATAGGTTTGGGGGATTAGGACGTGGACATCTTTGGGGCGAGGTGGTCATTATTCTGTCTATACAACCTCCCAGTTTGGTTCTGCACAGGTGTTTTTTTGAGGAAGATTAGCCCTGCGCTAACATCTGTTGCCAATCTTCCTCTTTTTCTTTTTTCTCCCCAGAGCCCCAGTAGGTAGTTGTTGTACATCCATCTAGTTGCTGTATGTGGGACGCTGCCTCAGCATGGCTTGATGAGCAGTGAGTAGGTCCACGTCCAGGATCACAAACCGGCAGACCCTGGGCCGCCAAAGCAGAATGCATGGACTTAACTGCTAGGCCACTGGGCCGGCCCCACTGCACAGGAGTTTTGTGTGTGTGTGTGTGTGTGTGAGGAAGACCAGCCCTGAGCTAACATCCACTCCCAATCCTCCTCTTTTTGCTGAGGAAGACTGGCCCTGGGCTAACATCGTGCCCATCTTCCTCCACTTTATATGGGACGCCGCCACAGCATGGCTGACACGCAGTGTGTCTGTCCGTGCCAGATCTGAACCTGCGAACCCCGGGCCTCCGGAAGTAGAGCATGTGAACTTAACCGCTACGCCACCGGGCCGGCCCCTGCAGAGGCCTTTAAAGCAGCCTGCTCTGTCCGCCATCAAGTAAGGCCTGCTGCATTCGTTGGTGCCGAGCCTCAGGGCCACCTGGCCTGTGATCCACCGCTGACTTTGCCCACTTGTGGACATGACTTTGCCTTGGGGCGGTGGGACTGCAGAGCGTGGGGCCTCCTCGAGCCGTAGGGCCTGGTACTGTGCTGGTACCAGGAAAGAGGGAGCAGCCTCTGCGGTGGGATGGGCCCTGACCTGGCAGTCAGGGCCTGGAGAGGCAGTGTAGTCTGATGGTTAGTGAGTGGCTGGAGGGGCACCTGCCACTTGCTAGCTCCGTGTGCCCAGGATGTTGCTGTCCTTTCTGGAGCCTGTTTGCACAGCTATAAAGAGGGGGATGCTAATAGCACCTGCCTTGTAGTGACGTTTTGAGGATCAAGTGAGAAAATGCTGCCAGAGGACCTGGCTTATAGAAAATGTCCCATAAACAGTAACTACTGTGGTTTTTATGAGTGTGGTCCTGGACCTGTCTGCTCCTTGCTGTGTGGCCTCAGTTTCCCCATCTACGAAATAGGATGAGTGACGGTCTGACTTCCTCTCCCTTGCACTGATGTTGATTCTGCGCGTGTGGATATACTTGAGTCAAGGAGCGTTCCGGGATGGACGGCCAGCTTTGGCACCTGATGGGAGGCAAGGAACAGGGCAGACACTGTCCCCTTCCTCTCTGTGTCCTACCCGCCCTGCCCCCGGGCCTAGTTGAGACTGGATTCTGCCTCCGGGGGGTGAGACAGTGAGATGCGCCCCCAGCCTGGGAGCTCTGGCCTGGCGGCGCCCGTCTCCTCCTGGACTTCATACCGTGGGATCAGGCCCCCACTCTGGCCTGGGGGCGTGCTGTGAGGGGAGTGTGGGGCCTCTCAGGGACGCTCACATCACGGTTTGCTGGAAGCAGCCCTAGGAAACGGCCTCAGAGGTTGCCCACTCCACCTGTGTCACAGAGGCGGTGGCGCAGAAGGGGAAGGTGAATTCCCTAAGTGCCCCCCCCCAGCAACAGCTGCCTTTGGGGACTAGGGCTCCCCCCAGATCCATGTTCCCTGCAGTGCACAGGCTTCCAGGGGGCGCAGAGAGACAGGTGGGGAACGATTTGAACTTTCCCAAGAAGAGATCAGGAACACGCCCAGACACCCCTCTGAGCAGAATTTGCGTCATTTCCTGCCGGGAAACTACCTGTTTGGGTTCTGGCTGCCTCTGTGGGAGGTGCTGTCTGTGGTGTGCCCTGAGCATGTCCCTGTCCCACAGCTCTTGTCACCCTGGGCTCTGGGGATCACTGATCTCCAGTCCCAGCGTGCCCAGGCTGCTTTGTGCCCACTTTGGGGTTGGAGTTGACCCTTCTCTCTGGCTAGAGGCCCCTCTCCGGACCACAGCACAGGTCCACGGTATCTTCCAAGGCCTATTGTCTCTGCTTGAACAACGGATCTTGGGAGCTCTGCCCCAAGGCCTCCCTTTCAGGGAGGATGGACAGCTCCCTTCTTGAAGGAGGAAACCGGATGGTTCAAGGCTTCTACTGGAGCACTGGGGGTCCGGAGACCCTTCCTCCAATTTGCTCAGTGCCCTTTGAACATTCCACTTGGACACTCCTCTGCTCATGGCAGACATCACCAATTGATTCTGCGCTCATTTCTTCTGAACCCAGATATGGCCTTAGAATCCTTCTGAACACAGTACTCTAGGCAGCCACTACCAATTTACTGTCCCTGGAGGTCCCTTTCTCCCTCTGGACCTTCTGTGTCACACAGGATTGGCGTAAGTGGTTCCTGAGTCCGGAGTCCCATCTCTCTGAGCTGGAGAAGGGCCACAGTGACCCCCATTCCTGGAGCTCCTGATGGGGGCTGAGGGGGGGGGGTTCTACCTGGAGAACCGCGGAGCTTCGTCCTGCGGGGAACTTGTCTCCTTGGCAATTTTCATTTTCCCAAGGAAGTGGTGAGTGGCAAGGAGACCTTTTGGGGCTCCGTGAAGAAGTCTCAGGCCTTCTTGTGGCTGTCACGAAGGCAGTCTGATGGTTGGAATATTGTACAAAATGACCTTTATACAGTCACGCGTTGCTGAAAGACGGGGTACGTTCTGAGAAATCCATCGTTGGGCGATTTCATTGTGTGAACATCGTGGAGTGTCCTGACACACACCGAGGTGCTGTAGCCTGCTACGTGCCTGGGCTGTGTGGTACCCACCTTGTGGCTCCACCGTCGTGTGTGTGGTCCGTCGGTGACTGAAACATCATTTTGCGGCGCATATTCATCTGGAAGGGACCTTGAAGAGCAGCGTTTGACCTTCCGTGTGGCAGCGGAGGCAGCCGAGGCCCAGGTCTCCTGATGGGCTCTGTCCTGTGCCCTTTCCTCTGCCCCCAGCACGTCTCCCACATGCGCCTTGCTTGCTCTGAGTCAGCCTTCTTTCATGGTCTGGAATAGCCAGTCATTTTCGTTCACTTGAGTGGAGCTGCCCAGCCCAGGGATGTCCTAGAAACCTGGAGTTGCCTGGGCGTCACTCTTTGCACCTTCCCTTCTGCTGCGGGGAACCCTTCCAGAGCCATTTATTCCTCTTGCATAGCTTCAGTGACGGGGGGCTCACTTCCTCCTCAGCCTGTGCCTCTTATTGCAAGAAGGTCCCCCTTTTGGTTTACTCCGGTGGGCCTGTGGGCTAGCGCCTTTCCCTCCTCTGTCCAGGCTTCCTCAGCAGCGCGACTGTGATTTTCTGTGACAGGAGGAGCCGTGGAGCTGAGGGTCCCAGCCATGTGGGGTGGCGGCCACGCTGCTCCGCCCAGACGAGGTGCGAGCGAGGCTGTGCTGGGACGGCTGCGGCCTCAGCCTGCTGCATTCACTACGTGCGGCCGCGCGAGCTTGGGGTCCGCCCTGCTCCTGCCGCCGATGTCTTCTGAAGTCCAGTTCGTGTTCTTTTTTCTCAATTGAATTTTTATTGAAATTTCCCCTTCTTTTATGCTTGTTTTGGTTCTCATCCTGAAGCAGACAGCAAAAGCCTCATATAACCCATTTCCTACCAGGCCTTTTTGCAGGATTAGTCATTTTTAAATGACTTTAATCTTCGTTTTTGAAAGTGATTTTTCTCCCAATTTGTTATATTTCTTGTACTCATTCCAGGGGGAGCGGGAAGCCTGGGCTGGTATTAGTTGGTGTTTCCCGCCTCCATCTTCTCCTGTGACAGCGCCCCCTCCCGGAGGAGAGAAGCGGTGTGAAATTGTGAGGGAAAGCACCGGCTCAGGACCAGGCTAACTGGGGTGGAATCCTGGCTCTACTGCCTGCTGGCTGTGTGGCACTGGGCACGTGACTCAGCCTCTCTGTGCCTCAGTTTCCTCTCCTGTAAATGGAAATAATAATAATAGTGCCTGTCTCGTTGGGCTGTTGAGAGGGTTGAATGAATTAACACATTTGGAGCTCTTAGAAGAATGCATGGCACACAGTAAAATCTATATAAACATTTATTTGGAAATAAAATGGTAGCTGGTTGAGCTGGACTTTCCTTGAACCCACCTTCTCCCTGAGTTCTGGAATGTTTAAGTTGAAGGGGACTTTAAGACTGCCTTTGCCCCATTTCTGCACCCCTTCCCTTGCTGCATGTCTGCAGAGGGCATGGGCCGTAGCAGCGGCACGAGTGTGGTGTCTCCCAGTCGGCACGAGGAGAGCGTTACTGCTGTCAGAAAAGGGACCCTCTTCCTCTGCTGACACCCCACACACATCCTGGGCACTCTGGCTCTGCCTCATCTCTCCAGCCTGCTCCCGGAGCACTGAGCTAAGTGCCCCCAAAGCAAATGCGTTTGTGGGGAAGGGATGGCAGCAGCCAGGTTAACTGTTATTGGAATAAAAGGCTTGAAACTAGGCATCTGCATTTGGGACTTGGTACGTTTCCCCTGATTGGGCCTTTTCCATTTAAGGAGGCTTATTTTCATTTCAATTCAGATGATTATAATCTCAGCAGTTGCCCAGTCTGTCGCTCCCCGAATAATGTGCTTTGCTTTAGTGTTGAAACTTGTTTGCAGAAAAAAGAAGCCGACCAGGCAGCCCCACAACGCCCCTTGGGGACTGTGGTCCTGGTAGGTGAAGATTCTCCTCCTCAAAGCTGTGACCAGGGTGGGAGGATCCCGTGCCACCGGGACACGAGATGCTCTGGCCAAACACTACTGGGCGTCGGCCGTGTGACCGAGGGCAAGAGACTCGTCTCCCCGAGCCTCAGCTTCCTCAGCTCAAAGATGAGATGTTGCTGATGGTCGTGAGGATGAAAAGAAGTTACTGGCGACATAGGAGCCCTTGGCACAGTGCTGGCACTTGGGGCATGCTCAGTACGTGTAGCTGCTAATATTAGTGCCAGTGGTACTAATTAGTCCTAATTATTATTATTGGCCAAATAGTGTTTTTGTTTAACAGCTTTATTGAAGTATAATTTGCATACCTTAAACTTGACGTGTCTTAAGCGAGCAATTCAATGACTTCCAGTGCATTTGCAGAGCTGTGCGGTCCTCCCAGCGTCGCATTTTAGAGCGTGTCCGTGATCTCGGAAGCGTGCCTCTTGCCACTTGCACCTAGTCCCTGTCCCTCCTCCAGCCTCAGGAACCCACTCGTCTGCTTCATGTCTCTGCAGATGTGCCTTGTCTGGACATTTTACATAAAAGCAATAATAATGCTTTTCCACATTAATTTTTCTCATCCACTCCTCACAGTGCTTCCCTTTTTTCAGATGTGTAAACTGAGTCTGGGAGGTTAAGGGAACTGCTCACGGGTGGACGAGAAAGCAGAGGAGCAGGGTTTTGCGTGCAGGTGTCTGCTCTCGCACTCGGGCGGCACGAAGGGCTTGGGAGCAAGTGGACTCGGGCAGAAAGATGTGTCCAGGCCTGGTCTTCTGGGCAAGGTGTCTTCCTGTCTCACTCACCCTCGTACTGACCTGGGTTCAAGCTGTGTCCTCCGCTCCTCAGCCCTGCGAGCTCCTGCACGTCTCTGGCCGCCGTGGGCCCCTCCCTGAAGTGCAGACAGTGGGTGGGTCTCGGCCGTCCCCGTCAGGGAGGCCTCAAAGGAGATCCAGACCATGACTGCACTGGAGGCTGGACATGTGGGTCCCCTCTCCGTTTCTCACCCACACAGGTGTGGTCTTGTTCTACTGACCTGTGGAAGCTCATCCAGACCCTGGTCAAGGGGCCTGACTGTGGACAGTCCTGGTGCTGTCATTTCCTTGGGGAAGTCACTGTGGCTGTGCCTCAGTTTCCTCGTCTATACAGTGGGAGGGGCCTGGTTCCCGCCTCACCGGTGGTTGTGAGAAAGTGCTTAGCAGAGGGCCGGGCACACAGGAAGAGCTTTGTGGCCGCTTGAGTGAGTCTGAGCTAAGACCCCAAAATAGTAAAAAGCCCGTTGAGCCTGGCCAGGGGGCGGGGGCCAAGCAGGTCCCAGCTGCCCTGGCTCCAGCCACCTCCTCCCTTGGGTCCCTTTGTCTGCGCCCCGCAGAGCCCAGCTGGCAGGAGCTGGGAATTACCAGGCGGGGCTGGGGTGCCTCCCGCCACATCTAATCCGAGGAGCTGGCAGCGGCTGTGTCCTTCGCTTCCCGTCCGAAGGGCCTGTAACATGAGGCCCCCGGGGGAGCAGGTGCCCTCGCTCCGGGAGGGTGTTCTGGGGGGCTGTGCAGAGGTGTTCAGAGGTGGGGAAGCTGCGGGGAGATGCAGGGCTCGGGGCTGGGAGCTTTGGAGAGCGGAATCCTTCCAGGCGGAGCTTTGCCAAGCAGTGCCAGCTGGGGTCAGGCAGATCTTCACATGGTCAGGGCCAGGGGCCTGGGTGGGCACTGGGGGGGTGGGTGGATGCCTCAAAACCCTGCAGCCGGGCTTGCTGTCTCTTAAAGTCTTGGGGTTGGCCTGGGACAGCAGAGGTAGCTGTGAGAGCCTAGGGGTGTGGGACCCCTGGGGTCTGTGCCACGCCTCTGTGATTGCGGTGAGTGTGATGGCGTGAGTGTGTGTGTGTGTGCATGTATGTTTAAGTTTGCATGTGCGCGATAGTGGGAATGATAGCGTGTGAATGGATGTGTATGCAGGTGAGAGTATGTGACTGTAGGTGGTTGTGTGTGTGTCTGTGAGTTGTGGGGTGATGTGTGAGCTGTGTGTGCATGTGAATGTACGGGTGAGTGTGTTTACGTCTGCAGGTGTGCGTGTTGGCGCCTGCCCGTGCTTGGGGTGTGCTCCTCTGTCCCCCCCCACTTCCAGGGGGCCTGGGCTGCGTCTGGTCTGTGAGGCGTTCCCTGAGGCCTGCGCTGGGCTGGCTGGAGGCCGGAGCGGCGCGGGCAGCGGCTTATTTCCTTGGGGTTACAAGAGCAAGGTCAGAGCGGCCAAATCTGAGCTTTTGTTTCCCTCTCCCTGCCCGGAGCAGCCTGCGGTCCATTTCATTCATTATTAAGTTTTAAATCCGCCGGACGAGAAACTTGAGCCGGACGCCCTCTGCCCGGGCTGGCTGGTTCAGCCCCGCCGTCTCGGGACCTTCACCGGCTTCGTTTGCTGCATTCTGTGTGCCTTTGTTTTTCCAGGGACGGCCAGCCCCTAGTTTGTTTACTTTTCCTCTGAGGCTGGACAGGCCAGTGAAGGCCGGGGGCAGCCCCCGTCCCTGGGGAGGGTGGACCACGCTGAGCATCTGTGCGAGGAGAGCCTCCCCCTGCCTGCCACGGTGGATCTAAAGGCCCCCTAGGCTCTGCGCTCTGTGGCCATCTGGGTCCCAGTCCATCCTCTCATCACCACACCATTGGGCCATCTCCCAGGGTCCGGGGTGGACTTGGGGCAAATCCAGCGGTGGAGGGGGAACAAAGAAAGCAGCCCGCTTCGGATGGTTTGGGCTGGGAGCCCCGCAGACCCCTCTGTTTGTGCTCTCGTCTGATGCTCTGTGCCTGACTTCCGTGTCTGTCTGTCACCTGAAGCAGCAGTTTCAGCCCCATCAGTCCCCCCATCGCCAAAGAATGTGGCACGGCCGAATTCATTAAAACACTTGTTATTTTCTTGCAAAGTTCTGCCTATGCCCCCGAGGACCGGGGCTCTCCCGCCAGGATGAGAGGTTGGAGAGGGAATCAACCCCAAGTCTTGATCAGATGACGAGACTTTTGGCCTGTGGGACGGATGATCCGTGAGGTCATTTCCGGTGACTTTTTCCAGGCTGCCCCCCCACCCCCATCAGGGGAGTGGCCCAGACCTCACCTCCCGCGGGGGGTATTGCGTCCAGTGAGGCCCAAGCAGGTGTTGCTGAGGGGAAAGGCATGTCCCCTCTGTATCCTGCCGTCCCTCTGCCATCCCCTCTGCAGACTGGAAGGCCCTCGTGTCCACTTGCTTCCGGACCCCCTCCCCCGACTCCCCCGCAGCAGTTGGCCAGCTGCACAGCCTCAGCCCGTGAGCTGTCGAGAAGCTGGCTCTGTCCTTGTTTCTCGGCGGCCCTGGGAATTGCCTCTCATCTCCTGTCTGCCTTCCCCCTGCAGATGGTGACGACGACCCGCAACTCTCCTGGGTGGCCTCATCTCCTTCCAGCAAGGATGTTGCGTCACCCACGCAGATGATTGGAGATGGGTGTGACCTCGGCCTGGGTGAGGAGGAAGGGGGCGCGGGCCTGCCATACCCTTGCCAGTTCTGCGACAAGTCCTTCATCCGCCTGAGCTACCTGAAGAGGCACGAGCAGATCCACAGCGACAAGCTGCCCTTCAAGTGCACCTACTGCAGCCGCCTCTTCAAGCACAAGAGGAGCCGCGATCGGCACATCAAGCTGCACACGGGTGACAAGAAGTACCACTGTCACGAGTGCGAGGCGGCCTTCTCCCGCAGCGACCACCTCAAGATCCACCTGAAGACCCACAGCTCCAGCAAGCCCTTCAAGTGCACCGTCTGCAAGCGCGGCTTCTCCTCTACCAGCTCACTGCAGAGCCACATGCAGGCCCACAAGAAGAACAAGGAGCACCTGGCCAAGTCGGAGAAGGAGGCCAAGAAGGACGACTTCATGTGTGACTACTGCGAGGACACCTTCAGCCAGACCGAGGAGCTGGAGAAGCATGTGCTCACCCGCCACCCCCAGCTCTCTGAGAAGGCCGACCTGCAGTGCATCCACTGCCCCGAGGTCTTCGTCGATGAGAACGCGCTGCTTGCCCACATCCACCAAGCCCACGCCAACCAGAAACACAAGTGCCCCATGTGCCCCGAGCAGTTCTCCTCGGTCGAGGGCGTCTACTGCCACCTGGACAGCCACCGGCAGCCCGACTCCAGCAACCACAGCGTCAGCCCTGACCCCGTGCTGGGCAGCGTGGCCTCCATGAGCAGCGCCACGCCGGACTCCAGCGCCTCCGTGGAGCGTGGCTCCACCCCGGACTCCACCTTGAAGCCACTGCGAGGCCAGAAGAAGATGCGGGATGAGGGGCAGGGCTGGTCCAAGGTGGTCTACAGCTGCCCCTATTGCTCCAAGCGGGACTTTCACAGCCTGGCCGTGCTGGAGATCCACCTGAAGACCATCCACGCAGATAAGCCACAGCAGAGCCACACGTGTCAGATCTGCCTGGACTCCATGCCCACCCTCTACAACCTCAACGAGCATGTCCGCAAGCTGCACAAGAACCACGCCTACCCCGTGATGCAGTTCGGCAACATCTCCGCCTTCCACTGCAACTACTGCCCCGAGATGTTCGCCGACATCAACAGCCTGCAGGAGCACATCCGCATCTCCCACTGTGGCCCCAACGCCAACCCCCCTGACGGCAGTAACGCCTTCTTCTGCAACCAGTGCTCCATGGGCTTCCTGACCGAGTCCTCGCTCACGGAGCACATCCAGCAGGCCCACTGCAGCGTCGGCAGTGCCAAGCTGGAGTCTCCCGTCGTGCAGCCCACGCAGTCCTTCATGGAGGTCTATTCCTGCCCCTACTGCACCAACTCGCCCATCTTCGGCTCCATCCTGAAGCTCACCAAGCACATCAAGGAGAACCACAAGAACATTCCACTGGCCCACAGCAAGAAGTCCAAGGCAGAGCAGAGCCCGGTCTCCTCTGATGTGGAGGTGTCTTCCCCGAAGCGGCAGCGGCTCTCGGCGGGCGCCAACTCTGTCTCCAACGGCGAGTATCCCTGCAATCAGTGCGACCTCAAGTTCTCCAACTTCGAGAGCTTCCAGACCCACCTGAAGCTGCACCTGGAGCTGCTGCTGCGGAAGCAGGCGTGCCCACAGTGCAAAGAGGACTTTGACTCCCAGGAGTCCCTGCTGCAGCATCTGACGGTGCATTACATGACCACGTCCACCCACTACGTGTGCGAGAGCTGCGACAAGCAGTTCTCGTCGGTCGACGACCTGCAGAAGCACCTGCTGGACATGCACACCTTTGTGCTGTACCACTGCACCCTGTGCCAGGAGGTCTTCGACTCCAAGGTGTCCATCCAGGTGCACCTGGCGGTGAAGCACAGCAACGAGAAGAAGATGTACCGCTGCACGGCCTGCAACTGGGACTTCCGCAAGGAGGCCGACCTGCAGGTGCACGTCAAACACAGCCACCTGGGCAACCCGGCCAAGGCGCACAAGTGCATCTTCTGCGGGGAGACCTTCAGCACCGAGGTGGAGCTGCAGTGCCACATCACCACGCACAGCAAGAAGTACAACTGCAAGTTCTGCAGCAAGGCCTTCCACGCCATCATCCTGCTAGAGAAGCACCTGCGGGAGAAGCACTGTGTGTTTGATGCCGCGACCGAGAACGGCACGGCCAACGGGGTGCCCCCCGCTGCCGCCAAGAAGGCCGAGCCCGCTGACCTGCAGGGCATGCTGCTTAAGAACCCCGAGGCGCCCAACAGCCACGAGGCCAGCGAGGACGACGTGGACGCGTCGGAGCCCATGTACGGCTGCGACATCTGCGGGGCGGCCTACACCATGGAGGTGCTGCTGCAGAACCACCGTCTGCGGGACCACAACATCCGGCCCGGCGAGGACGACGGCTCTCGCAAGAAGGCCGAGTTCATCAAGGGGAGCCACAAGTGCAATGTGTGCTCGCGGACTTTCTTCTCAGAGAACGGGCTCCGGGAGCACCTGCAGACGCACCGGGGCCCCGCCAAGCACTACATGTGCCCCATCTGCGGCGAGCGCTTCCCCTCGCTGCTCACGCTCACTGAGCACAAGGTGACCCACAGCAAGAGCCTGGACACGGGCACCTGTCGCATCTGCAAGATGCCCTTGCAGAGCGAGGAGGAGTTTATCGAGCACTGTCAGATGCACCCCGACCTGCGCAACTCGCTCACGGGCTTCCGCTGCGTGGTCTGCATGCAGACGGTCACCTCCACGCTCGAGCTCAAGATCCACGGCACCTTCCACATGCAGAAGCTGGCGGGCAGCTCGGCTGCGTCCTCCCCCAACGGCCAGGGGCTGCAGAAGCTCTACAAGTGTGCCCTGTGCCTCAAGGAGTTCCGCAGCAAGCAGGACCTGGTGAAGCTCGACGTCAACGGGCTCCCCTACGGCCTCTGTGCCGGCTGCATGGCCCGCAGCGCCAACGGACAGGTGGGCAGCCTGGCCCCGCCCGAGCCTGCCGACCGGCCCTGCGCCGGCCTCCGCTGCCCCGAGTGCAGTGTCAAGTTCGAGAGTGCCGAGGACCTGGAGAGCCACATGCAGATGGACCACCGTGACCTCACGCCAGAGACCAGTGGGCCCCGGAAAGGCACCCAGACGTCGCCAGTGCCCCGGGTAAGTGCAGCCTGCCCCCTGCTCCTCGGGGCCCCACTGAGCCCCACAGGAGCCACCCACACGGAGCTCTGTATTTCCTGGCGGTGTTCCCTCGAGTAGGCGGGAGAAGCAGCTGCACTGCAGACCGCAAGCACCTCCGCTGTGCAGTAGATTCGGAGTTTGAACCCAGATCGCCACTTCCCTTCTAGCTGTGTGACATGGCAGCCAGTGTTTACCTCTCCGGGCTTCCTTTGTCCAGTGCTCATCTGTGAAAGAGGAATCATAGTTGTCTCAACTTCATAGAGTTGTGAGCGGCCCGTGGCACAGTATGTGTACGGGGCCCGGTACAGTGGCCGACGCACAGTGCGTGCTCCCTGAGTGACGGTGTCATTGTTGCTGTTGGTCTGAAGTGGGTGTAGTCACTTGCTGAGTCTCCTTGGGCAAGTCACTTTGCTCTCCGGGCTTTAGATTCAGGATTCTTTTGATAATCCACAGAGGAATGTACACATGAAGGGCTTAATCTGGCACTTAGGGCTGGATCGTGCTAGCTGTAGTCACCAGCTGATATTATCTTCGTCAACAGCATCGTTATGCTCAGTGCAGGCGCTCATGCATGGAAGGCCCTAGGAATGCTTCCAGTTACTGGTATCACTAATGATTGATTGATTGATTGATTCATTTATTCATCAAATTTGTCCTGAGCACTTGTTATGTTTGGGGGTGCCTGGCAGCCGAGGAAAATCAGAAATGGACCTTACCTTGGGGGCTCCCAGACTGGGAGGAGCCACAGGCCCATGACCAGTGGGTTTTGGTGAGGCGGGAAGTCTGGGCTACTGCAGGGTCCACACAGGCCCTGGGTTCAGTGGCCGAGGGGCGCCCAATGGTGGGCCTGGAGCCTGTGTGGCTCTCGGGGGTCAGACAGAATGGGCTGGGGATGCCCACTGAGTCTGTGTTGGCTGTCTGCAGACTGAGGAGGTGCTGAGTGGGTCTCGGGAGTGTCTGTCCCTCGAGGGCCGCTGCTCGCGCCACTGGCAGGGGGGCAGGGTTTGGGGAAGGGCCACCCGCCACAGGTGCCTGCTGGAAGACGGGCATGTTTGCTGCCGTGTTGTGCTGAGGGGAGTCACAACACGGGCCTGGGACTCTGGGATTTTGAGGGGGAGTGAGAGAGAAGGAGGGCTGGAGCCAGTGACGGGGAGTCCTGGCTCAGCTCCCCACTGAGGCCAGTGAGCCGGAGGGCCTGTCCATGACCATCTGGCTGCAGAGAGAAACGCAGGAGTGAGGACAGAGCCGTGTGGCCGGCTGGGCCTGGGGCCTTACTCAGAGGTCCGTCTGGAGCGGGGAGCTCCGTTTAGGGGCAGTACACCCCACCCTCTTGGGGCCTTTCGACCGAGCTAGGCCTCTACGCAAGGGTCCGGTAGGACACCCATCAGGGGTCCCGAGCACAGGCCCTGGTCACTGCTGCCCAGCTCTGTCCCCCTCAGCCTCAGCTTGCTGGCTGGCCAGTGTGGGTGGACTGGGGGAGCAGTTGGGCCCTGGAGTCAGGTGGGCTGGGTTAACATCTCCCTCTTCCAGTACCCACCTGGGATTTGACCTCCCTGGGCCTCTGTCCTCACCTGCCAAGCCAGAGGGCAGTAGTAACAGCACAGTCATAGCCATAGCAACGTGTCTGTCTCCAAAGCCGACAGCGCCGGGGGGTTCTGGCTCTTCAGCCAGCATCTGCTCTGACTGGCCAGTGCCTTCCTCGTCAGCCAAATGTTGTGACGATTTCCTGTGCTGACCTCAGCGTTTTGCGCTGAGGCTTCAGTGAGGAACGCAGTGCTGGGCACGTGGTAAACGTCATTTGATATTTCTCACACATATAATCACAGCTCACGCTTAGCGAGGGGTAAGGACGTGCCAAGCACTTTATGTCTGTTCCCTCCTTACGACACTCACTTTACAGGTGAGCACACGGATGCACGGGACCATTAGGTGTTTTGCTGCGAGCCCCCCGCTGGGAAGAGGCAGAGGGGGGATTTGAACTCAGGAAGTGTGTGGTGCCCCAGCTGAGCTCTTGACCAGCCCTCTACCCAGCGCCTCTGGAGCCCGTCCTGGTTGCAGGAGGGGAGAGGTCGGCTGGGGCGGGGTCTGGGTGGTCGTACCCCATGCTCCGGGGGCGGGACAGTGTGGCAGGGCTGGGTTCCTGCATGCCCTTCTCCCAGGGGCCCCCAGCCCCATCCCTGCTTTTCGGCACTGCCCACCACTGTGTGGTTCCTGCCTGCCGCGGGGCTGCTCCTGGGGCCTGCAGATGCTCGGGCTCTTGCAGCCCCTCCTCCCGTCTCTGCCCTGGGTCCCGCATAGAGTGTCACTTCATAAAGCCCCTACTGTGCGGGCACAGGCTCTTATGTCATTTCCATGGCAACAACCTGGGAGCTTTGCCGTGACCTCTGTTTTGGCGGAGAGGAGCTCCAGGCTCAGACAGGTGGAGCCATATACCCGAGGATGCACAGCTGTGCGTGGCAGTGTGGGGATTCAAACCCGAGGGGCTTGTTTTCTGAGAGCCCGACAGGCCTTCCTCTCCCCATCCCAGACCTCGTGAGGTGGGAGAGCTGACAGTCACATCTAGAGGCCTGGGCAGATGGACCGTTTGCAGAGAGGAGCTAGACAAAGCCCGGGGGCCTCCCCAGCGAAGGCACAGCTCTGGGGCCTTGCCCCCTGCCTGGGCATGCCTGGGGGCAGGGGCCCAGCTGTCTGTGAGCCCACCCCTCCCTCCCCCAGGACTCACACATGTAAGAGCAGACTCTGGGGGCTGCGCAGGGGGTTGGGGGCTGGCAGGCTGGGACCCTCGGGAGCGTATCCATAGCAACCAGCTCTCGGAGGACTGGGTTCCCGTGGGGCTGAGGCTGCTGTCGGCTGGAGCGTGAAGCGTTGAGGTTTCCACCTCCCCCTCTGTTCATGCATAATAACAACATCACCCCATCTCCAGGCCAGGGTGGGCATCCCCCAGCCCTTCATCCACTCACCAGGTCCTCACCATGCAGGTGGGGCAGACGGGGGGGCTCTCACACCCATCTTACAGCAGGGTAAACAGATGTCCACATGAGAGGGCTTGTCCAGGTCACACCAGCTTCCTGTCACCTAGACCAGGCCTGTCCAGGGCGGTCTGGGGCAGGGGGCTGAGGATGGTGGCTCAGACAGTGGGCTCTGGAGGGAGCCAACCTGGCACTGGATCCCAGTTCCCCTGCTCACCAGTGTGGGGCTTTGGCCAAGTAGTTTAGCCTCGGGAAACTCCACTGTGTCCATCCCTAACAGTGGAGCTTGCAGAGGGATTGTGAGTATTCGGAATAAACAGTACCTGCACACAGTAGGTGCTCACTACGAGTGAGCTGTGATCGCAGTCATGGAAATGCAACAGCTTTGGCTGTCTTTCCACTCTCTCCTTCCCTTCTCCGCTGTTCTGCGTGTGCTCTTTCTGCCTGGCCCCTCTCGGAGGTTGCTGGGGGCCATGCCGGGGGAGGCAGCCCTGGCTGCAGCCCTGGGGCTCAGCTTTGGCCTCCTGGGCAGGGCCCCGGGGAAGGGGCTTATTGTGGAGGAAGCGCTCTGAATGCCCAGTTCTGTTGTTCTGTGATTATGTCTCCTAGCGGGGGCTGAAGCTCCAGAGGAGGAGGGGGTCTCTGGGGGATAGAGAAGGGGAGACAGACCCAGAGGAGGTGTTGGGGTGAGGACTGGGGGCCAGCCAAGGTTGCCACAGGAGGGAGGCTGAGTGGGAGAGTCCTTGTCCTGTGTTCCTCCACTGTGGAGGACCAGATGGCCCCCGCTGGGTGCCCGCTGCTCTGGACCTTGGGCATCCCTGGCCTCGCATGCAAGGCCAGAAGGGCCGTCTTTGTGAGGGGCATCTGGGTATAAACGTGCCTTAGTGAGTGCTGGTGCTGGTGAACCTGTGTGTGTAAGAATGTGTGTCTGCATGCGAGTGCACATGTGCACGCTTATGCATCTACATTATGTGCACGAGGGTGTGTACCGGGCGGGTCTGTGCATGCACTTGTGTCAGAGCTGCTGGTGCATCCCTGGGCACCTTTGGGAGTGAGGGGTGAGGCTCCCCAGGTCCCAGTGAGAGAGGTGGGAGCCGTTGTGTCTCTGGGGATGAGGGTGGGTGTGTCCGCCTGTGTGAACCTGTGGTCTGGAGGGTGTCGCCATTTCTCTGAGGTCACTGCACCCATGCGTCTGTGTTACAGGGAGCAGGTTGCTGGGAGATGGGTGTGCCCGTGAGGGTCTTGTGAATTGGTGAGTTGGGGTGAGGGAGTGTACGTGTGTGTGCTCGCATGTGTGTGTGTATGTCCTCGTGTGTGTGTGTGTGTGTGTGTGTGTGTGTGGACACCCATGCTCTTCTGGTCAACAGTTCCTCTGACCCCTCCCTTGGGAATCCCTGGAGCCTGTTTCCCCACCAGGTGGGGCGCAGTTAGCTGCCCCCGAGGATGCTCACCTGGCGGAGGGACATTGGGGGCAGCCTCTTGTCCTGCCCAGGCCCCTGTGATTTCTTTTCCAAGCACAGCTAGCCCACTGCATTCACCTGCCCCCCGGGAGGAACAACCCAAATCACCTCGATCATGAACTGTCCCCGGCATGGTCTCGACCAGCCATGGCTTCCCCCGAGGCAGAACCACGGAGGAGGAGCATGGCCTTCCTCGTCCCACAGGCCTGCCCTGGGCTTCCTTGGCGTGGAGCTTCCTGGAGTTGCTTCATTGTTGCATTTATTGTTCATTCATTCATTCCTTCATTCAGGCATCGGGGGCTCTTACACTTGCCAGGCAGAGTGGGTGGCGGACACACATGAGAGGGCAGGAATGATTGTGACAGCGGAGAAACCCGAGGTCATTCTTCTCTGGAGCACGGACCTGGGGTTGAGCTGAAATGGGAGTTTGGGATGGCTTCCTCTCAGAAGACCTCAGTCCCTGTAGTCTCCCCTGGCTTGAGCATCTCCTCTGCCTGTTGTGAGGCCGGACTCCCCTGGTCTCCCCCGCCCTGTCCTCTCCAGACTCCCCATGTTCTTCCCCGGGTGTTTCCATGCTGAATGCCTGCTTCCTGGCCCAGGGCGTTGGTCTGCACTGAGGACACCCTGAACCCCAGGTTTCCTGGGCCCTGAAGCCTGAGCAGGGACCTTGCCTCTGGAACTTGAAGCTCCCAGCACCAGCTATTCCAGTTGTTTCTTCATTCACTTATTCAACAAGGATTTTCTTAGCACCAATAACAATCATACTAAGAGGTAAATAACTATTAGGCCCTCCCTCTGGGCCAGGCCCCGTGCTGGGTGGTGAGGACCCAGGACAGCTGAGTCATCTTTGGTTCGCTTTGTCCCTTCTGCCCTAATAGAGTGCTTTGCGCATGTTATTTTGCAACTTTGCTCATTTGTTCAACGAATGCTTCCTAAGCACTTGTCTTTGCTGGCCGTGGGACCTCACAGGAGGACAGAACATGTCCTGGCCCTCCGGGTTCTCACGTGGAGTTCAGGGCAAACAAGTCAATTCGCCATGACAGAACGGTGTGCTATTGACTAGATGCTTCAGCATAAGCTCGGACGCCTGGGGAGGCCCTGAGCTCATTCGGGGGTGGGAAGAGGAGGCTTCTCAGAAGAGGTGACATTTGAACTGAGTCCTCAAGGATGGAGAGGGTTTTCCAGGTGGAGGAAACAGTGTAGGCAACGGCCTGGAGGAGAGACCAAGCCCTTTAGGTGGCTGCAGGTGCGAGCGGAGCCAAGGTGGGAGCTGAGACCATTGAGCCCCCTGGTGGTTCACCCTGGCTGCACGGTGGAGGGTGGGGCCTGAGTGCTCAGCCAGGACATCCGAAGTCCGGCTCCCTTTTCCAGAGGTCGAGGGAGGCCCTGTCATCCCAGCAGTCGAAGTGGTCTTCAAAAAGCTTGGATATTTTGAATCCCAATACCACCCCTCCTCCTTCATAAAAACCCACAGCCACAGCCCTTCCTCCATATGGGCAACACCACCTCTGTCCAGTGGGCTGGTTTCACAACCACCCAGGCTTAGTTGTTGAGAGTGAGCTCCACTTTTTGGAACGAGTCTTCAGGAACCCTTGAAGCTTCTGATGATCTCCATTTCTTTGCCCCTATCCACCAAAGGCAGCTGTGAGAGCTCCCTGTGTGTGGAAGCTAGTGTAGGATCACCTGGGGCCTTGTGTGCCCAGGGCAAATGAGGAATTCCTAAGTCACCCCTGAGCATCAGAGTTGGTGGGCACAGTGTCCTCTGCTTGGCTACTTGGTTCTTAGGGTAGGTAGATAGATGAGAGAGTAGCTACATGGGTGGAAAGATGGATGGATGGATGGATGAATGGGTAGATGGATGGATGGTTGGGTGTGTGTGTAGATGAGTGGATGGGTAGACGGATGGATGAACAGACAGATGAATGGGTAGATGGAGGATCAGTAGATGGATGGATGAATGCATGGGTGGATGGGTGGGTGTGTATGTATAGATGGATGGATGGGTAGACAGAAGGTAGGGAGATGGATGGATGCTGGGGAGATGGATGGATGGGGAGATGGGGGATGGGTAGATGTATTTGAGCGTGCTCCAAACGGGGCAGCCTCCTTCAGCTTCTTTTCCGTGATTCTGCTGTGTGCTCTCACCGTGGAAAAGGGTGATTTCCTCAGGTCTAGCAGAGGAGCAGCTCCCTTGGGATGTAGCCTGTTCTCTCTTTCCCCAGGCTGGAGAGCTGGATTCGGAGGCAGGTGGAGAGAGAATGGCCTGGAGGGACCTGGGAGGGGACCGGACCATTTGGGGAAGTCTTGAGCCAGGACATCCAGGAACTTTTGCTTTCTGCTCTTTTCCACCTCCTGCCTGTCTAATTCCTTTCTTTTTGGTTTCCAAACAGAAAAAGACATACCAGTGCATCAAGTGCCAGATGACCTTTGAGAACGAGAGGGAGATCCAGATCCACGTTGCCAACCACATGATTGGTAAGAGCGCGTTTCTTGCACCCGTGCTGGGGCTGCTCATTGGGGGTCGGGATTTGCGGTTCCAGTCATCATTTCACTGGCTTTTAGGGCAAAGGATGGAGTCCTTGCTGCTGTTTCTGAGACGTTTCAGGCGGGGGTGAAAACGTCGGAGCTGGAGCACTTTCTCCATCCGAGCCATCTTGTCACAGCTCCACTCACATTACAATCAAACTTTTGACAGTCTCTTCCATTTCCCAGCACAAATTTCTCTCCATTTCTGAAATGAAGTGCTTTCCAGTTGTCAAGCACTCAGGGGCAATTATGTTTAAATTTCGTATGTCATGACATGTAATAGATTTAACTGCTCACATTTCCCCACTAAACGTGGTGAATTCCTCAGGCACACTGTCAAAACAGAGTGCTTACAAAGTTATTTCGGTCCTTTTCCTATTCCTCTTCAAGTGGTTTTGGACTTTGGAAAATTCAGCCTTTCTAGAAGAGGAGGCTTCAAAGGCCTCTTGTGTTGCTCCTTGGCCAGAGGTGTGGAGGGAGGCTGTGGGTGGGTGTGGTCTCCCTGGCAGCTGGGGATGGCCTCACTGTAAGAGAGGGCACAGCTGGATTTCTGGGAGCACTGGGCTGACCCAGAGAGGTGGTGAGTTTGGCAGGGAGGGCCTTGGAAGCTTCTGGAATCCTGGTGCCCTGGGTCTTTGGTGGAAGTGTGACCACCTTCTCCAAGAGCCCCACTGCCTGAGCTGTGAGGCTTCAGGCCCATGTCGAGCGTCCTGCCCCTTACATCCCCTCCACTCTTCTTCCTTTAACATCTTTTCATTATAGTCTTCACAACAGCTGTGACAACAGAGTCCTGTTTTACAAAACCCTTGATTGCACACATTAAAAAATCCATTTGCTGTATAGCTCAATGAAGTCTCGTGAACCGAGCACACCTAGGTAACCAGCATCCAGATGAAGAAGCAGACCATTCCCGCATCCCAGGAGCCCTGCTCTTGGCCCCCTCCAGCCCCTCCCCCCACCAACAAACGGTCCTCACCATCCTGATATCTACCAGCATAGGTACTTTTGCTGTTTTGGACTTTATATAAATGAGCTCCTGGAGTCTCTGCTCATTTGTATCTGGTGCCTTTTGCTTATTTATATTATTGCCTGTGGTTGGACATCATCCTTTCTCACTAGTGTATAATATTCCATCATGTGGGCACATCACCATTTATCTGTTCTACTTTTGATGGGCATTTGGATAGTTTCCGTCTTGGAGTTGTTTCAAACAGTGTGCTGCTGTGAACGTTCTGGTAGGTTTCTTTTGGTGAACATATGCACGCAGTTTTAATGGGAATTTCTCTAGCACTGGAGTTGGTATGTCGTAGAATATGGGTGTGTTTACCTTCAGTCGATACTGATGGATTTCCGAAGTGGTGGTATGGAATGATGCTCCCCCTGCAGCGTAGGAGAGATGCCCCACATCTGTGCCATCATCCGCGCTTTATATGAAAACAGTGATTGCAGAGGCCCTTCTTCAGTGAAGCTGTGCTCAGGCCAGTGCAGTCCCCTGGTCCCCACCAGCTGCAGCCTTACCACGCTCAGTGGGTTTGGGTGCTCAGCATCGCTGACTCCAACTGTGTCCGTGGTGGGGTCACCCAGTGCTGAGAGAACACGAGGAGCCTGAGGAGCCCATGAGGGGCAGGTAGGGCCCTGGGAGTTCGGCCTGACAAGGAGATTGGTGGCTTTTTAATTTCTTCTGTTTGAAAGCCCCCTGCTGAAGGAGAAGAGGGAGCCTACCCTGTCAGTCACCGGCTGCTGAGAGCACTTTCACGGAGTGTCGAGGAGGTGAAGATGAAGATGTCTAAAAATGTTTGCTTTGCGGCAGGTGTTAATGTGCGCTCCTGTTTGTAAGCACGAAGGGCAGAGCCTGGCTAATTAGACCACAGTGATTTCAAAGGTGTTTCCCCCTCCCTTCTCTCTTCCACCTTTCCTTTTGTGCAAAGCCTGGGGCTGTGTGTCCTCAGGTGGAAGGCGAGGGGTTGCTCTTAACTCGAGTTACAGGAAATCGGGAGGGAGGGTCTGAGGGGCCCCTGGGCCTGTGTGTGAGCAGACGGCCGGGCTTCCCCAGGAAGGAGGCCTGTCTGGTGGCTGGACAGGGCCCCTCATCCACACCGGCTTGGCAGTGCTATAACCTGGCCTGGTTTTCAGGACACGTGGAGCTGGGGGCCTGGGCAGTGGGCAGCAAGGAGCTGTTGGTCTCAGAGCCTGAGAGTCCAGACGAGACATTTATGCAATTGCAGGACATCTCACCATGCAGGCCCCTGGTGCGTGGCCGCGAGGCGTGGGCTAAGGGCCCTGTGTGAGCCACACTGCTGGTGGCAGGGTGGTGCCTCCTCTTGCTCTAACCTGCTCTCCCCACCTGCTCGCCCTTCCTTGGCCTCATCACCTCGATCTATCAAAGAACATTGACTGAGCACCTGCTGCATGTAGAGAGCGGGGGTGGTCTTGAGGTGTTAGAGGGCGAATGGGACATGCTCCCTGCCCTCAGAGGTCTTACAGCATCCTCTAGAAGATACCACAGCACACACCCCGTGCAGCGAGGGGAGCTCACGCTGGGTAAGGATGCTCACCGCCGCTGTGGACTGAGCCTCACCACGTGCCGGGTACTGTACTTGGGGCGAGTTCTCCGTCTCACAGACGAGGTTTAACGACTTACCTGTTTCCAGCCAGGAAGTAGCGGGGCCAGGGTCTGAATGAAAGCCAGGCTCTCTCACTGTCTGTGGCTCCCCTGCCAGGGCCCGTGGTGGGAGAGACCCAGCACTGTCCTCAGAGGTCCCCTGTCCACGGGGGAGGCTGATGGGCACCCAGGTGAGCTCAGTGCGGTGAGGTTGATGCTCCCAGAACAGGGGTCACTGGATCCAAAGAGGCCTGTCAGAAAGGCCTGGGCATTGAAGCGTGACGAGGAGTTTTCTCTGTGACAGGGCCAACCGTGACAGAGAGAGCAGCCTTGGCAAGCAAGGACAGTCACCAGAGAACAAGGTCCTCGGAGGGCTCCATGTAAGGAGGACGGGTGTCCTGGAGGGATGTGGTTGTTAGGCTGAGGCGGTGGGGAGCATCACCTGTGGGAGGGTCATGGGCCAAGCGAGGCACAGAGGCAGAAGAGCAGGGGAGTTTGCCAGAAGAGCCCCACCTGGCCGGGGTGGAGGCATCTCTGGTAGCATCGTGGGCAGTGAGGGTGGGGAGGCGGCTTGGGGCCAGGCCATGGAAGGCCTTAAATGTTAGGTTAAAGGGTTTGGGCTTGGACTTGACCCTGTAGGCCAGGGTCCAAATCTGGGGTCCCCTTGGCTGAGGTTTTATTTGGCTTCTCTGAAAAACCAGAAGAGGTGGCAGCCAGGGCCCCGCGTTCTCACGTGCACAGCTGACGGGGGCTGGGCAGCAGCTGGGACTGTGTTCCCAGGCACCACGGTCCCCACCGGTCCCTATTGTATTTTAGGGGGATGCTTTGTATTTTAGGGGATCAGTGGTGTCCCCAGCCTGATCCCTGTGGGCAACTGAGTGTGCAACCTTGGGCTTACACACTAGGGAGCCTTTGAGGGTTTGGGAGCAGAGTATGGCCTGGACATAGCTGAGTGCTTTAGGAAGATTAATGTGGCCACAGTGCTGAGGGGGAAGAAGATGGGAAGAGAAGAGAAACCCACCTGGTCTGGTGCAGAGGTGAGGGAATGAGGGGGGCGAAGGGAGGAGGGAGGCGATAGAACCTGTATTTGGCTTGTGCTGTGTGTCTCCTTGGCCCTGGTGGCTTGGGGAAGGTGGCAGGGGGCGACGGTGGGAGGTGTGAATGGAGAGAGGCCAGCACAAGAGCCCTGGCTGGGGGCTGGCTCTGCAGTCTCAGTAAAAACTGTTGGGGCCCAGTGTCCCTGTGGACAGCTTCCCCTGCTAAATGGCCCGGGGCCCAGAGTGGCGCCTGGAGCTGGCGGGGGTAAAAGCCCCCCTTAGTGGCACCAAGGGGACTTGGCGGGTAGAAGCGGCACTGTTCAGCTTGGCGGCCTTCTCATAAACTCGGGGCACTGGGGGTCTGAGGCAGGCCTCCCCAGGGACCCAGACTGCTGGAGGCCTCTCCCTGGGGACGCTCAACTGGCCTTTTTATGGCGGGGGGCCTCTTCGTGGCTCTGCAGCCTCCAGACCCCGGGAGTTATGACGACTCAGGGACACGTCTCCTTGGAAACATTTCCCAGCGCCTGTCTCTTGGCCGCCGCCACCGAGGGAGTGATTCGGCGCTCGTGGAAAGGCAAGGGTCTTTTGAAACCTTTTCCGCAGCGGGGTCTCCTTTGAAATCCCCCCTCCCACGGAGAGTGAAGCCCCCTTCTCTGGGCTTCCCCCGGCTTTGGGAACGGGTTCAGACCCCCTCCCCCGGCAGGCACATCAAAACCTTGCAGCAGTCCCCAGCGCGTTCCGCAGCCTCCCTCCGGGCCGAGCCCCGCCCCCGCGCCCAGGAGGGACGGCCCCTCGGAGGGCTCTGCAGGGGGCCCCCGCCTTGGGCTCCCCCTGCGAAGCGAAAGCTGCGGGGAGGGGAGGCCTGTGGGGGCCAGGCCCGCAGGCAGAGGCCCCTCCGCCGGCCGGGGAGGGGCGGCGTCTTCCCACGCGTGTTGAATGTGTGCGTACAAGGCGTGCACAGCCCTCCTGGGGCACGTGGGGCCGCAGACCCCGAGGAAGGGAGGCCCGCGCGCCCCTCCGTGGCTGCGGACGTCTCTCCTCTGAGGTCATGTGGGTGGACGGCTGGATAAGGGTCTGAGAACTTGTCCTTGAAATAATGAACTTGCTGTGACCCAGGTTGGCCCCGAGGGAGTGACTCAGCCTCTGGGCCCTGGTGTCCTTACTCAGGCCTTCACGGACCCCTGGGGGAGCCCCGAGGAGGGTCAGCGCAGGGAAGGGACGGTCCTCGGGGAGTCTTGTCAGGAAGGTTTGCCCTCCGTGTCCTTGGAAAGTGGTACGGACCCTCTGGCAGGCAGCCAGGCCAGAGCCAGGCCGTCCCGGTGGGGCATTAGTCATTCTGGAGACGTGACTTTCCCGGTCACGTCAGCCCCTTTCCCTGGGTGCCTCTTAAGGGCTGGGCTCTGCTGTCGGAGGTGAAGAAATGGGGGCGTTTGGAAGATCAGCCTCTCCCACCTCCTGCTCAGCCCTTTAAAATGCCCCCCCCCAGGCTGGGCGGGTGGTCCTTGTCTGTCCTCTTCCCCATCACTGTGGCAGGGGGCCCTGGTCCACCTGGAGGGGAAGGGGGTCTGCTCAGGGGTGTGTGTGTGTGTGTGTGTGTGTGTGAGAGAGAGAGAGAGAGAGGTTTTCTGCCTTCTAAGTCTTTAAGAAGCACATCCATGAAGACGTAGGGAAAGCCGCCTTGCAGACTGGGGCCCCCCTCTGTCTGTGGCTGTTTGCACACCCAGGACCCTCGCCGAAGGCTGGGCCTGCAGCATTTTGGAGGGGAAGGAAGGTCTGGTGTGGAAATCAGTGTCTCACCCTCATACCAGAGAAATACAACCCCCCCCCCCCCAATATAACTGAGGAGAAAAACACGTGGAAAGGAAGAGGAAAAGATAAAGGGGTTCCTGTGTACTTTCTGCCGGGAACATGCTGCTGAACGGGGCTGTTAGGCTCTTCTGTGGCGCTTTTGATTCAGGTAACACCAGACCCAGAACATCTGCCTTCACATGTGACCAACACATCTCCCTCCCCCCGCAGAGGTCATGTTTCAAGTTCTGGACTGTTCTGTCCCAATAACAAACTTGTACAGAGAGCCTATAATCCAATTCTTTTTTATTTACTTATTTATTTTTGCAAAACCCCAAGAAGGGCATAATCACATCCTCTCTAACCGTCCCCGAGGCCAGAGGACTCAGTCTCCCCGACTTTGAGTCCATTGGTTGGTTTGAGAAAGCTGTTGATCCAGCACTTTGGTCTGGAGAATCCTTCAGTTCTGGCTTTTAAAATAGTGGAAATGTTCTCATTTTCATTCTTCCTTTTTTTTTTTTTTCCTTTTAAGAGGGGGAAAGGCCTCTATAGGTGAGGTTTCCTCTAATAGTAACCTCGGTTCAGTAAACATGATTGAGGTCCTCGATGGGCTCGGTGAGGAACCTCTAGCCTAGTTGGAAAGGTGGTAACCCAAAAGGGTAAGTTAATATCATGTCACTAGTTACGATATGGAAGCTCAAAGAATAGGTGTGTTGCCCAATCTGGGCATTCCAGGGAAGCTTCCTGCAGGAGGTGACGCCTATTCAGGATCTTAGAAGATGGGAAGTAAGGTGGGAGGGGTATTCTAGGCAGAGAAAATAGCATAAACCAATTCATAGAGAAGAGGCCCATGTAGCATGTGGGGAAAGTATGGACAGTCCAGTGTCACCGCAGAATGAATTGTGAGGCAGGAGGTGGGTGGAGCCCAGAAAAGACTGCGGTAGAGTAGGTGAGAGAAGATGAGGATGTTGGTTAGGAGGGTGTGGGTTGGAGGGACATTTAAGAGGCAAAACCAGCAGGATTTGGCAATTGGGTGGATATGGGAAGGGGAGAAGTCAGGAATGACTCCAAGGTCTCAGGTGACCAGGTTTTGCCTGACAAGTAGAAGGTGATAAGGCCCGAAGAACAGCTGTTGGGGGCTGGCCAAGAAGGTGATGATGCTGATAATGATCCGTGACACCTACTGCAGCTGACTAAGTACCAGGCCCAGCTAGCAGTACCTACCTGTGCTGTCACACTTACCCGCAACTCATGAGAGGTGACAGCTATTTCCCCCTGCTTGTCCAATGCCAGTCAGTGGCAGAGGGGGATTTGAACCCAGGCAGTGTGATTGCAGAGCCTGGATCCTCTTAATTCCTGCCTGGGAAGGCTCATCACACTTGATGAGCTTCAGTTGTTGGCGATCTGGCCTTGCACGAGATGCCCCTGGGGGACCTGAGCGTTGGTGGCTGGCCGGCGGTTGGCCACAGGGGCAGGGAGCTCAGGAGAAAGGCCTGGGCCGGAGGAGTGGGGAGCACGAGGAGCGGGGCGTCATCAACGCAGGGACAGCAAAGTGCTTCTGGGCAGCAGGGCGAAAACTGCAGAGAGACCCGCGGGAGGGAGGCTGAGGAGGTCAGTTGGACTGTCCTGGGCAGGAGCCGGGTCAGCAGACTCGGGGGGATGACATGAGGGCAGTGGGGAGACTCGACTTTCCAGGTTCCAGGCTGGAAGGGGAGGGTGAGAAGCAGGAGCCGGAGGGTCTGAGGGTCACAGGAAGTTTTTGCATTTTAAGTGGGAGAGACCAGAGTCTGTAGGCTAAGAGGAGAGCGCCAGCAGGGAGAGGGGAGGAAGGATGGAGAGAAGATGGCAGTGGAGCCGGTCCTGGAGGGGCAGGGACTGGGCCCCTGGCGCCATCTTGTGTGGCTTGGGCTTGGCGGCCTGTGCTGCTGCATCGACTTTGTTGAATGCCCTTTATGGTCATTGGGCTGCTCTGGAGCAGCTGACACATGAGCAGTGTCCCTGCAGCTGCTTCTGGCCCAGGCTTACTGGAGTGATTGCAGAAAACAAGGGTCCCACAGCCAGTGGTGGCCTCAGGGCTTGGCCTCGTCTGCCCTGAGCTCACAGTAGGTGGGTCCCTGGGGCCCAGTGGGGAGGGAGTGGAGGCTTCCTCTCCCGACTGCAGACCCCCCTCCTGGGACAGTCGGGGTGTTCTCACTGGCTGACCAGCCTCACAGGTGCCCCTCCTGGTGTGGTTTCCAGCTCGTCTGCCTGGGGAAACCGAGGTAGGAGAAAGAAGAGATTCCCCAGAGACAGACAGCAAGTCCTGAGCCCAAGTTCAAGTGAGAATCCGAGGTCACTGATGGGAGCATTTTCTAAGCAGAGGCACCT
Source organism: Tapirus indicus (assembly GCA_031878705.1). Classification (NCBI taxonomy): domain Eukaryota; kingdom Metazoa; phylum Chordata; class Mammalia; order Perissodactyla; family Tapiridae; genus Tapirus; species Tapirus indicus. The sequence goes on from CM062927.1 coordinate 33,890,183, forward strand.
TTAGGAAGTTACTGATTTTAGTTTATCCAATAGATATTAAGCACCAATGGTTTGCTCAACCTGCTGTAGGTGTGAATATGAATGAGAAATAGAGTGTGCACATGCATGCACACACACCCACACACAATGTACAGCTCTACAGTGAATCATGGTGGTTGAGAGCACTCCCAGGACATGGTTGTGTCGTGTCATGGCTAAGTTATTTCATCTTCGTATGCTTGAGCTCCTCATCTGTAAAATACCCCCATCTTAATAGAACATAGCAATTTAGGCAGGACTCTCAGTGGCAAGTCAGAGATCTAACTTCTATTAACTAAAGCATAAAAAGGAGAATTATAGGCTCATGTAACTGAAAAGTCTGGGGATACACTGGGCCACAGGCTTCAGGCATGGCTGGATCCAGGGGTTCCAACACAGTCATCACCTATCTCTCAGCTTTGCTTCCTCTTCGTTGCCTTCATTCCCAGGTGGGTTCCCCTGGTGCAGGAGGACAGCCAGCAGCTCCTGGCTCTGCAGTCCCAGCAGAGAGGGGCGTGAGCTTCCTCATCAGCAGAAAAGGTCTCAGAACCAAGGCTTACAGCCTCAGGAGGGTCTTGAAGCTGCCCATGAACCAATCATTGTAGCCAGGGAGGTGGAGTGGGTTGGTTGGTCAGGCTGGCACCACCTGCTCTCCCTGGTTGCTGGGGTGGGCCAATGTCCGTCCCCCTCCCCCAACAATGGGAGTGGGGAGAATTTTCTTGAAAAGAAAGAGGGTATCTATTTCCACAAGGAGGGGCAGCACAAACAGTGGAGGGTCACCACCCCTGCCTTTTGGGGGCTACTTGGAGGATTAAATGAGTTAAAATATATGAAAAGTGCCCAGTACCCTGCCTGGCATAGGTAAGTTCTCAGTAAGTGGCAGCTATTAAGGTTAATATTATTACTATTATTATTATTAACCCCTGTGGCAGGAACTAATTAAAGATAATGATGATGACAATGGAGCCCTTGTTTCGAGAGGACAAACTGAGCCCCTCTGTGGCCATGCACAGCCTGCAGTCCCAGGTGCCAGCCCATGGCAGCTCAGAGGCTGCTGCTGAGGGCTTCCTGGAAGAGGAAGACTACTGACCCTTTGCCTTTGTTGAGCTCCAGGGGGCTGTGCCTGCAGGATAGACCCAGAAAGAGTAGTTCCAGTCAGAGTGATGTGTTCATTTACTCTTCATTCACTCAGCCCCCTTTCTCTTTCGTGAACACCTACTATGCTGCAGACACTAAGCGTGGATGTTGCAGCAAGCCGGTGTGCCTGTGATCCTGGAGCTGTGGGGAGCAGATGGGTGTTAAGAAAACGAGTAAGAAATCCGACTGTTTCAGGTAGCGATGTGTTCCGTGAGGAAAATAAGGGAGGGCGCGGGGTGTGCGGGTGCAAGGTAAAAACCCAGGGTTGGCCGTGGCCCGGCTGGGAGGGGACTTCCAAGCCGAGAGCAGAGCGCTGACAGAGGGTTGGTTTCAGCCCCCACCTGGACACTTGAGCCTGCGGGTCTGCGCACCCTTCCCCTGTAGGGGGGAGGGCCTAGGGGTGGGGCCGCATCCTGCTGAGAGGAGCCCCGTGCGGAGGGGCTGGCCTGGGGTTAGTCGGGTGCTGCTCCGGCGCCTAGAGGCCCCTCCTGGACCAGCACCTGGACACTCAAGCATCCACTCTTTTGCCCTTTGTCTGGACTCTGCGGACCACCCACAGAGGGTCACATAACCAGCAGGGCTCCATACCCCCAGCAGCCTGGGGACCTCGCCCACTCCTGTCTGCCTTCCCCTCTGCTGAGGCCCTGCCCAGCCTGGGCACCTTTGTGGTCCCCTGGCCTCCTGTTGCCTGCCCTCTGGACTGTCTCCTGAGTCTTTTACTTCTCCCTGTGTCCACCCGGCCTCTTTCCGCCCACAGCCCCCGCTTACTCTGGACACCTGTGTCCTGTCCTTCCCTCTCAGGGTTTCCAGATTTAGCACATCAAAATACAGGATGACCAGTTACATTTGAATTTCAAATAAATAACAAATAATTTTTAAATTTAAGTAGGACATACTTATACTAAAAGTTATTTATTGTTTATCTGAAATTTAAATTTAACTGGTCATCCTGTATTTTATCTGGCAACCCCGTGCCTCCCCGTGGTCCCCCTGCCTCAAGCAGCCGGCTTGGGGAAGAAGGGTGGGGACTCCCCCACCCCCCTTCTTCTAAAGCTCTTCGTGGTCTTTTATTCATCCTTATAAGATTTTTAACCTAAAGAAATTAACCTTTTTATTGGAGATAATTGTAGATTCATGTGGAGATTCACAGGTCGATTCCCCTCACTCTTGACTCAGTTTCCCCCAGCGGTGACAGTTTGCAAACCGAGAGTCCAGTGCCACAAGCAGGACATGGACAGTGGCACACTCAAACTATAGAATATGCCCAGTGCCCGAGAGTCCTTCTTGCTGCTCTTGGGCGGCCATAGCCATTTCACCCCGCCCCCACAGAATGCATCTGCTGTCCACTTCCGTGACTGTCACTGCAAGGGTGCTATATAAATGGAATCATACATAAGTTTCACCATCTTGGGGATAAACGCCCAGGAGTGCAGCTGGGTCTGTGGCACTTGCAGGCTCGACTTTTTAAGAAACGGCCAAATTGCCTCCTGGAGTGGCTGTGCCAGTTTACATCCCACCGGCTGTGATGAGAGAGCAAGTTCCTCCACGTCCTCGCCAGCACGTGGTTTGTCACTGGTTTTCACTTTAGCCGGTCTGAGAGGTGTGTCTCGGTACCTCGTTGTGGTTTTATTTTGCGTTTCCTTAAAGGCTAATGGTGTTGAGCATCTTTTCATGGGCTTATTTGCCATCTCTTTATCCTCTTTGATGAAATGCCTCTTCATATCTTTTGCCTATTTTCTAATTGGATTGTTTGTGTTATTACGGTTGAGTTTTGAGAGTTGTTTATATACTCTAGATACTTGTCCTTTGTCAGATATGTGGTTGGCAGATATTTCCTCTCAGTCTGTAGCTTGTCTTTTCATCTTCTTAATAAAGCCTTTTGCAGGTAAAAGTTTTTAATGTTGATGAAGTTCAATTTATCAATTTTTCCTTTTATGCCTTTGGTGCCCAGTTTAAGAACTCTCTGCCTAACCCTAGATCCCAAAGATTTTTTTCCTATTTTTTTTTCAAAAAAGTTGTATAATTTCACATTTAACTCCATGATCTATTTTGGGTTAATTTTTATATAGGCTGTGAGACTTGGGTTGAGGTTCTTTTTTTTTTCCCTATAGATGTCCAATTGCTTCTGTATCATTTGTTGCAAAGACTCTATTTCTTTCATTGAATTATTTTTGCCCCTTTGTCAAATATGAGTTGGGCGTATTTGTGTGGATCTGTTTCTGGGTTTCTTTGATCTATGTGTCTATCACTCTGTCAATGTGACAGTCTTGATTACTGTAGCTAAGTCTTGAAATTGGATAGACTGAGTCCTCCTTTTTTATTGTTCTTTTTCAAAATTGTTTTAGCTATCCTAGGTTCTTTGCCTTTCCATATAAATTTTTAAATAATCTTGTCTATATATACAAAAAGTCTTGCTCTAATTTTAACAGGAATTGTGTAAACCTGTATATTGATTTGGGAAGAATTGACATCTTTACTATGTTGAGTCTTTCAATCCATGAATATGGTATATCTCTCAATTTATTTAGATCTTCTTTGATTTCTTTTATTATTGTTTTATATTAGTCCTATACATGTTTTGATAGATTTACATCTAAATATTTCTGCTTTTTGAGTGATTATAAATGGCATTGTGTTTTTAATTTCCGTGTTCACACGTTCATCGCTAGTATGTAGAAATACAGTTGGTTTTTGAAGGTTGATTTTGTACCCCTTGACTTTGCTCAACTCACTTAGTTGCAGGAGTGTTTTCTTTTTGTAAATTCCATGGGATTTTCCACATAGACAGCCATCATCAGCAAATAGGAACAGTTTTATCTATTTCTTATCTATGTGCCTTTTATTTCCTTTTCTTGCTTTTTGCTCTGGTTGGAACTTCCAGCACTGTGCTGGATAAGAGTGGTGAGAGTGGGCATCCTTGCCTTGTTTCCAAATTCGGGAAAGCGTTCAGTGCTTTACCACTATGTATAATAATAGGTGTAGGTTTTTAATAGATCCTCTTTATCAAGTTCAGGAACTTTCCATTTCTTTCTATTTTTCTATGAATTTTTATAGTGAACAAGTGTTGGATTTTGTCAGTTTTTTTTTTTTTTTTACTGCATCTGTGTATATGACCATGTGATTTTTCTTCTTTAGTCTGTTAATACAGTGGATTATATGGTGGATTTTTGAATATTGAAATAGCCTTGCATCCTTGGTATATACCCCACTTAGCCATAGTGTATAATTCTTTTTATATATTGCTGAATTCTCTTTGATAATATTTTGTTAAAGGTGTTTTTGTCTGTCTTTATGAGGGATATTTTCTTTTATTTTGCAGTTTTCTTTTATTTTGTCCTGTCTGCCTGGTTTTGGTATTGGGCAATATTAGCTTCATAAAATAAATTGAGAAGTGGTTCTCCTCTTCTAGTTTTTGAAAGAAATTATGTAGAATTGGTGTTGATTCTTCTTTAAGCATTTGTTAGAATTCTCCAGCGAAATAATGTGGGTCTGGAGACTTCCTTTTAGGGAGTCTTTAATTATAAATTTAATTTTCTTGGTAGTTATAGGGCTATTCAGATTATCTACTTCATGTTGGTTGAGTTGTGGTAGTTTGCATTTTTCAAGAAATTGGTTTGTTTCATCTAATTTGTCAAACTTATGTGTGTAGTGTTTTCATAGTTTCATTCTCTTATTATCCTTTTGATGTCTGTAGTGATATCCTCAGGCTTATTTCTGATATTGGTAATTTGTGTCTTCTCTCTTTTTTTCCTTGTCAGTCTTGTTAGAGATTTGTCCATTTTATTGATCTTTTCAAAGAACCAACTTTTAAAAATTGATTTTCAATATTGGTTTCCTGATTTCAATTTCATGATTTCTGCTCCTGTCTTTATTATTTCCTCCCTTATGCTTGCTTCAATTTTATCTTGCTCTTGTTTTTCTTGGTCTTTCAGGTGGAAGCTTAGTTATTGATTTGAGACTTTTTTCTAATGATTGCATTTAGTGCTATAAATTTCCCTCTTAGCACTCATTTAGCTGTATCCCACAAATTTTGATATGCAGTAGTTTTATTTTCATTTAGTTCAATGTGTTTTGTAAAATATTTCCCTTGAGCCATATCTTTAACTCATGGTTGTTTAGAAGTGAGTTGTCTAGTTTCCAAGTGTTTGGAGGTTTTTGTATTATCTTTCTGTTATTAATTTCTAGTTTGATTCTACTGTGATAGGAGAAAACACTATGTATGACTTCAGTTCTTTTGAATTTGTTGAGATTTGTTTTATGTCCTATGATATGATCCATGTCAGTATATGTTCTCTGGCCACCTGAAAAGAATGTGTATTCTGCTGTTTTGGGGTAATGTGTTCAATCAATATCCGTTAGGTCTTGTTGGTTGATGGGTGTTGTTGAGTTCTTCTGTATTCTTGCTGTTTCTATCTAGTTGCTCTATCAATCATTGAGTGATAGGTATTGAAATGTTTTACTATAATTGTGGATGTGTCTATTTCTTCTTTCATTTCTATTAGCTTTTGTTTCCCATATTTTGCATCTCTATTTTTGGTGCACACATTTAAGATTGCTATATTTTTTCAGTAGATCAACTCATTTATTATCATATAATGTCGCTCCCTGTCTCTGGTAGTTTTCTTTGCTCTGTAGCCTACTTTATCTAGTTAATTAATATATTAATATAGCCCTTCTTTCTTTTGATTAATATTTGCAAGATATAGCTTATTCCATCCATTTAATTTCAACCTGCCTATATTGTTATAAGTGAGTTTCTTGTAGATAGGATATAGTTGGATTGTCCCCCCCATTTCTGCCAATCTCTGTCTTTTAATTTGTATATTTAAACCATTTATATTTAATATAATTAATGATATGTTAGGGCTTAAGTCTGCCATTTTATATTTTGTTTTCTCTTGGTTCACTCTGTTTTTCCTTTCTGTTTTCTTTTTCCTGCCTTCCTGTGGGTTACTTGAACATTTTTAAAAATTTCATTTTGGTTTATCTGTAGTGTTTCTTTTTGTACAGCTTTTAAAATGATTACTTAGGTATTACGTTATATAAATAAAACTTATCAAAGTCTTCTGATGTCATCAGTCATCAGTTTGAGTGATGTATAGAAACCTTACATCCCTTTATCCTCCCCCTTTTATAATCTAATTGTTTTAAATATTTCTTACATGTATATTTAGAACCATATCAGACAGTGTTAAAATTTTGCTTTAACCATCAAACATAATTTAGAAAACTCAAAAGGGATAGAAAAACTATTGTATTTACCATTCTTCCTTCCTAATCTTCCAAGATTCCTTCTTTTATCATTTCCTTTCTGTTTAGAGAACTTCCTTTAGCTATTCTTTTAGGGTAGATCTTCTGGTGACAAATTCTGTAAGTTTTCCTTCATCTGAGGATGTCTTGATTTCCCCTTCATTCCTGAGGGGTATTTCCACTGGATATAGATCCCGGGCTGCCAGTTCTTTTCTTTCAGCACTTGAAAAATGTTGTGTCACTTTCTTCTGGCCTCCATGGTTTGTGATGAGAAATCCACTGTCATTTGAATTATTTTTCCACTATGGTAAGGTGCCATTTTTTTCTTGCTGCTCTCTAGATTTTTCCTTTTCCTTTTATTTATTTTTTTTAGTGCTTTTTTTGGTGAGGAAGACCAGCCCTCAGCTAACATCCGTTGCCAATTCTGCTTTTTTTGCTGAGGAAGACTGGCCCTGGGCTAACATCTGTGCCCATCTTCCTCTACTTTATAGGGGACGCCGCCATAGCATGGCTGACAAGTGGTGCGTAGATCTGCGCCCGGGATCTGAACCTGTGAACCCTGGGCTGCCAAAACAGAGCACATAAACTTAACCACTATGCCACCAGGCCAGCCCCTTTGAGTACTTTTTTAGTCTACCTTTTTTCTCCTCTCCTTCCAGGACTCTGATCACATGAATGTTAAAGTCTCACCAATCCCTGAGACTCTGTTCTTTTTTTTTTTGATCTATTTGCTCTCTTTTGTTCATATTGGATAATTTTTAGTGTTCTGTCTTCCAGTTCATTGATTCTTTCCTCTGTCTTCTCTCTTCTGTTGTTGAGTCCATCATTAATTTTTTAAAAATTTGTTTACTTTTTTCATATCTAAAATTTCTATTTAGTGCTTTTTATATCTTCTATTTCTTTGCCAAACTATTTCTTTGCTGAGACTTTCTATTTTTCCATTTGTTTCACATGTTTTTGAAGTGTTAAAGTATTTTATGACAGCTCCTTTAAGTTCCTTGACACATAATTCTGTCTCCGTTAGAGGAAAAACATCTCTGTCATCTCAGTTTTGGCGTGTATGGATTGTCTGTTTCCATTCAATTTGAGACCTTCCTGGTTCTTGGTGGGACAAATGATTTTTGATTGAAGTGGGAAGAATTCCAGGTTCGTCTCCCCGCTAGGTCTCCACTGATACCTCTCGACTAGTGGGAGGAGTGTCTTGTTCCTGCCCACCACATGGTCTCCACGGACACCAGGAAGATGGGTGGGGGTACCTCGCTACTGTTGGGAGGGGTGGAAGTCTCGACTCCCCAGGTGGTCTCCCGGACATGATGGGGAGCGGCCGTGTTACTGCTCAACAAGTATGAAAGTCCTGGTTCCCTACTAGGCTTTCTCTGATGCCACCTCAATAAGGGGTGGGGAGGGGGTGTTGGGTGCCTTGTCACAGTCTCGACAGCATGGAAGTCTAGGCGCCCCACTCAGCCTTTGCTGGAATGGGAGGGGCACAGCTTTTTCTGTGGTTTGGCTGGGGCAGAGCTATTTTTGTCTAAAAGTTTGTCTTGCCGGGCTGCTCCTTTTCTGGTCCTTTGGCTAGAGATAGCAGGCTTTTCTTGGGGCTTTTTGAATCTCATCTGTTGGCATTTACCTGTTGCCAGCTTCTTCAGCTCCAATCTGAGATATAAGAGGCAACAGGAAACCCCAGGGTACTCACTGCCATGTTATTTCTTGGGTCCCGAGGTCCCTGGCTGTTCCACCTTCTTCTCTCCACCTTTCAGAATCTTTTTATGTCTCTTTCATATATAATGTCCATGGTTTTTGGTTGTACTTAGCTGGAGGAATAGGGAAAATTATATCCAGGGAGAAATCTGGAAGCTGAGAAGGCAACTGAGAGTCTCGGGATGTCTAGATTCCACAGCAACTTCTACACTGGGTTGTAGGGTCCAAGGCTTGTGGGGAAATTGGAGCTTAGACTGGGGGGTTGCAGCTCAGACCTGGACCAGGACCATTTCGAGGACCCTCCTTCCTCCCTCTCCTCCTCTTCCTTTGCACGTGGAGAGAAGGGTGGGCTGTGTGAGACCCCTGACTCCCTGTTGGTGGCAGTCATACATCAATCCCAGCAGTAATTTTACCCAATGTAAAAATTGATGCTAAGGACACCTTGTCCCTGCATCCAGCATTGCCTTTTGTTGTCTTCCCTCCAATGATCCTTCTCCCTCTGATTTTATCCTCTTAGGAGCTGATGAGGTAGACAAGCCGGGTCGGGGGTGGGGTGGCGGTTTACCTGACATACAGCTGGGCGCACTGGTAGACTGAACCGAGAGCTGGGCACGTGTGGGCAGTATTGGTGCTCGAGGGTTGAGGAGAGGTGCAGTGACACAGGGCTGGAGATGTAGGGTGGAAGAATGATCTCAGACCAATGCAGCCGAGGGCTGGAGGCTGTCATGGGAACTGGGAGGGGGCAGACCAAGATTTGAGTTGGTGGTCTTGTCCCTTTGAAGAACAGCTCTTGCACAAACCCCGCTTTTCCCGCCTGGGCATGCTGGGTCCCCACCTCATTGCCATGGCGGGGTCTCAGGAAGCTGCAGTGGGAGTGTAGCACTTGGACGGATATTGGAAAGTGGCGATGTTTCTGTGAGAGTGAGGCAAATAAAAACACGACAGATTGTTTTCGAAGCATCAAATGCAAATTGTCAACACAAACATATTTCTGGACCTAACAGTTGAATGTGTGAACTAATTATGGACCTATTAAGAAGCAAAATTATTCTTCCTTTCAGTGACTAATACAACCCTCCTGCCCAGCCCTTTCACTCTGGGAAGAGGATTCCATGGGCTGCTCTTTTAAAGTTTTAGGGGCTGGTGGAAGAATGCAAGAAACTCTGTAGCGCAAACCGGGCTTCCAGCAGCCACTTTGGTTTTGATCATCTGAACCCAGAATCTTGGTTCAGGTTGGATTCCCGTCACACGCTAACGTGGACTGTAAAGGACCTGTCGCCTTAGGAGAAGAGAATTGTTTCTGCTGGGCCGAGGGTGATGTTCTCAGTGCACGCTGGGCCCAGGCAGTCTTCTTGCGTCCACGTCTTCTGAGTCCTGTGGCCTGGTCACCACACATAGGGCTGCATTGGCTGCGAAAGGCACCTTTCGTGTACACCAGAGCCTCAAAAACACTTCATGAGTGAGGTTTTCGTGAAAGATTTCTAGTAAGTTGTAGCCTCCTTAAAAGAAAAAACCACCACACGCAGACACACACACAAACCCCTCGGCTTTCGCCTGCGTGAAGAGCTTCGACTGTGGGCTTCAGCATGTGCCGTCAAGGTCTGCTTTACCCCCCAAAAAAGATTTTGCCTCTCGCTGTAAAACCTTTTGGGGCTTCTACCTGCAGCAGCAGGATCGGAGTCTGGTTTCAGGTGTCTGGCTCCATCCCACTCCTGGGGCAGTTCAGCTGTCTCCTGGCGGCCTGTTGGCAGCCCTCACGCCCTGCAGAAAACCCCACCGTGTGGGCCCTGCTCGGGTTCCAGTGGCCTGAGTGGAGTTTGCACAATCTCTGCTTCTCTGCTTGGAGGCCTGGGAAATCTTGTCTCTGGGCTGGCAGGAGCATGCTCCTCAAAATAGACGAGCAGATGAATGAAAAGGTAGGTAGAACATGGTCCTCACCCGTCGCAGGGCACCTGTGTCAGGGCACTTGGTAGAGGGTGGCTATTTAGCTGGAATGTGCCAGCACCACTGCCTGTTAGTTAGAATACTGAAGTAGTTCCTAACCCACCGGCAGAGACTTTCTGCCCTGGACCCCCTGCCCACAGATCCTCCCTGTGTGCCTGGAGCCCTGGCCCTTCCCTAGGTCCGGCACCGAGAGGATCCCTCCTCGTCCCTCAGGGCCCTCCGGCCCACAGCCAGGGATGCTGCAGGTTGCGGGGACCCTGGCTCACCGGTTCGTAATCCATTTTGCCTGTCAACCCTGCTTGTGACCATCTCGTTCCTTCCTCTCCGCCCCGCAGCGTTTCCCGGATTCTAGCCTGTGCTCCATGTGCTGCCCCTTCGTTGGCTGAAGCCAGCTCCTCTTGGTCCAGTCTCCTTCCTTCCGGATCACGCAGCTCGACGCCAGGCCCCTCTCTGCCTGTCCCGTCTCTGCCTGTCCCCACCCTCTTCCCCTTTATATGGTGTTGATGAGCGTTCCCCGTGCTTTCTTGCTGCGCAGGAGAATCCAAAAGAGGACTTGATGTTGCTCTAATTCCGACCCCCAAAGACGGGACTTTCCTGTGGGAAGTTCGCTCTTGTTCATCCTGCAGTTTCCATTCTGTTTACAGCGTGGCTGGTAGGTTGGCCCTGATGTTCCCGGAGCCGCTGTGACAGTGGTGCGGCGTGCAGGCCCGTGGGGCTCACAGCCCGGTCAGCCCTGCTCACTGTCATCACTTGGGGTGACACTGGCTCAGTGTTTGACTGGTGTTTTTCTCGTTCATCCTGTCACCAGGTAGAAGTCGAGGAGACACCTCTCGGGGCCCCCACCCCTCATGTTTTCGGCGTGAGGCAGTCTTGAAAGTTCTGTCCTTAGCACGTCTCCCCTTCGTGTGGCAGGGCCTGTGCTCGATGGGCTGAAAGCTGACACTTGCCCGTCAGCCCCGCCTGTGGCCTTGGGTTTCCACTGCCCGTCAGCGGTGCCCGCCTCCAGCAGCCGCACTGGCCCGGCACGGGCTCTCTCCTTCCGAGGGGCGGTTCATGAGCGAGGGAGTGTCTGCGGCAGGCACCTCACCCCGGCTCACAGGCGTCTGGGCTGGGGGCTGAGCGGGAGGCCCCATTTACTTAAAGACACCTAATTCCCCCGCAAGAGGCCCTGCACCCTGCTCCCCGCCCCTCCAGAGGTGGGCCCAAAGGTCTGCTCTGGGGATGGAAGGAGGTGGGGCAGCCCCGGTTCCGTCTTGGGAGGGCAAGCCGGAGTTCCCTCTTTGTTAGAAACAACGTCTAGGAGGGTCTTGCTGTTGCAGAAGCCAAGAAGGGGTCAGGGCTGGAAGCTTCCGGACCACCTGACCTATTTTACTCATCAGGAAGCTGAGGAACAGAAAGGGGCAGACACTTGACCAGGGTCACACAGATGGCTGGAAGCTGGGGTGAATGCAAACCAGGCCTGCGCACGCCCAACTGCCATCTATCCTCCCATTCCTTAAATGCTTACCGAGCGTGCACTTCACGTGCGTTACCCCACTCGCTCATGCAACAGGGGAAGCCCCCAGAACTGAGCGAGAGTTTCCGGGGGGCATGGAAGTCTGTGTAGTTGACAAGCACCCCACGCCTGGCCCTGGGATTTGTACCATCAGAGAAATCTGGGAAACTCTGGTCTGTACCACGCCTGCTGGTGGCGGGTCCAGCCTGGCGGGAACCGTGGAGCCGGGACTTGGGGAGCCTGTGGCTTGGACCCGGGACCAGGGCTGTGTCTGGAACCCTCCAGGCCCTTGGCAAAGGGAGAGAAGAGTGGGCTGCTGTGAATGCTGAGGCCCGTAAATCAAGCCAGGCAGCATCCAGGGTAAAAATAACAATTTTGCAGGGGGCCGGCCTGGTGGCGCAGCGGTTAAGTTCACACGCTCTGCTTCAGCGGCCCAGGGTTCGCCGGTTCGGATCCTGGGTGCGGACCGACTCACTGCTCATCAAGCCGTGCTGTGGCGGCGTCCCACATAGAAGAGCTACAACTCTACAACTATGTACTGGGGGACTTTGGGGAGAAAAAAGAAAAAGAGGAAGATTGGCCACGGATATTAGTGCAGGGCCAATCTTCCTCAAAAAAAAAAAATTCAGGCCAAATTGGAATGGCTTCTCTATATACTTTGACATATAAAACTTCCTTAAAAAAATAGTAACAATTTTTTTGAAACTAATAACCTTATCCCTGCTTCCATCAGAGTAGTTTTATTTTCCATTGTTCTTTCATACTCTGATTTCATCCTCCCAGGAACTGGTGAGGTGGACAGACTGGGAAGCTGGGGGGTAGCAGTGGGGAGAGCATCCTGCTTTGCTCAAACCAGTTAGTGCCGTGCTCATGGGCACCAGCAACGGGGGGGACGAGGGGAGCTCCTGGGTGTTGGTGGTCAGGCATGAGGAGGGGCAGCGCAGCTGCTGAGGCTTGAGGATGGGAGAATAGTCTCCAGTGGAAGGGCCAGAGGCTGCTGGCTGTGATCATGTGTCCCTCAAAGGAGCTGAGCTCCTGCAGAAACCCTGTGTGCCCCCTGTATGGATGTAGAAACTGCGAGATTTAGCAACCTCCTGTGGCGGTGCAGGTGTGTGTATTGATGGAGACTAGGAACGAGGCCACGCCATCGCTGGTCCTCACGCTGCAGTCTGAGCAACCCCAGGGTTCCGTGCAGGTGCCCGTGGGCCGTGCAGGTGGGGGTCGTGGGGGCCAAGAGCAGCTCTGCTCTGGGAGTTGATGTTTCATGTCAGGTTTCACTGGGAAAGTCCGAGGGCGCTGCCCTGGGCCACTCTACGTCCTCACCCCTCACACCGTGACTGGAGCTGGGAGAGCTGCGTGGCAGGCCTGGCTGGGGGGCAGTGCTGGGCAGTCTCCAGACCTCTGTGGCTCCAGACCTCGGGCTCATCTTCCAGAGGGCCAGACGCTCTGTCCCCGGTTGCCAGCAGATCTGATGAGGTGTCAGTGGTGACTGGTGCTTCAAGTCTGGATTGAGGGTCAGAGGTGAGGGACCTGGGTGCCCAGTGGGTTGCTGGCGGCAGCCTGTTCCCTGCCTGCCTGCGTGTATTCTCTGACCTGCTTTTTGCTACTTCGCCACTGCCAAATCCAGGAGTGTCTGCAGCTCAGACGTCGTATGATATGAGAAAACCCAAGGGCCTTTAGTCTCAAATGGGTTCCTTGCTATCAAAAGCTTCTTCCTGGGTTAGGGCACAAGCCCTGGGGATTCTGGTACCCCTGTGCCCTTGCCCATCACCAGGGCTCCTGGAGCCCTGCCTGCTCCTGGTGAGCCCACGTCTGGACTACTTGGAGGATGAGGGAGGATGGAGGCAGGGTATCTTCTTACTTTTTGTGTAAATTATTCAGTGATGAATCCACTGGATAATTGCTCGTCCCTTCTCTTTTATGCCCACACTGTTGGGCCTGGTGCTCTCAAAGTGGAGGGACGACCGGCTACATAATTTGTGGGCCCTGGTGCAAAATGAAAATACAGGGTCCTCTGTTAGACAATTAAGAATTTCGAGATGGCAACAGCAGGTTATTAAACCAAGTTGGGGGCCCTTCTAAACTCAGGCCCCTGGGCCACTGCAGGGTCATATGCCCACGTAACTGGCACTATATAGAAATAAGCTTCTTCGAGGGTGGGAACCCCACAGGGCTCCCGTCTGCAGGGTATGGTTGTGCAGGTTGTATGCTGCACAACTCTAGGGGACACCATTCACGTTGAGGTCTACATGGCAGCCCTGCCAGAGGTCACTCCAGCCAGCCCCTGACAGTGGCAGTGATCCAGAACTTGGGGACAGAGAGGCCACTTGGCAATGGGCTGGTCCTCACATCCAGATTCTTCCCTCTAACCAGGGTTTTGGAACTGCCCCCTCCCATCCTCCTTTTCTCCTTGGCATTTCAGGGACATGTTTCTCCACGAAACTGAGGTGCCTGGGCTCCACGTGGGTGCTGCTGGGGAAGCTTCCGCTCTTCGGTGCTGCTCGCCCGCCGGCAGCTCCACTGTTAACCTTTGGGGTTTGCTCGTAAAATAGAAACTCTCTTTGTAGGTCAGTTTGTCAGTAATTTTGGCAGCGGCGGGGCCACCGAGGGAATGAGGCTTGGTTCCCACTTGTCTCTCGTGCTCGGTTTGGAGACTTTTGCGGAGCCCTTCCCCGCGAGGAATGCTCACCCCTGCCGGAAACGAGAGACGGTTTTCTTTGACCTGGTTTTGAATCGGCAGGAGCGATTCCTGTATGCTGGAGACGTGCGGCTGCAAGAAGGAATTTGGTCCAAACCCGGCCCGGGAGCCTCCTGCCTGGGGCCTTGTTTTCCCGGGCAGGTGGCCCTGGGGGTGGGTTTGCTTTCATGTTGGGTGAAGTGGAAGGTTCTGCGGAAACTGGCCCCCATCTGAGCCTCCCTGAGCTTGTCATGGTCCATGGACCTGCCCTGTGGCCTGCTGGCTGACCCACCTGGTCCTACACAGCTCCTCCTGACCTCCGGCTCCTCCTGCAGCCTGGGTTGCTGAGCTTCTGGGCATCTTCCATTGTGATCACCCCCCAGTGCCCAGCTCTGCCCTCCATGCTGGGGGGAGGGGAAAGATGAGCGAATCCTCGTTAGATCCTGCCCTCAAGGGCCCCGCAGTGGGACAGGGGGTGAGGGAAGTTAGGTGTCGTGCAGGCTGGTGGGATTGGTTGTCAGAGAGACCAGTATTCAAGGAGTGCTGAAACAGGAGGCCTGGAGAAATCAGGGAGGGCTTCCCGGCCAAGGCACTGATCAACTGGACTCTGGCCCCTCTATTATTTTTGGGGCCTCTAGGGAGTAAGACTGAGAACAGAGCATCTCTAGTCCAGGACAGGAAGCTAGGAGAGCCTAGGCTTGGGATAGCACTGTGGCCTGGAAATTCAATCCCACCCAAACAATAACTGAGCACCAGTGGTGTGTAAGACACATTGCCAGGATCAGAGCTGATTCAGAGCTAGCACAAGACTAGGTGAGGTTTGTAGAGTGGGAACTCCAGACCAGCTAGAGGGGTGGGTTGAGTGCCAGGGGAGGGGACATCGAGGAGGGAGAAGAAGGCAGATCGGGGGCTGGGGGGAGCCCCCAGGAGTTTCAAGGAACGAGACTCCTCCGAGAAGGCAGGCAGCCTGGGAGGATGTGCTCCAGCTGCTTCTGTGTTCCCAAGGGTCACCTGTCAGTCTCCAGGCCTGCGGGTGGACCCATAGGGCAGCAGAGCTCAGGAGCCTGGAGCGTCCCTGGGACTCGGGCCCCGCTCACCACTGCCCTGCACAGACCTCTGTGGACTGATGTCGAGAGGGCTGCCTTTTGAGGCTGTGGGGTGAGCGCCTTCCGTGGGAAGACAGCAGACAGGAGGCCTGGATTCCGGGCTGTCCTCCCTCACGTGGTTGGTGACCTTGAGCAGCTCATTTCCCCTCGGGAACCACCCTCCGGCTATAACCCACTGGACCGGAGTGAGTGATCACGTCACCCGTCACCCATGTTTCCTCCTGTAGGACTTTTCAGTTTTGCCATGATGATTACAGTGGTGACGGTGACCACAGTTGATTCTACAGCGCTCACTTGCTGCCAGGCCCCGCTCTAAGCACTTGACAGCCACTGTCCCACTTAATTCTCCTGTCAACCCCCCGAGGGAACCGCTATTCTCCCATTTTAAGGATGGGGAAATTGAGGACCACACAGGTGAACAGCCTGCCGCACAGCTACCAGGAGTCAGAGCCGGGGTTAGGACCCAAGGTCTGGCTACGGACCCCATGCGCTCAGCCACCATGCCAGATTGCCCCCATGGGGTCGTGGAGCCCCTTATTTCCGGAGCATCTGCCCAGAGGACCAGAGTCCCCTGGACCACACTTACCGCTGCCCGCTCTGGACCACCGAGCTCCTGGGGGATCTCAAGCGGGGACTTAGCTCCATCTCCAGATTCCTGTGGTGTGGACCCCTCTGGTGTTGCATACGTTAGTGTTTCCCCATGTTCCTTCTCTCTTCCCTTTCTTTATAAACACCATATCAGAGAAATTCGCCGGTGAGGCGTCCACCCGGGAACCCCCGCATGAAGGCAGCTGAGCATCACGGGGAAATCGTGGAATGGGGTTTGGAAGCTGCCGGCCGGCCGGAGCCCCTTCTGAGCGCCGTTGATTTATTTCGGCAATGTGGCAGTCATTAGGATGTTTGGTTTCGGAGCCCGAGCGCTCGGCCTGGGTCTGTGGCCGAGGGAGACTTCGGGGCCATTACGAGCTAATGGCTCAGTGTGGGCAGAGGGGGCCCGCAGTCAATCTCGCTGCTGGCGGGTAATAAACGGCGGCCGGGTCCCTTCCTGCTCCGGCGAGGGAGGGGGCCTGCTGGGCCTGGGACCGGCCTGGCCCGTCCACTGCCCTGGGGGCCTCATGTCACTTCTCAGCTTGGAGAACTGGGGCCAGAAGGTGCCCCAAATTTGTTCATTTGACGCAGATTTTAGAGGCCTGAGGTTGCTTTGGGGGCTCTTGGTTCTGCTGGCTTGGCTTTTGGGGTGTCTTTCTGCAGGGTTCGTGAACCCATCGTGTCCTGTGGAGAGGACCTGCGTGACGCAGGGGCGGCGCGAGGGCCGCCCCAAGGGAGGGGTCATTGCCGCCTCCACGACTTGGGACGCTCTGTCCACCTTGCCCCTTTCAGTCGAGGTCTGACTTACCGACCGTAGGGCCACAGCACAATGGGGACCACGGACGCATGTCTACAGACGGGCACCCGCCTGTCCAGAACCCACGTGGGCAAGTAGCCCATTTCCTCCCCAGCAGTTTCCCATGCGCCCTTCCAGCCGTACCGCCAAGGGCAACTGCTCTTCGGACCTCTTCTGACCTCTGCCGCCCGAGAGCCGCCCGGCCTGCACCTGAGCATCCTGTGAACAGGGCCCCCAGTCTACTGTGCCCGTCGTCAGTGCCTCGCCCCGTCCGTGAGGCCCAGCCTTGCTTGTGTATCAGTTTATTTTGATTGTTGCGTTGCAGCTGCTGTAGGAACGTGTCCTGACTTGCTGCGCGTTCTACTGCTGCTGGATGTTGGGGTCGTCCTGGTTTGGGGCTGTTACGACCACTGCTGCTGAGGCCACCTGCGGGGGTCTTGTCTGTGCAGGCGTCTTACCCGCGGAGGGGTTTTCTGTGCTCGCGGGCACCCGTGCCCTCACTGGCCCGCCCAGGGCCAGCTCGTGGCTGGGGCTTGTTTACCTCGAGGAGAGAAGTTTTCCGGTGGTTGTACTGAGCTACCTGCCCAGCCTCCCCGCCCTCGAGGCCCTGCCCCCGCATGACCTCATCCCCCCGCCGCCTCCTGCCCACCTGGCTGTAGCCACACCTGGCTCTTCCTGTTCTTGAGCACCCTGAGGCCTCGCCCAGCTCTGCCCTTTCTGCGGAACGTTCTTCACCAGCTCTCCAAGTGGGGCGTCTTCGCATCCACATGCCACCTCCGGGCGGGGCTGACCCCTGCCCTGGCCCTCTGTCTCATCTCCCATCTCATTTTCTTCATGGAGGCTCCTGCCATCTGCAGTCATCTCATGACTCATTTGACTGCGTTTCTTTCCCACTAGAGGGACCAGGGACCTCGTCCCTCTCTTTCCTGCCTGCGCGCCCAGTGCCTAGACCAGAGCCCGACACTTAGTAGGTCTCAGTAATGAGAATAAGAAGAATTAATGGACTCGAGCTTTTCTAGCCCCGATGTCACATGTATCTGTCTTTCCATCCTCACCACGTTCTTGTGAGGAAGATGAGGTCAGCGTTATGGTCTCCATCTAACAGGTGAAGGCAGTGAGGCCTGAATGAGAGATGAGCCAGGCAGGGACCCCCGATTCCTGCCCTGAGCCAGGTGTTCCCCCCGTGTGTTGTTCGTGAGTCTTGGCTCTGGGGTCTCGGAATCTGGATTCAGATCTGACTCTGCCACTTGTTTGCTGTGTGACCTTGTGCAGGTTCATTAACCTCTCTGAGTCTCAGTTTACACATCTGTGAAATGAGGGGATTAAAGTGTCTACCATCAAGTGAAGGGAGCCCATGAAGGGAGCGGTCAGTGATTGGAGCCTCTTCCTTTATCGATTGGTTTCTTCTGGACACACACTTTTGTGCACTGATTGCCATGGGGACAGAGTACCTGGAAAGCACTCCCTTGGTATTTAAAGACCGCCTAGTGACCCTCAGCCTTGTTCTTTGGATCGTCCAACTTTGCCATTTCCTGGGGCCTGATGGGCCTGTGTCTCCTCCTTCCCTCCCTCACTTCTGTCTTAGTTTGTTCATTTCTAATCTGTGAGCAAATTCAAAGGCAAATGAGCCTGTGTGTGTCTGTCTATGTGTGTCTGTGTACGTGTATGTGCATGTGTGTGCGTGTGCATCTGTGTGCATGTGTGTCTCTGTGCATGTGTGTGTCTGTGTGTGTGTCTTTGTGCACACACACCTGCACATCCTGGGAGGGTTTCTCCTCAGCCCGAGGTGCCCAGGGTGGAGTTCAGAAACTGGGACTTCCCTTAAACAACACAGCCTGTATTCCAGGCTGGGGTCACCCTGCTTTCAGGGGTTAAAGCTATTAGGTTAAACATCTAATTTTTGACCTATGAAAAATGGCAGTTTCATATGGTTCGGCCTAATATTTTGGGGCCTTCGGAAGCAACTATTTCTGGTAAACAGTTGTTGCCTTAATGACATGATTCCCAGGACCCGCATTGCTCCCCGCAGCCCTGCGGTTTCCCTGGCAGTGCCCGCCCGAAGGTGCTCGGGGGTAAGGCCGTGAGCGTCTTCAGGAAACACCCCTCGCCCTGGACTTCCCGGGTCTCCTCACGTCCAGGAGTGCAGGCCTGGCTTCTCGTGCAGCTGTGTGCTGGCTTCGGGGGCCCGCCAGCCGGGCTCTGCCAGCAGCGAGGTGCTGGAAAGGTCCTCCAGGCACCCCCTTCTCCCCTGCACAGGCCTCCACTCTAGCTTTGTGACCGCCTGCCCTCCCCTACCTCTGCCCAGGAATGAAGATCCAAGTACCCGAGGACTTGGCTTTGAGCATGGGACAGCTCTGGAATGACAAGAATGATAAAAATAGTAAAATAAGAAGAGCTACTATTTATGGGGTGTGGTCTATGTCCAGGCACATTATGTGCATTATTTCAGCTTTCCCCCAAATTTTGTAAAGTAGGTGTTACTGTTCCCGTTTGACAGATGGGGAGGCTGAGGCAAGGGCCCGTTCAGTAACGTTCTTAAGCTCTCACAGCCAGGAGGGGGCGCGGCCTGGAGTTACAGCCAGGCCACCTCATGCGAAGTGTGTCCTTCTCACCCCCCACCCCCGCTTCCTTGCTGTTTCTTCACATTTGAGAAGTTGGAGGACAGTTTCCAGGAGGAGGACACAGGGAAAGGCTGTGAGTGACTGACAAGCTTCCCAATGGGACCCTGCGTTCTGGGCAGGGGAGAGTCGGGGAGGGTGGGAGTCACCGGGGAGGCTCCCGGGGGTGGTGGAGCAGGGAGGGCTGAGCTGTGTTTGGGCTCATGAGGGGGTGGGGGAATGGGGCTGTGATCACCTAACATCTGAGCTCTTGTTGATTGAGGAGCGGGCAAGCCCGGGGCCGGAGGACGTGCCCTCTTCACCAGTGTCGTCGTGGAGCCTTTGCGGGTTGCTGGGAGGCAACAGCAGTAACATGTCTGCACGTCAGAGCACTTTCCTAGAAGTGGAGACACGGATTTAGGGAATCAGAGAATCCCCGACGCTGAGCCCACAGAGCTCTAGGGCCCTAATGTTGGGGACCTCCCATTTGCACGGAGTCTAAGAGAGTCACGCTCACACGCGTGAACACCGCGCAGGCTTCACGCAGAAAACCAGAACGTTCTCTGGAGCATGCTGTCCAAGGGAAATAAGACTTGAGCCACCGTGTCATTTTAAATCTGTTACTAGCCTCATTGAAAAAAAGGGAAACAGACAAAATATTTTTATATAACCCAATGTATCCAAGATACTGTGATTGTACCATATAGTCAACTTACAAAGTTATTGATGAGAACTTTTTAAATTCTTTTTTTCAAACTAAGTCTTCAAAATCTGGTGTGTATTTTGCACTGACAGCACATTGTGGTGTGGACAAGCCATGTTTCAAGTGCTCAGTGGCGCCGTGTGGCTAGTGGCTGCTGTAGCGGACAGGGCAGCCCTAGGTAGGAGAGCCCTATTCCCGATGGGACGTGCACTGTACAGCGGGAGCTGTGGGCCCGTGAGGGAGCAGGGGTCCCCTTACTGGGGGGGTCAGGCTCTCGGGGATCATTGGCAAAGGCCTTGATCTCCCTTTGGAGTTTGGAAACGGGCATTCCCAACTTGGAGCGCTCCACCATCTTGCCAGCTGCTCCTGTTCATTACCGCTGCTCCAGGGGTGGCCCTCAGAGAAGTGTCCCCCTGCCCAGAGGGAGCTCTGAGGCAGTCAGATGGAGCTTGAAGCCCACGCAGGCCCATCAGGGGAGAGAGGAGGAACCACATGGCCACAGCTTGCGCCTTCATCCTTGCTTCTGGCCCCTGGGGGAACAGAACGCTGGGCAGTGCCTCCTGGTGTGTGGCCTCTGCCCGCCAGTCCCCAGGGGGTGATGATGTTGGGGGTGGGGGCACATAGCTCTGGGCCTGATGTCCCCCCTGCCATCATCTGAGGCCCCCTTCCCGGGCTGATGCTGTGAAAGCGCTTCTCCATCTCTCCTCCTGCAGCCACAGGGAGATAAAAGCGAGGGCTGTGGGGATGGCAAAGAGGGAGCCAAATTATATTTATAATATTAAAGTGAGTGCATTTGTGGCTTGCTGTTCTCCAGGGTTTTTCATAAGTAGAAAAACACAAATTAGCATTTTCCATTTCCATATATTGACTAGAAAAATCGCCTGCTCTCAATTAAGACCTATAGCTTTTGGGATGTATGCAACAATTTTATAAAATATTTACAGCGAGATTTGCATTTTACATGGTGTTACAGTTTTTCTTGTGTTTAGCAGAAAGAGCTGAGGCCTGTGAGAGGAAATACATTCTCTGGAATCGAGGGGGAAGAAGGCTGCGGGCTATTTTTCTTGCCTTCTCTACTTTCTGACATTGTCTTTGGTAATTACCTAAGGCTGATCCACCCGTGAGCTATTTGTTAGTCCGTCCTCAAAGCCAGTGCTCCTTTGACAGATCTATTACTTTCCCTTTAAAACTTGCCGGAATGGAGCTGTTTGTGGCTTTGTGCGAGATGGAGAAGGAGAACATTTTTTTCCGAATGTAAAAGCATGCCGTAAAGAACATCGCTATTTCCTGGATAATTTGCAGTTGTATATTTTATGTTAATTTCACCGAAAACACTGCACCCCTGCCAGGTTTAGTAGCGGCTCACTGTGATATGAATAATTTCTAGTGAATCATTTTTTTTTCTTCATTTAAGATTTGGCACCTTTTTAAGATTTTAATAATAGCAACAAGGAGGATGATTTAGAACAAGTGAAACATTAGTGCCAAAGAAATTCACGTTGAGTGCTAATGTAAAATAGCAAGAATAATTACATGGAAAGCAGTTTCCACAGATGTTTTTCCTTGTAATGTAATAACTATTTACTAAACTGTTTATTTTAGGCCTTTGGTTTATAATAAAATATTTATACATTCTCTGCTGTAATAAAAAAAAATATTGACAAAATACTATAGAGGTTTAAAAAGACAATTGATAGGTTTGTTTTCCAGGAAGCGAGCGTGGTATCAAAGTTTGCTGCTATTTCGGTGGACGTTTCAAGATGAGCAAAACTGTGTTCGTTTTTTGAGTTTATTCCCTAATTTACTGGTTTAGAACTGACTAGGTGCAAAAATTAACATTTTGTTAGCCTACTGTTGGGTAGGGATATTGGTAGATATTTTATTTTCTAAATAGAATTCTTAGCTGTGAATCCTGCCAGTGGACTGCTGAATTGCAGAGTTGCTGCTCTCTCTGCGTAAATCAGACGGGCTGGGGGGGCAGCAGGAGGCCCCTGGGCGCTTTTGCAGAATTTACATGCAGGCAGGATGGGGCACTGTGTGGACATCAGTTGAGTCCTGGGCTTTATAAAGATTTGGCCTCAGTTTCTGTCTGCAGCCAGCAAGGCGCGTCCCAGTGTTAGTTTTCCCCCTGTGAGCCCCCATCTGGAGCCTGGGTGGCAGGGAAACCCTAACTCCTTGAGTCCCTCTTTTGAACAGGAGACACAGGAGGGACCCCCCCCCCCGCATCACCCCCTGCCCTCCAGCCAGCAGCCTTGATGGGGAGGGTCCTGTCAGGGTCTCTGAAAATGGCCAGAGTTGGAGGGGAAGGAGTTGAAGGACCAAACAAGAAAGAGGCCTCCAAGGAGTCCTGAAAGAGGCTGCTCGGGCCTTGCCTGAATGCTCTGACCCAGGTCCAGTTTGGAAATAACCGGCCTGATTCCGCCCTCCTTGCTCTCCCCAGATCTCTGAGTTGACAGCCCCGGCCGAGGGTCCGCCTCTGAGCCTGGGTGTCGCTTTCTGTGTATTTGATTGTTGTTGTTGTTGAGAGTTTGTGTTTATTTGTGTCTCTACGTCTGCACGCCCGTGGGTTTGTTGCTGAGTCTTTATGTGCATGCTCGGCTGTCTTTGTGCTTGTGTGTGTATTTTGGGTCAAATGCGATGTTTGTGGGTTTGTTTATGTTTGGGGTTTGTGTTTGGGTATGTTTGTGGCCTTATGTATTTGTTTCATTTGGTGTATTTGGATCTGTGGAGTTGTTTCTCTGTGTTTTTGTGCATGTCTGTGAATGTTTCTGTATTTATTTTAGTGTGTGTGTGAGACTGTGGGTGACAGGCAGCCCCTCTGCTGTGTGCCTGTGTACTTCTGAGTCATGTGTGTGTGTGAGAGAGAGAGAGAGAGAGAGGGAGGGAGAAGCATCCTTGACAGAGGCCGGGGGCTTCCCAGCACAGAGATTGCTGGCTGTGCTAGTGCAGGTGTGTGACCATTTCTTTCCACCCAACTTTCTGATGGGAGGGGAGGAGAGAGGAGGCAGGGAAGAGGTTCCAAAGGGCAGGGAAGTGTGGAGTTTTTAATAAAGAGAGAGACAACTGGACCCCAGTCTCAGAACACCCAGAGCAATCTGTGGGAGAAGTTCGCTGCTTTTGGTTCTTAATCCAAGAAAACATTCTTTCTTCTTGCTGGGGGACCAGGGCCTCTGCCCAGAGGCCCCCACCCTCAGCTGAGGGGCAGGCAGCCCGGGGCAGGGGACTTTTCAAGGACTTGCTAGTGATTTGTTTTGGGGTTCCATTCTCCTGGCTTGGCCCATCCACAGTAATCTAGGACAACATTTCAATCTGATCTCCTGCAGAGGAGGGGGAGCTGCCTCTGGGGGCCCCAGGCGCTATGGGAGGCCGTCCCCGGCTGGGTCCACTGACAGCTCATCACCCCTCCAGCAGGGACCCCGGAGAGCATCACGGATGGAAATTGCTGCCTTCTGAGCCCCTGGCAGAGTTCTTGGTCTCCCCTCTGGTAGAAGTGATTTTCCCCTTGTGCTTTGCTAAGGAATCTCTACCGCCTTTCCATAGGAAGTGGCCTTCATCCAGGTGCCACGTCAGCAGCTGGTGGTCTCAGGCCATTCCCCCCTTCCTGTGAACAGGCTGGGGCTCAGATTTAGATTTTCCACTTTACAGATAGAGAAACAGAAACAGGGACCAGCGACTTGGTTGAGAACACAGGGCAGAGTTTGGGAGCCGTCCTGTGGGAGGTGCTACAGCCCCACCAGAAGAATCTGCAGACGGGGCTTCGTGGAGCAGGTCCCCCAACCAGACATCCCACAGATGAGGGACGGGCTTCCCGAACAGCATCTAAGGGGTGGGGTCTGCTCACAGCAGCGCTTTTGTTCTGCCGTGTGAGGATGTCTGGGGTCAGAACTGGAGTGCTGGGGCAGCATCAGAGAGACTGCAGTCGCCACCAGGGGTCCCCCCTCCTCCTCACTCCTCCCCACAACCTTCCCCTGCCCTCTAAATAAATCCTGATTAGGTATTTAAAGCATATTGGTTTGGGTTGGGGACAGATGATTAATCTGCCTGGATGACTTCTTCCCCCACGAGCTGTCTCTGCTTTGATACCTTGCTCACCTTCTATGTCTTCTCACCTGTTTTTTTGAACATCGGTGAGAAATTGGGCATATGAACTGGGGAATAGAGGAGTTAAGATCGATCGTTTAGAAAGTGATCTAAAGCGAGCGAGGAGGGCTATGGGGGAGGGAGGGGATGGCCCGTGGATGGGTGGGCTCTGGCTAAGGGGGCGTCACACGTCCCTGCCAAGTGGGTCTGAACTTCCCACGTGCTTTGTCTTTTGTCTGACTATTCTCTGGTCGCACGTGGCTGGCTCCTGGCCGGTGACCGTGAGAAACTTTGAGGTGTTGAGCTGGTGCACAGAGCTTTTTATTTGCGTTTTGGTTCATGCGGTTCGTGGGCCAGGCCAGGGTAAACAGTTCACCCCACAAGTGACGTCTGTGGAAGAGGTCTGCCTCCAGTTTTCTAGGGGAGCCCACATGAGGAAGGCTCAGGTGGAACGGGCCCCAGACTGCATTTGAGTACTTCGTCTGTTGAGTAGATGATGATGTCATGGTTGTTGTTATTATCCTTGTTGCTCATTGGTCGTGTTCTTTATAATGTCAGGCGAGTTGCCCCTCTGTTTTTTAAAAAGTGCGCTTTTTTTTTGATTCGAGCAATGTATTTTCCTTACAAGAAAAAAAATGCTGATAAATAGAAAGAAGAGATAGAAATCACCCTTAATCTCACCTCCCGCAGAAAACTGCTGTCAACAGTTTGGTGTCACCTCTCCTGACTGTGTTCATACACAGTAAACACAGCTTAAAAAATATTTTATTGAAGTTTGATGTTTATACAGAAAGGTACACATATCAATACATATGTAATGACTTATTATTGATGTGTAACTGACATACAGAAAATTTCTCATGTCGTGGGCATGTAGCTCGCTGAATTTTCCCAGACTGAGCCCATCGGTGCAGGTAGCACTAGGTCATGACACAGCATCACCTCCACCCCCACGGCCACCTCGCGCCCCCTTCCGGTCCCAACCCCAGAGTAACCACGATCCTGACTTCTGACTGCCAAGACGGTGGTGCCTGCTTTTATTCCTTTCTACGAATGGAATCGTTGTGTACTCTTTTGTACTCGTGGGTTTAGCTTGAAGTGGAGTTATAATGTTCATACTGTCTTGTAACCTTTTCCCCCAACAGTGTCTGGGGATAACTTCCCCGGTCAGCCCACGCACCTCTGCACCATCGTTTCCCGTGGCTGCTTGTGTTCCATTTTCAGGAGTGCCACCGTTTAAATTCCCTGTTGGCTCTTTTAGCTTTCCCCTAGTATAAACAACTTCCTATCGAACATCCATGCTAGACGGGTGACTTTCACCTTCTCCTCCGGGGACAGGGTGGCCAGAATGGCCGTGGAGGGAGGGGCCCTCACTGGGTCCCGGCTGGAGGAGCCCAGGTTGTGAGTGGAAGATGCTGGCATCGCTTCAGTTCGCCAGCTGGACCTCATCAAGTGCGGGTGTTAATTACTGGGAGGCCCCTGGTTCTGTGAGCAGGCGGGGGACGCTGGGGCTAACTCGTGAAACAGGGTCACCTTGAAACAGACGTTTCCAGGGGAAGCAAAACTGAGGAGAAGACCACGGGGAAGCACAGGGCCGGGGCACCGGCTCCCCATCAGTCTCCTCTAAGTCACCCTGGAGCCCTGGATCCTCCGTACCGGATGTGCATTGGATCCCTCTGGTCCCAAGAAACAGTGATAGTGTGTCCTTGTCCCTGGCTTTAATTGGGGTGAGCTGGGAGCAGGAATACCCATATCTGTGGCTTACCCCTTTCCAGAAGACCCATGGACTCTGGGGCAGCTGGCAATCCCCTCATGTCCCGAAAATGTGGCCTGAATGAGCGTCGTGGCTCGAGAATGGAACTGAGGTTGGGAAGGGGGGACTGCCTGGCAGTGCCAAGCGGGAGCTCGGCTGTGCCGCGTGCCCAGGTCGGGAGGTGCTGCCCCGTGGCCCCAGCCAGGTAAGCTCGGCTGCAGGCCCAGCAGGGCCAGGTTGGAGGAGAATTAGGTTATTGCGTTTCCTCTGTAATTCTTCATCAGGGCTGCCGCCTGGATCTGTTGCGGGAAAATCAATGTGTTCTGACTCCATAATTTCCCAGGTTGCCTTACTCCAAGTGCATTGTGCAGGGAAAGGTGACATCTCTGGTCACGTCTGTATGGGCCATATATTTATATATGTGTATGTGTGTGTGTGTATGTATATATTATATATATCTGTATATTCCCTCTCCTCCCTCTCCTTCACCCCCACCCCGTCTCCACCTCCCAGCACAGGATTCATTGGAATTTCGCAACCTTTGCATGCTTTTGTGAAAACACTCATTTGTGTTTGCACCAGGCCGCTAATGGCGGACGCCAAGGTCTGCAGCGCTTACCTCTGTTCGGCTCTCGTTATGGCGAGGAATGTGCCGTTAATAATGCAACCGTGGAACTCAGCTGTGTGGGAGCCAAGTAATTATCCCACCGTAGCGTTCCCGGCTTCAGTGTCATCACAACTGGGGCTTCATTAAAAGTCCTACCAGAGACGGTGTTGTGTGCTGCAGCCTGTATATATATTTTTTCATTTAAATTATCAGCCTTGCTATGGCTCAGAGGTAATTTGACTTTTTGAAACCGCTGAGCCCCTGTGAATTCCCCTCCCCTTCTCCCTCTCACTGCTCTACCAGCTGATCAGCCCCAGAAGAACAAAAGGTTTAACTGAAGCTATGAAGCATATATTCACCAGCTTCTGGCGTCTAGATAAAAAAAAATCAAAGTACTCCATTGAACACGTTAATACTGAGCAAAATGCACACAGCTAGACGCGAAACCTTTGCAGGGATTTGGGCATTTGAAAAGTGATACCCAGATCAGGTCTTGAGCTACGTTTCTTAGCCCAGAGAAGAGCAAGTGGCAAAGGAGGAAGGAAGACTGTTTGTAGACGAGTGCTAAAAGCAGCTGGGGTCTGCGGAGTTGCCCACTTCCGTCTTCTCCCTTTGTCTGATTTTGGTTGGGTGGGCAGCAGAAGTCTGGATAAGGGCACAGCATAGGGTGGCTTTCCCCTTGGGCTCTGGACTTGGAGCTCTGAAAACTGGAATGCTGAGTGGGAAGATGGGTTGCGGTGACTCTTGGAAGAAATGCTGAGAATTGGGACGGTGGTTCTGATCTTTGTTTCTCCTGATTCTCTGTGGCCTCCTCAGTTTTTGACAGAGGAGGGCGTGGGAGAACCTCAGAAAGGGGCAAGCACTCTGGGCAGCCCCTTCTTGGGGCCTCCTGGAAGTCTCACATTTCCCAGCTCCTTCCGTGTCCGCTGGAGAGCAGCCACCAAAGAAGACAGGCAGGAGCAGTCAAGTTCCACATCTGAATCATTCATCACAGAGATAGCAGATAGGTGCTTGATTGGCAATGTCTGCCATGGTCACAGGCTGCTCTTTCTCTGTACCACTTGTCTATCACACACACTCACTGAGCTCCTGTACATGGCTCTGCATCAAGGAAGATACTGGAAAGGTGTAGGGTTTGTTTCTGCCCCCTAGAAGCTTTCAACATATTGGAGGCAGACATAGCACAGAAAACATCTCTTGTTATAAGCAGTTTATGATTCGGTGCTGGAGAACACGTTCTCCTCAGGGAAGAGAAGGCGGAGAGTGGAGTGGTCCGAACAGACATCCAGAGGGATGCAGCACGTTTGCGTACTGATGAGACCAGCTTGGGTGGAGTTGAACCTCCTCGTGAAGCCAAGAGGGTGCAGCACAATTTGCAGCAGCTCATCCCCAGATGGAGGGGAAGGGAGAAGAATCCAGCCTTTACTTTCTGTGGCCCTCCGGGGACCCTAAGGGAGCTCTGTTCTTTGGGGAGGGGGCTTAGCCTCTGTGTGTGCAAGATCAGAGACGGATGGCTGCCACCCGTCTGGGCAGAGGCCCCAGAGGAGCCGGGGAAGGACAGTGTTCCTCTTAGTGCACCGAGTACAACCACGGGGTCCCTGTGGCCTTCTGGTAACTGGCCCCCTTTGGTTCGGAGAGTTGACCCCAGACAAGGCCTCTTGAGGCAGCCCCCCTGCCACAGGAAAGATCCACGGGATCTCAGACTCTGCTCCAGGCTTGGAATATATTTCCTCTCGTGCCCTCTAGTCTTTATCTGCCAACTCTGAGCCAGGCTTTGCGCGAGTACTGGGGACCCTGAGCCCAGGCAAACAGAGCCCCGCGCTAAAGGAATATCCAATCCAGAGGGCGAGGGACACAGTGTGCTGATCCCTAAGTAGGATGGGTTAGGGGGTGATTGCCTGTCTTGGTTATGTGTGGGTGGGGTAGGTATGTGAGGATAGAGCATGGTCAGTGGAGGTTTGAAAGAGGAGAGGCATTTGAGCTGGGCCTCTGAAGGATGAGTAGGAGTTCACTGGAGGGAACAGGGAAAGAATTCTGAGTAGTGGGTACAGCAAAAGCTCAGAGGCATTCAAGAGAGCATGATGGTCCTTGAAACTCTTCTTGCCAGGGTCACCAGTGATGCCTGGATGTGAAACTTGATGACTTCTATAGTCCTTGCTGGTCACTGGACCCTGTTGACCACTCCTAGGACACTTGTCCTCATGCATATCTGACTACCTCCAAATCAATGGTGTCCGGCCCTGGCTTCGTTCTCTCTCATGTTGCAGCTGCCTGCTGGCCATGCAGCTCAACGTGCCTGAAAATGTCTTCACCCTCCCCCATTCCCCAGTATCAAAGGCACTGTGTCAGTCCTCTGACTCAGTGGCAGCTCCTGGGTCAACTCCTTCTGCCCGTCCCCACGAGCCCCACCCACACGGTTGTTGGACCCCCACCCACACGGTTGTTGGACCCCCACCCACACGGTTATTGGACCCCCATTGCTCAAAAGCTGGTTCTTCTGGCCAGCCAAGCTCCAGCTCCGGTCCAGGCCTGCAGTGCCTCAGGCGCTGTTTGCCACAGAGGCTGTATTCTGGACGCCTTTCACCTTTGCCAAGCACGAGCCCCGAGGCACTCCATTCGTTGCTTTTGTTTGTCTAAAGCGAGGGACACCTCCAGGGCCTGTCTGTCGTGGTCAGGGTCTCTGGAGCCCTGTGGAGCGAGGGGGATTCAGACTTAAAGCAACACGTTGGAGACTGAAGATGGTCCTCCGAGGTGTACACACACTTGGTCTCAGCGACCTGGGACAGAAGGCCCACCCAAATTTGCTGTGCCCACCCATTTCTGGGAAAATAGGTCTTTCCCTCCTTTCAGACCATGAGTTTGTGCTCATGTAAACCATTTTGGAATCATTTTGGCATTTAAGCCTCTATAAGGGCCACTCGTGCCCATCAAAGCCAAAGACGCTGTGCCCGGTGAAGTTACACCCACCAGGAATGAGGTCGCCCCTCCTCCCGGGCAGCTGGGGCTGGGGTTTCAGAAGACAAAGTGCCTCGTGGCTGTCCTCACCAGGAAGGACTTGGGGAGAATCAGCCAAGCACGTTTCGGCCTCGGGGACCAGCTTGGAGGCCCCAGGTCCTGGTTCTCCCTGGTCCGGAGCTGGAAAGAAAGAGGCGGCAGAAGTGTTTGAATACTGTGCTGTGAAGGGAACAGGCCTGCAGCGAGGCGGTTGTGATATTAGAGCAGGCCTCCTAAGAGATCCCCTGGCTCTGAGCTGTGATCCACACGCCACATTCGCAGACAGCTGGTCGCCCAGCGTGGGCTGCGCCTGCCGCTCGGAGCTGGCACGCTGGCGGGGACCAGGTAATGCTCTAATTTCCCTCGTGCAGATGCGGCCAGGAATATCTTAATTTATTGGTGTGCTGGCATCCAAGAGGGAATGCTGCCGGTGCAGTCTTGCATAACTATTAGCAAAAAATGGAGCTGATAGGGGCTTGACTTGGGTTTGAAATAATCATCGCCTTTTGTTGTGTTTGGAAGGGCTTGAACAATTCTTAATTATTTAATTATAGATATGCAAGTAATACACTGGGAATGGCCCTGCCATTCCAGGGATACTGAGCAGAGGAAAATGTTTAGTTACCGGAGGAAAAAAAAAAAAAGTGGTAATTAAATCGAAGTGCAGTTTGTAGCATGCCACGCTACTGCGTCAGCGACGCGGGGTGGGGAGAGCTGGGCCTCACCTTGGAAATTCTTACGTAATAATAGTAACACAATGACATCGCCACCTTCCTCCGGGCGAGGCCTGCAGAGGTAGCCAAGCTCTTTCTTTGTCATTTGCGTGTGTTGTGTCAGGTTAGGGCTCTGAGAAGCAGGTGCTCTTGTGCCCATTTTACAGATGAGGAAGTAGAGTCTCATGAAGTGCCCAAGGTCTCACTTCACTCAGGGCTTGAAGCCACAACGTGTGTTTCTGGGCCACCACAGAGGCCTGCTTTTCCTGCTCTGTCACCGGAAGGGGCTGAGCTGAGTTCTGCTTCACAGTGACTTTTCTCTCTCCAAATAGCCCAGGCCAGCCTTGACGACTTGGGTGACTGTTTGCCTGAATTGTGTGTCTGACTCTGCGGCACACTCCTCATGACGGACACCTTGTAATTATCCCGTATAAGCATTCATTGTATTCATATCATTAATTTTGTTTGGGCTATTACATTTGATAGATACATTAAGCATTATATAGTTCTCTTTATACATGAAATTGAACTGCCTTCGAACAGTCAGCCGGCTAATTGCCGGTAATTTGTGTTGCTAACGAGAGGCAGAATAGTGTGGTATAACATTAGACTCAACAGTCAGTTAACAAATTTGCCGATTCAGATTGCAAAGCTTGCCCTCTGTGGCAGAGGCAGGCTGCATCTCACACGTGAATAGATTTCTTGAAACGCATACAACTGAAAAGCAACAACAAAGTCTTACCCCCTCCCCCAAGGACTATGCAACAGTGGCTGGCTGTTGGGGGCAATGGGGTAATAGTGGGTGCGCGGGTCTGAAAGATGTGAGATTTGGGGGGAAACCTGGGGGTAGGTGGGAAGGTTTCGGCTGTCCCCCTGGAGGCTGGGGGCTGAGTTATTGCCTGTGTCCTGAGCCATCCCCCACCCACCCCTGGTCTGTGCTCTGGAGGCACCATGGCTCTGCCCCTTTGATCATAATGACATTATTTCTGCACTGGATCTTCCAATTGAGTCTTGCCACTCTGAGGGACTCTTGGGAAGGGATTGGGTGAGGTTATCCTGAGGTCCCTTCTGCAACACCCAAAAGGTAATTTGGAAAAGGGTGGTGGGGGGGGGTGGGGATAGCTAATGTGTCATCTTTCCCTGGGACGCCCTGACCTTTTCTCGTCTCTCACCTTGAGAAAGGCAGGACAGCAGCCGGAGAGGCCTGGGGAAGGTGCACCTGGCTAATGAAGGGATTGGGGTGGGGCGGGGGGCCGACATGGATGAGACAGATGAACTCCTTCCTACTGGAATGACAGAGACCTATGTCTCCCCCAAATTCATGTGTTGAAGCCCCAACCCCCAGTACCTCCGATGGTGACCATACTAGGAGACAGGGCCTTCAAAGCGGTGAACAGGTTAAAATGAGGCTGATAGTGTGAGCCCGAATTCAGTATGACTGGTGTCCTCATAAGAAGAGGAAATTTGGACACTCGCAGGGACACCAGGCATGCACGCACACAGAGGAGAGACCAGCTGAGGACACGGGGAGGAGGCGGCCACCTGCGAGCACAGGAGGGAGGCCTCGGGAGAAACCACCCCTGCCCGCACCCTGATCGCAGACTTCCAGCTTCCCGAACTGTGAGAAAATAAACTTCTGTAGTATTTTGTCGTGGCCCCCTGCTCTGGCTAACGCAGATAATGCCAGCAGTTCCATCAGAATGGGTTGGGAAGGATGTGGTATGGATTTGTTAGAAAGGTCCCAGAAAACCAACAGTCAGCAGCCCCCTGTCAAGCTTGAAAAATATAGTTTTAGGACAAAGAAAAGGATGCCCCAGGCTCACTCAGTAGATAGCGGCCCCTAAGAGTTCATTCCATAGTGGAGGCCCAGGTCCTACAAGGATATCTACAGACCTTATTTCGTACCCCTAGTTAGTGACTAAGGGATGCGGGGCTGCTGGGGGAGGGATCTCCTTTGTTATTTGAAATGGGCTGTACAGAGGCCTCTTGCCCCTCGTTCCAGCTGTCTGCAGCCCCCGTTTCCATGGAAGACACGAGAGAGGTTTGCCTTCCGGTGTCTTCTTCCACTGGGCACACAGGTGTTGGTGTCTGCAAACCAGCATCTAAGAAAGGGGCGCTTTAAGCCTGGGAGACAATGCCTGTGCTTGGCTGAGGTCACCCCTGCAAATTTCTAGGCCTTGCGTCTGCTTGGTGAACAAGCAAGTCCGTGGCGGACACATTCCTTAGCACTTCAGGCTCTAACTTCCTCCGCCCCCTTTCTCCAGGTCATGATTTAAAAGAATTTAATTTTCTTTTGACTTATAAAGCAAAGTAGCAGCAGTCATTTGGATTCTCAACTTCTGGGCAAATTGATGCTATTCCCAGGGTTGCTGTACTTGGTTCTGAGACAAATAGCCTAAACGTGATCAATATTTGTTATTGGTTGCTCATTGGTGCTATGTCACACTGCCAGGCACCGTGGTCTCCTGGGTATAGATTTGGTACAGTCTCCACCCTGGAGAACCTTCCTCTCTGGGCAGTGGGCTTGATGGTGTGTGTGTGTGTGTGTGTGTGTGTGTGTGTGTGTGAAATGTATATACAGCCTGTGAGCACCTTTGTAGATGGTTAATGTATTTGTAAAGACTATTATGTCAGAATAAAATTGATGGGCTTAATGTTTCTGTGCCTAAATATATTTGTTTTCAAATAATTTTTGAATCCATTGACATTTCATATGGAATGGAAATGGTGTGGCCATTGTGACTTTTTTGTCCCCACTTAACGGTGTAATTAGTCACAATATATTTTTCTGATATCAAATGGCAGCTTTATCTGAAGAACCCAAATGTCAGTGCCCTGTCAGGATCCCTGGCCACACTGTTTGAGCTATTCTTTCATCCAAGGATGAGAACATACGGGGAATGAGAAAACCCACCCCTGAAGTTGGCCAAAATGTCCCAAAGACATGACCGTTTGTTGCCATCCGGCCAGCGAGGCCCTCGGGATGCTGCCCCGTGCTGTTGCCCGGGACTGTGGCCCAGGACAGCCTCTGAGGTCGCACTGTGGTTCTTCTTGGCTGGCCTTTCCCTCTTTTTTCCAGCCAGCCAGGGATAGAGAGGGGAAGTCTGGGCTTAGTTTTGAGTAGGACACCAAAAGAATCTCATCTTTAGAGGGTTCCATATATAAGTTAATACTTGTAAGTTAAATTAAGAAATTAATACTTGTAATACTGGCAAGACATTCACATATAGACATCGATGGGGAGTCTGGATCATTGAGAAAGTTGTGTGATAAGACTGATAATCAGTGATGGCAATCAGTTGATGGTGGCGTTCATTCCAGTGAGTTAAAGATCGAAATTCAAAATGGCACTCCTAAGTCTTTTTCAACTTAGATGGATTTTATTATTTTTTAATCAGAAAAGTAATCCCTGCTCATAGAGAAAAGATTCAAATAACATAGAAGAGTATAGATTCTCCGTTCCTCTTGGCTCTTCCCCCAATTTCCAATCCCCAGAACTCACCCAGCTCACTCATTGATTTTTATGTGTCCTCCAAGAATTTTCTATGCATATGCACAGGCATTATTCAAATGGGATCAATTATATTTGTTATTCTGCATCTTGCTTACTTCAATTTTAGTGCTGTACCATGGATATGTTTCCATATCAACCCATTTGGTTTTACTCCATTAAAAAAAATAGAGTATGCATAGTGTTTTATTGGGTGACTGCACCATAATTTATTTGATTACATCTTTCTGGATGGAGTAAAGCATTTGCAAAGTGCCCTGGGAGCGTGGAAGCCTTTGGATGCAGGGGAGGGCTCCAGAGAGGAGGTGACATTTGGTAGTAGGTTTTGAAGAGTGAGTTGGAGTTTGTAAGGTGAAGCTGCTTTTGTTGATGACTGCAGTATGGAAGGAAGTCGTGCAGAATGGGAGAGGAATGAGGCAGACTGCAGACTCACTCAGGGAGTAGAGCTGGATCTCTTCCTGCCTGGAGGGGTCTGCCCTAGAGGGCAAGCCCCGCAGTTGGAGACGGGCCGGTGTCCTGCGTCCCCAGCTGAGTGTAGGTATCAGGCGGGCCCAGGAGAACATTCGAGCATGGGGGATTGCAGGGGGAAGACAGAGTATGTGCAAAAGACCAAATAACTGAGCCAGGGATCCCAGTGTGTCAGCTGAAAAAAAGAGAGAGAGAGAAGGAAAAACCCACTCAGCTTGCTGGTCACCCGGTTGTTGCTGGGGAAATGTTGCACAGATTCGACTCGTGGTGACGTGTCAACTCCTGACAGAAACCCGGGTCGGCAGGCCCTGTTTTTTAAGCCGAGTGCCTGTCTGCCAGATCGCATTTGGATTGAGTGGCTGGCACTCCGCGAGCCTCGCTTAATAGAATTGAAAGAAAAGAAATGTTACTTTTCATCACACAAGACAACAAAGAGAAACGGGGAAACGAAAATATTATTTCGTTTGAACAAATTACAGGGAAACTCTCTGGGGCGCTTCCAGGGAGTGAGATGAAGAAAAGCACTTAAATATCATTCCATCAAACTAAATTTTTAACTACAATTTTTTACAGATAAAATGTGTTGGGAGGATTCAAAGAAGATTAGAGCTCACCTAAGAAACGGTATTCAAATTTTACCCGCTAATGGAGGCCCAGCAAAAACTGTTAATGCCTCTAACTTTCCTCCAAGGGACAGAGATTTCAGTATTCTTATAAAAACACATTGAGCTGATTTCATTTCTGTGTCTCTGCAGACTTCATTCGTGTAATTTCAGTAAGTGTTATAAATGTTATTTTAAGTATTATAATGATAATCCCTACTGACAATGGAGCTGTGCATCTCAGCTTCCATTCCTAAGGTAATGTTTACCTCGGATAGCACATAATTGTTTGCTTTTTTCACAGTAAACTCTCTGCTCCCAACTGCTTAATCAGCCATGGAAAGAGAGGAGACTTCAGGCATGTTTAATGTTCTGATTACATTAGCGTCACGGGTGAGCTCGCGTCAGTGGGGCCGAAGGAACAGACCGTGTCTCTTCCCCGCGCCCCTTGTGTTTTTTTTTTGGTGACTCTGTGTTTGCTTTTGTCCCCAGTTCTTAAGGAGGACTGCTGTGGCCCGTGGCAATCGCGTGAAGCATTTATTGTTATAAATATCACGGCCGGGGGGGGGGGGCGTAAATCTCGCTTCTGCACCCACGGGGCCCTTTCCCCGAGTGCGTGGGGCCGGGCCGGGCCTGAGCCCTCCTCCTGGCGGGTCACCAGCCCCCGTATTCCCGTCCCAGTCCGCGCGTCCACGCTCTCAGGACCCAGAGCGCGCCGTGAACTCGGAGCGCGTGCTCCGCCGCCTGCTCGGTGGAAGCAAGATTTTATTAGGCTTTATGAAAGTGAAACTTTTCTGCCCTCGAATGCGGAACCTCAGGGGCTTTCTCCGGGCATCGTATAACATTTGCTTCTCTGGTTTCTTCAATATCCGAATCCAAACGTGATCAGGAATTAAGATGGAGCAGGGAAGGTTGAGATTCATTGCAGGTTGGAAGAATATTTGCTTCTACTGGTCTTGAGTGTTTATAGCCCTCCTTTCTTCATCTCTGACCATAGGGAAGTTCTGCTTTGAGCTAACTGGCAGCCATGTGTTCTTTAATTCATTCAACAAACATCCATTGAGAGACTGCTCTGCCCCAGGCGGTGTGCAGGGCTCTGGTGAGGAAATCAGTGTGTTTCCCCCACATTCACGTAGCTTACTAACTGGGAAAGCCAAGAACGAACAGGCGGGCGAGCCAATATGTAATTACAAACGGAGAGAAGTGTTGTTAGTGCGGGGATGGAGAAAAGGAGGGGGCTGCCCCGTGGCCTAGTGGTTAAGTTCGGCGTGCTCTGCTTTGGCAGCCTGGGTTCACAGGTTCAGATCCGGGGCGCAGACCTACGCCACTCATCAGCCACGCTGTGGCGGCAACCCACATACAAAATAGAGGAAGATGGGCACAGGTGTTAGCTCAGGGCCAATCTTCCTCAAGTACAAAAATAAAAGGAGGAAGATTGGCAACAGATGTTAGCTCAGGGTGAATCTTCCTCAGCAAAAAAAAAAAAAAAGAATGAGAAGGCGGCATCCTGGTGAAGAGGCTGCAGCAGAGCATAAGCTCTGAGGCTGGAAATACCGCAGTCTGTGGGGCTGTGGTGTGGTAAGTGACCAGGACTGTGGCTCCAGTATCTGGCCTTGCAGGGTGTGGTCAAGAGCTAGAATTTTGTTTCCCGCAATAGGAAACCAGTGCAGGGCTTTAAGTCTGGAGTGACACTTTCCTATTTTAAGCTTGTTAAAAGATTGCCCTGGCTGCTGGGTGGAGATGAGATCATCCGGGAGCCAGAGTGGAAGCTGAGTCCAGTGGGCAGCCATGGCTGCTGCCCTGGCTGGAGATGATGGCCCGTGGTGGTGCCAGTGGGCGAGGGGGCTGATTCAAGACACATTTTGAAAGGGAGATGGACGAACTCGCATATCATGCCAAGTGCACGTAAAGTGCGTGCCAGGCCGGAGGAGATGTTGGGGCTGAATGCTACCGAGTTCCTGCAGATGGTCAGCCTCCACCTGTGTCCTCCTGTGTCTGCCCACAAGGAGGTCCTCTTGCTTCCCAGGACTGACCACCAGGGCGTCTGTCTTCTCCCCTCAGACTCTTTGGAAGCCGGCATGGCCATCCCCTGAGGAAGGATGGAGCAGGCATGGCTGGTTCCTGGTCTCCATGTATCATGTTACTCTCCAGCCTTGATTTCCCCAGCTCATCTTGGGACACGGATGGAAGTGTGCTCAGCGTGCCGACCCTTCCTTCCCCTCCCCCCACGCCCACTGACAGCCCTTCCTCCAGCCACCACTCCGGAGATCCCCAAGGTCTGCAGTATAATTGAGCTCGAGCCTTTAGTTAAAGACCAGGGCCAGTAGGTAGCTGATTTTCCCAGTCCTCAGGGTGGACGCTTGACAGGTTCTGTGATGGGGACTGGGGAGCGAAGGGAAAGGAGGTGGAGTGACTGATAATTAGGGCTTCCTGAGGCCCCAGTCTGGTCCAGTTGGTCCAAGAGGTGTCCTCCCCAGTGGGGGCCTGGTCAGCGGGTGTGTGCACCTGAAGGTGGACAGGCTTTCTGCTGATGCTGGGGGTGGGCAGTGGGTGGGAGAGGGGCGGGATTAACTCTTTGGACAGAATATTCCTGGGCCCAGCTCTGGGTTGAATTAACTTTGGAGAAAACATTTCCTGTGTCTCCCCTCTCCCTTGGAGACAGGCAACAACTGTGTGTCTCCCACTCTCCGCCTCCCGGGGAACCATGAGGAATCTACAAAAATGTTGCCAAAATCAAGGTGGAACCTTCCAGGTGTGCTGGGGAGCAGAGAAAGGGGGAAAAACAATGTTTTTGTTTCTCTGAAATACACAACACCTCAGTCCCAACCAAAACCAGATGAATATTTTAACACCAGAGCATTTTGTTCAAGCCAGAAGCTTGCTGCATTCCTGGCAAGGCCAGAGAATGACCTGAAAACCTGAATATTTCAGGGAACAAAAGGTCCTTGGGTCTGCTTTCCCGAGAAGGGCCTCCGTCCTGGGTTATTGGCAGGGCGCATGGTTTGGGGGGGTGGGGGCAGCGGGCAGGGTTCCTGCTGCTTCTCCCCCCCTTCCCCCTCCGGGGCTGCGTGCAGTGGGAGCCCAGGCCCTGCTCCGTGGCACCAGGCAGCCGCGTGGAGCCACCAGGCCCCCGCCTCCAGCCGCCCACCAGGCAGAAAGGAGGAGGGAGGGTGGGCGGGAGCATGGGGGTGGATGGGGGGGGCTGGGAGATAGAGAAACAAACTCGATTTTCTGCTCCGCTGTGGCGGGAGGGCTCCCGCGGCCCACAGGCTCGCAGAGTGAAGCAATTTCAGACAGGCACGAGTGTCTGTTTTTCCCTGGAGCGGAGACTAAAAACCCCGAAAGCCCTTGGTTTCTCTTCCCTCAATATCCTGTTCTGGAAAGTGCAGTCCTGAGAAGGTGGAGGAAATGAAGATCTTAACAAATGGAAGAGGCCCTTCCCCAGCTTGAACCAGCGGACGGGGCAGCCTCGTCGGTTGCATGGTGAAGCTGGAGAGAGGCCGCCTCTGGGACAGGGCGAGGAGGTTGTTGCCAAAGGGGGTCCTGGGCAGGTGGCCACTTCTGGACCAAGATTCAGATTCCTGTCCCCTCTCTGAGGGTGTTTGCTGGGACTAGTGCCACATGGGTGGCTTCAAAGACTGAGGACAATGGCATGCCCGGCTCCCTGCCCAGAGAGGTGAGGATTTTGGAATTCTCTTGCTTCGTCTCTGCAGCTCCTGCCCTCCCAACACTCCCCGAGCTGGTGCCTTTCCTCCAAATGCAGGCGCTGAGCACCATCCCCTCCTGCTCCCTCTCCCCTGCCACGGTGTGTGTGCCTGGCATGCGTCCAGGCCCGGCAGCTACAGACCTTTACTGCTACGTGAGCACAGAATTTCAGAACCAGCCCTGGTCCCGGGGGCTGGGAGCTGGGTCTCTAGAAACCAGAGATGTTGTCGTGCCTTAGAGGGGCCTCTCGCGCCTGCATGGTGAAGGACGATGGGAGCTGCTCCTACAGTGAGGCCACCAGCAGGGCACAGGGAAAGCCTCCTCACTGAGCAAGGGGGGCCAGGAGCTGCTGGGGGGCTGCTGACAAGACTTCCTGCCGGGCCCCCAGTCACTTCGGGGTCGTGGCCCCCTGGCACTTACCTACCGCAAGCGCTGCAGCGGTTGGACTGCTGTGTCGTCACCTTTCCAGTATTGCCCCCACTCCCCTTCGCGCTCGACACGGCTCCAAGTGAGGCACCAGCCCTCCCTGTCTCTGTGCTGGGGAAGATGTTGGCTCCCGGCTGGCCCCCAGGGAGCCTCAGTGGAACCAAGTGGTTGAGGACGTGGACTCTGCCTGGATTGCATCTCAGTTCTGCTCCCGTCGAGTTGGGTGGCTGCGGGCAGGTCACGGAACTTCTATGTGTTTCCTCCCCCGTGAAATGGTGGTGGTGGTGGTACCCTCCCCTTCGGGTGGTCGTAAGGATGGAACGTGCTTAGAACAACGTTGGCACAGAGTGGTGATGGCCGGGTAAAGGTTTGGTGCTGTTATTGCTGTGGTTATTGTTTTCTACAAATCCTCCTCATTCCTGGAGACTCAGTGCCCCCCTGCAGAGAGCCTTCCCCTGCGTCTCTCATTGTCTGCCCTCATCACTTACTGCCCTATTGTCTGTCTCTCTGTCTTTCATGACATCATATGCATTTGGCACATCTTCTCAGTTAAATTCTGTGTTCTTTGAGAACAGGGACTTATCCGTCACCCTCCACAGCCCTCATCCCAGTTCTGCACTTAGCAAATGCTTAGTAAGCACTCACTTAATTGAATAGTATTAACCTACATTTTTAAAAAGGTAAAGGCCTTTTACTTCAAGAAAAAAATACATATAATTAAAGATATATATATATATATATATATATATATATATATATATAGTGTCTGCCCTGTGAATCAAGTCCCGTGCTGTTTTCCTATTGCTGATGAAAATATGAGGCTCAGAGAAGAAAACTGACTTGCTGAGGGTCGCATGGTGTGGCAGGGCAGAGGCAGGACTTGAATTCAGGGCTCTGGACTCTGCTGGAGCAGGCCTGTGGCCAGTAGAGAGTGTGGTCTCTGGGGGTTCTCAAACAGGGCTGGTTTTCTGAGGTGCAGGCAGCCAGTTTACTAAGGGTGGACCGTGGGCTAGAGGCTGCCGTGGCCTGAGTCCCTTTCCCCAAAGGCTTGATGGACTACTGAGTCCCCAAGTCTGTGACAGAGTGCCTGCCACTGGCTGATGTCCAGGGCAGCCTGAGGGCCTGTTTTTCTATTGGTAGTAATTCAGTTGCACTGGGGCTAATATTAAGTGGACCTGACTTCCCCAGGGCCCAGGGTGACTACAGTGCCCAGCCCAGCTTTTGCTCTTGCCTATGTGTCTCCCGGTCCCCACCATGAGCCCACCTGGAGCCATGAGCTGCTGTGGACGGCAGCAACTCTTTCTTGTCCACCCGTCAGGTGCCAGGGACAGGTACCACATCCTGTCACAGGTTCCCACTGTGCCATAGCAGGGGGGTCCATAGTAGGTGCTCAGTGTAGGCAGCAGGGACTGTGATGAGGGTAAAGGGATTTGCTGGTTCTGGCAGTTTCCTCCAGAGAGCAAAGGCAACTTCTTATTCCATGGCAGGGCGTGGAGTTTGAGAAACCAGATGAACAGGCTCGGGTGAGATATTAGCCTCTGGGATAGTCCCTCCTCCTGTCCCTCTCCTGGGAGTTGGGGGTTCTCCCTGGGTTGGTAGAGAGAACCAGGGCCACCAGCCCGAGACTGAGCTGCGGGAGGAGGCACAGCGCTCCCAGGCCTCCCCTCATCTCCGTGATCTAACTATGCTGAGGGGCCTGGCCTCGGCCTTCTCCAGGCCCTGCCTCCTAGAGTCCCGCTCCTCAAAGTGTGGCCAGTGACCGACCACATCCCCCACCTAGGAGTGTGCTAGAAATACAGCATCTCAGGCCTCTCCCCAGTCCTGCTGAACCAGAATCTGACTTTAAAAAGAGCCCCAGGTGATTCACCCACTCCTTCAAGTTTGAGAAGCGCTGGCTGAGAAGCCGGTTCCCCCAGGGCAGACCCCAAGGAAGGTAGGAGAGTGCCCTCGCTAAAAACCCACCCACCTAGCTTCCCGTCCCAGCGCCCCCCCCCCCACCCCATTGCTGTGGTACCCCTCGGGGGTGTGGCCTCTCCTGGCTTCACTTTCCTCCTGGGTAGAGCGCGCATCATGGAAACAGTCGGCCTTTCTCCTTGGGCTGCTGAATGAGGATTAGCCGTAATAACGTATGACATATGTTCCGTCCTTAGCACGCAGCCTGGCATAGTGAGCGCTGGTAAATGACTGTGAGCTCGCTTTAAGAACGGGCGCGTGAAGGGGCTGCGGGAGTGGGAGGGACAAACCCGGTGATTTGTGAAGCTAGTTCTGCACTGGGCTTGTTTAGTGGAGCTTAACTCAGGAGCTGAATACCAGTGAGGACTCCCTGCAGAATTATTACCCGGAGTAGCAGGGAAAGGGGAGCCGGAGTTAATGCTGGTGATAGCAATTTTTTTAAAAATAAGAAAAAATGTATTAAAAGCAAGTAAAACCCCTGGGGATCTCAAATGAATTGCCTAAGTTCTCTTAGCAGATCCGCTTTCCTGAGTGAGGACTGTTTGTGGCGGGAATGCGTGGCTTTTCCTTTCACGAGGAGGGCAGGGGCCGCGATGACGCCCGGCTCTGGCTCTGGGTCCTCGTGCTCCGCGTGGGGAAGCCGCAGCCACGGAGGGTGGGAGGAGGCGCGCCGTGGGCAGGGCCAGGCACCCGGGCCTCCTGGCAGCTTGAATGCCTCCGATTAGCGAGTCGGGCGGGAAGAGGTGCTAAAAAGAATCCTTCCCACCTCTTCTGCTGGCATGTTTTGAAGGGAGTTCAGTTATGAGACTATTAAAATGTTATTTTGATAATTAAGCCCACAGCTGTTCCGAGGGCGGCAGGGGCAGGCGGCGCGCAGGCGGCAGAAGGCATGATGCTCTTCCAGGCTCCGAGAGAAAGAACGCAGGCGGGGAGCGCGGCGGAGGGGGCTGGGCACGGCCCGGGCAGGGCTGCTCGCAGGGGTGCAGAAGGACCCTCTCACCATGTCCGAGGGCACCCCTGGGTGACTGGAGGGGAC
This sequence comes from Tapirus indicus, assembly GCA_031878705.1. Classification (NCBI taxonomy): domain Eukaryota; kingdom Metazoa; phylum Chordata; class Mammalia; order Perissodactyla; family Tapiridae; genus Tapirus; species Tapirus indicus. The sequence continues at coordinate 33,932,040 of CM062927.1, forward strand.
AGTGGCTCCAGGAGGCCCCCTACTGGGGCAGGGTGAGCTGTCCCCCGCCACGGGGATACCTACCAGGTTTCCCTACCAGTTTTCAGCACAAACCGTCAGTGAAGTAGCTAGATCAGGGGTTCTCAAAGTGGGGTCCCAGGACCAGCAACAGCAGCAGCACCTGGGAACTTGTTAGAAATGCAGACTCTCGGCCCCACCCAGACCTGCTGAATCAGAAACTCTGGGGTGAGGACCAGCGGTCTGTGTTCTAACAATCCTCCAGCGGGCTCTGATGCTTGCTAAAGTTATAGAGCCGCTGTCCTTAAAGGTCCCCTGGCAAATGGGGCTCGACTTGCAAATGAATCCTTCGAGACTGGTAAGGCTTGGCAAGTCAGGTGTGGGTGGGGGCAGGGGGATGGACAGCACATAGGCATCCCTGATCTAGTCCTATTTCTTCGTTGTACTAGATGGCAAAGAGAAGCCCAGAGAGGGGAAGCAGCTTGTCTAAGGCCACAGAGCAAATCAGAGCAAAACTGGAATTAGTAATCAGCCACCTCTCTTGATTCCAGATCTTTCTGTTAGACTATCTTTCTGAATGCTGAGGGCAGGGCTGGGAGAGAAGAGGTTTCAATTGGAAGTGATGAGGTAAGCCAAGGAGAAGCCCACGAGTTTATCAACCCAGAATATATTTACCTGCCTGGAGTCTCCCAGCATTCTCTAGTCATGTTCTGCTGGGAGTTACTGCCAACATGTGCATCCATCCACCCACTCATCCACCCACCTGCCTATGCACCTGTGTATCCATCCACGCGTCCATCTACCTGCGTATCCACCCGTGTATCCATCCACTTGTCCATCCACCTGCGTATCCACCCGTGTATCCATCCACTCGTCCATCCACCTGCGTATCCACCTGTGTATCCATCGCGTGCATCTATCCGTCTGCTCATCCACCCACTTATGTATCCACCCGTCTATCCAGCCAGCCAGCCTCTTATCCTTCTACTGCTCACTCCCACCTTCCTGCAGTCCACTCATCCTTCACTCTCCCATTTGTCCACATATTCGTGCATCCATCCAGATATTCAAATGGCCATCACTCACCCGTTTGCCTGTCCACCCCCGACCCGGGCATCCATCTATTTCATCAGCCATCCACTTGTTAACCACACATTCCCTCTCTTCCTCCCACCCTGGAGCTTGCTATGTACCAGGCATTTTTATATCATTCTCAACCAAGAGGAGCTTAAGTGAACCCTGGTCACGTGAGCTGGCCATGTCCTGTAAGACGCTGTTGAGCTAGGACCATGACGGAGATCTGGACCTCCCACAGCTCCGCCCAGGGCCTCCTGCCTCTGCCCTCCTCTCTCCTCCCTCCCAGGGCCAGGCTCCCTGCCCAGCGTGTCTTGTAAGGAGGCTTGACTTCCTGCCACCACCTCTGTCCACACTTTCACCCCTGCTCCTCTGAGCTGCGGTTGTGCGTATCACCTGGGCTCCGTCAACCAGCCTCTCCCGACTCACGTGCTGTCATTCACATTCTGGAAATGTGCAGTCACGCCATTTCTCCACTGAAAGGACTCCAGTGGCTCCTCATTGCCTGCAGAACAAGGCCCACAATTTTATTCTGCCATCTGATGCCATCCGTGCTGGTTCCCAGTCTGTTTATCAACCTATGACCCTCTGGTCCCAACCTCTGCTCCAGCCTTAGCAGGTGATTTGCTGCTCCCGGGCGTTTTTGCATATTCTTTTGCACACGCTGTCCTCCTTGTCTAAAATGTCTTCACCCCACACTCCCCCCAACTGAAATCCCTTCCCATGCTCCGTGGGTCCACTCCAATGCCCCCCACATCCTTACTCATGAGATCTGCTTTGGTCTCCCATGGGGGGAGACGCCCCTTTGCAGAATCCTGCGCCATCTCTAGTCCCACGTCATCATGTGCCTGGCTCTCGTTTGCAGGTAGTAGCAGGTCTATGGCATCTCCAGCGCAGTTCACTGCATGGCGCCTGGCGCACAGTAGGTGTGGCTTCTGAGGTGGGCAAGCTCAGGACTTAGTTACATGTGTCTAAGACGCATGTTAGAAGTGAGAGACCTCAAGAGGCCTACTGGGGTCTGACTTTTGGGTTAAAAGGCCTTAAACGTTGTTTCTCCCAGGGGACCCACAGGGCCTGGCACATAGTAGGTGCTTAATAAATAGTTTTTGAATGAAATGATGAATTAAAAAATTCACCCTTGCTTTTAATATTGTTTGTAATTTCGAAATAAATATTGACCAAATAAAGCAAAAATAATACTAAAAATTCAAAAACCAACTTGCCCCGTGAGGTGCTGGTCACTGGAGATTGCAACTGTCTGCTCACTTGTCGGTGTCTGTGGAGTGACCTGTGGATTCTAGGGGCAGGGGCTGTCTTACTCGTTTCTGACCCCCTAGTGCCTGCCGTCCTGCCTGCTCTTCCGGGATCTACTCTGCTCCCCCAACCCTAGTCTGTTGTCTATGTGGGACTCGAAGTGGCTTTCTGAATGTAGCTCCCCATCGCCCTTAGGTAGAGACCCTCAGTGCAGCCCCCAGGCCCCACGAGGGCAGTGCTTCCCGTCCCCGCACACACCAGCTCGTCCGGCACCGACCCTCACTCTCGCCACGTTCCACCCACACTGGCCTCTGCTGCTCCCTCGGCCTTGGGTGCTTTCCCGCACTCAGCAGGTGCTCCTCACTGCTCTGACTGCACGTGCTCGGTGCCCTCTCTCTGCCCTCAGGTGCCTCCATCCTCAGGTGGTTTCGCATTGCGTCTGGGGGTAAATATCTTCCTCTCCTACTGGACTGGGAGCTCCCAGCGGGCGGGCACCACCAGGACCCGCGCACAGCAGGCTGCTGGTACATGTGTTTTGAGTGAATGAATAAAAAGATACATGGTAGGTGCTTAGTAAATGTTGACTGAGTGAGTACGTGAGTGGCACACAGTAGGTGCCTAGCGAATGTTTGTTGAATAAACAAGCGAATGAGTGAATGGGAAGGATGCTCAGGCCTTCTTGGAAAAGCTCTGGCCAATTAAGCGACCTCCAGACCAGGGAGACTGTCTATCCATCCCCAGCCTTGTGGAGGGTCCCGGGAGGCTCTGTGCGGCCGGGCCCCTGACCCTCCTGTCTGCCCCTCACGCAGCGCTCACAGGAGCTGTGTGAGGGGTGGAGACAGAGGCCCCGGAAGCCACAGCTGACACAGTTGTGCGGGGGCCTGGGTGGGGGGTGGGGTTGAGGGTGGCCTTCTGGTGAGAAGCAGGATGGAGCCTGCCCTGGCCTCTGGCCCCTAGGGTCACAACTGTCTTTGCACTTGTATGATCCTTCCAGCTCCGCAGCCACCCGGGCCAACCCAAAAACCTCTTCCAGAACATCTGTTTTCCTCCTCAATCAATACACTCCCCAAAGAAGGCCAACTTGCACAATATTATATGTAACATTGAACATGCTATCTGACTTCAATTAAGTGATTTGGTGGGGAAGAGTGTGGTAATTAAGCATACTGTTTTGGAGCAAATTGTAGCCACTATTTCATTCTTCATTAATGGGCACCTCTCTGACTCCCCATGAGCTAAAAAAAAAGAGAGAGGAAAGAAAAAATTAAACAAATAGCTAAATAATCCCCACTCAGATAGCATGATTTACTAGAACCCTCATGGGCTTTGATTTCCAGCTCTCTTGTGCTGTGTGACCACAGTAAAGTCACTTAACCTCTCTGAACCTCAGTCTTTTGATCTGTTAAATGGGGATTATAACACCCATCTCATGGGGTTGCTGTGAGGCTTAAATGAGATCATGAATGAAAAGCACAGTTCCCAGCACGCAGTGGCCCTTCGTGAAAGGGTCACCATGGCACGGAGGTACGTTGAGGCTGGATGACATGTTCCATTGCTCAGGGCTACATTAGAAGTCCCTTCTCTACCGAGGCCGGGCCTGAAGCGCACCTCAGAGTGTTCTTTCTTCCAGCATATTTGGGAGGTTCTGGAGCAGGGCCAAGGAGCCTCCTGTCATATTTCACTTCTTGGTCACCCCCAGTCCGTAGCTCAGGACAGCTCAGAGGAGGAGGGCGGCGCGCAGACTCTGGCGTCAGACCCTGGCCTGCCACTCAGCAGCGTGGGGTCCCTCGGGCGAGCTCTTGCTGCATCGCTTTCCTCCTCTGTAAAATGGGGACAGAGTTATAACTGGTGTCCGAGGATTAAACGGGTCCAGTAAGTGGACAGCACTGAAGCAGTGCCCGACACAGAGTGAGCTCCTGATTCATGTCGGGTTTTCTTACTTTATTTAAGTTTTCAATTCAGAACGGCCCGTTGAGGCTGCCAGTTGTTTCCGTGGGTGCTTCACTTGTCAGGCTGGGGACATTCGCAGCTGCCATCACAGTGACAGTAGGTGCCACTTCTCAGGGGCCTACTGTGTGTCACAGGAGACTCAGAGGAGGCGCCGAACATCCATTTTTGCTCATTGTCGCCACAAGCTCGCTGCTACTTTCATCTTCCAGGTGAGGAAACTGAGGCTCTTCAAGCGTCCTAGCAGAGGTCACACGGGCAGCCAGAAAGCTGTAGGGCTGGGGTTTGTGCCCAAGCCTGTGCGAGTCCAAAGCTACTCTCTTTTCACCTGCTATGCCACCGCCCAGGAAACACACCTTCTAGTCCTGACCTTACCGGGCTCCCATCTGCTCTGTGCAGACCACTTTCATATCCACAGCCTCACGGGATTGTCCACAATCTCCATGGTGATCCCCGTGGAGCGAGACCCTCAGCAACTCCCTTCTCCTGGGGGCTCATTCTGGACAGGCTCACACTCCCTGGGAGATGGGAAACTGGTTAGGAGGCTGTTGTCATGTAGATAAGAAGAGATGGTGGCCTGAAGGAGATGCTGGCGGTGGAGGTGGAAAGCAGCGGGTGAATTCTGGAGAAATCATGAATAATCCCCAGGGGTGTGTACAGTAGGTGCTGGAAGAGTTCCTTGGAGGGAGTAGGGTCTTTAGAGGGACAGTGTTCTGGGAAAAGTTCTAGACGGGGCTGCTGGGGCTTGATCTGACTCCCTAAGGAGGGAAGGGGTCATTTCAGACAGGAGGGACATGGAGAGGAAAGGTTTGGAGGTGGGAAGACCTGTGACCAGCCGTGGGGACTGCAGAAGAGGGTGTGACAAGGTCCCTGCCTTCAAGGAGCTCCCTGTGTGTTTTGGGACAACAGACCTGTGGCCCATAGTGGCTTCAAGCACAGTGACATCCAACACCAGCTATTCCACAGAGTCAGGCGGGCTGTGAATTTCAGCTCGGGAGAGGCCACCAGGGACAGTAGTGGGGTAGGAGGTGTGGGAGCCATCACTGGACCGAGAGGACCTGCCTGAGGAGGGACATCTGTCATTCATTCGTGCATTTGTTCAGACCATCACTGTACTCGGTACTGTATAGCAGGAGAGCAGGGGGAGGGAGAGAGGGAGGAAGACAGACAGACAGACAGTAAGGGACAGACCTCTCTCTGGGAGGAACCAAAGGTTTAGGATGAACACAGCTGTCAGGGCTTTTTGAGTTGCAAGAACCCAGATCCTGCTTCAGGCTGGCTTAAGGAACCAAGGGAATGGGTAGTTCTCAAGGCCCAGGGGCCACCATCAGGACACGGTGTCCCCAGGTGGGAGGACAAACAGCCACCATCCCCTCCAGCCTCCTATTAGCTCAACAGCCCCAGGGGCAAGGTCTTTTAACCCCATTCTGGAGATTGGCTCTGATAGGCCATGCCTGGTCACATGTTCATCCCTGAACCAACCACTTTATCCAGAAGCATGGAATACACTGATTGGCCAGGCCTGAGTCACATGCTCACCTAGGGCACCAGGGGTGGGGTCAACCTCTGGTGGAGGTTCCACGAAGGACATCTGGGTCCCTCTTCCCAGAAGAGGGGAGGACAGAGGCCAGCGGGAGTAAAACCCAAGTCCGCTTCAGGGGGAATAAAGGCTGGCTCTCCCCTGCAGGACACGAGTCATTTGAGCTGGGTCTAAACGTCTCACTGGAGAGGTGAGAAGCTGGCCACCCACAGAGGGGTGGGTCCAGGGAAGAGGGGTCTTCTGGGCCAAGAAATGACGAATTCTGGTGGAGGCCATCTGGGGAAAGGGGCCCCTTCGCCCTCTCTAGTTTCCTAACATCTCAGGCAGTGAGTTTTCCTGCTCCTGGACTGGACATCCACTCTTTGCATCCTCTGCAGCTGTCCGTGCTGAGAACATTCCAGGATGGGAAGGGGAGCTTTTGCTCCAGGTCGCTGGCGGTCTGATTCCTGTTTGGCCGCCATGAGTGGTGATTGAGATGGCAGGTCTTGCTTTTCCTTTGAACCCTCCCGGCGTCTGTCCGGCCTGGCTCTGTCTGGGTAGTGTGTGGTGTTTTCTGGGCAGAAGCCCAGAGCTCACCCCGTCTCTGCTGTGTTGAACTGTTTGTCAGCATCATAGGGGACCACTCTGGGAGCTTTGTATCTCTTTTTGGTCCCAAGAGGGAGACAGGTTGGTTTGGGCAATGAAAGGATCAGCTAATGCCATCCTGGGTCACATCAAAGCCAGCCAAAGCCAGGTGAGCTAGCTCATCCCAGCTTCCCAGGGGTGGCAGTTCAGGTTGTCGGAGGCCTTGGCCCTAGTCCCAGCTGCTGCGACTTGCTGCACGAGCTTGGGCAAGTGTCCCTTCCGTCTGTGCCTCGGTATCCTCGTTTGTCCACACAGGAGCATGAACACTTCCCAGAGAGTAAAAGCGGATGCATGAGTGATGTCATCAGCTTGGGCCCTCTTCCTTTCTGGCCCTAGAGCCTTCGAAACACCTTGCGAGATTCCCCAGTGAGCTGACTGTCTTACCCCTCATTCGTCCCCTTGCTGCAGCTGGGGGCCTCAGAACACGTGGCCTTCATTTTAGGACGAACGCTTCTCTCTGCTGGGAGAGTCAGCTGTGAGATTTGTAGACTGGCTGCCCCCTGTCAAGGTTGCTGCTTCCCCTCAGTCTTCCGCCATCCCATCTTCCCCACAGTGTCCCCCCATCCTCCTCCCAGTCCTCCCCCTCGCCCTCCCTGCCTTCCAAGGTAGAGCTCGGCCCTGCCACCACCTCCCAGCGCTGGCCGCTGAGCCATTAGCCTCACTTCTCACTGGCTGCGCATCAGCACAGTAATCATTTTCAGATTTACAAGCATTAAATATTTTAATTTAATGCCTTGGCTCTCTTGTAATTCATGCACTTAATTATATGATAATTACTCAAATGAAAGAGATACAGCTGCTGCCGTATCAGTTCTGAGGGAAGACTGAGTTTTGAGTTGGACTGATTTGGGGAGGTGGGTCCACCTCCCCCCCTCCCTCTGGCCCATCTTCCCTTGGAGCCTCATAATCTATAACAGCCCCTCCTCCCCCAACCAGTACTATGGCCCGGCTGGGACCGGGGGCCGGGGAATCTGCACCCATGTGCTCCAGGACAGGGTGTGGGGCCTGCTCTGGCTGGTGACCCAGACTCCTGTGGGTGCTGCTCTGCAAACAGAAATCTAATGGTCGTGGGGCCGCCCCAGTGGCGCAGCGGTTAAGTTCACGCACTCCGCTTTGGCGGCCCGGAGTTCACAGGTTCGGATCCCGGGCGTGAACAGACGCACCGCTTGTCAGCCATGCCGTGGCGGCGTCCCACATAAATTGGAGGAAGACGGGCACGGATGTTAGCCCAGGGCCAGTCTTCCTCAGCAAAAGGAGGAGGATTGGCAACAGATGTTAGCTCAGGGCTTGTCTTCCTCACACACACAAAAAGAAATCTAATGGCCCATAAGCAGGGAGGAAGGAGTCTTGGGCCCTCCTTGGGTGGCAGAGAGGAAGGTCCCTCTCTGTGCCTGCTCGAGGGAGCAGGGGAGGCCGTGAATGCTGTCTGGGGCCTCTGTGGCAGGTGGAAAAGCCAGGGAGCCTGACTCCTCCTTCAGGATGGAGTCTGGGGTGAGGGTGGGGAGGAGACTTCTCTGAGCATCTCCACTGGAAGTGCAGAGAGGTCTGTGCCTCCTGCCACTGACTCCAAGGAGTTTGCAAAGACAGATTTGGGAGGGATGGTGGATGGTGCTTTCTGGTGGGAGCACCTTCCTTGTTCTGTCACTCCCCCCGCCTTCTCTCCCTTCTCACATTCCATCCTTTCCCTCTCCTTTTTATTTTCCTATTTTTCTCACTTTTTTCTCTTTCCCTACTGACGTCTAAAATTGTGTTTAATGCCTGAAGGGTACTGGCTATTTTGTAAGAACTGGGACTATTCATATTTGGCAAGTATTTCAACTCCTCCCTCCTCACCACGCTGCAGAGTCCCGTGGGGTCTGATGCTGCTGAGTGGATCGACTAGAGGCCCTTTACGGTTGATGGCAAGCAGATCTGAGAATCAGGAGGCATTGCCTTGGCCAGGCCCTCCTTGCGTCTGGGGGTGGCGGCCCTTGGGAGGCCCCCTGCAAACCTGAGCCTGCTTCGGGGAGAAAAGCCCCTCCTCCTGTCAGGAATCAAAGCGAAGGGCAGTTAGAGGAGTCCTGGGGCCGGGCCCTAGTTCCAGGGGTGCATGTGCTCTGGCCAAAGCTTGTGAAGGAGTTGAGTCAGGAGGGTAGAATTTCCACACCAATAACAAGTTCAGGCTTCTGAAAGTTTCCTGGCTTTTAGGGTGGGGAACCGCCGGGTGACCTCGGCCACTCGGCCCGCACATTTCCTAGGCCTGGAAGAGCCGGGTGGTGCGTGTCTGCAGAAGTGCACGTTTGCACTGAAAAGGGTTACAAACGGTTCGCCCTGTATGCAGACAATTTTCAGCTAGCTTACAGCAGCTGCGGCGCCGTGCTGATAGATTAAAAGCAGCAACCAGCCCCAGAATGAAGTGTATTAGAACTCCTGCTGGGTCGAGCTGGGGAGAGGCCCACACAGCTGTCATCTAGGCCAAGTTTCCAACCGAAACCTCAAGAACAGGATGGAACTGAGAGAAAAGTTAGCTTTCTAAATGAGGTGGCCGGCTGTTAATCAGGAGAGGGGGAGAGGGCCCGGTGGAATGCGGGGGATGTAGAGGACGAGGAGGAGGAGGTGATGGGGGGGTGTCCCGCCCGGACCAGGAACTCTGTACAGCGCTGTGGCTCCTGGGGCCAGGAACAAAGAGGCTGCTGCAGGCCTGGGCCCCGTGGCAGGGCGCAGCGTCCCGGCCTCTCCCTGCGCCTTGCTCCGGACAGCTGGCTTGGGAGTTGGGTGAATAAGAAGGACATCCAGGTGTTTCCACATTGTGTCCAAAGGGCCCCAAGAGCTCAGTACCACTGCACTGTGCCCAGGCTCCCTGGCTAAAATGACAGGGTGGCTCTTGGATTTGGGAGGCTGCACAGATCTACGTTTTTCCAGGAAAAACTCACTGTCAGATTCACCTGCTGCCAGTTTCCCTCCTCGCTGCAACACGGAGGCCCCAGCTTTTTGACTTCAGGTTTGAGGCCTTGAAGGGATGTCTTCTTCTCTTGTGATGAGAAAGGCTCTTGGCAGGGGTCTGGCTCTGGCCCCTGAGTCTGACTCAAGGCTGGAGGTGGGGGGTCTTTCCACTGTCTCAGATGCCACTTGAGAGGCCATCTAGACCACGACATTCTTAGAAAAATCAGAATGCCAAGGTTAGAAATCTATGTGGTTTTTTTTTTTTTGATATGTCCTTTTTTATTTTTCAAAAAGCAAAATGCTTCCCACTGGAAGGGCCAGGTGAGTCCTTACTGAAAAAAAAACCCAGAATAAATCCAATACACTGTCACTACTATTATGATTATAAACAGTACAGTATACGCCCATCATTCAGTTGCAGTTGTGTATGTGGGACATCATAGGGAATTCATCCATCTCCCAGACATCTCTTGCGTCCTCATTTGGGCAGGCTGTTGGCCGTGTTTTGGGGGGCAGGCCTTGTGTAAGCATCAGGTGCACTTGATTATTGAGGAAACACAAACCCAGGCAAAGAGCCTGCTGGTAAGTGCCTCTGCTGTTACACATCCACTGGGACAGTCTTATGCTGGGAAGAGGTCTAGTTTCCAAAGACGCCATGTGTGCCCCCTGCCCGTCAGATAGTGGGAAATGAGCTCAGCTTGTCAGTGGCGTGATTGGAGGCTGCTGAGCAAACGTGGAGATGGTGGCGTCTATCCTGATGTACGATTGGGTTTCCTGTGTTTGCTTGGATCCCCAAGCTGGCCCGCTGGTGAGGGGGTGAGGTGGAGTGGCAGGCTAGGGCGAGGCAGGGGTGCAGCCAGGTGCCATTGGCTTGGTCCACCGTGGTCCAAGGGTGTGGGTGGGAGTGGTGCAGACAGGTGTACGTGCCAAGGACCCAGCTCTGGGAGTGGACCACCTAGGTTTGAGTCCCAGCTCTGCCTCTTGCTGGCCGCCTGACCTTGGGCAGGCTGTTTAAGCTCTCTGTTGCCCCAGTTTCCTCGTCTATAAAATTAAGATAATGAACATGTCTCTCCTGGGGCTGTCATGCAGATTAAATGAAATAACATGTAAAATACTTACAACTACATGTGAGCGTGGTAAGTACCCAATGAATGTGGCAATTTGGTCAAATTCCTCTTTAATCTAGAATAGTTGCACAAGAATCTTAGAACCTCAAGTCATCTAGTTTGACCCTGGACTCCGTTCACAAGTCTCTTCTGCAAATTCCTAGCTTTCCTTGAATGCCTTCCATGATGGGGAACTCACCCTAGGCTGCCATTACAATCGTAGACAGCTTTCTTGGACCCAGTTTCCAAACTCCGTAATTTTTTGGCAGTTCTTACCTGATACAAAGACTTGCTTGACTTTCTCTTCAGTGTGGAGGCCCTAGAAGAGTCAATAGCTGTCACCCATGGGGTGCTTACAAGGTGCCAGGTGCTGTGCCAAGCACAGTACATACATTATTTCATCCATCTTCCCTAGTCCTGAGGGAAGGTATTATTTTCGCTCCATTTTATTGATGAGGAAACAGAGGGTCAGAGAATTGACTTAAGGGTCACGTGGATCTAAGTGGGCTGGCTGGGACTGGGACCAGGTCTGTCTGATGTCAAAACCCTTGTTCGTAACCGTTATGGTTTCCAAGCTCAAAACCAACCAACAATTCTTTGATCTTTTCCCTTCTTCTCCCCTCTCAATCTTAGCCAGCCTGCTTTCCTGCAGTTGTTTCTTCCCATCCATGTTTTAGTTGCATGAATTAGGGAGAGTGTGTAGGGCTGTTCCCTTACGTGAGGTGTTATATATCCAGTTTCTTGCAGCACCATTAAGCTGGTAGGATAACTTCTGTCTGCAGGAGACAGAAACCACTTACCAATGTTGTATAGTCTCTTAAATTAATAAAAGTAATAATGTGATAAACTGGTTATTGTAATTTATCCACATAAAGCAGAGCATGTGCCTGAATTGTCAGTCAGGCCTCAAACCAGTAGAAAATAGCCAGCAATTACGAGAGGCTCGGTGAGCAGGGCTGCCGCAATCCTGTGGTCTTCAAATTAGGAGAAATAATGAATGCATCCAGAACACATCCATTTTCAGCAAGTGCTGCATGGATTATAAAATTTATTATCAATAAAATTATTCATTTGTGCCCTATACTGCACTTAATGCACCTGAAGTGAGAAATTAGAAATGTGTTTAATTCTGGGGATGGAAGAAAATACAAGTGCAGCAAATTTGCAGTAATAGGAGAAAGTTAATGCCCGCAAAAAGGAGTCCATTTAGCTATTGCTATTATATTTTGGGGAGAGCACTTTGGTTTTCCTTTCTTTTGTATTATAAAAGCATACAGATTCACATGGATCCCTGGTTCTAGTATTGCTTTTTATTTATTTATTTTTTCTGAGAAAGATTGGCCTTGAGCTAACATCCGTGCCCATCTTCCTCTACTTTATGTGGGACGCCACCACAGCATGGCTTGACAAGCGGTGCATCTGTCGGTGCCCAGGATCCGAGCCTGCGAAACCCCTGGCCGCCGAAGCGGAGCGTGCAAACTCAATCGCTACGCCACCGGGCCAGCCCCTAGTATTGCTTTTAAAGAATAGTTAAAGAGAAGTTATGAATTAGGAGGAAAATACAAATGTGAATAATGTGTGTGTATAATGTCTGTGTGTGTATGCATGCATACACATACATGTCTATATAAAATATATATACATGTGTGTATATATCAACACACATGTGTGTATCTATATATCTCTCCATCCATCCATCCATATACACATGCTCACAGTGATGTGATGTGCTGGTAAATAACAACTAGCTGTCTGCAAAAAAAGTTCTGATTTGTAGCGTTTGCCAGTTTCTGTGGTGTCAATGCTCCCACCGTGCTGATTTTGAGATCCCGTTGATGTCACTGAACGTGGGGTTGGGAGGAGAAGCACACCATCAGCTCCTGGGAGCCAGTACAGACCGGCTCCAGCACACCGCTATTTTATATACACACGTACACATATTGTGTCTGTGGTTTAAGAAAAAAAGAAAGGAGTGTAAATTATATCCATCAGTTTGAGCGCTGAGTGTCATCTGTGTTTTTGCCAAGTGTCAACTTCCTTTGGTGAATTTGCATGTATATTTTATGCGAGTAAAGAAAAGAGCAGCCCCCCTCCCCTGGAAACATGGTGACTTTATTTCCATTAATTTCCAAATGCAAAAGAAAGGAGGAAAGAAAGGTGAAGAAGGAGGGGCGGGATCGGGGCCGGGCTTCCCCTCGCATTAGCAGCACTGGTTGTCTTCAGGCGCTCCCTGCACTTGTCTCGGTTTTATCCAGCCATTGTTCTTTTTCACACCGCGTTTGCACACTGTGGCGCGTCTGGGGAATTTCTGCAGTTGGAATATACATGAAAAGAGTTCCGCTCCACTTTCATAAGGTCCCTGGATGGCTTGGACGAGGCCTCAAGGCCCCACAGTAGAGCTGGCACCACATTCATATTCCTTCCCATCACCACACACGATAGCGCGGAGCCCAGACCAATCGAAAACTTGACAGTAAGCCTTTTGATTTTGCGGGGAAACCTTCATCACGCCGCGAGAGGGAAGGGAACATAGCCCAAACTGGACTTCACACTGTGGCAAGCTTGAAATCCCAGCCCAACCGCAGAGCCAGCTGATTGGAATAGTTGGAGACTGTGTCCAGGAATTCAGCTGCAAGAACTTGGCTCACAGCAACTTCTGCCTTTTTGAAAGAAAAATTGTCAACTGGGAGAGCCACTTGGGGCCTGGGTTTAATCTGTCCAGGCAGTAAAGATTCACGGAAATGATTGGCCAAGTTTCCCTAAAATGTTTAGAGCTCCTGCCTACATGGGGACTCTAGTGGGGGGGAGAAGCGGGCTTGACGGCTCCGGGTGATGGCTGTCATCACTGTCATGACCGTGTCACCGGCTTCGATGCTATTGCTATTTTGCTAATCGCCAACCTGCTGCTTGTGAAGTAGCAGAGTTAGAGGCGCAGACAAAGCCACACGGACCATATGCTCTGCTCGGTACCCCCATCCCAGGCTGCCGGGATGGGGTGACGTTCTTCTGGGTACACCTTTCACCTTGGCAAAGTTACCAAGACATTTAGGGGGCCAAGGGCCAAAGAGAGGCTGACATTGAAATTGTGGACGTTCACTTGGTAAGTCCACAATCGGCGGCACTGTCTCTTGGGGGAATGTCCACAGGTCACTTAACGGGGATAGTGCCTTGATTTCACTCATCTGTGTTTGATGATGTTAGTGAATGAAGGACCCTCCTATGAAATACCCGTGAGATTCAAGGATCTGGTGTCATTGCCCAGCAACGTCCTGGTGATTCTGATGCAAGGAGACTTTGGTTCAGATGCACAAAGGTCAACAGAGCTGGGAGTGGTTGTCCGCCATCCAGGGGAACGTACCACTGTCAACCTCTCCTTCCTTGGCAAGGGTGTGAAGTCCTAGTCCTTCTGTGGGGGAAGATGCGTGCTCTTGGGAGAGAGAGAAGTCAGTGCTGTTGAGAAATGACCGGGTTGCAGTAATAGCTACAGCTATACCACGCCTGGTGAGGAAGTTCACTGGGGCCTCCCGGGAAGGTTGGGGAGTATCTCTAGCCATCTGACCCCGGGCTGATACTTGCGCCCACCTTACCTCGTTACCAAGGAAGGCTTTCCTTTCCTTTTTTCTTTTATTTCCCATGCTCTGCTCTGTCCCTTGATCTCTCAACTCAGAGGCTCCCTCTCCATCTGGCCTAGTTTTCTCAGGTGACCTGACACAGTGTGGCTGTGTGTGCTGAGTGGGGAGGGACAAGGCAGGAAGTGGGGACACCCAGGTGTGGAGCCCCGGTTTGGCCCTTCGTGTGGCGAGGCCATAGGTATGGTCAGTAGACCTCTCTGGGCCTCAGTCTGTTTATCTGTGAGACAGAAAGCACCCCCACCCCAAACCTACACCCTCCTCTCAGAGTGGTGCCTAGGAGCTGAGGGGCACAGGGGCTGATGGAAGGTGGAGGGGCACTTAGACCTCCAGAATTCTCCACCCTGTGGGCAGCTGGGGCTGGGAGTGGGTTCCCTAGGCTCCTTAGGAGCTCAGTGCTTGGCTCCCCTGAGACCGTCCCCACCTCTGAGACCCACTTTCCAAGTGGTCATGACAGGCACTGCCAGGCCTCGCCGAGTGGGTCTCCCTTCCTCACTCCCGGGTACACCTTGGTGCTTCCTGATGCCAAGACGATTCAGGGAAGGGCAGGAACCTAGTAATTTCTCAGCTGGAGAGTGTTGTAAAAATAAATGTCTTCTGGAGGTTGAAAGGTTGTCAAATACACACTGAGCCTAATTGGGTCCTCAAAATGTGCAGTTCCTGCTGATTTTCATGGAAGTTGTGGATGTGGGATGTGTGTGTGTTTGTGTGTGTGTGTGTGTGTGTGTGTATGAATCCCTGAGCAAAATTAGGCAAGTGATAACTTTTGAGATGTGTAGATATGCACATGTGCCTGGACCTGTTGATAGGTCCACCGTTGAGCAAAGGACGTGATGTCCCTTCCACAGTGGGGAGGGTCCCTCGGCCACTTCTGGGCCTGCTCTTCTTAAATCCTGGATCACCCAGCTGGGAAGTGACTCAGAGCCTTTGCCAGGCCAGCCCAGAGCAATGGCCATGAACCTTTTCTGTGCCATGGAAATTTCTCCCCCCAGAGTGAACGTCTTCCTGAGTGACCGTGTGCCAAGCACAGGCTGAGTGCTTCACACATATTAACTCATTTAAATCGCCCCTTAGCCCTTTGCAGAGGTTGTGAAGATCAAATGCAGTGCAGTGTGAGCTTTGCCCCCTGTGGCCGGGGTCTGAGTCCCTGCGAGGTCCAACCACGAGCCCAAGTATGGACACCTGCCCTGGAGAGTTGACCGCGGGGCTCAGAATTGTTTTCAAAAACAGTTATTGCCTTCGTGTTACTGAAGGCAAAACGGACTTCATCAACCCTTGCACTGCAGAGCGGCGCTGTGTACTCTGGGCCCAGACACACTTCCGTCCTCCTCTCTGGGCTGTTTCCCCACGTGAGAACTGGCCCCTCTGCAGCCCCCCACCCCACCCCCGTTCCCATGCTGAGGTCCTTCCCTCAGATCTAGCTTCCAGCACTTGACTTAACACATAATTGCAGGAGCCCCCTGACCCCTCCGTCCGGGTGGAGCTTCTTCCCTCCTGACCCCTCCCTGGGACTCCTGCTTGCCGGCCTCCATTCCTCTGGTGGGGGGGAGAGAGCCCTCCGACACCATGTGCCCTGGGAGATGAGCATCTGCCTCGTGGTGAATCTGTGCTGTGCCTTTCCTAGGACTGGGAGCCCCCCAACTGCCTCATCACCTTATAGTGCACCCAGCCCTGGAGCAGAGGTGCCTCCCACTGCCCAAAGGTTGATGCACATTTCTTCCCTCAATCAGGTCCAGGCTTTGGCCATGCCGGATCACTGTGTACCCACTGCCTGGCTCTGGGGTCAGAGGGCCAGGGCACTGCCCCGGCACCGCCTGCCTCCGCCTCAGGGTCCTCCATCCTGTCCCACCCAGCCTGCAGCCCTCTCCACTGTGGCCCGATTGTTTGTTCAGCTAAGACAGCCAACCTGGGGAGGAGGAGAAGGCGCTGGGCTGCAGCGTCTGGCCGGTCCCTCCTGCCAGGCGCTCATTTGTATGCAGAAGGGATTAGGTGGAATTTACCGTGGCCTCGCCCTGGGGAGCCGCTCGCGCCCTAGGAATACTCTCCGAAGGCGGCGTGCAGTTGGTAAGATTAGAACAGGCCCTTCTGCCGCCGTGCACACCCTGGTCACTCTCCAGGCCGCCAACATCGAAATCATTTTCATTTATAACCTTTTTGATCATCCAGCCTCAAAGAGGGCCTGCCTTGTGTGACAGCGGGCACCAAAATGGCCCAATTATTTGGAAGAGGAGGAAGCAGCTGAAAACAGTCAGATGTGAGAGACAGGGCACTTGATCTGGGCTCATGGCTTTTTCCTGCCTTCTCCCACCAATATTTTTACAGCTGTTGACATATATTGAGTTACACATGCCTGGGCTCAATCCCCGCGGTACTGTTCCAAAGATCTGTTCACCATAAAGTGTGCTGTTCTCAAGTAAATGACTGACTTCAGGAAAGCACAGTAGTTTAAATGTTACTATAAATACAGGAGCTAAGACATTTTAATTATAATTTTTGAGTTATACAGTGTTCTGTAAGTACACCAGGCATTTACAAAAGAATTTGTGTTGAGCTCCAAGACACTGTGCTCTCTTGTGGATAAAGGGGTAACTGCAGGTGGCTCATTCTGCAGCCTGGTGGCCAGACCCTTGTTTACTTAGGGCTGGGAGGGGACGGGGCTGTGGAGTCTGTGGAAGTCTCAGTTTGGGACGTCGGAATCAATGAGCCCCTCCATGTGCAGAGTGCTGAGCTGAGGGCTGTGGGGGCCTCAGAGTTGATGGGGCAGAATCTCTACTCTCAGTCCCCTGGGAGAGGACAACTAGCAAATCAATGCAAGAGCTGCAAGAATAGAAAGATGTGTATGGAGAACTAGGGGCATCTGACGCTGTCTAGGGGAAGGGGGGGGGGCTTTGGAGAAGAGGTGCCACTTCTGCTCTGAAGGGCGAGAAGAGCCACAGGGAATGTTTGGAAGCGAACAAAACCCAAGTCCATCTTCAGTGTGAAAGCCAGCATTCTGAGCAAGTGGAGGCGACAGCCCTGCCTCTGTGCCTGGCTCGCCTTCTCCTTGATGCCCTTTAGTCCCCCATCCCCCACCACTGGAAAGTTCCGAGGGGCAGGGAGATGCCAGTGGCCTGGTGGGCTTTTGAAAACTCAGCCTTGGGTGGGATGAGTGAAGATAATTCCTAGGTGAGATGATGAGAGGGAAGCCACCTGTGGCTCTCATGTCATTGCAGTTTTGATGGTGGCAGGCTTTGGGGGGCACCTCCTTGTTTATGCTCTAGTGTTGAGGCATTGGGTTAAGGGAAGGAAGCAGACCTGGACTGGTACATGACTATCATCCATCTGACATTGACCCATATAGTATTTATCCACCCCCATCACATCCATCCATCTGTCTACCATCCATCCATCCATCCATCCATCCATCCATCCATCCATCCATCCACCTGTCGCCTGGTATCCATCCATCCATCCATCCATCCATCTATCACCTACCATCCATCCATCCACCTACCATTCATTCACCTATACATAACATTTATCTATCCATCCACTCACTTTTCGTCCATATGTCTGTCTGTCCATCTACCATCCATGTAACCATTCATCCACCATCTATTCATCTGTCCATCCACATCTAACCATCCACATATCCATTTATAATCCATAAGACTTTATAGTGTATGAATTAAAAGCAGGGGTTCTGCAGTCAGATTTCTTGAATTCAAATCCTACCTCCATCACTTACTAGCATTATGTCCGTGGGCAAACTACTTAAGCTATATGTTGACCCTTTTCATCTGTGAAATGGGGGGAAATAACAGAGGATAGCAAAAGCTCGTTGCAAAAATTAAATGAGCTGCTACATGCAAAGTGCTCAGCACGGTGCCTGGCACATAGTAGGACTCAGTGTTGGTTTTATTTACAGAGTGACACCTGTGTGCCAGGTGCTGTCCCACAGCCTGAACTGAACTCCTTAGAGCTTCAGGCGCAGGCTGGAGAGAGCGTCCTCCTGGGAGCAAGGGCCTTCTCACAGCGAGGGCTGCGGATAGGACATTGAGGACTGTTAAGGAATGGCCAGTGTATTTTGTCTTTATTGCTGTTTTGGGGGAAAATTCCTGTCTCACATATCTGCCCCTACCCTGTTTTTAATGTAGGCATGTTTGCCCTGTGTCTATGAGGTCTCTTAAATTTTTTTAACAATTAATTAAAAATAAACATACAAAATACCAAAGTAAATGAAACTCCTTGGTGAGGTGTCTGTGCTCCCAACTGCCATCTTGACAAAGCCCTTAATTGGAAGCTGCCGTATGGACTGCAGAGACTCAGTGCCACGCATACTGTCATTCATTCATTCTTTGTTCCCTCACACGTTTCTTCAGCCTGCACGTGTTGAGTGCCAGCTGTGTACCAGGCACTGTGACCACTCACAGTGAGAGTGGTGAAAAAAAAGAGAGAAAAGAGAAAAGACTCAAGTCACTCAAATCAAGAATGAAAGTGGGGATATTACTACAAACCTTATAGAAATAAAAACAACTAAAGAGAATATAATGAACATTCTTATGTCAAAAGATTAGATAACCTAGATGAAATGGACAAATTCATTGAAAGACACAAACTACCAAAACTGACTGAAGAAATAGAAAATCTGAATAGACCTATAACAAGTGAAGATATTGAATCAATAATCAAAACCTTCCAACAAGGAAAAGACCAGGACCAGTGGTCTCATGTAGTGGCCAGATCTCACGTAACTTCACGCAAGATTTGTGTCTCCGAAGGTTAATAGACCAGAATCTTGACAGTGGGTTTCTGTGAGAGGTAGAATTGAGGGTGATCTTCATCTGTTTTTGTACTTTGCAAATTTTCTGCAGTACCCACACAATGCTTTCAGGTCATCAGAAAAGGCAACTAAAAGCATCGAGCGAAGTCAGAGCCCCTGTCCTCACACAGCTCACAGTCAGCACTTATAATGGCCAAAGTGATGTAGTCAGATCGTGCTGTAACTGGATCATGGTGTAACTGTAATCTCTGAAAACACGTGGAAAACACCGAGTTGGAATCTTCTGAAAGGCTGGCCTCGGGGCCCCTCGAGCGGACCAGCAGCTGCCTTACTGGTTCTCGGCACGTACAGCATCCTGTTCAAAGTCCCGTTGTCTAGATAGGACAAGGCGGGGAGAGGGCATTCAGCCCACCTGTTCTGGAGGTAACTGGGATTTGGGGAGCTCTGTCCTCGGTCACCCGTTAGGAGTCGTGGAGCAGGCACGGCCATCGAGGTGGGCTGTGGAGGGTGGGGTGGCATGGGTCCTCCCCCTGCTGCAGCTGCAGTGTAGAAGCAGGTGCTCACTCTCAGCTCGCGTGCTCCCCATCCCGCTGTGCTGGGCCGCATCCCCTGAGGGGTCTAGGACTGGGGAGGGGGAGGCACATAAGCAAGGCTTCAAACTCCTCATCCGTTTACTGAGAATGTGGAGCCAGTAGGTGGTGACATGTCCCCTGCCCTCTCGTGGCCTCAGGCTTGGGTCTGTGAAGTCGGGAGCCATATAGGATACTCTCTGGTGCTGTCTCAGCTTAGATGTGTCACATCCTAAGTCCTTACAGAGTCAGTGATAGGAGAGAGAAGAGGTCACTATTGTGGGGGGCCGGGGAGCCCAGAAAAGGAATGGGCACTGGAGGTAGGGGTCAGTGGAGGGGTTGGGGGTCCTCCCTGCCTCCCAGGCGGACTGCACTGGGACAGAGGCATCGCTTGTCCCTGTCACTGATTTGGTCCGGTCACATTTTTGGGGAGCTTTGGTTTCCTGTCAGATAGGGAATCTTTCTCTCGCTTCATCTTGTGAGCGTCACTCAAGAAAAAAGTTACGGAAGCATCTCGTAAACTGGGAAGCCCTGTGCCAGTGAAAGATGGTATTTCATGAAAAGACTTTTAAAACTATTAGCTAACCTACCATGAGTGATTGTTATTAAGAAATACATCTAAGACAGTAATGCTCTAAATGCTGGTATTCATTTATATTTGTAATAATGACCATAATATTGAAGCTGCTGTCAATTATTGAGACTCAATATTGTGTCAGACACTGTGCAGATCCCATATCTAATTCTTGTGACTCCGCTACACAGCAAGGTAAGTGTTATTACTGTCATTATCCAGTGGTGGAGCCGGGATTTGAACCCAGCTCCTTCTGCCTGTAGAGCCAATGCCCTTTCTGTTGGGTCTTAATGCTTCCTAAAGCACGTTTGACTTTTTAAAATTAATTTTTGATCCTCACAACAGTCCCAGGAGGAAGGCAGAGTCACTGTTGTATACCCATTTTGCAGCTCGGAACAGACCTGGTGTCCCAGGCCCCGGACCTTGCATCTGCTCTTGCTCGCTCTATAAATGCTGGTTTCCAGAACAGAGCGGGTCCAGGAGCGGTCGGGGACCTGGGTTTCTCCCGCATCGGTACCCCTCCTGGAGGGGTCAGAGGGAGCCCTTGGGGCCACCGCTGGTTTCTCAGAGTGGCTTGTGGGATCTTGGCCTGGCCTCCGAGGGAGAGCCTGCCAGGCGCCTTCTATCACTTGGGACCCCGCACGTGGCTCTCTGCTTCCTGCCCTTTCTGAATGACACACTTGCACTTGTCCCTTTGGTTTAGCCAGAAACCGCGAGTGTGTCTTCTCAAATGCAGACTGACGTGCTTCTTTTATAAATTCTTGGGCATTACTATTGATTTTTGGCTGAGGATTTCAAAATCCTATCTCTAGGACTCCTGAGATTTCCCTGCTGCAGTAATAATGCATTGTCATTCTTAATATCACCCATCTCTGACACAATATTCATATCAGGCTGCCGAGGACTGGCGTCAGCACAGCCTCGGGGACGGCGCCCGGGGACAGCGCCCGGGCACTGCGGGGCTGCCGACCAGGGCTGAGCCGGCACCTCCCTCTCCCTCCAGCCTGACTGCTCACCGGGAAAACACACCTGGGTCCCCTGTTTGAAGGGGCCTGAGGTTGTGTCATGGGATCACTGAGGGTATGAGAGTGGTTGCTTTCTACCCACTTGATTGCACAGCTTCTACTGAGGCCCAGAGAGGGGTGGTGGCTTGCCCAAGGTCACACAGTGAGAGTTAGTGGGGGGTGGGGAGAGCTGGAACCCTGGTCTCCTTTGCCCTTCTTTCACCTGGTAGTTCAAGGGTCACCAGCTCTGTGTCTCCAGGGGCCATGCGTTAACGAAAGCAAGGGAAACAGCCTGTACGTGAGATAGCAGGGGCTACGGTGTTCCCAGCAGAGCCCCTGCCCTTCCCTTGTTGTCCAGGGGGATTGCATCTTGGAAAGTCCAGATGTTCTGAGTTTTCAAGAGAAGCCCCAGATCCTGATTTTAATATAAAATTTCTTGTATCTAAATGTTGGCAACTAATTACAAAAATTGTGACCCACATAACGTGACCCCAAAAGAGAACCACAGCTGTGGGCTGAAGGTGGTATGGCCGTGCACTCTTGATCCACCTGCCTCAACACTTTGCTGTTCCAGGTGCCAGGCTCACCATTCCACTAGTCCCAGCCACAGGATCGGGGCTCCGCCCTCCTCTTCCCTCCCAGCAACTTGCCTTGCAGCCCCACCGCTCGGGCTCCCTGTGCCCCGGAAGGCCCCTCGTCCTTCCCGTGGGGAGAGGATAGGCTTTTCCATACCAATCCCGCGGTCTGGATTCGAGCTGAAACGCACCCCTGTTTTGAAGTGTGTGCAGGCCGGACCCCACCCCTCAGGCCTGGCCGTCCTTTGTCCTCGTGCTGCTAAGAAGACAGAGCTACTCGCTTGGCCTCCAGCACCTTCTGGGCGAGTCACTGAATAGGTTCCCACTGAGGGATTGTTTTTCTAGTTCGTGGAATTGATGTTGCTTAGACCATAAAAATAAAAAGACCGTGTCCTCGATACTTAGAGTGTGTCTCGCGAATAAGCTGACGTGCAGGGGGACAGATGGGGATGTGTTTTGAGATGCTGTTAGGAACCAATGCCCGGCAGCTCGCCAGAGTGACTGATGCGCTGGAGTCGAAGGGAGAGGCTTTTGAAACTTTTGGGTGGGAAAGGTGATGGTTGGACATTTGAACTGGGTTGTCGAACATCTGTGAAAATTGGAGCAGCCAAGAAACGTTGTTTTCTTAGTTGCAAAATTATTGAGTCCAATTGATAGGAAGCTGTGAGCAGGAAGGAGGGTGGTGGGAACCTTGGCTCTTATTCATTGTCCCAGCCAATGGGCCTTCCTTTGGGGGCCACCTGGAAATGGGACAGGGATTGCCATTCTGTTTGGGACAGAATGATGTCAAGGGAGAGCCCAAGCCGTGGGAGGTTGTGCTGCTTCTGCGTGTGGCCCTGCAGGAGTCACCCTGCTCTCCTCCGTCTGTGTCTGGAGCAGTAGAGTCAGCTCCCAGATACCCAGCCGTGAGGCTCACTGCAAGAGCCGCAGAAGGAGAGGGGAGGACACTGAGATGCCAGGCAGCATGCTCAGCCCTTTCGTGGATTATGACATCCACTCTTCCCAGCAGGCTGTGGGGCAGTGGGGTTGTAGCCCTCAGAGGTAGACTTGTTGGGTCGGCCCCACTCCAAATTGTTGACTGAATGAATTGGGAGCCCCACTTGAGGGCTGTGTCCTCTGCCTGTCTCCTTGTTGTCCCCTCTGTTTCACCTTGTCCGCACACAGCGCCTTCTTCGGTGCCCACCCAAGGGTAGGGACCTGAAGGGGCCAGGGGCCCCCTCGTCCCCAGTGTGGTCGGAAGTGGGCACCGGGAAGCCCAGGAAGGGCTTAGGGATGACGTGGCTGCTCGGGTTGGTGAAAGAGGCCTGGAGGCCTGGGCTTCGGTTCTGGCTGGGCCACAAGCCTCTGTGGCCTCGGCACAACAGGCTTCCCTCTCTGAGCCTCAGCTGTCCCTCAGTTAAATGAGGGAGTTGAAACAGCCAGTGTTTTTCAGATTGTAGGCTGCAACCATTAGCAAATCGTGAAATCAACTTAGATCTCACGACCAACAAAATGAACAAGGAGCCAGCAAGGCAGAGCCGAGCAGATGGAATGGAAGAGAATGGGAGGGAAGGAACGGAAATGAAGAAGGAAAAGCAAAAGGAGAGAAAATGCTGGAGCGCGTCACGTTTAGTAAGCCGAAGTGTGGTTTCATGACATTTTTTTGGTTTTACGTCTGTGTGTGGGTAAAGTCATGGTGTATGTAGTTCTTGCTGTAGGTTTCTGTTTAAAAAATATGAAAAACACAGCTTAGTTGGCCTACAAACATTCTTCTAAACCTTATGGTTCATAAGTGTAATTCCATTACTGAGCTGACCTCGGGCGTGTTGTATAATCTCTCTGCGACTCAGTGTTCTTGTCTGTGAGATGGGAATAATTCAGCACTTGCAGGAAGGGTTGTTGGGAGGGTTAGAGGAGGGAATCAGGTCAAGTGTTCAGCCCATGAGCACGCAATCCGTGCTCTGTGCTGGCTGTGATCGCTGCAGCTGTGTATACATCTTAGACACAGAGAAGGAGGAGAGGTGCCCAATCTGCTGCCCTTCGGGCCCTGCTCAGCCCGCCTCTTGGTGGGAAGAGAGAGATGAGGTGTGCCGTGCCTCGGTCTCCAGCAGAGCCCACGGACAGTCCCAGGAGCCACAGCTGACGCGGGGTTGATGGGGGAGTCCCTGCCCCTGAGTAGCCCTCTGTGCCTGCCTGGGGGACAGCTCTTCTGTACCATCTGGGTGGAGGCCGGGGTGGGCCCTGGGCAGGGTGGGCCGTGCCCGGCGCCACAGCGGGTCCCTCAGCCTTCTGTAGCCCGCAGAACCAGCCTGGTTGACGGTCATTGCCCCAGATCTGCGACCTGTGGCCTCCTGAGCATGTCTATCTTGTTTGCTCGTTCAAGCCCTTGTAACTGGGGCTCCGTGTTGGGCCGTGAAAAGCGGGCACATCTATAACAATAACGACTTTGTTTCTGCCACCCTTTTCTTAACATTGCAAGATAGGTCTGTAAAAAGAAAGAAACAGAAATGAGAAAGTTGTAAAGGATGCTGCCTGGTCAGGCTGGGGCTGCAGTAAATAGGAACTGAGCCAGAGCAGGGAAAGGACACTTATTTTGGTGAGGGGGCAGGAGCATGGGGCTGGGTGTGGGTACCAGAGAAGTGGAAAGGGGACCCTCCAGTCTTTGGGAACTTTCTCTAATTGGGGCCCAGTATGTCTGGCTGTGAGGAGCAAGGTCATTGGTTGGATGTCCGGGGAAGGCTTTGTGCTCCCGAAGGCAGCTTCCTCCCTCTCTCCCTTCTCTCTCCTCCGCCTTCCCTGTCTCTCCCCTTTTCTCTCTCCCGAGGTGCAGGTGGCCACGTTTGCAGGTTAACTGGAACAGCTGGAGATGCATTATTAGTTTCCTGCTGCTCCTTCATATTTGCTTGGATTTTTTTTTTTTAACGGCAACATAATTTACAACTAGTACACTGGTGTCAGAGCTGGCGTGCTCTAAATCCGCATCAGATTTATGTAATGCCGTTGCTTATCAGTGAATGAAGTCATAATTATTGCTTTGTACCATTAAATAGCATAAATATATAAACTGTTATACAAATTGCAGCAAACGTTTCCTCTGGGGAGCTCTAGACCAAATTTTAATGTCGTGCATTTGTCTGGGATGGCAGTTTCTATGGTATATAATAATGTTGATAAATTTTACTGTAGCGAGTGACATTTTAAAGCATTAATTTTGGTGCTCAGAAAATTCCGAAGAATGCTCAGCCCGAACTGGGAGGGGCTCTGAGAACCAGCTGGGCAGGAGCAGGTGAGGTGGGGTTTCCCTTTAAGAGCACAACCGGGGACGTGTGCCGCCTCCCAGGGCTCCTCTCCACATGAGATCATCCCCTCCCCTCTCAACTCCCAAAGGAAGGCAGCAGGTACATTTTCCACGGCAATGATGATAATTAATTTCAAAAAATTCAAATCGATTCATTTCTCCCTTAAATTTGAAGTGTGCGAGGGAACGTGGAAGGGGGGCATGGAAAATGCACAATTGGTGGGGAGGGTCCTTGTTGTAACCTCCTTCCCAATTATGTAAATTCTGTGTGGGGTGAAAAGAATCCCCATCCTAATTAGAGATGCAACACCTGGCCTCAGACGCGGCTTCTGGTACCAGCCGTGCAGTTGCACAGCCTCCTGAAGCCATTCTTGTCAAGAGCGACTGTCGCGGAAAGCCCCAGACGGCATGCGGCGTTTACCTGGCGTGCTCTTTGGAGAGCATCGCCCTCCACCTTCAGGAGCGCACATGCGGACTGGAGATGCTCTGTCCGGGTTCACTCGCCGCTCTGGAGCTGACCCAGAGAGACGGAGAACGTGGCTCAAGCTTCTGGCCTCCCCAAATCCTGGGCCCTGGTAGGCTGGAACATTCCATGAGAGCCTTTGTCACCACTGTGTTCTCAGGTTGCGCTTTCTTCCTTACGTTCCTGACTCCTGTTTTGATCTTGGGTCTGAGCGCCATTGCTCTTCTGTGGCACGTGGTGGGATTACACAACCTGGCCCCGTTGTCTTGGGTGGGCCCTAGTGGCTAATTCTGGCCAAAGCCATGTGGAAGTGGCCTGTGTCCCTTGCAGGCCGAGCATTGAACCCCCAGGGTGAGGCCCTCCAGAGTTCTCTTTCCCTGGGTACGGCGACCGTCAATGTCAGAGATGAAGGTGCGCCCCCGCCTTAGGACCCCAGCTGATTTCCATGAGCAGAGCCCCCTGCCTTGAAGGGAGAATGAGAAATAAAGCTTTGTGGTGATTTGGGGTTGTTTGTTACCACACATTCCTAGCCTATCCTGACTGATGCAGATCTCCGTTCATTCCCCCAAACTTTATGATTTTCTTCCCGGCTGGGAGTGCCGGGAAGTTTGTTGATTTTTTTCCCTTGGAAAGAATATCAAATAGATACAGATGTGTGCCCACTATTGGCGGTGGTGAGGAAACAGGCTCAGAGAAGTTAGGTGACTTTCCTAAGGTCACACAGCTTGTAGACATCAGGCCTCCATGCCTCACAGTTACAAATGAGCTCTTTCCTCCCTCTTGCCTTTGAGAATCAGGCAGATAAGGGTGAGACTATGGTGTATAAGACAAGAGGGGTTGGTAGGGGCTGCAGGGAATATTCTAAAAGCATTAAAATTCAGCTGTTTGCTTGCAGCCTATCAGCTTTGGCATTTAGTTCTGTGCCTCTGAATGACATCTGGAGCTTCCAGAGGAACATTTCTTTATCTGCTACTGTGTGCTCACTAGAGTGTCTCTTTGTGATGTCTTGCCCTCAAGTTTAAACCTTGAACTTTCTCATGAAATTCTCACATGCTTGTACCTTTGTATCCTCCAATTATCTGTGAAGTCCTTTCCTATTAGGATGTGGACTTGCCCTTAGCGTATTAGTACTCTGGACCCTGAGGGACCATGCGAGTTATCTAATCCCACCTCTTCCTTTGACAAAGGAGGACTGTGAGCTCAGAGAGGGAAAGCAACTTACCTAAGGACACACTGCTTGTTTCCTCATTAAAGAGTCACTGTTTGGATGTGGAGGAAGTAACTGTTTGAGTGGAGGGTGGGGAGGGGGCTTGAGGTGGAATGGAGAATAGCCAGGAGGGAAGAAAATGTGATCTTAAAAAATGTTAACTTTTTGGGGCTTGGTCAAAAGACATATACTGTGGACCTACTATGTGGTGGGCAGAGTGCTTGATAATTAAAAAAATCTTAGTGGGGGCCGGCTTGGTGGCATCATGTTTAAGTTCACACTCTCTGCTTCGGAGGCCTGGGGTTTGTGGGTTCGGATCCCAGGCATGGACCTCCGCACCACTTATCAAGCCATGCTGTGGTGGCGTCCCATATAAAGTAGAGGAAGATGGGCACAGATATTAGCCCAGGGCCAGTCTTCCTTGGCAAAAAGAGGAGGATTGGCAACAGATGTTAGCGCAGGGCTAATCTTCCTCACCAAAATGATAATAATACTAATCATCTTAGTGAAAGGATGTCCTGCATTTGTGGGTGTAATAATTCTGAAACTTCTTGCAGACAGTTTAGTTCTTATTCATGCTTACATTCTCAACACCCGGCCCTGTGCTTTGCACATAACAGAAATTAAGCATTGAAATGCATTGCCTTTATCCCTCTACAACCAGTGATAATCATTAACAATGGTCAGGAAGTTAGTGCAGCCCAGGCAGTTCAGAGCACAGCTCTGTGGCTGGAATGCCTGGGCTCCGTCACTTGCAGTTAGCTCTTCATGGAGATTTTATGAGCTCATCCCAGATGGAAGGTGTTTAGCGTAATGCCTAGCACATAGTCAGCACTTAGTAAATGTGAGTCATTGTCGGCCTTCTGTCCTATCTCAGGGCTGTGGCCGCTGTGGCTCAGCGAGCCCAGCCATGGCCGGCGTCTGTGCAGGTTTCCTTGGGATGCAGGACTGCAGCTCAGCACAGGCAAATCCATTCTGCCCACTCCCCCTGTGCTGTGGAAAATAATTTTGCACCCCAAACTGCAAAATCGCCATTTAGAGCAGCAATGTCTGCGCACAGGCAGCGCTGGAGAATCATTTCAGCGTGAGCTATTGCTCCAGCTGGGGCTGCTTTTCCTCCTGGGGCTGCAGGCAGTGAGTGGGCGGAGTGGGGGTCCCCCTGGCTGGCACATGGTGGGCAGGGCTTACAGCCACGTAGTTCACAGGCTCTGAGCAGAGCTGACGAGCCGGGGTGGCTGCGGGCCCTGCGCCAGGGCCCAGGCTTGCACACGTTGCACCCCGTGTGCTGGACTCACCCTTGTCAAGCCTGCCTGGCCCATCCTCTTCTGACAGCCTCCACTGACCCGCCCCACAGCATCGGGCAGGGGAAAGAGCACGGACAAGGAGTTGAGCCCCTTATGGGGATGTCATTTATGACGCTTTGTGGCCAGGTGATTAGGAAACATGTTCCCATCTGTAGGATGGGACTAAGGATGGTGCCGGCGTGAACGTGTTCTCTAGAGGCCCAGCTCCCAGAGATAGTGCAGAGGGTGGGCTCTGCGTTCCAGTCCTGGGCCAGCCCTTCAGTGAGCTCTGCGACCTTGGACGAGTTCCTTCGCTTCATGTGTCAATTTCCTTGTCTGTAAAACGGGAATAAAAACAGCACCAGCTGCAGCATCGCTGTGATTAGTGACCAACTCAGTGTCAGGCTGGCTTCGCTCCAGGTCTGATACGGTAGTCACACTGGATGATACAAACGTGCTCACTTGCGGGAGGCGGTGAGCACTTCGAGGTCAGGGCCCTGTCGTCCTGTTCACCTGTGTGTCACCAGCGCCCGGCGCTGTGCTCCACACTTGGGCACTCCATCAGTACCTGCAGAGTGGAAGAAGGATCTGATCCCCTTGAAAGTGCTTCTCGGATGCCTGGCTCCCCACAGACTGCGAGCCCACAGAGGAAGAGGCCCCACTCCCTCCCTGCTTCTTCCTCTGAACCTCTCCCTCCAAGGCCACCTCCTCGAGAAAGTCATTTGTCATTCCCTCATTCACTCGGCAGGTGTCTACTGAGTGCCCACTACGCGCCAGACACATGCTAAAGAGCTCCCCACCTCTCACAGAAGGAAATTCCCTCTTGGTGGTGCCCGGATCCCCATCTCAGATGTTTATCCACCCTCTCAAGGAGCTGATCCTCCTCCTGGTGCTGTGTGCACACCTGGCTGATCTCCCTCCTCAAGTAGACAAGAGGTTTTAAAAAACTTTATCGAAGTATAATGTACGTCCAGAAAAAAGCACAAATCATAAATGTACAGCTTGATGAATTTCAGAAAGCAAACACATCCAGGCCAGCAAGCAGAACCTGACGGCTGTCCGGTGGCTCCTGCGTGCCCCTTCCAGCACCACCTCCCCCAGGGGCAAGCCCTGCCCTCGCCTCTGGACCTGTAGAGTGGTTTTGTCACTGGGGGCGAGTTAAAGGCAGGATATGTGTCCCTGTGTCTCCTGGACTGCCCAGCGATACCTGGCACTTATAAATAAATAAATGGATGCACAAACCCAATAATGCAGGGATAAGAATAATGATGATGTTAATATAATGATGGCCAACAGTTGTTGCCCTTTACCAGCCCGTTCTCATCAGTGCTCTACGGACTGCCTTGTCTGGTCTTACTGAGATTCAGAGAGGTCAGCGGCTTGCCCAAGGTCAGCCAGCCGGTGAGTGGCGGTCGCTGTGACCTATGTCTGTCTGGCCTGCGTCTGGAGCTGGCACTCTGAACCTCACTTCCTGCTGGTTTGCAGCCCTGGGCAGTCCTTCCTCCACTGGGCCAGCTGGACGGAGGCTCGGCGGGCGAGCTGCCGGTGCCTCCCCGCCCCCTCCCACCCGCCAGGCGCCCTGCTCCTCCCGGGCTGCACTGAGGCTTCTGTGTGCCTCTCCAAAGGACAGGGCATATTTCTTCCCAACCCTCCCAAGACCCAGCCCGCACTGGAGGGCTTCATCATTATGCAAATTAGCTGGATTGGATCTGCTCCCGCAGAGGACTCCGGGGGCGGCAGAAGGACGGAGCTGCCTCTGGAGCACGGGATTGAGCCTCGGATTAGGCCAGCCAATGGGTGGGCGGCGACAGCGGGGGGTGGGCATGGGGACGGGGCTGGTGCCAATGATTTGCCCCCCTGGGGAGCCTTCCGGGAGTGGGGGGCCGGGGACAGGTGCTGGGGGAGAGCGGGCTCCGGCTCCCCGCATTTTTGCTGGAGATGGGACCGAAGGAAGACATTCTTTTTGGATTTACTCTTTGTGTATTGAGCCCTTTTATGATTCATCAGTAAGTAAATATCAGCTGAGGGGTGATTTGTTTCTAACAAGCTTATAAAATACTGGCGTCATTTGTGGGCTTATTGGGATGCTGATTATAAACACTCCCCCTTGCCCACTCCTCTATGTCAAATTAGCATTCAGAATACAAATATGGGGTCTCTGGATCCCTTTCTGCCGGGTCTCTGGAAGCTGTCAGGAGGGGAAGGGGCAGCCAGAGGCCCCAGCCTCGAACGCGGAGCATTTAGAACTCACTGAAAGACTCGAGGGGTGGGCCCCTCGCTGGGCCCTCCGGAGGGCGGGGGCCCGAGGCCCAGGATCCCAGCTGCTCCTCCTGCCCTTCTCGTTGCCAAGTTCCCTCTGACCCGGCCCCCGGAGCCTGTCATCTTCAATCTCACGGAGGGCGCAGATCCGGGCAGGCTGCATCCGGCCTGACCACCCCGGACCACCCCTGACCACCCCACGACCGCGTCGGAGGCGGCTGCTGAGCGCGTCCGCACTGGCCGTGGGGCCGCCCCACGCCGGCCTCCTCACCGGGGTCGTAAGCCTCCCTGGCGTCTCTCGTCCGCTCGGAACCTCACGTCCGTCTGCCCGCACCTCCTGGCCTCTGCTTTGTGGCCGAGAGTCACGTCGGGCGTGTCCTCCTAGCATCCGAGGCACGGGCCGGCCACAATCCCACCGCCACCGCCCCACGTGCGCTCGTGCCCCGCGTGGGAGGGGACGGCGCCTCCTTCACAGCCGTGCCTGAAGCTCGTGCTCGGGAGAGCCCCGCGGGGCCTCCAGGCGCCACGGACGCCTCTGCGCCCGGCACAGCTCTGCCCCCATCGTACAGATGGGGAGACTGCGGCGCGGAGGGGTGACTGGCCGGGGCACACAGCGGCAGAGCCAGACTTGCAAAGTGTCCCACTTGACGGATGATGGAACTGAGTCTAGGCGAGAGGGAGCCATCTGCCCCCAGGAAGGTGGGGACCCGGTGGGGACCAGCAGGCAGCGAGGAGCCGCCCGAGTGAGACACGGTGCTGCTGCCGGGAGCCTCTGGCGGGAGGAACCGCAGAGCAGGGACTGAGTGGGGCCAGGGAGATCTCTGGTCCAACCACCTCAACTTACAGATGAGACCGGGGCCAGAGAGGGGACGCTGTCATTGCCGTCATTGTCTTAAAATGTTTTAATTAAAGAGCTTTTATTCTATTTTATTACAAAAGCTATCCATGCTCATTGCAGAAAAGCTAGAAAATACAGCCAAGCGAGGATAAGAAAACATGTCCTGCCATCCAGAGAGAACCCTCTCATGCCTTTGTGTGTGTCCTTTCAGCAGGTTTTTCAGTAAGTCCCCCTTTACCAAAATGGGATTGTGTTGAGTACCTGGTTTTGCCTATTTCCACTTAATTGTGTGTGAGGTGGGAGATGGTTAGAATAAAGTGATACGCTGTCCTCTCAGAGAAGGTGTGTGTCCCTGGCCCTCAGGACTGTGGACGGGGACTAAATCTTTGTCTCCGAGAATCCCTTCCACCGAGCACGCACTGATTGAGCGCCCACTGTGTGCCAGCACTTTGCTCGACCCTGGCTGCTGCCCAGGCTGTGGGAGAGAGAGATGGTAGGCAGGGGTGAGTGTGCCGAGGAGGGAAGGATAGTTCTCAGGTTCAGAGAGCAGGGGTCCCCACATCAGGCTGGAGATGAGGGGCAGGTGGGCCCGTGTGTTCCTGTCGGGGTGAGAGCCAGAGCCGGGCTCTGAAGATGCCCCGCTGTTGGCGGGAGGCACGGAGGGCATTCCTGGCGAGGGCTTAGCCCGTGAGGAGGCATGGAGGTGTTTGCTGTTGTGAACCGGGCAGAAGGCCACCCAGACCCCCATTTTCATGCTGGACCCCGGTCGCACCGACACGTGCCCAGCCCCCTGCAGGTGGACTGGTTTCTGCTTTTGTCAGCTCCAGACAAGAAGGGAGCCGTCCAGATGGAGGCTGGGATAGGGCCGGGCACTGTCTCCGCCCAGGGAAGTCATGAGTTGAAGACAGACTCTTGATTTTGGAACCGGTGTTCGACATACTCTGCTAGAATCTGGCTGCTGGTTTATGTAAGCTGTCATTAAGGGCAGGTCCTTGTGTATTCGGGATGTGATTAAAGCTTGAGGGGAGGGCAGAGAAATCGGCTCTGGATTCCTTTTTCCCCCGGAATCTGAGGTTAACATTGTGGGTGGAATTGGGGACTATGGCTTCACTATAATGGGAGGTTATGTATTGAAAAACTTTAATTTGCGGGACCTCAAGATGGGTTTTGGAGGCGGGGGTGGTGTGTGTGCCCATCTCCTGATTACGTTCAGTGGGGATGGAAGTGTTGTCTTACCAGACCAAGCCCTTCAGTGACAGCAGGGACCCTGGGTCTCCACACCGGGCCTCTGCCCTTCCTCCCGCCCTCCAGTGGAGCTGCTCCTGCGTCCTGGGCCCTGGGTCAGCGAGCTGTGATGTGGCATGCGGGGAAGACCGAGGGCTCTGGTACGGCCCGGCTGGGCTGCTGGGCTCTTGACTCTGCTGGCTCCTCCATCCACGGACGCCTCCAACCATCTGTCTCCCCTAGAGCTCTGCTGCCCCCCCAGGGGTCCTAAAGGGCCTGATCTGGGGTATTTTCAGGATTTCTGGGTGACTGTGTCATCACACATGGCATGTCCCTTCGCCTGGCCTCCCAGACTCCTCACATCTAAGCACCAGGGCCACAGACAGTGTCTCCTTGGCTGTGACCCCAAATGCCTCGCCCAGTGCCTGACACAGAGAGAGCAGTAGCAATGATGGTGATGGTAACACCACCACCGATGCTCTGAGGCCCATCCATCCTCAGAACAGTCTGATGAGGTAGCTACTATGCTGGTCCTCATTTTACACATGGGGACCAGTGGCCCTGGGAGGTGGGGTTGCTCATCCGAGGTCCCACAGCTGGATGGTGGCAGGAGGGGGATGGAACCCTGACTCCGAGCTCTACTTCTCTGCATGTGCTGTGCTTGCTGAGTGCAGCGACTGAGCTTGCGAGGGACTGTGTCCAGCCCTGAGACCAGCATTTTGGTTGGGAGGGTCAAAGGGCAGTCTGGGTCCCGCTGCATCACCGTCCGGCACGCTAGTGGGACTCGCTCCTGGAGTGGCATCCAGGTGTCTGTGGACCCAGAGCCATGTGTCTGAGCTCGTACGTCTGGGACAGCACTGAGCACTGGAACCCCCAGCCTGATGCTCCAGGGCGGGGTCCACAGCCTAGGAGGGTGAGGGTATGAATCTTTAAACCAACCAAACCATTAGCATTTATTGAGCACCTTATGTTTGTCTGGCCCTATTAGAAATACCAGACAAGTAAAACAACTCTTTTTTTCTCCTCGGAGAATTTATCATTCAGGACTGTTTGGGTTGCAAGTGACAGACAGTCATGTTAGCTTAAGCAAAGAGAGGAATTTTTTGGAAGATACCTTTTTATGTCACATGACTATGGATAGCTTTGGGTGCAACTGGAACCAGAAACTCAAATACCGGCGTGGGACTTTCTCTTGGAAAATCGTGGTTGGAAGGACAGAGGTAGAGCATTGAGAGCTGTGGAGTAAAGGCACAGAGTCGGGCATGAGCAGGGCCCTAAGAGTGAGGGGGCCAGTGGGGTGGGATGGTGGAGAGGAGGGGTGTTGGTTAGGTGGGGCCCGGGCCATCTGGCAGAGGGCGTAGCTTTACAGTGGGAGAAAGGGAGCCACTGCAGGTTCTTGAGGAAGAGAGCGAGATGATGGCCGTAGAGCCTGGGGAGGATTATCTGGTCAGTGAGTACTGGATGGACTGAAGGGGGAGAGACAAGAGCGGACGTGGTGAGGTGGGCCAGGAGGGTGGAGAGCAAAGGGTGAACTGCCAGCCGTTAGATGTGCTTTTTTTATGAAGCTGTCTTCTCCAAGAAGGAAAAAGGCAAGATGCCAGCCAGAGCTGTACGGAGGGGCATTTTCCTGCTGGGGTGCGTGGACCTCGAACCGCTCGCATCTCCTCACAGCTAACGGCAGCTGTTCGGCTCTGAGCCAGTGTGGAGGGTGGTGGGCTGCATGGGGGTAGTCTCCCCACCCCCCCACCCCCCCGCTCCCCAACCTCTGAGCAGTTACCGGGCTTTGCTCCTTCTGGAACAGTCTGCCTGTCCCCTGCTCCTCTGGAGGTGGGGGCTGTCTGTGGCTATTAGTTAACTGCCTCCTTGGGCTAGGAATGGTGGGTGGGATGGGAGCAGACCTCGGGCTTCCGCGGCCTGCCAGGCAGGTGAAGGCAGGGCCGGGTGGTGGACAGAGCTGGCTGTGGGCAGAGGCAGACCGGCTGGCCTCTGGGAGCTGGGCCCAAGCCATCCCAGATAACTGTCTGGGAGAACTCCGCTCTGGGAGCTGAACCAGCAACAAGTTAATGTTCAGTGTGAGCTCGGAGCATCCGGTTGGTCTCGTTCAGTCTCAGGCCTGGGTCAGCTGAGGGAAGAGAGAAAGGCAGTAGGCTGTGCACGCCCTCAGAAGGTGATATTTTGATGGTGGGGGCTGGGGAGAGGGGAGGGAGAAAGAGTGGCCGGCAGAAGAATGTTCGACCTAAGAAACTGCCTCCGAGGGCCGTGCGTGCGACTTGAAGCATTGGTGTCTCTTGTGGGCTTTCAGCCGAACCCGAGAGCAGGCTCAGGGCTGGGGTTATGGTTGGAATCATGTGACAAGTTAAAGGATGTGCCATGGATTTGAATGTAGTCGTTTATTCCATGTTGTGTCTGAATTTCCAATTTTAGCTTCAATTTTCATTTTACTTGGGTCACAGCAAAAACCCGGTTCTTTGAGCTGTAGCCTGCAGAAGCAGAACTAGGAAAACACACAAACCACTTAGTGAAGGATTATGAACGCAAGCAGCGGCTTCCTTCACAAGCAACAGGGCTAAGCCAGCGTCAAGGGGGAAATCCTCACAGTGGTCCTTCTCTCTCTGGGCGTTGACCACCAGCAGGTGGCCTCTGCTTGCTGACATCCCGATGCTTCTCGGGAAGACGCGGGGAGCAGGGCACACAGGTTGCTCAGTGAGAGGTGGCTCAGTGGTGGTGTGGCACGTGGGCGTCTAGACTAGCTAGTGACCCATTGTTATCGGTCAGCCTCATAACCTATTGGTCCAAAGTTACACGATTATTTGGGTTACTCCCTTCAGAGAAACTTCATTACTCTTGAATGTTCCGGCATTCACCATATTCTTAAATCCCCGGGGCAAAGTGACTACATAAGTATCACCGTTGAGGTTTAAGTTGAAGGTCAGAGAAGTTCACATCTGAGCAATTTCCCACACAGGGCCATTGCAAGCAAGTGTTCACAAGCCAAAGGGGTGAGGCAGTCTTTACAACATTTTGAAACACACATACCACAACTCATGAACTTATGAACGCAAGCAGCGGCTTCCTTCACAAGCAACAGGGCTAAGCCAGCGTCAAGGGGGAAATCCTCGCACTGGTCCTTCTCTCACATTTATTAAGCACCTGCTGTGTGCCACACTCTCTTGTAGGTTCCGGGATCACAGTGTTGGACAAGACAGAGCCACTGCCCTCACGTGGCTTGCTGTCTAGCACAGCGGTGTCCAATAGAACTTTCTGCCATGATGGAAGCATTCTACGCTGTCCACATCAGTAGCCACCAGACACATTGCTGTTGAGCACTTGAGATGTGGAACTGAATTTTTAATTTTATTTAATGTTAATGAATTTAGATTTAAATAGCCCCATGTGGCTAGTATTGACCATATTGGACAATGCACATCTAGCAGATGCATACTTTTTAAAACTTTTCGGTAGAAATCAGTCATTATTTTCTAGTCTTGTCACTTAGTTTTGCCCGGGGAGTTGCTGGGGTGGGGTGGATGCGCAGTGTCCAGTTAGCACGGTCACTGGAGGAAGTGACGATTTGCAGTTTCCAGGCTGAGCATTAGACCTTGCTTTAAGTGCTAGTAACTTCAGGGGCAGCCCTGTGTCTGCCTGCATGGAAAACTTGTGAAAAATGGTGCTACCTGCATTCTGCATGGGTGCACGGTGTTTGTACACGGGTGGCTGCCTGGCTTTTTGACTCATTGCACCGCTCATTTAAAAAATGATGTTGACGGGGGAAAAACTGATGTCGGCAGCAGAGAAAACCCTCGTAGTGGAAGCAGGGGTAATTCATGTGTCCCTGGAAGGGTCGGTGACAATGAGGGTTTTGCAACCTGCCTGTCACGTTAATTGTATGTTATTAGAGGCCATTAATGTGAGGATTATTAACATGATTTTTACCCACTCGCCTCGTTGTGGGAGACGTAAGTCTGAAGATCAGTGATGGACATCAGTAGGTGCTCTGTGTGCTAAGGACACATAAGCCACTTGTTTTCACCCCATGGGCCCCAGGGGACGAGCAGAATCCTCATTTTCTGAGGGCTTTGATCTTCTGCAGGTGGAAGGAGGTGTGTGTGAGGAGGGCAATGGGACGCCTTCTTCAGTAGGATATTTCAAGCCCCCGAAGTCTCAAGCTCTAGAAGTTTGGAGGCAAAGAAGTTCTAAATTCTTTAGAGCTCCAAGTTCTCTCGGAGTCCTCAGTGAAGGCCCACGCCCCTGTCGGTGCTGGATTTGATTGTTCACTCATTTCTTTGCCTTCTCCTTCCATTAAACAGCTGAGATAGGCACTTTGGTGGCTTGTCCAGGGCCTGGTTGGTGACTTCTCTTTTGCCAAGGACAACGAGTCACTGTGTCCTAACGGTTACAAACTGCCCATGTCTCTGTTAGCTGCCTTAAGAAGTTCGCAAGCAGGGCCCTCTGCAAAGATGGTGCGTTTTCTCATTGACCGTCTGGGCCACTAGCACCTCAGGGCTGGGCTCCATGGCCGTGTGGAAAGCAGATCACAGAGGTGGAAGGAGCCTCCCTCTATCGAGTATCCCGTCCAGCTGGGCAACCTCTGCAGCTGGGGTTCGTGGAGCTTGGGGGCCCCTAGGAGCTCCCTGCACGCGCCCAGCCGTGAGGAAGGGCTGGCCGGGGCTGTAGGGGGCACGTGAACCTGAGTCATGGCCTCGTCTCAGGCCCAGCTCGTGACCTCCACGGAATCCCACTGAATTTTGAGAGAGGGGAGCTAGGAGAAGCAGCATGACGAGATGTGAAACCTTGATCGCAGGAACCTCAGAGGGGCAGAGTGGACTTCTTGTGGCCGGAAGTGGGGAGCTGCAATGAGGCCTAGTTGACCAAAAGGGTTTGAAATCTGGACACAACGTTTGCCGCCGCAAATGTGGGGAGTGGAATGGAGGTGGAAGAGGACAGAGACGAGGAAAATGGACACAGAGGCATTTCGCAGGGGGGCATAACATCGACTGAGTACCTGCAGGTGCTGTACTGGGGGTGGACTCCACTCCCCCAAGTTTCAGGGTAGAATCACGTCTGAAGTAGCAACCGCGGTAATTCTGCAGTGGCAGTGGGGAGCCCTGTGGCCCGTGTTCTTTACCGCATTCTCACTCACGCTTTATAACAGCCCTGGGAGGGGCGACTTTCTCCCCACTTCACAGAGGAGCAGACTGAGGTGTGGAGGGAAAGCGCTCAGCCCAGGTCAGCCCCCGAGTCCGAGGTGGACCCAGGAATATCCTACCTGCTGCCTAGTCCTCAGCCTTCTTCTCTCCACTCCCAAAAGGATCTCCTCTTGACAAACAAGGGTGAGTGGGGGGCAGGCGGTTGAGCTGTCCTGCTCGCTCTGATGGGAAATCTCAAGGGGAGTTTACCCGGAATCATCCTCAAGCTTAACTGACCCCTAGCTAAGATCCATCTGACGTGGCTCTTGGGAGCAGTCGGTGAATGGAACCATCTGGAGTCTTCTGATTTGAGTTTCGGGGGAGGAGAGAGCGAGCAAGTACTTGTAACTTAGGATGGCAGTGTCCTGGAGACCGGCCTTGGCCAGATGGCCGTCTTGCCACGGGAACCCTGGGGTGAGTGGGAGCGGCCGGGCCAGCCGGGCCTTCCTGGGGGGTGGGGCCAGGAGGGAGGGCCTGCACTCGTCCCCCCTCAGCAGGCCTTCCCCCGACCCCAGGTGTGCAGAGTGCACATCCGCCCGGCATCTCTGCGCGGCCTCAGAAGTGGGAACACGCCTCTGAGAACAGAGTCTCGTCCGAGCCTGGAGGGAAGCCAGGCTGGAAGGACGTGCCGGAATATCAGGCACAGGGAGGCATCTCAGAGCCTGACTCCTTCCGTGGACTTGCGCTGGATGGCGCATGCCAGGAGGATCCGTTGTTTCCGGCAAGAATGACGTGAGGGGCGGGGGCGGGGGTAACCCTTCCCGCCAGCGTACCCCTGCCCACACGTGGACATGGCTTCATTCTGCTGACATCGGGAATTCAGCCTTCCCCCTTCTCCTGCCATCCCATAGCCTCCTCTCGAACACGCGACGTTGGTTTATCGTGGCGTGGGCCTTGTTGCCGAAGGGGGATGTTAGTGGGTACCTGGGTAAATAAGTATAAATAGTTTTCTTTCTGATATGTGACCGGATTATTTTCCAGTTGATTTCAAGCCTTGGCCCCAAGTGGCCCACAGATCAAAAAAAGATAAGGGTCAGTTACAAGGTTGAGCTCATTCTCCGTTGCCATGGCAACTGACCTCAGGCAACCCTCCGAGGACTACACCCAGCTCCCCAGGTGATATTTTTACTGTCCACACCATCAATCCCAAGCCTTTCAAAACTCAGACTGCCTAATTGTCAGGGCTCTGTTTTGAAGACGCTCCGGGTCCCCCGTGGGCCCCGGTTCAGGCTGCCAGAGCTCATTTATAAGCCTCTCTGAAACACAGGGGACCATGAGATGTGTCCCTCCTGGCCAGAGAGGCCTGGCAAGGTGCTGGCGAGAGGAGGAGGAAGGGCACAGCCCATCCTCCAAGATTAATTAGGAAGATATGAGCCCAAAATGGGGGCGGCTGTGGGGGGGGGCATGCCTTCAAGCAACGGCTGAGCGTTATTGAGTGATGGCAGGCACTGAGTGGCCCGGAGCAGCCTGTCATTGGGGGTCTGGGGCAGTGGGGACACTGGGGTGGCTTGGGGGAGTGTCAGCCACCCACCCAGAGTCTCCAGCAGCCTCTCCAAAGACAGCCTGCATCGTTTTCATCCCAATCGTGATAATAGGAAATTGTTTCCTGGCGTTGGCTGATGATTTCTCAAACTTCTGTAAAGTGTGGATGAAAAGTGACTTTAGAAAACTTTTCGCCTTTTTAAAGATCCATAACATACGGTCTTGGTAAAAGCAGTGTGATGGCTACAAACACACAGCTTCATGACGACAGGATTCCAACAAGATTGGCATCCCCAGATGCCTTTTCCAGAACTCAGTGCTCCTCAAACTTGAATACAGCCCCAAATCACTGGGACACTTTTAAAATGCAGATTCTCGTTCCGCAGGTCTGGGGTGGGGCCTGAGAGTCTGCATTTCTAACCAGGTCCCAGGTGATGCCAGGGCTGCTGGTCTGGGGACCACACACTGCCTAGCAGGGACGTAGATGCTCAAGGACAGCCAGGGCCTGGGGTGTTGGGGATCCCAACATCAGCCCTTGGCCCCACTCACACGTTCCCCAGTTCCTGCCTGGCCTCCAGGGAAGGCCTCTCCCTCAGACCCTGTTTTCTCCTTTGTCAACTCCCAGCCCAAATGTCATCCCTCCCCCTTCCCCTCAGTCTGCCTTGGTTAATTTCCTTATGGTATTTAATGACAAATCAATAGATAAACAGCCTCATCTGGCTGCCCAGGTATTATCATCTGCCCTCTTCTCTTCTGCCCAGAGGTCTCTCTTCCTTACAGAGAACAAAGGACTGAGCCCCGCATCAGCCCATGTTTCTGTTTCTTCCGCACCTGTTTGTGGTTGGTTATTTACTGGGGCAGCGCCGGACGGTCCTCTCCAGGGTCCCCCTCCTGCCTCCTCATTTGCCTGGACCAGTGCCGTGTGTGTGTCTGAGCCTGGGCCCCTGGCCCTCAGGGGTCTTTACTAGATATTTGGGGTGGGCCGTGAACTCAGCCCCTGGTGCCATGGAACTGAAGTCTGGTGAAGTTCGTTACCTGGGTTGGTGACAGAGGGATTCAGCTTGGTGAGGCAGCCTGCATTCCCCTGCATTCCTTCCACTCGCAGAAATGCTGTTGCAGGGACAGTGCCACAGCCCGAGGCTGGCCCACGCTGTCAGGTGTGGGTGCCGCCTCCTCCCCTCACCTGGGGAAAGTCCCCAGCCCTCCTGCCAACTGGAGCTGGCTCTGGCAAGGGGACCTGCCAGGCTCAAATGTGGAAACGCGGAGGGCGGGTCTGTCTGCCCTCCTACTCACCTGCGTTTTTGGATGATCACGGGGCACAGCTCTTGAGTCCTGGGGCCTTTTTTTGTATTTTCTAAAGCCAGAGAGAGCTGCTTGGGGTGAACAGCACTCCCCCCCCCCCAGCTCTGCCGCACCCTGGTGGGGCCCTGCCTCTCCAAGTATCCCTTTCCTCTTCTGTCAGTCGACAGAGATCCTCCATGCCTGCGCTCCTCGAGCAGGCCGTCTTGTGAGGACCCAGATAGCCAGTCCCTGAAGGCAGGCACAGGTTTTATAAGCCATCCGTCCCGCGAGTTTGGGGGCACCGTTGGTGTATGGTAAGCAGCATTTACCAGCTCCCCACCCCATGTCCCAGGCATTCTCCTAAGTGCTTTACATGAGTCATTCATGTCCTATTCCCTGAGCACCTGCTAGGTGCCATGCCCTGCTCTAGGCTCTGGTGACAGCAAGGAGCAATAGCCCTGATGGAGCTTGCATTACTCTTCCTGTGGGAGGGCGAGAGAAAGAGAGAGAGAGAGTCAATTAAAAAACAGTCAACGCTGTCACATGCCAGGTGGTGGTCAGCACTAGCAGGGAAATTAAAGGTGGGTGAGGTGCTAGAACGGATGGGGGGGTGCAGTTTTAGCTGAAGGTGTCTGGAGAGGCCTCTTGGAGGAAGTATCATTAGAGCGGACACCTGAATGAAGTGAGGGGAGGAGGACGAGGAGATGGTCTAGGGGGAGTGTTGCCGTGAGGGCAGGTGTCCTGTGACAGAAGAAGCCTGCTTGGCTGCCTTACAAAACCCCTGTGATGAGTCTTCCCATTTTCTAGCAGAAGCAGCTGAAGCTCAGAGAGGTTAAGTCACTCACCCAAGTACACACAGCAAGTGAGTAATGGAACTGAGATTCACACTCAAGTGTTTCCGGTTCTAACTTTTGTGTCCTTAATTGCTGCTTCCTGAATGGAGGGGGCTAATTACGACCCCGTTAACTCAGGCGGCAGTCACTGGTTCTCTCCTAGAAAAGTATACGCATTCATGACACCACTCCTACGTCAGCTTTCCCGAGTGGGGTCCCCACTTAGAGAAGGGCCAGACAAGGCCCATGGAGATGGCAGGAGCAGGTCAGGCTCAGTGCATAAAACCCAAGAACAATGCCCTGTCCACTCTCCACCGCAGCCTGCTGCCCCTCCCTCCCAGGCAGCAAATTATGGCCTCCGAGTGTGTGCCCAGGCCTGCCTTTGACATCAGTGGGGCCCACCTGAGCTTCCCCTTCAGGATTCCGATAATCAGCCCTCTCTCCTCCTGGCTTCCCCCAAGACCTGTATGGAAATAAGTACGTGTCTGCCAGGGATCAAATGCTTTTGGAGACAAAAGTCGGTACCGAGGACATTACAGGGAGCTCTCATCTCGGCACGATGCTCTTGCACAAAGCCCTCTGCTCCTCTTTTGGGCTGACACAGTTTCAGCCTGAAAGGCTCCAGCAGGCTGACTTGGTTTTAAGTAAAAGCACATCCTATTATTTTTTTGAGAAATGAAGTGTAAAATTAACACTTATTATTCCCCAGCAGAGGTAAAAAAAAAAAAAAAGGTGGG
The DNA here is from genome assembly GCA_031878705.1 of Tapirus indicus. Lineage (NCBI taxonomy): Eukaryota > Metazoa > Chordata > Mammalia > Perissodactyla > Tapiridae > Tapirus > Tapirus indicus. The sequence goes on from CM062927.1 coordinate 33,973,687, forward strand.
GTGGGGGGACTCTGGGATTTTCGTGCTGGGTCATTTGTTTGGCAATTGGGGTTTTATTTATTTTTATGTTTTTAAAATCATAATAGATCAATTGATTCCCGTGCCAGGCCGGACTTAGTGGGACCGGGAGGCAAGATCTGGCGCAGTGAGCAGGTGAAATCTACATTCCACTTTACAAATGATTGGGGCTGCAGAATTCGCTCGAGTTGTGTGGTTTCTCTTATGGATGCCTGTCATGTGCTATAAAAAAAAAAAAAAGAAAGGAGAGGAAGCGATTGTCTTAACTCACAAAATCCTCCAGCCCCCACGCCGGGGCGGCGGGGCCTGCGGGCTCCCAGACAGCTTTGTCATTGTGCTCCAAGGTGTCTGCGAGCCGTGTGATCTTACGTAATTCAGGAAAGTTATTCTCGGAGGGTGCCGCCGTCTGCAGACCCTGCGACTTGGGACGGAACCAGAGGATGCTGGCCGGCGGGTGAGAGCGCTGGTGGCTGCGACTTCTCTCATATCCGCGGGCTGGTTCCTGTCGGGTCACAGGCGGAAGGTTGTCACACTAACTAGGGCAGCCCCTCCCGCGCTCCCACGTCTTCGGTGGTTTTATAGGCGGAGGTGCGCATAATGGACACCCCAGGGAGCGCGTCCAGCCCCCGCCATGGGGGAGGGCCTCGTCCTTCAGAAGCAAGATTTGCAAATCAGAAGGTCTGGCCTCGCGTGGGGGAGATTCCCAAGTCTGTAGGATCCCCTCAGGCTTTATTATTTTTCACCCCACTTTTACTTTTTGCTCGCTTTATGTTCCCGCTGCCCTCTCCCGGCTCGGACTCCCCTGAACACTTGGGGGAGAGCGAGGCAAGGGACCAGCGGCGCAGTCATCCATCGGTTCCTGATCTAATTAGCCCGGATCTTCACATCACGCCGGTTCGGGGCTGTGATTTGCTTAAATGGCAGCTGTTTAGGCCCCGGAACGGGCTTGCAGCTCCAGGACTGCCCGACTGTGCACATATTTATGGACGTGGGTGCAGGGTGTAGCCGCGGCCGGGAATCAGGGGGGACCGGCTGATGAACTGCTCGGCGCTGGGAGAACCCAGTCACTGTCAGACATGGTTTCTCTGATTTACAAGTGGCAGGAGCCTTCTTTGTCCTCTCCGTGTTTGCGCACCAGACTGGCACGTCTCCACTCACAGCCAAGTGGATAAAGGCCCCTGCTCGGCGGAGAGCAGTAAATCCTCCTTTGCCATCACAGCCCTGGGAGCTGGGAGCTGGCTCTGGCCGGGCAGGGGGAGAGCGCCCAGCCAGGGGCATCTCTCCTCCCTGAGTATTTCCCCAGCCCCTCCTGTGGGCCCAGCCTGGGTCTGAGGAGGAGAAGACAGCGTCTGTGCCCATAGCCTGGTTGCCAGGATCCGAAAGACTCATAGGATATGGTTACATGAATCCAGAGTCACTGTGCCTAACCAGGGGCAGCCGTGTGTGCTGGCGTAGTCAGGGGAGGCTGCCTGGAGGGGGCGTGCTGGTGGAATGCATACTCATAGGGAGGGATTCAGAGCACCACCCCAGCTGGCTGTGTTACCTCAGCAAGTGGTCTAATTCTCTGAACCCATTTTTTTTCTTTCCTAGAAATGTTGCTTTCCCAGCAAGCAGGGTTAATTCTGAGATTCAGTTTATGTTATAAACTTAAACTCATAAACTATACTAGAAACCTCATTTTCACACACCCTCTACTTCATTAATGTCCAAGAAATGTCCACATTCTAATAGGGAGGCCACATATAAAGCTGATGTCTGTCTCTCTCATTCATTCGTTCATTCCTTCCTTGAACCCACACTCCATGCCAGGCACTGAGAAGCGTTGTTTGTGGGGGGCAGGGGTGCATCGGGGGCTCTTCTGAGGCAGTCCCCCACACTGGAGGCCATCTCTAATTACGATGAGAGTCTCCCCAAGGGAAGTGGAGGACGTGCGTGGGGCCCATGCACGAGCGTGCTGAGCCAACCCTGTGTCCCCAGACTTGTCAATGACTTCCTTTTCTGCCAGTATAAATGGAAGCTCCGCTCGCATCTCTGGCAGGTGCATGTGGCCTAGTTGCCAGGGCTCCAGGGGCACGACAAACACCCGGCAGATTCCAGCCAGTGGGCTATGTGGGGCAGGCCCACCTGCACGCACACGTGTGTGTCAGCCTCTGCGATGGGACGCCGGGGGGGATGGCTGGGCCAGAGGGATGCCTGCTGTCCCTGCCAGCCCCTGCCAGGGCCTGGGGACCCAGGGACTGGCCAGGAGCCTCAGCCCATCTGTGTTTGTGTCTTGCCACTGGCAGAGCCCCTCTGCTACCTAATTCTTGCCTTTGAGGGCAAATCGGAGCACCTGGCGATTAGTGAGGCTGGTTCCCTGGGGAAGCCCGAGGGGGAGCCTGTGTCCTTGGATGTCCCAGATAATACTCTCACCGATACCAACATGCCTGGCAACAAGCACTTATTGAGCACTTGCTGTGTGCCAGGGGCTGGTCAAAACCCTTCTCCTGTATTAACTCATTTAATTCTCACATCAACTCTGAGAGGAAGGTTGTTTATTTCGGCGGGGGGGAGGATTTGACTTTGTTTAAAGACTTAATTTTTTTAGAGTTTACAATAAAATTGAGAGGAAGATGCCGAGATTTCCCTTATACCCGTGCCCCACACATGCATAGCGTCCCCGTTGTTAACATCACTCGCCAGAATGGTTTATTTTTTGTAAAGATAAACCTGCAGTGACACCTCATGATCACCCAAGTCCATCGCTTGCCTTGGGGTTCACTCTTGGTGTTGCACATTCTATAAATGTACAGTTTGTATATAATGACGTATATCCATCATTATGATATCGTACAGAGTATTGTCACTGCCCTAAAAATCCTCTGTGATCCACCTGTTCATCCTTCTCTCCTCCCTAACCTCTGGCAACCACTGGTCCTTTTACTGTCTCCATAGTTTTGTCTTTTCTAGAATGTCATGCAGTTGGAATCATACAGTATGTAGCCTTTTCAGATTGCCTTCTTTCAACTAGTAATATGCATTTAAGGTTCCTCCGTGTCTTTTCATGGCCTGATAGCTCAGTTCTTTTTAGCGCTGAATAATAATCCACTGTCTGGATGTACCAGTTTATTTATCCACTCACCTACTGAAGGACGTCTTGGCTGCTTCCAAAGTTTGGCAATTATGAATACAGCTGCTGTAAACATCTGTATGCAGGTTTCTGTGTGGACGTAAGTTTCCAGCTCCTTTGGGTAAATACTGAGGAGTGTGATTGCTGGATCTGATGGTAAGAGTATGTTTAGTTTTGTAAGAAATCACCAAACTGCCTTCCAAAGTGACCGTACCATTTTGCATCCCCACCAGCAGTGAGTGAGCGTTTCTCTTGCACCACATCCCCACCAGCATTTGGTGTGGTCAGTGCTCTGGATTTTGGACATTCTAGTAGGTGTGTAGTCATAAGGAAGGCTATTACTGAATATTTTAGAAAAGAGGAAACTGAGGCACAGAGAGGTTACATAACTCACCCAAGATCACACAGTAAGAGGCAGAGCCAGGTTCCAACCTTGGGTGATGTGACGGTCAAACTGGAGCAATTTCCTTCCACCCCCTACTGACCACTGGGCCATACCGGCCACAGGCACTGGCCCCGCGCATCCTCTCTTAGCCGGGTGAGGCAGTGACTCAGGTGGCCCTCGTTTACTGAGCATGAACTGATGACGCTCAGGCCACACACGTGAGAGGCCAGGATTTGAACTCTGCTCTGCTGATCCCAAGCGGGGGTGTAGACCTCCACGTTGTGCCTCTCGACGCTGGTGTGAAGCCATGACTCAGGGCACGCTCTCTTCCCCGGGCGCCTTTGAGTGAAGGTTTGGGGTCACAGCGGCTCCCAGGTGGGGAGATGGAGCCGTGTTCTGACCTGGAAGCAGGACAGGGTGCCTGTCCGGTGTCTGTGATCCACTGGGTAGGCCATCTGTTTCCAAAAGAAAAAAAGAGCGTTTTATTGTTTCGTTGCGATATCTTCCAGTGGCTGTCCATCCGTCTTAGAGGAAAATCCCAAAGTCCTCCAGTGGCCAGCAAGGCGCTCTGCGATGTGCATCCCTGTGTCCTCCCTGACCTCACCCCCACCCTGTCCCCAGCCCCCTGGGCTTCAGGCACACTGCCCCCTGCTGCCTTCAAGCCAGCCCATCACAGGCCTCCATCAGGGCCTTTGCCCTCCCCATGTCCCCACATCACCTCCCGATGCTGTGTGTGTGATCATTTTTATTTATTGTCTGTTTTCCTCCCACAAGGGTGGGGGTGAGTGCATTGTCTGCTCAGCTCTCCGCAGAACCCCCAGCTCCTGGCAAAGTACCTCGCACATAGTCCGTGCTTAGTAAATACTCGACTGGAGTTTTTAAAATCCTGGTTGGACTCCCTTCTCCATGCAGACCGCGTCCTGGGCCCTTCTCCACTGTGACGTGGTCTCGGGTTCAAGCTGTTGTTGGACCAGCAGGAGAAATCTCAGTAGACGACACCTTCAAGAGCCAGATACTTGGAGCCAGCCCCTTGGGGTCTGTAAGCCTCGGGGGCTGGACCATCTGGAGCCCCACACCAGCCCTGGTTCTGGGGATCAGGTAGGGGCTGGCCCGGGGTTTCCCGGGGCCCATGGCTCCTGCCCAGGAGACGTGGCCTGCAGGGTCACTGACTGGCGTGGTTCTCCTTGCAGAGGAAGGCATCAACCACGAGTGTAAGCTGTGCAACCAGATGTTCGACTCCCCGGCCAAGCTCCTCTGTCACCTCATCGAGCACAGCTTCGAGGGCATGGGCGGCACCTTCAAATGCCCCGTGTGCTTCACAGGTAAGATGCCCTGCTCTGTGTCTGGCAGGGAGCACGTGGGAGAGGGGAGGGACCCAGGGGCGCACCCCTTTAACCACTGGACCTCAGCATATGCTCCTGGCCTGACATGGAGTTCATGGGGGACGCAGCCCTACCACCCTGCCTCCTCTGCGCAGAGCTGACCCACGCCCTCCCTGTCTGCTCTCTGGCCGCTCCTCTTAGGCAGGCTGGGTGTCTCCCCTCAGCCCTGCACACAACTGCTGCGGGTCCTCCCCCGCCCCCAGCCTCGGCCCTCTGCTGCGGTTGGCCCTTCCCGGGCTCCGTGCTCATCTCCCTGGGCTACGAGCTCCATCCAGCACCGTGGGGCTCCCCCTTTGCACGCTTCCTGGTCCCCCTCCCCCTGGCCTGTTCCAGCCCATGCTCCATCCGTGCTCTAGGCCGGAAGGGTCAAGGGCAGCTCTGCCGGCCAAGTCCCCGGCCCCCAGCCCCCAGACTGGCTGCCGGCCCAGGCGAGCGGCTGTCCCAGCCTGAGGCGAGTCTCAGGGGCTCTGCTGGCCCCCTCCTGCCGCCCAGATGGCAGCCGGTGTGTGTGGGGGAGCCTGGCCTGCCCCTGCCTCCCCCGACATCTGTTGTCTGCCACGGCGGGGAGCCCACCCTGGGGAGGGCGCCTGGCGGGAGGGGGGCTCTGAAGTGCTCCCCTCCCAGACGCACAGCTGCCTCCGGGCCACCTCCTGTGTGCGCCCAGGCCGAGGCCGCCTCGTGGACTCCCGCCACCAGGAAGCCGGGGCTGTGACCTACTCTGGGACAGGCCTGAGGAAGGGGCTCTGCTGTGGGGAACGTCTGTGTACACTCACACCCTCTGGAGTCCCCAAGAGCCTCGGAGCTCCCTGTCCCTCGTCCCCTCAGTCTCAGGAGCCCCCACCCATCTGTTTCCGTCACTCTCGGGCTGTGTGGGGGCTGTGCCCAGGGCCTCCACTGCCGGGTCTGCTGACCCAGGCCCCGGGGGCCCTGTGTGGGGATCTCAGGACAGCAACCTCAACAAGAGGAGTAATTCCTGTTTGTTGAGCACCTTCTTGTACCAGATACTGTGCTAAGTTTATTTAATTCAAATCTCAGCTCTGCCACCTGCTAGCAGAGGGACCAAGGACAAGTCATGTAACACTCCTGGTGCCTCAGTTTTCTCTTCTGTAAAATGGGGATAACACCAGTGCCTGCCGTACAGGCCTGTGTTATACTCAAGGAGCCTACACAGTGAAAGTGTCTAGCAAACAATGATGATGACAATGACATTCATTAGGCTAATTATGTGCTGGGCCATCTTTTAAGCATTTTGCAAGTATTAACCCATTTGACCCTCCCAGCCACCCAGTGAACTACATGCTTTAATGATTCCCATTTCTCGGTTAAGGTAATGAAGCCCAGAGAGGTTAAGTGACTTGTCCGACGTTGCACAACCTGTAAGTGGCAGAGCTCAGCTTCACTGGCTTCAGCTCCCTCTAGTGGGTGCCATGGCTGACCATGTCCATGCCTGGGTGATCCCTACTTGTGAGTGGAGTGGGGGCAGCTGCTCTGGGTGGCTTAGCTGGTGTCTCCAGAGTGAGGCCCCTGACAGCCGTGTCCATGTCCAGTCTTTGTCCAGGCCAACAAGTTGCAGCAGCACATCTTTGCCGTGCACGGGCAAGAGGACAAGATCTATGACTGCTCACAGTGCCCACAGAAGTTCTTCTTCCAGACCGAGCTGCAGGTGAGCACCCTCGTCTGCTGTACACACCCCTCCTCGTGCTTTTCGGGGCCCCCATTGGCACTGAGGGTCTTGGGGTGAAGCCCAGGTCGGGGGGGGGGGTCTTGTACTCAGCACCACCCCAACCAGAAAAGCAACAGGTGGCAGGACTTGGCTTGTGGGTCCGGAGGCTGGCTGGCGTAGGGCTGGCCTCTGGGCCTCCGCTGGCCCAGCACGTGCAGGAGAGCCGGGCTGTAGCAGCGGAGCCGGGAGCAGGGTCCGAAGGCTTCGTTTGTGGTGCTTCTGTGGCAAGTCCCCGCTCTTCTCGGGGATTCCGTTTCCCCACCTGTATTCCCTGCTGGTGTTCCACTGAGCTTTGGATCTCTGGCTGGCGGCCCATGTGGTTCCACGGCTGAGTCCTGGCTCTGGGGTCTCAGAGCCTCCAGCTGTGCCCAGGAAAGCCAGAAAAGTGAGAGCACGGGTGCTGGGCTGGGCCCCAATGCAGAGTAGGGGTTCCCACAGGGGGTCCCCGGGCTGATGTGGCCACAGGTGGGGCTCACGGCCTTGAGCAGCCTCCTCAGATCCCCACGCAGGGCCTGCAGGGCTGAGAGGGCCCTTGGGAAGGGAAGCCGCCGTGGGGCCCTCCTAGGCACCTGTGGCCTCTCCCCTCGGCGTCCCGGGGTCCCCTTCCACCTGTCACTGGTTCCTGAGGACCAAGGTCTGTGTCCAGGAGAAACTGCCTTCTCACCCACTGAGTTTTTCAGGAAACACCGTGACACTGGAGAGGTCACACATCCACCCAGAAGTCCCACACATGCACACAGAAAAATCGCACATGCGCTGTACACGGGCGGTGGTATCACACACAAAGGAAAGTTCCACACACACAGTTCCTATACACACGCACAGAAACATCGTTGTCAAAGTAACACCACACACAGCATGACACCACAGCCCACAGGAATACCACACGTCCACACCGAGATACCATAAACCACAAATAACACCTTTGTCACTTGGGGTACAGGGTAAGTTATGCTGCAGTGATAAACATCCTCTAGGTCTCTGTGTCTTCAAACAACAAAGATTCACTTGTTGCTCATGCTACGTGTCCAGGCAGGTGGTGGGGGAGGGACTCTGTTCACGATACTCAGATACTCAGTGACCCGGGCCCAGGGGGGCCCACGTCTGTCATGTTTGCATGTCACCAGGCAGGGAGAAGAGGGAGGTGGTGACTCGCCCACCAGCTCTCAAAGCTCCCACTGGGAAATGACACACACCTCCCCTCACATCGTCTTGGCCAGAGCAAGTCACGTGGCCGTGCCATTTCAAAAGGGGTGAGTCCCACCCTGTGCCTGGAAGGAAAGGAGAGCCGGCTTTTGTCAGCACCCCTAAGGACGAGCACACAGTGGCCCGCAGAGTGTGTCTGTCCCCCCGGAAACACACCCCACCCGTGTTGCCCACGTGGGTGCTGATGCCACACTCAGCAGTGGCCCCCAACCTCAGGGACAAGGCTGAGGCCACAGCAGCCTGGGTAGAGTCGTGAAGTTGCTTGGGGGCAGCACTGCTGTCTTTCTTCTGGGGTTGCAGGGGCACAACCTCGCCCTGTTGCAGGGCAGACCCCCTTCTCGCCACACGGCAGCCTGTCCCCACAGCCAGGCCTGGGCCCGCCTGTCTGCATGGCCGGTGGCAGCCATGGTCCACAGGAAATGAACACAGGCCCATAGAGGGTGCAAGGGGGATTTGCCATCTGATGATCAGGGTCCTGTTCCCACGGGCTGGCCCTGTGCCGGGGCTGGGCAGGCAGAGCTGCCAGGCCTGGCCTCTGGAAGAGCGCCTGTGCGGTTTGCTGGACAGCCATTTCTTTTCATTGTGTGGGCAGCCCCTCTGAGTTCCTGTAAGTCCTTGGATCGCTCAGGCAGCCTTCATCCCATCAGTGTGGGACAGACTTATGGACCCAATTATAAGGGCTCAGAGAAAGGGCTCCACTTCCAAACAGCCGCCAGCAAGGTAGTGACCCCCCCAGGGCCTGCTGCTGTCTCCCCACTGACCCACAGACCGAGCTATGCCTCTGTGCTGGGGACCGTGAGGACTAGCTGCCCCCGCTTTCCACTGTGACCAAGGGGGATTAGTGCCAGCACCTGAGCGGCAGGCCGTCCAGGGAGTCTGTTTGCTCGGACACTGGCTGTGCGCTCTTCCCCCCAGGGGCATTGTGTCCCTACCTCCCACCTGCCTCACCTGCTTGGCCCAGCTTCCAAAATAGGCCCTGGGTCCCCAGACAACAGAGGCTTTTTATAGCCCAACACGGCAGGCCTCCATTAAACCCAGTAGCACGTATAAACTGTGGGTTACTTAGACTTCGGACTCGCTCAGCTCTCTGGTCCTCCCACATTGTCCCCAATGCCAGGAGAGGTCTGACCACTCTCCTTCTTGTTGGCTTTAAGGTTTTTCCCAGAGAAGTTTCCCAGTTCTGCCTCTTTTGAGCTCCATTGGCATCACTGAGCCAGAGGCCTCCGTCAGGATGCAGGGGTGTGGGGAGCTGCGGCTTCAAGCCGGATCTCACTTCGGCTACACCCCCCGGAGCCACAGACTGTGCCAGACGCCAGAATGGTTCGTGTGAGCTGGTGGTTTCCTGGGTCACCCCACCAGCCTTTAAGGCAGATCCTCAAATGCCGAGAACCCCGCTAAATTATAGCCTTAACGAGTCACTATATTCTGCAATTAATGATTTTAATTACAGACCATTTAAATGTGGAAGTGCTGTAGCAACTCTAAATCTATGCAAATAATGCCTTTTGTTAAGTAACTTGCATAGTGATTTTCCGGTTTTTTGAGAGGAGGGTTTTTCCAGGCACTGAGGTCTTCATCATTATTACGCTGAAGCTGGGGCTGGTGGCAAGTCTGTCATTTCCCTGGGGTGGCGTGTGGGAGTGTGGGTGGTCCAGCAGGAGACAGGCCGGGCCTTGCTGGGGCCTTGACTGGCTCTGTCGGCCATATGTCACTGGAGGTCCCGTGGGAGACTCGGAGAAGGTGATGTTCGTCAGCACGAGCGACTCTGGGCTGAGAGGTCTTAAGAAGCTATGAGGCTCAGGGTTGTTCTTGCTGTAGGACTGGAGCTCCTGCTGCGGGTCTAGAGGCGGTGGGGGTGGGACTGGACCCTGGCAAGTGTGGTCTGTGTCAGAGGGATGCGTCTGCCTCCACAGGGAGTGTTCTCCTAGGATGCATTAATAGGAGCACAGTTGCCAGGATGAGGGAGGTGCAAGTCCTGTTTGATTCTGAGTTCACCTGGCTCTGCCCGAAAACTGAGATTAATTTAGAGGATTTTGGACACACTGGGGCACATTCATAAGTGAATGGAGTGAATAGGAACCTGACAGGAAACTGAGGTTTGCTGTTCATTCGTTCAAATCCTGTAACTGGAGGGCCCCCTCTGCGCCATGCACTAGGTCCAGGAACTGACAAGACAGTGGTGCACGAGACAAAGAAACACCCTTAGGGCCTGTGTTCTAGAGGAATTGATGGTCACTGTGCAGGAGTGATCAATGACTTAAGAACATAAAACCAGGTAACAGGCCAGAGCATGATGGGGGTGAGGGTGGGCACTCCTTGATGAATGTGGTCAGGGAGGGCCTGTCTGAGGAGGTGGCATTTGAGCCGAGACCTGGGATGGTGAGGGGGAAGGAGTGTGTGGGAGAGAGCTGTGAGTGCCACGTCCCTGTGGCCAGTGGGAGCTAGGCATGTTGCTGGGACAACAGAAGGCAAAGTGTGGCCAAAGCACAGTGAGTTGGGGGGGGCTGGTGTGGAGGGGGCTGGCAGGTGGAACCCAGGTCATGGCAGGGTTTGTAGGACAGTGAAGGAGCTTGGATTTTGTCCCCATTGTGATGGGAAACCAAGTAGGGAAGAGAAATTATCTGATTCACACCCTGCGTCAAAATTGAAGACGTTTGGTTTTTGAAAGACACGGTTAAGAGAATGAAAAGTCGTAGACTGGGAGTAAATATTGCAAATCACATATTTGATAAAGGACTTGTATCCAGAACATATAAAAAAACCTCTCAAAACTTAATAATGAGGGTGAAAAATCAACCAAAAATGAGCAAAAAATTTCAGCACTTTACCAAAGATGTGGGGATGCTCAACATCATTAGTCAATCGGGAAGTGCAAATGAGGATCACAATGTCATGCCACGACACACCTGTTAGAATGACTAAAACACCAGAAAACTCACAACACCGAGCGCGGGCAAGGGTGTGGAGGAGCAATCAGAAACCTCATACATCGTGGTGGGAGAGCAGGATGGTCCGGCCGCATGTCAGAATAGGTTGTCCTTTTCTTATAAAGTTAAACGTACACTTAACCTATGACCTTGCAATCCTACTGGTGACCTTGTTCACCCCGGAGAACTGAAAACATGCTCACACAACAGCCTTTCCGTGAATGAGGGTGGCAGCTTTATTCCAATGGCCCCAAACTGGACACCCCCTAGCTGTGCCTTCCTGGTGAGTGGATAGATGGATGTGGGTGGCGCCTTCATACAGTGGACCACTAGTCAGTGATGAAAAGCCCCTGCTGTTACGTGCAGCAGCGTAGAAGGATCGCAAATGCCAGGTGAGGGAAGCCAGACTCCAAAGGCCCCATGCTGTATGGTTCTGTGTACATGACATTCCGGAAAAAGGCAGAAATACTGGAATAGAAAACAGACCAATAGTTGCCAGGGGCTGGAGGTGGGGGCACAAATCGGGGAGACTAACAGGGTTCGTCTGAACGCACACACACGCTCGCACACACCCCTGCGCCCTGCGGGCTTGGGCTGTATGCCGGGCTGAGGGGTCCGCCTGACCTCCAGCAGCTTTCAGGGACCGTTCGCCCAGGAGCGGACGTGGACGGATTGCGGTGGAAGTGCGGGCACAGTTGCCCTCAAGCATTTTAGGCTGTCGAAGGAGGGGTTCTGAGCATGCTTCCAGTGGCCCCAAGGCTTCTGGCTGGGGGTTTGGTCTCGGACACTCTCCGCTCAGGCTCACTCTCTGGAGTTAGCTCAAGCAAGACGGGGATTAAATTGCAGGGACACATGGGTGGCTTTGGGGTGTCTAGAGCATGCAGTGTCATCGTTTCCGGCAGCCGTGTTCCCGGGAACTGTGTCCCTTTATCAAGGCGTGACACTCTGCCTCTGCCTCTTTCTGGCCCGTACCGTGTTCTCCTTCTGCAGCCTGACTTTCTGGGCCCCTGTGCCAGGAGGGTGGCCAATGCCACCGAGGCTGCAGTCATTTCTGCTGAGACAGAGACACTTGGGTGTTTCAACAGAGGGAGTGAGCGTGGGGACTTGGTTATACAAGAAGCCACAGGGAACACCCAGCTCACCCAGAAATAGTGACTGCAGGTAATGGCCAGCGCACAGGCGACAGGTGATCCCTGGAGAGGGGATTCGATGGTGGAACTCAGTTCCGCTGTCCAACCCTGCTCCAGGGAGCTGTGGCCCTGAGTGGGGCCACACAATACAAACCAGCAGGGGAAGGGGAGTGTGTCCACGTCTTCTATTTGTCTACAAATAGAAGAAATGGAAGGTGGTGAGGTCCCTTTTGGTGGAGGTGTGCAAACAGAGCACTGGTCTGAAATGCTGCAGGGAGGAGGCCAGGACCACAGTCTCTGTGAGAGCAGCTCTGTATTTGAAGCCTTGCTCCATCGTCCCACCAGCTGTGGGCCTCAGTTTTCTTATCTGTAAAATGGGGGGCATTAATAGTTTCCTTCCTCATAGTTGTGTTGTGTAAGGCCCTGGGCACAGTGGCTGGCACATAGGAAGAGCTTGGTAGATACTACCTGTTGTTATTTACCTGTATTATTATTATTATTAGCTTTATTCATTTATTTATTTTGCTGAGGAAGATTAGCCCTGAGCTAACATCTGTGCCCATCTTCCTCTATTTTGTATGTGGTCGCCACCACAGCATGGCTGATGAGTGGTGTAGGTCTGTGCCTGGGATCTGAACCCACGAACCTGGGCCACCGAAGCAGAGCACATGGAACTTGAACCACTCGGCCACAGGGCTGGCCCCATTATTAGCATTATTTTTACCAGTGTTTATTAGCATTGGCCATTTGAGGGTCAGATGACTTTTTAGGGTCTCTCCGTTAGAGGTTTGTTGTGATTTTGTGATTTCTGGCCTGAGTTTAAACAAAGTGAGACTCTGAATCCTTCCCTTTGTGGTGCCCAGCCCCGTCTCAAGGCCATGGGCACAGGAGAGCCACACTGGGGCATGGGGAGGAGCTGGGTGTGCAGGTCAGGGAGGCAAGGTGGACAGGGTATGGAGTGGAGTCAGAGGCCACAGCTTCATGTCCCCCTCCCTACATGTTTCTGAGTGCCTGTGGCTCGGGCCTTTGCTCTGGACCCCGTTGTCCTCAGCTGTGCCCAGGTTCCGTGGAGGGTGGTAAGCAGATTTGCTTGGGGGTGGGAGACAACTCTGTCAACCACAGACCCCAAAATGTCAGGGCTGCTGGCCTAGCATTTCCCGCCTCAGGCCTCAGCAGATGAAGGCCTGGGGCCCTGTGGGCCCCTTGCCAGGGGTCAGCTGACCTGAGGGGAGGGGGCTCTGCCCGCCCAGCCCAGCTGTCTCGGCATCCCCGTGTCTGCATCCACAGACACTGGGCACGGGTGGCATCTCCTCATCTCCTTCCCGAGAGCCTCACTGCATCCATTCTTCTCCATCACCGGGGGGAGCGTGGAGGGAGAGTGCGATCACTCGCCCTACAGCGCTGCCTCTGACCTGGGGGATGAGCTCCCCCGGAACTGGACAAGAAATAGTTGTTACAGCTACCACCCCCAGGTGGATCGCTGCTGTGGGCCAGGCCCTGTCTGGTGCATTTTGCACGGATTGTCTCAGCTCAACCCCGTGAAGGTGGGTGCTCTTATCCCCGTTTACAGATATGGAAACTGAGACTCCAGAGATTAAGTGATTTGCCCAGCGTCGCTAGCAAATGGCAGAGCCACGTGCAAAGCTGATTGTCTTCGCCACCACGGCAAACAGATCCTCCCACGTTTAAATGAATTGCCATTTATGTGAGCTAATAGATTTAAATGAGGCCTGCAGCGCTGAACTATAAAAAGCCTTTGTGTCGGGGGACCCAGAAACTATTTTAGTAGTTGGGCCAAGCAGGTAGCACAAGTAGCAGTAACGGGGGATGCAGAACCTGCTCGTGGGCGGGCATGCCCAGGTGGATGCGCCCTGGGGCCCGAGCTGCAGGAGCCAGGTCTTGGGGGCCGTGTTTGCCAGACTGGAACTTGAGGCCAGGCCAGTGAGCCAGGGGGTGAGTTCAGCTCAGGCCAGGCTTGGGGAGAGGAAGGATTAGGTCTAGTCGTGGAGACAGGGACCCCACAAGACCTCAAGCTTCCTGGTGCTGCTGCCTCCCCGTTATGGCAACCTGGGACTAGCTAGGCGCTGTCACAGGGAGGCTGGAGCCGGAGAAAGGGCTCTTGTGGCAGCCGCAGCTTCTGGCATCCCGAAACCCTCCATGATGAGGCCAGGCTGGGGGGAGCGGTGGGCCTGCCCCATGCCCAGGAATCTAGACTCCCTCACTGACAAAGCCGGGGGCCGCAGGAAGCGCTTTCTGAGCGGGCTGTGGCAGCCAAGCGGCCAGCTCGGCGTTGAGCAGGCACATTTAAAGGATTAGCTCACGCTGTTTGCTGGTGTGTGCCTGATCGTGCCGCTTCCAGCTACACGATTACAATTGATTAAAAGCAGAGCTAGGTATTCTAACAAGCAACCCGAGCCCTTCCGATGGGGTGAGCCGGGCCCTGCCAGGCTGGATCCTGGTCCCCAGCCAGGGGGAGGTGTCTGAGCCGGGGCCATGGTCTGAGCTCCACTGGGACCTTTCCTTCCTAGGCCTTGAGAACATTTGACCCTTCCTCTCATTCCATTCCCATTTCACAAACATTTAGTACTGAGCACCTACCATCGGCACCATCGCGGGGGCCCAGGATGCAATGGTGAGCAGGTGGACAGGGTCCCTGTCCTGAGGGAGCTGACATTCTGTCGGAGACACCAATGATAAGTTAGTAAATATGAAACTAGGTCATTTCAGATTGTGGAATTTTGAAGACAATAAAACACAGTGTGGTAACGGAGAGTGGTGTGTGTGTGTGTGTGTGTGTGTATATGTGTGTGTTGGGGTGGGGGGAGGGAATATTGGGGATGAAAAATCAGATCAGGTGGTCAGGGAAGGCCGGCACCTCAACTGAGTCCTGAAGGTTGAGAAGGAGCCAGGAGGGGGAAGAGCTGTTCCAAGAGAAGGAACAGTCAGTGCAAAGGCCAGGAGGCAGGACAGACTTGCAGTGTCCAGGGAACAGAGAAAAGGGCAGTGGGGCTGGAGGGGGTGAGCACCTCTTGCTTCATTCTGCTGGGCTGTTCTGTCTCACCTATTCATCGAGGTGGGTGCTTCCTGGATGCGCTGCACTTGCTGATCCTTCTGCTTGAATGCCCTTCCCTTCCCAGGCCTCAGGGCCCAACTCAAGTCCCTTCTCTGTTCCCTCCTATGACTTCTCTGGCCCTGGGCTTAACCCCCTGATCCCTTTGCCAGTACAGATTGTGATAACTATGTCTACACCTGACTTCTCACTTGAATGTGACTTTTTGGAGAGTGAAGACTTCCTCTGCCATCCATTCTTCCATCGTCCATCCATCCATTCATCATCCATCCATCCATCCATCCATCCATTATCCATCCATTCATCCATCATCCATCCATCCATCCATCCATCATCCATCCATCCATCCATCATCCATCTATCATCCATCCATCCATCATCCATTCATCCATCCATCCATCACCCATCCATCCATCCATCATCCATCCATCCATCCATCATCCATCCATCCATCCATCAATCAATCCATCATCCATCCATCCATCATCCATCCATCCTTCATACATCCATCCATCATCCATTCATCCATCATCCATCCATCCATCCATCCATCATCTATCCATCCATCTATCATCCATTCATCATCCATCATCCATCCTTCCATCCATCATCAATCCATCCATCCATCCATCCATCCATGACGTGTTTTCTCATATTTTTTTTAGCTCCTAGAAAGTAGGAAAATAAAGGAAAGAAAACACAAACAGGGAAAGGAGAAAAAGAAGGAGGGTTGCAACTGCGGATTCTAGGAGCCCATTTTTAAAATCCCTGGTCCTTACAAGATGGGTAGCCAAGGAGCCAGCTTCTGTGCCTCTTTGTGCTGCTGCTTTCAGATCCAGCCAGATAATTATAACTAATAATAATTAAAAATTAAAAGTGCTCTAGGCATATGCTTAGCATTTGACTCTTTGGTTGAGCTTCCTGTGAGTAGCAGCGTCTTCTTCCTTCCTGCTTTAAAGACAGCCCGGTTCATGCCGCCTGCCGCCACAGGGGAGCAGGGCCAGGCTGGGTTTGGCCTGGGGGAGCGAAAGGGAGATGCCCAGGGACACCTGCAGTGGTTCTAGGCAGTGAGTCCTCCCAGGTTGCCCCCTCCCCCATTACTTTCTACTGCAGACATTTGCACCTCTCTGGCCTCAGTTTCCTCATCTGTAAAAATGGGTAAGACCTGTCGTCTCGGGTTGTTGCGAAGATCAAGGGTTCACGTGCGTAAAGCACTCTGTGAGCACTTGGAATGTCAGGCTTCCTGCGGGTCATTATGGCACGTCTCAGGGTGCGATTCCTTGTGCTTCCTGCCTTCCCCACTGGGGCAGGAAACCAGAGCCCAGCACAGCTCGAGTTCTGTTAAGTGTGGCCACGTGGCTTGGCAGGGCAGTGCCGTGCCCACATCATGGGACAGACAGCCTGGCTTCAAATCCGATCCCCACTACTGAGCAGTTCTGTGACCTTGAGTGAGTCACTGACTGTCCCTGGGCCTCAGGAGATGAGGGGTAATGAGTCCCTTCCTTATGGGTGTTGGAAATGGAGGCAGTGGTGCCTGAAAATCTCCAGCACTGGGTCTGACTCAGAGTCTAGGTTTGGTGAGCATCAGCTGTTGTCATCATCATCGTCGTGACGATGGGCTGGGTGCCCTGGGCCTCGGTTCCCGCCTTCATTGACTCGTGCATTCAATCCCGCATGCCTGGATATGCTCAGTGTAGCTCCCACTGTTTACTGAGTACCTACCAGGGGCCAGGTGTGCGCAGAGGCCCGAGTCCCTCGTGTGCTGTGGGGAGAGGAACGGTAGACTGCTGAGGACACACAGAAGAACACTTCCATGTGTGTGGCGTAATCGAGTGTGATGTACTCGCACGTAGTAGACTATTGCAGCAGACCTTCTCAGTGGATCAGATCAGTGTAACATGACATCACTGCCCCCCACAGAACCCACAGCTGGGCCCCGTGTGACATCACAGCAGGCCTGGGTGGCCTGGGCTTTGCCCCTCTCTGTGTCCCCAGGCACCACCGGTCTGTGTCTCTTGGTGTATTTACTCTTGAGTGGAGCCAGGTCTTCCCTGCTCACAGTAGTGTCCCATCGTCTCTTACCGCTGCCACCCCTCGGGGCGGCTGAGCCCTTTGAGCGGCCGTGTGTGACGGTCTAGGGTCTGCATCTGGAGGAGATGGAGGGCTGGGCACTGACTCTGCTTCTTGTCCTTCCGAGGCCCAGGACACAGGCCTGAGCCACCCACCCCAACAGAGTTAAAACGAGGCAGCTGGCTGGGAGCCTGATTCCATCTCTTCACATGCACAGTGTTTTGAGACCTCACAGTGACCCCACAAGTGTGGCAGCTTATGATCTCCATGTCACAGATGGGTAAACTGAGGCTCCCTGGGGTCACACAGCTGCTAGAGTTGCAGGGCTGTGAACATGGGCAGCCTGACACGGGAGTCTGTGTCCTTAGCCCCGAGGCTGAGGCTGTGGGCTTGCAGGTGACCCTCAGGCCCTCAGGAGCCAAGGGCAGGCAGGCCTCACCTCCCAGGAGGGCAGGAGGTCCAGAGGGTGACTCGAAGGTCACACGGCTCTCGGGGCATGTGGCTGTCCCTCTGTGGTCCCTGCAGGGAGGAACCCTGGGAGGAGCCCGTGCCTGCTGTGCTCAGCCCGCCTGAGTGATGAAGTGTGTGGAGGCCGGGGGGGCTGGGGGGCTCCCCCCACGGCCCAGCTCCAGGCAGAGATGGCACTGGGAATCGGCCTCGGGCTGCCCGTCTGCCCATCAGAGCCTGTCACTCATGCCCTAGGGCGGGGGGCCGACCGACTTTAGAGGGGCACCGTGCCATCGCGACAGATGGGCACGGGGGAGCCGCCAGGAACCTCAAGCCAGCGGCCATTGTGTGCCGCGAGCCCAGCCCTCGCCGGCGCCGTCCCAGCCGGGACCAAATGCCTTCAGTTCCCTAGAAACAACAATAATACTGACAACAGTGGGCGCCGGGCTGGTCCGAGGCTCCCAGGGGTTGGCCCTGTGCAGTGCCCGCCCCCTCATTGCCCCACGTCAGGCGAGACACGGGCCTTGGGGGCCAGAGGCTGTGAATCTCTGAGTTGCTTCTTGCCGTCGCTGTGACCTGGGGCGTGTGACCGCCCCTCTGAGACTCA
Organism: Tapirus indicus; assembly: GCA_031878705.1. Lineage (NCBI taxonomy): Eukaryota > Metazoa > Chordata > Mammalia > Perissodactyla > Tapiridae > Tapirus > Tapirus indicus. The sequence continues at coordinate 33,991,761 of CM062927.1, forward strand.
CCATCCTCACCTGGACAGTGGGTCAGCGCTGCCCCTCCTGGAGGGTTGTTGTGGGGTGCAACGTAACGTTTGTGAAATGTGGAACACATCCCGGCCCCCGGAGGGCCTAGCGGAGGGGGTGGCATGGGGGGTAGAACTGATGTGATGTTGCTGTCCCCTTTCATGGATGGGACACTCGATGTCCTGTCACACAGCTTGCAAGTGGTAGGGCTGAGCCTAACCCTGGTGGGGAATAGTGGTGACAGCAACACCCCCCCAGGTGCTGTGGGGAGCCCTTTGCATTGATCATCCTGCTTTATCCTCAAGACAGTCCTGAGGCCAATGCTTGTATCTCCCCATTTTGCAGGTGGGGAGACCGAGGCACAGCTAGGCAGTGGCAGAAGTGGGATTCGAACCCAAGCCGCCTGGCTCCGGCGCCTGAGCATTGAACCAGCGCCCTGATGGCACAGTCGGGCGTGTTTCTGTTGTTGAGCACGCCCCCGTTCAGACGAGGCCTGCTTTGTCTCGAGCCGCAGTCTGTCTTCCCGACTTGTCGGGAGCGGGGCGGCTGCCTCCCGCCGGGATGCTGGGGTCTGGCATGGCTGGGGGCGCGTGGCCCCCACCCGTGGAGACGAGAACCGGGTGCTCTCGGCGGAAGCCTGGGATGCATGCCTTGGTCGAGCAGGAACAATTACTAATGACATTTAGAGAGAAATTAATGATGAGAAATGCAAGTTGGCATTTCAGGAGCGCCAGTCAGCAGCCGCGCGTCAGCGCTCACAGGAGAGGGGGAGGAGGTGGCAGAAATTAATTTTGCTGTGTCAATAACGAATGTGGCCGACTCGCTCTGCGTCTGGAGTGGAGACAAGATCAAACGTGGCCTGGCTGGGGTTCGTCCAGGGCTGCCATGAGGGCCCCCGTGTGCTGTGATGTGGGTGAGGGCAAGTGACAGGCTGTGTGGTGTCGCCCTTCAGTGGCACCAGGAGGCAGGGGGGTGGACAGGGGACAGCGAGAGAGGAGGAGGTAGCCGTAGGACTGGGCCATTTGGGCTCAAAGTCAAGCACCAGCTCTTTCCAGCCACGTGATTTAGCAAGCTGCCTCACCTTCATCAGTAAATGGGGACGACTGGGGGATGTCAAGATAATGTCTGAAGAGCAGGCAGCCCAGTGTGGGCACATAGTAGTTCAAGATATGGTAGCTGTTACTGCGTTTCACTGGCATATTTTAAGATACACAACTTCTCTCATTATAACGTCTCTTAAATTGGAACGCCTCGCTTGTGTGTTATAGTTTCATTGGTCCCACGTTTTTGTTTGTTGTGATACATCAAATACTGGAGCATGTTATACTCTTTGGGGTCTTAGAATAGATAAAACATGGCATTGGGAGGAAGTATAGTGGAGGGTGAGGAGGAAGCCAGATGCTGAAGTTGTCTGGGGCAGGAAGGGAGCATGCCAACCCCTTCCCTCCTCCAGAGGCTCCCAAATCACGGAGAAGGACACACACAGGGAAAAGTCATTATTACAGCGACACTGACATTTTTACAGAGCAGAGGGTGAAAACTCGCAGCCCTTGGCTTGGGGATTTGGGCACCTTTAAATGGTTGTCTATGTTTCAAAATAGAGACTTCCTATGATTATGGTTGCTCACATTTGTAAGGTGCTTATTAAGTGCCAGACATTGTTCTTAGCATTTTCACACACTGGAACGTTCAATCCTCACAATGCCTCTGTTAAGATAAGGAAACTGAGGCACAGAGAGGTTAACTAACTCCCCAAGGCCACAGAGCTGGTCGATGTTGGACCCAGGCCACCAGCCCTAGACTCTGTCCTCTTCACCACCACACTAAATGGCTAGACTTCTTGATTTTTCTACAAATTAGACCTAGCAGCCCCTGGGCCACAGTCCTGCTTGACCACAGTTAGCTGCCCCCTTTAGACACAGGGATGTGCTCTCCGGTTGAACACAACTCCCACCTGGTCTGCCTTGCCTGTGCGATACCCACCTGGGCTCAGTTTGAGGCCCTGTTGCAACACTTCACAGTTTGCAAATGTTATCTCATTGGCACCTCAGTGATGGGGACCACTAGAGTTGCTCAACTCTCACCATTTTGCAGACCTGAAAACTGAGGCTGGGGAAGGATGATAAAGAGGAGACTTACAGGGAGAAGAGGGGCCTGGGCTGGGCGTGGGGAGTGTGTCCTGCCCACTGGGTGTTTGAGCAGGGGAGGCAAGTGGGGCTCCCTGCTTTCCAGCTCTGTGACCAGTCCCCCTACTGAAACCAGACCTGGGTGACAGTCCAACAGCTGCATGCCTGACCTGTGGCACCCCCTTAGTCTCCCCATCCTTCCTTCTGAGATGGCCACGTTAAAAATATGGGGTCATCCATGCTTTTGAGTTGACAGTGATGGCAAAGCCTTGTGGTTAGTACTGATTATGACAATATTAGACATCTGTATACCATTTGACATGTTGTACAATCTTTTACATAGGTTATCTAATTTGAAGCTTATAACAATGCTTCAAAGCTATGAGGTAGGCATTATTCGTCCCACTATTCAGGTGAGTAAATGGGTACTTAGAGGAGTGAAGTGACCTGCCTCGGGTCACATATATAGTAAGTGGCTAAGGCAGGATTGAACTCCAAAGCCCGTTGTCTTTCCACCAACCCATCCACCCTCCTACCCACTTATTTGTTCATGCACTCTTCTTTCTCTCACTAGTCGTCCATCTGCCACACATCCACTCATCTACACATTCATTCGTCCATCCATCCATCCATCCATCCTCCACCATCCACTATCCACCCATCTCCTCCATCCATCATCTACCCATCCTGTCCATCCATCTATCCACTATCCACCCATCCATCTATCCTTTCCATCGTCCATCCATCCATCTATCCATCCACCATCCACCATCTACCCAGCCCGTCCATCCATCCATCCACCACCCACCATCCACCCATCTCATCTATCCATCCATCCTCCACCATTCTTCTCTCCATCGAGCTATGCGTCTATTAGTATTGAGTGCTAAGCGCCAGGAATTACACTGCTTTCATGACACCTTCCTCATATACTCTTAATTCCATGCTTACTTGCTACCCATCCCTCCCCCCACCCTAAAACTGTGTATGCACCTACACACACACACACACACACACACACAAACACACACACACACACACGTGCATGCGTACCTCTGGTGAGTTGAGTACGTTAGGACAGATTTGGGATATAGATGATCCTTGGTCTGCCTCATGGAAACCAGCAAGTTCTGTGTGGTGGTGGGAGGGAAGGTGTAGGGCAGACCCACTGGGCCATGGTGGGGCAGGCGTGTGGGCCACAATGCTGTGCCCACAGTTTGGTTGGAAGCTGAGTGTAGATGAGAGGGGCAGACGAGGCATTGCAGGCTGGGCCCCAGTGTTCTTCGGCCCCATGAGTGGGACCGCTCCTGAGGAGGGGCAGTCGGCGGAGCCCTGCCATTCTGGGTGGTGGGGATCACCTTTGCCCTTGGCTTTGTGCCAGGCTGGACTTCCTCTCTGGGCGGGCAAGGGTGTACAACCAAGTGTTTTCACAAGAACCGTCGAGATCATTAAATATAATCGGTCTCAGCTGCAGTTTGGATCGCTGGCGCATGCCCACAATTCATCACAGCAAATTAGGTCCATCTTCAGAACTTCTGGCCCTGCAGCCTGGGGGGCTGTCAGCGAGGGGGCTGGGGGGTGAGGGGCTATGTTTTCTGAGGAGGGCCACCCTCAGAAGATCTGCCAGAAAGCTCTCCGTCCACAGGGGTAATTGTCTAGAAATTTTGAGGATGCAGGAAAGTTTTCCTTTTAGCAAAAATTTGGAGGAAAGTAGAAATGGATATGATCAAGGTCTTAAAATATCATTTATAAAACTAAAAGCACTGGGTTAGTTTAGGGACCTGAACATGTGTGTTCTGTATAATTAGTGACCGTGTGACCTAGATTTTCGAGAAGAGCCCTGATTTCAAGTATTCTGTCCCAGCTATTGGCTATTTGTCCTGATTATCGGCTTGTGAAATACGATGATTATATGTGGAGCTGGGTTTTCTCATCAAATTTTTGTGAATAAATTTTTTAAAGTTGTAAAGACCTGGAAAGATTTCAGAAAAATTAAAGGGAAAAATTCCCTCCCACTTTTTTTTCCAACATGGCAAGATATTGAATGTCCATGGGTGTGCCTCGCGCTGCCCGTCCCGCCTCCGCGACAGCGGGAGCAGAGGACCGAGGGCACTCCGGTCCCGCGGGGTTGGAAAGCGTCAAGGCCCCTGTGCTCAGGGGAAGGAGCCCCTGGTTCTGCTGGTCTCCCGAGACCCTCTGTTCTTCCGCGGCCTGGCCCTGGGCTGTGCCATGGACAATACCGTAGGCTTGGGCAGTGCAGAGGAAGCCCTGTACCGCGCGGGAGTGGAGAAGTCTTGCATCCACTGCCAGCTAGTGCTCTGCAGGGGACATGTCCCCTGGAGGCCGCAGCTCTCTCCCGTCCAGCCCCGGCCTCTACAGGCTCCGTCTTGCTGCTACAGTCTGTGCAACTGCCAACTTCCAACCCTGGAACCAGAGATGTGAGGGCAGCAGCCTGGGAACAGCCCAGCATTCCCAATGTTGGTGTGGAATGCAACCTTTCTCCCTCCCACCCAGCCACTTCCCCTGTAGGATCCCCCAGTTTTTTAAAAAAAATTGTGGTAAAATTCACATAACATAAGATTTACCATCTTAACCATTTTTAAGGCAACAGTTCGGTGGCACAAAGTGTGTGCACAGTGTCGTGCAGCCATCACCACTGTCCACAGAACTCTTTTCATCTTGCAAAACTGAAACTCTGCACTAAACACTGACTCCCCTCCCCTCTCCCTGGCCCCGGCAGCCTCCGGTCCGCTTTCTGTCTATGAATTTGACTACTCCAGGATTCATAGAAGCGGAATCATGCAGTATTTGTCCTTCTGTGACTGGCTCATTGCACTTAGCATAATGTCTTCAAAGGATCTGTCCACTTTTAAGAAAAAAGCATAACATGCCCTGGGCTGGGCGGGGCAGGGGACATGGAGGAGAGGGGCAGTTCTGGTTCTTCTTCTCTCGCTGACCTCGTCAGTGGAGGCTTTGCTTCGCTCCATAGCTTGCTGTCATTTCAGAAATACTCGAGTTTTTGGCAAGTGCAAGCTCTGAGTTGACACGAGAGCAACAGCAGAGAACTGAGAGACGAGGTCCCTGCCTGCAGCTCGCGGCCTAGGGAGGGGCAGTTTCCCATGGCAGGGACACAGCCAGGTCATGGCAGGATGAGGCAGGGGCTCGGAGGGCACCTGTGCAGGTGCAGAGCAGCACCGTGACGGGCGGCCACTCACCGTGTGAGCAGGAAGGCCTTTTGGGGTCATGAGAATCAGATGGGGAGGAGCCTGGAAAACCGCAGGAGCATCCTGGGCAGCGGGAATGGCCACCGTGAGGGCCGAGCTAAGAAAGAGCGTGGCCTGTTTGGGGGGCTGGAAGAAGGGAGGGTGAGGCTTTGGGGCCAGCAGGCACCAGATCATGTAGGGCTGGTAGGCCATGATCAGGGGTCTGGATTTCTTCTGGGTGTGGTTGGAGCCCGCTGTGGGATTGAGCAGAGATAGCCCATCGCCAGGAAGAGGGAGCCAGGCGGGAACCCGGGTCATCAGCAGGCGGGGGCTTTCAAAGAAGTCCCAGCAGTGGTGTGAGCGTGCACAGGTTAGTTGCACGGTGTGGGGAGACAAAACGCCAAAAGTAACAACCAAACTCCTGAAGCACTTTGCAGTGTGTTGTCAGTGTAATGTCTGTGTGTGCATGGGATTGTGGGATATTCATGAGTGTGTGTGCGTGCATATGTGTATACGCATGTGCGTGGGATTGTGGGGTATCCGTGAGTGTGTGTGGAATTGTGGAGTATCCGTGTGTGTGTAACTGTGGGGTATTCATGAGTGTGTGTGTGTGCATGTATGTATACGCGTGTGTGTGGGATTGTGGGCTATCTGTGAGTGTGTAATTGTGGGGTATCCGTGTTTGTGTGCATTGTGTATGTGCGTGTGTGTAATTGTGGGTATCTGTGTGTGTGTGTATGTGTGTGTAATTGTGGGTATCTGTGTGTGTGTGTGCATGTGTGTGTAATTGTGGGTATCTGTGAGTGTGTGTAATTGTGGGTATCTGTGTGTGTGTGTGCATGTGTGTGTAATTGTGGGTATCTGTGTGTGTGTATGTGTGTGTAATTGTGGGTATCTGTGTGTGTGCATGTGTGTGTAATTGTGGGTATCTGTGAGTGTGTGTGTATGTGTGTGTAATTGTGGGCATCCGTGAGTGTGTGTGCATGTGACTGTAGGGTATCCTTGAGTGTGTGTGTGACTGTGGAGTGACTGTGAGTATGTGTTTGGGGATGGACAGAGGTGGGGGTAAGAGGAACCCTGCCGTACCACGCTGTGTTCATAAGCACCCAAGGGGCAGTCCCCCCACGGTGCCTGGCTCTCTCCTCCCCCATGAGATAGGGTGGGTGATGGGTGGGAGGATTCTCAAGTTCTCTGGAAGAAAGGAAGGTTCGAGGAGATACTTATCAAGACTTGAATGGGATGGATGTGGCACACTTGTGCCGTCTCTCTGAGTGGTTGAGCGAGGGGCTGCCTGGTCCCCACCCCGAGACAGAGATTTTGGTGCTCCTGTGTGACTCTGGGGAAGGCCGGTCTCCCCCGGTTTGCTAGCCCCTGGCGCACCTGGGAAACACTCAGGCCGCGTGGGGGACACACCCACGAGGCAGTGGTGCTGCCAGGCAGTGGTGCAGGCCAGGACCTGCGGGATGGTGCTGGCCTCAACAGAACTCCGTCTTCTACCCTCCATTGCCTTCAGAACGTAACTGTGCGAGGTCCCCCATCCCCTTCCCTCAGTGAGGGCCCTGAATGACGGGCCATGTGCTAATGTCACTGCTGCCCACCTCCACCCCTGCCCTAGTCATCAGCCCAGTCGGGGCACAGGGAGACGTTGGGGCATCTCGAGGCGCCTGCAGAACGCCAGCAGCCTCCAGCTGGCAGCCCGCGGGCCAGCGTCAACCGGCCTGCACAGTGCTTCCAGCATCAAGACGTGTCACGTGTGCAGGAACCTAGATCTCCAGTGTTCCTCCTCAGAGAACTAACCTGGAGCTGACGACTGCCCTCCCGCCAAGGCCGGGGTTCCCGAGATGACAGTCTCCACCGTGCCTTAGTGCTTCGCGCCTGGCCTGGGCCGCGCTCGCGTGCGGGGTGGCCCCGACAGCACCCTGGCCCCCGCGCTGGAGGCCTCCGTCCAGGTGGCTGCGCGAGGTCAGAGCCCTGCCAGCCGCGGGGTCCCCGGAGTCAGCCGCTCCATTCAGTGCATCTTCCTTTACTGTGGGTCTGGCGCCCCGCGGACAGGATGCTTCCGTCTTTCCAAAGTGGTCTGTGCACCTGGTCTTCTTTGACCTGCACTAAGAACGCCGGATGTGTTTTGAGGTGGGAAGAGAGACCCCTCTCTTGGTCTTGGGGACCCATCTCCCAGCGCCATTTTTCGTCGAGTTTCGGAACTTCTAGCCGGGCTCTCCTCAGGCTCGGCGGTGGCGTGCACGGTCGGGTTCCTGCCTGGCTGTATCAGGTTGGAATCCGATCTTTTAGGGGTCTGACTCTGGCTCTTTGAGGGCAGGGGACCATGTCTTAATTCATATTTGAGATGAACTGTCCCCCAGGGGCCTGGTTCCGAGCAGGCGCTTGGCTGCTGTGGTTAGAATGGACTCCCCAGTGACCCAGGAGGTTGACAGGCCAGTGCAGTGTCCCCACCCAGGAGGGGACCAAGGTCCACAGAAGGGAACTCGTGGTCACCTGGCACACCATTGCCTTAGTCCCGAGTCTGCTGGGTACCCCATCCCCGAGGGGCCCAGCCACTGGGGACCCCCACCTCCCTTTGGAGAAACAGCAGTGGTGGCGGCCAAGTTAACTCAGAACTCGAGGCCAGGTGTGGGCTTCGTTGCCAAGGAGGCAAGGCTATATGCAGCCCCTCCTTGAAGGAAGGTTTCATCTTCCTTTGCTCGTGAGGACAGCCGTGAACTCCCGCTGTCCCCTGTGCAACCGCTACCTAAAGTCACGTCACTTGACTATGATTCTTCGCTCACAAACAGACCAACTGGGCCCATTTGCATTCTGAAGTGCAGTCCCCGAGTCCCCGTCCCTCTGGACAGGTATTATTAGCTCCCTTGTTTTGTTGGGTGACTCTGTTTACGGGCTGGGTTCCTAATAGAAGGCTTCAGTTCCCTCCTAATAATCTGTTCTCTGGGGCTTTCATTTCCAAAGCACAGCAGTGCAGAACCTGCCCCTTTGGGAGTTTATTGGGCTTTTTTTTTCACAACAACATTTTCTCCCACACTGTCCCTGGAAGGAAGATGTTTTCCCGCTCATGGAACTGGTTGCTGGCCAGGCCGCCTGCTTTGGTCTTCTGTGCTCTGGGGGCTGCTGGGCGCCGGTGAGAGGTCTAGAGAGGGTGCTCGCCTCCCTGCCTGGGCTCCTGAGAGCAGTGAGGAGGGCAGAGACACCCGACGGTCAGCGCCTTTGGGGAGACCTCCACCGAGAGCAGGCTGGGCCGTGCACCTCTTCCTCACACGCCCCCGGGTGACTTGTAGGGCCCCAGATCTGCCCTTGGTCCTGCAAGAAAGCTGCAGATCCCCCCAAGCCAACCCCACTGCCCCCGGGAAGTTGGCGTGTCCCCCCGGCGAGGAGCTCCAGATGGCTGAGGCTCTCTTGCGGGAGAGACGGACTCCCCGGCTACGACGGGCTGAGCCTGCGACGCTTGCTTCCTGCTGCTCTGGGGTGGCAGACGACAGCCTGTCTCACCGTCTGGGAGGCAGGGCCGGGAAAGCCCCGCACACAGCCCCATGCTCCGAGGAGCTGCCTCTGCCTCGTAGGACCTTCCAGGGCTTTGTCCCTGGCCACCGGGCCACCAGCTTCACCCGGGACCCTGATGTCAGGGAGGGTGTCACCTCCCCACGGCACGCCTTTCCCTGTTGTCTGTGTGATCGGGGTAAACGCCAGCTTGCTGGGTGGGGCCACGGGGTGAGCAGGGCGCACACACGTCATGGCCTGGGCCCCGGGGGAGCGGCCGCGTCACCGGGCAGGCATTTAGAGGGAACCTTGGCCATCACTCACTCCTAATTTTAATGACGTGCATTAGCTAAATTGTGTTCTGAGTATTCATTCAGCGCTGTTTATGGTGTGCTCTCGAGTGCGCTTACCGTTTGTCAGAAGTGCAAACTAGCGAACATACGAGCCTTTAAGACAGGCCATCTGTTCGTCTTAGACCCTTGGACGATTGTCAAACGCTTCTAAAAATAAGTGCTCACTAGCAGAGAGGGGCTGCCCAGGTGACACACAGCAGAGAGGGGAGCAGGGCCGCCTGCGTCAGTACCTTCCCCGAAGGGAAAGATATATCGTGTGTGTGTCAGGGGGAGGTTTGAGGGGGACCCGGGAAGGGAGCAGAGGGAGATGGAGAGCGTGAAGGCCCTGCTGATACACCTTTTTGGCTGGAGGTGTGAGCTTCTCCCCGTTCCTTGCCTCTCGTGTAACTCCACAGCTCAAATACCTTCGATGGCTCCCTGTGGCCCAGATTTAAGGGCAAGCTGCCTCGTCTCGCATCAAGGAGCCTCATCAATAAGGCCCCCCCTTCCTTTCCAGGCTTGTCTCCATGGCACATACCCTGTGCTTCTGCCAAGCTGAATTATTCATTGTTCCCCCAACATATGCTGCACTTTTCACATCTCACAGGCAGAACAGTGCTGTGGGTAAGAGTGGGTCTGCACACAGACTGCGTGGGTGCAGACCAGCCCCACCATTACCAGCTGCAGGACCTCGACGCTGCGCCTCAGTGTTCTCATCTGTAAAACAGGGATAATAGTCGTGTTTGACTCCCAGGGGTGTCGTGAGCTTAAATGGGTGACTATATGGGAAGGATTAAACCTGGTGCTGGTGCACAGTGAGCCTGTGATCAATGTCAGCTACCACCCTTCCCGGTGTTACTGGCACTTCCACGCCACTCCTTGGAAAGCTGTCTCTGTGCACACGCGTGCACACACATGCACACACCCCAGTGCAAATCCCAACCCAAGCCATCCTCACAGGGCAGCGGGAAGGCCAGCTTCTTCCTGAAGCATCTCCCAGTCAGAAGTCCTCTCTCCATAGTCCTTTTCTGTGACATCCCACCCTCTCCCTCGGCCATGAGCTTGCAAAAGGAGACCAGGACGTGCCCTACTCTCTTCTGCCCGCCACACTGGGCCAGGCTCCATGTTTGTTAAATGAACAAGTCAGGGAACCCTGCTCAGTTGCACATGGCTGTGGTGTTAGCCTGAAGGATCTACCTCTCCCCTGGAGACAGAATCTTCCCGTGGTTGAGGCAGGCTCCTGGACTCAGTCCTGCTCCTGGAGACAGGGCTTTGTGCGGCCAGCCTCGAGAGAGCCATCGTGGGTGAAGCCCGCCAGGGAGTGGCCTAGTGGAGGGCAGTGGGAGAGAGGATCGACCACAGCCTGTTTTCCAACCTAGAACTAGAGGGAGGTGACGTGGGGTCGGGGAGAAGCCTGGTGGGTTCTGCAGGCGGGGCTGGGTGAGCAGGGCGGGTGGAATGTTCTGGGTGTGGGGGGCTAGGCATCCTTGTACTGTTAACCTGCCACAAGGTGGCAGATGTGAGGGCCACACCCTGGGACCAGTCCTTCTCTTGGGCCCCTTGAGAGTGAGGGTCTGTGAGTCATCGCATTCTGAAGTGGAACTCTGAGTTCCCTGGGGGGGTGGGCTGGAGCCTCCACCTCTGTGGGCCCAGTGCCCAGCAGGGGGCTGGACGTATGGGGCCTCAGTGAACGGCCATGGGAGGAATGAGTGAGTGAAAGAATGGATGAGTGCACACCCCCGCCCCCACAAGTCTCCCTGAGACTCCCCTCCCCACCTGATACCCCACTCTGTTCCCTGGGGGAGGGAGAGCTGTGAATTGTGGGTACTCAGGTTGTAGCCAAGGGCCTTGTGGAGAGGGGGCCATGCTGTGATCCGACACTGCTACTCCCCAGGGACAGGGCCATCCAAGAACCCGCTGTCTCAGGAGCACTCCCGAGACCTCGCCAGCCCTTGGACAAGGAGCTGGGAGAAGCACAGTTGACCAGTCCATCAAACCTCCTGAGGCCCCACTGTAAGCCTCCCAGAAATGTTTGGTGCCAAGGAGGTATAGGCAGGGGACAAACAGCCCCTCCATCACTGAGCCCCCTGTCTGGTCAGGAAGGCTACCTGGACACCGTTTATGGAGATGTACGGAGCACTTACTCATGGCCAGGCCTGGGAGAGGTGCGTGCGCCTTATCTCCTGAGTCCTCAGGGCCTCTTGGGAAGAAGGCCCTCCAGACACCCTCCAGAGGTCAGGGAGCATGCTCAAGGCCACATGGCTATTGAGGGGCAGAGCCAGGATTCAAACCAGGACGCAGCCCGTCTCAGCCCACAAGGCTCACTGCCCGCCTTGTTCGCACCAGTGGGGCACTTGCTAAGGGCCAGCGAGGGGCTAGGCCTTTACAGGCATTTTGTCATCATGGTAGCGGAGCACAGGAGGGACAGCTGACAGTGACTCCCGAGAGTGACCTGCGGTGCAGAGAAATCCCCCCTGCCCATGTCTGTGCATCTCGGGGGGTGCCGAGAAGTCTCTTGTTGCTTCACAGACGGCGTTTCTCAGGCCACCAGGCAGCCAGCATGTTTAAGTACCTCTAGTGTCCCTGACTAGACACTGTGGTGGGTGGGTGCCAAAGGGAGACCCCACAGGGTCCCAGGCCAGGGGACAGAAAACAGAGCCAAGAGCTCGAGAAGAAGTCCCTTTTGCAGACTAGAGAGGGGCACACTGGTGTGCATGTGTGTACACGCACATGTGTGCATGTGCGTGACTGTTGTGGGGCGTGGAATGGGTTGAGGCAGGGAGGTTCCTGGGGCTGGTGAATCCGGAATGGACGCCCCCTGCCCCGAGCCTCTGACGGGCCATTCAGGTGTGTGTTGGTGCTCCGGGAAGGATGGTCCAGCAGCAGGCTCCATGCTCCCGGCCTGCCCCCTCTGTGCCCAACACGTACCCTGGCTTGGGCTCAGATTGAGGTCATTTTGCTGCTGAATGCCCAGCAACAAGCATGGTGTCACCTAGCAGGGATTCAGTAAATGTTTGTTGAATGAATGAATGAACGACCATGTCAATGAATGCGAGGGTGTGACAAAGGGATTCTCGGCCTGAGCCCTCTGCTGATGACTTGTATAGAGAGAGGGCTCGGCCTGACCCAACACTGACAGTGTGCCACCCCCCGCCCATCACTAAGTTGTGTCCCAGGGGCAGATGGCCCAGTGCGCCTGGCAGAGGCCCCCAAAACAGGCCCTACCAGAAACCTCCATCCACGAGAGCCGCGCGCTCCACAGCGTGGATGGATCTCACCACTGACCAGCGCCACCGCCCCCTCCTGCTCTTCCATTTTATTTTTCTCACCTGCTCCTCGGCCCACACCTGCGTCTCCCTGGCAGGCAGAGAGGCCCGTGTGGATGCCAGGCCTCCCCTCCAGGCACCTTCCAGTCCTTCCCCGCTCCCGCCCCCAGACCACCCCCGGCCTTTATGGTGCTGGGAAGTGTTCATCTGCGGGGTCGGCAGCATCTTTACAAGAACGATTTTCTTCCTTCTCCAAAAGGGCTAAATATAGCACAGGCATAAATAGAGAAATAGACATTAAGCCAAAATGCCCTTGTGAGAAGCACGCGGGTGGAAGGAGCTCTTTAAGAAGCTTGATGAAGCTCCGCGGCCCTGAAACCCCAGCTCCCAGCTGGGGGGAGAGGCCAGCGTTCTGTAGGGTTATGGAGCTGTGCTGATCACGGGGGCCCGCCGGGAGCCGCTCAGCGCACAGGTGTGTTGGGTGATGGGTGAGTCCTGGTGACGGGTCCCCGCCACCCTCTGCGCCCTTCTAGAGACTGCGCCCTCGGCCCCTGGAGGAGCTGCTGCACCTGGACTCCTCAGCACACCCACCGCACACACACTTACTGGGTGGCACCGTCCTCCCGTGCTGAGCTGCCATCTGCACCATTAATCCCACACAAATGTTTGGGTCTGTCTCCAGGGCCCCCCACATCAGGCCCCTGAGGGGTGTCGGCCCACCTGGAGTCTCCCCCCAACCCTCCACAGTGCCCCACCCAGAGCAGAGCACCCAGCAGGTACTTAATAACACAATGCTGAATGAATTCCGGTGCCGGCCCCTCGAGGCATCAAGTTTCGACATTTCCATCTGCTGTGACATCCTGGGTTTTTGTTCCTGTAGAACTTCAGGGAAGGAAGTTTTACCTTTCTGTCTCAGAACCCTCTTTGAGGAAGTTCTTTCTTGAGTCTAACCAAAGAATTGCCTGCTACTGCTCAAGCGAGAAGGCGCACTGTTTTCACCTGAGAAGCAGCATTTATTCTGGAATCCTAACCAGTGGTCCTAGGCCTAGGTTTCCACCTCGGGGATTTCTAGGCCAGCAGCCCCTGGATGAGCCAGCATGGACCACGTGTGTCACACTGGCCTTGTTCTTGGCGTCCTGATAAGAGGCTTCTTCATTATCCAGAGATGCCCGGACACCCCCCTTTCCCCATGTTGGTGGTGGGTGGTCCTTGAGGATTTTGTGGAGATCACATCATCTCTGCTCTTCAGCTGCTTACGGGACAAAGTCCACATTCAGGGGCATTCAGGGCCTCCACTGTCCATAGTCTAAACTGTGCCAGTCCTCTATGTGACCTCTGCTGGGATCATGCCCATGGTACCTGCTTTTGCCAGGCCTGTTCCAGCCCCCACCTTTGTCTGCACTGTGCCTTCCACCTGGAATGCCCTCTCCCCTTTCCACATATCTGCATCCTGCCCATACACTTATTCATTTATTTATCCTTCCATTGGTTCATTCAAAAATATTTACTCAGCGTGTACTTGGTGCCAGGCCCCAGGGACCACGGATGGAGAACAGGAAAAGAACTGCACACGCTTATCCTCCTAACGTCCTTTCTCCCCCCCCCCATAAAGACGGGCCTGACCACGCTCGACAGCGCTGGCCACGTGGCACTGTTCACTGACTGGCTATTGGCAGCGGGGAGGGTGAGGCCTCCGGGTTGTTCCTGGGCAGCTGAGCCTGCCATGCCACCGCTGGGCATTGTGTGCCCAGCCCTGGGCCAGGTGCTGTGGGGCCGAGCAAGGAAGGGAGCCCCCTGCCCGCGGCTCAGCAGAGGAGGTTAGTCTTGCACTCGGGAGGCACACAGATGTGTGGGGTGGGCCGGAGGTGCCAGAGGGGCTGCAGGGATGGGAAGCTACCGCGTGACCAGAGGACTTCGAGAGGGGCGTGGTTGGGAGGGAGGGGAGAGGAGGTGGGAACTGAATCAGCAAAGGCTTGGAAGCTCGGAGGACGGTTCGATGTGGGGTGGGTTTGGCCCCCCGTAGGACTGGCTGTCCCTGCGCAAGAGCAAGGAGAGGTGCCTCGGCTGGAGGGTGGGCGTTCCCATGGAAACCGCCGCATCCCATCTGTGGCCTCAGACAACTTGCCTGTGCCTCCGGGTCCGTGACACCCCCCGGGGTACCAGGCCCCGCTGGCAGAGTTTGTGCTTGTGTCTGGGGTGGAGTGCAGATGATCCATGGACAGGGGTGCCCATGGGGTTTCGGGCGCTGGGAAGCCTGCCGTCTCGCCCAAGCCCCTGGCTCCCTTGGATTCCAGTTGCCTGGTTCAACCCCTCCTGCTTTGTCGCTGGGGGACCTTGTGCCAGTGTTGAGCCTCTGAGCCTCATTTTACCATGTCCTACCTGATAAGGCTGTTGTGAGGCGTCAAAGAAATGCCCCTGTAACAGCACATGGCACCTGCGCTTGCCGAGCACCAGCCGTGTGGCCTGCACCCAGGGCCAGGGAAGGAGGATGGCAGCAGTTGGTGTCTGTGCTGTGGGTGTCAGCAGCCATCTGCTGTGCGAGGACAGGGCCCTGCCTCTTCGGCCGTGAGCTTGCTGGAGGGGTTGGTGACGTCACCACGGAGGCAGCAGCAGTGCTACAGTGGGGAAGGGCTGCCACAGGGGCCCTGGGCTGGGAGCAGGGGTGGCCCCACGCCTCTCTGGGAGCTGTGGGCATCCGACCTTCTCTGGTCCCCTCACAGCCCAGACCTGGAGCCCAGGACAGAGACGCAGCGCCACGTCTGCCCCCTGGTGGTCATCGGTAGCGCTGCAGGCGGGCGACTCCAAGCCCCAGAGGAGTCACTGGGCGTCTGGACCGCCCAAGTCTGGGGAGGCAGGAGCATCCCTGAGAAGCTGTCCCCCACACACGGCTGCGCTGCCCCGGGTGGATTTTGCTTCTTTTCTGCAGGTGTCATGAAGTTTGCGCTACCTGAGGCTTGGATGAGATGGGTCTGGATTTGGGACCCGACCTCTGAAAAGAAACAAAAACACTGTAGGCTTTTAGAGGCCAAATGCCACCCCCCCTCCCAGGCCACTGGCTCCTATGAAAACAGATCCGCACTGCTGGGCGCATGGGCTGGCAGGAGGGAGGAAGTGCCACGGGCTGTGGGGAGAGGGAAGCGTGTGGCCAGAGGGTCCCACCTGGGCCCTGGATTCCCGGGTGGATTCAGGAAACTGCACAACATTCGTCTGGCTGCAGCACCATCACGTGACTGAATGGGCAGGCTCCCTCCTCCAGTGCCCTCCCTGCTGGGTGACCCGTCCCCCGCCCCGGCCGTGGGCACCACCGCCCACCACCTCCACATGTCTGTGCCTCTCGGGTGCTTCTTGGCCAGAGAGCTGCGTGGCACATCTGCCGTCTCCTCCACAGGGCTCCGGGCACCTCCAGGGAAGGACTGAGAGGGAGTCTGGGGAAGCCTGCAGGCGATCACATATAATTTCCTCCTAATCATTAGAGCGAAAGGGAGATGGAGAGGTGGACAGAGATGGTTTTAATTCCTGCGACCTCCCCGGCGTTTGCCCTCTCCCTCCAGATAGCTGGTCCCCGTGGTAAGACCTGAATGGTCAAAAAAAACCCAAAACAATTATAGGGAGCCCAGGTTGGCAGCAACAGGAACCCA
This sequence comes from Tapirus indicus, assembly GCA_031878705.1. Classification (NCBI taxonomy): domain Eukaryota; kingdom Metazoa; phylum Chordata; class Mammalia; order Perissodactyla; family Tapiridae; genus Tapirus; species Tapirus indicus. Next base: position 34,007,813 of record CM062927.1, read on the forward strand.
TCCCCAAGCCCCAAATCAACGTGGCGTCTTGGCAGCTGCATCCCCGGAGCACTTTTCCTCGTTGCATTTTGTTTTGTGATAATCGAGACGCTTTTCTGTGGCTCTGGGCATCCACGCACCGCGTGGGAGGGGCGGGCATGCTCCCCATTCTTCTGCCCTCATGCGTGTCTCCTCTCTTCCCTCTGCAGAACCACACCATGAGCCAGCACGCACAGTGAGGGACCGCTCGACAGGACACCGCTCCGCAGAAGGCTCGCCGGAGACGCCGTGGGGAGGGCCATTCGAACATTACATCCAATCAAAGTGTCATTTGCAACCCAGATGTAAAACTCTAATGATTTGGCCATGAGGCGCTGCTATTATAAGCAGCTGGAAATGAATATTAATGGCAGAGATTAAAAGTATTCCATGCTCAGTATTTTTTATTGTCCTGCTACAGCTAGTGTGCTTTCTATTAGAGTTTCCACCGAAGACTACATTTCTAGAGTTAGAGAAACCCGCTTTTTGAGGCTATTGTCCTTTGTTCCTTCATGTATTATATTGATAGTTTTTACAAAAGGATTAGTGTGATTTTTTTTCCTTTGCTGCTTTTTTTTCTTTCCTGTTTTTCTTCCCCCCCCCCCCCTTCGGTTAACTACTTTTTAATTGCAATTCTAGGTAATTGTGCATTGTGATGTGATTGCTTGGCTATTGTCTGAATATTTCCTTTTAATTTTTTAATTAAAGACTAATGCTTTGATTGGATTTGCCAGTTCACCGGACAGTGATTAAAACTATGTAATGAATATAATCGGTTTCAGTGCAACTGGATGGTCTGCTTTTAAATGTGAATTAATCTGACTGCAGTAACTAGTACAGTTCAATAAAGGGAATCCATGCGATTAGCATCAGCTGCCTGGTTCTCTCCTCCCCAGCCTGGGGCTGTGTGGGGGCCTATCGTCACCCATGGGGCGTGTCCCCGTGTGAGTTCCCGCGGGATCGCACATGCGGACCTGCACACGGTGGACCCAGCTTCCCTCGGGAAAGAAGAAGCGTAGTAACCCAACTCACGCAGTCTGGATGAGCTGGCCGTGCTCAGAGAAGTCAGAGAGAAAAGAACCCTTCAAGGTGAAATGCTCTGATCGTCTCATCTGTGAATGGGGAAACTGAGGCCCAAGGGTAAGTGGGCTCACCCATGATGCTTCCTTCTTTCTTCCCCTCGGGGATGGCTTTACCCTGTGCTGGATGTAGGCGGTCAAGTGGTTAACCCTTACCTCGCCGGGACTCCCGGGGGGACTTGGATTCTGGTTGTGGCCGAGGCATGGGGATGGACAGGAGCTGGGGGCTGCCGAGCGGAGCCGGGTGGGGGCAGCAGGTTCCCAATCACAAAGATCTGGGGGACTAGGCGGTGCCGAGGCCCATGGCTGGGGCCAGGGCTCTAGCGGGCAGTGAGGTGCCCACAGCGCTCCCAGGGGCCCACCTGCACTTGCAAGAATGGGGTCCCTTGACATTTTGCACCCTCGGTGCCTAGCTTGCTTCACCCCCTCCTGCCCTGCTGGCACCCCGGGGCCCACCCAGCAGCCGGAGTCTCCCACATGGCCATCCTTCCACACCTCCGTCCTGCCGGTGCTCGGCTGACTTGCCAATCAGAGGCCAGCGCTTCAGAACCTGTGCGGGGAAGCCCTTCCTTGTTAACTTTTCACAAGGGGCAAGAAAATTGGTTATTACCCTCTGCAGAGTGGAAACGAACAGGCAGACAGATTGCACCTAATTATAATGTAATAGTAAGTCACGGGCGTGGAATTTGGAGCAATTATACCCCGCATCTTCTGACTCCCGTATCTAGGGGCTCCTGGTGACCTGCAAGAGTTCCCCTTTCTGCCGTCTCATGTAAGGTTCTCACACGGGTTCTCTCAAAAGGCATTTTACACCGGCGGATCACATAGCAGACTCCTGCCAGCGCGGACAGTATGGAGCAGTCGCCCCTAGAATTCAGGGCCCTTGCCTCCCAGACGCCGAAAGCAGTGAACTCCAATTTTTAGTCCCCTGGAGACGCGGCTGTTTTAGGGGAAGGCCTGAGGGTAGGCATCGGTGTTCCTCAGAGTGTGGCCACCCACAGGCTGGGGTTGGCTTAGGCTGCCCTGCATCCACAGCCAGGCCTGCCTTTCGGACGGTGCTGGGACTGTGGACAGGACCAGCGTGTCCCAGGGCTTGCCGGATCACTGTCTCTGGGCCCTCTCCAGCTCCAGATTTATCCCAAACCCCACGGAGCCCAGGTGAGTCCTCAGTAAGTACCAATAGAAGATTTGATTTGACGGTTGGTGGCGTAGGGCTAAATTAGTCACTGCCCCCATTAAAAATACAGCGGGGGGTTTAAGAGCTTTTCACGCCGTGTGGGAATCAGCAGCGAGGCCGGCGGATGTCTTGGGTAAGGAGAGAGGCGGCCTAGGGGACTGTGAGGTAATGAGGTTTATGGCAATGACAAGGCAGCCAGGGAACCCTACCGACTCCCCTTCGCCTGGGCCCATTGTTCTCCAGCTGCCTCTGCCCCCACTGCTTCTGCTGAGAGCCCCTCCTGACTTTGTGCCGGGGGGGGGGGCGGGGGGGCGCATGGGGGAACATGGGAGCCCTTACTGGGATCCATATTCATCACCATCAGGCAGGATTGGGGGGGCTAGTGCAAGGCTATAAGCCTGTGCTTTGGGGACCCACCCTGACCTCTCAGCTCTGAAGGACCTCACAGGGTCAGTAGGAGGCTTATATGAGATGATGCCTGTTGAGGGCTGAAGACCCGGAAGCAGCACGGTCATTGAAAGGAGGATGATGAAGCCAGGCCTCCCCACAGGAGGTCTGGTGGACTCAGTCACTGGCAGTTTGGACACTGGAGTGGGACATGGCAGTGGGGAGTGGGCGAGGCGACTGGAGGCCTAGGGTTCATTGTCTCTGTGTTTGTGTGGACAAACTGTCAGTTTCTAGTGGCCCTGTGGGTGGGGGAATTTTGCCCAGGATGAGAAATGGACCAGAACCCCTGGGCCACAGACCCCTGTCATTGGATACCTTCCCAGAGCTTCCGGAAGCAGGTGGATACGGGTTTTGGTCTCAGTGGAGAAGCTGCCATAGGAAGAATCTAATAAATTAAGTGTGCACTCTCAGGGGTGGATCTGCACCCACAAGTGTTTGGTAAATAGGACCACGACTTCAATGCCAGCGTCCATCCATCCGCAGGTATTTGAGCTGCCCCTGTGCTGCGCACTGAATAAGTTGTTGGGGACATGAGATGGACGGGTGATGTGGCCCTGCCTCACGGAGCTCCCAGTCACATGACGACCATCTCACAGGCAAGCACACCGATAAATCCCTAGCACCACATGGTCACAAGTGCTGTGATGGGAGAGGACCGGACTGTGCCCGATGAGTGGGGACGTGTAGGAGAGGCAGGGGCGCATTGAGGAGGGTCTTGCTGAGGAAGTGACTTCAGTTGAGACCTGAAGAATGAAAGGACCGAGGCGGTGAAGAGCCCGGATCTGGAAACGAGCTGAAAGTACCCTCAGGGGTCTCTCGTCATACTGGGTTTCGATTTTAGATGGTTGGAAACAGGCCCAGAGATGCCCAGAGTCTTGTCCAAGGTCCCACAATTCAGGACAGAATTGAGACCATAATTTGGGTGTCCTGCCTTCTAGCCTTGGGTGTCTGACTCCCCTCTGTGGCCTCCTCTCTTCCATTTGTTGAAATGCAAATTGATTGAATTATTATTATTATGAATAAAATGACATACTGTGTTGGAAAGACTGCCGGCTCTCCTTTTCCTTAATGAATTAAGGATTTATTTAATTTATTTATTTATGCGATTTTATCTGAGCACGTTACCTTGGAGAGGGTCAGACTATATACCCTATCCTTCCTAGAAGTTAGGTGTGGCCATATTCCTATTGGTGGCCATATTGGTGCTGCTAATGAGATATAAGTAGAAGAGGTATATGCAAATTCTTAGAATTGTCCTTAAAGAGAAGAAATGAGCTCATCCCTTCCCCTTCCTGATGGCTGAAATGTAGGTGCAATAGCTGGAGCTCCAGAAGCCATTTTGAACCTTGAGGTAACCTGAAAATGGAAGCTACACATAGGTTGAGCAACAATATAAAAGAAGCCTGGCTCTCCAACTGTGCCAGATGCATGCTAGGTCTGTCTGCCTTCCCAACAGGCTTCTTGAACTTGAGAGAGAAATAAACTTCTCTCTTGTTTAAGCCATTATTATTTGATTTTTTTCTCTGTTACAGTTAAAGCAATTCTTAATTATACTAATTAAAATATATACATATATGGCTTTCAAGTAAGAGAAAATTTAGAAGGTTCAAGGAAAGGGTATGGAATGGTTAAAAACATCTGAAGGCTAAGGGGTATACCTCTGTGACATACAACAGTCATGTCTGTTTGGCCCATGAGTACATGGGGTTGGGCTGACCCGGGCTGGGTTGTCTGACTGTTAATCTAGGGTGGCCTCGGCTGGGATGACTGGGGCACTTAACTCTGCTCTTCATGTTGATCCCCTGGCAGGGTAGCCTGAGCATGCTCTCCTTATAGCATTGGCCAAGGGCACGAGCAGAGCAAGCCCAGTTGTGCAAGTGCTTTTCAAGCTTCTGCCTGTGCATCCTGTTTGCTCGTGTTCCATTGACCAAAGGAAGTCACATGACCAAACTCAGACTCAAGGTCGGGGAAGTATATCCACCTTCTGATGGGAAGAGCTGCAAACTCCCAGGACAAAGGTAGATTCGGGGAGGGATGGAGAATCGGGATCGCTAATACAACCAATCTGCCACGGAGTTGAAAGGCCCCCTTCTCTCCTCTGAAGGCAAAACCTCGTAATTAATGGGTACCACCCATGGCCACAGCTTGGGAAATGGGCAAATTGAGGCGTCCAGCTTAGTGTTGCTGGGCTGGACCTTGTCTTTGGAGAAGAGAGAGGCACCCTCAAAGGATTTGTCCCCCAAATGCTTGTTACCTGGCAAGGCAAGTTCACAGGGCCACCATTGTACAACTGACAGTTGACTGTGGTTCACGCAGGCTTGCCAGGGGGCTGACCAAGGATATACACTCCGCATGGCACCCTCATTTCAGGGACTGGGAGAAAAGTCACAACACTTAGCAAAGGCTGAACATCTACGGCTCTGTCTTGCTTATCTCTCTCCAGAAGCCCCAAATGGCTTATAGTTTGCCACACACACCTCTGGCTGTTTCCCTCCTCCATGCCTTTGCCCATGCTGTTTCCTTCTCCCTGCCCTTCTTTTTCACCCAGGAAACTTCAATTTTTAAACTCAGTTCTTTAAACTCATTAAGCTCACTAAACTTAGGTGCCCACTTCTCAGGGCTAAAACCCGGGTGAAGCCCTCACCTTGGGTACAAAATTTAAGGGAGGACCAAAAACCTCAGCAATCAAGATAAACAATATTTTAATGCAATATCTTAAAAAATCAAAGTGGCAAACTACAGCCTGCGGGATGACTACCTGTTTTTGAAGCAGTTTTCTTGGAACCAGGGCTGTGTTGGGGTGGAGCAAGCGAGGCAGGGTCACGCAAATGCAGCCTCGGATCCTGTCTATTGAAAATTTTGCTATTTTGATCATCATAGATTTTTTTTGCATTAACTTTGATTTTTTAAAACATTGCGTGAAAGCCTTGTTCTGAGTTGTTTGGCACTCACTTCAATTTTGTGCCCAAGCTGAGTGTGCCTCCCTCTTCTCACCCGGTCTTGGCCCCACCCATCCTCCAGGCAACCTGGTCTGACCCCCTCGGTCAGGTAAAATGTTCTGATAATAGGAACTCTGATAATACCCCTGCATAAGTCTGTCAGTGGGCACCTGCACACTTGTAACTGTCTGTCTCTGGGACTGTGTATCAGTCAGGATAGGTGAGGTTATGGCCCAGTAACAAAAAGACCCCAAATCATAGTGGCTTAACACCACAACGGTTTATTTCTCACTCATATTACAGGCCATCCTGGATCTCCAGGGGGCTTTCTTCAGAGTCACTAGGGAAGTCTGGCCCAGGGCTCAGCCAGCACCACAAATGTGGTCAGTAACCAAGCCAGAAAGAAAGAACTCGGAAGGGCCTCACACTGGCAATTCAGTACTCTTGCCTGGGAGACACACACACACACACACACACACACACACAGCACTTCAGCTCACAGCTCACTGGCCAGCAACTGTTGTATGGCCCCACCCCATCCACAAGGAGCCAGGAAGTGCAACCCTGCCACGTGCCTGGAAGAGCTAAGAACAGGCAAGGTTTGGCAAATTGCACGAATGACCCCAGACTGTCTTCACCTCCCTCCATTCATCCGTGACTGTAATCTCTTTGAGGGCAGAGACTGACTCTTAGTAAGTCTGGGTATATCCAGCACCCTGCATGGGATGTGGAGCAGATAAATAGTTACTGAATGTATGTGGAAACTGAGTACAAACGTGAATAAATGACAGTTAAAACGGCGTCAGGGAAGATAAGCATGTACATGCACGCATCTTGTAGCCTAAAAGCTGTGGAGTACGTCAGACCTGAATTCAACCCTCAGCCCTGCCACCGATTAGCTGTGTGACCTCAAGCAAGGCACTTAACTTCTCGGAGCCTCAGTGTTTCCATTGATAAAATGGGAAAGATAAATACTCTTATGTCACAAAGTTGTGAAGTTGAAATGAGATAAGAACGATGATGACTTTACTCCTATCAGCATTCACTGTATGCCTGGCGTTATTCTAGGCACCGCATAGGTATTTACTCATTCACTTCACACATTGTCGCGTGGGTAGTGTTGTCCTCTCTTTTTCAGACAGGAAACCCAGGCAGAGAGAGGCTAAGTAACTGTGTCAGGCTCCAATTCTAACCCAGGCAGCCTGGCCCCAGGGCCCTGCTCTCAGCCGCCAGAAGCCCCAGGGCGCACAGAAACGGTGGCTCCGGACACTCATCACCGGGGCTGATTCCGGGCGGAGGGAGGACCTGGCTGGTCCCCGAGCCAGGGGCGGGCACCACCCGGGTCTGGGACCGGGATGCGGAGGCGGCTCGGCCCGCCCCCTCCCGCCCCTGAGCGCTGATTGGCCCGTCGGCGCCCGGGCGGCGGCTGAGCGCGCGGAGCGAACGCGTTTGCGGAGTTATTAATTACTGAAGGGCGGCCCGTGCTTCTGTGCATAAAAATATGTTTGAGCAGTTTCTACTTAAACTTTAAAGAGAACGTTAATCAATTTTATTTTAACAAAATGACCTTAAGCAGGGAAAAAAAAATTGGTGTTATTTGCCCAAACAGGCAAATTAATTTCTCTCTCCTGAGAAATGTGAGAAGTTTCCAGAAATAGCTATGCATAATTTACACCTGCCCTGCCCGCTCCTAGTTTAACGCCAAGCCCAGTCTCGGGCCCTACCCAGCTCCAGGCCCGGAAAGAACTGAAAACAGAGAGGTCCTTAACAAGGCCGGGTCACCCCCTTGCCGGGCCCCCTCTGCTCCTCGGCCCACCATTCCCACGACCTGGGAAAGGGACGCTGAGGGGAAGGGACAATGTCCCTGAGAGGCCAGCCCAGCCTCAAGGTCACTGGGAGGAGAGGGGCGGCTGCCCAGTACCAGGGCCTGGGACTTCCTGGGACTCCAGCAGGTGACCATCCCTCCAGCCTTCAGGCTCCCCTCTGAGGCTCGCGACCTGCGGGGGCCTGCTTATCGCGCTCCACCTCCTGCCTCTTGAGGGATTCCCGGGATGGCGGGCTCCAGAACATTCAGCGGCGCCTGTGCCGCCTTCCACATCCTGACCCTCTGGATCTCATGCTCCACACCCCGGAGGCCACACCCCGGAGATCTGCTGGCTTCGGGTGGGGGTGGGATGGGCCCACGTGGTCTGCCCGGAGTGTGGGGCTTAAGGCAGGGCTTGGGGGCTCCTGGGGCTGTGGTCAGTTTCCAGCCCCGCCTGTAGTAGCAGAGTGACTTCTAGCAGGCCATTCAGCGTCCCTGGACCCGGGTTTCCCCATCTACACGTGGAGAGCGAGTTCCTCCTGTCTCCACAGGGCTGCTGCGAGGATGGGATGAGAATCCTGGGAGAAGGTCAGGTTCAAGAGGGCAGAGTTTTGTCTTTTTGTGTCTGCTGTATCCCCAGCGGCTGGAACAGTGTCAGAACATAGCTGATGCTCAATAAATACTCATTGACTAAATAAAGGGATGAAAAGGGAACACAATAGTTGTTCCATTATTATTACTACTGCTATTATTGCAGTCAGATTTTTTTACTTTCCAAATATGTTAGGTCATAGTATAGAAAACTGCTTTTCACACTGCATTTGCCCCTTCACTACCCTCATCACCTCCTGAAGTGATACGATCAGTTGGAGGGAAGAATTCTCCTCCCTCTCTCCCTTCAAAATCACTATCTTGCACCTAGTAAGTGCTCAGTGCATATTGTTGAATGACTACACGAGAGCAGCAGCAGGAGCCACAGACTCAGGGCCCACAGGGGCAGCAGGCCAGGTGGATGAGTGAAGGGCTGAGAGGCGGCTGCATGTGATGACCGGGCGGTATATGCCCGTCTCGAGGGGGTCCTGCCCCTTGCTGCCCTGCGAGAATGCAGACCCAGATTGCTAGATCTTCCAGTTTGTCAAGAGGAAGAAAGCCACATCTGATCATGAAAACATCTCAGTTTTTTTAGTGTTGATAATTACTTCAGAGTTTAATTTTAAAAACACCAAAAACAAAAACCCCGTGTATGCCAAGGAAAACACTTCTGAGAGCCGCATTTGGCCATGGGGCCACTTGAGGCCTCTTGAGAGCACCTGAGAGAAGGAGAGAGGGGAGCTGTGACCAGCCCCCCATTTCGAATCAGGGAGGGATGGAGCATCCCAGAGACGAGGAAGTCAGCTCTGAGGCTGAGGGCTGAGCCCTCCCGGGTTTCTGGGCTGGAGGTGGGAGTGGGGGGCATACCCCGTCTCTCTCTTCATCAGATGGATTTGTCTCAGCTTTCATTGCTAACCTCGAGGCCTGTAGAGAGTCAAAGCCGAGTTCTCAGGCCTCTCTGTGCCTCAGTTTCCTCATCTGTAAAACAGGGATAAGCTCTCAGAGAGTTGTGAGAGTCTGATGAGACGATGCGGGCACTTAGCACCGTTCCTGGCCGGCGCGTGTAAGGTGCGCACGTACCCTGTTCCCGCAGACAGGCTGAGGCTCCGGAGGCACCAACGAGGCTCTCCTCGTGGAAACCAGTTTCTGTCCCTGAAATTCTGAGGGGTGATCTGGCTGCTGGTTTGGACCGGACAACCCCAGAAATAGAGGGCGTTTCAGAGTGCTGGGAAGATACTCCCTGCGGCGTGTTATGCAAACACGGACTGGGGCCTTGCTGTGTGCTGCTCGTGCAGAGCAACAAGCACTGGGCTGGCGGTCCACACTCCTCTTGGTCACCATTTCCCTGTGTGACTTTGGGCAAGGCCCTTCCCTACTCTGGGCTTCAGTTTCCTCATCTGTGAAGTCAGAATGTTGAATCAGAAGCTCTCCATGCTGATATTGGCTTTAGAGCTCCCTCTGCTCTTGGGGCTTCCTTGGGAGGCCTGGGGACCTGAGGCAGAACTCAAGGATGGCTTCTGAATCTGCAAATGGGGACAAGGATGCCTGCACCTTGGGCTGTGGAGAGGAGCTGAGGATGTGCTGCACTTGGCATTACATTGCAGTGTGCCAAGCTCCCGAGGGACAGTTTTATGAGCTGATGGTTCTAAAAGTCCCATAGAAAGCAGGGGGGAAATCAGCTCGGAGAATACGAGGAGGAAATTACCCTGGCCCTCCTGTCCCCTTAACAAAGTAGAGCTCCAGTTGGCCCCTTTGCAGGAGAACTTCCTGCCCTGGCAGCCTGAGGGCTCCTGGCCCTGCACCCTGGCCCGTGTCCCCAGGCACCATGGGTTTGCGCTGCCTCCTGGCCTCTCAGTCTTCCCTCTCCTGGGCCCAAACAGATCCTACAGCTCCTTCAAGACTTAGCTCAGACACCACCACCTGACCCTGCCTGGGTTTGCCCTCGATCCTAAGCCCTCACAGCACCCAGCCTCACGACCCAGCACAGTCGAGGCACACGGGTGCTGCTTCTGAATTCAGAGTCCTGACTCCCCCAGAGTTCCTCCTTACCTTCTTCATTCTCATTTTGCAGTGAAGGAAGCTGGGGCTTGGCTGTCAGCTGGCAGGTGGCGAGGCCAAGACACGAAACCACATGATCTGGCTGTAAGGCTGGGCTCCAGCTAGACACCCCACACAGCTGTGTAAAATAAAATGTTTGCTTTTTTAAAACTTAGTTATTAAATAATAATAGAAACAAGTTTAAAGTATTCAGAAGAATATAAAGTAAAAAGTAAACATCATTTAAAAAAATCAACTCTTCCTCCTACACTCACTCATATTTTCCAGGCTTATTCCCTCCAGCAATAGTCCATGCACATGAAAGCACACATTTCTATATATCTCTATCCTTTTTTTCACAAAAATATACTATTGGGTACTGTGACTTACATTTCGTTCCCTTATCAATATGCTATTCCATTCTCTTCCTGTTAGCACACACAGATCTCATGGTGGGGGGGGTTCAATTACAAATTCACTTTCCTGAATAGTTATAAGTTATATATAAAGCCATTCAAACTAATCCATTTCATATTGGGTGAGTTGTGGGAGTCTGTGTCAGTCTTGTTAGAGGTCCATCAATTTTATTGATCATTTCAAAGGACCAACTCTTTGTTTCATTATTTTCCTCTGTTGCTTTCTGTTTTCAATTTCATTCATTTCTGCTCTTTATTATTTCCTTCCTTCCGCTTGCTTTGGATTTATTTTGCTTTTCTTTTTCTAGGCTCCTGAGGTGGAAGCTTAGACTACTGATTTGAGATGTTCCCTCTTTTCTAACATATACACTTAGTGCTGTACATTTTCTTCTCAGGACTGCTTTGGCTGTGTCCCAAAATTTTTGATATGTTCTATTTTCATTTTCATTCAGTTTAATGTATTTTTTAACTTTCTCTTAAGACTTCCTCTTTGATCCATGGATTATTTAGAAGTGTTGTTTAGTTTCCAAGTGTTTGGTGATTTCCCTGTTATCTTTCTGTGATTGATTTCTAGTTTGATTCCATTGTGGCTGGAAAACACACTCTGTTTTTAAATTTGTTGAAATCCGTTTCATGGGCCCTATTACGACCTATCATGGTGTATGTTCCTTGTGTATTTGAAGAGAACGTGTACTCTGCTGTCACTGGGTGGACAGTTTGTAAATGTCTGTTGAGCCTGGTTGGTTGGTGGTGTTATTGGGGTCTTCTATGTCCTTGCTGACTTTCTGCCTAGTTGTTCTGTCATTTGCTGAGAGAGGGTTGTTGGGGGTCTCCAGATATAGTTGTGGATGTGCCTGTTTCTTCCTTCAGTTCTATTAGCTTTTGCTTCACACATTTTGCAGCTCTGTTGTTTGGTGCCCACACATCTAGGATTGCTGTGTCTTAACAATAGAGTGGATTGATCCTTACATTGTTGTGTAACACCTCTCTGTTTCTGGTTATTTCTTTGCTCCAGAGTCTACTTTATCTAATACTAATATAGCCACTTGTGTTTTCTTTTGGTTAATGTTTGTGTCACATATCTTTTTCCATCCTTTACTGTCAACCTGTGTATATCGTTATATCTGAAGCAAGTTTCCTCTAGATGGCATGTGGCTGGATCATCTACTCTGCTGATCTCTCTCCTTTAATTACTATATTAGACTGTTTACATTTAGTGTAATAATTGGTGTATTAGACTATTTACATTTAGTGTAATAATTGGTGTGTTAGGGCTTAAGTTGGCCATTTTATTTTTTGTTTTCTGTCTGTTCTGTTTTTTTATTTCTCTGATTTTTTTCGCTGCCTTCCTACCTTGAACATTTTTTTAGAATTTAGAACATTTTTTAGAATCTTGTTTTATATATGGTATTTGTGTGTATATCTCCTTGTGTAGTTTTTTGTTGGTGACTCTAGATATTACATTGTGTATACATAGCTTATTAAATCGACTGGTGTCATCATTTTACCAGTTCTAGTGAAGCATAGAAACCTTACCTCCCTTTCTGCCCCTTTATCCTCTCTTGTTTGTAATATAATTGTCTTCAATATTCTTCTACACACATTTGGAATCACATCAGACAGCATTAAAATTTTTGCTTCAATAGTTGGGCATATTTTAGAAAACTCAAGAGGAGAAGGAAAATCTATTATGTTTATTCATATTTTTGCTTATTGTGTCCCATCTTCCTTCCTCATGTTCCAAGATTCCTTCTTTTATCATTTCTTTTCTGTTTAGAGAACTTCCTCTGGCCATTCTTTTAGGACAGGTTGGCTGGTTGCAAATTCTCTTAGTTTTCCTTCATCTAAGAATGTCTTGATTTTCTCTTCATTCCTGAAGGATGTTTTCACCAGATATAGGATTCTGGGTTGACAGGTCTTTTCTCTCAGCTCTTGAAAAATGTTGTGACACTTCCTTCTATCTCTGTGATTTCTGATAAGAAATCCACTTTTATTCAAGTTGTTTTTCTTCTCTAGGTAAGATGTCATTTCTCTCTTGCTGCATTCAAGATTTTTCCTTTGTCTTTAGTTTTTAGAAATTTGACTATTATGTGTCTTAGTGTGGATTTCTTTGGGATGTCCTGTTTGAGGTTAGCTCAACTTCTTGAATCTGTAGGTTTATATATTTTGTCAAATTTGGGATTTTTTCAGCCAAGTACTTTTTTGGCCCTACTCCTCTTTCTCCTCTTTTTCCAGGATTCTGCTGACACTAATGTTAGAGCTTTTGTTATGGTCCCACATGTTCCTAAGGCTCTATTCATTTCTTTTTTCAGTTTATTTGTTCTCTTTTGTTCAGATTGAGTAATTTCCATTGTTCTATCTTCCAGTTCACTGACTTTTTTTCCTGTCCTCTCCATTCTGCTGTTGATTGAATGTTTTATTTCACTTATTGTATTTTTCAGTTCTAAAATTTTCACTTGGTTCTTCTTTATATCTTCAGTTTCTTTGCTGAGACTTTCTATATTGTCATTTATTTCAGGCAGTTTCTAACTGCTCACTAAAGCATTTTTATGATGGCTGCTTAAAACCTTTGTCAGATAATTGTAACATCTCTGTCATCTTAATTTTCCATCTATTGCTTGTCTTTTTTCCTTTTTTTTTTTTTTTTTGTATCTTCCTGGTTCTTGGTATGACAACTGATTCTTTATGGAAACTTTTTTTTATATAGGGATGTATGTTTTATAGATATGGATTCTTTATGGAAACTTTTGTATTTTAAGTAACGAGACTCTGGATCTTATTTAAACCTTCTCTTTGGCTGTCTTCCTCTGACACTGCCCCAGCAGGGGAACGTGGAGGTGGGGTCACGGCCTCATTAATGCCAGGTGGGATTGGAATTCCAAGGTCCCCCCTCAGCCTTCACTGATCCCTGAGGAGGGGATCCTCATTACAGTGGGGTGGGGGTAATCTGTCTCCCCACTAGGTCTTCAGTGGCACCTCTGAGGGGGAAGGGTAGGAGTGCCTAGTGACTGCTGCCCGTGTCGTCTCCACTGACACCACAGAGGGGTGGGTGGGAGAGACGGGTTCTGCCTCTCCGCTGGGCCTCCTCTGATCCCGCGGTGGAGAGGGTGGGTGGGGAACCTCGCTGCTGCTGGCTGGGCAGCAGGAGTCCAGGCTCCTCTGGCGCTGTGGAGCGGGAGGGGGGCCTTGTTACTGAACAGCAAGGACGGAAATCCAGCTTCCTACTTGGTCTCGCTGATTCCCCACCCCAGTGGGGAGCACTGGGGAGCCTCATTACAGACTGGTGAGGGGGGAAGTCTAGGGCCCCTAGGCTGTGGCGGGTGGAGACACAGTTTTTTCTGTGGTGTTTGGCTGGAGTAAAGTGGTTATTGTCTAAAAGTTTTCTGTCTTGGTAGGCGACCCTTGGCTGATTCTTGTGCTAGAGAGGTCAGGCTTTTGTTGAAGGATTTTTTTTGGCTCTGCCCATTGGTGTTTCCTGGTTGCTGGCTTCTTCAACTCCAAGTCTGGGACATATGAAGCAAAGAAAAAAACCCAGTGAACTCACCATCACGTTGTTCCTTGAGTCCCCAGGTCCCTGGCCAGTCTCCATCTTCCCCATTCTGAATTTTTCTATTTTTAAAATATATAATGTCCAGGGTTTTTAATTGCAGTTAGGAGGAGAAATAGGGAAAATATGTCTACTCCATCTTGCTGGAAGCAGAAATCCCTCCAGATCTTGTTCTTTTATAATGGCCACAATCGATCCTTTTGGATAAATGAATCACAACTGATTGAACTTATCCCCTATTGTTGGGCATTTATGTTGTTTCCAGCCTTGTGTTATAAACAGTGCTACAATGAACAGTTTTATACGCAGGTCTTTGTGCCTTTGCATGAGTATATAACAATTCCAGAATTTGTTGACTGAGCAGGTTGGATTTCATTTGGTAAGTTGGTTCTCGGGGTGGAAGATTTTGGTGGGGAAACAAATGGAGGAACAATGAGAGAACAATGGGGGAGGGGAGAGTTGGGCTGGGACTGACCAGAGAGAGCACTTGCCGGTACAGTACCAAGTAGACTGCCCCAATTTATGTCAGAGGTGTCACCCAGGTCTCTGGAAAATTCTCAATTGACCTTAACCCAACCTGGTCCTGCTGTCCAGGAGATGCCACCCTCTGGCTGCTGTCTTTCCAGGCCTATTCCCTGAGGTCAGTTTTGGAAAATATGCACCCTTCTCCCCACCAGCTGATCTTGCCCCCACAGGGGTGACCCTGGTAAGGGCCTGGGGTGTCCTCCTTTGGGCCTGTGCTTCATTCCCTTCTTGATGGAGCTCCCCTGACCGCACTGTGCAGTGAACACTGCCCTTTATACACATCGTCTCCTGTGGAGTTGCGTCCCATGTGGGAAGGTGGGCTCAGCGAGGTGAGGTGACTTGTCCAAGGTCACACACCAGGGAGGGAGGGATGCAGAACTCAGTCTCTCGTGGTCTAGCTCTGGAGCCTGAAATCAGTACAGCAGTTCAGGGTCCAAAGTGACTTTCTGGAATCAGCCATACAGACAAAAGTGGCCAGAAAGAGGGTGGCCTAAGTGTAGGCCTGTTCTGATGGAGAAGCCTGAGGGAAGGGAAGTAGGGAGGTGAGGAGGGGAGAAAGGGCCTGCTCACACCCGGTCACCTGTGAAGGCCTGCTCAGGAAGAAGGGGCCAGAGGGAATGACTTGGGGGCCTGGCAGTCCCAAGGGGGCCCCACTGGACTATGTTATATAGCAATACAATGGCAGAGGAGGATTTTGACCAGTCCACTCTTTCTGGGGGCCTGAAAAATATTATTTATCATTAGAGGCAAAACTGCTTTTTGCAGCCATGACGAAGACAGGCAGGATCACAGAGACATACAGGCCTGAATAGCCAGACACACACACACACACACACACACACATACACACACACACACTCACACACACAGAGGCGTGCAGTAGGCAGATATACACAGACTGCCCACTCAGACACACGCACACATGGAGACGGGACCCCCCCAGACACACACACACACATGCGCATTCCACACACACCCACACAGCGGCATATGGAGCAACCGTGCCTCCCCCCATGGTTTCCAGGAGGCTCAGCGGGGGGTGCAAGTTCCACATCTGACTTTCCTTGTGTTCGTTAGACTCTTGGTGTAATTAAATGTTACATTGAATAATCCAGCGCGGGCTCGTGGTGGCAGAGGCGGCTGTGGTGGGCTGGGGGATGAGGGCAGCTGGATGCCCGTCTCAGTCCTGCACCCTCTCTGCCCACCACTCTTCTCCAGCCACCCCCTTGCCCAGGACTCTGGAGCGGTGGAGACAAAGAACCTTTGGCCACAGGGTCACCTGGTCAGGACTTAAGGGAGGCTGGGGGTGGGACAGTGTCTGGGGAGACCCCTGGGCTGTCCTGTGGCTTAGAGCTGCCTGTCTCCCGCTTGCTGGGGTGAAATCCCCACCCGGGCCTCAGGTGCAGAGGAGGGGCATCTGGATGCTGGGGAGCCCCTCTGTCACCTTGCTCACCTTTCCTGGGAAGAGCAGGCAAGAAGTGGTTCCATCTTCCCCTCTCTCTCTTCTTTTAAACGGGTCTGCCACCTCCCTGGCCTCCATGGGAGGCAGCCCAGTACGGTGGTTACAGGCCACTTGTATGGGTCCTACTTGCTGTGTGACTTGGGGCAAATTACTTCACCTCATTGTGCTCAGTGTCCTCCCGGTAAATGGGGGTAATAGGAGTACTCACCTCACAGGGTTGTTGGGGGAATTAAATAGGTCCTTAAAATAGTGCCTGATTGTAAACTCTAGCAATCACCTGGCCGGGCGGTTAAACCACCCCCTGAACATGAGTTTCTTACCCACAAAGCTGGCCTGGGCCACGTCCACTCATCTGTCAGAGGGGAGACTTTGGAGTCAGTGCCAATGCCATTGCAGTGCAATCTCAGTTCCCCTCTGAGCCTTAGCTCCCTCCTCTGTGGCATGGGGTTGACAATCCCTCTGGCCTGGCAGGGTGGCTAGGGTGGAATGAGCTACTGCATGGGAAAGAATCTGACAAACTGTGGGGTGCTGTGCACAAGAGCAACTGGGCCTCCTCTTCTCCACACCTCTTGCTCACATCGCCCTTTGGGCTCCTGAACCGTAAGCCCTGCCCCTCTGCAGCCTGTTCCAGGGAGCACAGAGTTGGGGCTGCCCCTCGGCTCTAAGCCCAGCCAGGCCCCTCTGTGCAGGTCGCCTGCCCCAGGAGCGAGGGCCTGGCATAGAGAACCTCAGAGGCCCTGGCCCGGGCCCAGCTGGCCCTGGGGTGTCCAGAGTGAGTTCGCCGGGGCCGGCCCCTTCCTGATGTGGACTTTGAAAGGAGTGCCAGCCCCTGGAGTGTGCCAGCTGGACAGTGGGTGGGGAGGGCTGAGGATAAGCCACCAGGGAGGTGACATGGCTTCGGCCTGCTCCAGTCAGGCCCACCTGGAGGAGAGAGTGACTGGAAAAGAACACTCAGTCCAATCCTCACTAGGAGCCGGCTCCCCTCTGCCGCCGGCGGCCCGGGTTCCAGAGGCGGCGAGCCCAGGGTGGGGGCTGACTCCCTCTGTGTGCACACACACGTACACTGTGCCCACTCAAATCTCCATACGTGTGCCCACGGGCACAAATGTGGGCAGGAGCCAAGACATGCCCATGTAGTTTCCGGAAGTCTCACGTGCAAACCCACGTGGGCCCACCCAGGAACATGGTCGACTACACACACGCCCAGAGACGCAGGCAGATCTGAGCTCACTAGACACACACAACTGTGTGCACATGTGCAAGAGACACACATAGTACCTAGTGACCACCCACTGCTCTGGAGCTTTCCCTGCTCTGGAGAGACAGGCTGCCGTGTCTCCTGTCCTATCTAATCTGCACAACAGTTCTGTCTCCTCTGTTTTATGGGGGATTCAGAGAGGCTAAGTGGACTGCCCAAAGACACACAGCTCCCACATAGCTCAGCTGGGTGGAGTCTCGGGCCCTGAGTCCCGGTCCAGTGCTAGCCGTAGCTTCTCTCCACAGGAGACCTCCTGGCCTCCCTCCACCTGGTGCCCTGCTGCGGCTGAGCCACGGGGACGGCTGGAGAAGGCGGGGCCGCCAAGAAGAAACTGCGACTTCTGAGGGATGTTTTAAGTATGGAGCGTGCCCCTGGGCCCTCCCCGTCACCCAGGACTCTGAGCTGGGCAAAGCCAGCTCGTGAATATTCAGGACCCCGTAGACACTCTTCTCTGTTTTCTCCCCGCTCCTCGTTTTGTGCTGAGTCTTAAGTGAAATTGATCTTTTTTTTTTAAAGAAAGAGAAATCTGTCTTTTGTTCTCCTGCTCCCCCAGGGGCCCCCCAGAAGAGGAGGCCCCCCACGCAGTTTAAGGGGCACGCCTCAGAACCAATCGCTGCCTGGCACGGTTCCCCGGGTGCTGGGTTTGGGCCCAATGCCATGCGAGCAGATGGCTGTGATTGCTGGCAACCCGGAGACCCTGCAGGAGAGTCGCGTATGGGTGTTTACAGCATCCTGGTCCCGCCGAGAGCATCAAAATGGCAGACTGAGTGGCGCCTGGCTCACCTAGGGTGGAGGTAGGGGCAGTGCACATTCCTGAAAAAGGAGAAGCAGCCTCCTTCTTCTCCCAGGGAGAGCCCTGCCCAGCACCCAGCGCCCAGTGCCCAGCACTCAGCACTCAGTACCCAGTGCCCAGCATCCAGCACCCAGCACTCAGCACCCGCATGGTGTCCCATGCAGGAAACAGCAAACTCTTGTTCTGGGGGTGCCACTCTCCCTGCTTCTCCACTTCTCTCCTCTGCCTCCTTCAAGTACTCTTCCAGCAGTTCCCCAGGGTCTCAATCCTCTCAGAGCTGGTCCACAGCAGAGGCCTGAGTTCAAATAATATATATGGGACCTACTGTGTGCTCAAACGACAAAGAGCACGAGAGGCCCTCAGAGCTTCTTTCCTCTCCATCACCCCCTCACGGATGCGTGTGTGGTTAGACACACGGCTGTCTACGTCACCAGCCTGAGTTCCATTAGGACAGAGTCCTGGCACATAGTGGGTGCTCAGTGAATCTTTGTCGAGTGATTTGGGGACCCTGCTCCACAGAGATTGCAGTCTGATGAGACTTCTCTCCCTCTCTCTCCTCCCTCCCACCCCCTCTTGTGTTGTCTGCATTATTCTGTTTCCCGATTATACTGAAGCCCCCTGAGGGCAAGGGTCATGGCCTTCACCTCCCCGAGATGCCACCACATAGTGGATCTAGTTATATAGGTCGCGTGGCTGACATGGAAATGCGGCTCCCTGGGGCCACGTAGATGTGTCTGGAAGGCAGTTCCAGGAGAAGATCTTCAAGACTGCAAACCCAGCCCTGTGCCTCTCCCGCCTACAGCCGTGGAGGACTCCGCATTCCCGTTCCTCAGACCGGCATTCAAGGCTCTTCAGGGTCTGCCTTCATCCTCCCTTTTCTCCTTTTCATTCATTCAGAAATATTTATTGAGCACCTACCAAGTGCCCAGTGCTCTCCAGAGGCTGAGGAGAAGACGGTGAATAAAATGCAGAAGCTCACTGCTTTCATGGAGCTGACGTTCTACTGGGGGGTGGCGTGGAGACAAAGGGCAAACAACCAGACAAATGGATTGTGTGTGCAGAGGAAGTAGGAGCTGTAAAGAAGGACAGGCAGGGCACAATGACGGGAGAAATGATGGGAGTGGGCAGAGATCTGAATGAAACGAGAGCTTGATTATGTGACCGTCCTGGAGAAGAACATTCTAGGTGGAAGAAACTGCCATGCAAAGTCTCGCAGGTGGGAATGGGTGGGCCTCTCTAGAGCTCAGTCACTGCCACAACAGCGGGGGTCATGAATTCCAGCCCCCAGGGCTCCAGGCAGTGGTCACGAGAGAAGTGAGCCAGGCGCAAGCGTGAAGACAAGTGCAGCCGACACTAGGCCTGTGTCGGCGAGTGACAGGGAGTGGTGAGCACCGTGGCAGACGCTGCAGGTCGGTAGCAGGCAGCCGGCTGGTGACACGGAAGTGCAGGCCTGGAGTGGCCAGAGCTTCTAATGTTTTGAGCAAAGCTAAAATCTTTTTCTCTTAAAAGGTGAAATCTTCCAACTTTGAAGTGTTGGAAGCTAATTTAAACATATTTTTAAAAACCCTGCTCGTGCCAAACAAAACTCAGTTACAGGCCAGATCCGGCCTGTGAGCAACCAGTTGGCAGCTTTGGATTCATCTCTCTGTGAGGTCCCCCCTGGGCACGATTCTGGCTCCTGGATCCCAGGCACAGTGGGCAGCCAGAGGGGCCCGGAGGTGTTCAGGGTGAGGGTCTGTGCAGGGCCAGGAGTTGTCCGGTTCTGATTTTGGAGCCTAAAGGGCCTGGAGGGCTGGTCCAAACGCCTGTGTCCAGGGCCCCTCCTCTCCCAGGCCTGCCCCAGTGAGACCAGAGGCTGGCAGAGGGGGCGGGACGTCTGCTTCTCCCACTAAGCCGCTTTTTCTGGCCCCGGTGGGGTCCAGCAGCCAGCCGGATGCAGCCCTGCCTGAGGGCGAGGACGGACAGCCTTCTGCTCCAGCTTTCTTGGGGATCCCGCTGCTGAATGTGACCCTGAGGATCCCTGCATGGGCCCCCACATCACAGCCCCACTCGCTCTTGGCAAACTCGGGCAGAAGAGGCTGGAACTGCCCTCCCGGCCCTGCCTGCCCTGCAGACCAGCTCTCTCCCAGCAGCTCCATTGGGAACGATTTCCACGCTGACACCCCCAGGCCTCCCCGCACCTCCAGCCCCCGCCCTCTGCCGAGCGCCCCCCATCAGTGCTAATGGAAGTCCCGCGGCTCGGCCAGGCCGCCCCGCTGGAAAGAGGCTTCGGGACGCCCACCCGCAAACATGACCTTTTCCTGTGTAAGAGATAAGATTTCAAAATCAATCCCGCCCGCGGGGCTGCTCATCCTCGCCACACGCGCGGGGCTGGGCGGGGCAGTGCCGAGTTGGGAGCATGGCTGGCCAGGCCGGCACACCGGGGAGGTTGCTGTCTCGCCCCACAGAGTGTCTCCACAAAGGCCACAAGGGAGATATTTCGCGTCTTCACTCGATCCTGCCACACCCGCTGGAACACTAGTGGCAAACACTCACTCACAGGACCAAGTTCCAGACGTGCGGCAGAAACACCTGCAGGTTACTCCCGGCAGGTGGGTCACATGGGCACTACGATCACCCCATCACACCCGGGGAAACTGAGGCCAGAGATGGTTAAGCAAGTTGCTCAGTCACGCAGCGGGGCAGTGGCGGTGCCGGGATTTGAACCGAGGGCCTTGCTTGCGTCTGAGATGCTCCTCCACCCTCTCTCGTGCACTCAGCAAACACTTGGCAGCCCCCTGCTCTGGGCCAGGACTCAGCTGAGGGCACAGAGGTGAGTCATACACGGTTCCTCCCCCAGAGTCTCTGTCCCGAGGGGTGGGGATGCCACCAGTCAGTGCGGGGGGGTGGAGGTCTGGAGGGTTGAGGGCACACCCCACAGGCAGGGTGGCAGGGCGTGGTCAGGGAGGACTCCCTGCAGTAGGGGGTCTCTGAACAGAGAGGCAGGTGCCCAGGAGCCCTTCAGTATGTGTTTGGGGGCAGGTGCTTGGGTGCTCACCTGTGCGTGGGTGGGTCCCTCGTGTCTGTGCGCGTGTGTGGACCGGGAGGCTGCTCTCACGGGCACAATGTTGCCAGGCGCCCCAGGGATCCAGTCGAGGCTCTGAGGGCTGCAAGAGGAGGAAAGGGGGGACCCTCCCTTCTCAGAAGGTTGGGGGCTCTTCGGGAGCATGAAGGATGCAGGTGGAGCTGGACGTCACCAGAAGGGCTGCCTGCACATGAAAGGCACGGTCCCAGCAGGCCTCCCTCTAGGCTTCGGGGTGGACAGGACACACACTGGGGCCCCAAGCTGGACGAGGCCCTCAGGCGGCCTCTCCCAGGCCTGCATAAATGGTGGTTCGTTTCTGCAGTTTCAATGCCTTTAGACGCGACGGGCCTCTCTGCTTGCCCACAGTCCCCACCCATCCCTCTTGGAGAACACCTGGCCCACCCTCTTTCCATGAGCCGCCTGGCCTCTGAAGGCATTTGCTCTTGAGCTCTCTGCTTTAGCAACTTCAAGTTCTTCCCAGACAAGCCTCCCGGCGGCCTCTCTGGGGAACCTCCAGAGTGTAGCCATGCTAACGTTTCTCTCTTCCTGTTACTCGAGCCCCTTCCCACCTGGGCTGAGGGCCGTTTGTTCACTCATCCAGCAAGTATGTAAGGAGCAGTCACTCTCTGTCAGACCCTGTCCCAGGTGCTGGCGTTGATCCACGAGCCTAACAACCAAGGAGCTCCTCCCGCCTGGCGCTTCCACTTGAGTGGTCCTAGATGGGCAGAGGAAGGCACGTGGGCATGGGGACAGGGCCTGGATGTCAGTCCCCAGACTACCAGCTCCGTCTTTGCCTTGGGTCCTTGGTCCACCCTACCCGGTTGGTCCAGTGGGGATGGAAGGTGGAAATCAGGCAGCAAATCCTGCCTAGAGGATTTGGCACCAGCCCCTGGAAGGTTAATGGCAGCCGAGGGCGCTGGGGCCTGGGGCTGTGAGGGGGAATGAACGGCCAGGAGGAAGGGGTACCATATTCTCCCTGGGGCTCACCAGGCAAAGTCACACTGCTCAGAAAGGATGGGCTGGGACCCATGTCTGCCTGACTCCGAGGCCAGTGCTGTTTCCATGGTGAGGTGCCGACTCACCCCTCTCCCCTTTCTGGAACCCGGCCTGTTCTCCAGGTGCTCCTCTGCGAAGCAAAGGCCCCAGTTTTGGCCTCATTGAAGCCCCCCTTCCATTGCTGTGGGCGCCGCAGAGCCTGGCATAAGTGTTTTGCTGATGGGGGTCCTGTGTGGGGTGAGCTGGCCTCTTTCTTAATCCTAGGCTGCCCCTTCCCCTAGGGGTGTATCAGAGGCTGCCCCAAAGCTGGGTGCAGTCATGTGTACTGCACAGATGTTGTGGATGACTTGTGGATTAATTCACTTGATCAGAAACCAGCATTTGAGAGGAGCCTGGTGTAGCTGAGCAGACCTGTGAAGTCAGCCAGATGTGGCCGCACTGCTTAACCGACTGCAGAACCGTGGACCTGTGAGCCTCGACTTCTTTGTCTGTGGAATGGGTTCCTCATTCCTCCGCTGCAGGGTGGCGACGAGGATGCATGCAAAGTGAAAGCACCCAGGAGGAGCTGCACAGACGCCCTTGGAGCCTTTTCTCCCAGGGACTGGAATTAGCGTGCGTGGCCAGAACGGCGGGAAGGATGGGCGACCTGGCACAGGAAGAGGATCCATTTGTGAAACTGCGCCCTGAACAGGAGGCTGGGGGACAGGAGCTCGTGCGGACGTCGGAATTAGAACAGCCTGTGAGTTCATCAGGCTCTTTTGGTTGCAGGTAACAGAAACACAATCCCAGCTGCCTTCAGCCCAGAGGGAATTTACAAGCACACAGAATGGAAACGTCCCGAGACGATCTGCTTCAGGAACGGTTTGACACAGGGCCTAGGCGGCCACACAGGCTCTGGTTCTTTCTTTCTTGGCTCTTTGCTGCCCTTCTCCTTAAGCTGGAGCCCCTCTCTTGCAAGTGTTCCCCTTAAGCTCATGGAATAACCACCAGCTCTGGGATGGCATCCTTCCAGGCTTCAAAACATGGGAAAGAACAGGATGCCTTGCCTGGCAGTCAGGAAAGCTCTGAGACGCCGTCTGCTTGGACCAGTTCACTCACAGGCCTGACCTAAACAGTCACATGGCCACGGGATGCGATGAACCGATTGGCCGGGACAGGTCCTGTGCTCCTGTGGTCTGAGGTGGGGGAGGGGTAGACCTCCAGTGGACCATGGGAGGGGTTGGGCTGCTGTCCCTGGGCAGAGAAGCACCACGCCCACCACTGGACTAATCCAGCCTCTGCCCTCTGATTCTCTGGGAGTTGTCCCCCTCCTCCTGCAATTCCTACTCACCCTCAAAAACCCAGCTCGAGCCCTAACTACTGCTGGAAGCGTCCTGGTGTACAGCATGTCGCCTCCCCTGGGCCTCTGCGGTAGAGGCAGCCCGTGTCAGCCTCCGGATCATCATTGCTCCAGCAGAGCAGTAACCACACCTCAGCCCCACCGAGTGTGGGCACGTTGGCCTCCTACGACCGAGGAAGGGAGAAGCTGCCTGCCGGTCAGCTGCGGCTGTTGGCCATGTGCGGTCCACAGGGCCCCAACATCAGGCGAGGCGGCGGAGGATCAAAACAGACAAGGCCGTCCGTCACCACGTCTCAGAGCAGACGGAACGTGGCACTGTCAGACCACGGGACCGCCCGCACGCCCCCGTCCCGGCCAAAATGCTCCTTTACAAACCGCAGCTGCAGCTTTGCTTGGCTCCTCCCGCCTTCTAGGTAAGAATCATCAAGACGCCCAATCGTAGAGCTACCCCTGCTTCCCGACAGCATCCGCCCCAGAGAAAAAGCCCACAAAATCACTTAACACCAGCCGAGGCCCTAGAATAATCTTTCCAACATCCTTTCCTTGAGAAGCCCACGGGTGCATTCTCCACCACTGCGGTGAGTCAGTCAACCCAACTCTGTTGGGCTAAAGGTGTGCCAGCGGTCTTTGGCTGGAGGGTATTGCGCAGTCCTGCAAAAGAGGTGCTCTTATTCTTATCTCACAGGTACGGGAACTGAGAGTCAGAGAAGTGAAGAAGTTGCCCAAGGTCACACAGCAGAGAGGTGGGAAGCTGGGGTTCCCCAGTGCTCTTTCCATTAAAACCCCGTCCACATTTGTCCTTTCTTGCTTCATTTATTTATCATTGGGTTGTGTGTGTGTGTACCTGTGTGTATTTTGTAATCATCAGTGCTCTTTGGGATGCAAGTGACAGAACTCATCTCGAGCCAGCTCAGGCACAGATGGGGTTTGGCTGCACGGTCGTGAGGTGACTGGTGGAGGCTGGAAGCGGGGGTGTGTCCTCGCTGAGGGCTGCACATGTCTAAACCATCAACGGAGGCTGGGGCAGGCTCCTGCAGTAACTACACAGAGAATGGGGAGGAGGGTCGGGGGATACCCTGAGGAGGAGTAAAGAGGTCTGGACAGAGAGAACCTCTTGTTTCCAGCTGGTTGGAGTCCGCAGTGGGACGGTGGTCCTGAGGCCTGGAGCCCCAGCTTCTGCTAGTGGCTCTGAGCAAGCCGGACCTCCCACCACTAGGGGCAGCATAGCTCACAGAGGCCCCCAGGGGCTTTCACGTCCCAGATCATTCTTCTTCTAACCCACCACCAGGTGTGAGGTGGTCAGACAGGTGTAGGATGGACACATTAAGTGGCCAGTCACACGACTGGCCTGGTGGCCACTCCTGGGTCCAGCTCCACCTCCCCAGCCCCGAGGGTCTCTGGCCAGGGGTGTCAGAACCCAGGACAGCCTGGGAAAGCCAGACCAGGGTCACAGGGAGTCTGGCCCTCAGTTATGGGAGCCCCATGCTCAGGCTGCTCCCTGTGGCTTTTCAGTCCTCTTAGTCCCTCCTCCTGTCCCCTTCCCACTTCCAACCCTCCCTGTCGATCTGTCACCTGCTGCTTCCCCCTCAGCGCCCCCTCCTCCAAAGGCAGCCTCTTCTCAGCTTCTCTGCCTGGATCTGGAATCTCTTGGGCCCTCGTGGCGGTTGGGCTCCTCCGGCCACCCCAGCTGTCCCCACTGACCACACAGACCTGTCGCTCACGCCCTCCTTTGCTCATTCGCAACAGCACCACCCACGTGGCCCCCCAAGGCCTCTCCAGTGTTGCCTGCAGCTCTTCCACGTTACTTGTTTTGACCTTTTCCCTCCTTTCTGAACACCCTACATGCCACCACAACCACTGGCAAGCGTATGAGTGTGCCCCTGGGTGTGCCCGCCAGTGTGTCTGAGTGTGTATCTGTGTGTGTCCCTGTGTGGGTCTGTGTGAGTCTCCCCAGGGTGTCCGTGTGTACTAGTCTGTGTGTGTCCTGGGTGGGTCTGTGTGAGTGTCCCCGGGTGTGTCTGTGTGTACTGGTCTGTGTAAATACTGTGGGTCTGTGTGAGAGTCCCCAGGTGTGTCTGTGTGTACTGGTCTGCGTGTGTCCTGTGTGAGTGTCCCCAGGGTGTCCGTGTGTACTGGTCTGTGTGTGTCCTGTGTGGGTCTCCCCAGGGTGTCCGTGTGTACTGGTCTGTGTGTGTCCTGTGTGGGTCTGTGTGAGTGTCCCCAGGGTGTCTGTGTGTACTGGTCTGTGTGTGTCCTGTGTAGATCTGTGTGAGTGTCCCCAGGGTGTGTCCATGCATAGTGGTCTGTGTATTTCCTCCACAAGTTCTTGCTTCCTTCCCCTCCCCAGTTTGGACATTTCTCAGCCCTTTGACTCTCCCCCAGGATTTCGCTTGTGCACAAGGTGGGAGATTGGGGTCCAACGCATCAATGGAGGAGTTCTTGGCTTGCGTTTGGGCAGCTCTCAATCCTCCAGGCATGTCCCTCTCTGTCACCTGGAAGTAGCCCTGTGGACCAGGCAGGGTGGGTGAACCATCTCTTTGGCTCAGAGCTGGAGAATGACTTATTTAATGTGACACATGGATGGCTTACCCTAAAATAGGGCTAAAAGGGAACTCAGGGACCTCTTATCAAGCCCCTCATTTCTTTGTCCTAAACGAACCTTGGATCGATGCTATTCTCATAGTCCTTGTAAAACCCTATTATTATTATTATTGTTCTTATTTTTAGGTTGAACCATATGAAATTGCCAATATTTGACCATTTTTGATCCATAAGAAAGTCAATTTCATTTGGTTCAATAACACTAATTTTTAATTATACAGTACCTGTGACATCCCATCCAACCCCAGAGCTAGCTAGAGCATTCCCAGGGACTCAGGTCTACTTATGTGCCATTCTCCCACTCTACAGATGGGGAGACAGAGGCATAGGAAGTGACAGAGGGCTGAGATCCTGGTGACCTGTCCTCCGGGACCGGGGCCCCTTGCCTGGAGTCCAGCTCCCCTGACTTCCAAATCCTTTCCTCTTTCCAGAGCCCCACCTCCTGGTCTGCTGCCAGCTCAGCTTCTCTGTTAACTGGAAGTAACTCACATTTCCTTCCAAAAAATATTGCAAGAGCGTCTACGCTGTGCCAGGCCTAGAGCATCAAGACTGAATGAAGTAGCCGTGGGTCCCAGCCTCCCCTGACTAGGGGAGACGGAAGACCAAGTGCGTGACTAATGCATGCACTCCAGATGGCGAGGTGCGGAGAAGGACATGAGGAGGCTCCTCGGGGAGGAGGGAAGGCCTCTCTGAGGAGGTGACATTTATGCCACCGCCTCCCTGCAGGTCCCTCATGGCTCCCTTGCTTTTTCGAATCTTGTGCTTTTGTGCCATCCTGACCTCTTGGCCCTTTCCTTGGCCAGGGTCTGGGGAGGATTTAGTCGTGGGGTTGACTGCCTTGTAATGGGACCCCTGAAATCCCTGTGCTAAAGCGGCTCGCCAGGTTAGTGAGACCCCCTGCTCTGCACGCCCCCTCCCGACTCTCCCCCAGCTTCCCGCCAGTTAATGGCAGGAAGAAATATGAATTTTGGCATTTATTTCCCTGGCCTTCTGGAGGCTGGAGCTGTGGAGTGTGGCATGAGCTGGACCGGTGACCGTCTGGGGACAAGTCCCAGTGAGACTCCCCACGGAGGCCTTTGGTGTTCGCTGGCAGCCAGCCAGTGTCCGTCAGAGCGGAAACTTGCTGATGTGGGTGCCTCTGTGCCCCTTGGGGTCCCAGAGCTGGAGGGGCTCCTAGTGAAGAGAAGAGAAAGGCAGGCGCAGAGGGAGGAGGGGAGGCTAAAGGCCACCGCGGCAACGAGGGCCGTGTTCACAGGGGCCGGGCTGGTGGGGAGGGGTTTGCGGCCACAGCTCATGGAGCTCCTGGTGACCCCACGAGGTGGGTTGTATTATAATTCCCATCTCATGGATGAGGAAACTGAGGCTCAGTGACATGCAGAAGGGCGCTCAGCCAGTTTTCTCCGGGGCACTCTGACCCCAGGACCTCCGCTTTTGACTGCAGCTCTGCTTCCCAAGTCACCGGGACCCAGGCCCTTCGGACCAGCTCTGTCTCCCTGGAGGGGGCAAGTGCTCTGCCCGGCCCCCTGGCTGCACACACAGACAGATGGATGGACGGCACTGAGCACGTGGGTGTGTCCCCGGACCTTTGTCTGTGCGCGAGTGTGTCTGGGGTGGGGCGGCTGGGAGGGATTCTGTCTGAATCTTCTCTCAACTTCTCAGCCTCTCTCTCCATTTTTCTGTCTCCATCTCGCTCTTCTGTCCACGCCCCTTCGTCTCCTCACATGGCTCAGTCTTTTCTCGTCTTTTATTCTCTGTCTAGCTCTGCCCCCTTCTCTCTCTCCCTCTGTCTGTCTGTGAGCCTCTCGTCTTGACCATATCTCGCCCTTTATCTTTCTCCGTGGGTCTTTGCCTCAGTTTCTCTCTCCGTCCCTGGTTCGCTGTGTGCTCTGACTCTCTCCTTATTTCCTGCTCTCTCTCTCTCTCTCTCCCTCCCTCTGCCTCGGTCTCAGTTTCTCTCTCTGGTTGATGGTATGTCTGTTTCACTCTTTCTTTCTCCTGTGTCTCTCAGTGTCTGTCCGTCTCCTTTTCTCTTTCCTTCTCTTTCTCTCTCTGATGTTCTCTCTTGGTTCTCTGTCTCCCATTTTCTGCCATCTCTGCCCTGCCCCATAATGTGGTTTGTCCGAGGTCTCCCCCCAGGCTCAGGGAGCCCAGCACGTTCTGGCAGATCTGGCCCCGTGTGACCCTCACATCCTCACATATAGCAGGCAGGGCCAGGGTCTGGTCCCCGCCCGGTTGGGAAGGCCGAGGCCCAGAGGTGGGCAGTAATGTGCACATTGTCACTGGCTGGCGAGGGGAGTATCCTGACCACCTGTGTGGTCCAGCTGAGTGTGGGCGACTGTCCACGAGCTCACAGCCATGTTTGCCCTGAGTGGGGGCGCCTGCCACACCTCCCCAGCCACCTCCCACAGTTAGAACTATTCTGTGGGCTTGTCTGGCCATCTGCTCCCCAGGGGCCTGAGGACAAGAAAGACCCTTCTGGGGGCAGATAATGTCCCACCAGGCCAGCCCTCTGTCACCTGAGTAGAGAGTTAACTTTCCCTCAGGGCAGGGACAGAAGAGCCCCCCATCTCCATCGGTGGGAGGGTGGGAGTTGGGGTGAAAGGGCTGGGAGGCAGGCACATTTGAGTCCCTGCCGTCCTCTGCGTCTTGAAAGGACTCCACGCTTCCTCAGTTTAAAGGGAAAGAAATGAGTTTCAGGTTGGAAAACTTGATGGGTGTCCGATGTCTTGGCGCCGTTGTCCAGCCTCGCAGCCCTGCTGGGGGGCACATGAAAGGCGCCCTCGGAGGGAAGACAGAGGCACAGCCTGTCCAAGCTCCGGCTGGGGGCAGCCCCACCCTCACTGGCTTCAGAAGTCCCCTGGAAGCCCCCAGGTAAAACCCCCGATCCCTCCCTTTATCCCAAGCCTCTCTTTTGAGGTTTGGCTGCATTTTTGATCTTAACAAGTTTTTTTTTTTTTTTTTTTTGTCATCTTTGCCAGGGCTTTTACAATGAGATTTCCTTTTATTTTAAAAACGGTGGCTTTCAAGCCTCGTCTCATCTCTGATTGTTTCATGTTTGCAGGTTTCTGGAAGGTTTGGAGCTGGTCCCTGGGTGGGCGACTTCCCGTCTGCTCCTTGCTCTGCTTGTCGGCTGGGAAGGGGTTGGGGCCTCAGCAGCAGCTTCCTTTTCTGCCTCCTCCGGCTGGGCCAGGGCAGATGGAGGAAGATGCAGGGCCTCATCCTCCGCCCCCCCGAACGCCCCACTCTCCACGCAGCAGGATATCTCGTGGTGGGAGGCAGGCTGCCCCACCTGAGACAGGACGGTGGGCATAGTAAGAGTACTCTGAGATAACAGTAATAAACAATTAATAAGTATTTGCTAATATATAGTCTAAGTAATAATACTGTAAGATGAGACACAGACTGAAGGATTAATCACGGTACCTATTATAAGAGGGCAAACCCTTGGTCTCCCAGACCTCTGAGAGCTGGCCCTTATCTCTCTATTCAGCTTCATCAGCTGCTTAAACATCTGCTCCCCATGAAGCCCCAGCCCCGTGGCATGACTCCCGTGCACCGTCCCGGTTCTGGATCTTCGCTGGCCCTGTTTCCCCTCCCTGGGACCACCTTCCACACTTGCTCCTCATGCTGAAAACCTCCTCCATCCTTCAAGGGTCAGCTCAGTGCCACCCACTCTGGGCCGAGTTCCTTCACCGCCCCCCAACCCAAAGAAGAATTATCACACCTTCTTCAGTGGCTGCACGATTGAATGTGGTTTTTATTTTACTTAGGGATACGGCAAGTGCTGGCTTGGTCTGGCTCTGGAATCAGGGAGGTTTGGATTTGAATCCAATTTTCGGCAGGCGCTAGCTTTCCCGTTTCCTATCTGTGCAACTGTGAGCGTGCTCCTTAATCCCTCTGAGCGTCAGTCTCCTCATCTGTAGACGGAGACAGCTGCACCCTCCACAGCGTCAGCTCCTTGACAGACTGGCTTTCTGTCCTTACAATCTGCTGTACTTCCAGCACAAGGACATGGCAGGTACTCAGCAGATAACTCACCATAAATGCACGATAGAATTCTTAGTTTATAGAATTCTTAACTACTTGGCCTGTAAATAATGCTCAATAAATGTCAACCTCTTTATCATGTCCATTATTATTGAGAAACTCATTCATTCACTCATTCATTAGCAGATGCAAAGATTGAGTGGCTACTGTGCACAGGGCACTGGGTTGGGCACGGAGACCTCTAGAGGAATGGGGGACATCTCTGCCCTGGCAGGGGTCCACTGATGAGATGGATCTGCAGGCAGAGGGATGATGTCCCCTGACACAGCAGCGATGGGCCTGGCCATATGGAGTTTCCCTTGTCCATTGACTCTGGAGGACACAGCTCTTCCTGCACACACCAAGTGCCTAGTAAATGCCCCTGAACTGAATTAAGAGTGATCCTTAGAAGCCCATCCTTTGAAAGTTGCCCCAGGTTGGGCTGCCGCTTAACTTAGCCAATCCCCAGTGCGCTGGAGCCAAAAGGCAGCTCCCCGCTCTGTCTTGAAGCTTTCTTTTGTAGGCTCAGCTGCCCCAGAAAACCCAATTAGGTGTGGGTTTGGGGATGCGCAGTAAGAACTTCTTAGCTCCCTGGCCATCGGATGGCACCTGCTGCTTCCTCTTTTCTTTGCTTTCTCGCATACCTTTATTCCCCTCGAAAGCAGAGCATAAGGTGTTCCCCAAAGTGAGGATTTTCAGATGCTTCTTTCAACAGCCAGCTCAGGCCCTTCAACATCGTCCGGGGCCCCCAGGCGCACCTCAGTCCACGTGCCCATGAAGCCTGCGCCCGATAACTCTGGATCTGCGTTTTGGAACAGTCTGCTGCAATCGGCCCAGCTCCTCAGGCCCCACCCCAGCACGTGTTGCTCACTGCCCACCTCCAGGTTTTTACCTGCCCTGCCCACAGAACCTGAAAACCTTCTCCTCCTTCTCATTATTCAAGTTGATAGTGGCCATCTGCTGCTTGTGCAGCCTCCATCCTCTTTGTGGGATCAAACACACCCTTTTTGCTTATCTTCGTTTGGGGAACCATACTCTCCCTCATTCGCTGTCCTTGGGCCTTAGGTGGGCCGGACGTCACCCCTGACTCCTGGGGTGGAACATTTGGCCCAGGGCTGACCAATCAGAGTATCAGGTCCTTCTAACCATGTGATTGGCTCATGGATGTCCACATGGCTGAAGAGAAGCCAATCAGGCCCAGTCACTGCCACCACTGGGACTTCTGTTCCAGAGACGAGACAAAAGGCTCTCCCAGCCACTGGCCATGGAGTGGGAGGGTGGAAGCTGGTTGCTGGAGGGATAGTTTGGAGACAGCCTGCCTGCAAGATGTGGAAGAGAGATGGGGAAAGAGAGAGATCTTCGTTCAAGTCGCTGTATTCTGCTCATCTGACCTACCCCTGGACTTCCAGTTACACGAGCCAATGAGTTCTGAGTGTGTGAAAACACACACACACACACACACACACACACACACACACACAGGCACCTACCTTTCCTTTTTTTTCTTAAGCCACTTGGAATTGGATTTTCATCCCTTGCAATAGAAATATCTAACCATTTGCTAGAGTCTCAGATGAACCTGAAATTCCAAGCCCTGGAAGCAGGAAGACAGGTGACATGCCCCCTCCCCACCGAAGGTCCCCTCTGCAGCAGGATTCGTGGTCCAGCTGCCTTTTTTTAAAACAAATTATCCTCTGCC
Organism: Tapirus indicus; assembly: GCA_031878705.1. Lineage (NCBI taxonomy): Eukaryota > Metazoa > Chordata > Mammalia > Perissodactyla > Tapiridae > Tapirus > Tapirus indicus. The sequence continues at coordinate 34,039,631 of CM062927.1, forward strand.
TTTCCTGTTGGCCTTTCCTGGTAGAGAGAGGGGACCTGTCTCCTTATTTGAGCTGAGAGAGGGACACGGCAGAACGAGGAAGCCCAAACCACCTTCCCATCTGCTCTGGGGGCATGGGGGCACTCTCCTTGGGTTTTTATATTGTTTTACCTTTTGCTTTTTTCAGATTTACCTTCCTAATTAGGTTTTGCTCAGGCAAACATATTAGGATTAGTTTGTAATCCTTGAGCTCACAGAAAGTGAGGGTGGGCCGGCCCAGAGTGGGCTGGGAGCCAGGCGGAGGTGTTTGCTGTGGAAAACCCACAGAGCGAGGAAGCACGTGGTAAGGAGGTGTGGCCACTCATGAAATGGGTTTCAGTGCATCATTTATTCACTTGTTTAATCCACAGTTAGGAATTATTAGTTATGTGCCCAGTGTTGGCGATATGGAAGTGAGTAGGACAAGGTACCCATCTCCACGGGACCCCATGGGGACAAGAGACAAGTGAGCAGGACACATAACTGTGGTGGAACAGGTTGCTTGGGCTGCTGGGCCGCTCAGGGGCTGGGAAGATTGTGTCCTCATCGCTGAGGCTGATGCCCTTGCTATTCCAGCCCCAGCAGGTGGAGGGGTGCTCCCCTCCTCGTGCCTGTGTTTGGCCTCCCCAGGCCCCAGCCCTTGAGCTTGCATCCCCATGCCCAGCCGTCTTCCCAAAGCCCACCCTCCAAGCCCCGTGGCTGGGCCAGGACTGGGCTCCAGGCTGTGTCAGAGCCAGCATCCTCCCCTCCCAATCATCCAGGGAGGGAAAAGTCTGGTTCACAGTTCAGACTTGCCCTTTCCTTGGGGTGGGCGCCCTCAGGGTCCTCGGAGTCCCATCCAGCCAGGGGTCGTGGTCAGCACCCTCTCCATTTACAAACCCCTGTGCTTTAGGGGGGAAGAGGCAAATGTCGATTCTCCTCCCACGAGCCTCCCTGGCTCCAGGGCGAGGGTGTCCGCAACATGGGAGGTGGGGGGTGGTTGGAATTGGGGAGGAGGCTGGAGAGGGGTTGTAGAGGGGTAACCTTGGTCAGGTCCCCAAAGGTGTGGCTGCACTCTTCCCTTAGCCATGGGTGGCCACTTGCTGGACACTTGCCCACCCAAGGGGGCCTCTTGAAAGGCCTTTTCGTGAACAGAGAAGATCCGTTCTAAGAAGGCTAGTGCTCCACCTCGACAGAGGAGTAGGTCGGCAGCTTGCAAACAGCTCCTTCAGAAAGCTCTGCCTGAGCGGGCCCTGGAGATACAGGCTGGGTCCCTGAGGGAGCAGGACTCTTGGGGACACAGCTAATGGGCTGCCGGGGCCTCCGCAGACCCCCACTTCTCCCATTGGGTAGAGCATGGGTTCTGCTCCAGAGGGCAGGGTGCCACCATCGCTGCCTTGGACCGGAGAGCTGTCTGATCTGCTGAACCTGGGCCACCGCGGTGCAGGGGGAGGCACGGGCACGGGGTGGTGAAGGGCACCCGGACTTTGCAGGCGGCAAGGGAGCCTTTGGATGGGGATGCATCCCAGGAGAAGAGCATGGGGCCACCTGCCCTCCATTTTGCCCATAATTATCACCTACAGATGGCCATTACAGGGCCCAGAGCTCTCCGGAAGGCCGTCCTCCCTGAAATTAAAGCCCAGTTTCCTCGGAGTGGGTCAGAGGAAGGGTGCTCGTGGCCCATCTCTCTGTCTCAGTGAGGGGAGTTTGCATCTGTTAGTAAATTTAAATGACGAGTTAAATGGTGTCTAGATGGCACCGCTAGAAGGTCTGTCCTCTGACGAATGACTGTGCAGGCCCATTAGCGGTTCCTGGGCCTGAGCACAGGCATGCTTTGGGGTGACTCCTGTCTCCTGGGGGTGATGTCCCTCCCCCACATCCACCCAGGGCCGGGAGACTGGCAGCCAGGAGACACGGGGAGTGACTGTGAGAGGGGCTGGCAGAGGGGCTTTTGCCTTCCTCTCCTTCTTCCTGTCCCTCCAGTGGGAGGTGGGGAAGCATGAGCTGGGCTCTGGCTCGGCTGGGGGAGGGGGACCCCCAGCTCCCAGGTTAGAGCTGGGGAAACTGAGGCTCCCTGGCTTGGGAAGAGGTCAGGGTTCTGTCCGGCTTCCTGCCTGGGTGGGCAGAGAGCACCTGGATGGCGGGGGTTCTCGAGCTTGGCTGCACATTGGCCTCTCCCAGGCAGCTTTGGACGCATGTGAGCCTGGGCCCTGCCCAGAGGTGCCAGTGTCATTGGTGGGCATGGGGGCCGGGCACGGGTATCTTTTACAAGCCCCCAGGTGACTCTGATATGCACCCGGGTTCTCGGACCACAGGGTGGTCACACAGGGTGGTAAAGGGAGTGGCTTTGGCCTGAACTGATGCTGCCAATGAATGACATGACCTGTGTCTGCCAGGTGACACAGCCTAAGGCCACAAAGGGGCATCGACGACGATATATGCTTACGTGGTTCTTGCCCTCTGATATTGCAGGACTCCCAGACACCGCCTCAAACTGTCACCCAGGTGCTTTTGGGACTGTCCAGTCTTGTCTCATGCGGGATCCTAAACAGACCTGTCAGCTACCAAGTGGCATGGGACAGGCCCCTCCACGCTGCTCTGCTGTCCTTCAGACACGTCTGCTGAGAAGCCGCCTGCAGTGACCCAGCCCTGCATCTGGAGGCCGCGCCCCAGTCCCTTGCTCTCTGTGCCTCTACTGGATCTCATCCCTTTTAGGCAACATGCGTCAGCAGGGTGTACTCAGACCCACCGCCAGGTCCTCCCGCCTCGACTGGGCCATCCTGTCCGCTGGCCCCACAGCCGCCTCTGAGCACCATGCCTCCCACGCTGCTGGACACCCTTGAGCTGCCGACGGCTCCCACATTTTGGAGTCCTCCCTGCCCTGAGCTGCAGCGGGAAAATTCTCCTCTCCCTCCGTCCCTGCTGCTGTCGTTGGTCCTGATGGGTCTTTTGTGTCAATGAAAACCATTCTTTCAATTTTTGTGGACAGCTTTTCTCTCTTCTGAGGACTTGGAAGATGACTCTACGGGTGTGGTCGGGAAAGAAATCTATGTACCAGACGCGTGAATCCTGGCCCCTCTCTGCCCCATGCTCAAACCTTTGCTGTAAAGCTAAGCTGGTCCGTCTGGCTCTCCCTTTAGAAGGAATTCTGTTCATGAGGGCTTCTCAAACCAGCATGCAGGTAGACTTCTGGTCTACCCAGAGCCCAGCTGTGTCCTGTTTTCATCAGGCGATATGGTTCAGGCTCAAGCTGTCCCTTCAGGGTCCCTATCTAGCTTGAATCATTGCCTGTTCCTGCCCTGCCTTCTGCAGGCCCTTTCCATCCCTCCCTCCTGCTGTCACCCTCAGGCTGGCAGTGTGGACGCAGAAGTAGAGGTGATCACACCCTGGGGAAGAAGAGAGTGACCCCCAGCACATCTCCCCCCCACTCCCTGGCCTCCCCCCTCTCCCGCATACATCCCTCCAGGCAAACCTTCCTTCAGCACACCTCCCCCCTCACCTCCCCCCCAGCACACCTTCCCACTCCCCACACCCACCCCTGCTTCCAGCACAGCTTCTTCCCAGCATAATTTTCCCTCCCACCTCATTGGCTAGCATAAGGTCACATGGCCACCCTTGTCACTGCCGAGGGTCATAGGACAATCGTGGTTGGCTGAGCCCTATGGGAGCCCATCCTCTGGGGCCGAGGAGGGGCCAAGCCCCCATGCCTGGACCAGGCCCGGTGAGGAGGGTGAACACCCACGAATACTACCCCCACAACTTTGTGGCCGTGTATTAGTTTCCTGGGGCTGCTGTAACAAATCACTACAAGCTTGGTAGCTTAAAACAGCGGAAACTTATTCTTGCACAGTCCTGGAGGCCAGAAGTCCAGGATCAAGGTGTCAGCGGGGCCGTGCTCCCCCCAAAGGCTCTAGGAACAATCCGTTCCTTGCGTCGTCCAGCTTCTGGTGACTCCGGGCATTCCTTGGCTTGTGGCCACTTTGCTCCACTCTCTGCCTCCGTGGTCCCCCTGTCTTCCGTGCGTCTCTCATAAGGACACTAGTCACTGCATTTAGGCCAACCTGGATAATCCAGGATGATCTCCTTGTCCCGAGATCCTTAACTTAACATATCTGCAAACAAGGTTGAGTAGCTGATTCCAGACGTCGGGAGGTGGGCATGTCTATTTGAGGGCCACCATTCAGCCCTTTCATAGTCCTTACTTCTGGCAGCAGAGATGGGTGGTGGGAAACTGCCCTCAGCAGACAAACAAGACACCTGAGCGTCTAACACAGGGGGATCCACACGAACCCTTGACCATGATGCTACACGACCTGGCTGCGCAGAGCCTGACTGGGGAGGAGGAAAAGTTGGGTCTAACTTTGGGTTTACTTCTAACCCTCTCTCCAGTTCTCCCCACTGTCTCATTTGGTCTTGATTATGTGAATTTTTCTGTGATCGCAGAATTTTCTCATTGTGCCTTGCCCGACATCTGAAACAGCCCATGGCCTGCCTGACCTTGAAAAGGAAAAAGTTTCTGGAGGACCCACCTGGGGCTAGAAGCCTTGAAGTGCTGTGGGTCTGGGGCTTGTGAAAGGAAGCTGAGATGGGGGAGGGCTGGGTGAAGGCAGGGGACTGGCCCTGAAGGCCAGAGATGGTCTCCTGATGGGACCTCTGAGACCCCCGGGGGGAGGGGGATGTGAGGGGGGCACATGAGTTGCCCACCGTGGGCACTTGGGGTCCTCTCGGGCCCCAGCTGAGAAGTCCCCATTGCTGCCTTTCCCAAGCCCCCAGCCCTGAAATCTAGAGGCCCAGGGAGAGAATAAAGCAGCCTGGGCAAAAAGCTCCAAGGCAGTTCAAAGACAGAGAGATACCGGGGATGAAGTTTTCAAGCCACATCCAAGGGGAGGGCTTTTCATCTGCCAGCCTTTGAATCGGGAATCAAGGCGGGCAAAGTTACTACCAGGTTAAAGTTTAAATGGCACAGAAAGGGGAGACAGGAAGATGAAACGGTGACCGTCTGGCCAGGGGAACAAAGCCGGGGCCCAGCCCGGGCACCTGGCCACAGAGGCTGGAGCTGCTGCAGTCCCAGCAAGGAGGGGCTGTGACGCGGCCATTGTTCACCTTAAGACCGAAGTAATTGAAAGGAAAGGTGAGCCGAGGAGAGGCAGCCTGGATTGTTAGGAAATGATTTAAAGGGAACAGGCCTATCAAGCAGTTTCTCCTATGGAAATGCCGTCATTGAAGAGGAAGGAAGGGGAGCATGGGGGAAGACTTTCATTCTTTGAAAAAGGGTGAGTTTTTTTCCACTCACTAAGTACAGACTTGAATATCATTTGAAATCCCTTCAGTTTGCAAACTTGCTTCACTCCCTAACTGCCTGGGCTGGGGGTCCTCTCCAGAACCTTGGGGTTTTGAGGGGCTGGGAGTTTTGGAGGGACCACGCAGCTGTATTAGCACACGGGTGTTTCCTTCTGAGACAGGCTCCTGGCTTCCTCGGGAAGCCTCGCTGGTTCTGCCTGCTCCCTTCGCATCTGAATTGCCCCTGGTATACTGCTGCTGGACTGGCTACCAACTGTGCTTTCTGGGGTCTTGAGGATAAGAACAGGTGATTAGCATCCTGCCCCAGGGGCACAGTGCACTTTGTACCCACACCTTTCTAGATGAAACTTCCCTGTCACCGATATCTGACTGGACACAAGAATATCCCAGATAACACTGTTTTAGTTTTCTGGAGCTAAAACATGTTCAAAATTGTCAACATGAATTAAGCACCTGTTATGTGCCAGATAAAGTCTAGTGAGCAAAATCTAGATCCCTATGTTTAGGAACCTACAGTCCAGTTGGGGAGGTGAGCAAATAATAACAATGCAGACTGATAAGAATGATGGCAGAGGAAGCATTGTGGCTGTGGGGGCCCTTAACCTGATCTAAGGGCCATCAGGGAAGGCCACCTGAAGGAGGAACATTGGGCTGATTTGTGAAGATTCATTAGCTACCAGTGAGAGAGCTTCTACTTCCAGCCAAGGTGGAGTAACATGGACCAGATTTACCCTCCTACCTGAAACAACCAGAAAAACTGGACAAAATACTGAAACAATAGTTTGCAAGACATTGGACATTAAGAAATGAAGGGTAGTGTCCCCTGAGAGATGAGAATCAAATGAGGTGAGCCCTGTGACTGCCCCAGCTTACTGCCTTGAGAGAGTTTCCACAAGGAGGCACGAGGAGGAGGAACCCAGGAGGAGACTGACTGTGTTGAGGAGACAGAGCTGAGAGTCTGGAGACAAGGTGGCTGGAGTCTTCAGGATAGAGAGAATCTGAGAGGAGAAAGCTGCACACAGAGAGAGCTCTGGGGATCTGCAGAGGGCCCTCCTCTAGTTTTCCGTGGAATGTCAATCAGCACGTGCATGTGGGGAGGGTAACAAGGCCCAAGAATGAACCATCCAAAAGGTCAGAGTGAAGGCACTCTTGCTGCATCTAGAATAAAGCATGTGAATATTTATAAGACAAAACATCCAGCACGCAGAAAGACAAAATTTTTTATGGCCGGCATCTATTCACAAATTACCAGGCATGTAAAGAAGCAGGAAAGTATGACCCAGGATGAAGAGAAAAATGACCCAATCGAAACTGACCGAGAACTGACGCAGATGTTAGAATTAGCAGACAAGGACATTCAGACAGTTCCTATGACTGCATCCCATATGTTCCAAAAGTTAATTAGAGACGTGGAAGAAATCCAAAAGACCCAGCTCGAACTACCAGAGCAAAGACTACAGTGACCGAGACTGAAAAGTACACTGGATGGGATTAATAGATTACACAGTGCAGAATAAAAGTTTAGTGAACTTGAAGACCTAGCAATGGAACTATCCAAAATGAAACAAAGAGAGAAAAAATAATAGGAAGAAAGACAGTAAATAGCATAAGTGAGTTGTGGGACAATATTCAGTGGCCTAATATACACGCAATTAGAGTTCCTTAAGGAGAGAGTGATTACAGTAAACATATTTGAAGTAATAGTAGCCAAGATTTCTCCAAACTTTATGAGAACTGTAAACCCACAGATCCAAGAAGCTCAAAGAATTCCAAGCACAAGAAACATGCTTTTTTTAAGGAAAAAAAAAAGCCATTATGTACAGAGGAACAAAGGATTACAGCAGATTTCTCACCAGAAACAATGCAAATGAGCAGACAGTGGAGCAACATCTTTAAACTATCCACAGAACTGTCAACTCAGAATTCTATACCTAGAGAAAATATTTTCCAAAACTGAAAGGAAAATAGAGGATTTTGAAAATAGAGTAGGAAGCACCAGGAATCAGTCTCCCCACCTAGACAGCAATTACACTGGCAGAATCTGGCTGATGTAACTATTTTGGGACTCTGGAGTCTGTTGAAGGCGTGCAACTTCCAAGGGAAGGCTTGCATAGTAAACCACAGCTGATTTTGGTCAGTTTCAGCTTGTAGTGTGGTAGCAGCTATCCATGCCTCACCCCAGCCCCCTGGCAGGCAACCATGCATGTGTTCCTGGAGCAGCTTGAATACAGACTGTGGGAGCCAGGATGAGGAACAAAGGAGCCTGTCCTCCAAATACTGGGAATCTGTGCTCTGACTGTTGCTTTTAGTTACAGAGGTGCAGACAAAGGGATGGGAAGCCATTTTTTTTCACCCCTCCCTATTGTGACAAGCACATCCCCTTCCAGGTGAAGTGACTTTCAGGGGATTCTTCTCTTCATTTTTCTCTTTTCCCCCTTTTGGGAGCAGACATTAAAGTCTAGGACATTCATAAGCAACTGTATACAGGGAAAATTAGAAAGTGACCACGTATACCTCATTATACCTAGGGAAAGTCACAGGCTCAGAAAACACCTGGGAAGACCTTAAATTTTCACCTTAGGCTGATCCTTGGTACAGAGACAATCTACAATAATAATAATAAAAATAAATAAACAAAAACTATGACAAAAAACAGCAAACCCTGAGGAAGGGTTCCAGAAACCCTCTGGAAATCTGATTTCCAGAGTTGCCACATTATTAGATTTAAATGTCCAGTTTTCAACAAAAACAGCATAAGACATACAAAGAAACAGGAAAGTATGGCCCATTCAAAAGAAAATAAATAAATCAATAGAAACTGTCCTTGAAAAAGATCTGAAGGCAGATCTACTAGACAAAGAGTTTGAAACAATTATCATAAAGACGTTCAAAGAATGAGAGGAACATGTGGAGAAAAATCAAGAAAATGATGTATGAACAAAGAGAAAATATCAAAAAGAGAGAGAAAACCTAAAGAGACCAAAAAAAAAAAAAATTCTGGAGCCAAAAAGTGCAATAACTGAAGTGAAAAAATCACTAGAGGGATTAAAAGGCATATTTGAGCAGCCAGGAAAAAAGAACGAACTTGAAGATAGGAATGGAAATTATCAAATTGTCAAATCTGAGTAACTGAAAGGAAAAAGATTGAAGAAAAGCAAACAGAGCCTAAGGGATCTGTATATCACCATTAAGCAGAACAACACATGCATTGTGAGTGGGAGTCCCAGAAGGAGGAGAGAGGGAGAAGAGAGAGGAGAGAGGGAGAAGAGGAGAGAGGGAGAAGAGGGAAGAGAGAATACTTGAAGAAATAATGGCTGAAAACTTCGCAAATATAATGAAAGATACGAATATAAACATCCAAGAAGCTAAAAAACTCCAAGTAAGGTGAACTCAAAGAGGCCCACACCAAGACATACTGTATTCACACTTTCAAAACCCAGAGACAAAAAGAGACTCTTGAAAGCAGCAAGAAAGTAGTGAATCATCACATGCAAGGGATCCTCAATAAGAATACCAGCAGATTTCTCATTAGAAATTTTGGAGGCCAGAAACTAGTGGGCCAATATATTCAAAGTGCTAAAAGAAAAACTGTCAAGCAAGGATCCTATATCTGCCAAAATTGTCCTTCAAAAGTGAAGGAGAAATTAAGACATTCCCAGATGAATGAATGCTGAAGGAGTTTGGGACCACTACACCTGCCCTGCAAGAAATGTTCAAAGGAGTCCTGCAAGGAGTAATGAAAGGATGCTAGACAGTAACTAAAATCCTATAAATAAAGACTTCAGTAAATGTATATAAGCTACTATTACTGTATCAACAATTTATAACTCTGCTTTTTGTTTTCTATATGATTTAAGAGACTAATACATTTAAAAAAACAATTAAAAGTCTAAAAGGTGGTATTATAGTAACTTTGGTTTGTAACTCCACCTTTTGTATTCTACATAATTTAAGAGACTAACGCCTTTAAGAGAATTATTAGTTTATATTTTGGGGCGCACAATGTTTAAAGATGTAAATTTGTGCCATCAACAACTGAAAGGGATGGGGAAGGAGCTGTAAAGGAGTAGAGTTTCTGTATGTTATTGAACTTAAGCTGGTATAAATTCAAATGAGAGTGTTATAACTTTAGGATGTTAAATGTAATCTCCATTGTAACCACAAAGATAATAGCTGGAGAATATACACAAAAAGAAATGAGAATGGAGTTTAAACATTTCACTACAAAAAAATCAAAGGAACACAAAAGAAGACAGTAGTGCAAAAAATGAGAGACAAAAAAACTACAAGGCACATAGAAAACAAATAGCACAACGACAGAAGTAAGTCCCTCTGTATCAGTAGCTACTTTAAATGTAAATGGAATAAACTCTCTAATCAAAAGACAGAGATTGGCAGAATGGTTAAAAACACATGATCCAACTATATATGCTGTCTATAAGAGACTTCCTTTAGATCCAAAGACAGAAATAGATTGGAAGTGAAAGGGTGGAGATAGATATTCCAGGCAAACAGTAAGTAAAAGAGAGCAAGGGTGGCTGTATTAATGTCAGGCAAAATCAACTTTAAAACAAAAAAGATTGTAAGAGAGAAAGAAGGACATTAAATATTAATAAAAATTTAATACAGTGGGAAGACATAACATTTATAAATATTTATGCACCTAATGACAGGCCATCAAAATACATGAAGAAAATTGACAGAATTAAAGGGAGAAATAGGCAGTTCTACAATAATAGTTGGGGACTTCAATACCCCACTTTCAATAATGGATAGAAGAACCAGACTGAAGACAAGTAAGGAAATAAAGGACTTAAACCACACAATAAACCAACCAGATCTGACGGACATACACAGAACACTCTACCCAACAACAACCACATACACATTCTTCTCCAGTGTACATGGAGATTTTCCAGGACAGACCATATGTTAGGCCACAAATTAAATCCAATAGACTTTAAAAGATAAATATGATACAAAGCATCTTCTCTGACTGCAACAGAATGAATTTAGAAATCAACAACAGAAGTAAAACTGGAAAATTCACACATTTGTGGAAATTAAACAACACACTCTTAAATGAACAATGGCTCAAAGAAAAATCACAGGGGAAATTAGAAAATATATAGAGACAATATGTAGAGAGAAATGAAAATAAAAATACAACTCGTGAAAACAGTGTTAAAGGGGGAAATTCATAGCTATAAAAGCTTATGTTAGAAAACAAGAAAGATCTCAAATCAACAACTTAGCTTCACAACTTAAGTAACTAGAAAAAGAAGAACAAACTAAACCCAAAGCTGGCAGAAGGAAGGAAATAATAAAGATTAGAGCAGAGATAAACGAACCGGAAGATAGAAAAACACTAGAGAAAATCAATGAAACCAAAAGCTGGTTTTTTGAAAAGATGAACAAAATTAATAAACCTTTAGTCTGATGGACTGAGAAAAGGGAGAGAAGACTCAAATTACTATAACCAGAAATGAAAGTGGGGAAATTACTACTGATTTTAAAGAAATAAAAAGGATTATAAGAGAGTACTATGAACAATTGTCACTAACAAATTGGATAATCTTAATGAAATGGACCAATTCTTAGAAATACAAACCTACCAAGACTAAACCATGAAGAAACAGAAAATCTGAATAGATTCATAACTAGTAAGGAGATTGAATGAGTAATCAAAAATCTCTTGACAAATAAATGCCTGGGACCTGATGGCGTCACTAGTGAATTTTACCAAACGTTTAAAGGATTAATAGCAATATCTCTCAAACTTTTCCAAAAAAAATTGAAGAAGAGGGAACACCTCATAACTCATTCTATGAGGCCTGTATTACTCTGATACCAAAACCAGACAGATACTACAAAAAAGAAAACTACAGACCAATATCCTTTATGAACAATGATGCAAAAATCCTCAACAAAATACTAGCAAATCAAGCTCAGCAGCCTACTGAGAGAATTATGGGCCATGACCAAGTGGGATTTATTCCTGGGATTGCAGGGATGATCCAACACATGACAATTGATCAATGTAATACATCACGTTGACAAAATGAAGGGAAAAAACACACGATTGTCTCAATTGGTGCAGAAAAGACATTTAACAAAATTCAGCACCACTTCTTGATAAAAACATTCAACAAAATAGGAAGAGAGGGAAACTACTTCGACATAATAAGAGCCATACATGAAGCACTGACAGCGACCATCGTGCGCCATGGTGGAAGACTGAAAGCCCCTCCTCTGAGATCAGGAGCAGGCCAAGGTGCCCGCGTTTGCCGCTTCTATTCAACGTGGCACTGGAAGTTCCAGCCGGAGCAATTAGGCAAGAAAAAGAATTAAAAGCCGCCCAAATTGGAAAGGGAGAAGTAAAATGATCTCTGTTCACAGATGATAGGATCTTATATGTAGAAAACTCTAAAGATTCCACAAAAAAACTAAGTTAATAAATGAATTCAGTAAAGTAGCAGGATGCAAAGTCAACACACAAAAATCAATTGTTTTTCCATCCACTAACAATGAAAAATCTGAAAAGGAAATTACAAAAATAATTCCATCTACAATAGCATCAAAAAGAATAAAATACTTAGGAGTTAACTTAACCAAGGAGGTGAAAGACTTGTACAATGGAAACTATAAAACATTGCTGAAAGAAATTAAAGGAGAGTAAATAAATGGAAACACTTCTCACATTCATGGATTGGAAGACTTAATACTATCAAAATGTCAGTATTACCCAAAGCAATCCACAGATTCAGCACAATCTCTACCAAAATCCCAATGATGTTTTTTGCAAAAATGGAAAAACCTATCCTAAAATTCATGTAGAATCTTAAGGGATCCCGAATAGCCAAAACAGTCTTGAAAAAGAAGAACAAAAGTGGAAGACTCCCAGTTTCTTATTTCAAAACTTTCTACAAATCTACGGTAATTAAAACTGTGTAGTATTGGCATAAAGATGCATATAGACCAATGGAATAGAATAGAAAGCCCAGAAATAAACTCTCCTGTATATGCTCAAATGATGTTTGACAAGGGTGCCAAGACCTTTCAATGGGGGAAAGGACACTCTTTTAAACAAATGATGCTTGGAAAACTGGATATTCACATGCAAAAGAACGAAGTTGGACATCTTCCTAACACCATATAAAAAATTAACTCAAAACAGATGAAGGACCTAAATGTAAGACCTAAATAATAAAACTCTTAGAAGAAAACATAGGGCAAAAGCTTCACAACATCATGTTTGGCAATGATTTCTTGGATGTGACACCAAAGACACAGGTAATAAAGGAAAAAATAGACACACTGGACTTTATGAAAATAAAAAAAATGTGCATCAAAAGACACGATCAACAGAGTAAAAAGGCAACCCACAGAATAGGAGAAAATGTTTGCAAATCATATATCTGAAAAGGATTACTATGCAAAATATATGAAGAACTCAACACCAAAAATCAAACAACCCAATTCAAAAGTGGACAAAGGATTTACAGACATTTCTCCAAAGAAGATATTTGAATGACCAATAAGCACACGGAAAGATGCTCATCGTCACTAACCGTTAGGGAAAAGCAAATCAAAACTCAGTGAGATACCACTTCACATCCATGACGGCTACTATAAAAAAACCCCAGTAAATAACAAGTGTTGGCAAAGATGTAGAGAAATTGTAACCCTTGTGCACTGTTGGTAGGAATGTAAAATGTTTCAGCTGCAATGGAAAACAGTATGGTGATTCCTCAAAAAATGAAAAATAGAATTACCATGTAACTCAACAATTCTGTTTCTGGGTATATATCCAAAAGAATTGAAAGCAGGGTCTCAAAGAGATATTTGTATACCCATGTTTGTAGCAGTATTATTCACAATAGCTAAAACATGGAAGCATTTCAACTGTCTATCGATGGATGAATGGATAAGCAAAATGTGATTTATACATAAAATGGAATATTATTCAGCCTTAAAAAGGAAGGAAATTCTGATATATACTATAACATGGATGAACCTTGAGGACGTTATGCTAAATGAAATAAGCCAGTCACAAAAAACAAATACTGTGTGATTTCATTCATATGAGGTACTCAGAGTAGTCAAATTTATAGACAGAAAGTAGAATGGAGGTTGCCAAGGGCTGAGGGGAAGGGGGAATGGGAGGTTATTGTTTAATGGGCATAGAGTTTCAGTTTTCCAAGGTGAAAAGAATTCTGGAGATGGATGTTGGTGATGGTTGCCCAACAGGTGAATTGTGCACTTAAAATTGGTTAAGATGGCAAATTTTATGTTGTGTGTGTTTTACTACAGTAAAAAAATGAAGGCAAAAATGAAGACTTTTTTAGACAAAGAAAAACTTAAGGACTCTATTTTAAATATAAAGACAAATAGATTAAAAGTAAAAGGATGGGAAAAGGCATACCACACCAACACTAGTGACAAGAAAGTAGTCAGTGTGAAATTTCAGACCAAAAAAAATAGCAAAGCTATAAAGAAGGTCATTTTATAATAATAAAGGATTCAGTACATCAAGAGGATATAACAGGGGCCGGCCCAGTGCCACAGCAGTTTAGTTCGTGCTTGGCAGCCTGGGGTTCGCAGGTTCGGATCCCGGGTGCCTGCCGATGCACTGCTTGTCAGCCATGCTGTGGCGGCGTCCCATGAAAAGTAGAGGAAGATGGGCATGGAGGAGATTAGCCCAGGGCCAGTCTTCCTCAGTAAAAAGAGGAGGGTTGGCAACAGATGTTAGCTCAAGGCTGGTCTTCCTCACAAAAAAGAGGACATAACACTCCTAAATTTTTATGCACCTATTAACCAAGATTCAAAAAACATGAAGCAAAACTAATAGAACAGCAAGGGGAAATGGATAAATCTACAATTACAGTCACAGAATTCGATACCTCTCTGTCAATAATTAATAGAATTAACAGAAAATTAATAAGGACATACAAGACTTGAACAACACTATCAACCCACTTGACCTGATTGACATATACGGAGCACTCTGCCCAACAACAGAATACACATTCTGTGCAAGTGCACATGGAATATTGGCCAAGATGGGACCATATTCTGGGCCATAGAATGAGTCTTGATAAATTTAAAAGGATTTAAGTCAGACAGTATGGTTTCTGACCACAACAGAATTAAATCAGAAATGAGTAACAGAAAGCTCTTTGAGAAGACCCCAAATGAGACCCTTCTGAATAACCTAGGGCTCTATGAAAAAATCAAAAGGGGAAAAAAAAGTATTTTTTACTGAATGAAAATGATGAATACACTATATCAAAATTTGTTGAATGCTTCTGAATGCTTCTCTCACTTTCAGGGAAATTTACAGGAGTAAATGCCTACATTAGAAAAGAAGAAAGTTCTCAAATCAATGATCTTATCTTTTACCTCAAAAAATTAGAAACAGAAGAGCAAATGAAACTGAACGTAAGCAGAATAAAGCAAATATAAAGATCAGAGTGGAAATCAATGAAACAGAAATAGAGGAAAATAGATGAAACCAAAGCTATCTTTCAGATGATCAGTAAAAATAGTAAACCTCTAGTCAGACATCAAAAAGACGAGAGACAGAGAAGACAGAAATTGCCAAAATCAGCAATGGGCAAGTTAAATGAAAGAGTTCATAGACATTAAAAGGACAATAAGAGAATATTATGAACAACTCTATGTCCATAGATTCAATATTTTAGATGAAATGAACAAAATCCTTGAAAGTCAGAAACTGCCAAATCTCATCCAAGAAAAATAGCCTGAATAGCTCCGTATCTTTTAAAATAATTGAATTAGTAATTAAAACATTCCCACAAAGATAACTGCAGGCCCGAGTGCCTTCACTTGTGAATTCTATCAAACATTAAAAAAAGAAATGATACCAATTCTACACAAATTCTTACAGAAAATTGAAGAGGAGGAAATATTTCCACCTATCCTACGAGGCTAGCATTACCCCGATATCAAAATCAAAGGCATTATACGAAAAGAAAGCTACAGACCAATTCCTTTATGAACTATGTGTATTGTACCACAATAAAAAATGAAAGCAGATAGACTTTCTTAGACGTACGAAAGCTACAGATTAATATCCTTCACGCTTAGACGTATAAATTCTAAACAAAATTTTAGGAAATTGAATCCAGTAACACACTAAAAGGATAATACATTATGACCAAGGTGGTTTAGCATTTGAAAATTAATCAATGTGACTATTCAAGAATTAGGAAATAAAAACTATGTGATCACCTTAATAGACACAGAAAAAGCATTTAATAAAATTCAATATCCTTTCCTGACTAAAAAAGTTTCTCAACAAATTAGGAATAGAGGGGAACTTCTTTAACTTGAAAAACCTATGGTTAACACCATATTTAATAATGAAAGACTGATGCATTCCTCTTAAGGTGAGAAACAAGATCAGATGTCTACTTTCACTACTTCTATTCAATACTCTCCTAGAGGTTCTAGCCAGTGAAATAGGAGGGAAAGAGAACAAAAAAGAAAGAAACAGAGAGAGAGGAGAGGGAAGGAGGAAGGGAGAGAAGGAAGGAAGGCAGGGAGGGAGGGAGAGAAGGAGAGGGGGAGAGAGAGACAATGAAAGAAAAAGAAAGGCAATGTATATTGGAAAAGAAGAAATAAAAATATATTTATCTGCAGATGACATGGTTGTCTATAGAAAATTTGATGGAATCTATAAAACAGTCGCTGGAATTAATAAGAATGTTTAGCAGGATTGCAGGATACAAGATCAATATACAGAAATCAATTGCATTTTTATATGCTAGCAAGGAACAATAAGAAATTAAAATTAAAAATACAGTTTATAGTAATATCAAAAAAATGAAATACTTAGGAATAAATCTGACAAAAGACGCACAAGAGCTGTACACTGGACAGTACAAAGACGTTGCTGAGAGAAATGAAAGACCTAAATGAATAGAGACACATGCCTTCTTCACGAGTCAGAGGCTCAGTATTTTTAAGATGCCAATTCTTCCCAAATTTATCTACAGATTCAAAGCAATCCCAGTCAAAATCTCTGCAGGCTTTTTGGTTGAAATTGACAAGCTGATTCTAAAATTCATTTGGAAATGCAAAGGGGGGAAATAGAATAGCCAAAACAACTTTGCAAAAGACAGAGTTAGGGACTAAGACGACCTGATTTCACAACTTAACAAAAATCAGGAGAGTATGTGCTGGCATAAAGATCAAGAGATGAGTGAGACAGAGTAGAGAACCCAGAAATGTGGCTCTCTCCACGTGTGTGGACAACTGATTTTTGACAGAGGTGCAAAGGTGGAGAAAAGATAGTTGTTTCAACAGATAGAGAACAATTGGATATCCCTATGCAAAAAATGAACTCTGATCCGTACCTCTCATCATATACAAAATTTAACACAAAATGGATCATAACCCCAAATGTAAAATATAAAGCTATACAAATTCCTGAAGAAAACATAGGAGAAAATTTGTGACTTGGCATTTAGGCAAAGATTTCTTAGAAATGACATCAAAACTATGATCCCTAAAAGCAAAAAAAATCGATAAATTGGACTTCATCATAATTAAAAACTCCATTCTTTACAAGATACCATTAGAAGAATGAAAAGAGAAACTACAGAATACAATAAAATATTTTCAATCATATATCTGATAAAGGACTTGTTTCTAGAGTGTATAAATATATAAACTTTCAAAGTTTAATAAGAAGAGCACAAATAAACCAATAGAAAATGGCAAATGATTTGAATAGACACTTCGCCAAAGAAGATGCGTGGATGTCAAGGAAGCACGTGAAAGGATGCTCAGCACCATGAGTCACTGGGGAAATGCAAATTAATACCACGATGAGGTACCACTAATCATCTGTGAGAATGGTGGAACAAACACGGCTGACCACGCCAAGTGTTGGGGAGGATGTGGAAAGACTAGAACTCTCTTATATTGCTGATTCAAAATACAGGTTAGAGGTTTCTTAAAAATTTAAACGTGCATCTATTGTACAATCTAGCCATTCTACTCCAGGGGATTTATCAAGGGAATAAAAGCATATGTTTGTCCAAAAACTTGTACGTGAATGTTCATAGCAGCGCTATTTATTTATTTGAGGAAGATTGGCCCTGAGCTAACATTTGTTGCCAATCTCCCTCTTTCTTTTTTTTGGCTTTTTTTCTCCCCAAAGCCCCAGTACATAGTTGGATATCTTAGTTGTAGTCCTTCTGGCTCTTCTGTGTGGGACGCTGCCTCAGCATGGCTTGATGAACGGCATGTAGGTCCGCGCCCAGGATCTGAACCAGGAAGTCCCGGGCTGCTCAAGTGGAGCACTTGAACTTAACTGCTATGCCACCAGGCCAGCCCCGTAGCAGCTTTATTTTTAATAGCAACAGACTGGCAACAACCCAAACGTCCACGAATGGGTGAATGGATAAGCAAAGTGTGGTATATCCATCCAATGGGATGTTACTTAGCAACTGAAAGAATGAGTGATTGATACATGCAACAATGTGGGTGAATCTCAAAATAATTATGCTGAGTGAAAGAAACCAGACATAAAAAAAGGATGTATCATGTTATTCAATGAATATAAAGCTCTAGAAACTGCAAACTAATCTATAAAGACAGAAAGTAGATCAGTGGGAACCTGGGTACGGGGACAAGGTGGGAGGGATTACAGAATCAGGAGGAAACTCTGGGGGTGATGGAAAAGTTCACTACCTTGACTCTGGTGATGGTTTCAGAGGTATATATGTGGGTCACAACTTAGCACATTGTACACTTTAGACGTGAGTGATTTATTGCATGTAAATTATACCTCAGTAAAGCTGTTTTTAAAAAACGGAGGGGAAAGCGCTCCAGGCAGAGGTAACAGCCTGTGCAAAGGCCTGGAAGTGAGAGCAAGCAGGGGTTTTAAGAAGTGAGAGGGGTTCAACATGTCTGGAGAACAGGGCAGGACGTTGACAGTGGGAGACAGGGAGCTGACTATTGGTCCCTTGTGATCTGCTTGTAATATGTTCTGTGCCCCATTCGGGAGCCTCTGGGAAGCTTTGGACAGTGCCCAGGCCTGGCCCACTGCGATCCTGTTTTTCTGCTTCTCCCAGGCTCCCGTGACACTCAGCCACTCCGGGGAGATATCCGAAGGAGCCTGATCCTGGAGGTCGCGGCTCAGAATGGTTAGGCAGGGCCTGAAGGAAGGAGGCTGTTGGCTGGAAGAAGAAGGAGATGAGAGGTGCCCAGGGTCATGAGGCCAGAGACTGGAGGGGGTGGCCTGAGGGGTCAGGGAGATAGGTCCCAGGCCACACCCCCATGTTGCTTCAGAACCTCCTTCCCAGCCCAGTGGGGATTTGTGTCAATTCACAAAAGCTGGTGTGCAGAAAATTCCTTTAACAAAGTCCAGTTTGCTGAACGAATGGTCAGACGCACATCTTAGAACTCAGTCAGGGTTCTCTGCAGCCATTTCAAGGACGAAGGCTGGGTCGGGGGCAGAGGTGCTGAGTGAGCATCGTTTGGGACAGCCGTGCATTTGCACAAGAAGTGGCAGAAGCAGGGCAGAGACTGGAGTGGGGAAACTAAAACTTCCAGAACACCCCTCAGGAGCTAGGTCAGCTGGTCATTCAATGAACTGACCTTCCACGACCTGATTTTTGCAAATCAGCCTGCTGCCCCTGGGAGGAATTGACAGGCGTTGATGGGATTCCCTGAGGGAGAGCAGAAGTCTTCACAGCCCCCCGCTGAAGCCGGAAGACATTGTTCTGGGCAGGGTCGGGTGCAGGATGTTGTCTGGAGACCACGGTGGGCCTTGGCTGTGCTGGGAGTGCCCATGAAGACAGAGAGAGGGGAAAAAAAGACAGGGCAGAATCTTCCATGGGAATGGGAAGACAAGAAGAGTCAGCATACAACACGATCAGCAAACAAAAGGGTCTAAGAATGAACCACAATGTGGCAACATGAAAGATGACATGGGGAGTCAGCAGAGGGAGAAACTGGGCCCCCTGTGAATGTCTTTTTTGGGGAGACAGGATTGAAATGGACCTACTAGGTGAATTTAGATTTGGACCAGGAAAGGAAAAGGATATTCCGGGTGGAGGGAAAAGCCCTGAGCTGGGGGTATGGGAAGAGATGTACAATGGCCAACACATTCTGTATCGTGTCAGTAGTGAGTAGAACTCGCTATGAAATGACCCTACATAATATGAAAACCACCCCTTGATAAATGGTATGCAGCCAGTCTAGAAATGCCAACAGTGGTTGAGATTGTGGGTAATAGGGTTTACATGTTTATTCATCTGTTTCCGTCTGATTTTTCCACCATGAATATACATTACTCATGCATTTCAAAAATGTTGTGAATCTGCAAACTAACAAACCTAACCTATTTCCCTTCAGTCTAATAATCCCAAGACCAGACCTTCCCGGGACAGTGGCTTGAAGACAGACGTGCTCTCCCTGAGAGATGAAAGCCTGGGGGTGTCCAGCCTCCATCTGTCTGCGAGCCCTCCCAGGGGCCTTGGACGCTCCTACCAGGCCAGAGGCTTGACTGGACGCAGGCCGGGGCAGGAGAACCTGCACTGGCTGGCATCGCAAGGTGCCAGGCGCACCTGAGCAGCCGGGCTGGTGTGACAGATGTCCCGGACCACATGGAGCTGGCTGTGCCTTGTGCACACAACCATCCCACCCACCTCCCTCCCCACACCTCCCTCCGCTCCCCGGCTAGCTCAGGTGTGGTGCATCTGTGGCCCGCTGGCAGTTTTCTTGCCCGCAGTGCTGGGGAGCTGTCAGGTTAAAAGCTGGCTTGCTCGATTTGATCCCACATGTGAGCTGTTTTATTTCCCTCTCTCTCCCTTACACGGCTTCGGTGTGCTTTTATAAATATTTCACCAGCCTTGCTAAAGTCTATTTCATCTCTCTCTTAAATTTATTAAATATAAATGCAGCAACAATTCTACTATAAGTCTCTCTTTGCTGTCAAAATCTCAGGCTCCCATGGAAGTAAATATAATTTGCTTTGTTTACCGTGGATAATTCGGAGCCCTATCTGCCGTAGCAACACATCTCCCGCAAACCTCCCTGCTCTCATCAGCGGGGGTCTACCACATCCCCCTGTGGGGCACGGGGACACAGTTCCCACTTTGAAGGTGGCATGACAAAGAACCAGGAGGGGCTCTTCTCGGAGACTTGTGCGGCCAGAATCCCTTGGTCCGTTGGTCTCCCAGTGGCACCCTCGGTGAGTCAAGGGGCGCCTATACTCATCACCCAAGACCTGAGCAGACCCAGAGGCCTGTTTGAGCGGCGCTTTCCCCTTGCATCTCTCTTGGAGCATAGGTCCATCCGCCGCAGCTGGTGACCCGGCCAGAAAAGACGCAGACCGCTGTGAAATGATGGAGGGCATGACACCCCTCCCGCCTCCCAGACCTGGAGTCAACAGAACTGGGGGCAAGACAGGGATTCCTGACCCCTAAAGCAAGCCCCAAGCACCATTCCCAAGCCCCCTGCCACTTCCTTTGTTCTTCGTTAATTGCAAAATAAACACAGCTCTTCCCTCGACTGTGGAGAGAGACTTCTGCCAACCGGGGTAACCAGCAGGCAGTGGGCAGGGGCTGCCTTTGGCTCTGGCGGCATTTGCCCTCCATTGGCCACGTGTGATTTCCTGGAGGACCCAGGGCCTCGGAGAACCGTGGTGTCCGAGTTGGGAAGCCCCTAGTTTAGGGCTGGTGGAGTCAGGTACCCACCGGGCGGTAGGTAGGGAGAATGAGAGAAGAGGATGTCGGGAGGGAAGACGCTGGCATGCTTCACTTGCATCTGAGGTCAGTGAGGAGAGTTTCCTCTCTCACAAAGAACTGGATCTCTCTCACAAGGAAATGTGCCTTTTCCAGTTTTTATTTCTTAATAAAAATGGTCCTCTCAGTCTATCCTGTTTTCCTCTACTTTTGGTAGTGAGATTGGTGCAGAAAGTATTGCATTTCCTTTGTCCATAAGAAAATCGGAGGGAAAGGCTTGGCCGGATTCCCTGGTCCTAACTCCTAGCCTAGAACCTTCCACTAGACTTGCCGAGATGAGAGCAGGTGATCACAGGCTCTGGTGACTCAGAGTGGGGGTCAGTTACAAGTTTAGAATTAGCCCCTGGATGCCCCCAGGGATTCAGATCTGCGCTAAAACTCTGTATCCAGAACGCTGGCTCTCACCTGTTTGTGCCCTGGGGGCTCAGGCCATCGTGTGGATCCGAGGAGAGGGCTGTGTGCGCTTGGGGACTTCCCGCTTCCGTGTCCCATTTAGACACAAAAAGATAAGAGAATTTTACCCCAGGAGGTGAGAGGAGAATGTTTTGGGGGTCAATTTAAGACCTCTGTGAGGTCCTCCTCCATTTTATATCAACATATTAAAATCTACTCAGCTTACACTGAATGTAATTATTTTGTGTATTTTTTTGCTTAAAAATGTTAAAAAGGTTTCCTAATCTTGCTTTTGAAATCATTAGTAATTTTGATTTTACAGTTTTCTTCTCATTTTAGAGTCAATACCCTTTCTTTTCTTTTTGGATCTCAAGCATGTTTAATGGCCCCTGAAAAATCTATCGACTCCACCGCTTACAGGGGTAAACCAAGCTGAGCCCCTGGGTCTGGGATGGAAGAGCCAGAGTGGGGGGTTCCAGGGGTGGCGGGGGAAGCCACTCGCCCCGGAACAACTGAGCAGCCCCCTTCATCCTGCCTTTCCTGGGATGTCTCCCTGGGGAGCGTGGCCCTGGCAGACCCCTGCCAGCCTCCCCTCCCCGGCTGTGTGGGAGGCTGCGAGCCCCCCAAAGGTAAATGACACGGGCAGCAGCGGGCTCTCTGTGTCAATTGCATGATGGCTTTCAGTCGTGGGGCTGGTGGCTTCCTGCTCACCGCTGGGAGCGAGGCTATTTCAGGATCTCGCTGCCTCCCTTCTGTTCCAGGGAGGGAAGGATGGAGGGCAGGCAGTGAGGAAGGCGGAGCCTGTGTGTCTGCTTCCACCAGGTGTTTCAGAGGCAAACTTTCTTCTCTTTTTCTGTTTCTGCTGCCCACTGCTGGTGGAATGGATTTGTCAAGTTGGCGTAACTTTCTCTGATATGCGTTCTATTCACTTTTTTTGGAGTTAAAAAAAAAAAAAGAGGAAGAGCTCAGCCCCATTCTACTCAAGGTTAGGAAAGTGGCCATATAAGGCAAAATCTCCTGTAAATTTTACCGAGTGAAATTCACCATGAAAATCCTGTAAGTCATTAGGACTTGATGGGCCCTGAGAATTTAATGTATTTCGTTTCTTGGACATTTCAGCTGTGGCTTCCCTTCCCATGGAGTGGGGATAGGGAAGAGTGACGGTGTAAATAAAGGCCCTTCTGTCTGTCTGCCTGTCTTTCTGTCCCTCTCTTTGGCTGAGTTCACTTAGCTGAATTTGGATAAGATGGCCATTGGTATGAATCAGTTTTATTGTACTTCTGCACAATACTTTCATTTTGTCAAAATGTTATGACACCCACCAAACCAAATGTTTCACCCTCCCCCCTGGGAGGTCAGTAGGAATGGAACTGATATCTCTATTTTTCATACGAGGACTCCCAGGCTGGCAGGAGGAAAGCCATTTGCCCAGTTGCGTGGTGAGTCGCTGGGACTCGAAACAGTGTCTTGGGCCCCCTGTGTGGCTCCCCCCGCTGCCCCACACTCCCCCTTGCCCTGGCTTGGGTTCCTGGTTTGCTGTGGATGAGGCCTGGGGAAGGCTCTGGTCAACTGGGGTCCAGGCTGGCTCGAGGAAACTGAAGGGCTTAGGGCAGTGGTTCTCAACTGGGAGCGATTTTGCCTCTCGGGACATTTGGCAATGCGTAGAAACATTCTGTTGTCACAACTGGGTGGGGGTTGCTACTGGCACCTGGTGGGTGGAGGCTGTCAAACATCCTACAACACACGTGATGACGCCTCCTCCCCAGGACAAAGAACGGTCGGGCCCAGAACATCAGTCGTGGTGAGGCTGGGAAGCTCCGGGTTAGGGAATAAATCCCATGTGGTTAGTAACAGCCACACAGTCACTGCCTTCTCTTACGCACTCAATCCACAATGCATGGCAAACATTTATTGAGCACCTGCTGCACGCATGGTCCCCGCTCTGCCACCTCCCCGTGTGTCATCTCATTATATCCTCGTAAGACGTGATAAGGCAAGTGATTCTCTCCGTGGGACAGATGAGGACATTAGTGTTGAAGAGGGCATCACGGCTGGGCTTCCTGGGAGGGGGGATACAGGGTCAGCACCTGTAGGGGTGAGGGAAGCAGGACCGAGCAGAAGGAGAAACTGGGCCACGGTGTAGTCGTAGCAAAGGACCCGGGGGATCCTACTGGGGGCCCTGAAGCTCGTGTGGTCCTTCAGAGATGTTTCTAACTGGGGTAAGAGATCCAAGCCTTTATACATCCCCCACATCAGCCATCAGATGTGGGCGCCCCAGGGAGGAGGTGTGCGTGCATGAAGTGTCTCTTTCAGCCCCTGAGGGCAGCTCAGAGCAGAGCGCCAACACTCCCAGCAGCTGTTTGCGGGGTGCTTCAGCCCTGGAGGGGGCACGGGCGCACCAGGGCACCCCCTACAAGGGGCTTGAGCCCCTGTTGGCTCCACAGCAGATCCAAGGTCCGTCCCTCACTGTGGCACTGGCGTCCATGGAGACCGAGGTCTTCCAACCCAGGCCTTCAACCCCCGGAAGTATCAGACATCCTTTCTCAACCCCATATGTCATAAACTGGCAACACCAAGACGTGCTTTGTGTAGACGCTATAGCACCAAAATATTTTTAATTAATTGCCACCATTCTAAAATAAGGAGATTTCTCACAAAGTTCTGAATTTCTAGTTTTCATTAAGACAGTGGGAGATCTTGCAACCCCTGGCCACGTTGCTGGGGGCTGGTGCCGGACAGCGGTGGTCCCTTTTACAAAGTGGGTGGTCTTGCCACTCTATTGCTGTGCACCTGACCACGACCCTCGGTTACTCATTTGTGTCACGACTCTTACCGTGTACACAGGCTGCCGTCAAAGCTGACTTCTGGGCTAGCGCCGGCCGTCTCTGCCCTCACCCCGTCCTCCCAGACGGACGGAGTGCTGGGTTTTGCTGGTTCTATGACCTCGGGGCCCTCACCTCTGCCTGTTCTCACTGTGGCTTTTAAAGAAAATCTCAAAAATCCCAGAGAAAGCTTCTCAATGACAACCAACAGGAGCAAATCTGCCTTTGTTCCGGGACATCCCCGCCCTCTGGCTGGCTCTGAGGCTGCTCCATGCACGCTCCCTCTCAGTGCGCTTTGGTTTTCGTGGGCGACCCCATTGTTACGCCAGCCCCATTGTTGGGACCACGGCGAGGACGGTTGGCAGGCTTCTGAGTGCGTTTGCGATCGCGCGAGGTACCAGCTTCCTTCCTCGGTGATGAGTGACCCATATTTCCTGACATGATTCCCCTGCTGTAGCTCAAATTGAGTTCATGTTATTCTAATGATATCAGCTGACCTTGAGAATTAGACCAAGAAGCCTGGGGTTATTCTTCCAACTTCCACTGCAGATTCTTGTGATGTGTTTGGAAACACAATCTACTCCTCATTGCCCTGAAGTGGGCAGGGGGAAAAAATAGGAAACAAAGACCCCGAACTGCTCTGATTTTTAGAAAATGCATCTGGGCAATTTCAGACCACGGGAGGCCCCGTCTCTCTCGGGCCTGCTCCTGCCACAGCCGCAGCTGCTGTTTCCTCTGCACCCACGTACTGCAGGCTACTGCCCTGGACGGGACCGCCCTGCCTCTACCCCCGGCCCAGGATCTTCCCTCAGCTGGCTCCTCTGGGGCCTCCTGCCCCAGCCTCTCCCTCTCACCCACCTTGCCAAATCATTCTCCCCAAACCAGAGAGGGTGTCCTGCCCCTTCTCTAGCTAGCTCACTAGCTCCCCATTGCCCGCTGGTAAAGTCCAAATGCCTTAGTGTGGCATTCAAGTCCTTTAATTCCAGCGCGTCTACATCCCCAGTCCTTCCTGCCAACACTACCCTGAAGCACAGGGCACAGAATGTCTATATACCTTGGTCTACACCACGTTTTCATCCTCTCTGCGTTTGCTCAACCTTCCTCTCCTCCTGAAACACTTGTGACCACCTCTCATCGTCTCTGTATAAGCCCACATCTCACCCTTCTTGCGTTTACCTGTTTACTTAATCTTTCTGGAGCTCTGACTGTTCTGATTCAGACTAAGCAGGGGAGGAAAGAGAGACAGTAACCAAGAATATAGATTTAAAAAATAGCACCGGAATCCCCCACGTGATGAGCTCTGGAGGGAACAAATAGTGTGATGTCCTGGGAAACTTGGCGGGGGCCCCTTTGCTGAGGCGGCTCAGGGAAGGCCTCAGAATGACGTCTGGGCCGAGAGCAGAGGGGTGAGAAGGAAGAAGAAAAGTGAGGGGAAGGGAGCCCGGGCCCAAAGCCCCGGGGAGGGAACGGGCGAGGTTCTAGGAACCAACAAGGTCGGGTTCTGGGTCGTCCTGAAGTTGGGGGGTGCTCTGCACAGAGAGCACCTGTGCCCCTGAAGGCCGGCTGGAGCACCGGCCGGGGAGAGGCGGGCGGCAGAGTGCCAGTCAGAGCCTGAACTCCGGGCTGGACGCGATGTTCCAGTCCACACTGGGTCGCTATGTGACCTTGGCACATTGTCTAACTTCTCTGTGCCTCAATTTCCTCGTCTGTAAAATGGGGCATGTCATAAGGTGTAAATGAATTCGTATTTGTAAAGTGTTTAGTCTTTGTTGTGTATTCATTCACCTGAATAGCCAAAGAACTTTACCTGTTTTATTTAGGTTTTCATTTTTTCAAATTGTAACAGAGCAAAATACAATTGGAAACCAGTAACCACTAGTTCTCAGGATAGAATAGGACGAAATGAAGAGCAGGGAGGTGACCCTCCAAAAACCTGAGCTGATCCACCCTTCCTGAGCCCCAGGCTCACTTGCCAGGTGGTGGGAGAGTGAGGGGCCTGCCTGGGATTTCCGACCTTCCCCTTCAGGAGTCCCTCACAGGGGAAGGAAAACAATTGAAAAGACCCCCGAAATGTGCCCCCTTTGCAGAGAGAACAGCTGGGCCCTGGTTTGGGGAGAAGAAGGTAGCCTTTTAACCAGGGCTGGTGGGAGCGCGCGATAAGCCGGCATATAGTGTGGCCGGAATCTTTGCCCTGTGGAGCAGGAATGTGAAATTACGCGCTCAGACCTGGGAACCCCGCGTCTCCCAAGGATGCCGCTCTTTTGGAAGACAGCACCTCTCCTCGCACAAAGGAAGAGGAAGCAGCTGATGGGGCCAGAAGAAAAGGCGGTGTTGGGAAGCAGAAAGATACGCCCTGCGTTAGGGGGAGAGACGAGAAGAGACACTTGAACAGGGAGAGAGAAAGGGAGTCCACGAGAGAGAGGAGACACGAGAGTGAGATAAACTGGAGAGACAGGGACAGAGAGACAAAGATAGGACAGAGACTGGGAGGCAGAGTGAGGGAGAGACTGTAACGGTCGGAGACAGACAGGAAGAAACTGAGAACAAAAGACCTCAAAACACAGAAGGAGACAGACAGGGCCGAAGGAAACCAGAGATGGAGAGAAGCAGGGTGGACAGTCCCCGCCAGGTCCCTCTGCCTCCCACCACTTGCCTGAAATGAAGCGCAGGCCCCCTTCCAAGGTCGTGTCCACCGCCACATCCAGCAGCCCGCCCCTCAGGGCACTTGCACATACATGTGCACAAACGCACATGCAGTCACCACAGTCAGAGTCACCTCCTGTCCCCAGAGCCCAGGATTGTGTGCCCTTGGGCTTCGCATCCTCCTTTGTGCCATCTGTACTGGAAACTGTCTTGCTCGAGTCTGGAGAGCACGCGTGGTGTCCTTAAAGAGGCTTTGTGTTTCTTAGTTTGATTTTAACAAACAACAGGAACTTGGGTCCTGGAGTCCTGTCTGCCTTCCCAGCCCCTTCGCTCCGGCGAGTTCGGGAGACTGTCCTGCTCAGCAGGGGTCCGCGGGCTGGCTCAGCTGCTGCCCCGCCAACCCTTCTCTCCCATTTCCCGCTCCCGGAATTATTGCAGCCGATTTAGCCCGAGGGGAGTTCCATGGGGGGCCCAGAACCTGGGGTGTCAGAGCGAGGCTCCGTCAGGTAGGGTGCAGGGGAGGGGCTCTGTGAGCTGAGACCTCGGCATCAGTCCTTCCCTCCAGCTTCCTTGAGCTAGGACTGCCTGGGCCCTTCTGCGACCCCTCACCCACCCCCACCCTGATCCCTGATGTTGGCGTCACACGGGGGTGCAGGAGAGGGGGGCACTTTGTTAGCTCCAGACTGGCCTCTGCCAGCCTCAGAAGCGTCAGGTCTGGGGGAAGGCGGATCACAACAGTGGACGCCGACACCAATGTGCCCTTACGGAGTGCTAAGTGTTTCACAGGTACCATTTTATTTCATCCTCACCACACCCCCAGGAGGTGGGTACTGTCACTGTCCCCATTTTACAGATGCAGAAACTGAGGTTCAGAAAGGTGGAGTCATTTGCCTGAGGTTATCTTGTTCTGACTCTAAAACCTGTGCTTCCAAACAGTCTGCGCTAAGTGATTTCTGTTTCCACTGGGAGTTCCTTTCCTCAGTGGACGTCGGCCAGCAGATTTGGGAGCCCATCGCAAAAGGACAGCACAGCACATGCACTAGGCTTGATGTCTCAGATAAAACGTCCCCCTTCCGGAGTCCTGGTCCTCGCTAGACCCCCGTAATAAGCTCCCCTATGACCCGATCTTTCCCTTTGCACTCTTCCAGTGTTCAGTGATACACGTTTGTGGGCATTTGTTCAGGATCTGGCTCTCCTGCCAAAGTATAGCCCTGTGAGGTCAGGGCCATGGCGTGTCCCCCCCACAGAACCCCTGCGCAGGGCCCAGCCACCGTAGGTGCTCAGTGGGCTGCATGAACTACAGTCCCTCTGGCCGGAGTTGTGCCACTGATGAGTGGAGGTAGGTGGCACAAAGGTGGTGCGGGGACTTGGTGGGGGGCCCTGTGCTGGAACCCCATGGAAGACAGCGGGTGCAGGGGCATCTGCAGCTCTGGAAAGACAGGGCCACAGATTTCTAGCTGTGGTGCCATTTTAAGGGAGAAAATAAAGATATTTGGTGAACTAACCGTAGCCATTCTGTCTGCCTTCCAGTTTCATCTTATCTAGCTCTTGCTCTGGGGCCACACTTAATCCTGGCCCAGCTCTAGGATGTTCTATTTCATAAAGACCCTGGTGAAAGAAACCCTCCAATCCTGTCCTCTGTCTCCTAGAATAAAATCCAGGTCCTCATCATGCCTTACGGTCTGAGATCTTTCCCTGACGCCACTGGCCCTGTCTTGTAGCTCCCAACCCACGTCAGTCCAGCCAAAGGAGGCTGCTTTCTGTTCCTCAAATATGCAAAGCTTGTTCCTGCCCCAGGGCCTTTGCACTTGCTGTTCCCCCTGCCTCCAGGTCTTGGCTTGGATACTCCTTCTTATTCTTGACGTCTGAGCTCACGTTTTACTTTCGACCAGAAGTAGAGTATCCTTCATTCTATTCCCCACCACACACCCCTCTATCCTGTCTCCCCATTCATTGTTTATGCTTCTCTCTGGAACTTGGCTTATTTATTTATTTATGTACTTACTTGTTTGTTGCCTGTCTCTCTCCCATGAGATGTAAGCACCAGGAAGGCAGCCCTCTATCTGTGCCTGCATCTCTGGAGCTTAGAAAAATGGCTGGCACATGGCAGGTGCTCCAAGAACATTTGTAGGATGAGAGTGAATGAATGAATGAGCAAGATCTGATTCTAAACAGGCTGTGTAAGACACCAAGGTGGGAGCAGGTTTGGCCTCAGGCAGGATGCACCGCAGGTGGCTTTCACCATTGTCCCTCTCTTTCGTGTGGCATCCCTCTTTGAGCTCCCCTTGTCAGCTGTGAGAGATGAACCCCTCAAGAGAAGGTGGTCAGGGAGTACCCATCATGTAGCTCCACCATCCGGTACCCACGTGGGGTCAGGCACAGAGCAGGTGTCTGAGCTGTGGGTCCACTGACCAGCTGCTTGGTGAGATTTCCCTGAGAGGAGCCCTTTGGGGGCCCTGGAGCTCAGCAGCCTGTTGGCAGGCCCCTCACTGGGGTCACCAGTGCAACCTGCTCAAAATAAGCCCCTTCCCGAGAGATCTGGAGTCCCAGGGGCAGTGAACCTGTGCTCAGATGGCCCTCAGCCTTGCGAGCTCTTGTCACTGAAAATAGCCACCCAACAGGCTGAGAGCACCTGCTGGAGGTGGGGTCCTGTGGGGCTGCAAAGATGGGGACAACAGGACAGAAATAAAATATCCACACTGGCAAAAGCGTTTACAGAAAAAAGAGTTGAGGGAGAGACATCGAGGTGTCCCCAGTGACACGTGACTTTTTTTGCTTATCTGCATGTAATAAAGGAAATACACATTGTTTAGACTTTCTGGAAAAGGTTTTGTTTGTGTGTTTTCATACGGCACAGCCTGTGGACAGGGCAGTGTGTGTCCCCCCTAGAAGACTGGCCAGACCAAGTGTGCGGTGAACCCAGGGTGCACAGGAGAGGACCTGGGAGCTGCGGGGCCTGGGACAGCTCTAAGGAGAGGTGGGCTTGTGGCGGGCTTGGAGGAGGAGGAGGCTGCGTGTGGAGTGAGGAGGGAGCAGCAGGAGCCACGGTGTGTCTGTTCCCGGCCCTGTGTGCGTGCGCCAGGCTGGTCGGAGCGGGGCTGGAGCCGGGCGGGGATGGGCGGTGTGTCTTCTGTTGTCCATGCATCGGCCGAGTCTTTCTTTGCTTGAGTTTCCCACTGAAGGGCGAGCTCCTTGGGGAAAGAACCTGGTTTTACTCAACGTTGAGTCTTTAGGGCAGCTGACAAAGTGTCTTCCATGGATGAATGAAAAATAACCACGAAAATTGCTGCTTCCAGTTGAACAGCTGGTTGGCACCTGGTTACCGGCTGAGATCAACCGGTTCAAGCGCATCCCGACTGGTTGTGAGGAAGGGCAGTCTGAGAGCCTGTGGCTGGTGCTGGGCAGCCGGCACCTGGTTGACAGAACTGGCTGGAGGCTTTGGCGCCCCGTCCGGGGTGTAGTCCTGCTGCCAAGACAGCCTATCACTTCGGCCGGGAAAGAAGGCGAGTCCACGGACAGCGCTGCGTGGACTGGATGGCCGGCCACTGCTTTCCTCTTTGCCGTTTGGCGGGTTGTGTCGGGGGTCGCACACGCAGCCCAGGGGAGGGGAGTGCACCGTGCCACTGCCTCTCCCCCAGCGGAAGTGGAGAGCGAGGGTCCCCCAGGAGAACCCCGGACGGGCCACGTGGTGCGGCTGGGTGCTCCCGACATCTGCCTGGGAATCCTTCCGGCTGCCTCTAACAGCGGCCGTTACGGGTCAGGAGCCAAGGGTCAGGGAGGCCCATCACGTGGCAGTGAGGTCCAGCTGCGACTTGGAGCGAGTTCTTCTGCCTCCAAGTCCCAGCTCCTTCCATCACAACCCACGTCGCGGGGTGAGAAAGTTCTAGAAGACTATCTGGTCAGATATTAGGTAAAATAATGGTGGCAAGTTGTATCTAACTAACCAATCGATTTGTCCCTGACTCAAGTCCTCAGATGTTTTCCGTGCTCATACGCGTGCACAGTGAAGTGGATGAGAGCAGGCCCTCTGGAGGCTGACCACCTGGGCTGGAATCCCAGCTGAACCACTTGGAAGCTGTGTGGCCTGGGGAAATTTACCTAACTTCCCTGTGCTTTAGTCTCCTAATATGTAAAGGGAACTAATCATAGCCTATGCAGTGGACCGTTGTCAGGATTAAATGAGACGAGCCACGTGGCGCTGCCCACAGACAGCACTCAATCCCTGTGGCCCTGACTGGGAGCTGCGCATCACGCGCGCATGGGGGATGCAGCACCAGGGGCGCCTGCCCGCACAGAGCCAATGTCGGGCGGGATGGAGGGCTCACACATGTGACGAGCCGTCTCCAGCCGTTTGTGCGTGTGGTCCCGGTGCCGGTGGTCATGTAAGTGAGGAGGCGGGGAAGCGTCACGTTACAGTGAGCATGACGAGATCTGGGATGCTGTGAGCAGCTCGCCGCCCTGCAGGAACATGACCTGAAGTATGGAAACGGTGGTCAGTGGAGATGGAAGTCTGCATTCACAGATTGGCTGAAAACCAGACATTGTAGAAAATAGTTTTTTTTTTACTCACTCAGACATACATTTCACAAGCTCCACGTGTTAGTTGCCACGTGACAGACACAGCATAGATGCCAGGACGGCAGGGGAAGCTCATCGCCTGAAAGGACAGAAGGGAGTTAAGCATTTCAGTAGCCTTCAGAGGGGTGAGTGCAATTTTGGAGATTTGTGTGGGGAAACTGGAGGATGGGTGTCCAGTCCAGAGTGTGTGTGTGTGTGTGTGTGTGTGTGTGTGTGTGTGTGTGTGTGGTGTGGCAAGGGAGGGCTTCCTGGAGGAGAGGATATCTGGGCTGGGTGTGAAAGAGCAAGTAGGACTTACCCAGGACATGGGGGAGGGGCTGGTGAAGAACAGCCAGATGGAGGGGCCAGCAGCAGTGGAGGCAGTGGGACGATGGACAATGGGACCAGGGTCCCGGCACGTGCAGGTGGCTAGGGTGGGGTGAGTGAGACGGCTTGAGGGTTGGGAGGGGCCCCACTGTGGGGACTTTGTGGGTCTTGGTGAAGACTTTGGACTATTGTGGGCAATGGGGAAACTTGGTGGGTTCAACCTGGCCAGACGTGTATTTTTGATAGTCAGTTCTCACACCACTGCCAAAATGAGCTACAGTCTGGGCTGGGTGACAGAGGTGGCAGTGGGGAAATGGGACTGGGGGGAACAGTAAAGGTTACCAGAGGCTGTGGCCATCATCCAGGGAACTGTGGCTGGTGGCTGGAACCAAGGAAGTGGCAGCAAAACAAACAGGAGGAGAGGAAGGGGGTGGATTTGGGACAGCAAGCATAGTGACTACGATGGCCCACTGCTGGGATGTATCAGGGAGGAGCGAGCAGTCAAGGACAACGTGGGCATTAAATGGACAAAGGAGCCTTCCGTGGAGACCTGGAGTGCAGGGAGGGGTGGGTGTACGGGTCCCTGTGAAACATTCAGCGGGATACACCCAGCGGACAACTGAGCTTACAACACTGAAGCTCGGGGGTACATCTGGGCTGAAGCCACGGACCCAGGAGTCATCGGAGAGAGAGTGAAACCAGGGAGCACGGAGGTGAGACAAACGTGGGCCCAGCACAGCACGGTGGGGCAGAGGAGGAGGGGGAGAGCCTGAGAAGGAGGAGTGTCAGGAGCAGAAGGCGGGCAGCAAGGAGAGCGTGGTGCCGTGGAAGCCGTGGGAGTTCTGCATTTGTCAGGATGTGCTCTGTTACACTGCAGTAACAAACAAGCCCGCGTCTCAGTGGCCTCCCGAAACAGAGTCACGGCGTAGGCTGCATCAGCATCTCAGGTCAGCTATTCCCGCAGCCTGGACCAGGCTGGGGCTGTAGCCTGTCATGTAGCAATGCAGACATTGCCGCCACGCACTGCCTCTTGAAACTTAGGCTCCAAAGTGACGATATCACCCCTGCTCACATTTCATCGACCAAAGCCCGTCCCAGGCCAAGCCCGAGGACAACACGGCAGGGAAGTGCAATCTTCCCCAAAACGGGGCACAGATATCCTGAGCAGTTACACACTTGATCACAGATTCAAGAAGAAAGGAGAGACCGACAGGGTAAAGCACAGCCGAGGTGGCCAGGATGCTGAAGACGGACGCACACTGTCCAGATTTGGCAACTGGCAGATGACATCTGCCCTCACTGAGATGGGCTGGGTGGAGTGGTGTCCCCACCACAGTGGGGACAGGCCAGCAGCCAGGGCAGAGACAGAAAGTGTCAACTGCTCTTTTGAGAGGTTTGCAGGGTGAAGAAGGGAAGCAGCTGGAAGGAGCTTCTGAACAATGGAGCGGGCTTCAGCGCGTCCCCTGCTTCTGCTTTCTCTCAACCTGACTCGCACGTGTGGCAGCTGCCAAACTGGCCACAAATTCTTCCCTGCTTCGTACCCATGCCCATCCCAAGTGACCCTGTAGCTCCTCCCACAAGAGGGAGAGTCTTTGTCTCTTGAATTCGAGCTGGCCCCGCGACTTGTCACCAGTGGGACAGGAGCAAACCTGACACGAGAACGGGAAAACGGCTTGCCCTCTCCCTGCTCCTGGAGCCCCGAGACCGCCTGTGCACGAGCCTGGGCCAGCCTGCTGGATGATGAAAGACCGGTGGTCTGGCTGACCCCTGTCCTACTTTTCGTCGCCCCTGCCAACAGCCGGCCAAGCTCCAGGAGCAGAGCCACCCTGCTGCCCTCCAGCTGACTGCAGATGCACGAGGGAGCCCAGCCAAGATCAGAAGACCTGCCCAGCTGAGTCCAGCCCGAGGGCCAGCTTATGGAATCGTGAGCTAAATACATGGTTGTTTCAAGCCACTAAGTTTAGGGTGGTTTGCTCTGCAGAAATAGCCAAGTGACAGACTATGTCATTGAGATTTCTAGCGATGAGTAGAATACCTGTAGGTTCGTATTAGAGGCCTGAGTTCATGAGATTTTCCCCTTGGCATGTCTGCGATTGTAACTACTTAGAGCAGGAACTGTGTGTTATTTGTGCCTGTTTTTTTAGCCCCTGAACTGAGGCTTGGCATGCAGTAGGTGCTTAGCAAGCGTTTGTTGAATGAGTGAGTGGATTCCACTTACAAACACACCACAGACTCTGGGCTTTGGGTGACAAGGATGTGCCAGTGCAGGTTCCTCAACTGTAGCCAATGGCTGGGCTGTGGACAGTGGGAAGGTTTTGCGTGTTGGGGGACAGGGGATTAATGGGAACTCTCTGGACTTTCTGCTCAATTTTGCTGGGAACCTAAAACTGCTCTAAAACGTGAAGTGGGTTAATTTAACACACACACACGCCAGAGCTTTCAGCTGAGTTTGGGGAGCTGGGCGGGGTGAGTGACTGAGGCTCCACAACGTTTCTGGGTGAAGACAGGACCAGACCCAGGTCTTCCGCCCCAGTGCGGGGCCTGGGTCCATCTCCATCTCCAGCCCCAGATTGAACTTCTGTCCAGTCCTCTCCACAAGGGGACCACGGTGGCACGCACTCTCACTGAAGAGATGATGGATATGAATATTTTATCTGCTCTCCGTTCTCGTCAAAACCCACATTGCTCTCCACAGTCAATTTCCCTCGGCGTTCTGTCCGGGGTTGGGGGCGGCATGCCCTTAGGTATTCAGGCTTGATTTGGCCTCGAGTCTGCCTTCATCAACAGCCTCACTGTCAGAGACCCTTCAGAGCAGGGACGTCTGATGGTGAGTGGCCAGCTTCCTAACTCGGGCAACTGCTCATCAACTTCATTGCTTTTACATTAAAATAATCATTTCAGTTGGGGCAGCTGGGGGCTGAACGTTAGCCGCTTAATTGCACCCATCTTTTAGCCTTCCTCTTGAAGATTGATTCCAGGGCTTTCTTAGCATAATACATGCCAGGATCTGTGAAAGCAGAAAGCGGCGCCCTCTTAACCAGAGCAGCAAAGCCAATTGACGCTTTTCTCCTGTTAAATTTACTGGCTTTATTGAAAGGTCTTCGGGGAGTTGCTTGCTCATTAAATACACCAAATACAAGATCTCTACTAATACAGTATTATCTTGGTGATATCGAAGACTTTCCCAACGTGGGCTCAGAGAGATGGGATTGTCAAAGCTCTCGGGAGGCCACGCTCACACAGGTTGTGATCCCCCCATAAGCAGCTACTCTGCACTTCTGCAGTTTGGGGTGTCTCGCTCTGCCTAACCTAGCCCAGACGTCACCCTCAGATTGCCCCACCCCCGCCCCATCACGGTCCAGGCCAAAGTGTGGCAAAGGGTATGACAGCTCCCAGAATTGTAGAAAATTTAAAGTCAGATCTCCTCAGTGACTTTTAGAATTGAGGAGTGGGAAACAACTTAGAAACACGATCCTCTAGCCAGGTGTCAGCTCTGGCTCCAGGTAGTGGCAAGAGGACTCACTGGTGGTGGCAGCGGGGAAGGGGACAGTGGCTGGCTCTTCCCACCCACGTGTTTTGGGACCTCCAACTGTAGGACGTGGGACATGCAGTCTGAGTTAGACCCTGGCCCCAGCCACCACATTCTGGTTCTGGCGGGACGTGGCGGGCGTGGAGTGGGGCCTGCTCCCCAGTGGGGTGGAACAGCAGCAGCTCTGAGCCTGGAGGGGCCCTTACTTGTCAGATCTTCACCAATCCACTTCATCCGTTCTGATGGGCAGTTTCATTCTGAATAAAATCGAGTTAAAAATGCCTTTCCCTCTTTCCAAGTTGGGTTCAAAAAAAAAGATTCCGTCACTTTCCTAAAAGGATATGGGTCAGCTAACAGCACAGGAAGTCTCGGGTAACTTTCACAGGACAGAAATAGAAGGGAGAGCCCAGAGTGAGGGGAGGAGGGGGAGCCGGGCACGCTGAGTCAGAGGAGGATGCGTTGTGGGGCGTCTGAGCAGAAGGATTGGCAACCCTGGCTTCATGGGTGTCACAGGGGTCTCCTCGGGGCAGGGGAGATGCCTCTGCCTGCACAACCCCAATGTCCCCTTCTGTCCCCCTTCCTTTTAGAGCCGCAGTTTTGCGTCAGGCCCTGTACTTGCCTGATCGGGGGCAGGGGTCTTGGCCTCTCTTGTGCCGTGGACCCTTGGCAGTCTCAGAATGCTGCTTTTAAACATATCTAAATGCACAAAATAAAAGATATAGCATTGCAAAAGAAGCCAATTATATTGAAACACAGGTATTAAAATAGTTTTGCACTGCGATGTAGTATGTGCTTCTTAGCACACGCAGAGCATCACAGCAGCTCTGACAGCGACCGTCTTTGGAAGCGGTGATAAGCAGAAGAGCAGTTTTAGGGGATCTGCAGTGACCGTGGCCTGATTGGAGAAATAGCTGCACTTTCCCTTGGTGACAAAGTCACAGGGGCTGCTCACGCTACTGTAATTTGTTGCCTACATTTGTAATTTAAGGATGTTGGGGTTTAGTTAGAGGTGAGTGAAGATAAAGACGTCATTTTTTTTTCTACATTCACAGACTCCATGGAACCGAGCCCCAGTGTCCTCAGACTGAAGTGCGGGTCATCCACTGACCTCAGGGCCGTGATGAGATGAGAGTCTCATCTCTTAAGTCTGATACAGTCTGTCCAGAATGTGGGGGCAGAGGCCTGACTTGGAGTCTAATTCCTCGCCTCCCCTCTGAAGCTCGTCTCCCCAGTTCACCGCCCCCACGGGGGCTCTCTGCTCGACCACGGGCAGATGCAGCACTGACACCCTCCTAAGCCCTCACCTCCCCAGCCACGCAAGGACCAGGCAGAATGCTCGCCAGTCCTCGTGACACATTCTCCATGCCTGTGCTGAATCCGTCTGGAGGGAGGAGCCGCTTCCTGGAGCTGAAGGAATGACAGAAACAAACCTAGGTGAGCATCCACTCCCACGACTGGATCAGGATGTCCAGAAGGTGGAAGTGGTGCCCGGCTTGTGGGCACCTTCGGTGCAGACGCCCCCAGTGGGCAATCCCAGCCACTCCCAGGGGTGCCGATGGGGAGGCGGCAGGTGTGGGTTCAGCCTGGTCTCTGCTGCTGACATGCCGTGTGGCCTTGAGCTATCACCTAAGCCCTCTGAGCCTCTGTCCCTCCACTGTAGAAGGGGCTCCCTGTCCACACCCTGCCTCCTGCCCCCTAGATTGTCAGAAGCCACAGAGCATGGTGGTTCGGGTACGTCCATCACACACCTGAGGTATGACTGTGGTCTTCACCACTGGGAGCCTCTGTCTCCTCATCCATGAAATGGGCTCATGAGGCATATTCCTCAAGGGCTGTTGGGTGAATTAGAAACTCACTTGATAGCTCATCTATGTCTAATGGGCATGCAAAATGTAACCTGCCTCCATCCCAGTTGTGTCCCTTCTCTGTTCAAACATTTGTCTGATTCCCATCTCGCTCAGCAATTCACAGCAGCTTGTAAGGCCCTCTCTCCTCAGGTACTACTCTCCCCGTGCCCCTCGCAGCCCCTCCAGCAGCATTTTCCTGGAGCTCACTGACCTACACGTGGCTCTGTGGCTGTACGTGACATGGGGTGGCAGGCCTGGTCTGTGCCGCAGCGTCAGAAGCCTGTTTTCTCTCCTCGAAGCCTGCTCAGCCCTGCCCGGGGCTCGGCCTGGCACCAGCGATGGGGCCCGCAGTTCCCTCCAGGAGTGTGCAGGGTCAGCTGGCCGCAGGCTCAGGATGCTGCTACATAACAGCATCTGCGGCTGCGAGTGGCACGGGTGGCAGGCTTCTGAGGCTGCGGCACTGACCGGGCCACAGGGGGAGGCCGTGGAGGCACATGTTTATGCAGTGCCGAGCAGAGGAGGTGCGGGAACTGGTGCAACCCCGGTGTCTCCGCCACACGGGGAGTCAGGCACCCTGGGGAGGCCGGCATGTGGTGTTTGGCTGTGGTCAGACAGGCAGAGGGAGCCCCCGCGGGCTCTCGGTGTGCCAGGGAAGCCAGAGAGACGGGACTGGGTCTGGCCGCCGGGAGTGTCCTGCAGGGGCAGGATTCATGCTCAGGGGGCATTCACGTGGTCAAGAGGGGTCGGTGCTTCCGGGGGTGGGCAGAGGGCAGGTGGCTACTGCACAGCCCACCCCGTGGAGGGCCACCTCCTCTCTGTGGATGCCCATCCTGGCAGCGGAGCGCTGGTGGTTACCAGAGACCAACCGCTCCAGTGGGGATGCCAGCTCTGCAGCCTGGGGCAAGCCACTCACCTTCTCTGAGCCTGTTTTCTTGTCTGGAAGTGGGCCTCAGGCGTTGTGGGGATGAAGTGAGTCACGCGTATGCCACGCCGCGCGAGGCTCCTGGCCCCTTCTAGGAGCTCAGCAGACAGCACTTATTCATTATTGTTGCCTTGGTGGGCACTTCACAAATATTTCCAAATGATCCAATTCATTGGGCCTGCAGCCCACTGTGGCCCAGAGCTGCAGACGGCTGGTTTTACTGATAAAATTGGGTGCTGTTATGAGGAGAAGGGTGAAAGGATGTATGAGGAGAAGGGTGAAAGGACGTGAGGCACTGCCCCTGCGCTGGTCATCTCCCCACGTCCAGCCCTGTCTGGCCAGCCCGCCCCTGTCGTGACGGACAGGTGCCACTCTGCCGAGGGTCACAGCAGAGGTGTTCTTCCGCGACAGTACGACTTTTTGAGTGTTTAATCCATGCTGGCACTTTCTATGTGTGACCTTAGTTAATTCTCCCGACAATGCTGTAAATTAGATGTTTTTATTATCCTCAGTTTAGGAATGGGGAAACTGAGGTGGCTGGAGGTGAAGTAACTTCCTGGTAGAACCAAGGCTTGACCCTGGAGTCTGAGTGATCGACCACTGGTTCTCTCATCTGAGCTAAGTTACCGGGAGACTCGCCACCTCTGGGGGCTTGGAAGCGGGGGCTATGAAAGCAGCCAGGCCTCCGACCCCGAGCCATGCCCTCAGAGGCTGGAAGGAGGACCATTTAAGACAAATAAAAGAACTCCTGCCTCACCCCATGGGAAGTAATGTTATCCTAAGGTGCGGTGGCCCTGGCTGAAAGCATGCTGTGGTATGTGATGAGACAGCAGGTGATGTGTCCTCTGGGTGCCTTAGGAAGAGCGGTTAGGCATGGTCAGGGCTGGGGACATCCCAGGAGGAGCACTGCACGAGCCGTTCCAGGCTCAGCTCCCAGTCCTGATTCTTAGAAGCCTCCATGGCCCTTAGAACATGATTGGTTCAGAGGGTCTTTGTCATCCAAGCCAAGCCCATCAGAGCTAATCAGGGGTGTTCGCTTGAGTGACCAGGAAGTGGCATTCAGTCTCCCTCCTGCTGGGCTCGAAGCCAGGGAGCGTCAGTTTGGAGCAGCATAGCCACCTTGCCCTCCCGAGAGGAGAACCTGTCAGAGAACAAAGCCCACAGAGGAAGGAGAGCTGATGGGTGGGAAGGGATCAATCAGGTCCTGATGACACCAGTAAGCTCCTGGATCAAGCTGTATCTGAAGGCAAACCAGCCATGGACTTGTCAGTTAATAAAAGCTAACACATTACCCTTTACTTAGCCACTTTGGGTTACAGTGTTTGTCACTTGCAACCAAAGGATTCCTGGCTGCTACAACGTATCGATCCCTTGGAAGTTTGGAAACCCACGTGTGGGGGCTGTGGAGAGCCACTGCAAGGTTTTGAGCTGAGGAGTGGCAAGAGCTGAGCCTCACTCCAGACAATGTCCAGAGGTGCTTCTAGGAAGACGAGAGGGCAGGCTGGCCTGCACTCGGCCTGGCCTGGCTTTGCTGCCGTCCCTCTGCCTGTTGCTCCATCTGCACAGAGAGTGATGCTCTGGCACTTACCGGCCCTGGGGCTGGCTTCATTTGCAAGCATCTCTCCATGAGAGAACCAGCTTCAGGACAAAGTGGTCCTTAAACAGAACAGCCCTCCCCTCCCTGCTGCCTTGCAGAGGCAAGAAACCTCATTTAGCCACCTGCAAGTTTCTTTTCACGGTCCCATGTCATTATGGAATGCTTTGATGGGGGGCAGGGCGGGAGTGGGGGAGACGCATTCCACCATCATAATTAACTTGTTGGAGACGAGGACGCCCAGCCAAGGCCACTGCCTGCTCGGGGTGTTGGGTGGGTGTGATGACAGCCTGGGCCCACAGTGGGGGGATCGGCAGTGTGGCCGGGCCCTGGGCTTCTCGGGGGGACACCCCCTGAGCAGGGCTTCGGCTCCAGTTTTATGAACACGCCAGCTGGTGGTCCTAGTGCAAAGGGTGGTCCTGGCTGTCCCAGGCATGCCACCAAACAGCGAATGCAGTCCCTTTACTGTGGCACAGTGAGGAAGCTAAGAGCACAGCGGTTGGCACCAGACATTTCACTGCTCTGGGACTGTTGTCAACTCATGCCTGTTCCTTCCCTGTAAAACGGGGTCGAGGGTGCCCATAGAGGGGTAGCAGCGTGACTGGCCTCTCTGTGTTAGCCACTACCACCCTTATTAGTGAGGAGCTGGCTTCCACTCAGGAATCGCAGGGCTGGGGGCCACAGGCTTGGGCTCCTTCCATTTGCAGGGCTGTCCCCACTGCTGAGGAGGGGGAGTGATCACCGAGCTGCTTTCCCGGCGGTGGGAGTGGCTGACCCAAGCCCCGCCCCCCCAAGATCCTTTAACCCATGGACTCAGGGGATTCTGCGACTTTAGGACTGGGAGGGCTCTCGGGGTCTTCCAGGTCTCTCCTCATCAGCCCCAGCCAGTGCTGACTCCTGGGCTCACTCCCCTTGCCTTGAAACACATGGGTTTGAGCCCCATAGAAAGTCCGGTCCCTGTGATCCTTGAAAATTTGGGGTGTGGGCGGTTGGTTATAGTCTTCTTGGTCACTCCAGGCAAGTCTTACCATGCCTCTCCTCTCACTGCCACCTCCTCCAGGCAGGCACCCGAGAGGGGAGGTAAGCCCGTCTGCTCCATAGATTCAGCTCTCTGTCCCTCTCCGCGCCAGCCCTAAGATCCAGCGCCTGCACGGAGGTGGGTCTAGAGGAACGTGGGTCCTCTGCCCTTGCACAGCTTGCGTGGCACCTCGTAGAGAGTTAGGGGTAATCGGCAGGGAAGGACTTGTGTATTCTTGCGTCTCTGGCCTTAAAAGCACCAAAGAGCCCTCATCACACACTTGTCTCGCTTTCCTCTGCCACCACCTGGGGCCACTCTGGCAAGAACCTTCTGCCTGGTCTCCGTGTTCCCAGCCCATGTCTCTCCACATGGCAGCCCTGGTGAGCTGTAGAAGTGCCACACA
Source organism: Tapirus indicus (assembly GCA_031878705.1). Lineage (NCBI taxonomy): Eukaryota > Metazoa > Chordata > Mammalia > Perissodactyla > Tapiridae > Tapirus > Tapirus indicus. The sequence goes on from CM062927.1 coordinate 34,080,766, forward strand.
GAGCCTGTGACTCCTCTGTCCCTAAAGCCACTGAAGGGCTCCGCAGCTGTGTCTTCAGGGCCCACATAGTCTGGTCCCATCTGGGTCTTTCCCTCTTGCCCTGCATCTTATGAAGTCCCTCTGGCCCCATTTTCAGGTTCCTCAGCAGGGCCTTTGCACATGCTGTTCCCTCCACCAGGGGCACCCTTCCCCTCACTGGACTCCTCTCCATCTCTGTGTCTCTTTCTGGGAGGCTATTTCTGGCTGCCCCAACCCCGCCTGAAGCAGGAGCCTCTCCCACCCCCCTCACAGTCCTGAGGTGTGCCCCCCACCCTGGCCAGGGCCCACCCTTGGGCCTCCTGCCCTGGGCTGTGAGTGCTGTTCCAGGGAAGCCCCCTGTGAGAGCTCTTCGGCTCTGCCTTGCGGCCTCTGTGCGAGGCTGGACAAGCTGCTGGGACACTTCACTTAGCGGAGGAGAAGCCCCTCATAGCGGGGACACACTGATTGGCTCGCCCTGAAAGCCTGCAGGTCTGCGAACGTTAAGACAACTGCCTTGTGGACACGAAGAAGGGAGGGGCGTCTCCAGGGAGAGGCTTCGGTCCTCACTCACTCTCTCCCCCCACGGATAATGACAGAACTTGTGACTAATGAAGGGGAAGACAAATGGCCCCTCTTGGGGCCAATGACAGGTTCCACCTACGTTGACAGCACGTCCCCTCTCGGTTCCACTCTTCCTCCCGCTGACTTTTCAGAGGTGATTTTTAATTGCCTTTTCCCAGGTGGAGAGAGAGCCGAGACGAAAGATGAGGAGGGATGAGGGCTGGGTGGCCGAGGGACTTTCTCGTACAGTGGCCAGTCTCAGCCACTTTTCCCAGCACCCCCATTCTTACTGGGACATGCTTGTGGGGTTTGGATTCTCAGTAAATTTGAGGTCAGCATGAAGAGTAAACAGTAGCACAACTCCTTCCCTTGGCCCTGGCCTCCAGGCCCACGGGGTGAGCTCCTGGCTCGGACCTCGCCTCCCGGCAGCCGCTCTGGCCTCACTTGCTTGCCTCCAGACCCGCCCAGCTCATCCCCATCTTAGGCCTTCCCCCTTGGCGGTTCCCCTCCCTGCAAAACACAACTTCTAGATCTTCGCTTGACTCACTCCTTCTTGTCACTTGGATGTCACTTCCGATGACCCTGACTGCCCACCCTGTGGAATGTCAACTTCGCCCTTCCGAGGGCTCTCTCCCCCACTTTACCCTCGTGCTCTCAGCACAGCTGATTATCTGGGTGTTTGTCAAGTGCCCGTCTCCCTCGCTGAAACACGGGCTCCGTGACAGCGGACCGGCTGTGTTTGTCAAGTGCCCTGTGGCTCCCTCTGGTCCGGAAACGTCCGTGGAGGGAGAGCGACTTCTCCACCGCGAAGGCGCGTGGCCCTCCAGTCGGGGGAAGCCTCGCCTTCCAGGAACGGCCCCTCCTAGGACTTTGCGTTGACAACCGGGCCTTCTTGAAGCCACCTCCACTTCCGAGCCGGCCCGGTGGCGCCAGGATAACGAAGCTGCTTTAACATAAATAATTTGCCCCTGAGGTGGAAGGAATGGGGAATATTTTTAGAAGGCTGCCCTCCTAGGGGAAGTAAATGACTTATGAAAGCGGGCTTGTTCAAAGTGCCTTCAAGAGAAAAGGGAGCCGCGTGCGATGGCCAAAGCGGAATTCTGTGAGCCGGCGCCACTCATTATCCAGCGCGGGCACGGCCGGCACCCGCGTGGCCTCCTGCCTTCCGCTTCTCGGTGTCAGAAAGGAGCGCGCGGTGGCCCGGCGGCGGCCGTCTCATCGGACGCCTCCCGCGGCCCCGAGAACGGCGCTTCAAGGAGGACGCTGCCGGGGACACGCTGAGCCCTCGCTCCTTCAAGTGCGCGCCGGAAGTTACCTTGAAATTTTTTTCAAGTATTTTAGGTTCAACAGACACTTGGGTTCCTGTTAACAACTCATTTAAGGAGAAAGTGGGGGGAAGGCATGGAGATCAAGGCTTCTTTGACGACGTGAACCTCCTTACTTTGAATCCTTACGGTGCCGGTGGGATGAAAGGGCCCGCGGAGACGCAGGTGGGGAAATGCGCAGGTGAGAAGGGACAGATGTGAGCCACGGCAGAGACGCGGGCATCTCTGGACGGGCTTTGTCTGGCCCATAATGGAGAATAGATATCGGAGGGAGGGGGAGAGGGAGATCCAGAAAACTGAGACACAAAAACCACTTTTGTGGCCATTGTGTTCCCATCCGAGTCTTGATCTAGGGAAGACGTGCTGTTCGGAGAACTGATAAGGCGACCAGCTCCTTTGATGAGGCGCGTTCTGAAAACCAAGGTCTAGAGGGTCATCCATTGCTGGCTCCCCGAGGTCTTGCTCCACTTGTCCACAGAGTCTGGCCTCCAAGGGGGCATGGACGTGTCTTCTGCCCATCACTCCCGGAGCCCCAGACAACCGGCTCCTTGTCTGGAAGGGTCACGCTGGCTCCCACTGTCCACGGGCTCAACTTCAAACTCCCAGTCTAGCAACCAAGGTCCACCAGCCGCTGGCTCCACTTTGCCTTTCCTTCCCAGTCCCCGCACCTACCTAAGACCTCTACTCCCATCACACCCATCTCTCCCCTTAAACTTCTCTATAAACTTCTTTATTCCTCCTTCCTCCATGGAAGGCCCCCTTCTCCAAATAGTCTTTCCTCCACTTGTCTGGGGTTCACCCGTCCTGGCAGACCTGACTCCCAGGAGTCTTCTGAGACTAGCCCATCCTCACTGAAGCCCTTTTGTGTTCTCACACACTGATTCTACGTGCATTTGACCCACCTCATTGATTGTCAGTCTAGTCTACTGTCCCAAAGGGCTGTCAGCTTCTGAGGGACAAGGACCCTGGCTTGTAGGCGCTGGCACAGGGCACAGGGTCAGCAGAGTGGGCACAAGAGGAAGCATCGGCCTCTTCTAAACTGTGAGAAGTGACCAGCCTGTGGGCTGGAGAATGCAGAGGATATGGACTCCCCACCTTCTCCTGGGGATCTTTCATCCCTGAGGCTGGGGAGCAGGACTCAAGGGGTACTATGGCCACATTGCTGGCACCCTCTGCCAACCACTCTAAAACATGGAGGACCAGTGGTCCTTGGGGCAAAGCCAAACCTTTCAGCTTCTCAACGTTGTCCCAACCCTTTCTGTTCTATAACAGTTCACTCATGTAGTAAACAATTGTTGAGTGGCCCACTGTGTGCCAGACACTGGGGATTTGGTGGCAAACATGCCAGACACTGATTCCACTCTCTTGGGACTTACAGACAGTGACTCAAGAGCCACAGAAGGGATTGATCATGGTCGTGATAAATGCAGTGCAGGGTAGGTGCAGGCTGCTCTAGGAGTGCAGGGTGTGTTGGTTAACCACAGGGAAACATCCAAGCAATGCATCGTTAGGCAGTTCTGTGGTTGTGTGAACACAGAGTGTGCTTACACAAACCTACATGGTATAACCTACTACACGCCTAGGCTGTATGTACTGATCTTGTGGGCCCACCATCATGCATGTGGTCTGTGCTGACCAAAATGTCGTCATGCAGCACATGACTGTGTTTAGCTAGACCCAACAATTGCTTCTCAAGGACGTCTTTTTATACCTGGCAGGGTCTGCGCAGGTTGCCTGGCTGCAGTGGCAATGGGGAGCCCCGAGTCGCCTGAAGGTCCACTTGGCGGGACGCTGAGTGTTGGGGGCTGATGCAAGGAGGTCCGTTCTCACGGAGGGTCTGTGGTGAGGCTGGTCTTCTGTGCGCAGGTGGAGAAGTGTCTTCGGGCAGGGACTGTGCCTGCACTCGCCGTGAATGTGGAGGGACTGGAGCAGGAGTCCACTGTCCCTCCAACTGAGGGCACCACCAGAGAAGGTCTGGCATGCTCAGGTGCTAAGTGCCTTTCAAATGAGGGCCTTCTTTTCAACGTGTCCATCAAGGCCTCACTGACGTTGTCCTAGTGGTGGTGTCACCCTGCCGGTTCTATTTCATTTCCGTGATTTTTCTACCAGTGAAGCTAGTGAGCTGCCCTATGTCATGGCGTCGCCTGCAAATGTCCACCCACCCTATCTCATGGTGAATTCCAGGGGGACTAGAATTACGTCCAGTTCTTCTTTGGGTAGCAAGGGTCCTGGGTGAGGGCACAAACCAGGTGACACAAGTATCTGGCGTGCATGCCACCACCTCCTAATCCAGGGCTGTGGCAGACATTATTAATCGATGCTGCCACTCATTTCTGGTGGGCCTGGACAGGGTTTAAAAGCACCTCCTCAGAAGCATCTTCCCTCCTCACCCCCTGCCCCCCAGTCGTATTCTATGACCAAACCCATTCTTTTCTTCACAGTGCTTTCACACTTAGTAATTATGTATTTTTCTTAAACTTATTTAAGGCCGGTTTCCCCAGCCAACCCATAAGCTCATATAGCGGGATCATGTCTGTTTTTGCTCATCACGGAATCTCTGGGGCTGAGCCGTCTTTGTCCCGTAGGAAGAGCTCAGGAAATATTTGCCGCAAGTTGACGGAATGCTTTAGTCAATGAGCGACTTACAGAGCGAACCCGGCCTCCTGGTCAGAGCACCTGGGCGAGTCCCGGCTCTGACCTTCCTGCCTGGGTGTGCCTGGGCACACCCTCCCCTTCCCCACACCAGTGCCCGGGGCTGTGTCAGTGGAGGTCTCAGCAGGTCTGGGATGACACCCCTCCCTCCGGGCTTGCTGGCCACAGGGATTTTTTTTTGAACTTGAGAGTTGGTTTACTTGGGGGTAGTGGGCTGGTGTTCAGAGTGGGCCCAGGAGACACGTGCAGGGTGGGCATCACCGTGGCCCGCCCCTCCTGCCTGGGTCCTGGGTGGCAACCTCTGCAGCTCCGGGCTCAGTGGGGATGGGCCCTCGGCCCCCAGGCCCTGGGCTCTGCCAGCAGGAGGCGTGGCCTTGACACTGCCCCTCAGCTACTTAGAATGCCGCTGTGCCCTCACTGCCTGCACCTTAATCTGCTCCTCCTCCTTCGCCACCCTTCCACCCAGGGAGCAGGGGGGGAGCACCTGAGGCCAGACGGCCCCTCCCCTCTGGGGACTTGAGGCCCCCTGAGCCTGTTTCTCCGCAGACTCACCCTCTCTGAGCGGGAGCCTGACTAACACGTCCTGGGGGAGGCTGGTGCCTCGCAGAGCGGCTCCGGCCCTGCTGAGCTGAGTCCCACCGGCTTGGAGCCAGAGGGAAATGTGTGTGTCTGTGGGGTGGGGGTGGGGTGGGGGGCTCAGGGACAGCCAAGGGGGTTGGTAGGGCCCCAACTGGCTGTCCCCAATCCCAGAAAGGGGTAGGGCGTGGTGAGGCCGGCGGGGCCCAGTGACTCTGGGAGGCCATAGAGATGCCCCCTGCCCGCCCCCTGGCTCTCGGGTGGGGTGGAGGGCAAGGGGTCTGGCCTTTCTCCTGGAAGGGCAGGGCCCATGATTTGCCCTCCTACAGGGCCAGTTAGCTGGGGCAAGTGGGTCCTTCTAGCAGAGAAAACAAGCCCATTCTCTCTTACCCAGAGATCTCGAGTCCTGGGGGCCGGAAGCAAAGCAGGGCCTGGGAGGGGGTCCCCCACAGGCAGGCAGCGCTCAGGGAGGTTCAAAGGCTTCCTCTGCCACATCCTCTTCAGCAGAGCCCACTCCACTGGCTCCCCGCTTCCTGCCTTTGCCTGGAGCGCCCCTCCTCCGACCTCTGCTGGTGAACTTCTATTTACCCTCAAGGTCCAGCTCAAAGGTCACCTCCTCTGAGAGGCCTCCCATGACTCCTCCAGCCAAGGTTACTTGCTGCTTTTTTGGGTTCCTCCTTCCGTGGTTGTGCGTGTCCTCAACTGAGCAATTACGAACTGTGACATTCTTATCTTCTGTCTTCCTCTAGATGGTGAGGTCCCAGGGCATCAACATTTTGCTGAATGTCTATTATTTCTGCCTGCTTACCTCCATGTCCCCTTCTTCCTATAGTGGCAGCTATGGCCATCAGTCCCCATGACGACCCCCAGTGATGCTTGACTCCTGGTCTTCATGTCCTTGTGCATAGGGCTGAGCTGTGTGACCGACAGGACACTGCATGAGTGACGGTGTGTGACTTCCGAGGTGAGGCCACAGGGGCCTGGAGCTCCTGCCGGGCCCCGTTTGGATTGCTCGCTCAGAGGAAGCCAGCCGCCATGCTGGCAGGACACTCAAGCAGTCCTGTGGAGAGGCCCTGTGGAGGGGTAGCAAGGCCTCCAGCCCCAGCCAAGCCTTCAGATGACTGCACCTTCACGAGCGGTCCCAGCCAGGGCCACCCAGCCAAGCTGCTCCTGAATTCCTGGCCTACAGGAGCTGAGGTCATCAGTGTTTCTTATTGTTTGGGGTAAAACTTTATTCTTTGGGGGGGGTGAGGAAGACTAGCCCAGAGCTAACATCCATTGCCAATCCTCCTCTTTTTTGCTGAGGAAGACTGGCCCTGGGCTAACATCCATGCCTGTCTTCCTCTACTTTATATGGGACGCCACCACAGCATGGCTCAACAAGGGGTGCGTCTGTCTGCGCCCGGGATCAGAACCAGGAACCCCGGGCAGCCGAAGTGGAGCGTGTAAACTTAACTGCTATGCCACCGGACCAGCCCCTGGGGAAAAACTCTTACACATAATAAGTAAGTACTTCAGTTCCCTTTGGGGATCTACCTTCTCCCTTGAGTGTGGCCTTGGTGGGGCTGTCTCCCATGGTGCTCCATCCTCCCTGGACCAAGGAATGGAGGCCTTGACCCTGGAGAGGAGTCAGCCCCTCTCCCTGGAATTTGTATCTTGAGCAGAGATGCTAGACTAGGAAGTGGTTGGGCTGATTCTAGAAACTACTTGACATCTCACACTCACAGACACACATATATACACACCTGTATACACATACACAAGCATACACATGTATGCACACAAACACATGCATGTATATGCACACATAAACACATGCTCATGTGTGTAAGCACACACAGAAACCGCTTGCATATGTGTGTATATATACACGTGCAGGCATCATATATATGTGCATACATATACACACACACACATTTTCCTTTTTTGCTGAAGTCAGTCAGAGCTGACTATGGCTGACAACCAAATAACCTGGATAGCTGCAGCCGCCTCGCTTCATCACCTTCCCAGCACCAACAGCCATCGCGTCCCTCCCCGTGTGCCTAGGACACATGCCACTCAGGAAGTGCTCGACCACTGCGTGTCGGGTAAATAAAAACCGAGACACAAATGACGTCTGGGTTCTTCACTGTGATTTTAGCTGGTGTTTTGTCTGCACGCTTGGAGAAGAACTAAAAGCCTGAGCATTCACTATGCTTGGTTCTCTGAGTTGCTCCCTCCCTCCCTCCTTCCCAGAGGAGGGGACGGCTCTGTTGGCCGGCCACCCAGGTTCTGTGAGGCGAGTACTGGGGTGAGAAGAAAGCAGGAGCCGTGGGAGAAAGAGGGCCAGCTCGGCTGCGACGGAGATGGACGTATCTCTGTGGCTGGCAGTGCCCCAAGGTGGCAGGCTCTTCCCGAGAGAGATACTGTGCAGCCGTCTCAGGCAGCAGGACAGTAGCCATGGGGACTCCCAGCAGAAATCCTCAGGCCAGCTTGATGCAGACGCCATGGAGCTGCCCAGCCTCAGGAAACTTCTCGGCTTTTGTGGGCAGGGCCCCATAATAATTCAGCAGTGACCCGTGTAGACTGACACCAGATGCTGGGACTCCTACGCCCCAATGTACTGCTCTGTGTAATGTCCGGGACCCTGGGGGTGCGAGAGAGGGAACGCCACTGATGCTGAAATTGAATTTCCCACCAGGCCAGCACAGCAGGGGCACAAAATCAGATTTATCGTAATTCGATTTAGGAAAGTGTGCCATTTCTTTTACACCTGTTTGTGGACTTAGAACATCAACCCCACAGTGGTGGGAACTTTTCGTTTTGGTCTGTTCTGTGCACTATTGCCTTACAGAGCCTAGCCCACTGCCTGACACACAGCAGGCACTCAAAAAATAGTAGTGTATGAAGGCACAAGTGGAAATTCATAACTTATTGGACGCCACGACGTGCTAGAGACACGGTGGAAACCTCCCTTAGATTCTTCTTTTCACAGCTCTAGAAACTTGGTATTCTCATCTGTGTTAATTTCTCTTCCCTCCTTCCTTCCTCCTTTCTGATCCCATTCCAGCTGTTCTAACGGTTTACACGTGTGTTTAGAAGAATGTATTGTCGTTTGTATGAAGGGTAGTGTGTCACATCTCATCCCGCTTCCTGTCTTTTCCCCCCACCACGTGTCACCACCCACCTTCCCAGGCACGGTGGCCTCCAGCACCCAGCTTTCCCCATCCACACTGCGTTGACACCTGCAAATACAGCTCCTCTGACAGCACTTCCTTGGAATGAATACCCAGGAGTGGAACTGCTAGTCCCGGCGATGTCTGCGTGTAACTTCACAAGAACGGCCACAATGGCCCACACTGCCCCCTGGCAAGGCTGAAGCTTCCCTCACGTCCGTATCTGCGCTGACACTGGCATTGCCCAGCTTGCTAATATTTTCTAGACTGACAGGTATAAAGTGCCACCTCATTGTTGGTTTCAATTGCATTTCTCGCCCCCGCTTCTTGGGAAGAATTGGAACTGCAGAGAAGTGACGTGCGCAGGCCCTCAGCTGGCGTGTGAGTAGCTGGGCTGTGCCCGCCGGCGCTGCGTTCAGGCCCCCCAGCTGCGCCCCGTGTGGCCCTGCCCGCGGCCGGTCAGACCGCGTGGGTGCGGCCTTCCGCTGGGATCGAGCCCCACCTGGTGGCGCCGTGCGGGAACTGCCGCTGCGGGGAGGGGCGAGGCGGGGAGGGCGGGGCGAGGGAGGGGCGAGGCGGGGAGGGCAGGACGGGGGAGGGGAGGGGCCGGGAGGGCAGGGGCAGGGAGGGGAGGGAACCTGAACCGTCTCCCTTTTGAGGCTCCTATTGTGTTTAACAACAAAACCAGAACTTTGTTACAAAAACAGTGTATTTCTTTTTTAAATGTACTTAATTAAAGTACAGTATACCTGCCTAAAAGGCATAAATCCCGAGGGTACAGCTCAAGGAATTTTCACCCGCCATCGCCCTGTAACCAGCACTCCGAGCGCCCCCTCTCGCCCCCTCCAGTCACTACACCCCTGCTCCAGGGGCCGCCACTGTCCTGACTCCTAACACCGGGGCTCGTCCTGCCTGGTTGACGGCCGTGCACGTGGCACTGTACAGCTGTTCTGTATCTCGCTGCTGTTGCGGAATATCGTGTGTGGTTCACTCATCCACACTGCTCGTTCATTCTCGTTTTTATACAGGGTTCCAGCGTGTGAACAAACGGGGAGGTATCTTTTCCACGCTGGTGGGTACCGGGTTGACTGGTATTTGGCGTCTTGAATAAAGCTGCTGCGCGCATTCCGGGCCCTGTCTTCGGTGCACGTGTGCACACACTTCTGTGAAGCGTGTATCCAGGACGGAAATACTAGACCATGGGGCAGGCGTGCGTTCTACTTGGGTAGACACCGTCGGTTTCCCAGATTGGGTGCGCGGGGCTACCCTCCCAGCCGCAGTGCGGGAGGGTGCTGGCTGCTCTCCACTGTCACCTACAATTGACGTTGTCACTCTCCCTAGTCATCCTGGGGGGGGGGGGGTTAGTGGCACTGCCTTATATTTTTAATTTGCAGTCCTGATGACTAATGCAGTTTCTTACCTTTATTGGTCACCTGGCTAACTCTTTTGTGAAGTGCCTGTACAAGACTTTTGCCCATTTTTCTATTGAGTGACCTGCCTTTTTCTTATTGATTGGTAGGCGTTAAAAATATGTCACCTGGATATGAGTCCTTCGTCAGATATATCTTCTCTTACTTGAGTCACTTGCCTTTTCACTGTCTTGGTGATGCCTTTTGATGAGAAGTTCTTAATTTTAATATAATTTATTAATCTTTTATTATTGGGGCTTTTTGTGGTCTGTTTAAAAAATTTTTTGCCTACCTCAAGGTCATGGAGTTTGTCTTCTATATGTCTTCTAAAAGCTTTCACAATCTGCATCCATCTGGAACTGATTTTTGCTTATGGTGGGAGGCGGAGGGTTGATTTTTTTTTCCACATGGGTATTTAATTGACCAGCCTGATTTATTGGAAAGATTGTCTTTTCCCCACTGCACCGCAGAGTCACCTTTGTCATCAACCAGGGGATTGTACCTGTGTGAATCTGTTCCGGTGTATATATGTGTTTCTGTATCTGGTGATAACTCTTTTAGAGAATGCGGTGACTGTGCGCGAGGTCACCACAGAGCTGACGCAACACCAGGGCTGAGTTTCCTGCAGGTGGCGCTGTCTGCCCGTGGACCCCGGCTCGGGGCTGCTGACGAACTTTCCTTTCTCAACGTTATCTGTGAATCTTGGAGTTCACCGTGGACTCATTCGGCCAGAACGTCAGGAAGCTGAATCCGAGGCTCCTTGTGCCTGTGGGTCCACACATGAGAGCCCCCTGGAACCCAGAGGGCACCCGTGTGGCTCTAGCAGCGGGGATGGGGCAAAGCCGCTTTCCTGCATTCATTTCCAGTCCGTGCTGGACCCCAGGGAAGCCTGCAGCCTGGCTCTGCAGGAGCATCTGGGGGCTGAGAGATGGGGTTCCCACAGCAGCCCCCCTTGGGTGTCCCCCAAGCAGTCCCTTGAGCATATGGCATTCTGCTCAGCGGGGGCGGGGGCTGGCCTCCTGCTGAAATTGTGAGAAGGGGTCGTGTGTTGGTGAGCAAGTCTGGGGACCAGGGCTTCAGGGGCACGGGGAGAATCTCCCGGAGACCCCGCTCTCTAAGTGCTCCAGCAGAGGGGCAGTGTGACGGGTCTGCCTCCTGGGGCCACCAGCCTGGGCCCAAGCTCCCTCACTTTCCTGGGCAGAGAAGGGCAGTGTGGGCAGCAGGGGGGGACAGGGAGGGCCAGGTCAGGGAGGGGTGCAGGTGTGTGGGTTCCAGTGTCAACTCTGTCATGAACGCAGGGGGTCTTGGGGACCTCTCCGCCCCTCTCCGGGCCTCCAACTCCTCACCTTTTGTCTCTCTGGGTTGTGGATTAAATTGTGACCCCACAGGGATGTGCTGAAGTCTTCATCCCCGTACCTGGGAGTGTGACCTTATTTGGAAATAGGGTGTTTGCAGGTATAGTTAGATTAATATGAGCCCGTTAGGATGGGTCCTAGTCTGATCTGACTGGTGTCCTTATAAGAAGAGACAGGGAGACCCGGAGAAGACAGTCACGTGGAGACGGAGGCAGAGATTGGAGGGGTGCTGCCAGGTGCCAAGGAATGCCTGGGGCCCCCAGGAGCTGGAAGAGGTCAGGGAGGATCCTTCTCTAGAGGCTTCGGAAGGAGTGTGGCATTGCCGACACCTTGATTTTGGACTCTGGCCTCCAAAACTGAGAAAATAGATGCCTGTTGTTTTCAGCCTCCCAGTCTGTAGCACTGTGTTACAGTGGCCCTAGGAAACTCCCGCCTGTCTCTGCACTTGCCCCTCCAGTCTGTCCTTCATCAGGTCACTTTCCTGCATAACACTTGTCACTGGCTCCTCGTGACACGGGAACAGCATCGTGGATGTGGACGGCATCTCCCGTCTAACCAGCCCAACTAAATTCCTGGCTCCTGCCTTCCTCTCTGGCTCCGCCCACTCAACAGTCACTCTGGCCAAAGGACGACTCAAGGTCATCCTTGAATCCTCTCCCTCATGCCCAGATCAACCCAGTGACAAAGTCTACCAGCTCTGCCTCCAAAATGTGTTCACAACTATTTGCTTCCACCAAGATTTTACTTTTTTTTTCTTGGTGAGGAAAATTCGCCCTGAGCTAACACCTGTTGCCTTGCTCTATTTTGTATGTGAGTGGCTGCCACAGCATGGCCGCTGATGAGTGGTGTAGGTCCTCGCCCGGGAACTGAATCCACAAACCCAGGGAGGGTGCCAAACTTAACCCCTATGCCACAGGGCCGGCCCCACAATTGCGCTATTTTAACACTTCAACTTCTCTTTCTTGAACTACGTGACAGCCTCTTGTGCTAGGTTGATGGCAAAAACGGCCACCACCTTTTACTCTTTCCTGCATGTGGGCCTTTTGCCATGTGACCTTGCAGCTCCTTCCTTCTGTGAGTGGAGTCTGTTTCTCTACCTTGAATCTGAGCTGACCTTGGGACTTGCCCTGGCCACCAGAGACCACAATGAGGTGACAGTGGCCAGTTCGGAGCCCAGGCCTTGCACCCTTCTTGGAACCCTGCCCCCACTGTGAGCACACGCCCAGGCTGGCCTCTGGAGGATGATGTGCACGGAGCAGAGACCAGCATCCCAGTCCAGGCCGTTCTGGACCAGCCCACCCTCAGCTCACCCCCTAGGATGCGTCCGGCCTCGATCAGAAGAGCTGTTCCATTGACCTGTAGACCTGTGAGAAGTTATGTCATTCAAGCTATGCTTTGCGGTAATTTGTTGCAGAGCCATAGCTGACCGATACACCTCCTTAAATAGCCACCAGGCTGTCCCTTCCTCTCACGATATTTTCTGCTCTCAGAAGCCAGAGGAAAGGCTGTCACCCCCACTGGTTTCCTGTTGCTGTTCTAGTGAACTCCCACCTCTGGCCTGTTGTCTACAGGGCCTGACTGATTCCCTGCCTCTCCTCCCTCACTCTGCTTCAGCCACCGTGACCTCTCGGTCCCATGAAAATGCCTTTGCTGTCGCTGTCCCTCTGCTGGAGTGGTCCCCCCGGATCTGCACATGGCCGCCTCCTCCTCCTCCTCTGTGTGTTCACTCCCTGACCGCTCCAGCCAAAGCTGCCCTCCCCACCCTCTGCTCGGCCCTTTCCCGCATTCCACCCTGTTCCTATTTTCTCATTAGTTGCCAAAATTATTTTTGTTGAGGGCAGACTGTTTGTCTCCCCACTAGAATGTAAGCCCGTGAAAGCGAGAAGAGTGTGTGTTGCTGTTCTCTGCTGTACCCCCAGGAGCTATCACAGTTCCTGGCATAGAGTAGGTGCTCAATAAATATTTGTTAAATGAATGAATAACAACCACAAAGAAGAAAAAAACCTTCCGGCATAGCTTACAAACCCTTCGTAGGCGTCTGATCTCCTGCCCCTGCTCTCCCTGCCAGGCCTCCATGCCATGTGGACTGAAGGACGTGGAGGTTCCCTGACACACCGTGCTGTCCCCAGCCTCTGAGCTTTTGCACACACTGTTCCTTTGGCCTGCTCTTCCCTCCCCCACAAAAATCCTGGAGATTATTGATTCTGAAAAGTCTTACATTAGAAGGCTGGTCCTCCAAGAAGCTTTTCTATCCCCGGCTCCCCGCCCAGGGTCGGGGTCCTCCTCGCCCAGCCCTCCCAGGCACTGCAGAGCACCCCTGACGCTGCGGGGATTAACCCATTCCTCGCTGTCCTCGGGACCATGTGCCCTATGCAGGCGGACCTGGTCTTCTCAGTTACTGTGTCCCTGGCACTACCGTAGGGCCGGTGGGGCTCGGTGAACATGGGGATGAGAGAAGGGACATGATCAGAAGCAAATGGACTAGGTGGTCTCAAGCTCCACTCTCTCCCCACTGACTGTGGATCCAGACCTGGGAAAGGCTGGGGAGAATGTGGGCCCTGGGATCTGGAGGAGCTGGGGTGGGTACCACGCAGTGTTAGAATCACAAACATTCTTCTGCTCCCCATCACTGAGTGCTCCCTGACCACTCCAGCAGGAGAGGAGAGCTCTGGGTTAGACGTCGGAACACTGGCACCTCCCCTGGCTCCTATGACCTCTGAGGGGCTGGGCTTCCTTCTCCCCGACACCCTCCTACATGCAGGCCTCCTAGTGAGTCGTGGAGGAAAGGCTGCTGTACAACGCGAGCCCTGCAGGAAAGGATTCAGGGGTCTCGGTGGACCACAAGGGGAATACAGCAAGCCTGCCATATAATACAGTTGGTGTGGGGAGAGAAAAGAAATGAACAAAATCTATACGTCGCCTTGAAATCACCGCTTATCGCCAGAAAGGAATCCACTTTGGCCCGGTGCCTTGTTAGAAGGCTGGGCTGGAACCATTCTTCGTCACTGCATTTTAAACACGGATGTGGTACGGATGCTGGAGAATCATCAAGCTGAACTGCATGACAGAAAACCGTGAAAACACAGTCTGAAGATGAAAAGGCTAAGTGGTCGTTGTCCTATTCCATTGCTTCTGTTAATAATATATCTGACATTTAACTTTTCGGGGCATTTTATCTGCTCATTTGTTCCTCATTCCTCATCCTCCCCGAATATGAACATTTATTAGACAGAGAAGACTGACTTCTCCCCTTCCACAGCCGGTCACGTGAGAGAAAATGGGCTCCAAATGCAGCGCGAGAGGCAGACTAGACAGGCGAAGGACTTCCTAAGGCGAGGACGCCACTGCAGGATGGAGGTGGCAGGGCCTCTCCCACCCCCAAGTCGGCAACGTGCAGCGAACGCCCTCGATGGAGATTTTAGGGTTAGGTTTTGAGAGAGATAAGATCGCTCAGAAAATGCCTGCCCCCCCCTTTTCCAAGAGCTCGCTTTCCCAGAGGCACAGGCGCCCAGCGGAGAGGGAGCACCGGTGACCACCTGCCCACTTCCTCGCGGGTCTGTGCAGATGTCGCGGGGCGGCCGCGTCCCAGGTGTGCCCTCCGACCGCCTGCTTCTCTCAGAGGCCCCGCCTTCCCTTCCTGTGGCTGATGTGGCTGGGGTGGGTCAGGGGGCTTCTGGAACTCTCCTCAACTTTACTCTGACGCCCAAGGGCAATGACTCGGTGGAGAGAGCCTCTCGCCCCAAGGGGGCCTCTGGAGCCTGGAGGTGGAGCGTGTGAGGGGACGGTCCTGCCCTTTTCGGGTACGGAGGCAGAAAGCGAAGCCTGGTTGGCGGGCCGGACTAGAACACTGGCGGCCCCTCTGGATTCTGGGGGCCCAGGGGCCATTGGATTTGGAGTTTACCACGAGGGGCCATGGTTGGGAATCAGCAGCTTTTCAACAGGATTTGACTCAACAACGACATGCCCAGCTCTGAGGATCCCTTCCGGGAAAGCCGGGCTGGGAAGTCTGCTCCCCGTCCATCCCAGGGGACAATGAGAACAGCCCACATTTTTATCGAGCTCTTCTGCATCCACATCTGTGCTTCACGCTTCACATGCAAGTTCTCACTACCTCTTCACAGCACCCCTGCTCAGCAGGCTCTATTATTAGCCCCCTTTTACAGATGAGGAAACAAAGGCACAGAGAGGTAAAGTAACTTGCCTAAAGTCACACAGCTAGCAAGCGGGGCAGTTGGGATCTGAATTTACTTGGAACACTTGCAGGGACTAGGAGGGCTTGTAACCTCCCCTGGCAGTTGCTTCAGGATGGGGAGGCAGTGTCTCCGAACAGTCCTGCAGGGTTGGCCAGAGTCTCTGTCAGGCAAGAAGGCAAAAAGGGGGCAAGGACACCGTTCTTATCTCAGCCCTGCCACTTCTTGTCTGTGTGACTCGGAGCAAGTTCCTTGTCCTCTGTGGCTCTTGTCTCCATGTGCTGACAGAGGCCCCTCCCACACCCCATCAGCTCCCCATCCCACACGCCAGAGGGCCAGCTCCCCACCAAGCCTGTCCTGCACGGGAGGGAGGTGGGGTGGGGTGCAAGACCTGTGGTGCGTGTGTCCCCAGCCAGTCCAGCCCTTTGTCCCTCCTGAAGCCCCTGGGGACTCTGGACCTCCGTTTCCTCACTCCTTCTAAGACTTCCTTCCTAGGGAGCCCTTCGAAGGAGTGGTCCCCCGGTGGGAAGAAAACCCCTGGGTTCTCCCAGTGTGGTCTGACTCGGTGACGAAGACAAACGCTACGTCAGCACGATGGTCCATGCGGTCTGGCCTTGTTTTCTGACGGCTCCTGCCTAGAAGCGATGAGCCAGGTCTGAAGGGCCAGGTGTGGTGGGCCAGAGGACGGCCTCTGGCGGCCGAGGGTCCGAGGGCAGGGGGAGCCCGCGGCGGCCGGAGAGGGTCTTCAGAGGGCGATGGAGCGGTTTCGGGCGAACACCTTCTTCGCGTCTATCTCTCCCTCCACCATGTGGGGGTGGATGTCCACGTTCATCCCTGCCTCCTTGCACAGCTTCAGCAAGGTCCGAATGTTGTTCCTGGATAACCTCAGGTACCTGCGCGACAAGGCCGAGGAGGTCAGCGGAGGGTGGAGCCACCGCCGCTTCGAGCTTGACTGAAAAGGGCGTAGATCTGAGCGGCACTGGGGCCTCTAACAGGGACTGGCTCTCCAGACATGTCTGGGGCGGACAGAGATCTCATAAAAGAGGGGGACACCCACGCAGTTGGTGAGTTTTTATTGGCATCAGGTTTTTGCAAATTAATTTGGCAACATATACACCAAACACCGTCCCTGCCCCCCCGGAAAGGTTCCTTATCTTTGATTCAGTAACTCAGCTCAGGCCCTCGAACTACCCCAAGAAGAGAGGTCAATGGAAAGAAAAGCCATGTAAATAAAAGTGTTCATTTTGGGGTTATAGCAGCAGGAAGATAGGAAATTCTATCAACGGAGGAATGCTTAAGCAAATACTGGAAATCCATTTCAGTGACTCTTCTGCTGGCACTGAAATGTCGTTAGGAAGAAGGTGCGATGTGGCTGTGACATGATGCCGAGGGGGGAGAAAAAAGCAGGATGCACATCGTCAGGTGTCCCTCTCATGGCTGCTGCATGTGCCTAGTCTGAGTGGTGCCCAGAGCTGGGGGAGACATAGGAAAGTGGAAATAAAAGCTGAGCAAAGTTGTAGGAATAGAGGCAAGTATTTTCTTTTGATAATATTCAAACAATTAAAACATTGGCCATTGGTTTGAGATGCTAGCTAGAGCCCCACAATTCTGACTTTCACTGAAGAATGGAACTGATCGAATCTGTACTGTGTGACCTAGAGAGCACCTCTGCCACCATATCCCAACGGCTCCTATTCCACACCAACCTTGACCTTGGTCCCAGCTTTTGTGTAAGGAGGAGGCCCCCTCCTCAGGCCACCTGCTTGTTGGCTACTTTGCTACAGATGATGGGGGAGGAGCTGCATATTGATATAACCTGGGTTTTCTACCCATTGGAAATGACCTCCCTTCTCCTTCAAGATTTGCCCAGAACTTACCCGTTCGTACAGTCAGCTCAGACCCCACTCACCAGCCCCTCAGCTGGACTGACTTTCCCTGACAGCTCCAGCCACAGTCTGCCCCTTCCCTCCCTGACCAGCCCAGCTATGGAGGGTGTCACACATAAGTACACATAGGGCACTCACTAAGATGCCATTCCAGACAATTTCATCCTTTTCTTGGATGTTTTTCTAATGGCTTGTTGGATGCTATCTCTCCAAATAGTCTCTCTCCCTCCTCGGAGGGTAGGAGCCCTGTCCAAGTCTCTTTTCTGTCCACCATGGAGCTCAGGCAGGCTGTCAGTTGGCAAGAGTCAACTGGGACCACTCTATGCAACTGAAAGCCATAGCCGAAGTCCTCCAGCCACTGAAGTGGCAAGAGCAAGAAGCCCCTTTCGGTTGGGGAGACTGCCTGTCCATCTTCCAGCCAGTGAGCCATTCTGCTCATCCATGCCTCAGCCAGTCAGCGAGCAGAGCAGGACTTCATGATGGGACCCCTGGATGCTTGGCATCTGGCGCCATCCTACCTACAGGTGGGTTCACTGCTGTGAGCGCTACAAGGACGACCACGTCATTGTGCTGCCCGTTTTCTCTACGGAGGTTTCTGAAGCTCGTCAGCTAGATCTTTACAGTAAAGGATAACACTGGGCTAGGGAGAGATGCTTGGATTTTTGGGTGGAAACCAAGCTGTTTGGTGTTGCTAAAACCATCAGGTCCTGATAAGTAAGACAAAGAGCAAGTGAGAAGGGAGGCCTCTGGTCAGAGCAGTAAATACTGAACGGTTTCATGCTTTGCTCCTGGTCCCTTCGGGAGTCTAAAACCCCAGACACACAAGGAGCCCCTGGGGATGGCAGCTCCCCAGCCAGCAATTCAACACCATCCTGTAAATTTCCTGGGAAGGGAATATCCCGTTAAAACAAGGCCAATTCCTTTTTGAATAACACTCATGGTTCCCATCGTGAAACAAATATTGGAAATATCGGAAGGGTTGTGTAAGTGTCCACAGGGGTGGCATCAACGTCACAGCAGCTGAATGTCGTGTCCATCCAGGAGATGGTCCACCAGCAGGGGAGGCCGCCCGGACACCGGATGGCTGCGGGCTCGGCCCAGGCGTCTGACCCAGAGACGCGAGCGAGCCCAGGGCCCCCCTGTTCCCCCGGGACCCCGCCCCGCGCAGGCGGCTCACCGGCAGCTCAGCACCTCCTCCGGCTTTAGCATCCTCACCATCTCCATCCTGGGCTCCACGCTCTTCTCCATGAGGGTCCTCAGCTTGCGATCGTAAGACTTGTCGGGGGTCTTCACTACCCAGTCTCTCAAGAGGGTCGACCTCCGTGCGCCGAAAAGAGTGTCCTGTAACGTGGGTTCTACCGTGCTCTGTCGCCGGTACGGCGTCGACCGCTGAGTGGACTCCAGGGCGATGGCGTCCTTGATGTCCAGGTCTGCAATTGGACAGCCGCCACCGGGGAGTGAGAGCCTGGCGCAGGAGAGGGGTGGGGCAGGCGGGAAGGGGCGAGGCCGGGAAGGCTGCGGGGGGACAATACCTGTTCTGAGACGCGGGTCTCTCAAGGCTTCAGCAGGTCCTCCTTAGCGTTTGTTTCATCCTTATTCATCTGTTCCCGCCCCCTTTCTCCCCAGCTGCCCACTCCCCCCCTTCCCTTAGTGCCTTCCCTCAATCTTGTCTTCTCTCCCTCTTCAGAGGGAATTCACCTAAAGGGAACTTTAGTCTGGAGAGGGTAGGGGAGATCAACTTTGAGCTGGGCTTTTAAAAGACAAATAGTTTATCAGATGAAAAAAAGAGAAAAGTATTGCAGGTAGAAGGAACAGCATGTGCAGGCAGGAGGAACAGCATGCACAAAGGCACAAATATATGAAGTGAAATGATGAATTTCTGATGTTACCCAAATATGGGATTTGTAGTGAATGGAGTACTGTTGGGACTAGAGCTTGGAGACCTTAACTTTTTTCTTTCTGTTAAATTTACTCCTAAGTATTTTACGTATTTTTACTTATGAGAATGGGATATTTTCTTTCCATTTCCATTTCTAACTGGTATGACCAGTATAGAGAAAAATCTATCGTTTTAAAAAATATCTTTTTCTAGCACACCAACCACCATACCAATTTTATTAATTTTTGACTAGAATTTCTTGAGTTTTGCAGATATGCAATCATATCAGGGGAAAAATGAAAACATCTTCCTTCGAATATTCATAAAAATTATATACTCTTCTTAACATATATTGCATCTGATAGACTCTCCAAAGCAATGTCAATAATGATGATGCAGTCATGCGTCAGTTTGTTCCTGATTTTAATGAAAATGATTTTAGCATTTCATCACTTAGAATGACGTTTGTCAGTATTTTTTGGTAAATGTTTTATAATATTTGGCAGCCTTACCCCTAGTTTACATAGAGTATTTATTAGTAATAATTACTTGGTTCTGTTTATTGTTTTTCTATCATCTATTGATATGATCATATGGTTTTTCCTTTAATTTATTGGTGTAATAAATTATGTTATTAAATATCCTGATATTGATAACCTAACCATTCCTAACCTGCTCTTATAAATCCCACTTGGTGATGGTGTATTATTCATTTCATACATTAACATATTTGATATATTTTTATACATTGAGTATATTTGCTAAAATATTTAATATTTTTGCATCTATATTATTTGAGATCAGCCTACTTTTTTGCATAGTATTTTAATATTAAGGTTATGATAGCTTATTAAATTAATGTAGACATGTCTATATTTTAAATGGGCTACAGTTGAAGTAAATTGGGATTGTTTGCTCTTTAAAGGTTAGATAGAAATTGGTGTGAAACCTTTTGTGCTGGTGCCTTTTTAGTGCTCCTTATTGTATCAGTTTTGATAGTTTATAGTATAAGGAAGTATCCATTTCTGCTAGGTTTTCAAATACGTTGTATAGAGGTGCATGTAGTATTGTATTATACTTTACTTAATGTATTTCTTGTCTTTGCTTACGTGTCCTTTCTCACACAAAATCTTGTATATTTTTACTCTTCTTTTTAACAAGGCTCATGATAACTTCTCATTATTTGTCACTTGCTTTTTCAAAAAGCTATCTTTGGATTAATCCTTTTAACTACTTTTTATCTTATATTTCTTTAATCTCAGCTGGTATTTAATGTATTAATTTTTCTTTCTCATATTAATTATTTACTCTATTCTTATTAAATTAATAAAAGTGTTAGTTTTTAATTTTTTTGTTTTATACAAACAAGAGCCATTATTTTTAGAACTTACTGTAAATTTTCTTCTGAGCATAGATTTTTGGTTTCATCCCATAAGTTTTGGTATGAGACAGGCTTATTTTCATTAGTTTTTTTCTTTGATATAAGGGTATTTTAGGAGTATGTTTCTTAATGTCCAACTGTTAAGTTGGGAGTATCTTTTAATTTTATTTCTAATTATTGCTTTAGGATAATGTAGATGACTCTAAAATATTTACTTTTTTGAATGTTTATATTTTCTTTGTGGTGACTATATAGTTGATTTTTGTAAATATTCTTTGGCCATATAAAAATATGTTTTCTCTATTCAAATATTATGTTATGGTTTGCTAACTGCTTCTTAGCTTCTTCTATGTACTTCCTGTTATTGTCTATTTAATCTATTTGGTTCTGAAAGGAATGTATTAAAATCTCCCACTATAACTATATTTTTATCAGGTTCTCCTTGCATTTCTAAATATTTATCTGCTTAGCTACTATATTTTTTGGTGTGTGTAGGTTTATGGTTATTATTTATTCTTTTTAACATTTAAAAATATTCCTCTTTTACCCTATATGTTTCTTACAGCCTTAATTCCACCTCGTCTGTTTGCATTTCTTGTTATCTCTTTGCCTGTCCTTTGTTTTCAATCCTTCTATATTACCTAGTTTTCAGTGTGTATCTACATTTTGATTTATAAACCAACTATTTCCATATTTGGTGCCTCTGCTCTCTTCTAGAGCATTTTCTGCAGATGAAGGGGTACATGGCTGAGAAGGTCTCTAAATATTTCTAAATCCACAGATATCATTCATTCCCTCTGACAGTCACTTACGTGTGGGCTGGGGATAGGAGTGTGTGGCTCTAGGCCTTCACTCAGTAGCCTGTAGGTGCCATTTCACTTCTAGATTAATGCTAGTCTGATTCGTTTTCCTTTGCAAGTAAATTGTTCTTCTTGTAAGCTTGCAAGCTGTCATCAATAAAGTCCAGGAATTTTACCTGGGTATGTCTGGGGGGGATGAGTCTAGATCTCCTATAATTATATAAATAGAGAGAGGCTGTGACTTGCCCAAGGTCTCATCATGAGTTAGTGGCTTAACTGGGACTTTTCATGCCCAGTGTGGTGCTCTGAACTGACAGCTGGTCCCTAATAGGGTGATAGGGTCAGATGGCCTTAGCAGTCCCTGTTTGTGCATGGTGGAAATTGGTGCTTTGTTCCAGAAGAATCATGAGCTGCACATCCTCATTGACACAAGTGGGAAATCCCTTGGAGAAAGGGCCATAGCCTTCCCTGAGGCATCTGATCCTCTTCTGGGTCAAGGTAGGTCTCATGTAGGAAAGCATAGCAGTAATATAAATGGTAATGATAATTATACATATTAGCCAACATCCGTTGAGTGGCTTATGTGCCAAGCAGTGTGCAAGGGGCTTTGTAGGGAGAGGGCACTAGGCTTTGTAGGGAGAGGGCACTACAGTGTCACAACCATGTCATGTCCATTGACAAAATGAGAAAGTTGAGGATTGGAGGGATTAAGTCATGTGACCAAGATATCACAGCTAATTAGTAATGGATCCAGGAAGATGTGAACCCAGTTGTCACTGCCTTTTCCTGGGAGCCTGTCCTGGCTACCCTCTTGGACAAAAATGCCCCACATTCCTGAGTCTGGGGCTGAACAGAGAAGTTAGGTTTCTGGTGGGCCATGTTTGGGACTCCAGGGGCTGCCTCTGTACTCACGGAGACATTGCCCTCAGTATTAGGAGTGCATCTTTGTCCTGGCCTCGACAGACTGCCCTGGGCACAGGTGGCCGGGGAAAAAAGCCAAATGAATTCCCTTTCCTAGTCTAGCTGCTCCAACTTTGCCGAGATTTACTTTGGAAAAGTGTTCCAAATGCTTTCCCAGGATCTTTTACTGGCCATGGCCAGAGCGACCTTGTAAAAATTCAAATCCAACTTGGTAGCTTTCTTCTTAAAATTCTTCACTGACTTGCCATTGCGTTCAATCAGGTTTAGGTTTCAGAAAGGCCAGTCTGAGACTTCTGCTCTCAGCCAGGATGGGGTAACAGGGATGGATGTATCCTTCCACCTTAAGCAATTGAAAAGTGGCGACCATTACATGAAACAGCAGTTTTCAGACATTGGACAACAGGCAGCACAGGGCAGTGATCCTCGGGAGAAGGAAAGAAGTGAGGTGAGCCCCATGATGGCCCCAGCTCACTGCTGGAAGATGCTTCCAGGTGGCAGCATGGGGTGAGGGAAAGGTGGACAGAGCCCAGTGGTTTCCTGGGGCTGGGGAAGAGAGCAGACAGTCAGGATGGGCTGAGGCAGCTGGAATCCACAGGGCAGACAAACAGGAGAGAGTTGCATGGAGAGCTCGGGAGATCTCCAAAGGATCCTCTCTGCTGAGGACTAATTAGCACACACAGGAGAGGAGATGACACAGAAGTGGCAGACACGACTAGTAAAGTGGCCACTGTAAATCTACTCTGTGTGCAACAAGGCTTGAGCCTGTAAGGAGACTAAAAGTCACCCAGACTGAAGTTCTAGAGATGAAAACTACAACCTCTGGAATGAAAAATACATTGGATGGGATTAACAGCAGATTAGGCATTGCAGAAAAGACTAGCGAGTTTGAAGACATAGCAACAGCAAATATGGAAAATGAAACACAAAGACAAAGGATGGGGGAAAAACCAGTGAGTTGTGGGACTTCAAATATGTGTAATTGTGGTGCCTGAAAGAGAAGGGAGAGAGTGGAGGACTGAAAAAAAAATTTGACAAAATAATGGACAGAAATAATCCAAATTTGATGGAAACTATAAACCAAGAATCTGAACAAACCCCAAAAACAAACACAAGAAACCTGAAGCAAATGATGTCAAGGCACATCATAATCAAATTGCTTAAAAAAATATCTTCAAAGAAGCCAGAGGAAAAAGATACATTACAGAGGAACATAAATCAGGATGACAGCCAACTTCTCACTGGAAACAGTGCAAGTTAGAGGACAGAAGAGCATTTCTGTAAGGTATTGAAAGAAAAAATCTTGTCAATCTAGAATTCCATACTCAGCTAAATTATCTTTCAGAAACAAAGGTGAAATAAAGACCTTCTCAGACATACAGAAGCTGAAAGGATTTATCACCAACAAACCCACACCATAAGAAATGTTAAAGGAAAATCTTCAGACAGAAGAAAATGACTCTAGACAGAAATCTGGACCCGTGTAAAGAAATGAAGAGCACTGAAAATGTTAACTATGTGGGTAAACATAACAATCTCTTTAAAAGATAGTTACTTGAAGCAAAAATAACAGCAATGTATTGCAGGGTTTATAATGTGGAGAAATACAATGTGTGGCAATAACAGCATGAAGACTGGGAGAGGAGAAATGCAAGTGTGCTCTTGTAAGTTCCTTATATCCTACACGAAGCGAGATAGACCACGTGAGGTGAAGGTAGGTGTGATAAGGCAAAGATGTACCCTGCAAACTCTAAGATAACCCAACAAAGAGTTATAGCTCATAATCCAACAAAGACGATGAGATGCAATCATAAAAAATACTCATCCCAAAAGAGGGCAGAAAAAGAGGAAAGGGGAGCAAAGAACAGGTAGAACAAATTAGAAACAAATAAGTAGGTTTAAATCCAAATATATCAATGATCATATTCTGTGTAAATGGTCTAACCATCCCAATGAGAGGGTTGAAATTGTCAGATTGGATTTAAAAAGCAAGACCCAATCATCTGCTGCCTACAGGAAACCCACTTTAAATATAAAGATGCGAACAAGTTCGAAAGGCCAACGTGATAGCCATGGAGGAGGAAAGCTGTGGGGGCTCTTATAGTGGAATAGGATCTGGGTTAAACTAAAATAATAGTAGTGGAAACGGAGAGGAAGAGAAAGAGATGGAAGACATGAAGATGGGGCAATCTCCAGGACCTGGTAACCAGTCATGAGGGGTAACTGGTCACTAGGGGTAACTGATCATGAAGGGTGGGGGGGGGAGGCGACTTCCGACTTGGGCCACATGCTGGGCCAGTGCTAGTCCCTGAGATGGTGCATCTGAAGGGGGCATGTGGATTTGCAGAGCCCATGGGACATCCACGGTAACACTGGGCGTTGGGCATGTAGACGGAGCCAGGAGAGTGGGCTGTCTGGAGATTTAGAGTTGAAATCATCAGACTGTAGTTAAAGCCATGTGTTTGGATTGAGTCAGCCAGGAAAGTGTATAACGGGATGACAATGGCAGTATTGATCAGAGGGGAATTCCGAGGGGAAATTTAGGGATGGGAGGAGGGAAAAAAGGAAGGTTGGTTAATAGTAAGTTAGAAACACATGAGGTTAATAAATTAAAGGCGAAAATATATATGGGCCGACAAGCCTTATGAAGACAGACAGAGCAGAGAAAGAAGCCCACCAAACTGCACTATTTTGCCTCCTTTGTTCACAGAAGTGAGGTGACCCAAGCCTGCAGCTGCAGCCTAACCACATGGTTTCTCTCCCGGCCTTGGGTCTAGTTGGGCCCACCTAAAGGCTGTGCTGGGGGGAGGACAGGGGACAGAGAGGGGGCGGTGAAAAAGGAAGGGGAACACAGATGGAGAGTTTCCTCAGGGAACTCCAGGGGGGAGAGGGGAAGGGGGTGGCCCGTGGCATCATGTGGCTGCTACCTCCTGGATGTGGCAATATGTTAGTCCATGGAGGCCCAGGGATGGCATCTCTGTGGTTTAAGGGGAGGGGAAGGGAAGTTTTGTGAAAATGAAGTGAGATGACAAGAGTGAAACGGTCTTCTCTGAGAAGCAAATGTATCCCTCATTGGAGTTGAGACTTGCTTCTGTCGGCTTCAGTTCTGGAGCCAGAGACCTGTCATTCATTCAGGACGCTCGGTGTTTTGCAGATTTTGATTTTGTGGCCATGGTGACACAGAAAACATGGAAGAGCAGGAGTTGTTGTGACTGCACAGACAGTTGTCACAGTCCAGTCCTGGAGGGGTGGGGTGTCCCCCCGGGCCACACGGAACTGTGGCATTGGGAGTGGAAAGGGCTCTCTTTGCAGACAGGGAAGGCAGGGTGCACAGGGGATCTGGTTCTTGGCAAGGATGCCAACGATTCTGGCGCTGGGCAGGGCTGGGGAGGCTAGAGCCGGTGTCCTAGTCTGGGGCACTCTTCCTCCACCTGCACGCATCTCCTCTTGGACCCCTGCTGTAGCTCTGAACTGACTCCACGCCCTTCCTGGGGCTGCATTATTTTGAACTGGACTCCCAAACAGGACTCTGCCCACTCATTTTAGGCCTCTTGCCAGCCTGCACAGGAAGCTCCCCTTGCTGCGACCAGGCTCAGCCCTGACTCCGTCCGGGGACGCACCTGGAAGCCCAGCTGGTTCCTGGTGCCTCGAGCACTTGGGCTGCACTGAGTACCTGCCCCCAAGTGGCCGTCGGTTGTATTACATTGGAAAAAAGGAAACTTCTGCCCTCCAACAGGGTAGGTTTGTCTTCCGGGGCAGGGCGGGGGTGGGGGGCGACAGCAGAGGACCAAACAGCTGCTGTCAGCCTGCCCTGCTGGCATCCTTGTGCGGTGAGGTGAAAAGAATTAATCAGCTGGTATGAGAGTTTCTTTTGGGGAAGGAACTGCCTTTGTTTAGGAAAATGTCTTGATAGATTACTTCGAGTGTGGAATGAGACAGTGAAACAAATGAAACAAAAGCGATCCCTCCAGGTAAAAAGGCAGTGGGAATGTGTGGGGTGGGGAAGGCAGAGGATGGAGGAGAGGGGAGAGGAGAGAGAGAGGAAGAGGGGGAGCTGGGCACGACCAGGACTAGAGTGAGACAAAGAGGTGCCCAGGGGGCAAGAGTTAAGGAGGCGCTCTCTCTCACCCAAGTGCAGGGTCGACCCCTGCGAGTGAGCACCTTCTTAAATCCTGTGTCCTGGGTGCCTGGCTTGTCTCACTCTGTCTTAGTCCGGGGGTTGAGCAGAACATGTGGAGGTTGCCCCCCCCACCCCGACCCACACCCCACAGGGAAGTGTAGCCAGGGAAAATCTCCTGGTGGCAGGGGACAAAAGACTTTGAAGAACAAGGGGGTCTCATAATCGACTTCTAATTTGTTTGCAGTATGATTCTGTGATGTAATTCTTTCTCTTTGTTGCCCCCAAACCTTCAGTCAAGTCTGCTTACACACAAAGGCTTCATGCGAGAGGTTTGCGAGAAATGAAGGAAGCATGTTCTGTGTCTGGGTCAGCAGGGAGCAGGGAGAGGGAGCAGCCACTGGAAGTGATGCAAGATCTACAGATGCTCAGGGGCCCAGCAGACCAGGACTTTGGAGCCAGATATGACGCAGGGGGTTACAGAAAACTTGAGAAAGGTGTGGGGCTTCCCATAGGGCATAAGTCAACCTAGTTTTGCTTTTTTAAATAAACTTTTTATTTTGGAGTAATTTTAGATTTACAGAAGCATTGCAGAGATGGTCCAGAGAGTTCTCCTACACCCTTCAGTCAGTTTCCCTGATGTTAACTTCTCACATAAGCACATACCTTTGTCAAAACTAAGAAATTAACACTGACGCATTACAAAGCTTTTTTTGGATTTCACCTGTTTTCCCACTAAAGTGCTACCCTGGGATTCAGTCCAGGATCCTGCACTGCATTTGGAGCCAATCATATTTAAATCCGACAGGCAAAGGACAGCAGTGTGGTTACAGTGGCTTTGGTGTATTAAACGAAAAGGAAAAAAAAGGACATTTTGTTGGGCACAATGGGGACATTTTCTACAGGAGAACTGAAGCCCCTGCTCAAAGGCTCTTGTCCACTCTTCCTTTGGGCTAACTGCAATCCCTTCCAGAATTCTCTTTTACCATATGCCTCCAACCCAAGAGGCCAGGCACAAAAAATGCATCTGTTTCTCCAACACCATGGTACAGCCCACTTGAGAATTTTAGCGAAATGTTTACTTAGAAATCGCCGTTTGCTAACATTATTGAGCATCCGCTCTGTGTCAGGCTGAGTGGGTGCCTCATCTTACCAACGCCCCACAACAGTCCTGTGAGGCAGGTCATGTTATTGTCCCATTTTATGGATATGAAAACTGGACCCCAGAGATGGCGTGACTTGCCCAGGAACTATACAACTCTGAGTTAGCTACAGAGTGGTGGAGCAGGGATTCGAACCCAGGCAGTCTTGGGAACTGGGGATCTAGCATAACCTAAGCCTACCTCTTCTTGGGTGGGAGCAACACCTGGCAGGTTTCAGGCCAGCAGGTGTGGTGCCTTCTGCAACTGACAGTGTCACAGTATCTAAATCAATTAGATAATTTGGAACGCACGAGGTTGATAGCACAAAATGGCTTTAGGACCCCGCGGTGTGCATGCTACGCTGGCTTCTGAGAACACCCAAGTGTGGGTGGAGGTTTGATGTCCACCCGCCTCCTGTCCGGGTCACAGCCAGCTTGCAGTGTGATCCCTGAAGAGCTGTGGAGGCTCCTGTGTCCACAGCGGTTGGCTGGATGTGGGTGCTGCTGCCCTAAGAATGGTGTGAGCTTTCAGTCCTTCTGGGAGGAGGCCAATGATGGGGGACAATTCCAGCTTCCCGGGGCCAGGATGCTTCCCTTACCAGATTTCCTGGGGCCGTCCTTGGTGTAGTTGCCTGGGACTATGTTGAGGTGTTTTCCCTTTGGATCCACTCTGTAGAGCCTTTGGTACATGACAAGGTCCCCGTCCTTCTTGGCCTTGGAGGGGAGCAGGAGAGAAGGATGTACAGGAGAGGGCAAGTCTTCCCACTGAGGTGGGACAGTTTTTTGGGTGGGAGCTGGATGGGTGTGGGGGGCAGGTGGCTAATGTGGGTGTTACCATGGGGCAGGAGTGGTCTTAGAGCCTTTGGCCAGACGGTGTGCAGGCGTGAGGTGGGCACCCCCCTCAGCGTGGAGAGCCTGGTGGGGGTGGGGCGGGGTGGGCACAGAGCAGCTGTGTCACCTGATCGGAGAACACCACGTGGTGGTTCCCTCCCTGGGGCTTCTGGCTGTTTTGGGCTTTCTTTTCTTCCTTCCCAGTTGCTTTAGCGGGTGTCACCACCTTGGGTTTGCGCTTCTGAAAGGACAGGGAGGAGAGGACCGAGGCTGCCCCACTGGGCACAGACCACCCTCTGCCTCCACAGAGGGGAAGGCTCCCTGGCGAGTGGGCCGCCCGTCCCCTCCACCCCCATTCTGGGGCTCCTGTCCTCCCCCCCGTCCCTCTGTCTCTAGGCACGCCCTGGTGTCCATGTCACACTGCCCCCAGAACGATGCTCTACCCCCCAAGCCTGGTTGTCCCTCTCCACCTCAGAATCCATCACAAGCTCCCTGTCCCCCCACTAAAGGCCTACTCCCCAGCCCGGTAGGACTCCTTCCAGCCCCTACATGGCCTTTCTAGCTGTGACTTCCCTGCCAAGGCCTCCAGTCTGGAGTCACAGGAAGGCCACCCCGTCTTCAAGTCCAGCCAGGACTCTCCCTCTGTCCCCAGAGCCCCCTCCTCTCCCACGCCCCATCCTGTCTTCCCAGAGCTGTCATCACAGTTCACCCGCCTTCTCCTCCCCGGCTCCTCGTGGCCCGTCGGGGGCCGGGCATGCGGGCCCTGCGTGGACCTCCCTGTGCCCACGCCCAGTCTTCCCCTCGCCCGGCAGGCGGGGAGGGTGGGTCGGGAGGGAGCTCCAGGGTCCAGCGTGGGAGGGGGCTGCAGGCCAGTATCTGAAGCGTCTTGGGGGGAAACCTGAATCAACAGGGCCTCCTCTCGGCTGTGCCACTTGTGGTCGTGGGGAGACAGAGGCCGAGACTGGTCTCCAGTTCAGACAGCCCGGCTCAGAATCCCGTCTCTTGCTCAGTGGCTGAGTAGTCCTGGGCAAGTGACAGCCCTCTCTGTGGCTTACTTTTCTTACCTGAAGATGGGGACACTAGTAGGGCGTGCCTCATCGGGTTACTGTGAGAAGTAAACAAGTGGCTGTGTGGAAGTGCCAAGCCTTCCCCGAATGCCAGCGATACCACGCGGACGGGAGTGCTCGGATAAGCCTGGCGGGGGTGTGGAGGAAGCTGCCCAAGGGCCTGCTTGGGGCCGTCTGGGGAGGGGGTGCTGGTTCACTTCGGGGTTTGTTCGGCTTAGTGAGGAGGGGGTGAAAATGGGGGCGAGGGCTGAATTTTCAGGTTGAGGAGAGAGGCCAAGGCCAGCTCCTCCGGGGGTCCCCCTCCTGCTTTCCCCCACAGCCCTCAGCCTCTCCCCGGAGTCCCCTGAGCAGCTCCCACCTCAGCTGGGGGACGCTGAGTGGCCCTGATGTGGCGACGCCACAGGCCAGGGAAACTGCACAGTCGGTGACTGAGCAGCCCCTGTGGCCGAGACCTTGGACCTCAGGGGTCTCCTTTGATGCCAAGTGGATCACGAGGGGCACAGCCCTCCGCGTGGCGCCATAAGCTGTGCTGAAATGGGCAGAAGGGCCGGAGAGGGGGGCGAGGCCGCGGACAGTCCCCTCAGCCACCCTCGCTGCAGGGTCCGCCACCCACGATCTGAGACCCGCCAGGGAAGCATCGCCCTGTTTCTCAGGAGCTCCTTTGAAAACCCAGATGCTTCTGGGGAAGATCATGATGCCTGGAGACGTAACTGTATTCCGATTTAAATTCGTTCCCTCCCTGGGTCCAAGATTATGTGCAATAAAGCTGCACGTGAAGGACAGCTGTGCACACGTATTCTGACAGTATGCTGCGTGAGGAGAGACGGGAGCAAACATGCTGATCGTGGACGTGAACGTAGTTTCTGTGACTGACACCGGGTTCCGAGTGACCCAGCAGTCAAGCCCTCGCCCCCTCCAAACCTGGGTGGGGGCGCCGTGGGCAGATCGTTAGGTCCCCTTGGACGTGTCTGCCGGGGGGGTCTCCGCCGTCCGGGGGAGCCGGCGCCCCGGAGCCGACTGTGAACGCCCCGGAGGCGCAGAGACGGGAGGGCGTGGGGGTCCCCGGAGCCTGGGAGCCGGTCTGTCCGGCCTGAGCCCTGCTTGGCTGCAGTGAGCTCTGAGGTCGAGCGGATTCCTTCTCTCCCCAGCTCCCTCCCCTCCTGCCGGGGCTGAGAACGGCGGGAGCCCGTGGAGCCACCCGGAGCGAGTGACCGTGACTCATTGCGGTGCTAACTAAGCCCAGGGCCCCGCATGCAGGACATGCTTAATAAGAGTGAGCACGGTCATTCGTGACGCCAGTTGTCACCCAGTTTTCTCTGGGGGCCGTGGGGATTCAAGATCAGGCGGCATCCTCCGTGGAGGAGACGGCTTTCCCAGGACGCGGCTTGATTCTCTGTGGATGGGCCCAGGGGAACTCTGGGGGAAACTGAGGCAAAATTGGTTGCCATCCTCCCTGGAGAAAGAGGGAGGGTGGTGCTGCAGACTGAGTGTCTGTGTCCCAGATTCATGCGTTGCATCCTCACCCCCAAGTGCGATGGTGCGAGGAGGGGCTTTGAGGGGCGATCAGGTCATGAGATGGAGCCCTCGAGAATGAGATTTGTGCCCCTATAAAAGAGAGCCCGGAGAGCTCCCTGCCTCTTCACCCGTGTGAGGACACGGTGAAAGCACAGTCTAGGAGTCAGGAAACGCCCTCGTCAGAGGCCAAATCCGCCCCACCTTCATCTTGGACCTGCAAGCCTGCAGAACTATGAGAAATAAATGCGTGTTGTTGATCAGCCACCCAGTCTACGGTGTTCGGGTTTGACAGCCCAAACGGACTAAGACAAGTGGGTTAGAACTAGTTCTGATGCAGTGTAGAAAGAAAGAGGTTAGCAGGAGTCCCAGGGGAGATGATGGCAGTGGATACTGAATGCCCTTTGACCCTGGAGCCATTATGAGGACAGAAGTATCTGGGGACAGTGAGAACGACCCGGCCTGCCAACACTGAGACCCTAGAAGCTATGCCCCTCAGCCCTTCTAGAACACTGACAACACGGCCTTAAAGTTTCCCTCGCTTTGACTGAACTAGCCAGGTTTCTTCCTGACTCTAGGTCCGTGACCTTCTTTTTCTTTTCCTTTAGAAAACCTGTCCTTGTGAATTCTTTCTCTGCCCCTTTGAGATGCAAATCTTCTCCTAGCCTCTTGCCAGTTTCACAGTCCAGGAAAGTTTTTCTCCAGGACCTGGGACCATCCGTCTGAAATGTAACCATCAAGAGAGATGGAGCCCCTGTCTCCCAGTCTCTGTGGGGGCAGTGAGCAAACACAGACGGCCTGACCCCACTGACCACCTCCCCTCAAACCCTCTGTACTCTTCTGCTAGTTCACCCCGGTGCTTCAAAACCCTCCTGCCTCCTGTTTCCTGGGAGTCGAGTTCAGTCTCTCCCCTACCGCAGGCGTCTTGAGTAAAGTCTTGCCATCTTTCTTTGACAGTACACACCTGGAGAGCCTGCTTCTTCTTCCCCTGCCTCCGCTCCAGCCACTCCAACACCCGCGTGAGGTCGGACATCCGCCTCTCCTCCGTGGTCCTCCACGTGGGCTTCCTCTCTGTGGGCATCAAATCTTTCAGGTCCTGGGGTTGCTCTGACATCTTGGCGTCTTGGCTGTGCCTTGGGCGGGAAGGCGGCACACCCTCACTTTGTCAATCCCTCTGTCTCTACCTGCTGACCGGGGTGACTCAGATGGGAGGGAGTGGCCTCCAGATGTGAACTGGAAGGGCAGAGTTAGGCCAGCAGCTGGGACGTTGGTCTTAAAGGGTGGGAGGTCTAGAGGGTGATTGTGAGGTCACTGTCAGGCTGGCCGTGGGGTCAGAGGGGAGTGGGACATTGGCTTCCCCACGCGGCCACTGCCCTTCTTTAGACACTGTCTCTCACTGGAACTCCACCCCAGCCTCCCTTATGGCCTCTCCACCTCCACTTCCATAGAGAGCTTCCGAAAACAAAGATCAGCTCGTGTACCTCCCAATCTCAGAAACCTTCAACGGCTCCCGGCAGCCTATAAAACAATCTAAATTCCTTAGTTTGGCATCCAGGCTTTCCACAATGTACTCTAATTAGAAAGAAGCTTTTCAGAGGCTGAGCTACTTCTACACTCATTAACAGTTAGCTGTCAGACCCCTGCTATGTGCCAGGCGTGGTGCTGGGAGTGCAATGCAAGATAAAAACATAGACTTCCTAAAACGTATGGGCCGGCGGGAAAGACAAGACATCAGTCAAATAATTATCCCACGAATCCCTAGTGACAAATGAAGGTGAGTGCTCTGAAGAAAAGGAATGTAATTCTATGAAAGCCCGTGAGCACACGGCTAGACTTGGATGGGATGGTGGGGGTGTCACACCTGAGCTTAGAGCTCCTTGGTAAGTAGGCTTCAACAAGGCTCTGGGCTAGAGGGATGGGCATGTGCAAAGGCCCTGAGGCAGGGTGGAAGCATGGCACACTCGAAGAACAACAGGCCAGGCTGACCGGAGTATCATGTGGTGAGAAATGATGCTGGAGAGCTGGGTAGAGGCCAGACCAGGGAACCTTGAGGTCACAGGTTTGTTCAGACTGGGAAGGAAAGGGAAGCAAAGGGAAAACAATAAGGGATTCAAACGGAGGGGAGAGAGTGACATGACCAAGCTTCCTTTTTTAAGTAAACTTTTATTGAAGGAAACCATGCATACAGAAATGTGCCAGAATCACAAATGAAGACCTCTGTGTAACCAGTGCCCCAGAACTCCCCCTTATGGCCCCTGCAAGTCACTCCCTCCCTCCAAGGGTAAACTCGGCCCTAACTTCTAATTTCATAGATTTGTTTTGTCTGAGTTTTACATAAATGGAACCATACATGACACAGTCTTTTGTATCTGGCTTCATTCATTTTACAATATATTTGCAGAATTTTAGCAATGAATTCTTTTAGTCTTTGAGTATGCAGAAATGTCCTATTTTACCTTCATTTTTGAAGAAAGATATGCTGGATAACAGAATTCTTGGTTAACAGTTTTTTCAGCACTTTGTGTATGTTATCCCACTGCCTTCTGTCTTCCACTGTTTACATGGAAAGTCAGCTGTTCATCATGTTGTCACTCTCCCAAACATGAGTCATCTTTCTCTGTTTTCATCTCCCAGCTGTTTGCTATGATGTATCTAGGTGTGGATCTCTTTGTATTTATCCTACTTGAGTTTTGTTGAACTTTTTGGATATGTATTTAATATTTATCCTCAGATTCAGGAAGATCTTGGCCATTTCTTTCCCAATATTTTTTTTTCTGCTCCTTTCTCTTTCTATTTCTGGGACTCCCATTACACATCTGTCGACATACTTGATGTCCCAACAATTTCTAAGATTTTCTTCAACTGTTTTATTCTCTCTCTTCAGATTGGATCATTTCTATTAATCTATCTTCAAGTTCACTAATTCTTTCCTCTGCCGTATATAATCTGTTGTTGTGTTTTTCCAGTATAATTTTCATTTCAATTGTACTTTTCAACCCCAGAATTTCCATTTCTTTTTTTTTCTTATAATTTCTATCTCCTTATTTAGACTCCCTCTCTGTTGATTCATTATTATATTTTCATTTAAAATTTTAAACATGGTTCTTGACCATATTTGTAATAGCTATTTGAAGTCTTTGTCTGCTAAATCCAACATCTGGAAACGTTCAGAGACAGTTTCTATTGACAGCTGTTTTCCTGAGTATGTGTCAGACTTTCCTGTGTCTTTGCACATCTTGTAATTTTTTATTGAAAACTGGACGTTAAAAAAATATTGTAGCAACTTTGCCTTCTGATCTCCCCATAAGGTTTATTGTTGCTTTTTTTTCCATTTGTTTCTTTGTTTAATAACTTGTCTGGGCTCTGTGAATCAGACAGTTCCTGTCTGGGAATCTGTGAGTCCTGTCCTTCCTATGGTTGGAGCCACTGAACTTTCTGATTAAGCATTTATATTCTTGTCTTTATATTTAAGTCTAGCTTTCTAAGTATTGTCTCTGTATCTTCATGGCTGATTGGACAGAAATTGCGCTCCAACACTTCAAGCCAAGAAGCCATCTGTCCTCTGCTGATGTATCTGTGTATGGGTGGGGGAGCTGTGTCAGTCATCTTATTGCTGCATAACAAATCATCCCAAAGTTTAGTGGTTTAAAACAAAAACATTTATTGTTGCACACTTTCTGTGGGGCAGGATTCTGAGTGTGCATTAGTGGGATCCTCTGACTCGGGCTACCGTCAGGGAGTTGCTGTCATCTGAAGGCTTGACTGGGGAAGGATCTGCTCCCAAGCTCCACATCTCATTGCAGGACTGGGTTCCTTGCAGGCCATTGAACCAAGGGCATTGGTTCTCTCTTTGCTGGTGGTTGGCGGAAGGCCACCCTCAGGCCCCTGTGACATGTGCCTCTCCATAGGGAGTCACAACAGGGCAGCTTGCTTCATCAGAGCAGTGAGGGAGAAGAAGCAGAGAGAGTGAGAACAAGGCAGAAGTCAGCTTTTATAACCTGACCCTGGAAGTGACATCCATCACTTTTGTCATATGGTGTTTATTAGAAGTGAGTCACCATGAGTCCACACCCAAAGGAAGGGTGACAAGGGGCACTCATACCAGGAGGCAGGGATCAATAGCAACAACTTGAGACGCAGCCTATCAGAAGAGCACATGCAAAGTACAGGCCATTTCCATGTGTCCCCAGCGTTTACTTCCTGCTGGGCTCCTTCTCGTCTCCTCTGCACGCACGCACAGCTTCAGGGTTGGCCGGGAGTGTGTGGCTCGATCGGGCCCTTTGTAGTTTCTGTGGTGCACGCGTGCAGCTTTAGCAGGAACATACTGGCCCAACCACAGCTGCAACCCCAGTCTAGGGGAGCGGTTGGCCCTCCTGCTTTTCTGCTTGGAGATTTTCACTTAAACCAACGAGGCTGCCAAGAGTGGGTGCTGCTCCCTGCTCCGAACCAAAGCAGAGAAACTGCCCACCCTGGTGGGACCTCCCTGCTGACTGAGCTGGGAGGAGGGGTGGGAGCAGCCTTGGGCTAGAATGCCACAGATTCTCACTGTCGTTAGCCAGACTTGTGCAGCATTTAGGCATAAATGCTGCTCCACTTGTTGTACGCCTTTGGTTATGTCCAGAGTGCTGTGTGGTTGTTTTGGTCAGTTTTGTCCAGATTTATAACTGCTTTTTGGGGAGAGGATTTACTGTCTCCTCACTGAGCCATTGGTGGAAGTCCTTGACAACGTGCCCTTTATGGAACCTTATATTTTGTAAGACCCCCTTTGCTATCTTGAAATAAAATTCATATAAAACTTTACCTATTTTTAAAACACATTTTAAAAAAATAGTATAATCCTCTAAACTAATATAAAGGAGACATAAAAAATATACAGTCTCCCTGGGCATATTACAATATTTTAATGTTTGGTCACAACTAAAATAGAAGGCAACTCCCCCAAATTTCCCAAATGCCCCTTAGGGAATGGTACCACTGAGAACCAATGAAATAATCAATTGTAATCAACCAAGGATGGTTGGGGGTGGAGCATACAGTTGCATGGTCTGTCCCCATTCGGCAGGAGCCGTGGTGGGGAGGCCGTGGTGACCAGGCATCGGTGCAGGGAGGAGTGAGTGAGTCAATGGACAATCCATGGGGGCTCATCTCAGGCCTCTCCACCCCAGGTTTCTCTTCCCCAGATCTGTGGGAGAGATCAGCGGCCACATTTCTGGAAGCCCTGCTAGGGGCTGGGGTGGGATGGGGTCACCAGAAATCTACCCTTGTGAGCATAAGTGTCAGTACTCTCTTTCAGCTGACAGCCACCATAATCATTTTGAAAGTGACCGGAGGCCAGGCCAACCAGGCCCCAGAGGATCATCTCGTGGGACAGGAGGGATTCAAATCCAGGGACATTTTCAGATGTGGTGGGCACTGAGGGAGGAGGACGCAGAGAGTAAGCTGAGTCAGTCCCTGCGCTCCTGGAGCTTGTCATTTCCTTGTGGAGACCCCTCCCAAGCCTCGTGGGCCCTGGGGTGTCTCCCCACGTTCCCTCCACTGCTCCCCCTGGTGGATTGGGTGAGTAAACACCACTCCAATTTGAGGCAAGGTCCTAGATTGGTCTAAGCCAATCAGCACATGGCATTCCCCAGACTAGATTGATTGGCACAGGAGGCGCCCAACAGCGTGGATCTGGGAGTTTTTGCCTGGAATGCAAGGAAACAGACTGCCTGTGAATGGCGGGTCATTGGGGTGTGAAGCCTGGATTGGTGGTGGTGATTTTCCTCTGATGAGGGAGGGACGCTCCGTTCAAAGAGGAGGACAGAGCCAAGAGACACCAAAAAACGGAACCAAGTGTCTGAGCACTTAAGATTTTTAATGTATAACTCAGCTTGGATAGCGCTTTCTGTTACTTGCAATCAAAATCTTTTATGTGATACAAATAGCTAATACAGGGGAGATGGTAATAGTGCGATAGTGACATTACACAAGAGTGCTGGGAGCACAAGGGGGGCGCAGTGAAGTCTACTTGGGGGGACCAGAGAAGTCTCTGCCGAGGAAGTGCTCCAGCTAGGTCTTGAAGGGTGCAGAGGACTTTGACAACAGGAGAATTACATCCCAGCTGGAGGGAAAGGCACTGGCCGAGGCATGGAGGTGCAACAGTGCAGGGGGTATGCAGGAAGGAAGAAATAATCTGTGCGTCTAAAGAGTGGAGGTCCAGGGAGTGGAGGATTAGATTGGAGCTGGAGAAGGAAGGTTCTGGAATGCTTCGCTGCTTTAGAAAGCTCGTTCATTTATTCATTCAACAAGACACTCTACATCTATACAGACAGCATCAAATAGAGTGCTGTTGCGGGCAAGCCTGGATCCCAAGTCCAGAGCTGGCCCTGGGGCTGAGGGGAGGGCTGGGAGGAAGAAAGGAAGCCTGGATATTGGGATGGGGTCGAGGGCAAGGTTCCCCCCCTGCCCCACCAAATGCTACTTATTGAAACAATGACTGCAAGGCAATCATTGACCTGATGTTTGTTAGGGTTTGGTAAAAAGGTGTTAGGAGCAGTGGTGCAAAAGAAAGATATCGTTGGTCAGGGGAAGATGTTTTTTACGTTTTTTCTGTCATCAGAACCGATATGCGGTTCTGCCCCTGGCTGGCCCACCCCCAGGCTTGCTCCTCTTGGCTTCAGAGCCCCGCTGTCTCGGGGACAGGGGTGGGCGGGTTAAGAGAGATGGAGGCTCAGTGGACCTGATGTACACAGGGAGCCCTGAACAGCTTCCTCCCTCCTCCCCCCTTAAGCAATCTCACGGCAGAGCCTGGCAGTCTGGACGCTCTCTGACCACAGTGGAAGAACCGCGAGTGTAAGACCCTGAGGCATTCCGAGTTCGGAGCTGGAAATGCTCTGGAGGCGCCCCAAGACTCACTCTCATTTCACAGGCAGGGAGGAGACCAAAGCCCAGAGAGCCCAAGAGACCTGCCAAGGTCAAAGCAAAATGGGGGGGACCCAGAAATTCCATTAATAACGGTGAGGCCCGGAACCTGCATACTTCCCCCAGACTTCCGTAGTCGGGGGTCTGGAATCCACGGGCCAGGCAGGTAACATAAAGGAGGGAAGCTGGCTCAGCACGAGGCGGCAGGGAGTGTGTGGAGTGGGGGGAACTGGTGAACTGGTAATTCAGCCAATTGTGGCCATGTGGGAAGGTCAGCCCAGGGTGGCCAGATCTTCTGAATTTTTAAGAGAAGCCGGAAATCCAGATGTTTAAGTGAAATTAGTTGGAAACAAACCTAAAAAGAAATGCTGATTGGATAAAAGCCGCGTGGCCCTGCTCAGGCCTGGGGAAGCCCATTTGCAGCCTCTGCCTCACTGACCCTCACCACGGCTAGGAGGCATGTCAGGCCAAATGACAGGAGATGAGACTGAGGCAGAGAGAAGGGGAGGCGACTTGCTGGGAATCATTCCGGTCGGCACTGGAACTAAGTTCTCCTGCCCCCAGCCCA
This sequence comes from Tapirus indicus, assembly GCA_031878705.1. Classification (NCBI taxonomy): domain Eukaryota; kingdom Metazoa; phylum Chordata; class Mammalia; order Perissodactyla; family Tapiridae; genus Tapirus; species Tapirus indicus. Next base: position 34,119,007 of record CM062927.1, read on the forward strand.
CAGCATGCAGTGGGGTTCCAAGAGAGAGGAGTCTGAGAAAGAGGGCCCAAGCAGCAGCCACTTCTCAGGGTCAAGGCCGCCTCCAGTGATGAGAAAGGAGTGAATACATGTTTGGTCGTCCCAGCTCAGGCTGGGGGACACAGGAGGGCGAAATCCACAGGGGTTTTCCCATGTGGAGCTGCAGGTTTCCTGTAGAGATGGGCTAGCTGTCTTTTCCACTTTGCCCTGCTATCTGGCATTTTAATACTCAGTACCATTGCAATACACAAGGGCCACTTAAAATACATATAATCTTATTAGCGAGAACAGCTTCCCTGCGGCTGGTCCAAGTTCCAGAGAATAGCCATCGGTCCCCAGTCTTGGTAAGGCGTCTGAGGTGGGTGGCTCTGACTCCCAGAATGCCACATCTGCCCTAGTTTTCGAGGACACACCAAGCAAATGTTTCAGTTAGGCCACATGATGAGTGTGCCGGGGAGTGGGCTGTGATTTACGTAGTCAGAGCCCTGCAGTCTCCTTCGTCCTGGGGATGTCCTTCCCTTGCTCTGCACGCCCCAAGGAGGCTGCCGGCTCCCCGGGGGTACAGGCCTGGGGCAGATGCTCCGAGGGTGATGTAAAACACTGAGCACCATGGAGCAGGGGATACGGGGCTGACTGGGTAGCAGAGGCCCGGGGCGAGGGCCGCCTGCTCTGCTTCTCTTGGCTGCATGACCTTGAACTTGCTGTTTGGCCTCTTGAGTCTTGCAGTGACTAGAACTAGATTAGGGGTTGCAAATAGGTGCAAGTGATATTTGGTCCACAGATGTATTTTTTTTTTTTGAGGAATATGGGCCCTGAGCTAACATCTGTTGCCAATCTTCCCCTTTTTCCTTTTTCTCCCCAAAGCCCCAGTACACAGATGTATATCCTAGCTGTAGGTCCTTCTAGCTCTTCTATGTGGGACGCTGCCTCAGCACGGCTTGATGAGTGGTGAGTAGGTCCGTGCCCAGGATCCGAACTGGCAAACCCTGGGCCGCTGAAGCAGAACGTATGAACTTAACCGCTACGCCACTGGGCCGGCCCCCCCACAGATGTGTTTTATTCAGCCTGCAAAGGGTTTCAGAAATCAGGGCATTCCATAAAAAAAAAAATTCAGATTTCTGACTTGTTAAATGAATGATCTGGCATGATCGGGCACCTTCCCCCTTGAGATGGGCAAGTGCCATCTGCCTCCCCACTTGTCCCTGGAAGACATTTGAGTCTGCAACCCCAGACCAGTCAGCAATTCTAACCACTTTACAATGGTACAAAGTGACCGCCGCCTCCTAATCTCTGATCTGGAGAAGGGGGTTCTTATCCCATCTTACAGGTTTGGAGCTCAAGGCTCAAAGACAGGTGGCTGCCCAGGCCCCAGGCTGTCTGGTTGCGGTGGTGGAGCGGCCGCACATCTTCTCCCTTCCAGGCCTGTGTTAAGTAGGGGCCTGATCCCCAGGGCCCACCCGGGCTGACTGAGGCCAAGGGCCCTTCCAGGCCTTACTGCTAACGACACCCTGACGCTTCACGCTCTGCCGCTGGGAGGAGAGACAGGAAGAGCTGAGGGGTTGAGAACGTGGGGAAAATTCTCTGACGTGCCATTCTTGCGTTCCCCTGGGGGACTAGAAGCTTGCAGGGGACATCTGTAGTGAGGGATTTACAGAGACGCCGGGCAGGGCGGTGGGCAGACTGCAGGGCTGGGCGTCAGCGGGTGGACTGGGTCTGTTCCCTTCTCTGTGGCTTCCTGATTACCTGACCACAGGGAGGTCAACTCTCCATGGACTTCGGTCTCCTCATCTGTAAAATGGCACTAACATCAGCCTTGCTCACTTGTGGGGGTGTTGGGAGGTGCTCCTGAGACAATCAAGGGCTTTGCAAGTTTGCAGAAACTCGGGGCACATGACAGTGCCATGATTATAGCATCATGATTAAGAGTACAGGCTCTGGACAGGAATCCACCGTGCCCCAGCTGTGTGCCTTTGGGCAGGTTGCTTAACCTCTCTGGTCTAAAATTTTTTTTCTGTAAAATAAAGCCAATTATAGTTCTTTATCCAAGCAATTGTGAGCATTCAATGAGCTATCTGGATAAAGTGCTTAGCACTGTGGCGGGAACACAGTAGGTGCTTAATAAATGGTAGCCATGAATACACATCATGGACAAACACTTGGGCCTATGACAACCCAGGTTGGAAGTGGTGTAGGAATGCTGATTGCACAGAATTATGGCCCTGGCAGGGCCAGACCAGGGGCCCAATGCAGGGGGATAGCATAGAAATGACGTCAGCCCGGTCCTGGCAATGGCCTCCCCTCTTCCTCCTTCATCTGGAGCAGGGAGGCAAGAATCAGCAAGGGGGAGCTTTGGGGTTTGGTTTGGGCTCTTGGAGAGCTTGTCCCGCCCAGAAGGACGGCTTAGGGCTCCTTCCTCTCCACTCCCCACCTCTCAGAGGAAGCCCAGCCTGGAGGCCTGGCCCCGCGGGTGATCAGAGGGTGGCTGACCCCAGATGCTGGGCAACTTGATCAAGTGGGGGCAGTTTAGGCCTGGCCGAGATAAGCTGGTCCTGCTCCCTACCCGGGGCCTATCGGATGGCAGGTCCCAGCCTCCCTCTGCTCTCCCAGCCCATTATTATCATTGTAGTTTAAATTGGAATAAATCCCCGCTGCCAGGCGAGCGGCAGGAAGTGTGGGGGCGCTGGAAGGAGGGACAGGCACACTGCACAATGTGATGAGGTTGGTGGCTTTCCTCTCTGTTGTACAGGAAGCGATGCCACAGCATCCGGGTCTTCAAGGAGCCCTGGATGGGGAGGAGGCGTGCACAGGGGTGGGAGGGGAGGCTGGGCTGACACCTGCTCTGAGGGACCACAGCTTTCTGGCTGTTTGACCCCATGATACGTGTGTTGTGGGGAGGCTGGGGCGATTCAGGCCGGCCAGCCCCAGAGGGACGGTCTCAGATGTGATCCTAGGGCTGTCATCTCGTATGCCAGCCGCTATCTCGACGCTCCTGTGCATTTTCTCATTTAATTCTCCCAATGAACCAGCATGTCACAGCTGGAGAAATCAAGGTTCAAAGAGCTTAAGTTGCTTGCGGAGGCCCCACCACTTACAGGCAGTGGAGCCCATGTCCCTCCCACTTCTCAGGAAAATGGGTGTCGTCATTCTCATTGCACAGATGAAGAGACTGAGGCTAAAGGGGGGAAGCAACGGCCTCACAGCAAGGTGCCAGCAGGTCAGGAACTTAAACAAGCCCTCAGCCTTGGAACCCACTGCCCTCTCCAGTCAGCTGAGGGGGAACCACTGGTGGCTCTTTGAAAGCTTCTCATAGGCACTTTCTCCGTCTCTTGCTCCAGAGGCGGCTCCTCCACGGCAGCCCTGCAACGGCTGAGGACTGGGCTGGACTGTGGACTCAGGGACCAGGCCACCGATACGAGTCCCAGCCCTGCCACTTGGCGTCTTCGGCGAGTAAACAAACAACAATGAGCCCGCTGCACCTGCCTTCCTCACCTGTGCAGATGGCACCGTGTGTCTCCCAGGTCAGCGTGCTGGCCTGGCAGGGTGCGGCTCTGTGGGGTGGCAGGCTGGACGCTGGCTGGCGCCCCCGGCCTTCCCTTTGGGTTTGAGTGTCCTTCCCTCTGCTCGGTTTCTCAGCGCCCACTCACCTCCGCTTCCAAGTCTGGGGTTTTGGGGTCCCTCGCATGTGACGGCACACAGACCGACACACGAGTCTCCCTCCATCTCAGGGGCCCCACAGCTGTCAGCCCTCCCTGCACTCTCAGGCCACACTTCTGTCCTCCCCCACCCTTGCTTCAGCCCTCAAAGTGTCACTGGAATCCCAGGAGGTCTCAGGCCCTGTGCCAGGGGACAGGACACGTCCCACGCCTCACTGTCTGTCGCAGGGGCTCTCTTTGGGGTGCCTTCGCCCCTGTAGCAGACACTTAGCAATGTCTGGAGACACTTTTGGTGTGACAACTGGGGGAAGGGATGCTCCTGGCGTCTAGTGCGTGGAGTCCGGGGACGCTGCTGAACATCCCACAGTGCACAGGACAGCCCCCCACAACAAGGGGTGACCCAGCCCCAAATGTTGATAGTGCTGAAGTGAGGAAATCTCAGTCTATTGGATAATGCAGACATGTGGCCAAACACTTAAAATCAAATGTGACAAGGCTACAATAGAAGTAGGGCCAGATATTTGGAGGCCCAGAGGTGGGAGGGGATAACTAAATCAGAGAGAGGCAAGGGAAGTCCCTATTTGGGGAACTGACATCACTGTCTCATCAAGGCCTCACGTAAGCTCCCTGTACTCAGTTGGTTTGTCCAGGCTGCAAGTGCAGCTCTTTGATAGTTCAGGCCCCACCTGCCCTGGTAATTTCATTTGTACCCCTGGATCCAACCATGCCTGAAGGCTTCTACTCTCTGGTTATGTGGCACCTATAGGTTTCTTTATTCCTTGTTTGAGTTGAGTCACTTCTATTACACAGATAAACATCCCAGCCACATCTGCACACTCACAGATCTTGTGCAGACTTCCCCTCTCACCCTTGCACACCCAACGGTCCCCCAGACGATAGCTGGCTTCTTTTCTCCTTCCTGTGGCTGGCGGCTTCCATCGGGGCTGCGGTAGTGGGAGCTGCCATCCCCGCAGCATCAAAATATCCAAACATCAGTTGTGTGATTGAAGTGTTCCATCAGCCCAGACGGGGGGACCAGCATCAGATGTGGTTTGTGGAACAGTTGCCTGTGCAGGGCTGGCAGTTAATTAAAAGCCCCGCACACTTGGTGATTAACTAATCCCAGCATGATGGCAGCGGGCGGTGACGCAGTGACTTCTCTGCTGGAGCCTGCCTTCGGGCGGCCAGCACAGCAGGAGGATTGGGTGGCACCAGTGTAGATGGCCCAACAGTTTGCAGAGCAGATTCCCAGCTGTTTCTCCTGCTTAAAGCTTCCAGGAGAAAGAGTGAAAGGGGACCCGGGTGGGCAGTAAGGACATGGACACACCATTGCTGGGGATGGGGTAGGGCGGGGCTGGAAAGGAAGGGAGGAGAGGCTGGCAGGATTTGGGGTCATGGAGGCAGGAGGCTTGATGGGATGTTGGCCACAGGGATGGGGCAGAGTCCTGGGAGAGCTCTGTGGAGTGAGAGATGACACCCTCTCCATTTCGGGGCAGTGTGGTGCAGTGGTTAAGGGCATGGTAGAACCAGACTGCCGTAAGTCACAGCTCTGCCACCTACTGCTGGTGTCACTGTGGACGTGATTTTAAACCTCTCTGACTCAGTTTCCTTTCCTGGATTAATGACAATCTAGGATTCATAACCATACCTACCCCCTGGTTGTGGCCAGAACTGGTCCATGAAGATTCTCTAACATAATAAGCACATGAAAAATATTAGCTAACTCTATTAGCTGGCAAAGCAGAGGGCTATTTCTCACGGGAAAGAAATGAAAGGCCATAAAGGTGAAAAGTGACTTTGGCTCAACTTACGGTCCATTCCCCCTCATCCCAGCTCCCTTAGGAGAAGGCTGGGGACTTTGAAAGCCACGGGGCCTAGAGGCAGGGAGGGCTGGGGTGGCACTAAACGTCAGCTTGCATATCCGTCCACGCTGCATTCTAAGTAAGGGAACTCAGCAGAGCAGCTCCAGGGGCTGTGTCTCTGTGGAGGACCCTGCGGCTGGTGCCTCCGGAGCTGGGCTGGGTAGGCCCCTGAGTGGCCTTTACCCCCTCTGTCATGCTCCTGGGCCAGGTCTGGGGCCCCTGATTCTGATGGCTGGGGGGTGACCCTATAAGAGTGTGAGTAGCTGTGACTTTGACATCTTGAATGCCGGCCCCCAGGGCCCCCATTACCCAAGAGGAACCCCTCATACTTCCTCAGCCGGCTTTCCACGTCCCCCGTGTCTGCTCCAGCAGACCTGTCCAGTTCTCTCTCTCATTCCCCTCTTCCCCCAGCCCCCACGTGCTGCCAGGTCCCCGAAGTTGCCGCACCCTTGGCTGACCCTGTTCCTGCCCTCCGGCTTGCTTTCTCTACCCTCCTCCCCTTCACCTCTGGAAGTCTAGGTCCTCCCCTCCTTCAAGGCCGGGTTCGAGAGTGTCATCCACAGGGATGGCCTGCTTCCGCCTGGCTGTCTCCCCCCTCATTGCACTGCTTTCCGCCGGCCTGGGGTGGCTTGGTAGAGTCCTAGCTCGCGGTGGCCCTGGTGGCCTCACTGAGAGGGAGTGGCTGGAGGTGAGACCGAAGGGTGGACAGGAGAAGTGAACCTCGTGTGAATGTGGGGAGAGGAAAGGGCGACGGCAGAGGCCCCGAGATGGGAAGGGGCTGAGGGTGACTGAAGCCTACATTCCGGGCAGAGGGGGACGGCGGCGGCTCAGTAGGTGGTGGTCGTCTGTTACGGGCGCCGGGTGGGAGACCCCCCCTGCCCAAGGTCGGCGGTGCTGCAGCCCAGCCGGACGTCACAGAGCCTGTGGGAGCTGAGTGTGGAGGTTGGGTTCCCAGAAACAGACCCTGCATCCAGGACGTGTGTGACGGTGACTCGTTAGGAAGTGTCCCAGGAGAGACCAGGAGTGCTGGGAGGTGACCTGCAGACAGAGAGGCCTTGCCCTGTGGGGAGGGAGGCCGGGTCAGCACACGTGCTCCGGGGTTGGTGGCCTGTGTCCTGCAGGACCCGACCCCCTCTGAGTCCGCTTTGCTGGGCCTGGCTGGGTTGTCAGGCAGCACTTGGGCTGCAAGCCCAGCCACGGGATAACTGGAACAACACACATTTACTGGAAGGATCCGGAGTAGCTCTCAGAGGGAAAGGTGGAAAACCAGTCTTGGGGAGCTGGAGTTGGGGCAGAGCTGCGTGCTGTCCGCCTGCTGGGCTGCTGGCCGAGGGTCCCTCTGCCTGAGATTCCAGGGGGAGCAGATCTGGCTGGAGGAGCCCCTATCACACAATCACCCCTCTGCCGGGGGCCAGGGGGACCCTTACTAAGGACTCAGAGTGTGTCCCATGGGGAGGGGTGGTTCCCCAAAGCAATACCGGGGTGCTAGTGTCGGAGAGGGGAGTGGGTATGGAGTGGACAAAACCAACAGATGTGTCCCCTCTGCCAAGCTGGGTCCGGGTGTCTGGGAGGGGCCTGTGGTGTCCACGTCTGTGAGGGGGCGGGGCTGGAGCCCCAGGAAGATGCCCTCCCTCTGCCCCCACATCTGCCCAGGCTACCTTCCCCCAAGGGGCCAGGCCACAGCAGGACATGGCCAGCAGGTGTGTCCCTCCATGTCAGTCCCAGGTCCACCCCACCGAGGGCCCAGTTGACTGGGGTGCTCTCCAAATTCTGAGGAGCGTTGAAGGCGGGTCCACGCAGCGTCCTGGAATCAGAAGACGAGGGTTTACATCTCAGCACTGCCTCTTGCTGCTGTGCAACCTCGGGCAAGCTCTCTGCCTTCTCTGAACCTTTGTCTCCTCACTGGGAAGAAGGAGACACAGTAGATGGGAAAGTGCCTTGGCAACTGTAAAGCGCTTGGGCAAACCAAACCACTCACAGCTGCTCTTACCTCTGATCATGACCGAGGAAGGAGTTGCCCCGTCTCCGCCCCTTGGCGTCGGCTGCTGCCCTCACATCCCCATCCCTCCCTCCAGTGCCACCCCCACCCTGGGCTGGGACCCGTGCCTGCACTCCTGCCGGAGGTGCTGCTTCGGGCGCCTCTCCCTGTCACTTCTCCTTAGCGTGAGGAGGCCGGCCATGTGGTCAGCAGGACGAGGGGATGTGGGGCGCCCAGGAGGCTGATGGCCACGTGGCCTGGGGGGTGTGTGGGTTCTGGGGGTCTGGGGGTCTGCGGTAATGTGATGACAGCTGTGGGGGACGGGGACATGTCCTCAGCCTCTTCCAGATGAGCCGGTCCCCTTGGCCTTGGCTGTGAGTAGAGGACGTTCAGGGCGCACTCCTGAGGGACCCGGTACCTCTGCCACAACTGCTGAAAATAAAGGTCCTCGGAGGTCATCATCGATTTGGGGGAGTTCTTGGTTTTCATGGGGTTGGTCACTCGCCAGATACTACAAACAAGTACTTTGTCTTAGTCAGCTCGGGCTGCTGTAGCAAAACGACCGCAGCCCGGGAAGCTCACAGAACAGACATGTATTTCTCGCTGTCCCGGAGGCCGGAAGCCTGGGATTGGGGAGCCAGCGTGGACGGGTTCTGCGAGGGCTCCTCCTCGTCTGCAGGCTGTCCTGTGGGTCCTCACACGGTGGAGAGAGAGGAAGCAAGCTCTCCCGAGTCTCCGTTCCCAGGGCACTCATCCCATGGTGACCTGGTGGCCTCCCCACAGGCCCCGCCTCCTAACAGCATCACAGTGGGGTTAGGATTTCAACACAGGAACTTTGGAGGGACGCACAGTCAGTCCCTCAAATACCTCTTACAGTTTACGAAATGGGTTCATGTCCATTTTTTCATTTGACTTCATCTGCATGTCACAGAGGAGAAACTTAGAGCCAGAGAGGCCGAGAGACTTGCCAGCTTCACCCCTGGGCCTGTGACTTAAGCTTGATGGAAGTTTCTCTCTCACTTAACAGAGTGTGCAGGTGGATGGTCCAGGCTGGCCCTCAGATCCAACTGTGCTCCAGCCCAGCTGGACATCACACAGCCTCTGAAAGACCAAGTAGGGAGGGGAGAGAAGTCCTGGGTTGGGTTCCCAGAAATAGGCCCTGCATCCAGGACTCGTGTGGAACTAATTCATTAGGCCATGTTCCAGAAATGACCAGTAGGGGCTGGGGAGAGATCTACAGAGGGAGGCATTGCCCTATGGAGAGGGAGGCCGGGTCAGGTCATCTGCTCAAGGCCTTGTGGCCTGTGTCCTGCTGGGACCTGAACCTCTCACAGAAGTGTGCAGATGGGTGGTCCAGGGCTGCTCCAGCTCTGCCCATGTCAGGGCCCCAGCCCCCTCTATCCTGGGCTTGGCCACGTTCCAGTATGGCAACAGGGGCTCCACCCAGGAGAGAAGAAGAAAGGAGGTGCCACTCTTCATAAGGACACGACTCTAAAGCTGCACGTGATGCTTTGGCTCCCAGGTTTGGGGCCAGATCTAAGGTCTGTGGGCGCCCCTAGCTGGAAGGGAAGCTGGGAAATGAAGGCTTTATTCTAGGCAGCCTGTGCCCAGCTAAATTTGGGTTCTGTTACTGAGGAAGGAAGAGGACAGATGTTGGGGAAGTAGGAGCCATTGTCACAGCCAGAGAGTGTGACGATGGACTTGAGCCCAGTGTGCCTCCCCGTCTGCCTGACAGCCCTCTGCCTAGAACTTTCTCTTCGGGGGGAACAGAGGGTTATCGCTGTTGGGAGAGGAGTCAGACGCGAGGCCCGTCTTCATAGGAGTGGGGTGAGCTGGAACCCCAGGATCTGTGGGTCCACTGGGGCCCCTTTTTTTGTGGGATGAGACTCCAGCCAAGGAACAGCTGGCTCTAGAAGGACGGTGGTGTAGACAGAGCTTCCTGGAAGCACCTTTGGGGTGGGTGGGCAGGGGGAGCTGTACTGGACTCAGTCCTTAGCTGGGAGCTGGGGGCTTGGCTTGGAGTTCCCGGCTTACCTCTAATTTTCTCGGTGACCGCGGGCAGGCCTTCTACCGCAAACATCCCTCGGGCTTGGTTCCGCCACCTGTAAGATGGGACAATGCGAGGAATCCAGGGTTGGACAAGGGTAAGGCGAGTGACACTCAACTCTGGGGTAAAATTTAGGAGGGCACCAAAAAGCTCAGCAATTAAGATAAATGATATTTTCATGCAGTAATTTTTATTGTGGTAAAACATACATACATAAAATTTACCATTTCAACCTTTTTTAAGTGTTTGGCTCAGTGGCATTAAGTACATTCACACTGTTGTGCAACCAGCATCACCATCCATCTCTGGAACTTTTCCATCTTCCCCAACTGAAACTCTGTCCCCACCGAACGTGAACTCCCCATTCCCCGACCCCCAGCCCCTGGTCACTTCCATCGTACTTTCTGTCTCTATGACAGAGATTCCACTACTCTAGGTGCCTCACACAAGTGGAATCACACAGCATTTGTCCTTTGGGGACTGGTTTATTTCACTGAGCATCAAGTCCTCAAGGATCACCCATGTTGTAGCACGGGTCAGAACTTCCTTCCTTTTCAAGGCTGAATAATACTCCACGTATGCACACACGCCCGGCTTTGTTTATCCATTCACCCGCGGCTGGACACATGGGTTCCGCTCTGCCCTGTGGCTGTTGTGAACGAAGCTGCTATGAATATGGGTGGACAGATACCTGCTCACCCCCACTTTCACTATGAGGTATTTAAAAAAATCAAAATTCATGCGAAGAAGTCCATGAGGAATAAATTATCAAAATGCTAAATGAAGACAAGATCAGGAACGGTTCCGTGTGGAGCCGCCGGAGAGCCTGAGGCAAAGGAGGGCGGGTCACGCTCCCCATGCACCAGCCTGCTTGGGGCGCCCCTTTACACCTTGTGCCCCAGGGAGCGCCTCGCTCTCCTCGCCCTAGTCCTGGCGGGTGAGGACGGAGTGATCCGGGGAGGCGGGCCGGGGCCTCCCCCCACCACCCGGGCTGATTTAGGAGCTGGAGTGACGGAGCAGCCTCTAGGCTGGAAAGCTGAAGCCGGGGTTTTCTCTCCCCTCCTGCAGATTCATCTTCATTGCCCCTCAGATGACAGTTCCTTCTGAGGCGAGGCTGCTGAATTATGGAGACGGTCGCTGGTCTTCCTTCCCTCTGAGCTGTTTTGCCAAGTGACAAACTGAGAGACGCACGTCCCCGCTCAGGGTTGGCTTGCAGAGCAGGGTTTGGGGTCATTCTGATGAGCCAGGAGCCTATGCCCCGACCTGTCACCTCTTAGCCCAGCCAGGTGGGGGCCGGTGCTGTGTGCAGGCCGTGTGGGCGCCGGCGCGGGCACGCACGCGTGTGTGTGCTCGTGGCAGCCCCTCCACGAGGAAGAGCCCTTCTGTTCCTGAGCTCGGAGCCCATCAAAGACGAGAAACTATCCAATCCCCAAAAGGAGTGTCTTCCTTAGTCACTCAAGGAACATGTCGTGAGCACCTACTGTGTGCAGGCAATGAGCGAGTGGGGGAATGACGGTCGATGGGTCAGTTGTGGCCCTGACTCTATGAGCGTGTAACGAACAGTAAGTGTTTGTTCACGCGTCAGGAAGTGAGGTGAGCCGGGTTATTTGGTATGAGGGAGCGCAAAGGAAGGGGTAGGGAGAGGCCGTCTCAGCTCTCATCGTCGGCTGGGGAGTGTGTGTGCGGGTGTGTGAGTGTGTGTGAGTGTGCGTGGGTGTGGGTGTGTCTGTGTGAGTGTGAGTGTGGGGTGTGTGTGGGGGAGTGTATGTGTGCGCGCGCATGTGTGTGAGTGTGTGTGCGGGTGTGAGTGTGTGTGGGTGTGCGGGTGTGGCGGAGGGGGGGCTGCCCTGGCTCTGGCTGCCCTGATAGAGGCCGAACCTGAGAACTGGATCTTGCCTGCTATCCCGAGACTGACCAGCAGATGGCAGGCGTGCTACGGGCAAGTCGGTGATGCTGGGGAAAGAGGGAGAGGGAGACAGACAGACAGACAGACAGAGACAGAGTATATTGGTCCGTGTCGGCTGCCATAACAAAATACCACAGGCTGGGTGGCTTGCACAACAGAAATTTATTTCTCACAGTTTTGGAGGCTGAAATCCAAGGTCGAGGTGCCCACAAGGTAGGGTTCTTTCTGGGGCCGCTTCTCCTGGCTCGTAGGCGCTGCCATCCCACTGTGCGCTCACGCGGCTCTTCCTTGGTGCATGCAGTGGAGACAGAGAGAGACAGAGGCAGAGAAAACAGAGAGAGAGGGAAAGAGAGAGGAGGAGGGAGAGACAGACAGAGACAGAGACGGGGGTGGGGAGGAGGGAGGAGCCTGTGGCACCGGGCGGGGATCAGGAATCCTGGTTCTGGGCCAGCTTTGCCCTTCACTTCATTGTGACCCTGAGGAAGTCACTCCTATCTTGAGCAGCTATATCCACACCTCCGAAGCGGGTAGTGGCGCTCCTGCCCCCGCTGAAGTAGGGTCAGACTCAGGGAGAGCAGCTCTCACAAGCTTCCGCCCTATGTCCTCGCTCAGAGGGACATTCACATTATCTCCATCATTCAGGTGAGGAGACTGAGGGTCAGGGGAGTTAAGTGACCTGCCCAAGGCCACACAGCTGGGACTTAAACCCAGGTCTTCTGACCCCGTGGTCCAACCAGTAGGGGAGCGCTCTGAGAGGGGCAGAAGATACAGTGCAGGTACGAGGGAAACTCAACTCCTCGGCACAGCTGAGGCTGACAGGTCAGTCTGCCCCTGGGGGTCTTTTCTGGAGCCACCACAAAACTCCGGAGAAAGGGCCAGTTAGGTGGAGGGTCGCTGCAGGGAACACAGGCCCCCAGGGCTAACGGCCTGGAAGATGGCCCAGAGACCTGGGGACCCAGAGAAACACTCCCTGGACACAAGGTTACCAAATAAAGCTGCTGAGCCAGGTGGCCTCTGTCCCGCCTTGGTTTGCTGGACGGTGAAGCGCATCCAGCTCTTGGCTTCTATTGTGTGGCGTGTGCAGGGCTCGCTGCAGACAGAATCTACTCCTTTTCTCTCGGAGACACACGAGGGATGCCTAAATCTAATAAGTTAATCTAGACTCCTAGAAACAAGATTAAATTTTCGAATAAAGGCAGGCTGTGACAGCTAAGGCATAAATCTTTTATTTAAAATAGAGACTAAACCCATTCAAATGCAATCAGCAATGACAGATGCAGATAGAAACGAGCTCTGATAGAATAGACATGGTGTGGATTTGTTTGCTCTTGGTGACATATCACAGAGGGTGACATTAAGGACAGTCTGTGAGTGTCAGCAGACAGTGGGGCCTTTGCATCATTTCCATGTGGCTTGTTGGCCCACAGTGGTGCCAGGGTAGTGCTGAGGCACGTGGGAAGGAGCCAGCCTCGGAGGTCACGGTCCCATTGCCATCACCCCAGCTGCTGCAAGGGGGCAGGGAAGAGGGTCAGCAGTGTTTGGAGGGGTCTGGAGCATCAGCAAAGCAGCCCGAGGAGGCGAGAACGGGGTGCTGTCAAGAGCAGGTGGAGATGGTTGAGGCAAGAGGAGAAGGTCGGGAAGGCCAGTGGGAGGATTTCCCGGGGCTGCCAGAGCAGAGAAGCTCTGCAGGCCCTAAACCAGGACAGGCCATGTTCCCCTCGGCTGCTTACGGTGGGCATCTCTGAGTGCCAGACACTGCGTTCCCTCACCGTCTCACTCAACCCCCAGGTCAGGCCCTTTTACAGATGACATGCTGGGGCTCAGAGGGGTTAAGTCCACACCCGAGTTACACAGCCAGTTAGCAACAGAGCCACGAGTCCACGGGAAGCGTGCTGACTCCGGTCCCTTGCTCCTTCCAGCTGACACTCCATGGGTCACAGTCACCCAGAGACGCTAGCGGCCTCTCAAACATACTGACACCTCATTTGTTCTGACTCAGGCAAAGAGCAGAGAATGATTTCTCCTAATAATTGCCCCCTTTTGGAAGCTTTCAGGTGCTTGCTGCCAGAACCCTTCACAGCAGCACAAAGTCACCACGGAAACATACAACCCTTGAGGACAGGCGTTCCCAAATGGATAATCGGTGAGCCCATGTTCAAGGAAATGTTTAATAGGATGCTCCAGACAAAGCAAACCCCACACAAGACAGTGCTGTGTTAAGTAGGTTGGGGAAACATTGCCTGTTATAATCCCTCCTGCAGAGTCACGAAACACATCAGAATATTAAAGGCTCTGAGAACTCCTGCAAAAAAGAAGTCTGTTTCACCTTATTTAACCCAGCATTTCCCCAACTTACTTGCACATGAATTGCTTTTGTTTCTCTCACTGGACGTAAGATCACATCAATGCATCTTCTAGGGAAGCCACTTGGGGAAATATTGACCTAAGAATATCATTTCAAGTTGGCCCATAGCATCCTGCTTCTCCAGGATGTGTATCATTGTACATGAAATTTCACCATTAAATACTTGAAGCTGATGCCCAGAGAAGCCACAGTGGACACTGGTGGTTCTCAATCTTTTTTTGGTTAAGTCTTTCAGGTAATTTGATGAAAGCTGTGGGTGGCGAGGAGGTGCACTCACACATTATGCACACACACACAGAATGGATTCAGATTTAGGGGTTCATGGGTCCTCTGTTGCCCGTTGGCCTCAGCTCATGAACCTCTGCTTTAAGTTGCTATCAGCTAAAGTCCTTGGTGCCATTGGCCACCAAGCACCAGGCCTTGGGAGGGGTCAAGCCTGTGGGGGGAGGGCTGCAGAGAGGGTGTGGGTGAAGAGGCCAAGTACACTCCCGGCCTTCCAACTAAGGAAGCCTGGAGGGTCGTACCAGATTCAGGTGTCCAGTGGATGGAGCACTTCACAGGGGCCTGGGGTGGGGGCAGAAGGCATCAGGCACTTGGTGAGCAGAGACTCCACTGCAGGTCTGAGGGACTGCTCCTTCCCACAGCCCTGTGGGGAGCCTTGAGCTCAGGGCTCCTGCATCTCTTGGATTCTCCGTAGCCTAGTGTAAGAGGATCCTGTTGTTGATGTGAGCCCAGGCCCCATTCCCTGCCCCGCTTCTTCTGGGAATAGCACCCCAGTTGTCCTTGGGGAACCTCTTGTGCCCCACACCAGTCTACGTGTGTGGTATGGGTGGGACCCCATCCCCAGATTCATGGCAGGCTCATGACCCAGCCCTGGACAGTCAAAGGATACCATCTTTTAGGTCACAGTGACTGGTTCAGGGATGGGCATGGGACCCAAGCCAGAAAAATTCATGGCAAAGGGGTAAATTATGGGACTTTTACTGAGAAGGAACAGTTCTCTTGGGTCTGTGGATAAAAAAATATTCCTTGAGCTGCTGGTGGTCACCTTGACCCATGAGGGGAGATTGCCTGAAAATGGATGCTCCACAGAGGAGATTGGGTGAGAGATGGAGAGCTGGGGTGTTCCAATGAGACTGTTCAAGCCTATATCCAGCTATGCCCCAAAGTAGACATACCCCTGGCACAGTTACATGAACATTTCCTTTTTGCTTAAGGCCCTGTGAGCTGGAATTTTGTCGCTTGCAACTGGAAGAGTCATGACTAATTCCCCTGTGTTAGAAACACATGCCCAGGCCCATGCCAGGTAGCTGACTTAGAATTTCCAGGAGTGTGGAGATTATATTAATCTATATCTATATCTGTATCTATATAGCTTCCTGGGGCATCTAACAACCTAACAGCTCTGGCTTGTGATAATTTCCCCTGATTTTGTACCCTGGAGGATGCAAGACACTCAGCTGAGGAATCC
Source organism: Tapirus indicus (assembly GCA_031878705.1). Taxonomy (NCBI): domain Eukaryota; kingdom Metazoa; phylum Chordata; class Mammalia; order Perissodactyla; family Tapiridae; genus Tapirus; species Tapirus indicus. The sequence continues at coordinate 34,134,307 of CM062927.1, forward strand.
AAGTCTATCCACATGTGGGTACATCCAGTGCAAGCCCAGGAGTCAAGATATTTTACTTGGTTTGTCCTTAGTTTATTCCCACTCTCAAGTCCTCAAATGGGGCTAACAATCATGTGATTATGACAACTTCTTAGCTTTGTACAGCAGCAAGACACTGCTCTGTGTTCACCAAAACCCATTTCCTCATCTTCCTGTGCCCACAGCTAGACTGCACCTTCCAGCCCTTCTTGTAGATAGGTGTGGACGTGAGCTGGGTTCTAACCAACAGAATGTGAGCAAAAGTGTGTGCCACTTCCAGACTCGGCTTATAACAATCTCCCTGGATATTCCTCATGATTTTTCCTCTTCTAGCTTGATGCAGATAAACACAGGGACCTTAGAAGTCATGTGGGAAGGTGACAGAACCACAAGGAGGAAGGACCCTGGGTACCAAAATCACTCTTGGAGGTGAGCCTCGTGACAGTCAGGAATCCCTGTCTGGGGCTTTACGCAGGTGAGAAGTAAACGTCTCATGTGTTAAGCCACTGGGATTTGGGGGTTGATCTCTCACAGTCGTTTCCTTAACAGTGCATTTTTATGAATTTCAGGTAACTTTTCCATCCATTGATTCATTTGTGCTTTACAAAACTCTGGGTGGCAGGCTGGGAATGGCACTTTACAGATGACAAGTCTTGTCCTAGCTTAAGTAGTTGGTGGGAGGCTAGAAAAAGGTTCTAAAAAGAGCAGGGTGACACGATGTAAAGATTTTATGATGACATGTCCTTCCTCGGCCCTGGCCCCGTTCCCATTAGTGCAGGTGTTTCTGTCATTAGATCTCTTCTCTGGGTCTCTGCCCCCATCCCTTTCGCAGTGAATTCTGTGGGGCGCGGCCTCTGTCCGTGGTGCTGAGCCCAGTGCCGCGTAGTGGAACGAGCTTGGACTTCAACATTACGTGGAGCTGGGTTTACCTCTAAACGTGTGTTCCCTTGGGAAGGAACCTTCCCAAGTAACCTCTCCAAGTGTTAATTTTCTTATCTTTAAAATGGGAAAATTATTCTTTCCTCATGAGATTGTTGAGAAGATTAAATAATGTGGAGAAACTACTGGATCGTAGGTGTGGTTTTTCACATCCCCTCTCCCCCACTTACAAAAAAGTACTGAATCTCTTTCTTCCTCTCCCTGCTAACAGTAACAGGTGAATTGATGACAATTTCATATTTACATATAATATTGACTTCAAGGTCCATACCTATCATTCCCGGAGGTTTGGGTGAATTAAGAGAAAAAAGCAGACTCTAGAGAGACTATCCCTCATGATTCTGGCTGCTAGAGGCTGTAGGGGGGTTGTGGGGTATTCCAAGGGTTCAAGGGAAATCAGAAGCTTGAGGAAAAGTGAACTTTTTGGTCCCCCTAGTTTCTTCATTTGTAAAATGGTGGTAGGGGGGCGGCAGCTCAGTGGCTCCAACCCTGTAGAACGAAGACATCATTTAGTATTCTCACCACTCCTTGATCCCCATCTTTATAAAAATTTTGTCGACTAAACACACTGCACTTATTAAGGAATAACAAATTCATTTCCCCAATTTTATTAATAAAAGACATTTAGAAGTGATTGTGCAATAAAAACAGTATTAAGCTTCCCAGTTTAATGAGGTGGCTGATGCTTTAGTTAGTCTGTGTGGCCTCATTATCGGCTAATTTGTGGATTCCCTTAGGTTTTCTGAATTTTTGCCAAGAATTCACAGAACCCAGTGCTACTTCTGTGAACCCAGAGCAGGAGTCATCGCTCTCGATGGGCCCTCAGATCCTTCAAGCTCTGCCTGATTCTGTTGAACTCTGATGTACCAAGAGCAATGGAGCAGAGTGGACACAGGAGAAGAGAAAGCAGACAGGGTTGTCGTGGGGAGGCAACATTTACCTTGGGAACTGGAACCATAGAGACATATGCTGGGGTCTGGTTTAATCCACACCTGGGAGACAGAATTCATAATCCCCCTCGCTCCCTTCACAGTGAATGAAGCAAGAGGCCTTTTGAGTGTGTGTGTGTGTGTGTGTGTGTGTGTGTGTGCGTGTGTGTAAATAACTGGAAAGTTGGTTTATTAATGAAAAACATGACTGCCAAGGGAAATAGTCAGTTGGTCCCCTTTCTGTCAACACGCTCTCTCCCTGTTACACATGACATGGGAAGCTAATTTGAAATCAGAAGGATGCTTGGTGGGCATAAAACCAGAGTTAGGGAGTTCGTTGTATAGTTTTAATACACTGTCTTCAAACTATGATGGCTGTTGGGATAAAATTTCCTAGAGGTTTTATTCAGGCCCCTTCAGAAATGGAGACCCACTCTGTCCCACAGAATGCTGGAAACACCCACTAATGCTTTACCTATGGGCTCTGCCCCCGACTTGTGCCTGCCAACAGGGGACTCACCTGAGATACTCAAGGGGCTGCACTTCCTACCTGCTTTGGGGTACAGTGAGATTGAGTCTGTTCTCCTAGTGTGGTGGGCACCTTGGGCTGGCCCTGGCATTGGCACAGGGGAGAGCAAGCCCCTTCCTCATGCTGCTGGCCTCCTTTTATAATATCTTATTGGTTGGTTTCAGCCTCAATGGAGCCACCCTCAAGTTAGGATGACAGCCATTCTGGACGTGAACTGATGTCATTGGGAGTCCAGATTCCATTCTCTTGACTGTAACCCTTACTGCCTTTCTAACATGCCTCGTCCTTAAACTCTACAGGCGCAGCTCCTCCTAGCCCACTCTGTTCAGAAAGCTAAGCCAGAAGGCCCAGGGAGCTGGGGCAGGGAGAGCCATCCCTCCAGGGTGGGCCGACCCTGACCCCAGCTGTCCAGGTCTCTGCGTGGCTGAGGATTCACTCTTCTCCCACAGTCTCCAGGCTCAGCCTCCTCCCTGGTTTACGAGCTGAGCAGGTGAAGGGCATATTTGACCATCTCAGTTACTTCTCCCTGCTCATCACTGTAGCTGCGACAGAGAAACCAACTTCTTGTATGTTTTTCCAACTGCCAAGAAATACAGCAGCCGCCGCCGAGGACTAGACGTGTGGTTCGCTGCAAGCCTGGGACCTCACCCTTCCCGCCTGATACCTGCCACAACCCAGGTGCTCAGCAGAGGCCTGGCAAGCCCTCCCTTGGGCCCAGAACTGGGGCCCCCCAGGAGGGTAGAAGCTGATGGGGCCACATGAGGTCCATGGCAGCCATTTAACTTTAACTCTGCTCCCAACACCCCACTCTCCTCCCCATGCTCAACCCAACCCCTACCTCTGGTCTTCCTGGCCAACTCGCTGCACCCCCATCCTAGGCTGCTGCCCCCCAGAGCAGGCACATCTCTCCCCACATCCAGGGGGTCAACATCCCCGCATCCCTGTGAGCCCACCTCCCCTCCTCAAGCCCCTCCACTGGGGATGAACTGCTCCCGCCTCGTGTTGCTGTTCCCTCCCCCACTGTGGTCCCATTTACTTTCGGTCTGGGGCCCTGTTTATTTGCAGGCTTTCTTCTTTTTGGAAAAAAACAAGGTGCTGGTATCTTGAGACATTGTAGAACACTACATTTCTTGTCTCTACCCAAAGGATCAGCTAAGGTGAGAATGTTAATTTATCCAAGTGGGAGTATGTCAAAATCACCCCGAAACAAAGGTGCTGGCACTTAGAATACAACCCAAACTCCTCATGATCTGCCCCACCCCCAGCCAGCCTCACCTCCCATCTCTCTGCATCACTCAGTAAGCTCTGGCCACGCAGTCGATTCCAGTCTTCAGGTTTGCCAACCTGCTCCTGCTCAGGGCCTTTGCACCCCCGTCCCCTCTGCCCAGAGCACACCTTCCCTGAAGCTCTGCAGGCTGGCTCCTTCCCATCATCTGGGTATCAGCTCAGCCTTCCCTGACCTCTCCATCCTGCTTCACACCCCTGTGCCTCTCTATGGGAATATATTTTCCTCGCTGCACTTAACAATTTAAGAAATCATCCTTTTTAAATGACTAGTTTCACTTTGTTATCTTCATCCTCTGCTAGGACATAAGCTCCACGTGAACTGGAATCTTGCCCATCTTGCTGGTTGCTGTATTCTTGATGCCTAAAAGGGTCCCGGGCACACAGGAGGTACTTACTTCACATCTGCTGGATGAACGGTGGTGAGTGGTCGCACGAAGTTCTCACGTGCGAATGTTTGTCCTGCCCCTGTCCTGAGTCTCCCGCCCAGCACCCAGGGTCTTGCCTCTGCTGTGGAACACACATGAATGAAATGAACTAAAGGGACCATTGCCCACTTGTTGTCTGTTTTCCAGGGGGACAGGCCAAGTCTGTTTCTGACTCCCCAGCATTTTGAAGTGCAGTTGCTCGAAGCGCCTGCTGAATTGAATAGAAGTCTGTGAAAGTGTCGTGTCCACAACTTTGGGAGTTGAAGAAGGGCCTGTCTGGTCCCTCTAATGTAACTTGTGGGAAAAGCTAACACCTGGGGCTCTCATTCTCAGCTGTGGCTTCCGGATCTTGGGAGTGCAAAGGCCACACTACACACAGCAGATGTGTTGATGGAAAACGGGGAGAATCTGCCTAAAAAGGCGAGTGTCAGAGAAGCAGCACAACATCCTTCTGACACTTGAAAATTGCAAATTTGAAAGGTTCCTTCTCACTTGTCAGCTGTCCAGGCCTCCCCTGCACAGATGGATTCCAGGCCTCAGCCTCCTAGGCTGGACTTCCCACTTCCCCAGAGCCAGCCAACTAGTACCTTTGAGCTCCCTCATGGGCACAGCAACTCAAGTGTCCCAGGTACTCGAGTTTCAGAGTCTTTCTTTTATCAGGACTCTTAGTTACAAGTGATTTAAAAAAGGGAATACATTGGCTCAAGCACTGAAAAGATGTTGGGTAGAAGTTGCTTCAGGCATGGCTGTATCCAGGGAGCTTTGTTTGTCTCTGCTTAGTATATTACTCATATGGCTCTCCCCACTGGGTGGTTGTTGGGGTCAAGGTGGTCCCTGGAAGCCTCAGAATCATCCATTTAATATAATTCTGCAGACATTCTACTCACTCCTTTCTGGCTACTCACTTTTTTTTGTTCCTTAAATAAACTAGGCATACTCACGCCTTATGATATTTGTACTATACCAAGTGCCTAAAAATCCCTACCTCCTCCTCTCCATAGCCGTACATCTCACTCTCTGACCTCCTACAAGGTTTTGCTCAAATTTACCCTCTCAGGGAGGCTGAAACTGGCTGAAGCCGTCTCCCCAGCTCTCCCAGGCCTTCTTACTTTGCTGACTCCCCTCTCCCCATAGAAATCATTGCCTTTTGACTTATTCTTTTTTTTTTTTTTTTTTTTTGTGAGTAAGACCAGCCCTGAGCTAACATCTGTTGCTAATCTTCCTCTTTTTGCTGAGGAAGACTGGCCCTGGGCTAACATCGTGCCCATCTTCCTCCACTTTATATGGGACGCCGCCACGGCGTGGCTGACAAGCAGTGCATCAGCAGGTGCCCAGGATCCGAACCCGCGAACCCCGGGCTGCCAAGCGCGGACTAAACCGCTGCGCCGCTGGGCCGGCCCCTTGACTTGGTACTTATTTATCGTCTCCATTGTCCTCCAGCCCACTAGGATGTCTATTTCATCCACTGACTTATCCCGAGAACCCAGTAGAGTCCTGTCTCATAGTGGTTGCTCAATTCTTTGGATGAATGAATGAAGCAGAAAGAAATTAATTCAACATCCAGACCTTGGAAATACAGCAGTGAACAAAACAAAAATCCTCTGCCCCTCCGGACCTTACTTTCTGGTGGGGAAGGAGACAAGAAAGGAGATTTTTAAGAAGTACTAGATATATGGAGTTTCAGGCGGCGATGAATGCTGGGCAGGCGAACACAGCAGGTGCCCACAGCCAAGACCAAGCCTAGTTCCTGTCGTACGCTGAGGACCTAATGGATAGAGATGCTTCTCGCTGCTTCTTTTTGAAAGGGAGAGAGGACAAGCACACTACTAATGACAGTAAGAAAGCTTCTCCCAGATTTGTTTACAGGTTGTACTTGCTTTTATTTTCCCTCCCTTCTGGTTTTGGGAGCGTGGGCAGCCCCAGCCAGTCCTCGTCTGGAAACCGCTCCTGGAGCGCGCTGCCGCACGGAGGAGAAGCGACCCAGACTGATAGGCGGGTATTGACTTGCATTGGCATTCATGTCTTTTTGTATGGACACAAGTATTTTATCAGAACGTGCCTGGGGGGACATCCATCTTCATACTGACTTAAAATAGAAGATATTACGGGGGGGTGTGTTCCGTCTACATAGTATAGACCTCTGCATACAAATATAGATGCGTAATCAATATTTCATCATCAAATTATGATCTGGCTTTCAATGTTTTGCACAAAGAACTTCAAGATGAATAATGAAGTGAAATCATAATTTTGAAATGCAAAGACATTTTTCCATTTTAATAAGAGTTGGGGGCTCCCGTTGGCCATCCCATGTGGGCAGTAGGAAAAGACAGCTCCGGCTGGAGGAGGGATAGGGTGGAAGCATTTGTGGACCAGAAGTCTGCCTCTGCTTTGCTGTTTGTTGGAGAATCAATTGTGCACACTCCCAGGCCTGTTCACGCATCTGCCACGGCCCCCTCACCAGTCCACATCCTGACCCTCTCTGATCCCTTCTATGGCTTCTGTGCGCCCTTCTGCCAGCTTCACTACACGTTTGCCTTCAGTGGTCAGCAGGGGCCACTCTTGGGCTCCTGAACCATTTTAACTGCAAATGCTGAGAGCCGGGAGGGCCCGGGTGTTTATATCCCCCCGTGGCAGGGGGCAGCCCATAGCCAGAGAGGAGGAGTGGGATCACGAAAGCCCAGCTCCCTCGCCTCAGGCGAGACAACTCCACTCCAGAGTTCCCTGGGGGATCAGGTGGGAGCTGGGGCTTGCTCCTGGACATGGCTCCCCCTTCTCAGTCCTCCTGGGAGCATTTCCTAATACAATACTTGCACCCAAAGCCCTGTCTCCAGGTCTCCTTCTGGAAATCTGACTTAACACATATTCTTCATTCCACAACTATTTGTTGAGTATCTACTATGTGCCAGGCACCCTGATAAGCACTAGGGGTGGGACAGTGAGAGAAGTAGATATGGCCCACATCTCTGTGTCAATTTTGGTGCTTTGGGTGGGCCATAAAGAAGGGGAACTTAAACAATGACTTATGATCTCACATGGATGGGAGGTCAGAGGGCCCCAGGACCGGCGGATAGAGCAGCACCAGGCACCCGGTCCTTCCAGCTCTGCTTGGCCAGGTGTGGGGGTAGCGCCTCCCTCAGGCCGGGAGCGAGTGGCTGCAGCCGTTCCAGCCATCACACCCAGAGATAACAACACCAAGAGGCAGGAGAGAGGCCATCTGTTCTCGGGGCTCTCTGTTTAAAGCAAGGACACTTTCCCCAGGGGTCCCTGCCTCCTTAGCAGAACCCCTTTGTCCCATTGGCCTGAGATGGGTCACATGCTCCTTCCTGAGTGCATCGCTGGCAAGGGGGTGGAATTCCCCTTGGGCCGATCAGGTCCACCCTGGACATGGGGGTTGGGGTGGTTTCTCCTGAGGACCAGGGGTGTTTGAGGGGGTGGACAACAGTGCCACTGGGGTTCCGTTAGGAAGGAGGAGGAGGTTTGCTGTGGGTGGGGAACTGTCCACTGCTTCCTGTCACTCTGCCTGCGTGGTTTCCTCCCCGGCACTGCCCTGTGGCTGCTACCCGACATGGATTCATCTGACCGTGTGGTCTGGTCTGTCCTCCTTACCACGCGGCGACTCCCTGAGGGCAGTGACCTGTCTGGTTTCTCACTGCTGCGGCCCTGCGAATAGCACGGTGCCACGCCCGTGATTGTCCTCAATAAACCTCTGATGGATAAGTGAACAGTAACAACGAAGGAAGTGAACGAATGGACAAATGAGCATGTGCGGTCTGAAGAGCAGACACGAAGAGGTTAGGATGGCGTTTCCCATCCCCTCACGTGGGCAGTGTCCTGTGACAGTGGCAGGGGAAATGGGGCCTCTCTTGACGAAGGCGCCCAAGGATGAAGCAGGAGGGGCCTCCTTCCTGAGGCAGCGGGGGAAGCGCCTTTGGGTGAGAAAGACCTGGGCTCGTATCTTGGCTCTGATACCAACCAGCTATGTGACTTTAGGCGCGACTCCCCCTCTCTGGCCTCACTCCTTTCTCTGGCGACACGGTGAGGATTCCATCACTGAGCAATTGTGGAGCACTCGTTATGTGAAGATGCTGGGGTGCATGTGGGAAAAAGACAGGGTGTTATGCATTTATGGGGATCTGGCATCCATTTATGGGGCTCACGGCTGGGTCCTCAAGCTGAGGTTTGAAGGGTGAGTGGGCACAGACAACTGGGGGTGGGAATGAGGGGCAGAGCATTGCAGGCAGAGAAAAAAGCAGATTGAAAGGCCTGAGGTGGGACCTGGGCTTGTTTGAGGAAAACAAGGCTGGTATGGCTGGGACTTGAGGCGGGGTGGGGAACACGGTGTGAGAGGAGGCAGCAAGGTCAGCAGGGGCCGAGTGGAGGAGGGCCGCACAGGCCACAGCTTGGACTCAGTACTTCATTCCAAGGATAGCAGACATCACTGAGGTCTGCCTGTCGAGTGGAGGAGATGAGAACGGAGGGCAGATGGCCCTCCCGGACTAGGCGAGGGGCTGCCGCAATTTCCCAGCAAGAGTCGAGGTGGCTCAGACTGGTGCGGTGACAGTGGGGAAGGAGAGAAAGGGACTGACTCGAGGGGTCCTTGAGAGGCAGAGCTGGTAGCCAGAGTCAGGGATTCTGCCCCGGCGCCCCGGCACCCCGGCGGGACTTCAAGGACACTGTCCTCACCTGCTTACTGAGCAGGGTGAACCGGCTTCTCCCATCAGGGAGGATGAAACCCACGGATCTGCAGAGGAAATGAAGGGGAGAATACAGAGTAATGCAATTAAGAAATACCATGTAATCAATCACGCTAGCTGAAATTAAATGCAACGCCAAACGTGCTGCCTAGCATTTTCCCACACCAGACAGAGGCCAAGGTGGATGACCAGCAGATCCGGGGTATCACTGTTTGACGCTGGAGAAAGGAATCCTCATTATTTTGGGTGGATGGGAAGGTTGGAGAGGAAAAAATAAGCGACACGTTTGGGGCATAAGTTCTAGAAAAATTAACACTCTGGCCCAAAGAGGCTGTGATGTTAAGGAACATTTGTGGAATTTGGAGTTGGAAGGCCTGCCTTTGAATCCCAGTCATGCTACTTATTAGCTGTGTGACCTTGGGTGGGTCACTTAGCCTCTCTGATTATTTTCCTCAGCTACATGATGAGGATGATAACATTTGCTTCAGGAGGTGACTGAGTATGAAATCAAATAATGTTGCTGAACATGCTTTGTCAGCTGCAAAGCACTATCGAATGTCAGGGATTATCAAGAAAGTATTTTCAAGCAAAGAAAAATCTAATTGGGTGATATTATTGAATTAGTGTTAATTTTGGGGCGTTACATAGGAGAATGTCTTTATCCTTAGGAGATGCATGCTGAAGTGTTGAAGAGTGAAATATAAAGATGTCTAAACATTCAAGTGGTTCACCAAAACCCAAAATTGTGCAGCTCAGTGCATTGTCTATCTATCTATCTATCCATCTATCTACCTATCTATCTATCTATATCTCTATTTATATCATCTACTTATATCTATATCTATATATTGAGAGCCATAAAGAAAATTGACAAAATATTAACCACTGGGGAGAATCTAGCTGGGGAGAATCTAGCTGAATATGAGTGTTTATTAAGTTGTTTTTGACTTTCCAGTAGATGTGAAAACTCAAAATAAAAAACAGGGTGAAAAATCAACTCCAAGTAGACTATAGATCTAAGCAGGGAAGGAAAAACAATGCTGGAGAAGGTAACAAAAGGCAGTATCTCCCTGACCTTGGCCTTCAGCAGGGAAACGCAGCCACTGCCAGACTGCGGCCTGGCGGGGATGGAGTGGAGGGAAGAAACACCCCAACGTGTCTCTCCCTGCGCCCTCCCATCTCCTGGTGCCTCCCATCGGCCGAGCCCCTCAGAAGCCAAAGGCCAAAGCCTGATGATGAAATCCATAGACTGAGCCTCCGAGGGCAGAGTAGGGAGCAGGAGCAGGAGCAGAGGGTGGATCTGAAGGGGCAGGTGGAGCATGACCAGCACACTCCTCGTGCAGGGACTGGGACAGAACTAACGTGCCAGATGCTCATTTCCCCAGGCTTCTTTAAAGCTCAGTAATAGGAAAATGATGCCATCCCAGCCAACCCTTCATCTATAAGGTGGGGTCTGAGCCTGGATCTGGGCAATATTGTCCTTTTTGATTGGAGAACGATACATGAGGAGAAGCCAGTCCCTCCCTCCCTGATATTGGATATTATCCTGCCACCGTGATGGAGGGATTCTCTGACACCAGCTGAGTGTCCTATAATTCAACTCAGTTCAGACACAATCTACCTGAGGTGGCGTCAGAGCCCACAGGTTAAGGGCTCAGTCCTACAAGCCTCCCCTCTCCCCTTCAGATGCCAGTAGTGAGCCCAGGTTGTCACCTGTGCTTCTGACCAACCGGCTACAGATCGGAGGTTCCAATGACCCCTTCCTTGGGTCTGATTAGTTTGCTAGAGTGGCTCACGGAATTCAGAGAAACGTTTCACTGACTAGATGACTGGTTTCTAACGGAGGAGATGCATAAGGCAAGGGATGGGGAAAGGGCACAGAGCTTCCATGCCCTCTGGAGACCACCACTCTCTCCAAAGCACGTTCACCAACCAGAACGTCTCTGAACCCCCTCCTTCTGGGTTTTTCTGGAGGTTCCATTACACAGGCACGGTTGACTCAATCATTGGCCCTTGGTGATTGAACTCAACCTCTAGCCGCTCTCCCCTCCCTGGATGTCAGGCGGGTGGGACTGAAAGTTCCAGCCCTCTCATCACATGGCTGGCTCTACTGGTAACTCCCCACCCTTAGATGGGGCCCCAAAGTCACTTCATTAACATAACAAAAGACACCCGTATCTTTCTCATCTCTTAGGAAATTCCAAGGGTTTTACAAGCTCTGTGCCAAAAAAGGGAGAAGACCAAATATATATCCCTTCTTATAAGTCACAATACCACACCCTGACTAAGCCCTGACTTCCTTCAGTGACTGAGTCAAACCTGGACCACCTGCCGCCAGACTTCTGTTACCTGAGGAAGTCTCCGTTATGAGGGCCCATTTGGTTGGGCATTGTGTCTCTTGCTGCCACTAGCATCCTAACTGATGCACAGGTTGAAGTGACCTCCTGTGTCATCTCCCTTAGTCACACCCTCCTAACTGTCTAGATTTTCCACTCTGAAGGTAACAAGAAACAAAAAGCAATGAAAACAAAGAAACCAGCTAAGGAAGAGAAAGGCATAGAGAAGAAATCTGTTCTAGGAGGAGGGAAATGTAGAAATACGCTCCATGGTTTGTCCATAGAAATGGACTTAGGAGGCAATGCTTTGGCTTGTGTAGAAAATGCTGTCAGTGCCCTGCCCAGACCCCTGGGCCCCTTTACCGGCTTCTGCACCCATCCTCCAGCTTCTGTAGGCTGTGCTGCTACCAGCCCTCACCTGTGACCTTCAGCCTACACCATGTGGGAGACACAGGCCTCGCACGCTCTGCCCCAGGGCTGGACCAACTCCGAGGTGTGATTTGTGCCCAAGCCCCTCATGGGACCAGCTGCATCCAGGATTTCCCCTCAATTGCTCCCTTGTCTGGCTTCTTCCCCTTCCCTGTCCTGCTGGGAGCGCTGGAGGAGATGGAGGGCTGGAATCATGGGGGACACCTGAGGGGCACAACAGGCTCTGCAGCGTCTTTGCACTCGAGCGCCCCCATTTCTCAGGCTGCCCTTGATCTCTGCACAAACCTCCCACACTGTTACCTACTTTCCTCTAAGGTAGAGCTCACCAGACCCACTACCACCTGCTTCTGAGTCTCTTTCAAGTATTTACTTCATGTGCAAGTGGCTTTTCTCACCATAATCTCATTAACTCGAAGAGGGACCTGAACACCAGGCGTTTATCAAACGTGATGTCTGTCCTTCCATTTCTGCAGGGCAAGAGGCAGGAAGTCACAGGAGGAAGGGGACACTTGCCCCGATGCAGACGAATTTAGCTTTTCCTGCTCAGGCTTCTCCCTTCACAGTGAGTCCTTGCCCTTTGCTGACCCTAGAACATGCCAAGACCTTGAGCTGGGTGGAGTGTGCCACCAACGTGACCTCCTTGATTACCCACTTCAGTCACTAATCTGTGGTTCCCAATCCTGGCTGCAGGGTAGATTCCCGAGAGCTTTTACAAAATACACCTATGCCCGGCCTCCCTTCCTCAGGAATCTCTGGGCTGGGACTCAGGCGTCAGTATTTTTCAAGCACCCAGGTGACCCCAGTGTGCAGCCAGAGTTGAGGACTGCTGCGTCACAGACAGGAGCGTGTCCTAGGGGAGCCACCAGTGTGGGACCGGCCTCCTTGGGCCTGGTCTCGTAGGTCACCTTCATTTCTAGAGGAGAGACTGCTGGATCCTCGTTGCTGTCCTCCCACCATCTCTTGAGTCATCCCCTCTATTTTGTAAAATACCGCGTTCTTTAAATATTCACGTATATGGCTTCTCTGAAACTGTGAGCACTCTTAAAGATCCCCCACTGTTGGAAGCTGTGAGATCCGAGGAGGCAGAGTCGCCAGGACAGACCTCTGGAGCCTGGGCAGCCACTCTTCCTGGCGTCACAGGTGTTCATGTGACTTCATGCCGTGGATGGAGCCTTCTGTCTTCCGGCCGAGGAGCAGAGAGCGTGTTAGAGTGGGAGGCCCGACACTCTGCTTACAGACTTTCCGAGAACATGCTAGCTTACTTTTGTGAAGTGCCTATTGGATTGCAAACATTGCTTTTTACAAAATCACAGTTTCTCACTAGACAAAAGACAAGACGATGTCACCAAGACACTCAGAAGTGCCACTCAGAACAACAACTCAGCCCTCATAAAATCATTCTCACTTTCCTGTTCTTTTCACCTATATTCAAGGGGGGGGGGGGAAGCAAAGCTTGATCTTCAGCTGAATAACATAAACCTCAATTAATTACCCGGAAAGACTTGCCTTCTTTCCAGTCTAAACACTCGAATGCCCACTAGCAGAGGGCAGTCTGAGGAGACAGTTTCAGATCACCTTTGCCATCCCACCTCAGGAAATTTGACCTTTGGAAACAATTTTAGAGGACGTGTTAATTCCCTCCCTCTGACGGTTACTCTGTGGATTCTCGTCTTTTCCTTTCTCTCGTGTCTGCCCATTAGGAAAGACACCATGTTTTAATTAAAATTCTTTATTTGACTAAGTATATGATATCCAATTCCTGGCTTACGTAGAAACATTGAATCATTTGTTTGGCTTCATGTAGGAAAAATAATCATTTAATGAATGGTATTTGCCCTTTTAATCAGGTTTTTTTTGGGGGGTGATAAATAGATGTAACATTTCTCTACTGCACAATACCAAGTCGTTCAGCCTCCTGATGTCTAAAAACCTTTCTTTCTGAATTGCAGTTATGCACCGAAGAGAAATACCACCATTTTCCAGCACGTACCTACCAGCTGTTACTACGGCCCTTGTCCCACTGCCTGTGATTTGCTCTTTATGCATCCATCCTTCTACTAGACCAGTGGGTCTCAACTCTGGCTGCCCATGAGCAGCACCTGGGGCTTAAAAAATATGGATGTGTAAGCCCCTGGCCCAGAGAGTCTGATTCGATTGGCCTGGGAGGCGGCCCAGGCAGAGGAATAGAGAGTGGACCCTCCCGGCGATTCTAGCGTGCAGGTGGGTTTTGGATCCACAGTTGTTGATTGTCAGCTCTTCCTGGGAGCAGGGCGCAACACTGGTTCCTTCACCTGGTACCCCGGCGCCTGCCATGGGGTCTGGCACGTGACAGACACTCACAGGTCTGCTGCGAATCGTATCCTGGAATGAACTTGGAATCCTGGGACCAGCACACGACAATATCGCCCTCCTCTGATGTATTTCCTGGACGTTATATGTTAAGCAAGGAGTCTTAGATCATCAATTCTAAAGAAGCAGAATTGCTATAATACTAATGTGCCGTGGTTCACCCTGGGCCCACATTCCACTACTTGCAAATACTCAAAGACAGTAACATAGCATTTAGCCTATAAAAATGAGTCAACATATTGAAAAGAAATATTAAGTTATTTAAAAATGCATAGCAATAGATCCGAGACATATGAAGCAAAATAGTACAAATATCAATGTTACCTAATTACTTTCATTTGCCCCAAGTGTTGAGAAGAATACTCAGAATAAACAGCTATTTTTTTCATGTGGCTTTCAGGCAAAATTTTAGAATAGCCACCTGAATCCAAAAGCAGAAACCAAACTGTCAATTTTTAGCCTTATTTTGGCTGGTTCGCTGATTGACTGCTTGATTGAGTCACTAGTGCCTTCGTGCATCTGGGCCTTCGAGCCTCTTTGTGCCAGGCACTGTTCTAGCTACTGAGGTACAGCAGTGAACTCAGGTGATGTCGGCCTGATCTCGCGGAGCTTATGTTCAAATGTGGGAGCTAGACAAGAAAGAAGCAAGCAGAGAGCATGCGATTCAGGTGACGGTAAGTGCCGTGATGCAAACAAAGCAGGAGGACCTGACAGCGAGGGACCAGGAAGCCACTTCAGCCTGGTGGTCAGGGAGGGCTTCTCTGAGGAGGTGACCTGGGAGGTGAGGTCTGGTGTCAGAGGGCAGACTGTACGGGGTAGAGAGACAGCAAGCGCATAGGTCCAGAGGCGGGAAGGAGCCAGCAGTTTGAGCAGTAGAAAGCCCAGGGCTAGAATTTAGCGAGGGAAGGGTGGTATGAAATGTGAGGCAGGAGGCTGGTCCCGTAGGGCCCTGTGTGCCACGACAAGGAGTCTGGATGCACGCAACCCAAACGGTAAATAAAACCATCGGTTTCCACTTGAACAGAATTGCTGCCACAGCAGGGGGCTGTAGTGGGAAGATTGATAGAGTGAGTTTTCAAGCTCTGGGGAAGCCATTCCACTGGGTCAAGACAATGGAAATAATTACAAGAATTTCCTTTTCTTCTCGAGTGTTAGAATGGGTTTGGGGTGTTGGGCCAATTTCTATGAATGAAACACTCTTCTCAAGGGGGCCACATGGCTTGTCTTTTCTCTTCATTTCAATCTCTGTTCAGACGTCACTTCCCCCGAGAGGAATTGACTTCTACCCATCGCTCTCTACATCCTTCTCTTGCTCTGGTGGTCGTCACTGCTCTTACCACTCCCGGATACTATACATCTATTTGTGCATTTCCTACTTCTCCCTCCCCATTGGAATGTCAGCCCTGAGGTCAAGGACCTCATTTATTTCGTTTTCTGCTGTACTCTCAGCATGGTCCCTGGCACAGAGCACCTGTTCACCAAACACTTGCAGAATGAATTTATTGGAATAAATGTCATTGGACTTTGCTGCATTTATCTGGGCACAGGGGACCTGAGAGAGCCCTAGTTTCCTGGGCTTCTATTTCCCAAGCACATTCGTGTCCCTTCTAATCTTTCTGCCTTAATCACTTTAAATGTACTGACAAGCACAATTGACCAATTAATAGTGCTTATGCTCTTGTTACATCATTTGTAATCCATGATGCTCTTTCTGTTTGTAACGGCCTTTCAATTTTTCATGACTCAAAATGGAGGACATACATAATGAATACAAATAGCAAATTGATTAAATGGAATGCATATTCTCCTGCTTGCTGGCTTTATGCCTGTTATTAATGACAGAAATCCAGCAAATTCTCATGAAAACACCAATGACATACAACCTTTAATGCAAGATGTTGGAGCACAAGGGGTCCTAAATTTTCCTAATTACTGAGCAACAGCAGACATTAATTTCCCAGACGGCAACCTTTGTAAATAAGAACATCAACACGGCTGCTCTGTCCGAGCTCTTTTTGCTGAGCACAAAACCCATCACACGACCCATTTTTACTTCACCAGACTATTTGTGTTGTGTTTCAAAAAAAAAAAGGATACACTCGAGAGATTGCCTTATGAGCAAAGTATAAAGGACGCCACTTGTACAAAATCAAATTTGTCATCTACTCAGGGATTGCATGGTTTTTGGAATGCTAATAACTGTGATGCAGATTTCACATAGCCTCAGCTGGTGTGCTGAGCATGAAAGCATCACAAAGGTGATAAAGCAAAACAAGAAGGAAGACAGGGATGAGTCTGAAATGGAGAACACGGAAAAGGAGATGCTTTCGGGAGACCCACTGGGCTAAGTGTGCAGTTGGTCTCAGACTGCCAAAGGACAAGCTGCTCTGCAATGCGAGGCCATGTGAACCAATCTTTTTCTCCCGTGAGCTAGAAACCCTTCTGGGAAGCAGGTGTTTTCTTTGACACACTGGTGGGCATGGTGACTGGTTTAGCCAGGTTGGTACTGGAAACCAGCAAGCCCCTCCTCTGATAGGTCTGTAAAGAGAGTGGATGAAATGGATAGGAGCATCTGTTGGGGCCTCTCATGCTCAGAAACTAGCATTCACAGCACGCTGGATGCTGGAAGCCTGACCGATGCTAGTAAAGTCTCCCTCCCCCAGTGCAAATGGACTGTCCTGAAGAAGGAAGGTCGAGTGAGCGAATGGGTGGCTGTGGTCCTTGCCCACTCCCCCAGCAGTCTAAGCCCTGACAGGTCTGCATCCATGACAAGCTGGGCTCTGAGTGGGTAGAAGTCCAACCCCAGGGGAAGCAGAGGTTTGCCAAAGTAACCCCTCCTAATTCGGGACCCAGAGTGGTTTTGGCAAAACCTAGTCCAGCTTCGCCGATTCCCTTCTGTGTTTCAAGTGTGCACACCACCTCAGGTTGGAAACCCCAGAAGAGGCGCAGAGCCAAGGACTTGAGACCAGAGTGGTTTACTGGGAGGTGGAGGGAGCCTGGGGGTGAGGAGGAAGTGAGACAGGAAAGGGAAGGTGGCCAGACAATAGGGGGGCATTATTAAGTCAGCTACCATGCTGGGTGACTGCAGTTGAATGTCAGAGGGAAACTCTGGAAAACTGTACAAAATACATGCCTTGGAATTACCTCAGCCAAGGGACGAGGGAGCTGGGCTATTTATACCCAGATACCTAGCAATCACTGGTTAAGGATGCCCCCAGAGAGATGTGACCCCCAGGTACTTTCAGCCTCCCATGCTTACAGACAAAGTGGGTTCCATTAGTGGAAGGGCAGCCTGTCTGACAAAGATGCAGTGAATATTGGTGCAGCCCTAACAGAGACTACTTCAAAAGTCACCCCAAGGGCTTAGGATTCCCTCTGGTATAAACAAGATCCACACCTCCACCCCAAACTTCTGGAGGCTTCCCCATTACTCATGATCAAAATGTCTGATTAGCGTGCACCGGGCATTAGGTACACTCCTGAATGTGATTTGAAAGAGGAATGAGACTAACAGACTCTCCTTGCTGAATTTTCCACTCGATGGAGAAGGCAAGACAGATTTCTTGCTAAAATTTAGGAAATACACATGCCCTGCTCCCCCACTGTCATATGGCTATGTGAGAGAATAAAGAATTCACAACTAGTTCTAAAAAAGGAGCCCAACTCGGAAGAGAAATACATTCACAGACCACAGAGTAGGAGACAGTGCTAACTAAGGGAGAGAAGGGCAGAAAGGAATGAGGATTTCACTTATTCTAATTTGGAAAAAAAAAAAGCCACAAAATAATTTTTGGTACCTTTAAACATTTTCCCCAGATGAAGCCTGACATATATCTGTGCTGGAAGATTCTGATTGTCATATGGGATCTGATTGTCAGGCAGGGCCTCATTTTGTACTAGAATTCATCTTTTAAAGCCAAAGAATTCCTCAGCATCTCTATATCTTTTGATATCTTAGTTGTGGAAATCCTTTCTTAATATATAATAATAAAAATCACCGTCATTAGCATTTAGTTAGTGCTTATTGTTTGTGAACAGTTTTGCGTGTATTAACTCATTTAATACTCACTACAAAAACTATGGTTAGCTATTATTTCCCCCATTTTATACAGAAAGAAGCTGAGGCTCAGAGAGGTTAAGTGACTAGCTGAAAAACACTCAGCAAGCGGAGCTAGGATTTGAAACCAGGTGGTCTGGCTCCAGAATTCACATCTGGATCTTATCTTTCTTTCATGTGCCTTAATTACTTACCTTGATAATTAAATGTTTTTACAAACATAAATCCTGTCCTAATTGCTTCTATCCCAAGAATGTGATGGTTAGACATTTTACTCAGTGGTAAGTACAGCACCTCCACATGAAAAGCATCCTGGAGCACAGCCCATTCAAGGAGAGAGTCTTCAGCTTCCCAAGGGCTGCATTTGATTTCTCCATCAGCATGCCCAGGTCACTGCACCAGCAAAACCTTTCCAGTTTGATCTCATGCCCAAAACGCCTGCTCTCTAAATCTTCGGAAGCTCACTGTGGGATACAGGAAATCAATTCTCTTTGCCTCTCTTGGCTCCCAGATGAGACTGTTCAACTACTGGAGCCTAGACTGAGTAAAAATATGAAACACGCAAACGGCACTGCATGCTTATTAGCTTTTATTGGTATTTGCTAAATAAAAGAAGGATGTGTGTGTGATTATAGATGGAACCGTTGCTTAGAAAGCACTCCAGTGATTGCTTAGATTCACATTTATTATAGTGTGATCCTGAGGCTAAAAAAGAATTGACTTTTTTTTCCAGGAAGGCTTATAAACACAGAGCCAGAGAGGCCTCTTATTCTTCTAAACGTCTCTTCAGGAGAAGATGAGGGGGAAAACGCTCAGACCTGACAGTGTTAAAAGCTTACGGTTTGCTTTTCCACAGTATTTCTATTACAGTGTAAGTGTGTAGACGGCATAAGCACATATGCACATAAATGCTATTTGCTAAATTTAAAAGAAAGATGGTTTTTCCACTTCTAACACTCAGGGGTTTCTAAAATATAATGCTTTAAGAGCCAGCACAATCCACTAGTACACACACATAAAAGTCCCTCTTGTTTCTCTACACATTTAGAGAACTAGTCTAGAAAAGGACCACAGTAGCAACCACCAAAGTTGGATTGGATAAAATGGTAGAAGTGCACCTAGGGGATGGTCTATGTATGCGAGAGTGTGTGTATGGGGGGCGGTGTCTATCCCATACAAGAGAAGACATCATTTTAAGCAAAAGCATTTGGGAAAGTCATCCTTCTGTCCTGACTTGTTCTTTCCACAAGTTCGTGTTCAGCAACACCAGCAGCTTTGGACGTGTCAGGCCCAAATCAGTCAGGAGGATTTGTTTAGAAATTGTGAGCGGTCACAATGTGCCTTTGTCTAACCCAACTCTGTCCACCCTCCTGACACGCGCCTGCCGTCGCCCAGGGCCGCACCGGGGTTCCCCCGCCGGCCGCCCGCAGAGCCGGCGACGTCTGCCTGTCAGAGCGGCGCCGCCCGGTGCGGGAGGCGGCGGCAGGTGCAGCGCGTGTGACACCCTCTCAGCTGTCACGTCTCCCGATGCTGGACAGGGCGGGGCCTGCTGAACATAACTCCAACTAGGAGATTTGGGTCCTGGACTCATCTCTGCTTCTGTGAACTCCTGTGAGTCTCCCTTGCCTCAAATATCCAGCTAGAAACAAACATGAGGATACAACCTTGTGCACAGAAGACCCCAAAGATGGCATTATATAGACTGAACCACACAATAAAAAGAATAAGTCAATACAAGTTTCAAAAAACCATTAGCTGAGTCAGATATTTACAAAACAAAGTCAACTATTTACCGCCGATTAAGCTTTCTTAACAGCTTGTTAATAATCTGGACGAGATGCTAGGACAATAATGACCCAGACAGATGATGCTGAATAATAAAATATTAAACATTATTCAATTAAATTAATAATAAATAAAATTATCTAATTTTAGAAAAATACATACTATAAATAAATTATTATAACAAATTAAACAAATAATACAACAGAAATAAACTTAAAAATGGAAAAGGAATGGTAAATCAAATTATGTTTCCAACAACTTGGACTAATTCTGCAAGCCTCAGATACCTGTGAAATTAGAAAACTTTAGAAGATAAGGATGTGAAATTAGAAAGGAACTCAGTGAGGCTGGAAACCCTCTTTACGGTGTTGAAGTGTCCCAGGCGACGGCCACAGCAAAGGTGAGAGCAGATCTTGAGTATCCTGATGGGAAAGCCCTAGAATCAACCCAGCGGTAGGAAGGAGGCAGTTCAGAGGCAGAATTTATAACACTGAGGAAAACTGAAGGTTTTGACTAAAGGAAGAATGAAGGACCACAGAGACAGACTTGCTAAACATGACCCAGTGAGATAAGTAGGGAGACAGGAATCGTTGCTACAAGAAAGATCTAGAAAAGGAAATTAGGAAAGGCTCTTTTCCCCTCAATATTCAACTGATTTCCAAAAATGCAGCCTATTAAAGTATGAAGTATTTTGATGAAAGAGTGCAATTTTCACTTCTTGGGAAAGGCAGATTAGAGAAAAAGCTGAAGGATGGAGTAAGAGCTTTATTTTTATTTTATGTTATTTTTTATTTACTAATGTTTATGTAGTACTGATCATGTATCAGGCACCATTTAAAGCATTTCATAAACAATAATCAACTTAATCTTCATAACAACTTGAGAGGGCACTATTATTATCCCATTTTACAGAAGAGAAGACTGAGGCTTGGAGAGGTTGAGTGGCTTGCCCAAGGTCACACAGCGAGTAAGAAGTGGAGCTGTACACAGGCAATTGGGCTCCACAGTACTTGAGACCAGTATGCTGTGCTGCCTTTATAAACCAAGGAATTACTGTGACAGGTTTTGATCATCTCACTCCAATTTCTCAGCTTCTGAATTTTTGAAAGATTTAATGAATATATAATACATTTCTACACTCTTTAGAAAAGGAAAAAAATTGAGGAAATTTGGCCTTAAAATACATCCACTTGTCTTTATAATTATACATCGAACCTTAAGGATCCTTTAAGGGATTAAATTGATATGACACAAAAATAAAACAAGAGAATAGAAGGATTGGAAAAAATATATTTTTCTGTTATTCCACAATAATTTTTACACTGAGATCAGATTAGAAAACGACCAGGAGAAATGACCAAGAATAAAATTCCCCCAAGTGACGCAGAGACATTCTCCCAGAACAATGTGTGACAGCATTTTTAAGCATTTCCTGCCACAAAAGCAGAAGCAGGTGCTAATGTTATCAGCTCCCTAAAAGCTGCAGCCTGAGAGAATAAGGTCCTGAAGTGTAAACTGCATTTCCCCACAAAGGTTTTAACTACAAGCACCCTTATCTTTAGTCTTGACTCCTTATATTTGCAACCTTACCAGTCAGAACATCATCCACTCACTCATTCATTCAACAAACATTTATACAGCTCCAGTTAAGTACTGAAATAGTCCCAAAATGAGTGAGACCCAGTCTCCGCTCTTCAAGAAGTCCATTTAGTGATTATGAATTTGGACAAATAATTACAAGGTCATGAGCTTCTGTTAATAGAGGCTCCAATACCACAAGGAGCAGCATCTTTTTAAAAATGTGCAGCGTGCTTCTGTCTCAATATGGTGGAATGAGCACATGCATTTTTCCTTTCTTGACTAAAATCCCACTAAAATGAGAGTAAATGCCAAATTTCCACTTCTAGCCAAAATGGACTGGATCTTTTTTATTGTCTCTTTAGTCTCTATCTTATTTATCTTCACTCTGATTTTTATTATTTTATTATTTCATTTCTTCTACTGACTTTGGGCTTTGTTTGTTCTGTCTTAGTTCTTTTAGGTGTAGTGTTAGATTGTTTATTTGAGATTGTTCCTGTTTTTTGAGGTAGGCCTATATACTTGCCTCTTCATACTGCTTTTGCTACATCCCATAAGTTTCAGTATGTTTTGTTTTCACTTGTCTGTGGATATTTTTTGATTTCTCCATTGATCCAATAGTTGTTCAGTAGCATGTTTTTAGTCTCCACACATTTGTGACTTCTCCAGCTTTCCTCTTGTAGTTGATTTCTAGTTTAATACCACAGTGGTCAGAAATGATGCTTGATGTGATTTCACCCTTCTTAAATTTATTGAGACTTGTTTTGTTTCCCAACATATGGTCTATCTTTAAGAATGTTCCATGCGCACTTGAGAAGAAGTGTAATCTTGTAATCTGCTGCTTTTGAATGGAATGATATATATAGTCCATCTGGTCTAGTGTTTTATTTAAGGCCAATGTTACTTTGTTGACTCTCAGACTGGATGATCTATCCATTGATGTTAGTGGGGTATTAAAGTCTCCTACTATTATTGTGTTGCTGTCAATTTCTCTTTTTAGGTTTGTTAGCAGTTGCTCTGTATACTCTGGTGCTCCTCTTAGGTGCATATATATTAATAAATGTTAAGTCTTCTTGGTGGAATGTCCCATTTATTGTTATATAGTGTCAATTTTTGTCTCTTGTTATTATTATTTTTTTGGTTTGAAGTTTATTTTTTCTGATGTAAGTTTGGCTACCCTTTCTTTTCATTGTCATTTGATTGGAGTATCATCTTCCATCCCTTCACTCTGAGCCTATGTTTGTCTTTAGAGCTGAGAAGGATCTCCCAGAGGCATTTATTATTGGGTCTTCTTTTTTAATTCATCCAGCCACTCTGTGTCTTTTGATTGGTGAATTCAATCCGTTTACATTTAGAGTGGTTACTGATATATGAAGGTTTAATACTGCCATTTTACCTTTTGTTTTCTGGTTATTCTATGTTTTCATTGTTTCTTTTTCCTTGTATTTCTGCCTGCCATTTCAGTTTGGTGGTTTTCTGTGATGTGTTTCTCAGTTTCCTATTTTTTTTTTTTTTTATGTTTTGTGACTCTGCTCTGGTTTTTTGTTTTGTGGTTGCCATGAAGTCTGTATAAAAGATCTTGTAGATGAGATAGGCCTTTTTCTGCTGATAGCTTCTTATCTCCATTAGCCTATTCAGGTTCTGTCCTTTTCCTCTTCCCCTTCTATGTTTCTGTTGCCACAAATTATCCTTTTTTGTATGGTGAGTTTGCATCAAATTGAAGTGGTTATAGTTATTTTTGATGCTTTCTTTTCCTTTAGCCTTTATGTTATAATTACTAACCTACTAACCTAGGTGTTTACTAACCTATTCTGATACAGAGTTGCAAGTTTCTGATTCTTTCTATTTATCTCCTTGCTCAAGGCTTTGTGAACCTTTGCCTTTTTGTTTCAGGTAGGAGGCCTCCTTTCAACATTTCTTGTGAGGCAGGCTTAGTGGCGATGAACTCCCTCAGCTTTTGTTTGTCTGGGGAAGCTTTTATTTCTCCATCATATCTGAAGGATAACTACTTGATAGAGTATTCTTAGCTGACAGTTTTTGTCTTCAATATTTTGACTATGTCATCCCCTTCTCTCCTGGCTTGTTGAGTTTCTTCTGATAAATCTGCTGATAGTTGGATGGGGTTCCTTTGTAAGTCATTTTCTTCTCTCTGGTTGCCCTTAATATTCCTTCTTTGTCATTGACTTTTGACAGTTTTAATATAATGTGCCTTAGAGAAGGTCTTTTTGCATTGAGATAATTAGGAGTTCTATTAGCTTGTAGTTACATATTCAGTTCCTTCCCCAGGTTTGGGAAGTTCTTAGTTATTATTTCTTTAACTAAGCTCTCTGCTCCTTTCTCCCTCTTTTCTTCTTCTGGGATACCTGTTATCCTTGTGTTGCTTTTCCTTTTTGAGTCAGATATTTCTTGGAGAGTTTCTTCATTTTTTAAAAATCTTAGTTCTCTCTCCTCTTCCACCTGAATCATTTCTAGATTTCTATCTTTGAGCTCACTAATTCTCTCTTCTTTATGGTCTGCTCTATTTCCAATGCTTTCTACTTTATTTTTCATCTCATTAATTGTGTTCTTCATCTTCAGCTTTCTGTTAAGTTTTTTTTTTTTTTTAAAGTTTCAGTCTCTTTGGTGAAGTCCTCCTTGTGTTCGTTAATTTTACCCCTGAGGTCACTGAAGTGTCTTTCCGAGTTTTCTTGCAACTTGTTGAGTTTCTTCATGACAGTTATTTTGAATTCCCTGTCAGATCACAATCCTCTGTGACTTCAAGTTTGATTTCTGGAGAGTTGTCATTTTCTTTCTTTGATACCACATTGTTGTAGGTTTTCATGGTGCTTGATGGGCTGTTCCTCTGCTGTGCATTTATGATAACCACTTTTCTTATTTGGGGAATGCTAAGGTGACTTTGGTTCTGAGATGCTTCTGGATGTATTTGAGAGCCTGCACTTTCCACCCTCCACCCTCTGCCAGAGGAGTCTTCAGTGCCCTCCCTGTTCCTCTGAGGTTGCTGGTGCCTTCCTGCTTATAATGTTGCTGCCGTCGCGGGTGTCACCACCAGGGTCACCAGGCTGCAAGCATCTCTGCTCCTTCTGAGGTCACCTGAGTCTTGTGTTCCCCCACTGGCTCTCTGTGGGTTCAGGTGCTGCTGCCACATGCACCACCTGTGCTGCAGCTCCTGGGTTACCTGGGGGTGCTGGCAGTACTGCTGTCAGGAGTGCTGGGTTCACGGGTGTTGCTGCTGCACCAGGGCCCAGGGTCTTGTATGCAGACCCTGCTCCTGGTAGAGCTAGTGTTAGGGGTGCCACCCCTGGGTCACAGGTTCTGCTGTGGCTCCTGAAGCCTCAGGTCACAGGTGCCACCCGCCATGGCTGGGGGAGGGGGAGGGGCTGAGCCATGAGAGATGCTGCTGCTCCTGCAGCCTTTGGTCTCTGGCACCAGTGCACTTTGAAACCTCAGGTCAGGGCACCACCGACGCTGCCAGGGGTATCCACATTTCGGATGCAGCCCCCACTGCTGGGAGAGATGGTGCTGGAGTTGCTGCTGCCAGGGGAGGGCTCCCCTAGTTCCACTGCCTCCTGGAGGTCCAGTCCCCCCACCTTCTGATGTACAGATGTATGGATCTCTCAGGCGTTCTGGTGTGCTGTGCAGGGAGTCCTTTGTTGGTCAACAGATGTCCTACTGGTTGTAACTTAGAGGGAGAGACAAAGGGAACAACTCATTCTGCCATGATGCAGACATCACCTGGAGTCACATTTTTTCAAGTACTGAAGGAAAAGAACTGTCAACCTAGAACTCTATATTTAGTGAAAGTGTGTTTTAAAAATGAAGGGGAAAAGTAGAGACACTAAATGTGCCGGGTGTCTGTGGCTGAGTGGCCTGGCATTCAAGCAAGCAGGTGTGGCCCCTTAAGGCAGAGAATTGCGAAGGGGCCAGGCCATCCACCTCTGCCCCATGCAGAGATCTCTCCAGCACCCGTGCTGTGACCCCTACAGCTGACTGGCACATGGAGACAGAACCAGCTCCAGGAGGATGTTCCCCCACTGGCTCTCTGCCTGGTGCCCACCCAGAGCAGGAATCTGTGGGAGGCCTCTGGCCGTTAACAAGACCAGAATTCTCAAATTCAGAAATATTTTATCTTGAAGGGAATGAAACAAAATAGCACCAAAAACAAATGCCACTATAGTCAACAGCACCAAATCAGGCAGTACCAAAGCAAGGGTTTTTAAGTGCAAAATGGCAGTTACACCAGAGTGGCATAGTTCGAATGCTCATACATGAAAATTCACATATTGAAGGCCCCACTCTTCACCATGTAGAGTGTATTTAAGGATTCATTTCCAGAATATGTTTAGACCTTCTTCTTCAAGTGATTATTCATGCGCAACTAACAGTAGATGTCACTTGTGTGTGTTTAGTACGTACCAGGCTCTGTCCAAAGGCTTCCCCTGTCATTTCACCCTCACAGTAACTCTGTGAAGTAGGTTCTATTATTGTCACTATTTTGTACATGAAGAAACAGAGACAAAGGTTGATTAAGCCTCTTTCCCAAAGGTTACATAATTTTTAAGTGGCAAAATCAGGATTTGAACCCAGACAGTGTGATTCCAGAATCCAAGGGCTTAACTACTATGTTAAGTAATATATATGACTATTATATATATATATATATATATATATATATACACATATAATAGAACTACTATGCATACTGCTACAGTCAGCTTTTTTTGTTAATTAATAGACTTTTTTTTTGAGTAGTTTTAGGTATACAGAAAAGTTGTGCTCAAGTATAGAGAGTTCCCATACACCCTGTCACTCCTCTCCCCACTATACCCTATTATTAGTGCATTAGTGTGGTATATTTGCTACAATTGACAAGCAATCATTAATACATTATTATTAACTAAAGTCTGCAATTATATTAGAGTTCGCTCTTTGTGTTGTACATTCTGTGGGTTTTGACAATGTATAATGACGTGTTTGCTGATACAATATCATACAGAATACTTACACTCCCCTAAAAATCCCCTGTGCTCCACCGGTTCATCTCTCCCTCCCCTCTAACTTTTGGAAAACAGTGATCTTCATCACCTCCATAGCTTTGCCTTTTCCAGAATGTTATACAGTCGGAATCATACAGTCTGTAGCCTTTTCAGCTTAGCTTCTTTCACTGAGCAACATGCATTTGAGGTGCCTTCATATTTTTTCATGGCTTGATAGCTCATTTCTTCTTATTGCTGAATAACATTCCATTGTATGGATGTTTTGTTTATCCATTCACCAACTGAAGAACATTTTGGTTGCTCCCACATTTTAACAATTATGAATAAAACTGCTATAAACATTGATGTGCAGGTTTCTGTGTGGACATAAGTTTTCAACTCATTTGGACACCTCACTCAGTTTTACAGCAATAAAATTTGACATTATAATTTCTAAAAAAGGTAAATAAAGACTTTTTAAGACATGCAAAAGCTAAAAGAATTATCAGCAGACTTTACTACAGGAAATGTTAAAGAAGATCCTTTAAGCAGAAGAAAAATGATATCAGATGGAAATGGGAATCTACACAAAGCAATGAAGAACACTGGAAATGGGTACATAGATAAGCTGTGCCCCTAACTTAACAAAAATAATAACATAATGTGGGGCTTATGACATCTGTGGGGGTTAAATATATGGCAATAATTGCAAAAAAGATTGGGAGGGGAGAAATAGAAATATGACATTGCAAGATTGTTACATTATATGTGAAGTAGCATAAAATCACTTGAAGGTAGATTGTGATAAGCTAAATATATAAACTTATAAACACTGAAGTAACAATTAAAATAACAAAACAGAGTTATAGCTGATAAGCCAACAAAGGAGACAAAACTGAATTGTAAAAAATATTCAATTAATCCAAAATAAGGCAGGAAAAGAGAAAAAAAGGGAACAAAGAGAGGATGGGACAAATAGAAAACAAATAGCATTTAAATCTAATCACATCACATATCACATTAAATATATGTTGTCTAAACACCACAATTAAAAGGCAGAGATCATCAGATTGATTAAAAAAGCAAGA
This sequence comes from Tapirus indicus, assembly GCA_031878705.1. NCBI lineage: Eukaryota > Metazoa > Chordata > Mammalia > Perissodactyla > Tapiridae > Tapirus > Tapirus indicus. The sequence continues at coordinate 34,161,726 of CM062927.1, forward strand.
CCCTATAAGCAACACACTCCAAATGTAATGACACACATTGGTTAAAAAGTAAAAGGATGGGAAAAAAATGTATAATGCTAAGACCAGTCACAAAAGAACTATGTTAACATCAGACAAAGGAGATTCAGAGCAAAAAGTATTACTTGGGATGAAGTGTGTTATTTCATAATGATACAGGGATCAATTCATCAAGAGAACACAATAATTACAAATCATAAATGTCTAAGCACCTAATAACAGAGCTTCAAAATACATAAGACAAAAACTAGTATAATGCAAGAAGAAATAGACTAACCAATAAATACAGCCAGATATTTCATTACTCCTATCTCAATGAGACATAGAACAAGTGGACAGAATATCAACAAGGAAATAGAAGACCTAAAAATCACTATCAAACAACTTATTTAATTGACATTTATAGAACATTTCACCCAACAACAGAAGACTACACATTCTTTTCAAGAGCACATGGACAATTACAATGATAGGCCATACTGTGGGCTATAAAACAAGTCTCAGTAAATTAAAAAAGATTCCAGTCACAAAATGCATATTATTGAACCATAATGGAATTAAATTAAAAATCAGCAACAGAAAGATCTCTGGCAAATCCTTTAATATTCGGAAACAAAACAACATACCTTTAAATAAATCATGGGACACAGAAAAAAGTAAAGCAATAGAAAAAAAATCAATGAGACCAAGAGCTGGTTCTTTGAGAAGATCAATAAAATTGATGAACCTGTAGCCAGTTTTATCAGGAAAAAAAAATATGGAAGTTGTCTGTAACAGGACTGAGTGAAGTGACATCACTACACACTCTACAGATGATAAAAATATAATAAGGGGATATTGTGAAGAACTGTATGCCAACAAATTCAACAACTTAGATGAAATGGATGAATTCCTTGGAAGACACGAATTACCAAAGCTCACTCAAGAAGAAGTAGATAACCTATAGCCCTATATTTACTAAAGAAATTGAATTTTTAATTAAAAATCAATCTCCCTACAAAGAAAACTCCAGATGGCTTCACTGGTGAATTTTATCAAATATTAAGAAAGAAATAATAACAATTCTACACAACTCTTCATGGAAATTGAAAAGGAGGAAATATTTTCCAATTTATTCTATGAGGTCAGCATTGCCCTAATGCCAAAACTAGACAAAGACAATACAAGTAAAGAAAACAGACTGATATCCCTCATGAACCCAGAAAAATTCTAAACAAAGTCTTAGCAAATTGAATCCAATAATATATAAAAAGGATAATATACCATTATAAAGTAGAGTTTATCCTAGGAATGCAAAGTTGGTTTAACATTCAAAAATCAATCAATGTAATTCACTATATTAACAAACTATAAAGAAAAACTATATGGTCATCTTAACAGATGCAGAAAAGGCTTTGACAAAATCTAACATGCATTCCTGACAAAAGCTCAATAAAGTAGGAATTAAAAGGAACATCCCCAATATGATAAAGGGCATCTTTTATCAAAGACAAAAAACATAGGCTAACAACACACTTAATGGTAAAAGACTGAATGTTTCCCCCAAGACCAGAAACAAGACAAAGATATCTGCTGTCTACTTAATAGTGCGTGAGGGTTTGTAGCCAATGGAATAAGTTAAGCAAAAGAAAAAAATAAAGGCCAGATTGGAAAGGAAGAAGTAAAACTGTCTTTATTTACAGATGACATGGTTGTCCATGTAGAAAATCTAATAGAATGTACAAGAACGTTGCTATAACTAATATGTGAGCTTAACAAGGCTGCAGGATATGAGATCTTTATGCAAACATCAATTATATTTATACATGCTAACAATGAATAATCTGAAATTGAAATTTTAAAAAAGATACCATTTATAATAGCTCAAAAGATATGAAATACTAAGAAATTACTGGAGGTAACTGAATTGACATCTTTACAAAAGTCTGAAACACTTAGGCATAAAATCTTGTACATCACTGTGAAACTTCAGAGCCATAAAAATAAAGAGAGGATTCTGAAAGTTTCCACAGGGAATAAACAGATCTATAAAGGACTGAGAATCAGACAGGAATTAGACTTCTCAACAGCCAAAACATGATGAAGCAAGAGGAAAAGGGGAGGGGTGATGGTATCACTTAAATTCTCATCTAACACAGCAAGAAGTTGATAGACATTGTTTAAAGATGGTAAATTACCAAATAGAAGTATGAGCACATTATATGGAAATGTGCTGCCTACCACCAGAAGGCCTAGAAATAGAATGGGCTAAAACTGGCTGCCTCTGGGAGTACGATTGGAGGAGGAAGAAGGTGGACAGGAGATAAATACAATCATTTTAAAACCATATTTGTATTACTTAATTTTTTAAACTACATGCATCATGTCAAAATGCTTTAAACATACAATGGGTGTGTGTCGACAGCAGAGCCCAAAGCAAGGTAAGTGGATTCTAGGGTAACATGGCTGCACTTTTCAAAAGATGGCCATGACATCCTGTGTCACTGCCAGTAGCCAGTAGTATTCTTCCCAAAATAAGCATCGATTCCACTGAATTTATCCCCCCTTCTCCCCCCGCCCCGCCATCTCTCTCTCACGCTCCCTGTGAGAAACAGCTTCGCTGGGTGTGACTCACTGACGGGACAGTACTTACCTGTGAAGCCAACAGGTCCAGGACCAAGCTAAAGCCAGCAGAGCACCTGCTCTGGATACCTGGAGTGATGACCTCACAGCCACAGAAACACACAGGTACCAGAGGTGTGTACGAGCAATCAATTCATTCACTCAATTGCGCTCCAAGGGGGGATATGACAAAGCTTGTCTTTCGGAGGAAGAGACAACTTGACCTTGGAATTACTAGGGAAGTGGGTACTGGAGAGAAATGTCATGCCCTCTCTCATAAACCAAGGATACACCATTTCACTGGGATGCTCTACTCCAGTGTCCCTATCACTGTTTTCCTGAATGTGGGATAGCGGAGATTCCCAACATGGTTTTAGGCAGCACAGCATTAAGCCTCACAGGAAGAAAGTGATTCCTTTTTCAATTCTCTCTCAATTCCATTTACATCAAGGAGAAAATCTTAGTTTGGTACCACTGAGTATTTAATACCTTTCTCTCTCTGTAATAGTTACTAAATCTCCCTTTTAAACAGGAGACAGCAGACCTCAGACTCAGGGTATTTCACAACTACATAATTATTGTGTTTGTATTTATTTTCATGGTTACTATTTTATATATGACAAGTGAAACATCTGGGGTAGTGATAAAGGTTGAATTTATCCTTTTAAATAAATTTACTTAGGATTAAAAAGTAGGTGATTTAAGAAGACTATTACATAAATAATAGCATAGGAGGAAAGTTATTATGGCAATATTTGTAAAGGTGGTTTGCAAATCAATGAAGCGTGGGGAACACCAGTCTAATCGAAGCTCTGTCCTGGTTTACCTTCTTCATAAGCTCCTTGCAGGACAGTGAAACATGGAGGGAAGAATGGCCTCATTTAGTCTGGACACGAGCAGCATTTTCTGGGTGAGATACTCTAAATTTGCTCATGCTTTTTAATAATCTTCCAATTAAATGCAACTGTTGTGAGATATATCCCAATTTGAAGTGCACAATAAAACCTAGAATACAGCCTTGGGAGTTGTGGGCCCGTAGTTTCTGAAAAGTAGATGACAGGTAAACTGCTGTGCTGTTTTTTTCCTTTCCAATTATGTCTTAAAAAAAAATGCGCCAACATATAATCGCGTTCACCATCTCCACACATATGCTCCCTCAAACCTCAGGCCCTCAGACCAGGTAAATATGTGGAAGAAAAGTTTTGCATCAAAGCTAGGCTGCTGCAAGTGGGTTTTAGTAGCAGTGACTACTCCCTCCCCACGCGAGCCTTTCCTACAGCTGTGAATGGTCGGTGGCGACAAGGTCCACACAGGAGTCTCAGCTCCAGCCTCACATGATTATTTGGAAAAGTAACCAATGGACAGTAAGCTGGGGATGATAATTGCAGCCTGTTTACAAGGAAATTTGGGGGAAAAGAAGAAGATTGAGAAAAATAAATCCAGGTGAAAAACAATGGTGAAAAAAAGATACTGTAAACAAATTTAAAAGACAGGCCGTGGTCCAGAAGATTGCAACATATCTAACATACCTCACAGACACAAGATTACAACACAGGGTGTATATGTACATATGTGCACATGCGCACAACTCCTACAAATCAATAAGACAAATTATCCACTAGAAAAATGGTCAAAGTATTTGAATAAGCAAATCATAGGAAGGAAATGCCAATAGCCAATAAGCATATAACAAGGGGTTCAATTTCATTAGTAATGAGAAATGTACATTAAAATAACGAGATGCCATTTTGCACTTATTAAAGTAGCACATGTTTTAATCTCTGATAATATTAAGAGCTGATGAGGATTCAGGGAAACAGGAACCCTCATACCCTGCTGGTCGGAATGTAAATTGGTACCTCCATTTTGGAGAGCAATTCCGCCCTATCTATCAAGCTGTAAAATGTGCATATTCTGTGGCGCAGCAATTCCACCTGTAGGCATGAACCTAGAGAAGCACTCTTGTGCACAAGAAGTCACATACTGCTGCAGCTTTCTTAATAGTGGAAAATTGGAAAAACAGTTAAATGCCCCTGTATGGGAGAAAAGCTAAATAACTACAACATAGGCACACCATGAGATATTATGAAGCAATTAAAACAAATGAGGTAGATCTGTATGGATTAACATGGACAGATCTCCAAAAAATACTGAGTGACAAAGCACGTCGCAGAAAGATACATATAATATTATACTGATGAAAGGAAAAAACCCTTCAAAAACAGTGACATCTTGAGTCAGCCCTCATGGCCTAGTGGTTCAAGTTCAGCACTCCGCTTCAGTGGCCCGGGTTCAGTTCCTGGGCGTGGAACCACACCGCTCATCTGTCAGTAGCCATGCTGTGGTGGTGGCTCACGTAGAAGAGCTAGAAGGAGTTACAACTAGGATATACAACTATGTACTGGGGCTTTGGGAGGGGGGAAAAATAAGAGATGAAGACTGGCAACAGATGTTAGCTCAGGGCAAATCTTTCCCAGTAAAAATAAACAAAGACTAAGAGTTGCCAACTTGACTTGTGATAATTAAACAAAACAAAGAAACAAACAATGCTATCTAGTTGCTTAATGCTACTGATTTGTAGTTACTATGTTTAAATGTATAAAAAAACATTTCAGAGGGTACAGACTACACCGATCACAGTTCCTGGAAGGGTGGAGGACAAACAGCAACCTGTGTTGGTGGTAGGCGTCCAATGTGACTTGAACTTATGTGCACTGTTTTAATTTTTTCCAGGAGTTGATATTTATGTAGTACTTCAGTAATTTAGGTAATACCAAAAAAAAAAAAAAAAAAAAAAAAAGCTTAAAAGAATAACAGTAATGCCCTAAGAAGGACTGAGAGAAGGGGACAGAGAAGTTAGCCCAGCAGTACAGGAGTGTCTCCTATGGTGTTGACACGCATGAGAAAGCCAAGTGTCTTAAGGTCACCGCATGGAGGCTGTGCGTGTGGGGCTCCCTCCCTTTGTAAAGGAATCCTCTCTGTGACTGTGCAGGGCTCCTAGGCTCCTGGGGCTCATGTCTCCCTCACTCAGTACAACAAAAGGTTGAGACCTCACTACCAAGACCCAAACCCCCAGTCTAAGAACACTTGAGTGGGGCAAATTCAAAAAGAAAATACACATGCAGCGTAAAAGAATCTTCCTCTGCTTCCTTATTAAATTGTTCTATCCATGTACAGCACTTCAGCAGCCAAAATAAAGTCCCCTAATGTGGTCTCCCGGTAATAATATTGTAAAATAATACAAAATGGCTACAGTTTCTTAAGGTGGAGGCCTGACATCGGCGGTGCTTTTTCAAGACCCACGACTTGGTAAAACGCAGAGCTATTGGAAAGCAGATCCTCTTCCTAAATGTCTTGAAATTCATGTCCTTTTTAATTGCCCAGAATTCATGTCACTTGTGTAAAGAAGCTATAAACATACACAATCATAAAAACACATTTAGACACCCTGAACAAAATCAATGCCATATTACTTTAGTTTATTATTCCTTGTAGAGTTCATACTGGTCTTCCTACTTTGATATTTATTTATATCAAAGAAGCAAAAGAACATAAATGCCACACTTGGGATAACGCTGATGCTACAAGTGAGAAGAATACATCCAGCTTCTGCCTTAATTTAAAAAACTACAGCAGTCTTCACAAATCAACCTCACATAATACAGGACAAAGCTGAAGGTCACTGTATTATTCATTTAAAAAGGCACTGATAAGGATTAAAATTAAGGTTCATAAGATTTGAAGAACTGTTAGCTTGCATAAATGGCTTCTTCCTTCTTAACGGGGCATGACAGGGTGGGGGGATGATAAACAGTATAAGAAAGAATATATTTCTTTTCCCCTGGGCTTTGTTATTCTTCTCTCTTTGGAAACTCTAAGCTCTTTATTCAAGAGATCCTCTGCTATTCACAACTTTGCTGCTCTTATGAAAAATTAATGATTGCTTTCTCTTCGACAGAAAACTGCCCTATTTTGCAGAAGATTAACAAAGAGGGCTCGGGGCAGAAGTGAGCCCCTCAGCAGGAGAAGCTTCCTCACACCAACCCATTTATGGCTGGGGGAAAATACCCCCGTTAGTTCAAGGACAGCAAGTAAATAGATGGTGTGCAGCCTGGTACAGACTGTAGAACAAGGACGACGTCCTTCACAAAAGGGACGTGCCAACAAAAACAGCCTGCCCCCAAGAGCAGGCTGACCCCACACCCCGCTCGCTGACTCCTTTATGCCGCACATGCTGAGTGCACGCTGTGTTTGCAAGCTATTGTGTGGCAGGCGGATTTTCTGCAGGGGGTTAACAGGTGAGAGCAGTTATCCCATATGCGATAGCAAGAACAAAATCGAGAGGATGCTTTTAGTTCAGCTGCCAATGCTCAGAAAACACTTCTGAAAACATCACAGCTCAGTACTGCATCATTCTTGAATAGGGGGGCTGGGGGTGGGAGAGCTTGTTCCAAAATGATTTTCCAAGGTGAGAAGAGTGGTAGATTGCAAAAATAAAATAACTCGAGTTCAAATCCTGTCATGTGTATACATCAGTCTTCATTTTAATATCCAGTTGTTGTCATCCAAAGAATTTCTGGTGAAATTCCACTTGCACCATTCGAAAGCCCTACATTTTTATACCATTTTACCCGTTAAGTTCACTCAGTGTTTAATGATCGCATCTCCTTTATAGTTGAAGAAACTGATTGGGGAGGTCAGGGCAATGAGTGGGGGGCCAGGTCTCACACTCAGCTCTTCTCGCTCTGAACCCAGCACTGTGGGAAGCTGCAGGAGGGGGCCCACATACACGAACGCAGGCAGCTAGCCGGCCAGGGGCTACGAGCAGAACAAATTACACAACATTCGGTAAGATGGAGGGTCCACCAACCTGACTCTAAACACATTCATGAGCGAATCCAACCACAGTGCATTTGGCACCCACGTGGCCTTGGCCTTCAGAGACCTTCCTGACTACGGGGAGGAAGGAGCAAACAAATATTTACACGATAAGTAAGATTACACTTGTGAAGGGCCAGACTGTGGAGATGTGGTTCAAGGTTATATCTTTTGTTTTTTTGGTGTTGACGTTGTTGATTTTTAAGTGTTTGGAGGAGGCGAGCACTGAGCTTGGGTGGGTAAAAGTGTGTCCTGGAAAATCTAAAAAGGACAGTTCTGGGTTGATCAGTCGCTCTCAGCAGTATTTATATTTGTCTATTTTTTGGTATCACTAATGGCATATAAAATGATAATTAGGAAAACCACCTGCTCTTTAACTTGAATATACTTTTCAGAGAGCACTAAATCTACAATGTTTTCCCTCATTTAAATATCTTAAAATATCTGAGGGACAGTGACTGCCAGGATCTGTAATGTGCTTTCTCTGGGCCAGCCACCGCTTTAGGATATTTTGATGTGTTACGACTCATTTAATCTTCACACCGGTCCCATTACCGGTATGATTATCACCCCATTTTACAGACAAGGAAACCAAGAAACAAAGACTGAAAGTGGCTTGCCTAGGTTTTCAGTTTCTAGGTGGTAGAGCTGGGGTTCAAAGCCGGTAGGCTGACTCCAGTCTGCGATGATTTCATCCAAAGAGAGATGTTATTTAAAATAATTTTTAAACATCTGAAATCATTTCAGCATAATTATAGATAGAAGATCCCAATAACTAGAAAAATCCAGAAAAAAGAGTCCCAAATAAACACTTTCAAAGAGTATACAATAAAAGGCAAAATCAATTCTTGCTTTAAAATCTATTACAAGGATTTCACCACTGTCAACATTTTATTATTAGACATCAAAAAATCATTACCACCACAACACAGCATTCACAACAACATAAAAATGAACTTTGTTCCTAGGGAAAATGCTGTAAATATGCACAAGAAAATGTTTTTCTCCCAGAAATGGCAATCGGCCAATAAATCACCAAGTCTTACATATCAGTTTTCGTCTCCTTTCCAGAACTTAACACATGAAGACTCAGTCAGATTTATAATCAGTTCAACAAGAATGAGAGAAGTCTGCTAGAAGTCTCCACTAGAGTCCAAGACCTAAAACTTTTGTATGACAAGACAAATCGTGAAAAGATTAGAAGACAAGTTATAAATGGGGAGTAAATATCTGCAACATATCTAATAAACAAAAGAATTGTTAACCAGAAACGATAAAGAACTCCTACAAGTCAATAAGATAAAGAACTCAACAGAAGAAAAGCATAAATGATACATTCGAGAATTTCACAGAAAAGGAGATTAGAGTAGCCAATGAACATGGAAGGATGTTGACCCTCGCTAGTAATTAGGGGAAGACAAATTGAAACCACAACAAACTACCTATTTCAGATGGGCAAAACATTTAAGTTGGCAACACCAGGTGTCAGCATAAGTGTGGGAGAATGAATGCCTTTGTCCACTGGTGGAGGACAAATGGCACAGCCAATTTGGGGGTATTTTAAAAGTACCTAGTGAAAGGGACAATGAGCAAATTCAATGATCTTAAAACTGTCCCAGAGAGACACCTGCACAGATGCACTAGGGGACATGTCCAAGGAGAGTCACTGCAGCACTGAAATAAACTGGACATAACATAAATATCCATCAGCAAGGGAATGAATAACCAAACTGTGGTATGTTCATAAGATATAATCGGTAGGGACACTAATTTAGATTTAAATGTAGCAAAAATGCACAAAGCTCAAAAACAATGCTAATTGAAAAAAGTTGGAAGACAAATACAGTGTGATATTATTTATACAAATGTCAAAAAACACATGGCCAGCCCCAGTGGCCTAGTGGTTAAGTTTGGCACGCTCCACTTTGGCAGCCCAGGTTCAGTTCCCGGACTCAGACCTACACCACTCCTCTGTCAGTGGCCATGCTGTAGCAGAGGCTCACATACAAAGAGAGGAAGATTGGCAACTGATGTTAGTTCAGGGCGAATCTTCCTCAGCAAAAAAAATCCACACAAAAAACAGAACACCACACAAACAATATTACGTGTTTTCAAGGATATGCATAGACATATATGTAAAACTATGTAAAATGGCTGGAAGGATAAAAACCAAGCTCAGAATTGTGTTTACTTTTAGGAAGTTAAGTAAGGGGACAGTGACTGGAGGGATATGCAATGGGAGATTTAACTTAATAAGGTGCTTTTTTTAAAAAAAGGGAGAATTCACTCATATCATTTATATAACTAAAAAATATATATCCATAGAAAAAAGACTGAATCAAATATGCCAGTGATTAATTCCAGGTGGTGGGAATATGTCTGGTTGCTCTTTTCCTTTTTTTTTTTTTTGAGGAAGATTAGCCCTGAGCTAACATCTGCTGCCAATCCCCTCTTTTTGCTGAGGAAGACTAGCCCTGAGCTAACATCTGTGCCCATCCTCCTCCGCTTTATATGGGATGCCGCCACTGCATGGCTTGACAAGCAGTGCATCGGTCCATGCCCGGGATCCGAACCTGCGAACCCTGGGCCACAGAAGTGGAGCGTGTGAACTTAACTACTATGCCATGGGCCAGCCCCACTCTTTTCCTTTTTTTAAAAAATATTTTTATATTTTTCAATTTTCCAAAATAAAAACATATAATTTAAAAATCAATAGAAATGTAATGTGATTTTCAGCTGAACCTGCAGTCACACTTTACCTCTTGTCATTAGCTTTTCTTATTTTTATCTTACACAATTATGCTTGTAAATAAGGACAAATTAGAGTCAGAACATTTTGATCCTCCATTTCTTTCAACAAAAAGGAACATAATGTAATCAGACAACGTATCTTTTGTTGTTGAGAGAGCTTTGAAATCAGAGAGGCATATGTTTCACACGACATGGATGCCATTGTTTGGAAGACATCGGTTCATGGGTTGCAGCATTTCATGGAATCTAACAAAGATGTTGCACCTTTGGATTTAAATAACAGTTGCAACAAAGAGTGAAATAACTCCTGGCCACTCTGCCAGTCACATCGAGGACGCACTACAGTACAGTGGTTTGGAGCTGAGCTGTCCAGCACACTAACACATTCTTTTATTTAAATTAATTAAAAGTAAATAAAAATAAAAATTCAGTTCCTTAGGAACACTAGCCACATTTCAAATGCTCAATAGCCACATGTGGCAGAGGCTACCATATTGGATGACTCAGATATGGAAATGTCCTTCAATGCAGAAGGTTCTGTTGGACCACATGGTTTAGAGCACGGATCCTAGAGACAAACTCCCTAAATACTGGTCCCAACTCTACCACTGGTGAACTACCTGGCCATATGCAAATTTCTTAATCTATTTGTGCCTCTAACCTCATCTCCAAAATGTGGAAAATCATAAAACCCTCCTCACTGGATTGTGGTCAGGATTAAAAGACTTAATTAATATATGTAAAGCTTATATTAACAGAATAAATGTCACATAAATAGCAAGCTATTATTGTTACCTTTCAGCTGTGAAAGGTACTGATGGTAGGAAGAGGCCGCACGCGTCTCATCATCTTGCACTTCCAGAGCAGCAGGACACGGCAGAGGAGGAAGCAATGCTCTGGTCACCAGGAGAAGCTCCTGTTCACCTGTGGGCCTGACAGTCAGTGTGGCTCTGAATGTTTATGTAACATTGGGTCACAGTTTGGTAACATTTTTGTTGAAATTCAGAAAATTTTCATTCATTCAACAAACATTTAGTGAGTGCCTATCATGTGTCAGGCACTGTTCGAGGCCCTGGGGATACATCAGTGAACAACACAGGTAGGGAGTCCCACCCTGGTAGAACTTACATTCTAGTGGAGAACACAAGCCATAAGTATGATACATAGTAAATCATATACCACGACAGAAGGTAATAGGTCCTACAGAAGAAATAGAGGAGTACAGGACACGTGAAGTTGGGGAGAGGTCAGGCTGCAACTGTAAAAGGAGGTGGGGTAGGGCTCCCTGAGAAGGAGCCATTTGAGAAATTACCTGAAGGAGGAGAGAGAGTGAGCACTGCAGATACTAGGAGGAAGAGCACGCCAGGCAGAGGTAACAGTGGGTGCAAAGGCCCGGGAGTGAGGGAGGGGAGAGGAGTAGGAGAGAGCTCAGAGAGATGAGTGATGAGGAGGACGGGGAAGCGAGCGTAGAGACCCGTTGCCAGTGGAAGGACTTCGGCTTCCACTCAGCTGAGATGGGATCTTCTGGATAGTTTTGAGCAGAAGAGTGACAGGATCTGATTCATGTTTCAGAGGGCCACGATGGCTACGGTGTTGAGAACAGACACAGGGAACAGAGGCTGGAGCAGGGACAGGGTGAGGAGGCCACTGAAAGAATCCCTGGGCCATGGTGGTAGCAGTGGAGGTATGAGAAGTGGTCAGATTTTGAGATTGTATTCTGACAGATTAGATATGCACTGAGAGAGAGCAGTGAGAATCTGCTGACATCTGTATAAAACTTGTTTGCTGTCCTCATTTCATACTTTGCACCAGAAGCCCAATCCAAGGACCTCCACTTGTTACCATGAAATAATCTCTGGGATACCTTAAGTGCAAACAACAAGGAGGAGAAAAATGCTTATCATACGCTCCTTTTACCTAAGAAAGAGAAGAAGAAAACAAGTATGCAGACATAGTTTCTGATTCTCATATTAAAAAAGTGAAAGGATAAACCATACTTTTAAATGGTTATTTATAGGGAGAGAGAGGAAAGAGGGCACAGGGAAGTTAGACTTCGAATATACCTTGTTCTGTAGATTTGACTTTGCAACCACGTAAATATTTTTATAATTATAATATAATTAAATTAAAAAGGAATTATTAAAAATTTAAAGCAAAATAAAACAGGTAACTTAACTATGTAAATAGTTGGTGGTACAGCCACACAGATAGAATCTATTCTAAGTGACTCTGAAACACAATAATTTGACTTTATGTCCCTGGCGGGATATACCCTAAGAACAAACAGAAAAAGCTTCACTGTTTTAATTAATCACATTGTTGATTGTAGTTTTTGTATAATCACTCTAGGCTGATTGTGAGTACTGTGGGATATAGAAAATTACTAATTATGTTGGGGTTATTTAGAATAGGATTTTCAGTATGAGAAAAAGGAGTAATTCATGGATGTAAGATCCATAAAGTAAAGTAAAAACACTGTTGTCCTGAATTTAAATTGGATATATCAGTATGGATTCATCATTTTATTTTTAGAAAAACACATTTATGGGCTGGCCTGGTGGTATAGCGGTTAAGTTCGCTTGATCTGCTTTGGCGGCCCAGGGTTTGTGGGTTTGAAGGCCAGGTGCAGACCTACACACTGCTCATCAAGCCATGCTGTGATGGTGTCCCACGTACAAAGTAGAGGAAGATGGGCACAGATGTTAGCTCAGGGAAAATCTTCCTCACTGAAAAAAAAAACCCCCACATTTTCTACCTTTGTCCCCTGTAAACAGTAACCCACCCAGAAGCAATGAGCACACTTACTACCCAGAATGTGGTCTCTAAATAACATTCCCCATCGAAAGGAACCTAACAGAAATGGCTGATTCCAGGTCTGGGGCAGAATATATACGAGATGAGCCTGGAACATACCAGAAAGCAGGAAAGCTATCAGAGAGGATTAGAATCATGTCAAGAGTATTCCAGAGACAACTTGATTATGTTTCCATTGGCTAAAGAGAATAAAAACATCAATAAATACAATAACTTCAACTGACACATAAAATATGTGACACATAAACTTTTAATAATGTTAACAATAAAATAATAGTAACAAACACAAACGTTCATTGGTCACCTTTGGAAGATGCCAGGGAAACAACTCACTATTTTGGTAACCGGTACGTAAAGGGAAGAAAATAGCACTTATCCTACATTCCCTATAACAACTATACCCCAAGGTAGGCAGACGGGTGAAGAGGGGCATTTTCTCTTTAGAGAACATTTTGGTTAATAAAAGAAGAAATAATAGAATTAGAATATGCCAGTTTTGCAACCCTAATAAATAAATGGATAAATCATCAATGACAGCTAACATCGCAAAAATAGGGATCACAAGACATCGTGAACTTCCTGATGGAGCATCATCTATGAGACAGTCTTGTCGTCCCTCCCAAAGGCAACCACAACACTCCGGCATCTGATAAAGTCACTTCACGGAAATGAAGACAGAGGAACAATTTGAACAGCACCATGGGGAGGCAGTCGGTGGAATCCTGACACTAGACAACAAACATCCAGGTTTCTTCAGCAACAACACCAACAGTAACCAAACTGGAAAAATAAAGAAAGGGGTGGTGGGGGATTAAAAGAGACTTAAGAGACAGCAATAAATTCAATAATGGCCTAATTTAGATGCCAATTCAGACAAACCAACAACAATAACAAATAAAATACTTCGTTAAAAATAAAAGGAGACAATCACAAAATGTGAACACTAAATGCGTATCTGACGCTCTGAAGACATACTATTAATTTTTGTTGCATTCTTTCTCTGTTAATGTTTTTTAGGGGTGGTAACGATATTATGGTTGTTTTTTTTTTTTTAAAGAGTTCTTTCACTCTAGAGATACAGGCTGGAATACTTACAGATGAAATTATAAAATGTCTAGGTTTGCTTCAAAATAATCTGTTGTGTGTGGGGGTGGGAAGTGGGGAGGAGAAAGTGGATGGGGCCTAAAGGGGCATAAATGGGCATAAATGAGACTGAACATGGAGTTGGTAATTAACAAAGTTGGTTGATGGGCATGTGAGTATTTTCTCCTTGTAATTCTGATCTTTTGGTTGCAGCTACCTTCTGTGATTAGAGGCTACAGCCTCCTGGACTCGCCCTTCCTCTCATCCCCCATCCAGTGTGTCAGCAGGTCCTGAAAACTCTGCATCTAGAGTATATTCTAGACCTTCTTCACTTCATCTGCCAGCTACCACCCTGGTCTCAACCACCACCACCTCCCAGCGGGACCATTCCAGTAGCCTCGAACCAGATATCATGCCCTGTTCTGGTCACAGCAACAAAGCAAGTGCAGAGAGAGGGGCTCTGTGTGCATGCTTGGCTGGCACTTCACAGAGGTGTTGACAAAAGTGGGACTGAAAGGGTGAGGAGCAGTTTACCAGACAAAATGGGTGAGGGCGCTGCGGGCCACGGGAGCAGTGTGTGCAAAAGCACGAGGGTGTCCATCAGCACCAGGTGAATGGAGCGGGGGTACAGCGTGACCGCAGTCAAGAAGCAACGAGACAGGCTGGAGAGAAGACAGGGACGAGTGACGAAAGGTCTTGAACGCCACAGTGTGTTTTGCTGTTAACCCAAGGGTGATACCATTCATTGGGGAATTCTCCACAGGAAGTGACACGGTAAGGTTTGCGTGTTCAAGAGAGAACTCTGGGGTTAATGCGGAGAAGACAGGTTGGAGGTGCCTGAATTTGGAACAGAGAGGCCACTTAAGAGGTTGTAGGATTCCACTCCCAGAATAGGCAGATCCATTGAGAGAGAAACTAAACCAGCGGTTGCCTCGAGCTGGGAGGGTTGGGGGGATGGGGGGAGTGACTGTTTATGGGTGTGGAGTTTCTTGTGGGGATAATGAAAATGTTCTAAATTGATTGTGGTGATGGTTGCACAAATCTGTGAATAATATTAAGAACCAATAAATCACACACTTTAAATTGTTAAAAAAAAAAAGAGGTGAATATGACCCTCCAGGTGAGAGAAGGTAAGTGACTGCCCTAGGAAGGTGGCAGTGGCATGGAGAGGTGGGCAAGGGATGTGAGGGACAAATCAGTAGGATTGAGTGGCTGACTGGATGAGCAGTAAGTGAGCAGGGAATCTGGGCACCTGTGGGATGTTGTACATTCAGAAAGAGGGTCTGGGCTTTGGGGGGGGCAGGGGGAGGGGGACAATGAGTTAAGTCCTGCACGAGTCTGTCTGGCGTGCACATTGAGTCCTGCACCTGTTGGCTGGTGGGACATCCAGGCTGAGGCATCCAGCAGGCAGCTGGAGATTTGAGGCAGGCTGGGTAAGAGGATCCATGAGACAAAAAATTTACTTTTATACACAACATGTAGCCCAAAGGAAAATATTACAAGATTTGATCTTAGCAAATTCCAGAGAAAAATAGCACCAGCAAAAAAACAATTTTAGGTAGTAAATGTGGAAGGCCAGGAATAATTTTAGAAGTAAGCAGCCCAAACTGGCTTTTCAATAATCTTTCAATTTCCTTCCCTCCTTCCTTGCTCTGTTCCTTCTTTCTCTTCCCTCCATTCCTTTTACTTTTTAAAATAAATATTTATGAGGAGTTTACAGTATGCCAGATGTGGTGCTGGGGTTACGATGATGAATAAAAATGGACCTGGTACCTGGCCTCATGGACCTCACAGTCTAGTAGAGAAGACAGACATTAAGCAAATGCTCACACAAATAACTGTTTAATTACCAATTGTGGTAAATCCTAAGGAGAGGTGCATGGAAGGATCCACATACATGGGGCCATAGTGAAGTCTTCTCTCGGGAGATGTTGATTTCACTGAGATCTGAAGGATGAAAATGAGATTTTACTAAGTGAAGGGGATTGGTGGAGGCTTCCAGGCAGAGGCTCAGCATGTGCAAAGGCCCAAGGGCAGGGGAGAGCACTGAGGAACTGAAAGAAGGCCAGCGGGACTGGAGGTCAGAGATGGGGAGCACGAGTAAGACGAGGCTGGAGAGGCAGGTGGGGACAGGCTATGCTGAGTGCTGTCCCTCTTGAGCGGTAAATGGGAAGCTATAGGAGAAGTTTAGGAGGGAGCGGTATGAGCACATTTACATTTTAAAAACGTAACTCTTTCTGCCACGTGGAGAAGTGATGGAAGGGCTTCAGAATGGATGAGAGGAAACCAGCGCGAAGACTGCTATGGTAACCTAGGTGAGATGATGGTGGCATTGAAGACACAAAGAAGTGGATGGATTTCAGAGATTTTTCTAGGAGGTAAAATCTATAGGTCTTGGTGAACAGGCTGCGGGCGATGAAGGAGACACCTGCCAAGGGTGGGCATTCATATTCATCAGCACTGATATTTTGCCACAGTTGTGAATAAAAGACAGAGGTTTAGGATCTTGTAGGAGAGCTATGGAAGAGAAAGATCAAGGAACTCAGCTGAATAGCTACTTGTGTCTGCCCAGGACAACCTCCTTGTCCTCCAGGAACTTAGAATCTGCTAAGATGAGCCTAGCACCCAAGAGCCAGCCCATTCACAGTGCTTGGGATCAGATGAGCGTGGGCAATAAGAGACAGTGACACCACACCATCTGGAAGCCAAGAGAAGGGCCAGGGCTGGCCAGGTCAGGGAGCTTCTCCTGCAGGATGAGGCACATGAGCAGCTTTCAGAATCCTTGTAACACATCCCTAAAATCCATGTAGGAAACACAATGTGTTTGGTACAATACTGGAAACAAGTATTTCTTATGCTCACGTTAAATACCAACGATGCTCAATTCACGGACACCTCTTCTTAACAAAAGTGTACATATTCTGCTCGTGGCAAGAAAATGCTCTTGGCATTTGATGTCTGTGAACACCAAAATGATACGTAGGAATTTAAAATATCCATTAGCAGTAAAGTCCTTCATTAAACTTTTTAAAAATAATGAAGCAAATCCCAATTTTGGTAGGGAAGTGGCAAATCAGAAATGTACAATTAGCACTTAAAATAAGTAAATGGATGGAAGGGGCCCAGGAACCCCTTGCAAGTAGCTGCCGTGTGGCAGAGCCCAGGTTTGCAGCTCTGCAAATGGTTTCCATTCTCACAAAGTGAGATGTGGCGTCCCGTGCCCTCCATCTCAGGCTGAGACCCAAGGGCTGCCTGGGCCTTGAAAGAGCAGCAGAGTAAATACTGTTGCAAGACCCATCCTCAACAACCCACGAGGACACAGCCCGTAATAACATGGTTTAAGAAAATCTTTCCTTTTCTGCCGTGCTGTTACTGTTGTTGGGGGGAGGTGGGGACGAGGGGTGGGGGAGGAAGTGAACGCAGAGTAAGGGTGACTTCTGCTCTTCACTCCGTGTATTTCTCTATCACTTGCATTTTTAAAATAAGAATTCTATTAATGTAATTTTTTAAAATTAAAAAATGAATATTCTTCTCTTACCCAAATATCTCATGACACACCTCAGTTCCCCTGGTTGAGGTTTTCAAGAGCATGGAAAACAAGTGATTTCCATATCCTGTGACGGAACCCATAATACACTCGAAGATAATGATGAAGCTTTCCCTGCAGTATTCTTTTCCAGAATAAACAGCCAACAACTGGTTATTTTTGCACAAGTTACCATACACTTTGAGAGGATTAGTGGTTACACTGCATGAATGCTTGGGGGTCTTATAACTGCTGGTAGTGGCATGGGGCTCATTTTAATGACAATTCTTATGCCTGCTTTCTTTAGGAGGCTAGACATTAACGAGGAGGAGGTGCGGACAAGCAGCAGGAAGTCTCAGGCGCTGAGAAAGGAGGCCTGCACGAAGATTTGGAAAGAGAAAGTCTTGATGTGTGCGCAGCTCCCATGTCCCACGCTCTTTTCCCCAAACCTGTGAAGGACAAAAAGGGACCAGTTGGCATTTGCTATCCTTTAGTGGTGCAGATTGTTGAACCATACAACAGAGCATTCTAAATAGCAGACAAGGGGAAAACAGAACCTTGTTAAGCTCCATGTGAGAAGGATGCTTCAAGATCATCAATCTTGTAGGCTGGGGTACCGAAAGTGTAGACATCCCCAGAGGAGACATTGAACAAAACGAGAAGGAAAATGTGGGTGACATGTAGACGAAGGCTCATGTGCTGCGTATCTCCTACTTGTTCCTCCAGATCCACTCCCACCGTCTCCAACACACTCTGTGCTCACAAGACTGACTAGTGTGAACCACCTGAACGGGCTCCCTGGCACTCAGGTTGGGGCCAACGGGAGCCTCGGCAGGGGTTCATAGGAAAGGAAGGGCGAGAGTTGGGCATTTACAACTTGTGCCCTCTCCCTCAGGGGTTGCTCAGGACCGGCTGTGCCTCTTTGACATGGCCTCAGCTCCTGTCAGGTGACTCTCTCTCCAGGTCTGGTACCCGCTCCCTCCCCTTGCCTCTTCGGGCCTGGGGTGGTAACAGCTTTTGTTATTAGTCCTGGAGTACTGCACTGTCCCTTGTGGATTTCCTATACCCTGCCCATCCTTTGTAAATATCCTCTATACTCACTGCTCCTCCACTCACTCAATTTGAGTACGCAGTTTTTTTTTTTTCTGTTAAGATTCATATACCATCAAAGGAAGCTCTTAATTAACTTCTTGGTGTCCTGAAAGAAAGTTCTAGTGGACATCTGTCATTCTTTTTGCACCTTCCTTAACCTCCTCCCCACCCCCAGCATCTGAGCTGACTTTCTTGTCTGGGGTTTTCCCTACCTCATGGCTCTTGATGAGAGACAAGGACCAACAACCCCACGGAAGCCACGTACCCACTTTCCCAGCCTCCCTTGCAATTAGGGCTCAGACATGTGACCCAGGCTCAACCAATCAGATGGAGTTTGACTCTTGACATGGGACAAGCAGGGACTGCAGTGAATCCTTTTGGCTGGGGCGGCAGCAGCACAGGGAGTTACATCAGTTTCCAGAGGGAGCAGCTGAATCTAGTGTGTCAGGCTTGGGGTGTGGGTGACGCATCTGGTGGAATCTGTACCCAGCAGTGGCGGCAAGTTGGTTCCCTGCAGAGATTGTATGTATTGCTCCTGTTACTGGGGTTCCCCAACATCCGCTTCTACGGATGTGGGTAACCCAACAGACTTCAATTCATTTCTTCCCTGCTTGAATGAGTCAGAGTTATTTACACTGCTTGAAACTAAGAACTCTGCCTGATACAAAAATCAAGTCAAATCCTTTGGACCCAAAGATTCTGGCATCCTAAAATCCTCATTTCATTTTAAGTTAAAAATAAATCCATGTCTAAACATCTACTCTGTTTCAATTACTGTGCTAGGTGCTACAAAGCTAATTAAGATTGACAAGTAAATAACCATAATCAACACGATAAATACCGTAATGGAACCGTAACTTCTGGAGCACAGATGCAGAAGTGATTAATTCTGCCTGGGAAGGTTTTGGAAAGTTTCAGAAACGTAGTGAGCTGGGTAGAGGGATGAGTATAAGTAAGGAATCATGGTGTGAAACTGTTTAGCATGTCCAGAGAAGGAAGGTGAGCTCAGAGGGACTGGAGTAGAGCAGAACAAAGGGTCACTGGAGGTGAAGCTGGCAAAGTGAGCCAAGGCCCAGCTGCAAACTGTCTGCACTGCATTGTCTAGGCAAGCAGAAGAAGCCACCACCATGGGCTCTGGAAGATGGGGGGAGAATAGAGGCCAGAAACCCATTTGGTCTCACAAAGGGCTATGAGCACAGCAGAGCCTATGGGATGGAGAAGGAAGGCAGAGGCTTGAGAAATGCAGGTGAGGGGCTGCTGCCCTGCTGGGTGTGGAGAGCAAGGAGGATTCCAGGACGGTCTTGAAGTTCTAGCTTGAAGGAGTAGGTGGGGGACAAAGTTTCCTACTAATATAGGGAACTCATCAAGTAGTACAGGTTCGGTGTGGAGGGAGAAAGTGGCATGCCCAGATCTTTTCTTATCCTAAGGATGTACTAATACACACACGTTTATACGCTGGGATCTTACCTCTAATCACCGCTCCGGACACAGAAAGGATGGCATTGTTTCCAACTGGGTTCCTATCATTTAACTTCCCTGCTATTTATGGGGCTATTCTACTTGCTGTGGGTATATCATAGCCTTTAATTGCATGATCTTCTGGGATGTTCCTAGACCATCCCAGTTAAGAAAATATAATTCTTTAGAAAAGCTAAAAGTAAGCTGTTTAAATTCTCTCCTCACCAAGCTCTTCCTCACCTTAGGGGAAAAATGTGACCCAGATCCACTTATCTGGCCCACTGCCAGACCCACACCAGAACCTTCTGGAGGTCACTGGACTCCAGGACCAACACTAGCCCTCTCCCAGGCCCGTCTGCTGTTGACCTTCTCCATTCCCTTCCTGACCCTGATTTCTCCTGCCAAGTGCAATTCTGAGAGCTGACAGAGTGGCAAGCTTGGCTTCCCATACCTCCTTTTTATGTAAACTTACAAACTTCAAGAACATGTTTGGCTCTGCCCCCCGGGGTATGAAGCCCCATTCTTGATAGCATTTTGCCTTTGTTGTTAATAGTAAAGTCCTTCTAGTTGGCTTTTTGTTAAGAAGTACGTGGGCCTGGGGTCTGATGACATCTTTGGACTTGGATTCTAAAAAGGTGTTACCACTGTGCACTTGGCTAAAGGAAACACTTATGTTTTACCAGGGAATGGCTTTCGATTATCAAATTCTCGGGCAGCACAAAAAGCTAAGGGCATGCAGTGAGACTATCCTACAATGCCACTCCTTTCAGAAAGCACAAAACGATGACTGGTGGCTTTAGAGATGCTTTCTGGAAACCAACTACAGGAACAGCTCTGTCATTCCATACCTCGGGAAACAGAAGGTGAATGGTCCTGTATTCATTTTTGTTCCCTTCATGAGCAGTCATCTATAAGGTGGTGTGCTTCTCTACTAGACCACGTGCTCTTTGAGGACAGAATCAGGTTGTAATCCATACCTAAATTCACACCATCTTGCACAACGAATGATATATGGTTGGGGTCAAATAAAAGCTGGTTGAACTAATCAATAGTATATGGCAAGAGACCTCACAGTGAGGGGGCTGTGGTCCCCTCAGCCACAACAACTGGAAGAACTAGAGGCAGAGTCAGTGACTATTATCACGTAATATGAAAATTCCAGATGAATGGAGAAACTAGACTCATGGATAAGCAATGTAATCATCAAACCAACATTGTCTTGGAGATATTTTTTAAAGTCATAATCATGCTACATAAGCAATAAATTACGAAGCCTGAGCATGTGAATAAAACTTAATATTGTCATAAATTTTACGACAAAGTTAATCTGACACATATTTAATGACATGCATAATCATTATTATGCAGCATTGTAATCAGACATTAATAATAAGCAGTCCACACTAATGACTGTAAAGTCTTTACTTGTGTTCAGCCAAACTAACTGCATGGTATTTTCCCCTTGTTCTTGTTATTACTTCTGCATACATTCCCTCAGTGGTGGTGGGCTTCTCTGATGATGTGAATAATCCTCAATGCACAGATACAGAAACCCTGACCAGAGAGAGTCTCAGGCAGGTAAGGCTCTCTGCACTCTCTCTACCGCCAAAAACACCTCAAGCAGAAGCACATAGGTGCTCTGCCCGTAGCCCTTGGACCACTTCTGTGTATTCCAGTGACTCTCAACTCTAATGGCTGGATCTCTGCCTGAAGGATTTTTCTGAAACCAAAGAAAGCCTCGCTGACCCAAAGAACACTGGAATTGAGGGGAAAATTAACAACCCCCACCCAGAAGCTCTCATCAATGACTAAAAAGAACTGGGGAATAAAGCCCTCACCCCTCACCCCTCAGGGCAAGGGGCAGAAATGCTGAGGCTGTATTCACACTGACTCCCAGAGTTCCCAAGGGGTGGCCACAGTGGCAAATGACTTATGAACACACCCTTGACAGTCTTCCTTTCCTTGCCTCACTTCTCCACTCTCCCACGAGTGCTTCATGGAGTCACCTCCCAAATAAACCACTTGTACTTGAATCCCTGTTTCTAGGGGAATCCAAATAAGACACTGTTCCAGTGATGGGGCTGAAAGTCTGAGGCATTCCCTTCTTCCTCTAAGGGTCTTCCTACCCTACCCGACCCCCCCCCCACACACACCAGTCACATCCAGGCTCCTTGGAGTCCAGCCAGTTGCAGGTACCAGAAGAGCTGTGCTATAAGCCTGTGCTGCTCCTGAGGGCAGGTCATCACCACGTCATGGGCCCCAGGAAGATGGAAGAACACATGATCACTGGAAGGATGGAGAATGTTCTCTGGATTCCTGATAAGTTGGAAGCAGGTAGAGGGCAAGAGTCCACCTGGCTCAGGCAGTGAGGCAAGAGAGAGACCATGGGCTGAGAGTCTCATTGCTCAGAGAAAGCTGCTCCAGATGCCCGATCTGCAACAATTACACGGTCCAAGTATCTCGGGGCAATAGGACACTGGTGGTCCTGACATCTAGACCAGGCCCAGCTCAGTCTTCTCAGGCTGGAAGCGAGGATGGTCCAGAGACTTTCATTCTGCAGTTAGAGAAAAAGAGCTAGGCACAAGCAGCTTTGACGAAGTCATGAAAGCACATTCATGCTAAAGTGTAAATGACTCATAGCTCTTTTTCTATTTTTATGGTGGGGAGGTGCTTAAGAACATAAAAACACTGATGAACTAAAAGGGGAAGAAATGTCCCTGTCAAATAAAGGGCAGAGAAGGGGGAAGGCAGTGGTGACCAAGACAAAGCACCTCTTCCACATTTGGCCAGCTCTACCTATCACAGCTCTGGGTGGGGGGTAAACAAAGAGACAGCATGTATAGAGTCATCTTGGGCCATCCCTGCTGCAGTGGGTGCAGTGTAGAGGGGTCACTGATCAGCACAAAGACCCACAGAGTATTAAATGCCAAACTAGAAACACAAATGTATAAAACACACCCTCAGTAGTGTCAGAAGAAGTCTGGGTACTGGTAGTGGCGTAGGAAAGAGGACCACATGATGTAAAGTTTACAGTCCAGTGTCACTGCTCATTACCCTGTAATTCTGGGTGGGTCACTTAAAGTCTCTGGACCTTAATTTTGCCATCTGTGAAATAGGGGTAATGCTATCCATCCTGCATATCTCATAAAGTTGGTTATGAGGCTCATATGATGCACGCCTGGGAAAGATGTGTAACAGTCTCACTGAATAGGTTAAAATCCCTGCTCAACACATTCCACTCAACTGGGCTATTTATCCTTGGTTTTCTCATCTATAAAAAGAGATTTTAAAAATCATAAGATTATTCCAATGATTAATTAAAATAATGCATGTAGAGAATTTAGCATGGTACTTGATACTTACATTAGCTGATAAAAGCAATACGTAATATATAGAGTAGGATATGGATGTTACTTGATACTTATATTAGCTAATAAAAGCAATATGTAACATAACAGAGTAGGATATGGATGTTTAGGGCATAAAAATAACTCTGCTTGGGGCCGGCCCAGTGGCGCAGCGGTTTCGTCTGCGCTTGGCAGCCCGGGGTTCGCCGGTTCGGATCCCGGGCGCCCGCCGACACACTGCCTGTCAGCCACGCCGTGGCGGCGTCCCATATACAGTAGAGGAAGATGGGCACGATGTTAGCCCAGGGCCAGTCTTCCTGAGCAAAAAGGGGAGGATTGGCGATGGATGTTAGCTCAGGGCTGGTCTTCCTCACCAAAAAAAAAAAAAAAAAAAAAAAAAAATAACTCTGCTTGTTTCAACAGCCCTGAGCCCTTTCAGAAGGCTAAAGTCAGAACATCAAAGGGTGAGGATTTTGATACGTAAAGGTATGCCTCTCTTTGCTCTGGATGTGGTGGGCTTACCCTATTATTGAAACTTGTTTAGTGGATGCTGAGCTGCCATGAGGCCTAACATTTAGTCCCAGTTATTAGATTAAATATTTGCTTTAAATGGCATTTGAACTGCCAGGTTCTAGATTTTTCTGATTGGTAAGGTCTCCTTTGTATTTTGTAAAGAGGTTAAAACTGGTATACTGACTACAGAACAGATGTGCCATTTTTCAAAGTCTATTAAAACCATGGTTCCCTATAACATTGTGCCTGTTGGCATAGAATTAAAGAGTAAACTAACTTTATTTGGTGAAGAAACATTGAGTGGAAGAGACAGGACGTTATTTTAGGTATTTTTCTTTATGAAATTATTTTGGTTTAAACATTTGGGTTTAAGACTGTTAAATAAAAAAATTCAGCTGAGTAAATTTGAGGATCTAATTGGCTTTATTCAATGATTTGTGAAACGGGCAGCATCCCATCTAGCAGAGAGAAAGGTGCTCCAAAGAGCTGTACAAAATGGGAGGCTTTTATAGGCAGAAAGGGGGTGAGACAAGGAAAGAGTGTATCGTTTCAGGCAAGGTTCCCTTCCTCTGGAGGAACGGAAGGGATCTATCGGGTGGATGACCCCACTAGTGCTGACCAGGTAATTCCACATTGACAGGTTAAAGGTTACATTCCTAAGAGAGGATGAAACTGAAATTAGCAATCCAAGACTTAATACCTAACCTGATGTGGGGCTTAGCACAAGTGACTCCATTTTGGGCCTGTTATCTTTTTTTTTTTTAACAAGACATTGTTGCCATTTTCTTTCCCCCTACTTTCAGTCTGCTAAATAAATGATTGAGTACATTTCTAATTTACAGAGTTTGTTAACAAAAGAAAATGTAATTTGATAGCCAAATCAATACTAAGAATTATAAACTAAAAGTTTATAAAAATTATAAACCAAATACACAAATGTGACTACATTAACTTTTGTTAAAGTATGCTTACCTATGCTCTCCTCTCAGGTACATGCTTTTTTTTTTTTTTTTAGTAAGGAAGATTGGCCCGGAGCTACCACCTGTTGCCAATCTTCCTTTTTTGCTTGAGGAAGAGTAGCCCTGAGCTAACATCTGTGCCAATCCTCCTCTATTTTGTATGTGGGTCACCTCCACAGCATAGCTTGATGAGCGGTGTAGGTCCACGACCAGGATCTGAACCCACAAACCCTGGGCCGCTGAAGCAGAGCATGTGAACTTGACCACTACACCACCGGGCCAGCCCACTCAGGCACATTCTTTGATGCTAAGGTTCTAACATACTACAAAAATAAGGCAGATGCATTTTGGAAAACAAAACAAGAGCAAAACAAAAACATATGTTAAGCAAAAATCTTTCACATCTCATATTCATAATTAAGTAAGTTTTAAAATTTAATAAGTTCATTAGGTTAAAAGTTTGAATGTCTGGGTGTTTCTACCCTAAAATATGATCTCTGTGGGACTTCCATGTTATACAATGATCACATGACACTTTTCAAAGTTACTAATCTGAACACACCACATGAGGAAAGGTCGTATTCCATCTGTTCAAAACATCTAGGAAGATGAGCTGGTATTTGTAAGATGAAGCTGTCTGAATGGTGTCAGAGCCAATCAGCTCACAACTGTAAAAAGAACACTGGTAGATATAAAAGTGGGGTGGGAAGGGGGCAACAGAATAAAGGACTTCTTGTTAAGTGATGAGAAAGAAACATTAACAGCATATTTCAATAAAATGAGATTTTAAAAATATTTGAAATTTAAATCTTCAAAATCACAAGGAAATATAAATGATTCACAAATAAATTCACTAAGTCATCAAATCCTGTTAAATCCCCAACTGGGAACAGCAATGAATACAATCTATACATTTAAACCCACTAGTTCACTTTGCGCAGTGCCAGTTTACTTCTCAGTATGTTAGCAATATAAGCTTTGCGAAAGGACATAGGTAAATTGTACATATCTGCTTCTAGGCACCATAATGTAACCTGTACAAAGTAAGCATTCTTCCTTTGGTTAAAAAACTTGGATGGTGTGAAAATTAGAAAAATAAATGCCCTATCGTTATGTTGTGACCAGGTTTAAGGCATGTGAATTTTACCTTCATCCAGTAAAGGGTTAAAACCTAGATATTAAAAAGTAAAGTAGTGCAGTATCAGTAACGCATTACCCCTTATTTCCCAAAATGTCAGACCACAAAAGTACCACTTACATAATTGCTTGTAGTTTATTCCTTTGCTTTCCTCTTTTCTCTTTGTAACAATTTTTTTAAAGTAGAAATATAATTGTTGTCCTTTGAACAGCTGTAAAAATGATGAATAGGTATGGAAAAGCATAACATGAATGCCAATCATCTGTTTCTGGCAGTAATGTATATGGAACACTATTTAGGGACAAAAGAGGAGAAGGAAGAAAAAAGAGAGAGAGGTTTTATCATCTTTGAAAATTTTAAAAGAAAACCTCCTTGTTTAATAGGAAAAAAAGATTTCATATTTAAAGTTAATCAGAGCTAACTTCTAGCCAGAAAAACTACAGCACCATCATTGGATTCAGCAGGACTGCCTTTTTAGAGGGGCAATGTTGCAGAGAAAGCGGACAGGTTTTTAGAGCTGGGAGACAGAAAAATAACCCCACTCTGCCAGCTGAATGACCTTGGGCAAATCAGTTTATCTCTGCCAGATTATATTCAACATCCAAAAATTTGATGTAATAACTACCTGAAAGACTCATGTTGAAGCGAATATGTATTTGCCTGTGAATGGTTCGCTGGTTTTTAAATAGATAGCTCTGTGCAAATGTATGCTATTGTTTCGTATTGCCAATTGTCAAATACACTACTTAATTTTATCCAACTATTCGTACCTGCATAGGCTCCCAGTGGTCTTTTCAATGGCTAAAGGTTTATGAATAAGGTGATTTTCCTAATGGGATTAACCTGACGCTTTTCTTATACATGTAACCTTGAATCCACCCCACAAAACAATGCGTGACTAATGCACATAATAAAGGTTATCCTAGTTTCTAAAACGTCAAACATCATTCACAAAAGAGGACCACTTTTGAAAGAGATGTACTTGCCTCGGGAAGAAGAGATTTCTACTTCTAATTATGGAAGATTTATTGATGAATGCAGATCACAGCCTGTCTGAGAGGCACTTCCGCCAGCACCCTCATGTGCGGTCTGCAAGGTTAAGGGAAAATGCCTTGATGGTACCAGTGGATGTTATGTGGATTTTAATATTGTTAAAAGGAAACTCTCTTCCAGGCATTTAAGAAAACTGTATTAAAATACATTTATCGAAGTTTGGGAGTGGGGGAACACTGGAACTATAAAAAAGGTAAAAAAAAAAAATCCTAACCAAACACAATAATCAATCGTGTCAACATCAACTCTAGCAGTCACCTCCTATAAATAGTTTACAGAAACTTAATTTCTGTACACACATCCTACAAATATAATTTTGCATCTTTCTTTTTTCCCATTTAATATCCAATAGACTTTTAAAGGGCAATCATTTGGAAATTGTATCAAATACATAGGGGAATATGTTTCAATTGAAATAATTCAGTGGGCAATGGAAATATGAACAGCCCCCAATTTTTCTCATCTCATTGAAAAGAAACAAATATTCTCATTTAGAATGAGTGGGAATAACCAAACTGATCTAGGCATCTACTTCTCTTCTAGTTAAAAAATGTAGTCCCATCTAGCAACAATATTATGGGGAACAAAAGAAAAAAATAACGGTCTAAACTTGCAATAGGGTCATTTCTTCACACTACCAAGGCCCATGTATTCACCAGCTCCACACTTCAGGCCTAAAATGGATCTCTCGGAAGCAATGAAAGAATTTTTGCCAAGTAACTAGGATATAAACACCCTTTTGGTTGCACAGTGAGACATATGCTTTAAAGAAAAGTGGTTCGAAATAGGCAAGTGGGTTTCTCTGGAATATACAAGAGCCTTGTCAGCAGCTTCGCCTCAGAGCTGCAGGTCTGCACTCACGGGCAGCTCTCCGTCTCCTCCACGGGTGATGGTTGCACGCTGTTTCTGCAATTCCTGACACTAATGAATGGCTATAAATTTGTTTTTGATATTCCAGAGAGTCCTAACTTCAGCTTTTAGGCAATGCTGAGGATGCACCCTATATTCTAGACTCACCTTTTGCAAGGTGTATGCTCAGCATTGTGGATGATTTCCATGGGAGAATATTCTATTTAAAGAACAACTGTCCCA
This sequence comes from Tapirus indicus, assembly GCA_031878705.1. NCBI lineage: Eukaryota > Metazoa > Chordata > Mammalia > Perissodactyla > Tapiridae > Tapirus > Tapirus indicus. The sequence continues at coordinate 34,190,049 of CM062927.1, forward strand.
GCACAACCCAAAAAATCACTTATGAAGATGCAAGAGACATGGGAAGCTCTCAATTCTGTTTACACAAGCACAGTGTCAGACCCTCCCTCTTCCACTCCGCACGGGGGTGGGGAAGAGAGTCCTCATTTGTAAGGAAAGACATACAAACGGGGTGCATGTAGTCACAGGAGTGAGAAAACTGGAGCCCCTCCAAACGGGATGTGCAGATACCCTTCCTGAGCCCAAGAGTGTGGTGTAAGGTCAGACGGGCACTGCCATAGAGGAGGCAGAGAAGGGAGGAAGGCTAACAGAAAAACAGTCTCCATGCACCCTATTTTTTACCTCAAAGACAGATATCAGATTCTTCTCTAAGCGTGTTTTCAAATGGAGTATCTTTAAAACAAGGAATATTTAAATGGCACATTAAAATTTATTTTAAAAACTTTCATAGACTAAAAAAAAGCAAACCACTCTCAACAGACAAAATTACCTTCACCTTCCATTTATAGGCAGCCAGACTCACAGCCCTTAAAGTCGCTTAAATTTAAAAATGGAAATGACAACAAAAAACTTACAATGTCGATGATTTTCTGATTACATTAGAAATGTTCTGATTAAATCCCGAGAGAAATAAAAAAAAATTTTTTAAATGTCATTTTAAAAAATTGCCAACTCCTGACTTGTGAGGTATCTCTTTAGGGATGTTTCAGCAGAAAAAGAACTCTGGCTCTCATAACTGTGGACCGATGAGAGGGGACGATTTAGCTTTAATGCTACAGTGGTAAAATTCGTAACGAGAAGAACGTGGTTGCCCTCACATCCAGTCTCTTCCTCGGAGATCTTCCACAGCGGGCAGGGAGTTTTCTCGGTTTTGTTCACTGACGGGTCCCTGGTCCCCACAACAAATACCTGTCACATAGTAGGCAGTCAATTCAACATTGGTGGAATGAATCGACACAGGAAAACGGAGTGCATGAGGTGTTTGTGAAACTGCACCCATTGTGTGTACACCGTCATCAAAGTACACAAATAGCCTTTGTTTTAAATCTGGGAATGAGGACTTTGCGTGGAATATATCTACCCAAATCAAACAAAGACATTATTACCTGAACTTTTGTGCAGCAAGAGAAGAAAACCCACTGGCAAAGAGCCAGGTGGGTACTCGGTCAACCTCGAGGTGACTCTGGAGCGAGCCTGTGGCAGGGAGGTGGCACCTGGGGTTCTAATTCTGGCGCTCCCACTAGCTGGGCACCCGAGGAGGAAGAGAGCAGCGACACTCGTGGACTGGGCAGCACGGGCCAGGTTCAGGCTATCACATGGTTCAGCTCATTCCATCCTTACCATCACCCTTTATGGCAGATGCTTATTATTATCCCTACTTTGCTGGCAGGGAGACGAAACACAGAGAGCTACACAGCCGATCAAGGCTCCCGCCTCCCAGGCACCGGCATGGGACCTTAGCCTTTGCATTCTGATTTGAGAGTCTACATGAGAACCACTGCGTTGCCTGGACCACGTCAGAGGAACGCACCCTCCCCGGGCCTCGGTCTGTAAAATGCAGGCAGTTGCGTTGATAAGAACTAAGGTTCAACACTTAGGCTCAAGACACTCCAGGTTAAAGATCCAAAATTCTGATCTTTATTTATCTAAAAAGGCCATAGAAGTCTCACTGAAGTAACACCCTATCATCTTGATCCTGTTGGTGCATCACGTATGGGGACCGATTTCATAGTGAGTGAGGACAGAGAAAGTATTCATGAAATTTTATAATGTAGTGACAAAACCACAGATAAACTTCAATACATCTATAATTACTTGAAATGGTTACGGTATGCAGTTACCACAACAACCAGAGGAAACAGGAGTTCAACCAGCCTGTTCTTCTAGACCAGTAAACACTAGGACTGAATAGACATTGTCATTGAATTTATCCCAACTTTTGTTGCCATTTGTGGATAGCCTACTTGTCAAAGATTACTTTCTAACTGCTTTGTGTTTCCTAACTAGACTTTAATACTGTTTTGGTAAGGACTTCAAACAATACTAGGCAGTAGTGTGAAATAGTTACATTGAAAGGATGACAAAAGGAATCCCTCATAATACCTATATATTGAAATATACTTCATTGTGGCTTGATTTCAACCTGTTATTTTAAAATCTAAAACATTACCTGTTTTATATAATAACTATAAAATCCTTATTTGTTGAGAACATGCATAGATAAAAGTTTACAAGCTTAAAAAATTGAATAGCAGTAATTGGCATGCTTTTCCAAGAATAAAAACACATTTCAGTAAGGTTTTCACATTTTAAAAACTCAAAATAGTTTTATGAGTTTAAAATAATATTGTATTTTTCTCATGATATTAACATATCCTTACACTAAAAGCGTATAGGATGTATTTACTTGAAGATTTAGCATTTGCTACTTTAAAACATACTTCTTTTAATATTCTGAAAAGACCATAATTACATTTATAAGTAGTTAATTTTAAAACTTATGATGAATAGTTTTGTTTGAAATATATAACTTTGGTAATGTCATGCAGCTAATCTGAATTTGTAATAAATTAGAGTTTAATTCATAGTGATCTTTTTCTATGATACAATCAATGATTAAATAACTGGTTCCACCAGAGGAGAAAATGTATCAAATCTGTTGGTTCTGAAGGTGAAACAAGATTTTGTACTGATACAGTGTATCACTGAGATCCCAGATGGAAATAGAATTAAACTCAGATAGTTCAAGTGGAGAGATTTTAATGATGGGACAACCTACAGAGGTGTTGGCAGGGTCAGGGGACTCAACACATGACGCTGAGAATGCAGAGATTGGCAAACCTCCATCCTCAGGCCGAAGAGGCGAAGGGAGGAAAGTGTTACAGAGTGGGAACTGAGCCCAGGAGAGGAGGGGCCGCTGGGCAGGAGCCACCATCCTGAAAAGGGGAAGCCACCACCAGACATGTGTCAGGGTCATTCCTTCACACCACCTGCACTGAAGCAGGAGAGAGCAGGAAGAAATACCCCAACTTCTCTCTCCCCACTCTCTCTCATCCCCTGCTTGTGCCTTCGTTGGCCAAAACCAGAAGCCAGGTGTAAGGGGTCAGCTTCCAGGGGCAAGAACAGGGAAGAGGAAGCAGAGAGCAGCTCACTGGTGGGGAGCATACGCACTGGGGAGCTCAACCACATAACTGTTTCCGTGGCCTGATGCAGGGTGGCCAGACCACCATGCTTCTCTGACCTAATTTCTAAGAAGTCTACCAGAAAATATCACTTGGGGATTTTCCCAATTAAAGTCTTTTTTAAAAATACAAAAGCCCCCTTTTGCTTCTGTGTTTTTCCCCCTTCAAGTTCTATTTAAATTCTTCCTTTCATTTACCTTCTGGTAACGCAGAAGTCTGTGGTTCAACAAGCCCTCCAGTTAGCAGACTTTCCTCTAAGATCTCATCCTGAGAGCACTCCGAGCCGTGGGATGTCTTTATACAATTGTCAATGAATGCAAGATCCAGGAAATTTTCCTAAGCTCCCTATTAAAGTTGATGATCACTTTTCCCAAATGTTAATCCAGCCACCCACAGACGACAACACTCACCATTTCGTTGATAAATGTCAAATGCATTTGAAGTAGATACATGAAATATTTGCTTGAATGTTCCCTAATCTATTGTATTTTATATCTTCTGAATATAGGGCAAATGTAAACAAACAAAGAATAATCAAAGCTGCCATGTAAGAACTTGGGCAGTACCACTAAAAGAAGTCTTCTGAGTAGAAACAAGAGTCTTAAATGTCGGCTCTCTAGGTACATGTCCCTGACCGCCACTAAACAAGGTCCTAGAGGGCAGGGAGCATGTGTGATTCATCGTTGCAGTGGCCACAGGCCCTCAAACAGGGTCTCCCACATCGCAAGCACCAGATAAATGTTTGCTCAATTGGCCAAACCTTGGTTTGTCCTCATAATCAACCACCCCAGAAGCACACAGATAATTACTGCTTGGAAAAATTCCAGCCAGTGTTTGATGTTACCTATGTGGTTTTTCTCTCAAGAGCAGCTCTGTAGGATTACGTTATTTTATGTTTTTTTCCTTCAACCTTCATGTCATCTACTTGAATAACGCCTTCATACAAAATCCCTACCAGCACACACCACAGCAGATTCAAGGTGTCATTTTGAAAATGGTGTCAGCGTCTCTCAATTTAGAAGACATACAGTCTCTCCTTCTGAACAGAGGTTAAGAAAATGCATCATTTGGTATGAACATCAGCGCTAAAGATATTTTGAATATAGTTTATTTTTTAAGATCAAAGGTTCTTTTTTAAAAGAATTAAAATGTTACCACAAACCTGGCCTTCATTTAAAGGAATCCTGCATTTTCCCACATTTGATAAAAGTGTCCACTTACAAAGTTCATTTTGTAATGTAACTTTTAAAACTTAAACAGTAAAAATGTTCCATTTAAAATGAATCTAAATAGGCAAAAAAGACATACCCAGGAAGACTGAGGTTTGGGTGAAAGTTAAAATATTTCATACTTTACACAACTTAGAACCATTCCCATATTTTATAGTTTAGATCTAAGCATTAATTTGAAATGACCTTGACCCTTGAAATCCTAAATTTAACACTCTTTGGGACAAAATAGCCTTTCTCTTCTGCTTTATGGGCAAATGAACTAAATACTAGGGACTGGGACTGTCTGGGCCTTTGAACCAAGACTAGAAGAGATGAAACACTGTCTGATGTGTATAATATTAGAGAATCTATTCTGATTTAATAAAAGGATGAGCTTGTTTCATATCCTGTGACAAAATATTCCCCTTTTCCTGAAAATGCTCTTATTCCAACAATAGAGGGTTGTTTTTTTCCCAGGGTGTGGGGTGGGTAGGGTTGCCATGAATATAACAGCTATCTCCATTTCTCAAAACGCACGGTGGTGGGAAATTCAGAATGCAGTGAGGGGATAGAAATCTTTGACTTTACCAAAACGTAAGGTTGCATTTAAAGTAGCAGGTATAAGATATAACAGCGACAGTATAAATTCATTATTTGTAATCTTGCAGTTCCCTACATCTCTATAACGCATTACTTTAAAAGCTTCAGACAGATAGTTTTATAATACTTTACCAATATTTCAACACCTGAAAAGCCCTAGCAAGGTAACCCCTACGGTCTTAAATTTCAGAAATGATCTAACTCAATCCTTTTATTGTTCAGCCTTTCTCTCTCAAATTTTCATTTGTTTTCATTGAATAATGAGGAGTTTTAGGTACCTATCCACAAAGAAATGAAATTTTCACATTTCTAGGAGCCTAAGAAATGAAAAGAAAAAATCAATCTCAACATAATGTTGTCAAAGAAATCTTTTAGAACAGAATGTTACAATTACTTAGTTATTTATACTTATCTGGCTCTAATATTCAAAGTGCACTGAGACTTCAGAGCTAACCCTTAAGTGACATCAGTGTTGACAGTATCTGATCTCACGTTTAGCTGAGGTCCTGAAGATCCGAAAGGACCAAGACACATTCATCTATTGTTTTGGCTACTGTATCCGTCTTCATCACCATCCTTTTTGGGTGAAGTATACTGCAGCTGACCCTTTGAGAAGGACTAAAGCAGATGTGCTGTTTCTGCCTGCACAGCATCCCTTCTCCAATTTTCCTTTGAAGAACCCTGTACTCTAGACAACGTGGAGCTAACACCAAATCCCTTTCCAGAGGAAGACACCTGAATCTAAGCTTAGTCAGCGGAAGAGTCCATTCCCCACGTCCAGAGAGAGGCAAGTGACTCAGACCTCGTAGGAACAGCCCTGGCACTTGCTGCAAACACTGAAGAAAAAGTGCTCTCTTTTTCTTGGGACGACTAAGTAGGTAGTAGCTTCTATGGGGCTATCAAAAGGAAACAACTTGTCTGAAAATGAAGCCAAACCCAGAAAACAGATCCTGATAACCTTGACTGATGGATCCAGCCCTACTTTAACTGGCAGGACCTACCTGTAGGCTTTGTATCAACCAAATAAAGCTCTTTATACTTAAGCCAGTTTGAATTGGTTTCATCACTTGCACCTAAAAGAATCCTGAGTTTAACAATGCGACAACACTAAAAACAAACACGACTCCTTTGGAGGTTCAGTGGCTTTTCTTCCACATATATATTATCTCATTTAATCCTCACAATTCAGGAAAGCACATATCTATTAACACTAAGTTAATATTAATTACTTTTTGAACACATACTATGTGGAAGAGGGATGGGGAATGCTAGCGGAGGGATCAATCTGAAATATGGTGGCCAGGGAAGTCTCACTTACAGGGGAGAAAACTGGAGGTTACATATCACAGGGCACTCAGTAGATATCCACCAAATGAAAGAATGAGCAGCATATGGCAGAGCCAGCAGGTGGTCCCGGCACTAATCCCTCAATGAAAATTAGGAGGGTCCTGTTGAAGACCAGGGCAGAGACGATGAACCCCAAACAGGCAGCCCTATGAGAAAGGCTCAAACAACAGGACAATGAAGAGATAGAGTCAAGTCAGATCTGGGGGTCCCTAGGCGGGAGCAGCTGTTGTCACGGGGACAGGAGAAGAATGAAGGGGCAGAGTTCGGGAGGCCAGGCAGGAGACAAAGCATGGGTCAGTTAAGTATGCCTGCAGGATTTATAAGCAAAGAGGTCCAGCAGGCCCTCGGAATGACAGGCGGGGGCTGCAGAGGCTGAGACTGGAAATACAAGATGGAGAGCCATGGCATACAGATGGCAGGTCACGCCTGAGCACCGCCGACACAGGCTCACCAGGAAGAGAAGACGAGGGGGCGGGAGACCCTCTCCCTCTAGGTGATCTCAGGCCCGGTGTGAGCTGAACGAGAGCGGGCTTTCCCAGGACGAGGCCGGCACTCAGGAACTGTGCGTGGAGGGTGCTGTAGGTTCTACATGGCTGTTCCTCCTCCACGGGCGAAGCTGCCAGTCGTGGCCGCTGGGCTTGGTGCCGTCTCATTATTCAGCTCTCACCCTTAAATTAGTGCATGCTCTCACATTAGCTGTAATCACAGCTGGCGACGATTTCTGGGGATGTCTCAAAAAGATCTGAGTTGAAAAAATATTTTGTCATTTTAATTTAAAGTAAAATTACTGCCTCTCCCCCTGCCCCTTCCCTTTTCGCTGGCGCCCCCAGTGATCCCGGCGGGTCTCCGAACCGACGCGGGGTCGAAGACGGGGTGGAGCCCAGGCAATTACTTAAACAGCTATCCAAGTCTCAAAGAAACAAAGAAGGTCGGGAAGCGGAAAGGCGTGGCTATGGGCGATTCCGGGACAGGTTTCCCCGCGCGGGGGAGAGCGTACCCTAGGGGGCGGCAGACCCCGCCGGCGGAGCCGAGAGGCAGAAAGGAGGTGCGGTCGGGCGGCGCCCCGCGTCTCTCCAGATCCCGGGCTCGCGCCGGGCCGCCACCGGCCCCACGTGTCTGCCCCGGCTCGGCTGCGCACGCAGGTTCAAGGTCGCCCGGCGGTGACCGGAGCGCCAGGTGCCGTGGCGCGCAGCATCCCGACCCTCCTCTGCTCGGGCTCCGGAGCCGGCGCTTTCGCGGTGGACCTGACGGGGAGGTGCGCTCGCCCCCGCTCCGCCCGGTTAACGGCCCGCGTTCCTCTCCGCCTCCCGCACCCCCGGGTGGAACGCGCCCTTCCTCTCGCCATCGCCGCCGCGCGCTCTCCCTGCCCCTTGGCGAAGCTGCATTTCTACCTTCACGTCTGTGACTTCGTGTGTGTGTGTCAAGTTCTAAGTCAATGCGTGAGGCGAAAATTCACTTCGGGTCAAAATTACCCTTGAGAAATGGCCCATAAATCACAGAATTTGGTGTCTCCGCTCAAGGCAATGATGTACAGGCACACGTGGGTAAAACATCCCGTAAAGGTGCACAGTAAATAAAAAGTACGGGTGCAAAACACAAACTGTAAGTGCGCAAGAGAAAAACGATATCCGGTAAAGGAGCCTGCGCGGAAGCCCCCGTACTTGTTACTGCCCCGCACTGGCCCGGAAGAAGCACGAGGGCAGGCCTCGCCCGGTTTTGCACCCTCGGCGCCTGGGCCAGGGCCCGGCACTTCGTGGCTGTCCCAGGATCTATCCTGAATAAATGCACGAGCGAATAAATGAATGGATGCCCGCTCCATCCGACCCCGCGCTGCGCAGAGCAGGCGCCTGGAGAGGCGGCGAGGGGGGCTGGCCCACCTCCCTCCTGGCGGCCGCGGGCTGGAGAGGCGCGCGCGGGGACTCGGCCTCCAGCCCGGGCCGAGGCCGCTCCCGGCGGCACGTGCCTCCCCTCCCCGAGGCCCCGCCCCGCCCTCCCCGCCGCGCACGCACGCGCCCTGCGCCCCGGCCGCCGGCCGGCCCGCACTCCGCGGCTCCCCCGCGCGCCGCTGCCCCTCGCGCCTGCGCCCGCTGGGGGGCGCCCCCCGCCCACCCGACCGCGCCCGCGTGGACGGCTCGGCCCCTGCGATCCCACTCCCGACGCTGGGCGCGCGCGCCGCCTCCTACCTGAGGGCCGGCGAGGAGGCGGGCGGGAGGGCTGAGGGGCCGAACGAGACCGCGGCGGGAGGCGGGAGGCGGGAGGCGGGAGGCGGGAGGCGAGAGGGCGAGCGGCCGCGGAGGACGGTCCGGGCGCGGGCGCGCGCGCGCGCACCCGGCCCCGCTCGCTCAGTCGAACCCCGGCCAGAGCCCAACCCCGCTGCCGCGCGCCGCCCGCCTCGCCGCGCCTAATAACAACGGCGCCCCGGGTCAGGTGGCCGCGCGCGGACAGCGCCCCCATTGGCCCGGCGGGGAGCGCGGCGCGCGGGGATTGGCTGGGGGGCGGAGCCTCGCCCGGGGCGGGGCGGGGCCGTGGAGGGGCGGGCAGGGAGGCGGCGGGGCGGGGCCAGGCCACGGTCCGCGCCTTTGTGCTCGGCGCGCGCTCTCCGCCCGCTCCGGCTGCAGCGCCGGCTGCATCAATAATTCAGAGCGGCAGCAGCGGCGGGTGCGGGCAGGAGGCGGCGGCAGCAGCGGGGACCGAGCGGCAGCGGCTATGCATCCAAGTGCGGCTGGGCAGCCGCGGCTCCCCTGAGGCCCGGGCGGGGCTCCGGGAGGATCGTGCGAGGGGCACGCTTGCCCGGGGGTGCAAAGAAGAGCAGCAGTGTCCAGAGCGGCGTCGGCGGAGCTGCGCGCGGAGCCGAGGAGGGGGCTTCGGAGCGGGGCTGGGGCGGGGGGGCGGCTGGCGCAGGCAGCCCCCGGGGCGGGGGTGGGGTGGGCGCCGGCGCCGCGATGCTGGGTGTCGTGGAGCTGCTGCTACTGGGGGCGGCGTGGCTGGCGGGCCCGGCCCGCGGGCAGAATGAGACGGAGCCCATCGTGCTGGAAGGCAAGTGCCTGGTGGTGTGCGACTCCAATCCCACGTCCGACCCCACGGGCACGGCTCTGGGCATCTCCGTGCGCTCCGGCAGCGCCAAGGTGGCTTTCTCTGCCATCAGGAGCACCAACCACGAGCCGTCCGAGATGAGTAACCGCACCATGATCATCTACTTCGACCAGGTGAGTGCTCAATGCAGATCGGTTTGGGGGGATGGGTGGGGAGGTGGAAGGAGGTGCCGGGTACTCTCCAAGGTCTCTGCGGAGGCGCGGGGACAAGATTAGGAACTGACTCTCGCCGACTCCTCTTCGTTCCCGTCTCGTTGTAGGTACTCGTGAACGTCGGGAACAACTTTGATTCCGAACGCAGCACTTTCATCGCCCCGCGCAAAGGGATCTACAGCTTTAACTTCCACGTGGTAAAAGTCTACAACAGACAGACCATCCAGGTCAGCCGCCGCCTCAGGGCCTGGCCCCGGCCTCCGCAGGGGGCTGCTAGCCTAGGAAGTGAGCTGGCCGTATGGGGGTGGGAGATAGAAGGGGCAGCGGCATGTGTCAGGGGCTGCTTGGAGGGACGGGGAGCAGGGCCTCACGGTTCTGTGCTTTGGGCTGACCCTTGCTTCTTCTGTCGCCGGCCCTTGGAACCTAGCCCCCTCCCGAGAGGCAGAGTTTCCCTCGTGCGCCTTCTGGGCCTCTCCAAAGAGGTTCTCCCACTTTCCCACGGGACTCCGGGGATTTCCCGGAGCGGTTGCTGTTAGCATCACAAACAGTTCCCGCTTCCGGAAGATCTCCGCGACCCTAGCCTTCAGCACCACGGACAGTGTCCCCGAGCCCTCGTCCCTGCTCCAAAGCCCACGAGACGCCACTGCGCTTGCCTTCAGCACCACGCTCAGGGGGCCTCCCGGGGTCCTCTTGGGGACCGACTCTGGGTTTTCCAACTAGCAGCCCGAACCCAAGCGGGTGAAGGGTGGAGAGAGAAGGGAGGGACGTAGTGCCACTCCCTCCTGGCTCCAGCCGCGTCCCATCCAGCGCTCACCGGCTCTCCGGCTTCCCAGAGGTGTCCAGGTTTCCTCGGGGCGGAGACAGAAGGCGGAACGCACGGCTGGGGAGAGGGCGCCGGGCTCTGGCTGCCGATGCCACCGCAAGGGCAAAACCAGGCGGTGGCGGAAGCGGCTGGATCTGGGTCGGGAATTGAGCCCGGGGTCTGGAGAGGAAGCACAGAGTGCAGCTCTGCGCGAGATTTCTCCTCAGCCGGAAGCCTTGTCTGGCTTCTCCGCTGTCCGCATGGTGTCCAGGCAGCTAGGACCCCTAGGAGCCAGGGTTCGTTTCTGTGTTTGTTTGTTTTCCCGGAAGCGCCAGGAGCGGAGTTGCCCGAGTTTCTCTTCGAGCCTGGGGGGTCGGGGGGAGGCACAGAGGCTCTTAAGCCACCCACGGATTCATTAAACTGGATAAAAGAGCACAGTCAGGATTCTCGGGGCGCGCTCAAGTGACTCCCGTTTTGGGGGCAGACCCTTCCTCTCACCCAGATGGGCCGTCTTTCTCCCATTGGCCCCTCAGCAGTAAGCTGCAAAGCCCCTTTTCTCCCGCCCCTCAAATGCTTGCAGGCCTTTATGGCTGTCAGCCAGGCCGCGAAGGTTCCTGTCTCCATCGCCGCTTCTGTGCCCGCCTGGGGTGCGCCTCTGAAGCGGGCCTTTGTCTTTCTCAGGTGAGCCTCATGTTAAACGGGTGGCCGGTGATTTCAGCCTTCGCTGGTGACCAGGACGTGACCCGGGAGGCCGCCAGCAACGGAGTCCTAATGCAGATGGAGAAAGGCGACCGAGCATACCTCAAGCTGGAGCGAGGGAACTTGATGGGGGGCTGGAAGTACTCGACCTTCTCCGGATTCCTCGTGTTTCCCCTCTGACCGGCTCATCGCAGGAGTGCAGGCCGGGAGAGGGCGAAGGCGGGAGGAAGGCAGGAGGGGGAATGAGAAAGAGGCTGAAATTTAGAGGATGAGAAAGCGGCGCGACTTGAAACTTCCTACACGTTCCCCAGCTGTGTTCGGGTACAAGGTGCGCGAGGGCGGTCGGACAACTTTGTCCGTTTCCTCATTAGAAGTCAATTCCGCTTAGCTCTGCGCACTCCCGTTTCCAAAATAAACTCACCTCCCCCATTCCAGTTTCAGTAACGAAGAAGAGATACTGCCTTGTCATTGTTTCTTATCCCGTGTTCATGTTCCCTACAATTTATATAAAAGAAACTTTGTATTTCACTGTATAATGTGAAATATCTTCCTCCTCAGTCCCCCTCTGAATCTTTCCACCTGCTGAAATCTAATATGCCCCTACCCCCCCCCCTTTTTTTTTAGTTTGGAGATGGGTGTTTTTTTTTGGATGGGGAGGTCGTTTTAATTTGGCAAGTATTGCCCTTCTTAAAACACCGCTCAAGAGTTAATTAGCTGAAGATACTTGTGTCTTCTGCTGCTTGCTAGCAGAGAGAAGGACTCACCTTAGTGGTGACTGGTTTAACAATATATATATAAATAAATATCATTTGTACACGAAGAACTTTTCCCGGTGGAAACTGGCTGTATTTACGTACTTCTCTGTCCTATTCGGAGTGATCGTGAAATCTAAGGCTGCTAGATGTTCTGACGCTTGTCCATGCCCCCGTGTTCTGTGGCTCCACCAAACGCCAGGAGGTTCTTCCGGACGCTTCCTCGTCCTCTGTAACATACGTGTGAATAGCCAAGATTTAATTTTGCTTTAATCCAATAAAGTTGAAGTGGGACTTTTATTTTTCTGAAACAGCTCTCTAAACTCCGCATCTTCCCTGGCTGCGAGGTTTGGGGACGGGGTGCGGAAGGGCGAGGTTCAGAGGCGCCGGAGATTGGTAGAACGGGACCCGAGAGAAGCCCAGGCGCGAGGACTTCCCGGGGATGCCGGCCTGCGATCCTTCCCGCGCCAGGCCTGGAGGCAGCCCTGCATTCTCCTGTGCTCCTTGCTTTGGCGCAAACGTAAGAAATTTGGCCGAAATCTTGCTAGGCCAGGCGCGGCTGCCGGCCTGGAAGTGGAGTTTGGGTTCTTCAAGGTCCAAATGCATCAGGAATACGTAGTCCCAATTAGAGGAGCGGAAGGAGCCTGCCCTGAGCGGCACGCTTCCCATGCCTCGGCCCCTGGATTTCCCCCACTGGCCGCCCCACAGTTTGCGAAGCAGCATCTGTTTTCTACCACCGCCTCTGAATCCGGAGTCCGCCCGCCGTGTCACCCGGGCGTCCAGGACCCGTGACTGCGCTCATCGTAGGTCTTTTATTCAAGAGGTTCGTCCAGGAGTTTTGATTGTATCGGAACGTGATGTGAAAGCAAAATTGAAATAAACGACTTCGTTTTAAGTCTGGAAGTCTGACCCAGTTGCTTCGGCAGCGGGGAGGTCGGGTGCCGGAAAGCGGGTGGTCGGGCAACGGCCTCGGGGCGGGAACCACGGCCTGGATGCGCCCCCTGGATGGCTCTGGTCCTTCTAGAGGCGTTTTCGTGGCCCGAGATTCAGGAATGAATTGGCTCCTGGCGGGTAGAGAGAAGGCGGGAATTCATAATAGCGTAATAAGCAACGTTTCTCGGTTTATTCCTGCGGTTCGTCTGATTTAGAGATTCACCGCGCACGAGGCCTTCCTTGGAACTCGGGCCCTGCCCCTCCTCGGTGCGCAGTCCGGGGGTCCGCGTCTCCAGCCCGCGCTCCGCAGCCCCGGCCCCGGGTCCTGCGGGGGACAGGTGGGGACTTCAATAGTGAGGAGTGAACCCGAGTGCTCTTCTGTTCCTGCCCCACAGTTCTCCTCCCCACCAGCCAGTCCCCAGGGAAGAGGGGATAAGGCGGAATAAGGAGTCCTAGAGGAATTTAAAAAGAAAAACTATTCTTTTTAAAAAGAGACACTTTTTAAAATGCTATCTCCGCATTCTCCCGGTTGAGAGGGAGAGGTCAGGGAGACCTGGAGCCTTAGGCAGCAGAACTAGCTCAACCAACTGCTCTGCCAGCGCGGAGCCAGTCGGCAGTGCACTCGGTACTCTCCTCGTAGGTCCAGGGCTCACGGCTGCGCGGGTCAGGTAGCCACCACCCAAGGAAGCTGCGCCTGGAACACACTTGGAGCTCACTGGGCTGCGGGTGGGTGGTCACCCCTCTATCTGAGGAGGGGACCACCAGGGGGGCTGTCCAGACTGTGGGACCATCAGGCTGTGCTCCTGCTGGGTGACTTTGGCAAGTCCCCTCTCTGGGCCTCAGTTTGCCCAGCTGTATAAACACAGAGGAATCTAAACATCTCCAAGACGCCATCGTGCCCTAAGGTTTCAGCCATCCTCCAGCCATCCTCTGTTCCTCGGCCAGAGGCAGAGAGTTCTTCTGCCCGGGTTTTGAGTCCTGGCTGTGCCTGCACTGATGCGGCTCCTGAGGGCCAAGACTGAGGCCACGGTGGAGGCCCAGGGGAACCCTGCTCACTTTGAGCCTGGCTCTGGGGCCCAGAAGGTGAACACAAAAGGGGCAAATGGACCCCAAACCTGAGGCAGAGATCACGTTATCTCTTGATTCTGCTCTGGCTCCAGCTGGCCCCTTCCTGGGGGAGGGTGCCTGCTTCCCCAAATGTCTGACCTTGGCATTGGAACCCCTTCTCAGTCTGGCTCCAGCCACCTCTGTCTCCACCTGCTGATCCCTTCCCTCTGCCATTTGATGAACCCGTCTCCCACTACTGTCCTCGTGCCTCTACAGCTGCTGTGTCATTGCTTCAAGTTGGAGTATCCTTCCTCTCCTCTAGTTTTCAAAATCCTGCCTTTCTGGGGATCTAGGCAGTTCAACTAAAAGGGCTGCCTCCTCTGGGAAGCCATCCTGTCTATACAGCACAGGCACAGCTTTCCTGAGATTCACCACCCCCTTCTCGCCCTCCCACCAGGCCTTGTTTTGCTCTGGTGGAGCAGGGAGACATCTGGGGCTGGGCTGTCTCCTGCTCTGCAGGGGGTTCCATGGGGCAGTGGCGGCCCACCCCAGCAAGTCCTCGGAAGTGCCAAGCTGAGAGGGCTCTGGAGAAATATGGGGTTCTCCACCCCCCACGCGCCCGCATCCTCAGGCCTGAACCTCCCATTAGCCTGGGTGGGGCTGTGGACAGCTCTCCCCATGGACCTCGCTGGGGCCCGGCACGAGGCAGTTGGGCCACCTCCCTCACCTCTGGGGCGAAGGGGGAGTTGATTATTCCCTGTGCCAGAGGCAGGCGAGTCAACCTTCATCTGAAAATTGTGACCCAGCTGGGAGAGAACCAGAGACTCTGGGTGGTGTGTTGGGGACTGAGAGAGAGAGAACAGAGGGCCAGCGGCTGAGTAGACTACCTCCCTGCCCCCAACCAGGGGCAATGACGGTCTACTCTAAAACCTTAAGTGGCTTCCTTTAATGCTTGGAACCCTTTAGGCCCTTCCAGTTCTGGGCCCTGCCTCCTGCTTTCATCTCAGATAAACGGATCAGAATAGAGCCTGTAGGGGTTCCAGGACCACCCCCTCATTTAGCCTCCTCCCCTGCCCAGGTCATTTTGGTTACTTCCCCCTCTCCTGCCTCAATAGTAAAGGTCACCTCCTCTGGGAAGCCTTCCTCATCCCAGATAGGCCTTCCTGGCCTCCCTCTTTGGAGTGTGGCCTCCCTTACCGCACTGCCTCCCCACCCCCTTCTCCAGTTCCCTGAAGGTAGAGGCGTGATCGGGGTGTGGCGCCAGGGGACTCAGGGAGGTTTCTAGGACCCAACGAGCCCAGAGCCGACTTCTAGGTCCCGTTTTCCAGGAGGCACCAGGCAGCGCTGGATCCCTGGCGAGGAGCCGGTCACTGTCGTCGGGGCTGTCTGCCCGGCAGCGCGGGGTGCGCTAGGTCCTGCGCGGGCCCCTCGCTCGCTCGCTCGCAGCGGCTCCCACCATCAGCAGAGCTGGCAGCGCGCCCTCCAAGCTGCACTGGAGCGCTCGCGCCCGGAGCCGGCGGATGGGCTCCAAGGAGAACACGATTATCCAGATGCAGGGGAGCCTCACCCCGCTCCTTAATTGCTGCCTCACTGGGTAGTGCGGCGGCGAGCGCGCGGTATTGCGAAGCGTCAGGACGCTCCCACGGGTCCGGGGCCGGGTCCTGGGACCCCGCGGACCCAGCGGAGGGGGAAAGACTGGGGTGTGCGGCCGCGCGCCCTGCCCTCAGCCTCTGGCTTGCTGTGCGACCTGCGACTACTCTCTCCTCTAGTCTGAGCCTCGTTTTCCTCAAATCACAAATGCGAGGGGCGGGCTGGAATATGTCTAGGGTTTCCTCCAGGTGATCTTAGCTTGTAATCCACGCGTCCTTGAATCTGAGCCTTCCCCTTCCCCCATCCAGCCACCGACTCTTCAGCGTGCGCTTGGCAGAATCCTGTCACCCCCCCCACTGGCTTTCACGCAAAACAGTGAGATGACTCTGGGGGAGGCCAGCGGTGCCTTTGAACTGGGAGTTCAAGCCGGGAGGGAAAGCGCAGGTACACCTCCCTTTGAGCCAATTCGATGGGGGTGGAGGGAAGGTTTCTCAGGGCGATTACAAAGGTTTCTTGATCTCTCTGTACAGGGCTCCTCGTTGAAGATACATCCACACTCTCTCTGAGCCTCAGTTTGCTCATATTTCAAATGGGAACAATAATGCCTTCCAACAGGGTGGTTGTTAAGACTGTGCTAAAAGGTATGAAAAAATGCTCAGCACTGCCTGTCACATAGTAGGTGCAGAATAAATGGTTGAAACATTAAGGAGCAGTGGACACCTGAAGCATCACATTGTCACGGAAGCAGGATGTAAGGGAACATCTGGGTAGATCCCTGCATGGAACAGATGGGAAAACAGAAATCAGAGGGGGAGGGACACAGAGAAAGTGCATGGTAGAATTAGGATCCTGTGTCCTTTCTTTGCCCTGCACACTTATCTCCCCGTCCCCTCCAATCCATCACTAGAGTGAGGTATTTTACCCCCTAAGTGTCTTTCATCTCCATCCCAGTTGCTCATATATTTGCATCCATCACTGTGGATGAATATTCTCTGGCTGCATGTCCGCATGCTCCCCCGTTAGGGAATGAGCCCTGTCTGCATGTCTGCGTCCCTTTAGAGGGTGAGCCCCTCCAAGACGGGAACTGCATCCTGCTCATCTTGCTTGGCCCACTGCCTCCCATGGGGCCTGGCACAGAGCAGGTGTCCTGTGATGGTGTCATGAGTGAAACCAAACTGTGCCTGGCAAGACTGCAGGACATGGACCCAGCCAATGGAACTGCTCTTCAGGGGAACTTCCTGGCCCTCTCAGTGCCTCCACCCTATCTCTGACAGGAATGCTGATGTGGAAGTGCTCCCAGACCCCGTACAGGCAGGGAAGGCTTCCCAGGCACAGGCACTTACTTCCTTCTTTTCCTGTTTCCCCCTGAGCTCAGTCTGTCCCCAGGAAGTCCAGCTGCGACCCTAGGATAGCTGCAGCAGGGACAGTGAGGAGGATTACATGGATGGGTGGGTGTTTACATTTGTTGCTAGGTCTTCTCACTGGGAAAATGCTTTCCCTGGGAAACAACTTCAGACAGCAGTGAGGAGACACAGTGTAGCTGAAGTCAGGAAGGAGAAGTTCAAGATCGTAAAGAAAGGGCTTCCGGGTGTGTGGTCACAGCTCGGCACCCAGTGATATCTTTGTTTACGTTGCTAAGCTCTGAGGAGGTCAGGGAAGAGGTGCGGGGTGAGGGGACGGGGACCAGGGATTGACCCCTGCCTGAGCAGGCTCCAATCGGACCTTCAGGGCTTTGGTTGAGCTCCATCCCCCTCATCTGCCAAGTCCTCTCTGACCGCCCCCCATCAAGGCCTCACTGTCTGCTGACCACCCGACTCTCCTATTCAGATCACACCCTGACCACAACTCTGCTGGACACTAGGCTCCATGAGGATCGGCCCCCATCTGCTGTTCCCCACTGTGCGCCCGGGACCTGGCACAGTGTCAGGGCTGGTAGATGCTCTGTAAATGTTCCTCGAGTGACTGAGTGAGTGAACACTTGGATGGATGGGCAGACGGAGGGAGGGAATTACTGGTTGTGTTGTGAATGCATTTGCCTGGTCCCCCAGACTGTGAACTCCATGGAGGGACGTACTTTGCTATTGGCCTTATTTACAGTTGCATTCTCAGGGCCTAGACAGTGCCTGGAACAGAGTCAGCAGGAAAAGTATATCTTGAATGAATGAATGAGAAATTACAGTAGTTTGTCAATGGGACACCCTGGAGTGTGAGATTCTGGAGTGCAGGCTCGGCATTGTGCTCCTCTCTAAATCCCCACTACCCCCTGAGCAGCCACATTGATTTTAGAATGGAACTGAATGGTACCTGTGGTCTGGAGTTGACCTTATAGCACAAGTTGTCCTTGTCTGCTGCTTGCCCCACCCCACCTCCAACATACCATCAGCTCCTTAGAGGACAGGGACCAAATTTTATTTTCCTTAAAGGGGAGGAACACCTTCTCCGCCCCCCCCACACCTAATAACATCATTCAGTATTGGCTGATTGGTTGATTAATTCAGGATCCAGCCATTAAGTCTGTGGCAGTGGGTGGGGTTGAAGCTCTCAAGTGATGGTGCCATCGGCTGGTGAAGCCTGGGAGGTTTTCCATGGTGCCACCATATTGGCAAGGTGTAAACAATAGCCACACAGGGCCTTGGCCAGTGAGGGAGCCGGTATTTCCCCAGCAGCCCCTGGCTTATGGCTAGCCCAGGGGTCTCTGGGCTTTGTTCTAGCTGAAAGCAGAACCTCTGATGCCCCCTCACAGCTTTGGGTTCCCTGCAGACCACGGAGGTGTAGTGGGCACAGCTGGTTTCCTCTACAGAAAATCAGGAATTCCCCAACTCCCCCTCCTTCCTCAGACCCAGTGTCCAGCTGGGAGTTCAGCCCAACAGAGAGTTCTCTGCTCATCAGCAGCAACCTGCTGACTCCAGTGAGGCTCCAAGAGCCTTTTCTTCCATCATCAGAAATTACTGCGTACTTTCAGGGAATCTTTCAAAGAGGGGAGAGGGAATTATTAACAAAGGAGAGGCAACTGGGCATCTCGTCCTCCTCACTTAAAAGGAAGCGGTGTGCTCCGACCAGATCCTCCATGGGATAGACTCTCCTTTGTATTCTGAGAGAGACTCAAAAATAAACCCCCAATGTGTACTTCTGCTGAGAAGTTCAGATGGTTTTATAATGACTGAGCAGCTCCAAATATGGAATTAAAATGCAGCTGCAGAGGAGCCTGCTATTTTACTAACTCATCGTGATCTAAGTTGGTCAATTTAGGTCTCAGCAATGTTCCAATGCTCTCTCTCTCTCTCTTTTTGAAGAAGTTCATTTCAGGTAGACGGATTATTTACTTATCCTGAAGATGCCAAGATAGAGGGCACGCTAGCAATACCAATTGAGCTGTGGGGGCAGGTTCACAGCTCATCCTCCACGTGGCATCTCAGTTCTGGTGCTTTTCCTTCCTTCTCCTCTGGGCTCTCGATGTTTCCCGAGTGGGAATGTGCCTGGCAGGTCTGCCAGCCTGCGGGCCCGAGTGGCCACCCGCGTCCCTGTGAGTGGCGGTGGTGCTCTCTGAGGCCGCAAAGTTTGCAGCTGTTTGCCTTGATTGTCTAAATGAGGCCCTGTCTTTCTCACGAGAAGTTGGGGGCCAGGCTGGGGGCAGAAACATGCCTGTTTGCCCAGGAGAGAGACCACACGACCTCTAGGGTCCCATTCCCACTAGAAGCCTATGAAATGCAAGATTCTCTGGGTGGCAGTTGGGGTCTTCAGCTTAAAACTGTCGCTAGGCC
Source organism: Tapirus indicus (assembly GCA_031878705.1). Classification (NCBI taxonomy): domain Eukaryota; kingdom Metazoa; phylum Chordata; class Mammalia; order Perissodactyla; family Tapiridae; genus Tapirus; species Tapirus indicus. The sequence goes on from CM062927.1 coordinate 34,209,197, forward strand.
AGCCGACAGAAAAGCCATCTAGCGACTGGCTCCTGGAGCTGTGATGTGAGTCTTCTTCTGGCCCCTCTTCGTTCTCCCCTCAGTAGCCAGGGTGAGCTTCTCAAAACAGAAACCAAACCACACTACAGGAACCCTCTGCTTGACACCACCCAGTGCCTTCCCAACACACCGTGGCTCCTCACAGAGGCTCCCCAGGCCTCCATGATCTGGCCCCTACCGCCCTCTACAACCTCACCTTCTATTGCTTTCCTCCAGTGCAGAGAAGCTCATCCTGGCTTTCTGTCAGTTCCTAGAGTATGCCAAGCTCTCCTGTCACAGAACCTTTGCTCATGTTGATCCTTTGGGGCAAGGAATACTCTTCCATCCCCTGACACTTCCTGTGGCTCTTTCCTTCTCTTTCAGGTCTCAGCAGGCCATTCTGATGGCTCTCTGGTACGGAGCCACCTCCTCTACTGCCAGTTGAGCTCTATTACACTGCCCTGAAGTGCTCATTTATCTGTTTTCTTGTTTATTGTCTCTCTCCCTCCCTGGGGACAGGGACTGGGTCTGTCCTGGGTGTCACTTCATCCCTAGAGTTTGGAACAGAACGTGGAATGGTAGGGGCTCCATTCATACACGAATGACTGAGTGGCAAACCAGCCCTCCAATGGTGTTCTCCAGAGCTCAGGCTTCTGCTCCATCAGAGCGGAGCCATCTTCTCATTGGTCCCCTCCTCGGGAGCTCCAGGGAGCCATTTAACTTGTCACCCACCAGAAGCCATATCCATCCGCAGGGGAAGCAGGCTGGAAGCCATGAGGTCAAGGATGGGGGCTGGAAAACTGGTCTTTTATCATCCACAGGCCCAATGAATGTGTTTTCGCTTGTTAATGTCTGTTGCTAAAATTGCTTAATTCAGCTAACCATGCAGTTGAGCTAGGAAAACTGAAGTGCATGGTGAAGTTTTGAATTTTCCCACTGAAGTTTTCCTGCAACAGACAAGCATAAACAAGAGAACAAGGAGAAAAGGGACCTTGGTCTGGGCAGAGGTGAAAAGTAGCTAGGATGCCATTTCTGGAACTGTAACTCTGCTTGGAGCAAAGACGGGCAGAGAGGTGGGGACGGAGGGAGGAGAGAGGGCAGTGCCTTGACTTTCTTCAAGATGGGAGAAGGCAGCACTGGGGGCAGAAATGGCAGCAATGTGAGTCTAAGGCTGCAGAAAAAAGACCTGTGTCCTCAGACTGCAGAATATTTATCACAGAAATACCCAGGTAGCCTGGAGCTGTCAATCAAATATTTATTCAACAATACTACCTCACAAGGACTGCAGGCATGCCCAGCACCAGCTCTGCTCCATAGGTCCTATAGAAAAACCCAGGCCAGGAGCCTGCCTTGCCCACAGTCCAGCTGAAGGGGTGTAGTACAGAGAAGGATAAGAAATTAAGGTGAAGGGCTTGGCTGTCTATTTGACTCGCATTAATCCTCTCCCTCCCACACCAATAACTCCTCATGGTCCAGGTCAATTTTCACAACCTTTGGGCTTCACCTTTCTTTATATGGCAGAGCAGGGGCACTGGTTAAGAGAAAGGCTTTGAATTTAGCAGAGCTGGTTCTGACAGCTGCCTTTGTTGCTGTATTCCTCAGGACTCTTACAGTTTTAAATTATAGAAACCCAACTCAAACTGGCCTTAGTACCACCTTCCTGAAAGAATTTACTGACTCCCATAACCAAAAAAATCCAAGGGTGATTGAATTCGGGTGTGGCCGATCCAGGAGTTTAAACAACATCGTCAGGATTCTGCCTCTTTTCACATCTGGGCTCATTTCCAGGCCCCCAGTTGTGGCAATTTGACGCCAGCAGTAACAGGCCTACATTTTGTCTGTCTAGTTTCCCCGTTAGGAAGAGAACACTTTTTTCTCCACCATTCCAGAAAAAATCCCAGAGCTCGTGAAGAGCGGACTGACTTAAGTCAGGTGCACTCCCAGAACCAGTCTCTTTGATCCGAGAAATAAAATGAGGGAACTGGCCAAGCATGGAGCCAGGTTGGGGATGAGGATGGGGAGAGGGAGCCCTACCTGGGGGCAGCTAGTACCCGAGAAGGGAGAATGCACATGAGTAGAACAAAACAATAGATGTCCACCACCAGTGCTGCTTCCTGGCTGTGTGACTGTAGGGAAGGGGCTTAATGTCTCTGAGCTTTGGTTTCCTTATCTGTCAAAATGAGATGAGCAATAATATCTAATTCTGTTAGGATTAATGAGGTAATACCTATGAAAGATTTAGCAGAGTGGAGGACATAGTAAGTGCATGGTGAACAGTAGTTAACGTTATTGTTCCCAAGACAAATTTTGCCAATGCCCATGTATTCTGGCATTGTCATTTAATTATATCACAAAGCTATCTTTCTTCCCCGGGAAGAGCACAAGCTCCTTGTGACCTTGTTTGTGCATTCAGATCATCTGGAGATCCTGTTAAAATGCAGATTCTGATTCTTTAAATCTGGGTTGGGGATTAAGATTTTCCAATCTCAATAAACTTTTTAGAATTGACTTTTTAAAAGCATTTTCTAATTCTAATAGTCTTTGCAAAATTCCATGTGATATGTTCATAGACCTTGAGTAGCAATGGTATAGGACCGTGTATATCCCAGTTATTCCCAAATGTCAGTCCACAGAAGTGTGGTATCAAAATCCCCCGGGATCTTTTTTTTTTTTTGGAAAAGAATTCACTGATGGCTCACATAACACAAAGGTAAGCATGAGAGATAGAGATTTTTTTCAGGCATCATTTGATCACCAGTACCTGGTCTCTCTCTCCCTCTCTTTTATGTTCAGCTCCTTTCACTCCTCTCAGTCACAATATAGCTGCAGAAGCTCCAACCCTTTCATTGTCTCTGCTTCAAAAGCTCTATCCCAGAAGTCTTCGCAAAATTCTCATGGCATCTCATTGGCTCTGAAGGGGTTCCATGCCAATCCCTACATCAATGAAAGGTAATACAGGCTCTGACTGGTCAGGCATGTCCTATCCCCTTTGAAGTCAGAGAGTGAAATCTACTTCACTGAAGCATCAAGGATTAAGAGTGTGTGTATGGGTGTGTGTAGGAGGATTTCCAAACTAGAATTGAAAGCTAGTGCAGAAAGTCAAGGGGCACCCAGCCCAATCCCAACCCCAGGCTCTTATACCCGAGTCTCAACTCACATGGCCAAGAGGATCTCAGACATGACAAGTTCAAAGTGAAGCTCCTGATGTTCTCACCCCAAATCTGCTCCTGCCAGTCCTTTCCATCTCGGTTCATGGAAACCCCATGCTTCTGGTAGCTCAGACCAGAAACCTGGCATCATCCTTGACTCCTCCCTCTCTCTTACACCCCACATCTAATCCATCAGCGAGTCCTGTCAGCTTTGCCTTCACAATAACCCAGCAGTCAGCTGGCCCAGGCCAGCAGCTTCTCTCTCTTGGACAATTGCAGTCACCTAACTTGTCTCCCAGCTTCTGCCCTACAGCTGCTCCCCCCACAGCATAATCCCACCAAGAGGTGAGTCAGATCACGACACTTCTCTGCTAAAACTTCCAAGTGGGTTCCCTGCTTGTTTAGAATAAAATCTAAACTATTTGTCACGGCCCTTCAAGGTCTGTGTTCCCCCCGCCCCCGCAACTACTTCTCTGACCTCATCTACCACTGACCTGGGAGATTGTGTAGAGTGTACCTTCCACCTCCTGCCCCTGGAGACTCTGACTCAGTAGCTCTGGGCCAGTCCGGGGGTTCTGCATCATCACAAGTCCCATGTGTCATTTTGATGTGCTGCCCAGTTTTGCAAACAATTGCTCCCAACACCTGGCCTGGGCTGTGGCGTGGAGGTAGTGAATAATGTCGGCTGAATCAGCACCTCATCTTTCCCTCTGTGTTTGTGCGTGGCCTTCAGGGTAAAGTGGACTGTGGGAGGGGAACAGAGTTACTTATTATTTCCCATAATGAAATCTGATTATACGAAGGTTGCTACTTCTATAACACTGAGGAGATCATCCGAGAAGTGTAATTAGCGTCAGCTCGCTTTGCACGAGAAGCGATGTCTACCTGTGTTGGCTAACATGTTCGCCTCCCAGCGGGATACCTGGGAGGCTGTTTGGTGACCACATCCTTCACTTTCATTTAATGGTGACAGCCCAGTGCAGCACATGGTGTTTCTGCCCGGCTCCCGCACTGGTAATGAAGGCAGCTTCACAAGAGCCTTGTACAAACTGTACCCACCACAGAGCCTGCCTGCCTGACTTGTGTCATTTTAATTTGGCCCTTCACACTGCCAAAGCCACCCTGCCTGCTGTCCTTCCTGCCCATTGCCATTCTTGGGTCTGCCTGTCCCCTGAGGCGTGAGCACCCAGCTTCTACCCTCCGCCACCCCTACTCCCTGGGCCGTGCAGCCCAGCCCCTCCTGACCTGGTCTTGGAGGCCCCTGCCCGCGCTCCACCAGCTCCTCCAGCGGTCCCCGTGACGGGCTCTGAGCCCCCTGCTGCCCTCTTTTTGTGAGGATCTCGGCTGATATTCCAAGCGTAAGGAAACATGCCGTGGGCCATCAAAGGCCCGAGTCTTCTGATTGGAGCCTCAACCCAGGGTTCTGGAAAGTGTCCATATTAAAAGTACGAAACAGCAAAGCCGACCCCTGTCCCTTTGGACACTTTGGTTGTAAGGAACAGAAATTGGCTATTTTAAGCAGAAGAGGAATTTCTTCATGTGCCTCCAGGCAGCTTACAGAATTGAAGTCTGGAGAACGAGGCTCGGGAAAAGCTGGGAAGCAGGACAGTCCTGAGCTGAGGGTCTGGGGAGGAGGAACAGGTGACGGTCCCTCTGGGACCCCGCCTCTGGGATGTGCTGGTAATTTCCATTCTTGTGTCACTCTGAAGAGAGGATTACCTCACCAGCCCACCCCTCCTCTAGGGGCGCACTGGGCATCAGGACTGTCCAGCCCACTGAGGCTGTGGGCCACGCAGCCGAGAAAGTTTCTCAGGATGAGGTGTGGGCTCTAAAGCCCAGCTGCCCGCGTTTATATCCCAGCTCTGCTGTGATCCGTGGTGTAGCTTTCAGCAAATTATTTATCTATTTTTGTCTGGGCCTCAGTTTTCTCATCTGAAAAATGGGGATAATAATAATGCCTGCTTCATAAGATTCTGGTGAGGCTTAATTAAGTGAACATAGGTAAAACACTTAAAATAGTGCCACGTATACAGTAGACACTCAGTCAATGCTAGTTATTAGTAGTAAGACCAAAGGGGTGTGGGTGTGTGGTGTTGGGAGGGCAGTGATCCAAGTGCTCCCTCCATGGGAATTTTGCACATCCCTGCCCTCCACCCCCGACGCAGGTTTCCACACGGTTTGTTACCCTCTCCTCCAGCATGAGTAGTGCCCGGTCAGGAGGAGAGAAGCCTCAGGCACTTCCTGGTCCGTAGGTCCCGTGAACACAGAGGGACAAGTCAGGACAAAGTATTGATCAAGAGCTTTAGAGGCCACTTGACCTTATTCAAATTCTGGCTCTGTTACAAACAGTTGTGTGACCTGGGTAAGTTGTGGAGTGCTTCCGAGTGTATAGGAAGCAGGATAACCAAAACCTACTGCTTAGGGTTATTGGGAGGATCCATTCACTCAAATAAAAAACAGTTATTGAGCCCCGACATGGAGCCAGGCACTCCCAGGTGCTGGGATTTCAGCATGAACCACGTAGGCACTTCTCTAACCCCCCACCCCCAGCCAATAGGCATACATTAATCCAATCATCACACAGGGTTGTGTAATTACAGAGTGACAAGGGCTATGGAGGAACTGCCTGCATAGGGAACTGGGAGCTCTGGAGGGTTTAGATTTTGAGCTGAGATCTGAAGCTTGATAGGAAAGAGCTAGGTCCAGGTTGGGGCAGGGGAGAGCATGCCAGGCAGAAGGAAGAGCATGCGCAAACCCCTAGGATGGGAACATCACGGATCTGTGGAAGCACTGGGAGGACGCAGCAAGGACCAGTATTGCCCCAAGTTGGGGGGCGGGGAGAGGGTCAAGGCGAGGCTGGAGACTTGCAGGGGCCAGACCGTGTGTGAGGCCTGGAAGGCCAGAGTGAGGATTTAGGTCTTTGTCCTGAGAGCGATGGGTCTCTGTTGAAAGATTTGAAGCAGAGTTATGGCACGACTGTCTTTACATTTACAGCATGTCAGGCTGGCTGCTGGGAGGAGAAAGGCCTGGAAGGGGTCCGGAGTGGAAGCAGACAATCCAGCGAGGAGGCTGCGACAGCCATCCAGGCTTAGAGATAAAGGCAGCTAGCGCTGCGGCAGTGACAGTGAGGTTGGAGAGCAGTAGATGCATTTGAGTTATTTAGGAGTGAAATCGTTAGGATTAGTGATGGATTGGGACATAGAAGTGAGGGAAAGAGGGATGTCAAGTGTGATCTCTTTGATTTCTCCAAGATTTTTGGTTACGGTATAGGATGGGCAGCAGGGGTTGTGAGGTCAGCAGGGGATAATTTGCAATTGAGGTTCCTTTGAGATACCGTGTCAATGCCAAAAAGACCGGTTATGAGGGTCTGGAGGCCAGATCGCAGGTCTGAGCTGGAGGCACACACTTGGGCTTCACAGGCGTTAAGGTAGGTTGAGAGCCCTGAGCAGAGATGAACTGGCTGAGGGAAACACAGACACAATATGGGGAAAGCTCCTGGGAAGTGCTGCCATGTTATAAAGACCTAAGTGGTTGCTCTGTGTGTGTGTGTGTGTGTGTGTGTGTGTATGTGTCTGCAGCCAAATCTCTTCTCTCCAGGCTGCTGTTATGACTGGTTTCTGGTCAGCGGGCTTCACCTCATACTGGGACTTGTTTGTTTGATTGGCTCCTGTTGTCACCTAATAAAGGTAAGATCCAGAAGGGGCTACATTATGGTGGGGGAGGGGGCAGGGAGGGGACAGGCACAGGAGGTGGTCTTATTAAACTCCTCTCACCTGCACCCCAACACACACACAACTCAGGCCTGACACTTTGATTGAACGTAATTTCTTTCTTTCTAAAGCCTTCCCTGGAAGAATTACGAGCCCAGCCTCCCCTGACAGCACCAGGGGGAGGACGGTATTGGCGATGGCATAAAAGCGGAGGAGAGAGGGAAGAGCAGGAGACGGAGCATTTATCCTGAGCAGGGTCCTGGAGCACCAGCCACCTCCTGAGCAAGACAGAGAGAAACCAGGGGCTTTAAAAATAGCACAGCGTCACTGCTTCAGGTGAGGAAAACAACCCAGACTAAAGCCGACCTTCCTGATTCTAGGCAACTGAGCCTTATGGAGGCAGAGAGGCTCCTGGGCCCCAGAGAAGAGACGGAGAGCAGCTGGGCAAGACGAGAGGGGCCGGAGCTGGATTCTGGGCCTGAAGCTTTGTCCTGGAGTAGCCAACGTGTCCCCTGCCTCTGAAGAGAGAGCCCCAGCCCACGGGACACGTGGCGTCCTTCATGCAGACAGTAGTGTCTCTGGAGACAGCAATAAGCAATAGGACAGGCTGTTTCCAGAACAGACCAAAACACCTGCATACAAGCACAGGTAGTTTTCTCCAAAACAGTTCTCAGTAGATGAAATTCCCCTTTACCAAATGATGGCAGGGTTACAAAGCTGAGGACAACAGCGTGGTGCCCCGGGGAGGCTTAGGGACCGGGGAGAGGGTAGGCATGGGGAAACATGGTCAGTGCCGTGGGAGGGGGAGGTGCCAAGTCCCATGGGATCTTGGAGGAAGCAGAGGGCCTCAGGGAGGAGGTGACTTGGTTTTGTTTCTAATAGACTTTATTTTTTAGAACAGTTTTAGATTTACAGGAAAATTGAGAAGTTAGTACAGAGAGTTCCCCTATACCCCCTCACCCAGTTTCCCCTATTATTAACATCTTGCATTAGTATGGTACATTTGTCACAGTTAATGAACCGATATTACTACATTATTATTAACTAAAGTTTATATTTCATTCGGATTTCCTTAGCTTTTACCTAATTTTTTTCTGTTCCAGGACCCCATGCAGAATGCCACATTATATTTAGTGGTCCTGTCTCCTTAGGCTCCTCTTGGCTGTGACAATTTCTCGGACTTTCCTAGTTTTTGATGACTGACAGTTTTGAGGAGTGATGGTCAGGTGTTTTGTAGAACTTCCTTTTACCAGAATTTGTCTAATATTTTTCCCATAGTTCGAGTGGAGTTGTGGGTTTGGGGAGGAAGGCCACAGAAGAAAAGCGCCTTTTCATCACATTATATCAAGGGTCCGTCCCATCAACGTGATTCATCACTGTCGACGGCGACCTCGGTCACCTGGCTGAGGTCGTGTTTGCCCAGGTTCTCCGTGTGAAATTACTCTCCTGCCCCCTTTTCCACACTGTAGTCTTGGGAAGGAAGTCAACATGCGCAGCCCGTGTGTAAGGAGGGGGAGTTAGTCTTCCTCTCCTTGAGAGCTGAGTGTCTAGGTAAATTGCTTGGAATTCCTCGGCAAGGGAGATTTGTCTCTTCTCCCTTGTTTACTTATAGATTCAATCATTTATTTGTATCCGTGTGGACTCATGGGTATTTATTTAATAGTTTGGGCTATAATCCAATACTACTTAATTCTGTTGCTCAGATTGTCCCAGCTTTGGCCGTTCTCTTTCAGGTGGCTCCTGTCTCTTTGACATACCCTGTCATCGTAATTTTTTTAACTCCCTTACTTTTTTGGCACTACAAGATGCTCGAGGCTCACCTTGGGCATTTCCTGCCCCAGTCCTAGAATCAGCCATTTCTTCAAGGAGCCCAGGTTCTTTGACTAGAAAATGGTGTTAGAAACCAAGATCTGGGCACTAGGTGTGCTCATTGCAACTGAGGAGTCATTGCTTCTAGGCCCTCCCAGCTGACAGAATAAGAAAACATGCACGTATACTGACTCATGTGTATACACATCTGCACGTATTTCTACATGTAACCATCTGTGTCTACATTCAACTAAAGACGAGTTCATACTGGTGTCTTCAACTCTTACCCATTACCACATGGATCATTCTGGTCTCCTCCCCTTGCTCATTTGTAAATTTCCACTCTAACAGTGAGAAACCTGGCTCCCAACATCCAACTGCCATATGCTTAATTGTTCACTTCCAGTGTACGTGTGTAGTGGCTTCAGAATTATTGAGCTATAGTACCCGGATAGGAAATCACTTTATCAAGTAGAGTAGTGCTTATGTGAAATTCTTTTTGCCTTTAGTTTGACAGACTCCACTCTTTTCCAAAGTTACTTAGGTTAGCACCTTTTCTCCCCACCTTCTTCCCTGAGGTCATACTGTATATTTATAATATAGATGGATTCTCTTGTCACAGTCTATATTACTTCCTGTGACCCCCCAACATCCTATATGTTTTAACAAATGCATAATGTCATGTATCCACTATTAAAGTATCATACAGAAGAGTTTCACTGCTCTAAAAATCCGCTGTGCTTTGTATATTCATTCCTTCTCCCCACTCTCCACCAACCTCTGGCAAACATTGACCTTTTTACTGTCTCAATACTTTTGTCTTTTATAGGACATTATATAATTGGAATTATACAGTATGCAGTCTTTCCAGACTGGCTTCTTTCACTCAGCAATATGTTTTTAAGGTTCCGTGTCTTTTCATGTTTGATAGCTCATTTCTTTTTATTGATGAATAATATTTCACTATATGTATATACCAGTTTGTTTATACATTCACTTGTTGAAGGGCATCTTGGTTGCTTCTAGTTTTTGTCGACTATGAGTAAAGCTTCTCTAAACATTTGCATGGAGGATTTTGTGTGGACATAAGTTTTCACATTAGTTGAGTAAATACCCAGGAGGGCAATTGATGGATCAACTGGTAAGATCATGTTTAGTCTTATAAGAAACTGACAAGTTGTCTTCCAAAGTGGCTGTACCATTTTGCCTTCCCAGCAGTGATGAATGAGAGTTCCTATTGCTCTGCATCATTGCCAGCATTTGGTATTGTTAGTTTTTTGAATTTTAGCCATTCTAATAGTTATGTAGTGGCACCTCCACTGTTGTTTTAATTTAATAATGGAAGATGATGTTGAGCATTTTTTAATATGCTTATTTTCCATTTACATTTTCTTTAGTGAGGTATCTGTTTAGATCATATGCCCATTTCAAAATAGGATTATATGTTGCATTATTGTTGAGTTTTTAAAGTTTTTTTTTGTACATTTTTGATACAAGTTCTTTTTCAGATATGTCTTTGGAAAATGTTTGCTCCCAGTCTGTGGCTTGTCTTTTCATTCGGTCAACAGCATCTTTGGCAGAGCATAAGCTTTAAATTTTAATAAAGTCCAACTTACCAATTTTTTCTTTTATGGATTGTGCTTTGGGAACTGTATTTAAAAACTCATCACCAAACCTTCTGTCTGTGTGTGTTTTTAAGGAGTTTTATAGTTTTGCACTTTATATTTAGCACTATGATCCATTTTGGGTTAATTTTTGAAAAAGGTGTAAGGTCTGTGTCTAGGTTATTTTTTTTGCTTCTGGATGTCCAATTGTTATAGGACCATTCGTTGAAAAGGCTATTCTTTACTGACTTGGCTTTGCTCCTTTGTCAAAGATCGGTTGAGTATATTTGTGTGAGTCTATTTCTGGGCTTTTTATTCTGTTCCATTAATCTATGTGTCTATTCTCTCACCAATACCACATTGCCTTGATTATTGTAGCTTTATAATAAGTATTGAAGTTGGGTAGTCTCAATTCTTCAACTTTGTTCTTTTCAGTATTGTGTTGGCTATTCTTGGTCTTTTGCCTGTCCATATAATCTTTAGAAATAGTTTATCAATATCTACAAATAGCTTGTTGAAATTTTGATTGAGATTACTTTGAATTTATTGATGAGATTGGGAATAATTAATATCTTGATAATGTTGAGTCTTCTAATCCATGTTCATGAAGGAATATTCCTTTATTTATTTAGATCTTTGATTTCTTTCTTCAGAGTTTTATAGTTTTATACATATAGATACTGTATATATTTTGTTAGATTTGTACCTAGGTATTTAATATTTTTGACAGTATTTTAAATTGTATTGTGTTTTTTAATTTTAAATTCCAATTGTTCATTGCTGGCATAGGAAAGTGACGGACTTTTGAATATTAACCTTGTAACCTCCAACTTTGCTGTGAGTTCCAGGAGTTTTTGTACTGATTCTTTGGGATTTTCTACATAGAAAATCATGTCGTCTGCAAACAAAGACTGTTTTATTTCTTTCTTTCCAATCTGTACACCTTTTATTTTCTATTCTTGTTTTATTTCATCAGCTAGAAATTCCAGTACAATGTTGAATAGGGGTGGTGAGAGGGGACATCCTTGCCTTGTTCCCAGTCTTAGGGGGAAAGAACCCAGTTTCTCAGCACTATGTATGATGTTAGCTGTAGGATTTTTGTATATGTTCTCTCTCAAATTGAGATAGCTCCCCACTATTCCTAGTTTGCTGAGAGTTTTTATTGTGGATGAATATTAAATTTTGTCAAATGCCTTTTCTGGATCAATTGATATGATCATATGATTTTTCTTCTTTAACCTGTTGATGTGGTGGATTATTTTAATTGATTTTTGAATGTTGAACCAGGCTTGCATACCTGGAATAAATGCCTCTTGATTGTGGTCTATAATTCCCTTTATACATTGTTGGATTCCGTTTGCTAAAATTCTGTTGAGGATTTTTGCATCTATGCTCATGAGAGATACTGGTCTTTGGTTTTTCCATCTCTCTTTTCTTTTCCTGAGAAAGATTCACCCTGAGCTAACATCTGTTGCCCATCTTCTTCTATTTTGTATGTTCGTATGTGGGTCACCACCACATCATGGCCACTGACCAGTGGTATAGTTCTGCACCCAGGAACTGAACCCAGGCCGCCAAAGCAGAACGTGCTGAACTTAACCACTAGGCCATGGGGCGGCCTCCTGGTCTGTCTTTCTTGTAATGTCTTTTTTGGGTTTTGATATTAGGATAATGCTGTCCTCATAAAATGGGTTAGAAATGTTCTCTCTGCTTTTATTTTCTGGAAGATATTGTAGAGAATTGGTATTTTTTTTCTTAAACTTCTGGTAGAATTCACCAGTGAAATCATCTGAGCCAGGTGCTTTCTTTTTGGACATTTATTAGTTAGTGATTAAATTTATCTAGTAAGTCTATTCAGATTATGTATTTCTCCTTGTGTGAGTCTTGATAGTTTTTGTCTTTCAAGTAATTGATCTATTTCAACTAAATTACCACATTTATGGGCATACTTTTTCCTTTATGATTCTCTTAATGTCCATGCACCAGTAATGATGATCCCTTTTTATTTCTGATATTAGTAATTTGTGTCTTCTCTCTCTTTTTTATTGGTTAGCCTGACTAGAGGATTATCGATTTTATCAATCTTTTCAAAGAACTAACTTTTGATTTTGTTGATTTTCTCAATGTTTTTCCTGTTTTCAATTTTATTTACTTATGATCTAATTTTTGGTATTTTTCTTTTGCTTTCTCTAGCATTAAATTGCCTTCTTTCTTTAGTTCCTACTATGGAAGCTTAGATTATTGGTTTTAGATCTGTCTTCTTTTCAAATATATGCTATAATTTATAAAATTATGATGTTAACAAATTTCCTTCTAAATACTGCTTTTGCTGCACCTCACACACTTTGATAAGTTGTGTTTTCATTTTGTTCAGAATATGTTTAAATTTCTCTTGAAACTTCTTTGTCCCATGTGTTATTTAGAAGTGTGTTATTTAATGTCCAAATATTTGGGGATTTTCCAATTATGTTTCTGTTATTGATTTCTAGCTTAATTCCATTGTAGACTGAGAACATACTTTGAATTTATTTTTTAAAAATTTGTTGAGGTGTGTTTTGGGCCCAGAATATGGCATATCTTGGTGAATGTTCCATGTGAACTTGAGAAGAATGTTGTTGTTGGATGAAGTGTTCTGTAAGTGTCAATGGGATGAAGTGCTGTTCAGGTCAGCTCTATCCTTACTGAGTTTCTGCCCGCTTGATCTATTAATTACTGAAAGAGCAGTTGAAGTCTCCAGCTGTAAGACCGGCTTTGTCTGTTTTTCCTGCAGTTGTCGTGTCATGTATTTTGACACTTTGTTGTTAGGTGCATACATGTTAAGGGTTGTGTCTTTTTGGAGAAATTAACACCTTTATCATTATGTAATTCTCTCTTTATCTCTGATAATTTTCCTTGTTCTGGAGTGTGTGCTGTCTTTTCTTTTGGTGAGTGTTAGCTTGGTATACCTTTTTCAACCCATTTACTTTTAGCCTATCTATGTCTTTATATAGAGAGTGGGTTTCTAATAGACAACATACAGTTGGATCTTGTTTTTTTTTTTATTCACTCTGACATCTCTGTCTTTTAATTGGTATACTTACACCATTCACATTTAAAGTATTTATTGATATCTATCTATCTTGTTTGTAACTGTTTTCTATTCATTGTACTTGTTCTTTTTTCCCCCTTCTTCTTCTGTCTTGTCTGGTTTTGATTGAGCATTTTATATGATTTCATTTTCTTACCTCTCTTTGCATATCAATTGTACTTCTTTTAAAAAATTTTAGTGTTTGCCTTAGAGTTTGCAACATACATTTACAACTGATCTAAGTCTACTTTCAAATAACACTCTACCACTTCACAGGGAGTGCACTTACCTTATAGAAGAATATTCCCAATTCTGCCCACTCATCGCTTATATTAGTTGTCATTGATTTCATTTATCCATATGCTATAGCCATACAGTACATTGTTAGTATTATTTGAGCAAACATTTATGTATTGGATCAATTAGGAATATGAAAAATGAAAGATTTTATTTTACCTTTATTTATTCCTTCTCCAGTGCTTTTCCTTTTATCACGTGGATCTGAGTTTGTAACCTATATAATCTCCCTGCTTTCTAAAGAACTTCTTTTAATACTTCTTACAGAGCAAGTCTGCTGGCAATAAATTCTCAGTTTTTGTTTGGATGAGAAAGTCTTTATTTCCTCTTCTCTTTTGGAGGGTGATTCTAGGTTGGTGAGTTTTTTTTTCAACACTTTTTCTCTCTTGTTGTTTGTATGGCTTCTGAGGAGAGTTCATTGTAATTCCTAGCCTTGCTCCCCCATAGGTAAGATGTTTATTTTTCTTTGGTTTCGTTAAAGATTTTCTCTTTGGTTTTCTGAAGTTTAAATATGATGTTCCCAGGCATAGAGTTTTTGATCTTTATCCTTCTTGGTATTCCTCTGAACTTCCCAAATCTGTATTTTGGTGACTGTCATTAATTTTGGAAAGTTCTCAACCATTTTTACTTCAAGTATTTTTCTGCTCCATTCACTTTTTTTGCCTTCGGGTATTCTGATTACATGTATGTTAAACCTTTTGGAATTCTTCTGCAGTTCTTGGATGTTCTGTTATAATTTTTTTTGTTCTTTTTTCTCTTTGTATTTTAGTTTGGGAAGTCTCTGTTGACATATAGTAGTCTCCCCTTATTTGCAGGAGAAATGTTCCAAGACCCCCATAAATAGTACCGAACCCTATGTATATTATGTTTTTTCCTATACATACTTACCTATGATAAAGTTTAATTTATAAATTAGGCACATTAAGAGGTTAGCAACAATAACTAATAATAAAATAGAACAATTATAACAATATACTGTGATTAAAGTTACCATGGATCTTAGCAACCTCAGCATACAGTTGTTTTTATTTCCTTATTAGGTTGAGAACTTTCACCCTTTCACTTAAAGGAAGCACTTTATGGCTTCTCTTTGGCAGATCCAGTTGCCAGCATCACTACTCTTGCACTTTGGGGCCATTATTAAGTAAAATAAGGGTGACTTGAACCCAAGCACTGTGATACTGCAACAGTCCGTCTGATAACTGAGATGACTACTAAGTGGCTAATGGGTGGGTAGTGTACACATGTGGATACACTGGACAAAGGGATGATTCATGTCCCAGGCAAAATGGAGCAGGACACTGAGATTTCATCACACTACTCAGAACAACGTATAACTTAAAACTTATAAATTGTTTACTTCTGAGATTTTCCACTTAATAATTTTGGACTGTGGTTGGCCATGTGTAATTGAAACTGTGGAAAGTGAAACCGTGAATAAGGGAGGACTACTGTATCTTCAAGCTCCTGATTCTTTCCTCATCCGTATCCAATCTATTGATAAGCCCATCAAAGGTATTCTTCACTTCTGTTGCAGTATTTTTCATTTCTAACATCTTCTTTTGATTCTTTCATAGAGTTTCCATCTTTCTATTTACATTACCCATCTGTTCTTGCATGTTGTTCACTTTTTCCATTAAAGATCTTAATGTATTAATTATAGTTATTTTAAATTTCCTATCTGATAATTCCAAAATCTGTGTCATATCTGAGTCCAGTTCTGATGCTTGCTTTGTCTCTTCAGACTGCGTTTTCCTGCCTTTTATGATGTCTTATAATTTTTTGTTGAAAGTCAGACATGATATGTTGAGTAACAGGAACTGAGGTAAATAGGTGTTTAGTGTGAGATTTTATATTAATCTGGCTACGTGTTGGTCTATGTTTAATATTTGCATAGGTGCCATGGGCTTCAGATTTCTCTAGTGTCTCTCCTGGAGACAGTTTTTGTCTCCTAGACTCCAAAGACTCCCAGAGGAGTTTTTGCCTCTCCTGTCGTCTTTGGATTTTCCTAAAACTCTCCCTCTTAAGTAGAATCTGAGCTTTGCAGCTCTTTCAGCGGCAATCGACTGTTATTACACTGGAGCCCTGTTATTGTAATAGTAAGGCATGGGGGAGGGAGGCATTCTACTATCTTGTGATTAAATCTCAGTGTTTTTGTGGGCCTGTGTCCTGGGCTGTGACCCTCACAAAGATTTCTTACCTTTCTTCTTCTCTCCCCTTTCTTAGGTGAGATAGGGAGGCTGGAGGGGGCTGCACTTGGGTAATTACCCTTCAGCTTATGTGAGATAAAACTCTAGTAAAGTTATTTTAACTGGAGGATAGGCCTTTGCTATGGAGAATGCACTGAGCATATTTCAAAATGTTACTTTCTCCCTCTCTTTCCAGAAATATGAGGGATCTGTCTTGGCTCTTCACCATGAGAATCTGGTGGGGTTCCTGGAGGTGAAACCCATGAATGTGTGAGGGCACAAGTAGACTGTGGCCTCGTGATTTTCTCACTCTCAAGCTAGTTCACACTCGTCCTCCAGCAATTTACCAAAATTACCAGGTTATGGTTCCAGTGGCTTCTGCTCCCAGGAAGCTGATGTTGCCTGTGTTTCTCTGTATTTGCCTTCCTCTCCAGATATGGGGACATCAGTTTGTTCTGCAACCTCAATTTTCTAATGGTCCGAGAAAATACATTGATTTTCAGTTTGTTGAACTTTTTCTTGTTGTAAGGATGGGAGTGATGACGTCTAAGCTCTTTACATGTCAGAACTGAAACCAGAAGCCCAGAAGGTAAATTTTGAGCTGGATCCTGAAGGACAAGCGTGATTCTCCCAACCATCAAGGTGATCATTTACATGCAACCTACGCATGTAACACTGAGACCCATCCTTCCCGGGCAGTGCCTCTACCTTCCTCCTCTTACTCTTGGGGAGTTATCGCCAGGAACTCACCTGCAAAAGGATGTCATGTCAAAATGGATATTGGTTGTGTTTTGATCCATTCACGCTACCTTTTATAACAGCCCTCAAGTTTCTATTAGAGATGCACCCCTTCCTCCGCTCCCCCCTCAGCAGTAATCTGTGTACTTTAGGGGAAGCCAATTCCTTCTTGGCCTCCCGTCATGTCACTCTGGCCCGGCCAATCAGGGTCTCAAGTTTTCCTGGACACAGTGATTGGTTCAGAGACGTTTCTGTGATCCCACTGGAGCCAATGAAATGTGAGAGGAAACATGATCTGGGGCTACTAGCAGGTATTATGGGATCAGAAGGGAGGAGCTTGATGACTCACACTAACATGGGGAAATGGGCCTAAGCAAACAGAGGAAGATCGCATCCTAGTGACATTGTTTAATCTTCTGCTTCTGGCTGTACCTGGCTTGTGAACTTTCCTCTTACCAGATCCGTTTTTTACAGGTCTCCCTTTTTGTTTAAGCCATGTGGGCTGGGTCTGCTTTTGCTGCCTACCAAAGAGTCCCACGGTATATAGAAATCGACAGTCAATCAACCATATTAATGCCAGAGAACAATGACTTACTTAAAGAGATGACCCTTTAATAGGGGGGCTGCAGACCTGACAACGAAAGATACAATTCAAGTCCCACCAAAACATGCGCACCCCTGGGTCGACTGTTCCCCAGCATGTGGGATTGGGGTGAGTACTTGTTTGCTGAGACATCATATATTGGGGCTCTTTTCACCTCTCTATCTGCTCTTTACCCAAAGTTTACTGGGCAGTTTACCCAGGATCCTATTCGTTCATGCATGGGATTTTGAGATGCTCAAGATATTTTCTTAGAGACGCATCTGCCTTCCCTGACATTTTATGTCCTCAGTCTCTTCAGACACAGATCTCCATGTAGTGTGGGGCTGACTCCTGCAGCTTTTACTCTGAGGGAGCCAACCAGAGCCACAACAAAATACCACAGGCTGGGTGGTTCAAACAGCAGAAATTATTGTTTCACAGTTCTAGAGGCTGGAAGTTCAAGATCAAGGTGTTGGCAGCCTTGGTTTCTCCCGAGGCCTTTCTCCTTGGCTTGCGGCAGATCACCTTCTTGCAGGGTCCTCGCATGGTCTTCCCTCTGTGCGTGCATCTCCAGCATCTCTTTCTCTTCTTGGAAGGACACCACTCATATCGGATTAGAGCCCCACCCTTGTGACTTCATTTAACCTTAATTATCTCTTTAAGGGCCCTATCTCCAAATACAATCACTTTGGGGGTTAGGCTTCAATATATGAATTTTGAGGGGACGCAATTCAGTCCATAACACCACCTTTCAGCCAGTCCCAGCAATTTCTCTTAATTCTGCACAAATTTTAGCTGCTTTAGTCAAGTGGTGATCAGGAGAATTTCTAGTGTTGAAGATGCTGCTCAGCAAACACAGGTCAAGCACCTTCTCTGTGCCAGCTACTGGGCTGAGCCGGAAGGACTCTGTCTTATCCTGGGAAGAGATCATGGCCTAGAGGGCAAATGCAAGTAGGACTGGCCTTCAGCCGAGCAACTTGTCCTCACTGACCCTCTCTCTCACGCCCATTCCACTTCTGTTGTCCTCTGACCATGTAATATCCCCAATCCAGGCTCCCGCCCCCAGAAAATGCCACCATGTACTTAACCGATGCACCGTATGTACAACTGTCCGCCCAAGCCTGCCCTTAACTATCTATTTCTGGGAAAAATGATCCTGTAAGCTAGTCCACACTGAGAGGCTAGTGATGGATAACTGCTGAGGGAACTGCCTCTCCCTCGGGCATAGTTCAGGGGCCAAGTGAACAAAACCCCAATGGTGGAGTTTGACCCTTGGGGAGGGGCCGGTTCAAGGATCCTTTCTGTTGTCCTTCTCATTATGCTAAGAAAGTGTCATTCTTACTCACGGATTCTGGAAGGGGTAGCTACTGGAGAGGTGGAAACAGCTAAATAGATGGCCACTCATAAGGACCTGGGTTTTAATCCCAATGTTGGCCCTGATGTGTTATAAAACCTTGGGCAAACCCCTTTCCCTTTCCGGGCCTCAGTTTCCCCACCTGCACAATGGAAAAGATGATTCCTGTCTGGCTCAACTCTCCAGGGATGCTGAGAATGAATACCGTAACAGACAGAAAAGTGTTTTAGATGGAAAACATCATAAAATAAATTCAAGGTGTTATTATTTTAAGGTGCAAAATCAGAACTTATAAAACCAGGCATAAAAATGTCCTGGTGGATATATTTTCATTCTGGAGAAAATTAATGGCTACATCTTTGGCTTGAATTTTCCACAGTCAGTCCCAGAATGAGACTGGGAGTTGGAAATGCCCTTAGAGATATTTAGTCCCACCCCTTCCAATGGAGAGTCTGAGGCCCAGAGAGGGAAGGAACTTGCTCAGGGTCACACAGCAAGTTAGGGACTGGGACCTGGTAGTCCTGACACCTTTTCCTCCATTCTATTCTCTCTTTCATGGGGATGGCAGAGAGTGGCTAAAACCTATGAACCATCTCTAAGTGATATCTGAGCCTTTTGAGACCAAACTCAGCAACCGGGCACGTCTGTCCCCAACGGAGTTCTCTGACTTGCAGGCACCGTGGAATCCCGGAGAAAACGCCGGCTGCAATTGCTGACCTCAGCTCCTCAGCGCTACAGACCGGCTTGACCCGGAAACCGTGCCGCAGGTCACATCTCCCCGACTGGGCTGGCCCCTGGACAGTGTGGCTTGGTCTGTTTGAGTGCAGAGGTAATTGCAATATATTGAGGTTTGGTATTGTAATAAAAATAGGGGCCATTACGGCTACCATTTATGTCATTAGTATTTAGTGGTGGTGTGTTGCAGCTTTTTTAGTGCTCATAAAACTGTCGCTGGTTGCAGATATGTCACGGTGCTGATATAAATTTAAAGGGTTGGAAATCCATAAGTCATAAAAACTAGATAGTAAATAGCAACAGAACACGATGGACAAGAACTGTTGCATTAGGCATGCAAATGCTTATGGATTTGCATGTCTAGTGCTGCATTAGCATAATGAGAAGCACATTTACATTACAGATGGTCTTGATTAACTAGGCCCTTGTAAATAAGTCCACTCAGCCTAAACAGGGGCCCAGAGGAAGGACTGTTACAGGACCCAAAGGGCAAGTAGAGTCACTTCTTGCTTCTCCTGTGGCACCGACTTAGTAGAGAAGTCTTCAGAATCACTGACAATGCTCAGACAGAATGGATTTGGACTCCTCTGATGTAATAATAATGGCTAGTATGCATTGAGTGCTTACTACGTACTACCCACTATTTAAACATTTTATGTATATTAGCTCACTTAATCCTCACAACAGCTCTATTGTTATACTCATTTTACAGATGAGGAAGCTGAGGTACAGCCAGAATAAGAGAATTTAGCAAAGTCTAACTATTAACGAGTGGCGGAACCAGGGTATGAACCCGGGCAGTCTGGCTCAAAGCCCAGGCTCTTAACACTACACTTGCTGCCTCTTATTCACTCAGTCATGCATGCGCACAGCTGATATTTACAAAGCGTCTGCTCCACACCAGGCTCCCTGCTACTGCTAAGGATATAAAGACAAGAAGATAAAGACTCACTCTCTTCTTAAGAAGCTCACATAGTCTAGTGGAGAAATTGAGAAGAAAGCAAAAATTCCCACATTGTGCTCAAGGAGCTCAGAAGAGGACACTTAATCTCCAGGAAAGGTGGGTCAAAGAAGGCTACCCAGAGAAGGTGCCCCTTAAACTGAGACTTGAAGGATGGGTGCGAGTCCAGCAGGTGAGGTGTAGAGCATTAGAGCACTTGCTCAGGGAGCAGCAAGTGCAGAGCCAAGGAAATGGGGAGCACTGGGTGTGTTCTCTGACCCTAAGTCATTCCACACTGGGCAGGGTACGAATGAATGTGAGGCAGAAGGAGAAGCAGGGGCTGGTCATGAGGACTTGTAGGACATGAGAAGACCTGGAGGGTTCCATCGATCATCTGGTCTTACAGCCCACTCCAAAGCATCCTCGCTCCAGACGAGGCACTAGGACTTGCCTCTCAAACACCAAAGCCCTATCACAAATTCCTGAGCCAAATCCTGTTCCAGAGTCCTGTGCCTCTCCCATCATTTCATAGACTCGTAAACCCCCAGAGTCGGTTAGGGCATCATGGCCACACAGACCAGCCCCATCATGATGCGTGAATCCTGCCACGAGCTCCTCATAACTGGTGGATTGGTTAGCTTCTACCTGAGGACTCTCCATCTGCAGTCGGGTGGGAGGGGAATTCAAGCTGGCTCATTCTTGGGAGCCCAGTTGAATGAGCCCAAGGAGTACACCATATTTCTGAGTGATCTCTGTTAAAATTTATCTGTTCCACGAGCTCTCCTTGTGGTAACAGTTCCTAATAGTAAATATACTCCAGATAACATGCAATGTAGATTATTTTAGGCTGACTCTTCAGGGAGGCCAGAAATACTGGTCATCTTCTCCACTGCTTGGAACCTTCTATTTGTCTTAATGGTGGCTCTGGGATCTTCCTTCATCAGGTGGACGTTGTCCTCTTGAAGTAGGCAATGGATGCCTTGTGGACGCTGGTCCTGGGGCTTTAAGCCTCAAATGAGGGGCAGAAAGAAGGCATCTGGGAAGAATGAGCCAGGGGTGTTTCAGAATCAACAAGGCATCAGGGAGAAATGTGGAGGAGATGCCCCAGGTGGAACTTTCTCTCAGGAGCAACAGTAGCTCTGCTGGAGATTACTTAAGGTCATGGTCCTCCCCAGTCATCTTCTACCCCACCCCCCATCCCCCCACTCCTGGTGAACTCTGGCTAGAGCCCATCTGGGTTTCCTCTTCTTCCCCCAGTGAATCCAATAAGGGTGACGTTTGCCACACTCCTGTCTGGTTCTGCCCTTGGTCAGCCAGGAGCTCCTCAGAACTTCATTTTCACAGCCAGTGGAAGAGCTGGGTTTGGGGCCTGGAGCCCTGGGAGACAGAGTGCTCCTGTCTAGCCCTCTGACCAGCAGAGCCACTGGCTCCCAGCATCCACTTCCATGGGGTCTCAGAGACGACAAGTCTCTGACATCTTCCCAGAGCCTGAGGGGCACTGTCTCCTCTGACCTGCCATCATCCTCCACTCTGGGCCATCAGCACAGCTACAAGACTGGGTCTGTGTAGTGTTGATTTTGAGCTAGAACTGAGGCTGGGGGCATGGTTTCCTAGGTTCTCTGTTTCTTGAAGGTGCTGGACATGCGGTCAAGTTCATAGATGTATAGTTTGTTACAGTGTAACCATGTGCCAAGTGACATTTTATTAGTGTACACATATATATGCATATTTATCTCTTTGTGACTTGTGACTGTACATATCTCCTATTTGTGATTGTCCCATCAGCATATATCTCTATGTAGACATACATATCTTGCTCTATATAAGTGTATATGTACATTTGCATAAGTGTGTACAGGTCCTTATGTCTGTGAACATGTGTTCCTATGTATATATGCACATGCATACAAACCTGTGTGCACAGGTGCGTCTGTGTATATACACATCTGGAAATGCTGAGGAGTGTTAGACAGGTCTTGGGACAAAGCTAAGAGCTGACGCTGTGATTTCAGAGCCTCTAAGGACAAAACCCCCTGCCCTATAATAGGCAGCAACCTGACTTGCCAGCTGGGCCATAAATCCCTTTTATGTTGCCCAAGGCCATTGTCTGAGGCCCTGGCCCTGGCCTGGCAGTCTAAGAGATGACAGGATCTACAAGAAGATGTGGTAAGAGCTAAGGGACTACAGCACGGGGCAGGGGAATCAGGCTTCCTCTCCCTGCACCTGCCCCCAGCCATGAAATAGGAACACAGGGGTAGAGGGGGAATAATAGTGACACAAACCCTCATTGAGCTAAGCTTCACATACACGAACTCCCTTGATTCTCACAACAGCTCTCTGAGGATCATTAGTCCCAATTTCCAGATGAAGAAGTAAAGGCACAGGGAGCTTAAGTAGCTTGTCACGATTGGATGTCAGGCAGTGTCCCTCCAAATGCACAGTCTGGTTCTTATGCACTAAATTCTCCTGGGATGAACCACACAGACTTGAGAATTCCTGTTCCCAGTGACGAGAGGCCGTCCCTGGCCAAAAGGCCAATACAGTGAAGTATTTTTTTTTTCTTTCCATTCTTCTCTTCCTTCCTCATTCCTCTCTTTGCTCTGTAGATGTCCACATCCCATCCCTCAGTGAGCTTTCCACTGGGGTGTCATGCTAGAACTTGTCCTCCTATATGCCCCAATCTTTTGCCTTCATCAAAATTGCCGTCTTGTAAATGGCCACTTTCTCACTGACCTCCTCTCTGCTTTTCAAGGTGTTTCCATATTGAGCAAAGATGCTCAATCAGTGCTAAGACGATTATGGCTACTAATGAAATCAGATGTCTCACTTCCCTGGGACAGAATGCAGGAGCTGGAGGTGCACTTCAAGTTCATGAAATCCAGTGTCCTCTCTTAGGCTTACAGAGGGGAAGGGACCTACCCAAGGGACCAAGAGCTGGTAAGACGTATTGACCTTGAATTCAAGTCTTGTTGTTTCAAACCCAATACTTCTCTCCCTTTACCAACTTCTGGCTTTACAGTTAATCTCAAAGACATATGTTGATGGTGGGAACCACAGGCATTGAGACTGGTCAGTGGTGGAGATAATCTGGCCATACTATAGGTCTCTATCAGTGAGTAGAGCTGCCTTTCTTGAAGTGTTGGAACAGGAGGCCTCCTGAACAGATTCACACAACAACTTGCCTACACCTCTCCTGGGTACTTGTCTAAGATCATAAAAATCCTAACCTGAAATGTGACTTCTTGCACAAATCCAAGATGATTACAAGTGTCAGCTACTCAAGCATCAGCATTCTTTTAAGAACAAGATACAGAAAAAGGAAATAAAGAATAACTTTCATCATGATATTTGGGCTAAATATTTTGTGCAGACCACCTTTCTGGAAAAGTCCAGCCAGAGGGCAAGTCTGAGATAGGGAGAAAGTAAAGAGCGGGTAAGATTTAACTACTATATGTAACTCAAGCCCGCAACAGACCCACCTACCACTCGGAAGCTGCTCAGTAGCTGTCCCTGCGGTGTTTAAATAAACATGGACATCTGAACCACCTGATTAGTGTCCTTGACTCATTTTCTTAGTGGATCATGTAAAAATACGGCAGGGGGCCGCCCGGTGGCGCAGCGGTTCAGTCCGCGCTTGGCAGCCCGGGGTTCGCGGGTTCGGATCCCGGGCTCCCGCCGATGCACTGCTTGTCAGCCATGCTGTGGCAGCGTCCCGTATAAAGTAGAGGAAGATGGGCACGGATGTTAGCCCAGGGCCAGTCTTCCTCAGCAAAAAAAAAAAAAAAAAAAAACATGGCAGAAGCAGCAAGAATCTGCAAACCCCAATCTTGGGAGAGGAAGCTGGGGGCATCTTCCAACGGTGGGTTCTCTGCTTCTCCTGAGCTAAGGCCCCAGATCCCTACCAGGCTTTAAGTGTCTCAAGGACACCAGGTGTCCCTCTGTACAATTGGCCTCGAGATTTTCCCATCTCCAAGAAACTCATGAGCTGCTTAAAATGAGTCTCCAAATGTGTGTTTGGGCTGGATTTACGTCTGGGT
Organism: Tapirus indicus; assembly: GCA_031878705.1. Classification (NCBI taxonomy): domain Eukaryota; kingdom Metazoa; phylum Chordata; class Mammalia; order Perissodactyla; family Tapiridae; genus Tapirus; species Tapirus indicus. The sequence continues at coordinate 34,233,427 of CM062927.1, forward strand.
TGCTGCATATTAAATGCTGATTACTAAAAACATTTGCATGGCGATTTAACAACGATAGATTATGTATCTGTTACCTAAGTCTCAGCGAAGGCTTTATTAATTCATTATTATTTTATCAACATACAATAAACTGTTCTATTAAATCTAAATTAGACAGATATTTTCGGAGGGATCATCTAAAAGGACCTCAGCCAAGACTATCCCCAGGGAAGGACTTAATGAAGTTTCAAACAGTTAATAACCCTCAGTTCATAAATAAACCATGGGTATTTAAAGACCTGCAAAATACTAAAATAAGATGTTGAGACTCAACAAGGGAGGTATGAGAGAGAACTCTTGGAACTCCGCCCCCCCTTGTAACTCACAGATATAACCTCTACCTTTAGACAATGTTTATTGGGAGCCTGGGAGTATGTGACTCTCTTGGGGACTTAAAAATTAGCTCTGCCCTTGGTCCCAAATTCACTAAGGAAATGGGCAGAGGCAGCCTTGAAAACAATTTTCTCCTTCTCTCAAATAATCCACTTTTTGACTTTAAAAAATATTTTGGTCTAAGAGGTGAGGGATGAGAAAGATTCTGCCCTGATGTGAGAGGTAATAATTCCTTGACAATCCTATATGGTAAATTGAAAGCAAAATCTCATAACTGCATACTCCGGAGGCGAGACTAGCTATATAATTTTCAGGGCCCAGTGCAAAAAAAAAAAAAAAAAAAATGTAGGGCCCCTGGTTCAAAAATAATTAAGAATTTTAAGATGGCAACAGCAGAACACAGAACCAAGCATGGGGGCCCAGTGTGACTGCATAGGTTGAATGGCCATGAAGCTGGCCTGTCTGGACAGCTTCCTGAGCAAGGTGGAGGGAGGCATAAGAAGCAAAGGCCCTGAGGTGGAGAAGTTCTGATGTTCCACTGGAACATGGGGAATGCAGAGATTTGGAGGGACCATTGTAGGAGAACAGTGAGGCTATAGGGGTACGTTGGAGCCAGATCTTAAGAGGCTTAAGTGCCGGGCTAAGTAAATAGGAAGTTGTGGAAAGTTTTAGAGCAGAGTGTGATGACCTCAGAAGTTCAAGCTCACTGATGGTCAAGGGACAGGGACTGACTCAGTTGGGAAGGTTTCTTCCCATTGCAGTGATCTGTGCGTGCAAACGTATTCATTTCACTTTGGAGAACTGCTCAGAGCCAACACTTGGCTTTTTTTTCTTTTCATCTTGAGTTCCCAACAAACACTGTGTGGTTTCTGAGATGGTGATCACCTGCAGTAGGACTGAGTCTTTCTTAATTTGGGTTTCCCCAAAAGAATAGCCTGAGACATAGACTTGGGTGTAAACAGTTTAACTGTGGGGTGATCCAAGTAGGCAGAGTGAGGAAGCAGAGAGAGAGAGAGAGAGAGAGAAACCAGGAAGAGATGTGTCGTGAAGTGATTTACCACTGTGGGCAACTGAGGTTCAATTTCCTGGGGACGCTCTGAGCAGCTGTGCAGAATGCACCACAGAATTGTCTCTCTGAAGAACAAGAAGCGGAAGCATTTATCCACTGACTCCTGTGCCGTATAGGTTGAGGATGCCCTGTGGGGCTATTATCTAGCATTCACTTCGGGGTTATACCTGCCAGTGGCTGGAGGGCCTTCATGGCTTTAGATGACATTTTGGGATGGGAAGAAATGGAGAGATACCAAAACACAGTTGAGGTGGGATGCTGGCTGTGTGCTCAGAAGTGCTCCCACAGCTGTATGGAAATCAGGCGTGCCTAGGGCATGTGGCATGGGATACATAAAACATCCATAACAGGCTCTTTAGTCCACTGCAAAGTATCTGAAATTCTTCATGGCCACATCTACTCAAGACTCAGTCTCTGGGGACACATAGATGAGTAGAAAGGTTTTAGGGGAGCAGTTGGTTGTCCTTTCCCATGCCAATTACAGAGACAGAGTCTGTGTCCTAGATGGGGACCATTTAAAACATAGGTAGACCAGAAAGCTGCCCTGGAGGGTACACTGAGTCTCCCACATCTCTCTTCCTGTTGGACGCCTAGAATTCCACCTCTCCTTTTGTGGGGGGAGCACCTTCTACCCTGAGACCTTTAGTGGGAACGGCAGCATAGGAATGCTGGCGTCGTGAGGGGGAAAGGAGACGTAAGACTTTGCCAATAGCCAGCTCTGAGGCCAAAAGCCGTGACTTAATCTCAAGAGCATGGGCTGTGGAGAGGGGCAGCCCTGGGTTTGAATCCTGGTGCTGTCACTTGTCAGCTGTGGGATTTGGGGCAAGTCACTCATTCATCTATATAGTTATTAATAACTAAGTAGTTACCAAGCTTTGGAACAAGTCCATCTGAAGTTTCCAGGCTAGAGGAGGAGAGAGACAATACCGGATAGAGAAATAATGGATAAAAACAAGTTGTTATAAGTCTGTAGAGATGAATCATGTGAAGTGATAGAGTATGGTGGGGATGGGAAAGATGAATAAGTTATGTAGATAGGGTAGTAAGGCTGGGTTTCTTACTGAAACAAAAGGAGACAACCATGGGAAAAGCAGAGGGAAGAGCTCTCCAGGCAGACAGAACAGCATGTGTTAAGGCCAGGAGGTATTAAAGAGGCTGCATGTTTGCAGAACCAAGAGGAAGCCGGGTTGACTAGACCATAATAAGTGAGGAGAAGAGAGGCATGACATGGAACTGCAGAGGGAGGCAGGGGTTAATCATGTCGGCCATGTTGGCCAGTAGCCCAAGGAAAGGACTGTAGGTTTTATATTATGTGCAAAGGGAAGTATTTTAAGCAGAGGAGTGATGTGAGCCAATGTTTTGGTTTAAAAAGATCACTCTTGAAATAGCGAGGTGACTAATTAGGAGGAGAGGCAAGAGTACCCATGGGGAGCCCAATCAAGAGGATTTTGTGGTATTTCAGAAATGACAGTAGTAATGAGGATGGAGAGAAGTGAGCAGATTTGAGATATATTTGGGAAATAGAGTTAACCAGACTTACTGGTGGGTTGGGTGTCAAGGTGGAAAGAGAAGTTTCCAGATGATACCCTGAGAAACTGTGGTATCATTTACTGCCGTGGGTAAGCCTGAGATAAGAACATGTGTGTATATGCATGTGGGAGATCAAATAGCTGGGCATGCTGAGTTTGAGATGTCTATAAGGCATGCGGGTCAGGATGGCAATCTGGTATTGGCTTTTGGGTCTAGAGTTTAGTAAGGCATTTTGGCTGAAGACTCAAATTGGGAGTCATTGGCGTGGGAGTCATTGGGAGACGCTTTTTGAAAGCCTGGGAAAAGATGTGATCTGTAAAGCAGGGGCAAGAAGATCTCTCTGCAGAGTCAGGCATTGCTCAGAAGTGCAAGTTCCCTCCCCTCTCCTCTGTGTCCCCTCCCCTTCCATCCTGGGAACTAGTGGGTGGGTCCCTGGAGGCCTGGTACCTTGCACACAGGCAGGAGCGAGGGACCCAGGCTCAGAGTAGAGGAACAGCACAATCTCGGCTCAGCTCTAATTACAGGCTAGTCTCATGTAAGATTCTTATTTCTGAGCAACATGACACACTGGGTTGTGCTGGGGGACTGTCATAAACGAGATGGACATGGGCCTTTAATGCTAAACTCATTCCCAAGGTAGAGGCCACATTGGTTCACCTTTCTTTCAGTGCTGTGAGCTGGAGAGGAGAGGCGGGCCCTGGTGTCAGGAACCCGAGTCCCACACGCAAAGCAACCACGTGCCTATTTGAAGCTGTGATGACAAAAGGCCTTGGTTGCTAGGAAGAAGGCAGTGGAGAGGCCCCACATAGGCTGTTTGCCAGGGTGGATTAAATACACATTGAAATATGAATCATTGGAGGCCTTTTAAAGACTGTCGCCTGACATATAGAAATCACATTTCTCTTCCAGTGGAAAATGGCAGCAGGCATCAATTGCTGGGGGGACGCCGTGTGAATGGCAGTCCTTGTGCCGTGATTTGTTCCATGTGGAACATTTCTATTGCACAATGACAGTTTCTGCATGATGTCTGCAAACATACACGGACAAAACCACACACACACACATGCATACATGCATACAGCCTGGTTATTCATTTGTAGATATTTTACAGCTTCCTTTGAATTCCTGTTAAGAGAGAGGATTCACGTGGCTTGAACTGCCTTTGCCTAGCTCCCTAAAGTGTTTCTACCACTGAAGAGTTTGCAAGCAATCGTGACATCAACCTCAACCACAATATTCCTTTATGTTGAGTTAAAAATTCTAATTCTGGTCTCAAATAGACTTGAGTCCAAATTTTGGCTCTGTCACTATGATTGTGGACAAGTTACTTCATTTCCTTATATATAAAATGGAAAAGATAATATACTATCAGAATATGCAGAGTTATTGGGAGTGGAAAAAGATTTAATGCACAGACAGCTCTTAGCACAGAGCCTGGGATGTGATAGGTAAGTGCTGTCGGTTACTTGCACCCCAAACCCTGACTTGCAGTTGAGTTGATGGAGGTCGCTAAGGTTAAGTGAGTCAGCCAAGGTCACACAGCTGCTATGGTGTTAGAGACTGAATGTGTGTGTCCCCTCAAATTCACATGTTGAAGCCCAGACCCCCAATGTGATGGTATTTGGAGACGGGGCCTTTGGGTGGCAGTCAGGGTCAGATGAGATCATGAGGGTGGGGCCCCATGATAGGATCAGTGGCCTTATGAGAAGAGGCAGAGAGCTCTCTCGCTCTCTCTGAGTGCAGGCATCAAGGAAAGGCCATGTGAGAACATAGCGAGAAGTCAGCCATCTGCAAGCCAGGAAGAGAGTCCTCATGGGGATCAGCCAGCACTTTGATCTTGGACTTCCCAGCCTCCCAAACTAGGAGAAATAAATCTTTGCTTTTTAAGCCACCTAGTCTGTGGCATTTTGTTATAGCAACCCGAGCAGACTAGGACATGTGGTAAGTCCCAACTGGAATTCATATTCTGGCCCCAAATCTAGGTACACGTCTCAGACAAGCCCCAGAAATGGTCTCAAAGCACCCACAGGCATAAAGGAAACAAGGAGGTGGGCCTATACTTGGCTTCCTTCTAGTCTTTCTTCTGGGTTTCCATGGGATTCTGCATGGTAAAACATAGTTTCCAATATTAAAGTGTCCAGATTATCAAGCTTGAGTATGGCGTTTTTATTCCCTCAGCATTCATTCAGTTCACATTTACTTTTCCATACATTCGTTCTTTTAGCACATTTTTCATTCAACCTTAAATTGCTCAGCACTTATTGAGCACCTACTCTGTGCAGGGCCTTTGCTAAACAAGTGAAATGTAATCTCCTTGCAAACTCTGTGGGCCAGATGGCTTTGGCGAACCTGTGCAGGTTCAGGGTGTGAGGCATTGCCTCTCCGTCGGCTCTCCTCCCAGTCCTTGCCCCATACACATGCCAGATCGCATCATGGTACTCCACTGGCTCCCGTCCTGGCATCTGGCTCCAGCCTGCAGCCTTGAGAGTGTGAGCATTCCGGTGCCTGCCCCTCTTGCTCAGGCTTGCCCGGACCCCTGTATTTGTTTCCTGTTGCTGCTGTAACAAATTTTCACAAACTCAGTGGCTTGAGACAACCAAATTTATTATCTTTCAGTTCTATGGGTTAGCTAAAGTGTGACAAGGATCTCACTGTGCTAAATTCAAGATGTTACCAGGACTGCATTCCTTTCTGGAGGCTTTCATGGAGAATGCATTTCCTTGCCTTTTCCAGCTCCTAGAGGCCACTCACATTCCTCAGCTCATGGCCCCTTCCTACGTCTCCAAAGCCAGCAAGGTTGTATCTCTCTGCGTCTTCTGCAGCCATATCACCAGGAAGCGTTCTCAGCTTTTAAGAATTCATGTGACTAGACTGGGTCCCCTGGATAATCTGGGATAATCTCCCCTTTTTGAGGTTCTTAACCTTAATCTCATCTACAAAGTCCCTTTTGCCATGTAAGGCAACATATTCCCAGGTTCCAGGGTTAGGGCATGGGCATCTTTGGGGGTGCGTTATTCTGCCTACCACGTCTCTCAGCAGATCTCAGCAGTGGGGGGGCCAGCACCATGATAGGTTCAGAGCATCTGTCGCTGGGCTGTAGCAGGCCTGCAGGAGGGTTTTATGTCCCAAGCTAAGAAGAGCAATAAGTGGAAGTTCAGTTCCAGCGCAATGGATGGAAGCTCTCCAGTCAATCAAATTATAGTTCAATCAGTTCATTTTAATCACTCATCTGGAGAGGAGTAAAACCCTGTGCTGAGGAATTCACAGCAATTTTATTGATGACAAATTTAATTGTTTCATTTTTCCTTACTGTCTCCAACACAGCCGACTTTTAATCAGTGGGAGCTGAAGTCTAATGAAGTAAAGTCCACTCTTCCGCAGTTCACAACCAGCTCGAAATAATTGGGCTGAGACTCCCACCCAGACACTGCAGAGCCGCTGGCATTTTCCTGAAAACTGGGCTTAATTGCTTTGCTGATGTTGTTAAGTAGTCCTGAGGGGGTGGAAGTAGTAATGCCGCCACATATGCTGGGAAACTCTACCCCAAAATGTCTTAAAGGGGTCCTCAAAGTCTGTCCAACTGGTGTCAAGGAAGGAAAAATGAAACTGGGCGTGTTTTCTGCACGCAGGCCCTGGGGGAGTGTGCGGGAGCTGTAACATAGACCACTGCAGTTTGATAAAGAGTAATATCGGTATCAACACCAACAACTTTGTTCCTTCCTCTGAAAGCTAAGCAGGATTCTGAGTGTGAGTGTGAGTGCGTGTGCTCCCATCTGTGCTTCTGCAGCGTGGTTTCAAGGAATGCACCCGGGTTTTAGGAGCAGGTGGCTGGCTCTGGTCTCTGAAGGGGAGGGCTTGTGATGGCAGACCTGGAGAATTCAAGTGGCTGTTGTCTCAGCCCCAAGAGGAGGCAGAGAGATTGGCTGGTCTGGAGAAGTTCTAGGATCACAGAGTCAAGGCTTGGAAGCAGCAGAGAGATTCCCTCCTTCTTCTCCCCCAATCCCTACAGTTCTAATTTACTTGATGGGATGATGATGGTAATAAGAGCAATAGCTGCTGGTTTGTGCTCACTTCCTACGTGGACAGCTGTGTGGGCTATGCTCTTTTATTCCTCATAAAAAGCAATAAATCAGGTACTATTATTATCCCCTGTTACAAATGAAAAAAAAAAAAAATCAAAGCACAGAGAAGTTACAAAATTTGCCCAAAGCAATAGAATTGTAGGATTTGAACCTAGATCTGCAGGACATTAGAACCAATTCTCTTAGCCTCTCTACCACATTTTCAGCCATGGCAACAACATTAAAAATAGATAATTTTTATTGAACATTACATGTTCCAGGCCTCATACTAAGCACTTTCTGTATACCATCTCATTTAATCTCCAAAGCAACCCTAGGAGGCATGTTCTCTTTTTGAGAATAAGAATAAGAGAATTGAGGACTGGAGTGAAGGACACCATCAAAGACCACTCAAGCAGATGTCTGTCTGTGTTGAGGACCTGTGCTTTTATAGACAGCACTCTGCTGGAGGAAGGACGCAGGTACTGAATGAGGATTGATACTGGTGCTCTCTTAATCCATCCAAACCATTAATTCTATGGTTCTGGATCCGGATGAGATGGGTCAGGACTAGGGCATCTCTTTAAACAACTGAGAAAAGGGAAAAAAACCCCAGAATCCTCACCTAACAATTATGGTTTTGGAGATCTGGTTTCAACTGCTGCCTCTGATGTTAACCTTGGAAAAATAAGTTAACTTTGGTAAGCCTTCACTGTATTGTCTGAAATGGGCTACTGTGAGGATTAAGTGAGATCATGTACTCATTCTTTTATTCTAGAAATTTTATTGAGCTTCTACTCCATACCAAGAACTCTTCTGTGCCCTAGGAATGCAGCAGGAAACAAGGCAGGTAAAATCTCTGCTCTAGTGAAAGTTAGATTCTTGTTGAGCAGTCAGATAGTAAACAGGTAAGCAAATCAATAAACAAGAGAATTCTTGCCCTTGATAAATTCTACAAAAAGAGATATACTAGAGGGCACTCCTAGGAGTGGTGGGGAGTGTGGGTGACCAGGAAAGGCCTCTAAAGAGAAATTATGAGAAGTGAATAATTTCGAGAGCCAAACACACAGCATCTTGGAGAATAGCCTGTTAGGCAATGGTTACAAAATGTGCAAAGATTTTGAGGAAGGAATAAGCTTGGCTTGTGGATGAACAGAAAGAAGGCCAGCGTGGCTGGAGAGTAATAAATAAGGGGAAAGTAGTGGCATATGAGGTTGAGAGGGAAAATGAACAGGTCAGGCAGGACCTGAAGGAACAGGCTGCAGAATCTGGATTTAGTTCTAATCTCAACTGAAACCCACTCCAGGGTTCCTAACAGGAGAACGATTTACTTTTGTAAACCTCTGATTTACTTTCGTAAAAGGCATTTTCCGTTGACTTAAGGAGGCAAGTTTAGAAACATGGAGATCCATTAGGGAGGCCCTGCTGTGGAGCATCCCGAGGTCTCAACAAACAATAGATGGTTACAGTTGTCATCAGCCGAGAAAGGAGTTGGCACCTAAGGAGGGACGTGGTTAAATTTATAGGCAGCAGGAGAAAAAAAGGTCCGGCCAGTCACATAAAATGTAGGATGAGCATTTTTAGATGCAAGCATTTATGAATCCTCATGCTCCTTAATGAATTCAAAAGTGGTGAGTGTGGAAAACAGAAAAAGAAGGAGCCTGGATGGTAATGACAAAACACGAGTGATTGATCAGCCAATTTGTTTATGGTGATTATGACTGTACGATTGCAGAGTCATTTCAACAATAAATAACCAAGAGGGCCCTTGAATGGATGAATCTGGGAGACAGCAATATCATCAGAACCTTGTCCTTAAATTCCCACTACCCAGGCAGCATCTGAGCATTTGTCGACACACTTCCCAAACTGCATTGTTGATGTCTCGGAGTCAGAAAGAGCAGATACATAAACTTGTGAAGAATGTTATATGAGGTGTGTGTGTGTGTGTGTGTGTGAGGGAGGGAGGGAGTGGGAAGACTTCCTACCTTATCTCAAGCCCAGGTGATACTTTTATTTGAAAAAATTTTTTTTCTGCTGCTGTTAGGTAATGAAAGGTATATTGAAATACGATAAAAAATTACAGAGGGGAAAGTGAAAGGAATGACATTCTCCTGGCATTTGTTTCAAGGCTGCAAAATGTAGAGTGTCTTGACAGCATCGAGAGAGATTTTTCTCCTTTAAACCAGGTGTCAAAAAATGTGTTTCATTTAAGCAAATCAATATCTTTAATTTCGGCCTGTTGCTCTGGATTTAGTGCCTGATTTCCAGGGAAATGTAGAAAGACTCAAGCCTCATAACTTTGCATAGTTTCCATGAAAAGGAAGCAGAAGACCAAAAGTGACACAGTGGCATTTTTAGGAATAATTTGACTTTCTTCTACTTCATAGAATACGGACTGCCTGTGAAGCCACAGTGCATTGAAGAAAAATAAAGGAAAGAAGGAAAAAGGAAGTTTTGGGTGTGGGGGGTGTAATTGTAAATAGTATGGTCTGAAAATGCCTCACTGAGAAGGTGACATCTGAATAAAGACATGCAGTAGACGAGGAGGGGAGCCAGGTAGAAATCTAGGCAAAGAGGATCCCAGCAGAGAGAGCATAAAGGGCGGAGGCTCTGCAGTTTGGAGGAGCCCTGAGAGTCCCGGGGAGTGAGGAGCCGAGTGTGGCTGGAGTGGGGGACGAGAGAGAAGTGGCTGAGTTCAGAGGGAGGAGTGTCAGGATCATGTGGGGCTTTGTGGTTCATTTGAAGGAATTTAGCTTTCACGCTGAGTGAGATGGGAGCTTTCAGAGGGCTCTGAGCAGGAGTGACATTGACCTATCTTACATAGTAACGGGCTCTCTCTGACGCGCTGTTGAGGATACCCTGAAGGGAAACACGGTAGAATCAGGGAGAACTGAGGGATCATGTAGGTTGAGCCAGGATTTGAATCAGTATGAGTGGCAAGAAGTGTAAGACCTGGCTGTTGTGTTGAAGTAGAACCAACAAGAGTTATTGATGACTCCAGGATTTTGGCTGAAGCCATCAGAACAGAGTTGCCATTAACAGATATGGGGGAGATGGTAGGAGGACCAGGCGTGGGGACCAGAGATCAGGAGTCCAGCTGGGACATGTGAAGTTTAAGGCATCTTTTATACTCACAGGGGAGATGTTGCAGAGACAGTTAGATGGATAAGTCTGAAGTTCAGGATAGAGCTCCAGGCTGGAGATACAAATCTGGGGATTGTCGACCTTTCGGTGACAATGTAGAGTCATGAGACTAGATGACCTCAGTGAAGGAGTGAGGATATATGTAAAGGAGAACTTTAAAACCAGGTTCAGGGGACTCCAGCGCTTGAATTTCATGCTCAGTTATAGGAGAGTTAAGGCAATTGAAGGAGATGAAGTAATGAATGAAAGAAGAAACTGCTGATCCAAGCTCATGTTGGATTTTTAGACAAAAGCGTGCCTCCTCTGACGTCCTGTGATTTCCTAAAACTTGGGAGTTCTTATCAGAGTTATACAATATGATCCAACTGGATAAACATGGCAAGAATTGCTCTTTGCTTCTTACTACTTCATTTATTCCTGTTGTGGACGAAACGGCACACACACAAAATAATATGAATCCTGAGTCCACTGTCTCTAGGTTCCCAAATCCAGTTCATCCAAGTTCCTTGAGCTTCTCTCTGCTGAGGATGACTTTGCTATACTGAGGTGCTGACACGCAGATGTTGGAAGGTTTGCTGAACAGGCAGTTTGGGGAGTAGAGTGTCACATTGTCCAGGGGCAGAGCACGGGCAGTTCTCATCGGGACCACTTGCTGATGGATGTTTGCCAGTTGGCTCATCTCTTCTTGTGATATTGTTATTTTAGAGACAAGAAAAGGCCAGCAGGTTTAAAAAATATGTATCTTAGAAGTCGTCTTTGTCATCAGTCAAGTTGCGACAGCCCTTATCCATATGCATGATAGAATACTAACTTGCTTCTAAATTCGACCTCCTCGTGTCTTCTGTGGGGAACACAAGCTGGTTCTTCCAGAGATGTAGACCAAAGACCCTTGTTCCTACCCTGTCCCAAATATCGGGCCAGGTTTAAGGCTTAGGACTTAGAGTTGGGGTTCCTTCTTAGAAATTTCGTATCATTCCAGGTTCACCTTGTAATAAGAATCCTCTATCTTTACATTAACTGTCCTCTGCTCTTCAAGCCGTCTGCTCATTGCTAGTACAAATTATTAAAATAGATGACCACACCCAACATCTGGATAGATCAATCTTAACCTGGGTCACCTTGATGGTTCCATTGATTGGTAACGTGTTAGAAGCTTTGGCATGAACCAAGGAAGGCATGCCTAAGCATCGGCCATTGGCTTCCAGGCAAATACTGGGCCTCAGGCCATGAACATCTTTATTTATGATCTTCCTTTCAACTCTCTCAGGCAAAACAGTTGTCATAATCGAGTAGGTGCAATTTATTTTGGTCTTGGCAAAGGAACGTCCCCCTTCCTCAGGCTTTCATCTTCTTTCTCTCTCTTTCTTTGACATTATTTGTCAAATGATCCGAAGGTAATTTTTAATACCTTTACATCGCACTGGAGTGAAGTTCTGCTGGATTATTAATGATTAACTATCTTCTAGTCATCCACCTGCACAGTCTGTAACAAATTATCCCAAAAAGAAGATTAATTCCATTACGATTTTGAATAAGAAAATGATGAGAGAATGCCCTGCAGTCTTTAGAACGGAACAGTTGCACCAAAAGCCTCTCATATATCTGAGAACTTGTTGGTTTTATGGAAAGCACTTGAATCTCTCCTTCAAAGGTCATTTAGCAAGTATTTACTGAGGCCTTGTGTGATGTTAGCCTGGTGTGGGGTGCTGCACAACTTGGCTAATCTTCAGAATCACATAGGGAACTTTGTCGACATGCTCACGTCAGATCTACTGAACCAGGATTTTTATGAGTGAAGCCCAGGAATAGGCATATTTGGAAGGCTGTCCAAGTAATTCTGATGCAGCCAGTCTATAAAATTGTCTTGAAATCTCTTCTATGGAGGATGTAAGAGGAAGAGAGGCAGACTCCTCGCCCAAAGGGGGTTTACAATCTCACAGGGTCCCAGAATTTACCCGGGATGCGTTATCAAACAAAGAAGTCTATCTGTGGTTTAGAATGAATGAGCTCACTTAGTGAGATAATGAAAGTGTGTTTTGTAAATTGCAACAAACGTAGAGGTTGAGTCAATATTAGAAAAAGACTGATCTGAAGGGAAAGAAGACTTGGGATGGCTTCATGAGGACATAGGTGCAGAATGGAACTGCCCATTAAATAGAAGTGGGGGTGATAAGTAGTTAGACTTTAAATTATCCAAATGCATGAGGACTGGAGATTCTGCTCTGTCTGTCGGTCTGTCTGTCTTACCTTCCTATCCTTCTAATGTAATCTAGCTAGCTTTGGTTTATTAAGTGGGCTGTGATTTTATTATTAATGGCCTTTCTAGCACACATGAGGTGAGCAACGTCAGGCATTCTGGTTTGAATCCTAGCTCTGCTTTGCTAACTTTTTGACTTTGAATAAGTTTTTCCTCCTTTCTAGGTCTCAATTTTCCCATCAATGAAAGAGGAGATTGGATTTGATGACATCTAAGGTCTCTTCCAGCTCCAACACTCTGTGAAAATATATGAGTCCACTTTCCTGCCTTAACGAGGACAGCCTAGTGGCCATAGTAGAATCTTTCTTTCACATTGAAGGACCTTAAGTCCTCATCCTGGTATCAGCTCCCATTTTTCAAAGATTGAGGTGGGAAGGTGTAAGATATTTGGCTGAGTGTTAATTATTGAGCACAAAACAAACTATGAAAGGTTACTTGTTCTAAAAAGACTAAATGCTCTGAGCTCTTCTTGGTATTATCTACATCTTTTTCTCAAGTGGACAGAGGAAACAAAAATATGAGTATCTTGGGTAATTATAGTGAATGGATGTTATACTTAGTTTGTAAGGTATCCTACTCAATATTACCCATGGTAATGAAAAGAGCAGTGTCATTCACAAACAAGGGTTTATTGAGCACCTATTATTTGGCAGGCTCCGCGTGAATTCAAATTAGTATGTATACTCCAAATTGGCCTGGAAATTTTGTTCATTGCAATCTTGCTTTTCTCATTATGTCAAACAGACAAATGGTAAGAGCCAGCTTCTGTTCTGAGCCACCCAGACTGAGGACATTTGGTGGTTGGTAGTAAGAAGGCTTCAGGGTGGATATTGGGCCATTTTCTTTACTCTCTTCCACATGGACCATACCCAGCGGCCCATTTGTGCCTTTGGTCTAGTTAGCCAAACTCTAGAAGGGATCCTTTTTGCCTGGTCAAACTCAGTGGCTCCTTATCACTTAAAACCCGTATCCTCCAAGAAAGCTTCCATGGCTCATCTCACACCCCTTGTCTCCGATCCAACTGTGCCTTCTGCTATTTACTGAGCACGTGGTGGGTGCCAGGCTTGTGTGCTAAACACCCACCTCTGTAACATTACCTTACTTCTGATGGAAGCAGTAGGATGTTCTTCACATTTTGCAGAAAAGGAAGTTTAGAGACATGAATCCACTTGTCTGAGATCAAACAGCTCTTAGGAAGTGGAGCCATGATTAAAACCCAGGCCAGTGAAGTCTTTGGCCCCTTCACTCTCCTGCCACCTCTTAATTGGGCCCCCATTTACCCAATAACCTCGTGCATCTCAAGTTTGTACTGAGCCTGCCCCAAAGAAGTTTGGCACACACGAGAGTCACCATTCGTGTTTCATTGTCCATCCTACAGTCCTCAGTTCAGCGTTGATGGTCCAGTCCCTTTCTTAGTAAACACTTGCAGAGTTAAATCAAAGTGGTACATTTGGTTGCCACCCTGCTGGTGCCTGGCCTTGAGGGCTGGGAGGGGATTGACTGGAAGTCCGCTGAGGCCCGTGCCCCTCCTCTCTGTCACTAGCATTACCAGTGAGTTGTCCCCAGGCACCCGTTAAGAAGAAGCCTGGGGAACCAAAGCATCCAGCTCCCAATGTTAAAGATCTGCCTCTTAATAGGAAGCAAATGATTGCTGTCTGCCCTTGTGTGCAGTGAAGAGGGTGGGTGGGGAAACAAGCGATCATTTCTTTGAGTAAGAAATAAAATATCAAAACTTACTGGAAAATTACCTTTTTTCCCTATAACATTAATCCAATCATCTAAAGAAAATTTTACTTATTGGGGACCAATTATTCTAATGATTCAATAATGTCTCTCTCTCTTCTTTTCCAGATGAAAGAAAGACAACCCTATTATGGAAAGGAAATTAGCTGCAGATATTAGAAGGCTGGGTACAGGTCCTTCGAGCAACGAGCTTTCTCACAGATATTTATGATTTGATGCTGTGCAAATGCAGAGTTTCAGTGGAAGGTTGCTTTCAAGAACACCGCTGTCCCAGCAACTGCAAAAATGAAGAAGAACAACACTTTAGATATTATGCATCTGATGTTCAGTTCTTGCTAAATTTTTGGAATCTGGGGAAGTTCAGTTCCAGAAATCGGAAGCAATACCATAAGGGCACAAAGGTTTCATTTCCAGCACTATTTGTATAAATTTAAGGATTTGATGCAAAATCACATTAGAAAATACCTCCTTAGAGTTTGTTTGATTATGTTCACAGGGAAACAACCATCTCAAACCTGCTTGGTTTTTGCCACAGAAACGAATGCTAGACCAATTGTGCATTAGCAGCTTGTATGGGGGCTTCATTTTGCATTCAATACAAACAGTGTCTATTTTGTTTTGCATTTAAAATAGGAACGTTGCATCAATAACCCCGGCCTAACCTCAGCCCGTCCCTGCAAAGGGAGATGGGAAGGCCAGCATAATTGAGTGTGTGGCGCCACCTCTAAACAAGGGACAAGGGCAAATGTGGTTTTCTCTTCGTGAGGGGTTTCTGGAAGGAGACAGTACTTTTTTCCTTTAAGGATGACTGCATTCCTTGGTTGAATTCTGTGGCTTGTTGATGCTGGCCAACAATTTAGAAGGTGGACTTGGAGCCATGGTGACACCAGAGAGGCTGCACTGGTGCAGTGAGGCCGAGGGTGTTTCCCTGCATGGTGTTTGATCACAGATCATCTCTCCATGTCCTGTGACAGCACTGTTTGGTAAGGAGAAAAATGGCATGGTATCTTCTTCCAGCAAATGAAGGACCTGGGATCCAGAGAGGTGAAGGGACTTGCCTGCAGTCACACAGCTTGTGTCAGGGGACCTGGGGGGTCTCTCTGAATTAGCACAGAGGTCATGTTGCTAGAGCCTCCATGTTTCCATGACTATTTTGCCTGGCCATAGTAGTAGCTTCCCTTTACCCTCTTAGGCTATGGTTTTTACTTTTCCTATCAAAGCTCAATGGCCCTGAATTTCTAGAGTGTCCTGGGTGAAACCTGATAAAGTAGAATCAAGCATTAAGAAGTGGCTATTGGGAGATCTGGTGGATACACTGTGGCTTTAGGATCAGGCAAACTAGTTTTGCCTCCTCTGTGACCTTAGACAACATATTTAACTTCTCTGATCTTGGCACTTTCACTTTTATAATGGAAATAATAATACGTGTCTCAGATGAAATAGAATGATACATTAAGTATACAGTAGTCAGCCGTTGTGAGCCCCTCATTCCACATTGTGACGATGGTCTTCAATGGCGTAATCCAAAAGGATTGGTTGAAGACAAAATGACTATCACGGTGAAGGCAACTGTTGGGATGCTCACATCATATCTTATGGGTGGCTGCTTTTTTCCACCTCAGCCAAGGTATAGAAACAGAATTTCACAGTGGGGAAGCTCACTGGGGATCCATGTTAAACCCAACCTCATTTCGTGTGTGGGCTCATTGAGGCCCCGAGACAGGCAGGGACACAGAATGTAAGAGAAGGGAGAAAGAGGAAGGGAGCAGAATGGAAATACAGCGCATGAGACAAGGTCCAAAGCCGCAGGGCACAGTGCACAGGCTGGTTCTGCATAGGTGCCCTGGGATGAGGGGCGGGCAGTGCTTCCCTCCTCGGGGGACTGTGAGTGCCTGGATGGCTCCTGTCTTGTTAATTGGCACAAAGTTCCCAAATGAGCTGGCAGAGACCTGCGGACTACCCTTCCTAGAGTCAGAAAACTTGGGTTGGGGTTTAGATTCTGCTGGGGTGAGTAACGTCCCCTTTTTGGAACTCAGTTTTCTTTTTCATAAAATAGAGTATGGTTTCCTCAGTGCTCACAGGGCTGTTGGAGAATCACATGGGATAATGGCGATAAAAGATGCAAGGTGCCTTGTGAGATACTGAGGCTAGTCTTGGAGCCTCCCCTGTCTCTGGACTTCATTCAATGCCCCTTCTGTCTTTCTTTAAGCCTAATCTGGTTAGGATTTTGTCCTGACCTGCCTCAGTGACTTTGAGATTGGCTTGCTTACCTCTACTATGTTAATATTCAAGTTGGTGCTACACACATTTGGTGATTCCATTAGTGAGGACTCTTAGGATGCAAGTGACAGAAAACCAACTCAAATTGACTTGAATTGGGGGAAAGGGGTAAACATTTATTTATTCATGAGACTGAGAAGTTCAAGGGTAGTGCTGGCTTAATTTCCGCCTCTCAGCTCTGCTTTTTGACTTCATTCTCAAGCAGGCTCTCCCCATGTGGTGGCCAAAGGATGTGTCTGGTAGCCTTAGGCTTGTGTTCTATCAGCAAAAGTTCCAGGATTGAATCTTACTGGACAAATATTGATCACATGTCTTGTCTGAACCAATCACTGTGGCCAGGACAATGGGATATGCTGTTTGACTAGAGATGAGTGATGTTCACCCTTCTGAGGCAGATTTTAGGGTCATCTGCCCCATACTACACATACTGACTGGTGTGTGTGTGTGAGAGAGAGAGAGAGGGAGGGAGGGAGAGAGAGAGAGAGAGAGAGAGAGAGAAAGATTCCTCTAAGGCTAAAAATTTGCTTAAAATAGAAATCTTTTAAAGTTTTAGTGACCTGAAAGTCTCCAAAGAAAACTAAACTTATTGACTAGATAAACTACCAAAATATAGAGAATGAGTGTTGAATGTCGAATAAAATTTTCTCCTCACAGATTGGCTTCTGTCCTGACAGAATCAGTGCTCATGCTGGCACTTGTCTTCTTCCTCCTTTTAAATTGCTCTCTTCCTGGCTCTTTGATCTCTCCTTCTCCTTGGGTTCCTGGGTAAGGAGGGGAGAGAGACTGCTAAGGCAGGTGTCCAGCTCACTGGATTCCCGCAGGGCTCCTCCCTCTCCGTGAGGGATACTGAGACCTCCGTGGAAACCCCTGGTATCAGCACCAGGAACCATTTCCTGGCTCTCATCCACCCTCTGTCTGGATCCCTCACATTCTGTTCTGGTGTTTCCATTTCTACCCCAGTGTCTTGGACCTACTTTCTGCTCCCAACTTTAAAAACTCTTTCTTCATTCAGCACTTCCTCCCTGTCACTGTCCGAATGCTCTGTTCCCATTGCAGCAAGGTTTTCCAGTCAGTTCTCCATACCTGCCATCACTACTTTCTCACTCCTATTGTCTCGTTAACCCCCTGGTGTTCAAAATTCCATCCCCATCACTCCACCAAAACTACTCTTGTCAAGGTTACCAACAAGGTTGTGTTTCCCAAGCCAGTGGTCACCTCTTCACGCCACCTAACCCAATCTGTCCTTAAAATACCATTGACCCATTGGAGGGTTTCCATTGATGCCTCCATCCTCTTCAAAACGCTTGGCTCACTGGTCACTGTTGCCCCTTAGTCTCTTTGGCTGGTGTTTAGCATTCTAAGGCTTCAGGAGTCAGTTTTGGCTGTATTCTCTACCCAAGTGCATCTCCCTAGTGCCCTTGTTAGCAACTCCCAAATATCTGTCTTGAACCTAGAATTCTCCCATGAAGTCAGGCTTGTATTTCTCAACACTTTATTTGCATCTCCACATAGATGTCTAACAGCCATTCCCTAACTTACTTCTCCTGAGTCTTATTACATTAGTAAAAGGCATAAATATTCACCATCTAATCCAGCCAAATATCTGGGTACCACCCAAGACTCCTTTTTTTCCCACCCTCTTCTTGCTGACCCCGTGCACCAGCAGCTGTAACAAATATCTAAAAATGTGGAAGTAGCTTTGGAATTGAGTACTGGATAAAGCCTGGAAGAGTGTTGTTGTTGTTGTTTTTCTGCTTGTGTTTTTTTTCCCAATTTGTTTTTATTTTGGTAAAATATACATAACATAAAATGTACCGTCTTAACCATTTTTAAGTATACAGTTCAGTGGTACTAAATACATTCATAATGTTGTGCAACCATCACCACCACCCATCTCCATAACTCTTTTCATCTTGTGAAAATGAAACTCGAACTATTAGACATTAACTGCCCATCCCCCTCCTCCCAATCCCCGGCAACAACCATTCTACCTTCTGTCTCTATGTTGTTGATTGCTTTGATTACCTCTTGTAAGTGGAATCATAAAGTATTTGTCTTTTTTTTGACTGGCTTATTTCCCTTAGCATAACATCCTCAAGGCTCATCCATGTTATAGCATATTGCAGAATTTTCTTCCTTTTTAGGGCTGAAAAATATTCCATTGTGTGTATATATCACATTTTGCTTATCTATTCATCTGTCGGTGGATACTTGGATTGCTTCCATATTTTCGCTGTTGTGAATAATGCTGTCATGAACATGGGTGTACCAATATCTCTTCAAGGCTCTGCTTTCAATTCTTTTGGAACTATATCCAGAAGTGGAATTGTTGGATCATATGGTAATTCTATTAATCTTTTGAGGAACCACCAAACGGTTTTCCACAGTGACTGCACCATTTTACATTCCCACCAACACTGCACAAGGGTTTCAATTTCTCCACATCCTCACCAACTTTTGTCGCTTTCTGTTTTTTGGTAGTAACCATCCTAATGGGTGTGAGGTGGTTTCCCACTGTACTTTGGATTTGCATTTCCCTAATGATTAGTGGTGTTGAGCATCTTTTCATGTGCTTATTGGCCATTTGAATATCTTCTTTGGAGAAATGTCTGTTCAAGTCCTTTGCCCACTTTTGAATCCGGTTGTTTGATTTTTAGTGTTGAGTTCTCTATGTATTTTGGATATTAATCTGTGTCAGGTGTATGACTTGCAAATATTTTCTCTCATTCTGTGGGTTGCGTTTTTCCTCTGTGAACGGTGTATTTTGATGTACAAATTTTTTAAATTTTCATGAATTCCAATTTGTCCATTTTTTCTTTTGTCATCTGTGTCTTTGGTGTCATAGCCAAGAAATCACTGCCAAATCCAATGTCATGAAGCTTTTGTCTCATCTTTTCTTCTAAGAGTTTTATTGTTTTAGGTCTTACATCCATTTTGAGTTAGGTTTTGTATAGGTTATCAGGTAAGGGTCCAACTTTATTCTCTTGAATGTGGATATCCAGTTTTTCTGGGACCATTCATTGAAAATGCTGTCCTTTTGCCATTGAATGATCTTGGCACCCTTATCGAAAATCATTTGACCTTATGTGTGAGTGTTATTTCTGGGCTCCCTATTCTATTCCATTCATCTATATGTTCACTTTTTTATGTTAGTACCACATTCTTTTGATTACTGTAGTTTTGTAGTAAGTTTTGAAATCAGGAAGTGCGAGTCCTCCAGCCTTGTTCTTCTTTTTCAAGATTATTTTGGCTATTTGGGGTCCCTTGAGATTCCATATGAATTTTAGGATGGGTTTGTCTATTTCTTCAAAAAATATCATTGGGATTTTGACAGAGATTGCATCAAATCTGTAGATCATTTTGAGTAGTATTGACATTTTAACAATATTAAGTCTTCCAATCCATGAACATGGGATGTGTTTCCATTTATTTATGTTTTCTTTCATTTCTTTTGGCAATGTTTGGTAGTTTTCATTGTACAAGTCTTTCACTTCCTGGGTCAAGTTAATTCCCAAGTATTCTATTCCTTTTGATGCTATTGTAAATGGAACTGTTTTTGTAATTTTCTTTTCAGATAGTTTATTAGTGCAACTAATAGAAGTGCAACTAATTTTTTGCATGTTTACTTTGTATCCTGCTATTTTGCTGAATTCATTTATTCTAACAGGTTTTTTTTGGTATCTGTAGGGTTTTCTATGTATAAAATCATATCACCTGCAAACAAAGATAATTTTACATCTTCTTTTCCAATTTGGATGCCTTTATTTATTTTTTTCTTGCCTAATTTCCCTAGCTAAACTTTCAGTACAATTTGAGTAGATGCAATGAGAGCAGATATCCTTGTATTGTTTCTGATCTTAGGGGTAAAGTTTTCAGTCTTTCTCCATTAGGTGTGATGTTAGCTATGAGTTTTTCATGGATGCTGTTTATGAGATTGAGGAAATTCCCTTCTATTTCTGATTTGTTGAGTGTTTTTATCATGAAAGTCAAACACCTTTTCTGCACCAATTGAGATGATCATGTGGGTTTTTTCTTCATTCTGTTAATGTGGTGTATTACATTGATTGATTTTTATTTGTTGAACCATCCTTGATTCCAGCAATAAATTCCACTTGGTCATTTTGTATAGTCCTTTTAATAGGCTGCTGAGTGAATTTTGCAAATATTTTGTCAAGGATTTTTGTGTCAATGTCCATACTGGTCTGCAGTTTTCTTATAGTGTCTTTGTCTGGCTTTGGTGCTAGGGCAATGCTGGCCTTATAGACTGAGTTAGGAAGTGCTCCCTCCTCTTCAATTCTTTTTGGAAAAGGTTGAGAGAGATTTGTTCTTCTTTAGATATTTGATAGAAATCCTAGTGAAGCCATCAGGTTCCGGCTTTGTCAGGAAATTTTTGATTATTGATTTCATCTCTTTACTAGTTATATGACTATTCAGATTTTCTTTTTCTTCATGATTTAGTCTTGGTAGGTTTTGTGTTTCTAGGAATTTGTCCATTTCATCTGGGTTATCCAATTTTTTGGTGCACAACTGTTCATAGTATTCTCTTATAATTCTTTTTATTTCTGTAGACTCAATAATAATGTCCCACTTTAATCACTGCTTTTAGTAATTTGAGACTTCTCTCTTTTTTTCTTAGTACATTCAGCTAAAGGTTTGTCAATTTTGTTGATCTTTTTGAAGAAGCAACTTTTGACTTCATTTTTTCTCTATTATTTTTCTATTTTTCAGTTCATTTATCCCTCCTCTAATCTTTATTATTTCTTTATTCATTCTGAAAGCTTTGAGTTTAGTTTGTTCTTCTTTTCTCTAGTTCCTTAAGCTGTAAAGATAGATTGCTGATTTGAGATTTTTCTTGCTTTATAATGTAAGCATTTATAGCTATGCATTTCCCCCTTCACATCACTTTTGCTGAGTCTCATAAGTTTTGGTATGTTGTGTTTTCATTTTCATTCATCTCTAAGTATTTCCTAATTTCCCTTGAGATGTAGTCTTTGGTCCTTTGGTTGTTTAAAACTGTGTTGTTTAATTTCCACAATTTTGTGAATTTTCCAGTTTTACTTATGTTGTTGACTTCTATCTTCATCCCGTTGTGGTTGGAGAAGATACTTTGTATGATGGCTACCTTTTTAAATCTCCTGAAATTTGATTTATGACCTAACATATGGTCTATCCTGGAAAATGTCCCATGTGCCCTTGAGAAGAATATGTATGCTGTTGTTGTTGGATACGGTGTTCTGTGTATGTCTGTTTTAGCTAGTTGGTTTGTTATGTTAAGTCCTCTATGTCCTTACTTGTCTTCTCTCTGGCTGTTCTACCCATTATTGTGAGTGGGGTGTTGAAGTCCCCAACTATTACTGTAGAACTGTCTATTTCTCACTTTAGCTGTGAGTTTTTGCTTCATATATCTTGATGACCTGTCATTAGGTGCATTAATGTTTATAATTGCTCTATCTTCTTGCTGTATTGAACCTTTTTTTAATATATAATGTCCTTCTTTGTCTCTTGTAAGCTTTTCTAATTTAAAACCTATATTGTCTGATATTAGTACAGCCATTCCTGCTCTCTTTTGCTTACTATTTGTATGGCATATCTTTTTCCATCTTTCACTTTCAATCTATTTGTGTCTTCGGATCTAAAGTGATTTTCTTGTAGACAAGCGTATAGTTGGATTATGTGTTTTTATCCATTCTGCCAATCTCTGGTTTTTAATTAGAGAGTTTTATCCACATACATTTAAAGTAATTACTGATAAGGAGGGGCTTACTTCTGTCATTTTGCTATTTGTTTTATATATGCCTTATACCTTTTTTGTCCCTCATTTCCTGCATTACTGTTTTCTTTTGTGTATACTTAATTTTTTTTGTAGTGAAATGCTTAAATTTGTTTCTCGTTTCCTTTTGTGTACATTCTCTAGCTGGTATCTTTGTGGTTACCATGGAGAGTACATTTAACATTCTAAAGTTATAACATTCTAATTTGGATTTATACCAGCTTAACTTCAACAATACACAAAAACTGTTCCTTTACCACTCCATCTCCACCCCTTTCAGCTGTTGATGTCACAAAATCACATCTTTATACATTGTGTGCCCTTGAAATAAACTAATAATTCTTTTAAATGCATTAGTCTCTTAAATTGCCTAGAAAACAAGATTTGGGGGCACAAACCATGGTTACAATAATACTAGACTAATATTTGTTTTTTCTTTAAGTGTGTTAGTCTCTTAAATCACAGAGAAAACAAAAAGTGCACTTACAAACCATCATTCCAATAATACTAGCTTTTACCTTTATTGAGATATTTATTTCTCCATATGGCATTGAGTTACTATCTAGTGTCTTTTCATTTCACCTTGATTACTTGCTTGATCATTTCTTGTAGGGTGTGTTTAGTGGTAACAAACTTCCTCAGCTTTTGTTTATTTGGGAATATCTTAATTTCTCCCTCACTTTTGAAGGACAGTTTTTCTGGATATGGAATTCTTGGTTGACGGTTTTCTTCTTTTAGCACTTTGAATATATCTACCCACTGCCTTCTGGCCTCCAAAATTTCTGATGAGAAATCTGCTGATAATCTTATTGAGGATCCCTTGTATGTGATGATTATTTTCTTTCTCACTGCTTTCAAGGTTCTCTTTTTGTCTTTGTCTTTTGAAAATTTGATTATAATGTGTCTTGGTGTGAGTCTCTTTGAGTTCATCTAACTTGGAGTTCATTGAGTTTTTTTGTTGTGTATATTCATGTCTTTCAACAAATTTGAGAAGTTTTCAGCTGTTATTTCTTAGATATTCTCTCTCCTCCTTTCTCTCTCTCTTCTCCTTATGGGATTCCCACAATGTATATTTGGTCTGTTTGATAGTGTTCCCCAGGTCCCTCAGTCTCTGTTCACTTTTCTTCAATCTTTTTCCTTTTTGTTTCTTACATTTGATCATTTCCATTGTCCTATATTCAAGTTTGCTGATTCTTTCTTCTGCCTGCTCAAATCTGCCTTTGAATCCCTCTGGTGAATTTTCATTTGTCATTGTATTGTTCAGCTTCAATTTTTTTTGGTTCTTTTTTAGACTTCTATCTCTTTATTGATGTTTCCATTTTGTTCATACATCATTTTCTTGACATTATCCACATCTTCCTGTAGTTTTTTGAGTATCTGTATGACTTTTAAAGTCTTTGTCAAGTAATCTGTCACTAGGTCTTTTTCAGGGATAGTTTCTATTGATATTTTTTTCTTTTGAATGGACCATACACTCCTGTTTCTTTGTATGTCTTGCGACTTTTTACTGAAAACTGAACATTTGAATCTAATAATGTGGTATATTTGGAAATCAGATTCTCCCCCTTCCTCAGGGTTTGCTGGTTTTAGTTTTGTGTGTGTGTGTGTGTGTGTGTGTGTTTTATTGTTGTAGCTGTCTCTGTGTGGAGGATCAGCCTAGAGTGTAAACTTGAGGTCTTCTCAGGTCTTTTCTGAGCCTTTCTCTAGGAATGTGTGGTCACTTTCTAATTTTTCCAATACAAGCAGTTGTGTTCGAATGTTGTAGTCTTTAGTGTCTGGCTCCCAAATGGAGGAGAAGAGAAAAATGAAGGGGGATGGGGAAAGGGTGTCAGCCTTTTACATCCCCTGGAATTCACTTCAGCTGGAGGGGGAGGGGCTTGTGACAACAATGACTGCCCTCCTCCTCGTCTGCACCTCTGTGATAAGAAGCAGCAGTCAGCAATCATAGTGTAGATCTCTGATAGGTGGAGGACAGGGTTCTCTTTGTCCACTCTGGCTCCCACAGTCTGTGTGCAAGCTGCTTCAGGAACAGAGGCACAAGTGCTTGCCGTGGGCTAGGGGTGGGGGATAGGTAGCAGCTCCCGCGCTGAGAGCTGAAATTGACTGCAACTAACTGCAATTTTATCCTCCAAGTCTTCCCCTGGGGGTTGCAAGCCTTCAATAAACTCCAGAGTTCCAAAATAGTTACATCAGACAGATTCTGCCAGTGCATTTCTGTCTAGGTGGGGAGACAGGTTCCAGGTGCCTCCTACCCTACCATCTTTCCAGAATCCTCTGAGGCTGGAAGAGTTTTGAGGTTCATGATAGAAAAAGCCTAGATTGCCTTGAAGAGACTGTTGCTAGAAATATGAAAGTTGCGGTTGCTTCTGGTGAGGTCCCAGACAGAAACGAGGAACATATTGCTGGCAACTGGAGGAAAGGTCACCTTTGTCATAAATGGCAGAGAACTTGGCTGAACTGTGTCCTGCTGTTTCGTGGAAAGTAGAACTTGCAAGTGACGAACTTGGATATCCAGCTGAGGAGATTTTTGAGCAAAGAGTTGAAGATGTGACCTGGTTTCTCCTTGCAGCATATAGTAAAATGTGAGAGGAAAGAAATAAATTGCAGAAGGAATTGTTAAGCAAAAAAGAACTAGAACTTGAAGATTTGGAAAATTCCCAGCCTATCCATATTACAAAAAAATGAGAAGGCATGTTCTGGAGAGAACAAGGGGGTGGCTGGACAAGCACTGGCTAAAGAGATTGGATGTGTGACTTGTGGATCCAATCAACTATCTCAGCAGAAATGCTGCCAGCTGGGACTGGAAGGGACAGAGATGGGACAAAGTGAAGGAAGACTCTTGGACTTCTGAATTCTACAGGTCGTGCGTGAGCATGCCTTACTGACTTTACTTCTGTGATAGATCCCCGATCCATCTGCCTCTTCACCTCCGCTGCTATTACTCTGGTCCTAGTTACCATCATCTCTTGCTGGGACGACTTCGGTGGCCTCATAAATATTCTTCATGCTTACACCTTGCCTCCCACCCACACTGACCCGTTCTTTTTGCAGCAGCCAGAATAATCTCTTACAAAGGAAAATCGTATCATTTCATTCTCCTACCTAAAACACCTGGAGTCTCCTCATCGTGCCTAATGTAACCATGGCCTCTAAGGTCACACATTTGGGCTCTTTGCTACGTTTTTGACATGGTCCCTACCACTTCCCTCTTTCCCCTGCTCGGGTTATGTCCGCTTTGATTGCTGTTCTCCAGATAAGCCAGGCTTGCTCCTGCCTTAGGGCCTTTGCACTTTCTATTTCCGCTGCCTGGAAAGCACTTTCCCCAGAAATCCACATCTAGGTTTTTCTCAGAATTAGGTCTCAGCTCAAATATCAGCTCCTCAGAGAGGGCTTCTTGGACCAGCAGGTATTGTTCATTTCGTTTTATAACTGGGAAAAGACAGACTCAGGATATTTAACAATTTGTCTGAGGCCAGAGATCTGGAGGGAGTAACGGATTCAGGACGAGAAGGCCGGGTTCTAGCCCCCTGGCTCCAGGCCTCCTCCACCTGAATATGCTGAGTAGAAATACAAACACTGGTTCCACTCATCCTGGGAAAGGGGAGGATCACTTAAGTCCCTTCTCTTGTCTGTCTCTCTCGCTAAGAAATGCCCCCAGCTCTGAGCCAAGGCAGTGGGATGCTGTGTGCATTCCTCCTCCATCCATCGTGTTTGATTATTCTGTGACGAGTGGCTGGCTCTTGAAAGATTACAACTCAGCTCGGGCGAGTGAGATGCAGACTGCAGTGGAGCACTCTGAGTGTCAGCCAGACGTCAAAAACAGCCTCAGAAATGGAGGTGGCCAGAGCCATTCTCACTTTGTCATAAAGGCAGACACAACCACCAGCCCCAAAGGGGGCTCACACACCACACGACCTGCTGGTCTACCTGCAAATCTCCCTTCTCCGCAGGACGCCAGCTGGTTTCCTCGTGCTCCTAACAGCAAAACTGAGGATGCTCACACAACCCTCCACCCCCACCCTGAGCACCCTGTCCAGCCTGGACCCATCACCACACCAGCACAGGCTTGACACCTCTGCCTGCTCTGCTTTCCCCCTTCTTCCACCTGCTGTTCCTCCCCCTCCTGTAGGAATCAATCCATACCCCACCTCCTCCAGAAAATTCCCAGGGTAGGTCTTTAGTTTGTGCCCGACTTGATCTGTTTCCCAACCTCCCTGGCTTCTCCACTCCCCACGCTAGTGGCTGGCAGACAGCAGCAGGGCTTGGACACCCAGGGGCCCAGAAGACGAATGGGCAGAGCTGTGGGGATTTTGTGCACAAGGTAACAGTGCACAAACCAGCACCCCCACTGGAGGGAGGATCCCTGGTCTTGGGCGAGGAGATCAAATTGGGGTGCCTGCCTGCTTTGAGGTCCTAAATGCCAGTTCGGCTCAGGGCTTCTCAGGAGCAGGAGAGCTGCTGGGGGTTTTCCAGCACTTTCCTCCACTCCCCCATGGTGAGTCACTGGTCTTGTGTCACTGAGCAGCCAGCAATGATGGAGTTGTTCAATATCGTGGACTCAGGGACACCGACCCCAGAGATGTCTTCTGGCCCAGCAGCTGGCTCACTTCTGGCCTCAGTGAGCTGAAAAGCAAAAGGCCGTTCCAGACACCGGCCAGTAGTGTTTGGCCCCTCTGGCAAAGCACCGCCCGTACTGCTCTGGCCTGGCTCTGCCTGACTGCCCTGGGAGCCCTGCAGGGGCACGGCCCCAGTGCCAAGACTACTAAGCACAACCAGGACACCTGCTGCAATGAAGAAACTCACTCATTCATCCATTCACCCATTCATTCATTCATTGACTCACTCATTCTTTTTTAAATTTCATTCTTTATTTAAGGACCTGATATGGGTCTGGTACTTTCTTCATGCTTTTATGGGACTTATTAATGAGTGGAGGAAATGGACATTACTAAAATAATCACACTAACGAATGCTTTATTGGGAACCGGAGAACCCCTGTGAAGAACAGGATACAGTCCTCTAAGTGCACATTAACAAAGGAATCCTGCTGGGAGATGGGAGGAAGTTGGAGGCCTCTTCCAGGCAGTGAGGCTTGCACTGAGAGCTGAACAGTTAAGAGGATCTGAGTGGGATAGGAGATGGGGGACAGTATAAGAGGATAAACATAAAGCATGTGCAAAGGCCCTGAGGCAGGAAAGAACTTGGCACTTTCTAGGACCTAAAGGAAGGCTACTGTGGCTGAAACAAAGAGAGTGAGAGGAGAGACAAGATGGTGGGGCCTGACTCTGCAGGGCCTTATGGATGGTTATTTCCTGGGGCCTGGAATCAGGCAGGCAGACCAGGGGCCTCTCATGCAACCACAGTGTCTATCACAGAAACTTAATACCCAGCAGTGGTCACTCTTAACTTACAACATTAATCCCAGCCCTGGTAAAATGCAAGAATTAATGATGACTAATTATGAGATGAAAATGCCTTAGCAAGCCCGTCACCCACCTGGACTCTAGAGAATGGGCACAGAACCCATCGTTTCTGAGCAGAGATGGATCTGCATGGGGCACTTTGTTTCATGTGTTTTGCTTCCTCGACAAAATTATAAGTTGAGGTGTGGAATTTTTGCATCCTCTGCCAAAGGCCTAGGCGCACGCTAGGCATAGAGTAAATATTGAGATGACTGAGCGTCTCTCTCCCCTGGTCCTCACTACCCCTGCACAGACCTCAGATAACCTCAGGCTGTGTGTGTGACAGGGGCCCAGATGGGTCAAAGGGACCCAGACCTGGATCTGGAAGGTCATAAGGGCAGTTCTACAAGACCTACTCAGCATCTGCTAGCTCCTTCCACGGACTCCCGGCTGTGACCATAGTTCAACTGCCCACGGTGTGGTTTTGGGGGGGCGGGACCTCTCCCCAGCAGCTCAGGTACCCATAGCCACTCTGCAGCATCTCAGCTGCTTCCGGGTTCCCAAATTAGACTGTCAGTCTTGCCCCCCATCGGTTTCTATCTTGAGCTTCTCTACAATTGTTCTCATGCCAGTCACCTGCAAGCCATCATAGACCCCTCTTTTTCCCTCCCTCAACTCCATATCCACTTCAGCAACAAGTTCTGCCAGTTCTGCCTCCTAAATACATTGGGGATCTGTCCACTTCTCTCCATCCCCGAAGCCGTTATCTGGACCGTAGCACCAGGCTCCTCACTGCATTCTAAGCTGTTACCCTGGGCTCTAATCCATTCTCAGCATGGTGGACAGAGATATCTTTTAAGCATGGAAAGCAGATAATGTCTCTTCCCTCCTTAAAACTGTAATAGCTTCCCATTGCTCTTAGGATAATCTCCAATTTAATGCCCCCCTGCCTTGAGCCCTATCCCTGACTCACCCCATCCCCCTCCAAACTCACTACACTTCAACTACTCTGGCCATTTAAAAGTTCCTTCCTTCCTTCCTCCCTCCCTCCCTCCCTCCTTCCCTCCCTTCCTTCCTCCTTTCCCTCCTTTCTTCCCTCCTTCCCTCCTTCCTGCCTTCCTTTCTTTCTCTCTCTTTCCCCTTCCCTCCCTGCCTTTCTTTTTTTTATTGTGGTAAGAACACCTAACGTGAGATCACCCCTCTAAACAAATTTTCAAGTGCACAATGCAGTGTTGTAACCACAGACGCGAGGTTGTCCAGCAGATCTCTAGAAATTTTTCCTCTTGCATAACTGAAACTTGATACCTGTTCTTGTCTCAGGGTTTTCACATAGGCGATTCCCTCCTTCTAGAATGATCTTTCCTTCACTCAACTTGGATGATCACCACACATCCGTTAGGTCTTGTTTAACATGTTATTTCTTCAGAGAACCTCTCACTGACCTCCACCAACCCAATGACCCGGCATGTCCTGCAGGGCCATGACCACATGATGTAAGACATCTTCATGTTAACAGTTTCCTTGCTGCTTCCCCCACTAGACTCTAAGCTCCATGGAAGCCTGTTTTGTCCACCTCTGTTGCCCTCAGCACGGTGCCTGGCCCATGGCAAACCCTTAATTTTTTTTTTTTTTGTGGGGAAGACCAGCCTTGAGCTAACATCCATTGCCAATCCTCCTCTTTTTTGTGAGGGAGACTGGCCCTGGGCTAACATCCGTTGCCAATCCTCCTCCTTTTGCTGAGGAAGACTGGCCCTGGGCTAACATCTGTGCCCATCTTCCTCTATTTACATGGGACGCCGCCATGGCATGGCTGACAAGTGGTGTGTCTGTCCACGTGTGGGATCCGAACCTGCGAATCCGGGGCCACCAAAGGGGGGCGAGTGAACTTAACTGCTACGCCACCGGACTGGCCCCTCTATTTTTATTTTTTGGAAAAAGTTCCTAAAATATTTATTGAGCACACATACAACATACCAAGCCCTGGGCTAGCTGGTTTCATACACGTGATCTCATCGAATCCTCATTAAATTCTGGGAAGACAGCTGGATTCTGCCCAATCCAGTTTTATCACTGGCGTGAAGCCCATCTCAGGGGCAGTAAGTCGTCTAAAGGACAGACAGGGGCTGCGCCAGAATCCCACCCAGCTGGGCTCACCTTCAGACCCACCAGCTCCCCAAGCTGTTCCTAATTGTCCGGGGACACTTCTGGCTCCAGCGGGGTCCTAAAGCTGCCCTTTCCAACTGTGAGCAGCAAGGAGGGTGGAGGGAGGCCTGGGGGGATCACCCTCCCTTCCACTGTGGTGTGTGTGTGTGTTGTCCGTGTCGGGTATGGGGAGCCATGTATAGAAACCGTGTCTCGTTTGGGGGGAGCACCTCGTATTCTGGTGGGGACTAGAAAGTGCTTTGGTGGGAGTTCTATTTTTAATCACTTTCCTGGGGTCAGAGCCTGGGCGCTTAGCAAGGAGCCACGCTCACACCCCATGCTGTACAGTAAGATTTAATGGGCCTTCCTTATTTACACTTAAATGAGGTTTTTAATGGTGTAATTAGCAAAATATATCAGTTTGCTTCTTTAAACCTTGCCTCTCGCAGGTAGCACTTTTAGTCATTTCCAGTGTTTAATAAAAGATGAAATCTTCATTTCTCCTAGCTAAGGAGGCCTCTGACCGCCTTCGTCTTGTTAGCGCAGACTTGAGGATGCCTTGGAGAAGTCAAAATCCAAAAGTCAATCAGTGGCGATGTTTCCAACCTGGCCAACGAGAACTTTGTTATCCAGGAATTTTTGTCATCAGCTTCGCCATACTCACTTGAATCCAAATTAAATGGCTCAAGTGGGAGCCTTACAGATGAGACCATAGTCCACGAGGGGACTTTCCTCTAACTCGGAAAATCCTGTCGAATTCAGACAGAGGATAAGCGCAGAGAGAGCCTTAGCCTCGTCGTCCGGAGCTGCTCTGCTCGCCGGCCGGGGCGCCCCACACCACCGTGTTCTCTGCAGTGCACGCAAATATAGTCTTTTTGTTGTTTTCTGGACATACCCAGAAAATTGGGGAGAATTTACTTTTAATGACTTTAGGCACTACAATATATTATTTTTGTGTCACAATATTGAAAAAACATTAAATTAACACAAGTCTAAGATAAAAATTGCCCAATTCTATTATCTAATCAAATCAATGTGTTTGAGTTTGTTACATTATAACTCTTGTCTACAGTTACTTAATTTGTAAAGATTTGCAGTAATGTTGCAGATAATATTTTATATCTTGTATTTTTACTTATCACACTAATTTTTTCCAGTTTGTAATGAACCGTTCTTCTTTCTTTCTTATCCCCTCTCCTCCTTCCCCTTTCCCTCATCCCCCTCCCCTCCACACGGGAGATAATCAATGCCAGCTGCTCAGTGTCTATGCTTCCAGGTCTTTCTCCAAGCCCGGACAGACAATTATAAACATGCATTCTCTTATGTGGGCTTTTTCTTTTTTCCCCCCAAATGTGATTTTACTATACACGTTTCTCTGCAGATTTCTTTTCCCCCACGTAATACATTGTGGACAGGAGATATAGATGTAACTTAGTGGGCTCTTTTTTGGGTCTTTTTTACATTTAAATTGTCAATCTGCCTGGAGTTTCTTGTTGTAAATAGTGTCAGACAGAGGTCTAACTGTTTTCTTGCAGGCATATAGTCAGTTATGCCAGCACCTTTCTTAATCAGAATGTTCCAGTCATTCCCACAGCTGCCTAGACCTGCTTGGGTCTTTTAAACAAAGTGCTTCATTAGCTCAGACCCCTTGGAGCCCGAAATGGGAATGTTTCCTGGTTTGTGGCCCCATCATCAGCCTCTGGAGTCTGAAACCCTGCGAGGGCAGCTGGTCTGGTCCCTGCATCTTACAGATGACCACACTGAAGCCCAGAGAGGCCCAGAGGGTGGAGACGTCACAGTGGTGTCACTGGAAAAACCCCGGGCCTGGGGTCAGCCAGACCTGAGTGTTAATTCCAATTCTGATGCTTTTTAGCTGGGTGACTTTGGGCAAATTACTTAGCCTCTTTGAAACTCAATTTTCCCACCTGAGAAATAGATATTCTAATGCTTACCTGAGGTGGGGGTGGGGAGATGTGTGTACACTGCCTGGCACAGTCAGCTCTCAATAAGTGACCATAGTTTTTAGAGCAGCCCTAGGACGTATACCAGCTATTCTGATTTTTAATCTAGTTCTCTTCCATTGGACCAATGTTCCCCAAATGTCTTACACGTGATTTCAGGAGGCACAGAGATGTATATTATTATTTTAATAATTATGATTTGACACTGAGAAATTATTGTAATTTGAGTGACCTTCTATCGATGGCAAATGATACTGTTTTTCATTCACAGGAGTGTTAGGAAGTTCATTTTCAAAACTAAATGGGTTTAAGGTCAAAAGGTAGTTGATTTACAAAAATTATTAAGTACATAATAATAGAGGTGGTATGGGAATATGGCAAAACTGTGCAGGTGGCTTGTCAATGGCTGAGGGTTTGGGACCCAGCACCTCTTCACACCATTTCTCCTGTGTGATCAGGCAGGGCCCTCCCCAGAATGGGGAGTCAGGCCTCAGCTGTGTGAGGACATCAGCACCTCCTCTGGCTGCTCCTCCCTGGGGGCCCCCCGCTCGTCCTCACAAACCAACAGGCCTCCCAGGGCTTCTGTTCTCACTGTTGGAAAGGAACAGTGAGCTTCCGGCTGCTCTGGCTCCCACTGTGGTGTGTGTGCCTGTGTGTATCTCTGTGTGTGTGTGTGTGTGTGTGTGTGTGTGTGTGTGTGTGTGTGTGTGTATCCTGAGCAAGCTGTCAGCTCCTTGAGGGCAGAGACCAGGCCCCTGCTCTGTCCTTGTGGAGACCCGGGCACACAGTTGACTCTCAGTCTATACTTATTGACCAATTGAGGGCTTTTCATCTTCAAATGTTCTCTGGCTTTTTGGAGGGAAAACTTAAAGTTTGTGTTTTATGGACTTCTGTCAACATTTGTAGAGTATTTACAATGGGAATGATAGAAATGTGGAGTGCGTGCCTCCCCCCTCCCTCCACCACTACCCCGTGGCCATGGCAGACATCACAAATTGAAGACAGAAGTTTTCTGACTGGATCAGCCTCGGAACCCTTCCTGAAGCTTCCTTGAATTAGTGGAGTTGACGTGTGAGGTGGAACCTTTTGGCCATCCCCGACCTACAGTGTGCCTGGCCAAGGATGTGGCAGCATGCATAGCTTTTGACTTTGCCAGCACGTCCAGGACAGTGACTCCTTGCACCGTCCCCTTGCTCACAGGACACTGTGTCCGAGGGGCAGTATCCAGTCCGGGACAGAAGGGCTTCTTGGAGAGGCGGCAGAGATGCAAATCTGCCGGCCAGGCTCCCGGCTGTCTCACCACCTCATCACTCAGTGGGGGTCCGAAAGCGCCTCTGCCTGGGTGTGGACACATCAGGGGAGGAGGCCTGTCCATCTCATCTGCTGGGACTTTGCCCCCAACCAGCATGGCGTGAGCACTGCTTCAGCAAACCCGCCAACTCTGCTAATCTTGGGATAACAAATGGCAAATGGCCAAGTATGAGCACCAAGAGCACTCAAGACACTGTACTGAGAGTTGTGAGGGTGACAATTCATTTACTCCGGGGAGGAGGGAAGGCTGGGGTCTGGAGTGGGAGGGGGAGAAGGAATCAGCATCCATGGGGGAGAAGCCCCAAGTCTATTTAATTCTGTTTAGCTCAGGAGACATTCAGCATGGACTCTGCCAAGCTTTGTCCTGGCCACTGGGGGGAACCCGATTCACTGATTCTATAAAACTCTACTAAGCACCTACTATGTGCCGGATAACGTGA
The DNA here is from genome assembly GCA_031878705.1 of Tapirus indicus. Classification (NCBI taxonomy): domain Eukaryota; kingdom Metazoa; phylum Chordata; class Mammalia; order Perissodactyla; family Tapiridae; genus Tapirus; species Tapirus indicus. The sequence continues at coordinate 34,266,912 of CM062927.1, forward strand.
TTGGCATTAGTGATCTGGAGATGGACAGAGGAGCCAGGGCCCTACCCTCGTGGAACTTACATTCTGTGGGTAGAAAATACGAATGCATATTGCAGCAGTCCACATGGGTGAGGTTATGTTTCAGTAACAAACCAGAGATCTCAGAGACTTAACAGAAATTGATTTCTTGCTCACTCAAGTTCACTGCAGGTCCTGGTGGCTCTCGAGGACACCTGTCCCCAGGTGCCGGCTCAGTTTCCCAGGTTGCTCTGATATTGTGGCATCTCCATGTCAACATGTGCTCCCTGCTTGCCACTGCGGGGGAAGAGATAGCACAGAGAATTGGGCTCTGTCTCTTAACTACTGTCATTCAGAGGTGACATGTGTTGCTTCCCCTTACATTTCCTTGGCAAAAGCAAGTCACGTAGATACTTCTAACCACAAGCTGCTGGGAAGTCCAATCCTCCGTGTCTCAAGATGACGGAGGACCAGAAACACTGGTGAGCAGCAGCAGTGTCTACCACAAATGTGTATTTACCGACTGGGTTGAGTACGTAAAGAAAAGAACAGAATTCCACGATACAGTGTGGGTTAGCTTGCAAAAGCTGCCGTGACAACATACCACAGACTGGGCTGTTCCAACAACAGAAGTTTATTCTCTCACACTCTGGAGGCTGGAAGTCCCAGATCAGGGGTTCACAGGCTTGGTTTCTCCTGAGGCCTCTCTCCTTGGCCACTTTCTCGTCGTGTCCTCACGTGGTCTTTCCTCTGTGCACCTGCGTCCCTGTGTTTCTCTTCTTCTCACAAGGACACCAGTCAGATTGGACGAGGACCCACTCTAAGGGCCTCATTTTAACTTAGTCACCTCTTTAAGGGCCCTGTCTCCAAACAGAGTCACAGTGTGAGGTCCTGAGGATTAGGGCCTCAACATATGAATTTTGAGGGGACACAATTCAGCCCATAACAGAGTGTAACCCAGGAACTGAATCTTGATGAGGAGCTTAGGCAAGTGAGATGTGAATGGAGAGTTGAAGGATGAGTAGGAGTTGGCCAAATGAGGAGCGGGGAAGAGTAATGAGAGAAAAGAGACGACAAGTGCAAAGGCCCTGGGGCCTGGAGCCCAGGCCAGGAGACCTCACAGTTGAATGAGGAAGATGAATCTAGAATAAGATGATCTTACTGTCATGGTGTGTGAGCATGGGGTGGAAGGAGGGTGCTGAAGGAGGTCACCTAACCCAGCCTCAGGTGGGTGGGCAGCAGGGAGGGTTGATGGAGAAGCTGCTTGAGCTGAATCTTGAAGAAAGAGTGAGCATCACCCAGGCAGAGGGATCATCAAGAAGGTGGCCTGAAGAGTTTGAGTCTCCATAGCATGCAGGGGGCCCTGGAGGGGGAATTACAAAGTGAGGAGAGGACAGACAGGCTGGAGACGTCAGCAGCCCCTGAGGGCCCGTCCTGACGAAGGGGACAGTGGGATGTCCACAGTGGGAGAACCCACTCCCTGGCCTCCCTCCAGGAGCTGCAGTGACTCCCCAGCACACAGGCGCGTGGAGTGAGCCACACAGCGGGGGAACCTGACGAGAGACTAAGGCAGTGGACAGCGGGCGGGGGTCAAGGAAGCCTTCTTGGACTTGGTGGTTTGAGTCGGCCAGTGGGAATGGGTAGCTGTCAACCAGCAGAGACGGAGGGCTCCCTCCTAAATATGGGCGGTGTGAGCATCTGGAATTCATGGAGCGTGGCCCCTCTTCATGCAGCACCTGGGAGAGATTCCCTGCAAAGGGGCCACTGTATTCGCCTGAGAGCCAGGCTCAGCCGGAAGCGAAGCCAGACCCGGGTCTGGGGTCCTGGGCCCTGGGGCCTGGAACAGAGTCAAGAGGAGCAGTTATCAGACATTTTCTTCTCCGTTTGCCCTGGGACAGGGCTAGCTTGAAGCTAAACTCTTGAGTTGGTGAAATTTCCTTTTTCAAGGCTCCTTCCATCCTGTCTATGTTTCTCCTGTTTTGGGGCTGTGATCAGGGCTAACGTATATCGAGGGTTTACTGTGCCAGATGTTGTTTTAAATGTACTGCACATATAACTCAATTACTCCTTGTGGAAACCCTAAGGAGGTAGGGATTATTATTCTCTGTATATGTATTTTACACGTGATGAAACTGAGGCACAGAGAGTTTAAGTAACTTACCCGAGAACACCCAGCTAGTGAGTGTAGGGCTGAGGTTTGACCCCACGCAGTCGGGCGCCGGACTCCCTCCAGCTAGGAAGGAGCAGACATCGTCTGCTGAGGGTGAGGATGGCCTGCCGGTTCTTAAGGCTACAAAGAAGCCCAGACAATGCATCGTTCTGTCTCCTGCTGCTTCAGAGTCAGCAAATGACTACTCTTGTCTGCTGCGCTGTGACACGCGTAGGCTCCTTGCTGCAAAGGATGATGGCTTCTCCGCTTGGACCAAAACGAGGCTCCCTGGGAAAGGGCTCCCATTTTCACTTCATCAGCAGTTAATATTTAAGGCTCAGTTGTGCCCCCTGCCCCAAGACTCCAACCATAGTCAAAGGCTCTGCATTCTTTGCCAGGGGCTCAGCCCTGCTTCTGAGCAGGCCCCCGTCACCCTGAGCACAGCCCAGGCCGGCTCTCCTCCTGCCTGTCCCCCTGTCCGCCCCCTGGCCTCGGGGCTGAGGGTGTGCAGGGCAGGCTCCAGGCAGGGCAGTGGGAAGTCTCAGGCAGGAAGACAGCAGGGTGCCTCCACGACCTAATTTCCGCTGCGAAGCGTTGCCCGGGAATCACGGCCCGAACCCAGGCCCTGAAGAACTTGTGTAGAAAGAAAACTGAAAGTCAGTGTGAGAACTTGGATGGAGGGCTCACAGGAAACGGTAGCTTTTAGTGGAGGGCGTTACTCGTGCATTTGGTGAACATTTCTCAGACATCTTCTGTAAGCTGAGGTGCTGTTCTATGCCCTGGGGATGCAGCAGTGTCCAACACGAGGCTTATGTGCTAGGACAGAGGAGAGGGGTAAACACTGAAAATATAGAAAGAGGTAAAAACGGACCATGAGACAGGGCGTGAAGCAAATGAAGCAGATGGAAGCAGTGACTGGCTGGGCTGGGGCAGCCACTTTGGACAGTGTGGTCAGAGATGGCTATTCTGGGGAGGGATATTGAAGAATCAGCCATGAGAAGAGAGTTCTAGAATGTTCCAGGCAGGTCAAGGGCAATGTCCCTGAGGCTGGACCAGGTGCATGGAGTCGGGGCTGGGGGAGGGGAAGGAGCAGCAGGAGCTGGGGATGGGAGGGGCAGGACAGATCACGCAGGGCCTTGGGCCCCACGGTGAGTGTCCTGGGAGCCTCGGAGAGTGGACAGAGGAATGGGGTAAACTGCCTGGTGATGTGAAACGTCGACAGGAGCTGCCCTGTGAGAACAGTGGACTGCAGGGAGGCAAGGGGGGTGGCAGGGAGATGGCAGGAGAGGGGGCGACAGTCCTCAGTCATCCACGGAGGGTTTGCTGGGGTGAATGTCTACTGGGAGCTGGAAGGTCATTTTCCAGTCCCTCTGGTCATGGGCGCCATGCTGTGCCCAATGCCACAGCTGCCCTCCTGGAGTCACAAACTAGGGCACTCGTCAGTGGGGAGCAGTCAGGGCTGTGGCAGGGGCTGGGGCACAGGGAAGGCCTGGACATGGTGGGGAAAGAGGCTCCCGGGGAGCTACTAGCACCAGATGTTTCTAAGAGGTCAGCAAGGGGGCCAGCCGGTGTCTAATTAGCTGCAGGTGACATGCTGGTCTGGGAGGAAGGAAAGACATTTTGTCAGACAGGTTGGAGACTCCCCCGCAGACCCTGCCATGACATGGGTTCCTGGGCCCCTCTGCTCCAGCAAGAGAGATGCTGGCATCAGCTCGTTCAGCTGCTGGCCAAGTCCTCCCTTCAGGCTCCTCACATTGGCTTGGCTGTTTCCCGGCTGTGAGGAATGGAAAACAATTGGGGCGAGCAGCAGGAGACAGAGATGCCTGCCACCTGCTCTCCTGTAATATGGGTTTCAACCTGCCACTTAGTAACTCGAGGAGGGGGTGGTCGGGGGGAAATGTTCTCAGGATTATTATTATTATTATTACTGAAATTAATATTTCCTGAGCACTTACTAAGTGCTAGCAACCATTCTAAGCACTTTGCGTATATTATCTCATCTGATTCTCACGGCAGCCTGTAAGGTGCATTCTAGCCTCACCCTCACTTTACAGATGTGGAAACGGTCCAGAGTCAGCACCATCAGTGCGCAAACCAGTATCAGACCCCAGGCGGTCTGGCCGCAGGGCCCACAGGCTTTGCCACAACCTCATGCTGGCCATAGCATAGGCGGGAGAGGGGCCCGGTGGGGGTGAAACAGGGCCCCTTAGGGGTGCTATTTGGAGACCTTGCATCAGCTGAATCAGCATGAGGTTGGCGGGGAAGGACCTAGGTGCAGATGACCTAGGAATACCAGGAACCGGGGGACGGGAGGGCGGGTTCCATCAGAAAACAGTACAGAACAGACAGCAGCCATAGGGCCGTCCAACTGGGGCAGGTGGGGAGGGGGGGAGGTGCCGCTGGGGACATCAGTTGTTTCTGCTCACCAAGCACTAATCCTCCTTCATGTTTCCTTTAGGGACCTGACTCCTTCCCACTCTTATCCATTTGGTATGGCTGAGGCTGACTTCACCCCCAGCTCAAGGGTGGGCACATGGCCCAGGTACAGTCAATGAGGGTGATAGTCAGGGCTTTTGTGGAACCATCAAGAAAGAAGTGTTCTTTTTTGGCTGGAGGTCCTAAGCTGGTAGGATGTGAGCCTGGAGGTGGTGTTGGCCACATTTGCTGAGAATCAAGCCAACACAGAAGGAAGCAGAGCAGAAAGGGAGATGGAGTCCTGACAAGATTGCTGGATCCAGCCATACCTGCAGTACTCCTTGGCATTTCGAATATGGTAAAATTATTTCCTGTACTGCCTAAACCTGTTTGAGTTGGATCACTGCCCCTTGTAGGTGAAAGACACAGGTGTCTCCAAACCCAGCCAGTTTCATTTCAGTGGAAACTCAGGGTGTGACTTCATCCTGCCTACCCCTCCTCCTGGCTCTCCAGTCAAAAGCTGTGTGTGTATGTGTGTGTGTATCTGTCTGTATGTGTGTCTGTATGTGTGTGTGTCTGTGTCCGAGTGCATGTCTGTGTATTTGTGTCTATGTGTGTATGTATATGTACGTCTGTGTATGTGCCTGTGTGTGTGTGTGCCTGTTGTGTGCATGCGTGGAGGGAGACGTTGATGACAATGGTGCTCAGAGGGGCCTGTGCTGTGTTGCAGTGGGGACTCTGGGCTCCAGGTGCTGAGCCCTGGCGAGGCCTGTGTTATGGCCACGGTGGTGATATTGGGTTCAACTCCGCGGGACCTTGGCTCTTTTTCTTCTTCACAGCGCCTGTGCCGGGCCCGAGGCTCAGGGCCGATCTGCCCTCCAGTCTTGGGGAGCAGGAAAGGGACTTCTTACCCAGAGTCATGGGGCTGGTGTAAACAGCCCAGGCCGACATTTCCACGCACCACCAGGGCTTTCACTGTTATTGTGCCTTTTCAAGAAAGAGTTAATTCCCAGCATCCTTTAATTGTCTAGACCAGTGGTTCCTGAGTGAGGGTCCAAATTGTCACATAGTCAAATTGAGCCCAAAGGCATGTCTTGTTTGGTTTGAAGAATGTGTAAAAATTGTTAAAAATAAGTTGCCAACTTTGAAGAATCAGGGAATTCTATCAAAAAAAATTCCCTTTTTCTGGATTTTGAACAAATGAGGTCTGAGAAGACTGGGCTTTTATCACCCAATGGCAGTGGCTACCTAGAGCTGAGGGACGTGCGTGCTCTCAGCCTCACCGTGCCCTCTCCCTCCTCACTGGAGTGGCCAGCTCCTCTCACTGGTCTTACTGCCTGGCCTCTGGAGGCCTCTGATTCGCCGCCCTGGCTCTAGACGCCGGGAGCCCCGAATGTCACAGCCAGAAAGGACCCAGCAGTAACCACACTCACACAGAGAATTGAAAATGGTATGGGGACCCTGGGTTCCTGAGCACCTTCCAGGGAATGATCAACATAGCTGCCATCGTCCAAGTGACGATTATGGGTGAGGTATACTGTGCGTGTCACGGCAGCGAGCTCTCACTTCTCACCCGTGTGTGGTGGGTATCGTGTGGGGAGAACCGAGGCTGGAGAAGTTACGCAACGTGATCAAGGCCATAGAGAAGGCGGCAGATGTGGGGTTTGGGGCCTCGGTCTTTTTGATTCCATTCCCCTCAGACCAGCTATCTTTGGGAGCCTTCCGTCCCTAGGCTTCTGTGGGTCTTCACACTCGGACCGTTTCTCCACTGTCTCTCCTTCTCTCCCTCGGACTTGGGCACGACCACACTCCTTTGCTACAGAAATGGCCCTGAGATCAGCCTAAGTGCTTTTTGCAATTCGTGTCAAGTTTCAAAATTGTCCAGTTCAACTCCAAATTGAGGGTGGTCAGAGGAGAGTAGCCATAGCAACCGCTGCCACAAGGACAGGTGCAACTTAATCTCAATTAAGGGTCTCTCTACGCACAACTATAATTTAGTGTAAGGAGTCAGAAGTGGCAAAGAAGTTGTATTAAGATTCCTAATGAGTTGACAGTAATTATCAAATAATAGTTATGGGAATGAATGAGGCTGGTCTTTAGGGAAGAAGTATTTTATTAGTTTTTAAAAAAATCTTTGAGTGAAGATCAAGGTCTCATATCCATCAGTAAAATTCCTGGGAGCCACAGACCCACGAGGCATTGGAGCAGGGACTCTGGAGATCGGCTGAGTCCAACGCCTGCCCCAAGGGGTGATCACTAACCCCTGGGGAAGACTAAATACAGTCGTCCGGGCTCTGCTTGCAGCACAGGAGGCTCAGACCCTGAGCTGTAGACTACTCCATCCTTTCTCAATGGCTCTTCGGTGTTCAGAGCATGGACTCTTGAGTCAGATTCTCTGGGTTCCAACACGGGTCTACGGCCGGTGTGAGCTTGTCCCACAATCTCTCAGCACTTCTGTTTCCTCTTCTGTTGAACAGCGGTAATTGTGGCACTTACGTCTTGGGTTGTGGGTACTCAGTGCGGTCATATATGTAAAGAGCTGGCCACGTGAGCGTCCAGTGAGGGTTACACGTGGTTGGTGTTATTGTTACTATTATCTTTAAGGCGGGCTCTTTCTGACTGTAGATGCTTGACATCACGGAGCCATTTCTGCGAAGGTCAGCAGCGACGTCTAGGACCCTCACCCCATCACACCAGAGCAGACTCTGGCTTACCTGTGTCTCACTTCTGGCTTCTACTGATTCTTGAATTTTGAAGGAAAGCTCTGTACCTAAAACTCTTTGATCTAGTTTGACCCCATTTTACAGATGAGGAAACTGAAGAGCAGAGATGGAAAGGCACTTGCGTTTCCCGGTAGGGCTGCCAGATTTAGCAGTAAATGTACAGGATGCCCATGATAAACAAATAATGTGTTAGTATAAGTATGTACCACATATTGCATTTGGGACATACTTATTTACCTGTAACTCGAATTCTGTATTTTATCTGGCAACCCTGTCCCCAGGTCACATGACAAGGAGGTTCCAGAGGCTGGACCAGGACCCAGGTACCCCCCAGTGAGTCCCACTTTGCTGCTCCTTCCCCTGGACCAGGATTTCAAACACACTTCCCCTCCCTCCTTCCGGTGCCCTGGGCAGACCGTGTCCAGTAATCATGGAGTTCCTTCCTCCTGACCTCCACCCCGGCCTCAGGACAGAGTGCAGGCAGCCACAATTACTTGATCAGGGCTGCCCTTCGGTATGAAGTCCATTTGCCATCCTGGCCCTACATGATCTGTTGTGTCCTCGGAGTTCTTTGGAATAAGTCAGTCCCTTCCCCCCCAGTCTTGTCCAGTGAGTTTACTTGTCTCTGACCCTTTCCACACTCTGAGTCCCTACCTGGATCCTAGAACAGACCTCAGTAAAGCTTCTCCAAATGAACAAGCACAGACTCTGGTGGACTTATGGATGAGAAAGCATTTCTGATGCTCTTTTCCCAGAGCCAAGCAAATGAAACCAGTAAGAACCAGGTTCAGACCTGGGATGGGGCAGGGGGAGACTTCCCACGTTCGAGGTCGAACTGGGACTCCTTATTCCAGGTGGTCACAAGCACGTCTGCCTGTGGGGCCTGGCAGGTGTGCAGGGGACGTGGGCCAGGTGGGGGCCAGGACAAACAGCCAGCATGTGCCCTCCGCCCTTCAGCCCCAGCTGCTCTTTGCCCTCGGGGCATGGGAGCCCAGGATGGCCAGATCTTCCCATTTGTCTAAGGAAGCCCACATCTGGCTGTTTATAAGGAATCTCTTGTTTAGTAAACAATGAGTTCACACTTTCCAAAGGGCCTCACATAGACCAGCGAAACACGGCTGACTGCAGCGTCCAGCAGCACAGGCAGGCTATGACTCTTCTTCAGCTTCCCCTGGAGAACTCAGCTGCTACCCGGCTCTAAGGTGCCCCAGGCGGCCCACCTGTGCAGCAGACTGAGGTAAGGTGGCCCCACCTCACTCAGAGCGACGAAACAGAGAGATTAATAAAGATTGCAGCCCTGCCGATCTGTCATCTTCTGGCACAAATTACACGCGCATCCCATTATCATTACAGAGCTTTTGGGTTAATTGCAAATCAGGGAGTTAAGATTATTAATGTGAGTGGAAGTTTATGGGGGTGAGGGGATAGCTCAGACCCAGCCGGCTTCTGTCCCGACCCTGGCTGGAGGGCCCCCCGCCACCTGCTGACCTCCTCCTCTCTCCCACGTCGGTGATGTTCCCGAGCTCCCCCCTGTCGGCTTGTGCACCTGCCTTCGAACCATTTCCCAGGAACTCTTCGTAGCAGGAGCATTAAAAGCTAATGTGCTCATTACACCTGATGGCGTGCAATCCGTGCAGAGGAAATTAGTAACGATTAGGGCGTCATGAGAGGAGATGTCTCTCTTCACCCAAAATATCGATGGCAAAACCCCCAGCCGTGCAGGTAACAAATGAATGAGACGGAGACACACACAGCGCTGTAGTGACGATCAATGTCGTCCCGAGTGTACCCCAGACGTCTCCAAAACAGAACAGTTAGCAGCTGTTCCAGGTCTTCTCAGCTGTTGCAAGAAAGTGTTTGGATGTCCTGATGCATTCTCTCCATCCAGTGTTTTTTTCTTTTTTTGGTGAGGAAGACCAGTCCTGAGCTAACATCCGTTGCTAATCCTCCTCTTTTTGCTGAGGAAGACTGGCCCTGGGCTAACATCGTGCCCATCTTCCTCTACTTTATATGGGACGCCGCCACGGCATGGCTGACAGGCAGTGCGTCGGCGGGTGCCCCGGATCCGAACCCGCGAACCCCGGGCTGCCAAGCGCGGACAAAACCGCTGCGCCACCGGGCCGGCCCCCTCCATCCAGTGTTTTACCAGACTCCCTAGGACGTGACAGTGGAGTAGAATATCGGAGCAATAAAGATTTTTATTTTTTGGAGGTCACAAGCTATTGGCCTAAGATAACTTCACATACAATTTGTTTAGGCTGCATAATGCTTCTGAAAAAAAAATCACAATAGATTGCCTATGTTTATATAAACATCCAGATTTCTAGCTTCTCTAGAAAAATTGGACCATGAACTAACACTGGGCCTATATCTCTGTATGACAATAGTCAGTTGGATTTGAGTATTGACTGCCCCATTAGATGCACTCTAGTTTACCACAGTCTCCACCACTCCCTATCATTCCCCAATGGTCTGACAAAGTAGCAGTTTGCATTTACTATATAATATCAGCTGGCCCTCTTCTCTTGACTGAATGCCTAACTCTGTGGGCATTTGAGCTTGTAATCCACGTTCAGGTTTATCCTTTTCCTTAAGATAATCAGACTGACCTTTCTTAAAAATATAGGTTGGATTGTGTTCCCCGTGTCCTGAAAATAGTTAGAGTCCGTCCCCCCTTCACACACCACCACCATCACCCACAGACTGTAGGATGAAGGCCGCACCATTTAAAGCCCCTTGTGGCCTGGACCTTCTTGCCTGCCCCACTTCAGGTCTTACAGTGATCCATGCACTTGGGTCTCTAGCTCCCCTGGACTTTCTCCCATGTGGAGACACTCATCACTGTCTGTCACCCTCAGACATTTGGTGCTCAAGTCCCTCCAGCCTGGAAAGCTTCTGTCCCTCATCACTTCTCCATGAACTCTTACCCCATCCTGCAGGGCCATCTCTCATTTTCCTTTCTGGCCCTTGAATCAGAATGGTCCTCCAGAAAAACCCATGGGCCCCTCTTCACTACTTCTCAGTTATCCACAGGCCTGTCTGCAGGTCCGTCTCCCACCACATCACGAGTGTCTGGAGGGCAGGTTGTCATCTTCCCGTTGCTGCTGCCCCGCGATCCAGCTGACCTCGTTCTTAGCAAGTACTCGATAGAGGTCTAGTGAACGGATCCACTTGGCACCAGATGAATTTCTTTCTCCTCATATAGTGTGCAATTTCTAATTGAGTTCCCAGACTTTGCTAGCGTTCCAGAAAAGCATTAATTCTCATTAAGTGCTTTCATCAGGCCTAGTGGTCCTGTCCAGGCCCCACAAGCCACTGGAGGCTTAAGGTCTCTCACTTCTTGCTCTAATCTGGCTGTTCGCTTACAGACTGTCTCTTCCCAAGATCGTTACACTGCTGAGGTGTCTTGCATCCTCCCAGATTAATCAATTTAATACAAGGTAAGTTTACCAGGCTATTAGAATCGTTTATGAGAAGAGAACAGATCTGGCTTAAATCGATCACTCAGAAGGTATTGAGCAGCCACGATGCTGGATGTTACAAGACAATGTCAGAAAGGGACTCACACATTGGTCTTACATACAGAAAAGTGCACATATCCTAGGGTTTCGGCACAACACATTTTCACAAACTACACATACCTGTGTAACAGCACCCAGGTCAAGAATCAGAACATGGTAGCTCCCCAGAACCCCCCACAGGCTCCTTTCTAATCTCTAAACCCTCCCCTAAGAGTAACCACAATATTGACTTCTAATGGGATAGAACAGTTTTCCCTGTTTCTGTACTCTGTATAAATGGAATCATAGAGCAAGCCCTGTTTTGTTACTTTCACTCAATACCGTGCTTATAAGATTCACCCATATTTTTGTATGTAATTGTATCATCCATTCTCATCGCCTTCCTGTAGTATTCTACTGTGTGAATATACCACCACTTATTTATCTGTTCTACTGTTGATGAACATTTGGTCCCCCCCACCAGTGTTTGGCTGCTATGAACATTCTAGTCTATGTCTTATAGTAAACACACATATGCATTTCTGCAGGATGTATTCCTAGGAGCGGAATTGCTGGGTCATGGATTAATGCATATTCAGCTTTGGTACATCCTGCCAAAAAGTTTTCCAAAATGGTTGCTGCTCATTAATTTTTAAGATTTATTCCTTCTTTAATTAATTCATTCAATAATGACTTAACACCTGCTTTGTGCAAGCCATCTTACTAATTGCCAGAGAAAACATAAAGATGAATAAGAACTAGTCACGGCATTCACCTATTTTAAAATTGTCAGTGGATGTTCATTGCCTATAGGATAAAATCTAAATTCCTTAGCTTGGCACACAAAACATTCACCAATCTAGAGTCAAGTTATCTCACCAGAAGTCTGAAGCTCAAATGCCCTTCCAGGGCCTGTCAGGCAATATGAATGAATGCAGAGAGCTGGGTGGAGACTGTGGGGAATGGAGCTCACTTACCCTCCAACAGGGGGCAGTAACTGTGGATTTCAGTTAATTCCTGACACAAGGGAATATGGGCCTACCATGCCACGTCTAATGTGTTAAGGGAAGCTGGATATCTGGGTTTGATGTAAAATTCCTAGTTTTTCAAAGTTGGAAACTATTTTAAAAATTAAAATACTGTGCTGGTCAAACAAAACACAGGTATGAGCAGGATTTGGGTACAGATTGCCAATTTGCAAACTATGCACCAAACTTTTGTTCTAGAACTTTCCCTGTATCCCTGATGTCCCTGTGTTCATGCTCCTTGCAATCACGGCACAAAATTAGGACCTTCTTTTTCACATCTCTGGGACTTTCATGTCCCATTCCCTTGTGCTGAGAGGACATTTCCCTTCTTCAGCTGGCAATTGCGTCCTCTTCCTTGAGACCCAGTTCAAATGCCACCGTCTGCCTGAAGCCCCCCTCCTTTCTCATATAAACTTCCAAACCACCCTTTCACGTTCCTCTGTCCTAGCATTTGTCTCATGTTAATACAGTGCTTGATCACTTGTCTATTTTCCTCACCTGCCTCTCCAAGGCTGAGACCTGAGAGCTTACTTCTCTCTGTATCTCCAGCATCTGGTTCATAGGAGGGTCCCACAAACGTTTACTGAGTGAACCGATTGTCTCCCGAGTGTACATTCCCCTCTCCTCCAGCTCAGTCCCTGGCTCTGATTTGGGGTTGCAGGCTTCCAGGTCAAAGACAACCAGCGCCTCAGTGGGGGTTCGAAGGAGAGCCCGTGATTTGATCCCACCCCATTGGAGTAGAGTTCGGGGCTTCTGTGAGAGCTTCTACTACAGAGAATATATGGCTGGAACACCTGGCCACCATCTTGCTACCAGGTAAAGCCTGAGATTGGAGCCAAGTTGGAGAACAGGAGAGTTAAAAATGGCAGAGACCGGGTCCTGATAATATCACTGGAGCATCTGGATCCATCCATGCCTGAAGACAAAACTTCCCTGGCCTTTTCAGTTACATGAGCTCATTAATTCTCCTTTTTGCTTAAAACTTAGGATGAGTTTCTGCCACTGACAAATAAGGTAAACATATAGAAGTCACCAACATGTAAAGTATTTTACAAATACAAAATATTTACAATATTTACGAAATAAAAGAGTGTTTATATGCAGAGGAGTTAGTAATCCCATTCACAAGGGAAATTACAGTCATGTGGGGTACTCAGGAAAGGAGTGGAGATGGTGAAGTATACAGTTGTGGGAACTTTTGTTGGGTGCAGTGAGGACAAATGAGAGGGAGGAAGGGAGGAGCGTGGGTGGAGTAGGCTGGGAAGACTTCATGGGGGAAGTGGAATTTTATTCATTTATTCATATATATATATACATATATGTGTATATGCATGTATGTGTGGTGTGTGTATATATGTATATATACACATGTATGTATATATTTATGTATGTGTGCATATAGAGAGAGAGAGAGAGAAAGAGAGAATAACATGTAGCAGGCAATATGCTAGCATTGAACAATACAAAGTTTTGCCTTCAAGGAGCTTATATTTTAGTGGGAGGAGACAGATCAAAAACAAATAACCAGACAAATAGAATAATTGCCAAGCTGTAACAAGTGCTAGGAGAGAAATAAACAAGGAACCCTGGGAAGACCTTCTTTTGCATAAAGAGCTCAAGAAGACTTCTTTGAGGAAGTGGCATTTAATCTGATATGCAAATTATGACAAAGGTGCAGCTGTGTGAAGAGCCACCCTCGGGGGCATTCAGGCAGGGGAAACAGCAGGTGCTAAGACACCGGAGCAGGGATGGGCTTGCTGTGTTGAAGATCAGTGGCCACGGGACTGGCCAGTGGTTAGTGAGGAGAGCCCTACGTGCCGTGGACGGAGAGTCAGGCAGAGGCTGGATTGTACGGAGCCTTGCTGGCTATGGTGAATAGTTTGGATTTTTTTCCATAAGAAATGGGAAAGCACTGAAGGGTCTTGAGCAGAGGAATGGCATGATCTGATTTGCGTTTTTAGATCACTCAGGCTGTTGTGGGGCGACTAGGCTGTAGGGAGCAAGAGCAGGTACCTGGAGGTCACTTAAGAAGTTCCTGGGTGAAATATGGTAGTCCAGAGCAGATGTCAGGAAGGGAGAGAAGTACACACATTTGGAACCTCTTTGGAAGTAGAATAAACACGACTTACTTATGGATTAGGAATTCAGGAAAAGAGCGGAAACAAAGATGTCTCCCAGGTTCTGGCTCCAGCATCTTGGTAGATGGTGGCTCCATTTACTGAGATGGGGAAGGTGTGAGGAGAGGGTGGGACAAGTGTGCTTGGCAGCACGGGGACCGTGTGCTCAGCATGAAGACTGGTGTGGGCCTTGATAAGAATAAAGGATTGGTACAAGGGAAAACATGAAGGTGCCTGAGTTCAGGAGGGCAGATAAGGAGGCGATTGGCACATGTTGGTATTTGAAGCTGGTTGGGCCAGAGCCTCAAATGGTTTTGATTATCCCTGAGATTTAGCCATGTGACCTTTGCTTAAACAAACAGGGCTTGATCTGTGCTAGGGGAAAAGTATTTGGGGAGATTTGATCAGTAATTCTTTCCATGCGGTTAAACACAGCAACCCAAGAGTGAGCGATGGCATGATTTAATAATGCACAACATGCCACTGAAATGCAGACGGGCTAACAGGAGTGATTAATAGCCGCATGTTCCATCTGTGACTTGCTTTCAGTGACGGTATGCAGAAGGAGGAGACAGAAATTCCCATTACGCTATGACAACAAGGTCTAGACTTTTGTACTTGATGCCATATCAGGCAAGATTCATGGTGCACATAGCAAGATTCCAAAATTGTAACACACACACCACAGCCTTTGCAAGGTCAGAAAACCTAAGTAAGCCAACCGTTCCAGCTCTTAGGTGAATATGTTAGATGACCCGGTATAGCCCAGCAGAGTCAGGAGACTCAAATTATAGTCCCATCTCAGCCAGCAAGTCTCTTCCATGTGACCTTCAGCAGGTCAATGCATCCGCTAAGCCTCATTCGTTCATCCATTCTTCCAGAAAGTATTTATTGAGTGCCAGCTGTGTACCAGGAAATGTGAAGGCACCGGGGATAGCGCAGTGATCATAACACTCTTGGTTTCTGCTTTCATGGAGCTTACAAGTCTAGTTGACTAGTCAAGTGCCAACATCCCCATCTGTTCAATGAGCTCAATGGACTAGATGATATTCCAAAGCCCCCTTTATACGTATACTTTCTAAAGTTAAAAGTAGGCATTAAAAATTATAAACTATTTCTGAAGTGTTTTAAATTAATTTTCTTAAAAGTATCTATTTAAAAAATTTTTTTCTGATTATAAAAGAAATATTTTCTCCTTGTAAAACTTTAAACATGACCAGAAATGTATTGTGTAGTAAATGAAATTCCCCATTACAAATCCCTCTAGTTACACAGGGTAAAATTGAAGTTGTAACTGTGTTCAAGCAGTTCTAAGGTCTACATTTTATTTACATTTTAACATTCCCCAAATCACAATGTGTCCTATATTTGCTCTTGGCAGACAGCAGTCATTATGTGGTCGTCAATGTTTATGCGTGCCTTCACAGCTGTAGCAGAGGCGACGGCAACTGGGAATAAAATTCTGAAGATAATAATGGAGCATCATTTTAATAAATTCTGTATCAACAATCCTCTTGATGGCCAAGAAGACAACAGTGTGTGGAAAAACAAAGGCATTGATGGTTCAGAGACAAACAGTGATTCAACAAGATTTGGACTCTAAATGTGAAGAAATTTGAGGAATATCTAAGCTATTTGTGAAGCTTACATTTTCATTTTTATGTATGTCCAAGAGTGATATTTGATTTTCACATCTAAATATGCACAAAATGGTGCTTTTAATAATTATAAAACAAAAATTCTAGGTTACAAGAAAACATTGTGGAGTTTATCCCAGAAATGCAAGGCTGGTTTAACAGAATAAAGAAAAAACCAATAACATATGATCATTTCAATAGATGCTGAATAAGCAACTGAGAATTGAAAATCCATTTCTGATAAAAATTTTTGTCAACTGCAAGTAGGAAAGAACTTTCTCAACGTGATAATGGACATCCACAAAAAACCTACAGCTAACATCATCCTCAGTGGTGAAATACTGAATGCGCTTCCCCAGGACTGGTGACAAAGCAACACCTGCCTCCTCTCACCACCGCTGTTTAATGCAGCACTGGATGTCCATGCTATTGCGATGGGGCAAGAAAGATAAATAAAAGCCATAAAGACCAAAAAGGAAGAAGCACAACTGTAGTTATTTGCAGATAACATAATTGTTTACATAGATAATCCCAAGGAATCTATAAAAACACTGCCAAAACTAATAAATGCATTTAGGAAGCTTGCAGGATACAAAGTTAATGCACAAAAATCAAATGTATATATATATATATACTAGAAGTAAAGAATTGGAAATGAAATTTTAAAATAAATTCCATTTAAAATAGTGTCAAAAGCATAACAAATTTAGGAATAAATTTGATGTGCAAGACCTCTACACTGCAAACTAGAAAACACGGCTGAGAGAAATTAAATGAGATCCCCCCGAAAATGGTGAGCTAAACATGTTCAGCGATAAGAAGACTCAATGCTGTTAAGATGTCAGTTATCCTCAAATTGCCCTAAAGATTCAATGCAATCCCAAACAAAATCCCAGCAGGCTTTTTTATTTTTCTGGTAGAAACTGACAAGCTGAATATGAAATTTATACGGAAAGGCAAAGACCTAAAAAATCCCAAGATCATTTTGAAAAAGAAGAACAAAACTGGAAGACTTCTACTACTTGATTTCAAGACTTAGTATAAAGCTCCAGCCATAAAGACAGTGTGGTATCGGCCTAATGATTGACAGGTAGATCACGGAAGTGGAATAGAGAACCCACACTTGTGCAATCATTTGATTTTCAACACAGGCAACAAAGCAATCAAATGGGGAAATGAAAGTCTTTTCAATCAATTGTCCTGAAAGAACTCTGTGCTCATATTAGTAACCACGATTCCTACTTCATACCATACACACAAATTAACTCAAGATATGTCTTGGGTATAAATGCAAGAGCTAAAACCATAAATCTTTTAGAGGAGTAGGTGGAGACTTTATAAACAGGTCACAGAAAGCAATTTTAATAAAAGAAGAAAGATCTTTAGAATTTATCAAAATTAAAACTTCTGCTCATCAAAAGGTAAACTTAAGAAAATGAATAGGCAAGCCACAGACAAGAAGAAAATATCAAAGTATATATCTGAAAAAGGACTGGTATTCAGGATATACAAATAACTCCTATTCCTCAACAATAAAAAGACAAACAACCTAATTAAAAATGGACAAAAGATTTGAATAGACACTTCACAAAAGAAGATATATGAATGGCCAATAAACACATGAAAAATGGACATCATTAGTGATCGGGGAAATGCAAATCAAATCCATAATGAGATATCACTTCACATCTATCAGAATAGCTAAAATTAAAGAGACTGACAACATCAACTATTGGTAAGGTTGTGGAGCAACTTGAACCTTCATGTATTGTTGGTGGGAATATAAAATGATATAATTATTTTTGAAAAGGGCTAGCAGTTTCTTTTATAACTCAACATACTACCCTATGAACCAATGATCTCACTTCTAAGTGTTGTCCCACAATAAATGAAAATATATGTCCACAAAAAGATTTGTACACGAATGCTCATAATACAGAACTGGAAACAGCCCGTGTCCATCAACAGGAGAATGGATAAACACGCTGGTGTATTCATTCAATGCTGTATCACTCAGCAAGAAAAAGGAATAAATTACCAACACAGGCAACAACATGGATGAATCTTAAAAACATTATTCTGAGTTCAATAAGCCTTTGTAAAAGTATGTGTGCTATATAATTATTCATATGAAATTCTCGAGCAGACAAAACTAATCAATAGTGGAGGAAAAATCAGAACAGTGGTTGCCTCTTGGGGAATGGGGGTAAGAATTTACTGGGAAGAGGCAAGAGGGTATTTCTGGTGGTGATGGTAATATCTTGGTAGAGGTTTGGGTCACACAAGTGTATACACTTGTTAAAACTCATAGAATGCCCTAAAGATTTGTGCAATTCATTTGTATGTAAATTTTACATGAAAACAAAGAAATTGTAAACAAATATTGAACGCTAACTAATGAAATCCATGCTGAGCTATTTAGGGGGAAATATATGATGTCTTCAATTTACTTTGACATTTCTCCAAATACAATGGATTAATGGGTGGTTAGATGGGTAGATAAGTGATAAAGCGAGCATCGTAAAATGTTAATGGTAGACTCTAGGTACCTTGGCTCACTGTAAAATTCCTTCAACTTTAATGTATGTTTGAATATTTTCATAATAAAATGTTGGCAATAAAAGAACTCGAGAACATTTTGAAAAAGAAAAAATTCCAGAGCCATCACTTACTTTCTGGGTGACCTTGTTGTCTGAGCCTCCCAAGAGTGTGGAAAGCATATGTCACCTTCTGTACATGAATGCGTGCTTTGTAGACCCTCAAGGGTTTTTCCAGTGTTGGTCACTGAACTCTGCAGAACAGACAGCAAGCATCCGTATCAGTGTCTGCCCACCCCCGCCTGGCACCTCATTCCTCCCCCTCATCCCTAGAACAACTTTGATGACCACATAAAATAACCAAGCAGCAGACGCAGGCAGCACTTACAGAACATAGCTTAAACACTCCCCGATTACATATTTACTCCAATCTCGTCAGAGTGGATGGCTGTGGGTCTGTAATGAGGGCTGTTTGAAATTCAAGTGTTCAGCAAATTTGGCCAGTGGGCACTTAGGGAGTTTCAACCTCAGAATTACCAAGTAGAGCAATGCGTGCATGAGGAGAATCCTCTGCCTGCTGTACCCACCCCCAGCAAACCACCCTGGGCACATCCATAGGCCCAGGTAGCTGCAGTCTCTGCGTCCTCCCCTGGAGCCCACATACCCCGGAGCCCACATATCCTGGAGCCCATATATCATGGACTGCAGGGTGTCTTGGGTGAGCCCACCAAAGATGTGCGGGTACATGGCTAAGCAAATGCGAGGAAAAGCAGAACCTGCGGTTCCCAGGGCCTGCTCCAGCATGCTTTTGTTAAAGGGAAGAGGCACTATCTCCAGGCTGAAAGCCCAGGTCTGCTTCTGGCTGGACTCGGGTGGTGAGACAGCTCTGTGAGGGAGGTGGGAGCTGTGGTTTACACCTTCTCCCTGTGTGACTGGGGGCAAGTCCCTGCCCCTCTCTGGATGCCAGGGCCCCCGTCATCAAATGAGCGTGTTTACATTCATTTGCTGGTGTCCCAGCTTGGGACTCCTAAGGCTCTGTGATCTCTTGGCGGTGTTCCTTCAAGCCTAAGAGACATCACGCATTTGGGCAGCACAGGTCAGTAAGGCAGTGAGATTCACTGCTTCTGCCTGGAATCGTGTCTACTCACTGTGGTAGCAGATCCACAGTTCTGAGCGGCAGGTAAAGATGGCTTCTTTTAAAAAAAGAATTCCAAAATGTATTTCTTTCATTAAAAGAAAAATACTATTGGTGCAGCGGTTTAGTTGGCGCTTGGCAGCCCAGGGTTCGCTGGTTCGGATCCCGGGCACCCGCTGACGCACTGCTTGTCACCCATGCTGTGGCAGCGTCTCATATAAAGCAGAGGAAAGATGGGCACAGATGTTAGTCCAGGGCCAGTCTTCCTCAGCAAAAAGAGGAGGACTGGCGACGGATGTTAGGTCAGGGCTGGTCTTCCTCACACACACAAACACTATTAATGCCTTACAAAGTGGGACACTATTAAACATGTGCAATGTGCCAGACTCTTCGCTAAGCACTTTGCAAATGTTATTTCATTTAATTAAACAGCCTTCATTCATAGGCATTACTCCCATTTCAGAGATGAGCAAACTGAGGTCTGGAGGTGTTGATAACCTTCCCCAAGGCCCTACGGCTGAAAGGAGCTGATGGTTCCAGCCCAGGTCTGCATGTTCGACTCTGCTCCACGGCCTCCAGCTCCACAAAATCAAGCCCACCACCCGAACACAGCCCCGTTAGTGTCCTGATAAATATGGATCACACATTTTTAGTTAAAGACGTACATACTACGTACATCTTTCACAAATTAAAATGTGAAAATGAGTTGTTAATAAATGCTGTTTGGTGAAAATGTTGGGTTAATGGGAAAAGAATAGTAAAAGGTGTGCTATATTCTCCTGGTCAGAGAAACTGCCGGAAGAATCAGCTGAACCCCACAGCCTCTGTTGGCCCAGACTGGCTCCACCTCAGACCTGCGAGTGCAGGCTGGCGAGGTCTGTTTTCAAAAAATATTTGACCTTAATACTTCTCCAAGGACCACTGCTTTATTTCTAGATTATGATCAGTGGCTCTTTAAATTCCAAATGGCTTCTCTCCACATTGCACCAAGTCAAGTAAAAGAAGAGAAACAAAACACCGTTTCTCTCTGTGTGTCCTTAAATGCCAAGCTGAGCTCTATGCGGGTTTTTACGGCCGTTATAAACCCTCCTCCTCAGGCTTACAACAGTGGCCGCGCTTCAGTGCGGTTACACAAACACGGCTGCATAATAAAGCACGTCTTATTTGATATTATATTGTATCAGAAACATTAAATACACATTAAAGGGATGTTTTAAGGCTCTTTGCAGTAAGTGGCAGATGTTATGAATAATAACCTGCAAAATCCTTCTGAATTCTAAAAAGGTGTGTTCCATAAAGCTTTCATATAAATCTTTAATAGAGCTGAAACACATTGAGCAGTGATTAGAGGAAATCTCTAATCGTATTAAGCTATTAGAGATAACTGGAGCAGGATTGGTAGCCCCAAAAATAAAATAAAATAAAGCAAGAAAGTGAACACATCGTGGATACGAAGGATTTCCTGGTTAAACCTTTTGATGGTTCTTTACTGGAGTGAGCCGGGCAAGTCTGTGTAACACACACAAACACACGCAGTGTAAAACCCAAACTGCCATAATTCACTGAAATTTATGTAAATGAATGTGCATTCCTTTATATGAAAAATCGGCAACATCTGCGCTCCATTTAAACAACCTGATTTAATGGAGTCACCAAGAGATAAAGAACAGGGCAGGGGGTAATGACCTCATCCACTCTCCCCTTAGAGTATCTCGAAAAACAAATAAAATAAAATATAGGTTACAGGCAAACTAAACAGCGTTGAAAATATTGTCCCAGTGGACTCCGGCTTCCCGGGAAGCAGAGGTGTTTAAGGAGACAGACAAGAGCCGGCTGCAATAAACTCTGGCTCAATAAAACTTAATTAACCCCTTGGGGCCTTTGCAACAAAGCTTGTCAGCAGAAAGAGAGCACAGGCTCCCAGGGCCTGGCACCAAGGGGTTAATCCAGCCTTGCCAGGTGAGGGAATGCCAGACCTAAAGGGACAAGTGACCCCGTGCACATGCACAAGCACGTATGTGCACACACACGCCAAACTTGGCCGTGCACGGCGCTCACCTAACATTGGGAAGGGTAAGTAACCTTGAGCACAGAGTCTCAGACTCGCATCACTTGAGGGCTAGAAGGCACCTCTGAATAATCTCATCCAAAGCCCTATCCACTGCAAGGGGTCTCCCAGCCCCCACCTGAATACTTACAGTGCCAGGGAGCTCACTTTCTCCCAGGTAACCTCTTCCGCTCCCCGATCAAGCTCACTGGTATAAGCAGTTCTTCCTCACACCTGTCTCCCCGTGGCCACCTGCCAGCAGATCTGTTTCTACTGCGAGTTCCTGTGCTTTCTTTTTCTGGGGGCATTGAGGATAAACCAAACCAAATCCAACGGAAATGCCAAAAGCTTATTTTTGCCTGCTGGATGTCTGGCTGGATGTTCCGATATAAACTCCTGCTCTTAAATAGAAATTAGGGGTTGACTAGAAGTTAAGAAGTTTTCAATCTCATAAGAAGAGAATATATATCCACAAACACATGAGATGTTAGGTAGAAAGGACTGAGGGCTCCAGGAGCTATGGGCCAGGGGAAGCCTGATGGGCAATCGGGGGGGCTTCAAGGGAGAGGTGGCATTAGATTTTAGGTCAGTGCTCCCAAGGGGGGTCCGTGTAACTCGGAGGAGATGGTTGCTGGTGTTAGGGGGTGCATGGCTTCATGTTTTCTGCAATTCTTTCTCAATTCTTCTCATTATGCTGAGAAGAAAGTGCTAGCACTTTGTTATCTCATCTTATCTTATAACATGTCAGGCTTCAGGTTCAGAGTCCTCGGCAGGAAACACCAGGCTAAAATTTAGTAAGTGCTTTTCTTTTTCTTATACTGATTCTGAAAGCAAGTGGTGTTAATTTCCTACTTACAGGTGTGTTATGAAACTTCTTTCAAAATAAATTTTTAAGTATTAAAATGGTGAATTAATTTGAATAAAAATATAAAGTAAATAATATGGGTATTATGTGGCGATCCCGAATGTGGCAGAAAGGTAACTGGGGTTTGGGAAGCGCACACTGGAGGGCCGTGGGGAAGGGGGTGGTGGACAGGGCCCCTCTCCTCTCCTGACTGAATGCTTGGAGTCCTGCCCGCTTCGCAGGTGGCTGCAGGGAAGAGTCGGATGTCTGTCTCTGCACCCCTTCTCAGCCTGCCCCTCAGAGTGTGTGGGGATCTGCAGCTCTCTGGGCCCAGCAGGTCAAAGGTTTACAGCCAAGCTGCCAGAGGACGCCCAGCCTGTGGCAGTAAAAGTGACCTAATGTTATCCTGCAGCACGCGGGGTCTCCTGAGCACAGCAGATCTGTGGGCTGCAGCTCACCCAGGCCGCTCGAGAGGAGAGGATGGGGCAGGGCCCAACTCTGTCACCTCTGCCCGTCTCAGGCACCAGGGGAATGGGCAGCTGCTCTGGCAGGGTTTGCTTCTTGGCCAGGAAAACAAAAGGAAGGGCCACTGGTCACTCAGCCTTCTTTCTGTCCCTGCCACTGACTCCCTCTGTGGTTTGGGGCTGGCCCCTTGCCTTCTTGGTGCCCAATGTGCCATCTGCAGGAGGCAGGTTATTAAGGCAGTAATTAGCTTGGACACAGTGACCAATTCATTGGAGAAAGAGCCCATTCCGCTTCTAGTGCAGCTCAGAACTGGTGAACTTCCAGGATGGCCAGAAAGAAGCATTTCCAGACGGTGATTCCACAGCAAATCCCTGGCCGAGTCTCTTCTTTCTGGGTGGCTGCCCAGTCTCTCGGCATATTGAGTGACAGCTTGACTGTTTTAGAGCCTGGGGGCACTTCCTTCCTTTTGTTCTGCTTTTCAGCTTTCAGCACAGAAGTCTGAGCCTATCTTTCTTCTCCTGCCTCATGCTTGGCCCACTAGGTCTCTTTAAATTTTCTTCTGCTGTTCAGGGAGGTAGGGCAGAACTTCTACTACCAGGCTCCTCCTGAGCCCAAGAACCAGTGAGTGAAAGGCCCCAGCTCTCACCCAGAAGGTGGGATGTGGGGGAAGGGCCAGAAGTGGATCACCAGGTGCAAATTGTTGTGCCGTGGACATTTATCTGGTCCAACAATCAGCCATGCTCTCGGACTCCTGTTCCATCTTGGATAATTGTTCCTGAGACTTCTGAGAGCCAGTGTGTCCGCTGAGAATTCTGCAGATTTATCTTTACGGTAAAGAGAACTGTGTAAATGACTCAGTTTTGATCAAGCTCAGACAGAGACTCCCAAGTAAACAGAGTAGTTCTGTCCCTCCTCTAAGGTGACATGTCCTATTGGCATGTCTTATAATAAGGGGGGGGAATATAGGTTCTCTGAGAACATTCTAATCCTTCTACCTTCTCACCCCTTACAAGCCATCTCTTAGTGTAAGGAGTCGCTTACTCTTTATGAATACCTTCCCTTTCCAGACGCCATCTCTAACTAGATGGGTGACCTTGGATAAGTCATTTGTCCCATCAGAGACTTATTTTTCTCAACTGTAAAGTGAGTTGATTAAATGAGCACAGCCCACAGAATCTGTGTTGGAGTGGCCTTAGAGGTTTTGCATCATCCTTCAATACACTGAATTTCAGTGTATTCAAAGCACTGACTTCAAGCACTGACTTTCCCCGTGGCCCTAAACAGGAGTCACCATCCCACATTCCCAGGGAAGTAAATTAAGTTCTTGTTTCCAGGAGTTCTTAATGGTGAGGGACCGACTCTCTTTGGGGTTTAGGTACCCGCCCCCCCCATTCATCCAGCTCCAAAAGAGCTCTGACTCAGGCTAGGGGAGTTTGCAGATCATTTCCATGAAGTCATTCTCAAGAGGCAGGGCACCCCCAGAGCTTTCTTTAATTGACCCATCACGAATGGAGCTGTCATTGGATTTCTCCAAAGTACAATTGCTCCATAGAAACAAGAGAACAAACAGAGTGATGGCAACTCTTCTGGAGCAAGACTCTTGTCTGACCCCCATGAGGCGTCCTGAATGGTCCGCGCCTGCCCAGCTGAAATGCCATCACTGTGCACCCTGCAGTGCCCAGAGAAGCACAATGGGCTCGGTGGAGGATGTGGGCTTAGCAGAGTGGTGCAGGAGGAAGAGCGAAGAGCATTGGCTGGTGAGTAGCAAATCTTGGCTCTAACACCTTCAAGTTATTTTGGCCTGGGCCAGTTGTTAACTTCTCTGGCTTTCACACTCCTGGCCTGTGAAGTGGTGGGGTGAAGATACCTGCCTCAGTGGTTTCTCTGGAGGATCAGTTGAGAGAACGTGTGTGCAAGTGCTTCGTAAATTTTTGGGTGGTAAGCGCATGTAAGGGATTTGATTCTTTGTGAGAGGGGGAGGGGCTGTGCCAGCTGGGGTCCCCTCAGCCCCAGAGCCTCCTGAACGGTTCAGTCTCAGTCAGTAACATCCCAACACGTGGAAAACAATGTGAGCTCAGAAGCTAATAACCAGATCAAAAACGACAGGCTTGAGGAGGGGGGCCAGCCTGGGAGATGTGTTATGAGCTGATCGGAAAGGAGAAAAGAAATAAAGTCATTAGCTTAATTAAGGGGCAGGAGGGAATGATGAAACACAGCTCCAGCAAAACCAAATTAAGCATTTAGAAGATATTAAAAATACATTTGAACTCCACCGGTGCTGCAGTTCTAATCACATTTTCTAGGGCTGTAGTCAGCTATCAAGTCAGTCTGGGATCAGGGAAAGGTACCATTTCTCACTGTCTCAGGTCTCTGCCACTCCCAAACCTCCCAGCTAAATCTCCTGACTCCTTGTCCCCTACTATAGTCTTCTAGCCACTCCCTCCCCAGAGATCCTCTTGGTCAGCATGTTACGGACACAAACTTTCAACTTTTGGCAAATCTGGCTGGTATTTCTATATTCTCAGGATCTTGATTTCTTTTCAATTTTGTGTTCCTATTTTGAAG
Organism: Tapirus indicus; assembly: GCA_031878705.1. Taxonomy (NCBI): domain Eukaryota; kingdom Metazoa; phylum Chordata; class Mammalia; order Perissodactyla; family Tapiridae; genus Tapirus; species Tapirus indicus. The sequence goes on from CM062927.1 coordinate 34,292,071, forward strand.
AGACTCTAAAAGATTGACCGTCCTCATATTCTGGATCATGAGGATAACCTCTTTGTGCAATTCTTGTCACTTGATTCAGTGCCCATGTCTGAATTTATGTTTACGATCACATTAGTGAGAAGTGATATGAACTGTAGTAACAGACTGCTGGCAATTACCGAACACTAACTATGTGCTAGGCACCTTTCTAAGTACATAATGTACCTTAACTCATTTAACATTCACTTTAGTGAATTCTTTTAGTATTTTCATGACTATTACAGAAGAGGGAATTGAGGCATTTATATTTCCATTATTAGCATCTTATTATCCACATAAGAAAACAGCATGTGGAACTGTCGTAGACTGATGAGAATGGAATCAGGGTATCCTTAATATATATCATGCATCTGATTTCACAGTAATTTAAATAGAGAAAAATAGTGGGAGCTGATGGTAAAATGGATAGGACAAGTTCAAAAAACACTGGTGCCCCCCCAAAACAGTCCTATGTTGGTATAATCAATCCATTGTTAAAACCATCAATAAATCCTGTTGGCTGTGTTCCCAAAAGATGTCCTGAATCCATCCACCTCTGTTCATCTCATGTGATCACCTTGCACTTGACATGGTGATTCAGGGGGAGACAAATCCTTGCGGAATCCCTGGTGTGAGGGGCTTGGAAGAGCGTCACGGGCCCTGACCTGGGCCTTGAAGTCGGGGCTGGATTTGCAAGCCTTCTTAGGGGGAGTTCAAGGTGCAGAAGTCACATGAGCAGGGCGTGGAAAATGAGGGCAACAGGCTCAGGGAAAAGGGAGAGGTTTGAGGTTTCAAAACCCTTCTTGGACTGGATGAAGAACCCAAAGGAGATTTATTATCTCAAGAGGCAGAGAGTTAGTCTTCAGATACTAATGGATCCTGAAACTCAGGTGATGTCATAGAGTCTTGCTCTTCCTCTCTCCATCCCACGGCCCTGCCCTCTTGTGTCAGCTTCTCCCTCAAGCAGGCTTTCTTTACAAGGTGGCCCCTGGCAATACTGGGCTTATGTCCTCCTTGCTGGGCAACCAGAGTTCAGACTCTCTCTTTGCCAATAGTTCCCACAGAACCCCCGGAATCTTACCTGAGGTAGCCACCTCAAGTCACATCGCGAATCCAGAGCTGATCCCCAGAGCCCAGGGGGATGAAATATTCGTAGTGGTCAGGACGGAGTCGTGGATCCTTTTTGAAACTGGAAGATGAGACCCCACATGAACCAATGGGCCAAGCATGAAGATGGGGTTGTTCCTTCGAAGGAAAATTGGGGTAGTGTCACCAAAAAAGGGAAGATAAATGCTGGGAAGGCAAAAGCAATATATTTCTATCATGGGAGCCAATCACGATGCAGTAGATTGTTTGACATTTTTTAAACTCTTGGTCAGCGCAAAGAGTACGTGTGGTTGTGTTCTGAAGACCAAGGGAAATGCTGAGCACAACCCCAGGGTGGAGGAGAACTTACCAGAAAAACACTCCCCTGGCAGAGCAGGCTGTCTGCCCCAGACTCAGCAAGTGAAGCCCAACTTAATGGCTTGTAGTCTGGGATGAACTTATAACTCTCTAGCCCTAGGAGAGGAAAAATTGCATAGACAACCTGCTTTCTCTCCTTGGCATGCTGAGCCTCTGAGAAAGTTATTTAACCTCTCTCAGCAGTGATTTCCCAGCTGTAAAAATAGGATGAAATCCTTGCCCATTCAGGGCTGCAGGCAGAGCTGGAGAGAGGGGAGGATCTATAACAAAGGCTTGGATGTGGGCTGGACAGCAGTTTAGAAATGTGGCGCAGGACTTTGGAGTCTTCACAGATGTAGTGGTCTGAAGGGTTTGTAGAAACCTTTCCCCCAACTCTCAAAACCCTTGGCAATGTTCTGTCCTACTTCTGGTGTTGATGAGAAAATGAAGTTTCCTGAAAACACGCTTTCTGTATTGGCATTTGTGCTTCCTAGGAATCCAGCCCAAGCCATGACAGCAACAGCAAGATCCGGGGACCACCAGAAGCTGGTAGCTGCATCCTAGAGCAGAGGTTCAGTGTGCAGGTTCTGGAGAAAGGCTTTCCTAGCTGGGCTTGGGTGATGGAGAGGTGAGTGTATGCCTGCTCTCAATGAGTTCTGAATCTAGTAGAGGAGGGAGGAAGGGAGAGAGGAGAGTGAGAGAGAGAGAGAGAGAGAAAGCAATTATAAACAATTACTCTCTAGAATAGGAGTTGGCCAACTGAGGCCCATGCACTAAATCGGGTCCATTGCCTGACTGTTTTTGTATGCCCCATGAACTAAAAACGGTTTTTACATTTTTAAATGGTTGGAAAAAATAAAAAGAAGAAGAATATTTTGTGACAGGTGAAAATAATATGAAATTCAAATTTCAGTGTTTGTAAATAAAGTTTTATTGACACACAGCCCCACTCATTCATTTGCATAGCCTCTGTGGCTGCTTTTGTGTTTAAGCAGCAGAACTGAGTAGCAGGGACAGAGCCTGCATGGTTCACAAAGCCTAAAACACTTTTGCAGAAAGAGTTAGCTGACCCCTGCTCTAGAGAGACACATTTTGTTCCAATAGAAGAATGGATATGAAGAAGTAGGCCCAAAGGGAGAAACTGTCGATGCAATATGGCATTTGATCTGGGTCTTGAGGATGGGTGGGATTCTAACAGGAAGAGACAAGGTGGACAAGGAAGAGACTTAGGGACTGTGTCCCCATTTTACAGATGAGGACCAAGAGGCTGAGGGGCGGAGCTAGAATTTTAAGTCAAGTCTGACTGATTTCACAGCTCAGCTCCATCCAGTTTCCCCCTTCCAGCCTTTAGAAAGTTTAAAATAACTGGGTACAAACTGTAAAGAGGCCTGAATACCTTCCTAATGAGTCCAACCTAATTCTGTACCTAGTGGGCTGCCACCTAAAGCCTATGAGTTGGAAAGTCCTGTGACCCAAGCTATGATATAGAATGATTGTCGGCTGTTGCATAAAGGGTAGGTTGGAAAAAGGAGAGAAATGATGTTGGAAAAAGGAGAGAAATGATGTTGAGAACAGTTAGGAGGCCAAGCCTGGAGTCTGGATCAGAGGTAATAAGGGCTTGATTGAGGGATAGAGGCAGTAGGGTGGGGGGAGACATTGAGGAGAGGTGGAAGTAACAAGCCCAAGGGGAATAACGATGCAGGAGGTGGAAGAGAGACGGCTCCCTGGCTCTGAGTCGAGAGGAGCAGGCACCAGAGGACAAGGCCGGTTATGGAAGACGATGAGCTCCGCTGGGTCTATGCTGTTGGAGTGACGACAGGATGTCCAGGGGAGAGGTCTAGCTAACCATGCCCAGCCCTAAACTAGGAGCTTTGACCCTGGATGTCAGTGGGGTAGAGTGGCAGGAAGAGACCTCAGAAAGGAGAAAGGGGAAAAGTGTGCATGTGTGGAGAGAATAGGGGACTGTAACTAGGACAGAAAAGACTCAATGTAAGATGCAGAGCCAGAGGGGCAAACAGAAAACACAGCCCTTGCCAGTGGTAAGTGGGCCAGACAGGGGTGGTGAGGCTGGGAGCATGTGCCCCATCTAAAGGAGGCAGTGGGTTTTTAGTTTGAGTGGCTATGCACACAGCATTGCCAGATATGACTTTTCAAGAGAAAGTGGAATGTTGGATATATTTTTGCAATCTTTTGATTCTTAAATGTTGGCAAGAAATTCAATTAAAAGAAAAACACTGGAGAAGTCAATCGAACATATCCAAGGGCTGGATCCAGCCTGCAGGCCGCTAGATTGCAGTCTCTTGCCTAAGAAGGCCCACACAATTTGAAACCTTCTTGGGGTCCTCTCCCCAATCCCTCCTGAATCATCCCCTTGAAGCACTTTGAGCGTGGGTCCCAAGCCCTCCTCTGGGGACTCTCTGGCGTGTCTGTAACACAGCAGTGCTTGGGCCAGTGACTGCCTGTGGCTGAGATTACAACCTTCTTGGGTGTCCCATGTTCAAGTCATAATAAACAAAGGTGAGAAGAAACAGAAATTCAACAACCACAAAGACCAACCCACAAAAGATAATTAAAGAATGACTTTGTGACAATGATAGAATAAAAGGGAAAATCCTGTGGGGACTCTGGCTATTCTCCCGGCCCTTGGGGAGAACTCAGACAATACCCAAGGCAGAGGTGTCTGGCTGTGCTGGAAAGGAAGATTGCAGTGAGCAATCCCGAGAGGTCCTTGAGGGCCAGCACCAGGGTCACCATCTGGCTGTTGCTGGGCGGTGAGCCCGGTTTGGGAATGAGTGAACGTGGACTTTCCCCTGGAAGCCTGTGTTACTTCTATCCCCAGGGCCCCTCATCTTGGAGGAGGAGCTCTGCCCAAGGACACGCATTTGGCAGGTGTTCCTTCTGTCTTGAGCCTCTTGGGTGGTCAACCTGACCTTGGAAAAGGCCACTTCCTTATAAGGAACTCATCAAATACGTTTTTTTCCTTTCTCAGAAGAACCCAGTTACGTGCAATTCAGCACACCTTCAGGGAGCGCTCCCCACATTCCCCGCCTCATGCTAAACTGTGGGACACGTGAGGAGAAGGGACAGCTCCTCTTTCTCACCTGAGGGCAGCAGAGACATGTGGGCAGAGACACACCTATTCCAGGGGCGTGAGAAGGAGAGACAAGCCTGGATGGGGGAGTTGAGGTGGGTTTTGCATTGGAGAGTAATAAAAGAAATGGGGGGGGGCTGTCTTCATGACAAATCCCAGCCTCCTGAAATCGACATTGCCATTTGCCTTGTTGGGTTTTGGATTTGGTTAGGACCTGTCACCCCTTCCTTCTCTCCTACTTCTCCCTTTTGGAATGGGAACATCTGTCCTTTGTCTGACAGGTATTGTATTTTAGAAGCACATGACTTGTTCGATTTCACAGGTTCAATGTGCCTCAGGATGAGTCAATCATACGTTGAGTCTCACCTATACCTAATTTAGATGACAGTTAGATGAGACTTTGAACGTTAGATTGTAAGTTGATGCTGGAATGAGCATCATTTGGAGCTATTGGTATGCAATGAATGTATTTTGCATGTGAGAAGGGCATGAATTTTGGGGGGTCAGGTGTGGAATGCTATGGTCTGAATATTTGTGTCCCCCAAATTTGTGTGTTAAAATCTAAACCCCCAGGGGCCGGCCCAGTGGTGCAGTGGTTTAGTTTGCTCTTGGCAGCCCAGGGTTCACAGGTTCGGATCCCAGGTGACTGCCGACACACTGCTTGTCAGCCATGCCGTGGCGGCGTCCCATATAAAGTGGAGGAAGATGGGCATGGATGTTAGCCCAGGGCCAGTCTTCCTCAGCAAAAAGAGGAGGATTGGCAATGGATGTTAGCTCAGGGCTGGTCTTCCTCACACACACACAAAAAATCCAAACCCCCAAAGGTGATGGTATTAGTAGGTGTGGCCTTTGGGGGTGATTAGGTCATGAGGATGGAGCCTCCATGAATGGGATTAGTGCTCTCACAAAAGAGAGTCCACAGACTTCCCTAGCCCCTTCCACCATGTGAGGACACAGAGAGAAGTCTGTGACCTGGAAGAGGGCCCTTGCCCGACCATGCTGGCCCCTTCATCTTGGACTTCCAGCTTTTATAACTGTGAGAAACAGATTTCTGTTGTTTATAAGCTCCCCAGTCTGTAGTATTTTGTTATAGCAGCCTGAACAGACTAAGACAGACATCACAGAGGACACGGGTATTACTCCTTCCCGAGGCTCTTCAAACGTGTCCTGGCAGACAGGAGTGAGCCATGCCTTCTCCTGGTATTGTTTACATTGTCCTTTAAATGACTAAATGAAGGACCAAGTCACTGGCTGCTAAGAGCAGCAGGGTATAGAACCACAAGAGACCTAAAAGTTCCAGGAGAAATAATGTGATTGAGAATCAAATATATAGTCAAGTTTGAGCATCAGTGCAAAGAAATGCTGAAAGAGGTAGGAGGTAATAGAATGGAAATGAGCAAGATAAGAGATTAGAAGAGGGAAATCAAGTTCAGAGAGGAGAGGGAGGTGGAAAGTTGAGAGAGAGTAGTAAGTGCTGTCTATAGTCCCATGTGGCCTCATCCGAGGGTGGGGCTGAAGCCTAGGGGCAATAAATTAGCTTAACAGGTGTGAAGTTAATCTGCATATATAACCATCACCTTAATGCTGAAGATGTGGCTGGGGCTGGGAGAGGTTACCTCTCAGAACACGACTTTGTGTCTTTACCACAATGCAGATCAGTTCTGTTTTCTAATGCCCCTTTCAGCCATAGGTTTAGGCATCCTTCAAAATCATACCACAGTATTTCAACCCAGTTGGCTGGTAAATCTGCTCCTGGAGTTAATCCCAGCCAGTAGTGTATTTATTCTGACTTATGAGAGATGATTATGTACAAATTTCCCCAACTCTGTGTGCAGTGATGTCACATCTGTAGCTTGGAATTGGCCATGGTGGGAGTATTTATCTACAGAAATAGGTAAATGCTACAAATAAGCCCCACTTCAAAAATCTGCTATTGAACATTTACCAGCACACCACACAAGTGGTGTTAGAGGGCACCATGGGCTCTCTGGCTGGACTATGTTTCTGACAGCGACCAAGTTGTTGTTTGTACCAAAGCCTGTTGGTATTTAAAAAGTTGTTCTGATGGCTATGTGTTGCCCAATTCAGTGAGAGAGAGAGCTGGTAGGAAGACTGGAGGAGCCATTAGAAGGAATTTAAGTCAGAGAGGAAGGAGTTATTTTTAGTAGAAATGACTCTTCTAGGGAAATAATTGAGTCCAACTTTTCCATTGATTTTCTCATCTCCCCCACTCGGATCTGAGCAACTAATCATGCAACCAGGCTCCACTTACATCTGGTACTGAGATTTGGCAGGAAGAGTTTGAGGATAGAGAAGGCTAAATAACTCACATTAAGACTTAAAAACAAGTAGACATCTCACAGTATCTTAGAGATGGAACATCCACATCCCCTTTTCAAGGCCAACACATCCAACCTCCAAAATGGGTGCCATTGAAATTCAGAGAAAGGAGGGAGCCCTGAAGGGTGGTGATGGAGCAGCTTCTTGGGGGAGGTGCCTCTTGAGCAAGGCTCACAAAGACGTATAGGATTTGTGCAGGTACTTGGAAAAATGCTTTTCAGAGAAGATGCTGGGTATGCTCATCGACTGAAATGCACCTCTGCTGTTTTTCTCAGTCTATTTGCATTTTCTGTTCTGCAAACAGCTTTGACTTTCCTTTGGGGTCTCCCCTCTCAGTCCACATGATTCATATTGGATGGCCACACTCTCTCAGCTTCAAGGATGAGCTTGTGACTCAGGCCTAGCCAGTCAGCTTTTTTCTTCTTCTTGACCAAAGGGATGGACATGTGACATAGTTGGTCTCACGGTAGTCAATTCCAGGACTTTTATTAGAGTTGCTGGAAAAGAGAAGCTCTAATTTTGTTTCAGTTTCTAGGCTATATAGGAGTAATCTATGAGCTTCTGCGGGCTAAACAGAGAGGAAGGCAGAGTGTAATAGGGTTCTCCAGAGAAACAGAACCAATAGGATAGGTAGATACATAGATACACATGAGGAGATTTATTATAGGAATTGGCTCACATAGTTATGGAGGCTGAGAAATCCCACCATCTGCCGTCTGCAAATTGGAGAACCAGGAAAGCTAGTGGTGTAATTAAATCCAAGTCCAAAGTCCTGAGGATCGGGCACCAAGGGTGCAAGTCCTTATCGGAGTCTGGAAGCCTGAGAACCAGGAGCTCCAATGTCTGAGGGCAGGAGAAGTAGATGTCTTAGCTCAAGCAGAGAGAGAGAATTCACCTTCCTCCATCTGTTTGTTCTATTTGAGCCCTTAACAGGTTGGATGATGTCCACCCACATTGGGAAGGGCCATATTGCCTTACTCAGGTCACCAACTCAAATGCTAATGTCTTCTGGAAACACCCTCACAGGCACATCCAGAAATCATTTTACATTTTCCCAGCTACCTGGGCATCCCTTGGCCCAGTCAAGTTGACACATAAAATTAATCATCACACAGAGCTTAGTTTAGGCTGGAAGTACAGAGAGGGAAAGAGACAGAGACAGAGAGAGAGAAAGTATTTTAATTTCATGATATTGTTTGATTCCTGCCTATTGTTTACAATTGCATGAACTTGATCCAAAAATTCTTTTTGTGCTTAAGCCAATTGGAACTAGATTACTTACCCCTTGTAACAAAATGACACCTAACTAACTAATGTAGTCATTAATCTGGTACTTAAACTCTATTCTAATGTCAAAGCCCTGCACTTACTATTCAGCAGTCCAATTCAGAGAAGGGACAGGTGCCAGCAAACTTGGTGGCAGCAGAAGGTTCCCTAAAGAAATCGATCCTACAGTTCAGCCAGGGGGCTCTATACGTGCGGCTCTCTAATCCTCCCATTTGTGAAAGTTCAGGCGTATTTGTTCACTTATTACCTAAACTCTAGGATACTGTCAGTTTTTCTTTCGTGATTGGCCCTCTCCCTCAGCTCTTCTGCAGAACTTGTACCTCTCGAGATGAACTGCTTTTAGAACAAGCTCCTCTTTCTCCTCATCTTCAGTGAATTCCCGATACCCAAGTAGCTTGGATGGTTTCACTCCTGACGTGAATTTGAAAATGGCTCATTCAAAAATTATTCTCAATCTGTAGATTACCTTAAAATCATGAGAAATACCACACTGGGTTGACCCCGTGGTTCTGTCTGTGATGTGGGCATTAAGGGACTTGGGGGCAGGGTAAGTCTGCTCCACCCCATTGGTCCCCCCCAGGATTTCAACGACTTTGATCATTTCTTTCTCAGCCTTTATGTTTCCAGAACAAAGTGGCCCATTTTGATCTATCCTTGGATGGCATTCCTGCCCCCACCTCCTTGATCATTTTCAATGTCCTCCTCCTCACTTCCTCCAGCTTCTTTATGTCTCATGAAGATACGCCCAGAACTGCATGCAATATTTCTGGAGATCAGAAAATCAGGCTTTTATCTTTACCCATTGATGTTAAAAAATTTGATCATGATAAAATGAACCTTTCTGAGGAATTTGTATTGGAATCTAAGCCCAAAGTCATTCTTTGCCTCCTTCACTCTCTCACTGAGTTACTCGGCAAGAAATTAGGAAGATCCTACTGTTTGCCCAGGCTTGTGGTAGGCCTTTTGGGACACCAAACAGGATGAAAAGTCATTTTCTTCCCTCCAGGAGTATATACAAGAGCTGGTAATGCAAGACCAACGTGTAAGGAGCCACCAACAATTCTGTCTTCCACTAGAATTTTACATACAACACTGAAGTGATTTTTCACTTATTATCTCATTTGATTCTCACATGAATTGCATTTTCATAAGATGGGCTGAGAGTCAGGGAAGAGGGGACACTCAGGATTCACATGCAAATCATCTGTCTCCAAGTTCCTGAACATTTCCCCAGGACAACAACCCCCCTTACCAATCACACAGGAAAGGTCTTAACTTTGAAGTTCTGAGACACTACAGTAGGATCCAAACTCTGAATTACAGCCTGAGATAAATGTGAGAATAAAAACTTTATTTATACGAGTACCTGAGGAGGGTAGACTCATGAAATATAGTCACGTACCGCATAATAACATTTCAGTCAATGATGGACCACATATACGATGGTGGTCCCATAAGATAAGTAGCACATAGCCTAGGTGTGTAGTAGGCAATCCCATCTAGGTTTGTGTAAGTATACTCTGTGATGTTTGCACAAGGACAAAATTGCCTAATGATGCATTTCTTGGAATGTATCCCTGTCATTAAGCGATGCATGACGGTAGAGCTCTCCCAGTTTAGGATCTTTCTGGAATCTTATTAATAGATCTGGAATGGGCTGAACTTACCTTACATATTAAAACCTCCTTCTAGGAGACCACTATTTCCATTGCATTGCCTGCCATCAGTCATTTCCTCTTCATCCAAATACAAAATCTTGATTTTGTTTGACAAATCTCCATTGTCCCAATCTGGGTCCAGAAGTGGGCATATGGCCTGGCCCTAGCCACTCAAACCACTGTTATCTCCATGCTTCTGGAATTGATCCAGAGATGGGTATATGATTTATGGACCCATCTGCGACAATAACGGTCAGCCCTGTGATTTCAGGAAAAGTTGGAAAAGGCAAGTTCTCTTTCTTCCAGGAATCTAAGTAGATAGGAGGTAAGCATGAGGCTTCTGGTGGCCATCTAGTCACCGTGTAAGAAGAGGCCGCCTGAGAATAGTCACACAGCGGAAGGCAGAGTAGAGAGGTGAGCTAGATGGCTGATGAACTACACTGGGCACCCTTTATAGCCCTGGACTTTCTGTTACACGAGCCAATGAAACCTCTTTTTGAATAACCCAACTTGAGTTGTGTTTCTGTAATTTGCAATCAGAGTCTTGACTGATGTTCCCATCCACATACAAATTGCCTCCTGGTGGCATGAGCTTCTTTCTCCCTTTCTCTCTGGATCCGCTAGCCTTGTCTTCCTTCAACCATGACCCGCGTGCTATAGCCTATCTCTTTTTCAAATTCACCAGACTCAGAGCTCCATGAGGGTTGGTATGTCACCTGTTTTATTCACCACTTAATATCAGCAGTTGAGTGGTAGAATATACTCCACATGGGCACTGGGGATGATGTCACATTTCCTCAATGCTGGCTAAATGACTGCAAAAATTCCTTCTGAGGTTTCAATAACCTAATATGGTATTGCTAGTAATTTATTATTAAAAATAGTCAAATTAAACAAAGTACTAAAGCTTGTGAACCACTTATCTTTTTATAATCTATGCTAGATTGAGGGTTATTCCTATAACATCACTGTCCCTAAAATTCCAAGATGCCTTCTTAACTGGGAATAAAACGGTGTGGGGGACATTGCAAATAACCGAATAACCCAGAGCCTTTCAGCTGTGTGATGGCCTGCCGTGAATGTCCATGAATGAGTTACACTTTATAGTTGTTGAAATCACTGATTATTTTAGTGATTTGGAGGGGATTTCATCAACTATGGTTATGCAAACTGGAGAATGTTTTTTAATTTTAAATGTTAATGTTAAAAAATTTACTAACAGTAAAATTAATTATTTTTTTGCAAATAGTTCCAGGAGTTTTAACACCTGTGCAGATTTGAGTAACTACCACCACCATCACGACACAGAGCAGTACCAACACAAGGAGTCTCCTTGTGCTGTCCCCTTTGTAGTCACAGCCTCTCCTCTCCAAATCCCTGGACACCACTGGGCCTTTCTCTGTCCCTATAATTTTCCTTTCACAGAATATCGTATAAATGGAATCACACAGCTTGTAACCTTTGAGACTGGCTTTTTTACCTTGCATAATGCCTTTGAGAGCCCCCGTTGTGGACATCAACAGTCATTCCTTTTGGTTGCTGAGTAGTAATCCATTGTATCAATGTACCACAATTTGTTTGTCTATTCACCTGTTAATGGACATTTGGGTTGTTTCTAGCTTTTGGCTTTTATAAATTAACCTGCTATAAACATTTGTGTAAAAATCCTTCTTGTAGCCATGTTTTCATTTCTCTCAGGTAAATGTATAGGAGTGGAATGTCTGAATGAGAGTAAGAAGCTGTTTGTTTTCCAGAGTGGCTGTCCCTGTGCCATTTGCAGGCCCCGCAGCACTGTATGAGAGGTCCAGTTGCTCTGAACTGTGATCAACACCCGATATATAGTCAGCTCGCTGAATGACGTTGAGTATCTTTTCACATGCTTTTTTGTCACCCATATGTCTTCTTGGGTGAAGTGTTTCTTCCAATCTTTCCCATTTTTATTGAGTTATTTTCTTATTGTTGAGTTTTGAGAGTTCTTTATGTGTTCTGGAGGGAAGTCCTTAGTTGAATATGTGACTTGCAAATATTTTCTCTCAATCTGTAGCTTGAGTTTATATTCTCTTAACAGTCTTTTGCAAGACAGTAGTTTTTGATTTTGATGACGTCCAATTTATCAATATTTTCTTCTAAGAATCATGCATTTGGTGTCACATCTAAGAACATTTTGCCCAAGAGAAGTTCATAAAGATTTTCCCTATATTTCTAGAAGTTTTATAGGTTTAGATTTAGATATGAGTTAATTTTGTATAAGGTCTGAGATAGGTGTAAATGTTTTTTTTGCGTAGATACGTCCAATTGTTCTATCACTATTTGTTGAAAAACCTCTAACCAGACTGAAAAAGAAAATAAAAAGAAGACGTAAATTACCAGTAATGAGAATGAAAAAGAGGATATCATCACAAGCCCCATAGGCTTAAATAGATATTTATACACATAAATTTGATCTCTTAGAAAAACTAGGCCAACTCCTCTAAGGCATGAACCAGCAATATATACCCAAGAATGAATAGATACTTTTATACCCAAATGTACTTTTTTTTTTTTTTTGGTGAGGAAGAACAGCTGTGCCCATCTTCCTTTATTTTGTATGTGGGATGCTGCCACAGCATGGCTTGACGAGCACACCAGTGCGTAGTTCCATGCCTGGGTTGTGAACCTGCGAACCCCGGGCCACTGAAGTGGAGCGCTCAAATTAACCACTTCACCACCGGGCTGGCCCCCTCAAATGTACTCTAAAGAACTTAAGAAGAGAAAAATGATCTATTAAATTTATCCAGATATTTACCATTTTTGTTGCTCTTCCTTCATTCCCAAAGTTCTAAGTTTTCTTCTGTTGTCATTTCCTTTCTACATTAAGAACTTTCTTTTGTGGTTATTTTAATGCAGTTTTGCTGGACGTGAATTCCCTTTGTTTTCCTCGATCTAAGAATACTTTCATTTCAACTTCATTCCTGAAAGATTTTTGGTGTATATAGAATTTTGGATTGACAGGGTGTTATTTGTTTGGTTTTACTTTCAGCACTTTAAAAATGTCACTGCAGCATTATTCACTATAGCCAAGAAGTGGAAGCAACCCAAGTGTCCCTTGACTGATGATTGGATAAAGAAGATCTGGTATATATATACAACGGAATACCATTAAAAAAGCCATAAAAAAGACAGAATTGTCCCATTTGCAACAACATGGATGGACCTAGAGGGTATTATGTTAAGTGAAATAAGCCAGAGAGAGAAGGACAGACACTGCATGATTTCACTCATATGCGGAATATAAATGAACACACTGACAGAGAGAACTGATTGGTGATTACCAAGGGGAAGGGAGGTGGGGGGTGGGCACAAGGGGTAAAGGGATTCATCCACATGGTGACAAACAAATAATAATGTACAACTAAAACCCCACAATATTATAAACTATTAAGACATCAATAAAAATGAAAAAAAAGTCCCATTAGCAAGAATGTGGAGAAATTGGGACTCATACATTGCTCATGGGAATGCAAAATGGTACATCCACTCTGGAAAATAGTTTGGCAGTTTCTTTAAAAGTAAACTTACCATACAGCCAAGAAATTCCAATTCTAGCAATCTATCCAAAAGAAATGAAAATATATGCCTACACACTATTCATAATAGTCAAAACTGGAAAAAATGTAAATGTCCACCAACTGGGGAATTCATAAACAGAATGTGGTGTATCCATACAATGAATTTCTATTCAGCAATGAAGAGGAATGAACTTCTGACACATGCAACAACACGTATGACGTTCAAAAGCACTATGCACGGGAAAGACACCAGACAAAACACCACGTATTGTATGATTCCACTTGTATGAAGTGTCCAGAAAAGCTAAGCCTACGGAGATGTAAAGCAGACCACTAGTTGCATGAGGCTGGGAATGGGAGCAGGTATCGACTGCAAACAGGCTTGAGGGAATTCTGGGGGCTGATGGAAATGCTCTAAAACTAGGTTATGATGATGATCGCACAACTCTATAAATTTACCAAAAATCATTGACTTGTACACTTACAATGGATGAGTTTTATGGTATAAAACTATTTTTTTAAATGTCCCATTACCCTAAAGCCTCCGTGATTCATGAAGAGAAATGAGCAGTAATTCGAGGTGCTATTCCCGATATGGAATGCTTCCTTTTCCTCTGGCTGCTTTCAAGATTTTCTTCACTGTCTTTGGTTTTCATCAGTTTGATTATGGTGTGTCTCTGTGTGGATTTCTTTGAGTTTTTCCTATTTTGGTTTCACTGAGATTTTTTGAATACATAAGTTGTCTTTCACCAAATTGGGAAAATTTTTGACATTATTTCTTCAGATCTTTTTTCCACACCACACTCATGCCCCTGTCCATCTGACACTCTGAAGACACAAATGTTAAACCTCTTGGTCTTGTCCCAAAGTTTCCTGAGACTCTGTTCCTTTTTTTCTTCATTTTTTCCTCTATTGTTCAGATTGTATATTTATACTAATCTATCTTCAAGTTTACTGACTCTTTCATCTGCAATCCACATTCTGCTGTTGAGTCCAACAACTGAAAATTTTATTTTGGTTATTGTAGTTTTTACAGTGGAGCGTCTTAGTCAATGACAGACCGCATATACAACAGTCGTGCCATAGATTAGTACCATATAGCTCAGGTGTATAGTAGGCTGTACCACCTAGGTTTATGTAAGCACACTTATCATGTTTGCACAACAGTGAAATTGTCTAATGACCCATTTCTCAGAAGGTATCCCCGTTGTTAAATGACACACGATTGTGTTTCTAATATTCTCATTTGATTATTTTTTATAGCTTCTATTTCTTTGCCAAGACTTTCTATATTTCTCTTATTTCAAGAGTGTTTGCCATTACTTCTTGGAGCATGATTATAAATAGCTACTTTAAAGTCTTTGCCTGATAATTTCAACATCTTGTTTATCTTCATTGGTGTCCATTGATTGTCTTTTCCTTTGCAAATTGTTGAGATTTTTTTCATGTGTCAAATAATTTTGGACTGTATCCTAGACATTTTGAATATTATATTATATGACTTTGGATCTTGTTTTAATACTATGAAGAATTTGTTTGTTTGTTTATTTGTTTTTGCAAAGCAATCAACTCAGTTGCATTCAGGCCATACCAACTTTTAACGGGCTGTGGCTCCCATGTCAGTTCAGTTTGAAAGTTTTTGCAGTGCTGTTCAGATTTGTTCCACATGTGTGCCACTCTCGGCCATGATCAACCCTGTGGTTCAATTCTGAAAGTCTCAGGCGTGCTGTTCAGGGTCAGGTCGGTGCATGCACAGATTGTGGGTGAGTCCTGAAGTTCACACGTGACGTTGGAGACCTCTTTCTCACACTGCTTCCTGTCTTCAATCTCTCTGGCACTCTGACTCCCAGAATCTCCCCTTCTTGGTCCTCTGGCTAGAAAGTTGGAGTTTTAGTCTCCCTGCTCTGCTGCACAGTTCCCACAGCAAGATCTGCCTCTGAGGTCAAGAGGCAGGAAGATAGAGAGAGACAAAAAGCAACAGGGATCTCCTCTACCTTGTTCGGATAACAATTGTTCTGATCAGAGCTTCAGGTGCCTGCTGGCAGCCGCGGCCATTTCTGCTGCACCCCTGCCCAGCTGCTGTCTACCACTGTGGGGTGAAGCTTTGGGACTGGGGACTGGAATAAAAGGAAAAGAAAAATGCAACACAATATTTAGAAGATTTTCCTTACCGTCTCTGTTCTGTAGGTGCCCTCCTTCTCATTCCTTGGACCAGAAATAAATGGTTCCTTTTGCAGCTCTTTCTGTCCATACCTAGGGTGAGGTTCCAGGGTTTGGGCTAAGTTTGAGTCCAGGCCTGCAAAATCAGAATGAAAAAAATCCGGGGAAACTTTCAGTTGGAAAACATATACAAGTTCTTTTTTCCTTCTCCAACCTACCTGCTATTGTTAACTTTTCAGAATCCTTAGATAGCTGCTCCATGCATTTTACCCAGGTTTTCAGTTGCATTCAATGGGTAATGCAGAGTGGACTCTGCTTTGCCCCTTTTAGCCCAAACCAGAACCTCTCTGCCTCAGTTTCTTGTCTGTCCTAATTAAACACTAGCATCTGGAAATAAATGGCCTTGCGTCAAACTTTTTCTGTAGCTCCCCAGTTCCTAAACTGTGTGCTGCAAATGAGGATATGAACTTGACGTGCATTGTGTAACTTCATCTTCGCAGCATCAGTAGGAGGTGGGTATCCTTATTCCCATTTTACAGATTCGTTTGAAGATACACAGTTAATAACAGATGGACCAGGATTCTAACTCAGGTCTGTAGACACTTTTACTTGTCAGGGATGTAAACCTTATAATAATGCTCAACATAGGAACTATTTATTAGTTCCTTATTATAAAGAAAGAGTCTCAGAGAAGTGATGTGATGAGTCAGGATTCAAACTACAGAATTGAAAGCTAAGCTCCATGTTAACTACTCTATGGGAAATTTATGTGTCTAGATAAATAAAAAGGGCTCAACAAATATTTACTGCAAGAAAAGGATTTTCTAATGGAAAAATGTGCCTCAACATAAAGAAATTATTTTATCATAATGGAAAAACTCGATGAATGTTTTCGATCCTCACAGCATTTCTTATTAACTCATAGAGTGTATTCTTCCACCTCTTTACAAATGCATTTCCCCCTTCTCCTTGTTTCACTGATTATAAGATACAAGTTTTTTAACTTCTTAAGTGTTTTCAGTGGGAGTAATCGAATTTCAAACTGGCTGTTGTCCTATATTCTCCACATATCCCATACAAGAGCACTCTAAAATCCATGGAGATTTCTCCTCTGCACAGTAGTGTCCTGCTTCCCCAAGCACAGACAGCATTTCTCTAAACCTGGAGCCACGTGGTTGCTCTCATCAGAATGGAGGAGACGGGCACATCTGGAATTTACACAAGACTCCATTCAATGAGGCTGACGCTACCCCTAGATGGGAACCATGGCCTTTCAGTCCTCCAGCTGGAAAAGAGATGTTACTATAAGGACAGTTTATGAAATGAGAGTAAATATAGTGACCTTGCGTCAGAGAGCTCTCTATAGCAGAGAAGATTACAATAAAGACAGAAAGTGCATTGTGACCCCCATCTTGCTTCATTTCCATAACAACACAGCTTTGTGGTTCCAGTGGGCCAAGGAATCACAGAAGAGATTTACGGATGTTTTATTTTTCAGTGTCAAAGGAGGGGGAAGGTCTTCTCTCAGGTGTATTTTCCTAGGTAATTGATGGAAGATAAATTTACCAAACTGATCAGCCTTTAGAAATCTTTTTACTAGTTGATTCTCAAACTCTCTTACTAGTGATTTGTAAAATATATATATTTAAAGGGGGGGGGAGAGAGAGAGAGAGACTTGTACCATCAAAATAAAACATTCACTGAAATTGAACTCTTTGGAAGAGTTCCTTGGTCTCGGAAATGTTCTGCCCTCTCCTCTTAGCTGTTCCTTTTATCCCTTTCCTTTGGAGGTTTTAATTTAGTGAACTCAGAGGATATCCAGATGTGCACAGCCAATTTAGGACTTGCCCTGAAGAGACCCCCTCACATACGCACATCACTACTGCTGCCAATCGCAGGAGAAATTTTGTAAAGCAGGTTTGGAAATAATCAGCCCAAAGGCTGGAAGTGCTGCATTTTCATCCTGAGCATGGATGGTATTGTTAGAAAGACTTTTTCCCTAATAGCTTGAGATTGTAGATTCCAGGGTCTTCTGGGATAGAAAATAGAATTTACTCCCAGTGTCCATCAAGAGTCAACCCCACATTTCCCTAAGACCTCTAGTTGGCAGCATTAGGGCCACCTGGGGCTTTTGAAGTTGATGTCCTGGAGGTTGTTTACCTTATACATGGCTGGGAATTCTTTCAATTACAAAGGAAATTTTTAAAAAGAGAAAAACCCCTGCTCCAGTAACAATTACAAAAACAAGAACTTCATCCCACTGCGTTTATAGATTCGAGTTGCAGGTGGTGAGCTCACAGATGGCAGAGTGTGAAGGCACCGACTGAGGGGAAGAGCCTGCCCGGTGCCAGAGAACCACATGGTCACTAAATAAAGGCCCACACCCAGCCAGGTGTCCCCGGCTCTAAAACTGAAGTCAAGGGAGGAATAGGTTCAGTTGTTGACTTCCTTGTGGTGCAAGGCCCCAGAGAGGGGGCAGAATGTCAACGGGCCCAAACTGTGTGATGAGGATTTCTTCAACTGTTCATATTGTCACTTCTATTTTGTAATTTTCCTCCAGCACCAATTTGCTTAACATGTACGTTTACCAGAGATTTGGGGCAGTCATGCAGATAAACATAAAACAAAACATTTTTTAAAGAAGAAGACCAAAAGCAAATGAAATGTAAAGCATTGCTCTCCCTTCATTCCCAGGTGTGTGTGTGTTTTTGATCACCTCACTGCTGGGTTACTTTGCATGTGATCAGACCAACTGTTATGAAAAAAAATGATTTGGTAATTTATGTAAATTGTAATTCTCATTTTTTCAAATAATATATTTTTTCCTAATAATATTTGATGATTTATCAAACATTTATTTGTCATCCTGTCTCCTATGAATAAAGCACTGTCCTGGGCATTTGGGGGTGTAAGGTGAAGATGAGTGAAATATAATTTTTGTCATCAAAGCATTTAGCATGTATTAGGATGAAAGCAAAATGAAGATGAATAAACAGAACAAAAGGCAGAATATAATAAATGCCATAAGATGTTTCAGGGAGTGATGTGTTTGTTTAACCAACCCACTTTTTAAGTACAATGTCCAGTAGGGAATAGAGCCTCCTTTGCTCAATGAATGAATTAAAAAGTAAATGAAGTAAGGAGTTGTTTATATGAGATTCTATGGGAGTTAAGAGGAAGCGGAGATCATCTCTCTGCAGCAGAAGTCAGGGAGAATAACATGGAGGATTTGCCATTTGAGCCCTGATTGTGGAGATTCGAATGCTCGGAGATGAAGGGAAGGGCCTTCCAGGACAAGAGAACATGAACACATGCCCAGCAGTGGGGTAATGAGAGACGTCCTTGGCGGTGTGTGAGCCGTCCAGTACTGCTGAGCAACCATCACAGTACACACCAAAATCCACTGGAACAAAAATAAAACGAAGTAAGCCAGGCACTTGCTGCCCTGGCAGGATTAGCAAAATGTGGGACGCAGCCCCACCGGGAAGCGGTTTGTGATTTGAAGCAGGCCAAGTGCTGGAAACATCAAAGTCAGCCAAAATGACATTAAAAGGTGGACAAATGATCTAAATTCTCTGGACCTTGGTTTCTTCATCCATAAAATGGTGTTTCTAACACCTATATTAAAATGTTGTTTTGAGGATTGTGTGAAGTTAAGTCTATAAATTAGCTGACATATAATAGACACTTGATACATGTTTATTATTTTTGTTAAAAATAATAACAGTTATAACAGCAGACAATATTTAGCCAGGTATGACTAAACATCGCAATGTGAATACCGTTCGTTTGCATTCTACTGAGCTTGTGTAATTATAGATAATAAGGAATCTAAATAACTTGCCCATTAAGTTTGTTCCCCATTTTGTGATTTACTTCATGCACTGATCTGCTCAGCTGCATCTGGTTAGAAACGTTAAACCCTGTCATCAACAGAGATTTAGTACATTTCATGTAGATGAACATAAAACCAAATGTTTTCAAAGGAAGCAAGCTAAAGAAGAAAATAAGGCAGCACGACGTGTCGGTGACAGGGGCAAATGTTTTGGAGCCAAATCGAAATTCAAATCCCCATCCAGTCATCTACTATCTCTATGACCTTAGATAAATTGTCTAACTTCCCTAAGCCTTGATTTCCTCCTTGAAAAACAGGGATGATGATGATGATAATGACGATGATGGAGATGATGACAACAATGTCAGCAATAACAACAACACACGCTAAAACAACAACAGTAATAATAATATCTCCTTCATACAGTCACTGTTTGAAGCACAGTGCCTGGGACATAGCAAGTATTATTATTTATTATCAATTTATTTCTTTTTTATATTCTTCTTAGGAGTTCCAACACCAAGAACCAGGATTTGTGGGAAGGATGAATTTCTATGTGTGGTGATGGAGGAGAGAATATTTGTTTTGCTGTTGGAAAAAGTGAACTCTGAACCTAGCTCTGCCACCAGCTCATTGTATGACCTTGATTACTTAACCTCAGTTGCTTCATTTGTTAAATGCAGAAGTTAGACTAGGTAAGTTCCATCTTCAAGATCTGTCATTTTAGGATACTGTGCACCTACTATATGAAATTTCTCACCAAACTGAATGTGTGTCCACTGCAAGAGACAATTTGAAAGATCAACTAAACCAATGTACCATTTCATATATTTATTTTGTTCATTTAAATAATCAGAAAACCACACAAAATAGTAAAAAATAAAAAAAGTCAAGCCTCTGCCTTAATGCAAACTGTCAGAGAAATCCATACTTCTCCCTTTAACACAGGTCTGTATTCTGGATAACGATTGTGCTGTTGGGGTAAAACTCAGTGGCAATTTAGCCGCTCCAGATTTTTGGCAACATGAGTAGAGACCAATCAGATTGTTTACTGAGGTTTTGACTTAGTAATGAGTCTAGGTTTGTTGGATAGACAGACTAATTCTTCAAATAGCTGCTAGCTCTCGGGATTGAAAGATATCCCCAAACCATTGGAATATTTCTGGATATTACCGATAGAGGCAATTTGGAGACGACTTTTTTATAATAGCCCCATGGAGCTGGGGGTGAGTATTTTCAAGCTTCCCCAGGCACTCAAGAATGCACAGCATCTGTTTTTCAGAAGACAAATGGCAGAGGCGCGTTCTGTCTGGTCTTCTTGGTGCATTTTGGAGTGCAGCCTGGACTCTGTGGTGTGCCACATACCTTAGCCACTTTGACTCTCAGACAAAGATCTCTGGAAAACTAGAGCTGTTCACAGGCAAAGGAAACCAGAAATGTGCGGTTTCTAAACAGAACAGTGGACAGTCTACAAACGCCTATATCCTCTATCCAGCACCCTGGACAGCTCACAGGACCCATCCTCCCTGCAATCCGTGGCTCCCAATGGTGGTCCAGGGCCCAGATTAAGGTGAGACATACAAGACCCTTAGGGTACGCTCCAAGAATAAGTGCCCCTTTCAATTTTGTGCCCTAGGTACCTTGCTTGCTTCGTCCTAGTTTTATCCCTGTGGCTGTCTTCAGTTCACTTATTCGTTCAGTGAACCTTCACTGAGTTTCCAGTAAGTGCCTGTCACTGTGCTACATGCTGGCAAAACTAGTAAAATAGTCCCTCTCCTCCTGAGGTTTTGTTCCTTCAAGGAACTGCAAGTCAATATGACTGGAATCGTTTGCAGAGGTGGAAGTGTTTCAAGAAATAATTTTGGGAAGTGAGCAGGAAAT
Source organism: Tapirus indicus (assembly GCA_031878705.1). NCBI lineage: Eukaryota > Metazoa > Chordata > Mammalia > Perissodactyla > Tapiridae > Tapirus > Tapirus indicus. The sequence continues at coordinate 34,313,332 of CM062927.1, forward strand.
AGCACATGGATGTATTTGTGGACCTCACTCAAGAGGATACAGCTTTCTGAAGCTCCATGACATTTAAAGCTCCATAACTATGGAGACGTGTTTGTGTTGTTAGCCACTGTAAACACAGCACCTAGTAAGAGAATGGGTAGGGGCTCAATATTTGTGTGCTATGTATGATACTGAGCCACTGGATTTTAAGAAGAGTAGTAGCTTTTTCCATTTTGCATTTTATAAATATCACCCTGGCAGCATTATGAAGGATGGTTTAGAGGGAAGAGAGACTAAATACAGGAAGACCAGTTATAAGATGATTGCAGTGGTTAAAGTGAAAGATGACGAAAGATATCAAACCCAAAATAGATGTGAGCAACAGGGTATGAGAAAAGGAAGAATATAGAATTAACAGAAGTTTAGTAGGAGATGCAGATTTTCTGGAAAAGATGATTCACTTTGGGATAGCTTTGAGTTTGAGGTGGCTCTGAAACATCAAAGTGAAGGTAATTAGGGCAATTGTGCTGGAGGCAAGCCAGAAGTCTGGGCTGGTGAATATAGATTTGTTTCCAGAAACAGTTATGGGCTTCATGGAGTCATTTACTCCCTCTCATGAGAAAACTAACAGGGGCTCAAGGTGTATGGAGAGGCAAATAAGGAAGAATAGTAAAATGAGGACATCTAAATTCGAATGCCCCATGTCAATTACATCTTGGCAGACCTGTTTTCTCACTCATACAATAAAGATAGTGATTCAGGTTATCTCTTTGTTCCTTCCAAATTTTATGTTCTCTGGCTATTCTAATTCAAGGTTTAAAAGTCTAATGTCTACAGAAACAAAGTAAGTTTTTCTACATTAGTGAAGCTGGCCAGGTGGAGGCCATGATAATTTGGAGAGTATATGTTCAAACATATCTCCATAAAGAATACATGCAGAGCACAAATAGAGAACAGAGACAGTGTATGTTCACTCCTTATCTCCAGATAACTCTTGCCACATGAAAATTTAGACATTAGAACCAGCTTTTAAAGATAGATGAAGATGCCATGTTACATCCATATGAGCTCTTAGTCATCCTGGGATGATAACATGCCATCCTTGTGCCTCAAGATCTTTCCTAAAATTGTGGGACGTACTGGTTTGCATACAAGTGAGATCTAGAAATGTGGGCAAGTTAATACCCCAGGGACAACCCTCAATGAGTGGGGGAATGGGGGCTCATGGTTAAATGCTCCAGCCTCTCATCTTTCTGGTGGATAATTCTAAGAGGCATTCTGTATGCTTTCCAGAGGTTAGAGTAGAATTGAACCCTCATTGCCTTTAGCAGAAATCTTGATAATTCACCCTTATATTGTAAATGTAGAAAGCCTCTGCCAAAGTTTTAAAGTGGCTCCTATCTCCTATGGTTAGAGATGGAATGTGCAGCTTCAAAAGATCTCCTATCCTAAAGTCATGACGATGTTAGGGAAGGAGTAGGACCCTGAGACATGGACTTGGGACATTTCAGTAGATGTGTCTGTAAAACTTGAACTCCTAGATTTCCCTGAACTCTCTTGGGCAATAGACACAGCCCCTTTTCTCTTATTAGAGGAGAACAGCTTTCTATCTCCAGCTTTCTATCTACCTTTCCTGAAGTGGATGTTTCTCGAAATAATTCTGGTTTCCAACAGATCCACTCCTGCTTCCTTTCATTGCTTCCATACAAGTAACTAGACTGATAGCAAGTCTCAATATAGGTAAAGTGAAAAAAATCTGTTTCCAGAGAATAAAAAGCTTACTCACTAGAAAAGTCTAGGACCTGGCTAATATGTACTAGCAGAAACCTGGGAGATGTGTTGGAGAGAAGATTTTGATGGAGTTAGACCAGGTGGAATAGAATGCAAAGTTTGTGAGGGTAAATTTAATGATGTGGGACACTCTCCTGTGACTTAGGACTTAGCGTTCTTGTAAGGACACCTGGAGCTGGTCCTATTAAGCTTCTGGAATGATTCCTTGAAGCTTGGGCTTGATGATGGACTACAATAAATGAGTTGGGTATGGCAAAGAATTGTGAAGTGAGTAATAAGGCTGAGGGAAGTAACCATGTTGGGATGGAGTACCACTGAGTACCCCCTACCTCACTGTTTCCCTGGGAGGGCTCAGAGGTCAGGCTTTCACCAGACAATTAGGAATACACCACTGAGGATGTACCAGCATGACTGAAAAGCTCAATGATGGTTGACTGCTGTAGCACAGGATTAACTGTAGGAGACACTGCCATGGAACTGGGCTCCAGAATTTCAGAAGCCAGCTGGCAGCACTTTACATCACAGGAAAGATAGTCACAATGACCACAGTTGGCAGCAAAGTTAGGATGACAACCGGAGTTCATTGACTCATAGAGATCTATCAGAATGGCTACTGGTTGATAGCATTCCCAGGGGTGAGTTGTTGGGAAGCTGACTAGGGTGTTGCTTGACTTGTCTAATGGGAAATAATGGAGAATTGATAAGCAGAGGCTGACATCAGCCACAGCAGTGGAAGAATGCAGTTCATCACTCAGTGTCTAGACACGAGTCAGCTTTCAGATTCAAGTCCTGTTGGTTGAAAAGAGGTGGGTTCCTCTTGAAGAAAGCCTCTGAAATGCCACAATGGTGACATTTTATTTGTTTAGTCAATAAATATTCTCTGAATCCTTCCCTAAAAGACTGGCAGCAATGTGTGAGAGTCAGTATAAACAGAGAAAAGAGGAATCCCCAGGATTTCTTGGGCTACAGTACATAGACTCAGAGATGACAGTGGTGCTAGGGGAACCAAAGCACCAGCACGGCCCCCAGGTAGAGCAAAGACTTCGGGGGACAGAAAATACATGAAATCCTGACCTAAGTCCATCTTACAGTGGATCCGATGGGTCCATCGATCCACCCAGTCCTGGAACGTATAGGTAGGATGGATACATATAGGATGTTGGTATAACTTTCACATCAGTCCTTGACCTGTGGAGTAAGAACTATTAAGTAGAAAAAGCCAAGTAGAAACCTATAAAACACTCCATATTCCAGCTAAGATATATATCAGAAGAACTATCACATACTAGGAGGAACTGTAGTTACAGCTAGTGCATCTGATACATCCACGAGGTGGACCGCAGCTGGTGCTTTTTGGTGCTCTGTCGCATCTTCTGAGTTCAGCTGCAGCTGTGTTGGACGATTCTGACTCCCTTACCAAGGACAGAATTTCACCTCAAACTTGGGCTCCACGTCTTTCTCTTTTTAACCACAGAGCCCTCTTAAGTCAGGAGAATCAAATCAGCCCACGAGCAAACCTGGCTTGGTCTGCAGAAGAGTGGGGAAGTGAGTGTGTCTAGGAAAGATGGGCACTGGTGCATAAACGTCGCAGCCTCTCATCCTTCAGGCCGTTAATTCTGGAGAGCATTCTGCTTGCATCCCAGAAATTCCGGTGCAATCAAGCCTCTGTTGTTTCCAGCAGGAATTACCATTTTGTCAGCTTTTCCTCCTTGTCTGTTTCATCTTCCTGTTCCCTTACTACTGATTTCCGGGATCAATGCCCACATAAACTACCCATACCCAAGCTCTTGCCTCAGTGCTTGCTTTTCAGGGAAACCAAGCTACGACATAGGCTTGCTGCTGCCAGATCATCCAATTTTTAAAGAGAACCTGGAAATCGGATTTCTATGAGACTCCTGATTTTTAAATGGCCCTGAATAATTAATTAAGAAAAATGCTGTTTTAGCCAATTATAACACATCTGTTGTTTGTTCTTGCTTCCATGAACCACCAGTGTGCAACTTTTGTTCCTCACAAAGTTCTGTATTTCTAGAACATGAGACTTCGGGGGCATAAGCTATTAGGCTAACAGGGTAGAGTAACAGGAATTGTGTTCATGGCCTTCTTGCTCCTCTCAAGCAAAAAGGAAGGCAAAATGAAAGACAATGTGTTTAGACCAGCTTACTAGGCATGACTTGGTGTTCTTGCATAGAAGAATGTGCCATTCAATTTTTGTCTGATCTCAACAGTACATATACACAAAATATAAATTAACATACAGTTACATTTTGCACAGACTGGAGCCCCAGTGCTCCCTGAACTTGGAGTAAACTTATGGTATTGGGGCTGGCCACCTTGTCTGCTGAAAGCTGGCCCCAGAGATCACACAACTGGACTAGTTGTCAGTCTCAGGCAGTGGTTACTTGAGAGAATGAAAATCATGCAGTTGGCACCTGAGTCTTCAATGCTCGTGACCCCTGGGAGAGTCCTGCTTGGTCATGTGTATCTAAGCCCGCAACCTTGGTTACCCAGGAAACCAAGGCCAAGTGAGTCTGGATGTTTTTTCTATGGCCCTTGAGCAGATGAGATGTTGCCAGAGCTCAGCTGTGAGCATGCTGGAGAAGAGGAATTCACGTAGATTCCTTCACAAACGCATGTGACAAGTGTGATCAGGAGCAATCTGCGGTGACAAACACCACTGAACACTAGAGCAAATTGCCCTTACTCTGAAGGTCTTCTGCCTTGGTATACAAAATGAAGATAGACATTCATTCATTCGAAGATTAATTAAGTGCCTACTATGTGACAGGCAGTATGCTAGGGCCTGGGGATAAAATGTACACGAGATAGACGAAGTCCCTCACCTTAGGACTTTACCTTCTGTTGGGAGAGACAGACATTAGTTAATCTAACAGACAAGTTCAGTGACTAATAAGGGCTACGAAGAAGATAAAACATGGAGATGTGGAAGAAGGTGCCTGGCCTGTGTTTGTAGGATTGGCGAGAAACCATTTTATAAGAAGAAGGTAGGAAAACCCCTCTGAGGTGACATTAGATCAAGAAGATCTCAGTGCCACGAAGGAGCCAGCCACGTGAGCATCTGCAGGAAGAGCACTCTAGGCAGAGGGAATGGGTGAGACCTCGAGGCGGCAGTGAGGGTTCCCCAGAGTGTTAGGTGGCCTCTGCCAATTTAAACAGATCCACCTTCCACCCGTGGCCAGAAAAGGCATTGGAAATGGAGAGGAACCAGAGTGTCAGAAGAGCGTGGTGGAAAGCCGTGGGCCAAGGGGAAAAACAACCAGTGCTGCCTCTGCTCGCGGGTGACTGGCTGGCCTTGAGCATGTCCCTCTGCACTTTGGGCCTGCTTCTCCATTTAGAAATGAGGGGTTGGATACCCAGTGGACTACTCAGAGGTTTCCTTTCACCTTTTTCTTTTTTTTCTAGCTATTGAACCTTTTGTTCAAAGGAAATATATAAAACAATGAGGGTATGGAGCACAGTTAGCAAATCCTGGATGAAATGATGCTTACAAAACCCTCCCCCACCCGCCCTGGAATTCTAGAATCCCAAGGGTCTAGGCCCCCTCGCTGAACTCTCAGATCCAAGAGTGGCCCTGCCCGAAGCTTGCCAAATTGAGGTGCCAGATCTCAGGGCCCTCCACCTGGGCCCCTCCGTCTTGTTTCACGCTTGCAGAATAGTCTGGGGATCGCAAGGCCTGCTAAGTCAAGGTGAAAGGACTCCTCTCAGGACTGGAGCACCATGGAGCCCAAGTCCAAAAGAGAACTCAGGGAGGTTATGCCTCCTCCAAGACCAGAGTCATGCGGTTTCCAGGACCCCACGCCACGGATGGCGTCCCCTCCTTGATTAAACTGTGGAGCATGAAAGGTGTGGCAGGAGCAGGCGCTCCTCACGAGCCGCGTAGAGGGCACGTGGTGGCTGGTGAAGGCTCTCTGTCCAGTCTATTCGACACTCCAGGAGAGCTGGGGCGCAGGTGAGAACGCTTCACGTTGTGGGCCTGCCGCCCTCCCGCCCTCTCCACTTTGCCGGTGTCAGCCCAGGGAGAACGCGGCCACAGGCTGCACGTAAATCGGCAACTTTCCTGTGCAAAGCACCCGGGAGGAAACCTCATCGCCACCCTGGGACCCACACCCCCAGGGGAGAGATGAAGAGCCCGTTAAATGTTTAAACATGAAATATCATGTAACTGCATTTCGAATTCATTTCTCTGAGCATGGGGGGCGGGGTGGGATCTGATTATGTAAATAATGCATAAATTCCCAATGTAAAAGGTAAACTTTCATCAGCCTCAGTAACTCGGGTTGAGCTTTGGGCTTGGGATGTGGGGAAAGTTGATTTCTTTAAGCAGGGTCATTAATTTTTTAAAATTGTAATTGAGGGAGGCAGAGCGATGTGGTGCAGGGTGAGAGGAGGCCTGGACAGGGTGTCCAGAGCCCTGGGGGATCTAGGGAAGCCCTTTACTTTTCCAGGCCTCAGTTTCCTTATCTGATTCAAATGGGCCACAAACCCCCAGTTTTCCTAACTCCCCGGGCTGTGATGAAGACAGAGTGAGACAACGGATGCAGAGCAATACTACTCGGGGTGTTTGTGACCCAACTGTGGGGAGGTGAGTGCAGAAAGCAAGAGTAAACACCTAGAAACTTTTACAGCACTTTGACACTGCAGTAACGGCCGGGTGGGGGAGCAGGGGCTCGCTGCGTTCGGTGGGTTATAAAGCAGTTTGAGTGTCGTCAGCGTCACATGATGAGCCGTATTTGGCGTGAGCTTTGTACTAGTATTCGTGCATGGTGGACTAGAAACAAAACCAAGGAAACAACAACGAAACCTGGTTCTTCATCACAAACACCTTGAGAAACACTGACGTAGATTCTCGCTTCTAGAGGTCCCAGAACATCCGGACAATTGGGAACTGAATGAGATGTGGTGTGGAGCAGCCAATAACAGGACAGAAATCACAGAGGGGAGTGATAGACCGGGCTGTTCTGCTCACTTGCTCTGTGACCTTGGATAGGTCACTCTCCTCTCTGGGCCTCTGATGTCATATGTAATCTCTATCTGAGGCTTTTTCTTTTTGCCAAAGGTGCTGGTATAAGATCAAGGAGAAGAGCAGAATTCCTGCTAATAACAGGGACCCAAGTTGTCTGATGAATTAGTCATAGGGTTGGGAGTGGTGGTTGACTGTAAAAATGGCCACAATCCTTCACTGCGCCCTATATCTCTGTTCTTTGCAAAATGATTTTATACCTTGTTCCATCGAGAGGTGGAATCTACTTCTCCTTCCCTTGAATATGGGAGAGCCTTCTGACTTGCTGTGGCTTATACAGTACAGCAGAAGTCACAGTGTGCCAGTTCTGAGCTAAGGCCCCAAGAGGCTTCCATTTACTCTCTTGGATCCCTGCCCAGCTGCCACTTAAACAAGCGATGAGCTGTCCACTTGACGCCACCCTAGATCAGCCAGTTCCCAGACAACTCGGCAGCTAACTGCAGGCTCATGAGCAAGCCCAGCTGAGACCAGAGGAATCACCCAGCTTAGTCTAGTCCAAACTGCTGACCCACAGAGTCATACGTTAAATAAATGCTTATCGTTTTAAGCTATTAAGATTTAGCGTGGTTTGTTATGCAAGAGAAGCTAATTGATCCAGGAATAAAACATGATGTTGGTTGTTACTGGATGTATTGGTTGGGCTCCAGGAAAAATAGTGGTGGGGCCAGTTTGATGAGAGCATCCTTCTGGCCTCCCTTCCCGCTCCCCCATTCCAGCTTAAAAGTTGCCTTTGCTTTCCTGATGATCCCATTCAGTGAGTTGTGCTCTTTCAAAATGTGCCTCCCACCATCACAGACCGATGACTCTGACATGCTGGGTAACAGACCACTCTGAGAAGCTGATGAAAGCTGAGGCTCCTCCAGACCTCAGGAGAAAAGTGCACATGTCCACATCGACATGGACTCTACACAACTGTAAAGCTCTGGGGTCCAGTTGTGAGCTCCTCTGCCCAGGTTAAGAGTTCTGGACGTAGGCCTAGCCTCTCTCCCCAACTCTTCTCGAATCACTCTCTCATCCCCCACTGTTACAATTTCCCAGTCCTCTATCTTGGTTCCTACAGGTCTTGCTAACCTTATCAATTAATTCACATAAGACAACATTAGAAAATAATCCAATCCCTCAGAAATGACCTCCAAAGCATTTTCATACATAGCATCTCAGTTAATCCCCCTAACAGCCCTGTGAAGTATGTGAACTATTGTCTCTACTTATCTGATGAGGAAACTGAGCATCAGTCCAAGGGTGTTACTGCCCAAGGTCACTCAGCTAGTAAGGGGCAGCATCTGGATTCCTAGTGCCATTCCACGTTACTTTGCTTTCTAGAGACATGTCAGGCAAGTCCAGATGGGGAATGCTTATGCTGTGTGTAAGGACCACCAGGAAGGCCCGTGTGGCCACAAGGAGAGTAGGAAAAAAGTGGTAGGAGTTCAGTTCAAGAGGTTGGAATGCCTAACACATGTAGGCTCTTGGAAGCCTGCACTCCTAGAGTAGGAGCAAAGGAGAGTGTCTGTAATATTTTAAGTTTAACCTCACTTAAGAAAATTCCATCATTAATTGCATCCGTCTATATATATCCTCCTTCTCTCCCTCTTCCCAAAAAGGAAGGGCTCTCAGAGTCTTTCACACAGTCCAAACTTAGAGTGATTTACACTTTATCTTAAACACGCCAGTCTATACCTTTCACAGCAAAACACAACTTGTTGAATTTTATTTTTAAAACAACCGAGAGAAGGTGAGTCTGATTTGGAGACCTGATGTCCTTTGAACCAATTCAAGAAACATTTATTGATCACCTACTGGGTGCAATGCCCTGTCCTAGGACCTGAGATTGGTGAGCATGAAAGAGGATTTAAAATTGAATTAAAAGTCTTGAATCCTCAAGAAATATCGGGGGAGATAAAACCACTTCGCTCCCCTTGTAGACTGTTTTTCAGCCCTCAGGCATGAGCTCAGTGTTCTTTCCTTCCCTGCCCTTTCCCACTCCAGAAGGAAACATTTTGTCATTTGTATCTGCTCTCCACTGTCATAGCACTGGAAAATGCATCAGTGGGAGCCCACGGTACATTGTGATTCAGCTATTAGCTTTTCTTTTCTTTTTTCCTCTTTTCCACTCATCTGTGAGCTCCTTGAGGGCAAGCACATGTCTTACCTCTCTTCTACATGCCATTCTTCCATTACAGCTTTCCAGCACTGGGCCAGTAAACAAACACTGAATTGAGCTGAATAATCACAAAATACAGAGAAAATACTAAGGGTCCAAAGAAAGGTGCAGACAAGGTCTTCAGGGGTGTGTCAGTGGGGAACCTAGTCATGCCACATGACCATTGCCTTCTGAAGGACATAGACTACCACTTCATTAAGGGAAAAAACTAATCTTAGGCACTCAGTACAGTGCTAGAAACATAGTAACTACTTAAAGCATTGAGCGCTTATTATTATTACTCTTGTTGCTATTGTTATAATGATATCACCCCTTCGAGGAAGAGCATTTCTATGGAAAGAGACTCTGAAGCCACTGCAGAACCCTCCCCTCTTTCTGTGGTCCGGAGAGCTGCCCTGTCTGTTCACCCACTTAAATAGAGAGACATTCCTTTCCTTTCTCCCAGGAAAATGGACTGCAGACTATCCTTTCCCTGAGATGTTTGTCTTTGACTGGCCTGGGAGCCGTGGGATTCAACAAGCATATTCTCTCCCCTAGGATTCAAGGTAACAGAGCACACGTCTGCACCGTTACCATGGCTCCACTGGCTTGTTTGGCTTTCTGTGAGAGCATGTCCAACCTCGTATTCCTTGTTGTATTTAAAAATTGTTCTATTATCTACTCAGGAGCTGGAGAAGGGGGCGTGGCTGGGCGTGAAGAGTCTCAGTGACAGAAATGAACCGATTGGGGACACCAATCTGAGGCCAACGCACACACAGCTCATTTGGTGCACACGAATTCTGATCTTACAGGTCACTAATTTCTTATGGGCTACCCAATCGATACATAGGTCTCTTTCAAGTGAGGGCCAAAGCTGAGGTTCATTTCTTATAGAAATGGATGAATAGTGTCTTAGTTAAGAATCTTTTGATTGAAAGTAACATAAGCCAACTCAAGCCAGCTTAAACAGAAAAAAGAATTTGCTGGAAGGATAGTGGGGCCTCTCATGGAATCCTAGAAAGATAGAATAATCACATCTCTGGAAAAAGCTGGAGCAGGACATCTTTGGTGACCCTGAGAGTTGTTTTTGACTGCCCAACATTCACCCCCCTTTCCACCATCACTCCAATTTCCTTTTGAAAAAGTATCTTTTCCCTTTTGAATACAGCCTGGTGGAATTATGAATGGGGGCCCTACACTGCCCTAGTTAAGGGGGAGCCACATGACCCATGATAGGCCAATTAGATGCTCACTCCCTGGAATCTGAATCTTGACAAGAAATTCAAAACAGTTGAGATTCATCTATTCTGGGTGTAGTACCCATGCCAGTCTGTTCTTCCCCTAAGACCATTCCTAAAGTTACCATATCTTAAAGCCCCGGATTTTCAGGTTTTTTAGCTTTCCCAATAATTCTCCATGATATCCATATTCTAATAAATATTCATTCCAGTAAATAACCCAAATCAGTCTCTTTTGCTGGCAACAAAAGAACTCTTACCAGTACATAGACCATCTCTTTAGAATGTTGCCATTGACTTGGGTCAGCTTACTACCCGTACTCTCTATATCTCACCACCAGAGTTTTTAGGGAGAGAGAATTTGGCACATTTTGGTCCAGGTGTCCACTTGATCCAATCAGCTAATCCTAAGGGGCAGGGTCATATATTATGAATGTAGGTGCCTGTGGAAGAAAGGCAGTTCCCAGAGACAGGGATTGGACTAGTGGACGGAGCCAACACTTTCTCCAAGGAAAATGGAGAACCTGTGCTGGACAGGAAGCAGGGCATGATGTGTTGAAGCAAATCCAGTACTGGGAGCCAGGTGTGAGCAAGTGATGTTGTAGGTCAGATATTGATTAGATCTAAAGAAGGGTAGTTGGTCATGAAACCCACAATCTGAGTAGTAGCACAGGCTTGGATTAAAGCTTGGATTGGAAGCTCTGTTTAGAGCCATATTTTTCAGTGACAAGGACTGGTATACCTTTGACCTGTCCAAACAATAAGTCCAGCCTTTGAGAGACCAATGCATAAATACTTAATAAAAGACATGATCTTCCAGTATCAGACTTCAGAACTTTGGTCTCCTTCTCCCTAAAGCTATACTTCTTTCCCATTCTCATCTGACAACCCAGCCCTGTGATAGCAGATATGAATTATCTAGATATTTGATTTTATTCTCCATTTTACTTAGGCAAGAATAGTCACCAGTTCTTTTCTCCAGGTGGTACTCATTTTCCCAGTCACTGGTTGGGTCCTTAAGGGAAGGAGTCTTACAAAATCTGAAGTCCCAATTATATTTGCCTTCTCTGGTCTATTTTACTCAAATATTTGTTCTACTCTCTTACAAATAAAGTTTCTCTGTATGCATGACTTGCACATCTTTAAGAGCTAAATTTCCAATACCTTTGAATCAAAGGCCATAGAGGCAGCTAATCGTCGGTAGAAGCCCCATTTGCCTTTGAAGGGGATGTCCTGAGTATCCTTTCTTAGCTTGGTTAGGAAACCCCTCCTATTTTCCCTTCTAAATGCACACAATATGCAAAGACACAGTCTTGAGGTCATTTATGACTCTTCCCTCTTTTTCCAAATAATGCTAAGGCAACGAGAGCTCACATCATGGGCTGGTGGCTGCAGGGTGTCAAAGCTGGAGGAACCCAAAGTCCCTGCACTCCTAGTATTCCCGACCAGAGATCAGGGCTCCAATCTTTTCTGTGCAGTGAGCTGCATGGCAAAGTCCTTGAAATCAAGATTTCTCACCTAAAAAATCTCCATGTTGAACAACTGATGCCTACATCCAAAAAAAAAAAAAAAAAAAAGAATCTAGACACAGACTGTATACCCTTCACAAAAATTAACTCAAAATGGATCACAGACCTAAATATAAAATGCAAACTATAAAACTATATCTCCTAGAAGATAACCTAGGAGAAAATCTAGATGACTTTAAATTTGGTGATGACTTTTTTTTTTGCTTGTGGAAATTTTCTTTTGTAATTTTTATTGATGTCTTAATAGTTTATCATGTTGTGGGGTTTTAGTTGTACATTATTGTTTATCCGTCACCATATGAATTCATCCCTTCACCCCTTGTGCCCACTCATCACACCCCATCTGCCTGGTAACCACCAACCAGTTCTCTCTGTCCTTGTGTTCATTTATATTCCACATGTGAGTGAAATCATGCAGTGTTTGTTCTTCTCTCTCTGGCTTATTTCACTTAACATAATACCCTCTAGGTCTATTCATGTTGTTGCAAATGGGAAAATTCTGTCTTTTCTTATGGCTGAGTAGTATTCCATTGTATATATATACCACATCTTCTTTAAGGGTGTCGAGGGACACTTGAGTTGCTTCCACTTGTTGGCTACAGTGAATAATGCTGCAATGAATGTCGGGGTGCATAAGCCTCTTGTGATGGTTGATTTCATGTCCATTGGGTAAAGGCTCAAGAGTGGGATTGCTGGATCATACGGTATTTCTATTTTTAATTTTTTGAGGCATCTCCATACTGTTTTCCATAGAGGCTGCACCAGTTTGCATTCCCACCAGCAGTGAATTAAGGATCTTCTTTCTCTACAACCTCTCCAGCACCTGTTGTTTTTTGTCTTGGTGATTATAGCCATTCTAACAGGTATCAGGTGATATCTTAGTGTAGTTTGATTTGCATTTCCCTGATGATTAGTGATGTTGAACATCTTTTCACGTGTCTGTTGGAAATCTGTATCTCTTCCTTGGAAACATGTCTGTTCATATCCTCTGCCCATTTTTTGATCGGGTTGTTTGTTTTTTTGTTGCTCAGTTGTGTGAGTTCTTTATATATTATGGAGATTAATCCCTTGTCGGATATATGATTTGCGAATATTTTCTGCCAGCTGGTGGGTTGTCTATTCATTTTGATCCTGGTTTCATTTGCCTTGTAGAAGCTCTGTAGTCTGATGAAGTCCCACTTGTTTATTTTTTGTTTCCCTTGTCCTAGTAGACATGGGATCTGAAAGGATCCCTTTATGACCGATGTCAATTAGTGTACTGCCTATATTTTCTTCCAGGAGTTTTATAGTTTCAAGTCCTTAATCCATTTTGAGTTGATTTTTGTGTATGGTGATAGAAGATGGTCTACTTTCATTCTTTTGCATGTGGCTGTCCAATTTTCCCAGCACCATTTATTGAAGAGACTTCCCTTTCTCCATTGTATGTTCTTGGCTCCTTTGTTGAAGATTAGTTGTCCATAGGTGTGTTGGTGATGACTTTTTATATAAAACACCAAAGGCATGATCCATGAAGGAAAGAATTAATAAGCTGGAATTCATTAAAGTTAAAAATTTCTGCTCTGCAAACAACACTGTCAAGAGAATGAAAAGACAAGCCACAGATTGGGAGAAAATGTTTGCAAAAGACATCTGGTAAAGGACTGTTATCCAAAACATAAAAAGAATTCTTAAAACTCAACAATAAGAAAATAACTCAGTTAAAAAATGGGCCAAGGACCTTAATAGATACCTCACCAAAGAAGATACACAGATGGCAAATAAGCATATGAAAAGATGATCCACATCATACCTCATGAGGGAAATGCAAATTAAAACAACAATGAAATACCATTACACACCTATTAGAGTGGCCAAAACCCAAAACACTGACAACACCACATGCTGGCAAGAATGTAGAGGAAGAGGAATGCTCACTCACTGCTGGTGGGATGCAGAAGGGGACAGACACTTTGGAAGACAGTTTGGTGGTTTCTTACAAAACTGAACATACTTTAAGATCCAGTGATGATCATGCTCCTTGGTATTTACCCAAAGGAGTTGAAAACTTAAGACCACACGAAAACCTGCACATAAATATTTATAGCAGATTTATTCATAATTGCCAAAGCTTGGAAGCAAACAAAATGTCCTTCAGTAGGTGAGTGGATAAATAAACTGTGGTACATCCAGACAATGGAGTATTATTCAGCACTAAAAAGAAATGAGCTACCAAGTCATGTAGTATGGAGACATGGAGGAACCTTAAATGACTATTTCTAAGTGAAAGAAGGCAATCTGAAAAGCTTACATACTGTATGATTCCAACTGTATGACATTCTGGAAAAGGCAAAACTAGAGAGACAGAAAAAAGATCAGTGTTTGTCAGGGGTGAGGGAGCGAGGGAAAGGGACGAATGGGTGGAACACAGAGGACTTTTAGGGCCGTGAAACTACTCTGTATGATACTATAATGGTGGATGCACATTTGTCCAAATCCATAGAATGTACACCACCAAGAGTGAACCCTGATGTAAGCTATGAACTTGGGGTGATTGTGATGTGTGAGTGTAGGGTCATCAGTTGTAACAAATGTATCCCTCTGGTGGGGGATGTGGATAACGGGGGAGGCTGTGCATGAGTGGGGGCAGGGAGTTTATGGGAAATCTCTGTACCTTCCTCTCAGTTTTGCTGTGAACCTAAACCTGCTTTTAAAAAATTGTCTTTTTAAAAAATCCCAATATTTAAAAAAATGAATCAAGTAACTGACACTACCTTGTGCTGAGCCCTGTGCAATGTGGGAAAGATGAAGAAGATGCAGTCCCTGCACTCAAAGAGCAGCCACTTGAGGGGCATTTACGATGGACAGGCCTGTGCTGTAACCCTTGTGTCAACACTATAGCACAGACACTACAGTGATCCCCATTTTACTGGTGAGGAAACTGAGGCTCAGAGAGGCCCATGTGACTAATGATTAATAGAAGTGGGATTCAGATCCGGAGCTCTCTGATGGCAAAGTCCATGCTTCTTGGGAAACACATGAAACAACTCGACCAAGACAGGATGTGATGGGGAACCAGGGGGGTCAGACACAGAGGGCAGTTGGGGGAGGAAGGCAGCAGAGGGTGGAAAGGAGAGAAAAATCAGGGTCTAGAGGAAGAAAAGAAGGCTTCCTGGAGGAGGTAGAGGTTTCCGGATCTTTGACATGTGTTTTGCAAAGGAACATTTACAAATTGTAATATCTATGTTTTTTATTTGACAACATTTACAAATAAGGAGATTTCAAGAAAAAAAAGTATGGATCTATGTCTTCTTTCAAAAAGCCACATCTGGGAACCCTGCGTCTCCCTTCTGCATGGCAACAGCTGACTATGCTGCGTGGGAATGCCCCCCTTTAAGTGGGGTATTTACTTTCCAGTTTGTCATTCAACGCCCACCTCTTTAGCCCTGCTGGTCTAGTGGTTAAGATTCGGGGCTCTCGCCACTGCAGCCCGGATTTGTTTCCCAGTCAGGGAACCACACCGCCCATCTGTTGGTTGTTACACTGTGGCGGCTGATTTTGCTGTGATGCTGAAAGCTGTGCCACTGATATTTCAAATACTGGCAGGGTCCCCCATGGTGGACAGGTTTCAGTGGATCTTCCAAACTAAGACAGACTAGGAAGAAGGACCTGGCCACCCACTTCTGAAAAAAATGGCCATGAAAGCCCTATGAATAGCAGCAGAGCACTGTCTGATACAGCGCCGGAAGGTGAGAGGATGGCGCAGAAAGACTGGGCACGGTTCCGCTCTGTACACAGCTTCACTAGGAGTCGGAATACACTCAACAGCACTAATAAAAAAGCCCAGCTCCCCAGGGCTGCTTCAAACACTGGCAACTCCTGCCTGGTCCCTGAGGGCTTTGAAATTTGGGGGCATCCCTCCCAATGTCTAAGAGACTTCCTGGCCCCCTTCTGTGCTCTTCCTTCTGACCCTCAGCCCCGTCCCAGGAAAGGGTCAACCTATCATGTCCCAAGGCCAAGGACAGTTTTGAGCCAGAGTGTCTGAAGGTGAGTGGGCTCAACTGATGACGGAAAAGGTGAAGAGTTCTTGCCTCTGGCTGGTGAGAATCTTTGGAATTCCTTACCTTAAACCAGAATATCTGAATGGCCACTTTCAAGAATAGGCCAGTAGCAAGGTTGGGCAGATAAAGATATATAAGAAATTTAAGTCACACATCAGCAAGAACTTGTCTTGATAAAAATGGCTATGGGCTGCTGGGGAATTTTTATCCTTGGACTAAATCCTCATACCAGTTTGGCCAGCTGACCTGCTCCCTACCCAAGCTCTTCCAATATTCATAATAATTATGACAATAATGATACAGGCATCAACTACCATTTACCAAGCACTTATGACATGCTATCCTTGACTAAGGGCTTTCCATACATTAGCTCAGTTAATCCCCACAACAGTGCTGTAAGGTGTGTGTTGTCAGCCCCACTGTGCAAACAAAGAAATTGAGGCTCAGAGAGATTAAGCAAGTAGGTCGAGAGACACGATTGGAAAGTGACAGATCAGACCAGGCCCAGATGTCTGAATCCAAAGCTCAGGTCCTTAACAATGACGCTGGTGTCACAGAGTGGGTCACAGGTTCCCTGCATCAGAATTACCTGGAATGGTCAAACTATAAAGTACATATTCCTGGGCCCTACCCAGGATCAGAATCTCTGCAGATCCGCTGGGACAGGCCGTGGTGCTTGCTGTTCACTGAAGTTGGAGGACTCCCAGCTGCCTGGGCTCCCTTGCTCCAGGGCACACATCTGCCCAGACAGCGCCCTCTGGCACCATAGAGGCTCAGCCGGCTCTCTGCTCCACTCCGGCCTAAACTCTGCAACTGGTGAATTGTTGCGGCCATTTCATGAGGTTGGAAGGAATCTTCGAGGGCATTACCTTCGTCTCCTTGTTTTTTAGGAGACCAAGAAACTGAGGCTCAGAGAGGATGGCTTTCTTGATCCGGGGCACACAACCCAGGAATCTTGCCTCTCCGTCGATGTGCTCTCCCTGTGCTGAGGGTGCCTTGCTTCCTCTGGCACTTTCTTCCTCCCTTTTCCAGGCAGACACACTTCTCTTCTCCCCAGTGAGACGGAGCCTCAGCTTTTCTCTGGGGCTGGTGCTTGGAGACAGAGAAGGCCGACAACCAGGTCACTTCAATAGCACACGCCTTTAGGAAGGCATGTGGCCTGTCTTGCACTTATGGCAGAAAGTTGTCACCTTAAGGGTGTGCAGCCACAACATTTGCATTTGGACAGCTGAACACAGACAGAATCCATCTCCAGCTGGAAGTCGAGAACTTCACCCTGACCGCCTCCCCCGTCCCCCCATGTGAGCCCGGATGAGCGAACCCCTTTCCTCTAGCGGCCACTTGCCTCAAACCTTTAAAAATCAATAAAAATCTTTAGGTGGCACTTTCCCTGGCTTTGTGGTTGTGTTTCCCTTCTCCGCCTCTCTCTCTCTTCAGCCGCCTTGAAAACAGAGAGGAGAAGCCTCTATTTGGCTCTGACAACAAGACCTCCCAGTGCAGTTTTTGCCGTGTGCTCTGCTTCTGTCATTGATCGATAGACTTAAATGCCAGGCCTCCATCACAGCTGCACTTTGATTGCCCAAACTGTCTTGGCCCAGTGGAGCTTGTCTGCTTGCGTTCTAATGCTGAAAAATGTCACAGGAGGGAGGGGCCAGGAGCCTCTGTCAGCCTGCAAGGGAGGGGGTGGTGACAGCTCATTCAGGGCATCTCCAGGCGTCCCACAGGCCCTGAGGGTTACCAGGGCTGAAGTTCATTCCTGTCTGGGGTTGTTTGCAGCCACAGGTCAAGTCTATCGCGCACAGGCACCGAGTGAGGGAAGCATCTCCAGTGCCATGGCAACCAAGCCTCATTAATCTTCTTGCCATGAAATCCTGGAGGAAAAAGGACATCCACAAAGGTCCCCAAATCCTGGTCCCAGCTAGGACACTTGCCAGCAGTGTGACTTTTGGCCCGTCACTCAACTTACCGGAGCCGCAGTTCCCACAGCTCTCAAAAGGCCCTCCATCCCGCCAGCAGGTGGAGGGACACACAAGGTAGACGTGAGCATGCAGAGCACTGTGTGAGGGGAAGCCTGTCGTTCCTGGTCGAAAACGACTTAAACAAGTGCTTTCTCGAATCTTCATCCGCGCAATTGTCTCTCACTGCAAGTGAATCAGGAGCTGTGCTGTTTACACCACAGTTCTCACTTACTAATGTACCATGAGAGCTAAAATTATAGGTAGATGTGGAAGAAAGGAGAGCTAGGCGGTTGCTAAATGATTCACAAAGGCTCCTGGTCAACAGCCACCCTTCAGTAATCCTCTCCTCCGTCTGCCTCGGGGCCTAGACTCGCCTCCCCACCAGAACCCACTCACGGGAAGATTAGGACTTGCAGGGAAGGGGTGGGAGGGTGTTGGGGGGCGTCTGCCTGCTTTCCCCTATTGGGATGCGGGTGTGTCTTTACCCTAGTCGGTTTCTTCTGTGAAACAGAGGGCGTCAGTCTCGTCTGGCTGGGACTGAGAGTTCTGTTCGAGTTTCATTAGGAGAAAACTCCACAACCAAGAACGCTGATGGCCTGCATGGTGTTAGGCACCCGATCTGAGACTGGCCTTTTCCCCCAGGAAGGGGCTCAGCATCAGTTTGGGGGCAGAACTACAAAGAGGGTATGTCCGAGAACTCTTTCTGCCCACATGCCCACCAAGTCTGTGACCACCAAGGCTGAGGGTGGGGCCCCGAGGCCTGGCCATCAGCAACAGGCTGCTAACAAAAACAAGTCCATCTGGGTGGGTGGGTTTTCTGAACCAGAGAATGTTCCTTCCAAAGGGGGGAGCTGTTACTCAGCTCCAGTGCCTTGTTGCTAGGGGGTACAGGCCCGGAGGTGTTAGGTCCCTGATGTTTCAAGAGAAGGCTAGAATGTGAATTATAATGTGAAAAGCAGCTAAATTTCCAGAAAACACAAAGCATTTGTGGGGCACCAGTTTGCAACTTTTGATCTAAGGTTGTGCTGGGGTGGGGGTGGGTAGAAATCCAGGAGGACAGGCATGAAGATGTCCAGTTCACAGCCTCTGAGCTGACCAGATCCCTGGATGAGGCAGGCTGCCTAGCACAGACTCCCCGTCTCTCTTCCCCCAGGCTGCCTCCAGATTTCAGCAGAAACCACTCACATGCCTCCTAATGGGACCACTGATTAGAACATCTATGTGTCTAGCAGTTGCCCCTGACACTGGCCTTGGATATACAGCCCCCACCTTGAATGTTAGATGCGGCATAGAAACTAACATCAGAAATCATGCAGGTGGTCAGGGTGCAGGATGGGGGCATTGGCGTGATTTTCAGCAGCTTCCGGATCATTTACACCTCGTTCAGTGGAGCAACATCCTGTGTGCGTCTCCTGTACATTAAGGAAACTATCCATCCTTTGCATAGAAAAAAATTTAAAAAGAAAAAAAAGGGAATTTAAATGGTTTCAGTGATTCAGCTCGGAAGTGAGTGAGCCTGAAATTCGGGACGTGCGTGCAGAGCTTGCTCGGTCATCTGAACGCCTCTTGCCACCACTAGTGGGATTCTATCGTTAAACTAGTAATTGTTCTTGGACATGGGCTGTGGGGTGCAAGTCTCCACTCTGTGCCTATCCCCACATCACGTTGAACACTGGACTTAACTGGTGATTTAGGCAAAGTTCAAGAGTAATTTGGACTTACCTGATTTTCACCCTAGTCTCTAGAACCCACCATCTGGTGAGAGAACGCAACTCTGAAAATAGGAGCTAAGTTTAGACACTTTTAATCATTTAGAGCTGACACAAACACACAATAGCACCCCGCATATCACCTGTGATGGAAAGTACATGCTTGAGCCACAGAAAGGGGCAGAGGGACAGTTCGGGTGCTGGACACTGAGAGGCCATTAGTGATGCCACCAGGGTGGTGGGGGGTGACAGCATTGTCACGCTGCAGTTTCCTACCACATCGTGGTAGGTTTGGTCAAAACTGGGGTTTGAACATCACCCATCAAGTGTGTCAATGGGAGATTAAAAACAAAGATCAGAGTCCTCTGTCTCTTTGACTTTTTTACTGTCTGTCTCTCCTTCTCTTGGGAAATAAACTAGTGCAGATGAGCTAGAGGCCCACTCCTGTTCTCTCCTCCTTCCTCCTTCCCTTCCAAGAGGGAAGTTGTTCTGGACTTTTCCCTTGCACCCTTTTTACACTTCACTCACCAATACTAACATACTATGATCGTGTACTGTTAACACTGGCACTGCTGCTCTATGTGAGCTCAGGCTTACGTAACGGTATCAAGCAGCACACCCTCCTAGCAGCTGGCTTTACTGCTCCTCCCCTTCGCTCCACTGTGAAGCAATCTTGCCTGATTCTCTGCGTGCACTTGGAGTCTCGCATCCTCCAGGATGCCTTCCTGGATGCCCCAGCACTCACTGGCTCCCCTCTCACCTGGACCCATCCAGCATGGGCCATGGAGCCCTGCTCACTCCTGGGCTGGTTTGTGCTGGTCTGGTTCCCCCAGCTGGACCAGAGCCTCTCTGAGGGCAGCTGCCGAGTCTCTCTCACCTTTGTGACTCCTCTACCCCAGCCCGCCCACAGCACACACACAATGCTCCACTGGAATGGAAGTAACTATTAGGGAGTCAGCGTCCTGTGGCTGGTGAGTCCCGAGGTGTAAATTCTCCCCCTCACCAGACGTGGGGATTAGCCTGGGTCAGTCTGAGGCTTTATTCCCTCACAGGCCCTAGGAGGGCCCAAGAGGAAACCAGAGACATCCCTCTGAACAATGACATCAACCCCACAGGGAGCGGGCAGTTGACTGACTGGTGCATTTTATCCTGCTAACTTACAGCTTCATCACACATTTGGGGGATCTTAGGAGCAGGCCCAGCCAGAGTTCGGCTGAAATATTCTTCGTTCTTTGGGCAGATGTTGCCAAAACTGGTGTTTCTCAAAACTACTGCACTTCGTCATCACTTGAGGAGCTTGTAACCCCGAGGTTCCTGGTTCGATTCGGCAGCGAGAGGCTGTCCTCCCTCATCATTTCATTGGGCAGACTTCTTCCCCGCATCCGACATCAACTTCTCGGGGGCAAATTAATTTCACCCAATGTTTCTCAAACCTGCCTCCTCACCAGGCTCACTTGGGAGTGCTGAGTAAAGATGTAGACAGCCTAGGTCCTACGCCAACTCGACTGAATCTGAATGTCCAAGAGGAGGTCCTAGAATTTATATTTTTAAAACAAATATCCCAGGGGGTCTTAATCAGCAAAGTTTGTGAAATGTTGATCTAATAAAAGTAAACCTTTTCCTCAGTATTTTGTTATGAAATTTTTCAAAAATACAGAAAAATTCAAAGAATTTTCAGTGAACATTAGTATACCCACAATTTAGTTTCTACCACTGACTTTTACTATACTTGTTTTATTACACATCTATCCACCATCCATTCCTCTCTCCATCCAGCAACCCATCTTAGTTTGGGGGCATTTTAATGTAAATTGCAGGCATCAGTACATTCTTCCCTAAATTCTGCAGCCCACGTATTATTAACTAGAGCTCAATATTTGTTTGCAATTTTTTTCTTTCAAGGTAAAATTTACAGAGTGAAATGCACAAATCTGAAATATGCAATGGCACATTATGATGAGTTTTGACAAATGCATGCATCCGTGTAACCCACACCCCTCTCAAGATATGAAGAATTTCATCACTCCAGAAAATTCCTTCACAGGCCTTCCCAGATAATCTCTGCCCCCGCCCCGCAGAGACAATTACTTTTCTAGCTTTGTCCACCATACCTTTGTCTTAATAAAAACAACCTTCAAAAAGCAGCAAAACAAAAAAAAATTTTTTCTAACAAAATCATATCCAGAGCCCCGATATATTAAAGGACTGAAGTAGAGAGGCTGCAGTTGGGACTGTGTGGGTTTCCGAGTGCCGACCGCTGGGTCTTCGTGTTGCTCCCCAAGCACCCCCGAGGAGTCTCTCTGGTTCTGGGCACTCTCCCGGAAACACCTCTTGAAAATGCTGCCCTGGAGGCCTGCTGGGCAGCATCCTCTTCCTTCCTCTGGTCCTCAGAGTGCTGCTTTGTTCTGGAAACCTTGCTCTCGCCTACGTGGAAAAAAGATTCTAGGCTCCTGGCTATAGCTTGCTACAGTAATTTTACAAAGAAGAAGAAAAAACACAGCTTCAGTTATTGTTTTTTTTGTTTGTTTTTAGGGGAAAGATTTCTCGTTCAAATCTGGTCACATGGGTAACATAGTTTCATTTCACAATTCTCAATAAAGCTACCTGAACTCCGACTGTGTCAGCCACCTCTGGCTACTTCCCCAACACGTGCCTGTAATATAAGCCTGTAATTTTCACCAGGCAGCGGGGGTAGGCTTTATGGGCTGGGGGACACAGCACAGGCTCATCTCGTTTCCTGGTTGCCACAGGCTAACACTGTGGAACAGAACTCACCCTCAAAATGTCAGAGAGAACGAGAGAACAGCCTCACTCGCATCCCCACCCCAATTGGCCCTTTGGATGAGAGAAGTGAGTGGTCTCTAGGCCCTTCCGGCCACCAGCCATCTACCGGGCTTTTCTGACCTGACTGCTCAGCTCTCCTTTCAATGTCCCGGGCTCCCTGGGCAATCAGTTGCTCACCCACAGGATCCTGGGGAGAGTGAGTGACCCCCAGCCCTGCTTCTGTTGGTCTCGGGTTTTCATTTCCACAGCTGCTTCTACACCTCTTCCTGAGGTGTGTGTCTAGCATTAATACACATAGGAGGTTTCCAATGACTGCTGAATTGTCACATGCATTGTGACCTCATGGTCACCTATTCGCCATTCCTCAGTCCCATACCAGACCACTGTCATCCATTGTAGGCAGCCAGTTATTGCTTCCAGAGCTGCAACAGAGACTCTCCTGACCTTAACAGTGAAAAGCGGGTTTCAATCAGCCACAGCAGAAGTCATAACTACCCCAAGCATCTGGGCTGTCCGTTGTTGGGCAGTGGTGTCACTACTAAACCAGGACGTCTGGGAAGAACAATGAAGGAATCAAGGCTCACTCTTCTGACACAAAGCACGACTTTTTGTTAGCTTGTGGTTCAGCTGTGCTTGACCGTAATGATCCATCCATGGAAGTGTTGACTGAACCTAAATCCCTGGTATGAAATTCCAATGTATTTGCTAAATTCAAACACATTTAGCAGAAGGAAGACAGTCCACAGGTATCTGAGTGCAGGAACAATGTCTGTCCTTTATTTGCTTTGACCTCTGAGCTGCCATCCCACCAATCTGTGGGGATTCAATCTCAGCCATGAAAGGCGCACCTCCAAACTCCAGATTTTGCCGAGCTGTTGGTGCTTTAGTCAATGAGGTAGTCATCAATGCTGTTTGCCAAATATTCTGGTCTACTTTCTCCTGTCTGGACCCTGGTACGATTTCACTTCCTGAATCCCTTTTGATTGGGTGAGGTCTGATGACCACTTCTGACCAATTAGTTGTGAGTAGAAGTGATGACTCTGATCCTTGGCCCCATGAGAACTGGCAGCCTGTCTGTAACTCGCACTCACGACAGAGCAGGAAAGTGTGGTATAGTGGGTAGGCCTGAGGCCTGAATTAAAACCCTGGCTCCATAACTTACCTACTGTGGGGCCTTGGGCAAGTAAATTAACATGTCTGAGCCATCATTTTCCTACTTACAAAATGGTACTCAAGATGGTACTACAGGAGGTGTTTGAGGATTAGGTGGAATCATCATTGTAAGCCCATCACCCCCCGTAGAGTGTCTGGAACACAGGAGGGGCTTGCAGATACCAGCCACTTTCCCCAGCCAGTTGTAGTCTCACAGCTACCTCTCTTCAGATGTCTTGGTAGAGGTGTGGGTTGCACTGGGCTCTAGACAGCTAAGGTTTCCCTCAAAGTCTGCCAGGTTCTATTGCAGAATCATGTCAGAACACGAACCAAGTATGACATTTACTGTAAAGGAAGCTGGCAGCCGCTGGAAGCACACGGGTTCTCTGCATCAGGTGACTGTGTCAACAGACTGGTGAATGTCAAGGGAATGTTTTCCTCCTGCTTTTAGACCTCAATGAGATTATCTCTGTGATCCCAGCGAGAAGGTATCTGCAGTCTTGATCCACTGGCAGGCTGCACATGTGACTTGGAGGAGAGGAGTTGACCAGGTCTACGCATTAAGACAAAATCAAATCCCTAGCCCTGGAGGTTAATAGGGATTATGTTATTAAAAGTGTGTGTGGGGCTGGCCTGGTGGCGTAGTGGTTAAGTTTGTGCACTCTGCTTTGGATCCTGGGTGTGGACCTACGCACTGCTTATCAAGCCATGCTGTGGCGGCATCCCACATACAAAGTAGAGGAAGATGGGCATGGATGTTAGTCCAGGGCCAGTCTCCCTCAGCAAAAAGAGGAGGATTGGCAACAGATGTTAGCTCAGGGCTAATCTCCCTCACCAAAAAAAAAAAAAAAAGTGTGCATGTATTTATTCACTCATTCATTTATTTAAAGATATTTATCAAGACCCTGCTATAGATCAGGCACTGTTCTAGAATCTAAGGATACAAGGATAAACAAAAGAGATAAATATTCTTTTCCTCATGGAGTGTACATTCCACGGGGGAGACAGACAATAAGCAAGATAAGCAAGCAAAATAAAAGGGAAGTTAAACAGCAATAAATGCAAAGGGGAAAGACTAAAGCATGGAAAAGGAAGAAGAAATGTCAGGGTAACAGTTGTGATTTAGATAAGGTGGCCTAGAAAGTCCTCATGAGAAGGACAATTTTGAGCATATCCAGGTGTCAGCATCTCCAGACTGTGAAAACGTCCCTGCCCTACCCCTTATCACACTACCATTCAGATCAACTCAAAATAATGACCAGGACGTGCAGGTGGCTGGTTCTGGGAGGAATCAGAGAAAGGGTGAGCAGAGAAGTGTGCTCGAGGACAGCACAGGAGAAGTGCTGGGTGCAGAGCTGATCCTGAAAGGATGGAACCATGCTCATTCATTCAATTATTCACCAAGTTCCTATCTATGCCAATAAATAAATATATATCTTGTAATTAGATTTTAAAAGTATCTTTAAAAATGGGACTAAACACTTTATGCTGTGTCAGGTCCTGCCCATGGTTCTGAAGCCCTCGTCCATTAATGTCTGCCGTCAGTGAGCTTATGATCTAGCTGAGGAAAGGGACGCAGACAAATATCAGAAATAGCAGACACTTATACAAAGTGTACTGCCTGTCAAGCCCTAAGGCTTCACATATATTAAGTCGTTTGATTCTTACCACAACCCTGTGAGATAGGAACTATTATTATTTCTATTTTGCAGATGAGGCAATCAGGAAAGAAAGAGGTTAATTTCTTGCCTCAAGTCACACACCTAACAAATAGCAGAGCCAGGAATCTCCACTCAAGCAATCTTGTCCCAAAGCCTTTGCTCTTAATTACTACATTGCATTTCTATAAACAAGTAAAATGGATGATTTAATACAGAATGATAAATACTAAAATAAAACATGTCCTTTGCTACACCACTGATATTGAAAGAGATGGGCGTAATCAGACTGTGACAAAGGGTCAAGGATTCGGGTGTGGGAAGAGGAAGCTCTCTTGTGCTCAGCTCCCTGGGCCTGGGGCACACCTGGCTTGCCCAGGGAGAAAGGAGTTTGGGTGTTGAAGCCTGGCAGAGAGGGGGAAAAGGAAGCAGGAGGGTCCTTGTTCACACAACTCTGTCATCGTGTAGGAACTTAGTGTGTCTAGGAGGAGCTGTTAGCAGTGTTTGTTTCTGGTAAACACCTTTGTTCCTCTAGTTGACTATTTTTAAACTTTTCAAGCTGAGCTAACTTCAGGTGTGACATTTCAAAGCAGTTGCCCAGATTTCTATAGGTGAGTGGGGGGGAGGGGAATGGAGGGGGGAACATGAGAGAATTTCTTTAGACTGGAGGAAATGGTAAGCTAGAATTTAGGAGTGGTACTTCAGCCATCTGGTATACCTCTGGCAAGACTTTAGTGTGGCAGAGGGTAGGAGGTGCACGGGGTGGGAATGGAACATCCTTTATATCTTCTTTCCTCAATTTCACAAACATTGATGTGACCAGTGGATCTTCACCCATATTTGTTCTGGGTCCCTACCCTGCAAGATGCTTATGGTTGTATTACAGTGATAGTAGTTTCTGATGTATACTCAGTTCCTGTACATCTTGTTTTCCTGGTCAGTTTTAATTCTCAAATCTAACTTTTTGAGGCCATAGTTATATTGTCAAGAGGAAATACATTTTCTAAATTCCAAGAGTTGCCTCATTTATAATTCAATAGCCAGACCTAGCTACCTTGGACTCTAGATCTTCATTACTGATGATGGCAGAGAAAATTCAGGAGCTGATATGAAGAGAGTGTCTACCAGAAAGAAGGGAAAGAGACTTTCTTGGGAGAGAAGATGGAGGAAGAGAGACAAGAAATCAGAAGCGGAGGTTCTAGAAAACCCCTTGTGGGGAGAGGTTATGGAGACCCAGGCAAAGTTAGGAATACTCCCATAAATTTGAGGAACTTCCAGCTCAGGGGAACTTGCTTTTTATTTTTTGGGGATTCAGTCTGGAAAATATTGCAAGGCTTTAAGAAAAATCTTCATGTTCAACATGGAGCTGGAGCAACATGGTACCACACAGTTTGTAACTCGAAGCAAAAGAGCGGATCGTGCAAGAAGCAAGAGGGCTGTCATGAGCACCTCTCAAACCTCCTGGACATGAGTGAGTCATGGAAAAATCACAAAGATCTCATAGGCTTTCACAGGGGATGAGGCTGGTTGTTGAGTTGCATTGCAGGGCCCCCTAGAGCTTGACTGGGGCTGCGTCAGCTGGAACTAAGGAAGGCTTGGTTCTTTGGGGCACTATACATGTTACCACCATGACTTCAGTGGTGGGTACCAGAATATGGCCACCCCCCAAAACAAGCAAGCCAGAACCACCCCTCCCCCACAAGATACTAGCACCTGGTTCTGAAGCTTCTGCCTCATCATCACTAGGGTACCACCACCATCTCCCTTGAACTTAGCATCATCTTCGAAATACAAAAGCCAAAGAAGATGGAGAAGAGACAGCCCTGATTAACTTTTGAATTTCCGAAATGTTTACCTAAGAGTGTTAGTAACACTTTGACGGTGATATATCCACTGGAAAGTTTAAATTCCTCATGCCCCATTGCCGTTCTGCAGGATCGGATTCATAGGAAACTTTACTCAGTTACAAAATAGGAAGACTGCTACCTTCTTGCACATTTGAGTATGCCGTCTGAGTTGTTGATCTCACAATTTAACCTAACTGAGAGGACCAGGCAGGAAACAAAAGCAAGGCAGAGAGGGGTGGTGGGTGCCAAATGAGTGGGGCAGACATTGAGCACGTTAGAAGATCTTGGGGGAGTGATCTGTGTGTTCTAGTTAGCTTAAAGCAGGTTTCCTGGAGGAGGGGGAGTGGAGCTGCCTAGAAGGGTGGACAGGACTGTGGTCACGCTCCACCTCAGGACCTCGTGATGGAAGTTGGGCGATTTCTATCTGCCCTGGCTGGCCCATAGTCTTGTGAGATTCAAATGATACTATGGATACCAAAAAGCCACGAAGACAGTTCAAAAATTAAAAAGGGATCCAGATGTGCTCTAAGTGGCTGGTGTGCCTGCTGGTGGCTTGTCTCCTTCCTCAGAACTGGGAGGGCGTCCTCGCCGGTGGTCTCTGTGCCCGACACAAATGAGATCTGGGCGCGGGCTGCTCCACCGCTCCCGCCTGAGGTCTGCGGGGTGGGGGGCTCCCTCCTGCCTGAGGCCGGTGCGCACTACACAGGCACTTGGTGCCCTTGGGGGAGAGGAAGGTCGTGGGGGCCAGGGGCTGGGGTGGGATGAGGAGGCGGCCACATGGGGCAGCGAAAAGGCTGTGAAGAGCCCTCACCCACCTTGCTGTGCGGCGGCTGTGAGGGGCTCCATTCTGTCGCGTTTCCAGTGCTGTTTTAGAGCCTCTGGGGTCACGTCTCAAGGGACTGGGCCCTGAGCGATGAGAGCCTTTTCCACAAAGCATCCACGCTCTCACCTCATGTGACCCTCCAGCCAACACTGAGATAAACCGAGTAAAACCCGTCACCCCAGGACATCAGAGAAGTGAAGTAGAGCAAGGCTTTCCTCAATGGCCTCATTGCTCCTTTTATGAAATCATAGGAAATGTCAAAAGTAGAGAAGAACACAGAGTATTCTACTTAACATATATGCAATTACTCCCAGAATGAACAAATCTTGGTATTTTGCCGTATATGATCCAGCTTAAAAACTTCAATATAGACACAGTCAAGTTTACCTTTTTAAACACAATTCCATCTTTCTCTCCTTCCTCAGAGACAACAACTATTATGAAGTTTGGGTTTATCCTTCCTGTCCATATCGGTATCGTTTATAAATTCATAAACAAAGATAAGGTATTAACTTATAAGCTTTAATTGTTTTCATAAATGACAGCATATAGAATATACCATTCGGCAACTTGCTTTTTCCGTTCTACAATTGTTTGAGATCAATGTTAATTCATGTAGTTAGACTCTGTCATGGGCTGAACTGTCCTCCCAAAATTGATATGTTGAAGTCCTAACCCCTAGTAGCCAGGATGGGGCTGTATTTGGAGACAGTTTCTTTAAAGAGATAATGAAGTTAAAATGAGGTCATTAGGGTGGGCCCTAAGCCAATATGACTGGTGTCCTCATAAGAGAGGACATTTGGACGGAGACAGCACAGAGAGACATGTGAGGACACAGGGAGAAGGCAGCCATCTGTAAGCCAAGGAAAGAGGCTTGGAACAGATCCTTCCCTCATGGGCCTCAGAAGAAACCAACTCTGCTGACATCCTCATCTCAGACTTCTAGCCTCCAGAACTGTGAGAAAATTAATTTCTCATAAGCTACAAATTTCTCACATTTCTCATAAGTCTGTAGTACGTTGTCATGGCGGCCCTAGCAAATGAATACAGGCTCCATTCCACAAGGAAATATTAGTGGAGGGTTAGTGGCTATTCATGAACTAATATGCCACTTCTCCCTGGGATTCGTGAATTTTGTCAGAGGAATTTACGAAAACTCTCAATGCCGCTATCTCGTTGGGGGGAGTTGTAGGTTCTATCGCAGTTATTGGAGAGTGAGTTTTACGGTGAGGGATCTTTCCAAGTGCCCCGTAATGGTCTAATGAAATCAGTCTTCTCTGACAATTACACAACAGGTCCTAGATCAGAGACTGCCACATGGTTGGCCATATCCGGAGAGCATCAGCCACTGGCTCCTAAGTTCTTTCTAGTCTGGGGTGTCTGATCTGCTCTCCCAGGGGCCACTCTCAGTTCAAGATGAGAAGTAAAGAACACATTTCTGAAGCTTCATATATAACACAAAGCCTGCCCTGCGGGTCCTGAGAAAGTAGAAGGTGTGGGAAACACGTTGTGGTGCCAGGCTTGTGACATCACGCTGTGACATCATTTTGATAAGGCATTAGTGGTGATTTGGAGAAGGCCTGTGCCCTCTGACACTGGCCCACACCTCAAGAAAACACCCAAGTAGACTCCATCTAGTGGAAGGCCAAGAAAGCCCTCAAGGCCTAAAACCTACTCCTCAAATTTGCTCATGGCAGCGCTGCAAGGACTGACCTTGCAGCCTCGACGCAAAGGTGGGATAAAATAATAACGGATGGGAGCTCCTTCCTGGGCGCAGGCAGCTGGTGAAGAAACCAGAGTCTGCTTGAAAACTCAACATTCTGTTGCAGCCCAAAGTATTCAAAACGCTCAGCGGAAAATGTGTTTGGCTCTTTTCAGAAGCATTTTGGAGGCATTGTTTATCATGGTGAAAAATTGGAAACGTCTCAAATGTCCACAGAAGAAGATCTTTAGAAAGGAAATTGGTAAAATAGTAAACTACAGCACATTTAGACCAATGCAGCCACTAAAAATGGTATGTGATGACACGGAGAAAGGTGGAAGAAATGGTATTACTGGGGAAAAAAGATTACATTTTTAAAATAGTGAGTATACCATAATTCCATTTTTATTTTTAAAAAATATATTTATAAG
This sequence comes from Tapirus indicus, assembly GCA_031878705.1. NCBI lineage: Eukaryota > Metazoa > Chordata > Mammalia > Perissodactyla > Tapiridae > Tapirus > Tapirus indicus. The sequence continues at coordinate 34,343,151 of CM062927.1, forward strand.
GAGAGACTAGTTATATAGAAAAATGATAACTGGGTTATCTCTGAGTGGTGGGTTTATAGATGTTATATGTTTTATTCTTGTGGGACACACACACACACATTTTACAAAGAATTTACTCACTCGGCTTTAGTCTCTTTCCATATAGTGAGAGAGAACTAAACTAGGTGACCTTTAAGTCTCTAAAGACTTGTGACATTCCAAGACTATGATTCTGAAGAATTGGAAATTCTTGGATTTAGTGACATAAAATGTGATCACTTAGAAGAATGTTTAGTTGATTAAAAAGGTTGTTGGAGGACCCGGAACTGGCTGCCACACCCACACAACCCGTGGTCTTCCACGACGTGTTGCTGCTGTGGTTGTAAGGAAAACATGACAACTAACAGTTACTAAACACATCCTATGCTTCGCACTGTGCCAAACGTCCTATAAGCATCATTTTACTTAATCCTCATGATAACCCTATGAGGCATGTACTACCATTGTCTGCAGATTTCAGATGAGAAAGCTGTGACTTTAGAGAGGTTATGTCAGAGCTCAAGGTCAGGAACCAGAAGGGAGCAGAGGGTGGATTTGAACATGTAACAGATCCCAGAGTTGACAGCTTTAATCCTTCTCTCTGCTGCCCCCTACTGGAGCATTTCCCTCACACGCCCCCCGCCTCCCCACCCCTGCCCCCGAGAGACCTGTCAACTAGCGCCAGGAGAGGGACCAAGGAGACAAATGTAAGCTTCCCAGGTCAGTGGTCAGAGAATGACGAACTTGAGTCTCACTAGGGCAAATGAAGCTCCTCCACAAAACCAAGAGCTGAGTTAGGTGAGAAATGAGTCCTGAGCCCCCATCCCTGGGAAACGTCAAGGTGGTTTTCCTCAATGCAGACTCAAGGAAACTGGACTTCAGTGAAGAATTGCTAGTAACAGAGGACGACTGAGAGAAATAAGCTGTACATGGGTGTTTGCATTTCCTTACAAGTGTAATGTAAAGTTTCACTTTGGAGATGAGTTAATGAATCATGCTGTTACTTTAATAACTGTTCTAGTTTTAGAAGTATGAGGTATTGGATTGGGGTTGTGCTATTCCACCCTTGCCCTGCTCTGCTCTATGTCACGGGGCAGGGTGACCCAGGTTCCCATGCCAGCTGACCTCCACCTGAGTCACCCAAAGGCAGCAGTGGTGGGGTTTCAGATGACTGGAGGAAGAGAGAAGCCAAGCTGTCTCCCCTCCACCACCTCCAGCAACATCCTCGCTAAGAGTCATGTCTCCTCTGAAGATCTGGCTCTTGCTGGGTGGCCTACCATATTCCCGCTTCTGCTGGGCTACCCAAGACCTGGGATCCATAATCCCACTCCTCCCATTGTCCTCCCAGCTTCATGGTGGCAGCGTCTTCTTGCTATTGCTAATCTTTGGCTAGCCTGCCATCCTTTGCTTGGTTTCACCGTTGTTCCATCCCCTGTGTAACCAATTAAGTGCCCTCTGTTTGACATATCAGAGTGATTTCTTTTTTTCTGATTGGACTCTGATCGATGTTTCCTCAGTTATCAATTTCTGAGGTATTCTGCCATCAGAAATACCCACTATATAGGGCAAAGAGTGTCAGGTAGTATAAAGGAACTTCAAGGAAGATTCTATAATAATATAAAGATGGGTGATATCAATACCAGCTTAGGAGTATCAGGTATGACATTTAACTTGGCCATTAAAGAATGAGGGAGTTTGAGGAGATAAGAGCATTGTGGATGGGGGAATCTGTGCAAACAAAGGTGCGATCAATAAGAATCCTGGTCGTATTGTAAATAATGTGTGAGTAATGAGAAAATGGCTGAAAAGGATCCAATGTCATGCATATAAGTTTCTCATCAATGTGCATCTGAAGGTAGAGAAATACAGGGAGTGTCAGGAAATAATAGGCAGTGGGTATCTCTAGAACGTAAGGTTGGAGGGTGCTGGAAGGGTAAACCAAGAAGGGTATTTAGATTTTGACAAAATACTACCTTAAGGATTTGGGCTATATCTTAAGGCAACCTTAGTCACCACTGATTCCCAGTGCCTGGCACGTGAAAGGTGTTCAAACAATGTTGAACAAATGAGGAACTACTGGCAATTTGGGTGGAAGGAAGAGGTATAAACAGAGTGATGCTCTGCAAATCTCACTCTGGCAGAAATGTGTAGGCTGGTCTGGGTGGGGTGAGGGTGGGGGAGCAGGAGGGGCAACCCAGTCAGAAAGCGATTGCAATGGATGAAGGACTTGAGAAAGACAAGGAGGACTCGGGTCTGGTAGAGATAAAAAAATTGGAATTGCAGATCTCAGATGGGGGAATGATGGAAAAGGTGGTGTAAAGGTGCCTCTGAGGCTTAGTACCCAAGAGATTGGGTGGCTGAAAATGCCACTGTGACTGTACCCACATTGATGAAGCAGGGATCCAAGGAGGCAGGAATGCAGGAGACAGGGGAGACGCATATTTAGTGGTGACAATTATTTAATACCCACCCTTGGATCTTCTGGCCTTTTCTCTTGCGTTATTGTAAAGACATTCATTTTTCTTCAAACCCAATAAATTATTCTCTGTCAGCAAGCTGGGGGGAGGGGATGAAGAAAAGATCCCGGTTTGCTCTTGGCTTTTCCTCTGTCTAGTCCAAACACTGGAAATGTCAAGTTTGCTCGCTAATTAAACATGTCTGTCTTGGACTGCACTTGTATCTTTCACTGAGAAGGTGTAGATTTCCAGGGAGACATTACACATTCATGTTTCCAAATACAGCATTTTGAAATCTCCCTGTGTGACACAAATACCAACTCTGTGAAAGCGTCTCCTGGTAGGAAAGGCAGCTGAGTCAGGCGGCCCAGGTCCGGGAGAGAGCCAGGACGTGCTCTCAGTTTACTCTCTGGAGAGAGAGTACTGGGAGCCTCTATAGGGCTAGCCCTGGGCCTTTCTGGATTTCCACGAGTCCTTCTACACAGCTGATGCCTCCCAGGACGGGGTCATGGGAAATCTTATGCCCTGGTCAGGTTGAAACTGTCCTTGCCACCATCCCTGGCATCTGGGTGGCTGGGAACTGACAGTTTGCAATCAGATCTGTGGCCGTGATCTTGGAAAGCCTTACCAGAATGCTGTGTGGGAAGTATCATTATCACCCACATTCCACAGATAAATAAGTGGGGCTTGCAGCTTTGAAATCCTTATAGAATGCGATTCATTGATTACGTATTTCCTATGTGCTGCCACATCCCAGACACTGTGTTAGATACAACTGTAAACAAGGCTGACACGGTCTCTGCCCATATGGGGCTTTAGTCTGGTGGAGAGCGAGTAAATAATTAGGTGCTGGGGAGTCTGAGAGGTTAGGTCGTTTGCCAAGGACAAGTTACCGCTGGTGAAGTGGCCAGACCAGGCCTGCCTGACTTCAAATCTCAGGTCCATCTTCTTGGCAGTAAAACGTGGACCTTAAAAATGGGAGCCGAAGGTGTGGGCGCCACCTGAATGCTGTGCAAGTCAAAGGAAAAAGAGAGCTGGAGGGGACGCGGCCCGAGTCTTGTGTGTGAAGACATCCCTGCTGTGCTGCCCAGGGTGCTGGGCAGGCCGGCCTGCTTGGAGGAGGCCGACCCTGGAGGACCCCCTGGTCCCTCTCCTCCCCCTGCCACATGGGGAGGTCTGCAGGAAAGCAGCAAAGCTGTGGGAAGACAGAGTTTTCGACCAACTTTCCTGGACCTGTTTTCAGTCTCGGAGTGTCACGTTCCCCACCTGTGCAAGGGCATTTTGACTAGTTGGTAGCTCACGAGTTCCCAGTCTTTGAGATTCCATGGATCAGCAATATCTTTTAATGTGTGCATGTGGGAGTGTGCGTTCAAGTTTGTACATTAAATATATGTTTTTGTAAAACCCCACTGTCTACTATTATCAGCTCTTGTTAAAGAAAAGACGTTTTCATATCAGATAAAGAAAGAAGGAATAATATAATTTTTAATCAGATGAAATTAAAAACAATTCTTTAAACTGAATTAGTTTAGCTGTTAAAAAAAAAAAAAAAACCCTCACTTTGTTGTTACTTTCTCATTTCTCTGTGAACTATGATGAAAACTGTACCACGGGCCAGCCCCATCTTTGGACCCAGGCCCAGCAGCTGGGAAGATGGCCTTTAGGCCCTTTTCAATTGTTCTCAGCTCAAAGTGTCCATGAGACAGTCTGGAGTCTGCAGCTATTCTTCTTGGAAGCAGACATCCTGGCTCCATTCCAACGCAGGGCTGCGTCTGGAGGCCTCTGTTTGGTTTGCGATCACTGAAATGACAGTGTCCTGCCAAAGCGCCTCCCTCCAAGTCCCGCCATATGGGGGCTGCGTTTCCACTGGGTCTGGCAGCTCTTTCGCTCATAACATCAGTCCCCACTGATAGATTCATCCCTGTCACACTATTTACTGAAACTAGGCCACTTAATTAAAAGCAAGAGCTTTTGCATAAACTCCAACAGTGGCTTTATAAATTCCAAGCACTGTAAGGGGACCAGATGGAAGGATGGGTCAATCATCATGGAGGCCAGTGCTCCCACCCTTTCAAAAGGCTCCTCAGTCATGGAGGCGCCTGTTGTCAGTGGGGGGTGTGGATGTTACTTGCAGTGTCAGCTGACTGTGACCACGGGAAGGATCCACCTCAGCACAGATATGATATGCTTTCCTGGGGTATTTACATCAGAAAGTCAAGGGTTCAGATGTGCACCTTTTGACAGAAGTGCAGCCAATATGAGGGAAGGGGATTTCAGATGGGGCAGATGTGCTGTGAGTGGAGATTTGGGCTGGGAGGAGGCACTAGGGAACCAAGCAGTTTCAAGGAGGTCATTAGGCAAAGCCCTAGGGCATTAGGTAGCATGTGCTGGGCACCACCTCTGGGCATGGCACTGTGGGTTTGTGCTAGGGAGCTTCCTTTGGCTTCCCCAGACTCCCTCTCCACCCTTCCCCACTTTGCTCCATGCCTCAGCAGCTGACCTGTAAGAACTGCATCATCAGCCTCCCCTGCCCTCTGGCTTCTGGTTGAGTTTGGCCAATGGGAGCTGCCAACGGAGATGGGAAGGTGGGAGGAGAAAGAAGTCAGGATATTTACTCCTCCCATTCTCTCCCTGCCAAGTCACTGGGGGTGGCCTCTGTGGCCCACATGTCCTGTCAGGTGGTCTTTCCCTATGGTCCTCTTTCCAGTTTGAGATACCTGTCCTCCTTGCTCCCCTACGTCCAGGGAGGTAATGGCTCCCTGCTGTGGCTAGCCCTAGATACTGTACTATCCTTTATTAGTTTCTCTAAACCTTATAAACTAGTCCTTTCATTAACAGCTTAAGTGAGCCAGTTCTTGACCACCAGGACCGTGACAGAGGCAGGGGTCTTTAGGAATGTCAGAAATGAGTAAAACACTTTTCCTGCCCTCCAGAAGTTGACAATGGAGTTGGAGATATGAACAACAAATAGAAAGGGAACAGATATTCCTATGAAGCCAAGTCTTCTATGTGATGTCCTCAGGGCATTTGTCTGTTCAGAGAAAGGGGACAGAACGGGGTAGAGCCTCAGGGAAGGCTTCTGGGAGAAGGCGGGGCCTGAGTGGGCCTTGAAGTATGGTCAGCGTCTCGGGAAGTGGGGACACATTGCTCGGTGAGAGAACAGCCTAAATCAAGAACAGGGGTCAGAAACTCCCTGGGCGTGTGACTGCCACTCTGAACCCCGGTGGCCTGATAGGAAATGAAATGGGGGAGGAAGAAGGGAAACTTTTGAAGAGGTAGAGGAAGCACAACCAGTCTGGGACTTCGTCAGAATTACCAGAATCAAGGGCTGCTCAATCTCTCCCCCGTCATCTGTCCAATACGTCGGTGCTCCTCCTTTCGGGCTCAGTGCCTCTCGCCTCAAGACCTTGACTCGCACTCTTCCACTGGAGGAGCTGGCTGACTTGTTCTCACCATTGAGCTCTCAGATCAAATATCCCGTTTTTTGAGAAGCCCTCTGTGATAGACAGCCTCAAAGATGGCCCCACTGATACCCTTCTTCTGGTATTTCCAATTTTGTGTAGTCCCTCCCCATTGAGTATGGACTCGGCTTAGTGACTTGCAGCTAAAGAATGAGATAGGGAGGAAGTGTGTGTGTGTGTGCGTGCATGCGTGTGTCTCAGAGACTACCTCACAAAAGGCAGTACGGCATCCCTCTCTCTCTGCTTGCTCTGAGGGAACCCAGATGCCCTGCTTTGAGGCTATTTCAGCTGTCCTATAGGGAGACCTACATGGCAGGAGCTGAAGCTTCGGGCCGATAGCTTTATGAGTGGGCTTGGGAGTGAATCCTTCAGCTTCACTCAGGCCTCAGATGACTGCGCCTTGTAAGGGACTCTGAGCCAGAACCACCCCAGATAAGCCACTTCCAGACTTCTGACCCGTAGAAACTAAGAAACAAACATTTGTGCCAGGTACTACTACTTCATTAGCAAAAATATTTGGCCAATCACCTTCCCTGACCATAAAAATTAAATTAGCACCCCCTTCTTCACACTGCACTTGCTGTCACTATCATGTCACCTCCTAACCATTAGAAAGCCCCACGTGATCTGGCTCTTATTATCTCTGAGACGCCCTCTGAGATCCCACTCTGCCCCTCACTGTTCCAGCTACACAGGCTTCCTTGCTGCTCTTTGACCATGTTGGTCATGCTGCCATTTCAGCACCTTTGTGCCTGCTGTTCTTTATTTCTGGAACATTCTTTCCCAGTTATGTGCGTGGCTTGCTCTCTCCTCTCGTTCAGGTCTTGGCTCACAGTCAGTTTCTCACTTGGCTTGACCACATTATTCCAAACTATGGCCACATTCCCCGGCTCCACCCTCACCTTTTCCCTGATTTACTTTTCTCCGTAGTACATATCAACACCTGATATAGTATGTGTTTTGTTATTTATCCTGTTTATTGGTGGCTTTTCTCATTAAAAGGCAAGCTCCAAGAGGCCAGGATTTCCTCTGTCTTGTTCACTATTATATAACCGTGCCTGGTGTGTAAGGGTGATCAGTAAGCATTTGTTGGATGAATTATTCTCACTTCTTTTTTTCCTATTAGAGCCTGTGATAGGCAATATTTTGGCCCCCATGACTTTTGTCCCCTGATATATCATGCTTATGAATATGTTGGGTTACATGGCAAAAGGAACTTTGCAGAAATACTTAAGGTTACCAATCAGTTGACCTTACAATAGGCAGATTATCTTGGATTATCCAAGTGGACACAATACAATCGTATGAACCCTTATAAACAGAGACTGGGAGAAGAAGAGAAAGTCAGAGAGATTCAAAGCACGAGAAGCAGCTGATGAGAAGGAATGTGGGCAGCCTCTAGAAGCTGAGAGAGCAGCCCCCAGCTGACAGCCAGCAAGGACACAGAAACCTCAGTCCTACACCCGCAAGGAATGGGATTGTGCCAACAATCTGAATGAGCTTGCAAGAAGATTCTTCCCAGAGCCTCCCGATAAGAAGCCAGCTGGCCGACACCTTGACTTTGGCCTGTGAGACTCTGAGCTCACCTGGACTTTAGGCTTACAGTACCACAGTGACATAATAAATGGGTGTTGTTTTAAGCTGCTAAGTTTGTGGTAATGTGTTATGGCAGCAATAGAAAACTAACACAGAGTCCTTTTAACTACTGGACATTATGTTACTAATTTGTTTAGTGTGAGCTCAGGGCTGTTGTCTGTCCTGTAACCCATGTTTACAATAGTGCCTGGCACAGAGTTTAATAAATATTTGCTGCATGAATGGTTGAAGGAATGGGCTCCCATTTTGCAGTGGGGTGGGGGTATCCGTTGCTTTATCTCAAGGTTCAGGAGGCTGCGAGACTCTTGGGAGCTGGCACCAGTTGTGTTCAGTTCCATGGCCTCAGCGTCCTGCCCCGACCCACCACAGAGGGGGCAGCAGTACGCCTTTGGTGAATTCATGGGCAGCCGAGCACCAAGCAAGAAATGAAGAGCCCAGGTCTCTGGCAAAAGACCCTGGGACTCCTCTGTGCAAAGTTCTTATTCTCCCTCCATCTAGAAATCAGACTCTGGCTATACTGTCCAGAGATTCAGAGGCAGGCTTTGGCATCAGATCAAAATGCAGCTGATCTTTTGAAACTATTTGTGTCACCTTGGGCAAAAGACTTCACTTCTCTGGGCTTCAGTTTCCCATCTAGCAAGTGGGAATAACCCTCCTAGGGTTTCTTTGAAGATTAACGAAGCTGTGCATTTAGAGGACTTTGCATACAGTAGGTGATCAATAAACAGTAGTTATTGTTATTTTGCATTATGTTGAATAGTGCACCTTGTGTTTTCAGGGGGAAGCTTCAAATGAGTTTTCAAAGAGGATTACCTTTGAGCTGGATGACAAATCTGAGCACGACATCTGCTTTGGCTTCAACAGTGAACTTTCCCAGCCCCGACTCTCTCTGCTTCCGCAGTCACATCAAGGGGATCAGCTTGCTCTGGCCACAGTCATCCAGGGACCAATTTACACAAGGCAAATATAATTGATATTAGCGGAAACATAATGGTTACAAGACACTTGGCAAAAATGACAAACTTCAGTTGATCCATTTAGAAGTGATGGAATGAAACAGGTAGAGGATGTTATCAAACACATACTCACACACAAAAACACACACATTTATTCGTATACACACACACACCTCACTGAAAAGTTTAAAGACACTTACACTATCATGGGAAAGGATACAAAATATTGCATGGGGATTTAGAGGCGAGAAATACAAGGAAACATAATGCACTGTAAATTAAAGTCATTTATAAAGTGCAACTGGCACCCAGATAGAAAGGGAAAATGATTAGTCAGCAAAAATGGGGTATCTTGTTATTTATTTACAGAATATTTCCATGGGACAAGAGAGAGTGTATTTATTAAGGGCTTGCTGATATACAAATACAAATGTATTAATGTCAGGCACTGAGGACATCTAGCTAAATTATTTGCCTCAAACTGATTTTGTTTGTTTGTTAGTTTTAAGCCCACGAGTCCCCTCTGGCATCCCTTGGAGACCCTGCTCTCCCACTGCGATAAATCTCTTTAGCTCTGGTGTGGCCCTCCCAGGCTCCGTGGATGCGCAGCATGGAAAGGGTTACTCCTGGAGTAACTACAAGCTTCCCCGCACTTGCACAGCACCGCCACCCTTATTTCAGCAATGCTGACGTGCTCCGTGTGCTGGATTTTTCTGCCCTGCCTCTGCAAGTGAGCACGGCTTTTGGTGTTTGAGGGAAGCCACCTCTGGCCCAAGGAGCAATGGCTTTAGTGCACTCCCTCTACCTTCTGTTTTCAAAAGAAGGAGTATATGTTACCTGGGTATCAAGGGGGGGGGTCTTTTGTGATGATAATGGAAGCACTGGATAAATCTGGAAGAAAAGTAAACAGAGATTGTGTGTGTAAAACATTTAGCACAATGTTTGGCACTTAGGAAATGCTCAGTAAATGATAAGTGATGATAATGACGATTATATAATGAAAAATATTAACAGAGAGAACTTGTACCTTTTAATAACACTTCTGTTATCTAAGGAGCTTATCTGAATTCTAGAAGCATACAGAATGCTTTTTGTCACAAAGATCATGTTTTCCAAAGCAGTACTACTAGTTCAAAAATTGCGACCCCACTGAGGCCCCATGGGGACAGTTACACAAAACAAATTTAAAACCAACATCAGCTACTGCTATTTAAAGAAGGAGGCACCTCCTAAGATCATGAGAAATAGAAAAGCCACATGATGGTACCTGATGTGAGGTAGTTTGAAAATTTGATTAGTTATTTTCCACCCTATAGTAAGAGTTATTTCTGAACTCTGCAATGGGTGATACAGTGATTACCGTGGGAAGTATCTGAGCAGAAGTTCAGGAGCTTAGGATTCCAGAGACAAATTTCAGCCTTGAAGAAACAGCAATGAAGAAAAAATGACTTGCTTGAGTCCCTGGAGGTGATTGAAGGTAGGACTGGACAGCAGACTCCAGGCACTGCGGACAAATCCCGGGTATAGTGAACATCTATTTTTTCTGCCTGACCAGTTTCCTTTTTCCCTTCCAGCGACATTGCCCCCAACCTTCCTCAGAGAACCACACTTCTCCCATTGTCAGACGTGTGCTTCTGATGTACCTGACTCCACTCTAGCCCCAGAGGGGTGTGTGCGACCCAGGCTGGCCAACCGGAGCACCACGCGCCTTGACGACAGCCATTGGCTCAGGGAGAACTACAGGACCCAGCTGGAGGCGTTAGGATTCAGTCATGGGACTTTGGTTGAAATTGTTGAAAACAGACACTCCCCCTTTCTCAAGGGGTTGTCTGGGGCCACCAAAGAGGAGATCCTGCTTGAGACTGGACATGACAAAGGGAAACTGGGAACGAGAGACAGTGTGACGCCAGGTCCCGATTCTATCACCTGAGCTCCCTGGATCTGGCAGAGCTTGAAACCGGTTGTCTAAGTCTGTTGGGGCTGCTGCAACAAAACACCAGAGACTGAGTAGCTTGAAGACAACAGAAATGTATTTCTCACAGTTCTGGAGGCTGGAAGGCCAAGGCCAAGGTGCCAGTGGACTCGGTGTCTAGTGAGGGCCCACTTCCTGGTTCACAGGTGGCGCTCTCTTGCTGTGCCCTCACACGGCGGAAGGGGTCTAGGGAGCTCTCTGGAGTCTCTTGTATAAGGGCAGTAATCCCATTCATGAGGGCTCCACTCTCATGACCTAATCACCTCCTGAAGGCCCACCTCCTAATGCCATCTCATAGAGTGGTAGTATAAACAAATGAATTTTGGGGGGAGAACACAAACATTCAAACCATAGCACCAGTGACACTATTGGAGACATATATTAGAGAGAGAGCACGCTTGCACTAGTCTGAATCGGGTTTATGTCATTTGCCACTGAAAGAATCCTAACTTCTACAAGTCCATTCCCTCCTGCTATACCACCCTGACTCTGTAATGTCGTCATTTGAGGAGATACTATGGCACAGTAACCACGAAGTATTTGTGTGTCTCTTCAGGGAGAGAACTCCCGTGTAGACCCAGCTCCGGTACCTGGGGGAGAAGCTGATGAGGTGCCCTGGCCCCCACGCAGACGTGGCTGCTGGGAGAAGGAAGAATGATGGAGAGTGGGGGCAGGGAGGGCCATTGGCAGGAGTGAGTGGACCCTCCTGCACACCTCGCGATGACATGGCACCCCAGAAGTGGAAGCTCTCAGCTCAGGTGTTGGCTCTGCCACAGCAGCCTTCCTTAGAAAAGGCACCTGACCAGGAAGCAGTGAAATCACCTCTGGGGTGGTTGTGAGTGTAGTGACTGAGAATAGCTGGCTGAGAAGTAGAGGGAACACAGCCGTGGTGCAGAGAATAGTGAGAAATCAGGAGTTGCAAGATCTGAGGTCCTGTTTGGGCTCTTTGCTTATGGGAGCCTTAGAAAACTCTACAGACCCAAGTTCCCAATCTGTAAAATAGGAGTAAAGATACCTTCCTACCTCACAGGGTGTCCTAAGAATCAAAAGTGGTTACCAATAGTAGTAAAAATAATATTTTTTGTGTTTATTGATGTGTCAGCATCAGTAAGTAAACACTTAGTTTACAAAAGTAAACACTTTGCCTACCCTTCTTGATTGAAATTTTACAGGCTCCCTAGGAGGGAGGTAATATTATTATGCACATTGTACAGATGAGAAAACTGAGGCCCAGAGAAGTTAAGCGACTTTCCCAAGGACACTTGAACTCACGGTATGACTCCAGGCCGCACACTGCTCTGTTTCCCGAGGCAGCCAAAGAAGACCAAGAGGACCTCTAAGAGATGGACAGTGAGATCCAAATGTTCAGAGTAGGCGAGGTTTGGATTAACTTTTTCTATTTTCTGTTAGTTTCCCTTAGGACCCTTTGGCATCCTGGGATAACTTATTGTCTTAATCCAGGCAGGTGAATTGCTGTAATAAATAACCTTAAAATCTCAGTCTAACAGTAGAATTCTATTTCTCACTCACGTAACACGCCGTGAGTGGTTAGTGACCTTTCACGAGGTCACCAGGGGACCAGAATCCTTCTACCTTGTAGCTTTACCATCTTCTGTGGCCCTGGACTGCCCTGCTGCATCTTTTAAATTCTGCTGAGAGACAGGGGAAGAGACAGAGGGCTGTACATGGAAACGCTTTTATAGGCCAGGGAAGGAAGTAGCCAACTCATTGGCCAGAACTCAGTCACATGGCCACATGTAACTGCCAAAGAGGCGGGGAATTGTAATCCAGCTGTATGCCCAGCAGGAAATGGGTTTTGTTGAGCAAATAGAAGTCACCGCCACACTTATAAAATAACCATACCCTCTGGCTTACGAACTCCTGGGTGTCTTTACTGAGTTCTTGTCGCCTGTCTGGAATGCTCAGGGACCAGAGCAATGAAGGTCTTCAGCCCAGTCCCTAAATTAATATTTTGAATAAGACGTAATGTACGCACGAGGGGAAAATAAGACTTCATCTCATTGAAACATCTGATAATCCCCTCTGTAGTGGATGCTGTGACGGGCCACCCATGTTCCTTCTTCAGGACCAAGGCACCCATTCCCCCAGCTGCTGGCAGTGTTGTTGGCAGACAGATCTCAGCTGAGCTGCACTCCAGGGATTGTCCTCAGATGAAGAAAGCGTCTAACCCCAGGTCATGACCTCGTCACAGGGACAGCCGCCAGACAATTTCGAGGGTGATCCCAGCTCCAGAGCTCCTGTGGGATTAGCTGAGGCCTTTGTTGTGACTGCATCACAGTTCAACCCATCCTTTTGCACAATCCTACTTCCTTCACTCCCCAGCAGATGTGGTTCTGAAGATACTTCTCAATAAACTTTCTGTGGGCAAACCTCCATCTTAGTTTGTTTCTCTGGAAGCCTAACCTAAGACAACTTGTACCAAGAGCAGTTTGAAGAAGTAGACTCTAAGGTAAGGTTTCGGAGCTGGATCTCCTACTAACTGGCTGACAGTGAGAACTCCACCACTAGTTGTAGGTGGAGCATAGATAATCCCCAGGATGCTGTAGCAGTTTCAATTATGGCATGGGATAATGGTGGAAGGAAATGTACCAGAAAGGCCAATATATCAGATTTTTGAGAAGTGTAAGGGCAGTAGTAATTATAAGGACTGTGGGATTAGATGGCTCTTGTGATAATCCATGCATTGAAAAAAGACAATGTATGGCTGAGGGTGTCTAAACCAAGTAAAGCCTAAGTTGAAATCCAGATGTTGCCTTTGACCATATATAAAAGAGTTTCTCACCCTTTGCAGCCAAAGGATATAAAAAGTTAAGGACTGGGCCCCATATTTAATTACTAGAGCATCAAAGGTCCAGAGGTAGTTGATTCCCAACCTTGACAAATCTTCTCTGCAAAGGTCAGAGTTAGGAAGCAGCGAGACACTGAGATGTGGGATGTGGTAACATGTGGCATTCAAAAATCTTGAATCCATAAATCTCTCAGAATAGTCTGGGCTGAAAGAAGTAGCCCATTCCTCCCCATTAACGGGTAGCATGTCCAACTTGCATGATGACAATCTAGAGGCTTCTGCTTTGCAAGAAACATGTACTGCCCCCATCAGGATCTATTCTCACCTCATCTCCTTGCCACCAGACAAATTACTAGGGTTAAGTCACAACAGAACTCAGCAAAGGAAGCACTGGGCTCAGTAAGAGAGGACAGGAGTACAACCTGAAGGAGCTGTAGGACCTAGCAAATATGTCCTGGCAGGAGGTAGGAGAGTATGAATGGGACTGGATACTGAGGGTCTTGGATCAGAGGGACAATTGGATAAGTGAGAACTTATCAATATGGGCACACAAAAGACAGTATCACACAGATAGGACGGCTCTTGGAAACATGGATAAAATGAAGGTTCATGTTGAGTAAAAATGCCAGAATTTCTAGTGCAATTCTGAGTGAAGGAATCAAAAGGCTTAAGGAAGTGGGCAAGGTAGCATGCACATGTTAAACAAATCCAAAAAAATCCGTCAACCACCTGTGCTTGGCAGGAGAAAGCAGAAGACACTATTTGTCAAAGTGATAAGCAATGCATTGGTAAGAGGGGCACAGACATCGTTGAGAAGCTCAGTGCTGGTAACCCCCATAGTCCATGGGAGTGACAGGAAATGCTGTTTCAGAACTGGGCTCCTTGATAACAATGGGGACGATAGAATCTCCAGACAGCAGGCGGTGTCCAGTGTGAAGTGGCAGTGTTCAACCACCAGAAGCCAGGCAAATGCAATGACTGTAATAAGTGGCAAGGTCAGAATGGCAGCCACGGGGGCTTGACCCTCAGAGAGCTCTGGAGACCGCGGATGGAACCCAGCACTCCTATGGGTGACACAGATGGGCAGCCAACAACTGTATTGCCCAACCTATACAATCGAAAGAAATCAACAAAGGATGATCAGGAGGGTGGGAACAGTTGTCTCAATAAAAAATTACAGTCCATAGAATAGGTACTCAAGGACTAGTTTTTAGACCCATAACTGACTTAAGGAGAGGCAGGTTCCCAGCAATGAGGATCCTGTAATACCACGGCAAGTGTATATGGAAATGATTCACCCAGCTCTTCTGTGATCATTTAACAGTATGATGAGGAAAAGAGAATGTCCAAACACTGGGGCTGGACACAGGGCTGGAGTTGACATTGGTATGCAAGGACTCAAACCACCATCATGACCCTCCTACTAAGGGGGGCATCTGGGGTCCAAGTATTAAATGGAGCCCTGACCCAGGTCTAGACTATTTGGGGTCCACTTGGTCCAAAGGCCTACCCAGGAGTCATTTCCCCATTCCCAAATGTATGGTGGGAGCTGACATATTTGGTAATTGGCAGGACCACACGCTGATTCCGAAGCTTGTAGAGTAAGATTTACCATGGTGGAAAGGCCAACCGGAAGCCTCTGAGACTGTCTTCTTCTCCCCAGAGAGAAAATCATAACAATATTGCAAACCAGGTGAACAGCAGAAATTAGTGCCACCCTTAAAGGCTAAAGAATGCAGATGTGGTCCCCGTCATATTCTAATTCACAGGTCTGGCCCCTATAAAAGCCAGACAGAACCTGGAGGATGACGGTGTACAGTAGTAAATTCAGCCAGGTAGTGATCCCAACTGTAGCCCGTGTGCCAGATGTGGGACCTTTGCCAAAGCAGATTAACTCGGTCTCAGATCCAAGGTGCAGGCCGTGTGTTTGGTGACTGAATGTACTCTTTTCCATTCATTCCTGTGAGTAAGGATCAGAAACAGTTCACATTCACTTGGGACAGGCAATAGCACACATTTCCAGTCTTGCTCTATGGCTGTGTTAACTCTCCCACCTTGAGTCTGAAGGGATATGGACCATCCAGACATTTAGAAGAAGAAGATCATATTAGTCATTCTGTTGGTGACAACATGTTAATCACACGAGATGAGCAAGAAGCGACAAATATATTGGAGGCACGTGCACTCAAGAGGGTAGGAAATAAACTCTACAAAGATTCAGGACCTACCACATTAGGGAAGTTTTTTAGGGGTTCAGAGGTCTGAAGCATGCTACAGCATCCTACCTAACTACAAGAAAAATATTCCTTTTCTCACTTCCTACCATGAAGAAGAAAGCACAAATCCTGGCTGGTCATTTTGGGTCCTGGAGGCAGCATATTCCACACTTGAGAATACTGTTATGGCCCATTTATCAGGTAACGTGAAATGCTGCTCCCTCTGAGGAGGACTGAGGGCAGGAAAGGGTTCCTTTGCAGGTACAGGCTGCAGTGCAAGCAGCCTGCCACTTGGGCCATATGACCTAGCAGACCCCGAGGCATTAGAGGTATCGGTAGTGGCTTCCAGGATTCCACATGGAGTTTACATCAAGTTTTTAGACCCCTGGAGTTCTAGAGCAAAGCTATGACATCTGCAGCAGAGAATTATACACCTGCCAAAAAATACTTCTGGCATGCTACAGGCCTCTGATAGAGGCACAGCTCCTGACCATAGGATATCAAGTGAGGGTATGACCAGGGGTGATCATTGTGAACTGGATTCTGTCAGACCCACCAAGCTAGCAGGTGGAGCAGACCCAGAAGCAATCCATCATAAAACTGAAGAAGTATATCAGCTATGATCAGGAACAGAGGCATAAGTACATGTCATAAGCATGTGACCCCCTACATCATCAGAACTGTTGCAAGACATCTCTCCCTCAGCTCACACATATGGCCATGTGGGAGATTCCTTATAACCAGCTGACCAGGGAGGAAAAGGCTGAGCTTTGTTCATGGATGTGCTCACTCAGTATGTCAGTATAAGCCAAAAATGGACTGCGGCTAAACTACAGCCCCATTTAGGGGTGTTCATGTAAGACAGAAATGAGAGGGAAATCCTTCCAAATGGTAGAATGTTGGATATTGCACTGGATTATCCACTTCGAGTGGAAAGAAAAATGGCGTGAATTGAGAATATATGTATGTGGACTCACAGTCAGTGGCAAAGGGCTGGGTCAGGGGTCTAAAAGGAGAAAAATGGGAAGGAGGAGGAGGTTGGGGGAAGAGGCATGTGGATATAAATACGCAAAATAAATTGTGAAGGTTTTTGTGTCTCATGTTAGTGCTCATTAGAGAGCTCCATCATGGACCAGCCACTGAATAACCAAGTAAACAGAAAGACTTGTCCTCAGCGTGTTGACATCTTCCAGCCTTTATCAGCTTCCCAAGTGCTGGCACGATGGACCCATGGATAGAGTAGCTACAGTTGCAGGGACTGGGGTGAGGCATGGGCCCAACAGCCTGGGCTCCCACTCGCCAAGGCTGATCCAGCTACTACTACTGCCAAGTGTCAACCTGCCAGCAACTAAGGCCAATAGTGCCTCCCTGATATGGCTCCACCCCTCGAGGAAACTAGCCATCTACCAGGGGGAAGTTGATTACATTGGACCCCTTCTACCTAGAAGGGGCAGTGGATTCACCTTGACTCGAATTGACATATATTCTGGGTAGGAGTTTGCCTTTCCTGCTCTCAAGACCTCAGCCGGTACCTCTGCCATTCATTGACATGGGCTCCCACATAATACTGCCCCAGAATAAGGGGCCACTTTTCAACAAAAGAGGTGTGAGAATGAACCCATGACCATGGACCTTCTGGTCCTATCAAAGCTGCACCCAGTAGGAAGTTGTGGGAAGCCCTTTTGAAAGCACAACTGGGGCACCATCTTGGTGATAATATCCTAAGAGGATGGAGACATTATCCTCTAGGTCACAGCAGATACCCTAAATCAATGGCCATTATATGCTGTGTGTCCTCAGTAGGTAGAATACATGGGTCTAGGAACTAAAGGGTGGAAGCAGGAGTGGGCCTACTTGCCGTGGCCCCCCAATGACCCTATTTCTGTTTGTGTTCCTGTCCCCATGACTCTGAACTCAGTGGGGTTAGAGGTCCTAGTTCTGAGAAGGGGAATGAATGTTTCCACTAAGTGACACAACATGAGGCCCATTCAACTTTAAGCTATGAAAGCTTAGTCACTTTTAGACTCCTCAAGTGAAGAGACAAGTAGTCACATAAAGGAGATCATTGTAGCAGGAATATTGGCCCTGATCATCTGGTGGAGGTCAGGCTGATGTTACAAATGGCAGCAGAAGAGAATATGTTTGGCATCCAGGCAATCTACTGGAATAGTGTCTCTTGGTACTTCCTTCCCGGGTTTTGATGGTAAATGAATGATAACTACAGCATTCTCAACCTGGTTAGGATATGGGGCCCCTCAGGGATGAAGGCCTGGGCTACCTACCAGGTGAGCCACCTATACCAGCAGAAGTGCTAATCCAAGGGTGAGGGGAATCTGGACTGGGCAGAGAAGGGCGGCGATGAGTATCAGCTGTGCCCTGAGATCAGCTCTAGCGGCAGGATCGCTAGACTCACTACCTTTCCTCTTGTGAGTCTCCCCAGCAAAACAGACCAGTTAGACTCTTGGAGAAGCTGTCCCAATAACTTGTTATATAAAGAAAGTAGATCTAAACGGTGCAATGGTCTTTGGATAACGGTCTGTGGTGGGTTCTGTGGGGTGTTGCCCAATCCCCCCTTCAGGACCGTACACTCCTTCAGCTGCTGGGAGTTTTGGAGGCTGACGGTGTCAGCTGACTCTCTCCAGGAATCACCCTCACCCAGTATCACACTCCATCTGGAGAAGGGGGAGCACCTACAGCCAATGAGTTCTGGATAGGGCTGTTCACAGCCCAGTCCCCTGACCTTGGGGCAGGACCACTCTGAAGAGCCAACAGAGCTCCAAAGCTCTGAACAGCAACACAACTCTGTCCTCTGCATATTCCTGCTGCCTTCACTCCCCCACAGGTGTTGATTCTTGAGGGCACTCCCCAGTCAACTTCCTGCATGCTCATCTCTGTCTCACAGTCTAGACCTAAGACACTCTCCCAGTCTCAGCCATCAGCCAGCTCTGTGAAACCCACTATTTAAGTCAGGGAGTGGGAGACATTATCAAGGGAGATTGGAGAATTCACCGCTCCCATGACATTTTTCCCTTCGCCGTTGTGAATGGCCCCTTCTATCCTCTGAGCTCAGAACACTAGCTCAGAAGATTCAGGCGTTCCTGAAAATCTTGGCATCAAGGGTATCTCTTGGCTCCTTCCCCCCCGGGCCTAATATCAGTTGAACGGAATAATAGAAAATTTCGTAAATCTTTAGCATATCAACTGGTGGAAGATAAAAGGCAAATTTTCTAAGAAAAAAAACAATGAATTGCATATCATCATTCAGAGACTCTGGCAAGAAATAATAAATACATTCTGGAATCCGTGAGAATAATAGAGAAGCAATTGGTAACCAAATCAGTGCTCTGATTCACCCCACCCAGTTCCGAAAGAAGACACCCATTATCTTCAAACATTCTAGTTTGATCTCCATGGTTCAGGTAACTATTTTGGTTTTTTAACCAGCATTTTCTCCATGGAGTCGCAGGGGACTCTGACATAGATAAGATCACTCAGAAGATCTCTGCACACAGACACTCACACACAGTCACCAACTCTGTGCCAGACCCTACACTAAGCACCAAGGATACCAAAGTGAGCACTGGCCTTGCTCAGGAAAGGATACCGCCCAGAGCGTCCACTTCGGGGTTGAGATTGCCCATCTCTACGTTCTGAGAGTCTTGGGACCTTTCTGTTCACAGGGCGTGGAAACCATTTTCTTTCCACAGTAATTCTTGGTGAATTGTTCAAGTTTGAAAGAGCTGCACAGTAGTCCCCATAGGACCCAGCTCCTAGTAATTGCCCCTGGGTTCTACGTTGGTCTAGCTGGGAGAGCAGAGGACCTGGGGAGGCCAAGATGCAGAGCTCTCGTGTGTCCTCCCTGCATAACCCAGGGACATTGGTTACGTAGAGTCAGCCTCTCTTTCCAGCACAGATGTTGTTAGGTCCCACGAGGTGCTCTAAGAGCCCCTGCAGGGTAATCAGGCAGGCAAGTACTCACGTCTTCATTTAATTATTTTTTAATTTAACTTTTTAATATGAAAAGAAAAGTATCATCTCAGGTAAATGAGAAGTCTGGAGCACTGGGCTGTGGCCAAGGCTGGATCCAGGTGCTCACGTCATTAGGAATCCACCTCTGTCCCTCTCTTGTCTTGGCGTAGCTCTGTGCTGGCTTCTCTCCCATGCGGGCTTTGCCCACATGGAGGCAAAGATGGGCCCCCAGCAATGCCTGGTTTACACGGTCCACAGTGCCTACAACTACCCGTTGTCTCCTGTGGCTTCATCCACCTTCCTGGCTCCTGGCCTTTGGCTCCTTTTGAGTAAATACTGTTTTGCTTCTTCCCATCCTAGATCTCGTAATTTATCTTGACCTCATGCCATAACCTCACGGCCCTCAGACAGGGTCAGATAGGTCTTTTGCTTGCTGTTTAATTTGGTTCACATGTTTTAATTTGTATAAATGGGCAATTAATGATTTTAATTCTTCCTTGCAGGAGAAATTCCACCCTGTTCTTTAACCATGTTTGCTCAATGCGAGGAGAAATCCATATTCTCATACAGCATTATCTGAAGTGGGAATGGAAGGCGGCTGGGTGGATTTTGAAGATTGGAAGGAGGTGATGCTATTACATGGGGCTGCCCTGGTCTTTGCTCTTCCAGTTGTGTGCCCTTTCCCATGTGAAAGTGGTCATTGTCCCCCGGCCAGTAGATCAATGGGTGACATAGTGCAGGGGTTAGTATTTGTTTAAGAGAAATCTCCCCGACTGACCCAATTCCTGTAATGCATAAAAAATGACAGAAGTAATATTTTTGTTCTTGTTTCACTTTCATTCATCTTATTTGATCAGGGCTGAGCAAAACTGACATCTCATCAAACTCCAAAGTGTGTTTCAGCCCTAGGTTGGTCGGAGGGTGGCATTTAAAACACAGACATTGCAGGAACAAATGTATTTGCCAATCCCGTCCAGCAATGTAAACCTGACCTTTCTCCTGTAGATTTATTGACACGGGCCTGTTTTGTATCATATTTCATTATTGTGCGTGGAAGGATTAAAAGTTCTTCTCTTGGAAAACAACTCAGTTGGGGCCAGAGTGGCCAATGTGCCTTCCCTTCATAGTGAGAAAGAGGGAATTAGAAGTCAGGTACTGGCAGGATTAACACAATTCCTCAAAGAGTGTCTTTAATTAAAAAACAGCCAGTACCAGCAGTGTGGACCTGGAAGAAATTTCCATTTGACATGTGGCAAAAGCAGAGGAATTACATCCAAGGGGGATGTCATGTACTTGTCACGGGGTATCAGAGGTTCCTTGCATCCGGGAGCCCTGGGAAGTGCCCCTGCTCGATGCAGAAATCCATCTCTGATCAAAGCTCACTCGGTCTGCTATGACACTTAGGTGTTAGAAACCGACCACTTCATCAGGCCAAACAGCTGTAGAAATTATCCATTTGTGCATCTGGGTGACAAAATATCTAAGTGCAGATACTCTTCTAGTACTGGGGATACAGCAATGAACAAGACAAGCAAGATCCCTGTTTTTAGGGCATTTCAATCTTGTGGAAGAAGACAGTCTATCAGTTCATAAAAAATATAAATAAGGTAATTTTAAAAAGTGAGGAGTGTTCATTATTGTGTGTAATGGGGGAAGGTGATAGAGAATGGCCGTAGGGTGCTGGGGGGCTACTTGGCACAGATTGTTCAGGGACACTCCCTCCTGAGGGAGACGGCGGATATCTGAGCTGAGACACGATTAATGAGACGGAGTTCGCAATGTGGGAGCTAGACCAGAGACTGTCTCAGGTAGAGCATCCTGCAGGTGCAAAGGTCCTGAGGTGGAAATGCGTTTGGCATTTTTGAGAAACAGAGGAAGGTAGTATGCAGTGAGCTTGGAGCTTCAGAAGTGAGCAGGGGCGGGCCCTGAGATGAGCCCAAGCGGTGAGCAGAGGCAGGTCAGGTAAGCCCACCTGAGGAGATTTAATCGACAGCTGTTGGAGGCTGTTAAGCAGGAGAGTGACGGCAGCTGGTGTAGACTTTAAAGGGTTACTCTGGCTGCAGGGAGAGGACTAAACTGAAGGTGGGTAATAACGGAAACCAGCTGTGTGATTGTTGAGCCAGTTCTAGCAAGAGGTGATAGTGGCTTGACCCCATAAGATCAACTGAGCAAAATCTGTGTGTGCGAACAAGACCTTCCCCCCACCCCCCGCCCCACCACCCGCAGAGTGCAGCGAAGCCGGCTCCTTCCCACCACCTCAGGCGCTTGGTGACAGTGTTTACGATTCCCCGTCACCTTCTCTTCTCTGGGCAAAGCAACCTCATTTCTTCCAACTCTTCTCCATGTGACACGATTTTAAATCTTCCTCGTCACTCTTTTCCGTCTCTGTTCGTTTCTTCACGTCTCTCATTAAACACAGAGCCCAACACCGAGAAAACACCTCACTTGTGGGTTGTCATTTTGTATCCAGTCTCGGCCCTGGGGAAAGCTCCCTTCCCCCACTGTCAGCCATGTGTTCGGGAGCGTGGACTCCACTCCTCACGGAGAGGCAGGGACAGCACCTGAGTCCAAGCCCTTGCGTCTCATCCCCCCACCGCGATTGTTCCAGACATGGTCACATGATCCGATTTCACTCCGTGAGATGCCCAGGGACTCTGGCTGGGTGTGCTGGGCTAGGAGTCTCATTCTTTGTCACTGAATTCAGCTTGACACATGGAGTCTCAAGAGTTTCCAGCAGTCATCTAAAGACCATGGAGGGAGAGTTTGTCTGAGAATAGACCCCCTTGCCAGCAAGCAGAGCTGAGAAGTGAGAGAGAGAGAGTAAGGCACCTCATTTGCGCACGGGATCAAGAAATGTCTCAAGTCTAATTCTGGATAATTAAGTCAAGTGAATCAATACATCTTCTCTTTTCTTGCTTAAGCCAGTTGGCTCAGGTTTTCTGACACTCACTCTCAAAAAATCCTGATTGACAGGCCAATCAGAGAATAGTGGGGCCATCATCTCCCTTGAACGGGTCCCTGTACCCTATTCGGTGCAGCCTAGCATTGTCACCGCTGTCAGCAGCTGCATTGTCCTCTCTATTGTTTGAGCTTATAGCCAACGAGAGCTCAGCTTTCCTGTTCAGCAATTTCCTTCCCAATTTCTCTCTGAGACATCTTCTGAGGGTTTATGTAAAGCCCTTTTATGAATTTAGTATTTATTAGGCCTCCCTCTTGCATTTGACATGCATCCATTTTTGCCTGAGATGCAAACTCCTGAGAACCCAATATTATGACCCATTTGGGGGGGAAACAGCAAAGAGAACCAATAAAACCTAACAAAGCTAAGTCTAATCATTGCCAAAAACCCCCATTTGGCTCACTAATGGGCCACAGGGGAGTGGCTGTGATATCTCAGTGCTTTAGGCATTCACACTTGCTCCTGTGGTGCCTGGAAAGCCCTCCATTACGCCATACAGCACAGCCATTTGTAAGGGGCCTCCGAGAGTCATGTCCGTGCTGTGGCTTTTACAGCTTAACTGGCTGAAGTCAGAGAGCTTGGCAGCTCAGGCATGGACCAACTGCCTTGAGGAAAGTGGGAGCCTGCGAGCCCAGCCCTCAACCCTGCTGACAAAGTGAGGCATCATCGAAGAGAAAAGGAGCAAATGCAGCTCTTTGGCCTTACATGGGGCTTAGGGGACAGACAGGGATGGTGCCAATCACCAGCTTACAGTGTCCCAGACTGAAGAACCAGAAGGACCGTTTGGGGGCTGCTAGTGTTATTGGGGAAACTGAGCCCTAGAGAGGGGCAGAGATGCCTCCCAAGGGGATCCAGCAAGTTAGTGGCTGAGTGGTCCTGGATTAGAGCCAAGATCTTCTGTTATTTAAGCCACCAGGGTGGCAGAGGGCTACAAGTAGCTGCAGACACAGCTACTCACCATGCAGGCCATCTGATCTGCTCTTTGCTTTCCTGGGGCAGCTGAGCCGGCCCATGCTGTGGATGGGAGGCTCCCACATTCACACAGGGGCCCCTGGAGACAAAAGTCCCGGAGAGGAGATGAGCAGGGGTAGGTGGCTTCTGGCTCGGGGGGCAGGAGATCGGTCTTCTAATCCTGACACCACCCCTGGCTGGAGAGCTCAGGACAAGTCGCGTCACCTCCACACCCCACTTATCCATCTGCAAAGTGTGCATAATTAATAGCTAACGCTTGTGTGTCATGTGCTGCTCTACCACCTTATGTCGTGAACTCCTTTAACCTTTATAACAGTTCTGCAAGATATTTGCTTTTATCTCCAACCCAAAGGTGAGGAAACTGAGTATACATGAGTTAAGTAATTGGGGCAAGACGACCCATTTCAAACCCAAGCAGTCTGGCTCCAGAACCCACTACTAACTTCTGTGGTAACTGCCAAATGATAATAATAATTAGTAGTAAAATAAAATCAGTAAATGTTAGAATATAAATAATAATGATAATCAAAATAAAACAATGCACCCTCATAGACTTCTTATGAAGATTCAGTGAAGTGACATGTGCATTAACCACCTTTAGTGTCTGCATTCTGATGCTTTGGCACCTGGGACCTCGCTGACTCTGAAGAGACTGCCCCTCCCAGGGTGAGCCACTTCCTACAGATAGTAACCAAGGACTTGGGAATGTGCTTTTCAAACATGAACCCACCCATCTAGAGTCCACACTCCCAACCGCCTGCTGGATGGGGCTGTCTCACTCCAGGCCACTATCTCCCTGCCCTAATCACCCGAGGGCCAGGTAACAGACAATAGGACAGCCGCTGCGCCCCAGAGCCCACTGAAATCATCCAAACCAGCAAGTCCTAAACCTATGCACCCTGCCTCGCCCATTCCCTCCTGCAGAAACCACAACGAAGCCCCTTGCCCAGGTCCCCCTCTCCCTCTGCCTCTGACTGACCCTGGCGCTTCCCCATGTGGCCCCCACTCCCTGTGCAGCATGCCCTCTTCTCTTGGGAAATGAGTAGTAAACTATCCTTTCAGTGGGAGTCATCTCCTGATCTGTTGGCCTTATCATACCTCAAATTTTCTATTAATACACTATATTTTTAAACAATAAGTGAAAGCTCTTTACACAATAAAATGCTGATCAAATGTAAGTTATCATCCCCCTCCCATGTGGTGAGAAGTGATATGTATTGAATACATACCAACTTTGTGCTTGGTATTTTACATACATAATTTCATTTAATCATCACTATTGTTGCAGTGAAAACTAGGGGTTTTCACTGAGAAGTGAAAAGTGGGCTTACTATGCCCACTTTACAGATAAGAAAACTGAGACTTGAAAGATTTGAGCAGTTTGGATGGGTCACCCAGCTAGTAAATGGCAAATTCCAAGCTTGACTCCCAATTTGTCTGATCTTAAAGATTCTGTCCCCTGCTCCATCCGAGAGGGGACTGGAAGGGGACACTGTGAACCTGATGCCAGAGGGAACGAGAAAACAGACTTTAAAAGAGAAGTCTTCTGCTCCTTTGGCTACCAAATTGCCTCCCCTTTCTGCTGTGTCTCAAGGAGTTTTTCTTCATAAAGAAACTTTGCCTCATACCAGCCTTTGCTTCTTCATTTATTAATTCATTCTCCAGCTCATTTGCAAGACACAGGGGAAAGCTTGGCTTTTAAATAACACACACTTTCATTTCACCTTGGCCTGGATTAATATTTCCACTTGTTCCAAACCAGCAACTGGTCCTCCGTCGCCACCCACACTGCCTGTTATCTGCCCGCTCCCTACAAGTCCCTTGGCAGGACAGCTCTTTCGGCGTGGCTCACATCCCTGGGCCAGGGCCTGGCTATTAGAGTGGGCGCTCCCACATTCCATCTCCTCACAGAATGGAACTCCATCACGATAGACAATTCCTTTGGTGCGAGAAGGTATTCTGATGAGGACTCTTAAGAATGAACACTTTGGGGAGGAGAAGGCATATGCTGCCATCCAGCAGAAATGGGATGGACAAAACTGTTGGGGCAGGGACAAGAAAGGCTCAGGTCCCCAGGAAGGGAGAAGGGGCTGCCATGTGGAATTGTCCAAACAACCTCCACTCACACCACAGAAGCATAATACTTAGCCCACAGAAGGGGATGGCGGTGGACCCCGGTGTTCTCGCCTGCTCTGCTGTCTCCCCGTGGTCTCAGCAGTCATCTCCTCCTCTTGGGAAACCACTCCTCCTCCACTCTCAGTGCCTGTGGTTTCAGGGGAATTAATCCCATCCCTTCAGTGCCAGAGCCGACCAATTGGATTGTTGCTACTGCTTCAGGGTGGGCACATAACCAATTCAGGTTGATGAGAATCAACCCTGAGATTTAAAAGGTACCCTTTTAAAAAGGTACCCTTCCCTTTGGGGTGGCTCGGCTGGTGGGAGGGGGGTGTGGAGTTGCTGGTGGCCACGTTGGTACCACGTGGGAATAGCTTGCCTGAGAACCAAGCCAATGATGAGGAAAACAGAGATGAGGTGGGGAGACAGTTGTCCTGTTGGCCTGGTTTGAACACCCAGATCCAGTTCAGATTAGATCTTCTGCTTGACTCTCAGCTGTGTGAGCCAACACTGTCTCTTTTATTCTCAAGCTGGTTTGAGCTGGATTCTGTCTCTTGCATCCGTACTTGTCCCCTCCTCTGAGCTGCACAGGGCAGACCCTGCTTTCGCTCCAGCCACACTAGCCTTATTTTCCTTTCCTTGACTGCTCCTGTCTTGTCTCTTGAAGTTACCTTTATTGAGAATGTCCTCCTCCCCCATTTTGCCTGGAAAACTTCTATTTAATCTCTAGATCTCGGCTCAGACGTCATGCCCACCAGACTAAGGCAGGCCCTTTTGTGACACATTCAACACATCCTTGAGCTTTCCTTCAGAGAACTCAGCACAACTTGTAATAATGCATTCATTTTGGTAATTCTCTGGTTGTCCACTTCCCAAATGGCGTGCCCAAAAGAGCAGAGATTCTGCCCGTTTTACTCCACAGTAAATCCTCAACACCTAGCATAGTGCCCGACACACAGTAGACACTCAGTAAGTCTTTGCTGAATAACTGTGTCATGAAATAAGTACTTTCTTCCTCTGTGGACACCACACAGCAAGAGAGACACTGACCCATTAAAGTGGGGCCCGAGGAGACAAGCCACTGGGGTCTTGTCCCTTAAGTCTCAACAGAAAGAGGTGGGACTTGGGGGAGTAGGCCGACTGCTGGGAAATACCTGAAGGGAGGTCACTGGATGGAGGGAGGAGGCTTGCTTCTACTTCTCTACAGGACGGGTCTGCAGACAGTGGCGGAGGATGGTATCGAGGAGGCAGGTACTGACTCTATATGAGGAAGGACTAGCTAAGAGCCAAGCTGGGAATTTGGAAGACAGAGTCTACAAAATTTTATATATTTATTAGAGTTTCCATGAGGACAGATTGCGTGGGTCCTATGGGCCTTTTGATGTATCTGCAAGTCCCAGAATCATCAACATAGATCTCAGTTTCATAGAATTGCAGGATTAAGGAGCATCAGAGAGATCTCACTTCCTACCCTTCTCCTACCTACAGCATGACCCTCAGGTGGTGGTTTTCTGCTGGAAAAGTCCCCCATGATAAGGAACTCCCCGCCTGACACCCTTGTCTACAGTCCTGGTCTGCTGGTGTGCTCCCCCTTCTACGCTTCCTTTATGCTCCTTGAGCTGGGTGCCTTTTGGATAATGTTTGGTCTCTGCATGGTCAACAAGCCGCAGGGTGTCAATATTAGCCTTATAGCTAATGTTGCTGAGAAATAGGATTTTTGGTGAGAGATGTTGTTCCTAATAAAGATGGGCCTGTTGGTAAACTCGCTAATATCTTGGCTTCCACCAGGCCTGTCACTACCTCCACACAGATGACGCCAGTGAGATAAATTACTTTCCCACCAATATAAACACGACGGCAATCAATACAGTCAGTAAATAACATGACTTTCAGAAGAAAAGAAAATACCAATGTTAAATACAGTTATATTGACATGAATCCAGGTTGGTCTGAAGCGTGTGTGAATGCATGCATGGTCCTTGGGGAGCTGTGCATCTCCCAGTGCCCCACTCTGGCTGAGGACACCCTTCACCACTGCCCCAGATGTAGGCTCTGGAAAATAGAGTGGCAATCATGCCAAGGAGAGTTCGACTTTTCTAGAAAAGTGTTCTCAGGGACTCAGGTCTTTCTTTGTTGGAGTTTGGAGTCCCTGGTTCTCTCCTTAGGCTGTGACCTTTCTGCCAATTGTTCTGCTTCTCTGGGTTTCATTTGGATCATCTACTGAGAGAGTAATTTCTGCTGTCGAAAGACCGCAGATGCTGTGAGGATCTGACAACAAACTGGAAGAGCTTTGGAGATCATAATGTCTTTAGCACCTGTAAGGTGGGCTTTCTGTCCTGGTTGCCCCCATGCCTCCTTCATTCTCATTTTATGACACTAGTGGGGGTGGAGGGTCTCCCCAGCTTAAACTTACAATCAGCTCCTGGGGAGTAAACTTAGCCAGAGCAGAAGCTGTTGGAGGAGAGTGGACAGAAGAACAGAGAATAATAATAACAACAACAACAATATCAACTATTTATTGAACACTCATTATGCATTGGCCCTGGGTTAAATTTAAATCAATTGTTTCATTTAATTCTCGCAACCATTATGTACTTTATAGTCCCTGTTTCACAGATAGGTAAACAGAGGCTGGCGGGAGTATAAAAGAGTAGAGAGCACTCTTGTAAAAGCAGTGGACAGGAAAGGCCTCTTGAGCCAAGAAATGAACCTGTGAATATCTGAGAGAGAATGTTCCAGGCAGAGGGGAGAGCGTGTGCGGAGGTATTGAATCCGGAACTTGCTCAGGGTGTCTACAAACACCAGAAGCCCAGTGTGCTGTGGGCCAGGGGAGAGCTGTAGGAGATGAGTCAGAGAGACAGGCAGGGTGAGACTGTTGCGGCTCTCGAGGACGGCAGCAAGAAGTTTGAGTCTTGTTCAGGGAGTGACTGTGGTGGCTGTGATAATTAAATAAAACAAAGGGCCCAAAGTGGCTTGTGAGCGGCAAAACATCAAACTGATATGGAATGAAATATCGCAGTTGTTCATCCTTTCCTTCAACTCTCCCTCCGCCCTGCCTCAGTGCTAGGCCATGTCCAGAGAGCTTTACTCCAGGAGCTCAGATTCAAACACTTCTAGCTGATTCCTGGATTCCAGATGGACTGTTAATGGACCAACCCTGTCCTCTGAGGCCACATTAACTGAGAACTGATCAGGTGGGGGAAGCCCAGAACAAGGCAGTTGCCAGGAATCCCTGCTTCTGACTCCTTCCCAAACTAACAAGACATTAAAAGAAGACCCGCTTTGCCAGCATGGGAAAATGCGTAATGGGCCATAGCAAGATGAGCCAGGACTGCTCTGAAGATGGACTTGGAGCAGTCCCAGGGAGAAAGGCTCATTTCTAAACATCCAGAGAGTTCCTCTTGGAATTAGTTAGCCTAGAAAGAAGTTTTATTAAACACTCTTCTCCAGCACCAAAGGGAAAATGCAGAATGGTGAATTTACAGACTCACAGATTTTACAGCAGACGCCTGAGGATTTGCACAGCCCCACATTGGCTTGCAGGTTTCAAATCTGGAGTCACCCTAAGAATCTATGCAGGGAATAAAGCGATACACACGTGTCTGAGGCATTAACTAACTCACAGCTGATCGGTCCGAGCAGAGCAAACTAGGAGGGAATTATTGGGCATTCACCCAAACCTGGAATCCTCTACCCTTAAAAAGTAGAGGAGGAGAATGTTTTCATTATCCTTGGTCTAAGATTTTGTAATTTTGCCAATTTAATGGGTTTAATAGTTTCTCACTGTTGCTTCAACTTTAGTTTTCTTCATTACAAATAAAGTTAAGCATATTTTTTAAAAAGGAGGAAGGATATATATTTGTAAACAATAACTTTAAGCCTGGTTACAGCAACATAAAGCAGATCATCTTTGTTTGTTCTTGTGATTCGCCTTTGCACGACATTTTCTCTACTTTCTGGAGACATGTGAGTAGAGGTAGGATATGTTATCAGAATTAATACCACTTAGCCAAATACCTGTCTGATATGCCTACAGTTTGTCTATTCTGAGTGTTAATTCACTCAACAAGCAGATATGAGGCACCACCTCTACTGGTAAAGCAGCTGATGCTGGCTCCTGCAACAGAAATCTCTTAAATCTCAGTGGCTTGACACAGTAAGGGGTTATTTCTCACTCGTCAAAGTCCTGTGTGGGTAGTGTGGCTCTCCTGCACAGTTCTTCTCCAGGTGGTGACACAGGGATCCAGGCTACTCCTATCTTATAGCTGTTCCATCAGAACAAGGGCTCCCCAGATCATGGCAGCAGAGGAAGAGAGGGCTGAAGGATTGTGTGGGATGGTTTTAAGGGCTTAGCTAGGAAGTGACTTGCATCACTTTAACCCACATTCTATTGGCCTGAATTCAGTCACATGACCCTGCCTAGCTGCAAGGGAGTCTGGAAATGTGGACGAGCACATGGATAAATATGAGCACTCATGGTCTCTGCCATACCCTATGTGTCAGCCCCTGTGTGTGTTAATGAGACAGATACAGAGATGACTAAGACATAGTCCCACCCATCAACTCACAGTCTAATCAGAATAAAAGGTCATATATAATTCTGCCATGAGGCAGAATATGATTGGTGCATAATGGGAATTATCGATTAGGTGCTTTGGATCTCTCCACACTTTAAACGGCAGCAGAGGCAGAGAGGACAGCAAGAACAAAGGTGTGGAGGCCAGAGAGCATGAGGTGTGTCTCAGTAATGGCGAGACCACACTTCAGCAAGAGACAAGGATGTGAGAAGGGGACAAGTGGTGGGATGTAAATCTGAAAATTTAATTTAGGGCCAGATCAGGGAAGAGCTAAGGAGTTTCAGAAGTAATCGACTAGTTTTGAGAAAGGAAAGAAAAGAATATTAAATAAAGCAAATAATTTAATGAGCATCAGTTCAACCAAAATAGGAAAAGTATGTAATCACTTTGTGCCTTCGTTTCTTTATCTGTAAAATGGGGATATTAATCTTTACTTTTTACGGTCGCTGTGAGGATTAAATGAATAAATATGTGTAAAGGGCTTACATATATTTACACTAATACACGTAATGGTGCCTGACACAGTAAGCGGCACACATCAATGTTAGTTGAAGAAGTAGTCTGCGTGCACTAACACGTCCAAGGGGGGATGTCATGACTCAGTAGACGATCTGGACCAGACCATTAAAGAGATTGTCCAAACCGGTCGACGCCGGGGTAAGAGGAGCAAATTATCCACAGTGGGGATGGAAATGACGTAGTGGAAGTGCCAGTGTTTCAGGAAGGCCACATTCCCCTGCACGCACCCTCTTGCTTTAAGAGGAAGAGGACACCAAGGCCTGTTCCAGAGCACGGGGCAGCTGTCCTCGGAGCCCCGGGCAAAACCCCCCGCCAGCTAAGGGAGTGAGTGCCGGCCGCACATTGTCTGGGAGAGAATTCTGACTCTGCCATTCACAAACTATGTGACCTTGTACAGTTTATTTAAAACCTCTTTAAGTCCCAGTTTCCACAGGTATAAAATGAGGGTAATACTTCATGGTGTTGCTGAGCGATTCAACAAGATAATATGCATATGGCATTTAGCATGGGACCAATTTTCACTAAATGTTCAAAAAAATGCTGGTTATTATTTACTATTAAGTAGAAGGCATAAAGCACAAATAAAAACTAAATTCTGTAGCCAAATTAGGAGTCAACACAAATTCAAATATCTGGATATCTGAAAACAACTCAAATAATTTGTGGGTTTATTTCCATTTCTGTTCAGATGTTCAGGAGTGTTTGTGCATAAACCCAGAGAAGTGACTACATCTGGACAGTTGTTTCCCTTCTGCGAAGGAGAACCCATCAGCACTTTGCTGACTTAGGGGATAAGTTAGCTAACCCCGGCTCAACAAAAATCCTACAGGTGAGTTGACCCTGATCAAGTTCCACTGTGACCCAATAACATCCTGGGTCTTGTGCCCTTGGAGGGAATAGAGCTAGCTCTGTTCACTTGGAAAGGGGGCTCTACAAAGGGGGAGGGGGAGCTTCTCCCCTACCTCTCCAAAGCCACCCACCCCTGAGGCCCTGCACATGGGTACAGACAATGCCGTCTCCTGACCCTGTCCCTCCTTCAGGGCAGCCCTGCTTGAGCTCACCGTGTCTCCTGGTCTCTCTGCACATGGGTACAGACAATGCCGTCTCCTGACCCTGTCCCTCCTTCAGGGCAGCCCTGCTTGAGCTCACCGTGTCTCCTGGTCTCTCCTAGGGGAGAAACTGCAGTCCAGGACATTACCTTCCTGGTCAAACCCAAGGGGCCAGGTGGGTTAAAAGCCACCACTGTCCTCACTGTGTCCCACTGAATCTTCCAGAATCAGTCTCTCCACTTAAAACAACTTCCTTCTCTTCCAGCCGAAAACAAAACAAAACAAAAAAAACCCAAAAGCTTCAGTTCAAGTCAGGAAAACAGTTGCACATAATTCCATAAACAGTCAAACTGAATCTAGTTTGGACTCAGTGGCTCCTGTCCCAGCCCGTTCTCAATGGCATAAAGAAGGACTCACTCAGAGAGAGTAAAGGAGGGAGAGCACGAAAAAGTTAAATCACTGTACACAGTTTAATTTTGCAAACACGGATTGATGCCCACTGCATTCCAGGCCCTGTGCTGGGCACTGGGGATGAGTGAAACCCTGTCAATGGCCTTAAGGGGCACAAGTGAAGTGGGGGAGACAAAAGATTAAACAAGTAAGTGCAAGGACCGCAGAGCAGGATGAGTACCATATGAAATTATCACGTGAGGCATCAGCACAGCAGAAAAAAATCTCCTGGGGACATGACGTTGAAGCTGGGTTTCTAAGATTGAATAGGAGTTCACCAGGTGGAAAGGGGTTAGAGAAGCAAATAAAAGGGAAAAATTGCTTTAGGATCCGGCTACTCGAAGTGTGGTCCATAGAGAGCATCATCAGTATGTATCACCTGCACAGTTTCAAGCCCCATCCCAGATCTGCTGAATCAGAATCCACATTTTAACAAGATCCCTATGTGGTTCATGGACACTTTAAGGCCTGAGAACACTGGTCTAGGAGGACTGAACAGTCAGAGCGGAGGAAGGAAGGATAGAGATCTGGGCCTGCTCAGGGAATTTAAAAGAAGATCAGACTGGCCAGGGAACCAGGCAGGGGCAGCAGGAGGTGAGGCTAGAGAGGTGGATCCCTCACTCACACCACATTTGCAAGCAAGACAAGACCCTCCTTCACCCAAGTCCTCCACGCCAAACCCCCAGACCTGCCCCCCAACAGTAGACTCAGACTGCGGCCAAGTGAGGGGCGCTGGCAGTGTGACTCTGGCACGTGTCCCACTGAGACCAGAAGTGACCTCTGTCTGCATGTCCTCCTCCAGGCCCCAGTCCGTTACAGCCTCTTCAGCTGTTTACCTCTGCCCGCATCACAGGGCTGCTCCAGTGAAAGTTCATACAGACCAATCAATCAGGCGGACTTCAATTAGTTGTAATTGTCCTGTTGGGATTCCTTGCCAATAACTAAGATGCGGTGAGCTGCTGGCACCACTTTATCTCAGCTCTCAGCACTCCCACAGACGCCGCAGGCCTCTGTGCACAGTGGCGTGTGTGCGTGCACGTTCATCTCTGCAGCACATGCCAGAACAGCTTCTCAGACCAACCGCCTCCTTCTTCCTTCCTGTGGTCCCTCCTCTGGGAGTAAAGGTGGATCCACCAGAAAGACTGAAGATACAGACACTGGTAAGGCTCTATGATCTTCCTTCAAAGAATCTGAACTATTGCTTGATCTTTGGGGTCTCTTTCCCCTCACCTCTTGTCACGATCATGGTGCTATTTCCCTCGTCCCTTACTCATTCTGTCCTCATCCCCGAACACCACATGTTCCTTCACATGGTCTTTGCACATGCTGTTCCCTTTGTCTGGAATGCCCTTCCCAGTTCTAATACAAGTTGAATTAGTCATTGTTGGATGGAGATTAGGCTTGCCTGAAGAACTCTCAGCTCGGGTCCTGGTCACTTCTTATGGTGAACTGAGGCTAGGGTCTGTAGGACTCCTCGAGGGCAGAAATTATATAACTTATTTTTGTCTGGGCAGTCAAGCACATTTCTTAATACAGAGTAAGTATCCAATAAATGTGTGAGGAAAAGTCTCCCCTATTAGAACTGAGATAGAACACTCATTTTTGTGAATAAGCTTAGTCAAATAATAAGGGTTAATTTTATTAAATCTGCATCATGATTTAAAGAATAGAAGGCAAATCTACAGCACCCAAATCTGTCCTCAATGCTGTCTGAACATCCACAAGTGAAACATGGGAAAAAGATATGAATTGGAATATTGGAGGAAGAAACAAAACTTAGGGAACTTGGCCGTGTTGCAAAGGCTGGTCCAAGGGGGATGAGCAATGTCTCTCCCAGGATAATTTTGAGCCCCAGAAAGAGGCCCCAGAGCCAGCCCAGTTTAAGGAGCTGTTGTATCCCGTTCCCAGCCAGACCGGACCCCGTCAGTGTGGAAGGAGGAGGTGTGAATGAGGGACCCGGCAACAGGAGGGACACGTTCCCCCTCCAGCCGCAAGCTCCCCTGAGCAGCACTACAGTAGCCACTGGATGACACGGGGAAGAGCCCCCTGACGGGGAACTCCACGTCCCTGTACTTGGATCAGGTCCTTTACAACAAATTTTCTGGGGTGGGGGAGTTCAGGGTGGCAGGGAAAGGCAGGTTAAGAACATGGGTATAGGAGCCAAAAAAGCTGGAGTCACATCCAGGCTCCAGTGCAGACCAGCCGTGTGACCTGGATTCACCAAGACTCAGTTTCTCAATCATAAAATGGAGATATTTACGGTAGTTCCCTCGTGGGGCTGGTTGGGAGGATTAAACGGGCTGCTGTGTATACCGTGCTAGCAATGCCAGGCACGCCACGTGTGCTCAGTAAATGGTGGCTCCTCTTTCACCTTCACACCCAACAGTCCTCACTGCCAGACACAGAAAAGGAGCCTGTGGATCCTGCGGCGAGGGTCGGATTCCAAGCAGAACAAGGGCCACAATCACACTCTAAGTAAGGACCCTCCCTCTCACACGACCCTTGCCATTGTGTCTTCATGGAAGCTCAGAGAATCGAGAGCCCAAGCTTGGACATGTGGCCAGATGTCCTGGTTCTAAGCCCTGGCTGTGCCATGGGGCCTGGAGCAGCATACAAGGCCTCTCGGGCCCCAGTTTCCCTCTCTGTGAAATGGTGTCATTCACAGTTACCCCACAAGGACTGAAAACCTGACACAATGATGCATGCAGGAGTGTTTTATAAACCGTGGAGCTTGAGATGGTGTCATCCTGCCTGATGGAGTGGGCATATAGCTTTTAGGATTTGTGCTGGATTTGGAGTTGGAGGAAGGTGCAAGCGGAAGTTTCTTGTGTTTTTTCTGCTTCCCAGGTGGGAGCCTTTGAAACCTGGCAGACGTCTCGGATATCAAGTTCACCAGGGCTTCAACAAGTCAGTCATTCAACATGTGTCTACTTTAGACTTCCAGCGTGCCAGGTGCTCTAGGCGCTATGAATATATCAATGAATGCAGCATTCAACTGGTTTGCATTATTTTCACTGCGCTGCGGGCCTCCGAGGTCCGGGCAGCCCATGCCATACTGCTGGGACATGACATCACAGCATGTGAAAGATGAAACAACTCCAGCCCAGAGTGAAATAACTCAGCACATTACTTAGGATAGCACGGCAAGTTGGTAGATGAGTTGTGGTTAGATTCCAAAGCTTTACAATTGAAGTAAAATGATGTGTTAACAATTCAGTGTAGCATGGTGACCTATCGAGACATTAGCCTGTGCTTGGTTTTGGCCATTTTAGATTCCTTAGGAAAGAATCTTCCAGCCTCTGGATCACCCCCTGATTGACAGGCCTTTGGTTCTGATGAGGGAGGAGTGGCCAAGCCCTGTGAGTCCCTGTTTTCCCATACGCCCTACCTAGCTCTTCAACGGGGCTCTTCAATAGGTGCGTGGATGTAGAAGTCTTCCCACCATCTTAGAGCTCCTCTCCCCCTATGAGTGCTTAATGAATAAGCATCAAATAGAATTATTGCTGATAGAAAAGTCACCTCTTCATTGGGTACTAGAGAGGACTTACATCCTCCTTGTAAGTAACATTAACCTCTGGGGCTCCTGGGTTTCCCTACAAACTTGTTCAAATTACCCTACTGCATACAGCACTTCCTGGGTGGCTTCCGCTACTTCTCCTGGGAGGTATAGGGCATTCAGGGAAGACAAGACTAACCCACAAGGGCCAGAGGTCAAGGCCAGACAGAGGCAGTGAGATGATCATTGGGGCAGCAGTTTGGAAAGTAATTGCCAGCTTACTGATCAATATCATCTGTCCCCGCTCACCCAACCCAGCTCGATGAGGCCCCGGCAAGGTCTCATTCAGCCCTGAATCCATCAGAGCTGGCACAGTGTCTGACACACATAGTTGCTCACTACGTCTTTGCCAAATGTTTGAATGGCCATCACGTATGTTATCACAAGAGGTAGCACCGTGGTGAGGGGGCGGGCAGGCTCAGGAGCCAGGCAGTGGTGGTCAATTCTAGGTCCACAGCCGACTAACTATACAACCTGGGTAAGTCGTTTTAACCTCTTAATTTAACTGCTTCTCAGTTTCCTCATTTGGGACAATAATAGGATTATGGTGAGACTTAAATGAACAAATGTGTATAAACACCTAGTGCCTAACACATGCTTAGTACTCAATATTATTATTATTACCATTATTACTTTATTCCATAAATTGTATCTCAAATGTCTACAAAGTGTGATAACAATTAGAAAGGCAAAGATGAGTGGGGTTCCTAGATGTAAGGGAAGGCTTCCTGGAGGAGGTGGCACTGAGCTAAGCCTAGGTGGGCTGCTAGTAAACAATAATCTGGGTAGCACACAATCACGAATCCTCGGGGGCATAAAACAACAAGTGTTTAGTTCACTCACAAGTCAGCTGGGGATCCAGGCTGGGTTGGATGGGTAGCTCTAAGCTGTGGGGTGGGACGAACACGTTAACCCAGGCAAGTTCTCCTCACGGTGATGAAACAAGTTCAAAAGAACAAAAGGAAACTCACAAGTCCTCTTAGGACCTAAGCCTAGAACTGGCACATTGTCACTTATGCTTCCTCCTATTGGCCAAAATAAGTCACATGGCTGAGCCCTGTGTCAAGGTGGAAACACACTCCACCCTTTTAGTGAGAGGAGCTGGCACCTTCACGTGCCAAAGGGAGTGGATACAGGAAGGGATGAAGAGTTGAGGACAATCATGCAATCTTTCTGAGAAGGAGAGGCCAGGGAAAGGCCCGCCTGTGAGCGACTGTGTGGGGCCAGGATAGGATTGTAAGGCAGCTGGTCAGACCGGAGAGGAAGGTGTCTGAGGAGAGCACTGTGAGAAGAAAAGCCCGATGAGATCCTCACCGAGGGTGTAACCGTGTAAGGCAACCAGATTTAGAGAGATCAGATATATCCAGTCACTTCCCTTTGCACTTGGAATAAAACCCAAAGGGCCTAGCCTGGAGCATCTTGTAGTGCCAGAAAGCAAGACCCCCTCCCCCTAAAAAAATCCCACAATAATGAGAGTATGTGGAACAGACCCAGGAGTCAACTGAAAGAGCTCCCAATGGCCAAATCTGGGACAATTTGAGCAAAAAAATAAAGTAGGATTGGGTTATAATTCACTGTCTAAAATAACCATCCACAAGTCCATATTGATATAAACATACACATATACACACGTGGGGCCGAGTAGACAAACCTCCCATGCGGTAAAGCCCCAAAGCTCTTCCTAATCTACAAGGCCCCGTGTGATCCCTGCCTACCTCTCCAGCTTCACCTCCTGCCACTCTTCCCCTCATCCACAGTGTTTTAACTACATTTCTTGGGGGCTTTGCATCCGCAATTTCCTTTGCCTGGAACATTCTTCCTCTAATTCTTCACACAGTTGTCTGCCTCTTGTCATGTAGATCTTACCTCAAACGTCACCTCCACAGAGAAGTCTTCCCTGACCACCCTGACCATTCCCTCTTCCTTTGCCTGCCTTATTTCCTCCATGGCACTTAGTATTTTGAACATGATCTTACTTATTCTCTTATTAACTTGTTTATTTGCATTTTCTCCTCGTTCACAAAATGGACCATGAGAACAGGAACCTGTCTACCTTCTTCACCACTGAGTCCCTGGTGCCAAGCAGGGTACCTGGCACATAGTATCTACTCAATGAGTGTCTATGGAGTAAATGAGTGAGTGCACGAGCGCTCATCAATCTTCATTATCTTGGAGCCAGCCACAGCGCCTAGCACAGCGTCAGGATGAGTGTCGTTTGTCTTGTGGATGTGGGCACGGCTTAACATGTAAATAAATGAGTAGCTTGATGAATGAGCAAAGAAAACAAGGACTGAGTATGAATAAATGAGTCAAATATGTTTATAAAACCCTGGGTGGCCCCATGTAATGCATTAGTAGTGAATGCATTAATCCAGATTAATTCTGCAAAGTTGTCCTGCATATTGGGCTATAGAAAGCCACCCCAGTTGGAATATATGGATAATTTGGACCTCAGCTTTTGGAGATGCCTATTTGGGACAGGGAAGAAAGGATGCCTATGAACTTCTCTAAATATTTAACGGGTCTTTTGGAACAGATCATTTGGAGAGGATGCTGCAGAGATAAGGGCCAAGGTGTAAAAATAGATGGATTTCCTCCTTGAAATGACTCCCAGTCATATTGTGGCATAATGATTAAAACTCATAAATTACCGTCAACTGTGAAGTGAGCAACAATAAACCTGTGTGTCCTCTGTCAAAGGTCAGGGTCTCGGGAGTCCTCGGGGAAGGTTTGATGGCTGCAGGAAGGCCTTTGACTGGAAGTCCAGGATCCACATCAGGGAAGAGCCTCAAAGGCTGCCTGGTCCCCGGACTCTGAGCGAATGAGCGCGCAGCTCCGGGAAGGAGCCTGAAGGGGAAGCACCAGGGGGGACAGGGGGTGAGACGCTCACATGACGTCTTCTCTCAGGCTCTGCAGCTACTGTGTGTGCGGTGTGCTGAGGGTGGAAAGACCCCCCCACCCCATTAAAGCAGCAAAGCTTTAGTGCCATCCTGCTCAGCCCGGTGGAAGACTTTGAGGATCCTAGAAGGAAAAATGCCTTTCCCACTCCAGTGTGGCTCCAGTGGGGCTTAGAGTGGTGAGTCCCAAACTAGGTTTTGAATCAGCATCTACCTAGGATTTTTAAATAGAAATTCCCAGGTCTCAGCCCGGACCAATGAGTCAGAATATCTCAGGCTGGGGCTCAAGGGAGCTGTGCTTGTAAAACCTCCCTGAGTACGCCACTTGCCTTGTCTCCACCATCAAAACAGAAATGAACAAAATGGATGAGGCAGCTGTTTCCTGGCATCGGACAAAAGGGCAGACTTGTGATCCCTGCAGAAGGGAAACATGCAAGAGGAAGAGACCATGTGTGCCCGGCTTTCTGCCCGGGAGCACTTTTCAGAGTGAAAAGAGGGAGGGAAACCCGTGTAGATGGCAGTGGTCTGACTGAGCTGAGCAGAGTCCAGAGTTTAGGCTGCTGAAGTGGCTGGAGTTTGTGAGGTAGGGCACCGCAGAGAGGAAAGACCCCAGAAGTCTGGGTGGGCATGTCCTCTGTGGCCTTGGGTGAAGGCTGGGCTTTGAAAATACAGAACAAGACTCTCCAGCAGCTGCTAAGAGCCTGAGAACTAAATGAAATGCCAGAGGCTCTCGGGGCTGGGAGCTCCAGCTCAGCTAGAATGGAGAACCCTCGCATCTCAGTTGAGACTGCAGAAAGGCCATTTTAAGGAGTAAGGACCACACCCTAGAGCAGGGTTTCTCAATCTTGTCACTACTGGCATTCTGGACAGACAGTCCTTTACTGCGTGGGGCTGTCTGTGCATGGAGGATGCTTGGCAGCAACCCTGTGCTCTATCTACTAGATGCCCATAACACCTACTCCCATTTGTGACAAGTCAAAATGTCTCTAGACATTGCTAAATGTCCCCAAGGGGACAAAATCACACTTGGTTGAGAACCATGGCCCTAGAATCAGGACCATGTCTCATGGAAGATGATGAAACTGAAATAGACTGGTCCTAACAAAAAATAAAACAAAGTCAAATAGGATCAAGAGGATTCATTAGTAACTTAAGTGCCCACAATAATGAAACTCACAGGCTTGAGGGGAAACAACATAATCCAGCTTCCCTATTCAGTATCATCCATAATATCCAACATATAATAAAACACTGCTAGGCAAGCAAAGCAGGAGAATATGAGCCATAATCAAGAAATCGGTAGTCAAATAGTTAACAATACTGCATTGTATATTTGAAAGTTGCTAAGAGAGCAGATCTTAAAAGTTCTCATCACAAGAAAAGAAATTGGTAACTATGTGAGGTGATGGATCTTAATTCAATTTACTGTGGTAATCATTTTGCAATATATACATGTATCAAATCATTATGTTGTACACCTTAAACTTATACAATGTTATATGTCAATTATATCTCAATAAAACTGGGGAAAAAAGAAATTGGTAGTCAACAGAAACAGACTTAAATGGCACAGGTATTGGAATTAATAAAAGGACTCTAAATCAGCTACTATAAATATGTTTAAAGATTTAAAAGAACAGATGGATATAATGAGCAAAGAAATAGAGAATTTCAGAAGAGAAATGGAAACTATGAAAAAGAATTAAATAGAAATCATGAAGCTGAAAATTACAGTATTTGCCATGAAAAATTTACTAGATGGGGTTAACAACAGATTGGAGACTGCAGAATAAAGGGTCATCGGAAACATGAAGATAGATCAACAGAAATGATTCAATATGAAGAACAGAAAGTAAAAAGAGTTTTTTTAAATGAACAACCACCACTTATACAGTCAATTGACTTTAGACAAATGTGCCAAGATTATTCAATGGGGAAAGAAATTCTTGTCAGCAAATGGTATTGAAACAACTGGATGGTGATATGGGGAAAAAAACCCCACACCATATACAAAAACCAACTTGAGATGAATCATAAACTTAAACATAAAATCTAACACCTGAAAAAAGACATAAGGAACATTTTGGGTAAGCTAAAATTTCTTAAGTGGGACACAAACAGCAAAGAACAATAACTATAAAAGAAAAAATGATAAATTGGGTGTCATCAAAATTAAAATTTTTTGTTCCTCAAAAGACACCATTCAAAAAATGAATAGGCAAGGCACAGATTTAGAGAAAATATCCTCAAACTAGATATTTCACAAGGACTGTTATCTGAAATATAAAATGAATGCCTAAAACTTAGTTATTTTTTAAACCCAAATTTTTAAAAATAAGCAAAAAGATTTGAACAAACATTTCACAAAAGGAGATATATAATTGGCCAATCAGCACGTGAAATATGCTCAACATTGTTGGTCATCAGGGAAATTAAAACGAGAACGTGTACAAATACATTCAACAAAATAGCTAAGATAAAAAAGACTGACAACACTCAGTGTTGGAAAACATATGGTGCAATTGGAACTCGCATACACTGTTGGTAGGACTATAAAATGACACAACCTCTTTGAAATTGAATATTTTGTTGTTAGTGCCCTTGAGTCAACTCTGACTCCCAGCAACCACACGTACAGCAGAGCAGAACCCTGCCTCGTCTCTTAGGCCATCCTAACATCTTCCAGCCTAGACCAGACTATGCTCCACTGCTGTTCGTAGGGTTCTCACGGCCAATGTTTTTGGAAGTGGGTGTATGGGTCCTTCTTCCCAGTCTGTCTTAGGAAGCTCTGCTGAAGTCTGTCCACTGTGGGTGACCCTGCTGGTATCTGAAATACCAGTGGCAGAGTTTTCACCATC
Organism: Tapirus indicus; assembly: GCA_031878705.1. NCBI lineage: Eukaryota > Metazoa > Chordata > Mammalia > Perissodactyla > Tapiridae > Tapirus > Tapirus indicus. The sequence goes on from CM062927.1 coordinate 34,384,556, forward strand.
ACAGCAACACGCAGCTGCCACAGTGTGACAAACGACAAGCAAGTGGTGTGGTTCCCTGACCAGGAAACAAACACAGGTCGTGGCAATGAGAACGTGGAATCTTAACCACTAGACCACCAAGGCTGGCTAAACAAACACTATGACAAAACAATTCCACTTCTGGTATTTACCCAAGAGAAAGGAAAATATACGTGCACACACACAAGAAAGACTTGTGTAAGAAGATTCATAGCAGCCTTATTCATCATATTCAAAAACTGGAAATAGCCCAGGTGTTCATTAATAGCAGAATGGGTAAAAAAAACCAGGGCATTGTCATACAATGGACTACTACTCAGCAATAAAAATGAACAAACTCCTGATACAGACAAACATGGATGACTCTCAAAAAGCTTAAGCTAAGTAGAAAAAGAAAAAAAAAAGTCTTCCAAAAAGAGTATATACTATAGATTTTATTTTTATGATGTTCTTAGGACTGAAGGGAAATAGAAACAAATAGAAAATCAAATCTATTGTAAGGAATGAAGAGCACAAGGCATAGTCAATTTATGTGCAAAAATAAAAGACAGTCATTTTTATTTCTCAAATTCTTTAAAATGCACCTGGTTGTTAAACAAAATAATAATAATAATAACATTGAATTGTGGAGTTTATAACTTCTGTATAAGTAAGATATATGACAATAATAGCACAAAGGTTGGGGAAGTGGTGAAAAGAATTATACTGTTTTGTTTTTACATTTTATGTCAAGTGGTACAATATTACTTCTTAATAGACCATGGAAAGTTAAAAAGACATATTTTATTCTCTAAAGCAGCCACAAATAAAATAATACTAGGAAGTATAGCCAAAAAGTCAATTGAGGAAATAATCCAGAACATTAAAAAATATTTAATTAGTGTAAAACAAGTCAAGAAAGCAGAAACAAAAACTACACACATATGCACACACACATGCACACACACATAAAAATAGCAAAATGATAGACTCAAAATCAACTATATCAATATTGACATTAAATGCAAACTGATTCAACATCCACTTAAAAGGCAGAAACCGTCTGAATTAAAAAAAAAATTCTAACCACAACTATACACTGAGATGCTTTTTACAAATAAAGACACAGATAAGTTGGCAGACACATGCAACATTCCCCAAGAGAGAAGTGAAAATAGCCACGTCAAAGGACACAAAGTCAATACACAAAATTCAGCTCTACAGTAACAGCGAACAATTGGGAAATGAAATTGAAAAACAATTCCCTTTACAAAACTTGTAAACACATAAACATTTATTTAACCTAAATATGAGGTTACATTTAACAAAATATGTTAAAGGCATTTACATTGAAAACCACCAGATATGCAGAGGTAAATTGAAGACCTAAATAAATGGATAACTATACAATGTTCATGGATTAGAAAAGTCAGTATTCTTAAGTTGTAATTCTTGCCAATTTGATGTATATAATCAACATAAACCCAATCAAAATACCAATGATCAATTTTTTTTAGAAATTTACAATTTAATTGTAAAATTTACATGGCAATGCAAAGGACCTAGAGAACTAAAACAAATATGAAAAAGAACAAAGTTGGAGGATGCACACTAGCCCTGATTTAAAGACTTACTAAAAAGCTACAAAAAAAACAGGGTGACATTGGCATAAGAATAGACATATGGAACAATGAAACAGAACTGAGAGTTTAGAGAGAGATCCGCACATGTATAGCTAATGGACTTTTCATAAAGACATCAGGGCAATTCAATGGAGGAAAAAAACCTTCAACAAATGGTCCTGGAGCAACTGGATAACCAGATGGGAAAAACTGAACTTCAACCCTACCTCAAAACACACAAAAATTCAGTTGGTACTAGATGAAAGACCTAAACGGAAATGCTTACTCTAAAGCTCTAAGCTTCTAGAAGGAAACATGAGAAAATCTTCATGGTCTTGAGGTGGACAAAGATTTCTTTCTGAAGTAGAATCTATTTATATATATATACATGTCTCCTGTAACTCAATAATTAAAAGAAATATAACACATGAAAAGATGAGCAAAAGACTTGAAAAGACACTTCGTAGAAGAAGATACATGAATGACCAATAAGCTCATGAAAAGGTGTTCAACACCATCTGTCACCAGGAAAATTCAAATTGCAAGTCTCATGAGGTTCTACTTCACACCCACTAAAATGGCTCATGTTCAAAAACCTGTCCTCACAAGATGTTGAAAACAATGTGAGGCAATGGAAACAGTCATACTCTGCTGGTGGGGGTGTGACATGTTCCAAGCACCTTGGAAAACTCTTTGGCAGTTTCTCATGAAATCAAGTGTAGCAGTTTACTCCAACGTTAGCCTCAATGCTGGTGGAGGAGACGGTGAGCAGGGAGACAAGCGACGAGGAAACATGATCATTTCAGATTGTGGATGCGATCCCATAATGCTTTAACCTGCTCAGCAAGGTTGTGGTGGTGCTGGCTGCTGTGATTTGTACCAATCTGTGAGATCCCTGGAGGCGGAAATGGTTCTGAATCATTTCTAGCCTCTAGCACAGCGCCTGAGGACATTCAAAATGTGTTTTATTGAATGGCTGAGTTGGGATGAGTGAATGAACTAAAGGAATGAATGGAAATCACTGAACCCAAATCCACAATTAAAAGAAAGGAATTAAGCCCTACCTCATGAGATACGATTATGGTGATCAGTCACTTAGAGAAGGGAGATGGGCTGGAGAAGTCTGGGAAGGCTTCCTGGAGAAAGTGACTGGTTCTCCAAAGAAGGTTCAGAAGCACATAGGACTGGGCCAGAGGAGAAGATTCCGATGAGGAAGAGAAGACTCTGGTGCCTGGTTGGAGCCCTGTTGTGCCTCTGTGTTAGTGGTCATCCATGGGGACAGGGGACAGAGAAGACTCTGCTGCTGACGGCCATGCAAGAGAGAGGTCTTCTCAGCCCTGCCAGGCACCCAGCTGGCCCACAGTCTAGCAGCACTCAGCGTGGTCAGGCAGGACTCTAGCTGCTGCCTCAAGGTGTTTGTTCCCGCTGTGCTCCCCTCCTCTGGCCCTGGTGGAGTGTCTGACCCATGGTTGGCCATGTTCTGAGCACCTTTGGCTGACCTCCCAGCAAGCTGCTGAGGGAGGGACTTGTTCCAGAGGTTTTTTGCAACTGCTTGAGGGGTGGGGGAGGAAGTGGGGCAGGACCAGAGCCAGCCTGGACACCAACCTCAAATTTAAACCAGCTGCACTGATTTGTTGAACCCTGAAAAAAATCCTATTTTTTTTGTGTGTTTATGTGAGGAAGATTGGCCCTGAGCTATCTTCTGTTTCCCATCTTCCTCTACTTTATATGGGACGCTGCCACGGCATGGCTTGATGAGCGGTGCATAGGTCCGCACCTGGGATCCGAACCCGCAAACCCCAGGCAGCCGAAGGGGAACACACAAACTTAACCACTATGCCACCAGGCCAGCCCCCCTACTTTTTAAACTGAATCACAAACCTAACCTAGACCATTTTTAAAATACCAATGAACCATTTCAAACTAGAAACTTAGATTTTTCCAAAAGTAATGACCTAGAACAGTGGACTTCAAACATTCATGAAGATCAGATTCCCCTGGAGGGCTGCTTCCAACCCCGGAGTTTCCCATCCTCGAGGTCTGGGGTGAGGCCTGAGAACTTGCAGCTCTAAGGAGTTCCCAGGTGGTGCTGATGCTGCTGGTCCAGGGAACGCACTTCAGAACCCCTAACCCAGAATTATCTAGGAGCACCAAAATAGTCTTCAAACCTGAGCGACACAGCTTCTTTTGTTTGCTCATATTACATCTCTGGTTCAGAGTGACAATTCTAACAGTGACAACTATTAGTTATACTTTCCGTGTGGCCATCTCTAATGCTATGGTTCTTAATCTTCTTGGTTATTTAACAGTACCCTTGAAAATCTGATGTTAAAAATCATGTGAGCTGTTTCGACAGCAAAAGTACACGTGCACAGATATACACAGAATTCTACCTGCACCATTCCGGGGTCGAGTCCAGACCTCACTGCTCCAGTTGGTTCCTGCTCATCCCTGAACCCCAGGTTAACATGAGGAGAGGTTGCACCTGCAGTCAAGAACAGGGGTTCAGTGCCCCCAGTCCAACTGTGTGACTTTAAGCTAACCACTTACCCTCTCTGGGACTATGAAATGAGGCTAATCAAACCTTTTTTTTTATTATCTCCAGAAAACGAGTCTTTCTTGGGAAGCCAGAGAATAGATCTTCACTTGTGATTTGACATTCTTTTTTATGGTTTAGAATTTTGGCCATGTGTAAATTAAAATACAAACACACACACAGTCTTGCATTTTAGTTTTCTGAATATGTGCACACAATCTTTTTCATGAAATCCAAATCAATAGCCAATTAAAAACTTTAACAGCTTCGTGTGGTGCATACAAGTGAAATTTTAAAAATTTGCAGCCATGTTACTTTTTAGTTCCCACGTATGTGACAATGAAATCACACTAAAATGCAAATAACTCAAGCTAAGTGAACGTGGTATACATATTAAACATGCACCATCCTCTCTGGGTTGTTTGAGGCTCGAGGAAAACGTACATGACAGAACTGTGAAAACGTATCATCTGCATTTAAAGCTTGTTTTTATTGGTATGGTCGTCATCATAACACTGATGGGGTTGGAAACCCTTCCAAGGGCTCCCTGGAAACTCCTTTCTCTCCGCCAGGAGCCGAACCCTCCCCTCACAGCCGAGGCAGGTGGGAGGTGCTTCCTATAAAGAAGCTCAGTCCCTTAACATCCAAACCCCAGGGTGAGTGTGTATGTTTGTGTGTGCACGTGTGTGTGTGCCTGGGCAGGGGTGTACATGTATGTGTGTGTGCCTGGGCAGGGGTGTGCACACGTGTGTGTGCTGGGCAGGGGTGTGCATGTGTGTGTGTGTGTGTGTGTGTGTGTCTAGTCTTTAATATATGATCTCCATTTCTCCTCTCTCTCTCCAAACACACACATTAACAAGGAAATAAAATAAAAACAAATGACGCATAAAAGCCATGAGCTGCCCTTTGCTTGGCCAGCAGGCCCCGTCCCCGTGTCGGCCCTCTTGCTCTGCTTTCCCAAAGTCATCAACAGCTCCAGAGTTTTTCAGCGAGCTCATCACTGCAGACCTGGTGGTCAGTCAATGACTCCCTGGCAGTGCAATTAGTGTCCACTGTACACGACAAGCAGGTTCTAATGGGCTGCATGTCCCCTGCCCTGAAGTTCCCGTCTCCTGCTGCGGTGCTGTCCTCAGCCAAGCTGCCCTCATTAAGGCTCCGGGCTGTCCTCACCTGACACTGCCTAGGCTAGGCTGAGTCTGGGAGGTGGATGGAGCTTTGGCCTGGGAGCCAGGACCCCAGGTCCCAGGCCCACGCTGCCTAACTCAGGAGCATTAGATCATGTCCCTTGCCCTCTCTGGGCCTCAGGATCCCCATGTATAAATATGAACAGTTGGATTAAACCCTTTGAGGAGCCATGGGCCCCTCTGGGAACCTAATGAAGGAATGGGTTCTTCCCCCCAGGAGAACACGCATAAACATACATGCATAAATAACGCACATTTACTTTTAGGGGTTTAGAATCTTCCGGAGCCCATGCATAAACCCCAGGACAGCCCCGAGCCTCCTTCCAGCACTGACTACTGCACACGGTGAGGATCAGCTCTTCACTCCCTCTGTCCCTCTCTCCCTCTCCCTTTGTCCCTCAACGTCGTTATATGGATCAAAACAGACAACGAATGGAGAAACTCTTGAAAAACAGTAAAGTGCTGTGCACAGGGGAGGGGCGTTGTTAGTATCATGTAGGCTGCTCCAGACCTCCTTGCTGACTCCATGATAACAATAGCTACCCTTTGTGAAGCACTACTTAGTGCCAAGTGATGTACTGAGAGCTGTCCACGCATTATCTCATTTAATCTTCAAGACGACCCTCTGAGGTGGGTGCTACTATCACCCGCGTTGTGCAGATGAGAAAATTGATCACAAAGAGTTTAATTACCATGCCCAAGATCACAAAGTCGGTAAAGTGCAAAGAACAGATAAGCTTTGATTGAGATAAAATAGCCAGATTATGAGATGCCCAGGTTGTCTGTCACAGTGATGACTTTTATCCACTGGAGGAAATACTATAGGTGATCCCCGGGATGAAAGAGCAGGGCATCTGCTCAAGGACACACACACACACACATACACACATGGACTGAAGGACCCAAGTTATACCAGTATATATGGACATGGCAGCCAGAGGAGTCTGGGCTGAGGTGCTCGGAGGGACCAGACAAAGAAGTTAATCAGGGGCACTTCCTGGAGGAGGGGAAACTGAGTTAAGCTTGAAAAAAAGGGAAAGATCAACAGACAGTGAGTGAGGAAGAGGATGACCTTCCAGGCAGGAGGGATAGCTGTGCAAGCATAGAGGGGCAGAGGGAGCCCGGGGTCATCCCAAGCCAGCAGACGTTTAATGAGCAGCTACTCTGTGCTGTCTGCTGCAACCTGAGAGGTCCTGCCCTCCGGCCGCTCACTGTCTAGTGGGGGTGACAAGAGGGAGGCAGTGATGGCTGTCTTTGGGACTTGGGCCGCCAGACGCTTTGTCAAGAACCCAAGGTCATGGTGTAGCCACCAAGACAAGGCTTCAGAGTCAATAGGTCCTGGTTTTGAATCCCAGCTCTGCCACTTACTGACTGTGTGGTGAACCTGTTATTTAACCACTCCAGCCTCAGTTTTCTTATCTCTAAAATGGGGATAATCATAGGATCTGCCTTGAAGAGTTGTTGAAAGTATTAGATGAGATAACGCACCTCGAGGGCTTAGCGCAGTGCAGCCTGAGAATAAGCACTAAATGGTGATGCCTGCTGTTGCTCTCGTCTTTCCTAACTCTAATAAAGTGATTTGCACGGCACCTGGCACATCCTGGGTGCTTAAGTGTTAGTGTCCCTTCCCTTGCATCCTCTCCCTGTGCCTCTTCATTCAAGACAGAAAAAAATGCTTTATAATTTCAGAGAGGAAAAGGAAAGTTTCCCCTTGCTCCACTCACCAATGTCCGGGGAGTGAATCACACCGTTCTTTGGAAGAGGAGTGACATGCTAATAAACTGCACAGATTCTGAGAACTGGGCGCCCATCGATGACAACTGGTGACTCTGATAGGTGAAGGCGAACACTTAGAACGTTTCACTTGATTCCTTTCAGACACACGGAGACAGACAGGCCCACATCTCAGCTTTGTCCTTAATTGGTCACATTTTGAAGCATGCTGCTTCCTTGTGATCCCAGAGTTAATAAACAGCCAAGTCAGAGCCCTCACTGTGTGGAAAAGCAGTTTACAGGAAAGAGATTTGCTGGGTGCCAACAGTCATCTGCTGGGGTTTTAGAGCAAATTACCCATCCGTCACTTTCCCCTGTCCTGGGAGGTATTGTTTCAGGTCGAGGCATCCTTGCTGGACGTGAGACCAAATTTACCCCTAAGGCACCTCAACCTCAACGGGCCCTCAACTGGCCCCATTTCCTTGCCCTCCCCTTAAAGCCAGTCCTCCTGCCTTAGCTGCACCAAACTTACAGCCTCGGGCTCCTCTCGCTGTCTCCCCCACACCCCGTCTTTAATCAGTCACCAAATCTGAAGCTTCCGCTTCTGAAGAGGCTCCTCCCTCCCCCGCTCCCAATGCCGGAGACCGTCTGCGGGGCTAATGACACACCTGCCGCTGCCTCCGCACTGCTCCCCCTGCACTGTCCTTCGTCCCTTTCAAGCTATTCTCCATGTGGCTGCAAAGGAGAGCCTTCTACAATGCAAATTCAGTCCCATTAACTCCTGATTAAAACTTCCCAGAGGCTCCCTGGGATAAAGTCCCAGGATAAAGTCTCAGCTTCACGCTATGGCGACGGCGAGCAAGGGCTTCACCACCACCCCACCTCTGCGCCCTCCTGCCTGCACTAGCTGGGGGCTTTAGCAAGATCAAAGGCCCTAAAGAGACTCCCAGGTCTGCCCAGCTATGCACATGTTGCTCCCAATCGCAGGACGTCCTCCTTTCCCTGTTGGCCTGGAAACTTCATCCCTTCCATGCCCGTGCAGCTCAGCCCCGACATCTCTCCAACAGTCACCTCTCATAGAAACAAAGTTATATTTCAATTGTTGAATGCACCTCACTGTACTAAAATTCCCTACTTTCAAGCCTGTTCTCCCTGTCAAGCTGGGAGCAAGTTGACATGGGGGTCCTCACATCTTTATATCCTGAGTGCCACATCCAATAGGCTTCACATGGATAATTTCATTTCACCACCACAATATTCATGTTAGGTAGATACTATTACTGTCCCATTTTGCAGAGGAGGAAACTGAGGCTCTGAGAGGTGAAGCAGCTTATCCAAGAACACACAGGTAGTAAGTTTCAGAGAAAGACTTGAACTCAGGTCTAAGTGGCTGGAAAGGGCTGAAAAAATATGGATTTCTTTATTGAATGTTGATCAGGTGCTCATTCTGTTAAATCATGCCCCCAATACATCCTGAAAAAACATTTAGAATAAGAACCTAAAGGATCCTAATGAAAATGTTCAGGCGTATATTTATTGCATTAAAGGGATTCTACCTACCTCTTTCAAAATAAAACTCACTTGAAAACGTAGTCATGGACAGAGCCTGAACGCAGAGAACCTGGGGTTCCTACCAACTCTGATCATTTACTTCTTGCATAAATCTCCTCAAGCAAAAATCTTCAGGTACCGGCAACTGGTGTGCATTGGCATGGTGGGTACTGAGGGGCTGTGAGTGGGACAGTGACAGTGTTTGCTCAGACGGCAACAGTAATAACAAGGTCCACTCGTTGACCACAGATGATATTCCAGCACTGTGCTAAGCACTTGGCATGACTTAGCTCCCTGATGACTGGCCCAGGCTTGCACACTGCCAGCAAGCAGTGGAGCTGGGGTGTAACCCCATGTCCACCTGAGGCCGGAGCTCACGGTCTGGGCACTATTACACCACAGCTACATGCTGCTGTTTGCTGTGGTCTGCTGAGGTTTATGCAGTTCGGTGGCTGGCAGGGACCCCCAGGGTGGAGCTGCTGTGGTCTGGATGCTCTGTCCAGGGCCGGGGGATCACACGTCATATGCACGTGGGGCTGTGAAGACCACCGCTACCAGACAGCGGGGGTCCAACTGCCTAGGCGAGCCCGGGGTCTCTTCTCCCATGCTAAAAACTTTACCCCGAGTCCACCGAGGAGGATTAAGACCTCCCCAGAGGTCCCAGGATGGTAGAAGCAACAAAGTCAGGGGAACAGGAAGCCCCTGCATTCGCAACCAAAAAAAAATCCATCCCAGCACTTCTCCCAGCCTGGCACTGAGTCAATCCGAAACGGCCTCCATGATGGATGGCTATAATACTGTCTACGTAATGGGTTTCCTATTTAAATTTTGTGAGGATTTAATCAGTTGGGCGCAGCTGTGCAAGATGCCCCATAAACTATGTTGAAAAATATGTAGACATATACATTTATCTGCTACAAATTAAGCTCACTTAGAGGTGGTCTTAATGGCCCGTGTAGCCATCATTACAAGCATAAATTCTAAACTGTCTGTTTCCAGTGAATTTGCTTTGAGAAAAAAATTAATGCTCATCCTTAGCAGAGCACAGTAATAAATGAAAGGACCCTTAATTTGCAAAGCGCTAATAGCCCGACCATTTTTCCTTAGGAGCCCCATGCTGGATCATGTATGGCAGGGTGGCTTCACGGGGAGTTCCATTGCCCAGGCTGGGGACCGGTGGGGCTGGCTGTCTGGAAGCCTGTCATGTGTGGTTTACCTGGTCTGGTCAGAGGAAGGCTGAAATCCCGTTCCAAAGAGAGGCAATCCGCCTGCACGCCCCTCAGTTTTGGTTGCATCCTTGCTTCTGGAGATGCACCCTGGGCTTTGCTCTGGCGATCATGGCGAAACTTACTCAGCACATAGAGAGCCCGACAGTGGGCACACATCTTGGTGCTAAAGAGAGTTCACAGCAAATGGAGGTTCTCCCACTTTCTCTTAGGTCCCAGCCCTGGAAATGGGACAAGGTGGCTGGGTGTGAGTCCCATCCTGCTACTGTGGCACAGCCTGATCCCGGCAACTCTCTCCTCCTCAAAGAAACCAAGAGCTGCCAGTTTGCAAGGCATTCTCTCCTTTCTCTTCTCACATCTCAGTTGATCCTTCCCTTATGACAACCCTAGGGGTAGGTACCATTATTTCCCCCACTTTGAATGTGGGGACAGGGCCTGGATGAGGGTGAAGCAAGAGAGGCACCTTGGTGAAAACTTAAGAAAGCACTCACTTCAGGGCCCTGCAAGTGCCAAGTCTACATTTGCATGACCCTGACATTGGATGCCTCCTTAAACTTTGCTCCTTAAGTGCCTCTCTTGCCTCACCCTAATCCCAGCCCCTGATGGGGACCCCAAGACACAGAGAAGTTAGGTAACTTGCCCAAGGACTCATAGGAGCTAAGGGAGAGAGCTGGAGTCCGTTCATAGCCAGCTAACTCCACATTCCATTATCTCTTCCATGTGCCCCGATTGTGCCCATGTGAACTGAAAGGTTTGATTTCATTCAGCCCAAGATGGACACCTACTGGGAGCCAAGCTGTAGAGTAGACACTTTCATATACATCATCTCGTCTCATTTTCTTCTTAGCACCTTTTACTTCCAGAAATAATCTTATCAATTCATTTTTTATTTGTTTGTGGTCTGTATGCCCCACTAGAATGTTGACCAGTTTATCTCCAGTGCTTAGAAAAGTGCTTAACACATAGTAGGTGTCCAATCAATGCTTGCTCAAAAATGGTTTCATTCAACAAACATTTAAATGAGGAGTTGTGTGAAACTAGTTTGTGTATCCTCAAGCCTGGTCCCAGGCACTTAAAAGATTGGATAGAACCATTTAGAAGGTTGGGTTTACTTTCTTTCCTTTAAGTACCAAGTATTCCCACAACTCAATCCTGGGAGGAGGAATTGGTGTTGGAAGATCCAACCAGATAGAAATTAAGATCTGGGTTGGTTTAGTCTGGTCCTTTTTTTGTTTGTTTTTTGTGAGGAAGACCAGCCCTGAGCTAACATCCATTGCCAATCCTCTTCTTTTTGCTGAGGAAGACTGGCCCTGGGCTAACATCCATGCCTATCTTCCTCCATTTTATATGGGACGCCGCCACAGCATGGCTTGACAAGCAGTGCGTCTGTCCGTGCCCAGGATTGGAACCTGCAAACCCCAGGCCGCCGAAGCAGAGAGCATGAAACTAACCGCTGCACCACCGGGCCAGCCCCCTAGTCTGGTTCTTTTCCAGCAAGCAGAAATGCAGAAATGCTCACATTCACCAACATATCTGATGGCGAAAGTCTGGGTTTCACTAGAAAGTGGTAGAGGGATTAAATGCTGAAAATCAGAATATTTAAAAACAAACAAACAAACAAAAACTTGGCTTACTGAAACCTAACCAGTGGTGAAGACACCAGCACTGCACACCCAGGAGGGTCTTGAGAGGCATGCTGGACAGCTCCTTGTCAGACCTTGGAAACAGATTCTAGAGCTCTTTCCCTCTGTGTCTGGCCAGCCGGCCCAGCCACCCTATTTGCCTACTTGAGACAAGTCATCAAAGGGGGAGACAAGCTATCTCCCCTCCCAGGCCCCTCCAGGAAGGCTCCAGCATGCCCCACACCATTTCCATAGAAAGCACCAGGGGAGGGGAATAAATACGGATCTGGCCTGCAGTTCCACATAATTTAACAATGGGCAAGGTTGTGGAAAGAGGCCAAGGCTGTTACCACGATAGCATCATTGCCAGTGAAACAGATGAGGAAATCAGGAGCAGCCAAAGAGAGGCACTTGTCCCCCAAGCTGAGTGTCTGGGGGAGGTGATCACGGGAAGCTGCACTTACCCCACCCCTGGGCGGGTCCACCGGGCACAGTCCACACGGGACAGTTTCAGTGGGCAGGGGGCAGACTGGCGGAGTGGGTGGCCAAGTGCAGTATGGGGGTTCACACGCAGAGAAGGCTGGGCTGAATCCCTGACAGATTGCAATAATAACATATTTAAGTTAAATATATGACCAGACACTTCACAGATATTAAAATGTTTTTACAGCAAATAAGGGTGGAACTCAGTCTGAACCCATACCCAACACCACACAAGGCTAGGGGCCTCTCGTCTGCACTAACAGCTTCTAAGCCAGCTCCCCTCTGCCTGGGGAACCACCCCTCACCTGACTCACCTGGAGTCACTTCTTCTAGGATGCTCTCTCTGATGTCTTATCCTGCCCCAGACTGTTTAGAAGTCACTGGTGGGATTCTGAGAGCTCCTGCAAGGTACAACTCTGCCCCCATTTTAGCCCTTCCCACACCTGGTCTGCCTGCTGTGCAGCCCCAGGAGGGCAGAGGCCACAGTGATTCATCCCCCACCACTGCTCATCTCCCAGCCCAGATAGAAGCACTCGGTAGCGCTCGTAATGAATGAATCTGTAATGGTCTACACCAGAGTGTCCCAGACTTTTAAGAACCACCAGCGGAGCTTGTTCAAATGTGGATTCTGATGCAGCAGATCTGGGAATTTGCATTTCTAACAAGTTCCCAGGTGAGGTCCATGCTGCTGGTTCTGGGACCACCCTTTGAGCAGGGAGGGTCTATGTCACCATGTCAGATATGCACATGGGCTGTTATAAGTGCAGAGAGGTGGGGCCCTACCCCAGCTCTTATCTAATGAAATGGGTTAGTCAGGCTGCCTGAAATCTTATCACTCTCTTTAATTTTTTCAGAGCAGATAGGCAGCCAGCCCATACAGTCCTTAAAAAGCATTTTACTGGATGCTCTACGTGCCGGTAAGTTTTACCCCAAATGAGAGGCTGCTGATACACAGGTTGGGCTGCAGGGTGGAGGTTCTGCTGAACATGGGGATGTCATAGCCCAGCTGTGACACGCCCAGCTCTGGAGGCCACCTGTGTGGTTTGTGTCCTGACTCTGCCACTTACAGCCTGTGGGGCCCTGAGCAAGTTACTCAACCTCCCTGTGCCTCAGATGCCCCACCTGTAACGTGGAGATAATTATAACATCCATCATAGCAGGGTGAGGGATGGCCAAGAACACACATACTCTGTTCGAGTCCTAAGTACGAGGTCAATGTCAGTTGTTCTTACTAGTTACTTACTGCAAAGTGGAGACATGTCTCAGCTGGGCCTTGATCCAGGAGAATAATTTCAGGCAGTGCTTGAACCCTAAACTGGAACCACTGGAGACCAAGAGGGAGCTGCCACCCAGATGTTATGATTTAAATTGGAGGGTAGTCTGCTTTAATGCTGTTTTAAACCAGAGACTTTTTCACATACTGACACATAAGGATGTAAATGCAAGCCATAAATCTCCCCCTAAAGGCCATGTGCCAGTGGAGCTCTGCGGCACCTGAATCGCTGGGTAGGTCATCTTGCCTCGCCTGGACCTGGCCTCACCCTCTATGGGGCCCCCAGAACCTTGGCCTCCCCTGGGGCAGCACTTTTCCTGCAGTTTCATCTCCCCACAGGGTCTGTTTCCCAATTTTAGCAAAATGGGAGAATTATAAAGCTGAGTGTTGCCAGATGGAAGAAGGTCCTCTCCAACCTCACACCAGGTAGAAAATGGCGGGTGCCATTTTGTGATTCATAAGAAATACATGTTTGGTCATTCAGATGATCAAATATATTTCTCGTATACATTTGGTCTTTGTCCACGGTTCCTGGCTCAGAGCTCCCAAAACCCTCAGAATTTCCTGACCAATAAGAGCACGAGGAGCATCTTTTGTTATACTGTTTGTTCTCTTGTCCTCAGTTCCTGAAATTGCTTCAGAGCCATAAAGGTGAAATGGGTGTCTAGTTATTCGCAACCCATCCCACCACAACTGGGTTAATGTAAATGAGGTGACTTTTGGGAAGCATCTAAGGATGAGGACTGGTTGCCAGGGAACCAACCAGGACTAGAGGAGTGGAACTTTCAGTCCCATCACCCCCGGATTTCCAGGGAGGGAGAGGGGCTGGAGGTTGAATCAGTCACCAATGGTCAAGGATTTAATCAATCGTGCCTGTGTGATGGGGCCTTGATAAAAACCCAGGAGGGGGTTCAAAGAGCTTCCAGGCTGGGGAACAAGAAAGCTTTCACATGCCACTGTACTGAACCCCAAACTCCATGGGACAGAGCGCGTTTGTTCAGGACCTCACCCTCTGTACCTCTTCATCTGTCTTTGATTCGTATTGTTTAATGCCCTTTGTAATAAGCTGTGAATAAACTAGTTTCCTGAGTCCTGTGAGCCACTCTAGCAAGTTAATGGAACTGAAAGAAGGGATCGTGGGAACCTCTGATTTATAGCCAGTTGGTCGGAAGCACAGGTAACAACCTGGACTTGCGATGGGTATCTGAAGTCAGGGTGGGGGGCAGTCTTGTGGGACTAAGCCCTTAACCTGTGGAATCTGATGCTGTCTCAGGGGAGATAGTGTCAGAATTGAGTTGAATTGTAGGACACCCAGCTGGTGTCCCAGAATTTCTTGCTGGTGTTGGGGCAAACCCCACCCCCTCCACGTGTGAACTAGTGACCAGAACTTTAGCAGTTCACAACAAAGCAGAGTGGATGACTCCTTCCCAAAGAGGAGCAGTTAGGTTGCTTCTGGGTCAATGGAATTGAGTCATCCCAGCTGATAAAGCATGTCTTGTCTGGCCTTAAGAAATTTTCTTTCCTGAACACTCTGAGGAGAGACCCCTGGTACTCTCCAGCCCGTGCACACCACTCTTCCCCTCGTTCTCAGCCTGGGGTCTTCTCCGAGGCCGTTTCCTCTGTCTGCGTCACTCCTTGGTTCCGGGCATAGCTTGTTCGTTCTCATCTGGGAGGCCTCACCTGAAATATTCTCTTCCCAGACATGTTTGACCTGATGCCGCAATCGAAAAGTGCGCGCCCACCATCGTTGTCTCAGAACACCGTTTGTCCCCTGCGTAGCACTTGCCACTATTTCTAACTGCGTGTTTTTGTGTGTTTACTTGTTTTGTCTGCCTCTCCTGCTAGACCGTGAGTGCCGTGAGGGCAGGGTTGTGTGCATTTTACTCTCGACTCCGTCCCGGCACCCAGCCCACAGTCACGACGGGGAGCACACGTTGATGCTTCCTCTGTGCTCACACTTTCCTAAGGGATTTTCCCTGCTTCATCTCCTCCTTTCCTCGCAGCCCACCTGTGAGGTAAGTGCTATCATTAGACCCATTTACATGGACGAGGAAACTGCACAGTACAGACATTCAGTAACTTATTCAAGGTCATAGGAAGTAAGGGACCCATGAGCCCGTCCAGGTCTGGCTGACACCAGAGTTGGCCCTCTTGGACAGGAAACTGCTGTCCGTCACGTCATAGATGCTCAAAAAGAATCTGCCGAATGAATGAATGATTAAAAGCACTCAGTTCAATACAATCCAGTTGGAACTCATCCAACTCAGTTCACTCAATTCAACCAACACTCACTGGGTACTTTGCAGTGTGCTAGGTGCTGTGGGGACCTTACCTTCAAGGGTGTTGATCGTGGCTGTGGCAAGAGAAGCCCTTATGTGAACAACGCAGCCAACTTCCTCTGGTTCTCTGTCACCTACCTGATTAGCTCATCAGGTGCCCTCAGGACACTTGAGTCCCATGAGTGAGTCTGAGATGCTCACAGCATCCCGTGGGCCTGGCTGCCACCTCACCATCCTTTATTTATAGATGTAGATGCCAAGGCCCAGAGAAACTAGGTAACTTGTCCAAGGGCACATAGCTAAGAAGGAGCAGAAAGAGGATTTGAATCCCTTCAGACTGGCTCTGGAACCCCCATTACAGTATACAATCTCACAGTTTAAAAAAAAAGATTTTTTAAGTCTTTTAGGATGCGCTAGATTCATTCAGCCTGAGCTTTCAGCTGCAGGGAGGCAATGACTTGCCTGCAGTGGTACAGCCAAAGAGGGGCTAAGCCGGGACCCTCAGGCCAGCACAGTGCCCAACAAGCCTCTGTAGACATGCATCTATGTGGGCGAGAGCCTGCTTCTAGTAGAACAAACTGTCAGGAATCAGAAAAAAATAAATGTCCAACTGAATACTTTAGAAAGGTTGAGACCTATGCAGGTGAGAGAAATGTGTTCAAGTTCACCATCTTTTCCTGGAAATTCTCTCCAACAGACTTAGTTCAGCCCTGAATCCAATCACCGGAAGTACCAGGTGCAAAGCAGTAGTTTCCAAGCTTCAGCCATTCCCACTGCTACCTTCGAGAGCTTTGTCACAACCACAGACCACCCATATTGTTAATTACTTAATGCTTTAAATAAACTCACTTGAAAAAAAACTTAAATTAAATTATTTTTAAATTTATGAAAAATACAGTTATCTAAAAACAGTCATTAAAAAACTCTTAAGTGGAAAATGAGCAATATTAGATGGTAACATTGAAAATAAATACAATGAAAACAAAACAATGTAATTAAATTCAAACCAGAGATTGTTACCTAGTCTCAACTGGAGGTCTGCCCTGTGCTGGTTACAAAGTAAGAAACTGTTGCAGAGCTGGGAAGGCATGTGGGTACCAAATGAAGCCCTTCTCCGGGATATAATCCAGAGGAACGCAAAATAAGGTTGAAAAGGGAATAATTTTCTCTCTAGATGAATCAATATTATTTAATGGCATTTGATGCCATGGGCTGCCCGAGAGCTCTGTGGGCACCATCGGGAGACACATGTCACCCTCTGGGAGACACTGGGGTGGGGGAGGAAAGAGCGTGGCGTCGGGTCCTTTATCTGCCAACTGCTGGCTTTGTGACTAAGGGTAAGTCACTTCCTTTCTTTGGTCCTTGGTTTTCCCACCTGTAAAACGCAAGATTAGACTAGAATTCAGTTACTAGGCGATCTGTCTGGTCCTTCTGAGGCTCAGATTCTACAACGCAATTCAGGGTGAGTGATGTTACTTCCAGCAAACTGCTGCACGCGGAAATTGAGAATGTGCTCTGTAAGAGCTGTTCAGAAATGCAGCGTTTCCACACAGGGCTCGTTGCTGGGCTGAAATCAAGCTTCGTGACTTTCTGGAAAGGCTTTCTCTATTGGCAAAGGCCATTCAGACATGTGAAGGAAAGCTGGGGGCTTGGGCAGGGGGAGGACTCAGCAAATAAAAGCCGTTCAGTTCTAGAAAACCAGCCTTAGTGGGCAATTGGAGTGGCTCACTTTATTTAGAATATTTTGCAACCAGTAGGATTATCTGCAATGATAAAATTCATACCTCCCAGCCTTCAAATAAAGATGTCCCCGGGAGGGTATTGATGGCATCATTGTTGTTGAAAGAGAAAGAAAGAGTGGCCCATTGTGTGTGGAATAAAAGGGCTGAGGAAACAGATCTGTTTTCGTATTAGCTAACCACAGACCATTGGCCCCCAGACCGACTCATTCTTGGGCCATGACAGCCCCACTCTGGGAAGCCAGGATGCGCTTCCGGCAAACAAGCACAGGCCTGGACACCCTGAGGGCGAGGGCCTGATTTAGAGGCACAAAGAAATGCAGGCACCGCGTGCTCCTGTGACTGCCAGGTGTGAGCTCTCCACACACCTGGGCCCACGGCCGCCGTCCTCCTGCCCACGGCTTCTCCAGCTGCAGCAGCAAATGGCCCCCCCACCACTCTTCTCTGCCCGTCGAATTGTCTCTGGTCACCCCTGGGGACACAGTGAGCTCAAGGACACACTCGGCGCTGCCCAAGGATGAGGAATGGCTCAGGAGACACAAAGCCCAGAGCTTCGTCCCTGGGACTAAGCATGAATTACTTGCGTTTTCCAGATTCTGTGCGAGGACCACAGGGTTCAACCAGGAGGCGCCAGCGCCAGAATTTGCGCGCCGGCTGACTGGCCACAGTCTGGGCTCTTAACCACCCTGCAAGCCTCTGACCACACATGGCAGCCACTGTGGGGACCAAGAGCTGGGCTCTGGACGGCCGGCAACCATGGGTTCGAGTCAGAGGTCTGCCACTTAGCACGTCACCAAGCCTCAGTTTTCTCATCTGTAAAATGGGGTGAGTGATATTAGGCACCTCAGAGTGTAAAGAATGAATGAGGTGCAAGCTGTTCTGCACTCAGCATGGCGCCTGGGACACGGGACACGCTCAGGGAAAGCCGGCGAGCGGTGCTGCGCAGGACGATGGCAGGAACGGCCTCTCCCTCCTCCCTGCTGACCCCAGGCCCTGCTCGCCCTCAGTCTCCACTACCCACGGCCCACAGGCTCCTCCAACCTCGCCTTCACAGTCCTGGGAGGTCGGCCTGGAAACGACAGCAGAGTCCCTCTGGTCGGTTTGGGGACGAGGCTGGAAAGGGCAAGGACTGCCCAACCTCGTAGAGGAAATGAACCCAGGAGCCTGATGCCCAGCTCAGGGCTGGACTCACCGCGCACCCAGCTCCTTCCGCTGACCGATTCTCACCTCACCCTGAGGCCCTCAGGGGCTCCATCCCCCTCCAAAACTGGCTCCCTGGCGGGTCGGGGCCAGGCTGGGGAAGGGGAGCCTGGGGCATAACTCAGCCGAGTCACATGGAGTCACATGGCACAGAAGCCATTAAATCTGCCACATCTGCTCTCTGCGCCAAGAGCAAGTCAAGAATGTTCCTCCCCCCTTCCTCCAGCAGGCTTGGACCAGCGCCATTGTGGTACCTGTCGAATTTCAGCCCCATGCTGCTGGCTCCCCCAATCTGATGTCCATCACTCCTCTGGTGCCCTGTCCCCCCACACCTGGTAGCCACCCCTCCCCCCTTGTCAGAGTTAGGCCAGATATAAAAGTCACTAAAGGTAGTCGACAGACTCATCACCTGCACAGGTAAGTGGGTGAGGCAGGGCCTACCCCTGACTGAGAAAATGGATGCCTCCCCGACCTGTGCCCCTCCTTCAGAGCACTGGTTCTCAACCCTGGGGAGATCTTAAAAGTTCCAATGGACAGGCCCCACCCCAGACTAGGAAATCAGAAGGGCTGAGTTCTGGTCCAGGCTTGGCAAGTCTTTCCAGGTTATTCTAAGGCACAGCCATGGCTGAGAACCACAGGTGAAACCTCGGTTTGGGGGAAGGAAGGGAACTTCTCCAGGAGCCTCTGTCAGCCACACCGGAGGCTGCAGAGGCCTCCCGGCCACGGGCCTGTCTTTGTCCACATAGCAACCATGTGCCCAGGCTGCCTGGGCTCAAGTTCTGTTTGGTCACTGACCATACAGACACGTGACCTCTAGGTGAGGGTTGAAGCCTCTCCTCAACTGTACGATGGAGCGGGATGGCACTGTCATCATGGTGCTACTGAAGGAGTGAAATGAGCGACACTGTGAGAAGCCTCTGGGGCCGCCCCGGCCACACAGGAGGTCCTTGATGGATGTGACTCTTTCCGTCTCAGGCGGCCCCCTGCAATGGGCCCACGCCTTTCCTCCAGCGCTTCTGTGGGATCAAACAATCTGAGGACTTGTCTGAATGAGCTGACCGTGCTTCCGCCTCCGCTTCTCATCTCCGTGGGCACGTGACGTGTCTACCAGTGGGTGAGCTCACGGGACACGTGCAGGAGACAAATGCCAAGGATGGTTCTGACAGTGTTGCCGTGGAAAACAAGGAGAAAAGCCTTCCATCTCTCGGTACTTGTTGGAGCAAAACCACAATGACACCACTTACTATGTTTTGATGACGCCAAATTGTTTTTAACGCTCTAGATTTTTAAAAGTACACAACTATGCAACTTGGATACAAACCAACATTTACAAACTCCAGATAATAGTCCTCATTGGAAACACAATGATTAGCTGTGCCTGTGCGTCAGCCCTGCCTCAATGGGGCTGCCTGCAGGGCAGGGACTTCATTCTTTGAGGCCCCCACCAGGAGCTGGCGCTTAGAACACCCTCAGGGAGGAAGCTTGAGGCAGGTAGGTGAGGGCATCTTTTTCCTGCTGGAATTCCCCTCCAGCCCCTCACTAAGGCTTCGGGGAGGAGCCGGGAGGGCTCTCCTCAGAGTTTGGGTTTGAGCTTTAAGGTCTTTAAGGATCAAGTCATGGTGACTTTCAGAGCTCGGTTTTCTCATCCATGAAATGGGTGACATTTGAATTATGGCATTTTCCTCACTGGGCTATTTGGGAGTTAAGTGAGATAACATATGTATGAAAACAGCCAATTCGCTGCAGAAAACGGAGCAGGCACAGCTTGAACAAGCTTGTTCTTTTCCTAAATCCTTCATCCTGGGAAACACAAGCCAGCTCCTCCTGCCTCGATGGGGAAGCCCTGGGTCTTTGGGAGCCTATTAGCTGAGCCAAGTGGAGAGTTAAACATTCAAACCGACAAAGGGGTGTGGAGCTGTTTCAGAACACCCCACTGCCCCAGCAGATGGTCCTGGGCCAGATGGCTTGGGAGGAGGGGCGGGGGGCAGCCAGGTGTTTGTTGTGGCAACAGAGAAGCGAGAGGAAGGGTTCACCTGTCCACTCCCCACCCCCCCTCAGATTCCTCCTCCGGGGGGTGCTGCCCAGCCCTGACAGATGTGCAGTCTGGGAAGGTTTCCAGGCACCGTGTCAGGAAAGTGGGCAATTAACCCCACGCCAGGACCTGCTCTGCAAGATGGGAAGTCGGTGAGTGTGTCTCTGTGCTTTTCGGCTCCCCTGCTCACTTGTCCTCACCTTCAACCAATGACCCTCTGCAAGGCAGAGCCTATACCCCAACTGGGCAGCTCCTACCTCTCTCTCCCTCCAGCTCCCTCAAACCTTACCCATCCCAGTCCCATCTTCCCAGGACCTTATTCCCACCTGCTGAAGCAGTGAATCAGTTGTGACAATCCACCCCAAGGATTTAGACCCTAATGCGTCTCCCTCTCAGGACACTGCATCCCGTGACTCTTACTCTTGGTAGAATTTTAGCGTCACCGCAGGTAAGGGAAGGGAGCAGGTGTGATGGGCTTTTCACATCGTTTGGAAAAGTAGCTGCTCTCCCAAGTGAGAGGACACTGCAGGCAGAGAGCTGAGGAACTCGACGCTGCCACGTGCTGTTGTGCAACTTCTGTGGAGTCGTAACCTCTCTGAGCCTTGGCTCTGAGCATCAGGGATTCAATGGAAATAAGAGGAAGGGGTAACAGCAGAGCAAAACTCCGGGTGGCACCGGCGTGACGATGAGGGAACGCCTCTCCCACACTTGTCACCAAGCCCAGTCACCCTCCTAATGGTGAGCTGCGTTTGGAGGCCAGGGGCCAGCCAAGCACTCCACTCACGTGGCACCGAAGAGCAGAGTATTGCAGGTACTACGGCTAAGGGGCTTCTATTAGTTTCCTGGGGCCCCCGTAACAAAAGGCCACAGACTGCTTGCTTAAACAGCACAAATGTATTGTCCTGCAGTTCTGGAGGCTGGAAGTCCGAAATCAAGGTGCCAGCAGGGTTGGCTCCTTTTGAAGGCTGTGAGGGAGGATCTGCTCCAGGCCTCTCCTGAGCTTGTAGATGGCCGTCTTCTCTCTGTCTCTTCACGTCGTCCTCCCACTGCGTATGTTTGTCTCTGTGTCCAAATTTCCCCTTTTTATAAGGATATCAGTCATGTTGGATTAGGGGCCCACATTACTCAGTACGACCTCATCTTAACTCAGTTAATTATGTCTGTAAAGATCCTGTCTCCAAATAAGGTCACATTCTGAGGTACTGGGGGGATAGGACTTCAACATATAAATTATTTCAGGGGGGCAAAATTAAACCTATAACAAGGCTAAACAGCGCTCTGCTGTCATTTAGGTCAGTGATGGGGACCTTACTTAGATGAGCCTTCAATGTATCTAATCCTCAGTTTCCTCATCTACAAAATGTGGATAATAACACGCCCTACCTGGGAGGGATATTTTCAGGAAGAGCTAAGACAACGTCTGTGAAGCATGCAACAGGTACCTTGGCACAGGTAACCCTTCAAGGGGCATCAGTTTTTATTATGGTTATTCCACACGTGATGCCACAGGAGGTGCTGTCCATGCAACCCCCAAATCAGGGCACCTTAGTCCATGTTAATGGGGGCCAAGAGGCCAGACCAAATCCTCAGCCGGGTGGGTGTCTAACCAAGCATCCCGTGGCCCAAGGTTCGAGGAAATGCTATATTGAAAAGAACAAAGATTCCATTGGAATTAAAAGTCCTTTGATAAAGAAGCAAAAGATTTGTGGGATCAAAGAGTATGAAGCAGAATTAATCATTCAGATAATAGCCTTGGATGTTACTTTACATTTTTAACAGAAGCAAGTTTTTTTTCCCAAGCCAACTCTTCCTTGAATCTCAGTTTCTTTTGTCTTTGGAAAGGACAGGCAGCTCAGGAATGAAGTTCTAGCAACATGGAACCATTCTCCACCAATCCTCCTGTTCCTCCCATTTCACAGTCATTTGCAACTATTATGAGGGACCAAAAGGGAACAGATTCCTGCTTAAATGCAGTCCCCAGACCTAAAGGTCTCCTGTCTGTGACAGAAAAGCACCACAAAGCCAGGTTCCTATCCAATTAGGAGCCTGTGCTGATAAAATATTTCCTGCCAAGAATAAGAATTCAAGAGAAAGAGAGAGGTTTCTTTCCTTCAAAAGTATGGAAAAAAGGCTTCTAAGCAGAGAAGCAGATCTTTCTCTTTCTTACTGAGGATAATATGATATGAAATTCTCCTCAAAACTGTACATAATGAAGGTGAAAGAAATGGGGAAATTCCCTTCTGCTGCTGTAAAATTCTGATGAGAATGGGAGAGTTTTGGAGTGTTTTAGTTAGTCTGAATTAGTATCTACTTTTTCTCAAAAGAGGACATTCTCTCTTTATTCAAAGAAATACTCCTAGGTGACTGTGGTAGGCTGAATAATGGCCCCTCAAATTGTCCATATCCTAATCCCTGGAACCTGGAAATGTTCCTTTACATGCTATGCTGGTTAATTTTAAGTGGCAGCTTGGCTAGGCTGTGGTACCCAGTTGTTTGGTCAAACAGTGAAGGTAAATTTTTGATGTGATTAACACTTAAATCAGTAGGCTTTGAGTAAAGCACATTACCCTCCACAATGTGGGTGGGCCTAATCCAATCAGTTGAAGACCTTAAGAGAAGGACTAAAGTCCCTCAAAGAGGAGAGAATTTTGCCTCAAGACTGTCTTCAGACTCATGACTGAAACATCAGCTCTTTCCTGAGTCTCTAGTCTGACAGCCTATCCTGCAGATTTTGGATTGCCAGCCCCCACAATTGCATGAGCCAATTCCTTAAAATATGTATGTATGTATGTATGTATCTATCTATCTATCTATCTATCGGTCTATCTATCATCTATCTATGTACCTATCCATCCACACGTCGTATTGATTCTGTTTCTCTGGAGAACTCTGACTGATACATATGGCAAAGGAGACTTCGCAAATGTGATTAAGTTAAGCATTCTGAGATGGGGAGATTATCCTGGATTATGCGAGTGGGCCAAATGTAATCACAATGGTCCTTATAAAAGGGATACAGTAGAAGTTGGAATCAGAGGAGAAGGCAATGTGAGGACAGGAGCAGAGATTGGAGTAATGGGCTTTCATATGGAAAAAGGGGCCACAAATCAAGCAACGCAGGTGGCCATTAGAAGCTAAAAGCAGCAGAGACATATTCTCCCCTCAGAGCCTCCAGAAGGAACCAGCCCTGCTGACACCTGGACTTTAGGTCTTTTGACTCCATGACTGTAAAAGAATAAATTTGTGTTGTTCTAGGCTGCTAAGTTTGTGGTGATTTGCTACAGCAGTAACAGGACACTGATATAGTGACCAAGAGCCACTGAAGAAAACTGGTGGAGTACGTGAAATTAGAAGTGCTTTTAGAGCTCTGTATTTTCAAATATTTACAATTATTAGCATGAAGGGTTAATATTCTTACTGTGTAAGTAGCTCTTCTAAATAAATAAATAGGCAGACATCTCACAGCAAAGAATATTAACGAGAAACTCATAGAAGAAGAAATGGCAACACCATAAACATGAAAACAACAAATGAGATATTTTTTGCCTATGTACTTAACAATGTCTTAAGTGATAATACTCACTGGGGACAAGGCTGGGGAAAGGCAACATTTGAAACATGGCTGGTGGGAGGATAAATGATACAATCTGTTCAAAAGCAAAATTTTCAAGTGAGTAAATTTTAAAGATCCTATTGGCTATATTCAGTGATTCATGAATTGGGCAGCATCCAATCTGGCGGATAGACAGGAGCTCCAAAGAGCGGCACAAGGCAAGAGATTTTATAGGCAGAAGGGGGCAGGAACAAGGAAGTTGTGCTAGGAAAAAAAGTAGATTGGTTATTACAAGGTTATTTGCCTTATAGGGGCTGGCAGGGGGTTATCAGGTAGATTCCCTAACTAATGTTGATCAGGTAATTCTTGATCAACCGGGTTAAGATCCCATTTCTGGGAGAGTCAAAACAGTGATTAAATCTGGGTTTGGTGATATGCAATTTAGCGTAAGTAACTCCATTTGGGGATCGTTGTTTTTAACAGATCATTTTGGAAATATATGTTTTCATAACATATATCCTGAGCCTTGAAAGTTTATATCCTTTCTCCTACATGTTCACTTTAGGAATCGAGCCTGAGGAAATCATAAGGGACGTGAGCAGAGGAGCACGTCTAAGTGTGGCAGTCCCCTCTATGACGTAAGGAAAACAACTGTTGAATGTCCATCAACATGACAGTGGTCAAGGGAACCACAGTCAATATTATGCAACCATTAAATATAGTGTTTGAAAAGTCTCTGTGGTGCAGTGATGTCAAAAATGATGGAGTAAGGGATTCCAAAAGTCCACCACTCCTAAAAGCAATGAAAAAAAGGTCAGAATCAACTTCTGACAACTGAACAGAAAAACAAACAAAAGGTTCCAGCAACTGGGGGGGAGGGGGGTGTGAGGGGGTGGGGATTAATCAAGAAAAGTGGCTAAATCTCCATAAGAACAGTGAGCTTTGTCATGTTTTAACTAACCCTGATCTATTCTCTGCTCCCCAGCTCAGTGGTGGCCTTGAAAGTGACAGCTCATATTCCCAACACCAGTACCAGAAAAACAGAACAAGCCTCAAGAACTGTAATCATTAGTTTTGACCAGTCTGGTCGTTCCCTGAAAGACCAGTGGGAAAGGCTTGCTGTCACCTCACCCAACTCAGTATTCGCCCTGTCCTAAAGCAGCTACGTGGAAGCATTTGTCAAAAGCACTTACAGGCCAATGTTTTAGCTGCTGCCACCCGAGGTGTTAACTAACAGTTGGGGCCAACAATAGACCAACCATAAAGCTTGGGAGGAAAGGCTGGGGAATGAGATGCTTTGGGGAATAAAGGCTTTGAAAAGCTCCAACCTATTTCTGGGAATCTAGAAGATCACATGCATTCCCAGGGCTGTGTGCATGCTCAGAAAAGAATTCATAAAGCCCTAAGCTCTCACTTCTGGCTGACCTTGAGAGTCTGTGCAAAGAAGAAGTGAAGACTAAGGTAGAATTGTAAACTGCCTGGCTGATTGTTGAGGGCTCCAATACACGCACAGTCCATCTTCACAGACCGGGAAATATTTTTATTCCAGCTATTTAACAAAATGTCTGTCCAATCATTATCTGACCACTACGCTAATGGAACAGAGATTTCAGTAACCACACATGACAAAAAAATACAAATTTTACAAAATTAGTTCAGAAAAGCCACTAAACAAACCACCGCAACAAGTAGTAACAACAAACCTGTGAAAGGAGGGAGCACCTGATTTCCCAAGTTTCCATGTTATAATATTCAAAATGTCTAGTTATCAACCAAAAATTACAAGGCTTGCAAAGAAACAAGAAAGTATGGTCTATACAGAAAATAAAAGTAAACAGCAGAAATTGTCCCTGATGAAGCCCAGATTTTGAACTTACTCCAATCAAGAGACAGACACTGGCAGAATGGGTGAAAAAATCATCCAACTATAAGCTGTCTACAAGGGACTCACTTTAGATTCAAAGACACAAATAGATTAAAAGTAAAAGGGTGGAAAAACAATAAACCACACAAGCAGAAACCAAAAGACTGCTGGAGTGGCTATACTAACATCAGACAAAATAGACCTTAAGACAAAAAGGGTCAATCCAACAAGAAGATATAACAAATACACACACACACACACACACACACACACACACACACAGAGTCATGTGCCACTTAACAACAGGGATACATTCTGAGAAACACGTCATTAGGCAATTTCATCGTAGTGTCAACATCACAGAGTGTGCTGAAGGCGAACATAATATGCCACCCCAAAATGCACCTCTTTAACATGAGGATTATTTTAGGCTGATTATTTTTAAGGAATGAAAGACTCAGAAAGTTTTTCTTGTTACCTCCCCCTTAACTTCCTAACAGAATTCAGATAAAAAAACCCGTCTTGGGAAGTGAGCTGTCACCATAGCGTAACATGAACTGGGTGGTGGACAGGGAGGAACCTAGAAAAGCCTGTCTGTTGGGGCCCTCTCTGTGTTCTTCTGTTTCTGTGTGGCCAAACACTTGTTTTCCAAACATTTGCTCCTTCTCCCCTACCTGTGAATTGCCTTCCTTCCCTTGGAAGTCCCTGACCCTCCCCACCCCCAACATCTTCTTTTGTCTTTATCTGAGGATGGTATTTAAGGTGAGGGCTTCAGCCATTTTGGTGAGTTACTCAGTTTTCCTGGGTTTCTCCCATATATACATGTTTGTTTGTTTGACTGTCTCAGGTCAATTTAGTTCTTAGACCAGCCAGAAGAACCTAGAAGTGTAGAGGAAAATTTCTTCTTCCCCCGCAGTACTTATACAAACCTAGATGGTATAGCCTACTACACACCTAGGCTATATGGTATATGGTACTAATCTTATGGGACCACCATCGTATATGTGGTTCATTGTTGATTGAAACATCTTTATGTAACACATGACATATATGTGTGTGTGTGTATATATATATATATATATACATATATATATAAAAGACCCAAAACACATGAAGGAAAAAAAGGACAGAATTGAAGGGAGAAATAGACAGTTTAACCATAATAGTCAGAGGCATCAATACTCAACTTTCAACAATGGATAGAACAAGTAGACAGAAGATCTAGCAAGCAAATAGAAGACTTGAACAACACTATAAACCAAGCAGACCTAAGAGACATATATAGAATACCCTACTCAATAATAGCAGAAAACACATTCTTCTTACATGCACATAGAACATTTCTCCAGGATAGACCATATGTTAGACCACAAAATAAGTCAATAAATTTAAAAAGATTGAAATTATACAAAATGTCTTCTCTAATCACAATGGAATTAAACTGAAAATCAAAAAAAGAAGGTAAAATGGAAAATTCACAAATATGTAGAAATTAACATATTCCTAGATAACCAATGGGTCAGAATCACAAGAGAAATTAGAAGATACTTTGAGATGAACAAAAAATGAGAACCCAGCATAAGAAAACTCATGGGATGCAGCAAAAGCAGTGCCAGAGTGAAATTTATAGCTGTAAATGTCTACATTTAATAAGAAGGTATCTCAAATTAATATCTTAACCTTCAATCTTAAGAAAGGTGAAAATAAGAGCAAATAAAATCCAAAGCAAGCAGAAGGAAGGAAATAATAAAGATAGGGAAGATAAAAATTAGAGTGTAGAAAGACAATAGAGAAAAATCAATGAAACCAGAAGTTAGTTCTTCTTCTTCTTCTTTTTTTTTTTTTTATTTTTTTTGTGAGGAAGACCAGCCCTCAGCTAACAACCGTTGCCAATCCTCCTCTTTTTGCTGAGGAAGACTGGCCCTGGGCTAACATCCGTGCCCATCTTCCTCTACTTTATATGGGACGCCGCCACAGCATGGCTGACAAGCAGTGCGTCGGCAGGCGCCTGGGATTCTAACCGGCAAACCCCAGGCTGCCAAGCGTGAACTAAACCGCTGCACCACCAGGCCGGCCCAGAAGTTAGTTCTTTGAAAAGATCAATACAATGGACAAAACTTTAGCTAGATTGACCAAGAAAAAAAAGAAAATTAAAATTATTAAAATCAGTAATGAAAGAGGACATTACTACTGACTTTGCAGGAATAAAAAAGGATTATAAGAGAATACTACAAACAACTGTATGACAAACAATTAGATAATTTAGCTGAAATGAACAAATTCCTAGAAACGCACAAATAACCAAAATGACTCAACAAGAAATAGAACATCTGCATAGATCTATAACAAGTAAAGAGATTGAGTGAGTAATAAAAAAGCTTCCAACAAAGAAAAGCTCAGGACCAAATGTTTAAAGAAAAATCAACACCAATCTTTCTCAACTTCTTACAGAAAATAGAAGAGAAAGAACACTGCCTAACTCTGTGAGACCAGCATTACCTTGATGCCAAAGCCATCACAAGAAAACTACAGACTACAATAAAAATGACAATATCCCTTAGGAATATAGATGCAAAAATCCTCAACCAAATATTAGCAAACTGAATCCAGCAGCATGTAAAAAGGATTATTCACCATGACCAAGTTGCATTTATCCCAGGAATGTGAAGGTGGTTTAAAATAAGAAAATCAATCAGCATAGTACACCACATTAACAGAATGAAGGGAAAAAAAACCCACATGATCATCTCAATTGATGCAGAAAAGGCTTTTGACAAAATCCAACACTCTTTCACAATAAAAACACTCCACAAACTAGGAATAGAAGGGAATTTCCTCAATCTCATAAAGGTCATCTATAAAAAACCCACAGATGACATCATATTTAATGGAGGAAAACTGAAAACTTTCCCCCTAAGATCAGGAAAAGGACAAGGATGTCTGCTCTCATCACATCTGTTAAAATTGTACCAAAACTTCTAGCAGGGCACTTAGGCAATAAAAAGAAATAAAAGGCACCCAAATTGGAAAGGAAGAAATATAACTACTTCTATTCACAGATGACATGATCTTATATATAGATAATCCTAAATAATCCACAAAAAAAAATTTAGAGCTCATAAATGAGGTCAGCAATGTTGCAAGATACAAGATCAATATACAAAAAGCAACTGTATTTCAATACATTCGCAATGAACAATCCTAAAATGATATTAAGAAAGCAGTTCTATTTACAATATCATAAAAAATAAAATACTTAGGAATAAGTTTCATCAAAGAAGTGCAAGTCTTGTATAATGCAAACTATAAAACATTATTGAAAGAAATTAAAGAAGACCTAAATAAAGGGAAAGATATTCGTGGATTGGAAGATTTAATATTGTTAAGATGGCAACACTCTCCAAGTTGATCTGCAGGTTCAATGCAATCCCTATCAAATTCCCAACTGTTATTTTTGTAGAAATGGACAAGCTGATCCTAAAGTTCGTGTGGAAATGTAAGGGACCCAGAAGAGCCAAAATATCTCACAAAAGAAGAACAAAGATGGAGAACTCATGCTTCCTGATTTCAAAATTGACTATGAAGCTACAGTAGTCAGTGGGGTACGGACATAAGGACAGACATACATGTCAATGAAAGAGAACTGAGAGCCCAGAAATAAACCCAAACATCCACAAGAGTGCCAAGACCATTCAGTGGGGAAAGGAAAGCTTTTTCAACAAATGGTGTTGGGGAAACTGGATATCCACATGCAGAGAACGAAGTTGCCCTTTATTTCACACCATATACACAAATTAACTAAACATGGATGAAAGACCTAAATGTAAGAGCTAGAACTAAGAAACTCTTACGAGGAAACATAGGTGTAAATCTTTGTGACCTTGGATTAGGCAAAAGTTTCTTAAATATGACACCAAAAATGCAGGCAACCAAAGAAAAAATAAATAATTTGGACTCCATAAAAAATAAAATTTTTGTGCCTCAAGGACACAATCAAAAAAGTGAAAAGACAACTCACAGAATAGGAGAAAATATTTGCAAATTGTATATTTGATAAAGATCTAGTATTCAGAATATATGAAGTATTCTTACAACTCAACAACATAAGGACAAATAACCCAACTGAAAAATGGGCAAAGGACTTGAATAGACCTTTCTACAAAGAAGATATATATGGCCAACAAACACATGGGAAGATGATTAATATCATTAGTCGTTAGGGAAATGCAAATCAAAATCACAATGAGATACCACTTCATACCTACTAAGATAGCTATAATCATAGAAATGGAAAATAACAAGTGTTGGTGAGCATGTGGAGAAACTAGAGCCCTCACACACTGCTGGCGGAAGTGTAAACTGGTGCAGCCACCTTGGAAGACAGTTTGGCAGTTTCTCAAAAAGTTAAACATAGGGTTACCATATAACCCAGCAATTCTACTCCTAGGTGTGTACTCGAGAGAATTGAAAACGTATGTCCACACAACAACTTGTACGTGGGTGTTCATAGCAGCATTATTTGTTAATAGCCAAAAAAAAATGGAAATAATCCAAAGATTCATCAACCGATGAATGCATAGATAAAATGTGGAGTGTCCGTACAATGAAATATCATTTGGCAATAAAATGAAATCAAGGTGCTGATGCACGCTCCATAGGTGAACGTCAAAACCATTGTGCTAAGTGAAAGAAGCAGTCACGGAAGACTACGTACTGTATGATCCCATCTACATGAAAGTTCAGAAGAGACAAATCCATGGAAACAGAAAGTAAATTAGCGGTTGCCAGAGGATGTGGGGAGGGAGGAACGGGGAGTGACTGGTTAATGGATGTGGGGTTCGTTTCTGGTATTGAAATTGTTCTGGAATGAAGTGGTAGTGATGGTTGCAAAAGGTACTATAAAACAAATGAATTGTATGCTTTAAAATAGTTAAATTGGTAAAATTTGTTTTGTGAAAAAAATTATTTAAGTAGTAAATGTATAAAAGTAAAAATCTGTCACTTAAAACTATTAAGTAAATTTAAAGAAAACTCTAGTGACACAGGAAATACCTTGTTTAACAAAATCATGGATGTATCAGTTCCCAATTATGTAAAAAACCAAGAGTGAGTGTGTGTGTGCATAAGCAAGAAAAAAAATCAAAAGAAATTATGCTAAAATGTTAATGATGATTATCTCTGGGTGTTAATTTATATTTTTCTTTCTTATAGCTTACCTACATATCTGTATTTTAAAAATTATCTAAGTGAACATTATTAATTTTTACATTTTAGTTACATAGGTAACATGAATATTCTCTCTGTAAAAAACATCAAATGGTACAAACAAACAAAAAAGTTCCCTTCCATTCTCCTCCTGCCAGTTGATCAGTTTAATCCTAGTATAATCAGTTTGGTTCATGTCTTTCCAGATCATTTTTATTGCTTTACAGAGGTACATGCACACTCAGAAAAACATCTTGCACTTTATAAAAGCATAAATAATACATAGACCATAATATGCCTACTATTCTGCAAGCTGTCCCATCCTCTTACTCGTGCATCTCGGGAACTTTCAGTGTCCTCACAGGCTCTGGCTCCATCTTTTTATCCATTTCTCCACCGAGTGCAACTCCGTAGGATGGATGTGCTACATATATTCAGCCGTTCCCTTGTTGGATATAATGTTGATCGTTTCTGATTTTTTGCTCTGCAAACAAATTTTCTTGGTTGTGCCCCTTTGGGTACTTGGGAGAGGATCTCCCTAGGAGAGCTATCTAGAAGTGGAATTGCTAGGTCATGGGTTACATGCTCTTAACAATTGTAGTGGATTCTACCACACTGTCCTCCAGAAAGGATGTCTCCACTGGCTCTCCCACCTGCAAAGTATGAAATAACCTGCTTTGCCATCACTGCTGTTGGCAATGTTATTTTTTTTGCCACATATTCCTTTTTAATTAGAAAAGAATTAGGCATTTCCAATGTCTTTTCCTTTAGGTTGGGCATCAGTCACCGAGATGGGCACCACTGGTCAGAGGGACTCAGGTTTTAACCCTGGTGCTCACTGATTTCTCAGGAGAAACGGTTTCTCACATCACCTCCTTCGTTGTCCTTAGCTGCAAGTAAGAATAATTAGAGTTGTCCGTGAGAAAACAACACAGTTATTTGCAGTTTTCAAGGTACCTCTGCTCCACAAATCACCCTGAGACCCTCAAGACACTCAGGCAGAGTAGCGATGAGGTGGACAGGCGGGGGTCCAAATCCTGATTTTGCCCCTTACTGACCAGCTGGATAATGATGGGCCCCATGCTCAGCTTCTCTGAGTCCCCGTGTCCTCACTTGTGGTGGAGCGGGGACAGCAGCTGTGCTCGCCCCACGGCTGGTGCGTGGGTGACTGGAGACGATGCACCGGGGACATGGACCGCCTCCATAACAGTCAGGCTGTGTCACGACGACATTGGCAGCGCCTGAGTATGCAGCCTGCTTTACTCCGGCAGGTTAACTCCCTTGCTGTTCCTCCTGCTGCGGTGGGAGGACGGAATGTGCTTTCCTTTCACCCCCAGGCAGGTTGTGCCTGGTTTGCCCTCACAGAGGAGGAGCATGCCCCTTCGCACACATGTTTTTCAAAAATTTGGTTGCTGATGTTTCCAGTTCTGTGTTTGCTGGGCCACCAAGTTCTAGTGCGAAAGAATCAGGTGAGAGAGTGTCTGTGAGGACAGCGGGAGAGGAAAGGCGGAGGCTCCCTTCCCCACATCAGCAGAGAGGGTCACGGATCCCAGCCTTGGGAGAGCAGCGACGGAGAACTGGCTTGGAGGGACCTCATGGTGAGGGATGGTGAACTTCTCTAGAGGAATCCTCCAGTGCTTGAGATTTAAAGGGCCTGTGATATCTTAGGGTTTTGTAAAACCCCGGTACATTTGCACATCCAGGGATGGGAGGAAGGGAGATCCACGTCCGCCACTCTAGCTGGGCAACTGAAGGGAAAGTATGGTTGCATCATGTTTTTGGTTTTGCTCTTATTTAATTCCTGCTTTGTTTTTAAGGCTACCTCATTTATCACAACCCCTTTCCAGTTATGAATTGTCCACCAATTCAGTTATGAATTTTCAAAATTCTTTCAATTCTCTGTGACGATGTTCTGACAGAGTGGAGTCCGGTGCATTTCAAAGTGTAGTGCGCAGGCCGTCAACAGTGAATGAGATGGCCCTTGGAGGCCCCCAAACACTTCTTAGTTGTTTATGTTAATATGCATATCACTTACACTGGTTTTCTGCTTATGACAGTGATGTGAAGGTTCCTTTGTGAAGAAATTTATTTAAGTAGAATGAATCAATTAAGAGTAAAGGTATTAGGTGAAGAATAGGACAAATAGCCCTGTGATACGGCAAAAATTGTGCAACAATTAAGGTTTGGGAAATCTCGTTGCAGTCGAGAGCAATCCATACCTGTTCTCAATCCTCTTTTGGGCTGTGTAGAAATAGAACAACAAACCAAAGCAATTCTTGCTTAAAATCCCCTCCACTTTGCAGCCATCTCTTTATAGATTTTTTTTCTCTTTGCCATGTAGCAGCAGAGCCCTCTCTTACGATCCGTGCCACCCAGCCACCCGTCTCCTCCAAGTGAATTTCTGTGGAGAAGATGCATGTCACCCTGGAGACTGTGCTTGCCCATCCAGCTCTAGAAGGCAGTCCCTCAGAGCAGTCGCCGCTTCCGAACCCGGGCCTTGGTGGAGAGCAGGCTGGGGGCTTTCAGCTCATTCCCACTGATTCCATTTTATAAAGTTTTATCAGAAGATCTCACAGGAAAATTAAAATAATTTACCTAGCATGTGCAAACTGACATCATTTACAGATATGGAGGAACGTAACTGGAAAATATTTGATTTTTACACATTATGGCTTTAATTAGAAATGTTAATTAAACACATATGCTAACCTGAAGCTATCAATAGGAAAAATAATATTTGTAAAGGATAAGTCATCCAGTGTGTTGTCATGTGATTGGTGTAGATGTAAATATCTTGGCCAAAAGCTCACGTTTAGTGGCAAACACGTTAGGCTTGGAGTTTGGAGATGTGAGTTCTAGTCCCGTTTTTGTTCTGACTGTCTAGCTATGGACAAATAAGTAACATCTCCAATCCGTGCCTCAGTTTCCTCATTTGTAAAACAGAGGAGCTGTGATCTCCCTCATGTGATTGTTGAGAATGTCAGTGAGAAAGCTTCTGGTGTTTTGCAAAGTCTAAGATGTTCCCCGGATGCCTCACTGCGATGCCCCAGCCTCCCTGGTCCCAGGAGCTTGGCTCACAGGTCGCAGGAGCAGATGAAGGGTTTGCACCCTCCAGCTCCGACTGGAACAGCAAATAACTCACAGCAGGGCTGAGAATTCCAAACTTTAAGAGCCTTCTTGTGTGTGTTGCTCCTCTTCAGTGCTTGGCAATAACGTAAGGCAAATATCAGGAACCCAGGGGGGAATTAATGTGAAAAAAATCCTGGTGTGTTCTGGTGTAATTAAGCAATGTAATTAATGTCCTCCTGTTGAAGTCAGCTGACAGGGGACACAGGCCACTATGTCAGAGACAGCAAAGGTGCCAAAGTTCATTTGCTCCTTTTAAGGTTTACCCATGTTTTATGTTTTATGTCATTCTGCAAAATAGAAAAATGTGTGCATGTGTCTACCTTGCTCTACGAATCTATAATTTCCTTGAAGGAAGGGGCCATGTCGTGTTCATCTTTTCTTCCCTCTGGGCCCCCACCTCAATCCTGCCATATTGTCAGTCTTCTCCAAACTCAGGGAGGCCGAGTGTCCCTCAGTACCTACTCTGGGCAGTCCCCACCCTGGACTGAATTTGCATACTTCTTTCATTGACAGAAATTAGTCCTATGGTTTTTCTAACCCTAAATGAAATAGATGTTCAATTTATTAATAACACGGTACAGTAGTCCTTGGCAAGAGGAGCTTCTCAGAGTGGTAGCTCGGGCCCACTGGGTATTCACTCATTCATTCATTCGTTCAACAAATCTTCACTGAGAATCTTTTGTGTGCCAGGCAATGTGGCATGGATGCAGGGGATACAGTGATAAATAAGGCTGTCGGGCCCTGGCTCTCAGGAAGCTTATATTCTAGAGAGGAGACAGAGAGCAAAGAAGATGACACGTGTTATATGCTGACAGCTGGTGGTACATGTGATCAAGAACACCAAAGAGGGACACAGGGTGCCTGGGGAAAGCCTGTCTAAGGAAGAGACCTGAACGAGGTGAGGAAGGGAGTCGCAGAAAGATCGAGGGGAGAACACCTCCAGTTAAAGGGAACAACGTACTCCACACCCAGGGATGAGGACCAGCTTCACCTGGACTAAGGCAGAGAAAGCCCAAGTTTGCTAGAACACAGATAAGGGGAAGAGTGGTGGAAAATGAGGCCAGAGAGATAGGTGGCATCACCTCATGGGGCTGCATGGGCCAGGGTACGGAATGTGGAGTCTGGTTTCTATCCTAAGAGGAAACGGGAGCCCTTGGAAGGCTTTGAGCAAGGAAGTGATGCGGTCTGACTTGCCTCTGTAGACGATCTCTCCGGCTGCCGTGTGATGAAATGACCGTGTGGGGTGTGCGTGGAGGCAGACGGGCGACTTGGGAGGCTGGTGCAGGAGGAAATGATGGATTCCCAGACCAGGTGGTGGACGTGAAGATGGAGGCACAAGACTATGGAGCAGGTTCCTCTCCCAGGTGAGAGAAGTTGGACCAGATGCCTCCCTGGTCTTCCAACCCTAGGTTTTCACAGCTCTAAGGTTGTATGATTTCATGGTCCCTGAGGTCAGGGTCTCACTGCCCAAGGTGGGGCCCCATTGATGGTCTGACCTGTTTCTTTTTTTTTTTTTTTTTGTGGGGAAGACCAGCCCTGAGCTAACATCCGTTGCCAATCCTCCTCCTTTTGCTGAGGAAGACTGGCCCTGGGCTAACATCCATGCCCATCTTCCTCCACTTTATATGGGACGCCGCCACGGCGTGGCTGACGGGCAGTGCATCGGCGGGCGCCCGGGATCCGAACTCGCGAACCCCGGGCTGCCAAGTACGAACTAAACCGCTGCGCCACCGGGTGGCCCCCTGACCTGTTTCTTAGAGCAGATTGGTGCAGGGAGGAAACCTCATGGTCCTTCCCTATCTCGAACCTCAAAATCAGACACATCAGTGTCATGACCACAATCTCAGGCCACCAACTCAGGTGGGCAAGAAATACACTTTTACTTACCTATTCACTGAATGTGGCAAGCAGGATAACGGCTTCCCCAAGATATCCACGTCCTAGTCCACAGAACCTGTGACTTCATGGCAAAGGGGACTCAAGATGGAATTAAGGTTACTCATCAGCTGACTGACTTTAAGATGGTTCTGGATTACGCAGGCGGGTCCAGTGTAATCACAAGGGTCCTTAAAAGTGGAAGAGGGAGGCAGAGAGGGCGATGCCGCTGTGGAAGGTCGGAGCGATGCAGTGTGACAGGACTCGACCCACCATTGCTGGCTCTGAAGACGGAGGAAGGGGCCTCTAGTCAAGGACTGCGGGAGGCCTGCAGACACTGAAAAAGATGAGGAAACACACTCTCCCCTAGAGTCTCCAGAAGGAATACAGCCCTGCAGACATCTTGATTTCAGCCCAGTGAGAAGCCACGTCTGACTTCCAATCGGCAGATCTGTAAGGTAATAAACGTGTGTTCTTTCAGACCACCAAGTTTGTGGTATCTGATACACTGAACTCAACGATTGTTTCACGCCCGTAGTGTAGGTGGTGGGAACTTATACTCAACCTGATATTTCCCTTTTCCCCAGGACTGCTGCTGAGTCCTAGCAGCAGGGTTTATGGGGGCCAAGAGATTGGGGTGGGGCATCTATTCTTGGCTATTGTTCATCCAAGCCCGTGTCCTCTGAAGAAGTGCATCATGTCGACTGATCCTTGGTTGTTAAAACACACAGGTTGGGTCTGTGTCATTCTTCACTCCTGACCTTGGGCTTCTCCCAGCCTACTCCTGCTGTCAGCTACTTGCAGGCTCCTCTCAAGGCAGAGGGAGACGGGGGAGGAGATAGAAATGGCTGATCTCCAACCTCACTCTGAAACCCCAAGAAATGCTGGAAGGCTGTCCCACACCCTTCTGCCTAGACATGCCTTGTGGAACTCGGCTCTCCTGCTCCTTCTCCAGGCTGGGTATGGGAGACTCTGAGTGGGGGGCCTCACCCAGGAAGGGAAGCCTAGTCCCCTCTGGTTTCAGACCTCCTGGGGTGGGGGATCTTTTCTTAGGAAGGCACCAGCTTCTACCTACTTTATTCCCATCCAATTCTTCTCTCTCTCTCTTCCAGAGTAGAGAATTTTTATATCCTCTGAAACTACCAAATATTCTTCTAGATCTTTGTTTTAAGCCTGAACCTTGGTTGTGAATCTGATTCCCTTGCTCACTGATTCTGATGAAACATCTCTCTCTTGAAGACGGGATGGTCCATGGTCTCCAGCCCCAGTGGGGTGAGTTACGAAGTTATAGGAAATATTAAGGAAGGGACACCTTGTTTCCTACCGCCAGACATTTTTCCTCTCAATCAGTAATGGTGTCAGCCAGTCACTGTCACCTTCAAAAGGAAATAGGCCTGACCACCTTGCCAGTGTCTGGGGTGGGACCCTGAGCCCATTCATCAGGGGACCAGGGAAGTATGGGATGGCCAGGCTTGAGAAGAAGCTGCGGCATAGTCATCAGCTGGGCCAGTCCGGAATGGGAGCCAGGAAGCAGGGAGCGGCTCAGCTGGCTCCCAGAGAGCAGAGAGATGAGGACCCACAGGGAGAAGCAGAGATGCTGAAGATCAGAGGCGCTCTAGCAGGAAACAAGCCGCACCTCCTATTGGGGAGCCCAGGACACTGGGTCCCTGAAGCTTGCTAATCCCCAAGGGGCTGACGACAGCCCATCCTGGACGCCCAGAGCTCGCTGCCCTCCTTGGGCTCAGGTGGCCACACAGCATTCCTGCTACTTAAAGCAGCCAAATGAGGCTCTGACACATCTTTTCTTTTCCTTGATTCCAAATACCTTGTTATGGGCTGAGTTATGTCCCCCCAGATTCATGTTGAAAATCCTAACCCCCGGTTCCTCAGAATGTGACCTCAAGGACACAGGGTCTTTAAAGAAGTAAGTAAGGTTAAATGAGGTCATTACAGTGGGCTCAAATCCAAGCTGACGGGTGTCCTTATAAGAAGAGGAGATCTGGATGCAGACATACCCAGAGGGCAGACCATATGGAGACACAGGGAGAAGACGGCCCTCCACAGCCAGGGAGAGGGGCCTCAGAGGGAAGCAACCCTGCTGACACCTTGACCTCAGACTTCCAGCCTCCAGAACTGTGAGCGAATAAATGTCTTTTGTTCAAGGCCCAAGTCTATAGCACCTTCTTATGGCAGCCTGAGCTGACTAACACAGGCCTGAAGACCCTTTGTTCTCCCACAGAGAATGGCTCTGAAGTGCAGCGTGAACCTTCCTTCCTGCCAGCCCCTGGGAGCTACTGTGGAGAACACCCCCTCACTCCCAAGTGAAAATCAGTGCCCGGTCTCCCCACCTACCCCTTCCCTCCTCTTCCTGTGCTGCAATCTCCTACCTGGGTTTCTAAACCCAAAATGCTTGATAGCTTTAACTTGAAAGACCAGTCAATTCTTTTTTGAGGAGAAAAATGCATCTCCAAAGCACATCTAGAGGAGCTGCTTCTTTCATGCTCTGGTCTGAATTCAAATCCTCCTAGGCCACACATCTTGTGCCACGACCTCTCCAAGCTTCTCGGCAGTAACAAGTTCTTCCCACTGCCTCTAGGGCAGTGTTCCAGAAGTTTCATACCTTGAACGCCGGTAATTCACAGGATGAAGTCAGGTGGTATGCAGAGAAACATTTTCCATGTTGACAGTTATGCATTTATTTTCATGTGGAGTAGAAAAGAAATAAAGGCAGAACATCATACCTGTGATTTCCCGGGTACCGTCGCTTGCTCTGAGGCTCACACGGGCGTTTGGATGAACTGAGTAAACGCGGACACAGGGATGCGGCACAACGCAGGGAGCTGTGTGAGAGTGGCTCTGGCCACTGGGGCTGTCACGGCCGAGCGTGTGCCGCACTGGTGTCGAGGCAGCAGAGTGGGGGCTGGGGGGGAGCCCCGAGTCGGCGGGCGTGGAGGGGTGGGTGTGCCCCTCTCGTGTGCCCCTCGTCTCCATGACGTCCTCTCTGTGACTGCCCCGGAGACCCTGACCCCCACGTCTGTGCCGCAGGCTACAGCGCAGGTGGAAGGCTGTGAGGGAACCCTCAGGGGCGGCCAGAGGGCCCTCAGGAATTCGTGCTGCTGTGGGGCTTTTGCTTCCGAGTCAGTAGGCGTTCGAGAGGCTTCATTTCCTCCAGACTCCCCGGCCCTGTCAGAGGTGCCGACCTGGGCTGTGAGGGGACTTTGCTTCCCCGTTCACGCACTAGACAAATGCAAGCCCTTTAGTGGAGGCCCGTCGCTCGGTAGCACCCTGCAGAGAACACAACTGTCACAGACGACCGGCAGGACCCACCCCGCCGAGAGGCTGAAGGCGGCTCCTGAGAGCCTGGGGGAGACAGGGCACCTGCGAATGGCCAGCCCGCCGGGCACGGACACCCAGGCAAGCGTGGAGGCCCGTGTCCCCACTCACGGGGTGACACACCAGCTTGGTAGGCCAGGGCTACGTCTCCCTGTGCGGCCGAAAGATCGCTTAGCTGCGAATGGTTTTGATTCCCTCCTTTGACTGAGTTTTAGCTTGTTAGTTCTAAGGAGCCTTTAAAAAATTGAATATTATGGGAAAGCATGCAACTGTGTGGGTCCTCTCCGATGTAACCATGTGTCTCTGGCTATACTCATCCAATGGCATTTAAGGCTCATTAAATTTTGAATCCCGCGTCATCTGCCTTCGGCTCAAAATAGTTCTCCGTGTGCCTTTTGTCTCCCAACTCCATTTTCATGGAAATTGTTTCCATTCACCTCTCTGTTCCCTTCTTCCTGCTAGCAACACCTGATCTTTAATAATCTCCAATGCAGAATTATGCACTCTGTGAACCTGTCATTTGGAGAAGACGTTGGACCTTGACGGATGTAAACAGCCAACGGTAAAAAAGCGAGGAGCGCTGTGAGAATGCTCCCCACTCCTTCCTGCTCGGCTGTGCAAAGGATGCCCTGGCACCAGCTCGCCCTCAGCGTCGCCACTGGCTGGTAGCTTCATCAGACCCTGGGTCATGTCTTGTGTCTTAACCCAGGAAGCTTCCAGGTTCTAACACAGGAGAAGCAAATACCCCACCTAAAGGCAGCAGGCGTTAGTCACAATAAATCCATCTTACATAGCACTTAATAAGTGCGAGGCACTATTCCAAGTGCTTATAAATGGATGACGTGGGGACTATCCCCCATTTCTTTAGATGAAGAGACTGAAGCATAGAGAAGTTAAATAAATTGTCCAAAGGCACACAGCAACTAAGCTTGCAGCTTGGATTTGAACCCAGCCTGTCAGAAGCTAGAAGCCATACTCATACCCACTCTGATATATCCTCACTCACCCCTTCAATTGATGATTTCCACCTAGTAATATCAGACAAGAATTGCCAAGTCTTTGGATTTGTTCAGAGAAGCCAGAAATCTGAACTTTTATGTGAAATGTCCCAATTTTTAAAAATTGGCAAGTAAAATCATTTTTTTGAACACTGCAAGGGCCAAAGGAAATATATACATGAACAGAAACTGGTTCGTATGCTGCCCATGGGCGACCTCTGCTTTAAACCAATTCTTTCAAGAGAACCAAGTAGCCATCAAATTCAAACCCTTCAGTGCCGACAGGAAGCTTCCTTCCTTCAGAGCTGGGCAGAGAGCCTGCAGAGCAGGTGGAATTCAGTGCTGGGACCCAGGCTGGCTACCCCCAAATCACCGTGTTTCCCAGAGCAGGCAGCTCCTCCAGTCGTGACTGTTACGTTGCTCTAAAGAGGGGTTCAGGGAAACTGGCCTTGCAATTGGTTGACACCTGCAGTGCATTAAGTCAATGCGGCAAGTGTAGCAACCGGCACGAGAAATGTCAGCTCTCATTAGCCCGCAGATAAATCTGCCCCCGCAAGAAGCGGGATGAGGAAACGATAGGGAAAATGCCAAGAAGCGGGAACATATGTTGTTCACACAAAGAGGACCTCCGCGATGGGTGTCTTTCTCCACAGCCCGGGCACCTGGAACGTGAAGGCTTTGTTTTGTCTCAGTCCGTCTCCCCCCCCATAACAGGAGATGGAAATGTGTTTCATCATCCATGGTGGGAGGTTCAGCTAAGTGTTTGCTGACACAGCTGAACAGTCACAAAAATGTTATAAAGAGTAAATGACTTGATAATGCAAAACAGTAATTAGAATGTGGTACATGTTTATGATATTTACATATTTTAACACCCTGGTATTAACGTGTCTTCCCTAATAGTACATAAATGCTCTAGTCTTGGTGCAATCCGTTCCTGGCTGCCACAAACAGGCGTCCCTAAAAGCAAGTGCCCCTTCCCCTTCTCCCTCCCTTTTCTGTATCCACATTCCTGGAAGCCCACCTGGCAGGGGAGTGGGTGGTGGAAAGCCCTCCGCAGGATACACGGGCGTGGATGCCACTGGAGGAGACTCAGGAGAGAAGGAAGTTCTGCCCTCGGTGAGAAATCTCACTGCTGCTTCTAAAGGGGTCACAAAAACAACAAAAAACCCAAAGAAACGAAATCCCTAATTTGTAGTATTTGCCAATTTCCATGGGGTAAACGCTTCCTCCATGGCCAGTTTCAACACAGAGTTAGGAAGAGAGCCCCACAGTGGCCCTCAGGAGCCCAGCTGTCTCTCCAGCACACTGTCAGTTGGAAGTCACGGGCCACTATCTAATCGGCCTCAGCGGCTGCTTTAATCCTTCTCTGCATGCACAGAGACGTGAGGGGACTGTAGCTACAGAACTGTGCTCCAGTCCAGATATTTTCCGAGGTGCCAGGACCCAGATCTTTTATTATGCAAAAGAACTTTAGTTGTGGAGTTGGTAGGCAATCACATGCCCTTACTACACAAATGGGGAAACTGCAGCCCA
Organism: Tapirus indicus; assembly: GCA_031878705.1. NCBI lineage: Eukaryota > Metazoa > Chordata > Mammalia > Perissodactyla > Tapiridae > Tapirus > Tapirus indicus. Next base: position 34,426,506 of record CM062927.1, read on the forward strand.
GAGTGGGGAAGAATTTCTGCAAGGGCACACAGCAATCGGGCATCAGCATTGGGGGCTGGAGCTCAACTCTTCTTATTCTCACCCAATGCTCTTTGCTCCATGACCCGTTTCCTGTACCTCCCAATTTCTGCCCAGTAGACATAGCTTTCCTTTGTGCCTTGAGGTCTCTTTCCTCACCAGCCCCTGTGTGTGTGTGTGTGTGCGCGTGTGTGTGTGCACGCGCGCGCGCGCGTGCGCATGTAGGAAGACAGGGCCTGGCAGGCTCACAGAGCCCTGCGTGGTGATGATGGTTGCCAGGTAACAGGAAGGCATCATGGCGGGGAGCCTTCCTTGGCGGATACTGGTAAAGAGGTGCAGCAGGGACTAGGGCCTCCCCAGAGGAGGCCTTGTCTGGTGTGAGGGTCCTGAGTCAGAAACGGGGTATAGAACCCAAGAAGGAGGGGCTGGGAGACATTATGGTTCAAATGGAACTTGAAGAGGAACTGGTCATGCCCTTGTGTACTCAGAAGGGAAACTGAGACCCAGAGCTAGGAGAGGACTTGCCAAGTTTACACCGGGGGTACCGACAGGCACCCGTGGGGAGGGGAGAGGGGCAGCCTGGTGCTTAACTGCAATCCACGCCCGTGTACCCTGCGGAGGGCTTTCCACTGCCCACTCCCCTGCCAGGTGGGCTTCTAGGAATGCAGACACAGAATGAGGAGGGAGAAGGGGAAGGGGCACTTGCTTTTAGGGACACCTGTTTGTGGCAGCCAGGAATGGATTGCACCAAGACTAGAGCATTTATGTACTATTAGGGAAGACACATTAATACCAGGGTGTTAAAATATGTAACTATCATAAACATGGACCACATCCTAAGTTGGTATCAGAACCGGGGCTACTGGAAGCAGATGAGGTAGGATCTGGGGCTCCCAGTGAACCTCACTGAATCCAAAAGAAGCCTTATTCGGCAAAAACAGCCCCGAACACCAAGCACAGGAGGTTTAACAATAACCTCCATGGCTGCATGTCTGGAATGAGCTCCGCGGGGCTGTCCCTGCCCAGCATGGACCCTTCTCTCCCCTTCCCATCCCGGCCCCCAGGGGAGGGGAGAGAGCCAGGAAACACTGAGGTGGATGAGAAGGAATGATGCTGACGTCATGGGGGGGCCATGAAGTTCCGAGGGGTCACTCGGCTGAACAGATGGTGGGCAGATATTGGTTTTAACTCACACATGGTTGAGTAAATCATGTTTAAGTTTTTCTTGCCAGCCTGGGGAGCTGAGCAGATCGTACTGAGTGGAGGTACCTCCACCTCCCGCCCGCATCATCTGCTCTTCCCGGGGTTTTCATTTCCTACCCTGTTTGTGCTTTAGAGCATGGCTGGCTGGTCAGGAAGCCGGTGCCCGTGGAGGCAGGGGTGTGTGTGCAGGAAGAGGGAGGGAGGAGGTGGAACAGGGCCGGGGGGGGGAGAGGGCAGCCTGGCTGGTGCTTGATTCCAATGTGCGCCTGGGTAGGACCTGTCAGGCAAAATCACAGTCAAAGGCGTCACAGGCAAATTGCCTGGGGCGTTGGTCATGTTTTAAGTCTTGATAACAAAGAACATCACAAGACAGGCCGAGGGGGTGCCTTGGTCTGCCTGTCAATAAGATGGTTTCTCCATGCATGGATCAAAGAGCAGGGTCTGGTGAGACTTCCACGTGTGACTCCTGTGATCTGACCCTGACTCAGCCACTTGCTGGTCTTAGGCATTTCCCTTGACTCCTCTGAGCCTCGGTTTCCCCATGCGTCCAGTGAGGACGTTGGCGTGAGGGTCTGACTATCCTCAAGGGGAAGAAGAGTTTGAATGGATGAAGCGTGCACGAAAGGAAGAGGAAGAATGGAGACTCATGTGATGGATTAGGCCAAACAGGCTCTGGTGCAGCAGAAATGCATTCATTCAACCATCAGTTCAGAGCCCCTACTCAAGGAGGCCTTGGGACACAGAAATGAAGAAGGCACAGCCCCACCCTGAGTAGCTCACCTCTGAGTGGGAAGACAGACGAGGGAACAAAGTTACAAGAGTGGTGGTTATGAATGGGCTCTGGGGTCAAACTGCCTGAGCTCACATTCCTGTTTGTTGCCTAAAAGCTGTGTAACATTGGGCTGGTAACCTCTGTGCCTCAGCTCCCTCGTCTGTAACACGGGCATCATAATAGAAGCTACCTCCCTGGGATGTGTGAGGACAAAATGCAAGCGAAGCCAGTGACATGGTGCCCTGACCCACAGCAAAGGCTCAACACGTGTCAGCTGTTGTTACTACCCAGTTCTATGCCAGCGACAGCCCAAGAAGCTGGGAAGTACAAGGAGAAAGGCTCCCCCCAGCCTCAGGGGGCGGTGGTCAGGTAGGGCTTCTGGAAGGAGGGACTCTGCTAAATCTTGAAGAACAAGTTAAGAATCACTGAGGGGCTGGTCCCACGGCGTAATGGTTAAATTCACATGCTCTGCTTTGGCGGCCCAGGGTTCGTGAGTTCGGATCCCGGGTGTGAACCTACACACCACTCATCAAGCCATGCTGTGGTGGCGACCCATGTACAAAATAGAGGAAGATTGGCATAGATGTTAGCTCAGGGACAATCTTCCTCACCAAAAATATAAATAAATAAAGAGTCAGCTAGGAAAAAGCAAATTCATTCAACAAATACTATGGAGCAAGGATTTGGCAAGAGTGGAGAGCAAGACAGACAAGGTCTCTGCTTTCTTGTATCTCTCATTCTGGACCTGAGGCCAGCAAACTAGTTATATGAAGGGTCAGAGAGTAAATACTTTAGGCTTTGTGGTCCACACGGTTTCTGCCACAACCACTCAGCTCTGCTGTTGTGGTGTGAAAGCAGCCACAGACAACACAGAAATGAATTGGCATGGCTGCGCTCCCATAAAACTTCAATTTTGAGGATGTTAACTAGACTCATCATGGTGATCATTTCGCAATATATACAAATATCGAATTGTGCTGTACCTCTGAACTAATATAATATATGCCAATTATATCTCAATAAAAACTTTAATTTTGAACACTGGAATTTGAACTTCATATAATTTTCACATCATGAAATATTACTTTCCTTTTTTTCCCCCCATACATTTAAAACTGTAAAAACCATCCTTACCTCCTGGGCCTCACCAGGAACAGGCCTGGCCACAGTTTTCAGGCTCCGGTTTTAGTGCAACAGTAGCCCTGGAATCAAGGGACACATGACAATGTTGGATCGTGGCCAGTGTTAAGAAGATCATTACTCCTTAGACTGTGAGGCACTCATGAAGTGGAGCATTCTGATTTAATTAAGGTGGAAGGCTCTATGAGGAAGTGAAATTTGGGCTGAAATCAGAATGATCAGATAAAACCAAACATTTCAAAGTCTGGACAAAAGGAAGATCTACTCAAAGGCAGGCTTAAAGCCTTGAATGTTAAGAGCAGAAAGAAGGCCAGTGTGTGACTAGAGCATAGGATTTGTAAAGGAGAGGGAGGGATTGGCTGGAAAAGAGAAAGAAGATCCAGAAAAATAGATAGTGAAAGCTCGAGTTTGTAAGGAGCCTACATGTGATTAATTCAGTATCTGTGGAACTGGCCTTGGTTTGATTGAAGGAAAATATTTGAAAAGGGATTTGCTATGTAAATACCTTTCGTGATTTCTTTTTATATGTAGAGACAAAAGGAGGGAATGTGTTAAAGCGTGCTGAAACACTCAGCATTGGCCATTGTTATCTACCAAGTCGAAGAGTCTATCTCCTCTGCAGAGGATGGGACCAGGCTGAGTTCTCCAGGACCACCAGGCACGGACCCTGCACGACTTCTTGTATCTCTATTAATGTGCCGTTTCCCACTTGTCGCAGTTGAAATGATGGACTCTGCAACCAGAGTCCCCATCCGCACGATTTTGCCAATACCTGCCTTGGCTCCTGGGTGGTGTCACCAAAGTAGTGTGATGAGAGAGATTTGGTCAAAATGTCAATTTCCAAGGTGGTGGGTGGTGGGTGGGGGCGTGTTCTGGCATTTGATGCTCTCAGTGATGTCGTGGGTCCTGGCCCCCTCCTCCGTTGGTCCCTCTCACTGACCTTGCTGGAAAGAATTAAATGTTTCAGAAAGAATTTTTTAACAAAAAAAAATCCATCAAAAAGGCTTTTCTACACATTCCTGGGTTGAAGAATCAGATAGAGGGGACACCTCCATACTTGGGCAGTTGTACCAGATGAACTTCTAGATTCGGAGAGTCGAGAAATCTGGAATGCCACCTCTCCTCACACACACACACGCGCACACACAACACACACACAACCCTCATAATTCCAAACTAAGTGGTTCACACAGCCACGCCCAGTTTCACTCGAGCCTCATCAGTTAAACAAGTACTTCTTTTTTGCCATTCCGCAGCTGTTGCCATCTGCTTAATTTCAGTCAATTAACTTTTACTTAAAAACATTAAGTTTCTTAATGCCGCAGCATCGGGCCAATTGTACAACAAATTGTGAGTGTGGAGGAGACAAATCGCTCACATTTGCCTCCCTGCAGAACAAAGACACCATCAGAGAAACGTCTTCTTGGGAATCTCAGTGTCGCGAGGCTGACCCCGGGCCTCGGGCCGGGAGCTGGGCACCCCGACAATCACCTGGCCCCATGCGCCCATCTGGAGCTGCAGTAGGAGCTGAAGTGAACAGCTACGTAGCCAGAGTGGGCTTCCCAGTGGAGAGAGACGGCAAGGCTGATTTCGAGACTGAGCGTTGCAGAGATGAGGGACATGTCTTGAGCAGAAGGGAGAAGTGGGAGAAGGCCTGCCAGAGACGGAGCGAGAAGCAGCATGGAAAGTCTTAGAAGAGTGGGGAGGCCCTGCCCAGCCCCCGCCCCCTCAGCCCACCTCAGGTCTCCACGTCTCCAGCCCCACAGCCTCCAGTCAGTCTGCAGATGAGACCTGATGCTAAGGTTGGGAAAGCACAGGTTTTCAACTTCAATCTAAACCGTTTGCACGGTCCGGAGGCCCGTGGAGTCCAGCCCTGCCTGCCTCCCAGCCTCATCTCCCACCGCTCGCTCACTGCTCTGGCCGCAGTGGACTTGGAGATCCTCTGCGAACACTCCCAGCAAACCTCGCACCTGCTGTTCCCGCCTGCAGTGTTCTTCCTCCAGACAGTGGGCGCCTGCTCGTCGTCCCAGTCCCCGCCCATCCTCGGAGAAGCACACGTACAGCATTGTCTTCTCACTTCTTCATCTGCAACTAGAGTGTCGCCTCCCATCTGCCTGCTCACTGCGGGATGCCCTGTGCGTGAAACAGGGCCCAGCACACAGTAGGTGCTCAATGAATGTTTGTTGTTGGAGTAAATGGAACTCCTCAGGCCGGCCTCTGGGCCTTCAGTGACAGCCACCCTCCTGCTTTCCGGCCCCATCTCCGAGGACTTCACTCTGTGTCTGTGCACTCTGACTGAAGAGGCCTCCTCGCCCTCCCCAAACACGGCTTCCCAGGCCTGCTGCCGAGCCCACCCTCCTGTCATCCCTGCCCCGTCCCCCTGTGAAATACCCCCACAACACACACACACCCTCATGCTTGAGCTTCTCCTCCTTCAGGAAGCCTTCCCTGACCACACCAGCCTCCAGGAATCATTTCTTTGAGCTTGAGCACCGTGGACTCTCCATCCCATCAGAATTATCCAGAACCTTTGAACAGTCTAGATCCCAGCATTCTCTCCTAGAGACTCACATTCAGAAAGCCCAGATGGCTCTGGGGCATATTTTTAAGGCCCTCCTGGTGGTTCTGATTGTCAGTCAGGTTTGGGACTCTGGTCCAGCGGTTCTGCTTGGTCCCCAGATCGTCGGGACTCTCCCAGTGAGATGATAAGTGGCCGGAAGTTCATCAGTGTTACTCACTCCCTCCTCAATATCCAGCACATCCAAGCAAACAGTAAGTGCCCCGTAGATGCCCCTTGAGGAAACACAGGTCACAGATTGCCGGCAGGAGCCTCCCGAGTGTGGAGGAGTGGAGTGCTGGGAACAGCACTGTCGGGAGACGGAACCTGGCTTTGGGAGTGGAGTAGACTTGGGGTCTTAGCCTTGACACTCACCAGCAGGGTAACTTGAGGTAACCAGCTTCGCTCCTCGAACTCCATTTGCTCATCCTAGGACGAGACAGTACCTCCACCTCTGGGGCTGTGGCCAGGACTTGGTGCCAGCTATCAAGGATAGTGCTTGGCATAGCATCTGGCATGCAGTAAGCACTCAATGAATGCTTGCTACTCTTTTGTTACTGAAGCAAGTTTTTTCTAAGGAGGCAGATGGCTCTGAACCCTTCCATGTGCATCTAGAGCTGACTCAGCAGCAACACGGGAAGCTGCATTATTGCCCAGACACCCCACCTGCTCACCACCTACCCCTCCAATCCCAGCTCCCATCGGGGGTCTACTCGGGCAGCTGCAGAAGTGTGCATCTTGCCTGCATCCCCTCCCAGGCCTGCACCCCCACCCACCTGCCAATCATGCCACATGGCCGCCCTCCCTGCCCGAGGAGCCCACCGTGCAGCTGCCCCACAGCACACGCAGGGCTCACACATGCTCGCCCGGCCGCCTGGCATGCAGGCCTGTGCGCTGACATGGCATGGTGCCCACTCCCGGGCAAGAGCTAGGCCAGCGCACGGCCTGGCAGATGGCAGCAGGGTGGGGGCCAGGAGGGGAGTGAGAACTCCTGCGGGTGCTCAGGGTGAGGGTTGGGGTGGAGGTGTGGGCAGCGGGAGGGAAGGAAGCTTGGCGGGCAGGTGAGAGATGCCGTAATGGCTGAGTCTGTGGAGTGGACTCGCGCCGCACTTTCTGGCTGGGTTTTCCCGGAGGCCTGGCTCCGTCCAGCCTCACTCGTAACGTCAAGGCCACGGCTGGTGGATTGAAGCCTGCAGGCAAGGATGATTCTGGGACGGAGAGTTCAGGGATGTTACATTCCTCTGCCTCCAGGTCCAAAACCCATCCCCGTCTCAATTCAATTCAGTCAAATTCAGCAATGGTTTTGGGAGTGTCTGCTCCAGCCTCCACCCAAGAACCCGCATGGAGTTCTGTCAGAAGCCTGGACTGAAGTCAGGGCACTCAGGGCTGTCCCAGCTCTGCCACTGGACATGTCTTTGCCCTCAGAGCCCTGGCTGAGGCACCCAGATGATTGGGTGGGGGTTATGGTGATGGTTAAGTGGGATGAGAGATGGTCACGGCCTTGACAAACTGTGGGGTGCTTTAGAAATGGTGGCCTCAGCCACTTGTCCTTCTGGAGAGAAGAAGGAAAGGCAAATGTCTGAGTGACATCTCAGGGCTTGCGGGGAGGAGTGCACCACGTGGGTAAAGCTGGGGGAGCTCAGAGAAGGGACGGGAGAATTTTTACAGGGACCACTTGGCAAAGTGGCCATGATCTTGGGCTCCAAAATCAGATACCCCTGTGTCTTCAGTCCTGGCTCTGCTGCGTGTCAGCTGCGGGACTGTCAGAACGTCAGCTGACTTCTCTGGACATCACTGTCTTGATTTGAAAAATGGTGTCAGAATAGTTCTCACTCCTACAGTCCTGAGGATTTAATGTGCTCGGCCAGCACAGAGCCTGGGACACAGCAAGATGCTGTTTTCACTACTCTTTCAATCGTAAAGGACTACGGAAATCAAGAACCCACCTTCCTCAGAAAGCCTCTTCAGAGCTGACATGTTTCATTAAACATGAACAAGAACCATGGCTAATATTTATGGAGGATTACTCCACGCCTGGTATTTTCAGAATTCACTATTGCATTTAACCCTCAGAGCATCCTTGATGAGTGGGTGTGCTATTCTTCTCCTTTTATAGATGAGAAAAAAATGAAACCCAAGTTATGTAACATACTCAAGACCATGTCGTTAGAGTTTTCACCATGGGGATTGGAGCACAGGCCATCTGACTCTCCGTCCTCAACTACCTCGTTGCACTGCCTGCTCTGGCCCCGAGAATGTTCTGGGCATGCCTCACCTAACTCCCTGAAACTAGCAGTGGAGCAGGTTTCTCTAGCGGACCGGCCCTGGGCAGCCTATTAGGCGTCTTGACCCCAAGGACCTCAGAGGAGACAGAGGAGAGGCCAGTGCTGCTCTGTCCCCGAGGCCTACATGCCCTGTGTGACCTGGCCCCGCTGACCCCTCCAGTCTCATTCTTCCCCCGTTCACTCCAGCCCACTGGCCTCCTTGTTGTTGCTCAGACTCTGCGGCGCATTCTCAGCCAGGTCCCGCCTAGCACAGGGCCTTCGTCCTTGCTGTCCCTTCCGGGGCACTGTTCCCGGTCTTCCCAGGGCTGCTCAGCGTTTAGTTCTTCACCAGATGTCAGTTCTTCAGAGGTTCCTTCCCTGCCATCCTCCCCCATTCAACTATACCCTCAGACCTAAAATGATCTGTTTCCGTGCTTTCTAGCTGTCTCCGCGCAGGGGAATGTGGTCTCTTGCATGAAGGAAGTTCTTGTCACCTGCTGACTGAGTGTGCTCTCCACAGCATGGGGGGCAGTGCCCAGCACAAGCTAGGTGCTCCGTTAATACTTGTCAGCTGACTGTCTGAAACAGCCGAGGGAAGGAGGACACCAGGTGGGGGGGTGGGAGGTGCTGCTCCCCGGGTCCGGCACAGGCTCCCTTGGAAGAGCTCGTGGTCTGTGGAAGAGGGAGCCCGCAAGAGGGGGCTTCCTGCTGCTGCCTGCAACGTGGGAGCACAGAGTCTGGGTCACAGTGACCTGCTGAATGAGGGCGAGAAACTCTTCAGACGCAAGTCATCACTGAGTCACTGTGCTTCACAGAGACTCCTGCGGGCGCCCAGAACTCAGGGACTAGAGCCCACGGAGGGTCAGGGCCGCTGCCTGAGCCCCTGAGCGCCTCATCTCTGGTCTGAGCAAGCACCATCAGGGAGGACTTCGGGCCCCAGTTGATGCTCCCACCTAAGCACCATCTCCGAACTCAGGGAAACCTTCTCCTGAAGGCCCTTCTATCCAAGTTATGCACTCTCCATGTGGGAAGCCGAAGAGGAACAAGGGCTCTTGGGAGATGCTCAAGAGTCCTCAGGCCGAAAGACACACCACAGAGCATGGGTGCTCCAATGGCACCTCAGTCTCCCCGTCCCCACGGCAGACTCTGTCCTGCCCGGTGCGGGTGTGGGCAGTGGGGGGCCTGCCGAGTCATCATCACATCCTGAGTTTCGAAACGCTGCTACTCAGATGGAGGCACGGGGGACCACGCACAATTCCAAGTCATTTCACTTTGCTCTTCTGATGGTTCTCTGCCTCCTGTACTTCTCCTCCCTCCACACTGCTCTGCTCCAGAATAACCATCAGGCCAGCGATGAGGCGCTCAGGGGCTCAGGCGGCGGCCCTGACCCTCTGTGGGCTCCAGTCCCTGAGCTCTGAGCGCCCTGCAGAGGTCTCTGTGAAGCATGGCTTCGAATTAGTAGCTTTGTGATCTTGGGCAAATTACTTAATCTCTCTGTACTTTAATTTCTTCACCGTTAGGTGGAAATGATAGTAAAAATGCCCACCTCATAGAATTGCAATGATTCAATGTGATAATGCACCTACAGTGGTTAGAACCGTGCCTGACACAGAGTGAGCACTTAATAAATCATTCTTCTTGTTGTTGTTACTGTTAGTTAAGGAAGTGATACCTACTAACAAATAAATCCCCAAATCTCATGGGCTTAACAAAGCAAAGGTTTGTTTCTTGCTCACATCACAGTCCACTGTAGGTGTCCCCTCCACACGGTGATCCAGGGACCTAGGTTCTTTCCATGATATGGCTACAAGCCCAGAATCTCATTTATCCAGCTGTTGACAGGGGAAAGGAGATGCAAGCTCTCACAGTTGGGAGAGTCGGGTGGGGAAGCGCTGTCAGTCCCACCCACATTCCATTGGCCGGAGTTCAGTCACATGGTCTTGTGTAACTGCAGAGAATGCTGGGAAATGTAGTGTGGACACTGGGAAACCAGAGCCCAGGAGGAAGAAGAGTGGTCTGGTGGACAACTGGTCTCTGCCACAGTTATTCTTTTGTATTATCACGCCATACCCCCACTCAAAAACCATTCCATAACACCCCCATGTCCACAGATGAAGCTCCCACTTGCCTCAGCTTACCCCAACCGGACTGCCCTACCTCTTTGCCCCACCCTCACTTCTCTCCAATATACACCTGCTCCAGCCAAACCAGCAACCTGCATAGCTGATGAGGGTACCAAAGATGTGAACAGACGTGAATACAGAAACCATTTCACTGTGACCACATCTCGTTGCGGGCAAAAGCCACACCAAATTTATCTTTGCATTGCCACCTCCCAACACTGTTCTGGGAACACTGTCAGTTACTGAGAGATGTTAATTGATTGAATCAATGCCTTCATCTCAAATGCATTCTGAATTATCTGACAATTGATCTGGCCGCACAAGCGTAATGGAAAATGGCCCTGATCCTCAGCTTCAGCGTCAGGAAGACATTTGAGAACGGTGGGGACTGCGGTGAACTGGTGACACAAGCACTAGCTGGGAGGGCAGTTGCTAGTCAGTGCTAACCGATGGTGGCCATTTAGGAGCCAAGCATTACCAAATCTTCTTATTTGTTTTTAAAGCAAGAAAGGTGGAATTTTCATGTGTAAGTTTAATAATGTTTAAAATATAGTATGCTAAAAACAATGGCAAAAATATCATATGGGGGAAACCCCCACAATATGCGCCAAACAGAACACACCTTCAGGACTACACCAGCCTAAAGCTATCACTTCGCAACCTCTGCTACAGACCACATCCACAGATATAGCTGAAGAAAAGGCATAACAATTTCAATGGGCCAAAACCGCTGTATTAAAACAAACGAATAAAGAATCCATGGAGAAAACAGATCTTGGTCCTCTGGTAATGACCCATTTGTGTATTCAGGTAAGGACGATGAATAATTCTTCTAGCTCCTTCAGATGTCAAGCTTCTGGGTAAATCATCACTTTTTTTTCTCTCCAACTCATGAGCACTATATTAGTCAGGGTTCTCTGGAGAAATATAATCAATAGGATATGTATGTATGTATGTTTGTGAGTGTGTGTATATACACACACATTGTGTGCACATGTGCATGTATATATATATACACATTGTGTGTGCGCGTGTGCGTGTATATATACTTATACACATTGTGTGCATGTGTGCATGTATATATACATACACATTGTGTGCGCATGTGTGTGTACATATACATACACACATTGTGTGCGTGTGTGCGTGTACATATATATACACATTGTGTGTGCGTGTATATATCTTGTGTGTGCGTGTATATATATATATATATATATACACATTGTGTGTGCGTGTGCGTGTGTGTATATATATATATATATATATATATATATATATATACACACACATTGAGTGTGCATACACAGAAAGAGACTGAGGGAGAGAGAGAGTGATGCAGTTCCTGTCCAAGTCTGAAGGCCTGAGCACCAGGAGAGATGACAGTGTAACTTCCGGTCTAGGTTCCAGCTGGCTCAAGACCCAAGAAGAGCCAATGTTTCAATTCGAGTCCGAAGGCAGGAAAAGACCAGTGTCCCAGCTCGAGAGTCAGGCCGGAGGAGTTCCCTCTCTCTCAGCCGTTTTGTTCTAGCCAGGTCTTCTACTGATTGGATGAAGCCCCGCCCACATTAGAGAGGCCCATCTGCTCTACTCCGTCTACCGGTTCACGTGTTAACCCCACCCGTGAACACCCTCGCAGACACACCCAGACTAACACTTGACCAAATGTCCAGGCACCCCGTGGCCCAGTCCAGTTGACACATAAAATCAACCATCACAGGGACCCACCAAGACTCCCACCTTATCCACCTTCAAATACAGGACAGCGTGGCACAGTCCAGTGCTCTGGGTTCCAACTTCAACTCTGTCACCAACTTGCTCTGTGACCCGGGTATGTCTCCGGATCTCCCTGCCTCCCTGTGAAGTGAGAGCTGAACTCCACGGCCCACAAGATCTTTGCCACCTTAGCATTTCCTGCCACGGCCTGCGTATGGACTTGGAATCAAAGTGGACCATATTTACCGGACACATTGCTTGTGACTTTATTGAGTAATTTGGACAAAACCTCCAAGAATAATTTATTCACCCAGTGGCATGAGACAAGGGGAAGAAAATCAATAGAACAGTGTTTCAGTCATTTTTTATTTTCTAAACCTCAAAGAGATTTTATTCCATGTCAGAGACCTTACCCTACAATGTGTCTTTATGGCCAACTTTCAGGAATGACTAAAAAGATTCATTTCAGGGACTAGAAGCCCCTACCTCACTTGGGAACTGCAGGAGAGAACCCTCCTGGGGAGCAGACTTTTCCAGGGCTTTTCATGACACTTGAAAGATTACTGGAGGAGTGAGAGTTGGAAGGAAAGCAACATTCCCTGGCTCTCCGACTCGTCTCTGAGTCATTCTGGGAAGAAATTTAGAGGCCACTTGTTTCAAATTCAATTGCCACCTCTTCAACAACTGAAAGCTGTTACACTCACTTCTCTTCCATCAAAGTAACGGGCGAACTGACACTGCTTAAACAGACTCGCCACACCGGCTGACTGCAGAGAATATCCATAGATCTTTTCTTTTCTGCAGAAAGTGGAGAGGTTTGGGAGCTTCTTCTGTTTTCTGGCCCTAGCAGGTCAGCTGAGAAGAAAGGGAGAGAGAAAGGCCTTGATTTAAAGAGACCTGGGTTCTAGTCCTGGCACCACCACTGACCGGGCTTGAGTAGGAGACAATCTCTTCAAGCCTCAAATTTCTCATCTGTAAAATGAGTATCACATTTTCTATCTACTTTCTTCATGGAGTTGTATGAGGATCTGTACCTGCTAGGTTTCTGTTGCAAGCAACAGAAGACAACTCTGGCTGCTTGAACAAAAATGGATCCATTGGAAGCATGAAAGGGGTTCAGAGGGTCCCCAGGACACTGCAAACCCAGAACTGGATATGGAGAGAGCCAAGGCTCTTGTGCCAGATACCACACCTGCTGAGTCTCAGCCCCAAATCCACTCTTCCGCACTCTGCTCTGTGATGCTGGGCCTTCGACTTTCCAAACTGTACTCCTGTTAAACTCTGAGTAGAGCTCACTAGAGGGAGACGCCTCTCCTTTACGTCTCAGCTATCCCTCAGCTTTTCTCTTATAAGGACACCTGTCATTGGATTTGGGGCCCACCCTACATCTAGAATGATAGCATCTCAAGATCCTTCACTTAATTACTTCTTCAGAGACCCTTTTTCCAAATAAGATTACATTCACAGGTTCCGGGTGAACCATTCAACCCACTATAAATAGTGACATCTTTCACTTTTCTGATTAGTTGCTCAATCTTTCACCTTCATAATTAGGAGGACAGTTAGTCTTTCCTTCTTAAGGCCTCTCCCAATCATGGCTTTCCCAGGAATCCTAGGGACTTAACACAGTCCAGGGGGAGCAGGTGGTCTCCAATGTTTCAATTCAAATCCGAAGGCAGGAAAAGACCAGTGTCCACCCAGCTCTCCACATGGAGAAACCTTTAGAGATGGATCAGTCCACTGCTGCTGTGGACCATTCACCAACACATTGAGGCCACTCAAGCCCAGGATGCTGGTTGGCTGCTGCAAGCCCTCTCTGTAGAGGCCCTCTTATTCTTGGGGGAGGGGTAGCAATATCACTCTTTGGTGCCAAACTTGGCCCAGGGCTCTCTAGAATTGGGCATGTAAGAGTGCAGCTCATTTTCCTCCCCATCCCACCACCTCCAGAGATTCTGGAGCTCCTAGGACCCTGGGTCAGCTCTGGATCTATTTCACACCACCTCTTAGAACCAGAGCCACCAATCCCTGCCTCCCAGGGATCCCCCCGCCCTGGGACGGGCAGGTTCCCTCTTTATGCTCAAAGAACCAGCGGTCTGACTACATAACCTTCCTTCCACAGACCCAGGGCCACAGCCCTTCCTCCTGAGGGAGATGCCCAGGTGAATGCAAGGTGTCTATACCTACTGTTTGGAGGATGGAGGAGATGACATTCAACAATTCCAAGGTGGTTGGCTGGCTCTGACTAGAGGGAGGAAATCCCACAGGTTTAATCTGTGGCAAAGCACACCTCTGGGGATTACATGTTATGATGCGAAAAATCAAATTGCAAAATAGCACAGAGTGTTGTCCCATTCTGAGTAGATAGACGTAGATCTCAGAGGGATACCATTAAATTATTCACAGCAGTTCTCTCTAGGTGATGGGGTTATGAACAATTTTTATTTCCTACATTTTCTAAGTTTTCCCCAATGAGCATGTATCACTTTTGTAATAAGATTTTTAAGGTTATATAAAAGGTGATCCAGCACCTTGCAGTCACACAGCGCTTTACCGCGTCTCACATCTCTCATGTAATTTCCCATCTGTGAGGTCAGGAGGGCGGGTGTTTTGGTCCTGTTTTGTGGATGGGGACTCTGAGGGACAGAGCATGTGAGCTACGACCTGCCCAGGTCTGGGAGCTGCACTCGGACCAGGACCCAGGCCAGGATGCCAGGTCTCAGTTCAGGCGGCTTCTTCTGCGCCCGGAGCAAGCCAGCGTGGGCGGGACTTCTCAGAGAGGGGCTCCAGAGACCGAATTTGTAAAGTCGAGATATCGCAGGGCCAAAGGCACCGTGGCTCCGGCTTTGGCCAGTGGGAGACTAGTCGGGCCTGTGGGAGACGCAAGCCTGTTGATTCTGGGTCCCGGAAAGGGAAGCGGGCCCGATGCTCAACAGAAAGGAATGGAGGGGAGGTGGCTCCCCGGTCAGGTGCTTCTCTCATATAAAGATGAGCCCCAGGTGTGAGCTGTGCAATGTCCGGGTGCTGTGCAGCCTCAGGGGAAAACCCTCAAGTTCTCACGTAAGTAGGAGACCGCTGCCAGTCCACCACCTCCTTGGCCCATCAGGGGGCCCAAGAAAAGGGAGGAAATGCCCTCCTTCCCCAGACAGGCCTCCCAATTCTTCCTCAAGGGGGTGGGGATGAAGATGGACGAGGGAGCATACTGCTCACATCCTCTGCTCAGAGTCAGGGTAGCAACTTGACAAAGGTTTGTTGAATTCGCGAATTCTTTCATCCAAACCCACGGCCCCCGTGAGAAAGGCGTGGCGTGTGCTCTCACCTTCATTTTACCAATGAGGAAACCGAGGCCCAGGCCATGACTTGCTCAAGTTCACATTAGTGAGCAGCCAGGCAGGGACTTGAACCTGGCTCCCACTTCAACATGCTCTCTGCTCCACACGTTGGGCTGCCTCTCAGAGGACCACTTCAGAGACACCTGTGTTTGCTCTTTTGCTACTAAATTGTCCTGAGGCAACATCACATAGATATTACAGAAAACGACTCCAATTGCACTAATTAACTCCCAGGGACTTAGCATTCCACCCAACCCCTAACCACTCCAGGTTCTGAGTTATCCACAGCAGATGTGAAAATAGAAGGTAGGACAAAGTTTAAGGCAAAGTCCTGATGGGATGCAGATGAGCAGGAGAAAAAGAAGGTACTGGATTGATTGTTGTTTTGATTAGAAGTTGTTTCATTGCAAGTGAGAGAAACTCAGCCCAAATCTGCTCAGGCAGGAAGGAGAATGTTTGAGAAGGATGGAGAAGTAACCTCTGGGAGCACTAGGGCTTCAGCTGGGTCTCAGAGCCAACTGGATCGGGACATGAACATCTCCAGGGCTCGCGCTCTCTCTCTCTCTCTCTCCCCACTTTTTATTTCAGTTTCTCTTTGCATGTGTTGGCTTGATTCTTTCCTGCTGAAGACCAGCTTCCTCCACCTGGGGGGATAGAGAGCTTCTGGGCCCCACTTCTCTCAGTTCCCCCCACCAGGGAAGGGCTCAATTGCTCTCTCAGGTCTTGTATTTTTAAAATTCCAGGTAAAGAACATGACTGGCTTATCTGGAATCAGGCGCTGGCCCCTAGGCTAATCAACAAGGCCAGGACAACAGAGTCACACCATAGAGGGCACATCTATCAGGCTGGGGATGTCCAGAGAAGAAGCATCATCATCATAGGTTGACTATATTTGGCTTCCAATTATATTTCTCACCTTTGAAGACCATTTGTGTCATGACCTATGCTGGGCTAGTTTCCTGCATGATCTCATCTGTCTTCACAACTACCCCCATGAAGAAGCCGTCATCACCCCAATTAACAGAAGAGAAAGCTGAGACCCAGAGGGGTTAAGTAAGTTGCTCCTATCCTAGGCTGGTGAGTGACAGAGCCAAGATTTAAATTCATTTCTGTTTGGCTCCAAAGCATGTTCCCTTCCCTACACCACACTTAATAGGCATTTAAAGAGCACCTAATGTATACAAAATCCTGTGGGGCATACATAAAGTAATCTGAACTGGTGTCTGCCTTTCCAGAGTCTATTTGGGTGACCTCCCTCATCCCCAAGAAGGTGTAATAGCAGCAGAGGAGTACCAGCCCCTGTGCTAAACATCCTCACATTTGTCCTCTAGGCCTGCACTTATAGACTAGCCACTAGTCAAGTATAGCTATTTAAGTTTAAATCAACTAAAATTAAATACAATTTAATTTAATTCTCACTTCTTGTCACTAGCCACATTTCAAGTGCTCAGAAGCCACTTGCGGCTGGTGGCCACCATATTGGACAGCACGGACATGGAACATTTCCATCACCACGGGAAGTTCTCTTGGACGGCGCTGGTCTAGACTGGAAGCTCCGTGAGAGCACGGGTGGGGTCTGCGTTTTGCTCTCCATGTATGTCCAGTGCCTTGCAGAGTACCTGACACGCGGTAGGCACTCAGTAGTCACTTGTGTGGGTACATATATAGAGATATATATTCGACTCAAAGGCACTTCCACTGAGAGACTTTTTATCTGTTAGTGCTGTCGAGTCACTTCGCATTCCTAGTGACCTGTGTACAGCAGAGAGGGGAACCCTGCCTGGTCTTTTTCTCCATCCTGTCACCTTCCAGTGCTGTATCAGACAATGCTCCACTGCTATTCATAGGGTTTTCGTGGCCAATTTTTTTGGAATTGGGTGGCCAGGTCCGTTTTCCTAGTCTGTCTTAATCTGGAAGCTGCACTGAAATCTGTCCACCATGGGTGACCCTGCTGGTATTTGAAATACTGGTGGCAAAGCTTTCGGCATCACAGCAAGACTCAGCTGCCACAGTATGACAGCCAACAGACAGGTGGTGTGGTTCCCTGACCTGGAAGCAGACTCAGGCCACCACGGCAGTGGGAGCACCAAATCTTAACCACTAGATCTACCAGGGCTGACATTTAAAAGACTTACCATATATTTAACTATAATTTTCTGTAAAAAATACAAAGGAAAAGAGGCAGTGGGACATGCTTGGATTCCCTGCAGGCAGCACGTTTTGGGGGCAGGCTGGCGGTAGGGAAGGGACAGAGGCATCATAATAACCATCCTGTATTGAGCATCTATCACTTTCACCCCCAACTTATTAGATTTGTCATTTCATTGACTCCTCTTAACAACCCTATAACATCATATCCCCATTTTATAGATTAGGAAACTGAGACTCAAAAAAGCTAAGTAGCTCACTTAAAATCACACACAAATTAAATTCCAGAGCCTTCAAAGCCCACACTGTCACCCACCACAGTGCTCCCATTCCATTTCTTCCCTGTAGAACTGGGGCCCGCCTTGCTCCTGGCACAGAGACTTTTCAGACTTGGGGTGAACCTGCCTCACCTCCCCCCTGAGCAGGCAGATGTTCAGTTCTCATTCAGTGTCCGCAAGCCCAGCAGACCAAGTCATCAGACACACCTGGCCCAGAGGTGGAAGGCATCCCCGGTTTCGTTCCCCGAGCGAGGAAAGTGACTCTTCCACGCCCCCTTGTGGCCAGGTGAGGCATAAGCTCAGAGGATTTGCAATCCAACTGCAGGAAACCCAGGTGGTGCTCTGGGGGGTGCAGAACCAGCAGGGAGCTCTCCTCCAAACCAAGGGCAACTGGGTTGGGAGATGAATGATTTTGCCCAAGTGTCCCCGTTTTCAGGGCCATTGTGGCTCATTACCTAAGTGTGCACTTTCACCCAAAGTATAAAGCAAATTACCTTTCCTTCAAGAGCTCTCATCTGGAAGTTTTCAGGGTGTTTCCTTGTCTAATAGCTCTTTTCTTGCTTATTTATTTATTGCCCATATTTGATTAAAACGTATTATATTCTCAGGAGCTCCCCTCCCCCCAAAGGTCACTTTCCACAGGCTCGATTTAATTAACGAGTGCTGACTTGAGGATGAAAGGTAGGAAACAAAAGGTCTTCCTTATCCGATCTGAGCCCAAATAAAATCATATTAACATTTCACCTTTTGTTCCTGTGCAAGAAAAGCCTGTGGTGCATTGTATCAAAAGTTATTGAAATCATTAGGAAAGAAAGAAAGAAAAGCAGTAGACGGCTTGGCAGGAAATTTGGACCCCTCCCCCCAAGTCCTAACAGGAAAGAAAAAGGAAAAGGAAGAGAAGGAGGGGGAGGGAGGAAGGGCGAGAGAGACGAAGACAGAGTGACTATGCTGTGCCCTGAGCCTTGTTTTAAAATCAAATCAAGAAAAGACAACCATTTTGCACAAAATCTTGTGACTATCCTAAAACTACCTCCATTTTCAGATGGAGCCCGAGAATGTAAGCTACACGACAGCACGAATTGTACCTGGTTTTCACCAGCATCTCACGAGCCCCTGGAAAAATGCCTGGCACACGGCAGCAACTCACTAGACATTTGTCAAACACACTAACAAACAAAATCCAGGCCAGCTGAGCTCACACCACGTCTGCCTGTAAACTCTGGACCCTGAGGCAAGTCCCTCCTCTGTGAGCCTGAGCAGCTCCATGTGCAGATAGAAAGACAGTGCTCCTTGCCCTGCGTTCCTGGCAGGGACACTGTGAGGACAAAGCAGTGGAGGCCCATTGGAAAGGCCAGAGCATCACACAACACCAGCACCACATTATCACCACTTCCTCGCGTGCCTCCCCAGTCAAGACCACAAGCCCATGTCTCCCTTTCACCATCACAGATGAAAAGTCAGAAGAAGGGGAGAAATGAGAATACAGTCACTGCTGCAGAGGGATGGGAGAGGAACAGAGAAAACACCAAACCAGAGCCAACTATTGCTTGTGTCTGAAGGGGAGAAGGCGGTTGGGTCGTGAACCTTACATCTCAGTGCTTATCAAATTGCAGCAGGTGGGCCATCTCACCCGAATTCTCAAGGAGGGAAAGAGTGTGCGACACACGGAGGCCCCGCAGAGGGTGAAGGTGGCCGGGTGTGCGCTGCTGCAGTGCAGTGTTTATCAAAGGCAGACAGCTTCCCAAGACTCATGGCTCGTCAGCCAAGAGTTCCCGCCACCAGCTGCAGGGAGGCTCAACCGTCAGGCCAGGCTCTCGGCCGGTTCAGAACGGCTCTCCACCTCCAGCTCCCACTGCTCACGCGGGCTGTCTCTCCCTGACAGTGGAGGCAAATCCCAGATGTGTCTTCCGCCTGCGAGAGGGGAGTGAAGTGTGTTCCTGAGGTTGTGTGTGGCAGTAGCTACACGATGAGCAAGCTGGGTCCACCCCAGCTAGGAAATGAGAAGGAACACTCCACAGGCCTTTCAGGCTGGTCCCCTGGCCCCGGGGCCACAGAGTCAAACCCAGTGGCTCCATGTGTCCGACTCTTCTCCAGCCTCTGCTTAAATTCTCTGGTCCAAATCCACCAGTCAGGACAGTTTGTTCTCGCTCGAGACCACCTCTGCCAGCGCCGTTCGGGGAAATGAGCAAGAGTGGTCCTTCTCGCCCTTTCCTGAGCACGCAGGGGTTGAAGATGTGACTTCCGCCCACCAGGCTGCCCCTCTCAGCTCTCCTGGCCTTTCCTCCGGCTGGCCTTACTCCTCACGGCAGAATCTTAAACAGTCCCCTTCCTCTCTCCGGGCCTCAGTTAGTTATTCTCATTTATATTAACATTCTCATAGGTGGAGAAGCTGACCAAGTGATGCCACATTTTTTGAGCTTTAGTTCCCCTAAATGAAAACATGATAATCCAGAAAAGAGGTTTCCATCCTCTGGGTGACAGACACTGGGGAGAATGAAGGCACTACTGGGCATTCCCTTTGGACATTCAGCAAATATTCATGAAGCACCCGATATGTGCCGGGCACCATCTGGACACTTGGGAGACATCAGCGAACAAAACCGAGCAAGATCTCTGCCTTTGCAGAGTCCAGGTTCTAGGTGACGGGGAGGGGTGAACAACAGGTGTAAGAAACAAATAACTGATGTAGCATGTCATCAGGTGATACATCACGGGGATAAAGGGGGACAGAAGACGAAGGAGGAGCAGGGCTGCTGGCGGGCAGTGACAGTTTGACAAAGGACATTATCCCATGGAGAGGAGTGTGTTCCGGCAGTGGGAATTGCTGGTTGAAAGTCACAGGAGACAGAGAGCAGCGAGGGGACTCCAGAGTGGTTCAGGCTGGCTGGGGTGGGTGCTTCAGCGGGGCGAGCTGGGTGCAAAGTGGGGATGAGAGTATAAAGCTCCTTAGCTATGACAAGGGTTTGGATTTTGTCCTGAGAAGACAGAAGGCCGTGGAAGGACCACGTCTGGAGTTATGTGACCAGAAGTGATGAAGCAAGGGGAGGACTGTGGATTTCCAGTTCTCTCCTTCCGAGTGCCTGGGACCATGGTGGCACGTCTCTGCCCCCTGAGGTTATATGTGGCCACACGACCTGGAGTGAGAGTCAGTGCAGTGAGAGCAGAAGCGTCACATGTCCCTTCCAGTGCCAGCACTTGAGAGCTGATAGGCCTCTCCGTGATGACCATGCGGCCGTGGGCTACGGTCGCCCTCAGCCTGAACCGCTGGCTCACAGCATGCAGGACAGTTGCCCAGACCTGAAGCTGACTTTGTGTGACTAACAAATAGCTTCTGTGGTACCGTCGGAGACTCGGGCGTGTTGTACTGCAGCGCAGCCTGTCTGCTCATGATAACACGAGGACGATTTCAGATAGCCCAGTTCCTCACCAGACTTCAGTCTTACTCCTAGAAACTGGTCAGAATCATCCCACTCTGTGCAATTCATGGCTCCTTCCTCGTGCCCAGCCAGCAACAAGCTAGCTCGTGCCCCACTGTGTCCTGGTCATGATTGTCAGGAGCCCTGGTTTTCTCTAGAATGTCTTGAAATTGGTTGAGTCTCCTGTTTTATTTCTTTTATCCAATAATGCTGTGAGGCAAGCAGAGAGGGACCACAATGACTATTTTGCAGAGGCGGAAACCGAGGCACAGGTGAGCCAAATGACATGGCCAAGGTCACATAAGTGAGAAGACACAGGTTTGGGCCTTGAGCCTGGGTGTTCCAGGTCATCGTCCACCTGTCCCAGGACCTGGTGATGACCCCTGCAGGGGTGAGAGGTAGGGAATGTTCTGAGATGGAGGCCATGAGTTTCCAGTCCTTCTCTGACCACGAGGGTGCCCCTCCATCCTCCACACCAGGCTGCAGCTGAGCTGGAGGCAGGGAGGCTGGGGTCCCTCAATGGACTCTTCTCCGACCCCCTCCTCCATCTGCCGCCTACCCTCCGTCTGCCCAGACACAGTGGCCACCTGACAGCTCTGCCACAGCTCAGGCTGCTCCCTTCTCACGACCCCACACAGGCTGTTCTCTGCCCCTCCCCTGATCGCCTGTCCCATATCAGCTCTCACTCATGCTTCTGATCTTGGCTCATACGTCATCTCCTCCAGGTGGGCTTCCCTGATTGCTCAGACAGTGTCGTGTTACCTGCTCTCGCACCCCCGGTCCTTCCCCTTATAACGTCCATCACCAATGTGCTCACCTTTGGATAACATCCCCCTTCCTTCTAGGCTTCAAGCACCACGAGGGGAGGGTCCTTTGCTGTTTTTCTCACCCCAACGTTTTGAACTTAATAAGCCGCACTAAATATCTGTAGATGAAACGAATAAATTGTCGAAAGCTGGACAAACAGAAGGGACTTTTGTCCGTCGACATGAAATGGAAATTCCACCTTCCCCAGCTTGGGCCGGATTGCACAGATCCTCTCACCGTAGGTGCTTGATTGCATTTTAAATAAAAGGACCCGGTCCCCAGACACCGCGGACAGCCACAGCACAGCCTTTCCCCAGTAATGAACTTGCCCGGCATTATTGCTGCATTAAATCGTGCTAATCAAATGGGAAGTGGTAAGCGGTTTTCCTCCCTCTGTAATCCTTCCTGGGCCGTACATTCTCAGCGGGAAAATAAAAAGGCCAACGTGGATCAGAGTCCAGAATGGATCAAAGAATAGCAGCAGTTTTGATTTGTGTTAATTTTGCATGTACAAAGAGAAAACCCTCCTCGTTTCTCTTTTTTAAAAAGAGGCAGAAGCGCGGCAATTACATGCTATTTGAGGAGCGACAATCAAAACAGAACATTTGCTCAGACACTCAGAGGCAGAGGGAGCGGAAAAGCCACTTAAACGCAATGCTGCTCGCAGGCTCTGCGGCCGAGGACAAAGCCTGTTTGCCACACCCCGTTGTGAGGATAGACACTCTTGGGTGTGTGTAGGTGGGGGGAGAATTGCTCTCCTTTGCTCGAAGTGGCCGTCAGTTCGGGATTCAGAGGAACTCATCCTTCCCTCCTGATCTAGACTGTCTGCTGGGCGAAGAGACAGACAGCCTAGCTGGGCCCTGGCTCGGACGCTCCCGGTCTGGTGGGAGGTGCAAACAAACCAGCCGTGGGCACCGCAAAGAGGGGGTCCTGTTGTCGTGAGGGAGGTCCCAGACACCGGGGAGCACCAGGGCTCGAGGGGGTGCCAGGCCCCCAGGGTCCACACCATCCTTCCCCACTGAGCCTGGGCCTGCAGTGGGCATGGACAACCAGCTTTTGAATGTCCCCTTCAGGGTAAAGAGGTTTCCCAATTTCTGGGCTCCAGAGAAACTTCCCCAAACATGTCCTCCGACGACATCCAGTGTCAACTCACACAGTGAATTCCAAGTTGTCCTTCAGAACAAATCTGGAAAAGGTAAAAAGTCCCATTTATATCTTCCCACATTCATCCCAAAAGGAGGCCGGAAAAGCTGCCAGATCTCACCCATCAGCAGGGACCATTGATGTACAGGATCCTGCAGAAGGAAAAAAGGCAAAAGGGAGGCAAGCCGAACAGGGGAGGCAGGTTTGAGTCAGGAAAAGCCCATGGCTATTTCAGCCAAGTGCTGCCCCCTTGAACTGGGAAGCTTAGATGGGAATTAGGGCACAGTTGTCAACCAGGATGGATTCACACCAAATCCTCTCACTGAGCCCTGACTGTTTGCCAGCATAGGGTGCTCATCATTTCGTTTGTAACGCCACCTTTAATGCCCACTTAGCCCTCCTTCACAGGGGAGGCAAGTGAAGCACAAAGATCCACCAGTGTGCCTGAGTTCACACCGTGACAGAAGCACGTCTCTGACTGGCTCACCCCAAACCCATTTTATTTTTACTGAAGCCTGCTGAGGGTTTCTGGGTGTATCTTGCAGTATTTTATGTTGTTTTATAAAAGTTAGAGAGTGGCAAAGTGCAAGTGCCCCAGTTGCCCAATATTTTTTAAAAAGCAATTACATTTCTCAGACTGTGAGTTGCTGTGGCAGACTGTGCCCTCTTGGTATTTGGGAAACGTAAGAACCAACAGAATGCGAGGCTGCTGTGGCATATCGTGTGGTGCTGAAAAGCTAGATACTTCCGATGAGGGGCCCACAGCCTTGGTGGAGTTAGGGGCCCTGGATGCTCCAGAGTCATTATCTCTGGTAGGACAGGGCTGCTGGGATGGGGCAGTGGAGGGGAAGGTCACTGGGCTGGGAGCAAGAGATCCGGGCCCAAAACCCACCTCGGCCATTAACTTACTGTGGGCCTTTAGGAAAGCTACGTTTGTCCACATTTGTCCTTCAGAAAAATGAGCTGACTTGTGCCTACTAATTGTGAAGACATCAGAATTAGTGACCAAAAATGGTGACTGTAAACAACCTCCACATAGGACTTGCTCCACAAGTGTGGGGGAGCATGAGGGTGTCCGCTGAAACAGATCTGGAGTGAGTCACAGGGAAAACGGGGAGAACGCTCATCACTTAAAGGCAGTGTGGGAGCAAGAATGCCACTCACATAAGAAGAGAAGGACCAGATTTCGCGTGTGTACACATACATACATACAAATATATATCCTATGTATTATAGCCATACACACAGTATATATTACAATAATGACATAGTATATACATATAATACATGATACAATAATGACAAAATGTACTTTTCTCCTAATTATTTATTTACTAAAATATTTCTGAGTATTTACTGTGTGCCAAGTACTGTGCCAGGTACTGAAGAAACAGCAATACACCAAAGCGACAAAGTTCGTTATTCCATTGAAGTTACATCCCAGTGGGGAGGTGACGGACAACCAAGGACTGACTAGATCACCAGCTCCTTCCCGTGGCCCTTCACCTTCTTCCTCAGGATGAGTTTTAATGGCTTCATAACATTCCATTGTTTGGATTACCATGATTTAGCTAACTGGTCTCTTATTGTTTGGTATTTAGGTTTTTTTCAAATTTGGAGGATTGTACACACTTACGTGTGCATTCGTGGATGTTTCCTTAGGATATAAGCAAAGAATTAGAACTGTAGGGTCCAATATAGGAACACTTCTAAGGCTTTTGCTGCAATTATCAAGACACCATCCCAAAGACAGCCCTGATTCCTACCTCCTGCTGTAGGGCATGACACTCAAAACCTAAACAATTTAGAATTAAACTAGAAATCAACAACAAAGATATCTGGAAAAAAATCCTCAAATGCTGGGAAATTAAACAATGCATTTCTAAATAATCTATGGGTCAAAAGGAAATCTCAACAGAAATTAGAAAATAGTTTGAACAAAAATAAAATACAACATATCAAATTTATGGGATGCAGCTAAAGCAGTGCTTAGAGAGAAATTTACAGCATTAAATGCTTATATTTTTTTAAAATAGAAAGGTCTTATATTAATAACTGAGTTTTTTTACTTTAAAAAAAACTAAAGGAGAAGAGGAAAATAAACCCAAAGGAAGTAGAAGGAAAGGGGCGATAATGATAGGAGTGGAAATCAATGAAATTAAAAATAGAGAAATCAATGAAAAAAAAAGGTTTTTTTTAAATATCAATAAAATTGACAAACCTATAGCCAGAGTCTCAAAGAAATAGAAAAGACACAAATTATCATTATTAGGATTAAAAGAGAAGATATCACTACAGACTACACAGACATTAAAAGTTTAGTGAGGGCATGTCATGAACAATCCTATACTGTACACATAAATTCAACAGCTTACATGAAATTGCTTAATTCCTTCAAACCCACAAACTACTAAACTCACCCAAGAAGAAATAGATAACCTGAATAGTTCTATCCATAAAGAAATTGAAATTATAGTTTAAAACCTCCTGAAAAAGAAAATTCCAAGCCTTGTAGTTTCCCTGTGAATTCTACCAAACATTTAAAGAAGATTCTACACAAATTCTTCTAGAGAGTAGAAGAGGAGGGAACACGCCTCAGCTTACTTTATGAGGCCAACATTACCCTAATACCAGAAACAGGAAAAGATAATACAAGAAAACTACAGACCAATATCCCTCATGAATACAGGCACAAAAATCCTCATCAAAATATTAGCAAATCAATGGGGGCCAGCCCAGTGGTGTAGTGATTAAGTTCGAGCGCTCTGCTTTGGCAGCCCAGGGTTCGCAGATTTGGATCCTGGCCTTGGACATACGCACCACTCATCAAGCCATGACGTGGCGGCGTCTCACATACAAAAATAGAGGAAGGTACGCACGGATGTTAGCTCGGGGACAATCTTCCTCAGCAAAAAGAGGAGGATTGGCAATGGACGTTAGTTCATGGCCAATCTCCCTCACCAAAAAATATGTATATATATATATATATATATAGCAAATCAAGTTCAGCAATATATAAAAAAAGAATAAAACATCACAACCAAATGCAGTTTATCCCAGGAATGCAAAGCTGGTTCGACATTTGAGAATCAGTCATTGTAATCTTCCATATTAACAGATTAAAGAAGAAAAATCACATGGTCTTATCAATTGATACAGAAAAAGCATTTTAAAAAATTCAACATCCATCCATTATAAAAACTCTCAGCCAACTAGGAAGAGAAAGGAACTTCTTTAACCTGATAAAGGGTGTCCATAAAAAACCTACAGCTAACGTCACATCCTGTATATGAACATTTATAGCAGCTTTGTTTATAATCACCCCAAACTGAAAACCACCGAAATATTCTTCAATAGGTGAATGGATAAAGACACATCGGTACATCCATACCATGGAATACAATTCTGCAGTAAAAAGGAACAAACTATTGATGCATGCAACATGATTTTCACAGGCATTATGCTGAGTGAAAGAAGCCAGTCACAAAGATTGTACACTGTGAGTCCATTTACATGACATTTATATGAAAAAGCAAAACTATACAGATGGAGAACAGGTCTGTGGTTGCCAGGGATAAAGGTAGGTTGAGGGCTTTACCATGTAGGGGCAGGAAATTTCTGGGGTGATAGAACTGTTCTGTGTCTTGATTGTAGTGGTGTCTATATGTTAAAACTCATAGAATTGTACACCCAAAAAAAGGGGGGGTTGGTTTTGCTGTATGTAAATTTTTTTAAAGTTAAGCCTCTTGATCCAGTCTTCTCCCCACCACGCTACAGTGTGTCTCCGAAGAGGACGGGCGTCACTCAGAGCAACTGCTGGTCCTTCACAACTTTGCTTTATAGTATATAATGCACAGCTGTTCGATTTTGTCTCCCAGAACCAATTTTCTCCCTTAATTACAACTGTATTTTTAATGGAGCAAACCTTGCTTTCCCATTTCGGGTGTTCTGGGTGGAAAGGTAATTAACTCTGGCCGTGAGAATGCTGTTTTCTTATGTCCTGCCCCTTGATCCTCCCAAACTTGTATGGCTCCTGCCTGTTTCTAAGCCTTGTCCCCCCGCTTCTTTTACGTTAGGCTGCTCATAGTTGCAAATAGCCTTCTGAAAATAATATGGAGATTTTATTATCCCCCATGACCAGCAGTTCAAAGGTTTAGCAGTATCAAGGTTGGCTAATTCTGTGAATACATGTCCATAATCAGGGCTCTGCCATCCAGAAAAAAGATGATGGGGGAGATGGTTCCGGCATTAAGCAACCGGCAACGCCTACTCTCTCCCCCACACTCCTCTTCTGTCCTCTCTAATAGCCTTGCAATAAATTGCCCTTTGCTGGGGGTAACCTGCATCCGTTCTGTGGCTTGTAAATGAGGAATCTAACAGATGTGCAGGCCTGATGCGACCCTGTACTTCCACTGGAATATAAACCCCAGAGGTCAGGAGCTCACCACTCCAGAACAGTGTTCAAAAGTGTGATTGTCAATGACCAGTCACCAACGAAATGACTAGAATGTAGGCTGCATAAAGGCACACATTTTTGTTTGTTTCGTTCACTACTGAGTCCCCAATGCCCAGAAAAGTGCCTAGCACGTGACGAGTACTCAATACATAGTTACTGAATAAATGAATGAATTTTTGGAGCATCTGCAATGGACCTGGTCCTGCACTAAAGTCTGAAAATGCAGCTTTAAACAAGTCAAACAAATAAGCTCTGACTCCCCAGAGACATTTGGGACAGACAAATCATTAGCCCCAGGAGCAAACTCTCACAACTCTCAGGAACAGAGAACAGGAGTCTGAGAATCCAAGGACAAACCAGGCCATTTTCTTAGCATCGATCTGCCCTTTCTTATTGCCATCTGCTCTCTTCAGGACGATCCTCAGGAAAAAAAGAAGAAACCAAATAAAATTAAAGATGTTGCCAGATGCTCCCAGCAGAAGTAACATCTTGGGTGAAAATTCCCCAAGCCCGCTGATACATTAATTGGTGCTGGGAAGTTGGGGACATTGGGAAGAGAGAGGTATAAAATATGGGTCTTTCTGGAGACAGTCTCAGGGAGGAAGGATTGAGGACCCCAGTTAGAGGTCAAGCATCACAGCTCGGAATATCGTCAACGGGCACTGCCAGTCTGAAATGGCTTAGATGGCACCATCTGCCCTTCCCCACTCCACCCTTTGGGTTCCTGAAGGACAAAACCTATGATTCTCTTTCCCACACAAGTGGTTTCATTCTGTGGCTGGTGAATACCCTGCCCTGTCTCTGTTCCATCCAGTCACAGGTATCCACAGAACATCCCCACCAGCAGGTCCGGAGGGCACTTCTAAGTCAAAGTGTCTGAAATGCAGCTGTTTCCTTCCTCCCCTACTTCACCACCCATCACTACTGCCTGTACTACCTCAGAACTGGTGGAGCATCCAGTGTTCCCAATCCTGGTTTAGTCATCACTATCCACTCCATCCCCCAAGCTAGACATTACAGTCATCCCAAACTCCTCCCTCTTCCCCATCCCCCACAAACCATGGGTTTCCCACTGTGGCTTCTGAATGCCTCTACAGCCACAGTCCTAGCCCAACTGTCCCCATGTCTCATCTGAACCACCTCAACAATCTCCCATGTGATCACCTTGTCCTGCACCCCCTGCCCCAGTCATTCCTCACAATACCCTAGAATTCTCTTTGTGAGGCACCACCCTGATCTTGTCACTCCCCTGCTCAAAAACCTTTTATGACTTATCTGCCTTGTTTTCAGGGCAGTGAGTGCCCACCCCAATCTGGGGCCACCTTCCCCTTCCAGCTCCACTGCCCTCCTCCTCTTCCTCTGCCCCACACACTCCAGAGCTCCTTCCGTGCTTAGTCCTACTAGAGTATAGATCACATGGCCTGACAGTTGTTCACATGCCTGTCTCCTCCCCGGACTGTGACTCTTGGCCATCCAGAACCATGAGTAGTTCGTGTGTGTATTTCCCTCTTCAAGGCCTCAACACTTCCCAAGGCAAACCACTCCCAGCCCACTCAGCCGGCCTCACTGTCTCCCTCACACATGACATTTATTCCCACCTCCATCCTATTGCTCCTATTGTTGCTTCCACTTCATAGTCCTTTCATACTTTCTTTCTAATGCCCAAACCCTACTCATTTTATAAGCCCCCTTCATCCATGCAGACTTCCCTGATGGCTCCTGCACTTTCTGGTTTGCTCAGTTTTCCCAGAATGTGAGTTTTATCTGGGCATGTATCTTGCCTGTCTGGTTTACTGCTCCATCCCCACGGCTTAGGATGAGGCACAGTTTGTTGAAGAAAGATGAGAAAAGGGAAGGGAGGAAGGAAGGAAAAGGAAGGCAGGCCTCCCAGCACTGAGACCTTGCTATATCCTACACTTTGTTCTTCCTTATTATTTATGCATTTGTCTGGTCTACATCACATAAGAGGTCAGAGAAGGGAGAAAACTCACTATTGCTCAAAGGGATCAGAGGTAGTCTCCTGACATATGCAGGACTTACCATGCATAAACCAATGCAACGGACATTGACGGGGCACCTACTCACAGCACTAGACGCCAGGTCCAGTGGTAACCGAGATGCACACGTGGTCCCTGACATGAACGAGGGTCCACCAGCAATCAGAAGTGTCTGGGATAAGGGGAGAAGCAGAGCAGACACCCAGCCTACGTGCACTGGTGGAGCTATATCGGTTGTTAAGATATTAAAAGAATTTCATACTCATTTTTAAACAGCTTTTCCCTTGCACTCCTCCAAGGCCCCTCTGCAACCTCAGCTGCCCTGGGCCATCTTCTGAGAGTTCCAGATCTCCCCACAGCACAACAACGGAAGGGTTAACACTTGGCAGAGCAGGGCCCTGGTGCGGTAACTGACTGGCATTTGTTCCCATTACCTGGTACCCCTGCCACACAGGTTGTTAAATATTTTGAATATCACCTTTGGGTGGAGGGACAAGTGGGCTGTTAGGATGGGTTAATCGAGGGTGGGCTTGGCCCTACCTGCTGAATGGATGATCTGCGGAAACCACAAAAGGGGGTGATTGACAATCTCCAACTCCCCGGGAGTTGCTTTATGGAAGTGATAGCCCAACCACTGCCAAGAAGGCGAGAAGAAAATTGAAGAAGCTCAGGGCTTCTCACCTTGAGGAAAGGATCCAAGCCCTGGTGTTGACTGTCACTGACAAATTCCCTAGTGTGGCCCTGAAGTCCTTGATAAGCTAGTTGCACCCGGGACTTCCCATGTTAGGATTAAGCTTGTTTTAAACTTTGAGTCAAATTGCTCTGTAATTTTTATGTGCTGATTGTCATGGAGAGGTCCCTTCACTGGGGAGTTCTTGCTCCCCAGATAGAGAAGAGGATGAAAAATAACACTTGGAAAAAGCCAAACTTTTGGAGCTTTGATTTTATTTTTGTATCAATGTCAATATCCCAGTTGTGATATTCTATTGTTTTGCAAGATATTGCCACTGGGGGAACCAGAAAAGTATACAAGTGACCTCTCTGAAAGATTTCTGAGACCTGCAAGTGAATCTACAATGGTCTCAATAACAATTAAAATCTAAAAGAACTTGGACCCAATCACCCCCTCTCACAGAGGGCCTGACCAGAGACTGGCAGGTCCTTTATACATTGAGCAGTAGGCCAGAGAGGGTGCAGAGGACAGGGAAGGCAGACGTCCTCCTGCTAAAGAGGCAAAAGGAGGTCTTTGGCAGCTGTTGGAGCATCCCCTGAAGGCTCAGACCCCAGGTGATGTCTCATCTGCTAGGACCCCCGGCTCTGTGGCCCCTCCAGAGTCCTTGCAAAAGATATCATTGGTTTTTCCTACCCTACAACACTCCCATTCCTGCAACAGCAAACTTCTACTGGTGAACTCCCCTTTCCCATTCCACGTGCTCTGGAGGGGCTGCCAATCACACTGCCCTACCCCATGGGCCAAAGAATGGGCATATGAGACGGGCCTGGCTAATCATAGACAGCCTCCCTCCTCACAGAAAACCAACACTGCCCAGAGTTGGATTCATGACCAGAGCTGGTCCAATCAGAGACCACTGTGGATTTCTTTTTCCTCCAATACTGGCTGGAGAAGCACTCTTTCTTTTGACCTTGTTGAGTTAGGTGATGTTAAAGCTAGAGCTGGATAAGGCAATGCCTACTCTCCCTGTGCTGCAAGGAGAGAGTCCATCAGTGGTAGGAAAGATTGAGGCCAATACATGGAGGGAATCTAAGAACAGAGAGCCAGGGAGAGATACAAAGAGACAGAGAGAGAAAGTAACTTCACCCGAGCCTCTGGAGATTGTCCTTGGCCTCCATGAGACAGCACCTCCTTTGTGCTCGTGCCATCTTCACTTGGGTTTTTGTCACTAACCCATAGCTTAACCCTTTATGAACTGGGTCTATGAACTTCAGCTGTAGTCCTCAGCTCACATCCCTGGAGAGATGGCCCCAGTGAAAGCCTTCCAATTCTTCCTTAAGACCCTGATACTGAAAATAGGGATGTGTTCCTAACAGTGACAAACCATTAGTTCTGTGGATGATAGATGGGATGAGACTGCAGAAGGGCCACGCTGGGCCAAGACACAGCAGCCAACTCTCCTGTATATGCAGATCCTGAGCTGAGACCCTTGCAGTCCCTCTGCTGAGGCGGCGCTGCCTATTCCGAAAGATTAGTATTGTTTACAAGAGCTGTTCGACTCAAAGCAGGAGAAGATGAGCCTGGGAGAGGAGAGGCTGCGATGTAAACGACTCCATTTCTACCTCAGCGTATAGGTTACTGCTCTAGACACTCAGTTCAGGCATAGATGACCAAATGCCCCCTGGGTGCTGAACAACATGCTAGTCATTGTGGGAATGGAGAGACGAGCAAGCCCGGTCTTCCCTCCAGGAACGTGGGCTGCTGGGAAGATGCACAGCATCTCGTCTGGGTGTAGGACAATGTCCCTGGGTAGGTGCGCAGTACAATCATAGGTACAGCACAATGAGGCTGTAAGCAGGGCTCTGGAATAAGAATGTCTGGGCTCAAAATCCCAGCTTGGCCTAACCTCTGAGCAGCCAGGGGCCAAGTGTAGCCATCAGCTGCCTTTCTTTAGCAAGTAACTCAGCCTCTATGGCCTTGGTGCCTCAGTTTCCTCCTCAGCAAAGTGAGGGTAACAACAGTGCCTACCTCAGGACTGTAGTGAGGATTGAATCACATAATGCATGTACGATTCCCAGCAGGTAGTACCTGCTTGGTAAATGGTATCTGTATTGTCATCATCACCATCACCATCATCAATCATTATTACTGTCATTTTCACCAATACCACAGTGAGGACTTTGGGATAAGCCATGAAGGAGGTCAAAGTTCTATGGGAATAGGGAGGAAAGCAATTGCTTGGGGGATCCAGAGAGGCTTTCTGGGAGAGGTGGCACTTGAGCTGGACCT
The DNA here is from genome assembly GCA_031878705.1 of Tapirus indicus. Classification (NCBI taxonomy): domain Eukaryota; kingdom Metazoa; phylum Chordata; class Mammalia; order Perissodactyla; family Tapiridae; genus Tapirus; species Tapirus indicus. The sequence continues at coordinate 34,458,835 of CM062927.1, forward strand.
TGACAAATAAGTGGGGGTCCTGGGAGGATATTCTCAGAGCTACAAGGCCAACAGGCTTCGAGAACCAGAGCCGGAGTCATTCCTGCTTCTCTAACCACCTAGGCTTTAGTGCAGACCATCCTGGAGAAGCAAGGGAGGCCCCCAAGCATCCAAGAACCCAGGGTCTGAGCCACATCATTGCGCATGACCTTGTCCTTGCTGCTAGTCCACAACTTCGTCCTGGAGCCTAGGAGTGCTCCTGTCCCAGCCTCCTGAGGAGAGCTGTGCTCCCCAAGCCTCCAGCCCAAGCCTGTTCTCCAGGGGGCCTCATTGCCCAGCCTGGCAGGCCAGCCAACAGCCCCAAGCATAGTAGGCTCTCAGCATGTAGATTATGAGTAAATGAATTGCCTGAGCATTTTCTTGTCTCACTTAACCCTGAGCCATAACCTCTACAAGTGGGAAGAGATACATGAAGTCTTGACTGGCCCGTGGGCTGTCCAACTGGTCCCTGTGCATGGGCAGCCAGGAGCCCAGAAACGGACATCAGTTCCTCCAGGAATATGCTTTCTCTTCTGGGTGGTTTTTCTTTCTTAGGCCTCAAGAGTCTTCGCAAAGAGATCCCACTTGGTCATATGGTTCTAGAAGCACTTAGAAGGCAGTCCTCATGAGAGGAAGTCTTAGGGAATGGCTATCCTCCCCACCAACACACATACAAAATCTAAGAGCACTCAGTGGACATCTGTTGCTTCTGCCCATCCAAACTCATCTTCCCTTGTTCTGGAAATGGCTACTTAGCTGTCCTCTAGAGGAGGACCTGTTCCCCACTCTCCATCCAGGTGGCACGGTGTGGCTGACACCCCATGCCCACTTCTTCCACAGGTGGGCATTTAACCCGGCCTTAGCCAATCACCATATCCCACCCCCTGGCCACAGTGATCTGTTCAGGTGCGGGGAGGTGATCCCAGCTGGTCCAGTAAGGGCAAAAGCTGAAACTTTTGCTGAGACCGCTGGGAACAGAGGTTCTATTTTCACAGAGGTGGGCACCCATTTGGGCACCTCATGAGGAGAACCTGTCTGAGGGTGGAGCCAACACAGGAGAGCAAAGCTGGGGTATGACCAAGGAGCATCTGAGCAGCTGAAGTTATCTGTGCCTGAAGCCAACCTAATCTTATAAGCCAATAAATTCTCCTTTTTCCTGAAACCAACTTAAGTTGGTTTTTTTGTCACTTATAACTGAAAAAGTCCTGATGGCACAACTAGGGCAGCAGGAACACCAGCACAAATGTGCAAGAAAACCCTGTCTTGGACCCTTGGGGATCAAAGAACTTTTGTCCCTGGGGACTTGTCTTTTCTGCTCATTCAACAAATGTTTATTGAACCCTGTGATGGGTGCTGGGAGATGTTTTGATCTCCAGAATCATAAGTGTGATTGACACACTGGATATCAGGGGTCACTGGGGGGGTCTCTGAGGCGGTGAGAGGTAAGCGAGAGCCGAAGAAGTGAAGATGCGCACAGCGGTCCAGAGGGGCAGGAACATGCTGGGAGGCGGGGGTTCTGGATGCCGGCTCTGCCACCCCCCGGCTGCATCATCTTCTCGGGCAGGCACCTTGAACTCCCTGGCCCTCAGTTCTTCTACCTTCAAAATGTGGATATTAATATCTGTTCTGCTGAAGCCGCCTGGTTGTTGCCAAAACAAACAGACAAAATAGGTGCTTCGAATTGTTAAAAGTAATATATATATTTGGATGAGAGAAAATCATTTTATAAATTGATATGAGGCACTTTAGCTTCTGGCCAAGAGAGAGTAACAGAGGCCAGATTTATCCTCCCACCTTAAACAACTAAAAAACCAGACAAGATAGATGAAACAATGGTTTTCAGACATTATGCTATTGGCAGTACAGGATTCCTGGGGAAGGAGAAACAAAATGAGCCCTTCAGTTCTGCCATCTTACTGCCCAAATTGAGTTTCCAGAATGCAGTGCAGGGAGGGGCATCCCAGGCAGAGACCGGTGGTCTCTCTAGGTTGAAGAGACATAACTGGAAGTGTGGAGAAGCCAAAGGAGCTAGAATTTTCGGGGCAGAGTCCCACAGAGGAGAGCTCTGCACAAAGAGGACTCTGGAGATGCCCCATCTGGTACTCAGCAGAGTATGAACTACGGATGGAGGTAGGGAGATTATCCAGGGCCGGGGAAGGAGCCGCTGGAAATGAACAGGCAGAGTAATTCCTCGAGCTCAAACAGCTGATATTTCACATTCTCAAAAGCCAGACTAGCGAGATCTCTTCACACACAGGACATCAGGTGGACTACTCAGGAAGGTACCACCTCAGTCATAAGGTCAAATGAACTCTGCTCGAGACTGGTGTGGCCCAGTCTAACAAAGCCGAAAGCAAATCTTAACAGGATCCAACTGAGTCTCAGAACAAAGCTCAGAAATATTTAAGGGAATAAAAAAGTGTCAGCACACAACAAGGTCAACTTTACGATGTCTGACATTCAGTCAAAAATGATCAGATGTGCAGAGTCAGGAAAATGCAACCAACAATGAAAAGAAAAATCAAGCAACAGAAACAGACCCAGAAATGATACAGATGATATAAACGGTAGCCAAGGACATTAAAATATCTCTTATAAATATACTCCATATGTTCAAAAGGTAGAAGAAAGCTTGAGCATGTTAAGGAGAAACATAGAAAATACAAAAGGAGCCAAACTGAACTTCTAGAGATAAAAAAGTAATATTTGAGATGGAAAAATACACTGGGGATGATGAAATTGACATGAAGGAGATGAGGAGGATCCTAGTTTGGGTACTTTGCAAAGGTGGAATGAAAGCAAACTGTTTAGGTATGGAAGGTGGAATTGTAAATTCAGAGCAGCTGCCAGAACATACTGGGTCTTTGTGAAAATTATATAAAGAGTCCTCAGCTGGGAGGACTATTATAAAAAAGAATGGTTTTAAAAGGCACTGCTTCCTCGCGGCTGACACAGGTCTGAGCTCGGGCTCCACAGAGGGATGAGCCGAGCATCGGCTACATTTCAGTTCCACGTGCCCATCAGTCTAGCATCTCATTTCAGGTCGTGATCTGCACAGCCACACCACACACAGCGGCCCAATCTAAATCAGTGCAAATAAAGGAGAAAGAATATCACAGGCCTCGTGGACCTGTGCTTCCTTAAAGACCCATGGACTGAACCACAGTTCTGGCTCTGCCTGGGAGCTCTTGTACTTGCTTCCAAGAATCAGCAGAAAACCCACCAGCTAACTGCTCCTTCCTCCCTCTCTCCCTCTCTCCCTCCAACACTGTCTCCATTCCCCTCTGCCCCTCACTCTTCCACCATCTAGGAGTTGATTTCACATTGGCCAAAGGCAATTGCGTGCACCAGCCCTCTGACACAGAAGAGATGAATGAAGGGGGTTTCTCAGCTCCATGGTTAACCCACACAGAGCCAACTAAATGCTGAAACATCACACCTGGGACATGTCTTGATGCAGATGCCTCTCTGACGAGAGTCCATGATTAAAAAAAAAAGGAAATAATAGAAAAATCTTTGACCTGCTCCTAGGCCCCTCAGCAACAGCACCAAGGGGTTGCTCAGAATCTACCCAGAAAATCTACTCACTTCACCTTTGCCAAGATGATGACTTCGTTCTGATTATATTCATCCTGAGAACACCAAGGAATATTCAGAACCCTGGAGACAGAAACAATATATAGACAGTTATTTGTCTCTGAAACAACAATTTGTATTTTCATATCTTTGATACACAGTCTAATACTCAAATCAATAGGCCAGTGGAGATTCACCCAGTGCAAGTTTAATAAGGAAAATAGTATTAAAAATAAAAAGATTTGGAAAGCTAGAGATATTACCTGCAGGTGTGTAGATCATGGGGGTGGGGTTAAGTCAGCTCTTTCTTTTTTCCCTAGTGTAATGAAACAGAGAAGCTAAACCTCAGAGTTGATTATAATCACATAGAAATGGGAGCTTCTGGCTGTTTTCTGCTCCCCCTCACCCCTCCTACCCTTGCCCCCAATCAATACAACAGGTTTTATCTTCTCTGATGAAAACTCAACTTTCTGGCTGTTTTGCAGTTTAGGCTTCCTCATGCCTAGTCTGGGTTTGCAGTCAGGCAAATCAGCTTCCAAATCTGAGGCATGAGTTTTGGAAGCCCAACGCAAAGGCCTGTTCCAGAAGGTGGGTGGGCAAAATTGATAAAAACAAAATCCATGAGACAGGATGGAGAAGGCCCAGAGGTCGGGCAGCAGGTAGAGGCCTGCTCTTGCAGACTCCTTCCGTCACCCCATGGACGTTGGATGGTGCTATGGTGCTATCCTTGATGGTGTCATGACTCCCCTGATGCCAAGGTCGAGCTCAGTTCAAGACAACAGCTCTCGGCTCCTTTAGGAATAAGAAGTGTAGCCACGAAGCCTCCATGTCAGTGTTTTGATTGGAGCAATTACGTTCTAGGCTCTGTCTATTCAATAAATATTCAGTGTGCCTACTGTGTACCTAACTCTGCTCTAGGTCCTGGGGATACAGCAGTAAACAATGTAGATTAGCTCATGGAGCTTGTATTCTATTGTTTATATAAACACATAAACAAGATAATATCAGATAGTGAAAGTGCCATTAAGGGAAATCTTAAAAGGCCTTCTAGAAATTAAAATAGCATTTCTGAAAAAAAAAAAAAAAAGGAGGGGGTATTTGAGCTGAGATTTGAATGAAAAAAAAGGAGCCAATCTTGTGAGGACCTGGGGGAAAAGTCTCTTTCAGGCAGAGGAAATTGCAAGTATAAAGGCCCTGAGGTGGAAACAAGCCTTGGTTGGAAGAATAAGGAAGAATTTCCGCATAGCCAGAGAGTAGTGAGTAAGGGGAGAGTCATATGAGATAGTTAAAGAATTAGTCAAGATAAAGATTCTATAAGAACTTGTGGACTTATTGTATAAGAAGTCATGATGGGAAACAGTTGCTCTGATTTGTTTTGGAAACATCTTTCTGGCTGCTGTCTGGATAGTGGACTTTGCAGGTGGGATGGCATGGAAGAGTGGAAGCCGAGAAAACAAGTAGAAGACTAATGCTGTAGCCTAGGTAAGGGATGATGAGGAGTTGAGCCAGGGTAGGAGCAGAGAGTGAGAATCAGATAGAATTGGGGTATATTTTGGAGGTAGAGTTAACAGGACTGGCTGATGCCTTACATGTGGGAGAAATATAAAGAAAGAATTCGAAGAGGACTCGTAGGTTTTGACTTGAGCAGCTGTTTGACTGGATGTCTGTCCTCTCCTGAGATGAGGAAGACAGGAGAGAAATCAAGAGGCCTGTCTTGGATGTCTATTGGTTGAGATCCTTATTTGCTATCCAAGTGGAGATGTCAGGAAGGCATTTGGATATAGGAGTCAAGAGCTCTGTTGTAGGGATTTAAATTCTCTGGACCAGGCTTCTAACCATCCAGGTCTGAATTTCACTCTTTCAGTCAGCTCATTGTTCACTTTTCAAGGAGCATTCACCGAGTGTCTACTGTGCTCTGGGACCCATGCTCAGTAGGTTACAATGAAGTGGATAAGACTTGAGATGTGACCCCATCAACAAGAATGGGATGGTCAACCCTGGATTCTTGGTATAAAAATGGGCCACTCTAGATTTTGTTTTTCTTGCTGAATGGCCATCTCAGTGAGCATCAATAGTCTACTTATTTATTTCAGGAATTTCCCAGTCTGGTATCCCAAAAGCTCATTTAGGAAGGAATCTTAAAAAGTTATTACTCAAATCTCCTCCAAGTGTTTGCTTAGGTCAGACTTGAATACCTCCAGTGAGGTGACAGTCACTAGCTGTGCTCTTTGAAGAGTTCTGGTAGGTCTTTGGAATTGGACTTCTCAGGGGACAACAGAAGGCAGGGGGTCAAATTGCCAAAATTTGCAGCTAAGTGTAAATCTTGGGACTGTAAGCAGCCAGAGGGCTTTTAGGGGCACTGTGGAGGGTCTACAGATGGGTTCCAGACTTCGCCTGGGGACTTACGTGTATTATCCTTTTTCGCCCCTAGCTATCCCACATTTAGAGACTATTGGGTTATGGTCCCAGCTGCAGTGTTTCTGGAAGAAGATAACAAGGGCAGAATGTGTAACTTTATGTTGGAGATGGGTCTTGGTTAAGATTTATTACCCTCACGAGACTGACAGAGCCACACACAACACCCACAAGCTTTTGTTATGGACTTTGTTCCCTGGCCGGAAAGCAGTAAAATCCTCAATCTTCCCCAGATGGAGAGGAGGAAAGTCAATGCTTGGGACCTCCATCCTTGCCTCCTGGGAGGTCTGCCCGGGCCTGTCTCCACCCGCCCACAGGTGTTAGCTGCTCCCTCACCCCCTCCCCTCCATTCCCCTGCTGCCATGTCTCAGCTCTCCTGAGTCACCCGAGCTTTAATTTGGGCTAATCTCCACTCCTGGCTCAGGTAGGTGTGCCAGTGATAAGTCAAAATGAGGACACAAGCTGTCGGTAATAAAACAGGAGAGACTTGTCAGTCTAATCAACTTTATTAGCAGTGAGTCACAGGGAAGTCTCCAGCAGCTTTTGCTTTTGTTTTCTTTGATGCCTCCCTTTAGTCTCCGTGAAGTTGCCAGCAAAGCAGATGCAACCAAATTGGAGCTGAATTAAGGATGAGGAGGTGGGGGTTGGGAGGTTCCACGTGGCACCCCAGTGGACAGCCACAAATACTGCTGTGATCGGGGCTGACCAGGGGCGAGGCAGCAACGTGGGTTTTTCAAGCGTGATTCTGAGGGTCTTCTCTCCCTGCGGACGGGGAAACTATAGTTTAGAGACCCAGTTTACACCCTCTAGAATCCTGGGGCTTGATGGAATGGAAAGACCCCATCCAAGCCAACTTCTTGTTTGGGGGCAGGGAAAGATCTCTAATGAGCTCTCCCCGGGCCAGAGCTGAGTGCATGTGAAAGAGAGAAGTGGCCTTGATACCTGGTGACTTCGCAGCTCCTGGTTCTAGACTTGGCTGAGGCCGTGCGTCTTGCCCTGGGGTCTCAGACCTGTGCCCTAATGATGCATCTTCCCTTTTTGCTTTAGTAGCTTGAGTAGGTTTCTGTTCCACCGCAGTCTGGAATAAGATATATATACTAAAGCACAGCATTTTGCAACATGTGCATACTGAACAAGTCTTCCATCTGGGTTTTCTCTGAGCTCAGAGCTGTACATCCAGCTGCCTGGTGGACCACATGGGGTCCTACAGTCCCCTCAACTCAATAGCAATCCTATTGTAAACACTCAAACATTGGAGGTAGAGCTAAAGCCCCCTGAACCCCATTCCCAATCCTTTCCTTGGAGGTCAACACCCTTATCCATTGGTTTGTATGTGGCCAGATTTTTAGATGCACTTATACACGTACACATACATAGATTTAGATATATGTATGTTTGGGGTTTTTTCTTAAATAGTATTATATTCTACATGTCATTTGATGACTCACTTTTTTCCTACTCAAGATGTCTTGGCCATCTTTCCACATCAGAATATTTACCTCAGTCTTCTTAACTGCTGTATGGTATCCCACAGCCGGGTGTACCAGAATTAACTTAGCTATTCCTTATCGCAGAACATTTAGGCTGTATCGCCCTTTTATTTTTTCAATTACAAACAGCACTGCGGGGAAATTCCTTGTGAAGACTCTTTGGGACACACGCAAGGCCTCCTCCGGGATAGGAGCTGAAGGCCGGACTCGACAGCTCCCAGAGGATGAAGCCACTTTATCCTCCCGGCCCGTCACCCAGCCCAAGGAACCCATGGGTCATCCTTCTCCTTCCGGCCCATCACCAGGCCAGGGCCCCTGCCTTGCCTCCCAAACTCTTGCTGTCAGTCTCACCAGCCCCTCTCCCCTTCAGACCCACTGCCCTCCTGCCTAGACCACCACTGCCAATAAGGATTGCCCGCTCCCCAAGCTCAGGCTGGGCCCCTTCTGATCCACCTCTACCATCTGCTGGAGAGACCCACTGAGAATGGAAACCTGACGGGGTTGTCCGCTGCCTCCTACAGGCCCCCAGAGCCCCAGGGGAAAGTCCAAACTCCCCACTGTGGCATGAAGGGCCTTTTGTGGTCTGAGTCTGGCTCCCCAGTCCAGGCCACTTCTCTGTCACTTCTGCCCTAACTCTCCAGAAACAGGGAACTGGCTGTTCTCCACCCACCTCCAGTCTGCTACTTCTCAACTCCTTGCTTTTGCTCATGCTGTGCCTTCTTGGAACACCCTTGCCCTTCCCCCCTCCTCAGATTAACCCCCACTTATCCTCTAAGACCCAGCTCAGATGCCCCTCCCGGGTTCTCTGGAAGCACACTCTGCCCCTCTAGGCTGTACTGCTCACCCATATTCTGTTTACTTACGTGTCTGTTCTCCCACCAGACTGTGAGGTCCGTGAGAGCGAGCACTTGGTTTCAGCCACCTCTGCGCCCGTAGAGCACAGAGACAGCTCTCTCCCACTCTTGCTCTGCGTCCCTTTGAGGTGCTGGCCCCACTTCCCATCTCCAAGAGATTGCTGTGGGACCCAGGCTTAAGTCAGTCAGGAGGAATGGCCATCAGGCCCAGAACTTTTGTTCAAACTGAGACAGGCAGGTTAGCATAGCGATCTGGCACTGCAAGGGAATAGGAGGGTCGTGCTGGGGGGAACACTGCTAGGACATTGCTGAGCCATAGTTAACCTACACGCTCATGGAAATTGTAGGCTGCATTATAGTTCAAACCGTTATAGCTTAGGTAACCGCAAGTTTCTAGACCCACTGTCTCTCACTGTCTCGATGTGCAGCCTGATAAGCCCCAGGCCCCGCCTCTACAGGATGGGCTCCACTTAGGTGTGAGAATAAGAAGTTAGCACGTATACCACAAACGAGGCAGCTTGACATTTCTGAGACACATCTGAAAAATCAAGCAGTGAGGGCACTGAGAAGCAGGATAAGACTCCCTACCCAAAAGCAAGCTTATAAAAGATGCGATGGCAAAACCGCTCGCGCAGCTCCTCCCTTGGAGCATGCCCGCTCTGTCTACAGAGCGGCTCTTTCTAACAAACTTCTTACTCTTCATACCCGTTCTTGCTGCTCTGTGAATTCTTTCACAATGTGATATCAAGCAATCTGGACCCACAGTGCGGTGACAAAACTGTTGGAGAGGAAAGGCTCTCTTTTTGCCTGGACTTGGGGTTGTAGGGGTATAAAGCCGGTGGGGCTGCAGCCGCCTTCGGGAGCTCGCCCACGTGAGAACGGGGCCAAGAGAAGGAGAGAATAAACACTGAATACCGACGGCATCATTTGAGCAATTAGATCCAGCCGTGTCCGCTCCACTGGACTTCCCATGTCTGTAACCCAATACGTTTGTTTCCATTTTAAGCTGTGCGTTTTGTCACTTACAGCTGAAGGAGTCCAGTGCACATGCAAAGAAAGGGCATGTATGCCTCACGCCTTGTGCAGCCCCCTCCTACACTGAGTAGGCTGTGACAGATAGGAGACTGCAGAGGTGACTGTGTGTCATTTCCAAGACTCAGCCAGAAAGAGCCCGGTAGCTTCACCTTGCTCCCCCTTCGATGTCTCCCTCTGGGGAAGGCCAACTGCCATGTTGTGGAAACACTCAAGAGTCCCCTGGAGAAGCCCACTTGGGGAGGGACTGAGACTTCCCACCAAATCGTCGGCCACGTAAGAGAGACACGGTGGAAGCAGGTCCCCCAGCACCCATCTAGCCTTCAGAAGACCGCAACCTCAGAAGAGACCCCAAGCCGGCACCCACAGAAACTGTGAGAGACAGTAAATAATTCCTGTTGGTGGAAGTCACTAAGTTTTGGGGTAATTTGTTACACAGCAATAGACAACTAATTCACCTCCCAAACCTGCTGGCCCAGCACGGAACTCCCAACCCTCCAAGCTCTTCAACCTTTACATGGTACCAGCACTCCCCCAGCTTTTTGGGCTAAAAAGCATGGGAGTCATCCTTGAATCCTCGAGGTTCCTCACAGCCCACACGCAGTCCAAGTATTAAGCCTGTTGGCTTTGCCTCTACACTCTGTCCCGAATCCCAGCATTCCTCTCCACTTCCACCCCTACAGTCCTAACCCCACCACCATAACCTCTCAGCTTGACTGACACAACGGTCTCCTAACTGATCTCTTGTCTTCACTCTTAAACCCATATAGAAGCTTCTTGCAGACAGAAGTATCTTATTAAAATTCACAGCAGATCCTGTCATGGCCTGGTTCCAGTTGCTTCTCAGCCCAGTTTGAATAAAATCCCAACTCCCTACCTTGGTTTAAGGCCCTGCTCACTCCGGTCCCAGCTCCCTTACCAAACTCATCTCCTTTTATCCTCTATTATCCGCTGTGCCTTCTGTCTGCCCCTCAAACACCCCAGGACTTCTGCAGATCAGGGCCCTCTGCCTGGACTGCTCCTTCTCCAGACTTCACTGGCTGTCCCTCCTCCTCGTTCAGGTCTTCAGAAAGTCATGGCTGGCCTGCTTCAGCAACCTCAACCACCTCTACCAGTAGCCTTTTCAATATCTTTTCCATTTATACTTACCTGAAGCGATATTATTTTTTTCAAGTGTTTTCCCTCCCTCCCCTACAAATGAAGTAAGCTGTGTGAGGGCAGGGCCTTCTCTCATTATTTGCTGCTATCGTCCTATTACCTGCATGAGTATCTGGCCTATAGTATGTGTTCAATAAATTTTGTCATCCCAGAAGCTGACTCATGTTTCATGGGATAGACTTTGGGCAATACCAAGCCAAGTCATCCCAAAGGTCTGTAGCAGCTCCCCAAATGAGGCTTTTACTCATCCAGCCTGACTCTGCTCTCCTCAGCCAAAGACGCACCCCATGAAAGGAGGAAGATCCACCTTCTCTTTGTAACTGGAGTTTTCTCATCATGTAGGCTAGGTGGCCATGGCTTAGACAGGGCTGGTGACTTCCTGGAAGCTGTGCAGCCAGTCTGTGTGAGGACTGGGAACTGAGTTCCACTCTGCCAAACCTGGGAAGCTGCGAGGTGGAGGAGAGTCAGGACAAAAGTGTTGACAGAGTCCCGTTGTAAAGGGAAGAGGAACCAGCACGAAACTGATGAAGCCCCGGGGTCCTCGCCCACACCAGCTTCTTCCAAGGCCCTGGGACAAGCACTAACAATGGGCTCACATGCTCAGATGTTTTTGTAAACTTGCAAGAGTAAGATGTTTGAACCATGTCGGGTAAGACTGCTGTTTCTTCCCCCTGCAATGTGCTCCCGTCGGGCGGTGTTGGCAAGCTGCCGGGGTTTGGGGGTCTGGCTAAGAAGAGGTGATGTTGGAGTGAGTGACACTTAGCATGAGAACAGTGGGATATGTGTGTGTGGTTTCCAGTTAATTTCACGTAGAGTTAAGCCATTGCCAGCTGCCCTTGTGTGCGAACGCCTTCCGGGGATATTCCTACTTTCACTGACTCACCTCGAGTGACAACAGGAAGATATGAGGCTGGGGTAGTATCACGACAAGAATGTGTCCAGTCGTGCTCAACAGTGGAAGAAAGTGAGAAAACAGACAGAGCTACGAGCTCGTCTGTGGAACGTCGTTCTAATCCTCAGACACGTGACACGGGAAATGACAGAGCTGGTCCTCCCCAGTGCCTCACCAAAATGTTTCTTCTGCACACTCTTTCGACTCTCCCTGTAGAAAAACCATATTACCTAATCATTGTCGTGTAAAGAGGCAATCAGAGTATGAAGCCAGAACATGTAGAGAATAACAAAATATTTAGAGGTATGCCAGCAGTTAATTAAAATAACCATTATGTTATTTTTCTGGTTTTTCTGATATTTGTGGGACTTAGTTTTTAAGTTTTCTTATTCATTATGATTTCTTTTTTTCACTTTAAATCAATGTTCACTTTCATACCTAAATTTGTGTTCTTTTTCTCTTAAGAAAGATCCCCACGTGGCACAAGCTTCCCCACTGAGCTCGTCCCCACACCTGATTATCAGCGTGGACTTGGACTTTGATGGGGAGGCTGTCAGGGCAGCCGAACTTGTGAAGGATTCAGGGTGGGGCTGCTGGGCCCAGTGGTCTGTTCTGGCCACGAAGAGGAGAGCTCTGGTTTGCTCCGACCAGAGCAGCTGTGGTCTCTCCTCCGCACTGAAACCCTCATCCCTCCAGCCCTGGTTTTGGGCTGAAGGCCAAATGGTTTCCTGTGTTTTTTCTGTTTATCAGCTGTCTATTATCATGATGGTGCGAGCCACCCACTCAATAAAACAAAGCAAACAAACTCCCACAAACCCACAAACAGCTCTGAGCTTACAGCCCCGATTTTATTTCCTAATTAACAAGTCATTCCCAGCCCATCGGATGATCTGCTTGTCATCCCTCTTGGATCTGTGGGCAAACAAATCAGCCCTGGGCCTCAGCAGCAGCTCCTGGGCAGAGGGGGGCTCAGGAGGGGCCTCGTCCCCATCACTCTTCACTGTGGCTGCCTCGCGCCTCCTCCCTGCCCCTCTGCTGCCTGTCTGCACACAGTTAGCAGGCTTGCGGGGCTGCTTGTTTTCAGGCTGCCAAGGCCAAGGCCACCGGAGCAGGCCCCTGGGAAGCCCCTTTCCTCGGCAGCTTCACAGCTCTGTCCTTTCCTCTGGCTCCGCTTCTCGGTACCGAGGCCCCAGCTGGGGAGGTGGCCCCCCACGAGCGCTGTGAATGCAGAGACCATGAAGGCAGCCTCCTCTTGGCAGTTAGCTCAGGGACCGCGGCCTGCCCTTTCCAGAGCCTCTGTCCAGTGGGCTGGGTAAGGAAGCACGGGGACCCCAGGGAGAAAAGGAAAGGTGTCCTGCTTTCCCAGAAGGCTCATGGATGCTCCCAAGCACTTAACTTGCCTTCCTCCCCATCGTGACTCCCCACTTGTCACCAGCTCTGCATCCTTGGTCGCTCCCCATCCCTGGGCCTTTGTCTCCTCCTCTGTGAAAGGGAGAGGCAGGAGGAGTCTGAGGTCTTGCGAGGCTGGTACTCACACCAAACCTGGCCCTCAGATGTGTTTTGAGGGCTCCACGCAAAGCTCTGTCTTCTTTGGTTTCTGTATTTGGGTTAAAATGTGGAGTCATCATTTTTTAAATGTAGATTTCAGGCTGCTTTCAAAACACTCAGAAGATCTGGCATCACTGAGCCTGCAGTCCCTCATGGCAACAATTAAGAGAGGCTGCCCCTGAGAGACAGGACACGTTTCCTCCAGCTCACCACAGTCCCCACCACTCCCTATCATATTCTGCCCAAGCCACTTCACTCATGAAAGTTATCTGTGTGACCCTTGAAGGCGTGCAGGTTTGTGATGATGGTCCTCGTTTTTGTTTAATATTCTGCAGTTTTAATTCTGCATTCCTTCTGAATCTTCACCGCTCATTCCACCGGTGTTTATTGGCCCTCTATCGTGCTCCTGGCCCTATGCTAAGCACTGAGGAATGCATAAACAGAGTAAAACGTGGCCTCCCCGTCGGAGAACCTGAAGTGCATTTCCAGGGCTGTGGGGACCGGCTAGGTAAGAACTCATGCCAATGGAGGAAGACTTTCTCCCCAACGTGGGGAGACACAAGACGTGTTTAAACTCCCTCTCTCTGCTTGTCCTTGTGTCACCGCACAACCAACATTTCTGTGGCACACGAGACTTTCTGGGACACTTCCCTGTCAAGTGGATCTCTGTGTCCTTACCACAGCCCAGAGAGGCAGATATTATCTCCAGATGCTCACAGATGCTGCTACGGCCTGAGTGCACGTGTCCCTCCCGAATTCGCATGTTGAAAACTTACAGCCCGGCGTGAGGGTATCGGGAGGTGGAGCCTTTGGGAGGTGATGCGGTCGGTCACAAGGGACTCGTGCCCTTATACAAGGGATCTGCAGAGTCAGCTCATCCCTTTCGCTGTGCAAGGATACAAGCAGTCTGCAGCCTGGAAGGGGGCCCTCACGAAAGCTCAACGGTGCTGGCACCCTGACCTCAGGCTTCCCGTCTCCGGAACCGTGGGGAATACGTTTCCATTCCTTATGAGCCCCCAGCCTTTGGCAGTTTGTTGTAGCAGCCTGAACTGACTGAGACAGAAGCCAAGTGACTTGCTATAGTCCTCCGCAGCTTGTGTTTTTAGTACTCAGCACAAGCACCCACAGACATAATTTTACAACTTAGCACCTGCTGTTCTGAACACCTGAGTGCTGTGCCCACCACACCCTTTGCCCTGGCAGCTGGTCTTTCTGCTCCAGGAAGCAGCCCTGGTCCACACCCTAAAGACATATTGGAGAGATGTCGCAGTCAAAGGCAGAAGAGATAGTTCTCTGCAGGTCACTGGCCTCTTAACTCCCTATTTTCTCCCAGGTCTGCTTGTAACACCAACCAGCACTGCAAAGGGCAACAGTCAATCCCAGGCTCCCAACTCCCTGTGGTCCAGCGAGCTTCCACCTTGGCCAGCCCTTCCTCATTGCATATATGTGGAGGGACAGTTGTATTCCATTCCCACTTTGGATTGACCAGAGAATAAGTGTCCAGGGTCATTTTTAATGATAGTCTTCCAGTTCTAGAGAAACCATTAAACTGATCCTAACCAACTGTAGGAGACATGGGGCATCGAAACCCATAGATCTAAATGTCCCTCTCCCTCAGAGGACATGATTCCGAGTTCTCTTTGTAGGCTCCATGCCAAAGGTCAGAAGCCTGCTTGACCCTCGGTGACTGCCACAAAGGTGGGGTGGTGACGGATGACCCCTGACGGACTGCTGGGGACTCTGCGAGCTAGACTACATCCTCACAGGCACGTATGACTCTCTTCATGTTACGAGCTTTTTGCTGGTGAAAGTGATAAATCTCCTGTAATTTAAGTGACAGGTCGTTGGGCTTGTTTCCTTTGGCCTAAAGAGGAAACGTGAGTCTGACCTGATCTAGAGGGGAAGAAAGACATCGGGTCTGAGGGCTGGGATTTTTCTAGCTGGGCAGAAAATACCTCCTATGGGAGACAGACCGGGTTAGGGAACCCGAGGTTAATCAGCTGGTAGATAGTACGGTTAAGATACAGAGCTAGACCCTCAGATTTCAAATCACAAGCTATTCTTCTTCATCATGCTGTCTCGTTCTTCACTTCTATCTGCACGTTCCCTGCCTCCGGTCAGGTGACCCAAACTCCATGTTATCAGCACATGCCCATCACCCCCTGAGCTGCCTCCATCAGTGCCCCAGACACTTTTCCTTTCCTTTCTTTCCCATCTCCTTACCCAAACCGTCTGCCCCATCTAAGGAACGCATGCTGACTCACTCCCTAAAGTGCTAAAAGGGTTACCACATAGAGTCACATTTTCCAAATCCTTTCTCATCCTTCCCACATCTATGGGCCTAGAACTGGCCAGACTTAGACACCAGTAAAAGAGATGGACTGAGATAAGGTGCGGCAGGGAGGTTTCACCAAGCCTGGGACTGGAGGAGACAACAGTGGATGCTAAGGTCAAAAGAGGCACAACGCCTGAGCTCCTACCCAGTGCGTGACCCCTAGAAGATGCTGAATGTATTCTTGTTGGATGAGTGAACAAACGAATGAATGACTGGAGACCTGAGGTGGAAACATCAGGAATGCTGGGAAGAACCAAATCCAGTGAATGGTAGAGTGGAGCAGGGAAGACAGGACAAAGACAGGTATAGAAAATCAGGATGGGCGGTGGAGAGATGACGCTGTGGCTGCCCAGCACCCGTGTCCCCTTCCTCTGGTAACAGACCTTGACTCCCCCTCTTCCTCACTGCATGCAGTCCGGGTGCAACTGCCAATCAAGGCGATGCTGGCAATGCCAGAACATCACCCCAACCAGCCCAATTAGCTCCTCTCTCTCATGAGAATTGGGGCCTTGAGCAGAGTGACACAAGGACAGAAAGTGCTGGTTGCTGATTCATCCCACCAGTGATGACTTGAACAGACTGCCCATGGATTCCTGTTGGCTTGTCCACCAGAACTGGCCTGATTCTGTCTCCTCCAAGCTTTGTGGTCAAGCTCTTCCTTTGAGCAAACCCCTACCCTTGTGATAAATTTCTTTTTAAAAAAACTTAGATTAATCAGAGTGATTTCTGTCACTGGGAACCAGATAATCCTAAATAATATATGAGCAAAGGTCAAGAAGTTTGGAGGTGACAGGGTCTTGGGCAGTTTCTGAGCTCTCTCTCTGGAAATCATGGCTTGTTTTGTGGTCATTGGTGGCCTGATGTCTAGGAGAATCTGCCTGGTTTTTGAGACCAGGAGAAATGGCACCAGCATGTCCCTCCCTAAGTGTTGCTCATAAATAATGAGTCAACAGGATGGGGCAGTCACTGAGAGCTCTCGCCTAGACATTCGTGTCTCCAGTCTCAAAGCCTCAAGCCCACCCCAGACCTGCTGGGCCCCGACTCTCCTAAAAGAGGGCCTGGGTGATGCAGAGGGCAGCACTGATGGGACATGAATCCCTTCAGCTCAAAAGCACAGTTAGAGATTTCCCTTTTGCTTCTGCCAAAGACTGACAGCCCAGCCAACAGGAGACGCAGGGGGCTATAAGAAGCTACTTGACAGATTTCTCCAGGAAATTCTCTCTCTGGCTCTCTCCTCATCAAGTAACATCCTCCCACATCTTTGTCAGGCAGCATTTTTAAAGAGCACCACTGCTTCATTGTCCCACTCGGAACAGCTCTGAAGTCTCATTTGAGAGAAACACCAAGACAGACAGAGAAAGAGAGAAGGAGGGAGGGAGGGAGGGAGAACTGGGAGGGGCAGGCGATGGGGGTAAGACAGTGATATTGTGAGAGTCACATCAGGTCTCCTCTGATGATGGACTGGACAGCAAGAGCACTGGAGAAGTGATTCAGTTGGACAGGGAAGAGCGGTCAGTTCACCTAACGAGCTGAAGTCATTAGCAGAGTTCTAGAATCACAGGGTGCGTTCATTTGGTTTTCTGGCTTCCAGGACCAGAGCCATGGTCCGGCACCTCACCGAGGTTACACAAGATTAACGTTAGGATGCAGGGCGCAGTAGGCAAAACTGGCCAGCTCCACTCCAGGACCCAAGGTAGACAGGTGGGCAGGGGCAACTCCGCGCCTGGACCTCATGTTACTCTCTCGCCATGACCATCCTTGACTCCCTGGTCCCAAGTGTCTCTCTCCCACTGTGCTGATTTATCTCCTCTCATCTCAGCTCCTTCCATTTCCACCATCACCAGTTCTTGTCTTCCTTTGTCTTCTGTTCCCTCATGCCTTCCGTTCCTTTCCCTCTTTGGCTCTGTCTCGGACCCCGCTTCCTTCTCCTGACTTCTCAGTCTCTTTCACTCAAGTCCTCGAAAGGACATGATAGATTGAGCCAATTGCCACACAGTATAGACGCCCTGGCTGGCAGAACTCATGCACCACGCTTTCCTGTGGCTTACCGGCCTGTCCGGGGATTGGCTGCTGAGCTGATCCAACCAGCTGTGGCCAGGGTAGCAGGATCATGTGGTGTAGAGCAGGTCAGCTCATGGAAATAACCTCAGAGGGAGGGGAGGTGGGGCTGCCGGGGGCTGTGACACTGGAGGACAGCGTGTGCCACCTGTCTGTCACTGTTGCAGAGACTTCTGAAGGTTCCACCCAGTGGGCATCTCTCAGTGACACCAGGGACCAGAAGGGCCATGGAGTGGGAGCAGTAACCAGTAACCATTTAACAAAAGACGTCTGAACGCACAGAGAGCTGGTTGTCTGAGGCGTCAGAACCTTTGAAGACCAAGATGACCAGTCAGGCAAAATCTGTCCCAATCATCCAGGGGGCATTTGAACCCTGCAGATCAGAGGAGAGAGAGCCTGGGCTGGGGCTTCTGCTCTAAGCAGCAGACGATGAGAAGAGGCTGCCTGCTCAGGCCTCGGATCCTTGGACCCTGTGCCCTCGTCTCTACAATGGGGTAGTAAGAGTACCCACACGGGGCTGCAGGACGAGTGGGTGAGAACATGCACAGGTGGTCCCGCGCGGGGCCTGGGCCACAAGTGCTCTATGCGGTTAGCCGTTTTAAAATGACTTTTATCCACATTAAGGTGATTTTTATTTAAGATTTAAGTTATCTAATAAGATGATGATTATTACTATTAGCCAGACCCGTCTCCCAGAGGAACAGATCTGAGCAGAGTGGAAGGTGGCTCAGAAAGTGACTCTGCCGAGAAAATAAATCTCGATCTGCAGGTTCCTGCAGGCCCATCCTTCCTCTTGTTTGCACCCACAAATCCCCCCACCCGCATTAGGGGCATGTGGAAAAAGTTATAACAAGAGTCACATTGAGAATTATTAATCCTCCGTTTTCAACTGTTCCAACAAGACGCTCTTCTCCTGCGTTGCCTGAAGCCAAGTTGGCTGACCTCTGGTGTAGGACTTTTCCACTGCAATGACAGCAGCATTCTTCTGGAAGAGGAGCAACCTCGAGCTACAGGAAGGGCACAGTGTGGGGGGCCAGGGGCCCCTCCCCCTAGGCTACATAATGTCCTCTCCTTGCTCGTGCCCTGACCAGATGACAGTCACTGACGGGCGCTGGGAGGGGGGATGGTGGGTGGGGGGCAGGAATATTGGCAGCAGAACTATCAGCTCCTGGGGGTGGAAGAGCTTTTCAGAAGGCTTGTTGGCAATACAGACATGGAAGACGGCCAGTCTGCCCCTTCCCACCAGCATTGGAGGCCCTCCTTTAGAGAGGGGATCTTAGAGTCTTTACTCCCAACCCTAACCCTCTCCAAAGAAAAATGTCTTCCTCAAGACCATCTCTTAATAAGCATATCCCTTTCTTTTCTCTGGCTTCTTTCCTTAAATCAATCTCTCCCCCTCTTTCCCTGTCCCTTCCCATCCTCTGGTTTTTAACTGAGTGACTGGTCTGCAGGCCTAACAGAGTCATAACATCCAAGAGCAGGACTTCTTCACGCACAAGGGAAGTCTGAGGTCCAGAGAGGAGAAGGAACTGCCAAGGTTACACAGTAAGTAGTGACAGAGACGGGGAAAGAGTTCTCCAGGTCGGGTCCCCATCCAGCTTCTTTCCCCCGCAGGAGAGTGCCCCAGCTGTTCCACCTAACACCACTTCTGCCCAGTGGTAATAGAGGTGAAGTCCAAGTGGAGGGGTCTGTAGTCAGTTATTAGCACTGGGTTGACCAAGGATAAATATGCTTGCTTGATGCGGGACTTCTCAGAGCCTTTGACATGTTATAGCACACAGGAAATCTCCTGATTTGGGGGAAGGGGGGGAAGGGGCTAGGATATACAGTATTTCCAAAACTTATTTGACCTTTCTTTCTTCCAATGACCATCTCGCAGACTAACGTCCAGCAGAACATATTGGAAGACCCTGTGCCACACAATGCTGCCTCATGACCCAGCCCCAAGAACAGACACCCCTCTCAAACCGTCTGCCCAGGAGAGAAGCAGCTCCTTCCAAGAGACCGGGCTGTTTCCAGAAACACAAGCCTTCACGAAGCTGCGGCACAAAAGGAATTCAAACTAACAAAATGCCCTTTTTCTCACCTTATCTTAGTTCCCGAACTCTACATTTAAGGAATATTTCAGGATGGAGGGTGAGGAGAGAAAACGTTTGCCCTCCCGTGAGACAGTCTGCCACACTTCAGCCCAGAGTGAGTGAAACCAGGGCCCTTAGACAGACTCCAGCGATGAGAGCCGAGGGCAGGCTCAGGGGTCCGGGCTGAGCGCGGGCTGACTGCACAGGCTTGGGAACGAAAGCACCTTGTAGCTATTATTTTCCGGAGTCTCTGCCCATCCACGCCCCCCCCCCATTCTTTTAATCTACAGCTACTGAGAATCAGTATTTTTCTCGCCTTTGTAATATGAGAAACAAGTTAATTAAAATCAATCCCAACGCCAGTCTCGGAGCGTCCCTGCTTTGGCTGCAGATCTATCAACAGTGTGTTCTGATAGCAGTGCGCGAAGGTGGTTATTCAGAGACACTGATAATTGCATTAATTTAGGAGGCATTAGCTAAGCCCTGCGATTAATTACACAGGCAGCAGACTGAGCTGTAACCCGCCAGAGAGATGGAGGAATAAGGTAGAAACGCCAGCTCCCTTTTATCCAGATCCAAACACCCCGAACACTCAAATAACCAGACCTGTTTTCACTGCTCACAGATGTTTATAATAATGACCCCGAGAAACACTGAGACCTTGCAGGTCTGTCTGAATCCTGAAAGAGAAATTAGAGGGCTATTCATGTAATGTCCTTTCTAAGAGAATTTCTTTGGACTCTAACTCTTCGAAAGCTGATCATTTGTGAAGGATATTTGTAACATATCTCATGGAATCAGAATTTCTAGTTAATTAGTTTTGATCCTATTTCTCCATTCATTAACCAGTCTAAGATAAATAGAAATTAGAAATCCTCTCTCTATCCCCATTTTTCACAATACAAATGCACACAGAGATTAATGTACATGCACATATTTTTCTTATGAATATAAAGACCACATGCAAGTAGATAAATATATAGATAGCAAAAAAAAAAAAAAAAGGGAGAGGGGAGTAGATGAGGACTAGCCTGAAGAAAAAAATTTGAATATAGAAAAGGCAGAGTACTATGTGGGGAGGTGGGCAGAATATTTCTGTTTCTCCTGTCATAGTCCCACAGCCCCCCTCTCTCCACCTGCTCAATCTTACCCATTCCTTAAGGCCTAACTCAAGAGCCTTGCTTCCTCTTGAAGAGCTCACAAATGCCTGGTAGGGGTGTCAGAGTTCTGGGCCAGTGCTTCGAAAGTGCTTTAGGCAAATTCTAGGCGTTACCTAGCCCATAAACCACCTGTGAGCTAATACTGACGTAGGCGTCTGGCCGGGGTGTGGTTTCAGACGGGCCCCCAGAGACGGGTGTTAACCCCATCCCACAGATCAGAAACCTGGTCAGGGTCTCAGAGACGTGAGACCACTTGTGAGCGCTCATGACTGCCCAACTCCGAAGCCCAGGCTCTTGACCCCTGTGCCCCCATCCCCTGGGCAGAGAGACTCTCGTGCCTGTAGGTAGAAAATGATTCAGCCCTGCCCAGGTGTCAAGGCCTGCTTTCTCCAGGATCCTTGGAGATGCTCTGGGGATCATCTGGTTTAAGAACCTCACTCTGGGTCCAGCTTGACCACTGAGTGTGGAAAGGAAGCAATTTTTATTTGTATTACTCAAGTAATACGCGAGTGCATTCTCATTATAACAGATTCAAATGATCAGAAGTGTGCCAGAAAACCCCAAAGGCCCTTTGACCATCGCTGCTCCCTCCCTTCTCACTAGAATTTACCACTCTCAGCAGTCAGGTTTGTGACTCTTCACAACACGTGATCATTCTTCTGCTCTTCTCTGTGCACATTTACATGAACCAGAGTTTTGTTCTTGTTTATCCTCAACAAGTTCTCTAAGATGCTTCTTTGTTTAACAGTATGCCCTGGAAATCACTTTGTAATGGTACCTATAGATCTACCACCTTCTTTTTTAATGTATAACATTCCAGTTTTGCTTGACCATCTTATAAAATACCTCTTTGTGAACAAGTCCAAGTAGATCACCAGGCTTAACTCCTCAAACTGATATTTCCAGGTGTTATGATTTGCACTGTGTCCCCTCCCCCAAATTCATATGTTGAAGTTCTAACCCCCAGTCCCTAAGAATGTGAACTTATTTGGAAATAGGGTCATTGCAGATGTAATTAGTTAAAATGAGGTCATTGGGGGGACCTAATTCAATATGACTAGCATCCTTATAAAAAGGGGAAATATGGACACAGAGATAAGCCCACAGAGAGAATGCCATGGGAAGATGAAGGTAGAGATTGCGGTGATGCTTCTACAAGCCAAGGAATGCCAAAGATTGCCAGTAAACCACCAGAAGCTAGGACAGAGGCCTGGAATAGATCCTTCCTCACAGCCTCAGAAGGAACCAACCCTGCTGACACCTTGACCCTGGACTTCCAGCCTCCAGAACTGTGTGACAATAAATTTCTGTTGTTCAAACCACCCAGTTGGTGGTACTTTATTATGGCAGGTGTAGCAAACTAATATGCCACGTATGCACATTTAAGCTTGTTATATAGTGCCAAATTGCCCCCCCCCCCAAAAAAAATTTTTTTACCATTTCACAGTTCCAGGTATAGTGTGTGAGAATAACGAGGGGCTTCAGACCCAGCAGGCACCACGTGCATCTGCATCCTCAGCAGGAAAAGAAGGGGTCCAGGTCACCCACTTTGTGATTCCACTTAGTATCAGAACTGAGTCCTCCTGATCTCACATCCACCAACTTGGATTTTCTCAGTAATATTATCACAACCTGTCTGAGGTGAGGAAGGGGAAGAGTGCCCCACTACAAGACAGTACAGGCTAAGAGCCAAAGAAGGACTGCAGACAGGGAAGTCTCGAGGTTCAGAGGACAGAGAACTTACTCCCAGCTGTCACGACCTATGGAGAAACGGGCCTCAGAGCTTGGGCAGGACTAAACGATTCTTTGCCCACGGGGCACCAGAGTCTCTCTGCCCAGCGGATGGGGGCACAGTGGTCAAGAGCCTGGGCTTCGGAGTCAGGCGGTCATGAGCACTCACACGTAGCTTCACGTCTCTGAGACCCTGACCAGGTTTCTCGTCTGTGGGACTGGGTTAACACTCGTCTCCGGGGGCCCGGCTGAACCACACCTGGCCAGACACCGTACCTTAGTGTTAGTTCACATCTGAATGTGCAAGCTTCCCTCCACCATACCCTTGGGTTTATGTCTGCCACCTACCTGACATAACCTTTTTTAAAAAAGAAAGAAAAACAAAAGAAAGATGTTGGTGACAATGCTGACGATCAGGCCAGGCTGAAACTGCTCCTTCTCCTCTGACCCCTAACGAGGTTCAGTGCAGGGGTCACAGGCAGTGGTGTGAGTGCCCTTCTGATGTGTTTTGAGAGCAGAACAGAAATGGTGATCAGCACCAGAATCATGTAAAATGCCACGTGTGCGTTACGTTCTGTGATTAATTACTACACTAAACTGTACAAGTCCACTCAACAGATGGGCTCAAACTTGTCCCTGCAGGACGTCTAGGGCCATAGAAATATCAGTGGAAGTTGATGTGTCCGGTAAACAGTGGCCAATATCAAGGGCACGATGTGACTGAGGGTCTCATCAGCAAGTTGACATTAGCTCTGTTTTCTGCCAAACTATTGGAGAGAGAAGCGTTGCAAGGGAGGCTCTCCACTTGCAAGTGATGGAGATCAACTCACATCAGCTCAAGTAATGGAGGGGATTCATGGTCACTGTCATTTGTTGTCTGTCCCCTTCCATCTTTCAGCTCTGCTTTCTTCTGTGTCAGTTCTGTCAGGCAGGTTCTTCCTCTATGGTGGGAAGAAACTCACCAACGAGTCTTGGTTTATATGCTCCTCCGAGGAATTCCAGGAGAATTCCAGGAGAAACCATAAGTTCTTTTCCAACAGTGATCCAATAACTATCCAGGGAGAGCATCCATTGAGTCTCCTTGGATCATGTGCCCATTCTGAACCAATCAGTGTGGCCAAAGGGGTGGGAACATGCTGACTGGCTGCCTGGAGCACATGACAGCCCAGGCTTGGGGAAGGAAGGCTGAGAGTTGGGGAGGGTGTTGGGGTGGGAGGAAGCTAATAACATTTCTCCTTTTCTCTGCCTGAGTTTAGAACAATTGAGAGGTGGACACAGGGTCAGGCAGACAGAGCTCAAAACACCACAATTATTACAGGTAAAATTAGGTTTGGAGAAGGTAGCTCCAGTGTTCAGCAGCAATGTGCTAAAATCCCAGAAACAGCCAGCCTATCACAGGCAGAACTGGATAACTACAGGTCTCCCCCTTGGGGCCCTGACCTTGTAAAATTACACCTTAGAAGAGAAGGGACTGTGTGTTTCCTGAGAGAGAAGCGAGAGGAAGGGGCCGAGCAGAGCATGCCCAGTTCCTTCCTTCAAAGCACCAAACAGATAAGTCATTCCCTCTCCCTGGGGAGGAAAGAAGGACAAGGGAGAGGCCGGAGTGTTACTCTGGTGGAAGCCCCTCCCCTTGAAAACAAGAAGTGTAGGGACTAAGGCCCCGCCCTTTGCCCCATACAGATAGGGGTTCCTTGACGGGACATCAGGGTGATGTCACGAAGGAGGTGGGATGCTCCCAGAGCTGACGCAAACAGGGGAAGTCTGCTACAAACATGGAAGATGAACGTCTTCGCCCATTCTCTTCCCCAAGGATGCCAAGTCATCAGTAGTAACACCGAGGTGTATACGCAACACGTCTACCTATACACATGGGGTACATATTCCAATCTGACTTTGAGATGGTCAGGATCTCAGATTGTTTATAAAATCCTCTCGTGAAAACTTAAAAGGCAAAGCAGAATCAGCCACCAGTGTGGTCTGGGGTCAAGTGTGATCACAGGCGGCATCACACACAGTCCTGGACGTAGACTCAGAAGCGCTGGGCTCTGGCTGCTCTCCTCTGCCGGCAGGGTGCCCTGACAAGGACCCTCACCCTCCTGCACTTCGATGCCTCCTATGATAGGGATTCTAACCCTGCTGGCCCGGCTGACCTCACGGTGTCCTGAGGGTCAAACAGAACAAGAGGAAAAGCACTTCTAAGGATAATAATGACAGTTAACATTTGAAGCCCTCACCACGTGCCAGGCACTGTTCTGACAGCTTCACGTGTGTCAACCCCTCTAATCTTTAAAACCACCATACAAAGAAGGTATTGTTAGTATAATGTCTATCTCACAGATGAGGAGACCGAGGCACGGAGCAGATGGGAAGACTGCCCAAGGCCTCACAGACTATGAAGGATGCTGCAGCTGCAGTCACAGACCAGGGCGTCACTGTTGACGGGAGTGCTGAGGGATGTAGCCAAAAGAAGGATGGGCAGGTGGACAAGGGCAGTGGCCTTGCTGGCCCTGGGCCTCCTCACAGAGAAGTTTCTGAGCAAGAGAACCTCAAGACGTGAGCATGGGCCCACGGCCAGGGTGGGGTATCCAGACACGGGCAGGGGCTTCGTCCATGTCAGTCAAAGCATGGGACCAGTGGAAGGAGTCGGTTCCAGAACCTGATGTGGGCACCCAGCACCCCGCCTGGTCCTGGCAAGATCCTCAGGAAATGTGATATAAGCGTTAGCACCTTGGCGTGGACACTTCTAAGCTCTCTGCTCCCAAGTTACCCCTAACCTGGGTCCCTCCTCCTCCTGAAGTGAGGAGACAAGGCAAAGTGACCTTATCCAGGCCTTTCAAGAGGTGAGCAGCATGCCCCTCAGGACCGGCCCTAGGCCAGTGACACCAGCCCCACCACACAGGCCACACTTGCCATCTCTTAGAAGCCTGGCTTTTCTTCAACCAAACGGATCCCTGAGCAAATTTAATGTTAGGGCTGAGACAATCTTTCTGTTGTAGCCTATGCTTTCTAGAGAGAAGGAAGGACATTCGTTACCAAGGCCTCCCAGCTGCCCAAAGACCAAGGGATATAGATGTTCCATCTGGCTCAGAGAGAGAGTGAGAAGAAATCATTTTTTAGCACCTGTCCAAATGGTGGTATACTGTATTAGATGATTTAACTTTGTATTTCAGCCTACATTTGATCTTGCTTGAAGATTTATAGCAAAGCTGTAAAAAGATGAGTCACAGTGTTTCCTTTGTCCAAATGAGGACAGCAAATGGCTGCCACACACAGCCCTAGCTCCCCCTCCCACATCAGTGGCAGACATTGCTAATCAATCTTGATGCTCTGTCCCACCGATTCCAGACACGGCCTTAGAAGGCTCACTGTAGCTCTCCAGGCTCTCTGAGCTGGTACATGAGATGAAAACCGTTTTCCATTCCTGTCAAAGGAGGAGGAGACGCTGAGAAGAACAGAAAACAACAGAGGAAACAGACATAATATCAGGTGACTGGGAGAAAGGAACACAGAGAAGGAGAGGCAAGAGGTTTGCCAAGTGGATGGTTCTGAGAGAAGCGATAGGAAACGGGCGTGGAGGATTTAAGAGAGCTGTTGATAAGCTGTAACTCTGGTAACCAAAAGAAAGTGTTAACGTGACACTTGACACACACACTGTACTCTTTAAGAGTTGCAAATAAGCGGGGAAGGAGTCAGAGTGGGAAAGGGAGCCAGAGACAGTCGGCAGTGTTCGCAGGATAAACACAGCAGTTGTTTAACCCTGAACTTTACGACTGTTCAACGACTATAGAAACAGACACAGATCTACATGCACACAAACAAACCCTTCTAATCCTACTGAAAATAGCATTGAGTGTCTACCATGTGTCGGGCTCTGTGCCAAGTGTTTTCCATGCAGTATGATATAGGGACTTATATTATCCCATTTCCACACACAGAAACTGAGGCTTGTGCAGGCTAAATAATTTACGAGATCAAACGGTTAGACTAAAGTGGAATCAGGATGTGCCTCTAAGCAGTATTATGCCAGCACCTTCGTAAACAATTACATATCTATATTAGAACACTGCAATATAGGGTTTTCCTGCAGGAGAAGCTAGTCCAGGTCTTCCGTGTCTGGGAAATTTCTATTCTCATGTATGCATTGCTTGCTCATTCATTCATTCACTCATTTCCTCATCCACAAATATTTACTGTGTGCCAGTCTGTGCCAGGCACTGTGTAATCACGGGGGGGTGCCAGATGAACCAGACAGCTGAGGGCCCTGAACTCATGTAGCTTCACTGACCTTTCCCTGAAATTAAAGAATTGTGCAGCAGCCAGGACACCTTAGACCAAGCCCTTCGCCTTATAGCTGGGGAAATGGAATTGGGATTTGGGGACGGGAAGGACCAGAGGCAGCCCAGGCTCATCCTGTGCAGCTCTGAGCTTAAGAGAATCAGCTCAGCCCAGCTCTGGCCTTGGTGGCGTCAGTGGGGGCTGTGACCCCTTCTGGGTTGGGCTGGGGAATCAAATCACCTCTCTGATTAGAAGGGTTCCTTTGTTCCTGGATTAGTCTGCTGTGCATCTGAGATTGAGAACCACTGGGATGGCAGAAGGTCCAACAAGTGCATCATTCTGAGGTACAGAAGATAGGATAGCCCTGTCCCCTCAAGACCTCCTCCCCAATTCTAACATGATGGGATGGGGCACACCCATGTCTTTGACCTGGGATGTTCCCTGGTGGGTGGACCAGCTTCGGATTGGTGCTATGGCAACTCAGCACCTCACCGCTCCTTGGAAGGCCTTACAAAGGAGCACTTAGAAACTGCACAGGATCGATCCCTGGGCAGCAGGCAAAGGGCACAGGATCAGCAGTGGCACTCGTAAATCAGCCTGATGACCCAGGGGCAATAGTTGTTTGGGTTCATTTCAAAGACTATTTTGAGGATCTGGCTCAAAAGTTTCAGATAATTTTTAAGTTCATTATAAGTTCAAACTGGCTCGGTGGATATTAGGGTCTTCTGCTGATGTTAGAAAAATAAAATTACTTTGGCTCAGTTCATAAGTCTATGAGGAAAAAAAAATAGACTTGGTTTGGATCCAGTTTGGGCTTTTACAGGTGAATGGATGTTTTTAGTTCCCGGTTTCACAGGTTCAAACCCCTGAGAACAGTCTTGAGGGACAACATCAGTCCAATTGTCACAACCACTGGGAGGCTTGGGGGCGGTGCAGAGGCTGCAGCAGCCACCAACCCGGACTCCCAGACTGGGGACTATTTTGTGGAAGGTTCTGTAAAGGAAAACTCACCTGTCCTGTGTGTCCCTCCTTTACTACTCACACAGAACACTTCACCTCTGACACTTCCCGTCACCAAAGGTCTGGAGGGTTCCCCCACCAGCTAAGTGTCCTACAAGTCAATTCAATTCTGACACTAACCAGAGTTAGCACAGACCCCACAGGCAGACCCCACACGTAGACCCCACAGAAGCAGTCATGTGGGACTGAGCCCACTTCAGATGCCAACCACAAGTAGTAGATCCCCAGGTTACCCACAACTTCTATCCAACTTGCCTACAATTCAGAGCTTCCCATGACCCACCCCCCAGATTTGATTATTTGCTGGAATAACTCACAGAACTCAAGGAAACACTTCCTTATGTTTCCCAGTGTATTACATAGTAAAGGGTTGATAAAGGATATAGACGAACAGCCGGATGAAGAGGTGCACGGGTGAGGTCTGGGAGGGTCCCGAGTGCAGGAGCTTCTGTCCCCGTGGACATGGGGTGCCACTCTCCCAGCATGGAGACAACTTCACCAACCCAGAAACTCTCTGAAGCCCACGCTTCAGGGGTTCTCATGGAGGCTTCATCACGTAGGCATTAACTTAACCTCCAGCCCCTCTCCCTTCTCTGGAGAATGGGGCTCGCCTGAAAGTTCCAAGCTTCTAATCATGGCCTGGTCTTTCTGATGACCAGCGCCCATCGAGGACCCCAACAAGTGCCATCTCATTACAACACAAGACACTGCTGTCATCCAGGGAATTCCAAGTGATTTAGGAACCCTGTGTCAGGAACCAGGGTCAAAGACTAAATGTTAGAACAAACAGTTCCCCTAACACCCCCGTTTACATGGGTTTTTGGAGCTCTGTGTCAGGAACCAGGGGCAGAGACCAGAATATTTATTTCTTATTATTTGACAGATTCCCAGAGAAGAAACAGCTCCCACCCCAGAGAACCTCCCTCTGTGATGGAGTTACCCCAAATCCCTCTGGACCCCAGGAGCCCCAGGGGACAAGTGAAATGTGCTTACAAATACATCCCAGTGGAAGGTCAGTGGGCACAGCTGCAAGGCTGTCCAGTTTTGTAGACAAAGAAACACAAAGCCTAGAAACACAAAGGTGAACACCAGGGAAGGGGGCGGCCTGGGCTGACTTGGACATGGGACCAAGAGGAGTTGGAGGTTGACCTCCTGCTCCATCAACAAGTGACCTCGCAGGCAGGTGACTTATGGTGACTCGTGGAGGGGAGAGGACAGTTTCCAGGGAAGGGAAGGATGAGCCGGCATTCCCTCCCGGGTAAGAACAGATGGAGTTAAATTAACAGTCTTTCCTCTCGCACTAGGTTTTATTAAGTCTGGCTGCTAACTCACTCCCT
The DNA here is from genome assembly GCA_031878705.1 of Tapirus indicus. Taxonomy (NCBI): domain Eukaryota; kingdom Metazoa; phylum Chordata; class Mammalia; order Perissodactyla; family Tapiridae; genus Tapirus; species Tapirus indicus. Next base: position 34,487,812 of record CM062927.1, read on the forward strand.
TCATAAGGATTCCTGACTGACCTAGGGGAAGAAGAAGCACCTGGAAAACTCACGCCCTGCTTGGGACCCATCAGCGTGGCAACAGGAGTCCATTCAGCCCCCTAGACCCTAAGTCATCCCACAGAAAGATGCTGCCCAGTCATGCCATCCAAAGTTGCTCTCCCCCAACTCGTCCCTGTTCCTCCTGCTGGGTCTGCCCTTCAAGACACTTGTCAGAGTCTTGCTTCTTTATCTTCTGTATTTATTTGTCTTCTTGTCCGTGGTCTGTCGCCCAGACTTGAACTTAACAAGGCAGGGATGTTTTCTGGCTTACTTGCTGTTGTACCCCCAAGACACAGAGCAGGGCCTGATTGATAAAAGGTGCTCAGCATTTGTTCAACTAAAGGAACGAATGAGTGAATAAATGGATGAGTCCAGAATCCAGAACCCCATCCAGAGGTGTCACAGGGAGGAAGAGGAGAGAGGACTATAGTCGATGAGTCACGTAGGAGAGGAGAGACGTGACGAGCCGGGTTTGAGGGTCTGAGCTGTTGCGTTCTAGTCTCTTGGCCGGGGCACCAGGGGTCAAAGGGAATGTGGGGGAGGGAGGCGGGAGGTGGTTTAGGGCATGTGTACCAGGGTATAGCTAGGATTGTTAGGGCCACAGGCAGGAGGGGAGATGGGGAGGGAAGAGCCACAGAGGAAGGGAATTGGTGATCCAGGAAAGAAAAGTAGGACCTTTTCCAGAATGAAGATTGGGGCAGGGAGCATCACCCAGGGCTCCATCTCTCTGGAGTTGGACTCACCACCTCAAGTCCAGGCTCTGCCCCTGGGGCAATAAATCAACCTTTCTGAGCCTCAGTTTCCTCATCTGTTAGATGGGGTAACACAGACCTATCTCTTAGGCTGTGGGGAGGGTTTAGAGAGATGATGTAAGAGCTTTGCACAGGGCCTGGCAGGTAGCTGTTTGTCTCATGTCAGGAGCTGCAGTGATAAGCTGGCTTCTCCAGGGGCCTTGCTGAGTCTTCTCCACCCTGGAGGAGGGTGCTCCCTTTAGGAAGGGGCTGGGAAAAGAGACTGCTCCGCTGCCAGCACCCTTGGTTTGGCTTGGGGAAGCAGAGCCCATTTGAGTTCACTCAAGTAGGTCACAGGATTGTCCTCACACAAAGGCAGCCACTGGGTGACAGTGGCCTCCTGTCTTCTTTACTGGTTTGCAATGCATGTCCATTGGGCACGTCCAAATGGTCCTGACCATAAACCCAGGGAGGCCTCTCTGGCTGTGAGCATGCTCTCACCTCCCACCAGGCAAGAGGCTGACCTCGGAGCCCTCCTTCAGTGGAGCAGGGTGTGAGGAATCATTTCCCTCTGCCTGTCTGTGTCATGGAAGTCACCTTCCAGTCCCAGAAGGATCCTACATCACAGGTCAGAGGATCAAGTTGTGAGAGAGACACAGAAGCTTTTTCTTCTGTGGAACAGAGTGTCCTAGAGAGAGGAGTGGATCAGCCACCCTCCCTAACTGCCTGGAATGGGTGAGCAGCATGAACGAGCCCACAACCCCTGGACGAGGACTGGGCCTGATCCCCAGCAGATGGCTGGGAGCTTGCTCTGCCCGGGGGCAGGTGGGAGCTGGCGGATCATGCCTTAGCTACCAAGGGTGTGGGCCAAAGCAAGGCTTTGATGTTTCAAAAATACATGAAGCATCTGTAAATTTTCACCAAACGAAAATGCCACTCCCAGGAAGGATATTTCTGGAGCTGTTTCACAGTGAAGGATGCTTAAAACATTCTGCGATCCTCCCATGAGGAGTTTCCAGGATTCTTGGGGCCCCTCACTCCCCACCCTCTGGTTGGGCTGTCCCAGGCTGGGGTGGACAGAAGATGCTGTGGACCACCCCTGGGTGGAGCTACATATCATGAGACCATTGTGGGCAGGGAAAGCAGAGGCAAAAAAACAGAGGCTGATTCAAACCAGCTCAAGTAACAGGGACCTGGGAGGGGCATGACTAGCCAAGACCAGGGAACCAAGGACAGCTGGGCCACACAGGGTCTGGGACCGGACGGCCGGTGTCCAAGGCGGGGCCCCTCTCATGGTACTGCTCATGGCTCCTCTCTACTTCTCCCCGAACATCAGCTCTGTCCCCTGGTTGCTCTCTACAGACGGCTATTTTCTAGTGCTATGTGACCTCTCTACTCTTCCAGAATATCAGCTGCAAGATGGCTTGGCTTTCAGCTGAAGTCCTGCACCACCGTATTCAAGATAACAGACTCTGAGCCAGGCGGCCTGGGTTCAGATTCCAGCTCTGCCACTCACTGCCTGTGTAACCTTGGGCATCCGGTTCCTCCCCTGTAAAAGTGGGATAAGAATTGTTTCTGTCTTGTAAAGCTGGTGTGTTAAATGAGCCGGCTGATGAAAACCACTCAGAATAGTGCCTGGCAAATAAGTGTTTAAAAACATTAGCTACTGTAAACCCCATGATGGATACAAACTCAGATGCCCAGAGGGGCCAGACAAGTCATAGAAACCTCTGAAGCAGGCAGCGAGGGATACAACAGGGATAGATGGGGACCATGCCATGCTGGAGAATACATGCCCCAGCCAACTCATTCATGCCTAATTTGAAGAGAAAAGCCACCAAACAAACACTCTCTGTAGGCCCATGGGCCACCGGTTTAAAATCCTAGGTGCAGTTTCTGTCTTTCTTTTAAATTCAAGAGAAAGAGAAGACTTTCTCTTTGGGTCAGGTCAACCCCAACCTAGTCAGCTGTGGCCAGGGGTTGGGGCAGAATCCTGACATAGTACAAACAAGGCCAGGGAAGGGCTTGGCCAAGTGCAGACACTCTGAGAAAGGGGTATGGCCAAGTCAGGCTGTTTTCATACCTTCTGCTGTGTTCTCAGCACAGGGGAAGGGAGACCCTGAGCCAGCCACACCCCATGCCCCCCCAACACATATGTACATCTGTACACACATGCACACACTACTTTGGAAGGTGAGCTAAAGCAAACTGGAATGTTCTCTGCCTCTGACTACTGTTGCCTTTAAAGCTTTCATAGACTCCTTGTATCTGAGAATTGGAAAAGACCCCAGAAGTCATCTCTCTCTGCTTCTCTCTTATTTAAGAAAACTTCCTACAGCATCCCATACAAATTCTCTGCTAAATCAAACACGTGTTTTATTTACCAGTGTACCCCATCCAAGGAGATTCCTGAAGTCATCTGCAAAGCACAATTGGCCCATGATTACCAAAAGAACGGAGGGATAGGGGCGGAGAAACAAAAATAGCAATTATCCATCCCAGGAAGATCATTATTTCTAAAGAAGACTGCTAGACAGCTCGGTCTGTTTAAAAAACAAAGTTCTTTAAAAGAACTTTAAAAAACAAGTTCTCCCTGATATTCCACCAAGCCCTCCTGGTTTTTCCGCCCATTCTATCCACTGCTCTTAACTCTGTCCTCAGCTCAAGAAGGAAAATGCTGCTCTCAGCGTGGTTTGAAAGTCAAACAATCCTGGGTTTGAACCAGTTTTGCCCTCTTGCAAGGTGACTTTGTGCAAACTACTCAATCTTTCTGATTCCCAGTCTGCTCGTCAGTAAAATGGAGATAATAACCCTATCTAGCTGACATCATTGTAAGGAATGAGAAAAAACATATATGCAAATACACCTCTTCAAGAATTTAAATCTGGACACCAATACCACGCCTTCTCGTGTCCAGGCGAAAAATCCTCAACTCTTTCGGTCATTCTTTGGGTGCCATGGTGTCCAGATCCCTCCCAATTTTAGTGGATTTGTGCCGATCTTTGCCTGCTTGTCTGGAATGTGTTCCCCCTCTTTGGAAAATGGCACCCTGTTTAAGGGGAACCACCTTTCCCACTGGAAACAGTGTGATGGGATTGTCCATCAAAGTGCCCTGGTCTCTGCCTCTGAGGCTCAGCCAGTCAGATGTCCTCCCCTCAAGCTTCCATCTTGAGCTGAGTGATTCAGACCCTGGTTGGCGCTCGTTTGCATTGACTGGAGAGATGGTCCAGCTTTCCTGCCACCTTAGTCCCTTCATCCTCACTTCCTCAACCTGGATCTTCAGCCTTCCAATGATAATGCGAGTGCCAATAAATCCTTTTCTTCTTGTTAGACCGAGTACGTTGCCCTGGCGGGTAATCAAGGAACACTCACAGAGAACAGTCCAGATGGAAAACTGAGGTTCATGGAGGAGTGGTGAGTAGTCCTGTAGGCAAACTGAGGATGAATTCTGTGGGTCCGGTGCGATGGGAAGCATTAGAAGAGAACACCAGAATGAGAGTATCCGGGAGAAAGACCTCAATAAAGGGGGAGGATCCGTCAGTAAGGCGAGGACCTCACGCCTGTGTGTGGGCTGAGGAAGCACTGGGAGGTGGGATTTGGGGAAGGATCTGTCCAGGTGAACTAGCTGGGAGACGTCACCAGAGCACCAGCTGCCCTTGCTGCCTGCTGTAGACCCAACACCACACCTAGAATTGAGGGGGCACGGGAAGGTTTTTCTAACTGGCACAACTCCCAGGCTTTGAGGGAGACAGGGAGAAGAAGTGCTAAAATTTGTTTCATCCAAATGTTCTGGAATGCATCCAGGCACACCCATAAAAGAAAGTTGGCACCCACCTCAGAAATGAGGCAATATATTTCTCTAAACTGCAGTCATAATTCCTAATTGAATGTCTCTCTCAAAAATTCATGACACGAAAGACTGAATTATTAAGTAAATAAAATCATAAATGAGGATCATAATGGAGCTAATGGCTGCACTAAACAGGTTTCTATTGTGCAGGAACTCTCACCGCCGCCCCCCCCCCCATGGTCCACTGTGGCTGTATCCCTGTGCAAACTTCCAGAACTGTCCCTTCACCCAGCGAAGAAATGGTGTGCCCTGCTCTTCAAGTCTTGCTGTTTGTGGATTGGGTTTTTCTACCAATTAAGACAACTCAATAGCACAACTTCCTTTTCCCCAAGATGCTCTCAGACTTGGAGGCAGCCCCAGCTGGCCTGTTTCTCACTGAGCTGCCACTCACATCCTCCCGGCATCTGCTCTGCCTCCGTGATCGCTTTTGACAGCTGAGTCAGTGCACCACTTAGACCCCCAATTCTGATTTTGATTTCTTGCTAGTTTGATCAATTTTTTTAGAAAGTTCAGCAGTTTTCTTCCATAGTCTTTATAATTTAAGCCTAACCGCCTAAAACTAGTGGTAGAGATGGAGACTTTTAAATGACTCGTTCTGCCCATTCTGACCGTCCATCATTTGTTCAACAAATGTCTGTGCCCAACACTGAGCTGGGTGAAGGGCATTCTGTGGTGGCTGAAATAGCCACCATCCTGCCCTCCGTGACCTCGTGGCTCAGCAGAGGGGAGGAGTTCAGTAACCAGGCCCCCAGTTAAATTAGATCCCAAACTGGGGTATGTGCTACGAAGGAGACAAAATGAGGTGTTAGGAAAAGGAATACCTGAGGAGATCTCCTTTGAGGAGGGGAGGTTAGAAAAGACTTATCTGAGCAAAAGATATGTAAGCTGAGACCAGAGGATGAACAGGAGCTGGACAGCAAAGAGGGAAGGCACGGGATGGAGAGAGCAGTCCCGGGGAGGGAGTTGCACATATAGGGGCTCCGAGGAAGACAGAACTGGGTCTGTTCAAGGCACTGGGAGCCCGCCCGTGTGGCTGGAGTGGAGGTGGCCATGCTGAGACCAGAAGGGGCGGTGGGCAGCATCCTCTGATGGACGTGGAATGTTGCCTCAGCAGGGGCTCCTCTGAGAGGGGGACCAGCCCCATGCCCTTTAGTGGCGGTTGGTGGGGAGACCCTGAGGAGTGGTGTGAACCACCCTGATCTGGAAGTCAGGATACCAGGTTCCGTGGGAAACCTCCTAGCGCTGTGGCAGGGGTTAAATGTGGGTGGAGCGCTGAGCACGGGGGCTTGTATGCAGGTAACACTCAATAAATGGTGGCCCCAGCTCTCTCTCTCTCAGGTGATGCTCAGTTCTTTCCTTTTCTGGGGTCACAGAATCTGTAAACTAAAGAAAAGGAGCAAATGTCTTGAAAGTACCCTTCCTATAGAATTTGGGCAGGGGAAGGTTTGCACATGTGGGAGGGGGCGGCCTATCTGGATCCCAGGGTCTCTTCCTGGGTGGGTGTGGTACATGCTTTGGCCTCCAAACCCCAGGCTGTGGTCTGCCTGTCCCATCTCTTATCCCAGGCACCAGAGGCCCAACTCTCTGGAGGGTGGCTGGGCCTCGACTTGACTGGTGTTTTCAATAGTCAGCTGGACATTAGTGAGAGGATCCTGCTAGAGGATCCTGGGCAGTCCACAAAGGCATCCTTAAAACAAGAATAAGTAACACATACTTGACTTCCCTCCAACCCACCCTGACCCAGCCCTTCTCTCCCCAGCACTGGAGTGTCTCCAAATTCCCAGCCTCAAACAGGTGAGCATAGTGGCTGAGAGCTACCCTGCAGTCACAGGGACTTGGGTTTGATCCCGTCTGTGACCGTGGGCAAGTTCCCTCTCTGAGCCCTTTTCCTCATCTGAAAAATGGGGTTTACAATAGTCTCAACAGTGTTTCTTTGAGGATGAAGTGAGATATGACACGTAGGCTGCTTAGCACCGTGCCCAGCCCCCAGCACATTTTCAGTATGGGCTAGTCGCTATCATCATTGAATTATTATTTTTAAAATTAATATAATCAGTAACAAAGTGAATTCCTAATAAGAATAGTGAAGCTGAGAGCACAGGAGGGGCTGAGGCCAGATTCCTGCTCCGCAGAGGTCCGGAAGGTTAGATCATCCAAGACAGAAAGAGAAACTACTCCCCGTGGGGTGTGGCCTCCGTGCCAGCCCCTCTGGGCCCTGTGCCGCTGTGCTCAGGCCCGGGCGTGCTCGCTGGCAGAGCCAGGACTTCCGCACCAGCAGTTTGGCTCCAGACCCCACACAAAGGACTAAAAACAAATCTTCCTGGAGGTCCTTCTAATGGACGCAGTCAGGGAATCTCAGCCACCACCGCGCCTCCTGTGCGGTGTGCCTAAGAGCACGGCTCTGAACACACACGGAGCCGAGGTCCAGTCCTGCCTCCTCCACCTGCTGAGACAAACCGCTCGCCTGCCTCGCAGTGCCAGTTCCCACCTCGTCCCTTCACCGGGGCCTCACCCGCAGCAGGCGCTCGGAGCTCTGCCCATCGCCAGCGAAGCCGGGAGCGGCAGGGCCTCTCCGCCCAAGCCTGGCCACAGGCAGCTTTACGAAAGTGACGTCAACAGGTTTCCTGAGCAACACGGCCACGCTGCTCCCACTCATTAGTCATCCATGACCTTTTGACTTGGGGTCATTCAGCTCAGGCCTATGTCCTGTTTTGATTGATTGAAATGCATTTATTTAAGCCACTCCAGCTCCCTTTGTGCAGGCCAGGAGTTTCTACAGACAACGGAAGGAAACAGAAAGGACCCACCCCAAGAGCCCACAGCCAGGGCCCCAGAGCAAGCAGCTGGACCCTCAAGCTAGGAGCATGGCCCTCTCCTCCCCTTCTCTCTTCAGCGGGTGGGTACGCGGATCAATAACTGAAGGAAGACTGGTCCCTGGCTCAGGAGAAGGCGAAGCCTGGGCAGACCCCTCAGATCATCCAAGTGGCATGGGGCTGCTCTGCTGGCTCGAGCCATATCCCTTTTGTTCTAGGCTCCACATCACCTGTGGGTAGAGATAGGGCCTGTCCCTTTAAACTTAATCTACAGTTAGCATTAGCTTAGCTACTAAAGGCTCTTCCAGAGTGTCCAAGTGAACTCCTGAAAGTCAAGAGAGTAGGGAAAGCTTCTCCCCATGTGAAAAAAGACAGGAAATTCTCTTCCTAGGACGGTTCATGTGGAACAGCGTGAGAAGCAGAAGGGAACAGTGATCATGACCACTCAGAGTCCCCCAGACTCAGAATTCTCCCGGACAGGAGGGAGGGAGAAGGCCTCTGTTGAGGCCACTTTTTAAAACTGCTCTATCAGGTATAGTTGATCTACAAAGAACTGTGCGTTTAATGTGTGTCATTTGATGAGTCTGGACACACGCAAACACGCATGTGACCATACCACAATCAAGGTAACAGACATATCCAACACCTCCTAAGTTTCGTTGTGTCCCTTTGTGGGGTTTTGTTTTTATTTTCTTTTTTTTTTTTTTTTTTGTGGTAAGAACAGTTAACACAAGATCTACCCTCTGAACAAATTTTGAAGTACGCCATACCATATTGTTAACCATGGGCCCTTTATGTGGCACAGCTGATCTCTAGAACGTATTGATCTTGCTTAACTGACACCTGATACCCACTGAACAAGTCCCCACTCCCCACGCCTCCACCCAGCCCCTGGCAGCCAGCATTCTACTCCCTGCTGCTCTGACTTTGCCTGTTATAGGTAACTCACACAAGTGGAATCATGCAGTATTTGTCCTTTGGTGACTGGCTTTTCTCACTATTACCTTTGAAACGTCCAGTAAGATATCGGCAGCCATACCAGTGAAATAATTCAACAGTCTTTCTTTCTAAAGTCTTCCAGAGAATACTGAGCTTACTACCTCTCCAAGTTCTTCGAGGGCTGTCGAAACTCTCTCTGACTCCCCCAGGCAGACGTCTTCCTTTGTATTTCCTCGGTCCCTCTGTCCTCCCAATCGTGGCCTTCACAGCACTGCATCCCAGCGGCTCCCCTGTGCCCCAGTCTCCCCACTGGAGCAGAGCTGGGAGCAGAGGCCGCGTCTTCATGCAGGACCGTGCCAGGCATGTGGTAGGAGCTCACAAAATGTTTCTGGGGGGTAAACTACTACTGCCCCTTGTACACACTTTCATGCACATTATCTCCACCACACAAGAGGGCCGCACTTGGTATGGTTGTTATCCCAGTTTACAGGAAAGCAGACCTGGGGGAGAAACTGAGAGGCTAGTGCAGGGACTCAGCTGAAACGTGGTCGAGGCTGGAACGCAGGTGCGCCTGAGCCCATGCCTTATGTTCTCTCCAGGATACCTGTCTGCTTCTCGCAGTGAAGTCACAGATATCAAGTATGCCCATTTCACAGGTGAATAAAGACAGGCCCAGGGAGATGCAAGTTAGCAGCTAATAAGGAACATGGTCAGGAAATGGCCCCCAAGGATGATGATGCCTTCCCATGCCCGGCAGCCCAGGGGCTCTACAGGCCCCCTCTCTGCCTGAGCCTTGCACCTGCTCCTCCCTTTACCGGGACCTCACTCACTAGCACAGGTGTAAATACGCTTCACCTGGCCCCAGCTGCTAGGGGCTGAATGTTTGTGACCTCCCAAAATTCACATGTCAAAACTCTAATCTCCAGCATGACGGGTTTTAGAGATGGGGTCTCTGGGAGGTGATTACGCCGTGAAGGTGGAGCCCTTGTGATGAGATCAGTGCCCTTGTAGGAAGGCACACGAGAGATCTCACTCACTGTCTCTCTGTCACGTGAGTCTGTGAGGATGCAATGAGAAGAGGGCCATCTGCAAACTAGGAAGAGGGTCCCCACCAAAAACCTGACCTCAGACTTCCAGCCTCCAGAACTGTGAGAGAGAACTGTTTGCTGTTGAAGCCACCAGCCTGTGGTATTCTGTTATAGCAGCTGGACTAAGACATGACCAAGTGTCATCTTAAGCCTCTCCTGCCTGCCCCCTGCTGCGTCTCTGAGCTCGCCTCACTCACACACCTAACGACTCACGCCCTGCCCGATGATTGTTGGAGCACTATTGGCATCCCCATCCCACCATGAGCTCCTAGAAGGCAGGGACTGTGGCAGGAGTCCCACGGGTGACCAACCTACTATTGTAGGTGACTGACGCAGGGCCAGCGGTCCCTCCAGTGGGTCTCTACCCACTCATTCCCTACTTGACGCTTGGTTAAACTGAATCAGCCCGTTCAGTTGAACTGCAGGTCAATTGTTTTCACAGCCCAGCTCCACCTTGAGGGGACCAGGCACTCATATACCACGGTGGGAATGAACACTGGCCAGGCTTTCCGAAGGAGAATTTGGCGATTGAGACACATGTCAAAAGCCTTGGAAATGTGCATGTCTTCGTCTATGACTCCTCGTCCAGAGATGTATCTGCAACAACAATCCACGCTGTCCCCCAGGATTTGTGTCTGAGAAAGTTGAAGGCACTGTTGTTTACAACAGAGAAGAGTCAGACCGATCGTGATTGCTCAACAACAGGGGCAGTGGGTGGAGCAATTACAGTTCATCCAAATGAGCAGATACTCCACCTGCAGCCATGCACACCACGTGATCGAGGAACACCTATGGGCTGGGAAAATTCTCCTCATACAGTGTAAACTGCTCTTAAGGGTATATAAGAGTGCATAATAGTATAGTTATTGTAAAAAGCAAATAAATGTGTGCATATAAAGAGAAAGACTAAGCTCACATTTACCAAAATTTTAGCAATGATTATATCTCAGCTGTGGCACCAGGGGTGATTCTTTTTTTCTTTTTCTTTCCACTTGTCTGTATGTTCCAAATTTTCTACAAGGAAACATTTTGGACAAGTGGGCAATGACCTTTATTTTACTTTATTACCTAACAAGAGGTTTCCCTCTGAGACATTTTTGGGTAATCAGTCTTTAGAAAAATATGTAATTGATTCATTTAACATAATACAAAAAAATACAAAGACAGAAACAAAAACAGTATGATCCTTGTGCCCAGATGAGCCCTGTTGACTACAATAAACTTTTATAATCAGAAATCAAAAAGTTACTTTGAGTCAGTTAAAATTGAGGTTGACTGAAAGCTTGTGAATTTGTGCCAAATAGCCCCAGGTGGATGCCCCAGTAATGAGGGCCCCAAGGGAAATCATTCCAAGGGGAAAGTACACCCTGTTCCAATTCTGAAGGGGAAGAGGTGCCTGGGCCCCGTGTTTGCTCAAGGTTTTCTGTCTGGGTTCTGCCTAACTTGAGCATTTCTCAGATCCAGGAACTCGGAGTCTCAGTTCTGCTCCAGCGAAACGTCTCCCTCTTTCAGCTGTAGTTGCTGGGGGTAGGGGGCAGGCCAAGCCCCGCATTTAGTCTCCTTTTCCAGGGCCTACTGGTACAAAGGCCTCCCCTCCCTCTCAAGCAGCCCCCTCCTCCTCTCCCAAGAGTCCCTAAACACCTTTGAGAAGATCAGAGAAACTGGGGGGAACATACAGTAAAGGGACAGGGAGCAGCAGGGTGCTCAGGGGTCCGTCTGCATGCTGCCCCGTGTTGTACACAGAGGGGCTCCTTGTTATCGTCTGTCACATACCATTCTCCAGCTTGGGTATGCCACAGTTTACTTGGCCATTCTTTCTAGCTTACCAGTTACTGACAGGGCTGAGTCCAGTGAGGGTCCAGTGCATGGGACCCACGTGCATTCAGGTCACCACCATAGTGAAGCTTCTCCTTGCACTTCGTGTCCCCGCATGCTCTACCCCCCGGGCAGGGCTGCCCCCTCAGGGCAGGTCCAGCATCCTCCTGCCTTAAACTCCTGCCTCCACGTGGTCAGCTGACCTGGGAAGGGGCTGGCCCGGGTTGTGGCAGAGATGACCAGTTGCCCACCTAATACCTATTCTCCTTTTTTCCTTAGTAACAGACTCCAATGTTATTCTGGAGTGAACATACCAGCCAAGAGGCCTCATTTCCTACCCTTCCTGGCAGCTTGATATGGCTGATGGACTGTATGCAGACACATCAAGTGGGATAGACGCACACCCTTGAGAAGATGACAGCTGACACGTGCTCTTTTGCAGCCCCCTCCCCTCCTGCTTCTTGGCTGGAGTATGACTGTGATAGCCAGAGCTCCAGGGACCCTTCAGGACCAAGGGCAGCCTTGATGATTGAAGCCATGTGGTAAAGAATGATGGAGCAGAAAGAGTGAAGGACCCAGGCCGCTGATGAAGGGGTAGCTGCCACACTAGCCCTAGACCACCCACGTCCAGACTTCTTTCATGGGAGAGAGAAACAAACCCCTGCCTTGGCTAAGAACTGTTATTTCTGACCTCTGTTACTATTAGCAGTTACACAAGTCTCAGGAAGCTCCACTTCAGACACTAGTTCAGCTATTAATGCAATGAGACTGCACCTTCCGTTCTACCATTGTTGCTTGTGTGCATAGCTCCCTCTCGCAGGACCCCAAAGAGAAGAAGAACGGACTGGGGATAAGGGCACCTCAGGCTCTCTGCAGCATCTGAAGAGCATAGTTATGGGAGAGAGAAACTTGTTCCCCAGGAGAAAGGGAGGGAGAAGACAGCTTCGAAGGGGAGTCACATACACACACACATCCTCGCATGCTTTCTTGGTGCTGGTTGCCATTTTAATATTTTCAAATGCTGATTTGGTGTAAGTCTTGCCTGCATGTGCAGTAAAAATAAGCTTGTCCAGCACCCAGCTACTGACCAATTAATCTAGACAGACAGGAGGTTGAGTATTTGAGGGGACTTGTCAGACCATATGGAAGCAACACCATGACAACCGGGAAGCGCCAAGGCCCCCCTCCCTCATCTGCAAAGCCCAGCACAGCTGACAGAGCTGCGGTTAGCCCCGTGGCCTTTGCAAAGCTCTGGAACTCTGACTCTGAACGCAGCTGAGAGGGTGGTTTCCAGAAGATCGCAGGACCCTGAAAACTTGCCTCGGAGATGCCATCGCATGGCACGCACTGCGCCTCTGAGATCTGGCACCTTGTGAGGCCCTGCCCCGTAGGATTTCAAACCTCCCCTCCTGCGAGTCCCACAGTCCCTCCCACTCAACTCTGGGTGAATGGGCCCACAGAATCCTGGAATCGCAAGGTTTGGGAAATGACTTTTCCATTTGTATTAGTTTGCTAGGGCTGCCGTAGCAAAGGAACACGGACTGGGTGACTTAACAACAGAAAGTTGTTGTCTCACAGTTCTGGAGGCTGGAAGTTTGAGGTCAAGACGTCGGCAGGGCCGGTTCCTTCCGAAGGCCATGAGGAAGGGTCTGCTCTGGCTTCCTCCTCGGCTCGTAGATGAGCATCTTCTCCCTGTGTCTGTTCAGCTGTCTTCCCTCTGTGCGAGTCTGTGTCCAAGTCTCCCCTTATTATAAGAACATCAGTCGTATAGGATTAGGGCCCACGCTAATGACCTCACTTTAACTTGACTAGCTCTATAAAGACCCTGTCCCCAAATAAGGTCACATTCTGACATACTAGGGTTAGGACTTCAACATATGAATTTACAGGGGACACAGTTCAACCCATAACATCATTCATCAACTTTGTGGGTCACAACAGGGGCCAGGAAGGTAACATGAAAGAGTGACCCCCGCATGGGTGGGAACCGGGGCAAAAAAATGTGTGTGCCATCAAACAGGCGTGGTCTCAGCTCCAGCCAAAGGCAACAGCTGGACACCTTCCGCTTGCCCCTCAAGCGCCTCCCACCCTTCTCCGCTCTGTTCTGTGCCCAGGAGGCCAGTTTTGTGGACTGCATCTAAGGGCTCCCTTGCCCTCTGGCTCTCACATGGTAGCCTGTGCTGTACAGTATGGTAGCCACTAACCACACGTGGTGTATCAGTCGCAGTTCTCCAGAACCAATAAGATATACATAGATACACAGTCATGCACCGCAAAACAACATTTCAGTCAACAACGGACCGCATATATGACAGTGGTCCTGTAAGATTAGTACCACACAGCCCAGGTGTGTAGTAGGCTCTACCATCCAGGTTTGTGTAAGTGCACTCTATGATGTTCCCGCGATAAAATCCCCTAACGATGCATTTCTCAAGATGTATCCCTGTCCTTAAGCAACGCATGACTGTATATAGGAGATTTATTCCAGAAACTGGCTCGTGCAGTTGTGGAGCCTGAGAAGTCCCAAGATCTGCTGTCTGCAAACTGGAGAATGAAAGCCGGGAGTGTAATTCAACACCAGAGACCTGGGAATCAGGAGGCTGGTGGTACAAGTCCCTATCTGAATCCAAAGGCTGGAGAATCGGGGGAGTGGGGGAGGATTGGCAATGGTGGAAGGCCCAGTCTGAGTCCAAAGGCCTAAGAACCAGGAGTGCCAACACCTGAGGGCAGGAGAAGATGGACGTCCCAGCTCAAGCAAAGAGAGCAAATTCACCCTTCCTCCATCTTTTTGTCCTATCCAGGTCCTCAATGGATTGGGGGATGCCCACAGGCATCGGTGAGGGCCATCTTCTTTTCTCAGTCTACTGATCCAAAGGCTAATCCCTTTGGAAACACCCTCATAGACACACCCAGAAATAACAAACCTCTTAGCCCAGTCAAGTTGACACATAATATTAACCATCACATGTAGCTATTTAAATTTAATTTTAAATTACTTGAAATTAAATAAAATTTAAAATTTAGTTCCTCAGTGACAGTAGTCACATTTCAAATGCTCAGTAGCCACAAGTGGCTAGTTGCTATGGTTTTGAACAGTGCTGATGTATAACATTTCCATCATCACAGGAAGTTCTATTGGATGGTGCTGATTCAGCCACGAGAGGCACCAGTAGGAGATGCAAAGGGTGGGAGGAGAGTGAGTCAGGATGTTGATGGCCCAGTTCCTTTCTTGCCAGGTTGCCTGGGGCTGGCTGTGACTCTCTATTGAGGGCACATTTCCTATCAGTGAGGCCTCTCCTACAGCTCCTCTCTCTGGTTTCCCATATCTGCTGCCTCCCTTTGCCCCTTTGGGCCGCAGAGTGCTAATAGCTCCCCACTCTTTCTAGCTCTGGGGTGCTGCACCATTCTTTGTTGGTTTCTCTAACCCTAGATCCATATTTTTGTAAATAGTGCCCTTGCCCAAATCTCCCCAGAGACCCTGTCTAACTAGTGCCCATTCCTATATTAAGACCTTGCCAGGTTGGAATGCCAGGAGTGCAGTGCCAAATATTCTAATATACAAGAAAATGTGGCAATATAGATTTTTATACAAAATCTAGAATTTGAGCATGGCAACCATCTCAAAAACAATTTTCAAACATTATGGAGGCAAATCAAAACTCATCTAGAGCTGACTGTGGCCTGTAACTGGCTGCCTCTGCTCTATCCCAGTGCCAGGCAATCTGGTGGTCATCCTCTCTGTTTGAGCACCTCGCTCAGGTCAAACCCCCTCCCTGGTGACTCTAGGGTTTCTCATGATGTCCTCTGGGTAGCTACCACTTTCCTGTCTCTCCTTTGCCCAGGGACCAAGTTATCATGCTCCAATCTCCAACTATGACTTGTTCTCCATGCCTTTCCTCTATGTAGTAGTTATCTACTGCTGTGTAACAAATTACCCCAAACATAGTGGCTTAAAACAGAAACATTTCTTATCTCACAGTTTTTGTGAGCCAGGAATCTGGACATGGCTTAGCTAACTCTGGCTCAGGGCTTCTCACAAGCTGTCATCCAGGCGTCAGCCTGGGGCCGCCATCTTCCTTCTAAGGTTCCACTTGGGAGGATCCACTTCCAGGCTCACGCAGGTGGCTCCTGGTAGGATTCTCACAGCCTGTTGGGCTGAGGGCCTCAGTTTCTTGCTAGCTGTTGACGAGAGGCCTCCCTCAGTTCCTCGCACGTGGGCCTCTCCATAAGGCAGCTCACAACATTGTTTTGTCAGAGCAACAAGTGAGAAGAGCCAGACGGAGAGTGAAAGCAAGGGGAAGTCACATCTTTGATAACCTAACCTGGGAAGCGACTCCCATCACATTTGCTGCCTTCTGTTCATTAGAAGCAAGTCCCTAGGTTCAGGCTGCATTCCAGAGCAGGAGATGGCACAGATCATAAATTCCGGGAGGTGGGGATCACTGGGCAGCGTCTTAGAAGGCTCCGCTCGGTATGTGTATTCTGCAAAGGAGGAAGTAAAACCGGGTTATAATTTTAAAGTGAATTGGGGTGAGGTAGAAGGGCCAGAACCTGGGGAGCCCCAAGCTCTCTCTGAGCCAGGCCTACAAGAAAATAGTGTCCAAGATCTTCACGAAATTTCTGTTCTCTATTCCCAAATATCTTTGTCCCTTTGTTCACTCTGTTCTTGCCTACAGTTAATCTCTGTTTCTCAAAGTCTTCGTTTTCAAGACCCAGCTCAAATGCCACCTTCTCTGAAGCCTTCCTTGACTCTCCCAATCAGAAAGGTTGACTAATCTGGGCTCCCCTAATAGCACCAACATCAAGCATGTTCACATCTGTTATTTCATCTTGCTTCATTTGAGATCTACAGCTCCCTGGTAAACAGGTAGATATGATTATCCTCATTCACATGAGAGAAGGCTGAGGCACAGAGAGATCAAGATGCAAACTCAAGACCACACGGCCAGTAAGCAGATCTGGGACTTGAACTCAGGTCTTCCGACTCCAAAGTCTGTGTTCTCTGTTTCTGTTATAGCATTTCCCACAACTGGACTTTTCTGCATTCATTCATTCAAAAAGCGCTTCCTGGGGTCATCTTAGGTGCCAGGCACTATCCTGAGGACTGAAACTACAACTAAATAGAAGTGAACAGATGCAGGAAGGTGACTGTCTCCTCCCTCTGCACTGTGCGCACCAGCCTGTGGGACGGGGACCGTGTCCGATTTCTTTCCGTAGCCCCCGCACCCAGCAGAGACCCTGGCACCTCACAGTCCTCAGCAAATGTTGAATTGGGCTGAAATGAATGAATTGCGAGACTGAGCATCAGTGGAACAGACACAAAGGACAGCCTGAGGCCTTGAGCCTAACACAGGCCAGGGGTTCTGAGTCATCCCGTCCAGCTGGGACCCCTCCTGGTGTAACCCGAGGTTAGAAAGCAGCTCCGAGTGTTGCTGAAGTTGCGCTGAACACCTGCCAGGTGGAGAGGAGGCCGGGGAGCACCTCCGGAGGTGGAGGAGAGGATTGGATCAGACTCTTGGGGTGTGGAGGAAGGCCCTGCCCAGCCTGCAGGGAGCAGCCATTCCATCTCAGAACTCCAGGCGTGGAGGGTACAGACGAAGCAGGACGGAGGTGTTGCAGGGCACTCAGGTGGGCTTGGCTAACACCTTCGGAAGCTGAAGTAGAGGTGTAGGAGGTGCGAAGTCAAAACAGAGAAGAGGGCTCGCGTCTGGGGGAGACCTCAGCGTGTCTGCCATGGCCTGGGTCCGATGCGGCCGGGGGGTGAGCTTCCTTCTGTGAGCCCCTTCCCCGCACCTGAGGACACGTGTGGGAGGTGGGGGTTGGAGCTGGTCCTCCCTAGCAGCCCTTCTTTACTAGAGCCACTCACGACGGGGGCCCTGCCTCTGCACTCACAGGCCTGGAGTTGCTCAGCTCCAGCGAGGGACCAGACTCCGCAGCATCCGGCAGGGGCTCCTCACCTTTCCCCTGGCCCACCGTGGGCTCTCCGTGGTGGAGGACTTTTCCTCCTTGTCATCAGTTTCCTGTACGCACTCGGGAGGAGGTGACGAGAATCAGGGCCTGGCTACTTTCTAGCTCAGCATCAGTTGGTGCTTGAGCCTGTGCTGGATCCTGAAGAGACGGAGACAAACAAGACATGGACCCCGACCTCAAGGAGCTTAAATCCTGGGGTCCCAGAGAGGGTTGGGGCCAGAGCTGAAGCTGGAAGGACCTGAGGTCGCCATTTGGAAGGGTGCCCTGCACAGAACATGGGCTGGGTCCTCACTCTCCCTCCACTCTACCTGGACACCTTCCCTCCCTTCTTTGCTCTGCTTAGCCAACCCCCAGCCATCCTTTAGGCCCAGCTGAGGTCACTCCTCCTCCAGGAGGAAGCCTTCTCTGACTGCTCCAGCCCGTAGAGTGCTGGACTTGGAAGTAACTTCAGGCCAACACTTTCATTTTGTCTGGGCGAAGCTATGGCTCCCCAAAGGAACATGGCTTGTCCATGGTCACACAACAGGTCCCTCGTCAGACAAGGACAAAAATCCAAATCAACAAGCTGCAGAGTTCCATCTGGTGTGTGAGGGAGTGAAGTTGTGAGCTCGTGACATTTGCTCGTTGTTGCTGTCCTTTCTCTCGCTTCTTACCGACGCTTGAATGTACCATCAGGCCCTCCTTATAGTTAATCCTGTGTTGATCCTCCCGACTCTGGGGGGTGATCCAAGGATGCCGAGCACCCTGGATTTCCTCTGGAGCATCTGACTACTGCTCCTTAAGTTCACGAATGACTCAGTGCCTGTCTCTCGGCTCGTTCCAGATGCTTCTCCCCCTGCTCAGCTTGTGCTTCATCAGAATGTACTGGGGCCAAGTGTGGGGAACATATATCTCAAATGCTCCTTTTGCAGATTCATATCTGGGTGCCCACCCAGATCCCATCTTTGGGGCGGACACATCTACCCCCTGCTGCTGGGAATCGCAGCTCCTGCAGGCTTACAGTGTCCCCTCCTGGGAATCGCCCTCGGGGCAGAGAGCTGCCTGGGCTAGGGTTTGGCCAGTAACTGGCTGGTGCAGGAATACAAGGGCTGACCCCTCTTCTCTAACTGGGACAACTCTGAAGGGCCACCCCAGCTCCAGGGCTCCCTATAGGATCAGCTTCACCCCCTGCCCACTCCTGCCTCCCTCACCTCCGTACAGGAATGCCCCCAAGAGCGCCGTCCAACCAACCTCCCACGTGCGGCTCCCGTCCCGGTCTGCTTGCAGGACCCAATCGAACACACAGTTATTATTACTAATACAAATAAGTATGGCAGCATGGATGACAGTCACTGAGCAATGCTGCAGGAAGAGCTAACATTTGTTGAGTGCACGCTGTTTGCCAGGACCCGCGCGTCTTCCTCACATCGACCTAGAAGACTTCATCATTATGCTCGTTTTCTAGATGAAGTCGAGCTTCGTGTTGTGGTTTCCACAGCTCATAGGTAAATAGTGGGCTCGGGATTCTGATTCGGGGCTTCCTGGTCCAGAGCCAAGCTCTTAACCTCCCCACTGTCACTGGGTGTGATTATCCATGGACACATCATCCTTCCTAGTTGCCTGTAAGCTCTTTGAAGACTCACATCAGGCCTGTGTCACCAGGCAGACAGCAAGTGCTCAATAAATGCTGGTTGGCTA
Source organism: Tapirus indicus (assembly GCA_031878705.1). Taxonomy (NCBI): domain Eukaryota; kingdom Metazoa; phylum Chordata; class Mammalia; order Perissodactyla; family Tapiridae; genus Tapirus; species Tapirus indicus. Next base: position 34,506,737 of record CM062927.1, read on the forward strand.
ACTGGCTGGTTGGTCACTCCAGAGAAGTGCTTTCTGAACATGCCGAGGACAGGTCAGTGGTACGACCTGCTGTCAGTCCTCGGGACCCCAAGATTCCGGCAGCAGATTCTCGCTCCCCCACCCGGCTCGCTGCTGTTTACCCGCAGACATTGGAAGGTCAGGTGGTGATGTTCAGCCGTGAACTTAACACTCCTCCCAGGATCACAGGCATTAAAGAGGCGGCTGTGTGTGTGTGTGTGAAGGGGAGGCCCAGCTCCGGGTGAGGTAGCTGCCATCGCACTCTCTTCTGGGTGACTCCAGAGTGTCTGTTTTCTCCCAGCAGGACTGGCGTTGGTTTGGGAATCTTCTGTCAGGGAGGTGGCTATCTCGGGTATGCTCCTTCTCCAGGTCTCTGAACTCCGGCAGGTCTTGGCTGCCTATAAGCCACCCAATCTAACAGCAAATTTTGATCTTGCCTTAAACCACTTACTAATCATTTCAGGCAAGTCTTAACTCCGTAATTAGACCAAGCTGCCTCTAGGATGTGGGCAGAGACCTCAGCATCTACTCTTGGGTGCCCACAGCATCCAGCACGGTCCTGGACCCGGGGAGATGCTCAACAAACGGCTGAGGACGGAGGAGGGAGTCCAATTCCTGCATACTCGGGGCAGCTCACGAGACACAGTCCTGGCCGTGGCCCCTGGGTCCTGCCTCTGGGCAGAGACATTGGGTGGGAGGGGGAGGAGGAGGCACAGGAGAAAGACGGCTCTCCGGGAGCATTCTGCATTAGGGGTGCACTTTTAGCAATTTTTATGGAACTGGGTTAGCATGACCGATTGTTAAGAATGTGACAAAAAGACTTGAGAGGAAGCAGTGAGAGTACCACAGACAGTCTGGTCCATCAGATACGTCACTTTCCTGCCTAGTATCCCTCCAGAATCTTCCGCTGACAACACCAGAGAGTCTGAACTCCTTACTCTGGCCTACAACAGGTGGCGCTTCTAGTCACTCTTTTCTCCTCTCTCCCTGACTCACTGCACTCCAGCCTCACAGGCTTCTTCCTGATCCTCCATCACACTGAGACAACTCCCACTCCAGGGCCTTTGCACATGCTGCTGCAGGGCTCTACTCCAGAATTTGCATGGCTTGTTTTTCTCGTCATTCATATTTTTACTTAAATGACCCTTCCCCACAGACAGCTTTGCTGACCACCCAACTGAAACCTAAAGAACTGCCCATCCCCAGCCACCCCCTCATCACAGCACTTGTCATATCTGGGCCTTTCTCTTTCTTTCTTTAACTGTTTCCCATCACTAGAATGTAAGCTTCATGATAGGAGACATCTATTTGCTTTCCTCAAGCTGAATCCCCAGCACCCAGCAACGACCCTGGCAGATCCCAGGCACCCTATACCTGCTTGTTGAATGATAATTAACGCAGACAAGCACTATGAGGGCGTGAGACACAGCATCCAGAGCTTCACATGTGTGGACTCTTAGTCCTCACAACAGGCCTATGCGGGACTCACGACCATTACCTTCCTTTTACAGATGAGGAAACTGAGGCACGGAGAGGCCACATCTATGGCCCACAGTCCCATGACCAGTAAGAAGTGGACAGGGCTTTGAACCCACAGTCTGACTCCAGCGTCTGTGCTCTTAACCTTGACCCTGACTGTGATGGACATGTGCTGGAAACACCGGCCGTCAGACGGTAGAGATGGAAGAGCCTCCACGATCTGCTCCCGCTAAGGTTAGGTCTGGGGGAGGATAGGGGCGGGCACTAGTGGCAGATCGCGTGTTCTTCCCTTTCCTCAGGGGCCTGTCCTAAGGATGGTCAGAACGTGGTTTCTCACATCTGGCTTCACGTTTCATGCTCTCTCTCCCCTCAGGCCTTTCCCATGTGGGAGCGCACGACCTGCCCCATCCTGCCCAGCCCCTTTCCCCCTCCTCAGGGAGGTCCCCCTGGGTCCCCAGGTTAGGTCTAGCCCTCTGTGACACATCTTCCAGGAAGGGCAGAGGTGGGCTTCCAGGAACCACCCTCTGTTCAATAATACGTCATGTGCGGCCTCTCCTGGTCCTCCTATACGTGTGGCACTAATCACATTGGTTTATTTTTATTGTAATGATTTGTTTAATATTTACTTTTTCCATGTTTCAAAATTATCTTATGATCAGTGGTTGCCAGGTATTGGAGGGGGAGGGATAAATAGGCGGAGCAGAGGAATTTTAAGGCAGTGAAATTATTCTGTATGATACAACAGTGGTGGATACCTGTCATGATGCATTTGTCTAAGCCCATAGAAGGGACAACCCCAGGGTGAACTCTAATGTAAACTGTGGACTTTGGGTGATAATGTGTCAATGCAGGTTCATTGATTGAAACTAATGTACCACTCTGGTGGGGGAAGTTGATAGTGGAGGAAGGTGGGCATGAGTTGGGGCAGAGGGTATATAGGAAAATCTGTACTTTCCCCTCAATTTTGCTATGAACCTAAAACTACCGTAAAAAATGAAGTCTATTTTTTTAGCAGTTAAGATGATAAATTTTGTGTTCGGTATATTTTACCACAATTTTTAAAATAATCCTATGAGAACAAGTCTCTTAATTCCTGAGAATCCTTCTCACCCTCCAACCCTCTCGTCCCAGAGTGAATACTGATCCACTGTGTAATGCTGTGATATTTGCAGAATAACCACAACACCTGTATTCATTGAATAAGGCAAAAGGGCAGGCTTTCTCACAACAAAGACAAAAGTGACCCTACAGTTGAAGGTTCTCAGTTGAGTCTCTTAAAGTTCATCATTTTCTAGTTTAGGAGGGCTTAGTTCATCATTTTCTTAGTTTGGTTGATCCATCCCCATCCTCACTTCATCCCCTCGGTGTTTCACTGGCGGCTGGTGGGAGTGAGATTTTCTTCAAAGTCTATAGAGATCGTGTTATCAATATGTATCAAACAATGTGCACTCATTAACCTAGGAATCCCAATTTTAGAAATTGACCCTAAACAATTGTTGAATATATATTCTAAGATGTATTTGCAAATGTGTGCATAATGTTATTCTTTAAAATTAGTAAAAAATCAAAAACAGCCTAAATATCCAAGAATAGAGAGTGTATTAGATAAATGACTCAATAAATCTATATAATTAAACACAGGAGCCCCTTTTTTTTTCAAATCAACTTTGTTGAGGTTTAATTTACATGCAATAAAACATACCTGTTGGTTCTATGAATGTTGGCAAATATATATACCCATGTGATCTCTACCCTAATCAAGATGCACAACATTTCATCACCTCAAAAAGTGCCTTGAAGGGGCCAGCCCGGTGGCGCAGCGGTTTAGTTCGCGCTTAGCAGCCTGGGGTTCGCGGGTTCGGATCCCGGGCACCCGCTGACGCACTGCTTGTCAGCCATGCTATGGCAGCGTCCCAGATAAAGTAGAGGAAGATGGGCACGGATGTTAGCCCAGGGCCAGTCTTCCTCAGCAAAAAGAGGAGGATTAGCAACTGATGTTGGCTCAGGGCTGGTCTTCCTCACCACACACACATACAAAAAAGTGCCTTGAGAAAAAAACCAAATTGGGAGGACTAACATTTTCTGATTTCAAAACTTACTTCAAACCTATAGTAATCCAAAGAGTACGGTGCTGGCACACAGACAGACACACAGACCAATGGAACACAATAGAGAGCCCAGAAACAAACTCTTGCAAATATGATCAAATTGTTTTGACAAGGGTGACAAGACCATTTATTCAGGGAAAGATAGTCTTCTCAAAAATGGTTTTGGGAAAACAGGGTATCCACATGCAAAAGAACGAACTGGGACCCTCCCCTAATACCATATACAAAAATTAACTCAAAATAGATCAAAGACCTAACTGTAAAAGCTAAAACTATAAAACTCTTAGGAGAAAACATAGAAGGAAAACTTCATAACGTTGGATTTGGCAATGATTTCTTGGATATGACACCAAAAGCAAAAGGAACAAAAGAAAAAAGTAGATAAATTAGGTTCCATCAAAATTAAAAACTTTTGTGCATCTAAGCATCCTATCAATGGAATGAAAAGACAACCCACAGAATGGGAGAAAATATTTGCAAATCATATATCTGATAAGGGGTCATATTGAGAATACATAAAGAACTTCTAAAACTCAATAACAAAACAAAACAAAAATTTTAAAAATGGGTAAAAGAGTGATGTCAGCATCATGGTTCAATGAGCTGTCCCCTTTGTCTCTCCACCTAAGTTACAACCAGTAGGGCATCCATTGACCAAAAACGGACTCCCTGCACAGCACACCAGAATGCATGAGAGATCCATGCATCTGTACATCAGAAGGTGGGTGGACTGGACCTCCAGGAAGCAGAGGAAATAGAGAAGCAGCCCTCTCTCCCTCCCCTGGTGGCATCCACTCCAACACTGGCCCTCCCAGCAGTGGGGGCTGCATCTGAAGCATGGATACCCCTGGCAGTGGCAGTGGTGCCCTGACCTGAGGTTTCAAAAAGTGCATCAGTGCTGGAGACTGGATACTACAGGAGCAATAGCATCATTCATGGATCAGCCCCTCCCCCTCTCCCAGCACTGGCACATGGTGCTGGTGACTTGAGGCTTCAGGATATGCAGTGGCACTCAGGGCTTAGCCTCTACCCCTCCCCCAGCAGTGGTGGGTAGCGTCTGCTACCTGAGGCTTCAGAAGCCACAGCAGTATCTGTGACCCAGCCCCAAGTGGTGGTGCCTCTGACACGGGCCCAACAGCAGTGGGGCTGCATACAAGACCCTGGGCCCCTGGCAGCAACAGCAACACTTGTGAACCCAGCACCCTGGCAGCAGTACCACCAGCACCCCTAGATAACCTGGGAGCAGCAGCACAGGTGGTGCATGTGGCAGCACCACCCAAGCCTGTGGAGAGCCTGCAGAGAGCCAGTGGGGGAACATGAGACCCAGGCAAGCCCAGAAGCAGCAGAGGTGCTCACAGCCCGGTGATCCCTGTGGTGACACCTGTGACTGCAGTGACATCTTAAGCAGCAAAGCACCAGCAACCCCAGTGGCAAAAACAGTACAAAGAAGGCACTGATGATGCCTCTTTTGGAGGCAGAGGAGGGTGGAAATTTCAGGCTCTCAAATACAGCCAGAAGCAGCTCAGAATCAAAGTGACTAAAGCCACACCCAAATAAGAAAGGAGGTTACTACCACAAGTGTTCTGGCAGAGGACCAACTCATCAAGTACCATGAAGAACTACAGCAACATGGCAGAACAGAAAGAAAATGACAACTCTCCAGAAATCAAACTTGAAGACACAGAGGATTGTGATCTAACTGACAGAGAATTCAAAATACCTGTCATGAAGAGACTCAATGAGTTACAAGAAAACTCAGAAAGACACTTCAATGAGATCAGGAATACAATTAATGAACAGAAGGAGTACTTTACCAAAGAGATTGGAACTCTAAAAAAAAAACACAGAAATTCTGGACATGAAGAAAACAATTAATAAGAAGAAAAATAAATCTGAAAGCATTGGAAGCAGAGCAGACCATATGGAAGAATTAGTGACCTCAAAGATAGAAATCTAGAAATGATTCAAGTGGAAGAGAAGAGACAACTAAGATTTTTTTTTTAATGAAGAAATTCTATGATAAATATTTGACTCAATTACAAAAGGCAACATAAAAATAATGGATATCTCAGACAGAGAAGAGAGGGAGAAAGGAGCAGAGAGCTTATTTAGAGAAATAATAGCTGAGAACTTCCCAAACCTGGGGAAGGAACTGGATATACAAGTACATGAAGCTAACAGAACTCCTAATTATCTCAACACAAAAAGACTTTCTCCAAGGCACATTATATTAAAACTGTCAAAAGTCAGTGACAGAGAAAGAATTTATTAAGGACATCTAGAGAGGAGAAAATAACTTACAAAGGAACCCTCATCAGGCTATCAGTGGATTTCTCAGCAGAAACTCCACAGGCTGAGAGAGTGGAATGATATATTCAAAATATTGAAAGACAAAAAACCATCAGCCAAGAATACTCTATCCAGTAAAGTTATCCTTCAGATACAAAGAAAAAATAAAAGCTTTCTCAGACAAACAAAACTGAGGGAGTTCATGGTCACTAGACCAGCCTTACAAGAAATGTTGAAAGGCATCCTCCTACTTGAAACAAAAAGGCAAAGGTATACAAAGCTTTGAGCAAGGTGAGAAATAGACAGAATCAGAAAAATTGCAACTCCATATCAGAATAGGGTAGTAAACACTTAAATATAACATGAAGCCTAAAAGGAAAGAAAGCATCAAAAATAACCATAACCAGTTCAATTTGGTAACAAACCCACAGTACAAAAAAAAGGATAATTTGTGACAACAAAAACATAAAAAGGGGAAGAGGGAAAAGGACGGAACCTGCATAGGCTAATAGAGATAAGATGCTATCAGCAGAAAAAGGTCAATCTCATCTATGAGATCTTTTACACAAACCTCATGGTAGCCACAAAACAAAAAATCAGAGCAGAGTCAAAAAACATAAAAAAGAGGAAATGGGGAAACACATCACAGAAAACCACCAAACTGAAATGGCAGACAGAAATACAAGGAAAGAGAAACACTGGAAATATAGAACAACCAGGAAACAAAAGAAAAAAATTGCAGTATTAAGCTCTTATATATCAATAATCACTATAAATTTAAATGGATTGAATTCACCAATCAAAAGTCACAGAGTAGTTGGAAGGATTAAAAAACAAGACACAATATTATTCTGCCTCTAGGAGACCCATCTCAGCTCTAAAGACAAACATAGGCTCAGAGTGAAGGGATGGAAGATGATACTCCAAGCAAATAACAACCAAAAGAAAGTGGGTATAGCCAAACTTATATCAGACAAAATAGACTTCAAGCCAAAAAAGATAACAAGAGACAAAGATGGACATTATATAATGATAAAAGGGACATTCCTCCAAGAAGACATAACACTCATTAATATATATGATCCTAACATAGGAGCACCAAAGTATATAAAGCAACTATTAACAGACCTAAAGGGAGAAATTGACAGCAACACAACAATAATGGGGGACTTTAACACCTCACTTACATCAAGGATAGATCATCCAGACAGAGTCAACAAGGAGAGATTGGCCTTAAATAAAACAATAGACCAGATGAACTTAGTAGACATATTTAGAACATTCCATCCAAAAGCAGCAGAATACACATTCTTCTCAAGTGCATATGGAACATTCTCAAAGATGGACCATATGTTGGGGAAAAAAACAAGCCCCAACAAATGTAAGAAGATTGAAATCATATAAAGCATTTTTTCTGACCACAATAGTATCAAACTAGAAATCAACTACAAGAAGAAAGCTGGGAAAGTCACAAATGTGTGGAGACTAAACAACATGCTATGGAACAACTATTGTATCAATGAAGAAATCAAAGGAAAAATCAAAAAATACCTGGAGACAAAAGAAAATGAAAACACAGCATACCAAAATTCATGGGATGCAGCAAATGCAGTACTAAGAAGGAAGTATACAACAATACAGGCTTACCTCAAAAAAACAAGAAAAAATGTCAAATAAATAATTTAACATTATACCTAAAAGAACAGGAAAAAGAAGAACAAGTGAAGCCCAAAGTCAGTAGAAGGAAGGAAATAATAAAAACCGAGCAGAAATAAATGAAATAGAGGCTAAAAAAAGAAAAAAATAGAAAGGATCAATGAAACTAAGAGCTGGTTCTTTGAAAAGATAAACAAAATTGAAAAACTCTTAGCCAGAGTCACTAAGAAAAAAAGAGAGAAGTCTCAAATAAATGAAATCAGAAATGAAACAGGAGAAATTACAATGGCTACCACAGAAATACAAAGGATTATAAGAGAATTCTGTGAAAAGCTATACACCAACGAACTGGATAACCTAGAAGAAATGGATAAATTCTTAGAATCATATGACCTTCCAAAACTGAATCAAGAAGAAATAGAGAATCTGAATAGACCAATCACCAGTAGATATTGAAACAGGAATCAAAAAGCTCCTGAAAGCAGAAGTCCAGGACTAGACGGCTTCTCTGGAGAATTCTACCAAACGTTCCCAGAAGATTTAATACCTATCCTTCTCAAACTCTTCCAAAAAATTGAAGAGGACAGGATGCTTCCTAACTCATTTTATGACACCGACATTACCCTGATACCAAAACCAGACAAGCACAACAAAAAAGGAAAATTATAGGCCAATATCATAAATGAACATAGATGCAAAAATCCTCAACAAAATATTAGCAAATTGAATACCACAATCAAGTGGGATTTATTCCAGGGATGGAGGGATTGTTCAACACCCACAAATCAATCAATGTGATACACCATATTAATAAAATGAAGAATAAAAATCACATGATCATTTCAACAGATGTAGAGAAAGCATTTGGCAAGATTCAACATCCATTTATGATAAAAACTCTCAATAAAGTGGTTATAGAAGGAAAGTACCTCAACATAATAAAGGCCATATGTGACAAACCCACAGCCATACTCAACATCATACTCAACAGTGAAAAACTGAAAGCTATTCCTCTAAGGACAGGAACCAGACAAGGATGCCCACTCTCATCACTATTATTCAACACAGTACTGGAAGTTTTAGCCAGAGAAGTTAGGCAAGAAAAAGAAACAAAAGCATTCCAGATTGGAAAGGAAAAAGTAAAACTGTCACTGTGGATGACACGATTCTATATATAGAAAACCCTAAAGAATCCACCAAAAACCTATTAGAAACAATTAACAAATACAGTAAAGTTGCAGGGTACAAATATCAGTCACACTTCTAAACACTAACAATGAACTAACACAAAGAGAAATCAAGAATACAATCCCATTGACAATCGCAACAAAAAGAATAAAATACCTAGGAATAAATCTAACAAAGAGGTGAAAGACCTACACACTGAAAACTATAAGACACTATTGGAAGAAATTGAAGAAGACATAAAGAAATGGAAAGATATTCCATGCTCATTGATTGGAAGAATTAACATAGTTAAAATGTCCATACTACCTAAAGCAAACTACAGATTCAATGCAATCCCAATCAGACTTCCAATGACATTTTTCATGGAAATAGAACAAAGAATCCTAAAATTTATACGGAACAACAAAAGACCTCAAATAGTCAAAGTAATCCTGGAAAAAAAAAAAAACTGGAGGTATCACACTCCCTGATTTCAAAATATACTACAAAGCTATAGTAATCAAGACAGCATGGTACTGGGACAGAAACAGACACACAGATCAATGGAACAGAACTGAAAGCCCAGAAGTAAACCCACACACATCTATGGACAGCTAATTTTTGACAAAGAAGCCAAGAACATACAATGGAGGAAGGAAAGCCTCTTCAATAAATGGTGCTGGGAAACTGGACAGCCACAGCAAAAGAATGAAAGTAGACCATTGTCTTACACCATACACAAAAATTAACTCAAAATGGATTAAAGGCCTGAATATAAGACCTTAAACCATAAAACTCCTAGAAGAAAATGTAGGGAGTATGCTCTTTAAAATCAGTGTTAGCAATATCTTCTTAAATATCATGTCTCCTCAGGCAAGGGAAACAAAAGAAAAAATAAACAAATGGGACTACATCTGGTTAAAAAGCTTCTGCACAGCAAAGGAAACCATCAACAAAACGAAGAGACAACCCATCAACTGGGAGGAAATATTTGCAGATCATGTATCTGATAAGGGGTTAATATCCAAATGACACAAAGAACTCATGCAACTCAACAACAAATAAATGAACAACGATGAGTTATCACCTCACACTTGTCAGAGTGGCTATTACTAAAAAGAAAAGAAATAAGTATTGGAGAGGATGTGGAGAAAAAGGAACCTCACACACTGCTGGTGGGAATGTAAATTGGTGCACCCACTATGGAAAACAGAATGGAGATTTCTCAAAAACTTAAAAATAGAAATACCATATGATGCAGCTATTCCACTTCTGAGTGTTTATCCAAGGAACACAAAAACACTAATTCAAAAAGATCTGTGCACCCCTATGTTCATTGCTGCATTATTCACAATAGACAAGACTTGGAAGCAACCTAAGTGCACATCAATGGATAAATGCATAAAGAAGATGTGACATATCTTCTTGGGGATGGAGTATTCCATCAATGGAATTCTACTTGGCCATAAAAAAGAAAAAATTGTGCCATTTGTGACAACATGGATGGACCTTGAGGGTATGATGCTAAGTGAAAAAAGTTAGAGAGGGAAAGGCAATTACGGTATGACTTCACTCTCATGTGGAAGATAAACACATAGATACAGAGAACAGACTGGTGGTTACCAGAGGGGAAGGGGTGCGGGAGGGTGAAACGGGTGAAGGGGCACAGTTGTATGTTGGTGAACATGATGCAGTCTGTACAGGAGTTGAAATATAATGATGCACATCTGAAATTTATATAATGTAATAAACCAATGTGACCTCAATAAAATAAAGAAAATGGGTAAAAGACTTCAATAAACATCTCACCAAAGAAGCTATACAGATGGCCAATAAGTACACAAAAAGATGCTTAACATCACTAATCATTAGAGAAATACAAATCAAAATCAAAATGAGATATCCCTCTCCTCCATTAGGATGGCTATTATAAAAAAAAAAAAAGCAAAAACAAAAAACAGAAAGTAACATGTGCTGGCAAAGATGTGGAGAAATTGAAACCCTTGCGCATTGCTGTTGGAAATGAAAAATAGTGCAGCCACTATGGAAAACAGTATGATGATTCCTCAAGAAATTAAACGTATAATTATCATACGATCCAGCAATTCCACTTATAAGTATACACCTCAAAGAATTGAAAGCAGACACTCAGGCAGATATTTGTACAACAATATTGATAACAGCATTATTCACAATAGCCAAACATAACCCAACTGTCCATCGATGGAAGAATGGATAAACAAAATGTGGCATATACATACTATAGGAAATTATTCAGTCTTAGGAAGGAAATTCTGACACATGCTACAACATTGATTAACCTTGCAACACTATGCTAAGTGAAAAAAAAAAGTTCCTTCATGATCTTGGCAGTCAGTCTCTCCCAACCTCTCAGTTCTAGACAACCAATAGTCTGTCCTCCATCACTGTAAAATAGTGTTGCCTGTTTTAAAATCTTGACATACAAAAAACTGTATATATTAATTTATACAACTTGAGTTTGGAGATAAGTATATGTCTGTGAAACCATCACCACAATCTATGCCATATGCCTATCCCTCACCTCCAAAAGTTTTCTCCCACCCTCTGTATTTATTATTTGTGATAAGAACACAACATAAGATCTACGCTCTTAAATGTATTTAAGTGTACCATACATATTAACTACAGGCTCTGTGGTGTACAGTAGATCTCCAGGACTTATTCATCTCGTACAACTGAAACTTTGTGCCCTTTGACTAATATCTTCCCATTTCCTACCCCCACCCCCTCCAATCCCTGACAACCACCATTCTATGTTCTGCTTCTATGAGTTTGACTATTTTGGATTCCTCGTATAAGTGGTATCCTGGAGTATTTGTCCTTCTGTGTCTGGCTTATTTCAGTTAGTAATGTCCTCCAGATTCATCCATGTTGTTGCAAATGGCAGGATCTCCTTTTTTTAGGCTGAATAATATTCCTTTGTCTGTACATACTGCATTTTCTTTATCCATTTGTCTGCTGATGGACATTTAGGCAGCTTCCATGTCTTGGCTCCTGTGAATAGTGCTGCAGTGAACTTGGGCGTGCAGAATTGCACCTAAATGAGATCACATCATATGTACTCTTCTGCGTTTGGTTTCTTTCACTAGGCATAATGTTTTACAGATTCATCCATGTTGTTGTGTGTATTAGTAATTCATTGTTTTTATTACTGAGTAGTATTCCATTGTATGAATAAGCCTGTTAGTGCACATTTGGGTTATTTCAAGTAAAGCTTCTATAAATATCTATTTTCAGGTCTTTTGTGGACATATGTTTGCAGTTCTCATGGGTAAATACTTAGCAGTGAAATTTCTGGGTCAAGTGGTAAGTACATGTTAAATATGTAAGAAGCTGCCATTCCAAAGTGGTTGCACCATTTTGCACACCCACTAACAATGCGTGAGAGTTCCAGGTGCTCCACAACTTTACAACACTTGGCACTGCCATTCCCTTCCACTCTAGCCACTTTAACAGGTGTTTGTTATATCTCGTTGTGGTTTTAATTTGCATTTTCCTGATGATGTAAATCATATCTTCACGTGCTTATTGGTTGTTTGAATATCTTCCTTTGTAAAGTTTCTTTTCAAATCTTTTGCCTATTTTGAAAATTGAGATGTCTTTCTTCTTAATATTGAATTATGAGAGTGCTTTATAGATTCCATATACAAGTCCCTTGTCAGATGGATGTATTGTGAATTATTTCCCAATTTATGGCTTGCCTTTCATTTTTTTGAGTGTCTCTCGAAAGAGTGTCTTTTTTGTTTTTATGAAGTCCCATTTATCCAATTTTTATGGTTAGTGGTTTTTATATCCTGTCTAATAGAGTATTGCCTAACTTAAAGTTGCAAATATTTTTTCCTTTTTTCTCCTAGAAACTTCATAGTTTTAGCTCCTGTGTTTAAGTCTATGATAATTTCTGGTTTTGTGTCTTATATTTTATGTGTAGTGGTTGAGGTTTATTTTTTTCAATGCTTATAACCAGTTTTTCTGCATTATTTACCATAAATCATTTACCACATCAGGCCTATGTTTTTGTTGAAGAGACTAGCACTTCTTCACTGAATTCCTTTGGCACTTTTGTCAAAAAGCAGTTTGCCTTATATGTACAAGTTTATTTCTGGACTTTCCCTCTCTTCCATTGATCTGAATGTCTATTTTCTATGCAACACCACACTGTCTGGATGACTGTAGCTTTATAAGTCTTGAAATCAGGTAGTGTATGTCCTTCAATGTTTTTCTTATTTTTCAAAATTATTTGGCTATTCTAAATTCTTTGCATTTTCATATATATTTTAGAATCAGCTTGTCAAATTTTAACAAAAGCCTGCTAAGATTTTGATTAGGATTGCAATGAATTTATAGATCGTTTTGGGGAGAACTGACATCTTAACAATACGAGCCTCTGATCCATGAATGTGGTTATCCCTATTATTTGGGTATATTTTAGCTTCTCTCAGAAATATTTTAGTGTATAGATTGTGCACATATTTTATTAAATTTATATCTAAGTATTTCCTGTGTTTTATTTTAAGTGGTTTTTATTTCAATACCCCATTCTTCATCACTAGTATATAGAAATACAATTAATTTTTGTTTATTAACTTTGTATCCTGCACCATTACTAAAGTTCACTTATTTTTTCCATAACTTTGTTTTAGGATTTTCTTGGGATTTCTTGGAATTTTCTGTATAGCTGATCATATCATCTGTGAATAAAGAAGTTTTACTCCTTCCTTTCCAAACTGCATGCCTTTTTTTTCTTGCTTTATTTTATTGGCTTGTTTAATAGAAGTTTTAATACAACATTCTTGCCAAGAGTTCAGTCTTTCACCATTCTGTATGATCTTAACTCTAGGTTTTTAGTAAATGCTAGCTTTTATGAAAAAGAGGATGTTCCCTTCTATTCCTGGTTTGCTGAAAAACTTGGTGGTGAATGAATGTTGAATAGTTTTTTTTTCTTTTTTGCATATATTGAGATGATCATATGGTTTTCTCTTTTATTCTGTTAATATAGTGAATTGCACTGATTGATTTTCAAATGTTAAATCAACCATTCCTCTCTGGAATAAACCCCATTTGGTCTGTGCCAGCCATGGGAGTGTGGTTCCTAGCTGTGTCTTTAAGAAACAAGTTGCTGTTCAGATATAAGGAATCCAGTTGGCTGACGGTCTTCAGCTGCAGCACTTTGGGGATCAGTCATAGCATTTGAGGCAAGGCCGTGCTCCTCCCGGGCAGCTCCTAGCCAATGACAGAGCATAGGATTGGTCCTGGGACCTGACTGTTTCTGCCAAACCCTGGAGTTCTCTAATGAGCCATCCTTCCTACAGAGCTCCCCCTGGGCTCTCAAGACTGTCTTAGAGCTGCATCACAGTCTGAGGCTCCTCCTGCCCGATTCTACTTTCCCCCTCTTTCCTGTCACAGGTGTCAAATCTGCATCATAGTTTGAGAGCTTTCCCTGAACAGTTGTGCTCCCACCTCCCGTCTTTCACAGATGTTACCCCAAAATAAATTTCTTGCAATCTTGACTCTATCTCAGCACCTGCTTCCTGGTGGGCCCAAAGTGACACAATGTCATAATATTATGTTTTTTTAATATTGCTAAATTCAATTTGTTAATATTTTCTTAAGGGTGCTTTCATCTGTGTTCATGAGTGATATTGTTCTGTAGTTTTATCTTACAATATTTTTGCCTGGTTTTAGTATCAGGGTAATGCCAGCCTCATTAACTGAATTGGGAAGTGTTCTTTGCTCTACTCTATTGACAGACATGAAGTGGACCATTTCATAAAGATAAAAGGGTCAATTTCATCAACTTCAAAATACATGAAGCAAAAACTGACAGAAATTAAAGAAGAATATGAATCCACAATTATAGTTGGAAATTTTAGCAATCCTTTCTCAATAATTGAGAGAATAAGTAGACAGAAAATCTGTAAAGATACAGAATAGAACGCTCTCAGCCAATTCAACTGGCCGACATTTATAGAACACTATAACAAATATTAGAAGAAGATACATTACATTTTTTTAAATATTTACCAAGATAGACCATGTGATGGGCCATAAAAAAAAGCCTCAGTAAATTTAAATGGATTGAAATCACATAGTATCTGTACCCTGACCGCATAAAATCAAATGAAAAGTCATTAACAATAAATATTTGGAAAATGTCAAAATATTTGGAGACTAAACAGCACACTGCTAAAGAACTTATGAGTCAAATAAAAAATCACAAGGAAAAACATAAAATGTGTTTGAATTAAATTATGATGAAAATATAATATATTGAAATTTGTGTGATGCAGCTAGGGTAGTGCTTAGAAGGAAATTTATACCTTAAAATGTTTTTATTATAAGAGAATAAAGGCTTAAAATCAATGAAATCAAGAGCCAGTTATTTGAAAAAGTAAATAAAATTGATACGTCTCTGGTCAGACTGATAGAGAAAGGGTAAGGGGAGAGAGAGAGAGAGATCTTACCAATATCAGGAATGACAGAAGAGACATCACTACAGATTCTACAGAAATTAAAAGGATGGTAAGATAATATTATGAACAACTTTATGCCAATAAGTTTAAAAGCATAGAAAAAATGGACAAATTCCTTGAAAAACAAAAATTATCAAAAAGAAATAGAAAATCCGAGTAGCCTTATATGAAAGAAACTGAATTTTTAATTTAAAACTTTCCCTCAGAGAAAACTCGAGGCCCAGAAAGTTGTATTTGTGAATTTTATCAAATTTTTAAAGAAGAAATTATATCAATTCCATACAAACTCTTCCAGAAAATAGATGAGACACTACTTCCCGATTCATTTTATGAGGCTGATTTAACTCTAATACCACAACTTGACAAAGATATTACAAGAAAATAAAACTACAGACCAATATTCCTCACAAACTTAGGGAGACACTTAAAGAACGGTATAATGCTATACTTATTTATATGACAGGTCATTCAGAATTCAGAACATTTTATAATTATGAGTCATTCTATATGTGTATATATATGTATATACACACACACATATATATTTACACATACACATATATGTGTGTACATATATGGGGGGAGGGGCAGGGAAGGGAAGGGAAAGGAAGAGAAGAGAGAAAGAAATGAAAGGCTATATATCAAAACATTCCCAGTGGAAAGTGAGATTCATAGTAATTTTTTGTCTTGCTTTTTGCTTATCTGATTTTTTTCCTAATTTATTTCTGAAATAAATATTGTATACTGTATGTATATTTTTAATATTACATTAAATTTTACACTACATTAAATTACATCAATATTACATTAAATTAAAATGCATTAAATTAAATATTAAAATTTTTAATAAAAAGGAGAAATAAAAGATATATTCCTTAAAAAACAAACCAAGCATCAACACAGGCAGAGGCACCCCCAGTCCCAGTCCCTGCCCTCGTGTTCAAGTTCTGTCATCCATCAGAAGCAGTCACAGCTGGCACACGCCCCTCTAGGGAAGGAGACAACCCTCTCCACTCAGGATGATCTTCCCTCGGGTAGCTCGACAGTCGTGGACTTGACATGTAGTTATTCAGGACCCCGCTCCACGCCTCCCCATCCCTAAAAGACATGCAGACATAAAGAATAGTACAGATATGTGGTCCCTCTCCTGTTCACACCTCTAGTGCATCTGTACCTTCTCAGAAACAGGGGAAGAACATCTCCATCTGAATAGCACTTCCTAAGAGAGGCCTTTCCCAACTCCACAAACCCAGTGAGGTTCCTCTGTGTGGTGGATATTGTCTTGGCAACATTTTCTCTTTCCATCCTAACCTCCATACCTTTGGGGAATCCTCCCTTCCCCATTCCCTGTGATTCAGGTGGGCTTTCAATCTCAGTTATCCCTACCCCATAGTCACAGATTTGGGCAAGTGACCCCTAAGCTGTCAATCAAGGTTCTCCCCTGGGAGTTTGCAAAGGACACTGAGAGAGCTAAGTTCTCTGTTTCTCCCTGGATCACAAGCTGGAGGAGCATATCCATAGAGCTGCTGGCAATCACGGCCCTTGTCGAGGGAGAAAAGCCTGAGAGAAAGAGGCTAACAGAGAAGGCCACCGCCCAGTTAACGGAGCCAATTCGTCCTTCTACTTGGACTATTTTGAGTTGGGTTTCTACTACTTGCAAATGAAAGAATCCTCCCTAATAAGACCCTCACGCCCTCGTAGCACCCTTTCCTTTGGGCATGTCATCAGTCAGTATGATGTATTCGTTTGGTTCCTTATTTAACGCATTTCTCCACCAATCTGTGAGCCCCATCCAGGCAAAGTCCATGTCTGTTTAATTCATTGCTGTTTATTCAGCACCTGACACAATGCTTTCTTGGAACACAGTAAGATATCAATAAATACAGACAAAGTGAATGAACAAACGCATGTACGAGCCCAGTGGCTGAGCTGTGTCCAATTCTTCTCCGACTCTCTATAAACTTATGTTCAACTCCTAGTGGAGACTTACAAAGAGAGGTTTCAGTTCCTCACTTGGCCTGCCAGGCAAGGTAACTTTTGAGCTTCTAGAAAAAGCCCACACCCCGAACCGAATCATTCCTCAGATCTCCCCGCACCCCCACCCTCTTTCTCTCATGAAGCGACCCCAGCTCCATGCTCAGTGGGACCCTGTAGCTTAACCCTTCCGGTGTGTTATGAAAGGAGAACAAGCTCGTGAGCATCCACTGCTACCGGCCCTGGCTGTCAGAACCAAGTGTTACTGGAGCTGGTGAGCCCTGACACGCACGTGTGGGTGCAGGGGTAGAGCCAGGGTGCAGGAAGACAAGAATCACTCAAGGGCAGTGGAAGATGGTATTCCCTGCCCTTCGCTGGACTCCCAGGTGGAAGAGGACAGTCCAGGCCCGCTGGTCAACACTCACGCTGCAGGGAGGGGCTTTGGAAGTCACGGCTGCGGTGTCATCTAGGTGAGAGTCACCTGAGCTTGTTAAAAGGCAGATTCCTAGGCTCCACACCAGACCTACTTAATCTCTTGGGTGTAAAGCCCCAGGAAATTCACTTATACAAGTGTCCTGGGTGATACTGACACAATGAAGAGTTCAGAATGAGGCACACTTTGTCCTAAGCCTGTATTCGCCCTGTTGGTGAGGGAAGGATTCTCGCCCTAGGGTCATGGGAATGGCCAGACACAGGACATTGGACACATGAGACCAATGGCAGCTTGTTAGTCACGTATACTCGTAGCTCGGGGGAGGAGGGCATCTCATGCCATGCAGGGCCACACAGAGGTGGCACTCAGGAAAAGAGTGAACAACCAGGGTCTGTGGGAGAGAAGCTTTGTAGTATCAAGAGGGTGGGGTGCCCCTTGGTTCCCGTGGGAGGATGTGATTATTGTTTGAATAATTTCACTGACTGGGAGGGAACTGAAACCCACTACTCAGAGATAAGCAGGAACTGTGCCCAGTCCCTTGATAAGGAGGGATGTTGAGCTGGGGACTTTACCCTTGGGAGCAGCATTAGGAGGGAAACTTGGAGTTGGGCCAAAACCCTCTCAATTTTACCAGATGTCAAGGCAGCATATAATATTGAGTCTTAATTTTAGTTATCTCACACTCTTTTGTCACCTCCTCTAGTAAACACAGCCTCCTTCAAGCTGCCAGGGCATCTGTCTGCTTCAAAGGGGCGACGCAATACTTGCAGGTGTGGGTGAAGGACTAAACTCGGGACAAAAGGCTGAGTTAGGCTTGCCCTAAACTATTAGCTCCAGCACAGAGAGAAAGTGGGAGGAGGAGCCCCCATTTCCAGCAGTTTTCATCCCCCTGGAAAATCTAAAGGTGACCCTGAGTGGGGGGCCAGCTGGCATGCCCCACGCCATTATCCGGGGGCCCAGCCTCACATCAAACATGGCAGCTCTGGGCCATAAGCCAGGCTGCACAGGGCTAGCAGTCAGCCAGGGATGAAAGCCAGAGAGAGCTTTCGTGTGCCTCTCTCCCCAAAATAGGGAACAAACCTAGACCCCCTACTCAAAAATACCAGCCCCAGAAGGACAGTGTTCACAGAATAGCAGCTGAGACCACCTGTGCATTGAATAAATAAATAAATAAAAATAAAAGTCCCGGCAAGTCTGGCTCTATGTCCATTTCTGTTGGGACACTTTTTGCCTTTTTTTTCTTCCCTCTTCTCCCAGCAGGTGACACCAGCAGGCCTCCGGCGCTACCCACCGCTCCCCCCAACCTCTGCCAAATACACGTGTCTCACTTTTTGAAGAAAAACAAAAATGCTTCCATGAAGTTGACCTTTTCGTATTCCTGATACTCTAAATAAGATCTGTCTTGACTTGGAGAAGTTCCATTCATTTCTTTATATGACGAATGTTCACCGATGGTTTACTACGTGCTGGGTCTGTACTGGGAGCTTCGGAAATCCAGAATGAGTAAGAAAAGGGTGGGGCTCACACAGTAGAGTGCTGTGGTGAAATTTTTAAAAATGAGACAATTCTACATATACTGATGGGAAAAGATCTTCAAGATAGACAGCTAATCTTAAAAAATGTAACGAGCAGAATAGTATGGGTTGCATTGCCTCATTTGTGTTACAGAGAGAGAGGGAGGAAGACAGAGGTGAAGGAGGAGTAGGGACAGAGACAGACAAATACTCTCACTTTTGCATCAGCTCTCTCTAGAAGAATATGCAGCAAGTTGAAACAACAGTCACCTGGGCAGGGAGGATGGGGGTCTCCAGGTTGAGGAGCCTTTTCATCGATCTAGCCTTTGTACCGATCTAATTTTTTTAACTGCCTTTACGTGTTACCTACCTCTCCCTCCAAAAATAAAAAATATTTTTAAAAAAGGAGTGAAAATGAGAAAACTCCAAATCGGGCAGGGGAGACAGTAATCATACAATTAATAAGCAAGGTAGCAAATGCAATGAGAAAATATTCACACAGCTCTTTGGGTTCTTGACGAAGGGCACCTAACTTGGGTGGAGAAGTCAGGACAAACTGATTGGAGGGAGAGGTAGCTTGACTGACTCTTAAAAGATAAGTAGAACTGAGGGTTCCTCTTCTCCACATCATTTACTGTCAAAAAAAAAAAAAGAATCCAGAGGCTCTCAAGAGATTTCATAGGGCTATTGTGGCCTCTTGGGACAGTTAAAGGCTGAGGCCAGGCACTCACAGTGGAAATGGTATATCCCCATATTCCCCAAGGTGCTTAGTTATCAGGGGAAAACAGCAGGCCAGCCACTGAGCTAGCCCAGGCTGGGTGCAGTTAAAGTGAGCATTTGCAGAAATCATTTTTTAATTAGCGTCATGGCCTTCCTGCCCATTCCAGATCTCCAGCGATGAGCAAAGCTGAGTAAGGCCTCCCTGGCTTTGATTTCTCAGAGTTGTCTTTTAAGTACTTCATTTCTGTCGGGTGAGATGAAATTTCTAAATTCCAACTTCACAGAGAACCGCCCCATCCTCTCCCCACCCCCATTCTTGAGCAACCTCTCAGAACAGAACGAGTGTTCTTTTAAAAGAGACAAAGTCCTTGCTGACATCTCTCTTTAGAGAGCTCCATCAAAATCCCGCACTTGCCCAGTGTCCTTTCCTTGGCCACCGGTAACCAAGGAAACAAGATACTATGGTAACACAGGGAGGAGAGAAAGGGAGGCATCCAGAGGACTTCCTAGCTCTCTCTCTCCTGGAATCAAGACAGCTACCAGGGCGGAGGGAACATCTGTTCTCACCGTCCGGGGGAGAGGACCAGGACACCCACAGCTTCCCATTTCCCAACCTGAAGACTGGTGCCCCAGGGCCCCCCAAAACTATGTCCTTTCCCTGGCCCCAGGGCCCAGCCCACTCTAGAACCTATAATATAATGCCCAGAATGCTAGATGTAAAGGATGCAGAGATGTTTATGCAAATGAGTAAGCACGATACAGATTGGGATCATGTAGAAGCAAAGCCCTAAACATAACTGAAGTTATGACGTATGACAAAATCACAAGTGTTCGCACAGTCTTTAGCAGTGTTGAATTTATTTCTCGGCTTCGCCCTGCCTTTCTGCTTCCAACTTTCTGCTTCTTTGTTCAACTCCCCTGACCGTAGCTCTCTCTGCTTCTCGGACGCCCTCCCCCTGTGTTTTTCTCTGTTTACCTCCCTCTCCCTCTGAGGCCTGCCTTCCTGCGCCTCTCTGTCTCACCCTCCTCCTCTCCCCCTGACCTGCAGTTCACCTATCACTCTCAGGATGCAATGGCTTAAAGAGAAAGATTCCCTGTGTCCTGGGCTCGTGCCCTGCCAACTGCACTCCGGGTAGAGCACTGTCGTCTGATCCCTGTCACCTCACCGTGGACAGGCATGGTGTCAGCCGCAGAGGACCTGGGGGTAACGCAAACGAGGCCTCTGCTCGAAGGATATCAAAATACTACAAACTGGGATATGTGGGATGACGTCATAAACAACCCGAGGGCAGTGCTTGGGGGCAAAGGGCAAGATTTCTCCAAACTTCTGTTTGTTGAATCTTTTTTTACAACCTTAAGAATTCTCATTAGTGTTTTACAATCTTTTCTTCTGATTCTTACATTAGATCCTCCCCAACAGGAGCCACCTGGTCTAACTTCTCAGCCCGACTCCCTCCCTTAGAACAGTGCTCTCCGAGCTGCTTTCATCACGCGGCTTGATGGGTCAAAACATGTTGAATATGGATCCCCCCACCCCCCATATAAGCGTACCTGTTTATTTATAAAGCACTTACATGTACTGTTATACTGATATTTTGTACATGATAAAATAAACACAAAAATGGGAATTTAAAAGGAAGTGATAATATGTTATAATATCTTCTTCCATCACCTTAATGGACTGTCTTGTGCACCCCGTGTTAGTTTGCTCAGTCCCTTTAAATAAAAGAGGACCCTGCTTTGTCCCTTGGGTCCTTAGGTTAGGGCTCCCGAGAACCCAGGGAGGATCACCAGGGGGCCAGAGTGTGACAGAATTTCTTTGTCAGGGACTGTGTTCATTTCCTGGGGCTGCCATAGCAAAGGACCACAGACTAGGTGGCTTAAGCAAAGAAAAGAATTGTCTCACAGTTCTGGAGGCTGGAAGTCTGAGATCAAGGTGTGGGCAGGGTTGGGTCGTTCTGCAGGCTGTGCGGGAGACTGTCCCAGGCCTCTCTCTGGCTCCTGGTGGTCTGCTGGCAAGCTTCAACATCCCTGGCTCACAGTTCCATCTTCATCTTCGCATGGCGTTCTCTCTGTGGACATGACTGTCTCTATGTCCAGATTTCCCCTTTTTTAAGGATGCAGTTGTATCGCTTTAGGGCCCACCTTAATGACCTCATCTTAACCTGATCATCTTGACTTGATCATCTTATTTCCAAATAAGGTCACTGTTATGGACTGAATTGTGTCCCCCCAAATATTCATATGATGAAGACCCAACCCCCAATGTGACTGTATTTGGAGATAGGGCCTTTAAAGAGGTAATTAAGGGTAAATGAGGTTATGACTAGCAGGGCCCTAATGCAATATAACTGTGTCCTTACGAGAAGAGGAAGAGATGCCAGGAGTGCACACGGACAGAGAAAAGACCATGTGAGGACACGGGGAGAAGGCGGCCACCTGCAAGCCAAGGAGAGAGGCCTCGGGAGAAACGAATCCTGCCAACACTTTGATCTTGGACTTCCAACCTCCAGGAATGTGAGATAAATGTCTGTCGTTTAACGCTCCTCGTCTGTGGGATTTGTGATGTCAGCCCTAGCAGACTAAACGGTCACATTCACAGGTTCTGGGGGTTAGAACTTCAACATCTTTTGCGGGGACACAATTCAGCCCATAATGAGGGGCTAACAGTGAATGGGATAACAAGCCAGGGCGTTTGGACTGAGCTGTGGGCAGAAGGCTCCTCCAGGGGGGGCAGGTTGGGGCACCAGGAGAAGCAAGAAACAGCCCCTTTGCCAGGCTGCCTGCTGCCAGAGGATGGGATGGCCCCTCTCTGAGCATTGGGATCACCAGATCACAGGTCTACTCCTGGGCATGGGGCTTCGGTCACACACTGCTTCTGGAAGTCTCCATTCACCAAAGCAGTGTCATGTTGTCTTCTATTCTGAAGATCCCAAAACACTTTATAGCTGTTATTTCTAGAAGAAACTGCTGCTTTGAAAAACTTGAAATGTCTGCATTTGAAACAGCGACACAGCCAGGATGCTCCTGGAAGAACAAGGACACGCCCTCTCAACTCCTGACTGAAAGGAAGCCAGATCCTGGTGTTTGTTTCCTAAACAAGAACTGAACGTTTGTCACTTGTACTATTTAATGATGACCCAAGAGGTTTGCTAATATCGCACATTCTGTCTGCAGTGCCTGCTTAGTTTTGGTGTTAAAGAGACACGGTCACTATATAGTTACCAAGGAACAAGTGTTTAAACCTCAATAAATAACGTTTTTAATAATAAGGTTCTGAAATGCATAGATCACATCTCCCTGTTCATTCTCTAAGAAAAATATTTTAATTATCTATTGACATGTATTGCACATGGAACAACCGTCTTTTTAAAAGATAAATGGGTTTATAGGCAAGTCGGGTTAATTAAAAGCCAGTGGAGTATTACAAGTGTATTTACTGGGGAATATTCACTGCAGGAGAGGAACGGTTCTGGCACAGTTGTCAGAATTCTGTAAATGTATTGTTTAATAACCACTTGGCACTTAATTATAGTGAGATGGTGAGAGCTTAAATCTAAACTAAGCGCACTTTCCAGTTATCTAAGAGGCTTCCCCTCAGTGACACAGACTTTCCGGATCAGACCACTCCGAGGCAGGATCTGATGATCTGGGCAATTGCTGACCAGAAGCTTCCCAGGACCGTGGGCCTGTCATGAGCCTGGACGCCGAGAGGGAAAGTTCAGATTCAACTCCAGGGGCGAGGCCAATTCCGAGGAAGGTCTACAAGATGAAGTAAAACCTTATCACGGCACTCAAGGGCCTTCGCCATCAAGCCCCTACCAACTTTTCTAGACGGATCACCCCCCACCCCAGTCACCTCTAACTCTGCAACCCAGTGTGCGCCTCACCAGCTCCACTTCTCCCGCCACAAGAAGGCAGCGCTGCGGAGAACAGCTGCTCCATCGGCCTGACTCCATACGAAGGAGGGACCGTGAGCCCCCACTGACCCACGATGACACCACAGCATGAGCAAGAAATAAACCCTTGTTGTTTAAGCCACGGAGACCTGGGGAGTGTTTGCTATTCCAGCAAAACGTAGCCTATCCTGACTCATACACTGAACCGACCCCAGAGCCTGACTGGAGAAGATGCTCTGCGGATGCTTGACAGGGAATAAATGGGCGAGTCCATCAATAGATCTTCCCTTTCCTCTCCTCTGGAAGATTATCTGGTCCTGGGAAACCACCTCCAGGCTTCCGAGGGACTTGAATGATCTCTCCACGTGTGAGCAAGACCTACCACTGAGCCGAGAAGCTTGAGTTCTGGGTTCCACTCAGAACCTACCACAGTGTGCTGATCCGTGGTTATTACTGTAAGCAACTTGGCTGTTGCTGTAAGCACTGGACCACCGAAACAAGCATCCGTGTGAGTGTGTGTGTGTGTGTGTGTTGGCCTTCCCACCATCCATTCTCTTACCTCTGGTAATGGCACTCTAATTTTTTCCTTTGCGAAGCCTACCCTCATCCCCACTCTCAGGTCTTATGGTTTGGGTGGCATTGACCACATCCCAAGTTCTAGGAGTGAATGTAACTTGTCAAGATCACAAAAGAAAGTAATGATAGAGCCAAAACTAGAACCAAAGTATCCCAGTCTTGGGCCTAATCCATTCATTTTACGTCTATTTGGTGAGCTCCTGCTCTGAGCCAGTGCTAGGCTCTGGGAATATAGTGGTGAGAAAACTAGAGGGAGAGTCTGCTGACAGATTGCTCAGAGTTTAAGTCAGTGCTCTCTCCACCACGATACCTGTCCCTCTCCCTCCACCCAGAAACCAACCCCTTATCATCCCCACCACACATCCAGATGCCTCCCTCTCTTCTCAAAAGCTTCCATGGACTGCCTCAACCATCACTGACCCTCTTCTCTTTTCCAGATTCTTCTGCCATAGGCCCCAGCACATGAACAAACAGAGGTTGGATAAGTCGCCCAAGAGAACAGCTAGCCGGTGTGAAGTTTCCGTGGCCTAAAAGAGGAGGGACCAGGGGATGATTAGGTGATGTTCCTTCACGGTGCCGCACAAATCCCACTGAAGCTGGAGCTGCTCGGCTGTGGAGGGCCCAGGGCACACAGTGAGCTGTCTCCTTCTCACCCCGGATCATGGAGTCTCCGCCTGGCCACTCCAGCCACCCCACCTCCAACTGTATCCTAACATCTGGTTCCCTGCCTCCAGGGAAAGAAAACAGAAAGTCCTGGAAGTGACAGGGCCCTAAACTACTCAGTTGGAAACAGAGTCATTGGGAGCCACAGGGAGAAGGAATGGGCCGAGAAGCTGATTGCATTGCCCCTGACAACCACACGTCCCGGCAGGGCAAGTCAATACTGCAGCGCTCGCTGGGATGTGGTTTCCTGAAGCTCACAAAAGAAATCTATATCGTTCTCAGGAGCAACCAACCTTTCTGCAGGCAGCACGTGTCCCCTCCAGTCTGTGGGCAGATTAAACGGACACAGAAACCCTGCCCAAAAGGTGGCTAAGCCCCAGTCCCCAGACTGACAGCCTAAAGGGAACAAGGCACTTTGCCTGCACACAGTCCCTCTCCCTCGCTGCCAACACCTCTCAGCCCCACAATTGCAATGACCTCCAAATTGAGATGTGATACTTGCTTTGGTCTCTCTCCTTCCCAGTGCAGCCTAATAATAGTAGCTAACGTTTATCAGGCCCTTACCATGTGCTAGACTGTCTAGAAAAATACTTCAGAAGTATTAATTCATTTAATCCTTAGAAAACCCAACCCTGTAGGGTAGATATTATGTGTAGTCCCATTTTTTTGGCTGAAGACTCTGAAGCACAAAGCAGGTAAGTAATTCATCCAAAGTCACACAGCTTCTCAGTGGTGGAAGCAGGCAGTCTGGCCCATGCTCTTTGCCACCATGCTATCCCACCCCTCACATAGAACCCTTCCTGTAGTTCCCATGGTTAACAGGCAAGGGCTTTGGAAACAGAAGGGTTAAAATCAAAATTTCAGTTCTAGCCCTTGCTAGCTCTGTGACTTAGACAAGCTACCCAGCCTCTCTGACCCTCATTTCCTCAGCCGAAATGTGGATATGATGACAACAGAACCTATCTTATAGGGTAATTCCAAGGGCTCAGTTAGATGACCCATCACTGTCTCCATCCCACTGCCCATCCTACTCTGAGCTCTAGCAACACCAAATTATCTTCAGTTGCTCACATGTGCTTTGACATCTCTGCTCCCTCTGACTGGAGTATTCTCTACGCCCTCTTATCTGGCCAGATCCTTCTCACCTCTGGGTCTCAGCTGGATGCTGCCTCCTCTGAGAAGCCTTCCTGACTTTCTGATTCTGCATTGTCTGTCTTTTCAGTGTTTTCCTAGCCCTGCATCTCCCTCCCGGGGTCCTCATCACACTCGACTGTAACTCCACGGCCATGTCCATCTCCTCCACTGGGCTGTGAGCTCTACGAGAGCTGTGAGAGCAAGCTTGTCCCATCCTGACTCCACACTGTCTAGCACGGTGCCTGGAATAAGTCAGTAAATACTTGCTGCACAAATGAAAATTTCTTTTTATTGACGCTTATATCCTTGCTTTGTCCCTCCTAACAGATGGCAAGTGTCTTGAAGGTAACAGCCGTGCCTAACTATTTTTCTCTGAATTCACCACTGTGCCTGGCACATAAAAGCAGTGCTGGGACTAGGGTGAGGCAAGTGAGGTTCCTGGGGTGCAACATGTAAGGAGGCACCGACTCAGCTTCGTGCAAGTGCGGGCTGGGCTCAGAAGGTCCTCCGTCAATGATATCTAATTTAAAGTAATGATGGCCCAACAGTTGGGTTATAAATCTCCATCTCTGTCCTCAAGGAGTTCTCAGACTCATGATGATTAACATTTGTCATTGAAGACTGACAGAGCCACACCTACCAGCTTCCTCTGGGCCCCTCTGGGGCCACCCCCATCGTCTGACACAGTGCTGTGGACCCTCCAATGCACCAGACTACAAGAGGAAAGGATATTCATGAAGACCAAGGAACTGTGATGGGCAACCCATGAGGGGTGGGTTGAAGCCAGACAGGCAGTGAGGGAAAAAAGAACATTCCAGGCAGAGAACTGGATGAAGAAAGCCAGAAGAATGCCGAGTTCATCAAGGACCACATGGAAACTCATCTGATTGGAACTCAGACTATTGCCGAAGAGTACAGCCAAAGAAGGAACAACAACCCCTCAACCTTTGCATAAAGCCTGCAAAGTATTCCTCATCCATTGTTTCATTTGATTCCTACAACAAAGGAATTATAATTACTCCCATTTCATTGATGAGGAAATTGAGGTTTAGAAGTCAAGTGGCTTGCTCAAGGCACACAGCTACGAAGGTTGGGATCAAAGCCTTGCTTGGCTACTTTGGCACTTCCATCCTCACACCTTGATGATGCCATCCCTTTCCCAAGTCCCCTACACCTAGCATCACATTACACCTCTCGGGGAGCGTTCGTGGGTCCAGAGTTTCTTGTGACCTGGCTTTGAAGACTCTTTTTTGAGAGTGGCTGAGAAGCGTGTGGGATTGCAATCCTTCTCTCAAGCAGCCGGACAGAGGTCTGGCAGGACCGGGAGGAAAGTGCTGGTTCCGTTACCCTGGCTTGTTGCCCAGCTGGCAAATGGAATAACGAAGGCCTGCAAGGTGGTGCTTTGGCTCAGGTGAAAACAGCGACTCAAAGGCTCTCTGGCAAACAATGCAGACAGCACGTCACTGCTCTATGATGTGTCAGACCCCCATCCATTCGCCTAGGGAAGGCTGTACCTGCTGCCTTTGTCAGCGCGGAAGGAAGAACAAAACAGGATGGATTAGCTACTCCCCTGCTGGCAGCGACATGGGAGCCTGAAATTCAGCTCCACAGACTCCTTGACTCCGGGGGTCAAGAAGTTAGCAGTGTCCAGGGCCAGCCCTGCATGGCTCCCATCCCTGACAGCTGCCCGAATGGCCCACACGGGTGTGTGGGAGGTCACAGCAGGGGCGTTTCCATTTTAACCCCATTGTTTAGCCAAACGAAGCCAAGATGTTCCTGCTCCCCACTGGAGAAGTCAGCCCGGCTTCAATAATTTCAGAGTGCTGACAGATAATTCAGAGATATTGGATATTTCACCACCTGGGGACTGCCCTTCGCTACCACAGCAATCAGTTACTGCCCGCCAACCAGGGGCCATGTGGAGGCCCCGGGCCCCCTCACGCCTTTACGATGAGGCTCCAGCGTCTTGGAAAATATTGCTTGAATTTATTTATATAATCACGTTAGGAAGGCGGTGAGTTATTGTGAAGTCAGCATTCTTCCATCTTCCTTCCCAGTAATCCTTTGTTTGAGATTCTGCTCGAAGGACTCCGATTACTAATGCAATTACACGCTACCTGGTAAACGGTAATCCAAAAAAAATTAAACCCCTTCACATATTGTATTTTTTACTCTGAGCCACCCTTCTCCTAAAACTGAGTACTGACATAAATCAATTAGCTACTGATTTTATGACTACCTGCATTTAAGGACACATAGGCTTTTGATCCGCCCTCCCAAGTAGTTTGGTCATCTTAAAGGTACACACCACCTCTCACTGGGAGCACTAGCCCTTACAAATCTCTACGTAAAAGCAAACACTCTGAACAGGCTTGGTTCTTATAACAACAGAGCACAAGTCTGCAACCAATCTGGACAATACACGTGTGTTGCATCCTGGTCTCGCTAAAACCGAAGGCTTTGGACTATCTCCTTGACATTCATGGGTCCGTAACATCATGTCCTCTCTCTTCCATTCACCACAGAATAAATATGAAAGTAATTAAAATGGAGCTGCAGACTCTGGGAATATTCTTCTTGGAGCGGTTCAGGAGGCATGACATTGAACCTGTGAAGAGGGTTATAATCCCAGGACACTGATTAGTTCTGCAATAAACAATATTATAAAAATCACCTAAACACTATTTGTTGGGTTTCAAATTTATGTCAACCTATAGACAAACTGCACAGCCTTAACTATGGTTACAAAATATAAACGTTATCCAACTTAAAAATACAAAAGTAAAGACGAAGCAGAGCTGGATGGGTGGAGGGGACTGTGAGGGAGTGGAGACACAAATGACATTGTCGATGATGAATGAAAAAGAAATGGAGGTCTTAGGATGTAGCCAAAGTTGCACAGATGACCAGTGAGTGGAAGAAAATAGTGATTTAATTATATCTGGAGAAGAGAGGATGCAAAGTGGGGGCTGGTATAAGGAAGCTAAATCTTTTATCACAGGAGGAAGTTAGAAGACGGTGTCTAAAATTGATCAATCAAAAAATGGCTGTAAAATTATATCATTTAGATATATGGAAGAAACCTCCTGAAGAACTAAAAACAGAAACCATTTAAGTGGTTGCTTCAATTATTCTATGGTGTTAGAGGTCAAGAGAGTGACTACCTTTGGTAGGGGGAGAGTGGTGATACCGGCTCAACACAAGGTTGACATAAGGGAAGCCATATTGTAGAAAAGAAACTCTATTGTAACGACTTCTGATTAACTAGCCCAGGCATGCTCTGTAGATTTTGTGGCCCTTCCCAGCTGCTATAAGTTGATAACTTTGTTCTCTTGAGTTCCTTAGGAATGTGATGACCCCCCGGGCAGAGAATCGATGCTGATAGCCATCATCAATGACAACTGAAAGATCAGGGTAGAGGGCGTTGCTCTGGTCTCTGATGCATGTCAAGTAAAACAAAAGACTGCCAGGAACTAAGACTGGATGGTTGCCCCACCCCCACCCCGAGACCAGATGCCTCCCCGACCCGGAGACCGGCCCCCTGTATAACTTTGCTCTGTACGATGGTTCTTTGAGACGTTAGCCGGCCATCTTCCCCCTTGCCAGCAAGCTGTAATAAACCCTTTCTTTTCCACCATCTTGCCTCTTGACAACTGGCTTTTGTCATGCAGCGAGCAG
This sequence comes from Tapirus indicus, assembly GCA_031878705.1. NCBI lineage: Eukaryota > Metazoa > Chordata > Mammalia > Perissodactyla > Tapiridae > Tapirus > Tapirus indicus. Next base: position 34,536,557 of record CM062927.1, read on the forward strand.
ATCGTGCCCTTTGTGCGGCAACAGTGCCTTCCCGGTTGCTGGTCATGCTCCATTCCTTGATCTGGGCGCTGGTTGCAAGAGAGTTCACTCATGAATATCATCAGCCACACACTTAGGATATACGTGATTTCCCTGCTTGTAGGGTATATTTCAACTAAGTTTCTTTAACAAAGTAGCTGCCTCCTGGGAGCAGGACTTTGAGAAATGAGGGGAGAGACGGGGCATTATTGTTTTTTGATGATCAGCCTAGCTAATGCTTCGACTGTTTTTAGCCATGCAGGTATCACTTGGATGAAAATTCATTATTTTTATGCTGTTTCATACTGGAGCCTCAGGTGACTTCTCACGTGTAAAAAGTTCCGTGGCCCCTAGGGACAAAACCCCGAGGTATGTCTGTAAGTTCCTGAGGGGTGGATATCAGCGGATTCGGGGAAGTGCTTTCTAAACATCAGAGCATCCAACAATTTTGGTAGTGAGTTCACTGTCAAGGGGGATGCTCGAGTCAAAGAGCTCAGGAAGCGTTGCCCAGGTGACCGTGAAGGCAGTTCGGTCATTGCTGAGACTGAGCTCTGAGATGCGTTCTGCGGGCAGCACATGCTTTGGTCCAAAGCACCTGCATTTTTTCCTTTTTAACCTCTTTGGTCCAGAAAGAAAACTCAAAAGGTCAAGAAATCCCACAAAAACTACTCCTTACAAACTGAGACGAGAGCAGAACTGGAAGGAGGTGGGTCAGAAGAAGCCCTTTCCTCCACACTGATTTCAAAGGGCAGCAACGGATGGGGCGACCCCGGGGAAGAGAATTCACCTCGGACCAGGCCAGGTGTGGACACTTCACCACCCAGGAGCCACCCTTGCTACCACGACAACCGGTTACTGCCCGCCGAGCAGGAGCTGTGAGGATGGCCGATGGCGCCAGGCTTCCGAGGACTGGGAATTTAGGATGTCTTCTGCCCTGACTGAGACCTCTATCCAGGGGGTCGGCAAACTGTGGCCCACGGGCCAAACCTGGCCCACTGCCTGTTTTTGCACAGCCTGTAAACTAAGAGTGGTTTGACATTTTTAAATGGTTGAAAAATATCAAAAGAAAAATAAAACACATCATGACACATGAAAATTATATGAAATTTAAATTTCAGCATCCAGAAATAAAGTTTGCTTGGAAGGCAGCGATGCTTATCATTAACATATTGTCTGCGGCCGCCTTCGCCACAGGACCGGGACTGAGTGGTTTCAATACAAAATCTAAAACATTTCCTACCCAGCCCTTCGCGGGACACGTTCGCCCAGCCCTGCTCTTCACCACGGCTGCGGTAATGGCATGGGTTGTCCAGCACCTTTCACTCCCCAAGAATTTGTCTCACTTTGCCCTTGTTTTCTTGTTAACATGCCATAGAAGGAATTTGGAATCAAAGAATTTACAATCATGGGAAGTAAACAGGTCCTCATTTACAGACTCCCCTCCCTCCCTGAACCCCTTGACCTTCCATCTGAGAAAACTGGAGTCCAGAGAAAGCGCCCCTACCCCACTCTACCCCACTGGGCACTCAGGTCATTGTCTGCGGCTCATGCTGTGCGGGATCAGATCCCCTGGAGCGCCCTCCCAGCAGGGAGCTCGGAAGGGGAGCTCCTGGGCCAGAAGTCAAGCACAAGAGCCTGGCCCACCCTGCAGATAAGACAAAATAGTCCTATCTCAACTCATCAACCTGCTGATTTGCTGCATTCCTTGCCGTTTTGTCGAGGGGAAGTTGTGATTTGCCCCTCATCCTCCTGTTGTTTCCGAAAACAGGGGGGCTTTCCCTTAAGCACACCCAGTCTTCTCTGCTGTTGCAGAAGAATGCCCCTGTTCTGACTTCTGGTGGGAAGATGGCTAAGGAGAGCTGCCCTCGGCCCAGGTTACGGTGTGACTGGACAACCTCCAGGGCAGAGGCAGGAGCAGAACTAAACGTTGACAGATTCCTCAGGTACTGGATAAATTGGATTATGGGTGTGTTGCTTGTCTGACAAATTGATTTCTGGTGAGTTGACTCTTGCTGGCTTCCAAATGAAGCTCAAACTTGAGGCTGGATTTTGGACCCCACTCATTTTGGGGAATTTCTGTGGCAAATTGAAGCCCAGAAGTGAAGGCCAGGCCCCTGTGAAGGCCCAGGTCCCTTGGCTGGGTCCAGCCAGCCTGCCCACACACTCAGCTCGCACTTGTGCCTGGACACAGCCCCCCAGCCGCCCAGGCTCTTCTCGTCTCGACCTGGTGGTTGTCTTGGAGACCGAGAGCTCCAGGGAGAACAGAGGCACTTCCAGCCTCCCCAGGCTTCCTTAGGGACAAAGGAAGATTTCCTCAAATGGTGGGCCTTTTTACCCAAACAGCAGCTTTCCTCGTTGAACAAAGAGCAGCATTCGCCAAATTCATCTTAGGGAAGCTGTTTGAACACAGCTGGACCCCACAGCATCACCCCCACACACCCACCTCCGCCTTACCCCAGAAGTATTGTGCAACAGGTGAGGAGCGCTGACCTGGGGGTGCATCAGCCTCTGCCTGGTGACATCCCCTGCACCCCGCACACTGCCACTTGCCCACCTCACCTGTTAATAGCCGAGTTCTGAGATCAACCCACCTGGATTCAAGTCCTGGCTCCTTAAGTGGAAGCAGTGTCACCTGAGTGAATGATGTCACTCCTCTAAGCCTCGCTTCCTTACTTGTGCATCTGTGAAGTAGAGTTTGTTTTTAAGAACCTAATTCAGAGCGTAGTGAGGGTCCATTGAGATCATGCCTGGAAGGCACTTGGATCAGTACCTGGCCCGCAGAAGTAAACACCATGCTGTTAATGTTTCCTGGGGGGGAAAGCCCTGCCAAGTGTAGATGGGAGCTCTTGGCTAAAGGACGAGCTGGATCCTCAGGCTGGTCCGCCCTGGAGCCCTGAGGGGTGGCGATGATGAGGGGCCAGCAGGCGGGTTATTTGTTTGGCCAGTCCAAATGACTTATTACACCAGCCCCTGGCAAGGGAGTAGAAAGGAAGAAGATAAAAAATCATAGCATCGATTTTTCCAGCACGTGAAACCAGCAATGTTATTTCCAGATCCGTCCTTTCTGAAATCAAATTAAATAAAGTTTAGCTCAGTTTGTCAATTTGCTGAAAACCATCTCCATCCGACTTTCTGCTTTGTTGTGAAGGGGCTCGTGGGGGCGGTTTTTCCAGAGAAGCATTATTGCATTAGGAGAAGTGAGGGCTTTTGATGACATTCCAGAATTTTAAGAGCTTTTCAACCCAATGAGGTGTCAATTTGCAAGTGCGTTTCTCATACCATTAGGTGGACATTTGAATAGACGGGGCTGCGGTGAGCGAGCGAGTCGGCCGGGAGTCAGTTACAGCTGCAGGACTCTGCACTCTCATCCAGAAACACAGTCCCGAAGGTGGGAGAACTGTCTCCCTGCCTCAGAGACACACTTTTGAAAAACCAGAAGCATATTCCTCTTTTACTTCAATTATGAGATTTTTCTTTCCTTCAAAAACAATAAATGTGCCAGTTATTTCAGGTAAAGAAAACATAATCTTGAGACTGCCTTAAGGAAAGGCGTTTTCCAAGCCCAAACTCACCCAGGTGAGGGGGTAATAAAAGCGTCCAGAGGGGCCAGGTGGGGCAGACAGGAGTAATAAGTGGCCTGTCAGTCATCCTCACCAGCCAGAACCAGTCAGAGGGACCTGGGGGAGATCACACGGCAGACAGACTGGGAGTGGGGAGGGGTTAATAGACATCGGTCCTCTACCCCGGGTTCACTGTAAGGAAGCTTAAGTGATTACCTGCACACTGCCCGGGGCTTCCATCGGCCCCTGAGATCCCTGGTCGCTGAAAGCTCAGGACGATGGTTCACAGGAAGAGGAGACATGGCCAACAGACCAGTCTTACCGAAAGTCGTGGTCCAAGGACTTGAGCCGCTCCAGCGGGTCTGAGTTGTTCAGGACGTCGGTTCTAGGTTTGGTGGGACGTCCAGAGTGGCTCGGACAGGGCTCACAGCTGAATTCAGTCTTTCAAAACTGGGTCCCCACTTATTCTTCAAAGCCTGAATTAAATGTCCCCGCCTTTGTGAAACCGTCCTCAACCTCTTGAACGTTTCACATCCTCAGTGCATACCCTCCAGCACACAGTTCTGTGCTTATCTGGGTGTCCATCTCCAGCACCCCCAGCAGTGCCCAGCACAAAGGAGGGGTGCTCAGTAACTGCTGGCCGAGGGCATGAAGAAAGGGTTCCCAGGGAGTCCCCTCCAGGAGATAATAACAATGGTTTCTCAGCAACTCTGGCTTCAGTTCATTATAATGTGGTGTGTAGTCAGGAAAATTTTGGAAAAAGCTTGACTGTGTAAGTAAATCCATTCAATAGACCATTATGCAGCCATTAGCAATGCTATAGCAGATGTATATTTATTGCTTTGAAAAGATGTTTGTGATGTGTGAAAAGTGGGGAAAAAAGCAGGTTACAAAACAGTTTGCATAGCATGATCCCATTTTTATTGGGCAAAAAACGTTTGCATCTCACACACACACACACACGCATATCAATACACAATGTACATGTCACCTCCATGGAGGGGAGGTGCCAGACCACAGGAGCTACGCTGAAGCATCAGATTTCAGAAGACATTGACAAGATGATCTTCATCCAGAAAAAGGTGACTAAAATGGAGAAGGATCCAAAACCAGGTCATTTGAATAAGAATTGAAAGAACTGAGTTTTTCCTAATCGAGATAAAAAGATTCAGGCTCTGATTCAGGGCTGAGGGATCAGTGTGAGCTAAATGCTCTCAGGGCCCAGAGGGAGAGGCGGCTAGTGCTGCAGGGGGAGGGATCAGGGAAAATATCATCAACAAGGTGCCCTTTGACTTGGCTCTAAGCTCTAAAACTGAAGGCGTTGTCTCCCAACCTTCAGCTATCGGCTGACCAACTTCACACTTTTGGCATTTCCTTATACCACCTGTGTGATTATTTACTTAATGTTTTTCTTTTAAATACACTTGTTGCAAAAGGTAACTTTGTCTCACTAATTATGTGGAAGAACCAGTATTGCCTGCCACAAAGAAAAGAAAGCAATCATAAAATGCATTTTTAAACACTCCAAAGTTGTTAAATCCCAGCTAAATGTTGGTGGTTGAAAGCTCTGCAGGTAAGATCTGCTTCCTCTTTGTTGCAAAGGAGAGATTAACAAGTATTATAAGGCGCTAAAGACATGCTGTTTCCCCCAGGAACTCTGTCCTGGCCAGGGAAGCAGGAGAGGGGACCAGCTTCCCTTCCCACCAAGGGATCCGGTGGGATGGAATGCAGCATCCTCGCAGGCAGAGGAGAGCTGGAAGGCCTCTAGGACCGGGGAGAGTATAGCAAAGGAGGGGGGCGCCGCAGGCTGGCTGAAGGCTGTAGGGAGTGGTGGTGGGAGAGCTGCAGAGGCCAGCTGGCACGACCAGCACAGGTGTGTCCGGGAACAAAGCACACACTTCTCATTGTCATCTTGTTATACTGTTTTGAATGTTGTGCCATGTGAATACATTACCCATTCAAAACAAAAGATATACATAGTTAATTATCACGCGCACACACACACACAAACACAATCTCTTGGACAGCAACATTCAAAACAACCAAGGGCTCCAGAGGTGGTACAGAGCAAAGGCCTTGGAGGTGAGCCACCTGGGGTCGGATGGCAGCCCTTCCACTTACTAACAGTGCGGTCTGGAGCAGACATCTTAACCTTCCCAAGCCTCACCGTCCTAATCTGTACAAAGGGGATATGAACAGTGCCCGCCCCTGGGTTATGGGATGCGTCAATCAGGCGATCAGTGGAAAGCCCTTTGCCCTTCACAGGTGTTCAGTGAATCATTGTGTTGCTGCTTCCACACTGTCTCTGTGATCCTTTGCTTATTTAAAAGCATCTCTATGTGTATCTTTTCCTATCTGTCTCTGTCAGCCTCATTCCCTTCAGTTCAAAAATAAAACTGAAGCATATTTTGTGTCATTTATTATGTGTAGTTAATAGACTGTTCTTTTCCCTGCTCTTAATTTTAATGAGCTAACAAGGAGAACATCCCCATTCCTAGAAGCAAATAAGGTGGCAAGGTTCAATTGCTTTTTACTTCCTTGGGCTTCCAATTGATTTAGGAGTGGGTCAGTGTGGGTCAGTGACTTTTTTCCCCAGCCCTGGTGCAGACTGTGAGCCTGTTCATGTGTGGGAACCAAGGGCACAGGCACACACACACGTGCACCCACACACACACACAATGTGTACTGGCTAGAACAGGCCTTTTTCATCAAGCATCCTGCAAACCACAATGGCGGGTGAAAAGCCCCAGAGAGATTGAATTGTTTCTGTAGTTTCGCTTCTTTGAATATTGCTGCTGCAACTCTTTATAGAAGCCAGTAAATCTCGGTTTAACTGCCGCTATTGATTGGGGAGGGCACAAACAAAGGTGCAGATGAGTTTTGGCCGGCTCCTGAAGCGTCCATTACAGACGGCGTTGTAGATGTGATGGACTTGTTTTCGAGTCTGCAGACGTGTGTGCAGCTCCATCACCCTCCACCCCTCCATCATCCGGGGCTGCTCTCTAACGACAGACAGAAGGTTCCTGCAGGACACTCCTTTTTCACTCATTAACAGTGATCAGTAAACCCTGCGGTGTTCATTAAAATGTTTTTCTGCTGCTCAGCAACAACATTTTTTTCTTTGAAAGCCAACTTTAGCTGCTGTGAGGTCAAAGAAATATATAACAATTATGAAGAAGGTAATCTCCACCATACTTTTTTTGAGTACGTCCTGGGGGCAGGCAAGCAGTTGTGATTTATTTCCACTCAGCCCATGAGAACATTTGAATATTTACTGAGGTTGTGCTCAGCACCACTGGGGCCATGCAAATGTGCGGCAGAGTAAAGAGCCAAAAAGTGACAGCCCTCCACACAGAGGAGCCGGTGACTTCTGACCCCGCCCGGGTTTGCTTTTATGACTTTCATATCCTTGAAGCTATTTAAAAGAAGATGAAATATGACAGGTGCTGGGGTCGGCAAAAGCAGCAAGTTGATTGCATTCGGCGCTGCCAGTGGGAACCCCTCCCGGAACGTTGTCAGCACACTGAAAAGCGTGCGGTTCGTTGCTGTCCTCTGCACTTCTCCCCGGACCTGAAGAGCAAACCCGGCATGTAGACAGGTGCAGCTGGACATTTGTTCTCTGCTAGCCAGCTTCTCTTTTAGGTACATCTCCATCCCCCAATCTCACTGCATGGGGTTCAGGCCAGCCTGACTCCTCCCCACTCCTCAGCATCCAGGGACAAGCGTGTGGCCCAGTCTAGCCAATCAGAACACATCTCTTGAGGAAAGGATCGCTTCAGTAACAGTCATGTGACCTACACTGGGCCAGTGAGAGCCTTCCCTGGGACTTTTGAAGGAACTCTGAGAAAGAGGTTCTCTCCTTCCACTGTGGTTATAATCTGGCATGATGTCAGCCTGGAGCCACCATGTGGGGAGAGCCTGCATCAGGGAGAATCCAACATAACAGCTGAGATCAAAGATTAAAACAGAACTCTGAGGACATTGTTTGACAACTGGATACAGCCTTGCCTGAAGCTACTCTTGGAATTTTTAGTTAAACTGAGGCAATAAATTCGTTTGGATTAAGTCGTATTGACTTGGGTCTCTGACACAATCAAAAGATGCCTGATTGATGGAGATGTCTTTTTACTATAACCTGAGGAGCATAGAGAATATTCCCAGCCTATAATCCTTTCCCCACTGGCTCCCTAAAACCAAATCATACCCCAGAGTTTGCCACTCCCTTAACTGCCTCCCCTGAGAGCCATTCCTTAAAATATCACTTGCACAAGAATCCTCATCTCAGGATCTGCTCCTTGGGACCCCAAACTAAGAATGTGAGAATTAAATGAAATGATTTGCAGAAAGTATTTAACACCATGCTTGGTTCATAATATACGCTCGATAAGTGTTGAATATGATTCTTATTCCTGTTATCATTTTTGTTATGTTGATAGAAGAGCTTGAACCAGGACACAATGTCCTGACATCCAATCCTGTACTCTTCCAACGAGGCCAGTATGTCCGAAGATGCCAAACATATACCCCAGTTGATCCACAAAATGATTTTAATTGTTAGGCATTTTAATAATTTTTAAACTTATGTAGTATGGTAAGTGAGTGCTGTTTTCTATTTATGGTAGTGCTCATAAAGTTTCTTTATAAAATAAATGTCTTTAGGTTCTAAATACGAATCAATTTTTAAAGTAAAGGATATCCCAAGCTTTATGAAGATATGGCAAAATATGTGGATTTGGTATATTAACAGAAAACTCTGAACCACCCACACTGCCCACCAGCCCAAATCTTCCATGCACGTGGTTTCACGGTCACAGCTGGGGTCTTGGAGGGCCTGGGCAGAAATGAGCAGTGAGCCAGAGCTCCCGTAGTCGTCATTGTGAACCTTACGTGCAGCCACTGGAGGGAGGGAGAAGGGTGAGCAACGGGCTGAGAAAAGAAATGTGGCACCTGAGGGAGCTGGAAAGAAATGTAATTTGGGTGCCTCAGTCCAAGAGGAAGATAAATAAGAACACGGTGAGTGAGAAACTGCAGCCTGGAATGCTTTCCAGGTGGGACGGAGACGCCCAACAGGAGGCTGGCCCCAGAGGACCTCACTGAAGGAGGCTGCTCTTCCTTCCCACCCTTCCCAGCCCCACTTCTACAGACACAGTCATGGTCCGGGTCCAGAGTCAGTCAAATCCAAGTTCTGGTTCTCCCATCAACTGACTAACTGTGTGACCTGAGGCCAGTCACATAACCTCTCTGAGCCCCCATTACCCTATCTGTAAAATGGGGAGAGTAATCCTCCCTCCATAGCAGTCTGGCCAGCAGCATAGACGAAGTCATTTCCAGAGTCTTTTAGCACAGGTCATGGCCCAGGATGGGCACCTTCAGACAGTCCACTTGCTTCATGTCAGTCCTAACCAGAGCAGAAAGCCCAGCATCATCCACAGCTCACCAACAGGTGGAGTCCACGGTCTGGAGCATCTCCTCCATATTACCTGAGTCTTTGGCTCAGCTTCAAGCTCCCCTCCAAGGAAATACACCTGCTGTTGGTGCCCCACCCGAATCCCCACCACTGGACCCGTTACAAAACTAGTACACTGCACATTTGGGCCACTAAAGGCTCACAGCTGCCCCCTTCTCCAGAGAATTGCCCTTGACTGATGGGAAGCACCTTGCCCAGAGAGGCCTGGGGCCTGCAGGAAGTGACTGGCACAGGGGTACAAAAGCCTGGTCACCTTGCCTCCAGAGGATGCAACTCTCTGGGGCCATTCATGCTCCGGGAGCTTCTGAGGGATCTGGCTGAGGCTAGTCTCAGCCGAAACCACATCTTTGCTTCCCCCCTGCCCTATCCTGCCCTCCTTACTCCATTACAAGTCTCTTCTGGGCATACTCTCTGACTAGATCACTCGCGCAAGAATTCCCATCCATCCCAGTCTCTGGTTTTAGGGAAGGTGACCAAAGATACCCTTCTGCATTAGACAAGATGCTCTCAGCAGAAGCAAGGATAAGCTGGCTCCTGAAGAGGCAGCTCTGGCTGACGTTTTCCCTAAATGAAGATGGTCCAACAGAGGATGCTGAGAGAGGAAGGGCCTGGTTCGCCCTGTCAAGTTTGGTGAGGAGCAGAACCTCCGGGAGGGCAGGGCCTGGACAGGTCCAGGGGTCGCAGCAGCAGTGAGGGCCCTTCTCCACAGGGCTCTGGCCGTGTCGTGGCTCAGCTCCGACTGTCTGGAGCAAGTAGGACAAGAGCCAAGCCCTTTGCATGGTGATCAAGGCCTTGCATGATCCAGTCCCTGCCTTCCTCTCCAGACTCATTTCAGGTCACTCTGACCCTTGCTCACCGTCCTCGGGCCACACGGGCCTTCCTACTGACATTCCATAATGCCAAGTCTTTCCACCTCAGGGTGTTTTCTGCCTCTCCTTCTGGGAATCCTCTTTCCCACCTCTTTCCATGGGTAAGTTCTCATCAAGGCTTAGCTTCAACGACCCTCCTCAGGGAAGCCTTCCCTGATTACCTCATCATTCTCTGTCACACGTCCCTATTTTACTTCCTTTACAGTAGTTACCACCTGAAATTATCTTTATATTTATTTGTGTGCTTATAAATCTATGTTGTAAGACCTATGTTGACATAGAACAATCGCAATCCTAGATCCGAGTACCTAGAACAATATAGGCGTTTAGTAGGAGCTAAATAAAATTTTACAAATGAAAGAATGATCATGCCCGAGCCTCTGGGTCTCTGTCCCAATGTCGTGTTCCCAGGAGAGAGAACCTGACTGACTCAGCGTGGTCACATAACCCCGTCCCCAGACGAATTAGGGTCACATCATACAGACATGCCCACTGGAGGCTCCCCCTTGGGGATCGAGCACCAATCCTAGAGAAGGAAGATCCTAAGCTGAGGAGCCCCCCAAATGGTGCTTGGAGTACCCAGGAGCCATCGCTTGAACTCACATCACAGATGCTGCCGCTCCCCCACTGCCATGCCTCCTGCCATAACCTTGCTCCCTGGGTGCTGGGCCCTGCCTCTCTGGCTGGAACGTAATAATCCCTTCAGGTTTCATGTGCTGGAAACTCAGCTCTGATCTCTGCAGCGGGGCCTCCCCCGGTGCCGTTAACTCTTCCCCTGTCCAGTGAAAGGGGGAGTGTTTAAACTCCTGTCAGCGAACACGGACCAGTTAGACACTGATGCTTGTGCTTCTATTTCCTTCACAGTCACATTCACACGCATCATCTCATCTAGTCCTTGAAACCTCCCTGTGGGGACAAAAATGCATCCCCACTGGGGCACTAAGCTGGGGGATGGAGTTTTTGCTCCCCTAAGGCAGGAGTCTGCCTAAGACTGAAGCCAACACAGATGACAGCAGAGTGAAGTGATGGGGAGACAGGGTCCTGAGGAATTGTCTGAGCCCCTGGTTCTTATGCCGATTCTACCTATAGACTAATTAGACGTATGGATATATATAAGCCAGTTCGAGTTCAGTTTCTGTCACTTTCAACTTGAGAAGCCCAGATGATGGAGTTCCTATCAACCTGACATTCTGGAACCCTACTTTGAAAGACGCTCAGAATTTTAGAAAGAGCTTTTGATTCTGCCCCTTAAGTTCCAACTCGGAACCATTAAGTAGGTTCCATGCCATACACCAGAGTGGGAAAGGCAGGCAAACTCTGGAGCCAGAGTATCTGAGTGCAAATCCTGGTTCTTCCAATTACTAGCTGTGTGACCTTGAGACACTAACTTAATCTCTCTGATTTCAGTTCCTGTGTCAGTCAGCATAGGACAGGTTATACTATGATAACAAATAATCCCAGAATCGCAGTGATTAAAACTAATGAAATTTATTTTGCACTCACACTCCACGCCCCTCATGGGCTGTTTGGGGGGTTCTGCTACACATTGTCCTCACTTTGGAAACCAACTGACAGAGCACCTGACGGATGGAGCATTCCCGTCTCCGTGATAGCAGGAAAGGAACCAGTCACACAGGGGGGGCTCTTATAGCCCCCCCCCCCCGCAAGAGACGCACAACACTTATGCTCACATTTTTAAGACTGAGTGTTGTTGTTTTTTGCAGGGAAAGATTTGCCCTGAGCTAATATTGTTGCTAATCTTCCTCTTTTTTTTTCCCTCCCCAAAGCCCCACTGCACGGTTGTTTATTCTACTGTAAGTCTTTCTAGTTCTTCTACGTGAGCAGCTCCACAGCACGGCTGCTGACAGGCAGGTGGTGTGGTTCCACCGCCAGGAAGCGAACCCGGGCTGAGAGCACTGAACTGTAACCGCTAGGCCATCAGGGCTGGCTCACATGCTCACGTTTTTTTAACCAAAGCTACTCACATGGCTATACCTAACGTCAAAGTGGGCGGGGAAATGCAAAGTCATCATGTACTTCGGGGAAAGAAGTCTGCTGGTCAGTTCCCTCCCGTGTAATATGTGGATGATAACTGCACCCACAGTCCAGGTTTGTTCTGAGAATTAAATAAGTTAATTCACATAGCACTTAACCCACTGTCCGCCGCGTGGTGAGGAACCAATAAATGTGACCTACAGTTACTTACCTGCGCGAGCCCTGCCCCCGGGTCTCACTCCGACCGCGCAGCCCTGGCGTGGAGAGGCGGCTGCGCGGACTGTCAGTCACAGGACTGGAAAACGCCACACGTCAGCAGAGGCACAAAGGCCACTCGCGGCTTGATTACAAACCCGTCCTGTGGGTTTGTCAGCCACCACCAGCACTTAAATCCTTCCGAGTCGGAGTGAAGGAGCAGGGAGCGATGTGCCACCCGAAAATGGGCAACTCTCTGGACTAGCCCGCCGTCTCAGGGTTCCGAACCCCCACTGCGGTAGGGGATGACGCCCCATCAACGCCTCCTCCAGCGCAGACGAGCGAAACTCGTGGTCCACCCCCACGGGGAGTTCTCATGCCTCCAGCAAAACACTGCCTCCTCTTGAGAGTAAACAGAGAAGCATGTGATAAAGGAAATTTACTTTAAGAAAATCCCCGTGTGGAATTTTAAAGGAAGATTATCTCCAGGAATTTATCCCGAGGATACGTTCCCCGGGATACACGTTCCAAGACGTTGCTCACAAAACTGTCTGCGCCGCGAAGAGCCGGCGCTGTGTTAAATAAGGCCTGATGAATACATGAAAAAGAATTAGAATTAAATGGAAAATTTTAAAAGAATTAGAAATTAATGGTAGCCTTTAAAAGTATTAGAATTAATAGCACATCCATTAAAATGGATCAAATAGCTTATATGTGCTAATATGTGGGTTCTATCAAGCACTACTAAGTGAAAGGGCGTGACGCAGAGCTGCACCTGTATTATGACCCCATTTGTATACATTTTAAGGATGGACACATATGTCGGCTGGCAGAGACCACAAGAAATTATTACCAGTTTCCCTGGAGAATGAAATTCTGAAGGGGGGTTGTGTGGTTAGGGAAGGGGAGAGAAGATAGGTGTGTAGTTTCTGTGACTGACCTTCTTACTCCATCTAAATTTTTATCATGTCTGCATTACACTTATATTTATAATTTATTTTAAAATTTTAAAGAATAATAACAGTTTGACCACACAGGAGCAGCAGTTCCCATCTCTGGAGAGTCTGGAGTCAGGGGCCGGGAACTCTCAAGCATCTTCCAGGATGGGGACGGGGGTACGCCTGGCCCAGGAAGGACCCCCAACCCTGCCAAGGCTGGCTTCACCCGGGGGTGCGGGGAGGCCCCAGTGATGAGGGGCAGCCAGAGGCCATGCGTGAGCTCGCAAGGGACTCTGTCCATGCCTCTGGGCCGCGACGGTGTGCGAGGCATGAGCAGCTCTGCTCGGGGACTGACGCGGCGCCGGCTGGGGACACCTGGGCTCCAGGGGGAGGCAGGAGTCATCAAGAGTCTCATCACCACAGGCACCCCCAGTGGGGCACATTTCTGACAGGAGCGTTGTAAGGCCTGAACGAGGCCGTGTGCGTGAATGCGGGTCGGAGAGGACATCGGAGGTGGTACCGGCGCCATCATCCATGTTTACAGGTGAGGACAGTGAGGCGGGGTGGGGGAATGCACCTCTCTACTGTGCCCTACAAAATCGTAGCCCCCCTGCAGGCAGGGACCTCATCGTCTGCCTCATTTAGGCTGTGTCCCCAGTGCTGCGTGAAATAGTTGCCAGTAAATCAAGGATCGAGCTACCCACTGACATCCCCTGCTCAGACCCCAGTTTCTTGAGGAAGCTCCTGCAGGGATGGTGGGCAGCCTGCTCCCCGTGCCCGGGGCTGGGAGAACCAGAACTTGTGCTTCCCCGGGCCCTGGGAAATGATGGGCTCCATTCCCTAATTCCTTCCAGGGGGCTTGGCAGAGGCCAGAAGAGACCTCCCTCCCACCTGCAGAAAGCCCTGCTCTTTGCCTCAGACCCCAGGGCATAGCCTGGCTTCCCCACGCCCTCCTTGGCCCTTGGGACAGAATCCTCAGGGCGATGCATAGGCAGGGTGGTGCAGTGGACAGTCTGGGAGTCAGGGGCCCGGCTTCTTGTCCTGGACTTGCTACCACGATTCTTAAACAAACACACTATCTGGCTTGGTGACCTGGAAAAAGTCACATAGGTGATTTATGACTCAGTTTCCCCATCTGTAAAACCAGTGCTTTTCAGCCTGCCCTACCTCATAGCTTTGCTGCCAGGCACAACCTGTATCTTTACAGGTTTAGTGGAGGCTGTGATGAGCTCCCCAAATCCCTCTTTCAGGACCAAGACACTCCTGCCCTCAGCTGCCAGGAGCGTTGGCTGCTGACAGCTCAGAGCTGAATCCCTCTCCAGGAACTGCCTTCAGCCAGAGAAGCTGCTTTCCCCAAGGCTACTCCTTCCCCCTGGGGGCAGCCCCATGCAATTCCTGTCTGTTTGGGGGAACAGAGGCTGGTCCCCATTCTCAATTCAGGACGCCCTGAAGCCCATCCCAGCTGCAGAGCTCCCCGCGGGATCAGCTGAGAACTGTATTGCGAGCGCATTGCAGCGCAGCCTCTCCCTCTGCCCCATCCCGCACCTCTCACCCCTCGCAAATGTCTGTCCTCAGGGCTCTTCCCTGCAAACTTGTACCTGCACTTTTCTCTAAAGTCCCTCTCCCAGGGAACCTGACCTAGGACGACAGGTGAAACCACTTTTTCAAAATTAAAATTTGTTGATTAAAAACAATATTAGCACATGACAAAATATCTGGGGGGAATAAAAACAAAAAAAGAAATATATATGATGACCCCACTACAATAACAGAAAGCATATTCAATTGTGTATTATTGAATATTGATGACGCCCTCATACGGCAGTTTGCTTGGTTTCTTCCAGTCTTTTTTCCTATACATGTATTTTCCATAAAATTATAACCAAACAACTTTGTATACCATCTTCATCCTGCCGTTTTCTGCTCAGCATATTATGAGTGTTATCTGTGTTATTTAAGTCTTTTGAAGCATCTTTAGTCACGGCATAATAACCCATTGAGCAGTGGGTCATTGTTAGCAGCCTGTTTCCCTAACGGCATACATTTACCTGATTCGGGATTTTAAATCATAAACTATGCTGCGATGAACGTGTTAGGGACGTAGCTTTTTCCATACTTAGAATTACTCCTTGAACTAGACCTCCAGAAGTAGAATGATTGTGTATAAACCTATAAAAGCATATTTAGAACTGTTTTTACAATGGATGGACCCCTCGACGTACAGTCAGAAGAGTTGAGTTGTGCAGGTTCCTGCTTTTAAGCTTTGTGATCTTGGACAACTTACACAACCTCTCTGGGCCCCGGTTACTGGGTGTGGCACGTGTGGCACAGGAGAGGGAGGAGGCGAGAGCTCCGATGCCAGCTCCTCTAAGTCAGCTCTGCCCTGGGACTCTGCTTCGAGAACGCCCTTCCGAGAGGCGGAGGAGCCAGCGGCGGAGAGCTCAGCTGCTGGTGCGTAAGAGGAAGGGTTTGCCGCCCAGAGACGGCTGTAATGAATTCTCCTCTCTCCTTTCAAGTCGTCAGAGGTTCATGGTTGGATTAATAGTGTTATGAATTGAGTTAAACAAGGCTTTCCTTCCCCCAGGACTTCAAATAGCGGAAATCAGATGAACCCGTAATCCTCTTCCACATGCAGCAACTTTATTAAAATGTGTCTTAGTATAAAGAGAGGAGCAGAGCCGAGGGGCGGAGGGCTGAGGCAGGGGTGGCAGTGGGCTGGAAGGGGCTTCCAGGGTTCAGAGCAGAACACTTGAAGCAACTTGGAGCATCAGGTGTTAATAATTGCATAATAAACAGTTTTTAAAAATTTGAATATTCAGATAAAGCTAAAGTCTCCTCTGTCTCCCCCCAAATGCATCTCCCACTGTCCGTGGAAATAATCAAGGAGCTGGGCTTGGAGAGTAAGGTGGACAAGAGGACTTGATCCATGATGTTCCGATGCTCGTAAGCTATTAATTTGATGTGTTGTTCTGGACCTGCTTTATCCTCTACCAGAATATAAGCGTAGACAGACGAGATAGAGATAGACATAAATATAGATACTTTTCCACAAAAAAGTGTAACACTATTTTGTATTAATTTCTTGGCATAAATGAGATCCTACTGTCTACATTATTTGCCACTCTCCATGTTGACATATAGAGATCTAGGTCAGTCCTTGTGACTGCTTGGTAGTATCCCACCACTTCAATATAACATATTTGATTTAGCTCTTCCCACATTCTTGGACACTGAAGTTCTCTGCTGCCCTTTGCTAATAAATGTCCTGCTGCAAAGAGCATCCTGGAGCCTGCATCCATGTGCACACATGGGGTACATCTCTGCATTGAGCCCAGAGCAGTGGAGCTGCTGGGTTCCAAGCGCTGGCATTTCCCCAGCCCTTTGGGAGATCGGGAGCAAACCAAACAGCTAATGCTTCCAAATTCATAGTCTAAAGTTTCCAGCCATCCAGCCAGCCTCCTGCATGTGGGCAGGGAGAGCAGATGATTCCGTTTTACAGATGGGGTCCAGAGAGGTGAGGTGATTGCCCAAATTCATGTAGCCTGTAAGAGATGAAGGGTGGACAAACCGGAAAGTGGTATAGTCAGAGGAGGTCAGGGGAGGAGCTGGGAGGGGAACCCACTTGCTAGCTGGGCAGGGGCAGGGCGGAGCGGACCACCTCCTCCCCAAGGTGTCCGGGCCTCGGCAGCACCTGTGTTGTCTAAACACTCAGAACCCTGACAGAAGGAATTCCAACAAGCCCTGGCTAGTTGCTATCATCTAAATAAAGTGATTCATACTCCTTTGCCCGTGCATAATTAGCTAATAAATTACAAATGAGTAATTGCCTCTCGGGAGGCAGCAGGAAGGAGAGGAACCATCGTACACAGACCCTAATTTTCCTTTGGGACTATCGCTAAATCATGACTCCCTTTGGAATTTCAAGCAATTTTTCCCCTTATTATTACGAGGCTATTCTTGGCTTTGACAAATCAGGACTTCTGAAATCACCAAGCCAAGCACTTGTTCCCCCAACTACCTCTTTCATCAAGGAAGAACCCTATCTGTTGTGACACACATCCAGTTTGTGACGCGACCTTCAACAAGGGCTCTTCTACAAGAAAATGTAAGGGAATAGTATGGCGGGCGCTTTCAGAAGGCAGCTCTCTGGCCTGCGAGGCCCATGAGCTGTGCCGGCGGTTCCTGCCCGAAAGGCAAACAGTTGCTTCAACCTGCGATTGTGGGAATTGTTTAGCTGGACCCGAGGCATATCGTCCTGAAGAATCCCCCATTCTAAGGAACAAGGGCCCCGGTTTTGAACAAGTGCCTGAGGGGATGCTAACGGCTGAGAGAATGAACATTGGTTTTTATCAGGCAAAAACAACGGTTCTCCAGGACAGCAAGGAAGCAGGGGTCCAGGTATGTGCTCCCTCCCGCGCAGCTGAGCGCTCGGGGTTATGATTCTTCTCCCACAAAGAGCCTCAAAGTGTCTTCTCCAACCTCTCAGGACCATTGTCGCCCCATCTCAGAAATCCCAGGGCACCGCTTTCTCCTGTCATCCCCAAATCCACCCACCAGTACACAGCAAGAATGCTCTGACACATTGATGCACCAGAGAACTAGGGTGCCCTCTGCTGGGGGGGTGGAAGTTAGGACTCTTTCACCGCGAGCAATAGGAAACAACCCAAATGGTTTAAGTCATTTGCAAGATGAAAAAATTCTGGAGATTGGTTGCACAACAATGTGAACACATACAACACTACCAAACTGTACACTTACAATGGTTAAGACCGGGCAAAGATGTGGTGAGACCGGAACTCTTGTGCGACGTTGGTGGGAGTGGAAAATGGTACCGCGCTGTGGAAAACAGCAGGGAGGGTCCTCAAATAAATTAAAACTAGGACTACCATGTGACCCTGCAATCCCACTTCTGGGAATGTATCCAAAAGAAGTGAAAACAAGATCTCAAAGAGATGTTTGCTCCCTCGTGTTCATTGAAGCATCATTCACAATAGCCAAGAAGTGAAAGCAACCTAAATGTCCATCTGCGGACGGATGAATAAACAAAGTGTGGTGTGCACCTAGAGTGGAATACTACTCAGTCTTAAAAAAGAAGGAAACCCTGTCATATGCTGCAATTTAAGGATATTACACTAAGTGAAATAAGTCACAAAAAGAAATACCTCATGATTCCATTTATATGAGGTATTTAAAGTCAAACTCATAGAACAGAAAGCAGAATGGTGGTTGCCAGGGGCTGGGGAAGAGGAAGGTGGGGAGGTAATATTTGGTGGGTGTAGAGTTCCAGTCATGCAGGATGGGGGGATTGTTCTGGGGATCTGTTGTGCAACAATGCCTGTGGTTGACAATATTATACTGTAGCCTTGGAAATTGTTGGCAGAGTGAATTTTATGTTATGTGGGTTTTTGCCACAATAGAAAAAAAAGAATACATTTTGCAAATATTCCCATGTCAATAAACACTACATCATCCAAAAGTATGGTTAAGATGATAAATTTTACGTTATGCTTATTTTATCACAATTAAACACTTTTTGGTTTAAGCCAAAAGGGGAATATAAAGGCTCATGTAGTTAAAAAGAATTATCTTGGGTAATAGATTTGGAGAACTTATCATATAAAACACCAACAGCTAAGAAATTATTTGATAGTTAGAAGAATCTGGAAATGCAAAGCCACAGATTGCCACCCTGCCTGTCAGGGAATCCCAGAAGGGACCAGGAGGAAACTCAGAGACCGAAGGCCATGCTTCTCCAGGGGCTGTGCTGGACCCTGGGCTTCTCCTTCCACCTCTGCGCTTGGGCGAGCACCCTTGACTCTCTGCGCCTCAGTTTCTCTATCTGGCCACGTGGGAGCTGGAACAGTTCGTTGATCTTGATGACTTTTTAATCATTAACCTTGTATGACCCTGTCTCTAAATTTTCTTCTCTTGTCTCCTTTTTTCTTTTTTACTTCTTTTGTTTTGGTAAAGTCTTGAAAAAAATAAAAAACCCCACACACCTTCCATATGGTGCCCTTCCTGGAGACTCGCCAGCTCCCCAGCTCCCCAGGGCTGGTGTGATGCATGTGCTTGGGCCGAGAAGGCTGGGCAGCCCCCCACAGTGTGATCGCAGCCTGTCACCAAATGTGCTCATGCCAGCCGGCCCAGCGCCACCCTCCCTTCCTGTCAGTCCCCGAGTCTCCACTGCACTGTCAGGCCTCGGAATTAGCAGCACTCAGGGCAATTCCACAAGCCCAGCGAGCACGCTGATGGTGGTGGATGTGGACGGGAGAGGAAGAGGATGGCCACACAGCCACAGAAGGCCCTACACTTAGACGCCACATTTCACAGCGAAGCACAAGAGGACTGAAGGAAGACCCTCCTCCTCCCACTTTTAGCGTGGGGCCCCTCGCTGGACCCCACCACCTGGCATGTGCTGTGAATTAAATTCTTAAAAATAAATCCTGTCATTAGCTTGTGAATAGAAAACTATGTTGCAGGACGTTGCCACCTGTGGTGGAATGCTGAAGACGGGATTAAGTCGGGGGATTATGAGTGACGCGTAGCTATCCCGCAGACTGTAATTGGTACAACACTGCCCGTTGGATCAAAAGTTCTGGTGTCATTATTTTGCCATAAATGTTCTGACATTTTCCATTAGTCAAAATTATTCAGTCACGTATTTTATGGGAGCAGAGTGGTAAATTATTGTGTTGTATTTGCTTTATGGTTAAAGTATTAATTTGTTTAAAGAAAACATTTAAAATACACACTTTTCATTGCCCTGTTTTGCCATTTCTTCATTTTTTAATCTAGAGGGAGAATCAAAATATAGAAGTTACCCAGGTCTCTCTACTCCTAAGAGCCTTGTGAGCACCTACTGTGCGGGAGGTGCTGTCAGGGAATCAGGGGTGAATCACGTGTGATCCCACCCTCATGGGGTAGGAGGGAGACAAAATGTGCACATAATGGCCAAGAGTCAAGGCAAAATCAGAGCTGTGCAGGCAGGGGACATGCCGGAGTTCTGCTTGGAGGAAGCGGCACTTCAGCTGAGCCCTGAAGGAAGAAACTAAACTTAGTATTTAGGGGCTGGAAGAAGTCCTGGCACTCACTTATTCTAATCCCCTTTTTTTGTAGAAACAGAGGTGTAAAAAGAGGAAAGATCTCCCCAAGTAACATATTGACATCAAATTAACAACTAACTAGACGTGAGGAGGTGGGAAGTGAAGGGCAGGAAGCAAAGCAGAGAGGAGAGGTGACGGCTCCAGGTAGGAGAAATGGCATAAGCAAAGGTGGGGCCGCTGGGAAGGTCAAATGCCTGCAATGGCCCCTTTCACGGTGTCAGCTCTCCTCCCCTGCCTGGCCCCTCTGAATCCACGTGCTTCACGTGTCATTGACCCAACTGCAGAGTTGGGCACACGACCCAGTTCTGGTCGATCAGCTTGTCTCTCAGTGATTGGTGCAGGGACGGGCATGTAGCCCAGGTGGGCCCAGTGAGACAGTCTCCAGAATTTCACCAGAGCAACCAGAAACGGGGTATAAATCTGGGGCTGCTGTGGCACCACTTGGGACCAGCTGGCTTAAGAAGAGTGAACCCAGAGGAAAAGAATGCTGAGAGGTGGAGAGAGACCAACTTCCAAAATCACTGCCCGAGCCCCAAATTCTGCTGTCTGAACCCACAATTGCTTCTCAGTTGCAGGGTTAATCAACTCTCCGTTTGGATCAAATCAACCTGTCTTGGGTTTCTGTCACTTGCTTCGAAAGGATCCTGACCGCCTCACTCCAACGAAAGGGCAGCCCAGTTCTCTGGGAGGGGAAGGAGACCTCCTCAGCTCCCCGCTGGCACATCCATGTGGGCTAGTTCTTCAGGTAAGTTGACTGATCCCTGGAAAATCCCATGGGAAAGACGCACAGGACAGTGGAACCTCCGTGAGGCAGGCTGATGTGCCCTCCAAAGGGTCCCGTGACCGCAGCACTGCGTACCTCCCGCCCAGCGCCAGCCCGGAGTCCACCAGGGGCAAAGGAGCCCAGGAGATCTTCGTATGCAGCCAGGGTGGGAGCTGCTGGGCAGTGTGAGCACCCTTCAAGGGAACAGTCAATGGATCCCTCTCTGTCCTTCCCAATTCCTCTCTGCTCCTCCCTATCCTTAGTGTCTCCAGTGGCTTAAAACCCCAGAGGACTGAAAACTTCTGCTCAAGTTTAATCAAAAGCAGGTGGAACATACAAAACATGACAGACTGTTGAAGGCCCACCTTCAAGACAAACTTCCAAACAGCCCACAGTCCCACAGAGCCAATGTCACGGAGCGCGACTCTGCAAAAGACTGAGTCAGACTGAAAGAGCTGGCAGCCAGGGACGAACAAAGAGCTTCACAGATTGGAAGATCCAAAAGCTGCCAGCCAGCAGGCAGGCCCGAGGTTCACGTGTGACAAGGCTGGCCAAACGAAGGCTGGCAGGGTCCTGCGTGCTGAGAGGTGGCACCACCTCCAGTGACGCCTCCTAGGACTGTGTCCACTCGAGGTGTGGGGGCCCCGGGCCTTAGCTGGTGAGGAAGAGAGGTATGCAGGGGGTTAATGAGAAATCCAGGGGCTGGGGAGCTGTGAGGGGCGGGGAGGACGTCAGAGAGTGCCCAGCCTGCCCAGAACAGATACACATGCTCATCGGGGAGCAGGGAGCCAGAGGAGGACGAGGCGGAGGCCTCAGGGCCATCTGTTTCAGGAACCGAGGGGCCAGGCAGGGGGCGGAGAAAGAGAGTCTCAGAAAGGCCCCCCAACCTCAGCAGTTTAGGGAACAGGCCCCTCTCTGCCATCCGCCTTTGCTGACTGATGTGGCCCCTCCTTAGGAGGAGGGGGCCGGTCCCAGACTGAGACGAAGGGTCAGAGGTCTGCGCTCCCTCACTCCTCCTGCCTCTTGGGGGGCTGTGCCACTCAAGAGTACCAGCTGGGCCTTAAAACCCAAGTGTTCTATGCGGTCTCTCAGCCTGGACCCAGCTGCCTGGCCCTCATAGGCCCTGGCTCAGGTGCGATGTGACCACTGTCATGGCCTGGCTTTGCCCCAGGGAAACACATTCTCTGTCTACTAAGCCTAAGGAAAGTGGGAAGTCCTAGGGAGCCACAGGGTCATGCTGGGAGGAAGTTCAGGCCTTGGGTTCCAACCCTGGGGTCAGCTGGCTGGGCATTCTGCACCCACTCTACCACCCAGGGCACATCTCCACCACCCGGGCGGTCCTCCACCACCCAGGGCAGTCCTCCACCGAGTCAGTCCTCCATGGTTTGGAGAACACCTCAGAGCAGGCGTATTACCCACCATGGTCTGTCTGAATCAAACCTGCATCTCCAGCTCCGAGGCAAAGCCTTTCTGGGTGAGAAGTGCTCACGAAGGATGTGTTGAATCAGTGGCCACTACTGAGCATCAAGAAGAAGTACCCTCTCCCTTTCCCAGCACCAAGGGGCTGCCCCAGATATCTGTGGCAAGCATCTGGAGTTTGGAGAGAGTTGGTGATGACCATGGGCTTTGGAATCAGACTCAAGTGGGGCCAGACGTGGTCCAAGCCCTGCACAGCTATTTGTGAGCTGTGCAACTTTGGTTAAGCAACTTAACCTCTCTAAGACTCAGTGTCCTCACATGTCAAGTGGGGATCCTTGGGATGATGGGGAACGTACCTCGGAACATGAACATCAAGAGCTCGGCATGTTGCCAATGGTCAGTAGATGTTTGGTGCCCTAGCATACTTCATTTCCAGGACAACCCTCTAAGGCAGATCTTAGTATTTATCCCCACCTTACAGATGAGAACACTGAGGCTCAGAGAGATGAAATCACTTGCCCAGGCTGCAAAGTGGCAGAGTCATGACTTGAAGCCAGGTCTATCTGGCTACCTAATCACTGCCCTCCCTGGTACCTCCCACGGCCTGTCCTGCTGGGCCTGGCGCATGCAAGGGGTCCAGGGAAGGTTGCTAAACGGTCTTGAGGATAAGTGCAAGGTACTGGGAGACCAGAAGATTAGAAGGCCTGTGGTGATGAGTTATAACACCTGCAGATGGAGTTTAACCAGGAAGATGGAGGGACGCCACACCGTGGTCCAGAGCAGGGCAGCGTCTGCAAGGCCCGCAGCTCCCCCGCAGAGTCAGCCTGCTGGCTGGTCACCCTTGGATGGCGTTAATGGGTGATGACTGTGGGCTTTGGAATCAGACTTAAGTTCTGCCAGACCTGGCCCAAGCCCTGCACAGCCACTTGTGAGCTCCACAAGCCAAATGGCATTAATGGGGTGGGGTGGGGCCGGAATTGATGGATGGTTCATACATTCATTGATCCATTCAACACATATGTATCTACAGTGTTCCAGGCACAGGGCAGCAGGGTGAGGGCGATGGAGCAATGATACAAACGTGGCTGTGGGAGCCCCAAGGATGCCCAGACTTTCTCCCCCTGCAGGAGGCGGGAGAGAGAGAGGGAGAGACCATCCTGCAAAGAACTCCCAGGGCCCATCCCTGGATCCCGTTACGGCTCTCACTCCCCCAGCCTCCTCATTGGGGTACAACCTTCAAGCACCAGAGAGTACTCCAGGACCTTCAAAATCACCCACCTGTAGGGAGGTTCCCAAGTCAAACCTGAAATAAGCCCCCTGTGCCCAATTTTGGCAAGTGTCCACAGCCCTCTGGCAGAGTTTTACCATGCTGGCTGGCCACCTTCAGCTAGCACTGATGGTGTGGGGGGGAGAATGGGAGTGGGTGGGTGGCCCTTATCCACTCACTGAACCAGTATTTATTAAGCACCTACTGTGTGCCTGCCCCAGGGGCAGTGGGGCAATGGTGATGAGGCAGTGACATAAAGGCAGGGCTGTGGGAGCCCCAGGGAAGGGCAGGGAGATGGGAGTGACCTCCTCCGGAAAGGACCGCTAAGACCAATCTCAGGGTCCTTCATACCTCTCCCTCCCCAGGCTCCTCATGGAAGGCTGGGGTGGGTGGGGAGCAGAGGGTACTTCACACCTTAAGGAGCATCCACCTGTTGGGACGTTCCCAGGTCGAACGTGACATAGGTGCCCTCACAAGTCTCCACAAATGCCCATAGCCCCTCCAGCACCGTCCGCACACTGGCTGCCCCTGGAGACAGAGGTCCCCTTTCCTGGATGCCAGGAGCCTGCACGCTGGTCCAACCCTGCCATTTGACAGATGGGAAAACTGAGGCCCACAGTGGTAACCTGCTCTGCAATCCCCGTGCCTACATTCAGCACCCCTAAACGGGTCTGCTACAAACCAGCCTCGGCCCTGCCTACAGCCTCTGGTGCTGGAGCCTTTTCCAGAAGTTGACTTACTCCACAGTGTTGCTATTGACAAGTAAATGCAGCCCAGCAGGCTGAGTGCTGTCCTGGCCACCTTACAGATGGCAAATCAAACCTGCGTACTCTGCCCCGCCCCCTCTGGCATCCTCCAGCCCCTCCACCTTCCTCTGCAAGCCGGGGTGAGAAATTGAGACAATCCCCGGCACTCCAAATTACCCCTGCAAATTAGCCACCCGGTTCCTCCCGCTCCTCGCTCCTCCTGGACCTAGCCACAGAGCGGGAGGAGGACCTGGGCTCGGCCAGACGGGCGGCTCAGTGCAGACAAGCACCTACAGGGCTTGCTCATATTTAAAACTTCCTTTCATATATTTTTAATAAAACAACTGATACAAATTCAAAACCAACTTCATAAATCAAACATTTCAGTGTTGGCGGCTTCAAGGTTTCCCTGGTGCTTGGCCGGGAGCCTGCCGCTCTCCCACACGGGGGCTGTGAGCTCCAGTGCTCGAGGTTTTGTGAAAGGTTTATTGGATTTCATAGTCCCTTAAGGGGAAACCCTTTAAATGTCTTTGCAATTATAAGTCTAATAACACTCTCAGCCCTTGGACACAGCCTTGACTTGACAGAGATAAGGAACTCGAAGTTGCTCAGTCAATACCAAGCTATTAATCTCTGTCACCTCGCTGTCACCGTGGCTCAGGAAAACAATGTTGTTTCTTGACCTAGGTGAAGGCATGGAGTGATTTTATTCAGGATGTCAGCATTCATCAACCCAGATTTTGTCACCCTCTCGCTCCCGAGAAGAACTCCCAGTGCTTCATCCTGCCTGTGTTGACACCCTTCCAGTCAAAAGAGTTTCTTTCAGTCTTCGCCTATTATTATTATTTAGCACTTATTCAAGTGTAAAAAGCCTTTAAGAATAAAGTTTTTCTTGTGGTGAAGAGACCTGGCAGATGAATCACTTTATGCTGCTCCTCAGCGACCCGAGCCAAGGGCGGCTGAAAGTTACCAAATGCAGTGTTTGTTTACGTATTCAAATGAAGGTTAATTTTTATCCTGTCACTGCTCAAATTTGATTAGGGTGGGGCTCTCCCCCCTCCCTCAGTGGCGTCCTCCTCCTCGACCTTGAAAGAAACCCAAGAAATTGTTTAAAAGAAAAGCCAACAAAAATCCTGATGAGAAACTAACAAGGAAGAATCTAATTGTTCCCAGCTGAGCGGCCAGCCATGCCCCCTCCACAGGCAGGATGAGAAATGCCCGCTTCTGTCTGGGTGGGACCTGGCCTCTCCAGCACAGGGTGGGATGCAGCAATGCTGGTGGGCACCCACCCCAAAGCTCAGGGTGCCGTCAAGACCAGGGAAGTGCCAGCCACGCTTCCAAAGGCCTGGGTCTGTCTTTGGGCAGGACCCAGGGCGGAGAATTCACTCCAGAGTCTGCGGCTCCGTGGAATGCCTCGGGGCTGTGGGGGTAGGTGGCAAGGGCCAGGAGGGCTCCAGGCCCCTAGACCTCCAATTGCATCTGTTCTGTAAAGCGCACCTCTGCATCAGAGTTTATTGGGATTAAGTCTGAGCCCTCGGAGGTCTCCAGACCTGGACCACCTTAGCCCAGCCTCTTTCCGGGACACTCCCCTGACCTGTGCTTTAATGAGATGCCCTGACTTTTATGAAGGATTGGCATAAAGAGCAGCCATGGAAACATGCTTCTGTTTTCACAGGAAACTAGTGCCAAGCACTTTCTCCTAGTAAATCGTTCCTACCTAAGGATCTCGCATAGATAATAATTCAGTTAAAAAATAAAAAGCAACTCTCAGTTTCCCTTGAGAAAACTCTGAGGGCTTTCCTTTTTTACTGTGGGTGCCAGGAAGCTCAAGCCCAAATTACCTATTAAAGCTGGTGTATTTGCATTAACTTTGTTTTGATTCTCTTCTGCTGCTTATGTTTTGGCAACTTGTTACCACGTCCTTTCCAACAGGTCACTTTGAATTCCTTTTCTGTAGGGATAGGATTTGAATGAATAAATAAACATCCAGGAACCCAAGGACTGAGCCCTGGGCTGGAACTTGGTAGACCAAGCTGTGGTCCCAGCTCTGCGTCTGACTTCCTGGAGGTCTGGGTGGGTATTAGCCAGACCTCAGCTCTCTCTTCTGTCAAGTGAGGAGACCGGGACGGAGCTGACTGATTCACCCAGCTCTTCTTGCAGGTGCCCTCAATGCCCACAACTGAGGGCAACATGGAGATTAAGAGCAGGCATTCTGGAGCCAGACTTCCCCAGGGTATAGGATGACCAACTGGTCTCAGTTTACCTGGGACTGTCCTGGTTTTAGCACTGAAAGTCCCCCGTCCCAGACAACCCCTCAGTCCCAGGCAAATTAAGATGGTTGGTCACCCTACAGTTTCACCCGCCAGCTTGCCACTTGCTAGCT
Organism: Tapirus indicus; assembly: GCA_031878705.1. NCBI lineage: Eukaryota > Metazoa > Chordata > Mammalia > Perissodactyla > Tapiridae > Tapirus > Tapirus indicus. The sequence goes on from CM062927.1 coordinate 34,563,280, forward strand.
GTGTCACCTTGGGCGAGTTACTTAAGCTACTTGTGTCTCAGCTTCCTCAACCTTTAAAACAGGATTATAACCAGAGCTGCCTCCTGGTTGTTATGAATCTGAAGCATGTTCATCTGTGTGAAGCAAAGAGAACAGTCTTGGCACTGAGAAAGCACTATGAATGTTTATTAAAGAAATGCAACAGCCACTCACTTCCTGCTCAAGTTCGGGAAAATTCTCAAAATAGTTATTTACCAAAAAAAAAAAAAAATCTACCCTGACATTCATGGAGCAAGACAAGTTGTCCTGAGAGAGGAGACTATCTCCGGTTAAAGCAGCGAGAGGCACAGCTCCCGGGGACATTCAAGGCTGGGTGTGACTCAGGGAAACCAGTCATTCCAGACAGACGGACAGAACCTGCCGGCCCAGCACAGAGAGGCCAGCAAGCCGGCTGGCCATCAGGGAAGGAGGCTGGGATGTGCTCCTGGTCTCTGCCAGGCACCTCAGCCAGGTCACCACTTCCAGAAAGTGTCACGGAAAGGAAGTAAGTGTGGATGTCACTGGCCATTACCGGTGAGAACCAGGATAGGTGCTGCTGGGTGGGGTGGAGGGTGGAGCCCTGGGGATTTTCCAAGGATTAGCCAGTGTCTCCTCACCCGAGACAGGGCCAGAGCCAGCTTCCTGGAGCTGAGCCAAGGAATTCCTACCTTCCACACAGCCCCAGCCACGCAGGGTGACCAGACGGTGCTGAGCGAGCACCCGGCTGGAGACTTGTCGCTGTTAGCACGTCTATCCTTGTTAGGCAGCCACTGTGCATGGGCCTGGGCTGAGCCGACCCCTGGCCTCCAGGAACTTACTCCCTGCTTGGCAGATAAGACTAACGGGTCCCAGCAGTTGCTTCCACCTGCAATTGCTTCATCTCTGTTTCTTGTCCGAAGGGAGAAGTGAAACTTTTCCAAAACCTGGAGCAGCCACTGAGCCCTCTCTTCTCACACGTCCTCTGCAGAGCCTGGCGCCTCAGAGGTCCCGAAGCAATTCCTCCTGGACAAATACTGACTCCACGAAAAAAAGGAGAGACTGTCGAGAGCTGTGCTGTCCGATATGGTAGCCACTAGCCACAGTGCGGCTATTTAAATGAATTAAAATTAAATCAAACATTCAGTCTCTTGGTCACATGAGCCACATGTGCTCAATAGCCATGTGTGGTTAGTGGCTACCATATTGCATGGCACAGATATAAAACATTTTCATCATCGCAGGAGGTTTCATGGGGCTGTGCTGATCTAGAACATATGAAGAGAAAGGGGGTTATTGACTAGGACCCATCCTCTGAAGGCTGAACTGCCAGGACCTTAGGTTTCTGAGACTGAGACGGGGGCACAACCGGCCCAGAAGAATCTCAGGAGATTATATTGATCCAGAGTGTGTTCCACGTCTTGGGAGCCACCTAACTTCACAGGAGAAGACTGATACAGGAAGAGGGACTTGCACAAAGATGTTGTGAGCAGAACTCCCCAGTCGAGCTCCCTCCCAGTGTGATACATTATGACGGGAAGATGGCAGGAGAGAGAGGTGGGAGAAGGGAACTCCATCAGGCAGGTCAATGTAAGTGAGCTCCCCACTTACTTCCCCCGACTGTAACCTCTGCCTCCTGTCCTGGGAGCTCCAGGTACAGTACAGTCGTCTGCAACCCCCAGACACTGAAGATACAGAATGTACTAGCCCTCTAGCTCTTCGGGTCTCTGCCTAGGCCCAGCACCATTCAGTCGGCGGGCAAAAACAACCTAGAGCCTAGATATCAGACTGAGAGGAAAGCCGGGAGACCATATGAGGAAATAAAGTAGGAAGCTCCCTACTTCCGAATCGTGAAGCAGCTGAGACTCCAGACTCTGATCTCTAAGTGGGGGTCCGTTTAGGCTCCCAAAATATGCTGAAATCTTCTGAACCAAGGAGAGCCCCACATTCAACTCCTGCGGAATCCGTTTTGGGGAAACATCCAGGCAGAGGAGACTCACTCTGTCCCTGTCACCGAAAGCTACCCAGCATCCGGAGGAGGGGCAACAAGAGCCTGTGTGTAGTTAGGCAGAGGGCTGCAGAAGGCCTGTGTGTATCTCATTCTGCAAGAGATCTACCCTGAAAATAAATACAGACCTTATTTATTAAATGATGGCAATACTCAGCCTTTATACAGGGATGTGGCTTTTACAAGAAACTTCTACATACAGCGTTTTATTTTTTTCAAGAGCCCTGGAAGGCGGTCACCATTCCCATGTCATAGTTATAAAATATGAGGATCAGTTGGAATAAAACACCAGTCCTAAGTCACATGGGTAGAAACTCAGCTGGCCTGCAGATTCCAAATTAACAGAAGAAATTGAACTCTGCGAGGAAAGACAATGGTAATATTATTAAATAGTACAATTAATAGGCAACATTTCTTGAACATCCATTATACACCTGATGCACAGCTAAGCAGTCCACAGACCTTACCTCATTATCCCTCACAGACATGACGAGCCACCCCATTTTACAGATGTGGAAGCCAAGGCTTAGAGAAGTTCAACACTGGCCCATAGTCACACAGCAAGTAAGCAGGAAAGATAAAGATTTGGTCCAATTTGTAGTTGTAATGTGGGTTTATAGGCCATATTATGGGGCCATAATCTTTTCAAGTTTGAAGGAGGGAACTAAAAATTCAATAGAAAATGTCAAGGAAGAAATTAGCTTCTATAATAACTTCTAAATGGCCCAACCGAACAGCTCTCTGAAAACTCAGATGATTGAAGATGTGGTCGAGAGTTTCCTCTGGCAGTAGGAAATTGCCTTTGTCTCCAGAAACATTTTCTCTCCCTCCTGCTCACTGGGGTGAGACCAGGGTTAGAGGCCTGGTGGGAGAGACTCCAGTGAGGACTCAAGATGGGAGCGGATGGGGCATCTTTGACCAGGTAATGTGTCGGCACCTATCACATGCATCCCCAGATGGCAGCCCACAGGGAGACAGCCCAGACGGCATCACGTTCTGCCAGCTGCAGCCATGGGTAGGGGCATTGGGCCTGGCTCCTGTGGCACACAGCCCATAAATCAGCCCCCGAGCCTGCTACACAATTGCAATGCGTCTCTTTCAAGCAGCTCTGAGGAAAAATGGCTCCATCTGCTCACTGCTAGGTAATAAATAAAACGGAATTGGAGCAAAATGGATGGAAAGCAATTTTTGGAAGATGAATTTCTGAAAGAATTGGCCACCATTTGTGCACCTCTCCTAGTGCCGGCAATGGCAGCCTGAGACCCTGTCAGGCTCGAGGGCTGGAGGAGGCACTCACGGGCAAAAAGAAGAGAAGAAGGATACTTCCTGATGGAGGGCTGGTCAGGAAAGGGTTCTTATGAAGGACTTCCCATTACTGACTCCTTCTCCTTCCTCTCTTTGTCCTTTTCCTTCATCTTCTCCATCACCATCATCATCACAACCATCATCACCATCATCATCATCACTACCATCATTACCATCATTACCATCTTTATCACCATCATCAGCATCATCACCACCATCATTACCACCATCATCACCATCATCAGCATCATCACCATGACCATCATCACCATCATCAGCGTCATCACCACCATCATCATCACCACCACCACCATTATCACCATCATCATCATCATCATGGTTAATTGGCTAATTGGCTTATTGAGATCTTACTATGTACCAGCATGAAATCTGTGCTGAAATCTGTGTATCTTTATGTGCATTACCTCCTTCCAAGTCTCATTGAGGCCTCCCCTGACCACACTACATAAGATTCAAAACCCCTCCCCGTGGCATTCTGTATGCCCCTTTCTTTATTTTTCTCCACAGCTTCTATCACCTTCTAATATACTCACTAATTTACTATTCTGTTTGTTTTATCTGTCTTCCCTATCTAGAATAGATGTTCTTTGTTTTCCAGTTTTATTGAGATATAATTGACATACATTACTACATGAATTTCACGTGTACAGCATAAAGGTTTGACTTACAAATATTGTGAAATGATTACCACAGCAAGTTTAGTTAACATCCATCAGCTCATATAGATATAATAAGAATAAATGGAAAAAAAAGAAAAGAATTTTTCTCCTTGTGATGAGGACTCTTAGGATTTACTCTTTTAATGACTTTCACATATATCATACAGTGTTAGCTATGGTCATCATGTTGTACATTACGTCCCTAGTAGAACTGAAGCTCTTAAGGGCAGGGAATTTGCCTGTTTTTCTACCACTGTATCCCCAGTGCTGGGAATAATTTCTGACCTATAAGAGGCACTCAAAAAATAATTTGTTGAATAAGTGAATGAATGAATGATCCCCTGGAATCCTCACAATCCTGTGACACATGTCCGGCCCATGCCTATCTCTCCACACTCGTCTCTTGCCTCTGGCCCCACTGCGTTTCACATACCCTGTGACATCTAGTCACAGTTCCTCCAACGCTGGAGCTCCTGGCCTCCTTCCTCGGCGCGTGCTGCTCCTCTTCTCTGGCTCACTTCACCACACACCGTACCGGGCAGGCTCCAGCTCTCCCTTCGAGGCTTCTCTGACCATCCAGAAGGGTCGCTCTTGTCATTCTGCTATTCCTTTTTAATTCTCGCAAAGCATGTGCTCGTTTGTTTACTTGGAGGGATGGACATCAGCCTGAGGTCCACAGAGCGGAAGATTTCTCCAATAACCTTTGTTTCCCCAGAGCCCAGCAAGGGGCCTGGCACAGAGTAGATACTCAAAATATATTGTTAAGTCACTTATAGATGAGGAAATTGGGGTGAGGAGTTGGGATTTGATATCAGATCTAAATCCAAAGCCCACAAAGTTAGGCACTGCATTATGCAGTTCTCTGAGTTTCTTTGATTCATGGGAAGGTCAGCCACGTGCACAGCCATGTCCATATCTGCCCTGCTTCCCAGGGGACCCCCTCAGCACTCCTTTTAGGTAATCACTTCCATGTTTGTGCTTTCAGTGACTGTGTATCAGGCACCTCTGGGCCAGACACCATTCTAGAAGACATGGTCAAGGTACAGACCCCTGCTCTCATGGAGCTTAGATTCTAGTGAGGAGACAGACAGTCACAAGTAAGAAAACAAAGGATAAGACACTTCAGAGCAGGATACATGTTGTGAAGATGATGAAAATGAAGTGATGAGCAGAGAGTAGCAGGGAGGTTAGTGGCTGCTCTAAATACAGAGTTTACACACATTCTCTTCTCTCTGCCTTCCCTGCAATCAGAAAAACCCTCTTAACCATCTTTCCTTCTCCACAGGCAGCTTCTAAACCATCCTCTTTTCTTAGGCTGATCCTTTGCATCAGCCCAGTGGATGAGACTCTGTGTCCATCAGAGAAAAGAACAGAATGAAAAACAGGATCCCTGCCAGCCCTCGGTCAGAGCCTTGTGTCCGTCTCAGGTGCTTTAAATTCCTAGTGTATCTGACACACCTGTGATAGCCCAGAAACTGTCCACAGAAGTGACGGGATCTCAACAATCTGCCCCGTCTTCTCTCTGGGTCATATGTGGATAATTTAGAGCTAATGAGGTTTTACCTACAATTTCAAAGTCCTTAATCAGAGCTGAGGGGTTTCTTTTCCCAATGGGAGTATAACGGGCTTAAAATGCATCTACATGTGGCTAAATAGTCAGTTTGTCTGAAAGCTCACTGAATTGCTATTTAGATGTAGCATAAGGCAGCACAACTTTGGGGAAAGAGAAATGCACTAAAGGTTCTTCTGCAAGCAGAGAGTCAACCACCTGCCCCTTCTTCTTCCCCAACCTAAACTCACCTGTGCATCCAGATTGAGGGCGTGGAGCACTGGAGACTGGCTTCTGAGCTGGCTGCAGCACACACTTGCTTTGTGACCTTGACACATCTTCATCCTCCTTTAACTTCATTTTTTCTAGATGTACAAGGAGAAAACTAGCTTTATCTTACCTTCCTCACAGGGTGGCTGTGAGGCTGTGAATATTGATCCTGTATAACTTCTCCAATCCTTCCTCTGCACCAAGCCACTCTATACAGCAAGATGTGTGCATAGCAAAGGGCTCAGTAACCATCACCAAATACATTGGATGGATGATGGATGGATGGATGGATCGATGGATGGATGATGGATGGATGGATAGATGGATGATGGATGGATGATGGATGGATGGATGGATGGGTGGGTGGGTGGGTGGATGGATGGATGGATGAATAGAGCTCAGCCATTTCAAAATGTTTCAGGGTGGCTTCCTGAAAACAGAAAAAAAAGTGAAGAGAAGGGGCTTACAAGTGACCAGGAGAAACTGGAGAGATGCCCTACATAGGCCAAGAGGCTAGAATAGGTCACCTCCCTTCATGTTCTCTTTCCCATATGAAAAGGGCACAGGAGTGACTGGAGTGGAGCCTTTGACTGCAAGTGTAAAGGATTATAACAAAAGAGTAGGACCTGTGGTAACTCTCTTTTTCCAGAGGTGATGGATTGGGAAGATGGTTGGACCTTGACGATTTCAAACAGCTTTTAAGAAGTGTGGAGACTTTTGTGCTGTGATGGTTTCTCTCCCTATGTCTCTCTGTCTCTGTTCTCTCTCTCTCTCTCTCATTGGGCTGGGCCTGGCATCTCCCTCGGATGGACTTTTGAGTCCAGCTCCATGTAAATGTCAAGCATCTTGGTGACAGCCCTTTTAGACCGTGGTCTCCCTGCTCACCGATCTCACCTCATTCTGGAAAGCAGGAGAGGATGCAGCACGGGGAGGAAATGAGGTCAGCAGAAACAAAGCCAGAATGGTAATGGAGACAAAAATATAAGATGTTTATTTCAAGCCCAATGAGGCAAACCACACTTTGGGGAAATGGCAATTACAGCTTGACGGTGACAGATTGAAGGTGCCATTGCCACTGCTGCACCCCCACAAAGAGCGTTGCTTCCTGGGCCTACCTTCTCCAAGAGCCAGCAGCCCGCTGGGGACAAGGCTCAGGCAGCAGGTGGGCAACCTTGCGGAAGGGGACCCAAGTCACTCCAGGGACTCAGGCCCCACCCAGAGCCCACGCTGACTCTGCTGCTTTCATCATCACCACCGCTCCCCTCCCCACCACTCTTCACTCCCAAATGTCACTCACTTACGTGGCGTTGTCACAGGTTTGGCCGTAGCCACTTACCATCCGTACCTATTACTTACCTAAATTTTTTTCTCAATTTGATTTATTTACTTATATTATACAAGGACTTTACAACCTACCTGCCATACATGAAAAACTGGATCATATGTCATAATTAATTAGAATGAGCACATAGCTATTAAAACAAAACTCATTCCTCTATGTACCCCCTAAAATCATGCCCACTCACAGTGGGCCTCATTTCATACCTTGAGACTCAATGGGGAAAATCAATCCTGGATTAATGTGAACTCACCTCTCTATGATTTTCAAGGCCTGAGATCCTTTTTGGAACTAAGGAGATCTTTCCTTTCAAAACCGTATCACACTGTATTGCTATTCATTCATTCATTCATTCCACAGGTAAATATCAAACAACTACCACATGCCAGGCACTGTCCCAAACACTTGACATACAACAGTGGGTAAAACAGACCCAAACATTTCTGCCTTCCTGGAGCTTACATTTTAATGGACAAAACAAATAATAAACACAATCTATAAGGAAATGATACGGTAAGTGAGGAAGTAAGTGCTATGGGATTGGAAGATTCTGAAAGACAGGACTGAAACTTCAAATACGTGGTCAGTTAGGCCTCACTGAGAAGGCGAGACGGGAAGGAAGTGAGGGAGGGAGCCATGTGACATCTGGGAGAAGAGGGTTCCCAGCAGGGGAACAGCCACTGCAAAGGCCTAGGTGAAGGAACAGCAAGGCCAGTGTGGGTGATGTTGAGAATAGTAGGAAAGAGGGGAGAGAAGTGGTGGCCCAGACTGTAAGGACCTTTTGGGCCAGTGGGAGAATTGGATTTACTTTGTGGGAAATTGGGAGTCATGAAGGGTTTCAAGCAGAGGCAAGAAATGATCTGATATATTCTGAAAGAATCACTCTGGCTGCCATGTTCAGGATAGACTCTTGGGTTGGGGGATGGTCAGGGGTAGAAGCAGGGAGGCCTGTTATTAAGACACCATCGAAATAATCCAGTAGTGAGATGTTGGTGGGTGGATGGAGTGGTTGTAGAGGAAGTGGTGTCAAGTGGCCAGATTCTGCATGTATTGTGAAGACACAACCTGAAGGGTTGAATATGGGGTGTGAAACAGAGAATTCAAGAATTTCTGGCCCGAGTAACTAGAAGTACTGAGTTGACGCCAACTGAGATGGAGAAGACTGAGAGGAGCAGGTTTGTGGGGGAAGGAGTTCAGTTTGGGACAAGATGGGTTGAAGATGTCTTTGGACATACCTGATAGACTGTGTGATTGGTCACAAATGTTTGTCATATTTCTCCACTTCATTGATGTCAGGATTGACCACAGGACTTGATTTGGCCAATGAAATGTGAGCCGAAGTTTTCAGAACCAGTTTGCGATTTGCCATGTTTTCTATTTTCCCTTGCACTGTGATCAGCTGTGTTCCGGATGGGAGCTGCTGCATCAGCCTGAGTCCTGAAGTGATGATGACATAGTCAGAGCATGGGGGACATGTAGCGTGAGTGAGAAATAAACCGTTCTGTGACGTGCCTCCGAGACTCAAGGTCACTGTTAGCAAAGCATAGCCAAGTCTCTCTTGTCTGACATGGCATCCTAGTGGGAATGTCCAGTAGGCAGCGGGGTACACTTGTCTTGAGTTTAGAGAGAGAGGTCCAGGCTGGAGATAAAAATTGGGAAATCATGGGGCATATAAATGGTATTTGAAACCATAACACTGGGTGAAACCAAGGGAAAAGAGACAAGAAAAGAGGGCCACGGACTGAGCCCTGGGGCATCCAACATTCAGAGCTGGTGAGAGAAGGATGAGTCAGAAAACAGAGCGGAGAAGGAGTGAACAGTGTGAAGGAGAGAAACGAACAGAGTGTGGTGTCCTGGGAGCCAAGGGAAGAAAGTGTACCAAAGAGGAGGGGTGATGGGGTGATTACTGTGACCAGTGCTGCCGACAGTTCAACCAAGATGAGGACCGAGAATTAACCATTGGATTTGGCAACATGGAGGTCATTGTTGATCCTGCCCATGGCAATTTGGGGGTTGGGGTGCAAAAGTCAGATTGGGTTTGGTTTAAGAGAAAAAGGAAAGAACTGGAGAGAGCAAACGCAGATAACTCTATAAGGGGTCGTGCTGCAGGCGTGAGGAGAGAAATGCAGTTGGAGCTGACACAGTAAATGGGGTCGAGATATCACTCTAAGTGAGGAGAAATAACAGCATTGTTTCCATGTTTGAGGGAAAGGTCCAATAGACAGGAAAATTTTGATGCAGTGGGAGACAGAGGGGAGAATTTCTGGAGTGATGTCCTTGAAGAAGCAAGAAGGGATGGGATCTAGTGCACAAGTTGAGGGCTTGGTTTCCGGCAGGAGCCCAGATGATTCTTCTGTGGTAACGGTGGGAAGGCAGAGCATACGAACATGGGCCTTTTACATTCTAAATTCAGAAAGCCACCAATGCTACCTTGGTCCACTTCCATAACTGTTTAGCCACTTCCAGTTACTCAAATAATAGATTCCGGGAAGGTGCGCTCACTCCTGGAATTTTTCCCTTCAGTCTCAAACTTGATTGAAAGCTCCTCTTCTGCACTTCCCCAGCCAGCCTCGAACTGCTCAGAGAGAAGAAAGGAGAACAGGGTCCAAATCTGAGAATTGTCCTCTTCTTCCCTCGTCTAGCTCTTCTAGTTTGTGGGACAAGGAAGAAGGCCGATAGTAGATATTTTCTCCCTCACAGATCTGCTGATGTACATGTGTTGTGGAGGGGTTGTTCAAGCCAGTTTAATCAGAAGCCGTGGATTCCATATAAGTGTTCACAGAGCCAGGTTCAGCTTCACCCTGGCCTCTGGATGACCAAGGATCTCCCTCAAAGAAGCTGTAACATCCCCCTTTGGCCCCGTCAGGAGAACCACGCTTGACCCCTTCTCAAGGTCAGGCATCCCTTTGCTTGGCCCAGCATTTACCAGGGCATCACAGGGCTCTTTCCCTGCTGCCAGCTTCATGCTCTGCTGGGGGCTTTGTTCACAACTCCCAGAGCCAGGGAGCCCTGGACTCCCTATCCTCCTCTGCCTTACTTTTGTCTGTAGTCCTTATCACCATCTGATTGTATTTGTTTATTCCTTTTGCTTAATATCTGACTCCCCAACTAGATTGTTTGTCTGCTTCACTGTAAAATCCCCTGTGTCCGTGAGTGCCTGCCATCTGGTTGATGCTTAATAAATATTTGCTGAAAATGAACGAACGAATGAAGGAGGAATTGCACCCAACTTTTTTCTGAACACATTGTGGTAGATTAGTATAGTAATGGCCCCAATGAAACATGTCTCCCTCTATTCTCAACCTTGTATAGGCCCCTCCCACATTGAACCTGGGCTTGGCCATGTGACTTGCCTTGGCCAATGGGACATTAGCAAAATCGACCCACGCATAAGCTTGTACACTGGGGCTTGTCTTCTTTCTTGCTGCTTTTGGGATATAGTCACCATCTTAAAAAAAAGTCCAGAATAACTCGTTGGGAAAGTGTGGCTCAGCTGACAGCCAGCACCAATCACCAGATACAAGATAAGGCCATCTTAGACCACTCAGCCCCAGCCAAGCCACTAGATGACTGCACCCACAGGGGAGACGTATATCAAATTGGTGACCTACAGAATCATGAGCAAATAAATGACTAGAGTTTTAAGCCACTAAGTTTTATAGTGGTTTGTTATGCAGCAATAGAGAACTGTTATAGCACGTCACACTTGGTCCCTTCCATTCTGCTGGCACAAGACACTCCACAAAATGGATTCCCAAACAATATTCATCTCTTCTCAGCAGTATTCAGACTCAGGAGTCCAGAGGATTTGACAAAGCCCATATTCCTCTTTGTGAGTCCCCAACCCCAGTCATCGTGGCAGCTGAATCAAATTATTTCCCAGAAACCATACCCATTACCCAGGCTGACCTTTGAAAACTAACCAGGGTTGCTTCAGCACTCACTCTGCCTGCCTGTGCACAGCAATGAGGGAGGGAGGTTTCTCCTGGACTCTCTTAGGGGCCCCTGGCCAAGGAATCCATAAGTCTTTCCAAGAGAGAGTGAAAGAGGCGGGGGCAGGGGCAGGGGACATTTTCAGTAGCATGAGCCCCTGGCTATGCTATGCGCCAAGACTCACTCAACCCTGAATGTCCCCTGTGGCTTCTGAAGCCCCCACCCAGAGGGCACTGCTGTGTTTTGTTGAGACCTGCCTTACATTTCTCTCTCAGTCCCCTAGGTCCATGCTACTCCCTTCCCCAAGCGGAGATCTGCCTGGCAGTGCTCAACAGGGAAATCTTACTCTAGCAACTTGACCCCATGGAATTAGAAACCTGGCCTGCCACATTAGCAAGGGTGAGTGGACAGGACCTGCAATGCTGCCTCAAACGCATGCCATCCGGCTCCACCAGCCCCAGGGAAGGTGTAATTAAGGTGCACAGGAGCAGATGTGGCCTCATTTTGCACAGGCCACTGATCCCAGAGCCTTTGAAACCAAGCATCTGAGAGCCCAACAGGGACTGCCTTCCTCTTCCGAGACTAGTTCACTTCCAAAGCCAGCACCCAAGGTTCCAACTTCAATCACGCGTATTGAGTGGGAAATGTCTGGAGGTGGTGAATGTCCACGGCAAGGAAACCTTATGCCCCTTACAGGCCCTGCTCAGCCTTTTCCCCACAGGAGCTCCCCAGCTCTGTGGGATGGCTCTGAACCCACCCAGGAAAACTCCAAGCTTTCTCCTGCCACAGGGCCACCCAGGATGAGTGCCAGTCCTCTAGATCAGAGGTCACAACCCAGAGGCATTCAGGCGTGTTATACTTGGCTAACTACATGGTGATTTAAGAACGAGAAATTTTATATAGAACTCCAAATGTGCAGTGTCTCTTGAGTTTGGGTAACGATCTGCCTGCTTGGCACAAGTCAACTGGAGTCGAGTAGTAGATGTACCCCAGGTGGCCACAGGCCCCGTTACTCCACATTGTATCATACTCAGCCCACCTCGCTCATTGGCACCACCTGCCTGGAGCCTAAAGGCATTGTCGTGTGGGCCCCGCAGCAGATGCGGAGATGCACTGCCCAGATGACCCTGTGAGGGAGGCCTTGCTGCCCGGTGCGGAAAGCATGGCCAGCAGACAGCCTCAACCTGTCGCTCCTTCAGGGTGGCCTCAGCTACAGAGAGCCACCTCCCTCAAAGTCACACCCTGCCCAAGACACCCCACATTGGGTGAATGAGTGACATGGGGGACATAAAGGCCCTGCCAGACGAGGCCGAGGGGCAGCACGTGCCTCTCGGGTGAGGTCGGCCAATACTTAGGCCTCTCATGCAGCTTGACTTCTTCCTCGGCTCAATCCTTCTGCCTCCCCTTCATTTCCCAGGGACTGATCCTTCAAAATATTTTGTACCAAATTCCACCTCAGCCTCAGCTTCTGGAAAACCTAACCTGCAACAGGGAGCTAAACTGAGGCTCGGACAAGGGCAGACTTTCCCAAGGTCTCCTAAAGAGAAAGGGGCAGAGCCATGGCCTCCTGCCCCTGAGAACAGAGCCCTGTTGGGAGATTTCCTCCAGACCCACCCTGCCCTCCACGCCCACAGTAGAAAAGAAAACATAATGGAAAAGAAGGCGTGTTTGATTGATTTGCCTGGAAAGTAGAGCCCAAGACAAGGATGTGGGCGCAGATGGTTCATTTGGGAGTTAATGCCAGGAAGCAGGAGTGAAGGAGCGGGGAGAATGGCACCACGAAGGAGAAAGAGCCATTATAATGGTGTGTTGCTACAACTGCTGCCAGGGACAACCCGGCTGGAGTCCACCAGGATCTCTGAGAAGTATCCAGACCACCTCCTGGAACTTTCCACCTGCAGGATGTCTTCTGCCACCAGTGATGGAGGGTTGCCCCCAGGTGGGCACCACCCATTTCTGGGCTCTGTGAGCTTTGCCAACCCCGTTCCCACATGGTCAAAGAAGGCCCTAGGGACAAAAAGTGGAAAGTTGTGCCCTACACAGCGAAGCTGGTAATAGACCATTATAACGAAGTGTAACACACAACAGTAAAGAATTTACGAGGTATAGGAAAGTTCTTAAACCTGGTGGTGGGAAAAGGTCAGAAAGAAAGCTACACCAAGGAGGCCAGCTCTGAGCCAGGTTCTGAAGGATGACTAGGCGTTCGCTACACCGGTAAGATGGAAGGCTCAAGGTGGAGGCGAGGCTGCACAATGTGTCTGGAGAGCTGTAAGCATTGCGGAATCCCTAGTGCACAAAGACCCGGAGGAGAGGACCAAAGACAGAAGCGTGGGGACGGCAGGAGCTAGACCTGGAATGCTCTGGTATCATTCCAAGTAATTTGAATTTTTCCTCAAAGGGGTTTTAAATTTTATTCTTTTAAATATCATATGGTAAAATTGACTTTTTTGTTGTACATTTCTATGAATTTTAACACATGTATAGATTCATGTAACCACCACCATAATCAGTTCCATAACCTCAAAAATCTCTCTTCATAGTCGCATCCTCCTCCTACTTCTTAGCCCTGGCAGTCACTGATCTGTTCTTCATCACTATATTTTTGTCTTTCTGCAAATAAATGGAATCACATCAAATGTAAGCTTTTGAGACTGGCTTCTTTCCCTCAGCATAATACCTTTGAGATTCATCCAAGTAGTTGCCTGTATCAATAGTTGATCTTTTTTGTTATTGCTGAGTAGTGTTCCCTCATATGACTGTTTATCTACTCACCTTTTCAAGGTCATTTGGGTTGTTTCTTGTTTGAAACGATTATGAATAGAGCTGCTGTAAGCCTTTGTGCACAGGTCTTTGTACGAGCATAAATTTTCATTTCTCCAGGGAAAATATCTAGGAGTGGAATTGCTGTATCATATGTTAAGTGTACATTTAACTTTTCAAGAAAATTCCCAACTATTTTCCAGAACAGTTGTGCCATTTTGCATTCTCACCAATGAGGCATGGGAGTTCCAGTTGCTCCACATCGTCAGCTCTTGATTGTATTTTTTATGTCAGCCATTCGAATTGGTGTGCACTGGTTTGCCCAAAGGGTTTTAAGCAAGAGAGTGACATGATCAAATCTGGGAGAAAAAATTAAAGGAAAGGAAACCATTTAGGAGAGTGATGCAGTCATGTAGACAAGAGACACTGGTGGTCTGGACAGGGTGATGGCAATATGGATGGAGTGTAGTGGAGAGATACTCTGGAGAAGAATCAGTAGGACTTGGGGTTGAGGCCCAAGAGTCTAAGATGACTCGGCGAGACCCCCAGGTCCCATGCAGAGACGAAGTTGGAATTCCACTGTGGAGAGCTGGGGTGGGTGAGTGGGGAGTGGAGCAGCCTCCCTCCTGCTGGCTTTGACGCCCTGTGCAGATGATTGCACCAAACAGCTTGGTTCCAGGTACTCAGGAAAATTTATGTCCCGCTCTGTGGGGGAGACATGTCTATCTGCCAGTCTGTGTTGCTAGAATTATAAACCTGCCAACAGCCCGCATGCTGGGAGTGACCTATGCTGGTTGTAAACACGAATGCATAGGTCCTGATAGTGAATCAGACAAAGAGCCCCAAACATGGAGCAGTTGGGAAAGGAAACAGAAAACCTCACCACACATCCAGATGTTGCCTTTTTCCTGGGGGTGAATGGGCTTCTTTTGTCCAAATTACTGATGAGTTTGGGGAGCTGTTTTCTGTTGGTTCCAGTTGTCCCTAGAACCCTGGTGAAGTGATCAGTTTTGAAGCCTCAGATGAAATAATGAATACCAGGAAATGGGAATGCTAATTCGAAGCTGCCACTTTGACACCATATCTGAGGTTTGCATTTACTGTGGGCTTGGGTGGGCTGGGTGCCAAGGCTCTGGCTTCTCCAAAGGAAACTTTAGAGAATATGCTTCAAGGTTTCCCCCTGAAAATGTGATCCCAGTGTATCCTGACCAGCCCAGGGTCAGGTCCTAAGCTCCTGGAGCCTGTGCAGAACTGGCCTCCACTCTGGAGAAGAATTCCTGCAGAGTTTTCCAGTACTTTCCCTTCCTCTCATCATTCTAGCATCCTCCCTCTCTGAGAGCCCCACATGCTGCACGTTACTGCAGAATTTTCAAAGCCTCTTCTTATCTTTGCTTTTATCTGCACCTCATGATAACTCTAGTATTATTATCCCACTTTCCCATTGAAGAAACTGAGGTTCAGAGAGGGTAAATGACTTGTCTAAGGTCATTCATCAGGTAGACTTGGGCTCAGGATTCAGGTCTTCGGATTCCACATCCAGAACAACCTTCCAGCATGCTTCATCACTACCTTCTGTTTAGGAAGTGACTTCAAACCCCAAAGCAAATAAGATGCGAGAACCTCTTCCTTCATCACAGCCTGGTTAATCTGTGTGTTGGCAGCTCCCCACCCCCAGCTTTCTGGAAAGTGCTCCTCCTGCCTCCTCTCCATATGGTTACAGCAGCCATGTTTGTGCAATGGCATACACACCGCTCAACCCACAGCTGACTGGCCGACAGAAGACACCTGACCTGACCAAGCCAATCAGAATCCCTGCCCTGCTATTGAGCATTGTGACTGAGAGAGGAAGGACAGGGTCCTCGGGGGGGGCTGAAGCATTTGACCTTTGACCATATCCTCCACTACACGGAATGGGAAACAGAATCCACAGGAAAAAAGGAGATGGAAGCTGAAGTACAGAGTGGATCCAAGGAACAGAGATGGCTGGGGTGAGCCTTTAGGAACCTTCCAGAAAGGAGACTCCATGGAAGCTGGCTGTGGGGTCCCAGAGCTTGTCTGGTTCTTGCATTTCCTGAGGTTTGGGTGTTCAGCTCCTCCTTGGACTTTGTGAGAAACTCTAATCCTGCCAATAAACACCTGCCTCCGCCTTTTTTGGGTGGGGGGACGGGGGGGTGGTTTAAACTTGGCAGAGTTGGTTCCTGCGGCTGAGGAGGAAAAAAGAAAGGCTTGGTGAATACAGACTCTCGTGCTGTTCCTTGCAGAACTGATCACCATCTGAAAGTGTCTCATTTACCTGTTCATCGTCGGCTTTCTTCACTGGAACCTTGGCTCCCTTGGAGCGGAGGCCAGGTGTCTCCAAGCTGTGTCCTCTGCGCCCAGCACCGCGCCTGGCACACGCACACTCTCAAGACGTAATTATCGAGCAAATCAATCAATTGGATATAGAAGCCCTTACAAATCATCCAGTCCTACTACCGCATTTGATAGAGGGGAAAATTGAGGCCTGAAGGAGGAGGGTATCAATGAGGACCCACAGCGAGTTTGTTGATGGCCTGGGACCGGAGTGCAGGCCTCCTGAGTCTCTGTCCAGTGTTGGGAGAATAAGCCGCCCAGAGCCGTCGCAGTAAGAGCCACCAGGTGCCGGCCAGTCCCTGAGGGCCTGGCGCCATGCTGAGAGATTTCCGGGTGTTGGCTCACATGTGCCTGGAAGGGTGGTCTCATCACGCCTGCTTTGCAGATGATGAAACGGAGGTCTTGGAGGCGCTGCACAGCTTTCTCTGTGCTGCACGTTAGTAAGTGGCAGTACACCCTTCCTACGTCCCTTTGCCCAAAACTTTTACCCTTTTTGCTTCAAAATCTTGCATACCAGTGCCCTTGTGCTGACCCTAGCAACTCAGGACCCCTACTCCATCAGGAATGTTCCTTCCCAGAATGCAGACCTGGACTAGGATGCCATCTGTCTGATCTGTCAAAACTCGTCTGTCCCAAGTCCCATACATACCCTTGGATCCTCATACCCTGTGACTCCACCTAAAAAGAGAATCTGTGCCTGATACAGGCCCATTGTGCTGGGGTAGGATGACTGGAACAGGTTGGTGGTGCTCCTTTAAGAGATCTTCACACTTCCACACAGGACTCTCGGAGATCCAGCCCCTCCTTAACTCAGAGGAATCTCTCTGAGGTGGAGTCCAACGCTGGGCCAAACCATTGAGGGTGATACTTTGAAGCTGCAGGCCTTTTGGACCCGTCTTGTCATGCCCCATGGATGACTGTTTGTTCCACCTCTACAGACAGTCAGCCTTGGCTCCTGGGACACAGGAAAGAGGCTAAAATGGAGGTAAAGCATTGAACCTAGGGCCGGAAGACCTGAGTTCAAGTCCCAACTCCACCCCCTCCTAGCTTTGTGCCTGGACTAGTTACTCTACTTCTGTGAATGCCATGTAGCTTAAAACAAAAAAAAAAAGGTGAATAATAAGCATGCCTTCCAGGAATGTCATCCAGCAAAATTCTTATAATAAAAAGCAACTAGGAAGTAACTGCTGTAGACTCTTTGGACATGTAGTCACAGCATTTGCTCTGAGCTCCTACTACAAACCAGGCCTGTGCGAAGTGCAGAAACCAGCCCAGAATTGCTGTCTTTTCTGACTTCGAGTTTGAGAAGGCAGAGACCAAAGCTTTCCTGACAAGTTCCGCCGGACTCCAGGAATTAAAGACCATCCCGGCAAAGGTTAATTGGTTAAATTTGTTAGCCACTAGAAGAGGAATTTCCACTCGGCAATTAAGTTTGCAAATATTGTACAACCTTATCAAGCGTATTTCTCCAATATGATGTGTTCTTTTTCATGCAATAATCAATTAGTGGGTGTTTTCGTTGCTTAATTAGCTCTGCATGTAAATTAATCTCTGCATATTGAAATTGCAAATCCAGCCTTGTAATGTTGGCTTGTTTCTGAGATAAATCAAATTCCTGCAGCCCCTGCACAGGGTCTTGGTTTTGAGAGTCACCAGAAGCCAGCAGGTTCCTCTTGCCACTGGAGCATGGGGGCTCAGGGAGGATCTGAAGCATGATAGCGGGCTAATCATATTTCCCCATCGAGGAGACTCCACGTCAGCTCTGATTTCTGCTCTTAGGCGAAGCTGCCTGTTGAATGATTAAATCCTCTGAGCCGTTTAGGTCTCCTGCCGGTGTCTCAATATTACTGAGGAATAAAAGATACGTTTCCCTTTCCCGGGCAGAGGTGAGAGCTGGCAGGTGAAAAGCACTCCCTGTTCGTTAAAAGGGGTGGGAGGTGAAAGGAAGCATACATTCACGACCGATTCTGACTCTTCAACCCAAGGGAAATTCCAGCTCCTCCAAGAAGCCTCCTTCGATTACACCTAGCACAGTGACCTCTCCCTTCTCCAAATCGTCCCTGCCCAAGAAGGCCACGCCTGTTACACACCATGGTGTGGGCTCATGGCACGGACACTTGTTTGGGGATCAAACAGACCTGGGTTCAAGTCCTGATTCTGCCATCTATTAGCCGTGCCTTCGGTCAATTCAAGCACTCGCATCACAAGTAAAACAAAAGTTGTGATATTCCACCCCGTCACACAGCCTGAGGAAGGCTCAGATGAGAACAGCAACGTAAAAACTCTCAGTAACTGGTGAAGCACTTTATAATTGGTGTACAAGTGTTGGGCTCAGTTGTTGCTTCCCTCTTGGGTCCTGCACGATGCCCAGCCCAGGGCTGGTTTGCAGCACAGCTGAGAGCTCAGCAGGGCACAGGAGGAGGGGACACCTGGCCTTGGCCAGCCTTCCTTGGAATTCTGTTGCCTCATCCCAAACTCTCACTTGCTTTGGTTTCCTGTGGGTATTTTGAGAAATGAGGGAGAAGTAAAATCCTGTCTCTGGAAGCTCCTGATTCTTGGGGCTGTGTAGTCTAGCAGAGGAGACCTGGGCTGCCTGTATAATCAG
Source organism: Tapirus indicus (assembly GCA_031878705.1). Lineage (NCBI taxonomy): Eukaryota > Metazoa > Chordata > Mammalia > Perissodactyla > Tapiridae > Tapirus > Tapirus indicus. The sequence continues at coordinate 34,582,075 of CM062927.1, forward strand.
ATCCACCTGTCTCTGTCATTACCTTGTAAACACAGCCAACAAAACCAAGAGTGGAGACCTGGTCTTCCCCACACGACTCAGCCAGGAGAAAATCCATTTTGGGGCCGGAACCATCTTATTGATCACCCACAAGGGTGCAGTCCTTAGAGGCCCAAGGAATCTGTCCTGAGCCTCCCAATGACTCTGAGGAGCACCCAGGAATCCTTTACGGAGGTGCAGTGACCAGTGTGCCCAAATCAGCATCATCCGAGGCCCCCCCAAGCTGGCGTGGGTTAAGATTACAGGGGAGGGAGTAGGAAGGGGATCTCCATGAGGCAGAGACCCCTTGTGAAAATAAATAAAGGAGAACCTCATTTAAAATGGAGCCAGGCAGGCCTGGAGGGGAGCTTCAGCACCTGCCACTCTTCGCAGCTGCGTAACCGGCGAAAGAAGGAAGACTGTGTGTAGAGAAGTCTATTGTATAGAATTTTTTGTATACAGTTCTCTCAGTCTCAACTACTTTTGCGTGGTGATAAGAATGTTACTTTTCTTCTGGTGCAAAGGAGGACATTTTTCACATGGGAATTTCGTCTCTCGTTTTTAAGAAAAGGAAGGAAGATCCCTCCCTGCCCCGGCGACACCACACTAACCACCGCTTACAGCCAACAGGAAACCGCCACAACCTCGAACTCTTGTTCGTCTCCAGTGAACTTTTATTCAAAACCCTCCCCAGTTTCTTCCTAAAACCTAATACAAGCTGACCTTCCCTTTGTCTCTTTGGATTTGCCTATGGTTCATCAGAGCCTGCTAGTCCCAAGTCGCAATTCCTCTGCTCTTCCCTAATAAACTCATTACTTTTTTAGCTTGCCTCAGTTGACGTCTTTATTTAGGTTAATCCTTTTCCGGCCCAGAACACTCAGCACAACTCTGAGCACACAGTAGGTGCTCAGTAAAAACTTACAAGAATGGCTGGGGCGGGGGGGTATGAGCACAAACAAAAGAATAAGTGAACCCGTGAATACATAAGAATAAAGGAATTAATGAGTAAACGAATGGCTGGACAGAAATAAAAGAATGAAGAAAGGAATGGATTTTAATGAGCAAACAAATGAATGAGGGAAGGATCCCGGTCAAGAATGGAGAGCCAGCCTTCCTGTCCACACCCCGCCCTCTGTACAAAACATTCTCTCTCGCCTCCTGGGTGCCCCTGGGAGCCACACAAGAATGGGATCTTTTTCGTTACATCTAGGAATGCCCTCGTCCTTAAGGGCCCAGGACGTATCTTCAAGTCATTGAGAAATTCGTTTTCACACTTCTTCATCTGCTGCCCAAGAACGCGGAGTGTTTCTGCAGGCAACTGTTACAAGTGTCTAGAATTTTCATTCAGCACCATGCAATCTTCACCTGCCAGTGCCATGGTGTGAACAGAACTTCCCCAAGGGACCACAAGTTCCAGAAACAACCACCCAGAGCTTCCATGAAGGCATCAGTGACCCAAAGCAACATTTACCGGGGACAGGTAACTGAGGACTGAAGGTTTCCACCTGAAATACGGGGAGAATAAATGCTCTTCCTTCTCAACGGTCAACTCCTCTCCCTGATCTTGGAATTGAGGTCTCCCTGGCTCCGTGTTCCCAAAGCCCGGTGTTTATGCTGCGCTGTAGAACTTAGCACAGGCTATGAAGAAATGCTGATAAGGGAAGTGGTGAAGAGCTGGCCTAACTTAGGTGGAGATGCTGATAGAAGGACCCGGCTGACACGACCCAGAGCGGCCGGCCACGTACGCTGCACAGGTCTTCTGCAGATGATAAACAATCAAAGTTGTTTTTTTAATATTCCTCTCTGTCCTGCTCAAGGACGGGATGCGCAGCCTGGCCTCTTTTCTAGCTGCTCTCTAATCAGTTTAGCACCTCCTCGTCCGGACACACACCCCCCTGCCAAATGCAAATAAGATTCCCTTTTCCCAGACTCACCGCAGGGTCCTTTCTCTCCCCTCTCTCCCCAGTCTCTTATCAATCTTAGGTTTGTGGCTACAGTCTACTATTTTCCTTCACTAGGATCACTAACCATCCTGTTTTGCCTGAGCCTGAGGGAGTAACCAGGATGCTGGACTTTCTGTTTTAAAAATGAGACAGTCCTTGGGGCCACCTGGTGGCGCAGCGGTTTAGTCCACGCTTGGCAGCCCAGGGTTCGCGAGTTCGGATCCCGGGCGCCCGCCGACGCACTGCCTGTCAGCCATGCCGTGGCGGCGTCCCATATAAAGTAGAGGAAGATGGGCATGGATGTTAGCCCAGGGCCAGTCTTCCTCAGCAAAAAGGGGAGGATTGGCAACAGATGTTAGCTCAGGGCTGGTCATCCCCACAAAAAAATAAATAAATAAATAAATAAAAATGAGACAGTCCTAGACAAACTAGGACAAGTTGGTCACCTTATCATTGGTATGCGAGAATATTTGTGTGCAAGTTAACTGTCTCCGAGTGAGTCCTCGAAACCACTTAATGTGCAATACCCTTGAAACACCCCATACTAAGCGCTCAGTAAACATCAGCTATTATAATTTTTGTTGTTGTTATAGTCAGGACGTTCGTGTGCAGTGTCACCCCCACCCTAAAGGTGTTCCTTCCGCCCTCCCATGCCCACAACTCTGCAATGTGCCCCTTAGAGTGTTTGTGATGAGTCCAATGGCATTATTTTAATTTAACAAAATTTACTGGGTTCCCAAACACTGCTAGACTGAGATTCAACAGCAAACTCCGAATACACTGGCTCTGCCTGCGTGAGGCTTACACTTGCGTGTGGGAGATGCTCATTGAACAAATGAACACCGAGCTAATATATCCTTACGTACCGCGTTAAGAGCTAAGGAGATGCATAGGGTGCTACGAGAGAGCGTAATGGGGGAACCCTAACCTGGGCTAGGGAATCAGGCCAGGCTGTTCTGAGGAAGTCACATTTAAAGGAAGACTGAAGGGAGGTGGGAGGTAGGTAGGTGAAGGGAGGTAAGTTGCCCACTTTGAGAGCTATAAGCCACCCTGAGAATTTTGGGTGTTCCCCAAGTTCTTAAGATTAATGGACCAGAAAGTCTAGTTATTTAAACAAAGCCAGTGGTGAAAACTGTAAAGTTGAAGACTTTCACGTAACATAAATGACTATTCCATATTCAGCTGTTTTGCAAGAATTGTCATACACACGTTCCATAATTTGAGCAACTGTGATCCATAAAAATCTGGTTTGATGCCAGAGCTGGGTCATAAAGAGAGTGCTCTTACCTTAGAAGGGACTCCCCACTTTTCTCAGAGGCTCCTGTGTAAATCGGGACCATGGTGGATAGAGGAAAGAGTATGCAAATTGGGGTCAGAGGCCTGGGGTCGAGACCCCATTCTGTCCTTACTAACGGTATCTGTCTCTCCCCCCGAACTGTGAGCTACTTCAGGACAGGAACCGTGTGTACCCAGAACGGGGGATGTCTGATGTGGTTGAAGGAAGTCCTGTGGCACTAAGAGGTATGAACGAACACACAGGTTCTAGATTCAGAAAAACTTAGGCTTGACTCCAAGACCTGCCCCCTTTCTAGTTGTGTGACCTTAGACTGGTGACTGAACCGCTCTCTGCCTCAGTTTCCCCTGCAATATGATAGGGATAATAATGCCGACTTTTCAAGGTTGAGTCAAAGATAAAGACAGTGAGAATAAAGGGGCTAGCACAGCATCCAGGCACTACTTTCCAGCCATGACTTCGTCTGTAAATCTCTATTCAAAAACTCCATTTGATAGTATTGCTTTGTAAAACATTACCCCAAAACTTAGTGGCTTAAAGCAACAAATATTCATTGTCTCATAGCCTCTGTGGGTCAGGCCATGCATAGCCGGGTCCTCTGGCTCAGGGTCTCTCACAGGCAGGAATCCAGGTGTTGACTGAGGCTCTGGTCATCTCAAGGCTCAACTGGAGAAGGAGCCCCCTCCAGGCTCACTCCCGAGGCTGTTGGCAGACTCAGGTCCTCGCTGGCCGTTGGCCACAGACATCAGCTCCCTGTCTCGAGGGCTCCACACACAGGGCAGCTGGCTTCCCTCAGAGTCAGGGCTCAGAGAGGCTGGGGACAAGCACGACAGAAGTCATGGTCTTTTTATAATCTTTGAAGTGACATCCCATCACCATTGCCATCTTCCACTCTTGAGAAGTGAGTCACGACCCAGGCCACTCGAGGGAGAGCATTACACAGGGCATGACTACCAGGAGGCGGGGTCCTGGCGCCACGTTAGAGGCTGTCTACCAGAGTAACCTTTGTCACACGTTCCCATGTCCTTATTTCCCATTTACTTCTTTCCCCTCTTTGTCGTGGGAGACCTTCCACAAGACCGTAAGCTCCACGAGGACAGGAATCCTGGCCCGGTGCCGGGCTAATAGGAGGAGGAGAAGGAGTGGTCGATAAACAAGTCGGCAGAAGCCAGCACTGCGCCCTGGAGAGCGAGCCTCGGCCCTCCTCGCAGGTGTGTGAGACAGACAAGTGAACGACAGGCACAGCAGGCGACGTCTTCACTGCTCTGCTTTTTTAAACCTCACAAGGGACCGTGGCTCTTGCCTTGCAAAATGACTGAGAAATTTCCCAGCCTCTGCAGAAGGATTTGTTTTGCCTTCTGGGTCCCTGTCATAACTTCTGATATTGTGCCAAGTCATCCCTCTGTGTTGGGGGGGCCAGCAGGGGAGGCACAGACAGACAGTGGAAGGAGAAAAGTTCTCAGGGCACAATAATCCTCTGAAAGGTTTTGACGAGTTGACCGGCCAGGGGCCCGACTGCTGACGGTCTGCTGCCCGCTGCCCTGTTTGACGAATTGTTTGCCAAGGAGCCTGGCCAGTGGGAGCTTTGACCTTGGAGAGAAAGCGATCTGTCTTCATGGAAACACACTGGCATAAGCACATGTCTCAATTTTGCTTGAGCAGGCGCTGGGACTGCTCGAGAAGACAGCCTTGGACATGGCTAAGGAGGAAAAATGTGTGGCCTGTCCAGGGGCATGGAAGCAGCTAAAATCAACCCAGAGTGACCCTGGAGAGCAGGGCTGGAAATCAGCACGTCTTCCTCCAGTGGCGGCGAGTCCTCAGCAAGGCCAGCGGCACAGACCCTCCTTCCTTGGGGAATGAAAGGGCCCCTCACCTCCCACTGTCCACAACCAGTCTCCCCACCGGTCACCAAGGACAAGCAGGGAGGGCATCTTCGGAGGGAGTGCCTTTGGTATTCCAGGTCCCTATGGCAAAAACCACACACTGGCCCCTGCCTCCTCTTGAAGGTCAAGGAGGTGAGCCCTAGGGGATAGGGTGGCTGATAAATCTGATGTCTCCACAGCCGCCTCTCCGAGGACCCAGCTGAGCCCTTCCCCTCTGTCTGTGCTGACAGCTCCCAGGGAGATTTATCTGCCAGGATCTGGGGCCGCCGCAGAAGCAGCCAACTCATGAATCTGGAGGAAAGGCATTGACTGAAGCCCGGGGTGTTCTTATTAAAGAAGAGAAAGGACAGGAAGAAATGCTCAGAGCTCCTGCCGGGCCCCCACTTTGAGTGACACAGGATAGGGGTATTATGGGATGGCTGGGCTGGGCTATTTTGGGGATGAATTGGACAAATAGATAATGTTCGTGGGGAGAAAATAAAAGCCAGAGGTGCTCTGAGAAGCTGATCATGGGCAACTGATAAAGAGACATTTGCCAGGGAGGGGAGAGGCAGATGAGGGGCTCTAAGGGATGGGACATGGGGCTCACAGCCCAGAGACAAACCACAGGACTTTGCTGTCAGAATGATGTGTTATCCCCTCCTGTGACCTGTGGGGGCACCACGGAGAAGACAGGGGGCCAAGGCCTAGTGAAGAGGGAAGGTTTCCATCATTCTAAGGTGGGCCAGGGTCAATCTGCCTGGAGGCAGAAGGCTGGACAAGATGACCTCCAAAGAGATTCTTCCAGAAGAGCTGCGATTTATCTCCCAATTTTTTTGTGGTTGTTTTTTCTTTTCTTCTGTATGTATGTTTGATGGCTTGCCAGAGTCATTTTTAGGACACTCAACGTCGGGGAGCTAAAGATCCAGTCCTGAGTTTTTAAAAGGGTAATGTTTTGTGTATTTCCTGTCGTTTTATCTTCACAGGCCGTGAGGTGGGGGCTGTAACCCAAAAGCCCAACCTCAGTGCAAACCAATTGCTCAGCTCTGACCCCACCCAGAGACAGGACGACCTCAAACCAGCTCCACAAAGGCTCTCCAGCCGTAGGGGCCCGAGGGAGTCTGAGGAAGAGGGAGTCCCAGAACACAGCCATCAGGTTTGTTAAGGGGATGCAAGAGAGAATTGAAAACATCCCAAAACTCACTGTGAATGGCAGAGCAAGCAATGACCAAGTCACCCAATAGCTTTACCCAACAGCTAACAATTACCAAGTGTTACCCAACGTCACCAGTAGCCCCAAAGCACCACTGAGCTGGCCCACCGCAGCTTTTCTGAGCCTGTAAGTCTGCTCCACACCACATCTATCCTCAGTTTGGTTTTCCCTTCTGTGATGGCTAATTTCATGTGTCAACCTGGCCAGGACGGGGAGTGCCCGCATATTTGGCTAAACATTATTCTAGGTGTGTCTGTGAGAGTGTTTCCAGATGAGATTAGCATTTGAATCAGTAGACTGAGTAAAGTAGATGGCCCTCCCCAATGTGGGGGGGCCTCATCTGATCCACTGAGGGCCTGAACAGAAGACTGAGGAAGGAAGAATTCGCCCTCTGCCTGGCTCCTTGAAGCTCAGTCTTCTCCTGCAGTTGGACTACGACTTACACCATTGGCTGCCCTGGTTCTCAGGCCTTCGGACTTGGACTGAAACTATAGCCCCAGCTTTCCTGGCCTCCAGCTTACGGATGGCAGATCATGGAACTTCTCAGATTCTGTGATTGAGTGAGCCAACTCCTTATAACTCAGATAGACAGACAGACAGACAGATAGATGATAGATAGATAGATACAGATACAGACATCTATACATATATATGTTTTTATACAAGTATGTTTCTCTGGAGAACCCTGACTAATACGCTCCCCATCCCAGGGTGATGTTGATCTCTACTGCAGCCTGGAAAATATTTTTATTCTTTGAGTAAGGATACTCTTATCTCCTATGAAGGTTTAAGATTAGAGCAATTGAAAATCTGTGAACAATGGTTAACGTGTTATTAATATTTCAAAAGGAAATAACACTTTGAAGACAGCCACCTCAAGGGACAGTGTCATATTAATTCCACGTATATTTATCACAAAAAACCCACAAAGTTCTTCTGCCTTCCTTCTGGCTTCAGGAATTTGTGTATGCTAGTTAACCAGCCTTATAAGGTTGCATACATTGGCAATGTTCAAAGAATTGGAAAAAATTAAAATAAACTAACACTCAAATGTCACCACCAGACAATTGTTACTCTGTAGCCTTAGGATAGCCAGGTCTTGCTATTTCAGGAGAAACCATACCTCTAGATTTTTATGTGATATCCCCAATTTTAAAATGCAATCAACTAAATTTGATGTTTTCAATCACGAAGGAGGTGATTTGAACACCATGAAGAAATAGAACAAGACTGAGTGCCAGATTCTGCCCATTGGCAAATGTCTGCTTTGCCTGATTTGGGGTCCTGGAGCTTCAGGGTAATGGATGGTATTTTATTTTCTGGTTGTTTGGATTCTGGATTTTTTTTTAATTTTTTTACATCAAAGGGTCATGGAGAGATAGTAGAGGGGAGAGAAGGGAAGGAATGAAAAAAAGCCACATAACCCTAGCAGAGTCCCTTCTCCTCCCATGAAAGTGCTTAGACGAGACTTAGGTGAGTTCTGAGATGCCATAAAAGGACACAGTTCAAAGTGTGAAGGTTCAGTGACAGCTGGGTAGAGAGAGAGGAGCAGGGAGAACAATGAAGTCCTTTCCAGGCTAAGCCCGGGCTGCCTGGCCTCCAGACACCCCCCAGAGACCCTCTTTGAAATGACAGTTGCTTGTTCTGCAAAGGTTCCTCTTCCCCTGGCTGACCACCAACAGTCGCTGACCTGCTGAAAGAAAGGTCCCCAGATCACTCTAATCTATGTACTACACACCAATCGATAACACGGGGAGTTACACCCCCACCTGTAAACGTGTAACTCAATCAGTGCTGGGAAGGTGGGGGCAGGATTTGCCCCTGAAAGCCTGCTGTGAACAGCACAAAATGTGGGTGATTTCATTATCTGAGATTGCTTTGTCATATTTGTGCTGAACCAAAGGATAACTGAAGTGAACATTAATAATTCAGCACCACGGCCAGGGCTGCAGGACCTTGGGCTCTGCCCCTCCCAGCCGTGGGCTCCTCCTGGGTTTGGTTCAGAAACAGCCTGGACCCCGGTGACCGTGAGGAGCAAGGTCTGTGCCATTCCCCAAGGTGAGACAAATCTGGGGGGCTTCCTGACTCCCAAAGGAGGTGGAGTCCTTGTGGAGCAGAGACAGGTCGATCCCCAAACCCAGCCTGTGGTCAGGCCTCGTGGGCAGTGTCTGGGAGCTCAGGGAATGGGGGTCTCCCAGGCCAGAGTTTGCTTCTTTCTTTTGATGCTCCTTCCTTCAGAGGCAGCCATGACCCAAGGTAAAGGTTGGGGTGAATCTTGAATAGAACCTTCCTTTCTACCTGATCGCTTTCTCCACTTCCCTGTTCTCCTCTTCCACTTTCTCTTTTTTCTTCTCTCTCTCTCCCTCTGCTCCTTTTCTTCTGTTTTACTCCATTTATTGTCCCTCTTCCTTTAACAGACTTCTAGCATGTCAAAGCCAAAAGTGCCCTCAGAGGCTTCTGGTGCTGGGGTAGCAAACTCAGATGCCCTTGGGGGCCGGTGTGTCATACAAATGTGTAAAGCAGGCAGGGCATTACGTACTAGGGAGAGCTGTTTCTGTGGACAGCTGGGCAGTGTGTCCCCTGCCTAAATACATGCATCTTATACTTTTAAAATACAAAGCTGGCCAAACAGAACACAGTTAGGACCTGAGGAGGCCTGTGAGTCCCCAGTTTGTGACTCAATCTAGACTGGCTTCCTTCTTTACAGAGAATGAAATAAAGCATGGGAGGAAGGGAAGTGACTGGCCCAGGGTCACGCAGAAGGTGGGGTCTCCTGGCTTTCAGGCTGTAGCCCTTTCCAGAACAGCTGAGCTTTTCCTCCATCCCCTTCTGTGCATTTATTCATTCACTGGTTCATTTATTTCCTCATTCAGCACTGACTCACTTCCAGTCCCAGGCACCGAGGACACAGAAGAACCATACCCTGCCCTCCCAGGACTCTCAGTTTGACTGTGGGAGGTCAGATGGTGGCATTCACTGTGACCAGGGTTAGGGCCGGGTCACAGGCCACCTCCCTGGAATCCCCACAGGCATGAAAGAGACTCCCTATCAGGAGTCAGACCAGGACACTCTTCCCTCTGACCTTGGAACATCACCTAGAAACCCCAGGTTCTTAAGCACTGGCTCTGGAGTGACTAGCTGAAGCAGATGTCACCACCAAAACGTCCACCTGTTAACCCACCTTGAGGCAGCCTGACAAGAGCCTTGGCATTCTGGTTAGCCAGACTGCTCCCCTTCCTCCCCCTCCAGGAGCAGGACTGGAAGAATCTGCCCGGCTCACCCGCTGCCCTCTGGCCCCACGTCTCTGACACCCACAGGATCACAGCTGGAATGAAAATCATCATGTGGCCTCAGCATGGCAGAAACAAACCCGAGTCCAGGCTAGAAGGCCCACAGGCAGGTCCTTATTTCTCAGGAGTCTCTAAGCTCCCCGGGATTGTGTTTGTCATGTCCCACAGGCACTTAGAAAAATGCACAGTCCCACTCACCCGCTCACTCACTTAGACACTCACTCAGCAGGCATCCACCAAGTGCCTCCTGTGTTCCAGGCCCAGAAACGGGTGGGACTCAGACTCTGCCTCAAGCTCCCACCATCCTGGGGGAGATGGAAGCCGTCATCACTCTTTCTGGAGACCAACATGAGAAGACCAGCACCTGGACACACGTGGGGATTTTCTTTTGTTTTCTGCCTTCTCCTCCCTGGGGTTTCCCCTAACCTCCAGGCTCCTTCCCCAATTTTGCCTTCTTAACTCCATTTTAGAGTCTCAGATAGTCTCCAAATCTTCTTTAAATTCTTATCCCTTTAGCTCTCACCACAATCCCTGGAGGAATACTGAGCTGCTTTAGTCCTATCTCACAGATGAGGAAACTGAGGCCCAGAAAGGAGAAGTGATCCATTCAACTCTCAGGGGTAAGTGGCAGAGCTGGGAAGAGGTCCCAGTTTCTCCTGATATCCGTGGAAAAAGAAAGTGGAATGTTCTGGAAGGGGGCAGCAACCCTGGAACACAGGTACACCCTCACCTCTGTGAAAAAGCTATGGCTTTGAGACAAAAATCACCTGTAGAGGTGAGACCTGTATTCTATTGTCAGAGCCTGGGGGACAGGCAAGCATTTCAGGGGAAAATTTGTTAAAGCCATAATAATTTCTAACACTTACTGAGTACTTACTCATTACTTCGTATTTACTAAGTACACCATACTGAGTTCTAAGAGATTTACATTTAATCTTTATAACCATAGGGAGATAGGGATGGTTTGAACCTATTTTGCAGTGAGAAAAGAGATACCAAGAGGCTATCTCACTCAGCTGACAGAGGGAGATGCATGACCGAAGGAGGAAATGTGGCTCCAAACACCATGCTCTTAACTGCTCTGGCACATGATTTGGCCAAAGCATGCTTCCCATTTTGAAGGAGGAGGAGTACTGACTGATAAGGAAAAGAGAGAGAGGCCACGGATTGGTAATTGCCAAATGAATGGGTGGGAAGCCATTCAAATCCCTGTCAACATAAAAACCCAAGGAGGCAGATCACGCTGCCCCTGCAGGACAGGATGGCTGGGCCTCGGGTCAATCAGAGAGGCCTCTGTCAGAAGGGAGCAACTAAGAAACAGAGATTCCATGCAATTGACGGAAGTGGTACTCTTTGGGAAAACCTCAAAAACAAGTTCAGAAACCCCCACGATCTCTTCTTGTTAGTATTCCATGGACCAGCTAGCCTGCTCGCCACCGTGCCTCCCCAGCAGAGATGTGCACCTTTGCTAAGGTCCTGTAACCGTTAACCTGTACTCTTCCTCCAGAACAGGGAGCCCACTAAACCTTTGTCAGTTGTACACATTCTCTACTGCTGCACAACAAATTACCACAAATTTTGTGGCTTAAAAGAACACACACTCATTATCTCACAGTTTCTGGGGTCAGAAATCCGGGCATGGCTTGGCTGGGAGCCCTGTATCAGGGTGTCCCACAGCTGCAGTCCAGGGGTTGGCCAGGGCTGGGGTCTCATCTGACAGCTCATTTGGGAAGGATCCACATCCAATTCAATGGTTATTGGCAGGATTCCATTCTTTGTGGGTCATTGGACTGAGAGCTTCTGTTTCCTGCGGGCTGTTATGCAGAGGCTGACCTCAGCTCCTAGCACACGGGCCTCTCCAACGCGACTTCTTGCCTCAAAAGTGTGCAGTCTGAGAAAGCAGTGGAGACAGTCTGCTGGTAAGATGGACAGTACTGTTTTCCACTCTAATCACAGGAGGGGCACCCCTCAACACCGAAGTTCTCTACTGGTTAGAAGCAAGTTACTCCAGAGGATAGGATTATACAAGACTGTGGACGCCAGGAGGCAAGGAACACTGGGGACCATCTTAAGAGCTAGCTACCACGTAAGCCATTACTACATTGGTATGAATTAGTTTATCAGCTCTTTACAGCAAAATGGTTAGGTGACAGCAAGGGGATTTTTGACAAAAGGAGGAAAGAGAGACAATTTTGGAGTCTGGGCTCTGCCCTGGCAGAGTGGGCCTGGTGAGTGAGCTGTGAGCAAGCCAACAAACCAAATGTGGGTTTCCCGGAGACTTGCATCCCTATTTGTAGACAGGTGGAGGCAGAGAGAACTGGGCCAGTTCATGTGGTTTTTCTCCATTTGTCCCAGGGCCATGGCTTTGGCACTAAGTCATGACCTGAATCTCCCATGGTGGTAAGACTGGCACTAAGTCTGCCCTGTCCCATTGTCCCAGTCACCAAAGCATCCGTCCTCTCCCTCCATGGCCTAAAGGACATCCAACCCTAATTTCCTGTGCATTTTACCTCCGAAGCCTGTGCCACAAATATTGAGCTGTTCCCTGGATCTGCTAGTAAAATCCAGGCAACCCTCTGGGAATTAGACTTGTCGCTTACATTTTGGACATCATGGCTCCCTGCATTTTCAAAGCCACAGCATTCTCCCTGGAGAGGTTATATAAAGGAACACTTACTTTATTAAAAGACCTCTGACAGAGACACATCATTATCCAAGGTTGGCTTAACCAAAGCTTAATAAAGACAACAATGAGAAGATATTAACTCATTTGGCTCATGTTTGAGAACCTGACAAATCTGAGAGGTAGGGCTTTTTTTCAACATTAGTGATGGATCAAATCTGTTTGCATTGGAAATTGGCTAATGTGCTGATGCCCCAGAAATCTTGTGCTGAAGCCAAGAAGACATTGAACCTATCCAAATGCATGAACCACTTCCCCACCCACAAAGCTCACCACCACGCAAGCCAGACCCTTCACAGGCTGAGACATGTTGCACTTGGAGCCAGGAGTCTGTTTCATTCCCCTTACATAGCAACTTACCATTCTTGCCCATTTATTTTAAGCAAATTATTCAGCCAAGTTGACAAGCATGAAAAAAACATGATCTACCCTGGGCTTTTCAAAAGAGATTTTCTCCTAAATATGATTCATTGTGCTCTGATCTCGTACTGTATTTTTATCAAATGTTCCATGCCAGCTCTTAAAAGGACTCTGTCAACTCTGCTGGTTATGGCTGATTTCTTTGACTCTATTGTCAGATGAATCTCTTATCAACCTGCAATAGAAAATTCCACATGCTCTGGGAGATGCCCAACGGAGCCTCTGGGAGTCTGGAGACAGACCATAAAGACATTCAATCACAAATACGTATCGAATAACCACGAGATGCCAGGCCCTATTCTAAGTGCAAAAGTATCAACTATCAGAAGGACATATAAAGTCCCTGACCTCATGGAGGTTACGTTCTAGAAGGAGAGACAGACTATAAGAAAATAAAGAATTAGATGAATAAAATAATGTTGGGCATTGATAACTGCTATGAAGAAAATAAAGCAAGGTGATGTAACACAGAGTGATCGGGCTGAGTGGGTTGGGAATGCAGAAATTCTTCCAGGGGAAGCACCATTTGAGTGGCGTTCTGAATGAAGAGGCATGAGCCAAACAAGGTCCTAGGGAAAGAGCATACTAGCAGAGGGAACAGTGGCTCTCCATCTCCACTATTGTGGATGCCACCAATCAAGCTGGGTCAAGTTACTGCCATTATAGATTGTGTGACAGGAAGGCCAGTTCTTCCCATGACCAGAGAGGAGTGGAAAGATCTACAAGGGAGGATCCTGGGATGTGGCTCTGTCCTCTCTGCAGGAAGCATCAAGGGTATTGGCAGCAGGGAACACTCTGCCTACTTTATTACTACATTCCAGAATCTAGCTTGGAGTCTGGCACAGAGTAGGTACTCAATATAGTTAGCTGAATAAGAAAATGAATGGTAAATGGGAGTAAAAGGGCTTCAAAGAATATAACTAGCTAACCAAAAGGTCATAGATTAATAATCCCTAGTATGCAGGACCAACAAGGCATGTTGCACCTTACTTCTTGATAATAATTACTAATTACCATTCATTAAGCACTTATTATGCTCAATGCATTTGTTGAGCACTGTGGTGAGCAATTTATATGTATTACTTCTTTTAATCCTCCCAAAACTCTTGAGAGAGGTATTATTTCCTTGTTACACACAAAGATATTGAGTCACACGGATCTACCACACTAATCCACCTCACTTGTAAGGGGACGTGGGAAACGATGGTGGATAAAAGTTGGGCCATTTCATGACAATCCGGTACCCCACCTCAACATGACTCCATCACACTAGTGGAGAAGTCTTAGGAGAATTTGCTTCTAATGGCTTCCGGTGGTTAGTCCTCGGTTGGTGATTCTGTGACTTTCCCAGTTTCCTTGCTCTTCGTTTATTTATCCATTCATGCAGGTATATTCATTGAGCACCTACTAAGTTCAAGGCAGCATACTGGAGTCACATAAGTAAACAAAACAGATAAAAGATTCTAGAAATGCTGTCTTCCCCCCAAGAGGTAATCCTTGGTATATGGCACAAGAAGAATACAGCAGACAGACTGGCAAAACAATAGCTCCTGTCTGTCTTCTGCTCAGCCCACGTCCACGATCCAGGATCTCTGAAATGTATGGGCATTCTTTCAACCAGCAGAACATGGCAGGGAGACAAGTGGGTAAAAAGTGACAGTGAGGAGCACAGTCAAAAAGCAAAGTCTTGGCCAGTGCCAGGGCTGGCCTCTTTGTCCACAGAGGGTAAGATGCTACAGTGGCCAATGTCCTCTGTGGCCAAACTTGGTAGCCAGACTCTACACCTGGTTTTCAGAACAATTCAGATTCAAATCCCCCTTCTGCCTTGCACACGACGCGAGCTTGAAGCATCCCTTTGTTTCATCCTCTGGTCACTTGCAGTCCCAAACCACCTCCCAGGCCACCCATCAGCCTTCCCTCTCCCGCCCTGTGTCTTCTCCACGTTGCCTTTGAATGCCTCTCCCAACTCTCCTTTGGATTGTAATGGCAAGAAAAGGAGGGCTTCTTCCTCTATAGTTGTCAATCTGACAAAAATCAGTTCTCTTAGAAAGAGAGATGGAGGACATTGGGCTGGAACTAAATGGCAAATAGCTTTCTCTGCCGGCATGTCTCCCATTCTTGAGTAAGCTGTTCTTCATGGAGGCCAGGTAAAATCCCTTGCTTTCCGCTGAGCCCACGGCACAGGGCACGTATCCTCATCGCACCAGGTGTGTGTCCTATCACAGAGGACCTCACACCCACTCTGGGAAAGGAAAATGCTGCCACCCACCCATTTCTCCCCTCAGCTCTCATGCTTCCTCAATTCCCCTGGTTTTTAAACCCTAAACAATTCAAACACCCTGTGCCTACATATATCCTACAGTTTGGAGTACCTAATCCTAATCACCTGTCATCACCACTTGTTAGCTGGGTGAACTTAGATAGTTACTAAATCCTTCTGGCATCATTTCCCTGTCTATAAAATGGGAATAACAATACGTACTTCATCCAAGTTCTTCTGACTATGTGCGAATCTCTTTGCACATTTCCTGGCACTATGGAAGCATGAAATTGGTGGTTCTCAACTCTGGGTGCTCATTAGAATCACTCAGGGAACTTTTAAAAATATTGATGTCCAGTCCCCAACGCATACTCATGAAATTGGAACCTCTGTAGGTGGCAGCCTGGGCATCAGTACCTTTTAAGACACCCTAGGTGATTCTAATTTGCAGCTAGGAAGACAGGCACTTCACTAGATAAATGGTAGCTATCACAGTTGTTGCTGTTGCTGTTTTTAATCCACATTGTCCAGATGCAAACCCAAAGGTATGAGACCGCTTAGAAAAAAAGACTTGCTCGTATCTGAAAATAGTGGAGTGCTTGTGATTCTCAGCCCAGCCCTGATCATCTTTCAGAGGGAACTCAATGAACCTCAGAAGTCCTTAGCCCATGGCACAGTGTCTTAGGTAAAAGGCACCTAATCAAAAATTTCAGGGATAATTGGCAAATTGGCTCTTCAACAGAGGGAAGTAACCTGAATTAAGCACCATGAGTTAGCAGGGAGAGGTGCCTGAGGCTCTGGGCATATGTCACATCTGCAGAAATGAGTCAGTCCCAGGGACACAGGCTCCTTCCCCATGTGACCCTGCAGCACTTCTCCACACCTGAGAGCAGTGGATGAAGCCCATTTGGCAAGACAGAATTCCAAAGCCATGGCTGTTTGATCTGGAGTGATGGGAGTGCAAACCTTGAGGCCCACACAAATTCAAGCAGGCAAATGTGAGAACGAACCCCAGGAAACAAAACAAGCTCATGTTCCATTTGTGGTCTCATTGGAACAAGCTGCCCATTTGGTAACATCGCTACCTTGTGGTGGGATTTATGACATCGATGTCTTCAAAGGCAATTTAAAAAAAAAAACAATGAAGGAAATTTCAAAAAGGAACAATCTCCTTTCCCATGTCCCTTTACCTCCGAATTGGAGTCAGAGCTCTCATTATTTCATTAGCTGGTCTCATTCCCCCAGTAGCGACTGGGTTCATGAGGATTTGATTTAAGCTGCAATTAAAAGCCCAAATCACAGAAATACATTTTCAGAAGATAATTGGGTGCATCATGGCAGCTTGTTGGCCTGTTAGCTGGCTCTAATTGTTGGCCAGTAAATTAAAAACCAGTACAAGTAAATAGTTCATCCAAAGAAACATCAAAGAAAAGGAAGTCGTGTTCCCATCGATCAGGGACTCTGCCCTCTGCCCTGACCAGGGCTCCTGCCTTTGCTCAGGACCACAGATCCATCACTCTGGTCTGAAAGATGTATGGGGTGAAAGGGCATTTTCATTGCTTTGCATACATTAGAATGAAGAGCTCTTGAGAGAATGGTTTTCTCTCTTGCTTTTTTCCTTCCACACCCTGCTTCTTTCTTTCTTTTTTCTTGCTGTGAAGTCCCCAAAACGAGTCATGAGGTCTTTAGTTTTTCGGTTTTCTCCCCACTCTCCTCTCGTATAACCCCATAGTAGTTTCTTGAGCTAAAGAAAGACTTTTCATTATTTTTTTCCTGGAGGGATGGCAGAGTGGTCAAAATGTAGAATAGGTTGCCTCTGCAGGTTACAAGTTCCCCTTCATTGGGAGAGAGAGGGTGGGTCGTACCATGGGCAGTAGAGAAATTTCAGGCATTGGATGGGTGGATTATAATATATCAAAGGAGAGTCACTGATCTTTACCATTCTTCTAGCAAATTGCACCCTAGTTTTCCTTTGGGAAAGCTCCCCTCTCCCCTCTCAGCCTGTATATATTGGGAGTTATGGTAGATCCTATTACCATTTGCAAGTACTCACTCCCCTCTCTCTCCATGGGAAGAGCATACCTCCCAGCCCCTTCGATACTCTCTTAGCCACATAACTGACTTTGGCCAATAGAATATGAGTGTTTGTGACACACCACATCTGAGCAGAAGCTTCAAAGTGATTGTCTGGATCAGCTTGGTTTCCTGCTCTTCCCCTCTGCTTCAAAAACGGTCTTATACACATAGTGGCTATTCCTGCAGCCTGAGTGAGAAGACACGTGGTAGGGAGCCCAGAAGAGCCAAGCAGAGCCACCAACACTTAATGAGAGGGAAATACTTAGCAGAGCCAGCAAGATGTGGTGCATCGTCTCCTGGAGGTCTAGGATAGAAAGAGGCAAACTTCCCCGTGGAAGATGGAGTTGCTGTCCCTTTCTTGCCACCACAAAGTTAGAAAATAAGGCCCAGATGTGTAGGAAAAGTAGCCTGAGACACAGAGAAGCCAGGCCTTGTGGCATCACCTGAGTGTGGACCAAACCACATTGAGAGCAGATGCTCCCCTGCACATGTGAATTATGAGAGCCAGATTCCTCTTTGCTCAGGTCTGTTTCATGGGGTTTTCTGTCACTTGCAACTGAAAGAATCCCCACTGAGACAGATTCCAAACCTGAGGTTCTTGTTCTCTCACACCTGCCCCATCGCCCCCTCAAGAGACAAAGGAGCCCAGACATCAGGAGCAGAGGTGCCATCGCTCAGACAGAAGAGCTCCTGGGGACCCGGAAACATACAAAGCCCTTAGGATCAGATTCTAGATGTACTGCACATGTGAATTATGAGAGCCAGATTCCTCTAGATCTACTGATCTAGAATGGATTCCAGAAGACTGAGCTGGAGAAAGGACATTTTTATAAGCTCAAAGGTGCTTGACATTTCACCTGCAGCCTTGTGGGTGCAAACTGAAGCCTTCTCCTCAGCCCACTTCATCAATCATCACGGCAACTAACCCTGGTCAGTAAGGGACGCGGCTAGACCTATGTTAGACTTTTATTTCTAAAAGCATCAATGACAATTTGATTTAGATGATTAATTTCCTCACCAATAGCCATTTCTTCCTGATTTAAGTCAGAAACTAAATAATACAAACTGGCTAAAATATCATTGCAGAATCAATAAAACATCCTCAACAGATAATTATAGCGTTAATGCACCTATTCTCCAGTTGGTGCATCATAGTTAATGGGGATAAGTTGAAATGATTTTAATTAAAGCCATTTGGGTTCTGTTGCCCCGAGTCATGGAATGCTGAAGGATAAGGACCCTAAGAGTTAAGAAACTAAGGGTTTTCATATCCAGGGTTTTCTGGAACCCTGGGGTCTTTAGAAGTGCTTCTCTGACCACTATAGGAAGTAGTGGGGGGAGAGAGAGCTGAATGTCAGAAGCTCCAGGATTTCCAGTCTCATTTCAAACAGAACATCTCTGAATATGAATTTATTTGAAAAATGGATTAGGCTACAATATGTATAAGAAGAGGAGGAAGAAGGGAACAAATAAAAGCACAGAGAAAGAAGATGATGAGTTTAAAAACCACTGATCTAATCCAACCTCCTCATTTTTCCAATGGGGAAACTGAGGCTCAGAAAGTGGGAGAGATTTGCCCAATGTCACACAGATGCTCTACAACAGAAATCCAGACACTCTGACTCCCAAGCTAATGTGTTTCCCATTGTATCAGCTTTACGCATTTTAGATTTTAGAAATAAGGATGTATTTCATGGTGGCAAGGAGAATTTGGGGCAGTCTGCCCCAAAACATCATCAAGAAGCACTGCTGCCCTTGGTCCCTGCTTCTATCTGGTTACACAGGCCATGATCTGTCTCTGGCTCAGGGTTCCAGCCAAAGTGTTCCATTCAAGATCTTTCCCATGTGATCTAGAGTCCACACCCAACAATTCTTGGTGGGGAAAACTCCAGACTGAATTGCTGACTGATTTTGCTATTAGCCATATTTCCTTCATTGACATATCACTTACTATGCATGAAACACTATGCTGGACACTCAAAAATTGCAGGAAAATGTAGGACAGTAGCCACACCCCCATCATTTGGAAAAGAAGGTAAAATTGATAGGCCAATCATCACAGTGTAGGGTTCAATTGGTGTTTCTTAGTGGCTAGACTGTAAGCTCTCTGAGGCAGGGATGGCATTTGTCATTCACTGTATATCTCCAATGCCTTACATGACACTAGGCACATAGTAGATGCTCAATAACTATTTGTTGGATACTTTAAAATAGCAATAGTACAAGTTAACACTTACCGTGTACCAGATGCTATTGGAAATCACATAATGACGTATTCAATCCTTCCCACAAAGTGTGAACTGATTATATTATTAAATCCCATTTTCCAGCTAAGGCACAGAGTGGGTAAGAATATCACCCAAGTTCACACAGACAGTCTGTAATGGGATTGGCATTTGATTCTAAGCCATTTCCAAAGGCTTCATCCTTAACTGTGTTCTTAATACCCCCAAAATGTCATGGGCACTCAGAGGAGGAAGTGATCACTCCTAAAAAGAGATCAAGGAAAACTTCATGGAAGTGGTGGAAACTAACCTATGCTTTAGCGAATGGTTAGACTCTGATTTAAGAAGATGGAGAGGGGCATTCCGAGGAAAGGGAACACAGTGAGTGAAGACGTGATGAGGGAGGCCACGGGCATGTATAAAAGGCAGGCTCAACTTGGCTGGACCATGTTCTGTATAAAGGAAGAATAAGGAAATGCGGCCAGAGAAAAGGATCAAAGCCAAGCATATGGAGGCAACTGAGAGCCATTGAATGTGGCACGATTAGTGCAGCTGTGGACAGGCTTTCTACCAGGCCTACCTTAGAGGTCAGGAGATGTGAGTGGTGTGGCAGAGGAAGATAAATTCTTGAAGGCCAAGTCCATGGCTCCTTGACAAATGGATCAGAGTTGGATGCAAGACCCAGATCCTGGACATCACACATAGCTAATGTCGTTACTCAGACAGGTAACCTGGTCGATTTCAGTCCTATTGACCAAGCCTGATGCTGTTACATCTTAGACTCAGCTGTAATAACAACATACGCAGTGGCTAGATTTCCATTATCATGCAGAAAACAGCTTCTACCTATGATAGCCATGAATCCAGCCGCTGATTCTATTGACAATACCTCTGGCCCCAAAGGATCCACATTTTTCAGGTCCAGATATAAACATGCACTCAGACACCTGGATCCTTTGGAAATCTCAATTGAAAACCCATAAATTCTTTAAGTTCCCAGAAGTCTATTGGAGAAAGCACACAGCCTAGATTTTAGCAAATACACTGAGGCCACACACACTGTAAAAATTATCTTGGACTTTGTGCAAAAGTGTCATTGCCAATCAATTTTAAAATAATTGATAGCTACACCTATTATTTCTGGAGACCTAAAATCCATGGAGCCTCACAGACAGCAGTCAACTGAAGTTTATATCCCTTAACTTGGTGATTTTCTCCCATCAAACTCGTAGCCAGTTATACTCTCAGGTGTTGACCCTACACTTGCATGACCCCGAGAGCGAGTGCCTCCTTAAATCTTGAGCCCTTGACACCTTATTTGCCTTACCCTAGGTGCAGCCTTGGTCACAAAGGCCAGCCCAGATATAAGGGATGAACCTAGTCCCAGTCCTGCTCGAGACTTATTTTGTCCAATAGAGTGTGGCAGAAGTAACATTGTGCCAGTCCTGAGCCTTGGCCTCAGCTTGGAACCTGCCACGGCCACGAGAGCAAGCCCGGGCTAGCCTGCTGAAGGGTGAGAGGCCATGTGGAAGAGAGACACACTGCGCCAGCTGCGGTCATCCCGGACCAGCCAGCCCCCAGCTGACCCACCAGCTGACCACAGATGCATAAGCAAGCCCAGCTCAGTGGAAGTGCCAACGGACCTACAGACTCATGAGAAATAATGAATGGTCATTGTTTTAAGACATTTGGGGTGGTTTGCTGTTCAGTGGTAGATAACTAAGATACCTCTCACCTTTTCTTTCGCTACACCATAGGTGTTTTCTTCTCCTAAGGAGTCTGTTAAAAATTAATAAGTAAATGATGCTGGATTCAGTGGTATGTATCAAGACAGGATTTGAAGAGACTCAAGTTTCCAGGATATAGAGTCTTCCCGTTCTAACTCTGCCAGTAATCTGGAATAAATCTCTTTCCATCTCTGGGACTTGAGACTCTCTTCTTAAAAATGAGTGGTTTGCTCCAGAGCAGCAGCAGCTGGGTTTCATTACACAGGGCAACCCCAGTTTCTTGGGGATGGCTACCCCACGTGCAGAGTTGAAGGGCTCTGAGGCTCAACAGGAAGGAATGCTGTTATTGATTAGTGACGTCTGCCATGATCAAGGACAGGGAGGAGTCAGGGGTAAGATGGAGGAGGAGCACACATGCCCCACAGGATGCACCCTAAGGGTCCTTCAGCACTGTGAGTCTCTCACACTCCCTGTTTAGGGGGGTTAATCCTGCCAGACCAATCAGCTCTGGAGACCTCTTGCTACCATAGACAGCTCTTCCTTTATTTCCTGCCCTCTGCCCTTTAACCCAAATCCAACAGTTCCTTTAAGTTGTGAAAACAAGGATGTGAAGCCTGGGACAGGTTCTTGTGCTGCCATCCTGGGGTGGTGGACGATGAATAGTACTGGACAGTTTTTCAGCCAGTGTGACTTGCCCACCACAGCTGGCCTGGCTGAGTTGTCTTTTGAACTGGAAGGTACAGTGCTGAGCAGAAAAACAACTCTGATTGCTCTGCATCCAAATTTGGGGGCCTCGTTTTTACTACCTTTACAGAAATTTACTTTCAAGAATGCCTTCTTTCTGTGGAGCACAGAACTTTCACATGAACAAGGTCATAGGAAGGGCCCTTGGGATGAGGGTCCTCTCCAGAAGTGACATCCTTATACCGGCTTGGACCACCTCCCTTGCCATCTGCCCACACACCCACCTGCTTACCTGGAAAGTGAGTCACCGCTCGTATAGACTCCAGGCTTCAGGTCTTGAGCTCTGGCTGTCCTCATTCAGAGGATGGAGACAGAGAAGGTTAAAAATAGTTCTTTGCATATGGAAATCACTTCACAGCTTACAAATTGCTTTCACGACCTTAATTTCATTTGATCCTCAAAACAGCCCTGTGATGAGAAAACTGAGGTCCAGACAGGTTAGGTGATAAGCCTAAGGGCAAGCAGAAATGAGAAGGAAGAGCTGGGACAGAAACATAAGTTTTCTCATTAAGATCCTGTCCTCTCTGCACAGCACAAACTGCCTTTCTTATCTACCACCACCCACGGTGGCCACACGACCACTGCCAACAACATCCACGTCACCACCTCTCTACCTCACTAACAACCCGGGGAACACCTCTGAGAGCTCCTCATAATGCTGATTCATCCATCTCCACCACTCATCAAGCCCCTGAGGTGCCCAAATCTCCCAGCAGAGTGGGTCTAGCTAAATTCCTCTCCACACAGGCAGGCAGTGTGGAACAGTGGTGTGAGCACAAGCTTTTGAGCCAGGCCGACTCAAGTGCAAACCTTGGCTCTGCCACTTCCTGATGGATGACGTGTGCAAGTCACTTACCTTCTCTGACTTGGGTGCTCTTTTCTGTAAAGTGGGAAGAATAATAGTAATACCCACATCATAAGGTTTCTGTAAGGAATAAATAAAATAAAACATCGATGAATAAAATAATGACCATAAAGGGGTTTAACACAGTGCCTGACAGTACATAGAAAATTCAACAAATAGAAGTAACTAAATAATAACAATAATGCCTGGAAGCGAAACCGAATAAGCAGGGGCAAACCTAATACCTTGGGAGGCCTGAGCATCTCTGCCCTTGTGTGGCCACTCTCTGCAGGTCTTTCTGATGGGGGAGGAATTAGAGCACACACCCAGCAAACATTCCCACACACCATTCATCAGCCCTAACAAGAGCTCCCCATCAGCGCTGGATTTATCGGGTGCAGGACCTGATAAATGCACGGGGGGAGGAGTGGGTTGTATAATCAGGTGTGTTATTAGTCATGCTAATAGCATTTATTATACTACGAGTAGAACTAATTTGCGATAATTTAATCACCAACAAACAACTGTGCAGGAGGAAGAAGTCAGGCTGTCGGATATTCAGATACGGGCTCTTGACTTACAGCTCCAGCGTGACCCTGAACATGCGTCATTCCGGAGGGAAAGGCTGGGCTCGAGTCTCACTGCGTCTACACGAGTGATGACCACCATTTGCATAGCCCCTCTCGAGTTTACAAAGCACCTGCATGGACAGACTCCCACTTGACCCCTGGGACCACCTTCCATGGTAATGCATTTTTTAACTTGATTTAAGATGACAAACTGAGGTTGAAAGGTGATAAGGGACACTAGGCAGGACACAAACCCAGATCTTCTGACCCCAGATCGTGTGTCATTCTCTCTAAATCAGAGGTGCTCATTCAGAGGTGTACATCAGGAGCACCGTGGGGCCTCACAAAGAAATAAATACAGACCTGGGCCCCCGCAGATTTTTATTGCAATTCAGTGATTCTGGGTTGAAAGACAGGAATCTGATTGAGAAACATGCTCCAGGTTGAAAACCACTCAATTACAAGATGAAAACAGGGGAGCCAGCCCGGGATGGTGGGAGGGCACAGGTTCTCTACATATATTTGAAATTTGACTCCATCCTCTTACCCACTGTGTGGCCTGATCAAGTTACTTAATTTCTCTTTGTCTCAGTTTTCTCATCTGCAAGTGGGGATAATAATATCTACATCACAAGAAAATGTAACTGATGAGAAAATGTAAATGAGAAAAAACAACTTAAACCCTAATAACAGTAAATAAATGTTAGTTCCCCTCCATTCCCTTGGATAGTAGATATTTTAGACACGAACTCAAGGACGTGATAAATATTTCCTTTGTTACCAATAGCCGTTGTTCTCCTGAATCAAAACCTATTGTAAAGTTTTTTTAATTTAATGTTTAAAAAGCAAAACAAAACAACCTGCTCCCCAAGAACAGAGCGCTCAGCTCTCCTGCCAGGCGGTTCTCTTAACACCCAATTACTGCAGCAGCTGCCCCTGCTGCTCCAACTGCCCTTCAGGGCACCGGCTCCTCCCCGAGCCACAAAGAGCTCCAGTACTGTTTTCGTTTTTGCTATTTGAGAAAAACAAAAGGGTCAAATAAAAGGCATTCTCCTTCTGCTAAGGAGTCCCCAGGAAAAGAAAATCAGTGATTCCCTTGCAGCAGAGATAAATGCATTAAAGATATT
This sequence comes from Tapirus indicus, assembly GCA_031878705.1. Classification (NCBI taxonomy): domain Eukaryota; kingdom Metazoa; phylum Chordata; class Mammalia; order Perissodactyla; family Tapiridae; genus Tapirus; species Tapirus indicus. Next base: position 34,606,370 of record CM062927.1, read on the forward strand.
CCAAATTTCTGGTCCCCTGGGGCTCAAGAAAGGCCCTTTTGATGTCTCCTTAACCTTCATCTAACTTACTGAGGTTCCTGCTGGCCCTGCTCCTGGGTTTTCCCACCCTGGCTGGTGACCCAGACACGCCTATGGGTGACGGTCGGGGCAGCAGTCAGAGCAGCGATGTGGCAGAGGCTCCCGGCAGGACCTGGGCAGCAATGGCTGTTCCAACACAACCATGAGGTCTTCTCCCCCTTTTCAAAGAAAGCAGTTCTGACCTCTCGGCCCAATTCCCCGCCATCCGCATCCCCTGGCCGGACCAGTTCTCTGGAAAGAGTGAGATGCTCTGAAGGAATCAGTGCAAACACCCCAGGAGGTCGTGACTCAGCCCTCTGCTGCCCTCTCATCTCAGGTCACAGAGAACCTCATTACCAAATCTTAGGTGCTCTCGATTGGCTCTAGAAGGAAAAAGTCTAGCTTCAGCCAGCCTTGGGAATGCTTCAGCTGTCAAAGCGGGAAGCTTAATGAGCTGGTGATAGAGAGAAAAATGCCCCATCTTTTCAAACGTAGGCTTAATCCTGGCTATCTAATTATACCCAGCTGTCCCACAACTCCCTCCCAACCTGGTTTCAATTGTTCAGTGAGAGGGCCTGACTGGCTGGCCACACAGGGAAGGTTCAGGGAAGGCCAATTACTGGTCAGATTGGATCCAAAACTCAACACAGAGAAATCCATGTCATCTGGCTATGTAGCCCACAGGTGCTGGCCCCCAACCCAGAAGACCCACACTGGAAGCATGCAGGCTACATCTGGCTCAGGGAAGCACATTGCATTTTTTTAAAAAAATTATACAATTGTATAATTCTGGGTATTTAAAAATATTTACTTTAAAAAGATTTCAACTAAAAAATCTAGTTCTGGTTTCTCTGACAACATCTGAAGATCTAACCACACTAGGGCCATGTTCTGTGAGTTGCTCATCAGCAAGAACTGAGTAGCAGCTGCCCCTACGACTGAGGCGTGTGAGCTCCAGTTCACCACAGTCTCCACCACTCTCTGTTGTCCTTCACACCTGGGCCCTTGAAAACCTTTGTGTTTGTCACCCCTAATGACTGTTTCCTGACCTGGACTTTGGATTTTTTCATCTGTACAATGACAAGGTTAGCCAGAATGGACTGTGTGGTCCTTAAGAAGCCCTACCTGATCCCACAACCTCTCAGAGGGCCTCTCATCTCAGGTAGTTAGTGAATCACCAGGCTATTCCCTCTGGAGGAGCTTGCCCTCCTCCATGGGGCAGGTGGCCATCCTCAGAGTCCATCCACCACTGCCCACTGGCTTCTCTCACCATCCAGCCAGAACAGCCATTGCCATCAGCAGCTCCAGCTTGGGGAGCCTGACACATTACATCATCAGAGGGACTGTTACTTCTTCACATTCCACCCTCTCCACCAGCACAGCCACTCCAACCCCTTCCCATGGTCAGATTTAATAAAGGACAAGCAGGAAGAAACGTGGCATGGCTCAAAAGAGAAGGGGTTTGGGGACGGGCTGGTGGCGGTGGGGTGCTTGCCCGGAGCTCGTTAGGGCAAAAACGCCCAGTCAGGACAAGGTGCACTCCTGCCCGCCTCTAATTGCACACCCCATTTTGCCCCGCTACGCTCAGCCAACCCGCAGAGCATCCCGACATTTAAAGATTACCAAGGCAAGTTTGTAATGAAGCCGCTCCCTCTTTGTCTGTCCTTGCGCCAACAGCAGCAGAAGGGATACTAATTAGAGGGTGAATTATTAGCTTCCCATGGTGCACTGCAGGGACATTAAAAATGAGGGGGCTTTGCTGCTTTTCTTTTAGATGGTTAGTCTAGGTTTAATATATTCGTGTTTCTAGGTGAGCAGCAGGGGACAGTTTTTATGATTATAATTGTTGCATAATTACTGGCCTAAGGTTGCCTATTGTTAAATAAAAATGCTGAGATACTAATGTTTTATTGAACAGTACAAGCAGATAAAATTGTAATATCTTTTCCTGAGCAATCGAAGCTGCTCATTTGTAGCCTAGTGACAACCCTTAGTTGTCTTATGGAAGAGGTGGATGCGTTCTGCCTGGGCTGGAAGTCAAATGTGAGATATTTGCTTGGCAGAAAAAATAAGGGAGTAGAGAAAGAAAAGGAAAGCTGACGAGCTCATGGATGCGCCTCTCAGTCTCTGCATGTTGCAGGTGGCAGGTTAAGGCCTGAGTTAACACTCAACATGAAGGTTAACTCTCAGCCATCTGGTTCTTGGGCAGGAGAATGTCACAAATGGCCTTTCCCATGAAGGATGCCCATTCCTGCAAGAGAAACTGAGGGGACACTGAGGCAGAGACAACAAGGGCTGCCAATCCGGGATATGGCCACCACCATTGGGTGGCCAGAGGGATCCAACATCCCTCCCTAGGCAACCCTCAGATGCTCAGTCCTTTGAGTTACTAGGAAGTTACCCAGAACCAGCCAGGCAACACAGCTTTAATATTCCTCAAATCTACTTCTTCCTCCTCATCTCACCAACTCCTTCTGCCCCAAGTGACCATCACCAAGACCTCCAGACGGTCCCCTGCCTCTAGTCTCTCCTGCCTGCAGCCTATCTTTCACAGTTTGCCAAGATTTCTGCAGCCAAGCAAGAATGATTTCTACCAGGAGGCAACCAGATGGAAAAAAAAAAAAGATGCATTTGAGTCGATCTGCTGCCTCACCGGGCCAGAAAAGCATAAAGCAAGGTGGGAAGTGCCACTCAACTTGGGCGAATAGTAAGTGCCTGATCAATCTGGTCTGGCCCCTCGGGAGTCCCACCCCTCAGAGGGATGATGTGAAATGGGCCACTGTTTTCACTGTTCTTCCAGGTGTGTTCAGCCAGGAAAATGGAGGCAGAGTGCACAGAGCAAACCTGAATTTCAGAAAGTCAGAGCGAGCGGCAGCTTCCCCCAAGAAGAAGAAGCCTTCCTCCCCGGGCCTTCCCTGGTCTGGGCCCTCAGAGACTCCTAGTCCTTGGTCAAGATTTTCACAGTAGGCATAACATGAAAATCTGTCTTCCTCTCCACAGGCTTCCACACAGTTCTTTCAGGGCAGACCTCAGTCTTGTGGAAAGAGCCCTGGGCTGGGAGTCAGTTAGCCTGAGCTTTGCTCCAGCTCAGCCACCCTTCTGCAGCTCATAGACAAGTCACTTCAACTCTCCTCTTTGGAACAGAAATCATATCAGCACTCTGCATACCTCACAGACTGAACGGACTTCAAAGAACCAAGGAATGTCAGAGTAGGAAAGAGCTCACCTGGTCCAATTTCCTTCCAAATGCAGGAAATCTTTTCAGAGCATTCCTGACAGATGTTCGTCCTTCCTCTGCACAAGATGAAGACTGCAGAGAACTCGGGGCATCTCCTGCTTTTGTTGGACACCTCTGACTTTGCTTCTTCATGTGAAGTGGGATCTGCCCAGCCCCTGGGAGCTGCATCTCCTCTCCCGGTGGCCCCATAGGAATTTGAAGACAGTGATTTGCCTGCCCTTGGTCTGTCCTTCTTCAGGACAACTACCCCAGATCGTTCAGGCATCCTTCATGTTTCAAATCCTTTATCATCTTCCTCCTCTGACCTCTTCCCTTAGATATCCCACCCTCACTACATCAGAAGAGAACATAACTCCATATGCAACCTGGCCAGTCCGGAACACAATGACCTCCCTCCATCTAGTCACTATATTTCTATTAATGCAGCCCACAACTGTGAAAGCTTTTTAGAGGGCACATCACACAGCTGGCTCATATTGAGCCTGTGCGCAACTAAATCCTTCAGGTCTTTTTCACATAAATGGCTTTCATCTGAAAAATGAAAGGTCTTATTCTTCCTGTACATGTACAAATGATTATTTTGAAACTAAATGTGTGATTTTATATTTCTTTCTGTTTTGTTTCAATATGTTGGTTTGGATATCTCTTTTCAAACCATGACAAATCTTTATAAACCCTGATTCTGTCACCCCATGCTTGAACTGGAAAGCTCTGCCTTGCAGCTTTGTTCCATCTGTGGATTTGTTAAGCAAACCTTCACTGCTTTTGATCAAAAGTGTTAACTGTACTGACTCAGGGGGAATCTATGACATTAGACTGAATGAAGTTATCAAGACTAATAGAAATAAAATTAGATAAGTTAGTAAATTGAGGGAAAAGTATACAGGTCACCAAAACCTTGGGTAGAAAACATAAACATAAAAGAGGAGGAAATGCCTAATGTTTGCATTTGTGCCCCCATAATGAGGGGACCCAAGATCTCAAGATCGCAGTTGGATTTGACCACAGGAAGTTAAGATTGTGTAAATCTAAGCCACTCCTACTTCACTCAGTTTCTCTAGAAATAGGGACCCCAGTTTATGATAATGGTGTAACAAAGAGACAAACTACATGCAAATAAAGGAATTAGGATGATGCAACATATGGTCTAGCTCACTTTGTCTTGGTGAACTGAACTCCTGGTCATAAGGAGAAACATGGAACTTATTTGTAAAAGAGTTAAAATGAGCCTGCATCCTGCAGGGCCTCAGACCTACTGTTTCCCCATGGGTTTAGCTGCAACCTGTACCAATAAATCAAGAAGCTGCACATCCACATCTTCTCCCCTTCAGCACCACTGCCTGCAAGGACCTTGGCCCAGGAATGGTGAAGCTCTCTCTTCTCTGTAAGATGTTTGGAAATGTTGCTTACATTGCTCTCTCTGTCTTCAATATTGGTTCAGGAGAATAGAGACCCTTCAGAGGGGAAAGCACAGGAAAAACCCAATGTATTATTTCCTGAAGCTGCTGTAACAAGTTACCACAAACTTGGTGGCTTAAAACAGCAACAATTTATTCTCTCATGGTTCTGGAGGCCAGAAGTTCAAAAATCATTTTCGCTGGGTCGAAATCAAAGTGGTGGCAAGCCAACACTCCCACCAGTCTCTAAGGAAAAATCTTTTCCTTGCCTCTTCCAGCTTCTGGTGGCTGCTAGCATTCCTTGACTTGTGGCCCCGTCATTCCAATCTTGGCCTCCATAGTCACATCTCCTTCTCTTCCATCTGTGTCAAATCTCCCTCTGCCTCTCTTTTATAATGATACTGTGGTTGGATTTAGGGTCCACCTAGATAATCCAGGATAATCTCTCCATGCCAAGACCCTTGATTTAATCATACCTGCAAAGACTCTTTCTTCTTAGAGGATAACATTTACACGTTCCAGGGATTGGGTCCTCATATCATTGAGTGGCCGTTTTTCAACCTACTATACCCAGAGTCAATAAAAAATGTTGACCAGACAAAAGTAGCAATAGAACTCCACATAGGCTAGGATCTACCATCCCAGGAAATCACCCCTTAGTCAGCGTCCTGGGAAAGATCACACATCCGGCTTTCAACGGCTCTTGGGAAATCACCCCAGGAACGTATAAAATCACTCCAGGAATATATAAAATGTTATTACTGGTTCCCAAAGGAGAAATGACCTAAGGCCCACACATGGAAAAAAGAAATCATGTTAATCTCCCAAAGGATGTTATTCTATTTTTTTCCAGTTTTACTGAGATATAATTGACATACATCTCTATGTTTCAGGAGTGCAGCATAAAGGTTTGACTTATGTACATTGTGAGATGATTACCCCAATAAGTTTAACATCCATCGTCTCATATACCGACAATAAAAAGAAATGGAAAAAAATTTCTCCTTCTGATGAGAACTCTTAGGATTTACTCTCTCAACAACTTCACACATCACACAGCAGTGATAATTATAGTCATCATGTTGTACGTTACGTCCCTAGTACTAATTTATCTTATAGCTGAAAGTTTGTACTTTTTGACCACCTTCCTACAATTCCTTCTCCCCCACCTCTGGTAACCACAAATCTGATCTCTTTCTATGAGTTTGGTGGGTTGTTTTTGTTTTTTTTTTTCAGATTCCACATAGAGATCATACAGTATTTGTCTTTCTCTGTCTGACTTATTTCACTTAGCATAATGCCCTCAAGGTCCATCCATGTTGTTGCAAATGGCAGGACTTTTCTCATTTTTATGGCTGAATACTATTCCATTGTATGTATATACCACAACTTCTTTACCATTCATCCATTGATGGGCACTGAGGTTGTTTCCATGTTTTGGCTATTATAAAAAATGCTGCTATGAACATGGGGGTGCAAGTATCTTTTTGAGTTAGTGTTTTTGTTTCCTTTGGGTATATTCCAAGAAGTGGAATTGCTGGATCATATGGCAGTTCTATTTTTAATTTTTGAGGATCCTCCATACTGTTTTCCATAGTGGCTGTAAGGATGTTCTTCTTATAACATACCTCCCTATAGGTACTTGAGTTCTGAGTCCCAACAATACAGAAAGAGGCGGGCATATGTGCTGCAGGTGGGATTCCCCAGAAAGTAGGCTCTGATATGGAGTTTGGCATGCAGGATATTTATCAAGGAGCATCCTTGGGATCAACACCAGAGGAAGGAACCAGGAATGGGCAGAGGGAAAAGTCGAGCTGCTGTGTAGGTCAGCAACAACCTTGGCCAAGCCCAGAGGGAGCTCTGAAGCTGGAATGATCTTCAGAGTTATCCTGAGTTGAGGCAAGATGATCATGGCTTTATACTCCCATATCAAATTAGTCATTGGATGTGGGCCACCCAGCACAATATATTATGCTAAGTAAAAGAAGTCAGAGAGGAAAAGCCAGGAAGAGATGTGACCCTGGGCAAGGCAGCTGAGATAACCCCCGAAGGGGCTGACAGTGGGAGGCCAACTGGTGACTGCATTCCCAGGATCTGGGCAACAAGTCCTTCCTTGAAGGGGCATCTGGGCCATGCATTACAGTTTCCATTATTTCAGGAGAATACATTCCCTGCCATTGCTGAACACTGAGGTACCATAATGAAGAGCTCTCAGGATGGATAAGCCTTTCAGAGTAGAATGTGAATGGCCACAAAGCCTCATGTTTGGTTTTTTGTTTTATTGAGAGTTTTGTTTGGTTTTCATTTAAGACATTTTCAAGAAACACTCCATTTAAATTCAGTTTCCTGCAACAAACATTACCAGGAAAAGATAAAGATGTCCAGTCTCACCACTTCTAATCAACATTATGCTGAAGGTTCTAGCCAGTGTAATTAGGCTAGAAAATGGGATAAAATCCACCTAAATTGGAAAGGAAGAAGTAAAACTATCTCTATTTCCAGATGCCATGATCTTATATATAGAAAATCCTAAGGAATCCACTAAAAAACTATTAGAATTAACAATGAGTCCAGCAAGGTTGCAGGACACATGCTCAATATACAGAAGTCAATTGTATTTCTCTACACTTGCAATGAACAACCTGAAAATGAAATTAAGAAAACAATTTCATTTACAGTAGCATTAAAAAAGAAAATACTTTGGCAATAAATTTAATAAAAGAAGTGCAAAATTTATATACTAAAAACCATAAAACATTGTTGAAAGAAATTAAAGAAGACCTAAATAAACAGAAAGACAGTCTATGCTCATGGACCAGAAGACAATATTAAGATGTTAATACTACCCAAAGCAATCTACAGATTCAATACTATCCCTATCAAAATTCCAAGGAAGTTTTTTGTAGAAATGGAAAAGTTGATCCTCAAATAGTATTTCAAGGGGCTTCGAATAGCCAAAACAATCTTGAAAATGAAGGACTACTACTTCCTGATTTCAAAACTTATTACAGAGCTATAGTAATCAAAACAATGTAGTACTAACATAAGAATAGACATACGGACCAATGGAATAGAATTGAGAGTCCAGAAACAAGCATATACGTCTATGACAAGAGTGCCAAGACCATTTAATGAGGAGAAAAGAGTCTCTTCAACAGATAGTGCTGGGACAACTGGATATTCACATGCAATAGAATAAGGTTAAACCCCTACCTCACACCTTATTCAAAAATTAACTCAAAACGAATCAAGACCTAAATGTAAGAGCTAAAACTATAAAACTCTTAGAAGAAGGCATAGGTGTAAATCTTAGTGACCTTGGATTAGGCAATTCTTAGATATGACAACAAAAACATAAGCAACAAAAGAAAAAAAAATAGATAAATTGGACTTCTTAAAAAGCTTGAAGCTTTTGTCTTCAAAAGGACACAACTAAGAAAGTGGAAAGAATCCATAGAATGAGAGAAAATGTTTAAAAATCATATATCTGATAAAGAACTCATATCTATAATATATAAAGAGCCATTACAACTTAATAATAAAAAGACAAGCCAATTAAAAATGGGCAAAGAATCTGAACAGACATTTCTCCAAAGAAAATATGCAAATAGCCAATAAGCACATGAAAAGATGCTCAACATCATTAGCCATCAGAGAAATGTAAATCAAAACCACAATGAGATCCCTCATATCCATTCGAATGGCTGTAATCACAAAGAAAATAGCAAGTGTTGTTGAGAATGTGGAGAAATTGGAATGGTCATACACTGCTAGCAGAAATGTAAAATGGTACAGCCACTTTGGAAAATAGTCTGGTAACTTCTCAGAAGTTTTAACAGAGTTGCCATACGACCTTGCAATTTCACTCCTGGGTATATACTCAAGAAAAGTGAAAAGGTGTCCACAAAAAAATTGTACAAATGTTCATAGCAGCATTATTTCTAATGACCAAAAAGTAAAAATAACCCAAATGTCCATCAACTGATGAATGAATCAATAAAATGTAGTCTATCTATATAATGGGAAATTATTTGGCAACAAAAAGGAATGAAATATTAATACAGGCTACAATGTGGATGAACCTTCAATATATTGTGTTAAGTAAAAGAAGTCAGAGAGAAAAAGCCACATATTGCATGATTCCGTTATATGAAATATCTAGAATAGGCAAATCCACAGAGACAGAAAATAGATTAGTGGTTGCCTAAGGCTGTGGGAAGTAGGGGAGAAATGGTGACTGCTAATTGGTATTGGGATTCTTTTAGGGGTGATGAAAGTGTTCTAAAATCGATTGTGGTGATGGTTGCACAACTCTGTGAGTGTATTAAAAACCATTAAATTGTACATTTTAAATAGGTGAATTGTATGATATATGAATTATATCTCAGTTAAGCTGTCATTTTTTAAATACACTTATTGAGTACCTATAATATTCAAAATCAATTATTCTATAGACAGGGGAGCCACTGCGGTTGTTGAATACCTGGTAGAATGTGGTATACACAAACAAGCCAAAATTTCTTGACAATCCCATCTCCGTCCTCTCCTATAGCTAATCAAACAAATATTTCTCGAATCTGTCCACTCTGTCCATCTCCGTGGCCATACCTAATCCAAACCACAATCACTCCAGCCTGGATCCTTGTAATGGCCTCCTACACACTTTCTGTTGTCTTGCCCTCCCATTCACTCTCCCCACTGCAACCAGAGTCATCTTTGTAAAAATGCAAATAGTATCATGTCAAAATTTTCAGTGACTTCCTATTGCCCGAGAGAACCCCCACCCCACAATCCTTCCAATGGTCTACCAGACCTGATTCTGCGGTCTCATCTCCCACCTTCTCCCTCATCTCTCACCACACTTCAGCCATGCTGCCCTTTTCTCAGTTCCTCAAATACTGCAAGCCCTTCCGGCCCCAAGGCTTTGGCACACCGTGTTCTCTCTACTTGAAGCACTCTTGCTACCCTCTATTCCTAACTCTACTTATGTTTTATTCTCAGTTGAAAAAAAAGAAGGACCTTCTTGGGGAAGTCATCTGTGGTCCCCTACCCCCAGAAGTGATAAGGGCACCTCATTACACGTTCTCATTATGCCTATAAGTCTCCATCCAGCACCGACTACATTTGTGCCTAAGTCTTTATTTGTGTAGTGTGCCTTCCCTGTTCTAGCATAAATTTCATGAGAGGAGAGGTTATATCCATCTTGTCCATCTTTTTTATTCACAAGACCTGACATCATGCACATCATGGAGAAAGTACAGAATAAATATTTGCTGAATGAATGAATGTAGTGCATGATAGATACTATGTGAGTGGGTCATACAGGAAATACTACAATCATATAGATGAGGAAACAACCTGTTGGGACTGACAATTGGGAAGGCTCCCTGGAAGAGAGAGGGGTTAGAAAACAAGCTTGGAATCACGGAGGTGGATGGGACCTTCAAAGTCATCTTGTCCACACTCCTACCTTCTTGAGCTGGACTCTGAAGGTCAGTTTGGAAAATTGTATTACCCACCCTCCTCCCTCATTGCTTCAAAACAGGATCTGTGGGGTAAAATTCCAAACTTCTTGGCATGGCATACAAGACTGAATAATCTGGCCACAGCCTAAGTTGTCCACCATAATTATTACCACCAAACACAGCAAATGACATACCATTTCCCAAATAAGTCAACATTTTTTTCATCTCATGCCTTTACACACATTGTTCTCTCCTGCATTCTCACTTCCATGCCTACAAGTCTAACAGACTTCTACTTAGACCCTATACAAAATTCACGTCCTGAGTAAAGCCTTCCCCAACCCTTCCCCTCGCCTTATCCATCATATCCCACGGCATCTTTAAAGACAGTCACCACTTTCTCTGGACAGTCACAGTGCTTTCTTCATGATTTTATAACCAGCACATTACATATCATGCGAGGAGTAGGTTAGAAAATCAACACACAAGACAAAAGTCATGCAGAGTCAGAATCACCCTTGAAAAATCTTTGGAAGAATGCAAAGTCATAGACTATTTCTCAACCAGTCCAATAATCCTGTTTTCCTCCAGTTTTGGAACAGATCACTGCTTCTTTATTTAGGTATGACACGAAATGGTTGGCTTGTGTTTAGCATCCATATTGAATAAAAAATACACACACACACACCTTTACCCGAATCACATTCAGTACAGAAAGCTCACAGCGTGAGAGGAATCTGAGAGCTGAGGCTGACTGAGGACAGAGATTCACATCTCTCAGTTCATGCTCCCTCTGGGAACACTGGATGGGAAGACTGGTCTGATCACCCTCACTAGGGTGGGTGTCAATCTTTTCTTCTCTATCTCACCAAGCATATTATAACAAATTCATAGAAGTTACTCCAGATAAGTCAAGAAATTGAATCCACTGCATGATACTTATAACCTAAATATAAACTGTGGTTCCATGTAACCCAGGCTTGTAAGAACTTACACTAAAAACACTCAGCCAGCAGCCAAGTAGAAATTCCCTAAAGGAAAGTCAACCTTCATTTCTTCTACTGAAGTATATAAAAGTGATCTAATTCATAACTAATAGCAACCCTTATCAAAATCCCCTTCCTCCATTTCAGACATCTCTCACACTTGATTACTTCCTTAGAATGTTTCTCAAGCAAAACCCCAAATCTTCCCCCAACCCCAGCCCCAACAGACAGGCATTTCTCTCTCTCTCCCCCTCTCTCTGACTTTCTCATTCCCAGCCCTTTATTTTATAGATCAACTTAACATCTCAGACTACCTTCCCTCCTCCTTCCCTTCACTCTCCAGACTTCTTCTGCTGCAGAGACGATCAGGTCATGACTCATGGCCCAAATCTGACTTGCACACGTGTGTGCATGTGTGTGTGTCCTATACCATGTTTTTAAAATATCAATTTGAATTAGTTGTCAACTGATTCAGAGATTCGCATGTTTAAAAATGCAGCTCTCCAGCTTCCCTTGAAAACTCGGAGATGTGACAATCCAGACCCACTTTCCTCCATGGAGCGAGGTGACCAGCACTGAGGAGTGGTGTCCCTGTCGGACGGGACTTGTCGTCACCAGATCCCCACATGCCCCATGTGGCCGCCCACCCCACTGCCTGGATCTTGCAAGCATTCAGGCAGGTGCCTCTTGCTTTGCCCACAGGTCCTATTCAGCTTCCTAGATCTGGAACCCAGGCCCTTCTTCAGCTGTGGAGCGTGAGCAGCAAGCAGGAAACAAGCTCAGTCAAGTCCCTGTCGTATAATCACACACCAGACAGTTTCCTGCAAAGGAAAAGACAGTGTTATCTCTGCACCCGCAGCACAGACCCTGCGCATGGCCCAGAGCAGGCACTTGGGAAACCAACAGAGCAAAAGCTAAGGAAATTTTCTTCATAGAATGAAAAATCTATGTGTTGTCTTTCCCTCCTTTTATACAGACTTGCTCAATAATTCTCCCCAGGCCTGGGTCTAGGCTGGGATGTGGGTCAGGGAGCAGCTGGAGAAAAGTGGGGGGAAGTGGGGCCGGCCGCAGCATAAGACAGTGGGGACTCAGCTTCCAGCCCGAGCCTGAGCGACCGTGACCCCAGCCAAGCCACTGTGTCCTTCCTCTGACCAGTCTGGCTCAGCAGCCAGATGGCAGTGACTTTCCCATCCCCTCAGCCCAGGCAGGTTGTGAACAGGCGCCGTCAAGTATGGTCCTCGTCCGCCTGGCCCCAGGGTCCGAAGCTGCCTTGTTCCAGCAAATGATGACTTTTTAATTTTGAGCCTTTTGGTCCCTGGTGAGAAAGGTGGAGATAGGGGCGAGGATGGCATCTGGATCCTGCAAAATCAGAGAGACCTTGGGCAGGGAGCAACCTTGAGAGGTCATCCACCCTCTGCCTGGCCAGACTCTCTCCTTTATCCACAGTCCAGCCTGGCCCACCTCCTTCAAGAAGCCTTCCTGGACTACCCCTGTCCTGAGGCTCTCTCTCTTCCCTCCAAACACCTCCAATGACTTGTATCATTCAGAAAAATGTGAGGTGAAATGCTGATCCTTGGAAGCAGGCGCTGGTTGAATTTGGAGTCAGACAAATACATCTGAGTCTTTGCTTCAATTCTGACAGTGGGTGTGTGACCTCGGAAAGATCCCTTGGCCTCTCTGACCCTCAGTTCCCTGAAATGGGGACAAATCCCTTCCTTGACTGCTGACAGAGTTATTGAGAGGGTTGAGTGAGGTAACGAGAAAAAACAACACACCCTTCGTAAAGTTGACATAAAAGAAAGAGGGTGCCACCCTCCTTCCCTGCTCTCCACCTTTCCTCCTTTACAGTTAGCTCCACAGCAGGCCTCACTCCTGGGCCCCCAGGAAGCTATGAAACTTGGGGCTCCTTAAAGGCAAGGATTCTTGTCTCCCAGTAACAAGTCCTGGGCTCACCCATGGAAGGTGTTCAGTGAGTTTCTGTGACCGCAGGGCCCGGGGCTGGGACTCGGGCCTTGACCCGAGTCCACGGGAATCTCAGAGACCAGTCTGTGTCCCGGTGACAAGGTACTGACATCTCGGGGAATTTCAGATGAGTGGCCATTTCAGTTTGCTCTCTTTTGCTCCATTTTTGGAAGGTGGGTGTTTGGGGCGAGTGCTCTGGAAGCAAAGATGCTGAGCTGGGGGAGCTGGAGAAAGGCAGGGTGGGCCCCTGGCTTTGAGGGCAAGCTTGGTAGCCCTGCACTCTGCACCCAACATGGGAAGATGGATCCCTCGGGCTCCGGATTCTGGCCAGGAGGGGAAAGGACTTTGTTGCCTCGTGAAAAGTCCTGGCTTGACGGGGGCCCTGGCTGGGACCTCGGGAGATGCTCAGAGCAGCAGATGCAAGCAAAGGCCAAAGTAATTGCTCAAAATACATTCTTGGCATCTTTTCAGGCCAGTCTTGTAACCAACCACTGGTCCCCAGGATCCTGGCCATTGCCCTATTTGTCCCACTGGAGTTGATCGCTGCCCTGACCAGGAGGCAGTTTGAGGCCAGTCTCTGAGGGTTGAGCCAGCCCCTGAGAAGCCCACCTGTCTACCTGGCCCATTACAAGATCCAGGCATCAGGGAACATCTGAATGGTACTTGCCAACCGGCACCAAAGGTCTCACGCCCCTCCTCCATTATAGGTCCAAGACTGGACACAGCCTGTCTGCTTTGAAAGGTGGCAGTAGGGGCAGGGGGGTGGGGTCTGAAGGCAGACTTTGCTGCAGAAATGTAATTTCCCTTCCTGGGGGGAGGACGGAAACAAGTCAATTTTCAAAAGCAGAATCTCCAATTTTTATGCAGCAGATGAGAGGATACAGGTTCCAGAGGAAGAAGCTCCCAACCATCCACCACCCTTTCCTTAGCCCTGGACTTGGACTTCCAGACTCCAGCCTTGGCCGGTGCTCCAGGCCACGATTACAATGCCCGCAGGCCCTGGGCCTCTCAGGAAGACGTTGGGAAGACTCTGCATGACACTGCTCACACTGCTTAGTTGCCACTTTGCCCACGAGCTATCCAAGTTAGTCCCCACAATAACCTGCTGATGGAGGCAGGGCCCAGAACCTTCTACCCATTGCACAGTGAGGAGACAGGCCCAGAGAGGGAGAGTTAGCCGCAGCAGCCCAGGCCCCGAGAACTGTGATTCATCCAGCTCTGGCTACAATTCGCTCACAGGAACGTGGTGTAAACAACAGAAAGAGCAGAAGTCAGTTAGTCCTAGGACCAAATCCCAGCTCAGCTATTGACTACACTGCAAACCCTGGCACAAATCACTGACCATTTCTGACCCTCATCAGAAAAATGGGGACCATCATACCTATCTCATTGGGGTGTTTGTTGAGTATTAAATAGAAAAAAATCATTATGGAAGTGTCCGGCACATTTCTTGGCACACACTGTAGGTACTCAATCAATGTTTTTTCCTGTTAGGTTTGTAAGTTGTCACTCACTCCCAAACTGAGTATGAGGTAACCTATGAAATTTAGCACAAAGAAATTGGAACTGTGCATGTGTGACACACTGCACATGTGTCAGGGATGGCGGTAGGGAGAGTCAATTGGGATCAGGTATGTTTTCAGTGCTTTTTTATTAAATTAGTTCATAATTTTAAGAAATATATTTTTAAACAAAGAAAATCACATAAAATGTAAGACAGGGAGGTAAAGACCATTTAAAGGGAATAGAAAAATGAACATGACCAGACATGGCAGGATAGAAAGCATTTTTGACTGTGGAAATTAGCTTTGAATCTATCCTGGCAGCTGGCTGAGTTCTAACTGACCAGTAACAGGCAGCAGGCAAATTTGCCCACAAAGTCTCTCCAGCCCATTTGCAAGGAGTCACTCCTGCAAGGACCCTTACGTAAGCCACACCAGGTCACAGAGTGAGCAGTGATTTTGCAAAAGGCAGAACTCTTGTTTAGGAATGTTTCTCATTACAGAGGTCACCCGGGGCTCTGGCTGTCTGTCCCCAGGTCACGCCAGCCAGCGAGCTCTGCTCCACTCAGGGAGCACAGCCAAGCTGTCAGCCACGAGGGTACCTCCTCCCGCCACCCACACCTGGACTGCTACCTCGCTGTGCCCTGGGTCTCTAATTGCTGTGGCATTTAGGAGTCTCCAGGAGGGTCTGGGACCCTCCTGCCCATCCTTTTCTCCCCTTCTTGCCTTTCTTTAGCATCTCCCGCCTCACTAATGATGACATTTTCACCAAGTAGCAATGACAGGAGAAATTAGTTCACAGCCTTTGGCAACTGAACATTGAGCATTCAGATTAAACTTTCAAAGGGAAAATATAATCTGTGCATGCAGGGAAATCACTTGGTATTTGGGAAAGACTTCAGGGTGGAACAGTCAGCACAGGGCGCAGACCCTCGAGGTGGGCAAAAGGGGAGGACACCAGGGGAGCTGAGAGCTGCACACACAGAAGCACACAACTGGACACACATGCAAGGCAGAGGGTCCACGTCTGCTCTTGACTACAACCAAAAACTGTCAAGGAGCTCTGTGGCTTAATGAGCCCATCAGGCTGGGGGTGCACTGACTGTAACATTTCAGCTAATTGGCCACAGCACTTCTCTTCCATCAGTTCCCCTCTGGCTTCCCCACTCACCATCCCCCTCTTCCCAATCACCGAAAACTATTAAGAAAGCTTGGCATTCAGCAGGGCATGAGAGAGCTTCTCCTCATGCGCCCTGGCACTCTTCTCATGGTTCTTAAAGTCAGGGAATTAGACCTCATGAAGGGCCGTCCCCGCAAGTGGACTGTACAGACTGACGCCCATGTGACAGGGCACACTCCTACAGGGCACGGGTGCTGTCTCATTTTCTTCTGCATTCCCTGCACAGGGCTGACAACATGTGGGAAGAACTATTTATCAAGCCCGGAGCCGCTATAGTGTTGTGCACTGCGTGATGCTTCGGAGTGTCTACTGATCCTCCCAGAGTCGGACAGTGTACAACCTGCACAGCCCTTGTAGCAGCCCATGAGCCCCTACACCTGAGTCGGTTTTCACATAGCCCTGCACCCACAGTGCCGAGCACAGGGCCTGACACAGTACACATATTTAGACTTGGACAAATATTTGTCATATAGCTGTATGAACATAGGAGTTGCTCAAAAAAAAGCCTAATGAGTTTAATTGGATTAAAATTCTGAATTTCAGTTGTTTTACCACAGTCTGCTTTTTCTAGGTCCCTTTTTCTCCACTGTGGCCCTCAGGTCAGACTTCCTATGGACAAGAGAAGAAGCGCTGGATTCTCTGGCTGGCTCTGGTTCTGCCTAGCTTCCTGGTCTCTAGGCCTTGGTTTCCCCATCTGTAAAATGAAACTATTGGACTTTGACCTCTAAAATCCCTGCAGCACTCTTGTTCAGGCTAGAAGGACAATTCCCCATGGCTTAAATCCACAGCAAAGTATGAATGACTGATGCTTCTCCCTCTCTACCTCTTGGTGTTCTGTGCTGGATCCAGTCTCAGCCTGGCTTTGACTTCGTGGTGGCAAAGTGGCTGCCAGGAACCCAAAGCCTCAGCAGCCCCAGTAGAGAAGCGCATAGCAGAGAGCCTTCTGTAACACTCTAAAACGAAGTTGCGAAATTCAATCTTAATGGGAAATTTGGTCACATGCCCATCCCAAGGGGAATCTGATATTCTGATTGGCCAACTAGGTCCAGGCCCACCCCTACCGGAACTTCCTAGGCTGAGAGCTGGAAAAAAGCAGTTCTCCAAAGAAAATACTGGAGGGAGATGGATGCTGGGTTTCCCAGAAATAAGGACTGGCTCCCAGGGCCCCTGAGAGGTCAGAAGAGGTCAGCGTAAGTCCATTTTGTGAGAGTTCTGGTGTGTTGAACTCAGTGAATAAATGCCAAAAGACAGTTGTAAAAGTGATGAGATGGAGTGATGTCAGCATCATGGCGGAGTGAGATTCCCTCTTTGAATCTCTGCCCCCTACGACACAACGAAAACATCATTCACATTCCAACACAGCTCAATCAAACACTACGAAGGACTTCTGAGAAACCCCTGCTGCCATACATCGGATGGTGGAGGCGCAGGAAGCCCAGGAGGACGGGAGGAGAGGTAGGAGGTTGTACTCCCCCTCCCCAATCGATCGGCAAAGACAGCGCGGTTCGCAGACAGAAGGGGGAGGGGCGGCCCACAGCGGGGAAAACTGTCGCCATCCAGGTGCTCTCACAGACTGTCGCGAGATCCCCACTGGGAAGCGACGACGGACTGTTTAGGGGGTGTAGCAAACACCCTAAGAGAGCCAGAAAGGAAACCCCCGGGTCAAGCAGGAGAAAGAGAGGACCCCTCCCCCCACACACCCAGCGTTTCAGCATAATCCCTCCGGGGGCTGCAGCTGCCTCAGAGCAAACCGCTCGCGATCTCCATCTAGTGGCAGCAGGGGGAAACTGCAGGACCAAATTATCATGAGGGGGGGAAAAAATAAGGATGTCGCCGTCGGATCCTTGCGACAATTTGCCAGGGCTACAGACCAAAAGGAAAATGACAAACACCCAGAAACCAACCCTGAAGGCACAGAATTTGATAACCTGAATGACAGAGAATTCAAAATAGCTATCATAAATAAACTCAACGAAATACAAGAGAACACACAGAAACAAATCAACGAATTCAGGGATTATGTCACAAAAGAGATTGAAACCCTAAAGAAAAACCAATCAGAATTATTGGAGATGAAAAACAAAATCAACGAGATAGTGGAAAAAATGGAGTCTTTAAAGAGCAGAACTGACAATATGGAGGAACGAATTAGCACTATTGAGGATAGCCACGCAGAAATGCTCCTGATAGAGGAGGAGAGAGAGCTAAGACTAAAAAGAAATGAAGAAATTCTTCAAGAAATATCAGACTCAATGAGGAAAAGCAACATAAGGATAATAGGTATTCCAGAAGGAGAAGAAAGAGAAAAAGGAGCAGAGAGTTTGTTCAAAGAAATAATAGCTGAGAACTTCCCCAACCTAGGGAACGAGAGGGAAATAACAGTGAATGAAATCAATAGATCACCTAAATATATAAACAGGAATAAAAAATCATCTCGCCACATAGTAGCAAACTTGAAGAATACCCGTGACAAGGAAATAATATTGAAGGCAGCTAAACAAAAAAACAAAATAACATACAAAGGAAACCCCATCAGGCTCTCAGCTGATTTCTCGACAGAAACTCTACAGGCTAGGAGAGATTGGAATGATATATTCAAAATCATGAAAGACAAAAACCTTCAGCCGAGAATACTTTATCCAGCAAAAATATCCTTCAAATATGATGGAGAAACAATAACACTCCCTGATAAACAAAAGCTAAGAGAGTTCGTCACAAGACCCCCACTATAAGAAATGCTCAAGAAGGCCCTTAGGCCTGAAAAAAAACAAATGAGAAAGGGGATACAAAGATTTCAGCAAGGAGAAAAGCAAGGAGACTAAACCAGAACAAAATACAGTTGGAAAACATCAAAAATTAATTCAAGCTCATCACTGGAAACACACATTCATGACACAATCTGGAATAAAGAGATAACAAATAAGGAGGGGAAGAGGTAAGGGATTGAATCGACCCAGCCTCAGGAAAAAGGAGGCATCTGAAAATGTACTTTCTTATCCAGGAGATCGCTTATATAAACCGCACGGTAACCACTAAACAAACAACCAGAAGAGAACCACACATGACAAATAAAGAGAAAACCAAGAGAATGAGCATGCAGAAATACCAAATTGAATTTGCAGTCCGAAACACAAGGGACAAGAAATGAAGGAAATGCAAAAGAACCAGAAGATGAACAATAAAATAGCAACATTAAACCCTCATATATCAATAATCACTCTAAATGTAAATGGATTGAATTCTCCAATCAAAAGACACAGAGTGGCAGGATGGATTAAAAACCAAGATCCAACAAGCTGCTGCCTCCAGGAAACACATCTCAGCTCTAAAGACAAACACAGACTCAAAATAAAAGGATGGAAAACAATACTCCAAGCTAATGGCAAACAAAAGAAAGCAGGAGTAGCCATACTTATATCAGACAAAGTAGACTTCAAGATAAAAAAGGTAATGAGAGACAAAGAAGGGCAATATATAATGATAAAAGGGATACTTCACCAAGAAGACATAACATTTATAAATATCTATGCACCCAACACAGGAGCACCAAAGTACATAAAACAACTGCTAAAAAACCTTAAAGGAGATATTAACAATAACACAATAATAGTAGGGGATCTTAATACCCCCCTTACATCAATAGATAGATCATCCAGACAAAAAGTCAATAAGGAAATAATGGACTTAAACGAGAAACTAGACACAATGGATTTAATAGATATATACAGAGCCCTCCACCCAAAAACAGCAGAGTACACATTCTTCTCAAGTGCACATGGAACAGTCTCAAGGATAGACCATATATTAGGAAACAAGGCAAACCTCTATAAATTTAAGAAGATTGAAATCATTACAAGCATCTTTTCTGATCATAATGCTGTGAAACTAGAAATCAACTGCAAGGAAAAAACTAGGAAAGGGACAAAGATGTGGAGACTAAACAACATGCTACTGAACAACCAATGGGTCATTGATGAAATTAAAGGAGAAATCAAAAGCTATCTGGAGACAAATGAAAAGGGAAATACACCATACCAACTCATATGGGATGCAGCAAAAGCAGTCCTGAGAGGGAAATTCATAGCAATACAAGCTCACCTTAACAAACAAGAGAAATCCCAAATAAATAACCTTAAATTGCACCTAACAGAGTTGGAAAAAGAAGAACAGACAAAGCCCCGAATCAGCAGAAGGAGGGAAATAATAAAAATCAGAGCAGAAATAAATGAAATTGAAACCAAAAAAACAGTAGAAAGGATCAATGAAACAAAGAGCTGGTTCTTTGAGAAGACAAATAAAATTGACAAACCCTTAGCCAGACTCACTAAGAAAAAAAGGGAGAAGACTCAAATAAATAAAATTAGAAATGAAAGAGGAGAAATTACAACAGACACCACAGAAATACAAGGGATTATTAGGGAATACTATGAAAAACTTTACGCCAACAAATTGGACAACCTAGAGGAAATGGACAAATTCTTGGACGCGTACAACCTCCCAAAACTGAATCAAAAAGAACTAGAGAATCTGAACAGACCAATCACAAGTAAAGAGATTGAAACAGTAATCAAAAACCTCCCAAAAAATAAAAGCCCAGGACCAGATGGCTTCCCTGGAGAATTTTATCAAACGTTCAAAGAAGATTTAGCACCTATCCTTCTCAAACTATTCCAAAAAATAGAGGAAGATGGAATACTTCCCAACACATTCTATGAGGCCGACATCATGCTGATACCAAAGCCAGACAAGGACAATACAAAGAAGGAAAACTACAGGCCAATATCACTGATGAACATAGACGCAAAAATTCTCAACAAAATATTGGCAAACCAAATACAGCAATACATCAAAAAGATCATACACCATGATCAAGTGGGATTTATACCAGGGGCACAGGGATGGTTCAACATCCGCAAATCAATCAACGTGATACACCACATTAATAAAATGAAGACTAAAAACCACATGATCATCTCAATCGATGCAGAGAAGGCATTTGACAAGATCCAGCATCCATTTATGATAAAAACTCTCAACAAAATGGGTATAGAAGGAAAGTACCTCAACATAATAAGGGCCATATATGACAAACCTACAGCAAACATCGTACTCAACGGGGAAAAACTGAAAGCCATTCCTTTGAGGACAGGAACAAGACAAGGGTGCCCACTCTCACCGCTCTTATTCAACATAGTACTGGAAGTTCTGGCCAGAGCAATTAGGCAAGAAAAAGGAATAAAAGGACTCCAAATAGGCAATGAAGAAGTGAAACTCTCACTATTTGCAGACGACATGATCCTATACATAGAAAACCCAAAAAATTCCATCGGAAAACTACTAGAAACAATCAACAACTACAGTAAAGTGGCAGGGTATAAAATCAACTTACAAAAATCAATTGCATTTCTATACACTAATGATGGAAAAACAGAAAGAGAACTCAAAAAGACAATCCCATTTACAATTGCAACAAAGAGAATAAAATATCTGGGAATAAATTTAACCAAGGAGGTCAAAGACCTATACAATGAAAACTATAAGACACTATTGAAAGAAATTGAGGAGGACATAAAGAAATGGAAAAATATTCCATGCACATGGATTGGAAGAATAAATATAGTTAAAATGTCCATTCTACCTAAAGCAATCTACAGATTCAACGCAATCCCAATCAGAATCCCAATGTCATTCTTCACGGTAATAGAACAAAAACTACTGAAATTCGTATGGGGCAACAAAAGAGCCCGAATAGCTAAAGCAATTCTGAAAAAAAAGAACAAAGCTGGAGGCATCACAATCCCTGATTTCAAAATATACTATAAAGCTACAGTAATCAAAACAGCATAGTATTGGTACAAGAATAGACACACAGATCAATGGAACAGAATTGAAAGCCCAGAAATAAAACCACACACCTATGGACAGCTAATCTTCAACAAAGGAGCAAAGAACATACAATGGAGAGAGGGAAGTCTCTTCAATAAACGGTGCTGGGAAAATTGGACAGCAACCTGCAAAAGAATGAAAGTAGACCATCTCCTAT
Source organism: Tapirus indicus (assembly GCA_031878705.1). NCBI lineage: Eukaryota > Metazoa > Chordata > Mammalia > Perissodactyla > Tapiridae > Tapirus > Tapirus indicus. Next base: position 34,628,200 of record CM062927.1, read on the forward strand.
CGCCATATACAAAAATCAATTCAAAATGGATCAAAGAACTGAAACTATAAAACTCCTGGAAGAAAATATAGGCAGTACACTAATTGCGATTGGACATAAAGGGATCCTTTCAGATTCCATGTCTACCCAGACAAGGGAAACAAAAGAAAAAATAAACAAGTGGGACCTCATCAGACTAAAGAGCTTCTACAAGGCAAATGAAACCAGGATCAAAATGAATAAACAACCCACCAGCCGGGAGAAAATATTTGCAAATCGTTTGTCCGACAAGGGATTAATCTCAGTAATATATAAAGATCTCATGCAACTGAGCAACAAAAAAACAAACAACCCGATCAAAAAACGGGCAGAGGATATGAACAGACATTTTTCCAAGGAAGAGATACAGATGGCCAATAGACACATGAAAAGATGTTCAACATCACTAATCATCAGGGAAATGCAAATGAAAACTACACTGAGATATCACCTTACACCGGTTAGAACGGCTATAATCACAAAGACAAATAACAACAAATGCTGGAGAGGTTGTGGAGAAACGGGGACCCTCATTCACTGCTGGTGGGAATGCAAACTGGTGCAGCCTCTATGGAAAACAGTATGGAGAGTCCTCAAAAAATTAAAAATAGAAATACCGTATGATCCAGCAATACCACTCTTGGGCATCTACCCAATGGACGTGAAATCAACCATCACAAGAGGCGTATGCACCCCTATGTTCATTGCAGCATTATTCACGATAGCCAAGAAGTGGAAGCAACCCAAGTGTCCCTCAACTGATGATTGGTTAAAGAAGATGTGGTATATACATACATACAATGGAATACTACTCAGCGAAAAGACACAATTGTCCCATTTGCAACAACATGGAAAGACCTAGAGGGTATTATGTTAAGTGAAATAAGCCAGAGAGAGAAGGACAGACACTGCATGAACTCACTCATATATGGAATATAAGTGAACACACGGAGAGAGAGAACTGATTGGTGGTTACCAAGGGGATGGGGGGTGGGGGTGGGCACAAGGGGTGAAGGGTTACATCCACAAGGTGACGGACAAACAAAAATGTACAACTAAAACCCCACAGTGTTATAAACTAAGACATCAATAAAAAAATTTTTTTAAAAAAGTGATGAGATATTCTCTACGTAGATTTTTTTTTTTTTTTTTTTTTTTGTGGGGAAGACCAGCCCTGAGCTAACACCTGTTGCCACTCCTCCCCTTTCTGCTGAGGAAGACTGGCCCTGGGCTAACATCCGTGCCCATCTTCCTCTACTTTACATGGGACGCCGCCACAGCGTGGCTGACAGGCAGTGCATCGGCGGGCGCCCGGGATCCGAACCCGCGAAGCCCGGGCTGCCAAGCGCGGACTGAACCGCTGCGCCACCAAGCGGCCCCTCTCTACGTAGATTTTTAACAAATGTTTTCACACAAAGAAACTATTACAGTGTCATGGTGCTAATCACAAGATAAATACAGAGTAGATTTAAAACATTGGTTCCTAGAGCACTGCAAACCAGGCCCCCCAGTAACGGCACGCACACTTACGCCTAGGGGTGACCCGCTCTCGCAGGGCCGTAGGTGGGCCTCTGACGGGGAGTGAGGCCTCCAGGGGCACCCCTCTCCTCACAGCTATCGTAGATTTGTACGGTTTCACGACGATTTTTCTGCCAGCTGGCAGCCAAGTGTCTCCTGGAAGAGGCGCCTTCCTGTAATTCACACTTACGACGTGAATTTACAGCAGACTCTATTCATCAGTAGACCACATCAAAAGTCGAATGTTGAGGCCTTTTTATAAAAGTGAGGCAGAGGCCAAATGGCTCTTGCTCCCGTCATCACACACAAGCGGTAAAACCCCTAAAGTCCAACTAAAAACAGGGGCGGAAACGGGTAGGGAGGAAGAGGGCGATGACTGGAGCATTCACCTGTTGCAGTCCTTATTTTTTACTGCTTTTTTAACCACTAATATTGTGGTTCTTGTTTTTAATTAATTTTTCCACAAAGTCAGAAATAACCCGGGCGGGGTAAGAAGCAGCGGGGCGCAGGCGGGCTGAACGCAGTAGCGTCTGCTGCCTATTTGAATCTGGACAGTTTGCAGACAGTGGGACAGACTGCTCTAGGCTGGGAAAGGCCACAGCCGCTCCAAGAGTAAGAGAAAGGCAGCTTCAGCCTAGTGCTTTACAGTTTTAAAAGGGGACATATTAGGAGTCGGAGATTTGAACTTTCTGAATTAATGGCTAGCAGAAAACCCCATTGTAGCAGACACTTTCTTTCCAACTGGAGCAGACCGAAGGCTTTGGAAGATGATAATGCCTCGAGCTGGGTCTGGCTTCTCAGACGGGAGAGTATGGGTAGCTGCGCCAGTACCCATCCTGCACCCCGGGAGACCCCATACTTCCTGTGAGCTTATGGAGAAAGGGAATGGGGGGTGGGAGGGCCAGGGGAGTGATTTGTCAGGGTTTTTAGGGTCTAAACGAAAAGCTCTCTCCTCTCCGTTGGGTTCTTTGCATTTCTCTGGCTGCCTGTAGCTGTGCTGCTGATTTTCTCTGACAAAGATTCATTCAACATGAGCTCAAATGAAAACATTCACAGTGAACCTAGAGGGTAATTAGGGGGCCTGAGTTTAATTCTGGTGACATTCTCCTGATTCTATCTGAAGGGTTGAGAGGGTCTTCTCACTCTCTAGTAAGCAATTACCCAGTGCCTGAGACCAGCACCTCTGCCTGGGGGCTGCCCACAGCCTCCAAATCAATCAGGCGGCATGAAAATGAGACGGGGAGGGCGAGATGGCGGTGGAGTAAAGCTCAGAAATGCATTTGCAGGAGGAGAGCCGGCCAGACAGGGACAGAGAGAGGGCCTGGGGATGAAGAGTGAGGCCTCCTTGAGTTGTAGAAGGGACGACAAGTAAATGGAAAGGAGAGGGGAGGGCAACATGGTGGGGGGCGGGGGAGGGGCAGGCGGAGAAGAGAGAAGGGAGAGGAGGGGGAGAAAAAACGAAGAGGAGAGACATAGGATGGAGTGAGATGGGGGAAGAGCGCATGAAAGACAAGAGAGATGAGATGAACTGGAGGGAAGAGAAAGATGGAGAGAAGCGGGGGAGAGGAGTGGCCAGAGGCGACTGGGCGAGATGAGGAGGGGAAGGAGAGGAAGGGGAGAGACGCGCGGGCAGCCCCGCTGCGGTCGGAGCCCTGTCCGCCCCGCACCGCCGCCCGCTCTGGCTGGAGCTGTCCTCGGGCCCGCCGCCCGAAGGCCCCGGGAGCCCGGTTGACCGGCCTCTGCCCGACGGGCGAGCAGCGCCGCGGTCCCGGGGGGCGCGCAGGGAGGACGCGGCGCCCGGGACGCACCGAGCTCCCCGCGCGCGGGGGGCGGCCGGAGCGGCGGCCGATTGATCGCCGGCGGGGGCCTCGGCGGGAGCCGCCATCGATCGGGCCTCCCCGCCGCCCTGACTGATGACAGCGGCGCTCCCCGCCGGCCGGCGAGCCGGGATAAGTGGGGGCGATTGGGCCGGGCGGCGCCGAGGCACATCTGCCCCGCGCGGGTGCCGGGCCCGAGCTGGCCGCAATTAGGGCTGAGTGTCTAAATCGGCCGCGTTCACCGCGGAGCATGCCCGGCGCCTTGTCTGCCGCCGGATCGTGCTCGGCCCGCTGCCCGCGCCCGCCCCCCGGCGCCGGGGAGGCCGGCAGGGCGCGGGGCCCGCGCACCGAGGGCGCGCAAGGCTCTGGCCGGCGCTCAGCCCTCGCCCCCGCCCGGGCCAGCAGAGCCGAGAGGCCCAGCCCCCAGCCCCCAGCCGGCCTCAGCCCTCCCTCGGCCAGAGGACCTGAGATTCCAGAATTCTTCCACCGGCCCTGTGACCCCGGCTGGGCGCTGGGCCGGCCCTGAGCCTGTGCTCTGAGCCTATTTCGTCTCTGCAACCCCGGGATGGTGATCCTGCTGGCCTGTCGGGTGCCAGAGGACTGAATGGGGTCTTACGCACAGAGGTTAGCTCCGAGGTCACGAGGACCGCGCTCTCCCTGGCGGCAGGAGCCAGGTCCCCAGGTTCTCCACGAGTGGCCAGGTCAAGCAGACTCTCCAGCAGTTAGCAGGTGCTCAACAAATCCGCGTTAAAGTGAAAGACTGGGACTCACTAATACTGCTAATATAAAACAGCTCTCGTTTCCGGAGCCAGCACGCGGCTGGCCTCACACACCGTTTCATACCCGCGCAGGAGACAGCTCGTGTTGCGCCTATTTCCCAGCTGAGGAAACTGAGGTTCAGGCGGGTAAGGCTCTTCCTCCAGGTTCCCCGCTAGTAAGTGGGCAGCTGGAGCTCGAACCTAGACCCTCCGGCTTCACTCCCAGCCGTCCCCCTCACTGCCACCACACTCACAGCTGTGTCTGCACAAGACCCAGCTGAAAATTAAATAGGTTAGCCTGTCCGGTGTCCTGACTAAGGGATGTTACTTGTTTATATAGAGACAAATATATGTTTTACGAAAATCAGTCTTCCGACTGCCTTGTCTTTTTCACTCACTCAACAGCATTTTACTGGGAGCACTGTGTGTGGGTGCGGGTCCACACACGCACCTGGGAACACCCTGGATGGATTGAGTGCAGTCCCCGCCCCCGGAAGCAGACAGACTGGGAAAGCAGGCGTGTTGTCTGCTCCGGCTGCCGTGACGGAATACCGCGGACTGTGGGTGGCTTCAACAACAGGAAGTTCCTTTTCTCACAGCTCTGGAAAAGTCGGGAGTCCAAGATCCAGGGGCCGGCCGGGTTGGGTTCTGGTGAGGGAGGCCTCTCCCTTTGGGTTGCAGATGTCCCTTTCTGACTGTGTCCTCACACGGCCCTTCTCCTGTGCATGTGGAGAGAGATCTCTGATGTCTCTTCCTCTTTTTTTTTTAAATTTTTATTGTTGTTGTTGAGGAAGACTCACCCTGAGCTAACACCCATGGCCAATCCTCCTCTATTTTGTCTGTGGGTCACTGCCACAGCACAGCTGATGAGTGGTGTGGGTTTGCTCCTGGGGTCGGAACCTGCGAACCTGGGCTGGCAAAGTGGAGCGCGTGGAACTCGGTCACTACACTTCAGGGCCAGCGCCTCTTCCCCTTTTATCAGAACACCAGTCTCACTGGATCAGGGCCCCATCCTTATGACCTCATTTAACCTTAATTACATCCCTAAAGGCCCTGTCTCCAAACACAGTCACCTTGGGGGTTAGGACTTCAACATATGTATTGGGGGGGGGGGGACACAATTCAGTCCACAACAGCAGGGTAGGGAGAGACAGAGGAACAATTGTAGCCCCTGCCCTATGGGAGCCAGGGAAGGGAGGGGCTGACCTCCTCCAGAGATGCTGGAACAATGACAGATGATCACCACCCTCTTGTACCCTTGGGCAGGCCCTGCTGCAGTTGGTGTCTACAGAGAACTGGAGAACTGCTTGATGTGGAAACATCTGCTGTCAGGAGTGCTGTGAGTAGAGAAAGAGTTTTTCCCTTAGTGACCTTATTTGGAAATAAGGTCTTCACAGATGTAATTGGTTACAATGAGGTCACCCTGGAGTACAGTGGGCCCTAAATCCAGTGACTGGCATCCTGGACCATGTGAAGATACAGGGACATAGAGGGAAGAAGGTCATGTGACAGTGGTGGCAGAGATTGAAGTGATGTCTCCATAAGCCAAGGAACACCAAGGATTGCCAGCAGCCACAAGAAGTGAGGAGGGAGCCGGGAAGAGATTCTCCAGCAGAATCTCCAGAAGGAACCCACTCTGCCGACACTTTGATTCTGGACTTCTGGCCTCCAGAACAGAGAATAAATTCCTGTTGTTTTAAGCTGCCCAGTTTATGGTTATTTGCTGTGGCAGCCCTAGGAAACTAACACAGACATTAATGAATTTTGTCCCCCTAAGCAAGGTAAAAACGTAAAGTCAACAATTATTTGGCTCCCACTTATGAGGAGTGGGTCTTTTTTTTTTTTTTTTTTTGTGAGGAAGACCAGCCCTGAGCTAACATCCGTTGCCAATCCTCCTCTTTTTGCTGAGGAAGACTGGCCCTGGGCTAACATCCGTGTTCATCTTCCTCTACTTTATATGGGACGCCGCCACAGCATGGCTGACAAGCAGTGCGTCGGCGGGCGCCCGGGATCCGAACCTGGGAACCCCGGGCTGCCAAGCGCGAACTAAACCACTGCGCCACTGGGTCGGCCCTGAGGGGTGGATCTTTAAAGCAAATAAGCCATAAGATCCAAGCTCCCACCTGATGGGAGACATGAACTGGTGAAGAACTGGCCTGTTTCTGACAGATGGGGGAAATTCTGTAAGAATCAGGATCAGCTGTGGGTTCCTTGACACCACCCCTCTGCTTGGCAGATGACACTGGGAGACCCAATCGACCTCCTGACTTTCCCCAAAACAAGCACTGCTTCCAGGGACCTGGCTCCAGACAAGCCATGGACCAAGGAGAATCACTAATGCTGCAAGCATCTCAGACTCATCTACCCCAGGAAGAGCACCTGGACCCCAGGGTATCCTACTAAGAACAGGACATATGCAGCATGGATGACAGGTGCTTCTCCCACCTTCTTTTTCACCAGGGAGAAGAGACAAGACATTTAAGCATATGAGTCTGCCTGGATTTGAACCTTATCCATGTCACTTTAAAACTCTGTGACATTAGGCAAATTATTTAACCTCTTTTTGCCTCAGTTTCCTTGTGTATAGAATGAGGTTAATACTGCTTAATGTTGTTGAAAGTTTAAAAGAAATAATATGCATAGAGCACTTAGCATGGTGTCTGGTGTAAGCACTCAAAGAATATCAGCTATTATGTCTACTAAGCATCCTCTGCCTCCAGTAAGTAGGTCCCTGCTTTCTTTTAATGAATGCTTCCTGTCGAGTGCTTGCTAGTCTAAGGAGGTGGGCTGGGGAGTCCTGGGTTAAGCTGCTTCCCCTCCCTCAATTCACCCAGCTACTCAGGAGGGCAAAAAAACCTATAAGAAGGACACACACAATGTCAGAGGAAGAACAGCTAAGCAAGAACAAATACAAAAGAATTGAAAAACCTTAACAGACAGTGTCAGGAAGAGCTCTTCTCATGAATGAAGCTTGTACGGAAGAGTCAGAGAACAGAAGATTTTGAAAACCATCTTTGGAGCCAGACAAACCTATAAGGAACAAACCAACAGGGGCTGATGATGCAATGTTAACACAGAACAAGGAAAGCGGACATACTCAGCCTTAGTTTTGCAGGACGCAGGTTTCCTTCCACATGGTTCCACTTCGAACAGGCAGAACACCCACTGCTTGGGAGTGAAGCCTATATAGCTAAAGAGGGTGTCAGCAAGCACCAAGCCCAGAGCAAGGACATCTCAGGGTCACAAGAGCATTTCAGGCTTGGCTGCAGAACTTGTCAGTAGGTGGTGGAATCATGACGTTTTGGGGTGCTAGGAAATAAGACAGAAAAAGTATCCTGATCTTTGAAATGAGTTATAATGTGAAAGATTCTACAGCCTGGGGAATTGAATGACAAAAGCCTGCACATTTTAAAATGTGCATAGAGGGGAAAAAACATGATCAGGTGGAGCATGTGTTCACCTGTGAGTAAATGATGGCCTCAGCCCTGGAAGCCCTATTTAGTAGAGCCCATTTGAACCTCCACCCCCCTCCCCCCCACTCCGTCCCTCTGCCACATGAAGGATATTAACGCGAGCTCTGTTGTCATCTGCTGATGTGCTCAGCAGAATAATGGCCCCACAAAAATGTCCACCTCCTTTTCCACAGAACCTGTGAATATGTGTTACATGGCAAGAGGGAATTAAGGTTGTAGGTGGAATTAAGATTGCTAATCAACCTTGAGATGACCTTGAAATGGGGAGATTATCCTGGACTATCTGGGTGGGCCCAGTGAGTCACAAGAGTCCCTATACGGGGGCCACAAGCTGAGCAATGCAGGCAGCCTCTAGAAGCTGGAAAAGGCAAGGAAACAGATTCTCCCCTACAGCCTCCAGTAGGAACGCAGCTCTGCCCACACCTTGACTTTAGCCTGTGAGACCAATCTCAGACGCCTGACCTTCAGAACTGTAAGATAATAAATTAGCATTGTGTTAAGCCACTAAGTTATCTTAATTTGTTACAGCAGCAATAGGAAACTAATACAACTGGTTTCTGCATTATCTTATAATTATTTTATAATCAGTTAACATGGACTCAATTTCTGCCTCTGATACCTTTACCTCAGTTCTCCACATGGCTTTCTCTATCAGGCTAGAACAAAGTTAGCTCTGAGCTCACATCTCCCCAGTGTCGCTGCCAGAAAGAAGAGGATAATGCTCTTCTCTTACTTCCAATTCAAATTCTCCCCTGGAAACACTCCATTTGGCATGCCTGGGCAGGGGACTTATTATGAGCAGCCCCACCAGAACCTCTTGGTTAGAGGTGGGAGGCAGGGAAGTAAAGAATTGCCCAAAAGAGAGGAGGTACTAGTACCACAAGAAGAGAATGCAGACGACCACCTCCTCCCCAAGCACCAGGGCTGCGGGGACAGCTCCTTGGAAGACCTTGTCCATCCTCTCTAGCTCAGGACCCTACACCAGATTCAACTCCCAGAGGATGCTCAGCGGCAGCTATTGATCAATGGCCTCATGTCTTCAGTGGGCTGTGCCAATGGGTAGAATTTGCTCCCAGACAGAGAGGAGGAAGATCATTTTCTACAGTGGGGTGGGGTGGGGGGCTTGGTGAGGGTGCAGTTCATGCTGTTGGGGGTCAGTCTCAATTCTGAACTATCAAGATTTCAAAACTAGTACTGGCAGGAAACAGTTTATTCTTAGCAGTGCATCATTCATCATTTTGAAACCAATTAACTAATTAGGGTCATTCCTTGAACCTGTTAAGCCTGATAGTTGAAATTGTCACAAATGTGTTTTAAAGGGAGAAGAAATAAAGCCCACAAGGTGGTCGGGATTGCTGTCTGGGGTGAAAGTCCATGGGAGAGTTCTCTTTTTTTAAGTATTCATATGTTTTCATCCCTCCTTCCATGGAAGCACCCACTGAAGGCCATTAAGTTGATCTCTCAGATTGCCCCCCTGTCAGGAGGGTTCTGGCATCAAGAAATGACCTGTTCACAGGACCCCTCGGTGAAGTCGAGCAGGTTCTCCACAGCGTCACCCACGAGGCTGTGAGAAATCAACACAAGGCAGCGTCCCTGTGGAGGAAGCCGACCGGGGACAGGACCTGGGCCTCCCTGCCAGGCACGTGTGAGGCCGAGGGAGGAGACCAGCCACCAAGTCCCAGGGGGGTTCCCTACGCATAAGCCTCTGAGGCAGTAAGGTCAGAGGTCAGAGGGGTCAACAGCAACGAAAGACAAAGGACAGAGCCAAACTTAGGGCCGAGCCAGCATAAGAGGAAGCTGAGGAAGACGGATCTGGGAAAAGGAAGGTCCAGGTTGGTCCTGGAGAGGCGCAGTTGACACGTGGTGGCTTTGGGTATGGTTCCCGGGCACACTTGCATGATGTAACATTTCTTGTAAAGGGACCAGATATTACAAAGATTTTCCACTGTGCGATTTAATAATTTGTCTCTTCTCCTTTGTTTCTTTATTCTTTCTCGTCTTCCATCCCTTCCTTCCTCCCTCCCCCTCTCCCTGCCCGCTCCTATTCCTTCCACAAGCATGTATTGAGGGCCTCTTTCGTGCCTGTGTTACAAGAGAAAGATTACGGTGTTGAGAGCTTGGATTCTTCTTTGAATAGATGCCCGAGTGTCAGTTATTTAAAATTCAATACCTGTAAACAGCTCGTGAGCACACCATATTTCAGTGCCTGTCTGTGTTTAGTCAAATACTGAGAACATATGTCTCTTTGTAAATCTACTCCCAGGACTGCTAAGAGTGATTCAGAAAACACTCTGAAATGTGCCAGCTTCCATCTCTCCCTTCAAGTGGCGAGATTCACTCAGAGCACTCACTAATCCGTCAGCAGACCTGCCCCATTTCCACCCTCCCTCACCAGCATCTGACCCCCAAAGAAGGAAGCTTCTACAGCTCAGCGTCCCCGGGAAATGGCAGGCTCACAGCATCTCTCCATCTCCAGCATTTAATAACAGCGCTTCCAAGAAGGAAGTAAAAAGTGCCATACGGCACTGCAGAAAAGCAAAGGTACTAAAATTTAAGATGGGAGTAAAATTTGTTTATGGAGCTCACTAAAGAAAAGTTGCTGAGTGGTTAGTCTAGAGACCCACGCTGCTGCTGTTGACTGAGACTTTGGTGGGGGGAAGGTACATTTACTGTTTTCTGGACTGAATAGTTGCTTGTTGTTGTTTGCTTGAATCAAGATTTGTTTTCAGGAGACATAATTTAACCAGGTGTTTATCAACAACCCAGGAAATCCTGATGATGTAAAGCCTACTTACTTCAACAGAGCATTCTTGGAGCTTTAAGTGTGAATTTCATAGAAGGCTCTAGCCAGAGTTTTATGAAATAATAATTATCATTTATTGAGTGGCTACTGTGTTCCAAGCATTTTTCATATATTATTTCCTTTAAGTCTTAGAGCAATCCTCAAGGCAGTTATCACTTTCCCCCACTTGACAGATAAGGGAGTTGAGATTCAGAGACAGTAATTAACTTGTCCAAGGTCACACAACAGTAAGTGGCAGAGCCAGGACTCAGATGTAAGTCCGCATAACTGCAGAGCCTGTGCTCTGGCTCTTTACCTTACTGCTTCCCAGCTGCACTGTTCTGACTGGGCTTTCTGGAATGTATTGATGGACCATTGTGGGAGGGCCCAGACAGGCTGAAGAGGAGTGCTGTGGAAGGGGGCTCCTATGAGGTGGATCCTGACCTACTGCAATGCTCCATCTCCACAGAAGGTTTCCAGAGCTTGGACCACAAGAAACGAATTGCTTTGCTCTGAAGTATAGACATCTACCCAATGACACAGGCTCCCCAAATATCAACAAGGAGACATGTGCAAATATCTAGTTTATCTAATTTGGATCAAGGTATTTTTCTAACCCAAATTTTACCATTTATCTTGTCTCAAAATGCTTGCTAATCTTTCATTCTTCACTCTGGAAAATAAAGGATAACTTAGCCAATATGAAATTATTTTTCTACCCTTTCTCTTCCTGTAGCATAATACTTACTAGGAGTACCAACTGTGCCAAGTACTCAAAAAGCATTTCTCACTTTTTTCACTCATTTCTTTTATTGAACAATCTTGTGGAGTAGACAGTAACATATTCGCAGAACAGCAATAAGTTTTATCTTGTGTACCAACTCCTCATTCATTCAAGGACTAGTCACTGAGCATCAACTCAATACCAGAAAATGTGCTAAATAAGCACTGTTCTAATCTCTCGGTACAAAGCAGTAGGAAAAGCAGAGGTTTATGGTTATGTCCTTCTGTATAACAAGCCTCCCAAAACTTATTGGCTTGATGAAGAGAAAGAAAACAAGACATAATAAATGGAAATATGTGTTCATGGGTTGGAAGACTCAATTGTTAAGTTATTGTTAAGACGTCAGTTTTTCTCAAATTGATCTACAGTTTCAATACATTCCCAGTTAAAATCCCAGAAGGCGTTTTCATAGAAATTGACAGGCTGATTCTAAAATTTATATGGAAAAGCAAAGAATCTAAAATGACCAAAACAATCTTGAAAAAGAACCAAGTTGGAAGACTCACACTTACTGATTTGAAGACTTACTGTAAGTCACTGTAATCACGACAGTGGGTGTCAGTGTTGAGACAGAGACATACAGATCAATAAAATAGAGTCCAGAGACAGACCCTCATTATGTGGTTGATTAATGAATGTGCCAAGATAATTCAATAGAGCAAGATAGTCTTTACAACCAACAGTGCTGGAACAACCCAAATACAAACACATGGGCCTCAATGCACACCTGCACCGTATCCAAAACCCAGAAAGGGGTCATAGACCCAAATCGAAAACCTAAAACTCTGAAATTTCTAGAAGAAAATACAAGAGAACATCTTTGTGGTCCTGGGTCAGGCAAGGATTTCACAGATATAACACAGTAACCCATAACCAATTTGAAAAATTGAGCTTCATCAAAATTAAAATATCTGCTCTTCAAAAGACTCAGATAAGAAAATGAAGAGACGAGCCACACACAAGAAGAAAATATTTGCAAAACACATATCAGATAAAGGACTTCTATCTAGACTATAAAATGAACACTTACAATTCAATAATAGAAGCTAAAATGGGAAAGAATTTGAACAGACACTTCAGTAAAGAAGATATACAATAGCAAATAAGCATACGAAAAGATGCGTAACATCATCAGCCATTAGGAGAATGCAAATTGAAACCAGATTGAGATAGAACTACACACTCACTAGAATGGCTGAAAAAAGGAACTGACAATGCAAAGTGTAGATAAGGATGAGGAGCAACTGGAACTCGCACACATTGCTAGTGGGAGAAGGTGCAGTTACTCTGGAAAACAGTTTGCCTATTTCTCATAAAGTTAAGCATACATACACTATATGACCCAGCAATCCCCACTCCTAGATATTTGCCCAAAAGAAATCACAACATGTTCACACAAAGCCCTTTACATACATCTTTATAGCAGCTTTATTAATAACAACCACAACTAAATGTCCGACAACTGGTAATTAGATAAAAATCCAGGGTACATTCATACAGTGTAATACTACCCAGGAATAAAAAGTAACAAACTACTAATACATGCAAAAACATGTATACAAAATGAAAAAAATCAGATAGCAAAGACTACAGACTGTGTGATTCAATTCACTTGAATTTCTGGGGAAGAAAAGAAACCATAGAGCAGAGAGCAGATCAGTGGTGGTAGAGACTGGGAGTGAGGGTAGGGGATTGAGAGGGTTATATGGGAAATTTGGAGGTGACAGTGGTGGTTACCCAACTACATGCTTTTGTCAAATGGTATCATTTGTAAAATCCACATTTTCTAATTGTTGCTAGTACCTAGAAATATAATTGATTTTTATATATTTATCTTAGATCCAGCAAACTTGCTGAACTTTCCTATTAGTGTTAATGATTTTAATCTAGATGCTCTTGGATTTTCTGTGTAGGCAATTATATAACGAGAATGACAAGAGTTGTGTTACTTCCTTTTAATTCCTCACATTTTTATTTGTTGTTATTTAATCATGGTGGCTAAGCCCTCCAATAAAATGTTATCCTTGAACTAAATAGGAATGTTTCTAAGATTTTTACCATTAATGATGATATTTGCTGTAATTTTTTAGAATACACTATAGGTTCAGGATGTTTTCTTATATCTCTAGGTTGCTATGAATTTATATTGTAAATGAGCATTGAATTTTTATTAAATGCTTCCTCCCCGTCTATTTAGTGATCATGAGATTTTTCTCTTTTACTATGTTAATATGATAAACTACATGAAAGATTTTCTAATGTAAAATCTTCCTTATATTCCTGAAATAAAGTCTACTTGGTCATGATTTATTATTTAACTTATTTACTGTTTGATCCAAATTGTTCTGCTATTAATTTACTTAGAATTTTTGCAGTTATGTTTATAGTCACTATCAACTGATAGTTTCTCTTTTTTTTTTTGTACTCTTTTCAGGTTTCTTATCAAGATTATAAAGAAGTTAGAGAGCTTCTCATCCTAACTGTTATGTGGGACAATTTATGCAAAATTGGAATCATATTCTCCTTAAAATTTGACAAAACTCACCTGTAAATCCAACTAACCTAGAGGATTTTGTACTACTATTTCAGGTTTTCTATTTTATCTTGGGTCAGTTTCTAAAAAGACGCCCATTTTCTGTATAAGTTTTCAGATGGCGTGGCGTGAAGTTGCCCACAGCATTCTCTTACGACTGTTTCCATCTCTCCTGGATCAGCAGTTAAGTCTCCTTTTTCAGGACTAATACTTTCTATTTGTCTACTCTAGTTTTATCTGGATCAAATTTACCAGAGGTTTGTCTGTTCCATTAAGCTTCTCAAAAGCTTGGCTTTTAGTTTCATTTCATTCTCTTTTATTGTTTCATTCTGTTCTATTTAATGAATTTTTGCTGTTGTCTCTACTGTTTATTTCCTCTTGGGCTTGCTCTGTGTTCTTCTATAGTTTCTTTTCTGGATAAATAAATATCAATCACTCAATATTTTTCTCATATGATTGTAACAATGGTGAATTACCTCAAGCTTCAAAAATGTATAAAGAATAATTTTTAACAAACTAAAGTTTCTACCACCTAGCTTAAGAATAGGACACTATGGAGACAATTCTGTTCCTTGTCTCTCCCTTGGTACTCAGAAGTAACCACTAACCTGTCTTCAGAGGTTATCATGCATATGTATGTTTTCATATTTTTAACACACATAAACATTATATAGTATTATTATGCATGGTTTTAAACTAACTATAATGGAATCACACTGTATATATATCCTTCTAAAATTTGCTTTTTTTTTTGCTCAACATTAAGTGATTGAGATTTAACTAAATAAACTTGGTGGTACTTTGTTCATTTAACTGACATACAGCATTCACTCATTCATTCATTATGTGGATGTACACAATTTGTCCATTTTCCCATTGGTGAACATTTACGTTGAGTTGCAATTTTTTGCAATAATAATTAATGCCACTATGAACATTCTTATAAACTTTTTGTGCCTATATGTGTGTTACTTTTATATTTTTAATAATTTTAAGTATACCCACTTTAAAACATTTTATGAATTTCTCTGTTAACCAAAGTTCTTGGGGTTTTAGTCCTCTTTTTGTTATTTATTTATCTACCCATTTATCTATCTGAACATTTATATAGCACTTACTATGTCTCAGACACTTACAAATATTAAATTGTTTAATATTGTTTTGTCTGTTGGCTTTCTAATGAATGTTGTTTTCTTTCCTCACGTGTTTTGTAATTTTGGATTGTGTGTTCATCTTCAGTCTTACTTAATCTGTGGAACTCCTATGGCGTGGGAAATGGAAATGTTCCTCCATGGGAATTTTGTTTTTATTTCTGCCAGGTATCCAATGAGTAACATTGGCTTAGAAACAACTTGTATATTAATTTTGCAGTTTGGGAGTCATGGAGTACAAGAAAAGAATGGATTTGGATCCTAAGTTGGCATAAAGCACAAAATACAGATTTTAATTCCTCAAGGGTAATATTTTTCACCCAGAGCCAAAGTACAGACATGCTTCCTTGTCTCTGTATGTTAATAGATGCAATTTTTTACAGACAATCTTATCTCTACAGATCAACCCTTCAAGCATCCTGGTTCATGTGGTTTTCCATTTCGATTCTCTGCCTCGTTCAGACCCAAGACTGCATCTCCTATCGCTGAATTTGGCTAAAAACTTAATTCCTGGACCTAACAACACACTCAACCCCTCATCCACCCTCCTCCTCCCAGGGCAGCATGCCATGAATCCACATGCTTTTCCCTCTTTTTTACAGTTTCATTTATGTTTCTAACACCTGGTGATTTTCCTTTTTTTCCTACAGGATCAATCATGCATTTTGTCTTTGCTATTATAGTTTTGCTAGAGTTTCTGAGGATACATATATAGCTGTAGGTTTCTCCAAAGATCTTAGTTTGCCATCAGGCTGGAATCAATTCTTTGGAAGGTTTTAAGCAGGGGAGAGATATAATTTGATTTATGTTTTCAAAAATCGTTCTGATCAATTAGTAGAGGCTGCCCAGAGTAGGAGATTAAGAATAATAAGCCCGTGTCTGAGCCCAGTGGCAAAGAGTCATGATCCATTAGAACTGTCACCAGGGTGAGGAAGCAGAGGGGCAGCATGCATACCACATATCTCCTAAGCCTGTCTGGTCTCTCATTTTTCATGAAGATAGACTGAAGTGCAGAGAAGTTCAGTGACTTGCCCAAAATCACTCAGCTGGGAGGTATATTCCCAAGGTCTTATTATTTTTAATCCTTTTATTCTACAGATGCTTTCTTTATTTTAATTCCATTATTGAAAATGTTATGATTTATATAGACTAAAATCAGGTTCTAATTAATTCCAAATTTCTAGGCACCAGAGACACTGCTTAGTGCTGACAACAAAAAGGTGAACAAGACATGGTCCCTGCCCTGGAGGAGCTCACACTCTGGCAAGCTTTAAATGACTACAACGTAGAATAAGGGCTACAGCAGCTGAATGTACATGGCGGTCTGGAAAAAACAGAGAAGCAGTAGCTGAACTCATCTGGGGAGGTCAGGAAGGTGACGTTTAATCTATGCAAAATCTATTCAGGCTTGTTTGGTCGTACATCTAGTCCAGGAGTAGAATAAGAAAATGTGCTATTTTTAACTTCATATCCATTCATGTCATTCCATAAATATTTACTTAAATATTTGCTGAATTCTCTCCTCACATCAGGCTCCTCATGGCAAAAGCCAAGGGAGAATGACTGGGAGAAAAAGCCACCTTGGAGGGGTGGGGATGAAGGACAACTTCTCCCAAGATTATAGGCACTAGACAAAGCAAGGCTGATAAAGGGAAAAATAGAAGGTTTGGAACATTTGGCTGACAACTGCATCAGACCCCCGGGAGACTTGTGGCACATCCCCCTTCCCTATCAAAACATGATTTTTGAGAAAATACGTATTGTATTAGTCAAGGTTCTCCAGAGAAACAGGACCAATAGAAGATAGAGAGATAGATAACTAATGAGATACCTATTAGATATCTCATTAGATAGAGAGACAGACATAGAGAGAGAGATCTCATGGCTATGTCCTCAGAGAATATACACAGTATTTAGATATACACTCATGTACACACATGTGTACAGTCATGCGCCACTTAACAATGCGGATATGTTATGAGAAATGTGTTGTCAGGCAGTATCATCATTGTGTGAACATCAAAGAGTGTACTTACACAAATCTAGAGGGTGTAGCCTACTACACACCTAGTTTATAAGGCACATCTTATGGGACCACTGTCATATATGCAGTCCATAGTTCACTGAAAAGTCATTATGCAGCATATGACTGTATGTATATATTTAAAGAGATTTATTATAAGGAATTGGCTCACACGATTATGGAGGTTGAGAAGTCCTAAGAGCTGTAGTGGGCAAGCTGGAGACCCAGAAGAGCTGATCGTGTAACTTCCAGTCAGAGTCTGAGTCCAAAGACAGGAGAAGACCAATGTCCCGGTTCAAAGACAATCAGGCAGAGAGCGAGCCAATTCTCCCTTACTCAGCCTTTTTTGTTCTGCTCAGGCCTCCGAGAGTTTGAATGAGGCCCACCCACACTGGGGAGGGCAGTCTGCTTTACTCACTCTACTGATTCAAATGTTAAACTCATCCAGAAACATCCCCACAGACACATCCAGAAATAATGTTTAGCCAAATATCTGAGTACCCCACAGCGCAGTCAAGCTGACACCTAAAATTAACCCTCACACACATCTTATATCTATCATTTATACCTCAATGTGAATTTAAATTTGAACATGTAACTCTCTCAGAAGTAACTGCAGTTTAAATTTTATGATAAATAAAATATTTTATATACCTATTTTTATATTTGGGAAAGTATGGACATGTTGGAAAGAGTAAGGAGTAAGAGCTTTATCACATCACTGTTCTGCCTATGCTACCTGGACCAACTCAACATCCAGAACAGTCAATATACACTCACTGTGTGGCAGATGTTTTGGATACCTCTTGTGCCCTTCTTCAGAACCCTCTCAATCCCACCTCTGCCTCCAGTCATTGCTGCAGAGACTGGTTCCACTAGGCTGTGGTCATCTCTGCACAGGTGCAGTCAGATCATCATCTCACCCTTGGCCTGCACTGAGTATGTCTCAATTCCTGCTTGGGGCTCCCTCTCAAACTTGCTCTGTGCTTAACATCCATGACCTGGAAATGCAAGGGAGCTAATCCCCACGAGACCATCTGTGATCAATGGGGACCTGGAGCCAATGAATAAATGCTTTCCCTTTGGTCCTGAGGGCAGACAGTTCTCAGGTGCTTTCCACAGAGCTGCTCAGAAAGTCCCAGCAGAATCAAGCACCAGTCGTCCACAGCGGCCGCCAACGCCGTAATCCCCCCGTGTTGGCTTTCCCTCCTTGCCTGGTCACTGCCCTGCCCTGTACTCCTGCTGCCTAGGATCACATTCCCAAATAAGCTGCCTTAAAAGGCAAGCCTTTGTCTCAGGCCCTGATTTCTGGAGAACTCAGACTGTTGGGTTTTGTTATTTTATTCTGCCCTTAAAAATCCTTCTAATAAGCCAAAAGTTGCAGCTGCATTCAGTGATTAATCTAAAAATTCAACAGGAGTCCCAAAATGTCACCATGACTTCTTTCAAGATGCAGTCACTTAAAATTAACTGGTCAAAGAATGAGAACTAACGCCAGAGATAAACCTGCACTTGCTCTGCAGAAACATCGAAGGCTCCTTCAAGCTATTTTGAAGTCTAATTTCTCAAGTTTTCTGATTGCAGATCTGTCTGGCAGCAAGACTGCCTGTGTCATTAACGTTTTATTTTATTTTTTTTGTCCAAAACACAGAAAAGTCTGTTCAGCGATATCATTCATCATGACTGCCAGAAGCCGGGATGAATTAAGTCACCCACACTACTCATATGCGACTATACTCAGCTGAGCATCACCCACCACCTCATTTAGGTGGGTCTGCATTAATGGGGCCAGAAAGAAGGCAACTCTGAGTTCTTAGCAACCCCCTGCATGGAGGCACCCAGCCAAGCCAGTGATGATGGCCACTGGGGAGGGTGAAGGTGTTTGTTTTCATACATGCCCCCCTTTACTTAACCCAAGAGTGCAGGGCCAACCCACTGTGTGTCACTGGTACCCTGAATCTAGTTAACACACCCAAGGAGGATTCGCCATGTCACATCCAGCTTTTTCAAGGCATGGTTATGCTTGTGGACCTGAGTTTGGTTTGCACTATTTCAGATTCCTTGGAATCAAGAGTCAAGTTCTTGTGTAATTCTCCTGTGAAAGACAGCACAAAATAGCAGAGGATGGGCAGTCCAAAAAATATGCATTCCTGGGCTGGCCTGCCTGTAGTCAACTTATACCACCATCACTCCCTTCTAAGGCTGGAAGCTTTATTTCCCAGAATCCCCTTTGCTATATGGTTCCAGGTAAGTTTGCCAATGAAAGGAACACGTGTGAATCTTACAGTCACAGCCCACAGAGGTCTCACTGACACACCAACCTCTTGCTCAAAATTCTTAGAACCTAATACACACCGAGAGAGGGATGGGAGCATTATATGAATGATACCATCTTGGGTTACTCAAAAATATTTCTTACTGACAGTCAGCAATTCCTCCAAATGGCCTGTTTCTTTCACTCAAAGTTGGTTTCCTCGTTTAGCGGGCTCCCACCAGAGCTTTTGACCCTCTTTCTAATTCAAGAGTCTCCTTATCAGAGTCCCAGAGCTCTTACCATCAGTCCTAAAGGCCTGTCCACCACTTCCTCCAGGAGACCTCCACATCTTTAGGCCAATACAATTTCTGATGGCTGGCCTGCCTAGCCCAGAATTCCTGAAGTGGACATGCAGATTAGAGCGCACAATTTATAAGACATGATGCTGTCCTTGGAAAATCCTTGAGAGATTTCAGTCCTTGAAAAGTTAAATAGTGAAGCATGAGACATCACCAGGTGGTGTGCGGGAGCCATTGTCACACTCTTGGTCAAGGCGGCCAGGGCTTTGGCAGTTGTGGGGAGGGAGGATGACCATGGGCCGAGGTGACTGTGCTGGTGTCTGAGAGAAGGCAGAAGGGCTGCTTCAGGGCCCCTCCCTGGTGCCTTCCATTCGGGGCTGGTCCCGTAGAAGTGCCTCAGTCAGTATTTCCTGCAGACACTGAATGTCTCATGTGCTCCTTACTGTGAAAACTCGGGAGCTCGGTGATTGTGTCCACTAGTGTCTGCACTCACCTGCTAGTGCCAGAGACCAGAAAGAACAGCGGCTTGTGCAAGGCTGACGAGGTGGGCGGCCCAGGGCAAAGTCGCCGGAGACCAGGCTCCTGCAGACTCTCCCCTCCACAGTCCTCGGTCCGCAGCGCCCATTCTCAAAGTTATCTCGTCATCCTGGGTGGCCGCTAGAGCTGGACACATCACATCGGTGGTCTGGGGGAGAAGAGAAAAGTGGGGGGCACAGGGGCACACGCCACCTGTAAGTTTGCTTCTTAAGGGGCTTCCTTGGAGGTCCCACCTAGAAGCCTCTGCTTATATCTCATTAGCCAGCTCCGGCTGCAAAGGAGGCTGGAAAATGTGGTCACGTGGCTAGACACACTGTCACCAAAGAAAACCAAAGTTCTGTGACTGAGGAAGAAGGAGGCAAGGGACAGTAGACAGGCAACCAGGAGACTGCCACGGTGACGAGCGCGGGTCTGCAGGCTAACTCGGCTCGGCCACCAAGCAGCTGCGAGACTGGGCAGGTCGCTTACCTCCCAGAGCCGCGCCCACCGTCCGGACGCCGGGAGTCACCGCGGGGCGGCCGCG
Source organism: Tapirus indicus (assembly GCA_031878705.1). Classification (NCBI taxonomy): domain Eukaryota; kingdom Metazoa; phylum Chordata; class Mammalia; order Perissodactyla; family Tapiridae; genus Tapirus; species Tapirus indicus. The sequence continues at coordinate 34,648,670 of CM062927.1, forward strand.
CGACGTCGCTGTGCGGACCGGAGGAGCCGGCACTTCCCGGGTCCTCGGGGACCGGGCCCCAGCGAGCGGGGTCGCAGCCTCCCGCGGTCTGCACTCGCACGGCGCCCTGGCCACTTCCAGGGAGCGAACAATCCGGTCTGCTCGGCCCACTCGGGTCCCGTGAGAGCTCGGGTGTGGCGCCCCGCGCGCCCGGGCCGGGACCGCGTGGTGAGCCGCGGGGGACGGCCGGGCGGCGGGACCGGGCACGTGGCCCCGGCCGCGACCCGCACGCGGCGCCCCCTGCCGACTGCCGGCGGTCTCCGCTCCCGAGGCCGCCGAAGTCCCTTCGTCCCCGGCAAACCCCTCAGGGGCCCGGGGCGTCGTAGTTGGACGAGGAGGCTGTCAGCAAGTCGCCGCGCTGTTCCCCGGCGTCCGAGACGGCCCGCCCGGGGCTCCCTCTGCTCGGCCTCATGCTGTCGCGGCCCCTCACGGCGGGCGGTTTCCCTGGGCAAGACCCAAGGCCGCCCACCTTGCCAGCAGCCTCCGGGCCCGGGGGGCGCGCGTCCTTGCGCCACCCCGCGGTGCGGGGCGCCGCCCCCCTTCAGGCTCTCCCCGCCGTGCGTTCCCACACCCCCGGGGATCCTTGCCGGGCTGTCCAAGAACTCGCCTTCCACGGCAGCCCCAGAAGGGCCACAGGTTTCATCAACCCAGACAGGGTCCTGCCCAAGAGTGAGATGCTCGCCTCCCTTTCCCTACAGAGTTTGCTTGGTGTCTCCTTGCTTGGTTTCGGGGTGAAGCCCCCCATGGAAGAGGGAAAAGAAAATGACCCATCACCCGATGACTCGTGACTCCTACAGATCCGGATCTTTCCCTTCACAGCGGGGAGGGGAGTGCGGCGGTGAAGGCGGGGAGAGCATTTCTGGCCCCCTTAGTAGGCCCGGGGGAATAGTCGGCCGGCAACTTGGCTGCTCCCGGGCTGTGGATGTTCTTAGTGCCCAGTGTCCTGAGCTTGGGGCTCTCACCAGAGTTCTGAGGTAACAGGATAAGCCCCAACCAATGTCCCACGATTTCATCTGACATTGTGATTGTGACTTTCACAGCCATATTGAGCGTATTTAATTCACAGGGGCCCTCTTCCAGGCAGTCCTCCCAGCTTAGGCACTTGTGGAAACATGGTCACTTCCTTCTTACCTTAGTGGCTCCACACTCTAATTTCCTGATGTTCCCCAGGGTCTTACTCAGCTTCCAGGCCTGAAGTTCCCAACCCTGGCTGGCACTAGAAATTTCTGTAGTCTGGCCAGAGGTGGGGCCTAGAATCAGAAGTTCTGAGAAGTTGCTGGAGCGATGCCGCCGTGGGTGTGGGTGTGGGTGTGGGTGTGTATACTTGTGTCTATGTATGCAGAGGATCTCTGGAATCTGTAAGGGGAAAGGGAGTGGGTGGTTGGAGGACAGAGGTACAGGATTTATATTAACAGCTAACACATATTGCACTATGAGCCAGCACTGTGCCAGGCACCTTATATGTCAGTATTCACTTAGTTATCATAATAACTCTCTGTGGTAAATGTTACTGTGATGCTCACTTTACAGATGAGGAAGCTTTGTTTTCATTTTTACCTTAAGCTTGTGTTACCTATTTAAATAGAGATGATGGATGGAGGGACGGACGGACAGACAGATTTAAACTTCTCCAGGTGAACCTATTTCATATCCCAATTGAAACTCTCTGCCCTAAGGTTACCATCCCCACCTCAGTGACTACTAAGATTTTCCAGAAGACCCCTGAGCGGGGAGCAGGAGGTGAGATAACCCCTTGGCCATGAACTCTACCCACCAGTGCTGAGAGCTGGGAACTAATGAGGCCTGGCCTGGCTGCTGGAGTGAGCGCATCATCATCTCCCTCTTGATACATCACAGTCTCACTGACAGATGGATCAGGAACGAGGTCTGTGAGTCACTCTTACAATGCTTGAAGAGGAGACGGGCCACCAAACAGGGCTGGACAGTGTCAGATGAGCTCACGTACATGTTAATGGGCCGTGGGAGTCGGGGGAGGAGGCCCCCGCTCCCGCCATAACTTGGATTCCTTATGGGAATGAGGAAAGCACTTGTGCATCAAGGTGACTTCACTCGATTACAGCTGCAAACAAATGAGATCACGTCTGCAAACTCCTTCAAGATCTTCAAAGTGAGTGAAAAACCCTCCAGTGCACGATTAATTCCAAGCTTGCAGGTACTGCAAACTCTTTTCCCTTCAATCCAGCCTTCCTTCAGAGCCACCCACAGAACCAAACGCACGAAGTCAGTAGATGGTTCTTCTTGCCCAGAAATAACCATTAGTGACCTGAATTTAATGGGTATAGTGAGGCTCCATTTACTTCAAAGGCCATTGGGAATAGCTGCGTGACCTTCCACAGACTGGTTGACATTTCTGGACTTGGGTTGTTCACCTCCCTCTCTTTTCATCTGTCAGCTCCGCTTTCCTCTGTTTCAACCCAGTGCTGAGCAAGCTCTTCCATCGACGTGGCCAGGTGACTGCCTGAAGCACCAGGTCTACATCCTAACCCCTCAGCACCCCTATCATTTTAACAAATGTCCTTGGATGGCTTCTCACTGGCTGGCTTAGTTCATGCGCCTGCACCTGAGCCAACCCATAAATGGAGTGGAAAGATCCCATTAGACCTAGTGAGCCCATCATATCCCCGGCCCTAGAGCCCAGGCTGGGGATCTGTCCCTCTAAGTCACAGGGGCTGAGGGGTGGGAAGAGTGTGCTGAGTGCAGTGTGAATACTGGGAAGATAACAGGAAAAGATGTCCATAATGGAGGCTTCCAACTCCGCGATTCCTTAGCCTCAAAGGGAGATCAAATTCAGCTAATGAAAACACCAGGGCTGGCCGGCCCCAAGGGCTGTCATGAGCTATGTGTAAAATCATAAAGTGGTCGAAATGGAAGAAGCTCTAAAGACCTTCTCATCCCACCCCCTCATTTTACCGGGGAGGAAGCTGAGTCCCAGGGAGGCCACCCAAGAGCTGCAACAGCAGAGCTGGGTCAGATTCCCGTCCAGTGTCCTGACGCCAGGGCCACAAGGACAGTGCTGGCAGAGCCCAAGGGCGGGGAGCATGCACCCTGCCCCTCCAACCTCCCTGAGAACAATTTTTTTAAATTCTCTTAGAAATTGTGAGAGATTCATTATCCTGGTTGTGATATTATACTATAGTTTCATAAAATGCTTATCATTGGGAGAAACTGGATAAAGTGGGCACAAAATCTCTGTATTATTTCTTGTGACTTCACGAGAATCTACAATTATCTCAAAAATTTCAATTAAAAAACTGTGAGACAATTTTCAAAATGGCATGAAATTACATAACCAGTCAAGAGAGTGCTTGCTGTGTTCAGCTCATCAAACCACCCTCTGAAGCAAAGAGAGAAGTTCAGAACAATGATAGGAAAAGTATTAAAGTATATGCACATGCGTGTGTGTGGCATAGCCTCACTCAAACAAAGTGAACAACTCCCTGGATGAGATCAGAAGTGGAACAGAAACACTCAGCTCTAAGGAGACAGGGCGGGGGCTTTGTTGAAGCCAGGGGTCTACTGCACTCTGGGACTGGGGGACTGGGGTGGGCAGGGGTGGCTAGGATCTCAGTCCCTACAGAGGGCCTCATGTGAGGGCTGGATCAGGCTTCTCTCATCCATGATGGGTCATAATTCTACATGCACAGCACTGGTACGGATAACAAAATGCTGACGGGGTGCTGGAGAAGCAGAGACAACCCACAGTCACTGGCTGGAAATGCCATCTGCAACCTCCATGCAGGACGAAGTTCCAAGCGGCCGACGAAAGAGCTGGTTCCAAACCGCCCGACCTGGAGGGGGAACACCAGGGAGGGAAAATGTACACACACACACACACACACACACACACACACACTCTTCACTTTCCTTCCCTCCCCTTCTTCTGCTTGTCCTTGGCCCTGGTTTCTGCTTTTCACTGAGCAGACAAAATTCAGTCCATCCAAGACAGCCAGCACTTCTGCCCCCAGAGGTTAAGGACAATGTCAGGTTGTTTTGTCACTGCCTCGAACACCTCTATACCTCTTCCTCTCAGAAATCCATTAGGAAAAGGTGTGTGAAAAGGTCCTTGGAGTTTTCAAACTGCTATTTTTCTCTAGAATTTAATTGGCATGGCCCTCCTGCCCCCGTGTGCTCAAAGGCCCCGGAATATTTATTATGGAGGGAAGGGCATGAGGAGCCATCCTCCATAGCCTCTTGGATTCAGTGCCTCCTTAGGAGGTTTGTCTCCATGAAGGCGCTTCATTTGTATTGTGTGTCCCAAATTCATTTGCCCATAGGCACCCCTGTAAAGAACCACAGCAGGAGCTTTTGTCCTCATCTGAAAAAACGAGCAAGTGTAATGACAGAGCGGTCAAGAGCTTTCCCTGAGGTCACACACCCAATCAAAGCTGGGATTTGACCCCAGAGTCCTCTTCCCAGAGTGCTTTCCCCTACACCTCAAAACCTCCTTTTGACACTTTGAGTATAGAGTATCAAAGAGAAACCTACAACCCATTTTCCTCAAATTCCAACTAAAGTCAAGGAAATCTCAACTTTATAGTATGAAATAATTAGAGGATACTTTGGTTTCACACCACTTGGCACAGCTCCAAGATTCAGATAAATGTTATGTCAAAAACAAAATTTCAGGGGTCAGCCCTGTGGTGTAGAGGTTAGGTTTGGTGCACTCCACTTTGGCAGCCTGGGTTCATGGTTTCAGATCCCAGGTGCAGACCTATACCACTCATCAGCCATGCTGTGGTGGTGACCCACATACAAAATAGAGGAAGATTGGCACAGATGTTAGCTCAGGGTGAGTCTTCCTCAAGTGAAAAAAGAAGAAGACTGGCACAGATGTTAGCTCAGGGAGAATCTTCCTCAGCCAAAAAGAAAAAAAAATTTCATGAACTATGAATTGGAAGTGACCTGGGACGTATAATCTAACGTCTTCATTTCTTAGATAGGAAAACTGAGTTCCAGCAGGGAGAAGGGACTGGATCCAGTGCGGGGCAGAGCCTGGGGTTCACAACCAGAGCATCAGCACTTACTGAGCACTCAGCCCACACCCAGCACTGAGCGAGCAGTGTACATCCATAACCTGATCGAGTGTCCACGCAGCCTTGTGCAGAGGATGCCATCAGTTCCATCCCCGTCTTACAGACCAGGATACGGAGGCTGAGAGAGGTCAGGGAACCTGCTCCTGGTCACACAGTTGGTGAGCAGCAGTATCGAGAGTTGAGGCCAGGTGAGGCTGACTTCAAAGGCCACTCTCGAGACCGCACGATGCCATCCTTGCTCTACCCAGTAGTCACGTGGCTCCAAGAAGTGTTTTGCATGAGACATTTTATTTTGCCCCCTGGCTCTACCACTTCCTGCCCAGATAGCATTTAGCTACTTAACGTCTCTGAAATTCAGTTTCTTCATCTGGGAAGTGGGCTTTATAACAGCACCTACCCTGCCAGGTTATGTAAAGACTGAGATAAGCGACGTAAATCACCCAGCCCAGTTCTTGGCCATAGTAGGTACTTAAAGTTTGTTCCCATGTGGAACCAACCTCCAGAATGACCCCCAAGGATCCCCACCTCCTGATGTCACATCCTGTGTGTTCTCCTCCCAAACAGTACCAGAGTCAGTCTGTGTAACCAATAAAATATAGCAGAAGTGATGTATCATTTCCAAGAATAGGTTATGGAAGACCATGACTCCCATCTTGGTCCGTCTGTCTATCTATCTGTCTATCAGATCACTTGGGGATGCCAGCAGCCACATCATGAATGGGTCTGTGGAGAGCAGCGCATGGCATAGAACTGAGGCCTCTGGCTAATAGCTAGGGAGGACTTGAGACCCTCCAACAAGCACATGACTGAGCTGGGAAAGAGCTCCTCTAGCCCCAGTCCAGCACTCAGATGACTGCAGCCCCAGCCTAACCTCTGCACCACAATCTCACACGAGATCCTCAGCCAGAACCACCCAAATAAGCCACTCCAGGATTCCTGATCCTCAGAAGCTGTGTGAAACAATAAATGTTTGTTGACTTAAACTGCTAGGTTTTAGAGTTATTTGTTACACAGAAATAGTCAGCTTATACACCCTCACTTGATTTGGGTGGGGTGGGGGTGGTCTGTAGGGTTGTGATGACAGATCTTTGGAGCCTCAGACTGAGCCCAGAGTTATTGCGGCCTGGCCAAGCTTCTTCAGACACCCATAACTGCTTGATTGAGGTATGTCCCACTTAACCCTCCATGTACTTCTTCCCTTGGCCTGCTTCACTGGGTCTGCATTTAGAAGCTGCTTTCAATCATCTTGAAACAGAATCCCGTTCCAAGCCATCAAGCAACAAAAACAAAGGTGTTTGTCATGGGGGGAAATAAAAGCATTCTTTTCATTTACGTGTCAGCCCTCGAGAACAACATGAAAGCATTTTGCAAGTTTTCTCAAATTTGGGCTTCCATTTTGATTTTTTTTAAGTGCAAATCAGCATCCAAGCCCAAACCTTGGGGTGGCAGAGAAATTTAATTAGATCGTGGGATGTTTTACATAAATTTGTTTCTTTCTGTTGTTTTCTTCAGGCTGACAGGATCACCCATCTGCTTAAAGTATAATTGAGTAGGAAAATGAGAAGAGAAAAAAAAAAACCTAGTCCGAAAATTTAATTCCAAACCACCAAGAAGCCTGGGGGTAGCTGCTGAATCTGACCTTGAACTGGAGGTTCTTTGTAAGCCAAAGATGACCGTATGTTAGTCAGAAGACTGCATCATCAGCTTCCAACCTATGATAGTCATAGGGACAGTCACCAATATTCTGGTCTTCCTCCTTTTGGGCATAAGGTAGGCTTGCAACTGCAATTCTCTCTGCCCTTTATAGTTATGCAGGGCCTTGCGACTTGCTCTAGCCAATAGCTGTGAGCAGGATGATATGTGCCACTTTCAGGTGGAAGCTTTAAGAGACAGTGCACCATTCCCTTCCCCTTGCTACAGAGATCATGAAAGCATCTGTTGAGATGTCACCTTGGTCAGCCTGGCCCACTGACCCCTGATGAGCAGAACATCCCAGCCAGCCTGCACTGAACATATGATGGGAGTAATAAATGCATTTTTGTTCAATTAAGCTACTGAGATTTGGTGGGGGGGGGGTGTTTGTTACACACCATAATCCATAATCCAGCCTACCTGACTAATGCACAGACTTAGAAACTAAGTCCATGACTTGTTCAATATTTCTTCATTTAGTGAACATTTACCAAGTCATTGTCAGATCCTGGAGGCAGCACCTAGGACAGCATCAGGCCCCCAATATTTGTACAATAAATATCTGTTGAATAAATAATCATAATAATTACAGTTATCAGCATAATGCTTTCTGTATAGTATATGATATGTTCACTTAATTCTTTCAACAACCCTAGGAGATCAATTCTTACATATAATAAACATATGGCTTAAAGAGGTTAAGTCATTCACTGTAAATTATATAACCAGTGAGTTGCACAGCTAGCCTTTAAACCCAGACTCTTTCTGAACCCATAGTTTGTGCTCTTAACCATTACATTACCCTGTCTCTAAACAAGTGAATGAATAAACGAGAATGAAGATGAAGTATCTGTCTTTGAAGGTTTTACAATATAGTGGAGAGACTGATACGCACAGACAATGACAATTCCAAGTGATCTGATCCTGGTGAAACTGGGAAGGTTTTTCCAGAGCAAGTGACCTTTGAGCTGAGTATTATAGAAGGAGGAGTTCACACATGCTAACAGACAGAGGAGAGGGCATTCTTGGCTAAGAGAATGGCATGTTCAAGGGCATGAGGGCAGTGCCCCGCCACGAAAAAGCCCACATTATAGGAATGAGAGATCCCACTTTGTCATTCCCTACACCCTGCAACTGGTCTGAGAAAGTCCTCAATTGTGACAAAAGTAGCCAGTAGCAAGGGGAGAAAAGTAGGCACCTGCTGGGGGCATGAGTTTTCAAGCCCACCATCCGTTCTGCTAATGTTTTTGAGCCTCTCCACCAAACCCACCACAGTGGTGGGCCTGGGCTGCAGCAAGAAGTAGCTGGGCCTTGCAGACCTGAGCTGTAGGCTTCAGAGGCCAATCTGCATCAAGCAGAAGCTGCACAGGCCAGGCAAGGCACGAGAGGAAATCCTAGCCAGATGAAGGAACTTTGAGAGGATTCTGAACACATGGCCAGATCCCTGGGATAGAAGCCGACCCTCTTCTCAGCCAGCCTTTGTCCTGGTGGGCAGCCAACTATGTTAAGTTGCTTAGCCAGACCTCAGAGTGTCCAAGAGAGGCTGGGTCAGCAGATGCCTTATCCAAAGACATGCTCACTCCCCTTATCTTTCCTGGCCTCTGGGAGCTTTTGTCATTATTGCACCAGCATGGGAAGTTTTATAAAAATCTCAGCAGCATAATACGGGAGCAGCAGTGTTTGAGCGCTGGCTGAAAGGGCTTCAGGGGCTTGCAAGAGGATCAAGTTCCCCAGAAGCTTGTGTCTGCTTGGCTCTACTTCAAAGGCCACTAAATTCCTGCTAGACTTAAGGAGAAAGATTCTTCAAAATCCTTTTCACTCAGGGTGAGCAAGGCAAGGGTTAGACCCATCACACAACCTGTCTTACTATCTATCACTCTCTCTTTTCTGGGGGTTGAGCTGGCTCAGGGGTGCTCTGCCTGGCTGCAGAGGAATGGACTGGGTGGGCTTAAAATCTGCATCAGCAGCACCAAAAGGTCAAAGTTTCAGACCTCCAACTGACTGGACTGACCCCTCAGAAACAGACCAGTTTGCCAAAAGTTAGTCAAAAGCTAACTTGCAAAATAACCAATCTTCCAAAAGACTAATAAATGGTAAGAAAAATTTACCGAGTTAGGATTTTTTTCTAGATGCCCCTGCTTCTCACCCTGCCCCTGCCCTCCAAATATTTGCCTTAAAAATCTTATCAAAATGATCAATCAACAAACTGGACACTCAATGAACTGGTCATTCAATGAATTGATTCTTAGTTAACTGATTTTTGGCAAATTGACCTATAACAGCCCCCTCACCTTGTGAACACAAAGGTTTCTGAACAGCTCCTCCTTCTCCCAATCAGACTTTGAGAGCACCTGTCAGAAAGTTTCCATAATCTTGATCCACCTAGCCAGAAGGTCTTTGTGTCTCAATATGGGAGAGATAATCACTGTCCCCCACAGGGATGCAACATCCCTCCCCAGGTGAGAAGGAGGCTTTAGTGTTGAAAACTTGTCTGCTGTTTGTTTACTTAAATTTGGACACTTTCTCTGACCTCGCTGGAAAGTCATTATGAAAGAGCAGGCTCTTGGCGGGTACGTACATTACAAGTGACACGCTTTAAAAACACCTCGTGTAAATCAGATATTGCCATAAAATGGAAATTGCAGCCACAAATTGCATACTTATTACAACAGTGTCTGATATATGAGGCGACGTTGACACTATATAACAGGTAGCCTGAAAAGTAGAAAGTTACATGTGGAGCATAAAAGATAATTATTTTTCAATCCACAATAATACAATCTCTCTTATTTTTGACACCACAGAATCCTACGTCAAAGCTGGAAAATTCTTAGGGCCATTACCCAAGCCCTTCTCTTACAGACGAGAAGGCTGAGGCCTGCGAGGGGAAGGGATCTGCCCCAGGTCACTTGGAGAGAGCCTGGCAGAGCCACTGTCTTGACTTAGACCCACCAGGAGGAGGTTCCGTGGCTCCGTCCACTTCCTTTACCGAGTCTGTGAAGACAGAAAGCCTACTCGAGTCTTCTCCACAACAGGGTCTGGGGGCCACTCTGGAGGAGACAAGGCAGGAGACACAGGGCTCCTGCTGTGAAAAAGCTCGCATTTGGGAGATACCTGGAGACACCAGGCTTAAGCCTTGCCTCTGTGACCTTGGGCAAGTCATTTAATCTCACTGAGTTTCTGTTTCTCAGTCTGCAAGACAAGGCTGATTTCACCTACCTGTCTCACAAAGGCATCATGGAGAATTAAGTGAGACATTCCAGGTGAGATAACTAAGTGAGGCATTTGACCCATCAAGAGCCAAATTCATGCCATTTTGTACCAGGCTCTACAAAAGGGCCAACTTTGCAGATGGACAGGGAGTGCTGTTCAGGGTCAAACTGATGGGGCCGCTGCACTGTATCCTCCAGCCATTGCAACAGATGTGTCTCTCCAGAACCTGTGCATATCTACCCCTCCTGCGCACTCACAGTGACATGAGCATTCTGTCCCCCAACTGAGACTTAACTTCCAATTTCAAAAGATTTCTGATCCCAGAATTTGGAATTCTAAGGCAATTCAGTGATCCATGCACATACCTCTTAAGCTCTGCCACCACTAATCCCATCCTCCAGAATGTAAGCTGCCCGAGGGCTGTGATGTTTTGGTCCTTCATTCCGCACCGAAAGTAGGAGAGCCTACTTTATGCCTAGTTTATAAACTAGGCACTGCCAATGCCATAATGCACAAGGAACAAAACAATCTCCTGCTTTAATGGGCTAAGACATGCAAATAAAAGTAGAAAAAAAAGTAGAAAAGAAAACCAAGATAATGTCACAGAGGGATAGATACTATAAGGGACATATAAGTGGCTGATATATTGACGGGGGAAGCGGTGCGTTATCGGGGTGGCATTTAGCTGGTATGCACAGACGCAGCTGTCCCAGTTGTGCATGGCTAGCACCTGTTTTGGACTGACCCGTGATTGTACCATCCTTGTGGCTAGAAATATTTAATGGCACCGCTGGTGTGTGGTCCATCATTAGATAGTCAAGAAAGGCATCTTCAAGGGGACAGTATTGAGCCAGCTCTGAATAGTGAGAAGTCGGCCACAAGTAGGCCTAAGGGAAGAGTGCACCAGGAGACAGCACCAGCACGTGCAAAAGACCCTCAGGAGGACGAAGGCTGGAGTAAGAGGAAGCCAGAAAGAAGGCTGCCGGGGTGGCGAGAGCACAGAAATTACCAGGATTGGCGAGGTGGGCAGGAGCCGCGGGCAGAATTTGGGGGGTATTCCAAGTGCGGTGAGGAGACAGAAGAGTTTTAAGCAGGAGAGTGATAGGATTCAGATCTCATTTTTAAAAGAGCACCCTGGCTGCTTTTGTGTAGAGGCAAGAGCGTATCCTCAGTGCCTAGAATCGTGTCTACCACACAGCAGGTGTGGACTCGTCACCATCATCGTCATCATCATCAGAGAATGAAGATGCCCATACCATCTCCGGTGCTGCACGAGGCCATTCCCCATCTGAGCTCAGCATTTTTTGGATCCTCTCTCTATGGCCGCTACTGAGCAAAAGTGAAATGTCCTCACGGACTTCAGCTGCTGATGGAGCCTGAGCTGTTACAGCGAGCCCCGGTGTAGACGGTGGTCCCTGAGGCAGGCTCAGGGCCTCCCACACCAGGGGTCCCCGCAGAGCACCTTGCACTGCTTCCAGGCGGAAATGGGCATCTCACACCTTTCTCACTCACAACCCTTAGCACACAGAAGCCCACGCTGAGGAGGTCTTGTTTTTAGCGGGTCTCTGCCACGATGGGAAATTGGACTGTCATTCAAGAAAAGTCCTGTTTGGGATTGCGTTAGCACCTCTGATTTTGCAATCTGGAGTTTGTATGTGATTTTCTCATTTTGTAGATCGTATTGTTGCTTGTCAAAGGTGTTTTTCATTGCTTCTCTGAAGTAACTTTTCTTTTCTCCCCAGTCCCCCTTCCCCATCCCTTCCAACATTCCAGAGAGGAGCTCTTTGCCATCCTGCTGGGTCAGTAGAAAGCTCTCTGAGGGGAGGAAGGGCATGCACAGGAGTCCACACTGAGCTCTTCAGAAAGGGCTAGCACCATCTGTGGTGACACTGTTGAATGCCCAACCAACATCCCTTCCCCTCTTTTCCTTCCTAATAGGACCCAGATTTTGTCCAGGTGTGCACGCAGCCAAGTGCTTCACAGGAAACTAACCACCCCTCCAGCTCCAAGAGGGAGCCTGATTGCTTTGAAAGTAATCCCAAACTCCTTGCAATGAGGCTCAAGAACGTCATGTGACCAAATTTGAGCCAATGAAAGAAATGGAGAAGCTTGGGATAGAACTTTGTTTATTTATTCAACAAATATTTATTGTGTACCTACTGTATTCCAGGCACAACTCTAGGGGCTGGGAATACAGAACTCCTGAAATTAAAAAAAAAGAAGAAATCACTGCTTTTGTGAGGAGAGACAGACAATAAACAAAATAAATCTTTATATGTACACACAAAAGACTTGGCAGTTGTCAGTGAAACAAGGGGAAGTAAAGAAGGAAAAAGGAGAGAGAGAGTTCAGGGGCTGCGTTTTTAAATAAGGTCCTCAGGGAAGGCCACTTGAAGGAGGTGAGGGATTATTCCTAACGAAGTCTGCAAGGAGAACGCTCCAGGCAAAGTGTCCTGAGGTGGGAATGGGCTTAACGTGTTTGAGGAGAAGCAAGGAAGCCAGTGTGGCTTGATTAGAGTGGACAAAGGGGACAAAAGCAGGAGAGGAAGGCAAAGAGGTGATGCTGGACCGGATCCTGTTGGGCTCTGTAGGTCTGGGAAGGGCTCTGGCTTTCAAAGAGTGACATGGGAAACACTGGAGGGTTTTGAGCAGAAGAGGGTCATGATTTGACTTACATTTTAACAGATTTGCTTTGGTTGCTGTTTAGGGAACAGACTGAAAGAAAGCAAGGACAAGAGCCGAAAGAGTCCTTCCTTCATCTTCTGGAAGAGCTTCCAGAAGCTCCTTCTTTTGTCCTTTGATGTCATTGCATGTAGATGTGAGAGGTAACTGCTGCAGCCTCTCCATACCCACCTGATATGAAGCTGCTCCATGGAGGAGAGAGAGCCAAGAGAAGTGCAGGGAAATGCAGACAGAACTATAGAATTGGTTAACTGTGAAGCCCAGCTTGCACCTGAACTTCCAGTTCTGTGAGTCAGTAAACATCCTTATTGTTTAAACCAAAGAGAGTTCGGTTTTCTGTTTCTTGCACCCAAAATCTTTCTAACTGATTCATCATCCAACTTCACTATCCGTCAATCACCATTTGCTCCCACCATGCATGCTGTGGTTTCCCAGGCAATCTTTACTTAGCTGTGTGTAAGGTCTCGATTCAGGAAATGGTGTCACTTTTTTCTCTGTGAGATGTCCTTCCACGGAATCCTCCAACTTTGGAGTCCATGAGCTGTCAGACTCATCATCTATTCCTCAACATTTATGCATTACTTCACTCAACATTTATTGAGTCCTGTACTGGGCCTCACACTGTCCTGTACGAACAAGATCAATCCCAGCTCTCAAGGAGGCGAGAGTGTGCAATAGAGAAAGAGAGATCTGCTGGTTACATGGTGTTGCATCAAGTGTTAAAAATGGTTTTTCTTTAATGCAGCCCATGCATCAGCAAATATTTGACCCTTTCTGGGCCTCAATTTGACTTTCTGTAAAATGACCCTTTCCAACCCTGAAAGTCATAGGTCTAGGATTGATTGTAGCTTTCTTTTGGTGTCAGTCTCTGGAGTTAGGTTTCTGTAACAGATGATGAACCAGAGGTCATGAAGACCTCTCCATATTTTTTCAAAGCCAGAGTAAAAACCACAGTGATATGGCTTGTAACTAAGGAGGTTTACCATGAGACAAGTCACATACTTCCAAATATATACAATAAAAATTTTTCATGTTTAGTAACATATGTAGTGCTCCCATAACAAAGATATTAGTCCTCAACCTCCAGTATCAACCTTGAATTTCCAATTTCTCTACACTTCTCCCTTCTTAACTTCTTGCTTTAAGCAATATACCACTATGGTTAAGTACACCTAGTCTGGAATCAGGCTGTCTATTTAGTGCCCTAATTCTTTTTGACCCCTACATATCAACCAATTATTCATTCTGACTCACCCCAACTTTCCTAAAATTCTTCCTAGGTTCCAGTGAGGCTACATTTGGGTGGTTCTCCTACATATCTGAAAGCTAGCATTGCTAAGCCACCTTGGGTTCCTTCTCCAATTATCTAGTAATGTCCCCAGGTCCTACCCTTGCCCTCTTCTCCCTCTAAACTCATTCTCCTTGATCATCTCCCACCTTGTGTCTAAGTCCTACACCTGTATTTCTATGTGCACCCTTCTCATCTATGCACCAACCCATGTTGCGCACACCTCCTCTCCCTCCTTCCTCTTCTTCACTCTGTCAGTTAGGACTCATCCAGAAAAATAAAAACTATTCTAGGTGTTTCAAATAGAGAGAATTTAATAAGAAGAACTGGTTACTCAGGTGATGGTAGAGCCAAGGAGTCAAACAGGGGACACCGGGGCAACCCAGAGATTAACCACAGCAGGAAGGTGCTACCAACCATAGGGCTGGAGGAACAGGTGGAGGAGGTGGTGTTATCAGAGCCTAGAAATTGGAGCTGTCCAGAGGCCCACACAGTCATGGTAGGAGCTGCCTGTTGGAGCTAAGTCCATGAAAAGAGAGGTTGTCTGGCTGCTCTGGAATCAGGGATGAGATGTAGACTGCCAGACATGCCACTAGAAACAGAGAGAGGAGGAGGAAAACTCTTTAGCTTCTCCTCTCCTCCCACTCTCCAATCTTCCATCAATGTCTCCCTAGAGGTCAAAGGAGACTGGGAAATGTAGCTCCCTGTGACACAGAACAGGAGAAGAGCAAACAGATAGCCAGTACACCCACCCAGAAAGCTTCACCTCACAATGTCAACATTCAGTCAAGTGGCTTCATTCCTCAGTTCCCCAAAATAAGGTGCTAAGGGCTATGTCCAACCTTTTCCACCTACTTCTTCTTGCCTCCCCTATAGAATGTCTCCAAGGAGAACATATTCGCAAATTGTATATCCGACAAGGGATTAATCTCCATAACATATAAAGAATTCACACAACTGAACAACAAAAAACAAACAACCCGATCAAAAACTGGGCAGAGGATATGAACAGACATTTTTCCAAGGAAGATATACAGATGGCCAATAGGCACATGAAAAGATGTTCAACATCACTAATCATCAGGGAAATGCAAATCAAACTACACTAAGATATCACCTGACACCCGTTAGAATGGCTATAATCACCAAGACAAAAAACAACAAATGTCGGAGAGTTTGTGGAGAAACGGGGACCCTCATTCACTGCTGGTGGGAATGCCAACTGGTGCAGACTCTATGGAAAACAGTATGGAGATTCCTCAAAAAGTTAAAAATAGAAATACCTTATGATCCAGCTATCCCACTTTTGGGCCTCTACCCAACGGACATGAAACCAACCATCACAAGAGGCTTATGCACCCCTATGTTCATTGCAGCATTGTTCACTATAGCCAAGAATTGGAAGCAACCCAAGTGTCCCTCGACTGATAAGTGGATAAAGAATATGTAGTATATATTACAATGGAATACTACTCAGCCATAAGAAAAGACAGAATTGTCCCATTTGCAACAACATGGATGGACCTAGAGGGTATTATGTTAAGTGAAATTAGACAGAGAGAGAAGGACAAACACCACATGACTTCACTCATATGTGGAATATAAACGAACACAGGGACAGAGAGAACTGGTTGGTGATTACCGGGGGAAGAGGGGTGGAGGGTGGGCACAAGGGGTGAAGGGACACATCCATATGGTGACAGAAAAATCACAATGTACAACTAAAACCCCCCAATGTTGTAAACTATTCAGACATCAATAAAAATGAACAACAACAAAAAAGAATGTCTCCAAGTCCTGTGATTTATTCTCTGAAATAAATTCCTTGCTGACTACTCCTTCACTAGTTCTGCAGCCACCACTACAGAGCAGGCCTCCATCTTCTCAGACCTAGTCTTCCTGTTTTCAATGCCTCTTTTCTTCCAGCCCACCCACTGATTCCATATCCTTGGTGGAAAGAGGGAGCCTCTGTCCCAGCAGTTCTAACAAGTCTCAGGTTTCTCTTTGGCCTGAACTAGGTCATGTGCTCCTCTCTGAAGCAATCACAGTGACCAGGGGATTCAATGTTTCTGATTGATTGGTCTTCTATCACATGCCCATCCTTGAAATCAGCCCCAGCCAAATCTCATGGCCAGAAAGTAAGGGATAGTACCACTAAGGAAAATGAATGCTGGGGGGAACAAAAAAACCAGTGGTCTGCTATGAATTCCTTTTACTATGTTTCTCCTACAAGAGAAACCAATGACTCTCTATTTCCTAGCCTGTTTTAAGTGCAAGGGGCAAAGTAAAGAATGTGCCACCATTTTTGAAAGAAAAAGGAATGGGAAGGGCATGCTCCTTGTATTTGTGTTGTACTTAATATCTCTGGAAGGATACATAAGAGCCAGATAATAGGGGCCACCTCCCAGAGAGAATAAGAGAACTGGTAGATCAAAAATGGGAAAGAAACTGACTTTTCACTATATGCCCCTTTTTTGTACCGTTTGAACTTTGCTCCATGGACTTTTTCAAATAAATTAATGAATTTCTTAAACATTAAACAAAACACTTCTAAATAACACATAGATCAAAGAAGAAATCTCAAGAGAAATTTTTTAGTATTTTGAACTAAATGAAGATGAAAATACAACTTATCAAAATTTGTAGAATGGGGGCCAGCTCTGTGGCGCAGTGGTTAAGTTCGTGTGCTCCACTTTGGCAGCCTGGGGTTTCACGGGTTCAGATCCTGGGCACAGGCCTACGCACTGCTCATCAAGCCATGCTGTGGCAGGCGATCCACATATTAAAAAACAGTAGAGGAGGATGGGCATGGATGTCGGCCCAGGCCAATCTTCCTCAGCAGAGAGAGGAGGATTGGAGGCAGATGTTAGCTCAGGGCTAATCGTCCTCAAAAAAAAAATTATATGATGCAGAGAAAACAGTGCTTAGAGGGCAATTTATAGTGTTGAATGTTTATGTTAGAAAAGAAGAAAGATCTAAAATCAATAATCTAAACTTCTACCTTAGGACACTAGAAAAAGAAGAGCAAATTAAACTCAAAGCAAGCAGAAGAAAAGAAATAATAAAAATTAGAACAGAAATCAATGAAATTAAAAACAGGAAATCAATAGAGAAAATCAACAAAATGAAAAGCTGGTTCTTTGAAAAGATCAATAAAATCAATAAGCCTCTAGCCTGGCTAATTGAAAAAGAGAGAAGATACAACTTACTAATATCAGAAATGAATGAGGGGACATCACTACAGATTCTGTGGACATTAAAAGGAAAATAAGGGAATATTATGAACAACTCTATGTCCACAAATGTGATAACCTAGATGCAATGGACCAATTCCTTGAAAGACACAATCTGACAAAATTCACACAAGAAGAAATAGAAAATCTGAGTAGGCTTATATCTATGAAATAAGTTGACTCCATAATGAATAACCTTCAATTAATTAATAAACAGAAAGCACCAGCCCCAGATGGGTTTACTGGTGAATTCTATCAAACATTTAGGAAGGGATTACACTAATTCTCTACAATCTCTTCCAGAAGACAGAAGCAGAGGGAATACTTCCTAACTCATTCTATGAGGCAAGCATTACCCTAACACCAAAACCAGACAAACACATTATAAGAAAATAAAACTACAGACCAACATCTCTCATGAATATACATGTAAAAATCCTTGGTGAAATATTATCAAATCAAATCCAACAATATGTTAAAAGAATTATACACTATGACCAAGTGAGATTTATCCCAGATATGCAAGAATGGTTCAACAATAAAAATCAATTAATGTAATCAATTACATCAATAGGCCAAAAAATAAAAATCACATGATCATATCAATAAACACAGAAAAAGCACTCTACAAAATTCAACACTCATTCATGGTAAAAATTCTCAGAAAACTAGGAATAAAGGGGAACTTCTTCAACTTGATAAAGAACATCTACAAAAAACCTACAGCCAACATCATACTCTATGGTGAGAAATTTGAAACTTTCTTACTAATATGAAGTACAAAGCAAGGATGTTCCTATCACGACTGCTTTTCAACATTATACTGGAATTTCTAGCTAATGCAATAAGACAAGAAAAGGTATACAGATTGGGAAGGAAGAAATAAAACTGTCTTTGTTCACAGATGACACAATCATCTGTGTAGATAATCCAAAAGAATCAACAAAAAAAACTTTTGGAACTAATAAGTGATTATTAAGGTTGCAGGACACACAGTTAACATTAAAAGTCAATCACTTTCCTATATACCAGCAATGAACAAGTGGAATTTGAAATTAAAAACAAGTTTCCATTTATATCAGCACCCCCAAAAACTAAATACTTAGGTATAAATCTAACAAAATATATACAAGAGCTATATGAGGAAAACTACAAACCTCTGATGAATGAAATCCAAAAAAGAACTAAACAAATGGAGAAATAGCCCATGTTCATGGATAGAAAGACTCAATATTGCCAAGATGTCAGTTCTTCCCAACTTGATCTACATAGTCAATGCAATCCCAATCAAAACCCCAGCAAGTTCTTTTGTAAGACTGATAAACTGATTCCAAAGTTTATATGGAGAGGCAACTAAATATTGAAGGAAAGGACAAAGTCAAACAACTGACACTACCTGATTTCAAGACTTGCTATAAAGCTATATCAATCAAGACAGTGTGTTATTGGTGAAAGAATAGACAAAAAGATCAAGGGAACAGAATCGAGACCCCAGAAATAGACCCACATAAATATAGTCAACTGATCTTTGACAAAGGAGCAAAGGTAATACAATGGAGAAAATATAGTCTTTTCAACAAATGGTGCTGAAACAACTGGACATCCGCATACATAAAAATGAATGTAGACACAAATCTTATACTATTCACAAAAAGTTAACGCAAAATGGATCATAGATCTAAATGTAAAATGCAAAACTCCTAGAAGACAACATAAGAAAAAACCTAGATGACCGTGAGTATGTCAATGACACTTTAGATAAAACACCAGAGGCAAGATCCATAAAAGAAACAATGGACAAGCCAAACTTCATTAAACTTAAAAACTTCTGGGCCAGCCCCATGGTATAGTGGTTAAGTTTGGCATGCTCCATTTCACCAGCCCAGGTTTGCAGGTTCGGATCTTGGGCACAGACCTACACCACTCAGCCATGCTGTGGTGGCAACCCACATAAAAATAGAGGAAGATTGGCATGGATGTAAGCTCAGGGCTAATATTCCTCGGGCAAAAAAAAGAGGAAAATTGGCAACAGATGTTAGCTCAGGGTGAATCTTCCTTGGCAAAAAAAAACTAAAAACTTCTGCTTTGTGAAAGATGAGTCAAGAGAATGAAAGAAGACAAGCCACAGTCTGGTAGAAAATATTTCCAGAAAACACATCTGGCAAAGGACTATTATCCAAATACAAAGAACTCTTAGAACACAATAATAAGAAAATGAACAGCCCAATTTAAAAATGGGCCAAAGACCTTAACAGACATCTTACCAAAGAAGATACACAGATGGAAAGGAAGCATATGAAGAGATATCTAATATCACATGTCATTAGGGAATTGAAAATTTTAAAAACAGTGAGACACCCCCCCACACCTAATAGAACAGCCAAAATCCAGAGCACTGACACCACCAAATGCTGGTGGGGATGTGGAGCAACAGGAACTCTCACTCACTGCTGGTGGGGATGCAGAATGGTACAGCCACTCTGGAAGACAGTTTGACAGTTTCTTACAAAACTAAACATACTCTTACCATAATAGCCAGCAATCACACTTCTTGGTATTTACCCAAAAGAGTTGAAAACATTTTCACAGAAAACCCTGCACATGGAAGTTTACAGCAGCTGTATTCATAATTGCCAAAACTTGGAAGCAACCAAGATGTCCTTCAGTAGGTGAGTGGTTAAATAAACTGTGGTACATCCAGACAATGGAGCATTATTCAACACCAAAAAAGAACTGAGCTATCAAGCCATGAAAAGACATGGAGGAAACTTAAATGCATATACTAAGTGAAAGAAGCCAATCTGAAAAGCCTACATACTGTATGATTCCAACTACATGACATTCTGGAAAGGGCAAAACTATGGAGACAGTAAAAAGATTAGTGGTTGCCAAGGGTTAGGGGAATGGGAGGGAGAGACGAATAGCAGAGCACAGAAGATTTTTAGGGCAGAAAAATTATTCCGTAAATACCATAATGGGGGGTACATGTTATTATATACATTTGTCCAAACCCATAAAACGTACAACATCAAGAACGAACCCTAATGTGAACTATGGACTTTGGGTGATAATGATGTGTCAGTGTAGGTTCATCATTTGTAACAAATGCACCCTCTGGTGCAGGATGTAGATAGTAGGAGAGGTTGTGTGTGTGTAGGGACAGGGCATATATGGAAACTCTCAGCACTTTGCACTCAATTTTGCTGTGAACTTAAAACTGCTCTAAAAAATAAAGTTTATTAATTAGAAAAACTAATAGGGGCACAAAGAGAAAATTGTTGGCATGCTTGGGATCCTGAATGACACTCCTTACTGTGACCCTCACCCACTCAGACCCTTGTACAGAGGCCCAGTCCCAAGGGGGTCAGTCTGCTTTGGCCCAAGATGCAGTGACTGAGCAGACTGGTTCCCCAGATAAAATCAGGCACTTTGTTCTGATTGCCCACTCTTAGAGTACACTTCCAGTTTGCTTGTGTCTAAGTCCATAAAACACCAGCATCACGATAATGGGGCTATGTTAGGAAAATATAACTACTCCTTAAAAATGAGGTAGTTTGTCAGAAACAGTCTTAATAGAAGGAATTTTTAAAAAATAATAATCAACTTCAGTTCTCTAAAGCATCAGAGTTTATCTGGATTTTACAGGCAACAGAGTCACCATCTTCTCTTGCACAAGACATAAGGGCTCAGTAAAAGAATCCCATGATATTCAATCACCATCATCATCATCATCATCCCTAACATTTTGGAGCACTTATTATGTGCCAGGTGTAGTACCAACCATTTCACATGTTTATCTCTTAATCCTCATAATAGCCCTATGACGTAGCCACTACTATTCTGAGTAACTTGCCCGAAGTCACGCACTTTGTGGGAAAGTGATGAAGCTGGGGTTAGAACCCAATTGATCCAATTCCAGAACCAATATTCTTAACCATGGCATCCTACTGCCTTTACATAAGTAAGGGCCGGTTTATGGCTTGTGAGCCCAGGACAGACTGAGATCTACAGTGTCTGCCTTCTCAGGACCTGGGGAAGGTTCTGCTGGAAGCTCACCTGGGGCCCTTCAGTCTGAGCACGTGTTTACAGTCCCAGAATATGGGGAAATAGGTTGAATCACTGCACATGACCTCGAGCTTATTGATGCCTGTTGGAGGTGAGAGACCTGTTGGTGTCAGCTAAACAGAGAGAAGACGGAAGACTTATCTGTTTATTTTGATAAATGTAAATGAATTCTATTACTTGTCAAAATGTTATCAAGACCCCAGTGAAATGAGCTCCTCTTTTTTTCTCTTTTCAGGGTGAAGGGAGTGAAGGGGAGAGAAATGAATGCTCAAGACAGATTGCTTTGATTTGAAATGAAAACAAACAACTTTAAAAGAAAAAAAAAGGCTTTCATTATTTTGGAGACCTTGGCATTCTTGCAGATACATTCATGAATTAATCATTAAAATCCTGAAATGTGGAATAAATCATGTGGTTTTCAACGCCAGCCCACGATAAAGGGGACCTCAAACAGTTATTAAGACACAGCACTCTAAGCTGCCACTGCCTAGAATGACTTTTCTCTAGAAATAAAGTGAATGAGGTGAGTGTGTGTGCGCATGTGTGTCTAAGGTAGCCCCTGGGTCCCAGGCTGGAACTGTGCGCAAGCCAGCTCCAACTGTGTGTCACCATATATTAGCACTGTTTAATATCTGCTAATGGAACGGCTCTGTCTGCCGTCGACAGCAGGATCAAAAGAGGGCCATGCAGCTTTGAAATTATTAGCGCTAATTAGGCAAATCAAAGAGGAGGAGGGCAAAGAGACCAGAGAATGCATTAGAAGGAAAGCAAAGGATCACTACCTACCTCGTACTGTCAAGATGGAGCTACCAAACGGCCAATTAGTGCCAGAGACCCTTCCGGAGCAATAGGAGAATGAGCAGGCCTGCCCCAGTAGGAGGATGGCTTCATTACAGTGACTCCCTAATTAAAATGTAAAGGTTGCTGATCATTGCATAATTAAATAAGGTGGCAGGTGGTGGGAGCCAGCTATCCAGCAGTCCCTAGGCCCTGTGATATTAAATCCACCTTCATGGGCTCCTCTAGGGCCCTCCCACAACGCAGCCCTGGGGCTGTCCGTGGTCCTAACAAACATCTGACTTCTAAAAGGCCTGTTAGGGAGAAAGTGCTTCAAGGGGGCTTTTCTCCTAACCACCCCGTTACCCCATTACCAGTCCTGAGAATCACTCTGATTTTCTTTATAACCCATCTTCAAACTAATTAGTCAGAAAAAAGAAGATGGGGAGGTGAAGAGTGGAAAAATCAGCAAGCTTAATTAACTCCCAGCCACTGCAATCTGAATATAAAGTTACTGAAGCTGAGGTTGTCTCCTGTTGACGTAACCTTTATCCCTCTTCTTTTCTACCTGCCAGGAGGAAACACTGTTTCCTTAAGAGCTTTATTGGGAGCTAATCTCAGGTTTGACTCAGAACCTAAGGCTGCTGAGCACAATGCCACAGCTATTCAGAATATTTGCAGGTGCGAGAGGGTGACGGGTGGAGGAGCAGATACACCAGCCCCAGGCCAGGAAAGAAGCATCTTTTAATATCAGAGGTTGAGTGTGATGAGTTCCTGGGGGCGTCATGCTAGAAGAGCCTTATCTTCCCAGATCTTTAGGAGAGTTTTGCCCCCTCAAGCTTTTTTATCTACTCTTTTCCTTCTCTGTGTCTGCTCCTGTTTCCTCTCTCCTCTTTCTTCTCTCTCCTTTCTTCCCTATCTTCTCTCTTCCCTATCTTCTCTCTCAGACTTCTAGTTCCTCTTCCCTTTCTTCCTCCCAGCTTTCTTCTGTCTGTCTCTATTTCTCCTTTTTTCGTGCCCCTGTCTCCCGCTATCCTATTACCAATATAACTAGAACAAATGTGAGGTTTTCATTCACTCACTCTTTGATTTTTATCTGCAGACTCCTTGGCTTAGCTCATTTTTATTAAAATGGTCCAAATTACCATTGACTCTGCCAGCAATTTTGAACAAAGTCTGGAATGATATTTGAAAGGAGATCTAGATCCTCAGGAGCCTACCTTGACAGAAAGGAGGCATATGCATTAGTGTGAGCCTGGCTGCAGTAACAAATAGACCCAGTCATGTAAAGACTCAACACAACAGAATTTTACTTCTACTACATAAGATAGAAATAAGCCATCTGTTTTACCCCTGATGAACAAAACATCACAGTCCACATAACAGTCCAAGGAAGGCCCAGGTCAGGGGGTAGGCTCCTCTCCTCACAGTTCTTCAAAGAATGGGCTCGAGTGACTCTGACATCATCAATGCGTGGCTTCCAGGACAGCCAGGGAGGAACAGGCCAAGAGTGTGAGTGGGAGACGGGGGCCGGACCTGGAAGTGCCACACAACCACTTCCACTCACACTCCACCAGCCAGAATCCAGTCACATGACCGCATGTAACTGCAAAGGATGCTGGGAAATGTACTAAACTATGTGCCGTAAAGAGGAGAAAACTGGTGTTTGTGACCATTTAGCAGTCTCTCCCGAATGAGAAACGGTGAGGAAAGAGTCACGGGCGGAGAAGTAAACACTGAACCAAGAGCCGTGTCCACACAATAGGAAACAAGCAAGTCTTGCCACAGAAGTCGTCCTGGGAAGAGGAGCCCGAGAGTTAAATAGCCAGAGGACCGCTTTACTGAATCAGGATACTTTCAAGGGCACAGGATTCAGTTTCAGAATCAGGCAGACATGGAATCAAATCCACATCCACCTCTTTCTAAGTGTGTGACCTTGAACAAGATATGTCCATGAGCCTCAGTTTCATCATCTGTAAAATGGGAGAAAAATAATGCTTACTTTTTATGGCGCCCCTGAAGATCACACAATATAAAAGACGCTAAATTCTCAGCATGATGCCTGGCACACAGTAAGTGCTCAGTAGGCGTTAAGTGTTGACACTGTTACCATGCTCTCCACTGCTGCCATCTTATTGTTCTTACAGTTTCTTCTACCTGTCCTGGGTGCTCCCTACATAATTATTGCCCCACATAATCTGAGTCCCATCTTCTCCATGAAGTCTTTCCTTCTATATAGTTCTCAGTGACTTACTTAAATCTATGCCACCCAATTGAACCCTTTATTAAAGTTTGCCCACCATGAACGTAAGCTCCATGAGATTGAGGATATTATTTATCTTCTTTATTTGCTGTTATCTGGGAACCTAGTACAGTGTCTGGCACGTGATAGATGCTCAACTATTATTATTGTTAAATGAATATTCAAAGAATATGAGATACACTCACATCAAAGAGTCTGATGCACGCCCTTTATAGGCACAG
The DNA here is from genome assembly GCA_031878705.1 of Tapirus indicus. Taxonomy (NCBI): domain Eukaryota; kingdom Metazoa; phylum Chordata; class Mammalia; order Perissodactyla; family Tapiridae; genus Tapirus; species Tapirus indicus. The sequence goes on from CM062927.1 coordinate 34,673,197, forward strand.
AATCATATTGCTTTGAGGTTATTCTCTAATTTTCCGTGTCAGTTAGTCTTGTCTTCCTGATGAAATTGAATTCACAGTAGCCAGAATGATCTTTTTAAAATGTAAATTGGATCCTTTCATTCCTCTGCTTGACGCCCTCCTCTGACTTCTCACTCTCAGAATAAAACCCTCACTGCAGCCTGTAAGGCACTGCATCCTCTTTCTGGCCCTGTCATACTCTTTCTCCTTTTACTCCACTTTCCTTCTCCATCACTACCCTCAGGCCCCACAGGCCTTCTTTCTATTCTTTTAATACCCCAAGAATGTTTCCATCTCATGGACTTTGTACCAATTATCCCCCATCCCTGAAATATTTTCCCCAAGGATAGTCTAAAAGCTGGGTCTTCCCATCATTCAGGACTCAGCTCAAACACTACCCTTTCAGAGAGGTGTCCTCTGGCAGCTCTAAATAAATTAATTCTCCTTCCATTAGTCACTCTCTGTCTGGGGTTGGATTCTCCAGCAGGCTCTGAGCTGGAGACCTGTTTGCAGAAAGGTTATAGGGGCCGCTTTTGGGGCCAGCATTGCAGGGGTGAAGGAAACAGAACTGAGCAGAGAGAGAAGTGAAGATGAGATACATTCACAACAAAGGACTCAACTGGTTTTACTGGGAGCCCTGGAGCTGGGGTGAACGTTTAAAGTCACCCCACCCTGAGCCGAGGGGCCTGGGCCTTGCATCCCTACACTGACCAGTCATTGGATGCAAGCCACCTTTGTAAAAGGGGACATGACCTTGGGAAAGGCCCTTCTTCCATGGGGGGCAATTTCCAGAGACTGATTTGCCTGACAGCTGTCAGCCACCAACACTCCCAGCAATGGGGGAATTGAGTGTTTGTGTCCTAAAGGAGGATATTTTGGTGGCACATCATAGCATCTGCTATATCCCACCCTTGTGCTACCGAGATCCACTTTCTTCATTTGCTCAGTTCTGTCAACAGCTCCTCTGGGATTCTGGTTGGGCAAACTTACAAGAGAAGATCAGTGGGATGAGCCCAGCCCCCAACACCATGGCTGCCCTCATGGTCGCTTACTCTCCTATGCATTCTGGATCCCCCTCCCCCCCATAACAAGCGTGCTGGTCTTCATGGCTTACCTGGTGAGAGTTCTGAGCCACAGTCACCATGCCCTTCTTGGGCCACGGCTGCTGCATTTACTGACAAAATTGGGCAAGAAATAGCAGCCTACCTCCTACTGATGAACAGTCACTGATCCTGAAGTGACCAGCTGGCAGCCATAGCTTGAGGTGTACTTGACTCTTGCTGTGGCCCCCTCCTGGCTGCCCCCACCCCTCCCACCCTGCTCTGAGAACCAGATGTCAAAGCCCACAGAGCCCAGAGTTGCTGGATGAGCGCCTCAGCCCCGAAGGGAGAGCTGGGGAGCACACCAAAACCCCAGTACACAATCTGCCTCACAAACCCTGGTTTCTTTCCCCACACGGCACACTTCTCACACGCCACAACTGTCTTGTTAGTTTTTCTTGCATATTGTCTGTCTCTGGTTCCAGAACGTGTGGGCTTGTTCAATTCCACATCCCAGTGCCTAATACAGCACGTGCATCATAGTAGACGCTCGATCAATATTTGTTGAGTCCATGAATGGCTGAGCGATAGTTGTAAAGCCTTCAGGGGCGGGCTCTGTTCCCTACTGTTCTTGGAGCACAGAACAGTGACAGAGAATACTTGATTGACCGGCCCACCCCCTCGCAGGTCACTTACAACTCTCCGAACGTTAGAGGCCTCCCTAGCACAGTCGTAGGCTATTTTTAGCCTGTTTCTTCCTTTCTGGTCTATTAAGGCAGTGGGAAGAGGCTGGCTACCTGGGGCTTGCAGTAGCTTTAAAGAAAACCAATCTTCCACTCTCTGGAAAACCCTAGGAGGTGTCCTCTGTACCAGGCTCCAGGGCGACAACTGCCCAGGCTATGTTAGCTGGGAGCTGTGTGATTACGTTTTTTAGTTTTCTGGCTGGAGGCACCCGTGGAAGTGATTACTGAGGTATACACAGGAGCCGGAATCTCTCCCCCCTCCCGCAGACACACACACAACCTTCTCCCTCTCCTTCGATGGTTCCATCTTCTCTCATTCGACAGCTTTCCGGGGCCTTAGAAGATTTTTCTGGTGCGGACTCTAAGGGGCCTCTTCCATCTAATTAGATTGTGAGCTGGAAGACTGACTGTGGGCTGCTTTAATAATCTTCTGTTCAGGGCTTAACATGCTCATCTCGTTTGACTACTGGGGAGGAAATTCTTTTCTTCCTATAGAAAGAGACAGCGATGAAGAGCACGTGAGGAAACAGGTTTTCTCCTTAAGACTCTATCAGCGTGAAGGACAGATGTAATGATGCTCTTCCCACGGGGGTTTGGAGGGACCCGCGTGGGGCTTGGACAGACAGCTGTAAATCACTGGTTGTAACCCTTCCCAATTACAAGTCACCGTCGGGATTCCCTCGAGAGGGAAGGAAGGAAGGACCATCCTTTGTATAGGTGATGAGAGGCCTTGGAGAGACAGACGATGCAATGGCTCTGAAATCCAAGTGGCCACACCCCTTACCAGCTGTGCCACCTGCCATGCAGGGATTTGGAACCCCCTGGATTTGAATCCAGCTCTACCACCTACAGCTCTGTGGCCTTCAACAAGTTCCTGAATTCTATAAACATCTGTGCCCTCATCTATAAAATGGGAGATAATAACACCCCATTGTGTGTGTTAGAGCGTTCAATTAGAAAATAAATGTAAAGTGCTAGGCACAGAGCCAGAAATATAATAAGTGCTCAAACATGGTAGCTACTGTCAATGCTATATTCCTAATCTGTAAAATGGGGATATTAATAGACTCTGACTCCTGAGTTTGCTGTAAGGTTTCAATGAGATGATGCATGTAGTGATTTGAACAGCGTCGGGCATAGTCTGTGTCTTAGCTCAGGCTCCGGGACAAAACACCACGGACTGGGTGGCTTAAACAACAGAAATTTACTTTCTCACAGTTCTGGAGGCTGGAAAGTTCTAGATCAGGGCTCCGGCAGGGTTCGGTTCCTGGTGAGAGCTCTCTTCCTGGCTTGGAGATGGCCACCTTCTCTCTGTGTCCTCATACGGCAGAGAGAGAAAGAGAGACAGACAGACAGACAGAGAGAATGCGAGCTCACTGGTGTCTCTTTTCATAAGGACACTAATCCTATCAGATCACCCTTACGAACTCATTTAACCCTAACTACCTCCTAAAGACCCCGCCTCCACATACGGTCACACTGGCTGTTAGGGCTTCAATATACAAATTTGGGGGAGGACACAGTTCAGTCGATAGCGGTTTGTACTCAATAAACATTAGTAGCTATAACAATAATAATAATTATTATTATTATTGCCCAAGGAAGTATGTGGCAGTGCTGGGATCAAACTAACATCTTAAGTCTGTCATTTCAGTAGTCTTTCCAGAAATTTTCTGAGTCACTGACTGACTTCCTCACTGTTCAGAACCAGGCATGTGCCCTTCAGCCGACGCTGCTGGATCTCTGTCCAAATCCCCTCAGATCTGCCCTGCCATTTCCTCACACTCCTCCCCCACCGTGGGTGTCTTCTGCCTCCAGCGCCCCCACCTGCACCTCCTCTTTGAAGGCCTTGGGCTACGGGAGACGCTTCGCGTGCTCAGGCAGAGAGCTGTGAGATCCTGGGAGCTTACTTCCCCTGCGGGCAGGACAACTTTGAGGTGTAACGTACACTCCAGGCTCCCCTGTGAGACCAGGCTGAAGCCACCCTCCATGGGACTTTGTCTAAAATTGTACTCTTGCCTGGTGGCTTCTCTTTCCCAGACCTACCTGCCCCATCCCTTATCCGTTCCTCCTGGGAGCACCTCCTTGATAAACCCCTTGCACTCAAGTCCTCATCTCAGAGACTGCTCTGGGGGACCCCAACAAGACCTCAGCTCGGCCCTCGGGCCCTCTATGATACTATCCCTGGCCCTTCGAGCACTTTTGCATGTACTAACCCAGTAATTCCTCATGACAGCCCCCTGAGGTAGGTGCTTCAATGGTCCCCATTCTATAGATGAGGAAATGTGGCATAAAGAAAGGTCAAGTAACTTGCCCAACATCACACAGCCAGCAAATGGCACAGCCACGTGTCAACGTTATCTCTTTTCCTGCCCTTCTCTTGACCTCCTCTTTGCCTACACGTGAACTCTTTGGGGAAGGAACTCCCATTGGCACTCTAGCAGCTTGTTTAGAAGGTAGCACCCATCAGGGGCTTGGGAAATAAGGAAGGAATGAATGAATGAATGGCCTGAACATTTGTTCAGCAGCGGCCTGGATCTTCCAGATGAGGCAGGTCATTTATTCACCTGCCCAGGTGTCCCTTCTCGTGTTATTGGCCTCAAAGCTGGCCATAGCAGATGACAGCATCCTTTGCACCAAAACCTTCAGAGGATTTCAAACCAACTTGACCATAACCACCACCCGCTCTTCCCCAGCTCCACACGACCGTTCCTACCCACAAGCCCGTGCTCCAAGCTGACGGGTGGGAGGTAACAGTAATCAGCAGTAACAACAATAATGATGTCTATAGCTCACTGAGTCCTTAGTATGTATCAGGCCTGTACTACACACCATACTACAACCCCGTGCAGTATGTTCTCTCATTGTTCCCATCTTGTGAAACCAGGAAACTGAGGATCAGAGAGCTAGATTATCTTCCTGACATCACACAACAAGTCAGAAAAGGAGCTGGGATTTGGACCTAGTTTCATCTGGCTCTGAGGCTCATCCTAGTAGCCCAAAGGTCATAAACTGGGAGGTCACAGATCTAAAAGGCCACTAGCCATATTTTGTTTGACCTGTATAGTGTTTTTTTTTTAACTAATTGGCAACATTTAAAAATGTTTATTTCACCAAATAAAATCTGTATTTTTAGCCTCTCTTGAAAATAATCACATCCAGTAACTCAGATGCCACGTTCCTGCATGACACAGTTGGTGGAGCTAAATGGGGGCTGCTCCCCATTAATGGGGCACTCCCTCTACAGTTTGTCCCAATCCCTACCACTTCTTATTGTTTTGCACCAGCTCTTCTTTGCTTATTTGTTTTACCTTCCTGGCCCCTGAAAGGGTTTGTGTTTGCAACCTCTGTGTTGCCCACTAGGCCAGAGCCCCCTCTTGTAACTGAGATTGTCACTTCTACCAGGGAAGATAGCATGGCAGCATTTAGATGATGCAGATGATAATAATGAGGTGATGTTCCCCATTTTACAAAGTACTCCTGCATCCGTGATCTTATTTAATCTTCCCAACAATAAATGTTTCCGGGGCAAGGCCTATTGCCAAGTACGGGGGGGTAGAGAGAAATACAGCATGGTCTTGGCCTCCCAAATCCCACAGCCCTGCAAGGGAGACAAGCCACTAACATCACAGGGAACGTAGTCACAGAAGACACCCTTACCAGCACAGGGAGCTCCAGACAGGCAGCAACTAGCTGCCCCGGGGAACTGAAAGTGCTTCGTGGGGGTGATATTCCCGATGCATCCTGAGGGATGAACAGGGCTGTGCAAGGAGAAGGGGTTAGTATCATTCGCAGCAGGGGATCAGCCATGACAAGAAGCCAACGCTCTTCACTTTCGAGACATGAGCTACCGTTAGGACTATGATCAAATCCTTGGCAGAGCCTTCAAGGGCCTAAATGACACGGCTCCCGCCACTTCTCCAACTTCTTCTCTCGCTCCCTCTCCCTGTGCTCGGGACCCTCCAGCCGCGCTTGCTTCCACCTGACCTAGGAAATGTGCATGTGATGCTTCCTCTTCCGGGATGTCTTTCCTATCCTGTCATCCTTCAGGTCTCATCCTAAACGCCACTCCCTCTAGGAAGTTTTCCCAGGTGCCTCCCCAACAGGCCTCTCCAACATACTCAGGAATTTCCCTTCACGGCATGTGTCACAGTTTATAATTATGTATTTGTGGAACAGTTTGATTAATGTCTGTCTCCCCCTGTGAGAGACTAGAGAATCCCCCTAATTCTTTATCCGTCCCTGTGTCTGCACCCTTTGTCACATGACTTTGCAGTCTCCATCCCCTGACTTTGGGCCCAGCCACATGGCCTGCTTTGGCAAATGGAATGAGGAGAGAAGTGACGGTGACCCAGTTCTGAGCCTGGACCTGAAGAGGCATTTTGTGCTTCTGCCATCAGCATGAGAAGAACATGCCCAGCCAGTCCACTGGCATGAGGAGGATGCGAGTCATGAGGATCAGACTCAGACCCAACCTGCATCTTAGAACTGCCCAGCTGAGCACGGCTAGATCAGCCAACCCCCAGCCAACATGCAGATGCACGAGCAAAACAAATGCTTATTGCTGCATGCCACTGAAATGTCAGGGTTGTTTGTTACACTGCAATAGCTGACTGACATACCCCACTGTGTGCTGAGCTCCATTTAAGCATGGATCAAATTTTTGTTCAACATTGAATCCTTACCACCTGATGTATAGTGAGCCCTTAAGTATTTTCTGAATGGATCACTGCTTAGTGGACCAGGTCACACCTGCAGTGAGAGAGCCCTGCACCACCAGAGGACCACTGGGCTTTCACAAAGTGCAATAACCCTTCAATCAGCCAGAGTGGCCCAAGCTTCTAGGAAATAAGCAAAGAAGAAATGGGTAGATCAGAGACTATCTCCGTGCCTGCTCTTGGAGCCCTCTGCCTCCAGAACGTTAAGGCTTGGAAAAGAGGCCTCCAGCAGAGTGAGAGCTTGGACCCTTAGAAAGATTAGGACGTCCTTACAGCTATCAAAATCTTATTAATCAGCAGCCTGAGTCTGACTTGGTACCTACAAATTATCTCCCAAGCTGCTTGTCGTTATTTGGGTCAACTCAGAGAGACCAGGAATAAATTGATGATGACGATGATGATGATGATGACGATTGTCTTTAGTAAAAGACTAATAAGTGTATGCTAACCACTGTGCTCCACCAGATTATCTACTTTATTCCTTTAATTAAATGGGGTATGTCCTATTTTACAGATGAGGAGTCTGAGCCTCAGAGGTTTGGTAACATGCCCCAGAGAGCACAGCTAGCAAAAGTCCAAGAGAATGCCAAACCAGTGGTCTGAGTTCAGAGCTCAAGTCTCTAGCCACTGAACTACGGTTCCTGGGCAATGATTCGGGAGCCCCAAGACTCAGTCCCAGCTCCAGCCCATGTGAACCACATAAACTCAGGCAAGGCTCTTCCTCTTTATGAGCGTGGTTTCCTTCTTGGCAAAGAAGTCTGAAGGGCCTCCCAGATCTGGCTGCCTTTGGCCTGTAGTTTGAACTATCCTTTATTCCTCTGCCCACCTCAGCTGCCATCTCCCAAGAATGTCCTTTCAGGAGGACTAGAACTTTGGCTTCATAGACACTGCTGCTGGCAATTGGCACAGCTTTTCCTGGAGGCAGATGTGCAGTGTGTATCAAAAGCCTTAAAAATGCTCAAAACATTTCCCTAAAGGAGGAATCAAAAGTGAGCACAAGGGTTTATGGGCATGAATGTTCACAGAAGCATGATTTATCATAAGGGAAGCCCAGAAACAACCTAAACATCTATCCATAATGGACAGGTTAAATAAATTGTGACATGTCACTCAGCAGGAATACCACACAGCCTTTAAAAAGTGAAAAATGGCTCATTTGCAATGTTATTCTTCACAGCATTATTTGAAAGAGCAAATAGTGAGGAAAATATTCAAATGTTCATCAGTAGTGAACCAGTTAGATAAGCCGTGACATGTTCATATAATGGATTACTGTAGAGTGGCAAAGAGAGAGGAAGCTCTCTCTATAAAAGTTCTCCCAGATACACTGTTCTGTGAAAAAGCCAGGTGAGGAAGAACTTTCACAGCGTGCAACCTTTTGCAGAAAAACAAACCCATACATGCACATCTTCTTACATAACTATAAGGAGGCTCTGGCAAGAGACCCAAGAAATGAACAACAGTTATTTGTGGGAGGGGGTCAGGCGGGGACAGGGATGGAAGAAAGGCTCTTCACTGTAAACCTTTTTATATCCTTGTTAACCATGGGAATGCATTATCTAGTCTCAAAAATTAAATATTTAAAATTCTAAGTCATGTTGTATAAATACATGTATCTACATGGGGAAATGCTTATAATATATTGTTCAAGGGAAAAAGCAGTTTATGAAACAGAATATTTGACCTTAAGCAAGCCACATTTCTCTGAACCTCAATTTTCTTATCTATAAAATGACAAAAATGAGACCTACCTCCCAAGGGTGTGTGAGGACACAATGAGATCAGAGTAAATAAAACATATGTTAGTAAAACACGTGGTTAATACTAACTAACTACAGCTACTAATGTTCCCATAAAAGCAGTACTGGGCTCACATATTGTTAAACATGGTTATCCCTGGGGGGTGGGGTACAGGTGGTTACTATTTTCTTCTTTGTTCTTTTCTAGAGTTTCCAATTTTGCCTTAAAGAATATACGCTCCTTTTGTAACAATCTCAGAAGAACAATGGAGATATTATTTGTAAAGTAACAGAAGATGATATTTCAAAGCACTCCCCACCGCTGCCCCAAGGTTACTAGAAGGTTCCTGAGGGGTCTTGGCAGGCAGGTCAGCAGGGTATGGATGGCACTTACTGGTAAATCACTGAGCTGTGGGGTTGCAGGCAATCAAAGGGACCGTCTTACAGTTCATCTGGTGGGAACGCCCATAGCCGAGAATGAGGACCCTGCAAGGTGGGGACACTGCCTTGGCTCAGGCTCTGAGCCACTCAAGGTGCACCTTCAGACCCCAAATGTACAAAAATCATCACCAACACTTACTGAGACCTGAGTCAACCAGGTGCCACTCTCCAGCTTTAGGTGCATTAGTGCAGTTAATCCTCATGACAGTCCTATGAGGTGTTAGCCCACTTACAGGAGAAGTTCAAGTACAGGTGAGCTAACTAATCTGGCTGTAGACTGCACAGTGAGTGAGGAACAGAACTGGGATTTGGACGCCACCAGTCTAACGCTAGAGCACGCGTTCATGTCTCTGCTCTGCTTTGACGATGCTTACTGGTGGTCAGGCTTTACGACTAAAACAGATGTTGTTTTTGATAAGAATAAAATATCACTCAAAAGATAGACAGACTGATAGATAGACAGATGGATAGATAGATAATGATAGATAGACAGGTTGATAGATGGATAGATAGACAGATAAATAGATGATAGATAGACAGACAGACAGGTAGATAGACAGACAGGTTGATAGATAGACAGACAGACAGATAGATAGACAGGCAGACAGACAGACAGGTAGATAGATGATAGATAGATATACAGACAGGTAGATAGATGGATAGACAGACAGGTAGATGAATAATAGATAGATAGATAGGCAGGCAGGCAGACAGATAGAGAGATACAGAGAGAGAGAGAGAGAGATGGAAGGGCATCAGTTTGGTGAACAAAGCCAGGTATAAATCTAGATGTCATAATTGCAGTTAAGCCCTAGCGCCATAGGATGTATGGAAATTGCTTACCTTGTGAGTGTCATCAACTGGGACTGCAAAGACAGTTTGAATTTCAGGAGTGGAATTGGACATTCCCCATCAGAACCCCTCTCAAAATGCTGCCAAATACTCACCCACGCAGTGGCGAGATGCTCACTGCACCCTGGGGCAGCCCGAGCTAACTCTGGGCGTCTCTGAATGGGTAAACCTATAATCTCACTGTCTTCCAAGGAGACCACTTCCTAAAAAAAACCCCATTTGAAGCATGCAAGTCTTGGTCTGCTTGTTAAAACGTGGGTACCATTGGTCTGTGTTTTGCTCCAGATGTCCTGTCCAGGGGAGGTCACACTCTGAACAGAACATGGCCCTAGGTCTCTACTCCCTCCTTTTGAAGCCAGATCTTGGAAAATATGCACGTGCATTTCAGATGGCCCTCTGTGGCTTGAGGATGGTGGTTTGGCAGCCCCCGGCTATTGCAGCTCAGGGCCTTGGTCCCTGGTCCCTACTCCACCTCTCCCGCGTCTCCCATTTCACTTTGAGGGCATCCTCTCAGCATGAGCTTGTCAGCAGCTGTCGCGGTCACTGGGCTGCTCTCACACTTCATTTTTTAGCCTGTTAAGTTTAATGCCCCCGTGCTTGGTGAAGTGGAGGGAACGGCTTCTCCTTGTGGCTATAATGGTGGTTTTAATCTTCTCTCAGAGATTCTATCCAGATACATACAGTTCATAGTTATTCACTGCATGCAGTGGCTTCCTGGGTCAGCCAGCGTGACTTGGTTAAATCTGGGGGCCTATTCAAGCAGAGAAGCTCTTCCTAATCATCCACTACCTGAGTGCCTTTGGTGGCAGAATGCGCCCCACCCCAGCTCTCTCAATCCACACTGCGAATCAAGAAATCAAGGTCTCATCCTTGACCCCTCCCTCTTGGCCCCCCACAGTCCATCCACCATCGAGTCTTGTTGGCTTATCCTCCTAAATCTCAAATCTACGCATGTGTCCCCATCTGTGCCACCACCACCCAGCTACCACTAGCTCTTCCTTGGACTGCTCCAAATAGCTTCCTAACTGGCCCGCTGCTTCTATTCCTGCTCCTACCCAATCCATTCCACAAATTGCAACCTGAGGAGCTTTTACATTATAAACTGGATCATGTAATATTCCTCCCCTCTTAAGCTCTTCAGTGGTTCCCCACCCACTTAGAATAAAGTCCACGTTTCTCTATGGTTAACAAGGCCCCATGTGATCTGGCCCTGCCCAGCTCTCTGACCTCCACTGCTACTGTCTGCCCTTTGTGCATCACGGTCCAGCCGGGCTCTCTACTGGGGTTCTCCCAGAAGCAAACCTTGAGACAAGGATTTGGGTTCAAGTAGATAATTTGAGAAGTGATCCCAGGAAGCATTGTAAGGGAGTGGAAAGAGAGTGACAGGGTACATTAATCAGTGGACTCCCTCTGTGGACAACTGGGGCTCAGCTCTGCTGGGGATCCCCTATGTGGACATGCCTCAGAATTGTCTCAGCACAGAGTGAGGACACTGGGGAGTTTGTCCACCATGTCCCATCCCTCACTGTTGAGCATCATTCTGGGGACATAACTTGCCCGTGTTCTGGCAGAGTGCCCATCCGGGGCCAGAGAACACTCTTAGACAGGAAGCTGTGCCTACCTGGATGGAGTGAGGAGATGTGGGTGGACCACCATCAGCAGGACCCCTCACTGTGTAGTCCCCAGACCAGCTACCATCCACAAAATGAAACCAGTCTGGGATAAGGTGAGGAGCTGGGGCCAGAATGTCAATTAGCCTCATCACTAAGCACACTGCTAGGTTCCACTAACATTTTCTTCATAGCAAGACTTTCCGGATGAAGGAAGCAGTGCGTCACTGTGCTCTCTGGTGCAAGCTCCTTACCGTGTCACAGCCTGGCACTTTGAATAGCCCTGTCTGTCCTCTGCTTATTCCTGAGCTGAGCTTACTCCTACCACATGATCTCTGTCCCGGCCATTCCCACTGCCTGAAGTTATCTTTCCCTGGCTCCTTCCAGCCTTCACGCGGTTTTTGTGGTCCCAACTCAGGGAGGCCTCACTGACTCCCTATGTAAAATATCCACCAACCCACTATCCTTTGTCATAGCCCTATTTATTTTCTTCAAGGTCCTAGTCACGATCTGCTTATTCTATGAGCTTGTGGGTTGGCATATTGTCCATCTCCCCAATTGAATGTATGTACTGTGGGGGCGGAAACTGGCCTGTCTCCTTTGCCATCATATCACCAGCACCAAGCGCAGAGTTGATGCTCAATAAACACAGAATGGATGAATTTGCAACCAAAATCCATTCCAACTTCCTTATGGGACATCCTCCTCCCTTCAGAAGGTGCTTAGTGCCAACATGTCCCCTCTTGGTGTCAGCAGGAACACAGTCTCCCATGCTCACCATTGTGCTCCTGCAATAGACGCCAAATCACAGCTCACTACTGAGATGTCCACATCCTGACAACAGTGCTCCAGCCTCTGGCTTCCCGAGCCCAAGCCTCTTCTCTGCTCCCAAAGTGTGTGCACCAACTCCTTGGGAGCCGTCCACCTGGGTGGATACAAGCACTGGCTTAGCAATTAGACACACATAGCTTCAGACCTCAGCCCTGCCTCTCACCAGTTGTGAGACCTTGGGTGGGGGACTTCATCCCTGCAAGCCTCAATTTTCTCATCAGGATCGTTGTGGGGATTAAAGTAGATCGCTTGCACAGTGCAGGGTTTCTTGACCTGGACACTATTGACATTTTAAACTGGGTAATTCTTTGTTTGGGGTGGGAGTGGGGCTGCTGCCCTGTACATCAGAGGATGTTTAGCAGTATCCCTGGTCTCTACCCACTAGACACCCATAGCAATGCCCCCAACTCAAATGTCCCCAACCAAAACTGTCCCCATTGTCAAATGTCCCCTGGGGGGTAAAATCACTGTCAGTTGATAGCCACTGGTATGGAGCCTTTAACACAATGCCTGGCAAGTTCATTACACCCTGCACCTCAGTTTCCTTACTTATAAAAAAAAGCATAATAATGGCGCCTACATTCGTAGACTGGTGTGAGACGTAGATGAGACAATATATGTAAAGGCTAGCAGAATACCTTGCACATAAAAGTACTTTTAAAACAAAAGCTACTATGTGAGGTGGTGGATGTGCTAATTAACTTGATTGTGGCAATCATTTCACACTGTATACATATTTAATCATCACGTTGTATACCTTTAAAAAAATCCCGTTGTACAACCTAAATATATACGATTTTTATGTGTCCATCATACTTGAATAAAGCTGGGGGGGAAAAATAAAAACATGCTATCTTTCATAGAGAAAAAAATAAAACAAAAAGCTATTTCTATCATTAAAGCTTAATGATTGGTCACAATTGTTGCTGTTTGTATCGGAACCCTCCTTTAATCACTGTTCCGAGCGCAATCGTCACCCACATAGTTTTCCCAGGAGCCCTTACTATTCACACTGCACCCCCAGAACTGGAGCCTTTTCCTGATCCCTGGCTCCCCAGAGCTTCCCAGATGTCAAGACGCCAGCTCCCCTTCCCAGCCCAGCACGGCTGGCTGTGTTGGGAGGCTCGCGGCCGTGTTCCACTCACCTTTGCATCTTGGCCTCCTAGAGCTGACAACGTTAAGTGACTCAGAATATTAAAGATCTGTGGTTGAGCTTCCAGAATACTCTGACTTTCCTGTCCCGTTGAACCTTCTTCCTTAGTAAGGCCTACACTGGGTGTTGTATACAGCTCCAGTCAGAGAATTTTAGAAGACATTGCAGTAAATGAGGTCAACAAAGGATTTGAGCATGCTGAGATCTCCTTTACATTTTCCCAGGGGGCCAAAGAATGAGATAAGCAAAGAGACTGTGGTCAGTCATAAAAAAAAAAGAGTCACCAGGGAAATGTAGTTTTCAAAGGAAAGGGGGCAAAATGGTGGCTCCCCATCCTTGGAGACCTTCAGGAAGTGTTGGGCAGTGTCAGGTTTCCATGTGCTAGAAGGAAGGACTGATCTCTGCAGGTCCTTCCCAGTTCCGGGGTTCTAAGCAGCTCTTCCCCAACCGCCCTGCTTCCCCTCAGGCTCTGTGCAGGGGCAGGACCCACTCTTACCTATCCAGCCTGCTCAGCACCCAGCCCATCTCCCATCTGGGCTCTGCCTCAGCTGATCCTCCACAAAGTCAAACCCCACCTGACCGTGGGTAGCTGTTGCCATGGTCACGGAGGGGATAGGAATGGCATGTCATTCAAATGCCTCTCAAATACCAAATTCCAGATTCATCCATCCAACTGTGCAGTATCCCCTAAGTGTCTATGCAGTGTCTGGTGCATTGCAGGCATCAGGGTTTCCAGGACGAACCTTTATTCACCTTGCCCTCAAAGATGTCAAAACCTAGTAGATTTAGAGGTTTAACTGTTTACATGTCAATTTATGTGACTATGAGTTTGTATATGTATTTTTATTTTAGTCATTCCTGGTGGAAACCTTTCTAAGATTATTAAAGACGTCACTATCTCTTCAACGGAGCAGATAGCTGAGCACAGTCTACCTTTCACCTGGAGTTCCAAGGCTGTGACTCAGAGCTCCAAATGCTGTACGGCCCTGTGAGATGGAGCAGCCCTCCACAGTCCCTAGCGCGATTTTTATTGTGTTCTTAATGTTCCTTTCTATCTCAGCAGCCTCTGCCACCCACCAGCAGCGAGATTCTGCCTGCTCCTAACAAACCACCATGTTCAACAAGAACATGCAAGGGGGCAACAGCTTGACAGCAGTCCTTCCTCACCCCTCCGGCCCTCCAGATGGGCCCTGGATACCCTCCTCCATCCATGACCCGTAGGCAGTGGGTGCTATAATTAGGCCCATTTTACAGATGAGGAATTGAGTCTCAGATAGGTTAAGTGACTTGCCTGAAGTCTGAAGTAGCAGAGCTGGACATCAAACAGACCAACTGATTCCCAGGATATACTCCATCTCCACTCCACTATGCTACTGGGAGGTGGTCACCTTAGCTGGGATGATCGGGATGCTGCTTGGCTGTATCCAAATCTAGATGGTTATGAGTTTTAAACAACCATGACTGGATACCCCACAGGTATTTCCTGAGCACCCAGCGCTGTCAGGGATATGAAAGAGCACATCAGGGGCTTCAGAAGCTCGCAGTCTGCCTGGGAACATGGGCAGGAAGTGGCAAGAGGGCACCACCAGTCAGCCCATAAGGGAGGGTTCAGCAGAGCTGGGCAACCTCGGGTCAAGGTTCTGCTTTCCACCAGGGTTCTGCCACCAGCTCTGAATCAGAACACCTGAAAGAGGAGTGGGAGGCGCTGAGCTCCCTGTCCCCAAGGCTGTTCTGGGAGGGACAGGGGTCAGAGGCACTGTAAGATTCTCGCACCTCTTCAGGAAGTGCTGATTGAGCACTCACAACGTGCGAGGCACTGAACAAGACGGGCAAGGCCTCACAAGCTTGCATTCTAGTGGGGAAGGCAGCCAACAGCTGAATACACCCCACAGCCTGAGGCAGTGAGAAGCACATGGGAAAGGAGCTACCTCAGCGGGGGAGGGGTCAGGGAGACAGAGGACAGAGGACGTAAAAGGACGAGGAGGAGCCGTGTAAAAAGAAGAGTGTTCCCAGCAGATGGAACAGCCCGTGAGGAGGCTCTGAGGTCCCCCAAGGCCCAGGCGGACGAGAGCTACTTCCGCCCAGCAGGCTTTGCAGGTGGAGCTGTCGCCAGACAGAAACACCAAAAAGAGGGCCGACAGAGCAAGATTCGGCAGCCGTCTCCCGTGTGGCTTTGGTGTTAGGGCTGAGAAGGGAAGACGGAAGGAAAGGGAATCTCCAGATGATCTGCTACACCTGGATGAGTCTGAATATTCATGATAAATATTGGTATAATCGATGATGATGATGAGAAAAATGACAAAGAGAGCAAGCTGTCAGCAGGCAACGCTGCCCCTGGCAGAGTGTGGCCTTTCTCAGCCTCAAACAAAGGACAAAGGAGACGGCAAAACCCCTCAATCTTTCTCCTGCCTGTGACACGCCTGAGAACCCAGGCAGTCTCACTGCCCACAGCCAGTCTGCCCCTCGTCTGTGAAGGCTTTCCTGTGGGTTCCACATCCCTGCTCGATCCCAGGCATCGTGACAGTCACGGGCTTCCCCGTCACTGGAGGCATATGCAGCTGTTGAGCCCTGTGGCTGGTGGATAACTTGTCTGGTTTCCCCCTCGACTGTGAGCACCTTGAGGGCAGAACCAGGTCTTAACCATCATTGTATTCCCAGTACCTCCCCCGGGGTCTGGTGCATAGTACACACTCAGTAAGCATCGGCTGGAGGGAGGAAGAGAAAGATGGAGGAATGGATGGACAGATCCATTATCCACCTCCAGTCAGGGCGAGGCACTTAACAGCCATTCACTAAATGGCTGCTTGATTTTGACAGGCAAATGGTCGATCTCATAAAATCCTCATTGTTGCTGGTGGTAGTTGGGCTAGACTTTGAACAAGTTTCTGTAGGATACGGATTCAGAATCCCCCAGACACCTCCTCTGACCAAAGAAAAGGTCATTGTAATACAGTGCATAAGGACCAGAGCTGCAGCCCAGGTTCTGCCACCTACCAGGTTTGTGACCCTGGGCACATTCCCATAAGCCTCTGTTTCCTACGATGGAAAGTGGGGATGGGTATGCGCACCCCAGAGAGGTGTGGTCGGAATCAAATGGGATACTATTTTTGAAAACACTTTTGGGTTTTTGTTTGTTTGTTTTCTCAAATTAATATGTATTTATTGAATACCTGCTGCATATTCATGACTGAGCAAGTGCTGGAGAGAAAGATAAAGGACAGTGCCTGCCCTGGAGGATCCTGCAGTCCAGCAGTTAAGATGGACCCTGGGATGGGGATGTGATAGCTAATTTTGTGTCAGCTTGGCTGGGCCACAGTGCCCAGATATTTGGTCAAACATTATTCTGGATGTTTCTGTGAAGGTGTTTTTTGGATGAGATTAACATTTAAATCAGTGGACTTCGAGTAAAGCAGATTGCCCTCCCTAATGTGGGTGGGCCTCATCCAATCCGGTGAAGGCCTGAAGAGAACAAAGACTGACCTCCCCCAGGGAAAAGGGAACTCTGCCAGCAGAAGACCTTTGGACTCGGACTGCAACTCTTCCCTGCGTCTCCAGCCTCCCCATCAGATTTGGACTTGACAAGCCTCCACAGCCATGTGAACTAATTCCTTAAGATAAGTACATACCTATAACGTATGTATTTGTCTGGAGAACCCTGACTAACACAAGAGCACAATAGTGAGTTGGATGCTCTACGAATGGTCCTTATGGACCCAGTGCCACAGCACTCAGCAACAATTGTTCCATCTGGAGGGTGTGGAGAGAGGCTTTGGATATTGGGACAGGGGCCCCGGAGGCTAAGTTTCTGTTAAGAGATGAGAAAAGATTCTCCAGCCTCACTCAGCAGGATCCTGCTCTCTCCCTGTTTCCGTCGTGGTCATGTGGACTCAGGCTGGATCCTCTCTAACCTCCTCCTTCCCATGCCTTTTCAGCCTACTGTCTAGTTCAAGCACTCAGCTGTGTGACCTAGGCACATCTCCTAACTTCTCTGAGCCTCAGTTTCCTCCTTGCTAAAAGCCTATTTCAGGGGGTCCAGGAAGGTAACTTGTCCACTTAAGGACCTTATATTTCTCAGTTGTTATTATAGTATTAGGTAGATTTATGCCCTAAGGAACATCAGTGGATTTCTTCAGCTTTCTACCCAAGGAAGTAATGGGAAATGGGTTGACATTACAGCACGTGCTATTTAATTTAGCTGTCAGCAAAGTCAAATATTTAACAAATTTCAATAATCAAGTGGTATTATAGAAGACTGTGGAATCTTATATGCTGAAGTTTCGTTAAAAATAGAGAAGCTGGGGCCGCCTGGTGGCGCAGCGGTTTAGTCCGCGCTTGGCAGCCCGGGGTTTGCGAGTTCGGATCCCGCGCGCCCGCCGACGCACTGCCTGTCAGCCATGCCGTGGCGGCGTCCCATATAAAGTGGAGGAAGATGGGCACGGGTGTTAGCCCAGGGCCAGTCTTCCTCAGCAAAAAGAGGAGGATTAGCAACGGATGTTAGCTCAGGGCTGGTCTTCCCCACAAAAAAAAAAAAAAAAAAATAGAGAAGCTCCCAGGACACCAGTGTGCAAGGAGCAGGAGGACAGAAAAGATGGCGGCATCGTGCGTCCCTCCAAGGGCATAGTTGGGTACAAAACCTAGATGTCTGGACCTAAAATTGGCATGAGAGGGAGCACAGCTGGGCTGGCTGTCCTGAGATGGGGAAGCGTTGACCCTGGAAGGATGGGAGTCCTCGCCCTCTCTCCCCATTAGGCAGAAAAGCAGGAGTTAATGGAGACGGTGCCTGCCTGGCCGGAGACCAGGCTCATCCTGGGATGCCTGCGATGACCCTGCAGAAGACCCTGTGCAGCCATTAAATCTATAGAACCTGCGCATAGATTCTTCAGAATCAGGGTGGTCCAGTGACGGGCACTCCCGCCCAGAGACGGATGCAGCCTCTCAGTCAGGAGATAAACTTCCTTACTCGGGGCTCTTTACTTTCCCAGACCCTGCTGGACCAAGGTTCTTCTTCGACAGCCAGTTTTATTGTTCAGTGATGAGGAGAGAATGCCCCAGGGACAGAGGAAACAGAGTCCCTGCAGAATTCAGCTGGCTGCTGCATCCACTTAGAGAATTAAAAATGTACCAGCACATATTGCTTCCCTCTGATGGGGAGCAAGCTAACTAGACTACTCCAGGGACCTTCCTTAAGTCTCAGGCCAAATTAAAGTCCAGACACACATTAGGGAATTGAAAAGTTCATATGTCTAGAGCCTCAGACTGGAAAATGAGAAAAACAAACCAAAAAAAAAGATGGAAAGGCAAGACATTCATGCAAACGTTCAGAGCCCAAGGGGGTATCATGGTGAGGCCAGGGGCCTTTTAAGCCCCTGAGACCTGGGTTCGAAACTTGGTTCTACCCCTGTGTTAGTTTTGTCATCTTGTCTTTCCCTGCTTAACCTCTCTCTGCCCCGCGCTCTGTCAGATGTAGTGATACCTACTCTTCTACTCCTCAACCTTGTGAGGCTCAGAGAACAGAAGACGTGTGCCTGACACCGAGGGACTCTCAGCAAACAGTCACGGTTACTGCAATTCACCAGAAATGGTACTTCGTGTTTGCATTCAACACATGGGATGACTCTTTTGCAGTCCAGACATAAGCAACGAGATGATAATCAAAGGGACAACACAGCATGCCCCATGTAGAACCTCTGATTCCGTGCTACCGTTTGGTCTAGAATTCAACGTTTTCATCTTTATTTTAAGCCCAATGTAGAAATGCCTCGTTTATTTACCAACTAGACACTGAGGTGCATTCTAAGGGAAATTACCCTCACCAGGATCCGACAACGGTTGTAAAATGTTAAAGAACAATTCACTTAGTGAAAAAGAGTTTGGTTTTTTTTTTTTGCTTTTAAATAAAGACAAGAGGGACAGGAGTTCATCAACACGTCAGTGGGATCTGCTCTGCTCTCTGGAACACACCGCTGAAATCCAGGGTCCGCCTCTCTCCATTTATCTTGAGCTGAACCGCAGCTCCCAGCTCCTCGAAAGGAGACCACAAACGATCAATCACATCTTCGTGCACACAGTCAAAGGTTAAACGTATTATCGCTCACCACAGGCCGACCCTAACCTCAGGATTGATGCCATCAACAAAAGAGGAAAAATATGGTTTGGCCCCAGAAGATGCCAGCTTGCGCCTCCGAAGAAGTACAGAAGGGAAATGATGACCCCTACTGGCAGGCGCTGGAACAGCCAGCCCGCCTGGGCACAAGGAGAGCTGCAGACCGGCGGGGTCCCACTGGAGCAGGTTTTCCTACTGACCCCGCTGAGCAGGAGGCCCTCTGTGAGGAGTAAAGGACTGGACTTTCCAGCGCAGGATTGGAGCCGCATTTGTATTTTCAAGACAGAGAGACCGAATGAGAGGGAATGTTTTGACCCTGGGTGTGAAGCCCCAGGGCAGGCTCCTTATGAACACAGATGGGCCTCTCCTGCCTCCAGCCCTATCACCTCTGCCAAGGCGGGGTGGACGGCAGGGGCACTGCCATCTCCTTCCCTCGCAAGTCGGCCGCTCCTGCTCTCAAAGCCCATAGCTCACTTTCCAGCTTAGAAGCTCAAGGCCCCAGTTGCAGATCCCACTATAAAACGAGTTTCTTCATGGACAGTTGAGAGGGACACATCGACCCTTAAAATGCCTTTTTACAGAAGGGAAAATCTGTGATCCAATGAGCCACTCTCTGGACAGTTGTAGAAGGGGCATCTGGAACAGACAGAGTGGACAAAGCTGTCAGTAGCCATCACTGAGCCACTCAGAGAAACCGCCAAGCAGTTCTGCCCATCTACTGTCTGGGCACATGCTGGGATTATGCTTTCTGGCCCCCTCATGTTTGGGTGGGACCATGTGAATTGTTCCAGGCAATACTTTCTGAGCAGAAGTCAGAGCATTTAGTCACAGGTGCGATACCTTCCAGAGTTCTTTTCCCACAATGAGCAGAGTTCCCCCAGCCCCCAAGTGCCATGCACCATAGTAAAAAAATAAAACTTGAAATTTGGGGGGTGTTTGTTATGCAGCATAGCCTGATCCATCACGACTGACTCATCATCTGAGCTCACACAGTTGAGAACCTTCCACCCAGAAGCACGTTGAAATCCAAAGAGGATTTGTGAGGCTATATCAGGTAAGCCAGGGCATAGCTGCTTCTTGAACTGAGAACCAAATTTGGGCTGATGCTGGTGCTGGTCCGGTAGGGCACTTCCCTGCCTTTCTCACGTTGTGGCGCGTGTGGAAAATGTTAATACGTGTATGGCACCCTGGGGTAAACTGAGGGAAAATCGGGGATATCTATATAGGATTTGGTGAAAACTTCATGTTACTTTCTTAACATTATGTAATTATAATATGCAAAAAGTGTAAAGTTTTAGGGAACATATTATTAAATTTGACAAACCCTGCATTTAAAATCTTTTTAATTTTTTAATTAAGAAACTTTGGCTTGCTTTGGTGAATATAACTTTTTGCATTACATTTTATGCTTGAAATGGCCACACATAATTCCTGTAAAGACTTGTTAATGACAATCTCTTCAAATTCTTGCTAATCACCACCCACGAGAAAACTTGTGTGCACAGATAGTGATGAAATTTTTGAATTATCTTGACAATTCCAAAAGTGTTAAAATTACACTTAAAGAATCTAACGGCTCTTTTGAATGTTGATATTTCTTGTAATAATTCAAATGTTTTTTAATCCAATCCAACTTTTTCGTATCAAGTATTTCAAAAGTGATGAAACTTTAATTTGCAAAACACAAAGCTCAGACGTGTTGGCACAGTCACCCAGCAACTAACGTGGACACCACTGAGAGAGCTCATCAGCCACAAATGGACAGAAACGTCCAAGAGGTGTGATATTTCTATGTCAGGGCTTCCACCCGGAGCTGTGCCCTCACAGCAGCCCCTTCTTAAACTCCTCAGTGCCACCCCGCTCTCCTTACAACAAAAGCCCAACTCCTCCCTGCCCCGTCGACAAGGCCCTCCATCGCTGGCCCCACCGCTGACCTCATCGTCCGTTCCTCTCCATGCTCCACCCACGCCGACTGATAGACTTTCTCCAAGGCACCAAGCTCTTTCCTGCCCCAGGACCTTCACACAAGCTATTTGTTACCTCTGTCTGGAACATTCTTCCCCTCACTTTTCACCTAGCTAACCCCTACTCATGCATCTGTTCCCCAGAATGCCTTCTCTGATCCCCTGATCAAAAGAAAGTCTCCCCATACTTATTGTTTTGTATTTCAGTTTCCTCATTTGTAAAAATGGAAATAAAAATAGGCTTGTTTTGAGGAGTAAAGGAGATATAACACGTGTAAGCACCCGAAACACTGCCTGGCTTGTAATAAGTGTTCAATTAACCATCATTGCACCTTTCACTCGTCCTTTGCAGTTGGTATCACAATTACGAATAGATATTTATATATGTGTATTTGTTTCCCACTAGACTATAAACTCTATAAGAACAGAGAACATGTCTTTTTTTGTTTACTACTGTATACCCAAAGCCTGGCACTGTCCCTGGTATCAGTATACATTTATTGAATGAATAAATAAATTCATCCCATGAGGATGTACTTGGCCATGGAAATTCTACACAATAGAGAATCCACATACAAGTAGTTGGAGGGTGAATCTGAAAAAGCTTAAAATGCTAACGTAAAAATATATTGGACCTACTTCTTGCTCCCAACCCACCTCCCTAGTCCCACTCTGCCATTCTGTCTTCCCATGTCCACTGATCCTTTTCTGTTCCTGAATCTGTTTCTCTAGCATTCTATGTTTCTCTATTCTCTGTACCATTCCCAGATGGCATCTGGTGCACAGTAAGTGCTCAATAAACATTTATTGAATAACTGCGACAATGGTTGGATGGATGGATGTATCAATGGATGGATCTTTCAGTGAGGTGAATGAAAGGATGGATGTGGTACTCTCCCCCTCTTAGCATGGAGGAAATCTCTTGTGACTTCAAAGACACCCACCCCCCCAAATCTCCACCCTGGTGCTTCCCTAATCCAGTGGAAACAGAAGCGGACGCTCTCCTTGCAGTTAATTTAAAACCTAAACATGAATCCAGTCTGATGTGCCTGTGACTCTCAGGCTCCATCCAGGCAGCCTCTCCATTACTCCTAATGGCCAGCCTTGAAATGGAATTACTGCATTCTTCAGAGCAGAGCACAGGGAGGTTTTCCCTCTCTGAACAGCAAGCACATACTGCAAAGACATTCAGCTTCTATAAATATGCTTTTCTAAATGTTAAAGGGTTAGAGCAATTTCCAAAGGTCTGTGCCTCGAAGGAGCCCTCAGATGATATTTAATTGAACTACTTTTGCTTTGAGAAGTGAGGAAACTAAAATGTAAGAAGTGGAAATGCTTCTTGGTTTTATGTCAAAATAGAGGCTTCTAGATAAAATAATAGAAAGAGAATTTTGTGTTATTAAACTCAGGAAAATGAACATAACCAGCTCAACCAAGGAGAGCAAAGTATAGGATTTTTGTAGAACAGTCAGAGGAAAAACAATCTCCTTTTAAACTCTATTTTAAAACATTTAACAACTGTTGAAGGCACATTTGCTGATAAAAATCACTAGAAATCTCTCTCTCTCCTTTGGCATTCAAAACTGAACATTAAATTTAAACGTGTCTACCACAAGTTTAAATATTAACTTCTTCTATAATATCCCTATGGTGTTTCCAGAGCAAATTCCTTTGAACAGAGGAAAATGAATTTTGTAAAGGTCTAAAAGAGATCACCTATGAAGCAAACTCTCTGAAAAAAGGCAAATGATCGATTTGTCGTTTTGTATTTGTGAAAACATTTGAATGCCAGTTGGTATACTTTTGACCCAAGTCACATCGAGAAGCCAGCAATTAAATCCTTGCTTCTGTTCGATGCATTCAGAATGTTTGTGTAATTCTGAATTTGGTGTGATGCTCTCTGAAGACAGAGAACTGAGGGCTGCGGGGTCAGCGTGCAGAGTGCTGGAAAGAGAAGGTGACCGCGGGAACCGGTTTTGATTAGTGCACGGGGAAAGCTGCTGTACAACGCCGAACCCTGGTGGGCACCATTCCCTTAGACCACGGTGTGAACAGCGCCCCCTAGAGTTCTGCAGTGAACAACCTGAACGTTTGTACTTGGCACAATTTGTAGTTGTATGTTGTCTTTTGTTTGGCTCCTCAGCATGGAAATATCTCTCCAATTTGAGGGGAACCCAAACCACAGGAAGGCAGGACCCCAAATCCCATCATGGTAGCCAAAGGCGATACATATTTCCCTTTCCCCACTGCTTGGATCTGGACGAGGCTTGGTTAAAGTAAGCCAAACCAGTGCTCTTGCCCAGAACCATAAACCTAGAAGCGGTGACACAAAAACGCAGGCTAACTGGAGATCATCGAAGACAGCAGTAGTGGAGTTGAGAGCCCAGCAGCGGTGGGGTGGGGCCGATGCCACCTGCTACTTCTGTACGGTGCCTGGGTGAAGAGGCGGGGAGGGGCTGAATCTAGTCCACACTCTGCTTGCCGAGCTCATCCTTCTAGCATGTGGTGGCAAAGCAAGCCCCTTTTTCTAATCCAAACAAATGAATGGCTGTGGTCCCGAGTTGGGGGTTCAGGTGGAGGCACGAGTAGCAGCCATCTACACAGTCCATTCCAGAGCTTCTCGCTGGCTGGCTCCTCACCTACCCCACCTCCCTTGGTCCCTGTTCAGCCTTCCTGTTGCTCCTGTGAGCATCTCGTTATCCTCCCGCCACATCATTTTTCTGCTCAAGTTTGAAGGAGTCCGTTTCTGTTGTTTGCACATCTGTTGTCCATCCAGCAGATCCCTGGCCACAAACCCCTTCTTACCAGCTGCTCCCACCTTGCTTTGTCACATAAAAGCATGGCAAAGGCTAGATTTAATAGAGTGTGCACAATTAGAAGGGACAGAGCACGTTGGATGAGACTATTACCCCACTACCCAGATAGCAGGAATTGGTCTCCACATACTGAATTTTTTAAACAGACAGGGATGTTAGCATCTATCCCAAATCCTTCATTCAGCAGATGCAACCCACAGGAGGCAGGTGAGTTGTTGAAGGTCACCTAGCTAGTTAATAGCAGCTTCTATAAGCCCCTCTATCGCAGCTGCTTAATTGCATTCTTTATGTGGGCACCATGACGTGGCTGGAGTTAAACGAAAGAGGGCCATCAATTCCCTCTTTAGCACCAAGCTGTGCCTAAATACTCACAAGATGCTTTGCTAAAATCAGTTTTGCCTCCAAATTTTAATCATGGCCAAGAAGCGAAATTCTGATTTATGAAATCTTAAGAACAATGTTGTGAGACATTTTGAATATTAAAAAAAATTAAGATTTACAGTTTACAGACACCTCCACTTGTGGTCACTGGGACGAAACAATGAAGACCCTGGACGGGGAGGCAGGAGGTGTAGGAGAGAAGCAGTGAGCTGCTGCCAGGACAGTCCTATGCGTGCCTCTGTTCTCCTGGAATAAAAAGGAGTCTTTATCCCACAAATTCTACAAAAGATATGGGAGAAGAGCAGCAATGGAAAGCAGAAGGGGCTAACCCAAGGAGTGTTCTGTTTCAGTGCTTCGCTTGTTTCAATCTTGGTTCACAGGATAGAGAACATCAAGGGAAGAATGAAACACATCTTCCATTGTCTCAGTTACTGAATATGTGTTTCTTAATGAGAAAATACAAAAATTCATTGGAAAATTTTTCCACCGTACATCTCACACACCACTCTAGGACACAGAGGGTAGGAGGTTTTATCCCCAACTTAGAAACAGAGAAACAACTTAGAAACTCTGGAAACAGAGGCCTGGAAAGACGACCACAGAAGCCACAGCCCCTCTTCCCGAGCTGTATGCAGTCAACTACAATGTCCCTATAATACAGGGGTCAGCAAACTTTTTCCATAAAGAGCCAGATGGTAAATATTTTAGGCTGAGCAGTTCGTACAGTCGCAACTATTCAGCTCCGCCAATGTGGCAAAAGCAGCCACAAACGTAAACAAATGGGAGTGGATCTGCTCCAATAAAACTATTTAACAACCCGGTGGGTCAAATTTAGCCCCTGGGTCATAGTTTGCCAATCCCTGCTCTAGCTGATCAGAGTTGATCCGAAACCCACACACTCTATCATCACAGCCTCCTTAAACTCAGCCTTGAACCCTTTCACATGACATCATCTCTCGGATCCAGAGGTGGTAATTACTGCGGTAACAGACAACATCCCCAGCTTTTCATAGACAATAACAGGCAGAGAGTCACGTTTACAGGAGGGGAAACCTTTCCGACACACCCACGTTGCCGAGACAATCTTCTCTCACCAGGAGGACCAAAACCCCTCCCGCTGCCCCGTGGCTCCATGTAACACGTGTTAAGGCTGCAATGCAACCCACAGAATTAGTATGCAGCATCTCACCTGCCCTCGCAGGCATCTTTGCCTGAAAAACCAGGCGGCGTTCCCACAGGGACAGCATGAGAAGAAGGCATCATCCCCATGACGGTCCAACTGCATACAAGTGTCTGTCATCGTGAACACTGGTCTCTTCCACTTCAGTTTGTCAACAATCCAAACGGAGCCAGAAAATATCTCCCGACACCGCTGCACGCGGACCAAACGGGGAGAGAACTTTAAGAGAAAGCTCGTCATCGTAGGACTAAATATTTACATTAAAAAAGATTCTCTCTTCTGGAAGACATCCCAGCCCCACTGTTCTCCCTGCCAGGACACCTGCAGCTTTCTCTAACTAATTAAGGAACTCCAGAAAACACATTCAAAAGGGCCTCAGCAAACAGATGCAGACTCCATTAATTAAACAAGCCGGAGCAATCACCCAGGCTGTAATTGGGAAATGTGCTTCTTTCTTCCATTTTAAGGCAATCACAGTTATTTTGGATAGTTTCTCAAAAGAAAAAGTCTGCTAGCAGCAGGCTCTGGCTTCCTCCAGCGGGGGCAGATGTTTGGGAAAGGTTGGAGGTCCGAGGCAGCCACCCAGCTTCACTAATTAGCTCCTGCCCCTCCCTCTCCCTCCAGAAGACTGTGCCAATGAGAAAGGCAAGTTTAGGTGCTAAAACAAGAAAAGAAGCCTAATGCTACTTAAAAGCCCAAAAACATTCCTGTGCGCTGCCCTCTTCAGAGCTCTAGTTGGGTGGGCAGTGGTCCAAGTGTGTGCAAAGTGACAACCGAGGGTCCCCCCCTTGGCTGACTTCTCACCAGCTGCAGAGCCAGTGTTGGGAGCAGCAGGAGGGTGGAGAAGGCCACTGGAGGAAGCAGGAGGGGACAAAACAGCGTGGAGTCTCTCCTCACTCTTGCCCTTGGCTTCCGGGCAACGTTGCAGGGAAGCCCTGGTCCTAAGTAAAATTCCCTTGGGTGCAGGGTTCTCCTTCAGCATCCCAGTCCGGGCTTAATCCATGGCCTCTGGGAGCCAGTAACTCGGCGATGAAGCTACTGTTCTCAGCAGCAAAGCACCCGTCTACGCTCTCCTCGGTGACATGGGGCTGAGACTCTGCGAACTAAGTTCTCCTTTGCCAGCTGGCTTCCAGGTGGGTGCTGCTGATGGAGGGCACTGAAGGAGGCTGAGAAGCTGGGTGGGGAGGAAGGCCTTGCTGTTTTGCTGTTTCCTATTGGCATCACCCCAGCAATGGCCTTTCACCCCTGCAGCAACGGTTGGTCCCATTTTCCAGATTCTTCTGGCACTCCCAGAAGTAACTTCATTGCATCCTCCCCACCCACCCAGATATACCAGCACCAGCAGGTAGCACATCCTTCTGAGAGTTCTGAGTCCCAGTTCCATAGGGCCCTCCTCCAAGAATCTAGGTTCCAATATCCCCATCTTTCTTGGGGGGGTGAGGAAGATTGGCCCTGGGCTAACATCTGTGCCCATCTTCCTCCACTTTATATGTGGGATACCACCACAGCGTGGCTTGATAAGCAGTACGTAGGTCTGTGCCCGGGATCCAAACCTGTGAACCCTGGGCCACCGAAGCAGAGCACGTTAACTTAACTGCTATGCCACCGGGCCAGCCCCCTAGCCCCATCTTCTTAACTTTCTCAACCCTAAGAGTAATCTATGCTTTCCGTAGTTACTACCTTTTGAGATGTCAGTGTTCCCTTTTTGCCTTTTATGTCCCTTTAAAAGAGATAATTTAATATAGAGAAAGCTAGTGAGATTTTTGTCACTAACTTGGCTCTGACTGCTCCAATATTTGATCCTAGGAGTGATCCTAGTGTCACCCTCAGAGATGGGATTCTGGGATTGGTTTGGTCACATCCTTGGACATGAATGCAGTGCTGGGATCCTTGAGAAATGGGGTGTTAGCAATTGTAACCATAGCGGGCAGTGACGTCAGGATTAGTCAGATTGTCACCTGTGATTGATCGTGATGGAGTACTTACTGGAGCAATTGCCTTGGGGACCTAGTGGCTCTGCACTTGACTGGGAGGGAAGGGACAGTCACTCCAGAGACCACATAGCGGAACGGCTGCTTCTAACTACGCTGAAGGGATTAGGAAGGAAAATGACAGACACAGGTCAGAGAACCAGAGAGCTTTGACGGCAGCTCCAAAGAAATTCTGATTTCCTGCAGCTGCATGTTCTACCTCAACAAAAACAAACCCAAAACTTAGCTGTGTGAGTTGCAGAATTACAACTTAATTCTCAGATTCACCAAATCTCACATGTAAAAGCTAAAGCATTGATTGGGAAGGTGTGAGACCCTGGACTTAAAATAGGGATATCTGGGTGGGTCCAGGTGAAGCTGAGGACCCTAAACCCCTGGGGCTCTCCAAGCCTCTTTTTCATAGAAAGGAGCAGCACCTCCTCCTGTAGCTAGGAGACTAATCTTCCCTTTCTTAAAGACCTTGTAATATCTTCACCTGCTGTCTTGCATGGATATGCCTATTTTCCTCAAGACTCACTCAGTATTAACAACAAATTCCCATAAAACTTAGTGGCCTAAAGCAACAACAAACTTTTATTACTTTTCACAGTTTCTGTGAGTCAGAAACTCAGGAGCAGCTTAGCTTACAACCAAAGCAGCCAGGGCCAAAATAACCCTGTTAGCAGAAAGGGCTTGGACCCTTCCAGTCCCTCAACTCTGCCTCACTCTGACTTTTTGGTAGCTGAGTCTCAGGCCTGAGTCTTGTCTCCCTCTTTGCCACATGTATGCTCTTAGAAAAACCTCATTGCTGCAGTAATCTTTGCAAAGTTCTGCTGCTTACAACCAAAGCAGCCAGGGCTTGTAATCAAACAATGCCCCTTAGAGTTTACCCAGCTCTCTCACAGCCCACTGGCACCAAATCCTTACAGCAGCCAAGGGAGGGAGGAGCCGTGACGGCTCCATTCCACAGAGGAGGGGACCGAGGCTCCAAAAGATTGAAGTAAGTGGCCAAGGTCACCCAACCAGTAAGGTAAATCAGGGCAGACTGACCAAAGTCAGTTCTACCTCCTGGCCAGTGCTCTTCCCCATGTCACATTATCACTACGACCATATACCTACACAAAGGAGCTATAGTAGAGGAAATGCTGCAAGTCCATCGCAGTCAGCCGAGGCTCTGCGCACCTCAGGCAGGGTTCATGCTCTATAACACCTCCCCGAAGGGAAGGTGAGCAGGCTTCTTATGGGGCGGGGTTATTTGGGGCATGCGCAGATCTGCCCTTTTGCACATATTTCCTTTTGTGCATGGCACCCCATTGCCATCCTGGACCTTTCTGGTTTGGACCAGTTCTGCCATTTGGCCACCTGGCATTGTTCTGCCTTGGTTCCTATATGTAAGCACAACTTAAAAACAAAGCATTAGACATGGAAAATGTTTTAGGGACTTCCCTGGGTGACATGTTGAATATCAGAAAAATCTTCTGAGAGTCTATCTTGTCTCTGTCTTAGTCTCTTAAATTACATTATTCCAGGATCCTAGGGGTCATGGCTCCTGAAGAGACAGGGCCTAGTAATCACATCACCGCAGCCATGAAACAAAAAAACACCCTGAAAGTCACCAAAACAGAAAAGCAATATAATGAAAATTGTATTTTTGGAAGACTCTTTTTGTTCTGATATGAAGATATATTGGAGAAGGTAGGGACTAGACAGGTGGAGAAAAATCAGAGGCTAAGAAGCAGAAAGATCCAGGAAAGGTGAGGCCATAAAATGATGCTAGAGGGACTGTGAGAATCATGGGCAGATGGTGGGAAGGGGGCCCTGGAGACTCCAGGCCTCTCTGTGAGCTTTGACTCTTCCTTTGCTCATATTCCTTGAGTCCCCAAATCATTTAGCATCTGTTCTCTCCTTGCCATCCCCCCACACATGACCAAGCCTAATCATTCTAAGCAAAGCACCATGTTCCCCAGATGATAAAAATTTGCAACCCATCATAGCTGCTACTATCACAGAGCCTTCGATCATATCTCTTCCCGTTTATTGGAAATTCAGAGAGCATCCCACTTTCTGCTTAGGCAGATTCTGCTAACTGAGGTGAACAGGAGCAAAGGAAAGCTCCCTTCTGAGGAGAAAATTTCAACACAGAAAAATGCCTGTCCACTCCCCCTAACCATTTCTCCGTGTATCTGGGTGGGAATAACATACCGGCTCTGCATTATAGGTCCAGCTGACTTCAATAAAGAGAGCAAGACTTTTAGAATTGAAGCCACATGTTAGGATGGTGGAGCAAAAAGGTAGAAGGAGTGGCTCCCTGCTGACTTGGTGAAGCTTGGATGTTTACTTCCAGACTTAACTTACATGAGAAACTTCTATCTGTTCAAAGTAGTCTTGTCTTGGGTTTTTAGTTATATGTGGTTAAATCTAATTCTTACTGGTACCATGGGGCTTCCTACTTCCTCTACTCTTTATTGGGGAAGGAAGTAAAATATATGCACTGACCTTTCAGCTTACACAGTTAATAGGCAGCAAAAAAGCTCCAACCCGAGTCTCTCTGACTCTGGAGCTTGAGCTCTTTCCACAGTGCCGCAGAGCTGCTCTGACTGGCAGTTGGTGACCATGGAATGGCACCCTGCTAGGAATATCAGCACAAAGCACCAAAAGTAGGGAAATCTCCTGGGGTTGGTGAGTAGCTTTCCTAAAGCTATATTTGATTACAAAAACACCGGAAACTGTCTTAAACCAATTCTTTCAGACGTAAGTAAGAGAATCTCAACTCAAACTAGATTAAGCAAAAAGGAAATGAATTCGTGTAAAGAACTGGGGAGTAGGAGGATTTGCTGGCTTTTTGCACATTTGGTTCAAGGGACTTTAACAATGTTGCTGTTTCTCTATCTTTCTCTCCTTCTGTTAGTGTGTTGACTTCATTCTCTCCTATAGCAATAAATCTTTCTCCGTCAGGCAAAGGAAGATGGTCCTTGATAGCCCCAAATTCACATCCTCCCAGCCTAACACACTCAGCCAGAAGAGCACCCCTTTGTCTCAGTGTCCATATGTCAGTCCTAGAGAAGACAGTGATTGACTCTATCTACCCCACAACAACCAGTATTGCTGTGAAATGAGGTACCAAGATTGGCTAGCCAGAGAGGGGTGGGAGGATTGGGGCAAAGGATAGTGACTGACATTTCCATTAGAATGGAATGGGGCAGGGATGGTTCCCAAAGGAAAAGACAGAAGAGCAGGAAAAACAGCATATATTCACTTTAGGAGTTACTAAATATTTTTGAGCAAGGGAGTAACAGAGTGAAACATGATGAAACAAGGGAGAAATGAGATAAAGGTAAACATGGATACACTGGACAGATGGGTAGGTGGGTAAAAGGAGGCAGCTTTTAGAATAATCAGGAAGGGAGTGACAAAGGGCTTAACCTGAGGGATGGTAGTACACAATAAAAGGGAAGGGTCAAAAGTACCAGCCCCATTTCCACTTCCAGCCAAGAGGGAATAACAGTGTGTGGACTATCCCTTCCACCATCAACAACTGGGAAATTTTACAAAATATATTTTCAGGTATTGGACAACTGGCAACAAAAGATCCCTGAGAGAACAGAAATAAACAAAGTGAATTCCATGATCACCCAGCTTTCTGCCTGGAGTCAGTTTCTGGGTTGCAGCACAGGGAAGGGGAACCTGAATAGAGCACAGTGGGAATTGCCGAATTGAGGAGACAGAGATCAGAGCTTAGGGGAGTTGAGGTAGCTAAAATTTGTGGGGCAGGATATCAAGGAGGAGGGTGCAATCATAAAATGAGCTCCAAATATCTGTACAAGGAGTCCCTTGAGTCTTTGGCTAGATCTGAAGATGTGAATGGTGAAACTCCATGAAGGCAAAGGACAAACTCCAGGGAAAGAACAATTACTGAAGAGCTGTAAGCTAGATCATTCCCAGAGCTTACCCTAGACCTGGACTCACTCAAGTTTCCACCAGCAAGAGTGGAGAGACCTCAATGAATTCACAGTCTTTAGTAGAAGGCCAAAAGGATAGGGTCTTAGTAGTGGGGGTAAACTAATCCTAGAGGAAAGGCTACTCTAGAGTCACCCTTAAAAAGCTTTAAAAAGCCTCAAAAGAATCAAGCTAATTTGAAGTAACTTAACTGTCTTCCAGAACAAAGTCCAACATTCTTTAAAATATTTCAGCAAAATTCAGCACTCAGTGCAAAATTCACAATGTCCAGCATTCAATAAAAAATTACTAGAGGGGCCAGCCTAGTGGCATAGTGGTCAAGTCCACACACTGCTTCAGCGGCCCACGGCTCACAGGTTCAAATCCCGGGCACGGACCTACGCACTGCTTATCAAGCCATGCTGTGGCAGGCATCCCACATATACAGCAGGGAAAGATGGGCACAGATGTTAGCCCAGGGCCAATCTTCCTCAGCAAAAAGAGGAGGATTGGCAACAGATGTTAGCTCAGGGCTGGTCTTCCTCACCAAAAAAAAAATTACTAGACATGTGTAGCAGAATGAAAATGTGATCCGTAACAAGGAGGAAAAACAGTCAATAGAAACAAACCTAGAAATGACAAAAATTATGTAATTAACAAAGAGGGGTCTTAAAACAACTTTTATAAATATGTTCAAAATGCTTAACTACTTAAAGAAAAGCATTAACATAATGAGGAGATAAGTGGAAATTATAAAAAAGAATCAAATGAAACTACCAAAGATGAAAAATACAACATCTCAAGAGAAAATTTCACTGGATAGGAATAGCTGTGTATTAGACACTGCAGAAGAACTATGAAATTGAAGATATAACAACAGAAACTATCCAAATAAGGCACAGAACCAAAAAAGAAAAAAGACTATAAAAATGAACAGAGCCTCAGTGGCCTATGGACCAGTATCAAGCATTTTCATGTACATAAAATTGGAGTCCCAGAAGGAGAGGAAAGATAAAAGAGCACAGAAAAAACGTTTGAGAAAATCATGACAAAAAAAATACAAATTTGATATGGAAACAACCCAAATGCCTATCAACAGGCAAATGGATAAAAAAGATGTGGTATATAATACACACAATGGGATACTCTTCAGCCACGAGAAAGGAGGATATCCTGACCTTTGCAACAACATGAATGGACCTTGTGCACATTATACTAAGCAAGATAAGCCAGACAAAGACAAGTACTGTATGATGTCATTTTTATGTAGAATCTAAAAAAAATCAAACACTTAAAAAAAAACAGAGTGTAAAACAGTGGGATTGGGGGATGGGGTGGGGAACAAGATTGACAATGTTTAAGAATGCAGACTTGTAACAAGCACCAAAGTAGCCGTGGAGATTGATGTGCAGTTATTGAACAGAAGCAATAATACTGTCGTATAAGTATACAATATGAGAAACATTGTTACAATGGCAACCCTGTTACAATGTATAAATGTATCGAAGTAACACAATGTACGCCTTAAATTTATACAACGTCACGTGTCAAATTTATCCAGCAAAAATAAACAAATAAACATCACAAATTTGATGAGAACTGCAAACTTACAGACCCGAGAACCAACAGCCTCAGACAAGGTGAGCATACAGCAAAGCACACCAACACACCTAATCAAATTCCTGAACCAGAGGAAAAAGACACATTATTTCCAGAGGAACAAAGAGAAAATGATTGCAGACTTCTCCTCAGAAACCAATGAGACGTCTTGAAAATATTAAAAGAAAAAAAAAAAGGTCAATTTAGAATTCTACACACAGTGAAAATATATCTCAAAAAATGAAGGCAAATAAAGATGTTTTCGGAAAACAAAAGCTGAGATAATTCATCACTAGCATATGTATATCAGAAATACTAATGCATTTACGTATGTAATGTAAATGCACTATAAGAAATGTTAAACGAAGTACTTCAGACAGAAGGGAAGTTATGCCAAATGGAAGCTTGCATATAAACAAAAAAATGAAGAGTGCTAGGAATGGTAAATATGTCTGTAAATATAAAAGACTTTGTTCTCATTTTTAAATTTCTTTAAAGACAATTGTTTGAAGCAAAAAAATAATATATTTGGAGATTTATAACATATATAGAACTAAAATATGTGTGCAAAGCATGGGAGGGGAAGATGGAAATATATTATTGTAAGATTTTTATATAGTACATGAAGTGGCATAATATTATTTGAAGGTAGTCTGTGAAGTTAATGATGTATATTTTAAATCCTAGAGCAACAACTAAGAAAAATATTAAAAAGATGTTTATCTAATTAGTCAATACTGCAAATAAAATGGAATACTTGAAAACACTCAATCCAAAAGAAGGCAAGGAAAAAGGGGAGAGGGAATAAAGAGCAGATGAGACAAATAGAAACAAATATCAAGATGATAAACTTAAATCTAACTTTTTCAATTATTACATTAAATTTAAATGGTCCAAACATTTCATTAAAAGGCAGATTGCCAAATTAGACTTATTTTTAAAAAATGACCCAATTCTATGCTGAATTCAAGAAACTCACTTTAAATGTTAAAATACAAATAAGTGTAAAAGTGTAGAAAAAGATACATGATGCAAACAGCAACAATAATAAAGCTAGAATGGCTATGCTAATATCAGACAAAATAAATGTCAGAGCAAAGACTATTGCCAGGGATAAAAAGGAATATTTCATAATGGAAAGAATCAATCTATCAAGAATATGTAACCATCTTAAATTTGAATGCAACTGATAACAGAGCTTAAAAATATATGAAGCAATAACCAACAAAATTTAAAAACGAAATAAAATAATCCACAATTATAGTTGTGGATTTCAACACTCTTCTCTCAATAATTAATAGAACAGTAGACAGTAAATCAATAGGGCTACAGAACACTTAACTCTTTCAATCAACTTGACATAGCTGACATTTATAGACTACTCCACCCAACAACTGTAGAATGCACATTCTTTTCAAGGGCATATGGAACTTTCAACAAGACAAGACTATACACTAGACCATAAAACAAGGCCTAATAAATTTAAAAGGATTGAAATCATAGAGAATATGTGCTCTGATCAAAATGGAATTAAATTAGAAATCTGATCAAAATGGAATTAAATTAGAAAATTCCCCAAATATTCAAAAATTAAAGAATACATTGCTAAATAATACATGAGTAAGAAAAGAAATCACAATAGTAATAAGAAAATATTTTGAACTTAATGAAAATGAAACCACAACATACGAATATTTGGGGGATACAGCTAAAACAGT
This sequence comes from Tapirus indicus, assembly GCA_031878705.1. Lineage (NCBI taxonomy): Eukaryota > Metazoa > Chordata > Mammalia > Perissodactyla > Tapiridae > Tapirus > Tapirus indicus. The sequence goes on from CM062927.1 coordinate 34,708,009, forward strand.
ACTTGGAAGGAGGTTTATAGTTTTAAATGCTATAAAATCAATGATCTTGGATCCCACCTTAAGAATCTGGAACTCCACTTCTTATTTGCTATAGGATTTAAAAGACAAATGCATAAAAAATAATTATAAATCTACGTGATGGGTACACAATATATAAAGATGTAATTTATGACATCAATAACCAAAGTAGGGGGCAGAGGTGTAAAGGAGTAGAGTCTTTGTATGCAGTTGAAGTTAAGTTGGTACCAATTCAAAATAGATTGTTATAAATTTAGGATATTATATATAATTCCCATGGTAACCCAGAGAAAACATCTATAGAATAGGCACAAAAGTAAATGAGAAGAGAATCAAATGTGTCATTATTAAAAAATAAATAAACACCAAAAAAGTCAGTAATGGAAGCAATGAGGGATGAAAAACTAAAAAAAATACAGAAAACAAATTTTAACATGCAGAAATAAGTCCTTCCCATCAGTAATTACTTTAAATGTAGATAGATTAAACTCCTCAATCAAAAGGCATAGATTGGCAGAATAGATTGAAAAAAAGAAAATGATCCAGCTGCATGCTATCTACAACAAACTCAGCTTAGAGCTGAGGAACATAGAGGTTGAAAGTGAAAGGACGGAAAAGATAACCCAGACAAAGAGTAACCAAAAGAGAGCAGGGGTGGCCATGCTAATAGCAGACAAAATACACTTTAAGTCAAAAACTGTTATAAAGGGGCCGGCCCGGTGGCGCAGCAGTTTCGTTCACGCTTTGGCAGCCCGGGGTTCGCGAGTTCGGATCCCAGGCGCCGGCCGACGCACTGTTTGTCAGCCATGCTGTGGCGGCGCCCCATACAAAATAGAGGAAGATGCACACAGATGTTAGCCCAGGGCCAGTCTTCCTCTGCAAAAAGAGGAAGGATTGGCAATGGATGTTAGCTCAGGGCTGGTCTTCCTCACAAAAAGAAAAAAAAAACTGTTATAAGAATCAAAAAAGGACATTATGTATTGATAAAATGGTCAACTTTCCAAAAAGATATAACAATTACCAAACAGCAGAGCTCAAAAATATATGAAGCAATCATTAACAGAATTGAAGCGAGAAGTTGAGAGTTTTACAACAATAGTAAGAGATTTCAATAACCCCACTTTCAATAATGGATACAACAACTGATAGAAATCAATAAAGAAATAGAGGGCTTAAAACAACACTATAAACCAATTGGACCTAAGAGACATACAGCACACTTCACCTAACAATAGCAAAATACATATTTTTCTCAAGTGTACATGGAACATTCTCCAGAATAGATCATATATTATGCCAAAAAAAGTTTTTAAATAAATTTTGAAAGATTGAGGAGTGATGTCAGCATCATGGCAGAGTGAGTTGTCCCTTTGTCTCTCCCCTCTAAGTTACAACCAGTGGGACATCCACTGACTGACAAAGGACTCCCCACACAGCACACCAGAATGTCTGAGTGGTCCATACATCTATGTATCAGAAGGTGGGTGGACTAGACCTCCAGAAGGCAGCGGAACTAGGGAAGCACCCCTCTTCCTCCACCAGTGGTAGCGATCCAAAACGTGGATACTCCCAGCAGTAGTGGTGCTGCCCTGGCCTGAGGTTTCAAGGAGCACACTGGCACACATCAGAGGCCAGAGGCTGCAGGAGCAGACACGACATTTGTGGCTTAGCCCCTGCACCCCCCAGTGGTGGTGGGTGGTGCACACCATCTGAGGCTTCAGGACATATAGTGGTGCCATCAACCTGGCCCCCTCTGCCCCCAGCAGTAGCACCAGTCTTTCCAGCAGTGGGGACAGCATCCAAAATGTGGATACCACCAGCAGGGACAGTGGTGCCCTGACCCAAGGTTTCAAAAAGCACACTGATATGTGCTAGCAACCAGTGGCCACGGGAGAAGCAATAGCACCCAGCTCAGCCCCTGCCCCTCCCATAGCAGTGGCAGGTGGCACCTGCAACCTGAGGCTTCAGGAGCCACAGCAGATCCTGTGACCCAACCCCAGTGGCAGCATTCTGACACCGGCTCTACCAGCAATGGGGGCTGCATACAAGACCCCGGGCCCCTGACAGCAACAGTGACACTCGTGAACCCAGCACCCCTGGCAGCAGTACTGCCAGCACCTACAGATAACCTGGGAGCAGCAGCACCTGAGCCCATGGAAAGCCAGCAGAGAGCCAGTGGGGGAACATGATCCAGGTGACCCTGGAAGCAATAGAAGTGCTTGCAACCTGGTGACCCCAGTGGTGACACCCAGGACTGCAGTGACATTGTAAGCAGCAAGGCTCCAGCAACCTTGGAGGCCCAAGTGCGACAAGGAGAGCACTGAAGACGCTTCTGGCAGGGGGTGGAGGGTGGAAAGTGCAGGCTCCCAAATACAACCAGAGCAGCTCAGAATCAAAGTGACCAAAGCCACAAAGAAGAAAGGTGGTTACTACCACAAATGCGCTGGCAGAGGACCAACTCATCAAGTACCATGAAGAACTACAGTAACGGTGCAGAACAGAAGGAGAATGACAGCTCTCCAGAAACCAAACATGAAGACAGAGAAGATTACAATCTAACTGACAAAGAATTCAAAATATCCCTCATGAAGAAGCTCAACAAGTTACAAGAAAACTCAGAAAGACACTTCAATGAGATCAGGAATACAATTAACGAACACAAGGAGTACTTCACCAAAGAGATTGAAACTCTAAAAAACAAACAAACAGAAATTCTGGAGCTAAAGAACACAATTAATGAGATGAAAAATAAAATAGAAAGCATTGGAAATAGAGCAGACCATATGGAAAAGAGAATTAGTGAGCTCAAAGATAGAAATCTAGAAATGATTCAGGTGGAAGAGGAGAGAGAACTAACATTTTTTAAAAATGAAGAAATTCTACAAGAAATATCTGACTCAATTAGGAAAAGTAACATAAGAATAATGATTATGCCAGAAGGAGAAGAGAGGGATAAAGGAACAGAGAGCTTATTCAAAGAAATAATAGCTGAGGACTTCCCAAACCTGACGAAGGAACTGGGTATACAAGTACATGAAGCTAACAGAACCTCTAATTATCTCAACACAAAGAAAGACCTTTTCCAAGGCATATTATAATAAAATTGTCAAAAGCCAATGACAAAGACAGAATATTAAAGGCAGCCAGAGAGAAGAAAATAACTTTCAAAGGAACCCCCATCAGGCTTTCAGCAGATTTCTCAGCAGAAACTCTATAGGCTAGGAGGCAGTGAAATGATGTATTCAAAATATTGAAAAATAAAAACTATCAGCAAGAATACTCTATCCAACAAACTTACCTTTAAGATATCTATTTCCCTGAAATAGATATCTGAAATATATTTCCAAAAAATATATCTTATTTCAGAGAAATAAAGGCTTTCCCAGACAAACAAAAGCTGTGGGAGTTCATCACCACTAGACCAGTCTTACAAGAAAGGTTGAAAGGAGCTCTCCTATCTGAAACAAAAAGGCAAAGGTTTACAAAGCTTTGAGCAAGCTGACAAGTAGACAGACAGAATCAGAAAATTGCAACTCTATATCAGAATACGTTAGTAAACACTTAATTATAACATAAAGGATAAAGAGAAAGAAAGCATAAAAATAACTATAACCACTTCAATTCAGTCACAAACTCACAACACAAAAAAGAATAATTTGTGACAACAAAAACATAGAAGGGGAAGAGGAAAAGGATGGAACCTGCATAGGCTAATGGAGAAAAGACACTATCAGCAAAACAGGACTATCTCATCTATGAGATCTTTTACACAAACCTCAGGGTAACCACAAAACAAAAAAGCAAAGCAGAGTCACAAATCATAAATAAAGAGGAAAATGAGAAAAACATCACAGAAAACCACCCACCTGAAAAGGCAGACAGAAATATAAGGATAAAGAAACAAAAGAAATATAGAACAACCATAAAACAAAAGATAAAATGGCACTATTAAGCCCTCATGTATCAATAATCACTCTAAATGTAAATGGATTGAATTCTCCAATCAAAAGATACAGAGTGGCTGGATGGATTAGAAAACAAGACCCAACAATATGCTGCCTCCAGGAAACGCATCTCAGCTCTAAAGACAACATGGGGTCAGAGTGAAGAGATGGAAGATGATACTCCAAGCAAATGGCAACCAAAAGAAAGCAGGTGTAGCTATATTTATATCAGACAAAATAGACTTCAAGCAAAAAAAAGGTAGGAGACAAAGATGGACATTATATAATGATAAAAGGGACATTCCACCAAGAAGACATAACACTTATTAGTATATATGCACCTAACATAGGAGCACCAAAGTACATAAAGCAACCATTAACAGACCTAAGGAGAAATTGACAGCAACATAATAATAGTAGGGGACTTTAACACCCCCAATTGCATCAATGGATAGATCATCCAGACAGAGAGTCAACAAGGAAACAGTGGCCTTAAATAAAACACTAGACCAGATGGACTTATAGATACATAAAGAACATTCCATCCAAAAGTAGCAGAATACACATTCTTCTCAAGTGCACATGGGATATTCTCAAAGATAGACCATATGTTAGGAAACAAACTAAGCCTCAATAAATTTAAGAAGACTGAAATCATATCAAGCATCTTTTCTGAACACAATAGTATGAAATTAGAAATCAACTAAGAAGAAAGCTGGAAAATCACAAATATGTGGAGACTAAACAACATGCTACTGAACAACTATTGGATCAATGAAGAAGCCAAAGGAGAAATAAAAAAATACCTGGAGACAAATGAAAATGAAAACACAACATACCAAAATTTATGGGATGCAGCAAAAGCGGTACTAAGAGGGAAGTATACAGCAATACAGGCCTACCACATGAAACAAGAAAAATCTCAAATAAACAATCTAACACTATACCTAAAAGAACTAGAAAAAGAACAACAAACAAAGCCCAAAGTCAGTAGAAGGAAGGAAATAATAAAAATCAGAGCAGAAATAAATGAAATAGACACTAAAAAGATAATAGAAAGGATAATGAAACTAAGAGCTGGTTCTTTGAAAAGCTTTTAAAAAATTGACAAACCCTTAGCTAGACTCATTAAGAAAAAAGGAGGGAAGCCTCAAATAAATAAAATCAGAAATGTAAGAGGAGAAATTACAACAGATAACACAGAAATACAAAGGATTATAAGAGAATACTATGAAAAGCTATATGCTAAGAAACTGGATAACCTAGAAGAAATAAATAAATGCTTAGAATCATACAATATCCCAAAACTGAATCAAGAAGAAATAAAGAAACTGAATAGACCAATCACAAGTAAAGACATTGAAACAGTCATCAAAAACCTCCCGAAAAAACAAAAGTCCAGGACCAGATGGCTTCCCTGGTGAATTCTACCAAACACTCAAAGAAGACTTAATAGCTATCCTTCTCAAACTCTTCCAAAAAATTGAAGAGGAGGGGAAGCTTCCTAACTCATTCTACAAAGCCTACATTACCCTGATACCAAAACCAGACAAGGACAACACAAAAAAAGAAAATTACAGGCCAATATCACTGATGAATATCAATGCAAAAATCCTCAACAAAATACTAGCAAATCGAATACAACAATACGTTAAAAAGATCATACAATATGTTAAAATATCAAGTGGGATTCATTCCAGGGATGCAAGGATGGTTCAACATCCACAAATCAATCAATGTGATACACCACATCAATAAAATGAAGAAGAAAAATCATATGATCATCTCAATAGATGCAGAGAAAGCATTTGACAAGATACAGCATCAATTTATATAAAAACTCTGAATAAAATGAGTATAGAAGGAAAATACCTCAACATAATAAAAGCAATATATGACAAACCCATAGCTAATATCATTCTCAATGGTGAAAAACTGAAAGCTATCCCTCTAAGAACAGGAACCAGACAATGATGCCCACTTTCACCACTCCAAGTTAGCATAGGATTGGAAGTCTTGGCTAGAGCAATCAGGCAAGAAAAAGAAAAGGGATCCAAATCGGAAAGGAAGCAGTGAAACTGTCACTATTTACAGATGACAAAATTTTATATGTAGAAAACCCTAAAGAATCCACCAAAAAACTTCTAGAAATAATAAATGAATATGGTAAAGTTGCAGGATACAAAATCAACATACAAAAATCAGTTGCATTTCTATACACTAACAATGAAGTAGCAGAAAGAGAAATTAAGAATACAATCCCATTTACAATTGCAACAAAGAGAATAAAATACCTAGGAATAAACTTAACCAAAGAGGTGAAAGATCTGTACACTGAAAAGTATAAAACATTGTTGAAAGAAATTGAAGAAGACACAAAGAAATGGAAAGATATTCTGTGCTCTTGGATTGGAAGAATTAACATAGTTAAAATGTTCATACTTCCTAAAGCAATCTATAGATTCAATACAATCCCTATCAAAGCTCCAACAACATTTTTCACAGAAATAGAACAAAGAATCCTAAAATTTATATGGAACAACAAAAGGCCCCAAATAGCTAAAGGACTACTGAGAAAAAAGAACAAAGCTGGAGGTATCACACTCCCTGATTTCAAAATATACTACAAAGCTATAGTAACCAAAACAGCATGGTACTGGCACAAAAACAGACACACAGATCAATGGAATAGAATCAAGAGCCCAGAAATAAACCCACGCATCTAATTTTCGACAAGGGAGCCAAGAACACACAATGGAGAAAGGAAAGTCTCTTCAACAAATGGTATTGGGAAAACTGGACAGCCACATGCAAAAAAATGAAAGTAGAACATTATCTTACACCATACACAAAAATTAACTCAAAATGGATTAAAGACTTGAATGTAAGATCTGAAACCATGAAACTTCTGGAAGAAAACATAGGCAGTACGCTCTTCAACACTGATCTTAGCAACACTATTTTCAAGTACCGTGTCTGACCAGGCAAGGGAAACAATAGAAAAAATAAACAAATGGAACTACATCAAACTAAAAATCTTCTGCACAGCAAAGGAAACCATCAACAAAATGAAAAGACAACTGAACAATTGGTAGAAGATATTTGCAAACCATATATCTGATAAGGGGTTAATCTCCAAAATATATAAAGAACTCATACATCTCAACAACAAAAAAAAAAACCTAACAACCCAATTTAAAAATGGGCAAAAAACCTGAACACACATTTCTCCAAAGAAGATATACAGATGGCCAATAGGCACATGAAAAGATGTTCAACATCATTAACTATCAGGGAAATGCAAATCAAAACTACAATGAGATATCACCTCATGCCGGTCAGAATGGCTGTAATTAACAAGACAAGAAACAAGTGTCGGAGAGGATGTGTAGAGAAGGGAACTCTCATACGCTGCTGGTAGGAGTGCAAATGGTGCAGCCACTATGGAAAACAGTATGTAGATTCCTCAAAAAATTAACACTAGAACTACCATACGACCCAGCTGTTCCACTGCTGGGTATTTATCCAAAGAACACAAAAACACCAATACATAAAGATACATGCACCCGTGTGTTCGTTGCTGCATTGTTCACAATAGCCAAGACTTGGAAGCAACCTAAGTGCCCATCAAGGGAGGAATGGATAAAGAAGATGTGGTAAATATACACAATGGAATACTACTCAGCCATAAGAAACAATGAAATCCAGCCATTTGTGACAACATGGATGGACAGTGAGGGTATTATGCTAAGTGAAGTAAGTCAGAGGGAGGTCAAAAACTGTATGATCTCACTAATAAGTAGAAGATAAAAGTGACAAAAAACAAACACATAGAGACAGAGATTAGATTGGTGGTGACCAGAGGGGAAGTGGGGAGGGAGGAGGGCTAAAAGGATGATTAGGCACATGTGTGTGGTGATGGATTGTAATTAGTATTTGGGTGGCGAATATGATGTAATCTATGCAGAAATAGAAATATAATGATATACACCTGAACTTTATACAATGCTATAAACCAATGTTACCACAATAAAAAATAATAATAATAAAATATATATATATATATATATAAAGGAACTCATACAACTCAACAACAACAATAAAATAACCAATTTAAAAAATGGGAAAAGGAGACTTCCAGTGTCTTGTCCCACAAGTAAGGAGCTGAACAGACTGAAAAATCAACAACTCTTCTTGGATCCATAAGAAAGGTGAAGTCAAAGGGCAAACTGCTGTCCCCAAGAGGGGAGAGACAGACAGGCAGATAAGAGGAATCACGGCTTACTGCAGCAGAAACTCACAAGTGGAAACCACTGTGAGAACCAGTGTGCAGGGGTTGGGGGGGAGGGCAGGGAGGAAAACCTGAGCTGTAATTGATGAATTCCTGGAGACTTGGTGTAGACAAGTCTAGAGTTAAAAACTCCAGGGGGATCCAGTAATAGGGGGGCTCCCACACTTTGTGAGTTTTACCTCCAGGAAAACCTCCAGGTTTTCACAGTGAATGTAGGAGAGAAATCCCCTCATGCTTCCAGCAGGGGGTGGGGAAACAGAACCATTCTGAAATATACTGGAGCACTCTGTTACTCTTAATAAGACCCGCCCTCAGGAGAAACTAGTTAACCAGAGCCTAACTTGCTGGGGATTATCAGAGCCTAACATGGGGGGAGAAAAATACCCAACTCCAGCCCACTCTAGCCATCCTGTCCCACCTCAGGGGGGAGGAAAAACCGAGGAACACTTGTGAAGTTCCCAGTCCAGGTACCGTCTCACTGAAAGACTGAGACCTCTTCATAGGACCGTAGATGCTTCCCCCAACACACCTCACCACCAAATTACTAAGGACCTATTTACCATAGTTCCTTTTACCCAGTACATCATGTCTGGCCATAAAGAAAAGATTATGAGGTATAACACAGTCTGAAGAGACAGAGCAAGCGTCAGAACCAGACATGGCAGGGATGTTGGAATTATCAGACTGGGAAGTTAAAACAACTATCATTAATATGCTAGAGCTCTAATGGATAAAGTAGACAGCATGCAAGAAAAGATGCGCATGGAAGCAGAGAGATGGAAATCCTAAGAACCCAAAAGAAATGCTAGAGATCAAAAGCACTGTAAGAAAAGTGAAAATGCCTTTGATGGGCCTACAGTAGACTGGGTAAAGCTGAGGTAAGAATCTCTGCGCTTAAGGCTATATCAACAGAAACCTCCAAAACTGAAAGGCAAAGAGAACAAAGACTGTAAAGAACAGAACATCCAAGGACTGTGGGAAAACTACAAAAGGTGTAACGTGTGTAACGGGAATACCAGAGGGAGAAGAAAGAGAAAAAGGAACAGGAGAAATATTTGAAACAATAATGACTGAGAATTTCCCCAAATTAATGTCAGACACCAAATCATAGATCCAGAAAGCTCAGAAGATGCCAAACAGGATGAATGCCAAAAAAAAAAAAAAAAACTAAACAAAAAAACAACTACAGAGAGGCATATCATTTTCAAACTACAGAAAATCAAAGACAAAGAAAAGTCCTGAAAGAAGCCAGAGGGGGAAGAAAGCTTACCTAGAGAGGAACAAAGATAAGAGTTATGCCCAACTTCTCCTCAGTACCCATGCAAGCAAGAAGAAAGTAAAATATTTAAAGTGTTGAGAGAAAAAAACCACCAACCTAGACTTCTTGTATCCTATGAAATTATCCTTCAAAGTGAAGGAGAAATAAAGACTTTCTCAGACAAACAAAAATTGAGGGAATTTGTTGATAGTTGACATGCCTTACAAGAAATGTTAAAAGAAGTTCCTCAGAAAGAAGGGAAATGACATAAGTCAGAAATTTGGATCTGCATAAAGTAAGGAAGAGTATTGAAGAAGAAATTAGTGAATGTAAAATAAAAACTTTTATTTTTCTTATTCTTAATTGATCTATGAGATCAGTTTTTCAAAATAATAATAGCAACCATGTATTTATTATGTATGTGTATTCACGTATATATGTTACACATGCTTAATTCATATATATGTGAAATGAATGACAGCAATAATACAAGAGATGCAAGGGAGGAATTAGGATTAATTTGTTACTAGAAGTACTTACACTACCTGTGAAGTGATGTAATGTTATTTGAAAGTGGACTTGGATTGGTTGTAAATGTATATTGCAAACTCTAGGGTAACCACTAAAAAATGTCAAAAAAGAAATATAACCAATACGCTAAGAAAGGAGAATTATATGATCATCTCAATAGATGCAGAGCAAGCATTTGACAAAATTCAACATCCATTCACGAGAAAAACTTTCAACAAACTGGGTATGGAGGGAATGTACCTCAGCATAATAAAGTCCTAGATGACAAGCCCACAGCTAACATACTCAGCAGTGAAAATGCTGAAAGTGTTTCTTCTAAGAACAGGAACCAGACAAGGATGCCCACTCTCACCACTTTTATTCAACATAGTCTTGGAAGTCCTAGCCAAAACAATTAGGCAAGAAAAAGAAATAACAGGCATCCAAATCAGAAAGGAAGATAAAACTGTCTCTATTTGCGGATGACATGATATTATACATAGAAAACCCTAAAGACTCCACCGAAAATGTTAGAATAAATGAATTCAGTAAAGTTTCAGAATACAAAATCAATATACAAAAATCAGTTGTTCTTATACACTAACAATGAACTATCAGAAAGAGAAATTAAGAAAACAATCCCATTTATAATTGCATCAAAAAGAACAAATACCTAGAAATAAATTTAACCAGGGAGGTGAAAAATCTGTACACTGAAAACTATAAGACATTGATGAAAGAATTGAAGAAGCTACAAATAAATGGAAAAATATTCCACGTCATGAAGTGGAAGAATTAATACTGTTAAAATGTCCACATTACCCAAAGCAATCTACAGATTCAGTACAATACCTATCAAAATTCCAGTGACATTTTTCACAGAAATGGAAAAAACAATCCTAAAATTCATGTGGAACCACAAAAGGCCCTGAACAGCCAAAGCAATCTGGAGGAAAAAGAACAAAGCTGGAGGCATCACACTTTGTGATTCCAAACTATATTACAAAGCTGTAGTAATCATAACAGTATAGTGCTGGCATAAAGACAGACACATAAACCAATGGAACAGAACTGAGCCCAGAAACAAACCCATCCATACATGGTCAGTTAATTTATGACGAAGGAGCCAAGAATACACAGTGGGGGAAGGATAGTCTCTCCAGTAAATCGTGTTGGGAAAACTGGACAGCCACATGCAAAAGAATGAAATTGAGCCCTTATAGTACAGCATAGACAAAAATCAACTCAAAATGAATTAAAGACTTAAATGTAAGACCTGAAACCATAAAATTCCTGGGAGAAAATATAGGGGAGAGCTCCTTGGTATCCATCTTGGCAATGACATCTTGGGTATGGCACCAAAAGCACAGTCAACAAAAGCAAAAATAGACAAGTGGGACGACATCAACCTAAACTTCTGTAAGCAAAGGAAACCACCAACAAAATGAAAAGGCAACGTCATGCCATCCACAAAAATTAATCTCAAATGGACCATGGACCTAAATGTAAAAGTTGGCTCTAAAAGAAAACATAGAAGACTTTAGAGTGGGCAAAAATTTTTTCAATAGGACACGAAAAGCACAAGTCATAAAAGAAAAAAACTGATAAATTGGACTTCACCAAATTTAAAAACTCCTCCAGGATTATGTAAAAACTCCTAGATGTGCCTTCACTTCCCACACCTTAAGCCCTGTCGGGTTCCTTGGGGTTAACCCACCCAGAAAGCCCAAGTCTCAGCCCTGGGCATTTGAGGTGAAATCTGAGGCTGGCCCATGCACTGAATACATGGCAGTAAAGTTAGAAGGAAGTTTATAACTCACGGCAAGAGCTGTTACTTAATGGGATTGCTTTGAAAAGAACGAACAACATTTTTGGAATTTGTGTAGTCCTCCATGCTTATATTTATTGTCCTTATGGTTGAACTTGACTCCTGGTGAGTCTTTGAGGTCTTCCCCACATCTTACAGCTGGAAAGAGGGAAGTGGGGAGGAGGCAGGGGGCAGGAAAAGACACCAGAAGAAAGATGGACTGGAGGAAGGGGCAAACGGGTGCAACTCAGCCCTTCCTGACCTCACCTGAGACTGGTAGGGGACCCACGAGAGAGAAGAAGGTAAAGATGAAAACCAGTGTTTTCTGAGGCCAGAACCCCAGGCACATGGCCACAAGGAGGGTCCTCGTGGCCCCCTGCCCGTGGAGGACAAGCACACGTGCCCTGGTCCATGGGGGCAGCACCATGAAGGACCCTTCTCTGCCAAGAGTCAGAGACTCTCCTTGTGGACCCTGAGAAGGGGAACTGTCTGCCTCCTTCCCACAGTGCAGGCCAGTAGGGCTCTGCAAGCCAATCATATTCAGCAAATGCGTGGGCATGAAAACAGACAAGGTCCCTGCCCTCGGAGACTAGAAAGACAGATACATAAACCCAGAAAAAGAAGAGGATATTTCTAATTTAGACTCACAGTGTCAGATGTTGTGAAGGCAGGGCCCCAGGAGGGACACAAGCCTACCCTGCTCACTTGGGATTCAGCTCTGGCCCCTCTCCCTCGCAGCCTCCTCAGCTGAGACGGCAGGGCCAAGGCACTTCCCGGCTGGCGTTATGACTGGGAGTCAGTGGGGGGGACAGATGGATCCTTCCCACGCAGCCTGGTGAAATACTTACAGCCAAAGGGACTTGGCTGGAGGAAGACTGGGGATTAGGGCATGTTATGTAAATAAATAAATAGCCTTCCCACATCTCGTCACCAAAAGAAAATGTGAAAACGAAAACTGAAAAATCCACTTAGCCAAAAAAAAACAATTTTTAAACTCTTGCTCTTCTAAAGTTATCTTTAAGAAAATGAAAGAACAAGTCTCAGAGTGGAAGAAAATATTCACAATACATATATTTGAAAAAGGACCTATGTCTAGAGAGATTTAAAAAAAAAAACTCTTACAACTCATTAGACAACGCCCAAGAAAACATTAGACAAAAATATGAACAGACTCTTCACAAAAGAAGATTTATATAAATGGCCAAAAGTTACATGAAAAGATACTCAACATCCTTGGTCATCAGGAAAGTGCAAATTAAAATCAAAATGCAGAGATACCACTGCACACCCAATACAATGGCTCATATTAAACAGACTGACAACATCAAGCATTGGTGCAGATGTGGAGCAACTGGAACTCTCAGACATTGCCAGTGGGAATGTAAAATGGCAAAATCACTTTGAAAAAAGAGTTTGGCATTTTCTTTAAAGGTCACTCACTAGAATATGACTCAGCAATCCCGCTCTTAGATATCCACCTCAGGGAAGTGAAAGGACATGTCCACACAAAATCTTAAGGAATGTTCATGGCAGCTTTTGTCATATTTTAGCCAAAAACTGGAAACAACCCAAATGTCCTCCAACAGAAAAATGAATAAATAAATTGGGGTGTAAACATACAATGGAAACTAATGACAAAAAAATTAATACACACAACCTGGATGAATCTCAAAAACATTATGCTAGGGGAGAAAAGATGGACACAAAAAGTACTTCCTGTGTGATTCTACTTAAAGGAAGCTCTAGAAAGGGCAAAGCTAATCTTTAGTGGCAGAAAGGAGATGGGTGGGCAGTAGGCAGCATTTGGGGTCATGGAGGAGTTCTGTATTTGAATGTGGTGCCGTGTACACTTGGGCGTAAACATTTGTCAGCACTCCCGGAACTACACACAAAAGATGGGTGCATTTACTGCACGTATATTAGACCTCAATAAAGTTGTTTTTTAAAAATCTCAGGCCTAGTGACTTAAAGCATGACACTACTGAAATAAGGAAGTCAGGAGGATTTTCTTGGTGAGATAACTAGAGCTGAAAATTGCCTACTGCCCTACCCTCTCCTGCCAGCTCCACCCTATGCTGGCATCTTCTCCCAGTGAGGCCCAGAGTTATGCTCTTGGGCTGCCCAGACAGAATAATGTCACTTCTGTTCAATAATCCTCAAAATATGTACAGAAAGGGAAATACTATGCCATAGCAAGTCCTAGACTGTGGAACCAAATGCCCGTCAGCATTACCCCTGACCGGCTGGGCAGCCTTAAGTCAAGGAAGTGGCTTCACTTTGGTGACCCTTGGTCTCCTTATGTGCCAACTCGGGATAATCTCCAAGAGCCCTGGTGACGAGAGGGCAGCTGGCTGCAGTGGTGACACAGGAGCCAAGCCAAAGGGGATTTTGAGGGAGTTTCTGAAGAATCAAGTGCTGAGTGTTTCCAATGTCACGTCCAGCTGGACTAGAGTTCTTCACTGCAGGATATAGTTTAATTTAATCAAGAAAACAGGTGTGGAAGCCCTTTGCCAATTGTAATGGGCTAAGCAGTTGTCAGGGACTGGCATTTTGTTCCACTCCTGCGTTTCTCTCTTCTCCCATTTCCTCACCTGTCTTGACAGGACAGTCGTCTCCCTGGCTGTGTGTCTGCACGGAGGACCGGCACCAAGGGCTGCCTTTTCCCACAGGAATTCCCTTTCTCAAGTTCAAGGCCTTTTCTGGTATAAAGTCAATACCTGTGTAGCGCAGTCTAGGTTGGAATTAGCAGTTTGGAGCAGCCACAATCACATGGCATCAAATCATTTTAAAACTTAGTGGGGGAGGGCACACGGCCGGGGACTGTCTCCACAGACACTCGTCGTCTGAGGAAAACACAACCCGGGCTCAGCACTTCCCCAATGGCAGTCACTGGAATATACCCTCACCATTTTGCCAGAATATTCTGCTATATTCACTTATCATCCAACAAATTTTCTTTAGATCAACTTCAAATTGGTTTGTTATTTTTTAACTTGGCTCATTCTAAACAGTAGTAACCATGAAATCATGAATGTGATGTGTTAATAATACATTTTTCTCATTTAAAAAAGTTACATATATGGATGTGTATGTGTATATATAAATATATATATGATGTTATCCATATGACCCTTCCCATCATTTCACGTACCTCCAGGGTTCCACATACCACACTTTGGGAAACACCCCTGAAGTCACTACTGTCATTCAAGACCTGGCCTCCACAGCACAGTAACACTCGTCAACTCTGAGCCCATGCTTTACACAGAGCTTCCACTGTATGTGCTCAGTCTGGATTGTGGTCGTTGCTTTAAGGGGCTTGTGTTAGTTTGCTACGGCTGCCGTAACAAGGTTCCACAGGCTGGGGGGCTTAAACAGCAGAAATTTACTTCTCACAGTTCTGGAGGCTGGAAGTCCTAGATCAAGGTGTCGGCAGAGTTGATTTCTTCTGAGGCCCTTCTTCTTGGCTTGTAGATGCTGCCTTCTTACTGTGTCCTCATAAGGTCTTTCCTCTGTGCGTGTCCGTGTCCCAATCTCCTTTTCTTATAAGGACACCAGTCATGTTGGATTAGGGCCCACCCACATGACCTCACTTGTCTTTTATGACTTCTTTAAAGGCCAGATTTCCAAATACAGTCACACTGAGGTACTGGGGGTTAGGATTCAATGTATAAATTTGGGGGGACAGAACTCAGCCCATAACAGGGTTTAGGTGCAGGGTGGGTGAGAATGGTGACTTAGATATGGGGGAATGGTCGGGAGAACCAGACTGCAGGGGGTTTCAAAGGAAAAGTTAAACTTCGAAAATGAAATGAGAAAGAAAAACACAGCAACAGGTAAGGAACAGGCCATAACATGTGAAGACATCCCTCACGGCCAGGAAGTGTCCACTGTGCGTGGACAGGGGACTAGAACACCCAAACCCAGTCAACACAACCCGGGAGTTGTCTGGTCACAACTGGAACTAGGAAGGTACAGACATGGACTGAACGGTCCTCGTCCAGAGACAACGTGTGGGGCGTCTCAGGAGGCAAGGCAGAAATGGAGGTGTCAGTGTGTCTCAGGCACTGTCCAGAAGCAGGGTGCGGGGTGGGGGTGATGACTTACCCAGACACACACGCGTCTGGAGCCACCTTAGAGTAGAGCCAGATGTGTCAGGACAGCCCATCCTGATGCCACTGACCACTAGGATGACCCCCTGACTGCCCCTCCTAGAAAGGTCTGCTGTCCCAGTGAGCACAAGAGTCCAGCCATCTTGATATGGAATGCTTCTCATGTTTTATCCACTGGTCTCCCATAAGCGTGGTTGACAGGGTAGTTATTAGGGCTACCCCAAATATTCCAGTTCTCTCCGTCCAAGAACCTACTAGAATTGCATTTCCCCACACCTTAGAAATTAGGTGTGGCCATGTGACTTGCTTTGGCCAATGAGAAGTGAGTGGAAGCAACACCAAGAGTGAACCCTGATGTAAACTATGGACTTTGGGTGGTAACAATGTGTCAATGTAGGTTCAGCGGTTGTAACATCCAGTGAGTGATATGGATAATGGGGCAGGCTATGCATGAGTGGGGGCAGGGGGGATATGGAAAAATCTCTGTATCTTACACTCAATTTTGCCGTGAACTTAAAACTGCTCTAAAAAAAACAAAGTCTATTTTTTTTAAAGTGAGTGGAATTACATGGGTCATCTCCAGTGGAGGCTGTCAGAGAAGGTGATAGATTTGCCTCGGTCCTATTCCTTCTTCTGTCATTGTTGAGATGGAGCCTCTGTCAGACTGCATCCCCAAGGGACGAGGACGAGCAGAAGCCCTCTGCCAGCACATGCTGGACGTGTAGCATAAGCAAGAAATACGCTTCTTGTGTGAAGCCACTGAGATTTGGGGATGATTTGTTACTGCAGCAGAATCAGCTCATCCTGACTGATATAATTAGTGTAAGCCAGACCTGCTGAGTCTTCTCATCTTGGAGAGTATGGGGGAAAAAAAAAGTAGAATTTCTGAACCAACAAGGTTTAGAAACAGACCCTGAGACAAAGGGGCCAGTCCTCTGTGGCTAACTACCTTCTTTCTTCTCTTCAACTTGCAACCTTACTATCTGTGGTCTATAATTTGGGCTGAGTATAGCAGTTAACCATGAGATAAAGTCCACAATCTGTATCACCCCCCACAAACCAGCTGTCTATGGGCAATATCCAACATACAGACATATTCATTTAGCAGTGCTTAAAATTTTTAATTAGTTAAACTTGGAAGATTTTACATAAAAATCCACTCTTGGGATTTCTGGCTGCTCAGAAGATATTAGAATATCTAGCCCCCTTGGTCCTGCATTCTCAGATGACTTGAAGAAAAATCAGAGCTGGCCCTTTCACATGGGAAGCGAGAGTACCAGAATGCCACAGTCCCCAGCATTCCCTATTGTCTTAACGTCAGCTGGCTTCATTCGTTTATGTTACCTGCCTAAACTCTGAAAGCATTTGAGTTTGTGACCTCTGTGTCTACTGCCATCTCTTTATCCTTACACACATACACACACACACACACACACCCTTCCTTCCAATCATGCCATTTATCTTCTATTTTCTTTCACTCCTCTTTGCCTCTGCATTCGATTTCCTCTGTCTAAAATGCCCTTCATCATCCCTACTGACCAAAATAGGCCTGTTCATCTGCCAAGGCCCAGCTTAAATGTCACCTTCTGGGGAAGTGGATGCCAACCTTGACATCATCCCCCTTTCCTACATCTCCCTGCCTTCTTTGGAATCAGAGATGGTCAAGTATCCAAGTCCTGACAAATGAGATAAAAATGGAAATGTGTTCTGGACTTCCAGGAAGTCTGCTTAAAGGGAAATGTCTCCGCTGGGAACTGGAGTACACTGCTGCCTCTCCTCCCGCAGTCCAGCCTCCGGAACAGAGGATGTGCCCTCTTTCCCTCCCTCAAGTCCCTTCTCAAACATCAGCTGGCAATGAGATCTTTGCTAACCACTCTATTTAAAATATTGATCCCTCTCCCTCCCAACACTCCTGATCACCCTTTTCCTGCCTTTTCCCCCATGGCATCTACTTTTTAATGTAGTACACAATGGATTTATTTATATTTATTTTTTATTGCCTGCTCTTCCATTAAACTATAAGCCTCATGAGGGCAGGGAATTATCTGTGGGGTTTTTCACTGTGTATCCCAAGCACCCAGAACAGGACTGTGATAGACGTTAATAAATATCTTGAATGAATAAATTAACCTCATCCATGCAATTTGAAACTCAAACATTTTTAAAGGTTCAATGTTACCCCCACTTTCAATTTAAGCCAAGTCTTGTACACTGTCCCTGCATATCACTTCCCAGACCTGCCCATCCTCCTGCTCCCCCCAGACTCTGCCCCACTGAGTCTCAGGCATCTGCCTGTAGTCACTGCAACAGCGTCCTAGCTTTCTGCTCCAGCCCTTTCCCCTCCAACCCACCCTACAGGCAGAGGACCTCCTGAGTCACCACCCTGCTTAAGACCTTTCTATGGCCACCAATGCCCTCACGCTGAATCCAGACTCTACAGTGGCCCACAGGCCTATGTGCTCCAGCCCCAACTCCTACCACCTCTGCTGACCCTCTCATCTACCCAACATAGCCCAGACCTACAGGACTTCTCACTGTCGGCCAAAGAGCTCTCCTGCGCACATTTATATCTTCTGGATTTCTGCTAAAATGCTCTCCCCTGCCTCATTCACCGGGTTTGCTCCGGCTGGTCCCTGGGGACTTGAATACCACCTCCTCCAGGAAGCCTTCCATAGCCGATCCCCAGGCTGGGTGAGATGCCCCTTCTCTGTGCTCACATATCACCCCAGGCTTTTCTGACTTCACCATGAGACCACGCGTGACTTGAGGACAGGAGCTTTGTCTCATCCTATAATCCCAGTGCGAGAAGCAGCACCTACACCTGGTCAGCACTCAGTAAATGAGAGGGAAGGCAGGCAGGAAGAGAGGGGAGGAGGAAAGAAGAAAAGAAGGAAGGGAGGAAATCCAGGGTCACAGACGTTCAGCTGTCCTCTGAGCACATGGGGCTACACGTCTCCACCACCTGAGCTCATGCACGGCCATGCGACCTGCTGTGGCCCAGGAAACATGAACATCACTCACATGTCACTACCGGGCAGAAGCTGAAGGGCCCGTGCTCTCCAGGCTCTCTTCTCTGCCTGCAGGGTCGTAGAGGCGCATGTTGAGATGGAGCCTCTGTCGGCCCGGGCCCCTGAGTGGCCAGTGCGCAGACCCCGGCTGGCCGCGACGGATTTGCAGCATTGCACAAGAAAGACACTGGGGTCGTTTCAACACTGAGACGTTGGGTTTGTTGTTAACCCAGCTTGATCACGTCTGTTCTGACTGATGCAGCTGGTTTGAGGTACAGGGAAAAATCGCACATTTTTAACCTTTTACTCCCTGAGGATATCAGACATGACCGTGCCAACGCCACTGCCATACACTTTTAAATCCAATTTTGTGTTTCGCAAACTTCCTTGGATCCTTGCAAAAATGTTATAAGGTAAACAGCTCAAATAGCGTTCTCCCCTCTCCCCCAAACTCAGCAAAGTTACGTGAATGACTTGCCTGAGCCCCCAGGCAGGAGAGAGCAGAGGTCAGGCTCCAGCAAACAGAATAGCGCAGGTCTCAAAACATCTACAACCTGGGGCCTGCACCAGACAGGGCTCCTCTCGCTCCAGAGCAAGTATATCAAAATCGTCAGAACCGTGGCTCTGCAGCCAGGCTGCCCCGGCTTCCCTTCCAGCTCCAGCCTTCACCACCCAGGAGCCCAGCGCATGGCTTCATCTCTCTCTGTCTCTGCTCCCCCAGCCCTGCGGTGTGGGGACAACAACAGTACCTACTTCATACTCTTGTTGTGAGCTTTAAATCAACTAACCCATGAAGAGGGCTTGCCGTGGCACCTGGCGGATCACAAAGGCTCAGTAAGATTAGCCTTACCGTCCTGTTAGCACAGACAGAAGTCGCTCTCGGGCCTTACCCTGACCGCCTGGGTTCTAGACGGTAATGCCAGGCTCTTGCCACAGGGTGGCACTGTTGTCTCTGGCCGCCCTTCCTGCCTGCGTCACTAACTTCATTTCTCAAAACGCTAAGTTGGTCAAGGATGGACCGCAGCCAGACCCAGAAAAAGATGACAAACTCTAGGTGCTCCGACCAAAAAAGTGTCCTCCCTGTCATATCAAAAGTGCGGAAAATGCTTCATTCATTCATCTTCGCTGCCTCTTACAGCTGGGTCCCCCAGCCTGGCTATGCATCAGAAGAGACTCCAGGGGCTGGTAAAATCAGGGTGTCTGGCCCCACCCCAAACACCGTGGGGGGCGTCCTGGAGAAGGGTGATTGGAAGCCGCTGATGTAGAGCAGAGCTTCTCCGACTTGAACGCACATGCAGATCACCTGGGCACTTTCCTGAAATGCAGATTCTGATTCAACCAGTTTGGGGGGGTGGGGGGCTGGGATTCTGCTTTTCTAACAAGCTCTCAGGTGATGCCCATGCACCATACTTTAAGTACCAAGAGCCTAAAGGGTCTGGCCCAGTGCCTGGCAAATGGAAGCAGCATACACTTTCTGAGTGCTCACTATGTGGAAACTCCTCACATGCACTAATTCATTTAGCCCTCCCAATAGCCCCATGAAACCAGTCCTCTTGTCCCTGTTTCATGGATGAGAAACAAAAACATAAAGTAACCGTTCCAAGGTCGAAACAGCTAATTAGTAGCAGAGCCAGGACTCACAATACACTTTTGCTAAATAAAAGGTTATTGTTTTATGTTGAATTAAGGTAAACACAATCCAACTCTCCTCCCTTTCAGGACAAAGAGGAAAGGTCACTGAGGCAGCACAGCAGAGCTGTGAAGAGGGAAGATTCTGGAGCCAAACTGCCTGGATTAACAATCACGGCTCTGCCACTTGGGAGCTATGTGACTTTGATGGGTTGCTCAGCCTCTCTGTGCCTCCTTTTCTTCATCTCAAAACTGAGAATAATAATAGCACCTACTTCGGGGAGTTGTTACAAAGATTAATTGATTATGAAGGTAAATATATAAGGTGTTTAGCAGGCACCTGGCACATAGTAAGTGCTCAGGCAATGCCTGTGCTCAGGTCAGAGTCCAAGGCTATGAGAACTGCAGGGACAAATGACTCTCCCCTTTGGGCTTTAAGGAGCTCACAGCCCAACAAGGGAGAGTGGAAGGGCCATCAGAGCACCCATGGGAAGTGATCACACCATGCAACACAGCAAGAGGCAGCCCCCAGCGTCTCCACATGCAACTTATATTAATCCATCTGTACACATCTTCCCCCAAAAAGTTTAATATTTGAGTGACTCCACTCACCACCCCATCCAACGAGCACAGAGAGGGCATGAGGTGGGGGCTGTGAATCTGCGGGGCCTCTGTTCCCAAGCCTCTCACAGTGTGAGCTAACCTCAAGATGGGCGACAGCAATGTGTAAAGACATTCGATTTGTACCCCAAGATCCCTAAATGAACAGCTGCTACTTCACATGGCCCCTCTACAGCGGTGCTTTCCAACAGCGTGGGATTTACTGAGAGATGGTGCCAGTCTTGAATGCGGGCCTGTCCGTTTTCAAAGGTGAGTCTAAATAATACTTTTCACTTTGCCGTCACAGTTTAAACTCAGGCAAGTTGAGTGGGCTCTTTGGGACGGTAGTTAACAATGTGTCTTCAGGAGACTGGAAACAATCTCAGCGTCCCTCAGCAGGGGAGGTGGAAGAAGTGACGGTGGCTCTGTGCAATGAGCTACTGTAGTGCTTAAAAAACAGATGAGGGGCTCTCGATGTCCTGTTATAGAAAGATCTCCAAGACAGTGTTCTATGCCGATATAAGAGGCAGACCAGTATGGAGAATTTACTACTCCTTGTGCAAAGAGGGGGGCATATCTGTATTTACTTGCGTGTGCTTTAAAAAGTGAAAAGATCCATATAACACTAACAGCAGTGGTTACCCATGGTGGGGGTCACTAGGCAGACGGGGGACAAAGGCAAGAGAGGAGCCTTCCGCTGGATGCCTTTTTTAAAACTGTGGTAAAAACACAACATAAAATCCACCATCTTCATCATTTTCAAGTGCACAGTTCAGCAGTGGTAAGTGTATTTACATTGTCGTAAAATGGTACTTGAATACATTTTAATACCTTTTAAAATTTTTGAGCCACATTACTGTATTGCCTATTTTAAAAATTAACTTTAAAATCATTATGTCCAAATAAGAATAAAAAGAATCATTCTATTGGAAAGAGTTTTAAAAAAAAAGAACATGTGCGTTGACATCAGAATGAACTGAATTCAGATCCTGTTCCTGCTGTTTACTGGTCTTGGGCAAGTCAAGTAACTTCTCTAAGCCTTCGTCTCCCCCTCCTTTAAAACGCACACAAAGGTGGTGCCCCTCGGGGCCTTGTGGTGAGGATTGAAGGCGAGTTCTCACACAGCCCGGAGGGCAGCCCTTGCCCAGAGTAAGCGCTCAGGTCACAGTGACTGTCCTTCTCTCCCTGCACCTGGGAGAAGGCTGGACGAAGGAGTGCCTTTCATGCAATGGTTTACAACGTTTGGAGGACCAGAATCACCCCGGGTGCCTGTGAAAAATATACATACCCAGGGTGCCACCCCAAACCCGCCAGGCCAGAATCTGCGAGGGTGGGACCCAAGCACTGCTCTTTAGCACACCCCCCTCCCGGTCAATTCAGATGGACCGAAGCTCGAGAACAACTAAGTCAGAGAGGCCTTGTCTCCCGGGCAGCACCTCCCAGCCTCCAGCTGCAAAACTTAAATGGACTTTGAGCTCTTGGCTCATAATTCGACCACGAGGAAGAGTTGAGGCCCTGGGGAGGTGGGAGGTGGCGGGTCACAGGCAGACTGACACAGGGGAGTGTCAGCCCCATGACTGAGACTGCTAAGAAAAAGAGCTTTGGGGAGAAATTTCCCCACATGGTGGGGGTGGGGGGCTGCTCTCCCTGCGAGAACTTCTTGCATCACCTTCCTCTCCACTCAAAGCAGTGGAAAGAGAGGGCAGGGTCCCCATCGGACTGATGCATCATCCATTTACTGAGCTTTGGCTGCATCCCGCCCCGCAGCTGCTCTCTCCACACCCCGGATGCGGGGAGAGCAGACCCGGTCCTCCTCGGTGGCCTGGAGGCGCCCGCTGGAGGCTTTCCTGTCCGAGAAAAGCGCGCCCAGATCGGGCTGTTGCTGGTGCCCACTTTCTTTCGGTTCCCTCTGACGCCCTTTCCACCCGTGGGAGGCTTTTCTGCCGATCACACAGGTCCCCGTACTTTGCACCCCCATTCGGCCTTGCCCCCCGCTCCCCGAAGATCCGCGCGCCCGATTTCCCGCGGAATTCTCACCGACCCGGGTGGAGGCGCCCGGCACCCCTCCCGCGCCGGCGCCGGCAGAGCAGCAGGTGGCGCCCGGGACCCGGTGGCCCAGACGCGGGCCCTGGAGGGAGACTCCGGGAGAGAGCAGAGGGGCCGGCGCACCGGGGGCGCGGTAACCCCTTCACGAGAGCCACTGTGCGTGCGACACTTTAAATCGTCTCCCGGTCTGAGCTCCACCGCTGGCGGGCGGGAGAAGGAATGAGGACTCAGCTGGAAGGGCGGACCTCCCCGTTGCAGAAAGGGGAACTCGGCCCAGGAGGCTCGCCCAGCCACCCAGGGAGACGGGGGCAGCCAAGACTCCTGTCCTGCCGGCTCTTTGGCCGGCCCAGAGCCAGCCCTTAGACCCACACACACAAGTGGCTGTTCCAAAAGCTGTGCGTTGTTAGCACATCCCCGCATAAGGGACAGTGTGCTTGGCCCTGCCGCACAGGCTAAGATGGCTATTACCGGCCCGAGTCCTTCACATCCCCCTTCGTGAGTCTGGACACAGCTACACACCACGATCATTCGGTTAGCATTTTTTTAAATCAACTCACTTTTTAAAGTTAAATATGATACAAGGGAAACAGTTTATCGCTACAATAACTGGAAGCCCAGTATTTCTTGCCAAAAACAGGGCTGTAAAAATAAATCTATAACAATTACGGTGTCTTAAAAGTCTGGCTGTTGACCAATGAAAATCATCTGCCATACCATCAGTGGTGTGTTTTCCACACTTTAGGAAATACTGGGATTATGGTACAGCCTCTCCCAGGAATTCTGAATGAGACGAGGCAAGAGGTGGTGATGAGAGAGAAGGGAGAGGACAGCCAGAGAGAGAGGCGGCCGCACTTCTTGCTGCAGAACAAAGGGACCCCTGACTGATGCTCCATGCCCTTCCCGCAGTACACACAAACTTCTGGAAACTGGAAACTGCAAGTTATTTTTTACTCTGGGAAGCTGGGGGTGGGGGAGACCTGGCTTCCCGTGAACCTGCCCGCCCTGCAGCTCTTACCAAAAGCAGCTCAAGGTGAGGGCGTCCTTGGAGGTCACCCAGCTGGCCTGCAGCTGATGACCGATCCCCTCTCCCACATCTTGTCGAGGGTCTTCTGGCCTCTGTCCCAGTTCACTGCCTGCTGTGGACGCAGCCTAGGGTGGGGCCCGGGGCCAGGACAGCAGGAAGGACGAGTGTGACCTGGGAATAGAGAAAGAGGAGGCCAAGCAGCCGTCCCCTGGACGAGGCCTCGGCGACCTGTTGTCAGAGAAGTTTGTCGACTCGGGATTAGGTTGTAGGGAAAGATAATCCTGGGGCTGTGGGCAAGTCACTTCTCCTCTCTTAGGCTTGATTTCCTTGTCTAGAAAATAAAGAGGCTGGATTAGACGGGGCCTTATAGCTAGGGGCAGCCCCAAGCCCCACTCCAGCCCATAACTCAGGGCTATTAGGAGGAGATGATGCCCCTGGCCAACTCTGACTTCCAGCGCAGGCGGGGCTTTTATAGCAGGATACCCAGGTGGTCTTTTCCACTTCTCCAGAGAGCAACCCAGACACTGTGGTCAAGTAGGAGAAAGACCTTCCTACTGGCTGTGTCCTGCAATCCTGGAACGTGGAAAGGTCTTTTATACCCTCTTGTCCTAGATAGCTTTAGGTCAAGAAGACCCAGTTATCGGTCCTGGGTGGTCGTGAACTAGCCTGGGACAAGTCTGGGTGAGGGAGAGCTGGAGGGGAGCCCAGGCATGCCTCTACCCTTCTGGTTCTGTGAAGAAGTCTTCAATATTGCAGGCCTGCTGTGCCACTTCTGGCTCTTCCCCTTCCTAGTGGTGGGGACTTCAGACAAGTGATTTGGCCGCCCTAAGTCTCAGTTTCCTCATCTGTAAAATGGGTGTAGTACCTACTTCATAGAGTTGTTTGTGGGGGCTAAATGGGATCATTCTTGTGGAGTCAGCCAATCAATAACTTGCAGAGCACCTACTGTTGTGAGTGCTGGGTACATAGCCCAGTTCCTTGTATAGGGTTAAGCATGCAAGGAGTATTTGGAAAAGCAATATATATAATATATATGTATGTTTATATAGCATATCTTCCACGCCACAACAATTCCCCCCAACCCCCTTCCTCATACGTGGACTCCGCATCTTCTGACCACCCCTCAGCACTTGACTGCTATCCCTTGTGGTGGTGACAGCATTCTACCTTTCATTATGGAGACACTACCTTTCTTCTCTTCCTCTTCCAGGAAGATAAGCAGAGACCACCTTAGTCATTGTTGCCCCGACCTCCCACCCGCCAGTGTCTATAGGACGCTCTGCACATCGCAGACCCTCATAGGAGGTTTGTTGTCTGAAATTCCACTGGCCATGTGGCTCAGGCTAGAGGTCCCACAAAGCAGATGCCTTTGTCTGGCCACCTTGTTCTGAAAGCGTCTGTAACCATCCAGGTGTTTGCAGTGCACACAGCTGAGCCCCTGGAGTCTCATGCCCACCTTGGTGGCCTCACCCACACATGTGAACCCCACGGCCCCTCCACCCTGCCTCCAACAGGGAACTTGACTACGGGGACGCTGAGGCCCTTGCAGCACTGAGATTTGGAGAACCTATCTGTCAGGGAGCATCAGTCACCTTCTGATGACTTCCCATCCCATGTAAAATCAAGTCCAGCGTCCTTCCTGGGTCCACAAGGCCCCTGTGCTCTGGCCCCCACCCACCTCTCATCCTCAGTCCCTTCTCCTCTCCTCACTCACCCAGCTCCAGGCTCACGGGCTCCTTGCTGCTCTGCAAACACGAACCACTCTCTCCGCCTAGAAGCTCTTCTTCCATATCCCGATGGCTCCCCGACTCCATTCAGATCCCTGCGCTGATGTCAGCTCCTCAGAGAGGCCTTCCTTCCCCGTCCAGCCTGTCTGAAGTAGCACAAACACACCTTCTCCATTTCAGAATCCTCACCACTGCGGGACACTCTTGTTCACCATTCTTCATATTTCCATGTGGAGGGACACCAGCAGACCGTGTCTCTTGGCCTGTCTCCCTACCCATCACTACCTCTTCTCTATAGGAGGTCTGAGTTGTCTGACTGAGGAGTTTGGGAGAAGACGCTGAGCATGCCCAGCTCGGCCCCTTCTCCTGGAGAGCCAGCCTGCTGCAGACAGCGCGTTCTTGTCTGCTGTCTCACAGAAAGGGCCTCACCACCTGCCCAGGAGGGAGGGGGAAGAAGAGAAGGCCTGAGGGTGTCCAGCTGTGCCAGTCGCTGGACTCTGTCTGGTAAAGCATAACTTGCCACACCCTCCATTCAACTTTATCAATTAAAAGTTTAAGTATCTGACACCTATATTGGTCTGTCAATTGATTATGAATTTAGATGTGTTTCTTTTATCTATTGGTGCATAAAAACTCAGTAGCTGAACTTAACAATTTACTATTTCTCATGAGTCTGTGGGTTGACCAGATGGTTCTTTTGCTTCACAGGTTATCAGCTGGAATGCTGGAGCAGCTGGAGAGTCCACAACGGCCTCATTCACGTGGCTGGCATTTGGTGCTGGCCACCGGCTGGGAGCACAGGGGGCCCTTGGCTTTCCTTCACAGCGCTGCTTGGGCTTCCTCTTGGCTTGGTAACTAAGTTCCAAGTCAGACTGTTCCACAAGCAAGCCTTCCAAGAGGAAGGAAGTAGAAGCTAACAGTCTTCTTAAGAATTGGTCTTGGAAGTCCCAGAATATCACTTTTACTGGATTCTATTGGTGAGCACAGTCACAGAGCCAGCCCAGATTCTCGACGGGAAGAGCAGTGTGCACGCACAGGGAGGGAAGGGATTGTTGAGGCCGTCTCTGGAGATTACCTACCACAGATGGGAAACAGAACATGCAGCCCTCTAAACCCCACAGGCACTCCCGACCCTATATATTCATTCATTCGTTGTCATCTCCCTTCTAGTAAGTTCACGAGGGCAGACACCTTGCTTTGTTCATTGTTATATTCCCAGCACTTAGAACAATTCCTGGCACACAGTAGGTACGCAGTAGATATTTGTTGAATGAGTGAATTAATTAAACAATCAGCCATTCAATTGCCCTAACCAGCCACAGGAAGTTGAACAGACCAATGAGGTTTCCTGGAAGAAGTGAGATTTAAACTGGGCTTTAAAGATAGGTAGGCCCAGCAAGAACGAGTTCTGTAGATGAGCTGATGAGAAGCAGTGATGGCCGATGGATGGCGAGTTGCCCAGTCACTTGCTCGGTGGACACACAACTGACCCTCTTAACCCATGTTGCTCCACACTCGATACGGACGGGACAGCTCAGGGAGCTCTCACTAGATCAGATGCATGTGTGTCCCACGGGGAGTATGCAGAAGGGAGGAGGAGACCGAATCCCCACTAGCTCAGCTCCAGTGACTCTGAACTTGCTGTGTGGACCAGTGGTTCCCAACGGAGGGGGGTGGATTTTGCCCCCCAGAGGACATTAGGCAACATGTGAAGACATTTGTGTTGTGGTCACAACTGGGGTGTGTGGTGCTATGGGCATCCAGTGAGTGGGGGCCAGGGATGCTGCCAACATCCTACAATTCACAGGACAGACCCCACAACAAAGAGTTATCTGGCCCAAAATGTCAATTGTGCCATTGCTGAGAAACCCTGCTGGAAAGGGTGATGGGGAATTCTGTGAATTAGGGGCATCTGGGAGCTGCGGGCAGCGGGAAATCTTTGTAGCAGCACTTGGCCCAGAAACTGTTCCCACCCAAGATGACTGAGTCTTAAAATAACTCCTCTCAATATTGTAGCAGTTGTAGCCGTTTGCATTAACGTTAGAGGAGTTTCAATAACATGGATAATAACAACAATGCAAGGGAATTATAACGGGAGAGAAATACAAGACTGGAAGCCTCAGAAGCAGCCAGTTTCTCTGCAGCTAAGGAGAAACAAGCCCCCTGCACTTAATATTGAGATTCTATCACCAAAACACTTCTCAAATTCCTCCTCTCTTTCTCCACTCCAACATCCCTGGTCCACTCCTGCCCCCTCCAGGCTGCCTCCCCCAGGGAAGAGAGAGGGATCTTAGAGCACAAATTAAATGGTGCACTTTGTGCTTAAAAACCTGGGAAGGCTTCCCGCTGCATTTAAGGAAATCACAAGAGCTGTGACTGGCCTGCCAGACGCTGGAGGATCCAGCTTCATCCTACCTCCGCGTGCTCCCCCGCCTCAGCACACTCCAGCCACGCAGGGCTGCGTGGTGGCCGGCTTTCCATTCCTGGAATACTTCAAGCTCAATCCAGCCTCAGGTCACCGCCCCCACAGGGCTGATGGGCTGACGGTCTGATGATGACATGGGGAGATGGACACGAATCAATCATATCACACAAACACATGCAAAACTAGCCCAAGTGCTAGGAGCGAGAAGGCCACAGGGCCCCATGAGCCTGTGACAAGGGGATTTGACTCATCAGAGAAGCCAGTAAATGAATTCTTAAGTAAGTCGCTCTTGAACCGAGATCCCATGGATGAGCAGGAGTTCACTAAGTAAAAAGAATGCAGGAGGTAGAAACAGCATGTGCAAATGCCCTGAGGCAGTGTAAGCTAGGCCAGGTGAGGAGAGGAGTAGAAGTGGAGTAAGCAGGAGACAGACCTTGCAAGGACAGCAACCCAAGGTAAGGAATTCAGATTTTATTCTGAGCATAAGATGAAGTTCTTGGAGGGTCTTAAGCAAGAGATTGACTGATAAGATTTGAAATTTGAGTAGATTACTGTGGTTGCATTGCTATTTGTAAATAATTTCTCCCAACCTTATAGCAGTGGTGGCTCCTGAAATTTAGAGAGCGGTCAGGAAGAATGTGGGGGGACCACCACAGTTGTCAAAGGGAGAGATGATGGTGGCTCGGACGAGTGACAAGGGGGATGAGAGAAACTGAACAGTTTGCAAATTTATTAAAACTTGTGTGTGGGGCCAACCACTAGGGGGCTGGTCGTGAGAACATACTGTCTCCTCTTGCTTACTTTTGCACAAGGGCAGAAAACGAGGCTGGCTGCATACAAAGGCTTGTTGTCATTACGGCGCAGCACATAAGAGCACCCAGCAGAGTCAGTTTGCCTGCGTTCAAATGCCCATTCCCTCGGCTTCATTTACCAGCATTGTGGAATGTTCCAGAACCTCTCAATGCTTCTATATCCTCATCTTTAAAATAGGAATGATAATAATGACAACCACTGTTGGAGTTTTGGGAGGCCAATAAACACTCCTTCTGTCCCTCCTGCGTTTAAAACTAAGAAATAAAAGCAGGTGTCAGACAGGCAGAGATCAAAATGTCATCTTTGTTACTGGCAAAGCTGGGCTGGAGGATGTGGCCGAGGTGAAAATACTTCACCCAGTCACTGACACGGTGGGCAACTGCAGACAGCAGATCATAACACACCCTCTCTGAGGTCAGGGTGGTCCACTCAGCACTGAGCCTTCTAGAGTCACCAGACGGGTCAGAGAAGCCCTCCTCCTGCCCTGGGGAAGAGTGAGCCAGGGGCAGCTGGAAGCTGGACGTGTTCCTGCATACTGGGCCCTGCTGGGGAAGAGAGTAGGAATCTACCTTCCCCCCATGAGAATAGAAGGGGAAATAAGGGATTCTCTCAACACTGTCTCACGGCGTTGTTATGGAGATTAGAGAAAAAATACATCAAGTGTCTGGATTATCGACTCTGTCAAAGGCACAGCCCTGGCACCATCCGCCCTGGGCTGGTCAACTGAGGGAAGTTGTGGTTCTGAAACTGCATGAAGCAAGGGAGTTTCTTAAAAGGGGATTTCTCTCTCCCTCTCTCTCCCTGTTCCCTACACTCAGGAAACCTTGAGAGTTCCCTAAAGGGAAATGCTGACCAGATATGAACTGGCAGGTCTTCTGAACAGGGGAAAAAACCCAGAAGTTGTATTTCTGGTGATACACCAGCCCAGTGACTTATGAACACAGTATAACGGCCCAGCTCTCTTTTATGGGTGTGTGTATGCACTACTTTTGTTTTTTAGGGCAGGTTTTTTGGGAAGGAAGGAAAAGGAGCAGTTGCGTGCTTTTCAAGGCAGCCTCTCCTCACCCCTTGCAATTAAGCAACTGAGAATCACTGGCAGGGAAGTCACTGGGAGCAAACAGGAACCACCCTGGGGAAAGCCCTGTCCAATTACTGCACAATAGCAACTCCATTTAAGGTGAGTGCAATGAGAAGACAGGAAATAACATGTTGTGTTGACTGCAGCTCTGGGTGCAATCTGTCAGCAAGGCCATGCTCACCACCTGACCTGCCTCAGCCAATCTCAGGTCATCTACCTGATGGAGGAAGGTGGCTGGTTGTGTGGACACCAAGGGAAAAGCCCAGGGGAGCAGGAAGTTGCTGGTCTGTGAGCCCAGTGGTTCTCTTCCCTGTGCTGAGTCATCTCTCAATGGGGCACCAGGGGACCACACCTGCCTGAGTTTCTGAAGCATATGGAAAACCCCAGCAGCCGGGATCCCTGAGAGGTTTTACCTTGGGTAATCCCTCTTACCAAGACCATTCCTTCTTGGCATTTCCAACTGCAACATCTTTAGATCCCCTCTTTCTCCTCAAGGGGAAATCTTCACAGAGGGAGGAGGCTCCTAGGCCCACAAGTTCAGTATTGTCGCATAATCCACACAAAGCTTTTCCATGAAAATGGAGCCTTAAATATATTGCTAACTTAGCAATAATAATAGCTAATATTTAGTGATCACTTACTGGGTCCAAGTACCATATTAATTTTCACAACAATAGGAAGTACTATTGTTATCCACATTTTACAAATGAGGAATTAAGACAGAGAGAAGTAATAATTCCACAGTCCTTAATTATCTACTGATACCAGCTCAAGACAAGGTTGACGTAAGGGAAGCCATATTGTGGAAAAGAAACCCTACTGTAACTTTGAATGACCTCTGATTAACTAGCCCGGACATGCTCTGTAGATTTTATGGCCCCCTCCCAGCTGCTATAAGTTGATAACTTTGTTCTTTTGAGTTTCTTAGGAATGTGATGACCCCCCAGCAGAGAGTCTATGCTGATAACCATCATCAATGACAACTGAAAGATTAGGGTAGAGGGCATTGCTCTGGCCTCTGCATATCAAGTAAAACAAAAGACTGCCAGGAACTAAGACTAGATGGATGTCCCCCCGACACCAGATGCTTCCCCAACCCGGAGACCAGCCCCAATATAACTGGCCTGTAGTCTTTGCTCTGTAAGACAGTTCTTTGAGACATTAGTCGGCCATCTTCCCTCTTGCTAGCAAGCTGTAATAAACCCTTTCTTTTTCTCCACCATCTTGCCTCTTGACAACTGGCTTTTCTCTTGTGGTGTGCAGATCGTGCCCTTTGCGTGGTAACACTACTATATCCACGATATTTAGCCCAAAGAAAGGAACCAACACTTCATCTTCCACAATCTGTTTTCATGGACTCAGAGAATGTAAGACCCAGAAAAGACTTTAGAAATAACTGAGCCAAACCTTGATTCTCCAGATGGGAAAACAGACCTGAAGAGGGGTTAGGGTATATTTGCCCATGTCCCACAGTGAAATCAAGTATAAGCCCCTAATCCCCCACTTTCTGTACCTCTCCTATCACACATTCCCCTTCTTCCCTCCCAGAATAAATCCCTCTCCTGAACTTTCCTTAATCATTTCTTTCCAATTCTCCATACTTGTTATTCCCATTTTCTTCTCTTTCTGTTACCACTGTTACTGAAGGAACAAGGGAAAAGAAAGGAAAGGAAGACAGAGAGCAAGATGGGTCCGGAGAAAAGGAGGGAAGGAAGGGAAAGAAGGAAAGAGTACCATCTGCCTATAAAGGAATGAGAAGCTGGATACTCAATCGCGAGATCCCTAGTTTGGGTTTCAAAAGTCTGAAGCCAAATCCCTTGTATGACACTCGGTCAATCCCGCTTTCTGGCTCCGAGCCTCAATTTCCCCATCTGTAAAACGAGAAATTCACCATCCACCAGGTCACCCCAGTGCGTTGTGCCCTCACCAAAGAAGGCCGCCCTGCTCCTCTCGGGAGCCCTCGCTTTGCCCTCAACAAACATGGCGTACGAGCGTGACGTCGACTTCCACCGCCTCCGCCCCGCCCTCCTCCCGGGGGAGCCGAGGCTGGCGGGGGCGGGGCGCATGCGCGGCGGCGGGCCCGACTCCGGCGGCGGGGCGGAGGGCCCTGCTCGCAGTCGCCAGGCTGCGGCGGCCGCGGCGGGATGTTGTAGCCGCGCCTGCGGGCCGGCGGGGCGGGGGCGAGGCGGCCGGCGGGGCCGACGCCGCCCGACGGGCTCCGGGGCCGCGGCCGCGCTGAGGGGCGTCGCCGCGGAGGCCGCGCCCGCCATGGCGGCCCGGGCGGTGCTGGACGAGTTCACGGCGCCCGCCGAGAAGGCGGCGCTGCTGGAGCGGAGCCGCGGCCGCATCGAGGGCCTGTTCGGCGTGGGCCTGGCCGTGCTCGGCGCGCTCGGGGCCGAGGAGCCGCTGCCCGCGCGCATCTGGCTGCAGCTCCGCGGGGCGCAGGAGGCGGTGCACAGCGCCAAGGTGAGTCGGCGCCCGGGGCCCCAGCCACCACCCCCCGCTGCAGGCCCCGGGGCCCCGGCCGCCCCCCTCCCTCCCCGCAGGCCCCGGGGCCCCGGCCACACCCCCTGCAGGCCCCGGGCGGAGCGCGCCGACCCGCGTTCTGGCCTCCCCAGCCTTGTGACCTTGGGCTAGCGGAGCCGCCCCGCGGCGCCTCAGTTTCCCTGTTTGTCCAGTGCGCTGACGGAAGCGGCGCGCTCGGCGGCGGCGAGGGGGGCGGGGTGGTTTCCAGCGGCGGCGCGGAGAGCGCGCGGCGGAGGTCGCTTGTCGTCACCTCCCCCGGGCCTCGGGCTGGCGCGCGCGTCCGGTGGGGGCCCTTCTCGTCCACCACCTCGGCCACCCGGCCCTTCCCAGGCCTCCGCTGTAGGGGCTGCGAGCCTCTGGGGGATCTCAGTTCCCTTGGAGAGGCTGACAAAAGCGTGACAGTAGTGAAATACTCAGCATCAAGAGGAGATAGGGATGTTTAACAATCTTGTTAATTCCGTATATTGCTGTCATGTACAACTAACATTTATTTAATGGTCATAGTACGTCAGACGTTACGCTAAAGACTTGAGAAGGATTCTCTAACGCAGCCCTTAAAGAAGCCAATGAGGTAGATTTTATTATCCTCCCCTCTCTCTTTCTCTTTAAATTAACAGCTGGGGAAACTGAAACTCTCGGAGAGGTGACTCACCTTCTCTCTAAATCAGCGTTTCAGACTTAAACCTACTTGACACTTGAGCTACTCCCTTCCCTTCCCTCCCCAAGTCAAAAACCGACAACGAAGTACATCCCCCTCCCAGGTACCCAAGTTTCTCTGGGTTTTCCGTCAAGTACGCGGGGGAGCCAGGATTCAGACCTAGGGAGTTTGTTTCCAGAACTCTTGTTCTTGATACCTATCTCCCAAATTATGAGCCCTCTGGAGCCGGGAAGGAGGGATCCTCTTTGCCATCCTACTTCAGAAATTTCACAGTGCCCTTGAAGAATCTGATTAGCTGTAACTCTGACTTTCTTAGATTAAAAAAAAAAGCCTGGATGCTTGCTTTTAACGTGTTTAGAGGAGATAGGACACCTGTGTGATTCTTCTCCGCAGCTTAACTTTAAAACAATGTAGATGTTGAATCAAGTTTGCTTTCCCGTTCTTGACTTTTTAAACCAGTTGTCTGACTTCAGACAACTGGTCTCATTTTTTTCCAGTCCCTTCCTTTTTTTCTTTCCAGCTACCCAATTTCTTCTCACTCTCCAGAGCTAAAAAGTGTGACATGACTAAGTCCTGTTATTGCCTCTGAAAGTTTCTTACATGCATTTATTCTTCTCCTTTCCATTACCTTTGCTGCATTACCAAGACCTTCATTCCTAGGTGTGTGCCGCCACCTCACTTCATTGCCTCCTCTCCCTCCTTCCGTGGTACCACTTGCGTTAGACTAATCCTCCTACAAAAAGTCATTCTCCTGCCCTGGGACCTACTGGGGCCTCCTGTTGCCTACCTCATTCCCTCTAAACTGCTCCTCTGACTGCCAAAACACTTATTACTCCAACCCCACCTTATTGTCCCAGTTCTCTGCGTAGTTCTCAGCTCTCAGCTGAAACCTCCTCTGTAATCTGACTAGTTTCACTGCTTTTACTGTGTGCTCTGCCTGCTCCTGGTTCATCTTTGCTCAAGACTCACCCCAGGTGTGCAAGGTGCTTCTTTTGCTCTACAGAAAACCCTGCCTATCCTGCCGCACTCTCCCAGCCCTGGTTCTCTGGCCTGCCCCTGCCACACAATTTCGCATAGACTAATTGGGAAGGTGTGTGTCTTGGTAGTATGTGTCCGCCTGCCTGTTTATCTTTGGGATGTGTGTTACTCATAATCCAACCCTCCCACTTGTGAGAAATCCTTTTCTTTTCGTTCTTGAGACTTTGGGTAAGAGTTGAATGCCACACTCAAGGGCTTTTTGTTCTTGTTATTTCTTTTTGGAGTTTGTTTTACATTGTTTTGAGGAAGAGAAAACCATTAATTTTGAAAATTAAGAACAGGAAAGCAAACTTCAGCATCTACAGTATTTTAAGTTATGCTGTGGGGGAGTAGGAGGTTTGCAGGAAGAAAGATTTATAAAGAATTTTTTAAACTAGCTAATA
Organism: Tapirus indicus; assembly: GCA_031878705.1. Lineage (NCBI taxonomy): Eukaryota > Metazoa > Chordata > Mammalia > Perissodactyla > Tapiridae > Tapirus > Tapirus indicus. The sequence continues at coordinate 34,742,904 of CM062927.1, forward strand.
GAGTCTCTAATTAAAATAAGATGCGGACAACTGTTCTAGATCCCATCAAGTGGTTTACTTTGTTTTCTTGCTTTTTAAATGTTAATTCACTATGCTTTAGTGTAAGGCTAGAGTAGAGGAGAATGTGGAGGTTTAGTTAGTGAGGGCTTCATCGGCTAGAGAGACGTGAGATGGGGCTACTGGTAGGAAGTGATAATGTCCTGGGAGTTTGAAAAAAAAGGCACACGTTTCTCTAGGGGTGGCCACTTTTGTCAAAGGGGAAATTTGTTGGAGGGAGCAGCACTTGAGCTGGGCTTTGAAGAACCAGAAAGATTCTTAGGTGGAGGTGGTCGTGCGTCAAGGCCTAGAAGCCAGAAAACACATGGAGTGCCTTGGTAGAAAGCGTCAAGGCCCCCTGTGAGAGATGAAGCCTCGAGGGACCCAAATGCCAGGCTTAAGCCATAGGGCCTTATTCAGTAGGGAGCCAGTGAGGATTTTGAGACAGGAAGGTTTTGTCTGAAACTCTGTATTTGGAAGCAGAAAGACCCAACTATGGAAGGGACATCGTTCCAAGTTAGAGCTGGACATGGGTGGGGTGACAAGGTTTTCACTGGCACTTGCTTGGCAACTGAGTGGATGTAGGGATTGAGGGAGAGGTTTTAAGCCCTCTCACAGGAAGGATGGTGGATACATTGTTTGACCTGTTGGTTGATGGCGCCCCCATTTAGAGAAAACTCATGTGCCAGGAAGTAACACTAACTGTTCCCTCTTGACCTCAAGGAACCCACAGCCTCGTGGGGGAGACAAACTTGGAAACAAACAGTGTAGGATGATACATGTAACAGTTGAAGTATGTGCAGGATGTTACTGTCATAGAGGAGAGAAAGGGTTGCTCTGCCCAGCTGGGAGCTAAAGGAAGAACTAGACTTTTCCAGAGGGAGGAGCCATGTGCAACATCACAGGGATATGAAATAATGCTGTTTTATCACAGATTCCTCAAGTGTAGGAGAAGGGAGGAATGGGCAGAGGTGTGAAGGGGTCAGGTCATAAGGCACTTGAGGCCTGCTGAAGAACATGGGTTTTCCCAAGCAGGCAGGGAGTGGAGAGTCATGCAAGGGTTGTAAGAACGTGAGTGATGCGGTCAGATTTACATTTCTAAGAAATGCCTCCATTGTCAGTGTTTATACCTCTAGGCTTGTGCTACTCCGCATGGTCCATTGCTGGTTTGTGATGATAGACGTACAGAAATTGAGGGTAAGTGTTTAGCAGCTTTTACAGCAGTGTGACATGACTACGAGGGCCAGAGAGGCAGCGTCTGAAAGTGAGAGGAAAACCAGAAGAGGGCATTGTCTGTAGGGGCCCAGCCAGAGGGGGCTGAAGTCAGTGGTGCCAGACATTATGGAACAGAGGAGGCTGAGGATGGAATGTCAGAGAGGAAGTGGAGGTTCTGACTGTTTGCTGCCTCATTCACAAAGAAATGAAAGATGCAAAGGGTGGGGTCCAGGGAGTCAGGCAGGGGTGGGAGGGGGTGGGCTCTAGAGACCTCAGCCTTGGAGAGAGAGAAGAGTTAGAACTCTTCCTTTAGATCAAAGAGCAACAAATTTGGATGCTCCCTGGAACCAGGCAGGGAGCCTGCATCGGGAAGTGGCTGGTTGGTAGGGAGGAATTGGTGAACTAAGGACTGGTGTGCTGTGGAAGAGGGCAAATACCCATGCTTAGTATTACCCAGTTACGCAGTATGGGCCCAGGGATGTCTGATCTCGTTACCCAAGAGAAGCCAGGAGTCTGGATTTCATAATGTGAAATGTTTTTTTAGGAGGCAACTAATTTGTTTTAAAAACCATGCATACTGTGAATTATATCTCAGTAATAAGTTTTTGCATTAATACATATATTCTTTTTTTTTGGTGAGGAAGACTAGCCCTGAGCTAACATCCGTTGCTAATCCTCCTCTTTTTGCTGAGGGAGACTGGACCTAGGCTAACATCTGTGTCCATCTTCCTCTACTTTATATGTGGGATGCCTGCCACAGCATGGCTTAATAAGCGGTGTGTAGGTCCACACCTGGGATCTGAACCCACGAACTCTGGGCAACCGAAGCGGAGTGTGCGAACTTAACCACTACACCACTGGGCCAGCCCCAATATATTCTTTTTAAAGTATATATTCTAAAAAAAGAAAACAAACAAAAAGTAACCATGCATGCTAAACAAAACTTGTCAGTGGACCAGATTCAGCTTTTGGGCTGCCTTTTAGGACCTCTGCTTTAATAGTAGGAGATAGGATGAGTGAAGATATGCATTTTTTTTCATTTGGCAAAGAGGGCAGTTGAAGGCCTAATGGCCTATAGTACTGTCTCAGTGATGTAGGATGCCAGTTCACACCTAGAGAGGGAGGGTGAGAGCTTGAAGACAGTGGACTGTGTTAGGATAGATGCAGTGAAACTGGTGGAAGTGCATTAGAAAAGAAGAAAAAAGGACTGTGGGACTAAGTAAGGCCCAGGGAAGGTTAGATGGTGTGAATTTATTGTATCGCTTGATTCAGAAGTTCTCAAGGACGTGGTCATTTCCCCCACTCTGGGCATTGGTGAAGCCATCACACAAGGACTAATGGAATCTCAGTTGCAGCTGAGCAAGGCCAGTGGGGCCCAGGAAATGTTTCTGAATGGTAGCCTTACTTAGGCCAGGACAGTCCAAAAATATACGAGACTTACCTTCTACTTTCAGTAAACTTAACAGCCTGAGAGGCTCAGACTGGAGAGGAGGTGGGTAAAGGCAGAAGGGGCATAATGAACTGTGAGGATCCAGGAAGGGACAAGACATTCCTAGACTCAGGGAATCATGCAGACAGAGGACAAGTTCAGTAAGTATTGGAGAATTCTAGGGGTTGAAGTTAGAGAGGAATTGCAGATATCAGAATCTTGGATGTGGAGGAATTCTGGGGATGATTCTGAGAACCAAGGGCGGTGTCTTTTGTCGTGGGTGAAGGGAAAGTATTCCTTTCAGCATAGAGAAGTGAGAAGACAGAGGAGATGAGTGTGAGGCATCTGGAGATACTGGAATGCTGGTCACTGAGGTCCGTAGCAGGGAATCGGGAGCTGAAGTTGTTTGATGAGCCAGGAGCCTGTCCTAGAGGTTAACAAGCAGAAGAGAAGTCATTGGAGTTTGTAAATGGCAGGCTCCTTGTCCAGTTTCTCCCTGAACCTTTAGGGCCCCTAATTTGCTAACCACAGCTGCCCATCAGTTGGTGTTATTTCAGGCGTTACCTCATGGCAGTGAGTAGCCACCACAAGGCACAGCCAGTGACCTACCAAGAGCACCAGTCTGGAGGACTTCAAAGGAGAGGAATTTGGAGGACTAATCAGTCGTAAACATTGAAATTACAGTACACCAAAGAAACTGTGCTAAGGTAGACTAACATCCAATCCACTTTTAATTTGTGAGGCAAAAAGAAAAGAGGGGGAAAGAGAGGGTCTTATGAAGAATTGGTAATTGTCCTTTACCCAGCTTTTGAGTTTTTACTTATGTATTTGTCGGGTAAGAGAGGAGAAAGCTAAGGATAAAGAACATGCAGTTTCAGTGGAAGTGGCCTATATTACTGCACTGGCTTCAGAGGGTTAAAATGGACCCTGGATTGTTCTGTTTCCTTTTCTGTTAGAAGAGCTTGGTGCCTGGTTTCATGGATGAATTCTTGAACAGATGTGTTCATGGAGGAAGTAATTCACAGATGTCATACTGGGTAGTGACATGGAGTTTTTGTTTTGATTTTACCAGAAAAGAGATTGGTGGCCTTTTTGCATTTCCTAGAATGATATTTTTTAACTCACTATGATTGTGAAAATCATTTTCTTAAGAAACAGTGGTTTGTTCACACTCTTTTTATGGTTAATATTTTGGGGTTATACCAGAATGTTGAAATAAGGGATACTCACGCTGATTATACTGGGGTAAAAGTGACTGCTCATGACTGTAGTTTCCTCTTCCCTGTTTACCAGCTGGTATTGTAGGGTTTTAATTAAATCAAGGACAACATCTTGTTCTGTGTTGGCTTTTTACTAAGTTAATGTAATCGTATAAAGTTAGCAGTCTTGCATTTCAAAAACAAAATTATAAGGGGGAAATCCTTACGGTAATTAATTAAAGAACTGTTTTTTAAAAATCAGTTATGTCATATGGAAACAACATAGGAAAATCCTTTTGTTTAGCAAAACTGAATTATTTAATTGTTATTTTAAGAGGTTCCTTTCAACTTAGAGATTTTTGTTCAGTCTTAGTGCTGACAGAATTAGTAATTTACGTTAATTGAGGAATAAGAGCTGTGTGAATTCACGTCTGAATTTTCTGCATGAAAGTCAGTTGTTGACTATGGCATCTTTTGATTGAAACAACCTATCTGCCAGTTCTGGGATCTTATCCATTTTTGAGCCTACGTATGTAGTTCACAGTATGTTTCATTATTGACCCTTGTATTTTTAAAATGAAGATAATGAAGTTATTACTTTGTTACAATAGATAGGTTAATGCAGATGATGTATCTCTGTCAGTTAGGATTTGGCTGCAGTAATAGAAGCCTGTACAAAATAAGAGTTTCATTTTCTTTCACTTAGTAATAATAAGTCTAAAGGTAAATAACAGTCCAAGGCAGAGTAGTGGTTAGGAGCCACACAAAAAGCTCGTTCTGCTAGAGCATCCATGGGCAAACTTTTCTGTAAAGAGCCGGATGATAAATATGTGAGACTCTGTGGACCATATAGAGTCTCTGTCTCAGATTCTTTGTTTTTGTTTTTCACAACCTTTAAAAGGTAAAAACAATTCTTACTGTAGGGGCTGTACAGAAATTGTCCAGAGGCTGGACTTGCGCCCTCCAATATGTAGCCACTGTTTTAATTTTATTGAATTTTAATTAATTTAACATTAGTTCCTCAGTTGCATTTCAGGTGCTCAATGGCCACATGTATCTAGTGGCTACCAATTTGGACAGTGCAGATACAGAACATTTCCGTCATTGCAGAAAGTTCTTTTGGACAGTGCTGCCCTAGATATTAAATAATTTTTGGTTGGGCCTGCTAGACAGTTCTCTGTATGCCATTGAAAGAACATGCAGCCATTGTTTTACCTTACTTCCAGAGATTCTGTAGTTTTTGTTAATTGTGCCCCCTTGTAATCATGAATAACCTCCAAGGATTACTCTTGTTCACGCACACACACGTACACACACGTTACAGACTTGTCTCACTGCATTTGGAGTATGGCAGGAGGTATTCACAACTAGTAAGACTGAGAATTACCCTTCTGGAAATTTCGTAAGGAACCTTAGGTTGCATTTTCAGTTGCCAGGTGGGGTTTTTTTGTTTGTTTTTGTTTTTAATTGCCCTTTTTGGCTTTTCTGTTCTAAAGCTAAGAAACAAACCTCCAAAAAAATTAAGAAAATCATCTCTACATATTTCACCTGTAGTATCTATACATTTGGATAAATTCTCCTCTTCTCAAGGTTTCCAAAATATACTAAAATTTCTGGCCTGCCAGGAAGTGACTTTCCTTATGCTGCATATAGGGCTGGGAACCTGTATGCCACAGAAGTAGGTACCAGAGCGGTATCTTCAGCATTGGTTCCATACGTGAACTACAATCCTTGTTTTTAATTTTATTTTATCATTGTTTCTTTTTTTGCTGAGGAGTATTCACCCTGAGCTAACATCTGTTGCCAGTCTTCCTCTTTTGGTATGTGAGCCGCTGCACAGCATGGCCACTGACAGTTGAGTGGTGTAGGTCTGTGCCCAGGAACCGAACCCGGACCACCGAAGCGGAGCGCACCAAATTTAAACACTAGGCTACTGGGCCTGCCCTACAATCCTTGTTTGGTTTTTTTGCGTGTGTGAGGAAGATTAGCCCTTAGCTGACATCTGTTGCCAATCCTCTTCTTTTTTTTTTTTTTTTTTTTGCTGAGGAAGACTGGCCCTGGGCTAACATCGTGCCCTCTTCCTCCACTTTATATGGGACACCGCCACAGCATGGCTTGATAAGCGGTGCATAGGTCTGTGCCGCGATCCAAACCTGTGAACCCCGGGCCACCAAAGCGGAGCGCACAAACTTAACAACGCCAGCAGGCTGGCCCCGATATAATAGTGACCTTATTATCCCTGATTCAGTGAGATTTGTTCTTAAATATGACATTCTGGTTATGGACTGGATTGCACAATGAATTTGTCTAATTTGTCCTACTAAAAGGGAGGACAGGTTCTTAATGATCCTATGCAAATAACTACATTGCCATGAGAAGTGAAGACTCAGTAAAAGTAGACCAAGCTTCCCTTTTGATTTGACAGAACTTAATAGTGTTAAGCTATTTAAGAAATACAGAATACCCCAAAGAAATTAACTAGTTTTAGCATCCTTCTTGTTATAAGTTAAAAGACAGATCTCTGCGATTGTTTGCCCCAGGGGCCTTCAGAAACCCCAAAGATAGTTTAGCTGGGAGAGACATTCAGAGTGGTATAATACACAGCAATAGAAAAAACCAAATTACTGATTCATGCAGTAACCTGGATGAATCTCATAAATATGTTGAGTGAAAGAAGCCGTCCATAAAGAGTATATGCCATGTGATTCTATATATGTGATGTACTAGACAGGGCAAACTTAATTGTGTAATTATGGTGAAAAAAATCAGGATAATTAAAACAGAACAACTGGAAAAAGACATTAAATGCAGATTGGATATTAGATGATACTAAGGAATTGTTTATTTTGTTGGGTGCAACAGATATTGTAACAAATGCAATAATAACATTGTGGTTATGTTAAAGAGAAAGCATGTGTATGTGTGTTTAAAATATACTTGGTGTCTGTCTCACTTGGAAATTAACCACTTATCCAGAGTGTCCATTAGTTAACCATTTGCTATTAGTCCAACCACCGTCTTCAAGTTAACTAAGGATATTGGAAATTATGCTTAAGCTGACAACTGCTGAGCAACATATAACTTCTGATATAAAAAAAAATTGTTAGTGTTATAATTCAATTTAGTTGAATATATAAACTTGTTATTTTTTATAATCATAAATATTATATATGAGTAATATTAACTTATCTGACTAGTAAGCGAACAAAGTTTAAGTTCAGGTTCATCTCTTTGTGAAAAAATAGCGTATTTTTTTTAAAAATGTGTGCATGTATTGTACTCTACACTGATAAAATCAGGGAAAGGACATCTCTTTTTAAATCAGCATTGAAATTATCAAATCAGACTGATTTGTCTAAGGATTATTTTTATTACATGAATTTGGATCTTAAATAAAAATGCTTTTGAAGTATCAGTTTCTGTGAGGTTTTGGGGGATTTTTTTGGCCCTTAAAAGGCTAACACATTATAAATATTAGATGTTTAGTGTCTTTATTTTCTAGGAATTCTAGGAATATAGATTTGTGTAAAAGCTTGTTATTCTCTGTTAGCCAATTAGAACAGAGATTCTTTAAGAAACTTTACAATCTAGTTTATTAATACCCCTGGAGGTAGGAATGTATTTCACACTCACACCATGAGAATTAAAGGCTTTTCTCCTGTATAGACACAGACACTCAGAGAACTTTCAGCTTTGGTTCCACAATCTTAGGCACAGGTCAAAAGTAATCCAAACACACAAAACTGGTCCAGATTTCACAAGAGCTGTTCTTCTTTCAGTCGTCCCGAGACATGTTCTTGCACAAACAGAGAAACAGAAAAGACGAAAACCAGCTTTTCTTGTAGTGTCTCATCCGACAGAAAATGGTTCCCTGTTATCTGCTGACAGCTCACCACATGCTCAGGCCGTAAGATCAGATTCCTGCAGACTAGGTTCGTGTATACGAAGGGTACAGTTGACACTGACCTGGTAGTCTGTAGCCACTGGTCCCTGAGCCAGTGTGGAAAGGGACATGTGGCCAAAAACAAAAACAAACATAAAGCAAAAACACAAAATCTGAAGAAAAAAGAGTGACAGGGAAGTGGCACTAAAGTTCTCTTCCTGCTTGGGATTCACTCTTGGAACCAACATGAGACCTCCTTGCGCTTACACAGCCAAGGAGGTGCCCTTCTTGAGCCACTCAGCTTAATCATTCCAAGCAGGTGAGTCCACTTGGACATCTCCGTGGGCCCTACAGAACTGCCAAAGTGTGAATTTTTTTTTTAAAGTTATAAACCTGACTTTCAGACAGGTAATTCATGAATGAGGGAACCAGAGGAACATAAAAGTGGTTCAGAGAGCGTTTGAGGATCTGAGCATTTATCAGCACTAAAAAAAGAATGGTGGAATAAAATTGCTTGATTAGCTATAAATTGGCTAATATCTTACAGAGCAGTGAAATCATAACTTTTGGGGTTATCTTTTCTACCAGACTGAGATAATTGGCAGGTCTACTGGACAAAAATCTACATTTTAACATGTAGCACCACAGTCCAGGCCCTAATCAATCATGAAAGGTATGTCAGACAAAGGTAAATTTCCCAGAGAAATAATCCTTGGGTGGGCCAAAGAAAGTGCTCCATTATGATTGAAAGGCATTCCTTTTGCCTTATTTAGAAGTATTTGGTAATTTTTCTTAATGTTTTGCAAACTATTAAAATGGAACACCCACCCCCACCCCCCTTTTTTGGTCATTTCGGCCACTTTCTTTCTTAAATGATATTATCCACGTCATTGATACTAGGCTGGTGTGAGCCTGTGTTCCCAAACTTCCTAATTCCTGCTTTGCCGTGTATTTGTCAGACATTTATTGATTGGTTCAGGGTTTCTCAGCAGTGGCATTATTGACATTTTGGTGAGAGAATATTTTGTTGTAGGGGGCTGTATTGTGCATTGTAGGATGTTTAGCAGCATCCCTGGCCTGTATCCCCAAGATGCCCTTTCAGTTGTGACAACCAGAAATGTCTCCTGATGTTCCCAGTGCCCCCAGGAAGAGCAGAATCACTCACTTGAGAACCACTGTGTTAAATGACCAAGGCCAGTCCCCACACTGTCTAGCAGAGTTGTGATAAATGCTATAGTTTAAATAATAAGATACTGTTATGTGTAGAAAACAGCTTAACATCCCCTCTCCTCCCACCTCCATTCCTGGAAGGTGTTTTTAGATCGTAAAAGGAAGGAAAGCAAGGGAAGGTTAAATTAGGCTGCAAAGATGAGAAAACATGCTCAAGTCCAAACCACAGAGGACTTTGAATGTGGTTCTGAGGATCTTGAGCATAAATCCTATGCAGTGAGGAGCTTTAGAAAGTTTTTGAGTGAGGAAGTGAAACGGGTGTGCTTTCAGGCATCACTTTGATACTGCTACAAGGGAGTGGGGTGTGACAAGACTGGCAAGAGGAGTTCAGAGTTGGTTGCAGTGTTCACACGAGACAAGATCTGTGAAGGACTGCATATGACGAGATGGAGAGCAAGCTTTGGATCTGGTTGACTGTTTCATCGAAGGGGAACTTGGACCAGAGTTGGAGTGGAGGAGAGCTGTGAGCTCTGATTCAGACCTGTTAAGTTTGAGGCACCTGTGGGATAGGCAGGTAGAAGTGCCCAGGAGTGGTCTGCAGCCTGACACTATTAAAGGCTGGAGATGGAGATTTGGAGTTACCACCAGAGAAATAAAAGTTAGGGTTGGAACCTGACAAGTCTGTGAGAGTGTAACTGAGGGAGAGGACCAGGACAGAACCTTGGGGAATATCTACATTTAAGGTGCAGTCGGAAAAGGCAGCAAAGGATTTGGGGGAGTAGTCAGAAAGATAGGAATTAAAGACAGCTAGTGGTATCTCAGCAGGGCGGAGAGGCAAGAACTTGTCAAGTTGGTGGACGGTATCACGCTACAGAGAGTGCAGAGAGGCCTTTGGGTTTGACGTTAGTTGTCATTCAAGAAAGTGGTTTCAGAATCCAGATTTGAATGGGGGCAGAATCCAGATTTCAATGAGTTGGTAGTAAAATGGAGTTTAGACTACTTTTTCAAAAAGTGTGAAGATGAAAAGATGGAGATGGAGTGGTCCCATGCATAGGCAGTGGGGCTGAAGGGAGTGTCCTGTGGGGTCAGGGAAACCCACCCGTTTGTAGGCAGAGGGGCAGGGGTGGGTGAAAAGGGAGTGGTGAATCAAGGCCTGGGAGTGGGGCATGTCTTTGAAACAGAAGGAAGGAGAAAGAGTTCCTGAAAGGTAGAATTTTCAGGTGAAAAAGGAGAGGCAGTCGAAGGGATTCACATATGTTGGCCTCTGAGCGCTGATAAAATAATGTCTTTTACTAAGAATGACAGAAATGAGGTTGGAGACCTGAAGACATTCTTTAGGTGAGAGTGAAGAATAAACTCATCAGGAGAGCTGAAAGTTTGGGAATCTGTGGAATTTCAGAGGTTCACAGATGTCATGGGGCTGTAGTCTATGGTAGACACTGAGTGTGGCCCCTGGTCCTGTTTCCAGAACTGTACTCCGAGTGAGCATCAGGGATGTCCTTTCCTGTGAGGTGGTTAGGGCTCCCCTGCTGGGGAAGAATTTGGTAGATATTGTAGAAATTAGATTGAGGAGAAGGATGGGACAGAAAACAGATGTTGGAAGTGCATTGGAAAAATGGCTAATATGGTTATTATTTTTATAGCAATACCATTAATATAGATGGCCATATAGAGACCTAAAATTGACCTGTTATAGATTTGTAGATTAATGATGTTAAACAGTTGTTTTTTCCCTAAGGCTTATATGGTGCTTCTAATTTATATGTATTCTTTAGGACTCCTATGTTGATGTCTAAAGATCATATTAAGTCCTCCTACTTTCTTTTCTCTGAGAGATGATGTGCACGAGTCTCTTAAACACGAAAAGTCTTTGGAATCCTGAAGTGTGCGGTGGAGTTGAGCACTGCTGCTCTGAACCATTTCAGGAATCTCGCTGTGATGTGTTCAGAGCCTCCTTGCCGCACAGTCTTCTCCTTCCTCAGTGACTTGTGGCCGACAGGAGTATTGTCTGCTGCATTGTGCCAGGGCAGTTACACTCTGGCAGCTGCCAAAGTGTGTCAGATCTACACTCAGGGTAGCCAATCTTGAGTTTCTATGGTTTTTAACCATTATGTCTTCCTTAACTTTGTTTTTGCACCTGTGCTGTCAGTTGTCATGAAGCTGTTGCATGCTCTGCAGGTAGCACCCTATACTGTTCCCTTTACACTTTCAATCAGCTGTTTCAGACCATATGTGCTCTGGGAAATAGGCCAACAAAGCCCCTCACGTGTGTGCCCATAATAAGAGGTGGTAGGTGGTGAGCAGAGGTGCTGAGAAACCTTTCCCCAGATCAGACCTGCAGACTCTGGAATAGCCGCTTGATCCTTCCTGGGTTTAGTTGTGTTCTGAATGGCAGAGGCTGCCAGGAGCTTCTCTCTGGGTTTGCGCAGTGTTATGATAGAGTTGAGAAGAGCTGAGTTTGTAGAAGGTGAAACAATAGAAATTCATTTTGCCATATGAAAGGGAAGTTATTATTATCTATATTATATGCTCTCCCTTTTTTTCTTAAAAGTCTGAGTAAAGTAAAACAATATGAACATTGCAAGATGAGGGAGACAGTTTTTGACTAACATTCAAATGTTCAGATACCAAATACAGCCAAATGCAAAAGATGGATGTTTGGATCCGTAGAATCTTTTCTCATCAATATAACTGATGGCAGGCGTCTCCTAGAATGTAATAATACTGTATACTTTATTGTTCACTTCTGAACTTGAGTGTAAAAATCAATTGTTCCCACTTAGTAATTTGCAAGAGTAAATTATTAATGAAAAAATTGAGTCTGAATCTCAAGGAATAATTCCTCATTTCTTTTGGGGACGCACACACACTGCAAAGAGTTTTGTGTATGTGAAGCTATATAACAAGCTCGTAGCACAGCTCTTCCTCAAAACTATGCAGTTAATCTTGCACTAATAGTGTTAGTTACTTGGGGGATAATGTCAGACAGCTCTGCTTGTATTGGGCATTTCTCTGCCAGTCCTCCTAGTGCTTAAACCCCAAGGGCCATAGGAGCTCGCCTGAGGCCCTCTATAATCTTCTCAGAGGATCTAACGTTTACATGATTTTTCTTTTCTTTGAAAGGTAGTAATCTAAATAGTATCAGGGATATATCCCTGAGAATATCACTTGCTATGAAAGGACTGTATAAGCTATGAAAAGTAGGTTGATTTGTTTTTAAATAACACATCGGATTGACGGTTTTAGAGTATGTATTTTCTATAGGTTCAAATGTATAAAATTGACTTAAGTTGATAAAACATAGGGTCCTTTTGTGATTATATTAAAAAATTACATATGGGAGGGGCCGGCCTGGTGGCGCAGCGGTTTAGTCCGCGCTTGGCAGCCCAGGGTTCGCTGGTTCGGATCCCGGGCACCCGCCGATGCACTGCCTGTCAGCCATGCCGTGGCGGCGTCCCATATAAAGTGGAGGAAGATGGGCACGGATGTTAGCCCAGGGCCAGTCTTCCTCAGCAAAAAAAAAAAAAAAAAAAGAGGAGGATTAGCAACGGATGTTAGCTCAGGGCTGGTCTTCCTCACCAAAAAGAAAAAAAAAATTACATATGGGAAATTTCTACCTTCTGCTCAGTTTTGCCGTGAACCTAAAACTACTTTAAAAAATAGTCTTTTTTTTTTTTTGCTGAGGAAGACTCGCCCTGAGCCAACATCCACTGCCAATTCTCCTCTTTTTGCTTGAGGAAGATTAGCTAACATGTGTGCCAGTCTTCCTCTGTTTTGTATGTGGGTCACCTGCCACAGCATGGCTGACAAGTGGTGTAGGTCCACGTCCGGGATCCAAACCTGCAAACCTGGGCCGCTGAAGCGGAGAGTGCAAAACTTTAACCACTAGGCCATGGGGCCAGCCCAAATAAAATCTATTTTTAAAAATTGAAATCAGGGTTATTCAGTAATCTTTGCAGTTACCTATCTGTCTCAGCATCCGTTTAATTTTACATTTTCTTTTGTTTGCATAGAATTGAGAACATCCTAACTCATACAATTAATTAGTTACCGATGTGATAGTTTTTGGACAGCTCTCCTTGCAGAATACTCTTCGATTAAACTAATCCAGAAAAGTAACAGAGAAATAATAGAAAATGTTTGGTTCAAAGATGAATCACAATATTTTATAACTGCTAACATTTCTTATCTCAAATGTTAGACAAGAATCAAGCAAAATTCAAAATTGGGGCCAAACCTGTCACTAATACAGCATCACAGCATGTTATGCATCCACTTTTTAAGTTGTTTATTAAAATTAGGAAGTGAGGAGTATTCCAAAAATAGTATATGCGCATGGTTAAAACAAAAAAAATCAAGTAGTACTGAGGGTTTGTATAGTAAAGAACAGCAGTCCCTTCTGCCCCTGCCCAACTTCCTAGAGGAAACTACTTTTTACCGGTTTTAGCTGTTCAGATAGTTACCTAAATAATTATAGCTAATATACTGCTATTTCTTATCAATTTTGGGCATTATTCTCTTTCTTTAGGATAGATCATAAGACAAAAACTACCCCATTTTCCCAACTGCTATGGTCTGAATATTTGTGTCCCCTCAAAATTCATATGTTGAAATCCTAATGCCAAATGTGATGGCTTTAAGAGGTGGGGCATTTGGAAGGTGATTAGGTCATAAGGGCAGAGCCCTCACGAGTGAGATTAATACCCTATAAAAGAGGCCAGAGAGGGGCCGCCTGGTGGCGCAGCGGTTTAGTCCGCGCTTGGCAGCCCGGGGTTCGCGAGTTCGGATCCTGGGCGCCCGCCGACGCACTGCCTGTCAGCCATGCCGTGGCGGCGTCCCATATAAAGTGGAGGAAGATGGGCACGATGTTAGCCCAGGGCCAGTCTTCCTCAGCAAAAAGGGGAAGATTGGCAACAGATGTTAGCTCAGAGCTGGTCTTCCCCACAAAAAAAAAAAAAAAAAAGAGGCCAGAGAGAGCTCCTTTCCTCCTCCACCGCGTGAGGATACAAGAAGTCTGCAGCCTGGAAGAGGGCCCTCACCCAACCATGCTGGCACCCTGATCTTGGACTTCCAGCCTCCAGAACTGTGAGAAATAAATGTCTGTTGTTTGTGAGCCACCTGGTCAGTGGTATTCTGTTATAGCAGCCTGAACGGACTAAGACACTAATATAGTTATATTGTTTTAGTTAAAGCAAGAAATAGGGTTTATATAATTATGCTTATGTAAATAGTATTAACCTCAAAGCCGAGTACTATATTACATTATGTTTTCTTTCTGGTACAGCTTTTAATTTTTCCTGGAATTTTTATCTACCCTTTTGTTATCTGCTTATGAAATTTGCTTTAAACACATCCCTAGTATTTTATGAATATTCCTTTGTATCAACTATTATTGAGCCTCCTTTTCTGGGAGAATGCCCCTAGAGCTGCCTCTTCACTCCTTCAATCAGCTGGTTGCTCAGCTTGTCTGCTGCACAGCTATAATCTTTGGACTTCTATTTGCCACTCTTGGATTGAATTTACTAATTACTTCATCTCCCTTATTTTTAGTGCCCTTCGTCTTAAAATAGTTTCTCAAGAAAAGAGTCCATGGGAGTAATTTTCTCAGCCTTTAGCTTTTCTAAAAATGTGTTTATTCTGCCTTATATTTCGTATATAATGTGGATGGTATAGAATTATATGTTGAAAGTCATTTTCCCTTAGAATTTGAATGCATTGCTACCCTGTTTTCCCCCCATCATCCAGAATTGCTGATGGGGATTTCTGACATTCTGATTGTCATTCTTTTATATGTGCCCTGTTCCCACTCTGCCTCTAGGATTTTTCTCTTGTGGGCCTTTAAAAAGTAATCATGCTTGGGTATTCTGTGGACCCTTTCAAGATGGGATCTGTATGCTTTAGTTCCCAAACAGGAGTTAATGTAATTTTTTCACTAATTGTGTGTGAGGTCTTGTGTATTTTAGTTCCAGGAAGTGATTTGTGTTATTTATTTATTAATTGCCATTCTGTCTTTTCAGAATGCCAGTTATTTGGATTTGGAATATACTGGATGGACCTTAAAGTTTCTTTCCTCTCATTTTTCTCATTTCTTTCTTTTTGTGGTACTGTGGGAGAGATTTCTTCCACTTTGTCTTTCAACTCTTCTGTCGACTCTTACTTTGGCTATCATTCTATATTTACTAGGACTCTGTAATGATATTCTGATCGTTTTTCTTTCTTTTTTTAGCATCTTGATTCCTGTTTTATGAATTCATCATCATCTTCTATCTGTTTGAAAGCGCTAATTAAAATTTTGTTGAAGTTTTCTTTTCTACCCTGCTTTACCTAGTTTCCTCTGTTTGGTGTTCTACCTTATTGGTTTCTGTCTTTCATATTTGAGACTTTCTTCTGACAGGGGTGTTTTCTTATGTTTTGTACGAAATCAGAAAAGCCAGTTGGAAGCTTTGTTGTCTGGGCAGGATCTGTTGATGGTGGGCTTTACCTTGGATCAGTTAGAGAATTAGCCCTTGTTTGAGAAGATAATTGCTTTGGGAAGTCTTTATCTGGAGAAGAAATCTCTCCAGGTTGACTGATTGTTGCTGGCATTCCACTGTGTGAACATGACCGCCTCTTTCTTCTTGTGGCTTCACAACAGTCTCAGCAGGGTTTCACTCGTGTGACTTCAACCGTACAGTTGCTTATGCTCAACCGGCAGCATCATTTCAATATAGCGGGCAGCCAGGAGGTTCCAGTTCTGAGCAACTGGGGTTACTCAGAGTGAGCACACTCCGTCCTGTTGCTCCTACTGAATATAGCTGTAACACCTGAGCACACTACAGGGAGCAGCTGTTTGAGGACTCTGAAAAGTAAACAGTAGCAGGCCGACTGAGAAAGAAGATGAGAATTTAAAGTACCACCAAACCAGTGGTGAGTTTACCACTTTTTCCCCCTCTGTTATCCCCTAGCCTAAACTCAACACAGCTCAACCTGGAAGTGGCAATGGGCAGCGAGGTGTAGAAAGATAACCAGGAGAAGCCCTGTGGTTTTGGTGCAAGGGGCAGAAAAGGGAGCACCTAATAGAATGCAAAGATCCAGTTTTGTTTTTCTTTTCTTCATTCCAATGTACACCAGCTTCCAAACACTCCCACGATGGTGGCAATGGAAGTTTGCAGCAGCCAAAATTCTGAGGGAGGGGAACCTTCCCCTCTGATTGGTAAAGTTGGGTCCCAAGAGGATGGAGCCAGCATTGTTGCTTTTTTTCTTTCTCTGTCCTCGGAATGGACCCAGGCACAGTTACAGAAGTGCAAGGCAAAGTGGGGTAACCAAAGCCCCAGCTTTCTGACTAGAGGACTGAAAAGAAGAGCCCCAGGGAACCAGAAAGCACTAGAAAGATGGAAGAGAGGGAAGAGCTCAGGAAAGTGACTCCACAAACATTGTTTATGATCTCCCAGGTTCATCCCCAAGCTATACGTGCATGGATCTACTCCTCATCATCATAACAAAGACTTCTGAGGACTGAACTAACAAAAAAACCACAACCCGGGTTCCAAACTGGCCACTGGGAAGCACACATGTGGGACAGATACAGACAGCATTGCAGAGGCTTTTAACTGGTACTGGGACCACAGCTCACAGAAGACAGCTTGCAGCTTGCTGCCTGAATCTAACTAGGTCAATTACCTGCTAGAGCAAAAGTGTCAACATTCGTCACAGGATTTAAACAAGACCCAGAGTCTCATACTATTCAAAATGGATGCAATGCAAAATTACTTGACATGTAAAGAACCAGGAAAATATCAACTCTCATGAGAAAAGACGGCAGACACCAATGCCAAGATGACACAAATGTTGGAATTATCTAACAACAACTTCAAAACATCTATTATAAAAATGTTCCAACAGGCAGTCACAAATGCTCTTAAAACTAGTAGAAAAATAGAAAGATTCAGCAAGGAAATAGAAGATATAAAGAAGAACCATATGGAAAGGTTAGAACTGAAAAATACAATGACCTAAATAAAAATTCACTGGATGGGCTCAATTTTAAAGTGGAGATGACAAAGGAAAAAGTCAGTGAACTTGAAGATAGAACAATAGAAGTTACTAATCTGGGGCCGGCCTGGTGGTGTAGTGGTTAAGTTCGCGCTCTCTGCTTCGGCTGCTTGGGGTTTGCAGGTTTGGATCCTGGGCACAGACTGACGCGCCACCTATCGAGCCGTGCTGTGGCAGGCGTCTCACATATAAAATAGAGGAAGGGGGCACAGATGTTAGCTCAGAGCCAATCTTCCTCAGCTAAAAGAGGAAGACTGGCAACAAATGTTAGCTCAGGGCCAATCATCCTCACCAAAAAAAAGGTGCTAATCTGAATGAAAGGAGTAGAGGAGAAAGAGTGTGGTGCTAAAAAAAACACCTGGAGAAATAATGCTAAAGGCTTCCCAAATTTGGCAGAAGATGTAAACATAATGATTCAAGAACTCAGTGAACACAAACAGAATAAACTCAGAGAATTGCGCACCCAGACACCTGATAACCACACTGCTGAAAACTGAGGACAAGTTAAAAGTCATGAAAGCATCTAGAGAAAAACACATGTAGGTAGGAGAACAACAATTAGAATACGTATAGCTTTCTCATCAGAAACCATGGAGGCCAGAGAAGTGGCACAATATTATTTAAGTGGTGAAAGAAAAGAACTAATAACTAAGAATTCTCTATCCAGTGAAATTATCCTTTGAGAATGGAAATGAAATGAAGCATGATAAAGCATTCTTAGTTGAAGAAAAACTAAAAAGAAATGATTGCCAGTAGCCTGCTCCAAAAGAATTGCTAAAGGAATTTCTTCAGACAGAAATGATAAATATCTGGGTAAATATAATAGGTTACTTTCTCCTCTTGAGTTCTTTAAAATACGTTAATGGTTGAAAGCAAAATTGATGACATTGTCTGGTGGGATTTCAAGTGTACATACAGGTGATGATGTATTTGATAGCTATAACACGCAAGGGAGGGCAAGGAGGATGGAGACCGAGGGTAAAGGAACCTATACGATGGTGGTGTTCTAAATCTGTACCTGCGTGATTGTAAATTATGGAGGTGACTGAGTGATGGTGTGGAGAAGTCAATGCCATCAAAAGAAGATTTTGATTACTTATATTTCCTAAGAGAAGAGGGCATGCCTCACCACGCAGGGCCACAGGTGAAGCATCAGGGTTTGGTCAGGAGGCAGAAGCAGGAGCACGGGGAAAGGCAAGGCAGGGAAGGGTAAACGGTTTAGGACTGGCTAGTTTCAATAAATCTGGTGGGCTTTGGGGCACAGAGGCTGTCCTTAGTTGTCTGGTACCTGGCCCTGGCTTGATACAGGGCAGGGGAAGTATTGGCTTGGTGTGTGAGTTAGATAAGGAGATGGGTGGGGGCCCAGCACTGGATCCGGCAACCTGCACATGAAAGGCGTTCTCTAAGCAGGCTGTCGACTGCTCCTAGGAATTAGCTAGCCCTGGTAGGGTAAGTCCCCAGGTCTGAAAGGCCTCCGAAGATGTCGATATAGGAAATAAAAAACATCAGTAGTACAACAGTGAGGTTTGTACATTCCTCTTGAAATGATAAAATAGTGATTTTAAGTGGACCATGAAAATTAAGTATGTATATTGTAATAGATAGCATGACTACTTTAAAAACTATATAAAGAGACATAGTAAAAAAAAAATGCAATAAATAAATTGTAATACTGAAAAATGTTTGTATAATGCAAAAGAAGTCCAGATAGGGAAGAAAGGAATTAAAAATAGAGAACAAGCAGAAAGCAAATAAAATGATAGGCTTAAATCTGAACTTACCAATAATTTCATTAAAAGTAAATAGTCTAAATACACCAATTCAAAGATAAAGATCGGGGGCCGGCCCGGTGGCGTAGTGGTTAAGTTTGCATGTTCTGCTGCCAGCGGCCCAGGGTTTGCAGGTTCGCATCCTGGGCGCAGACCTACACACTGCTTACCAAGCCATGCTGTGGCAGGTGTCCCACATAAAGTGAAGGAAGATGGGCACAGATGTTAGCTCAGAGCCAATCTTCCTCAGCAAAAAGAGGGGGATTGGCAGCAGATGTTAGCTAAGGGCTAATCTTCCCCCCACCCCTCAAAAAAAAGAGATTGTCAGAATGGACTTAAGAAACATAACCAAACAATATGGTGTCTTCAGGAAACTTATTTCAAATACAGTCATGCACTACGTAACGTTTCGGTCAACAGACTGTATGTGTGATGGTGGTGCCAAAAGATTAGTACCATAAAGCTTAGGTGTAAAGTAGGCTATACCATCTAGATTTGTGTAAGCAGTCTGTGATGGCATGACGATGAAATCGCCTAACAGCGCATTTCTCAGTGCATAGCCCCATCGTTAAGAAATGCATGACTAGGGGCCGCCTGGTGGCGCAGCGGTTAAGTTCGCGCTTGGCAGCCCGTGGTTCGCGGGTTCAGATCCCGGGCACCTGCCGACGCACTGCCTGTCAGCCCTGCTGTGGCGGCGTCCCATATAAAGTAGAGGAAGATGGGCACAGATGTTAGCCCAGGGCTGGTCTTCCTCAGCAAAAAGAGGAGGATCGGCAGTGGATGTTAGCTCAGGGCTGGTCTTCCTCACAAAAAAAAAAAAAGAAATGCATGACTGTAATGATATAGGTAAGTGAAAATTAAAAGGAGGCAAAAACATATACTCTGCAAACATTAATTAAAAGAAAGCTGAAGTGGCAATATTACTGTCAGATGAAGTAGCCTCCAGAGCAAAGAGGGACATTACATAATGATAGAAGCTCAATTCATCAAGAAGATATAATAATGCTAAATGTGTATATTCCTAACAATAGAACTGCAAAATATGTGAAGCAAAAACTGGCAGAACTGAAAGGAGAAATTGACAAATCCACAATTAGAGTTGGAGACTTCACCATCCTTCTCTCAACAATTGATAAAACCGTTAGACAGAAAATCAGCAAGGATATAGACCTCAGCAACACCATTAACTAACCAGACTGTGACAAATATTTGTAGAACACTCTGCCCAACATCAGAATACACATTCTTTTCATACTCACAGAACATTTATCAAGATAGACCATATCCTGGGCCATAAAACAAATCTCAACAAATTTAAAAGAATTGAAATCATATAGAGTGTGTTCTCTGACCACAAAGGAATCAAACTAGAAATGAGTGACAGAAAGATAACAAGAAAATCTCCAAATATTTGGAAACTATAAACACACTTCTGAATATTGAACAATTTCAAGAGAAATTATAAAAATACATTGAACTGAATGAAAGTGAAAATACACCATGACAAAATTTGTGAGATGCAGCTAAAGCAGTGCTGAAAGGGGAATTTATAACACATACTACAGTAGAAAAGAAGAAAAGTCTCAGATGAGTAATCTAAGCTCCCACCTCTAAGAACTTAGAAAAAGAAGAGCAAAATAAGCCCAAAGCAAGCAAAAGGAGGGAAATAGCGGAAATTAATGAAGTTGAAAACACAGAACAGAGAAAATCAATGAAACAAGCTTGTTCTTTGAAAAAAATCAATAAAATTGACAAACTAAGCAACACTGAAGAAAGAAGACATAAATTACTAATATCAGGACTGAAACAGGATATCAACTACAGAGCCTGCAGACATCAAAAAGATAAGGAAATACTACAAACAGCTTTACACACATAAATTTGACAACTTAGATGAAATTGACCAATTCCTCAAAAAGTACAACTACCATAACTTTAACCAATATGAAATAGATAATTTGAATGGATTTATAGCGTTAAAGAAATTAATAATTTAAAATTTTTCATAAAAGAAATCTCCGGGCCCAGGATGTTTCACTGGAGAAGTCTACAAAATGTTTTTAAATGAATTAACGTCAATTCTACACAATCTCTTCCAGAAAATACGAAAGGAGAGAACACTTCCTTTTTCGTTCATTTGTAATCAGTATCATCCTAATGCTAAAACCAAAGACGCTACAAAAAAGGAAAACTACAGACCAAAGTCCTTAGCCCAGATCCAGTCTCCCTCAGCAAAAAGAAGAGAATTGGCAACGGATGTTAGCTCAAGGCTGGTCTTCCTCACCAAAAAATTAAAAAAAAAAAAAAGTCTGTAATCTACCATATTAACAGGCTGAAGACGTAAAATCACATTATATCAATTGGTACTGTAAAGCATTTAACAAGTTTCCACACCCATTCTTGTTCACATCCCTAGAAAAATAGGAATAGAGGATAACTTCTTCAACATGATAAAGAACATCATAAAAAATCTGGCATTATACTTGATGGTGAGAGACTGTTTTCTCTCTTAGATCATGAGCGAGGCAAGCCTGCCAGCTCTCACCACTGCTCTTCAGCACAGTGCTGGGAGTTCTAGCTAGTGCAATAAGGCAAGAAGATAAAGTAAAAGGCGTATATAGATTGGGGAAAAATATTTGTAGATGACATAATTGTCTGCATAGAAAATCCCAAGGAATCTGCTAGAAAAAAATCCTAGAACTAGAGCTAGGTTCAGCAAGGTCGCAGGATACATGATCAAAATCAATTGTATTTCTATTTATTAGCAATGAACACATAGAAACCAAAATTAAAATACAGTGTCATGTTCAATCGCTCAAAAAATGAAATACCTGGGGCCCAGCCCGGTGACGTAGTGTTTAAGTTTGCATGCTCCGCTTCGGCAGCTCAGGGTTCACAGGTTTGGATCCTGAGCACAGACCTACACACCGCTTATCAAGCCATGCTGTGGCTGGCATCCCACATATGAAATAGAGGAAGATGGGCACAGATGTTAGCTCAGGGCTAATCTTCCTCACCAAAAAAAAAAAGAAATAATTGGATGTAAATCTAACAAAACATGTACAGGGCTTGTCTGCTCAAAACTATAAAGCACTGATGAAAGAAAACAAAGATCTAGAGAAATGGAGAGGCATATCATGTTCATGTATCAGAAGACTCAGTAGATGTTAGTTATCTTCAAATCGATGTGCAAGTTTAACACAATTGCTAAACAGTTGCTAAACAAGGTTATTGTAAAATTTATATGGAAAGGCGAATTAGAATAGCTAAAAATTTTAAAAAGAAGGATAAAGTGGGAGCAATCACTATCCACTTTCAAGACATTATGTGATTACTATAGTCAAGACTGTGTGGTATTGGTGAAGGGATAGATGCATAAGTTGATGGAACAGAATAGGGAACCCGGAAATAGCCCCACACAAGTATGGCCAACTGATTTTTGACAAAGATGCAAAAGCAATTCAACAGAGAAAAGATAGTCTTTTCAAGAAATGATGCTAGAGCAATTAGGTATCCATAAGGAAAAACAAACCTAGGTCTAAACCTCACATCTTATACAAAAATCAGCTCAAAATGGATCATAGATTTAAATGTAAAATTTTTAGAAGATAACATAAAAGAAATCTTTGGGACCTAGGGCTTGGTGAAGAAAAAACCAATACACTGGATTTCCTTAAAATTAAAAACTTCTCCTGTCACAAAAGACCCTGTTAAGAGAATGAAAAGACAAACTATAGACTAGGAGAAGATATTTGCAAGCCACATATCTGACAAAGGATTCATTAAGAACTCTCGGAACTCAGCAGTAAAGACCAAACAATCCAATTAGAAAATGGACCAAAAAAATGAGCAGACATTTTACTGAAGAGGGGAGAAATATGGCAAATAGCACATGTAGAGATGTTCAACATGACTTGTCATTAGAGAAATGTAAACTAAGACCATAATAAGATATACTACACTCTTATTAGAACAGCTGAAATTAAAATTAGTGGCAATGTATGCTGGCAAGGATGATCCACTGCTAGTGGGAATGTAAAATGGTGCAGCCATTCTAGAGCATAGTTTGGCAGTGCCTTGAAAAACCAAACATGCACTTAGCATACAGCCTAGCAGTTGCACTCCTGGACATTTATCCCAGAGAAGTGAAAACTGAAGTGCACGTAAAAACCAGTACAGGATTGTTCATAGCAGCTTTGTGTGTAATAGCCCCAAATAGGAACAACCAAAATGTCCCTCAGTAGACAGATGGCTAAAAAGTGGTAGTACATCTGTATCCTGGGTTAGTACTCAGTGGTAACAAGGAATGCACTGTTGATACAGGCAGCAACTTAGATGACTGTCAAGAGCATTCTGTTGAGTGAGAAAAGCCAATCCCAAAGTCACATACTGTATAGTTCTATTTGTGTAACGTTCTTGAAGTCACAAGTATAGAGACAACAGCAGATTCGTGGTTGCCACGTGGGAGGGGTGGTAGATAGAAGTGAGGTGAATATGACCACAAAGGGGTCGCATGAAGGAAATCTCTGTGGTGATGGGACAATGCTGTATCTTGATTGCAGTGGTATTTTCATGAATCTCAGTGTGATAAAATGGTATGGAACTATGTACACACACTGTGTCACTGTAAATGCCCTGGTTTTCATATTGTCCTGTAATTACGTAAGATGTAACAATTGGAGGAAACTGGGTGAAGAGTATACAGACCCTTTATGTGCTCTCTCTGTCACTTCCTCTGAACCGATAATGATCTGAAAATAAAAACAACTTCAAACCACAGCCTAAATGCCACATAAATTCCAACAAGCGGTAGCAAAATGTTGCCTGTTTGGAGCTTTTCGGGGGTGCTGACATCAATATTTAACACTCTCCTTGCACATCCAGGAAAAGAGGATGATTGGTTACCGCGCTTTGTGTTTTCTCAGTTATCATGTTACAAAAATAGCAAACTGCTCTCATATGAAAACAAGGCTCCTCTGTCCAGCACCAGCTTTCTCGGTTCTCTGCCACCAAGCCCACAGACGTTCCAGGTTTATCCAAAAGGACGTAAGAAGCAAAGAACTCAGGACTGAACATCTTACTGCTTAGGTCAAGCTTTTCCTCTGTGATGTTGTCCTCATGTTCTGGTGTTTCGTCTACTCATGGGGATTTTGTAGTTTTGAATTTGTAAACGAGGAATGTGTAGACATTTGTGTATAAATTCTAACTGAAGATGTGTGGCCATTATAAAATAGCACCATTTTTGGTAGCACGATTCTAATTTTAGTTTTAAGTATAGGTCAGGTATTGCCAGCCCCATTTCTTACAAATATCTATCCAGAGAATTTTCACTAGTAATTTAAATAACTGTTGTTATTTAGTAAGCACTTACTATGTGCAAGACACTATTGTCAGAACTTTACATTCATTCTCTCATTGAATTCCCTCAAAATACCTGAAATTGCACTATGCTTACCTCTCTTTTACAGTTGAGGAAATTGGGGTTAGAGGGGTGGGATAACTTGAGCAGAGTCACCAGTTGTATGACTGGCATTTGAGCTTAGGAACTGACTCCAGTGCCCAAGTTATTGACAAGTATGTTCCACTGTGTGCAAGCGCGTGTTTGCTTGGTTCACACTCCTGCCTCCACTAGCAACCTAATTGCTAAAGAACCCAGGTCCCCTTCTTACCTCATTCAGGCCTTCTTCAATGCCAAATTTCACTAGAGACCCTAGCTTTGTATCTGAGAATGGCAGTACTGTCCAGCATTTCTTTATGTTTAGGTCTACATTTAAACAGTCTGGTCTTTCTTAGAAAAGAGATACAAAATTATATAGGTTATACATTGTTCCAGCCAGCGGAAAAAAAATTTTTGTTAAATTAATCTTCTTATTTTTAAATGCCTTCAAGAAATCAAGTTTTTCACCTGGAAAACTAAAGGCAGTAGTAGTGAAGCAAAAGTCAAGGTTTGTTCTGGAGTAAATTGTTTGACTTATCTTATCTCTTAATTATGTCATAGTAATAATAAATGACTGTTAGCAAGCAAAGATGTTTGTTCTTTATAGATGTAAATAAATCCGGTCTTGTCATTATCCACTGTGCAGCTGGGCAAACCCCTAAGATCACATTGCAAGATACACTGTTGAAAGTTAACAGTACCTGCCTTTTAGACTTAAATGCAGTGTTTTCAATTCCTCTGAAAACGATTTAGCATATATCTGTTATTTTAAATCTTTTGTTTAAAACATGGCATTTTTTCCCAAAGTTATTAGCATGCTTTTGATTTTTGTACAGCTTGACATTTGTCGTTACATGTGTAATGTGCTGTAAAGAGCTTTTGTACATTGATCTAATTTCTTATCTTTACAGGAATATATTAAAGGAATCTGTGAACCTGAGCTAGAAGAAAGAGAATGTTACCCCAAGGCCATGCACTGCATTTTTGTTGGGGCGCAGAGCCTGTTTCTGAAGAGCTTGATTCAGGACACCTGTGCCGATCTCTGCATTCTGGACATTGGTCTTCTTGGCATCAGAGGAAGTGCCGAAGCTGTGGTCATGGCTCGGAGTCACATTCAGCAGTTTGTGAAGCTCTTTGAGAATAATGAGAATCTGCCCAACAGCCAGAAAGAGTCAGAGGTGAAAAGGGAATTCAAACAATTTGTTGAAGCTCGTGCAGACAATTATACAATGGACTTGTTGATTTTACCCACTTCCTTGAAAAAAGAACTTTTGACACTCACACAAGGTGAGGAGAACCCGTTTGAAAGAGGAGACGATGATGTTATTGAAATTAGAGATTCTAAGCAAACAGAGTTTACACAAAATGCTGCCACAGGGCTGAATATTTCCAGAGATGAAATCGTTTTGCAGGAAGACGCAAGAAATAAAGCCGGGACTCCTGTTTCTGAGCTTACAAAACAAATGGACACAATCTTTTCTAGTTCACAAGATGTACTTTTTGTTCCCATAAATGGTCTAACCCCAGATGAAGAGACACTTTCCAAAGACAGAGTATGTCACAAAAGAAGGTTTTCTGACTCTGAAGAAAGGCACACCAAGAAACAATTTTCTTTGGAAAATGTTCAGGAGGGGGAGCTTTTACATGATGGTAAGACATTAGCTGGAAATGTAATCATTGACCTATCTGATTCTTCTACTGATCCTGAAAATTTAAGTCCAGATATAAAAGACACTACTGAGGAAATGGAATACAACATCCTCGTAAACTTTTTTAAAACCATGGGCTATTCCCAAGAAATTGTTGAAAAGGTCATTAGGGAGTGTGGGCCATCTACTGAACCGTTATTGCTCTTAGAGGAAATTGAAAAAGAAAATAAAAGATTCCAAGAAGACAGAGAATTTTCACCCGGTACTGTGTATCCAGAGACCAACAAAACCCAAAGTAAAGGTGTTTGTAGCAGCATAAAGGAGCTTACCACGGATTCCACCCCAAAGAAGACACAAACTCGCACACAGCAAAACATGGTAGAAAAATTTTCTCAGTTACCGTTCAAAGTAGAATCAAAACCATGTACCTCAAATTGCAAAATTAATACTTTTGGAACAGTGCCAATAGAACAGAAACAAGAAATCTGGGGTTCAAATCAGAACTACGTTTGTAACATAGACCTCGAAACTGATGGCCTGTCACCCTCCGTGGCCCCTTTAAGTCCCAAAGAAGTTGTCAGTTTTGTTTCAAGAGGAGCTTCAAGTCACCAGCCCAGAATTCCAGTTTTTCCTGAAAATGGCTTTCAGCAGCAAGCAGAATCTTTGCTTCCAAATAATATGAAGTCTGCCTGTGAAAACCGTACGGGATGTCGTGGCTCTCCTCAGTCTAAGCCAAGTTGTCTACCCCTTTGTCCACCCCTTTCTCCACCGAAGCCGCTGCCCCAGCTGTTACCTTCAGTTGCTGATGCGAGGTTGGCAGGACCTTCTGATCATATTGATTCCTCGGTCACGGGGGTTCAAAGGTTTCGAGATACTCTGAAAGTACCCTACAAGCTGGAATTAAAAAATGAACCAGGGAGAACGGATTTGAAGCACATTGTTATAGATGGGAGCAATGTTGCAATTACGTAAGTCCACTGTCTGCAAATTTTAGTTTTAAATAGGGCTCTAAGCAGTGTCTCAGAATTACATGCATTTATTGGAACCATCCTATGCATCTGTCTAGTTGATCTATAGCCTTACCTGGGGGAAAAAAAAAAAACAGCTGGTTGGAAAAGTCTTGCTATTCCATCTTCTGGAGTTGTAAACTTTGCTTCACCCTGCTGAACCTATATTTCTGAGGGCAAGAGATGATAGAAAATTTGTCTTTTCACATTGCGTTGCCCAATAATAAGCAGTATAGAGACCTTTACGTCATTAAGTTCTCAATACCATGAAT